>CP053145.2:2813861-5602722 GCA_022674325.2 Grapholita molesta | reverse complement strand
TGTATAGAAGCGGGTAACTCACGAATATTACTCGACTTATAAAACGTGAGTTACCCGCTTGTATACAATCGACTTAACTAAGATAAAATACAATTATATTTTAATTTTACACTTGACAACCTTAAGGCTACGCCTCCAAATCCATCCCGCCAAAACATTTAAACTATTTAGAAACTGCCTTCAAATTACTCAACGTTTGCTTTAAATGTGAAAATTACATGTCAGCTTAAAACTATACAGATTAGAATATAAACTTACAACTAACTAAAACTAACAAAAACTTAATCTATACCCCACATCAGCCCTCACCCAGTCCAAAAGTCCCAAGTGTTCTTTACAATTAATATAGAAAGTATAAAAATGCGTAATCCGGTGGTGAAAATTTTGACACAGTTTATTTCTTTCTGTCATTTAAATTGCCTACTAAATAGTATTTAGTACATGTAAACCAATCTTAACTGCGCATGAGCGGAACGACTCAGTCGACGCCATGCAACGGCCGTAGTCGCATGACTCAACTGTGCGCGGAGTGGATAATACCGCAACAAATTACCGTTACTTATATAGAGTGGTTATTACCGCAAATTGCAAAAAGTTACCGTTAAAATAGAGAGTGGTTATTACTGCAATATACAAAAAGTTACAGTTACCTATACATAGAGTGATTATTACCCCCAAAGTGTGAACTTGTGTAGTGTTTCAAATAATTATAGTGAGAAGAATATTGTTTATTTATTAAACTGGCCTTTGTGCAATATGCAAAATTTGACCCATTTTGCCCACTGAGTGTGATTACTAGAATTTCTACTAGAGCTTGGTTCGGCTGGAGTGGATGATATTTGAAGATTAAAAACAATGGGATTTATAAGGCAAGTTTGATTTAAAACCTAATCTATATTACAATTTATCTATAAGCCATTGGTTTCCAGTGCTGGACATATGCCTCCCCCATATAGTAATACCTTCCAGTAGTAGGTACAAATCTATCAAGTCTGATGGATTTTCCCCAGGCTACCTTCCCCCCACGCAGTCCGATCGCTACTCGTATAATCAGCAGAACAAGCAGTGCAACACACTGCCACCCCGCCTGCCAAGCGTGGCGATAATGGCATTAAACACTTCACGCTCAGAGATCGCATATGGCGGCATATGGTTTTTTTAACCTGACTTGGCAGTTTTTTTTTATCCGCAGTTGGTAAAGCATGGGTCGCTCGGTAATCGTGAAATTTTACTAGGCACGTGTTCGGTTTTTCACCTACACTAAATCAGTATCCAGTGGTCTCTGGGGTCCACTTAGTTACCTAGCCTACCCCAAGCTTCCATGAGCCTCGTCAAAATGGCACTCAGATTTGGTTGAGACCGTCTCAACCAATCTCGCTGGAAGCGTAAACTCAGTAGGAGTATTCCAGTAGTACAAATCAATTCTGGTGCGGAAGGGTCTTGGATTTCCCCAGGCTACCTTCCCCACACACAGTCCGATCGCTCTAATGTGCCGCAATGCAATGGTCATAGAGCCCAAGTTAGGTTAAAAAAAAAGGAAGCGGTCAAAGAACACGGACAGTGAGACGAATGAACTGTTCACATATTCGCCATGGTGCCGGTATCGGCACTGATGGAATATTTTACATACCAACATGGACTGGTAGGGAAGGTAGTGAAGAGGGATAATTAGTTTTGTTTTGACATTGACATATAAACAAAAAACTTTTTCTTCACGTCCGAGTGTGAATATCGTCGGGCAGTGTTGTACAACAGCGATCGTAGCCCACAAAAGTGTTCCTGCCGGTAGATCAGCGCTTACTCTCGGGTCAGCATTTATGTTGAGGGCCCATTTCGTAGTACTTTAAAAATTCATACGTCGGACTCCAGCGGGCATTTTCGTGGCATGTCAGAATGATAGGTAAGGTTCGCAAATCAATCAATTCACTTTCGAGTATTTGGTACCTAGTATTTATAATGTGAAATTCCAAATATCATAGCAACTAACTACGTTATTTATAAACGTAATTGGACTACACTACACATAAGTCAAAATGGCGACAAAGTTCGTTTGGCTTTATCCGTCACTCAGACAATTGCAGCTGTGAGAAAGGAATAAAACACAACTTCAAAGAGTATTTACACATTAAAGATGAATGAATGATAACGGGTAACTAATTTTATTAACTATGTTACAAATACTAGGTACATTATAATACTCGTAAGTTAAGATTTTTTTGTAAACTTTACCTTGCTCCCAAACTGCGCCTTATAGTCCGACGTATGTTTATAATTTTCATTTTTTTATATAGTAATTGTTTTTCTTGTTACATGTTTGTAGTTTAATGAAGTTTATCACTAATAAAATAATTTGAATTTGAATATTCGCGTGTGATTCCTATTCAGTGGCGGGTTAACGAATGTTTACGAGAACATCTTGTATAGCCAAAGTTTCGTCGAACGTTTCGACGAATAGCGAGGCGAGTGAGCAAGCATGTGTGAACGCGGAGTTAGAAAAGTGAGCAAACCCAAAACAATATTATTGTCTACAATATTTGGTGAAAGCGCAACGCGATGCGTAACGGTTGTGTTGTGAATTTTAATGTTGTAAAGTCGAACGAGGTCTTTGCGATATTTAGTTTAGTACAGTCGCCATCAGATATTTCGGAGCGGCCAAGGGGTCACAAATATCGGAACAACGCATCTATTCTCAAGGCGACAAAGTGCATCCGATATTTTTGGATACCTTGGCTGTTCCGATATATTTGATGGCAACTGTACCCTAGACCCCCTTGAACAGTTTTTGTGCAATCTTTGAATAGAATAGAATAGAATATTTTTTTATTCCACAAATATACATGGAATATACATGAAATTTTTAATGTATCTATTAGATAGTTAATATTTGACTTATATCTAACAAAGTTTAAACTTATTATAATAGAGATCACATCACAATAGGTATTGTTGACTAAATACTAAGAGATCCTTTCTTATATTACATTCACTTAAAATACCTTCTTTTTTTTTTTGACGAAGTTAAATGCATTTACGCATCCCCCCAGCCCCGGGGTAGGGTCTTACGAGGGGTATGTGGGACTCGCCCTTCCAGCCTCTCCTATTAACTAGGAGAGGAGGAAGGGTATACCCACTAAAACACTCCGGGCGTACTCGCCTGACCGTTCAGTGGGCGATTTCACGGGGTCGCTTTTAGCATTCTGCCACGACACCCTTCGGTCGCCCCCTATTCATGGGGGACAGCGCCTACTGGAGGGAAGGGTTACTGAGCCCTCCCCTCAGACGCGTAGGGCATGTTTGTGGCGGGTCCCCACCCGCCAGCCCTACAGGAGGGGTGGTTCATGCGTCTTGTATGAACCGCGCCCGCCTTCGACCCCTATGGGGCTTATCGGCCCGCTCTTCGAGCTCCCGCTCCTCGGTCTCCTTCTGTGACATTACGGTGTCGCAGAAGGAAGCTACCATATCCCAGCCCAGTTCCTCTCGCTGCTCAAACACTTAAAATACCTACACTAACTACTTATTGGTATTTTTAGACATTTTGTAGTATGTTCAAAAGATAAATTATAAAAAAAAAATGTTTGTTCCTAGATTATGGATGTTATTTATATGTAGGTATACATCATTGTCATATAGTACAATCGCCAACAGATACCTGAATACAAATCAGATGATCACAAATATCTGAACCTGCACTTAATCGCCTTGACAATACAGGCGCTTTTCAGATATTTATGACCACCTCCACAGCTGCGATATATCTGATGGCGACTGTACTTACAGTACAAGACTTGGGCCCACTTGCGCTATCCAGGGTGAGCTGCTAACCCTGAGTTCAGCGTTAATAGACTTAACCGGTTAACCTCGGATTAGGGGCAAGTGGCACCTTTTGAGTAGGACTAGTTCATCTCGTTGCAGTACTGTTTTTTATTAAAGGGCAATTTGATTTTAAGACGAGGAAAAATAAAATAGAAAGTGGTCTCAATGACTGTTCTCCACGTATTTCTGTGCGGTTTGTAGACATGAAAAGAGGCTTTATTTATCACATAATTGTAGAGTAATTTAAAGTGACGCAGTATTTTACGCTATTGTGATATGACAATGGCGGATACAGGAAACAGGTAGGTAGAGTATGATTATCCTTTTTTTGACATAAGTATAGTTTTTTTGTCAGTTGCCATATGGTGCGGGTTCGATATCGGGTAGGTCAATGTGGGTAAGACCGGCATACTATATTTTTAACGGAAGTCAACATATGACACTACATAATTACCTATGCGATAATGTAGGAAATTGGTTGGTAGACGGTCCTTCCAGGTAGACGGTCTTACCCACATTGACCTATATTACTTTGGAATGTTCAGTACCCTCACCATGAGTTGTGACATTGAGTGTTTCCGATAACGAGTATCGAGTTTACTATCCCTGCATCTCGCTTGTACTATTATAGTGCTAACGTGATGCACAGATAGTAAACTCGATACTCGTTATCGAAAACCTCAAAGTCACAACTCATGGTAAGGGTGCTGGACAGATAAATATCTTGCCAATTCGGCTGCCAAGCGTGGTGACTATGGCAACTAGCCCCTAAGCTGATACAAGTCATATTTGGGGGAGGCCTGTCTGATGGTAAGCAGTTACCGTAGCCTATGGACGCCTGCAACTCCAGAGGATCCACATGCGCGTTGCCTACTCTAAAAGCTGTTGGAGCTCTGGGAACCTTACTCACCATCAGGAACAGAACACAACATACCTGAAAGGTAGCAGTGCCATTATGGCTGTGGTCTTCTGTAAGGAGGAGGTACTTCCCCAGTTGGGCTTCTCCAGACTCAAGCGTGATGGTACTCCGCTGTGCCCTACCTCTCATTGTCGGACGTAGTTTAAGGACATACCCGGGTCCAAAAACTATGGCAACTACCCCCTAAGCTGACACAAGTCATATTTGGGGGAGGCCTGTGTCCACCAGTGGACGAATTACGGCTAAAATAATGATGACGTCACCTAGTACGTTTCCTTTATTTGTGACATTATCTATAAGGGACCTTATTGTCGATGGCGCTTACGCCGTTGTTCAAGTTGCCGCAATATAAACGCAACGCGGTTCGACGTAAGCGCCATCGACAATAAGGTCCCTTTAGCTAGATTATGCTACATATGGACTATTAGGGCTTGCTAAAAATATCCATAATGAATCATAGCAAAACTGAATCATGTTTCCGTTAGTATAGGTCAATACTGTTTGATTTAATCTAAACTCAGTCCTTGTTTTTTTGAGTAGGAGCAAAATAGGAGTGTGTATTAGTAATTTATTTAAATGATTAAATAACTGTGGTGTTATTGTGCAGTCAGCGTCATATAGTTAGTTGCAGTCAGTATGGCCAAATATATCGATACACATCCTTACTACTATAAGTATAAATAACTAGCGACCCGCTCCGGCTTCGCACGGCTGCAATGCAATGTTATTATAGATATAAACCTTCCTGTTCAATCACTATATCTATTAAAAAAAAACCGCATCAAAATCCGTTGCGTAGTTTTAAACATTTAAGCTTACATAGGGATATAGGGGCAGAGAAAGCGACTTTGTTTTATACTACCTATGTAGTGAAGATCTGTATCGATATATTTGGTTATACTGCTGCGCTACCGCCAAAAATGATATTCGTAAATTTCGGACGATTGTCTCTGTCACTCTCATGATGTCTTAATTGGGGTAAAAGAGAAAGATGCCCGAAATATACGAACTTCGACGTTCGCGGTACCGGCCCTGACTTCAACTAACTATATAACGCTGACTGTGCATATGCCGTCTTTACGAGTACGTCCAGTGGCGGATTTGCAGTCCTAGCCGCTCTAGGCCCCAGGCCATGTGCCGCCCTTTTCTCAGCACCCATCATTATAGACTAAAGACATAATTCATGAATTTACTTTATTCCCACTTTCAATTGAACCAGAAAATTGTTTAACTAAAAACTAGCGGATAAAGCTAGTTTATAATGTTTTCCGAGATTTTTTTGGCACGATTTGCCGCCGTTAATATCTGGCCGCCCTAGGCCCGGGCCTACTGGGCCTTAGGGCAAATCCGCCACTGAGTACGTCATATAATGGGTTCTACAAAAAAGAAATGTAGGTTCTTAAAGGGTAGGCAACGTGCATGTGAATCCTCTGGAGTTGCAGTTAGTTGGTTACGATAACTGCTTACCATCAGGCAATCCTTATGCTCGTTTGTCACCTTTATCATTAAAAAAAATAGATACCAGCTCGGTCTATTTTGGGGTCTATCCACGCCGCGCCTTGGTCGCCACTCGAGTACCTTTGCGTCCCCAACGTTCTGCGGTAATTGTGGGGCCCACGGACACTTCAGTCTAGCGTTCAGACGAGCGACCAGAGCCCTGTACCCTTACCATGAGTTGTGACTTGAGGTTTTCGATAACAATTCCCGCCATGAGTAGTGACTTTGAGGTATTTGATAACAAGTATCGAGTTTACTATCTGTGCATCTGCACAGATAGTAAACCCGATACTCATTATCAAATACCTCAAAGTCACTACTCATGGTAAGGGTACAGAGTGTAAGTTTTTAACGTAATATTACTTTACCAACGCGTTAGTGTTTCCCATATAAATAACATTATCACTTACGCGTTCGAGACGTTTTTTTTACGTCAAAAGAAACTTACACTAACTAACTAACTATTTTGGCTCAGCGATCCACAAAGGATCTTGGTCTCCGAAACCAGAGCTAGCCAACAATCCCGATTCCGTGCAGCCTCGTGCCAAATGTTACTGGTGACATTAAGCTGCAACAGATCCGCCTCAACGTCGCCCCAGCGGTACCTGGGCCCACCGACTGGGCGACCAGTCGGTGGGCCCAAGTACGCTCTTTTGACGGCCCGATCCTCTCCCATTGTCTGCAAATGGCCAAACCAGCGAAGTCTGTGGGATTTGGTTTGGCCGATAATATTGGGTTCGGCCACCAACTCCTCAATCACGGCATTTTTGCGTACCCTCCAGGTGCCATCATATCTCTTTGTAGGCCCCAAGATCTTCCTGAATACCTATCTTTCTGCTACCAGGAGCTGACTTTCTTCTCTTTGTGTACTCACTAGAGCCTCTGATAAAGATCGCGGGAATCCACTGGATGCCGATACCACAAAAGTGTCGTCTTGGGTCTCTTTGGGGGAGTCCTTTGTCCAGCAGTGGACATCCTTCGGGCTGATATCATGATGATGATGACACAGAGTTGGCTAGCGGTGCATTGTGCAATCAACTTCCTATTTCATATTTAATTTTTTTTCTGTATCTGTTGTCTTTTCAACAGGAAATTAACCGACAATACAAAAATGATGCCGCGATAACGTGGTTCCGGTAATGATTCGTTAAGAATATGTTTTTATATATGCATTTTAAATGTTAACGAAATATACCTACTACATAGTTGGGTGATTATTCGGGCATTTGAACCACTCTTATTACTCTGTCCAGATTTCTGTAGAAATGATCACACAGTTTGGTGTTATTTTTCGTTTACTGGTAGACAGCTGGGCTGGGTAAAGGACAACCAAAACCTACTTAATATAAAGCAGGCACTTCTGCAGAAATCTGGACAGAGTAATAAGAGCGGTTCAAACGCCCGAAGAATCACCCAGTTAAATCAACTATTTTATATCACTAGTTGCCATGGTAACGTTCCCCTGGGTCACTTGTAAAATCATAGTATGGTATCTAAACAGACAAAACATGCATATTTGTGGTAGCTATATGCCCCTTCCATAACGGGTCACCTACCAAGCGCGTCAGTACCTACGCGGGGCCACATTTCTTGTAACAAACTATGCTTCAGTTGTCCCCTGGCTGATGGGACAGAATAACAACTAACAATAGTTGATTCAACTCATTTATACTGATTTAATCTTTCACGTTTTTTACACATTACTGATAAAAGTTTCTGGTTCTTTTTGGTACAGTCGCCATCAGATATATCGGATCTGTGTAGGTCACAAATATCATCTCCATACAAACTTAACCCCATTTTTGATGGAAGATTTTCAAAAAACGCTGAATTTACTTGTATTCAAATAAGTACACAAAATTTCAAGTCTCGCTTAAATTTTTACACAATCCCCATACAAACTGTCAACTAACTTTTTACATGCTTAATGGTGGAAAAAAATCCCTTCTTAGTGGGTCCTTAATTCAGCTATCTTGGTTAAGCGGTTTGGGCTGGGCGTTGATCAGTCAGTCAGGACTTTCACGTTTATATATACTAGCTGTGCCTCGCGGTGTTACCCGCGGTTTATCAGGGACAAAACGTAGTCTATGTGTTAATCCAGGGTGTCAGCTAACTCCATACACTATTAAAACAGCTTCAGCGTAACAAACATACACACTCACAAACTTTCGCCTTTATAATATTAGTGTAGATATTTCACAGTCTTTGTTTACTTTTATTTGCAATCTAAGCGTTCTATAAAAAAAGCAATACCACGTCCTAAATAAACATAAGTATGGAATTCTGATAACGTTATGACATCATAATAACGTTCTTTTGTTTAAATTACGTCACCTCTTATCTTTTACGTTTCGGCACTTATCTCCCGCACGGCTTTGTTTGATTGGTAACAGCTGATACGTAAGTTGCCGTTAAGAATAAGTTTGTTATAAACTGATATTCGATATTTAAATCGAAAGAAAAATAGAAAATTTTTGACTCGCAGCGTGACTCGCCCCACAACCACTGGATCACTAGCCCATTACACTAATTGTGCTATACGAGTACCGAGAGACTTGTCAAATTTTTCTTTCGATTTAAATATCGAAGATATTCGCTAGCAGACGTATCTGCCTAATAAAATAAACTGCCAGATTTTGTTAAAAAAAAAGGAATATCGCTCCTCACTCGTCGCTATAGTTACAGCTTAGTCCCCTGGGTCACTCCTAAAACACAATTCTCACAATTGTATGGTACCTATTTAAAGACAGTAAATTTGCATTTTTGTGGTAACTATTATCTCCTTTCCATAATTTCTTACCAAGTAGAAGGAGATTTCTGAATATATTTTTTCGAGACAATCTTACACAAATCGACCTAGTCCTACGGTAAGCTCAGTAAGGCTTGTGTTGTAGGTACTAGACGATAATATATATTATAATAGATAGATACATATAAATACTTAAATACGTAGAAAACACCCATGACTCAGGAACAAATATCTGTGCTCATCACACAAATAAATGCCATGACTGGGATTCAAACCCAGGACCATGGGCTTCATAGGCGGGGTCACTACCCACTAGACCAGACCGGTCGACAAATGCGGTCAAAGTGCCAAAATTTCTATACAAGCCTCACTGTCTTACTATTAATGTACATGAATACATATTTTGGCACTTAGTTTGTGTCTATATCTTTGACCTTGACTGTACACCCGGGGCACGTTCGCGTTGTCGGCACGTCATGTATATTAAGAAAACATTGTGAAAATAAGAAAGAATTTATTGACTTTGAACAAATGGCTAGGTTTTTGATAAAGTGGATTGAACCTGTGACCCCCGGTATGTGAATAGAGAACGCGGCTTATTTCGGGCGACCGCGCGTCTAGCACAGATATCGTTTAGTGATGGACCAAAATTATCGATTCTTTTTCCGAAAAATACCTACTAGCCAGCAGCAACAATTTATACTTTAGGTATTTTTAGTGCTTTTCCTATAACTAAAGAGTTTTCATTATATTCTTGGCATTTTTTTTTTATGATAAAGGTGGCAAACGAGCTGACGGATTGCCTGATGATAGCAATTACCGTCGCCCATGGAACCTTACCATCAGGAACACAACACTACATAGGGCCATATCATGATCTTGACACTCTCTTATCCTTTTAACAGTAAAATGTCAAGTTCATTTTGATTATATCGCCCGTTTAGCTACTTTTGCTACTGTCATTTCACTAGCGTTCGTTATTCAGTTGCGTAATGAATAATCGATGTTTCCCGATGTGTCCCGATGGTGTGTCGCGCCCGATTTACATAACAAGGTTAAGTTACGAACAAAGACAAGTGCCTCAACAATCCCTTTACACGAGTTTCTAAATATCAGAGCCCTGAGTTTTTAACGTAATATCTACGCGTTCCGAGACTTGTTTTTACGTCAAAAGTAACTTACACTAGAGCCTCTGTGCCGATTTTTGCACACGCGGCGGATTGAGAATCGCACGCACTACCGCTAACCGCAACCGATATCGAAGTAGTAAATCGATATACCGCTAGTAAATCGATATTGATAAACGAACGTCGGTGCGGCAGTCACCTGCGTAACACGTGGCAGTGCGATCACGTGTTTGGCGGGACCAAACACGTAGGTAGTCAGCGTCATATAGTTAGTTGCAGTCAGTATGGCCAAATATATAATTAGGGCCCGGAATTTTGCGTGCAGTTTTGGAAAAGTCTAAGGGAGAGAACACTAACGTTTATCGATGTATCGATAAATCGGTCGTGGTCGCGCAAACCCTCATCTCCAGCTATCGAGGCCTTAACCAATTGGGCCACCCGAACACAGTGGAACCCGTCGAAATGTATGAATTATATGTTATGTTTTATTTTTTTACCGGGTGTATAAAACATTAGGTATCAACATATTTTTCGTGTCAAATTAAATCACTACTAAAGAACTTTGCATCTCGTTCTTACGTGCACGAGAGCCATAAATGTGTCTCTTACAGCAAATCGATGTAGGGTCTCAACGCTAGTTTGTTAGCTTTGTTCAATTTCTCATTTTTAGACACTAGAGAGTATTTATTGCCAACTCGGAGAGGTGTATAATTATTCTTATTAGAGTAAAAATAGGGATGGGACATGAGTTATGGAAGAATTTTATCGATAAATTTGAATATGCTATAATGTAAATTTTAGAAAGAAAGATTGGTGTCGTTACTGAAATGTTAAGAAACATTTACATTGATGGTTCAAAAAGTTATTTATTTAAACTATTTTAACAAATCAGGTACATAATATTTTTATTCAAACGGATAATCTCACGTGTACTTACATCGCACTAGGCGACATGTTTCGGGTAAGCTCTGGTACCCATTTTCAAGCCGAGTCAGGACACACCGCTCGCGTTGTGGGTGCGTCACTCATCTGATGTAACAACTCACAACATCTTTAATATTTTTTTATTAAGTTTGAAAAAATCACTCCCGGTGTTATGTAATATTTTTATCTTTTTCGATTGTAAAAGCTACTTTGTATAATGCCTTTACCGTGACCTGAGCTATAAAATAAATAGGACACAACAAACACATTAACCTTGACTAAGAGTTAGTGAAGAAATGATGTTCGATATATGCACAATTTTTTTTTATGACCCATTTTGTGTCCTACTGCTGGGAAAATACCTCTCGCTTTCGCCACTCGAGACTACTTAGTACATACTCCCGCCCATCGCTACAAATTCCATCCACTTCCCGACATGTTTTTTTCTGCCTCTGCCCCGGTCGAGTTGTATTAGCTATGTCGTTAAGAAATAAAATCAAGATAAATGACTTTATGCAATTCGTTATTCTTACAAAAGGTTAACTAGATTATCAAAAGAGTTTCTCATATACACAGAGAATCGTGTCGTATTTCTTACGCTAACACTATAAAAAGTGACGTCCTTCTGTCTTTGTGCCGCATGTTTTCGCGACACGGCAGTGTGTATCCTCCATTGTACGATATCCTAGCAACAATCAAACTTTTGAGTGTAATTTTTTTGTAAGTCATATATTGCTTAATAAAACGCTCAAATGGTTGAACTATTGTAATATTTGTAATATCGTTTTTTTTATCGACATATTCCCATCGATACTTTGAAACGATTCGGTCATCACTGAATCTTTTGTATACAAAAATAATTATCGCAATATAGCGACCTAGCGATTGTTTATGTCCGATAGACGATATTATGCAGTAAGTGATAAGCAGTTTTATTAGTCATTTTGTAACAAAGGGCTTTGTTTTCTATTGACACAAGGGCGTACTAATATTCCGGCAACACGAAATCATAGTATACTTACTTGAATATGGAATCTATATTAAATGGAATAGATCACTTACGAGGATAAGTTTGCCTTTGTACCTTTTAATTTTTTACCTTTTCTGTACTTATTTATATCATTGTTTAAAAGTGTTAACTATCTTTCTAGCATTTAACTAAAGTTATATATGTAAACTATTTCATTACCAAAAAACCAAAAATATTACTATTATTCCTACATATATTAGCCCGCTAATTAATAAACTTTTCTTAAACGTATTTTAGTTAAATTATAATTTATCACTATGACCTTGCGTTTAAGATAGAAACAAAACATCATTGAATTAAAGGTTTGAGATACTATGCAACGGCAAGCCAAATATATAATAATACGGGACTTAACTTAATTCATCCGGGACTACGAGGACAATGTCGTTCAAAAACTTTGGAGGTACATCTTAAAATACCGTGAAAGTTTAAATCAGTAAACCATATGGAAGTTTTTAGAAAAATGTCCTACTCAATTAACGTGAGGTGTAGTAAAGACAAATTATGTCAGTTAGTGACGATAATTAAGCATCACATTTCTAAAAATATTTAGATTTGTTAAACGATACATGAAAAAAAAAAATATATACAATTACGGTGGCAAACAAGCATACGGTCCCTCTGATGGTAAGCAGTTACCGTAGCCTATAGACGCCTGCAACTCCAGAGTATTCACATGCACGTTGCCTACCCTATAAAAATCTATACACTAGTTTTTTGAAGAACTTCAAATACTATGACAATGCAAAAAAAAAGGAAAAAGAGAAACATATGTTTTATTATTTATTTGTTTGTGTATATCTTGCATAACACCGTTCCTGACCATCACGGTTTTACGATCGTGTTATCATCGGTGAGAAATGTAACATACAGTCATATGAGTTAAGCCTTGTAGTTCATTGAGTACGCACGCACTTCCGAAAACACGGTTAATAATTTGAGGTTAACAATTGTTATATATTAATTAATAAAAAAGTGCACGCGAGTTTAGTGTTTTAATAAAAAAAAAACAATTAATTTTATTACCAGTGCATTAATAATGTTGTTGCTTCGATTGCAGTGATTATACAGTCGCCATCAGATATATCGGAGCTGTGGAGGTGGTTACAAATAATTGAACTACGCCTCTATTGTCAAGGTGAATGCTCAAATATTTGTAACCACCTCCACAGATCCAATATGAATTGAAACAACTAAAAACAAATTATATCGCGTATTCTGAATTTAAAATATCCCGATGTTTTGCAGCATTCGTATTTTTTTGCACTTATTTGCACCAAAGTGAAGTTTTAAAGTATTAAATGTGTATACATTGTGATAACAATAATATCAAGCGTCGGAACTTTATTTAAATATAAAGAATAGTATCTTGTGTAAATTCAATTAGGTAACAGTGGAATAACTAGCGTGTTTTTCTGCTGGTTAAACTTAATTAACACTAATTAAATTGTGCAGTGTTGCATGAGATCATTCAAAATGGAAACGCAAGGTGAGTAGTTTCAATTGGAAATTAAGCATTATTACTTAGTTACAAACGGTTAAACTCACGTGTAATTATATCGCACTAGGCGACATGGTTCGGGTAAGCTATGGTACCCAATTCAAGTCGAGTCAGAACACCGCTCGCGAGTGAGCGATACACCCTCAACGCGAGCGGTGTGTCCTGACTCGGCTTGAAAACGGGTACCAGAGCCTACCCGAAACATGTCGCCTAGTGCGATATAATTACATGTGAGTTTATCTGTTTGTAACTAAGTAGTAACATGGCTCACAACAGTTTTAATTATATTAAGCGTTAAAACATTACCCGTCCAAACAAATATGATTTACGATACAATCGGCATCAGATATATCGGAGCTGTGGAGGTGTTCACAATTATATGAACAACATTCATCATTCATTCATCTCGGCACACGTCCACTGCTGTACATAGGCTTCCCCTTTAAACCTCCACATGTACCGGTTGGAAGCGACCTGCATCCAGCGTCTTCCGGCGACCTTAATGAGGTCGTCTGTCCATCTTAAGCCTCCGAAACGTAGTCTTTCACTATGGGCCTCATCTCAAAGCTGAAAGTCGCTCAACTAGATATCGACAGTGGAAATTTCAAATGTCGTAAGTCGCATATAAAAGTATGTCCCTTACGACATTTGAAATTTCCACCGTCGATATGGAGAGGGCTATGCTCGGAGTTTCTCTACGCGATCGAATCAGAAATGAGGAGATCCGTAGGCGAAATAGTCACCGACATAGCACCGGGCTAGCAAGCTGAAGTGGCAATGGGCAGGTCACATTGCACGCAGAGATGGCCAATGGGGTCGAAAATTGCTCGAGTTGAGACCACGGACTAGCAAGCGCAGCGTAGGACGTCCACTCACATATGAACATCGAATCTATTGTTTAAGAAGAAACGTCTGTAAATCATTTAGTAATGGCGTAGCTCATGGTTGAGACTCCGATGCCGCTAAAAAAGTGTCAATACATTTACGGTAGATGTCGCTATTTATGACCAACTCCACAGCTCTGAGCCCTGTACCCTAACCATGAGTAAAAATAAAATAGTACCAGCGAGATGCACAGATAGTATACTCGTGTATCGAAAACCTCAATGTCACAACTCATGGTTTTTAACGTAATATTTATTACTTTATCATCACATTAGAGTTACTCATATAAATAACATTATCAGTACCCTTACCATGAGTTATGACATTGACGTTTTCGATAACGAGTATCGAGTTTACTATCTGTGCATCTATCTAACGAGTATCGAGTTTACTATCTGTGCATCATGAGATGCACAGATAGTAAACTCGATACTCGTTATCGAAAACGTCAATGTCACAACTCGTGGTAAGGGTACTGAGTGTAAGTCATTAACGTAACTTTACTTCACGAACGCGTTTGCGTTTCCCATATAAATAACATTATCACTTACGCGTTCGGAATCGTTTTTTTACGTCAAAAGAAACTTACACTAGAGCCTCTGGGCTCAGAATTAAACTTTTACCGTTTATCATTAGGGCCACAGTAATGTTCATGAGTAAACCAGCTGTTTAATCCCGTTGAGGGGTCAAAGTTTCTGCTTGATCACGCTTCCGTAAAGGTTCAATACTTTTTCGTGTAAAAGAACAGTTGTGTTCCGTTGTAAACTAGGAAAATTTCCGGTTCAACAGTTTGGGCAATGAACTTAGCTTATTGATACAGTAACAAGAAATCTTATGTAGCTCTGCCTTGTTGTCTTCGTTACGTACCGTCATCGATGTATAATAAACGTAGATTCACAATCAGCCCCAAAAAAATGGCTCCAAAAATCAACCGCTCGAACAACTTGGGCGGTACATTTAGTTAGTCTTCTTTGAACCGCTGTCAGTGCAAGTGTGACAATGACTGAAAAGTTATTACTTTATGAATAGTGAAGTGTGATACTTAATAATTAGAACACTGAGCTCTTTGTTTGACTACATTATCTAAAAGATTATAAATTAGCATTATTAGCATAAACTGGAACGTGATAGAAATGTAATTTAGTGCCATATTTTTCTACATAATTTGTTCGCGTGTAGGAGTTCATTTCTTTATGGTCAGTGCGTACCGTGATTTTCTCTCCTGATGGTCTTTCAAAGATCAGCAATATGCTGGCTGACGATGCCATTTCGTGTCACATTATATAGTTTTTTTATAGCTCCTTTGTGATTTAGGGTTTTTAGGTGCTTACCTGGGCAAGCAATTTTAAAAGCATCTTTGGCATCCTCAAGGGCCGCGCTTAGGATATTTCCTATGAGATCAGAATTTTTCGAATTCCTAAACCTCCGAAGCGAATAGGGAAAATAGGCGAATAATATTAATAAATTTATATTTCTGTTCATTGTTACAGCTGAATCGGCTAATGAACGAGATTTACGAGACAGTGTCCGCATGCAACATGGATGAGAAGAAACCCGGCAGCTTCCCTACGGAGTCATCTGACAGCACCAGTGAAGGTACATCATATATTCAGCCTTAAGACACTGCTGGACATGGCCTTCTCTAAATATGACTTGTAACGTCTGGTCGCCACGCTTGGCAGGCGGTTTGGCGACCGCATTAGCTGTTGATTCGACTGCCGCTGTTGTCCCTTCGTCTTGCCGTGAAGGTGTATTCTTCTCGGTTATCGTTAGTAGTCAAGTTCTTAGGGATGGGTAATCTACTAATCATATTTGTGATGTCGATATCGACACTCGATTTTTCATTACATTTTTTATGTATGTACAAGAACCATTTATTTGTATACAATTTAACTTTTTTTGGGATCTATGATAATCGTTGACATTAAAAATATAAATCGTTATTAGTACAACAAAAAATATATGGTTGCTATTACTCTTCTTATTATTATTCGATTTTTTTTACACTTTTCGATGCTTTTGATTAATTAGCTTCAATTCTGTTTAAAAAAATCAAGTAAAAGTCTATTAAAGAAATCTATTTCAATGTTCCAGATTCAGTGAAACTGACACGCAACCTCACTGAAAAAAGAAAGAACTACGTCCGTCGGGTGTCGTCTCGCGTGGCCTACACGGACCCCAAGAACCGGACTCGGTTCAGGCACCAAACCTCGGACTGCTCCTACAAGTCCGACATAACCAGTGAAGCGCCGCGGTACTCCACGTTTCGGTCTTGGAAAAGTTTCCGGTGAGTGTCAAACCTTCCTTCGGGCTCATTCGAAAATCATGTAATCGTTTTTGGGGGGGACTTGACCCCCTGGTCAAGGAAATATCACGATTGATCACGATGGGGGAGGGGGGTGTCCAAGACCACATCACGTGTACTTTAGTTTAGTTTTAGTATTACTGTTTTCGGTGTGACGTAACATAATTTCGACTCAAAAATCACTCGAAAACTACACGTGATCTTGACTAGAGTAGCGTTAAGATCACCAAATATCACCAGGGGGGGTCAAAATAAGACCAAAAACGATCACATGATTTTTGAATGAGCCCTTCTGTGCTTTCTATGAACCGCGAAGATTCTCCATGATCCATGGCACCCTCACAAACGGCAAAGAGGTTGAAACGCCAGAGTACCAGAGTACTCCTAACACTTTACCAGGCTCAGGTTCGATCGTGCATGGAGTACTGTTGCCACCTTTGGGACGGCTCTGCCAAGTATCAGCTGGCCGCTTTGGACTCAATTGAGCACCGTGCTCGCAGACTCATTGGCGATCCTGAATTAGTCAGTGTAAGGTTACAGAGCCTTGAGCACTGTCGCAAGGTTGCTAGTTTGTCTGTGTTTTACAGGATACATTTTGGAGAGTGTGCACAGGAATTGCTCGATTTCATTCCGCCATCTCCGTTCGTCCGTCCGACGTCCACTGGGACGTCCAGACGATGGGAGCGGTTTCATCCTTACGTTGTGAATATTCATTTATTCGCTTCTACCTTCCTAATACGGACGTTTTAGAAAAATAAATAATTTTGTTAATTTTATAAAACGTATGTTGGGTATTTGCCACGTATTAAGGGGTTTTTTAGAAGTCACTTTGGATGTCATTTCTATAAATCAAAATGTAGGTAATCGTGTTTCTGAGTCGTATGATGGTCAAAATAAGGCCAACCGATCATGATTTTTGAATGAGCCCTCATCAGTATTTTTTATCTCCTTCCAGCACGTCGCAAGTGAATGTGAACGACATGGAGACCTCCCCCGCGGACCTGGACGGCGGCGGCGACGACAAGACGGGCTGCGGGGGCGTGGGGCGCAGCGGGGGGCTGTTCGACGCGTGCCTGCTCGTGGGGCTCAACTGTATGGCGGGGGAGGCCTATGTCAAGAGCGTGTTCCCGAAAAACGTGAGTTTTTTTTATGACATAAGGTGGCAAACGAGCAGACGGATTGCCTGATGGTAAGCAATTACCGTCGCCCATGGGCACCCGTAACACCAGGGGAGTCACAAGCGCGTTGCCGACCTTTAAGGGGGGTTGAAGCTCTGGGAACCTTACTCACCATCAGGAACACAACATTACATACCTGAAAGGTAGCAGTGCTATTATGGCTGTGGTGTTCTGTAAGGAGGAGGTACTTCCCCAGTTGGGCTTCTCCAGACTCGAGCGTGATGGTACTTCGCTGTGCCCTACCTCTCATTGTCGGACGTAGTTTAAGGACATATCTGGGTCCGGGTTTTAAGGACAAGTTAGTCAAAGATATGTACACGTGACGACAGTTTGGCCTAGTGGCTAGTGACGCTGATGGTCCTGGGTTCTAATCCCAGTAAGGGCATATATTTGTGTGATGAGTACTATAGTTCCTGTGTTTTCTATGTATTTAAGTATGTGTATTTAAATCGTTGGCTGAGCCACAACACAAGCCTTCTTGAGCTTAGCGTGGGGCTGAGTCAATTTGTTTGATGTTTGTTTGATGTCTTGTAATATTTATTTATGTACACGATCAAACTGCCAAAACATGTAAGCATCCACGAGCCAAAATATGTATGCACGTATACATATTTTGGCTCTTTGGTCGCATCGATATCTCGACTGTACCAACATCATCATCAAGACGTCCACTGCTGGACATAGGCCTCCCTAAAAACGACCCAAAAAGACCGATCCTGCGCCTTCCGCATCTAGCGGTATCTCGCGAAAGTCACCAGGTCGTCGGTCCACCTTGTGGGAGGCCTAGCTACGCTGCGTCTTAATCAGAACGCCGTGCCAGGTGGCGGAGTGATACACCCTCACCCCGAGCGGTGTGTCCTGACTCTACTTGGACATGGTTACCAGATTTTACCCGAAACATGTTCTAGCGCGATATAAGTACACGCGTCTCATCCGCTGTAACAGAGTAGCATGATTCATAACCAGAGCCCGGAAAATCCATAGCAAAATAAAAGACTGTCGCAATCAAACTAGTGATAGAAACATTTTTTTATCGATATCGAGTAAGTTTTGTCTAAAAAAAATCATACCGATATGTTTAGGTACATTATTTTTTAATCATTTACGCCAAACGAATAAGAAGTGGTAAGTAGGGCTTATTTCATACGTGTTATTTCATCTGAAACGCAACGTAACTTATATTATCATCGTTACTTATATTTCATGTTAAGTAATAACCCTTCCCTTTTGGCTTGGGCGTAGTCGGGTGAGAAAGAGGTAATCAACCTCATTGAAAATAATATACTCCAGAAAATTAGTATTCCATGAGACATCGATGAACTCGATATCGATAAAAAAATGTTTCTAAAACTAGTTTGATGACGACAGTCTTTTGTTATGCTATGGATTTTCCGGGCTCTGTTCATAACAGTAAATTATATCATGCAATATGTATCGGGCCGGGCAATAGGCATAAAAGGGACGGTAATTAACGCTTATTGCCCCACTAGTCATATAATTTCTCAGATAGAGTTTCCGAGAATTTTGGTTTAACTACTTGGCTGTGGCTACGTAGCGAATCGATACTTCTCTCTTACGCAATCTTTACGATTATGCAAAACGCTCTTTACGGGTTCAGGCGTAACGGAAGTATGTGTGACATTATCTATGAAAAGGGACCTTATTGTCGATGGCGCTTATGTCGTTGTTCAAGACGATACAATACAAACGCAACGCGATTCGACGTAAGCGCCATCGACAATAAGGTACCTTTTCCTAGATAAAACTCTGGAATAAATTGTCGTGTGCAGTATTTCCGGACCGATATGACATCCAAACCTTCAAGAAAAGAGCGTATAGGGATCTTAAAGGCCGGCAACGTACTTGTGACTCCTCTGGTGTTGCGAGTGTCCATGGGCGGCGGTAGTTGCTTACCATCAGGCAATCCGTCTGCTCGTTTGCCTCCTATATCATAAAAAAAAAAGATTGTGATACATATGAAGCAGAATAAGAGCAGTGGGTTTATAAATGTAATTATTTAAATATTATTATAAAATTAACATGACACGTTTACAACAAAAATCTAGACAGATAGACGTCACAATATTGGGACACCGGCCTATTATAATCTTTTTCTACTCGTGTACTTTTATCTGTCATTTGCATAGTCACGAACGTACGAGTACATATTAGGACATTCTATTGCCCAAAATAGCACTTGTATCGTTTGAGAGACCTTTCGACACGGTAAGCGTGCGGAGCATACCGATACATTGCTACCAACTTGACAAACGATTTAATGCATACGGTATTAATAATAATATAATAAAAAAAAACAACTTGTACCAAGTTCATTGCTACCAACATAATAAAAAAAACTTTTTTGGTATCATCACTATTGGAAGGTGGACGTTTAAGAAAACATAACCATAGACATCACTCGCTTATTTTTACGTTTCCCGGAAATTTGTTTTATTAATTTTAGTATTTTATTTAATATTGCCTACTCATAGAAAAAGCATTGTATGCAACGTTGTATAAGTAGTCAAAAAATGCTCATGGCGTATTTATTAACAATGTTCGCCTTCGGCATCCACGCCACTCGCATTCTTTTACCCCTCTTATGCAACTGTTGCATAATAGTACATTTCGATACTAGTAAAAAAAAGTTTTTACACGTGTATCGAACCCATTTTTTCCTAACAAGTGCCTTAAAAAGTGAAAGTTACGCACGCGAATCGTGACTATAAATTACCCGTTTGTAGATGGTCAGCGTTACACTTGCAATAAGGCGCCGTTCGCCACACTCTAAGGCCGACAAATGATCATCCATTTTTTTTAATTTTCCAGGTACAAGTACCTCCACACATTGAGAACCTGGTGTTCCCGGAAACCCTAGGGTCCAGCAAGGAATGGGCCCCCGAAGCAAAGAGCGCCCAGTGTTACTCGCTGGTTCTAACTGACGAGAGAGGCGAGAGATCCTATGGGTAAGTTTACCCCCAAACTCCAGTTTTTTGTTTATGATATGAATCGATTTGTTTCGTTGTGGGGATCAAATATCGCTATGGGGTCAATTGCGTAAAAGGTAAACAAAAGTCAGAAATGAGAGTTAAAGTCTGCATCTCGCACTGTCCGCTCAAAACGCTCCTAACAAAATGATGCTTAACTATGACGTCACGCCTAGGTCGTCGCCCACTCTAAAGTATGGAAAAATATTTATATAGATTTTCATTTTGATCGTAAAATCGTTTATGTATATAGTTACCGTACAGTTTATTTTTCAGAAAAATGTAAAGAGTCGACTTAATATCATTTTTTTTTCTTAATTTCTCAATTTTTATAGATTTTAAAGTTTATCATTTTCGGGTCAATTATCTTTGAAGAATTGCGTAATTTTATTCAATATCGTCCTTATTTTTCATAGGTCTCCGGGCGGCTAGAGGTTAAGTAATAGTGGTAATATCATCATCATCATCTCAGCCATAAGACGTCCACTACTGAACATAGGCCTCCCCCTTGGAGCTCCAAATGTAATATACTAATTTGGCTTATTTTTCGTTACAGTTACTGTCGTCGAGTGTTACCAGAGGGCGCCACTGTCTGTCTTCCATTGTGTTACTGTATTATAGGAAAATACAGGGCACCCGGGTTCTATTACAAGGTATAATCAGCGTCATTTATATAAAGGGGGTCTTTGACTTTTTTTATACAACTACGGTAGCAAACAAGCATACGGTCCACCTGATGGTAAGCAGTTACCGTAGCCTACAAATGCCCGCAACTCCAAAGGATTAACATGCGCGTTGCCTACCCTTTAGAACCTATACACTCCTGTTTTGACGAACCTCATACTGAAGTCCCTAGGGAAGGGAGCCGCAGGCGTTCATAGGCTACGGAAACTGTTTTTTTATGACAAAGGCACCCACAGGGGACTCACCAGCGCGTTGCCGGCCTTTAAGGGGGTTGGAGCTCTGGGAACCTTACTCAGCATCAGGAACACAACACTATATACCTGGTTACCGCCAGGCGGGCTGTATGCTTGTTTGCCACCGTCTTATATAAAAAAAAACGAAAGTCGTCTTATATAAAAATACCTCTTTCCAGCTCTCATGAAAAAATCATTTTCAGGTGCTCCAAGAAATAGAATCTCACCACGGCAGTTCCGACGTGGAGATCAACAGCATACTCCAACAGCTGTTCCACACGGACTTCCCGTCGCCAGGAGACGAGCTGACGGTCCACCACGTCCGTCCGGCTCGGAGCAGTCTCCACGTGGAGACCAAAGCCCGGACCATGCCGGATTTCCGGCATACTGTCACTGAGAGGGACATGGCGGCGTTTTATGATTTTGAGGGGAAGGAAAATCAAAGGTGAGGGTTACAATTATTGGAATTGGAGAATTAGGGCTCCAGCAGAGGTTCAGTGGCGATAGTTCAAAACAAGTTATCGTGGTGAAAAATATATTTTGAGTGACACAATAACAAACAATACTAAAATATTGTTCTATGAAACATTTCAAACTTATGTCATAATATGTCGTATGGATTATAAAACCGGCATACGCATATGCAACCCCCAATCAATTAGCTTGGCGAGGAGAGCGATGGGGGGGGGTTAAAGTCCCAAGGGTCAAAATTAATAAATATTTCGGGACAATCTTACACAACCTAGTCCTACGGTTAGCTCAGTAAGGCTTGTGTTGTAGGTACTAGACGAAGATATAAATAATAGATAGATACATATAAATACATAGAAAACACCCATCACTCAGGAACAAATATCTGTGCTCATCACACAAATAAATGCCCTGACTGGGATTTGAACCCAGGACCATCGGCTTCATAGGCAGAGTCACTACCGACTAGGCCAGACTGGTCATCAATATATCGGATCGGTCGTATATTATATGTGGATGGCCCAGAGGCGATTTTTGTGATCCTGCACTCGAATTCATAAATGAGAACGAAAATAATCACACACAAAAGTTTCTTACCATTATTTTTTGCACGAAATGTATAGTTTCTGGGCAATTTCACTTTCAGGGACACCCAATTAGCTTAGTTGTCAAATAAAAGTTAAATCAGTGGTCAGTTAAGTGACGACAATTAAGCTTGAAATCTTTATGTAAATCATCTTTATTAGCATTTTTCTGTTACAATAACACGTATTATTTATGGATTGAACATAAAAAAGTACATTATATTGAAATTTAAAGCTTAATTGTCGTCACTAAACTGACCACTGATTTAACTTTTATTTGACAATTAAGTTAATTGGGAGTCCGTGAAAGTGAAATTGCCCTTCTATACCCACGATTATTTATTTATAGGGTCCGGAATTTTGCGTGCGAATTTGGAAAAGTCTAAGGGAGAGAACATTAACGTTTATCGATGTATCGATAAACCGAGTTTTTTATTAGCGTTTTAAATAAAATAACAACTCAAACTTTCTGATGATACATTTTGCTCTTTCAATGATTAGTGATGAAAAATGTACGAAATGTATGTAGATAATATAAAATAATTTTATATTAGACTGGTATGTTATCTACAAAGAATTGATAAGCCGACTAGGTATTTGATTGCAATAATGCAAGTATTATTTCATTAAAAATAAATTAGTCTCAATGACTCTGAGTACACGACCGATTTATCGATACATCGATAAACGTTAGTGTTCTCTCCCTTAAACTTTTCGAAAACCGCACGCAAAATTCCGGGCCCTAATTATTTATATCATTCATGTTTGATGACCGGGTATGTTTATTGTTATAGGACGAGAACGATAAAAAGGCCTCTAGAACCCCGAGCGGACGAAGACAACGTCTCCATATTACTGGACACCCTCGGAGCTGGTTTGCTCATCAAGGTCTTCGGATCCTTGCTGCTTGAAAGGAAAGTCATCATCATCAGTGACCAGTTGAGGTGAGATGAATTAAACTGGAAAGTGTCAATTAGCCTCCCTAGGCCCACGGGCCTACATATTATATAGTCTATACTTTTAGGTATTTACAAAAAGGTAAATAATCGTGACGTGTTTTTTATTGAAAAACGCTTTTTAAAAATCAGTGACTATTACTTACGAAAGCAAAATAATGTAAATAACCATATGTGATTCATAATTGTCACATACTTGTCATGATTTATTTTTCAAAACTGATTTTCAATAAAAGACATGTCAAGATTGTTGATTTTTTTTTAACTACATAATAGTATAAACTGTACTAATTACTTTAAAGAAATTAGAATTTTATAAAAATGGAACAGAATTGAATTTCATTAGTTTCCTTCAATTTTGACGCAAAAGAGATTAAACTTTATTTCCTACGCTATAAAGAGCGAATTCCAGTGGGATTTTACTTGTATGTTTGGCCTTAGTAGGTTAGAAAGAAAGAAAATGCATTTGTTATAGGTGAAAAACTTAACTGACGGACCATGTCTATGTAGTTGTGCAGAGAATTAATATGGAACTTACGTCAACATTTGAATATAGAACGCCGTCATGCGTGTATACACGTTACAACTACATAACTGCTTTAACTATGTTTTTCACTTATAGCACAAATACAGAATAAGTTATAAAAACGACACGTTTATTTAATAAGGTCCTAAACTAAGGTCATCATTTTTGACATCAAGGTTTAGTTTTAAAAGAGATTACATGTGATAAATTTTGACGTGTTCCGCTGTGTCCTAGTAGACCAGTTGATTATGGCGTTAGCCGCGATAGTTGGTGATGCTGTTACTTATATAAAAAAAAATGCATAATAACATAGTAATGGACTGCCAGCGCATCCGAGGAACACGACACAGATACGAACTCCACCAACTTTTCCTATGATTTCTACCTCTGTGGTCTTCAAATTTTCTTTAATTTATTTATTATTAGATATTTGCACATTTTGTCAAATAACTTAAAATTGTGAGTTTTAAGTACAATTTAAGGCCGCTGGAAGACGCTGGATGCAGGTCTCTTCCAACCGGTACATGTGGAGGTTCAAGGGGGAGGCCTATGTTCAGCAGTGGACGTCTTATGGCTGAAATGATGATGATGATGATGTACATTTTGCTGTGCCGAATTTATGAATCGAAACAGGAAAATGTAACGACGATTTAATGATTCCAAATTATATATTTACCATAAAAAAAACTAAAACAAAAATATGTTACTTGATTAAACATGTTCAACCTTCCAGCCTCCTCTCATCATGCCTCGAAGCTCTCCAAACCTCGCTGTACCCCTTCGTGTGGCAGCAGCCCCTCATCTCGGCTATACCTGCGGAGATACAGAGGGACGTGCTCGAAGCACCTCTGCCGATGCTCGCCGGGTTGCTGAAGACTGGAGACTTGGATACTAGCGGAGTGATGTTTGAAGAGGTAAATCAACCTAGCCTCTCACCCGGACCCGGGTATGTCCTTAAACTAAGTCCAACAACGTGAGGTAGGGCGCAGCGAAGTACCATCACGCTTGAGTCTGGAGAAGTCCATCTGGGGAAGTACCTCCTCCTTACAGAAGACCACAGCCATAACAGCACTGCTACCTTTCAGGTATGTAGTGTTGTGTTCCTGATGGTGAGTAAGGTTCCCAGAGCTCCAACCCCCCCTTAAAGGCCGGCAACGCGCTTGTGACTCCTCTGGTGTTGCCCATAGGCGACGGTAATTGCTTACCACCAGGCAATCCGTCTGCACGTTTGCCGCCTATGTCATAAAAAAAAACCTAGCCTCTCACCATGCCTTGAAGTTTAACTTAGATTTAAACATAATTAATTATAAGCTCCTATTGTCCACACTGTTTGTTAACCCAAATAAATAAAATAAATAAATATCTGTGCTCATCACACAAATAGACGAGATTTGCACCCAGGACCGTCGGCTTCATAGCCAGGGTCACTACTAGGCCAGACCTATCGCCAAACTAAATATAAATAAATAAATATTTGAGGACAATCTTTTTTTTGATGGCAACGGTGGTAAACGTGCAGACGGATTGCCTGATGGTAAGCAATTACCGTCGCCCATGGGCACCCGCAACACCAGGGGAGTCACAAGCGCGTTGCCGGCCTTTAAGAAGGATTGGAGCTCTGGGAACCTTACTCACCACCAGGAACACAACACTACATACCTGAAAGGTAGCAGTGCTATTATGGCTGTGGTCTTCTGTAAGGAGGTACTTCCCCAGTTGGGCTTCACCAGACTCAAGCGTGATGGTACTTCGTTGCGCCCTACCTCTCATTGTTGGATGTAGTTTAAGGACATACCCGGGTCCAATCTGACACAAATCGACCTAGTCCTAGCTCAGTAACGATTGTGTTGTAGATACTAGACGACATACTAATATGTAATCCTTTTTACAGGGCATGCTAATAGATCTGACACAACAATCTAAAGTTATATTCTACCAAGGCGACGAATCCACCATACTACCAACATACAGCTACAAAGCCCTCAAGACTACCATACAAATGGAATCTACCAAACAGAAGGACAGACTGGACACGAAAACTAGAAATGTCATGATCTCCGAGGCGTTTTTGAGGTTTTTCGTGGACGTGCTGGGGGATTTTGAGAGGTGCTTCAAGGAGGGGGTGAAGGGGGAGGGGGAGATGGGGAATTGCGGGGTGGTTTTTGATGTGAGTAATTTTATTAGTATAATAATAGTTATTAGTTATATAAGTTAGTGTTTACCTTCTCGTGGTAATATTGAGACCAGAGCTAGCGAAAGATGCCAAGATTGAACCACGAGCATAACGAGAGAGAGTAAAGGACACAGTTCAGATAATAAAGCATATCAAACGTTTTGTTAACGTCATTCTTTCATTCTAAGTATAAGCTTATATGCTTTATTCTCTGAACTGTGTCTTTTAACGAGAAGCGTATACTCTTGTAAGTTTTTTTTTATATTTTTGGTAGTTAATTTTTGCACAATGTCTCAAGGGTCTTTTGTAGATTTAACGTAGTAAGTACTTATTATAATATTGTAATTGTTGTATATTTTTTTGGAAATAAAATGATAATATACACAAATAAATAAATAATACACGACATCCTTATAACCAATAATTGTATAAGTGAAAAACTTAGCTAAAGCCCCTGCCCCATGTAGTAGTAACGTGTGTACACGCATGTCGGCGTTCTATATTCAAATGTTGACGTAAGTTCCATATTAATTCTCTGCACAACTATACTATATCTGTTTAGGTAGTTAAAAAAAGGTCAAACAATCTTGCGTGTCTTTTTATTGAAAAACGCTTTTTAAAAATCAGTGCATATAACTAACGAAAGCAAAATAATGTAAATGACCATATGTGATTCATAATTGTCACATACTTGTCATGATTTATTTTTCAAAACTGATTTTCAATAAAAAGACATGTCAAGATTATTTACCTTTTTTTAACTACCTAAACATACAGAGTATACATAGACATGGTCCTACAGTTAAGTTTTTCACATATACAAATGCGAGAAATAAATTGTATTAAACAATTATATTAATAATATTCTTATTTCTATTACAGAAAGAGAGTTTCATCAAAAACGCCCCGTCTAAACAGAACCAATATTTCCTCGAATGGTTCACCGAGACCGCCATGTTTAACCATTTCATACAAAACATGGCCGCCATACATACAAACAAACAAAACAACAACGTCCCATTAGTTGACACGCCCCTACCCAATTTCTATGAACTGTTCGAAGAGAGAGTCAGCAGTAGAGGTAGGATTGAGAAAATTGACGGTAAGGGGTACTACAAAACAGCTATGAATAAAAAAGTTAGATTACTTAAAACTAAGTTGAGAGAGTTGGTTAATTAGTTTTAAGTTAGGTTGCAATTTGAAAAACAAATGTGACTTTTAGTTGACACATTACTAGGATAATTGGCCAGTAACTGGCCACTTTCCAGTAACTGGCCACGTTATACTGAAAATGAATTGTGTTTACCTATAGGTTATATTTATAGGTAAACGGAATTTATTTTCTGTCCAAATGGCTAGTTACTGACAAGTGGCCAGTTACTGGCAATTTATGCTATTACTAAAAAATCGACATAAGGTAAATTGTCAATACCTTCAATAACTGGCCAACTTGTACTGAAAATTAATTCTGTTTACATACAAATAGAAGACATTTTGTAATGGTGTTTCAATTAAAGGCCACCCTTCAATAACTGGCGACCTCACTAAAATAAATTCTAACCGCCTACAAACAGAGTTCATTTTTAGTGTAATGTGGCCAGTTATTAGAGGGTGGTCAGTTACTAGCGAATTACTCTATTCACATTAAAGAAATAATTTTATCTGATTATTTTTACAGTACATATTGTGTTACATTACTAGTGCAATAATGAGCACACGTGACTATATCGAACACTAAAAGGGCCACATGTACTGTAAAACATTGTTCCCATATATGTGCGAATAGGTAATGCACAACTCGTGGGGATTTAAAACATTATCTTCGGTATTTTAATTTATCGCCACTAATTGCGAATTCCCTATTCTCCGCACTAGTATCGTTATGTAGGTTCTTTAATATTTAGCGAATTGAAGACAACGCAATCTCACAATAAAAAAAAAAAAAATGTTGTCGTTTTTTTTTTCCCCTTATTTATAAAACTTGGTAAACGCCTAGTAAATTTGTCCCTTTCTACAACACTGACATTTGAATAAGACAGAAAGGGTAACGACATGTTAGGTTTGAGAAGCGTTAATATGTAACTACATTAGTTATCGCGCTTATAATTTAAAAATATCACATTTAGTTTAATTACTGGAAGAAAATAATATGGTTTGTGATAGAGTTTACATAATAACACAGTTAGGGTAAATTGCCAGTAACTGGCTACCCTCCAATAACTGGCCACATTATACTAAGAATGAACTCTGTTTATATGCGATTAGAATTCAGTGAGATGGCAAGTAATTGAAGCGTGACCAATCATTGAAATCCCATTAGAAAATGTGTTCTATTTGTAGGTAAACAGAATTCATTATCAGCAGGGATCGGAAACTCGGGAGCTATTATACCTAAACTTCGGGCTCAGTACCTACGCCGCGTCGATGTTGACTAGTATGGAGGTGGATTCAATTTTATTTTAATAATAAATTTTCCGGGATTACCCGAAATACCGAAAATTAGAATAACAGCCATACAAATGTATTAAAGTATATAAATAGACTATTTTAGTTGTTCCTATATACTTTATGCATTAAGCACAAACAAAGTGTGACAAAAGTATTGGTGATCCGTTTAAGAGGATAACGGGTATCATGTTCTGATAAGAAAAACTAGACTTTTGGCCGAAACTATACCATAATTCTTTTCACAAAAAAATACCGGGATTTAAATAATAAAAAATATTATTTTTAAGAAGCCGACTCCATACTTGCTTAGCTTTTTTCGGAATTTTGCTAGTTGTAGGTATAATAGCTCCCGAGTTTCCGATCCCTGATTATCAGTATAAGGTGGCCAGTTATTGGAAAGTGGCCAATTAGTGGCGATTTACTCTATATTATTTTTCTTCTATGGAATTATACCCCGAGTCTCTGACATCGGGGCTTTAAATATAAGGATCGATTTTGCTCATGGTACTGAGCTACTATTTGGTAGTCTACGTAAAAATCACTGGATTTGTAAAAAAATACAGCTCAAAACTTATTTGAGTAAGCAAAAACATTCTATTGCATAATCATCAGTTTTTGTAGTATGAGAGACGATGTCATTTACTTCATTAGATGTCGCACGGTCAGGGACTTTAATTGTTGAGCCATTTAGGGTTCACTTTACATTGCAATTTTTATTTTATTATTTATTTATTATGTATTAAGTACTAAACAAAAGACTTTTGCTTGAACCGTAAGTGGCTCAACAATTAAAGTAGGTGACTGTACATTTGAAATAGTATTTAGTTTGTATAAAAAAATATATCATAGTAACCTTTATTCGACTAGTTGCAGACTAAAAGTAGCTCAGTTTTATGAGCAAAATCGATCCTTAAATTGAAAGCCCTAATGGCGGAGACACGCGGTAAGAAGTCTGAATGGAGTCGCTAAACTTAAAACTCAAGTAATCCATTCTGCTTTAAGGTTGATTATCTATCAGATTATTATAGGTTTTTTTATTAATCAACCTTAAAGCAAAATGAATTTATTTTGAAGTTAAAGCTACATAATTGTCATTTAAGTCGGCTTAATAATTTAACTATGTTCTCGATTTTGCCACGTGATAAACTGTGTTTATCGCGAAATATATTTTACCAGACTTCCAATGAACTATATATAATTATATTGATAGAGCATTTCTCTTAAAAAAGTCACTGCAAAGTTTTGTAATTTACGTAGAATTTATGTTATTTCTACTCGCGTAAAAGCGTTTTTTTACCAGAAATGCTCATTTACTGTCTAATATGGCGTTTTTAATATTTTTGTTAAAATGCTGTTAAATATAAGTTAATGTTCGAGGCTTTTCCTTTACAATCTAAAGTTAAGTCGACAAGTATGGTTCCTGAGTGAATGAGTTATTATTGTTGTTTTTTTATGAAGTTGCTACACAAAGATCAAATACAAAAAATGGTATACCTAATATTCAATAACTTGCATAAAGGCTATGTCATTTTAGATTTTAAATATCTTATTTATTTCTATAAGTATTTTTAATCGTGTCATAAAAAAGGTAATTCGCTAGTAATTGGCCACCTTCCAATATATGACCAGTAATTGAAATCGCATTAGAAAATATGTTGTATTTATAGGTAAAAATAATTTATTTTCAGTGTGAGGTAGCCAGTTACTGGCGATTTACCTAGATGCTATCTGAAAATCCTATATTTAAAAATACATACAAAATACAAGCTGACCACCTCATCATACTATACTAGTTTCTTGGAGAAACTATTATTTTAATTAATTATTATCTATTGTAATGAACCTATACAACGAGAGAGCAAATAAAAGAACAATAAAATTGTCTTTTTTGAGCAATAAAAGAAATAAAAAATATTTTTATTTATTAACTGGTTACAGGTAAACAGAATTCATTTTCAGTATAATATGGCCAGTTATTGAACGGTGGCCAATTACTGGCGATTTATCCTACATCCACCTAAAAAAAAATAGAAATTATACATAATGCCTTATTGTTGCCCATTTTTTGTGTTCAATCTCATTGTAATGTCTGAGTGGGCGGTCGAAGCGGAGCGAGTAGCGGGGCGAGCAGCATAGCGTGAAGCTTCCGCTCGCAGCGTGCGCGACCGCTCTCGTACTTTTACATTTGTTTAAAGCCTGCCACACACTAAGATACGATAAGATATCTTTATCTGAACGCATATCTGTCAATATTGCTCCCTATACAATTCAATGAGCTAACACACAGCGCAGATAACTTATATTTTATGGTGAAGTATCTGTTGGTACCGACATATATCGAAAGATGGCAAAGATATCATCTGCGTATATAAATTGATCCGCGTATGATATCTGCCTATATAAATATCGTATAGTATTTTATCTGCAGATAGATACAGGTTGATGTGAGCCGTCCGCCCGCGCCCCTTTCCACCCGGATGCCCGATGCGATTCTTGTTCGTTGTTTACCTTAGGATTACGAGCGTACTGTGTATGGTGCAATGGAGCGTCCAATTCAAAATCAGAATCGTTATCTGACGAGCTGTCTAGTAAATCTAGAAGACGTAAACATGAAACATCCCGTATAAGAGTGAATCAACTATTTGTTGTTGTTATTCTGTCCGGTCAGTCAGGAGACAGAGGCATAGTTTGTTAGAAGAAATATGGCACCGCGTTCTATTAACACACTTGGTAGGTGACACATTATGGAAGAGACATATAGCTACCACAAATATGCATATTTTGTGTATTTACTTGTCATAAAACTGTAGTTATAAGAGTGACCCAGGGGAACGTAACCATGACAACGAGGGACAAAGAATAGTAGATTCAGCCATAAACAATCTGCACCAAAAAAATAAGTCTACTCAGTTTGAAGGATTTAGACAGAATGTATCGTCTCATATATTATCGTATCTACGTAGTGTGTGACACGCTTAAAAATCTTTACATAGTAGTCTCATGAAATTGTGTATGGCTGACACGATGACTATAGTTTTACATACATATCATACAAGCCTTATTGATGTGCCTGATTTTGTATATTATTTTATATTATAGTGGTTTAGAATGTAACTATTATAATGATAGTTTTAATGCAATAAAATATTGTAAAGTTGTTTTTCTTGTTTTATTTGTTTTTTTTTATCTGTGTTATAAAGTAGGCAACCGCTCAGACCATGCGTCACTGCAATATCCTTCTAAGGCCCATCATACAAGTAAAATGCTACTCGAATTCGTTCTTTATATTGTAGGAAATAAAGTATAATTTCTTTTGTGTCAAAATCGAAGGAAACTAATGAAATTCAGCTCTGTTCTAATGTTATATAATTCAAATTTCTTTAAAGTAATTAGTACTACAGCTAGGCTCGTGGGCCTTACGAGGATATTGAAACTGGTGTTGAACTTTATGCAAGCGCATAAAGGTCTATTTTGCTCTGTGAGCTATATATGACCCGGGACCCGGACCCGGGTACGTCCTTAAACTACGTCCAACAATGAGAGGTAGGGCACAGCGATGACCATCACGCTTGAATCTGGAGAAGCCCAACTGGGGAAGTACCTCCTCCTTACAGAAGACCACAGCCATAATAGCACTGCTACCTTTCAGGTATGTAGTGTTGTGTTCCTGATGGTGAATAAGGTTCCCAGAGCTCCAACCCACTTATAGGTCGGCAACGCGCTTGTGACACCCTTGGTGTTGCGTGTGCCCATGGGCGACGGTAATTGCTTACCATCAGGCAATCCGTCTGCTCGTTTGCCACCTATGTCATAAAAAAAAAAAGTATGACTCCTTGGCGTTAGCTTGAAGAGTCGATATGAGTCGGCGTGGAAAAGGTTAATTTTTAGTTGAAATATTGAGTGGCGATGTGAATTCTGAGGGTTGAATTTTGGAATTCCCACTTGTCACCCTAATTGAGTACACAGTACATCTTTTCTGAAAACTGCCCTAAATATACCGGGTGTGGCCTGTAATAGGAGCTTTAACTTAAGGCATCGTTTCTACACCACAAACGTAGCAACATTTGTTCTACGACTTTTGAAAATAACTTAGGTATAGTTTACTAAATATTAATAAAAAAAAAATCCAAGCAAGCAATGTATTGCGAAAACTATGAAGTTTGTAGGCTGACAGTAAACGTCAACTAGACTATTGGATGCTGTTCATTGAAAATACTATTTAGTTTGTTCGAAAAATCACAAGTAATATATTACCCAATTATTTCAAGTTGTAGAACAAATGTTGTTACGTTCGTGGTGTAGAAGCGATCCCTAATAGTACATTGTGCAACGAGGATGGTAAGTAAGGTACCTATAGTAAACGCGAGTCTATTAGAAGGCTTTTAATGACTCAAGTTTGTTATACACTTACCACCCGTGGTACATACAATGTTTTTCATCACATTTGCGAGGAAATAAAATAAATTCGTTGGTAAAATATTAGTTACTAGTGTAGTGTAGTTTTACCTATCAGACCGCATCCACTATAAAAGATTGTCAACTTTTTTCAATGTCATCCACAGATAATGTTAACAACTGCGTTTTGTTTTCGAAGTTGATAGATCATCCTGCCAAATAGTATCAATTATCAAAATCAAATAGAAAACAACTATTTTTAATAAATACTTAACATTAAATTGCAGTCAAATTTAATATAAAGGTATGTTTTATACATATTAAAAGTTGGTTGTAGCAAACTTTTGAAGATATGAAATACACCTTGGCTGTTTAGAAACATCCTCAGTCCAAGTGAAGTATAGGTTCTGTATATTTTTAAAACTAAACTTAACAGCCCGTGTGAGCTAAATCGGCTATAACTGTTCTGTACTCTCGCAAGTAACAATGCCATTGATGAGCAAGTGTGATGAAAAATTTTTGCTCCTATTACAGGCCACACCCGGTATTTTTATGTGCTATTTACACACTGTATTTTCGTAACATAATAAATGATCATCTCATTAATATGCAAGGGGTTTGTAATATTGACAGCTCCATCCATGTAAATTTTTTATCGAAGTCGTTAATTAGCCGTAATTTCCCGTTATATAGTCGTCTGTCTGTCATTTCGTAACACTTAATTGGAATAATAATCAAAGTTGCTTCAACAATGGGACAAGAAAATTGAGGTTTGTAAATAAATGGGCCTAATTAATTTGAAAATTTATGACTCCTGAGCAAAGATAGGATAATGGATAATTTTTGAAATCTGCTATTTAGTCATCATCCTAGCGTTCCGGCATTTTGCCACGGCTCATAACCAATCCCAGGATTTGACTAGGCACTAGTTTTACGAAAGCGACTGCCATCTGACCTTCCAACTCAGAGGGTAAACTAGGCCTTATTTGGATTACTCCGGTTTCCTCGCGATGTTTTTCTTCACCGAAAAGCGACTGGTAAATATCAAATGATATTTCGTACATACTCGTACGTTCCGAAAAATTTATTGGTACAAGCCGCGGGGTTTGAACCTGCGACCTTCGGATGGCAAGACGCACGCTCTTACCGCTAGGCCACTACCGCTCTTTAGTAATAAATCGGTTTTTAGTACTTTATTACCAGTAATGGACATAGAACCAATCATGAACATTAGTGCTTATTTCAAAGGAGTCAAGTGTTGTTCTCTTGACAATAGAGACGTGTTGACCTCATTTTGAACACCTCAAATGCTTAGCAACTTCTGCTGCAGACTGTACATATTCAACGATTCGGTTTATTAACACATTTGCTGTCCACCTTCTGTCCACAAATAAAACAAAAAGGAATTTCCTCCCGCGAACGCTACGGCTGTGGAATGAACTCCCTGCCGAGGTTTTCCCTAGGGACCACAGTATGAGGTTCTTCAAAAAAGGAGTGTATAGGTTCTTAAAGGGTAGGCAACTTGCATGTAAATTCTCTGGAGTTGCAGGCGTCCATAGGCTACGGTAACTGCTTACCATCAGGCGGACACATGGCGGGTATGCTTGTTTGCCACCGTCGTTGTATAAACAAAAACTGGCAATGTCAGAAGCCTGACACACGTTCTGGTTTTTTAATTAAAAACTAAGTGTCCATCATTGGTGCCTGTCAGCTTTGTTGTCCAACATTGGTGTCATCATGGAAATCATCATCATTTCAGCCGAAAGTCGTACACTGTTGGACTTAGGCCTCCCCCAAATATGACTTGTATGACTGATTAAGTTAGAAAAATTCTGTGTCACGATACGACAGCATCCATTTTTACAGTTACGAAATTACCCAATCCCCCTTATACAGTCGTGGACAGATAATTAAGATCAAGATTATTTTTCCCATACAACTGCATACAGTCAGCAGCAAAAGTGGCTAAGCGTTTGAAGTGTTCAAAATGACCTACACGCGCTCTTATTCTCTTGACAATGAGATGTGTTGACCTCATTTCGAACACCTCAAGCGCTTAGTCACTTGTGCTGCTGACTGTACAAATAAAACTTTTTATATTTCATAAAATATAAAATTCGCTTGTGCTATTTATATTTTTAACGTGTCCGTCTTTAAAGAACATTTAATAGGGCTGAATAAATTCTGTACCTAAGATTTAAACTTAATCGGGGATATATTGAAGAAAGGCCAGGTCAGGAGTACCCTACACCGACGAGCGGGTATGAGGAACGTTATGAAAGTGAGTGAAGCGATAGTGATTTGTCAGGATCGTAGCAAATGGAAATCCGTGATCTCTGCCTACCCCTCTAGAAAACGTGATTGTATGTATGTACAGTCAGCAGCAGAAGTGGATACGCGTTTGAGGTGTTCAAAATGAGGTCAACAGATCTCTATTGTCAAGAGAATAAGAGCGCGTGTAGGTAATTTTGAACACTTCAAACGCTTAGCCACTATTGCTGCTGACTGTATGTTAAACTTTAAAAAATACAGGCGGGTAAATCAACGCTTTCTATAAGTTCATACTATAATTAGGAACGATGTATGAACATCGTTCTTAATTTTACAAAGCGTTGATTTACCCATCTGTATCTTTTTTAGTTTAAATCTTACAGAATGTATTTATGACTCATATTCAATGTTGTTTAGATAGGGATACGTCAGTATTTTTTTAAATATAAATAGCACAAGCGAAATTTATATTTTATCAAATTTGAAAAATCATATTTTTTTTATGACAGGCGGCAAACAAGCAGACGGATTGCCTGATGGGAAGCAATTACCGTCGCCCATGGGCACCCGCAACACCGGAGGAGTCACAAGCGCGATGCCGGCCTTTAAGGGGGTTGGAGCTCTGGGAACCTTACTCACCAGCAGGAACACAACACTACATACCTGAAAGGTGGCAGTGCTATTATGGCTGTGGTCTTCTGTAAGGAGGAGGTACTTCCCCAGTCGGGCTGCCCCAGATTCATGCGTGATGGTCATCGCTGTGCCCTACCTCTCATTGTTGGACGTAGTTTAAGGACATACCCGGGTCCAAAACTGCATTTATGTGCATTTGTATAGCAAAAATAATCTTGATCTTAATTATCTGGCCACGACTTTATGTATATGTAGAATATTTTCAACCGACTTCAAATAGGCAGGTTACATGTTCGACCGTATGTTTTTTTTTCTGTTGTCTTAATTTCGTCATCAAACCAAATACCATTGTTTTTCTAGATCATACATCCGTCTCATCTTACCTTGTACAAAAAAGGTCAGAACTGAACCAGAAATTTGCATTCCTACTTATATCATTCGCCAAAAAACAATGATGTGGCCTTAGTAAAAACGGCATAACTTTCATACTAGTTGCTCGTCACTTATACCCTTTTTTCACTAGTGTCACATAATCTTGTCGTACAACATCAAAAAAATACAAATCAAACCAAATTCAACCTTAACGCCTCAGTGTTAAGACTTTTAAGAACGAAGAGTTAACTTGGTTATTTAAATATTTACAAATTTAATTTTGCAGTCGCTATAGGCATTGTTTCGATTAGTTACTCGCGATTTGTTTTTATTTTTTTTTGTTGATGCGTTTGCGAGGTGTATATATAAGTTGGTGTTTGTTATTTATTACTTATTATTCGTTCGGAATATATAATATATCAGCCGCTCGCACTTGACCGCATTTGTTATACGTGACCTTTTGTGTATGGTCCGATACACAAGTGTTTTCCGTTTATTGCGTTTTTTTTTTGTTCTTCGTTGCCTTGGTTACGGTCTCCTGGGTCACCAAAACCGTGACAATTGACATAACCGTTTTTGACATCTCCGAGCGGGCTCCGAGCTAGAGCCAGTTTTTATTTGTAAATAGTTGATAATATTTTAGTTTTTAAGTTAGATTTAGTGTTAGTAATTTTAAAGACTATTTATAATTGAATTGTATATGTTTATCTTTATGTGTGTTTACAAATAAATGTCCTGAAATAAGAGTATTTATGGGCAAATTATGCAACTAAAAACGGATTAAATCACACTACCAATTTATATTAAATATTTCAGGACAAACTTACACAAGTCGACTTAGTCCTACGGTAAGCTCAGTAAGGCTTGTGTTGTAGGCACTAGACGAGCACAGATATTTGTTCCTGAGTCATGGGTGTTTTCTAGGTATTTAAGTATTTATATGCATCTATCTATTATATATATATCGTCGTCTAGTACCTACAACATAAGCCTCATCGCTTACAGTAGGACTAGGTCGATTTGTGTAAGATTGTCCCGAAATATTTAATATAAATTGGTAGTGTGATTTAATCCGTTTTTAGTTGCATAATTTGCCCATAAATACTCTTATTTCAGGACATTTATTTGTAAACACACATAAAGATAAACATATACAATTCAATTATAAATAGTCTTTAAAATTACTAACACTAAATCTAACTTAAAAACTAAAATATTATCAACTATTTACAAATAAAAACTGGCTCTAGCTCGGAGCCCGACCGAAGGGTGCCCAGAAGGCTGGTGGAGTTGCCACGCTGAATGGCGATGCCAATGCGCTGGGCAAGGAATGAACCAGCCCTCTGTACCCTTACCATGAGTTGTGTTGTGACATTGAGGTTTTCGATAACGAGTATCGGATTTACTATCTGTGCATCTCGCTTGTGCTATTTTAGTGCGAACGAGACGCACAGATAGTAAACTCGATACTTCGTTATCGAAAACCTCAATGTCACAACTCATGGTAAGGGACTGGTCACAAAATTACATAGTCACAAAATAAATAACCTAACGGTCGTGTAACCGCCAGTACTCCATTTGGTCTAATGTCACTTCGAATAGTATTTTATCATCTAACATCATAATAATGTTAATTCCTAACGTCTGAATGGCCGAGACGAATCGTTTATCTATCCGCATCCTTTTAAAAGTACCTTTTTTTGTACAAGTTGCTTAACTTGGTCTGTCTATACTAGTTGGGCCATTTTTTCGACATGTCGACTACCCGGACTTGCACCTCTAATACCCAGTTATTAACTGGGAAATTTTATTTAAAGTTGTATACTCAACTTTTTTTCGTTTGGATTTTTTTGTGTGGTTTGATGAAAAAATGTGTCACAAGCTATTTCATTTCATTCCATTACTATTTTTCATATATTTCGTATGGCGGTAACGGAATGGAAATAATAAAATATGTATGAAAAATTTCGGGACACATTTTTTCTCCTATCAGGCTTGAAAGAATGCATGATTCAGAGTAGAAACCACATAAAAAAATCCAAATATAAAAAAAATGGGTATACAACTTAAAATAAGATTGCCAGTTAATAACTGGGTATTAGATATATTTAAAGTGCAAGTCCGGGTACTCGACATGTCGACAGAAGATATTTATTCGAAAGACGATATTATGCTTATTTAATGATGTATTTAACAGTTTCATGTGTTTTGGGAGACGAGGCATTTACTTTCGATACTGAAATGGAATTCATTTCATATATGTGATCATTATGATAATATAAATAACATTTTAATTAGTATTTTTTTTTTAATAAATTCATTTATTACAGGACATTCTTACACAAATTGACTGAGCCCCACGGTAAGCTCAAGAAGGCTTGTGTTGTGGGTACTCAGCCGATGATATATATAATATACAAATACTTAAATACATAGGAAACACCATGTCTCAGGAACAAATATCTGTGCTCATCACACATATAAATGCCCTTACTGAAATTTGAACCCAGGGCCATGGGCTTCGTAGGTAGGGTTATTAACCACTAAGCCAAACCTGACGTCAAATTTTCCGATATTTCGACACTGTTGCCAGCGCCACCCTCACACAACATATCAGCATCCAATAGCCCAGTAGCTAGTCCATCCTTTCCACCCAATAGCCTAGTACATTCTAGATTCCATTATAACTCAATAGTCCTTACACCATGGCGGGTGCTGTCTCTGTGCGCGTCCCATGATACGGACAGGGGCAACATACGCTTATTGTACCCCTTACATTTCATTTAATTGTCGTTAGGGCCTCTGCGCGTTGGCTCGATCCTGCTCCAGGTACGCCTCCCAAATGTCCGGAAAATAAGTACCTATACTTTCACGGAATAACTCACATATATTAACATACATGGCCTCACTCTGCATTTTCTACCGCATCTACTACGGAGAGTGCTCCGAGAAATTGTTCGGATTAATCCCAGCTGCTTCCTTCCGCCAGCGCTCTACACGACAACACTTTCATCATCACCACTTAGATGGTTGGCAGTCCTCAACTGTGCGTTTTTCTAGAAACTTCCTGCCTCGCACAGCAAAACTCTGGAATAAATTGTCGTGTGCAGTATTTCCGGACCGATATGACATCTAAACCTTCAAGAAAAGAGCGTATAGGGATCGTAAAGGCCGGCAACGTACTTGTGACTCCTCTGGTGTTGCGAGTGTCCATGGGCGGCGGTAGTTGCTTACCATCAGGCAATCCGTCTGCTCGTTTGCCTCGTATATCGTAAGAAAAAAAAACTGCATCCTAGCTTAAAATTAAAATAATATGACTTATGAAATATCTTTTTATTTCCTCTCGATCTTTATCTAAAAAAGTTCATTATTCAGGTCATAAGTCCTGTATTATATATACAATAAATCAGATTGGCAAAAAATAGAATTATTACCGTGCAATCAATTTTTCAAGATGGCGTTTTTGTCCACTAAAGATCGGAGATAAAGGAGCATTGGCTTGTAATAGTTCTGGACTTCCCAAAGTGTCAATATACTCTCCAAGTTTTTTTTTTATATTCAAAGTTTGAATTTCAAACTAGTGGAATTGACCAAAGACCGCCGAGTGATAGGTCTGAATTGACTGTTAATTTTTCCATACTACTCGTATTTTATTCGTATTCGAGTAATACGTAAGAAATATTAAATGTTTTATAAGTGTAATCACTCCCACCGAAGCATCTGTTTTAAGGGAGTTTTCAGATTATTTTTTCCCAATTTTTATAAATACTTAGATTTGATGCTCGTTTCAAGTAGTAATAGGTACAATGCAATTAAAGGCAAATAGGGACTTCCACTGCTGGACATAGGCCTTCCCCAAAGTGACCCACAATGTGTGTTGCATGGGGTATATCGCCACGCTTCGTTGGGTTGGCGATTGCAGTGTTTCATCGCACTCTAAGGATGCTCTCATCCCCTGGTGGTCTTGGTCGTAGTTCAAAAAAAAACGTACCTATGTAAACTTTAAATATCGCTCTACCTACTGAACTACATTTTTCCTTTATTTCTGTATCATGGTGTCGTTAGCAGACGTTTCTATTTAAAAAATATAGTTTCGCTAATGTTGTATTGCAAAAAGAAATTGAACCAATTTCATACATTTAAAACCAAAAATTCCGCAACAATTAAATATTTCAATAAACACATCTATTAAAAATCTAAACTTCGATGCAAATGATCTTCAAACCATTTTCGGCGTTATTACATAAGCCGTAGTCACCTGTTTGGCGTGGCTCATCGCCTTTTTGGTGTTTATGACGCAGAGTTAAACTGTTTTATTGTTTTTAAAATATTTTATGGCTGTATAAACTGATCGGCCATTAGATTGTGCAATGGCATTGAAAACTTATGATAATTTTGTTGGGAAATGAACTAGTTTGTTACGAAAATATGGCACATTTCTCTACGAGGGCTGTTCTGAATATAAATATTTCGGGACATTCTTACACAAATCGACCTAGTCCCACGGTAAGCTCAATAAGGCTTGTGTTGCAGGTACTAGACGATATATATAATAAATAGATACATATAAATACTTAAATACATAGAAAACACCCATGACTCAGGAACAAATATCTGTGCTCATCACACAAATAAATGCCCTGACTGGGATTTGAGCCCAGGACCATCGGCTTCACAGGCACTACCCACTAGGCCAGAGCGGTCGTCAACTGTGAGAAACCTATTTGGACAATAATACTTGTTTTAATACCCAAAAAACTTTTTTAATTAAGTATGAAATACTGGCCGAAAATAATATAGATACTGATTGGAAGAAAAAAGTCGGTTCAAAAAATACATGAAGAGTCCACGGAAAGAACATTGATAACAAATGAAGATATTGCGGTTTTTGAGTTTGGAATGATTCATTTAACCATACTATCTACGCAATTAGATGATTTTCATGTGCAAAAAACTAGATTAATAATCATGTTTACAATTATATCAGGTATAGGTAATAATAGTTCGTTGACAGCTCTACTTCTCTATTTTTGGAAAAAAGTGACATTCTTTCCGTGGACCCTTCATATGTCAGGCATTGTTTTGATTACAAAATGAACGTTACCCGAGAAGAGTTTCGTGTGGTGATTTATTACGAGTACAAAAGAGGTTTGACGTTTAAATAATCTCACGAAAACTTACACATGGCTTTTGGGGAATCTGCTTCATCATTAGCCACGGTCTCCTTTTGGTTTCGAGAATTTAATCGAGGTTGAGAGTCCGTCGAAGACCCGGAGGCCTTCAATAGCGGTGACTCATGATTTTTTTAAATGATCACCTGTAAGGTACGGAAAGTTTTTACCCCATTTGCTTACTGAAGAGCAAAAAACAACCGGTAGATTGGTGCAAATATATGCTTGAAAAATTAGATACAGATCACAGCTAGTATCCTACATCCTGATAACTGATGAATCTTGGACGTACAACCTGTCCCAAAATAAACGATAAGCTGGCACCAGAGGATGGAACTGCTTATGCTATGCTAAAATCTTTCAAAGTTGTAGGGACATAATTAATTTTTACTATTGTGTAAATACTACATGTATTAGTATTTTTAAGGGCTGTCTTGTGTTAAATAGTACGGCTACTTAAGTTTCGAAATAATAAAAAAAGAACAGAAATATTTGTAGACATGGTCGTTAAAATTAGGAAAGTAGATTTTCGCTTTTTTTTAAATATTTTTTCTGTAATTTTGAAAATAATTGAGATATATTATTTCTCGACTAATTATAAGCAGCTCCATCCTCTGGTTCCGGCTTATTATTAAGTTTTGGATCAGGTTGTATAGCTACGACCCACTTACGAAGCAGCAGTCAACGCAATGGGTGTTCGAATAAGATACTTTGCTAACAAAATTAATGATAGCCGTTTTTTTTAACGCAATGATCCTGTGGCAGTCATTCCTCTCGAAGACAGAAGAACTGTCACTAGTAAATGGGTATACGAAAGCATGCCTGCCTCATTCAAACAGCTCGGCGAAGACCATCCGAGGAGCAGCACCCACGATTCTTTTTCACCAGGATCATGCCCCCGGTCAAACACGCGGACCCTCGATTTTTTGCACATTTCCGGTGTCCAATATTGCGGCACCCACCATACAGCCTCAAATTTGCCCCATGAGATGTTTTTTGTTTCCGATCAAAAAAAACTTACGAGGGCAAAGTTTCAACAACCCAAATGACGCAGTTGATGAATTTAGGCATTTTTCGACTTTCGCAAGATAGTTTTTTTCTTGTTTTATGAGCTGGTTTGCACGTATGCAAAAGTGTATCGATTTCGCAGGAGAGTATTTTGAAAAAAATGAAAATAAATAATGCACATAATATTTCGGTAACAGCCTGGGCGCTGCCCCGTTACCCGTTAGGTAGGTTTTTTATAATATGTTTATTGTTTTGATATGTTTTCGATGTACTTTTATATTCTACTTTTATAAAAATATTGTAAAAAACTTAAGAAACATGATAAATAAAAACATAATTTAATATTACCTATATGTTTTATTATAATATATTACCTATATGTTGTATTGAGTAGCTTGAAATTTTCAGAACAGCTGTATCGTATGTAATTAAAACTGTTGTGAGCCATCTTACTACTACTAACAAACGGATAAACTCACGTGTAATTATATCGCTCTAGGCGACAGGTTTCGGGCAAGCTAACTTTGCTCCCTTGCGTAGCAAATAACTATTTCCATATGACTAAAACGATTAATGTTTTCTGCCTTAACTATGTATTTATACATAGTAATTATGAATAATTGATGGGAAGGCTAATTAGTGTTAAACACGCGATGATGAGTAACATACATTCTTGTCATACTGTAGTGATGCTGTCTCGGTTGCAGGAGGTTCCGGGTTCGAATACAAGCAAGCATTTCTTTGTGTTTCACGAATATGTGGTTATAAAGGTTACTGGTGAAACGGGAATCTTAAGTGCCAGAGGTCTTCTCATGCAGATGCCCTGGCTTTAAGCTGGGGCCGCCGGAGGGCGCCGTGGTAGAATGTTCGCAATCCTGTGGTGGCTGTGGTGCCCTCGAAAATAAACAAAAATTTAGCTTTTCCATAGGGTTAAGTAAGTTGACGAAAATGTATGAGAGAGTTGTTTTTTTTTACATTTTACAAAGTTAACCCCATAGTAAAAGTTGTTCAAAATCATGAACAGATGCCGGTTTGATCTTGTATCACGTCTTACAAATCACCCTGCATAAAACACCCATGACTCAGGAACAAATATCTGTGATCATCATACAAATAAATGCCCTTACTGGGTTTTAACGCAGGACCATTGGCTTCATAAGCAGGATTACTACGCCCTAGACTGAAGCAGTTGTCAATTTATCATCATCTTCATTTCAGCCGTAAGTCGTCCACTGCTGGACATAGGCCTCCCCCAAATATGACTTGTATCATATTAGGGCTAGTTTCCATAGTCGCCACGCTTGGCAGGTTTGGCGACCGCAGTAGCTGTGGATTGGGTTTCGACGGACACTGCCCACCCGGTTTTTTATCTTTGTCGCCAACTGCGGGAGGCGGGGTGGTGCCATTCTAGTCAGTCGGCACCACACAGAGGCGGCCATTATTGTACTTAACATGATTTTTAACCCTCGCAAAACAGTTGTGACGCCATTTTAAATGTGGCCGTTTGGTTACGCCATTTTGACTTACTTATATGTGATGGATTAAAATTAGCCTGGCAGATATAAGTGGAGGCGACGCTGGGTTCAGCAGATAATATTTATGAGTTTAGTGTACAGAATTTATGAACATTTTCAAGGTGTTCATTCACATACTTTAAAACCAAAATAAATAAATAAATAAATATTTCGGGACATTCTTACACAAATCGACCTAGTCCCACGGTAAGCTCAATAAGGCTTGTGTTGCATGTACTAGACGACGATATATATAATAAATAGATACATATAAATACTTAAATACATAGAAAACACCCATGACTCAGGAACAAATATCTGTGCTCATCACGCAAATAAATGCCCTGACTGGGAATCGAACCCAGGACCTTCGGCTTCATAGGCAGGGTCACTACCCACTAGGCCAGATCGGTCGTCATGGTCGCGTACCCAACGGTTACAGAGGAATTTCCTCCCGCGTACGCTAAGGTTGTGGAATGAGCTTCCTGCGGAGGTCATCCTAAAGGACTACAGTATGGGGTTCTTCAAAAAAGGGGGTACGTCATTAAACTACGTCCAACAATGAGAGGTAGGGCACAGCGAAGTACCATCACGCTCGAGTCTGGAGAATCCCAACTAGTGAAGTACCTCCTCCTTACAGAAGACCACGGCCATAGCACTGCTACCTTTCAGGTATCTATGTAGTGTTGTGTTCCTGATGGTGACTAAGGTTCCCAGAGCTCCAACAACTTTTAGGGTAGGCAACGCGCATGTGAATCATCTGGAGTTACAGGCGTTCATAGGCTACGGTACATAGGTTACAGGGGTCCATAGGTGCGACTTTCAGTCTTTTATAAAAAAAAAAACTGCTTACCATCAGGCGGGCCGTATGCTTGTTTGCCACCGTTGTTGTATAAAAAAATCTGTATTTCCCAATCGGTTAGAACTGGATCTGGATTCGAACCCACGCAAACACGGTTACGACACTTATTTTCCTGCGGAACCCTAACGGACGAACAATGGCAAGCCGGCGCCGGCGCCGAGTATAGCAGGCTTATCCAAATTAGTAACACTTGCGTAAAAGCACAATGATAAATGAAGTTACACTAAACTTACAAAACAGTGGACCCCAGCGTCGAATCTCAATCGCCATTTTATCTTATTGAGCAAAGCGGACTTTTTTTTTTCTCTTTATTTAAGAGCTTGTCACTAAAGTGAACATGTCTTTTTTTTTTTTTATGACATAGGCGGCAAACGAGCAGGCGGATTGCCTGGTGGTAAGCAATTACCGTCGCCCATGGGCACCCGTAACACCAGAGGAGTCACAAGCGCGTTGCTGGCCTTTAAGGGGGGTTGGAGCTCTGGGAACCTTACTCACCATCAGGAACACAACACTACATACCTGAAAGGTAGCACTGCTATTATGGCTGTGGTCTTCTGTAAGGAGGAGGTACTTCCCCAGTTGGGCTGCCCCAGATTCAAGCGTGATGGTCATCGCTGTGCCCTACCTCTCATTGTTGGACGTAGTTTAAGGACATACCCGGGTCCGGGGTTCCGGGTCCGGGTCCGCGGGTGGGTCGCTCCGTTAAAAACAACAAACTATTACATCAACTTTATATATTAACAAGGACCATTCGAACTAGCCGCAATAGCGCCGCGGCGGCGTCCGACAAGGGAGCAGCCAGAGCGCTATTGCAACCTCCGACATGGAATAAAATAACAAAATTTTAAAAATTTTAAAGTAATTTGGACCCGGGTATTAGGGTGTTTCATTTTGTTAGGCAAAAAAAAAAGTTATATATTTTTACAGACTTTGCTCGGCTCTCGTGTCTCAGTGATATAAGCAATATTTATGCCAAATTTCAAGAAGATTGGATTACATTTAGAGGTTGCACACATTGGTCACTTATGAAAAAATAAAGAAAAATGACGATATTTGTACTTTTAACTTTATTAACTCCATAAATTACAAATTACGTGTTTAAAATACAACTGAAATATAAATAATAATTAAATAACATTGTAATTAAATGTTAAGTTCTTATATTAATTCACTTTGTACGACGCAGTGCATTATTTTGTTCGCTAAAGCCCATTTTTCCTGTGATGTTCGAAAACTTTCAACAAAAATTGTTTTTGTGTTTCACCTCAAACTGATTCCTTAAACTTTTTAATCAACGCGATACCTCTTACTGCTGTATTATTGACTACCTGAACAGCATCTACATATCATTTCAGAGAGTCACCACAGTATTCAGTCACATCGTGAACCCCAAACAATTCAAAAGACTCAAAGAAGAGAAGTCTTTGTTTTGATAGTAATGATCTCACTCTCAGGTCTTTTCTTTCAAAAGTTAGGTTTTAACTCTCTAATTGTTTGTTTCTGACAAATACCAAAGGTGCCTTTTGCCGACTGCGAGAGCACTATTGCAGGTTGGCGTCGAGGTAAATGGTCAAAAGCTGAAGGAATCGGGAGTCTCTTCATCTAGCATTGTCGTATACGACTTCTTGTCCAGTATATTCCACAGACTTTGGAACTTCCGGTCTATCTGAATATTAGGACCACTTGTCGACATTTACAACACTCTTCAAACACTCCTTTCAATATTAGTTCGTGTGATGGCGACATGCCAACCACAACGTGTTCGATTTAATAATATTTCGATTCTTATGCATTTTATGCAAGCTCCCTGAATTAAACCTGTGTTTGACGATGTTGTATTAAATGATATTCGATGATTTTATCTTGGTCTATTTCTTTGATAACTGCATGAGACATACGTTCACCTGTAAATTTAAGGACAACAGGTAACCCAAGTAAGTTTTCGAAATCTTTTCCGGTTACTATGATTGCAACTCTATCTTCCAAAGTCATTTCCTTGGGCAACGGAAGGCAGCAGCTTACTATCTCAGTGTAATACTAAGAATTATTCATTTTGTTAATTGAATCTTCAATTTTCTTAACCTTCTGTTTGTAGCACTGGTGGATTTATCTGCTTCTGAAAGTTTTTCGTTGTTGTCCTTGTGATGAAGAATAAACACTTGTTCTTTTGAAGGAAGGCGAGTTCCTAAAAAAACCCCAAATAGGCACTTTTTCTGATAACCAAATACCTCTAGTTCCCATTTTAAATTACAATTGTTTTATTTATATGTGAACAATCAGAAATCGCACTTAAACAAAAAAACAAAAATATTAAGACTGATTCGTGTTTTCACCAGTGTGAGATGAAAGTGGTCGTCATGTGCAACCTCTAAATATTCTTCAATCTTCCTGAAATTTGGTTTATTTATCTTTTGTACCAGTGAGACCCAGGGGAAAATCAAAGTCACATGAAAATCAAAATTTTGGAAAAATGAATCACCCTACCGGGTATGTCCTTAAACTACGTCCAACAATGAGAGGTAGGGCATAGCGTTGACCATCACGCTTGAATCTGGGGCAGCCCAACTGGGGAAGTACCTCCTCCTTACAGAAGACCACAGCCATAATAGCACTGCCACCTTTCAGGTATGTAGTGTTGTGTTCCTGATGGTGAGTAAGGTTCCCAGAGCTCCAACCCCCCTTAAAGGCTGGCAACGCGCTTGTGACTCCCCTGGTGTTACGGGTGCCCATGGGCGACGGTAATTGCTTACCACCAGGCAATCCGTCTGCTCGTTTGCCGCCTATGACATAAAAAAAATAATATTAGAACACACTAACTGTGCCCGGACGGCTTCGTTTCGAACACATTCCATTATAACATACACATCTTCTACTATATTACATTCGTCACAAGCGGTCTTGAATTACTACAATTAGAACATACCAAAATATATAATATTAGTTGTTTTCCTCGTGACTTTATCGGCCAGCGATGCCCGTCTTTAAAGTATGGTTGCGGTATAAAAATTATCCTAATGTCCTTTCTCGTAGCTCAATCTCTCCATACCAAATTGTATCCCTATTAGTTCAGCGGTTAAGCGTAAAGGTAACAGACAGAGAGTGATTTTCGCATTTGTAATACTAGCTTTTTCTCACTACTTCGTCGGCCAGCCATGCCCATCTTTAAAGTATGGTTACGGGATTCAAATTATCCTAGTATGTACTTTATACATACATAAATCGAAATCTGCAATAATATTATAAAGGAGAAAGTTTGTGAGTGTGTATGTTTGTTACTTCTTCACGTCTAAAAGCGTGGAGCGATTTTAATAAAATTCGGTATAGAGTTAGCTGACACCCTGGATTAACACATAGGCTTTTTTTTTTATGACAAAGGTGGCAAACGAGCAGACGGATTGCCTGATGGTAAGCAATTACCGTCGCCCATGGGCACTCGCAACACCAAGGGAGTCACAAGCGCGGTGCCGACCTATAAGTGTGTTGGAGCTCTGGAAACCTTATTCACCATCAGGAACACAACACTACATACCTGAAAGGTAGCAGTGCTATTATGGCTGTGGTCTTCTGTAAGGAGGAGGTACTTCCCCAGTTGGGCTGCTCTAGATTCAAGCGTGATGGTACTTCGCTGTGCCCTACCTCTCATTGTTGGACGTAGTTTAAGGACATACCCGGGTCCAACAAACGTTTACGGGTACGTTTTTTCCGTAATAAACCGCAGCTAACACCGCGGGGCACAGCTAGTTCTAAATAAAATATGGACCCCAGGCCCCCTACACTAAGGCAGGGTAGGCCGGACAACTAATAAAAATAGATTAAGTCATAGATCTATTAGAAGCGACATTCCTAAGCTACTGATTTATGACTCACACTTGATTTTCCTTATTTGAAATGTGTTATTTGATCTTTTTAGGATTCCGTATGAGTGTTATTTTATTTTCTAAAATATAAGATGGTTACTGATAAATACCCCCCAGATGTAACGTTACAAGTCATATTTGTAGGCCTATGTTCAGGCCCGGTACTGCGAACATCGAAGTTCGTATATTTCGAGCATTTTTCTCTCCACTCTTTTCTTCTACTCCAACTATGGCGTCATAAGATGACAGAGACAATCGTCCGAAATTTACAAATATCGTGTTTAGCGGTAGTAGTAGACGTCTCACGGTTGAAACAGCTGATATTTAACCCTTTGACCGCCATCGTCTCATATATGAGACAAAGTGACAACGCAAATGACATCGTCATATATTATGACAGAGTTCAAAATTAAACTTTACATTTTTGACGTTCGGCGGTTAAAAGGTTAATTATGTTGAAAAAGAACGAGCATAGATAAGATAGGGTTTATATTACTCTGCAATTAGACATGCTGGCTCGTCACTCGCCTCGCTATTCGTCGAAATGTTCGACGAAAATTTGCCTATACAAAAACGCGATGCGAGGGACGAGAGGAATAGCGAGACGTCCGCGTACACATGCGTGCTCGTGTTACGCCACTTTATTCGCCTCGCTACTCGTGCGAATGTGTGGCGGTAGCATTAGACTAGAGGTAGCTGTGGTCCGATTAGGGTTTAGCACTCTAAGCACCTTCACGGAAGGTCTGATTCATTATTTTTGGAGTTACAGAAATCTTGTGTCATTTGACAGCGATTACGGTGCTCACACTAAGGCATGAGTACTTTGAGTGCAAACGTGAAGTTGGCGCCTTTTTTTTATTATTTATGGCTTTCACTCCTTGCTGTTTTTGGGCAAGGTGGATTTTGCCAATGTCAAGGTAAAGGCATAATTTTTTCTTTTGACTTTTGTGTTATAAAGAATGTTCGGTTGATAATTTACATTTTGGAAGGATAGGTTGGGTACCTTAAACAAATAGATATTATATTATAACAACACAGACTTACACATGACGTATACAAACATTAATAACCTACAATCTGCTACATACAATTCATAACAGCGGAATGTCATATTGACAGCTCGAATGCGCTCACGTCAAAAAATATGAAGATTCATATAATTATATGTATGTATTATTGAAGTTTATCAATTGTATTGTTGATTTACGGAACCCAATACTAAGCATGGCCCGATATGCTTTTGGCCGGCTTTTTTATTATGCGACAGTGTGAAACCGCAAACACTTATAGATTCTAGGGAATTTTGAAATTTATCTGTGAATTTTTATAGCAAACGATCCTTTTTCTGTTAAAATCCAATATTGTTATTATTCATTCCAAACGTCAATGAAAACTATTTCTTCTTTAAAATATGGCTTCCATCAATATATCAATCGATGATTTCGCCAATGTCTAGTAAAGTATCAAATAAATAAAATAACATATCAAGTTTGCTCTTAGAGCATGACGTTGTTCGGTAGTAGGCCTTGCGTTCTGTAAAGTTGTAGCTGGACTTTACAGAAAGCTAAGAGGCGGCCGAGACTCCGGGGCTGCCGGGTGATGACCAAAGTGGTGGTGAAACGCGTTTTGAAATCAATTCTTCATTAGCTGCACAATTCTGCGTTAGATCACTGCGTAATAAGCTATCAATATTATACACTAAACAACGTTAATGAACAAAAAACAAAAAAATATAATCTCAAGACGATTTCAAAGATAAAAAAGATAAAAGATAAAAGATCTTTATTTTTCAATTTAGGCACATTACATGCATTTATGAACGTCAAAACGTTCGCCGTTTTGAGGTTCAACCAGAAAAAATAAAAACGACTTTATTTATTTCAATAAGAAATCTAAATTTATATGAACGTGTTAACATGATCCCCTTTATTTTAGAACCAACAACAACAACAACAACAACAACAACAACAACAACAACTAGTCACATCGGCCAGAGCAGCTGCAACTTCTCAAGCGGTGCAAATATGCAGCAACTTTCTGGCTGCATGCTTGGAGACGCTTGGACCGCGGGGACCAGGCGCACAGAATCTATAAAGAGAAAAATCTGCCCCACTGGCTTTAGTAATTTTATTTTTGTATTGTATAATAATACAATGATGATACTAAAATAAACTATGTAGAGGTCTAACGGAGAAGAAATGGTATTAGAGACAAAAGTGTCCTATCTGAGGCTCTAGTGTAAGTTTCTTTTGACGTAAATAAACGTCTCGAACGCGTAAGCGATAATGCTATTTATATGGGAAACACTAACGCGATGGCAAAGTAATCTTACGTTAAAAACATACTCAGGGCTCTGATATAAAAGAAACAGTAAAATTATTTTGTAATTCGACATTTAAGGGCTCATTCAAAAATCATGTGATCGTTTTTGGCCTTATTTTGACACCCCCCACCCCTTTGGTGATATTTGGTGATCTTAACGCTACCCTCCAAGTCAAGCTGTAGTTTTGTAGTTGTGTAGTTTTCGAGTTCGACACTTTTCACTGCAAAGTCAACGAAATTATGTTACATCACACCCAGAAAATAACTACTAAAACTAAACTAAAGTACACGTGATGTGGTTTTGGACTCCCCCCTCCCCCATCGTGATCAATCGTGATATTTCTTTGATCCCCTCCCCCCCAAAAACGATCACATGATTTTTTAAAGAGCCCTATTAGAACTAATAATCATAATCCACAAATTACAAACTACAAATAAGGAAATACATTATAACAATGTATTGTGAACACCAGAAAATTCGATATAACGATCATTTTAACACTAGGCTAATATGATCGTTATCTCCGACCATCAGTTTTATTGATCATGTATGGTAATAATAATAAACGGAAAACAGAGACGAGTTAAGATAAAGACCTCTCAATATTGCCAGGTTCTTTATTATAAGTTGTCTTAGATGTCGTTGTGATGCTGGCTGCATGACTATTAGAATAGCGCCCCACCATCTCCTCCCGTGGGTGTATGAGCCGACAAAGGGAAAAATCCTACGGAAGAGCAGCAGCGTCCGTTGAAACCCAATCTACAGCTACTGCGGTCGCCAACCCGCCAGCCAAGCGTGGCGACTATGGCAACTACTCCCAAGATGATACAAGTCATATTTGTGGGCGGCCTATGTCCAGTAGTGGACTGAATAAGGCTGAAATGTATTTATGTTAGATGGCGTTGTATAGAAAAAAATCTGACATTACTAGGTATGGCCTAGTGGGTAGTGACGTATGAAGCCGATGGTCCTGGGTTCAAATACCAGTGAGGGCATTTATTTGTGTAATAAGCACAACTATTTGTTTCTGAGTCATGGGTGTTAGTATTTAAGTATTTTATATAATTATTTATTTTGGACCCGGGTATGTCCTTAAACTACGTCCAACAATGAGAGGTAGGGCACAGCGATGACCATCACGCTTGAATCTGGGGCAGCCCAAATGGGGCAGTACCTTCTCCTTACAGAAGACCACAGCCATAATCGCACTGCTACCTTTCAGGTATGTAGTGTTGTGTTCCTGATGGTGAGTAAGGTTTCCAGAGCTCCAACCCCCCTTAAAAGTCAGCAACGCGCTTGTGACTCCCCTGGTCTTGCGGGTGCCCATGTGTGACGGTAATTGCTTACCATCAGGCAATCCGTTTGCTCGTTTGCCACCTTATGTCATAAAAAAAAAGTCTTGTAATATTTTATTATAATATTTGTAGATCGATCACTCCATACATAGCTACTGTGTACTTGTCACTAGTAATATTACCTTATAATTGTTTATATTTATTAAGAAACCCAAAGAAGTTTAATTCAATTTTTAAAACTAACAGAAGCTAAATTGATTAATTTAAGTTTTAATTGAATGTCAAATTTAATATAGGTGAAAAACTTAACTGAGCGACCATGTCTGTATAGTTGTGCAAAGAATTAATAGAGAACTTACCTCAGAATTGGAATATAGAACCCCGACATGCGTGTACACACACGTTACTGCTACAGTACCCTTACCATGAGTTGTGACTTTGCGGTTTTCGATAACGAGTATCGAGTTTACTATATGTGCATCTCGTTCGCACTAAAATAGTACAGGCGAGATGCACAGATAGTAAACTCGATACTTGTTATCGAAAACCGCAAAGTTACAACTCATGGTAAGGGTACAGGCCAGGTGTTTTAGCTAAGTTTTTCACGTATAGGCTATTAAGTGCAAAGGAGGGACTAGCTACTGAGCTAATGGGTAAAAAAACCAGTGGCGCTATCGCGAAAAACGATATTAGTATTTTGGACGCCTGCCTCTGTCACTCTTATGACGCCTTAATTGAAGTAAAAGAGAAAGATGCTCGAAATATAGGTACGAACTTCGATATTCGCGGTGCCGAGCTAGACGCTCGCCTAATAAAATGGTATAAAATTTTATTTTCGTCAATCTATTTTTTTATGACATAGGCAGCAAACGAGCAGACGTATTGCCTGGTGTTAAGCAATTACCATCGCCCATGGGCACCCGCAACACCAGGGGAGTCACAAGCACGTTGCCGGCCTTAAGGGGGGTTGGAGCTTTAGGAACCTTACCACCAGGAACACAACACTACATACCTGAAAGGTAGCAGTGCTATTATGGCTGTGGTCTTCTGTAAGGAGGAGGTACTTCCCCAGTTGGGCTCTGTCTTTATTAATAACTGTCTTTGATAAAGGAAAAGTAAACGTATCAAGGTTTAATATGAAATTGTGAAACAGTCAATGTCAGAAGAAGATTTCTGGGGACATAATGAAATTATGTTAAATCGTTCCCGAAAGTAAAATAAACAAAATAATAGTTATATAGTAATATAAGGGCAAAATACGGGGATCTCGGGGCTGAATACAATTTTGTAGGGTCCATATTAGATGACATAAAATTATTTAGCATATTATTTTTCATAATAACGTTTTGTGATTAGAATGATCATTTGTCATAATTTTTTTGGTTATAACTTTATGTCATATAAATTTTGACAACTAATAACATTGTTCATAAAGATCTGTAGTCCGATTTTTTAAATTCATAATATCATTTCAAACTTTTTATCGGGACTCATAACGATGTTTTAAATAAACTATTTTTTTTGACAGCGAGTCGGGTGTGTTGTGAACGCAAGATACCTAACACTCCTCCTCGCTTCGCTCGTCGTCGTACCTACCGGTGACTCTGGCACAATATTTCGTTTTTGACAGCTATTATATTACTTAAAATCGTTATATAAAGAAAGTATATGAAAATTAATATTAGTATTATAGATATTTATATTGATTGACATTATTAACATGAATGACTCGGTGTTACGATACTTATGAGCAAAGACAAGTTATATGTAATGATCATTATGACATGAAATTTTATAAGAAACATTTTCGGACTTCCAATAATCGAAGTCGCAATTTTATGTGAACTTAGGCGCACCCAATTTTGTACCTTTTGGCGTCGAGACCCTCGGCCCGTGGGGTCCTAGTGCCCATGCCTTTTTCAAACATTTGGCCAAACGTCTTATCAACGTTACTGGTGACCGCAGAGCTGGCAGCTTCCTCACTCAACGCATAAGCATTGCGATACAGCGAGGAAATGCTGCCAGCGTTTACGGCACCATGCCGCGATCCTTTGTTTTAGATAGGTATTTTAAGTTTAGTTTTTAGTTTTTTATATATTTAGTTTTAGTATTTTAATTTATTTAAGTTTCATATTACGTATAACGTTGTAATTATTATAAACAAATACATAAAACGAGATACAATTGTACAACCTGTTGTGTTCGTATATTTGGAGCAATTTGCTCTTTTACTCCAATTATGGTCACCTCGCCCGTTTATAGCGATTTGGGCCAAGTTTTGTACAGTCAGCAGCAAAAGTGGCTAAGCGTTTGAAGTGTTCAAAATTACCTACACGCGCTCTTATTCTCTTGACAATAAAGGCGTGTTGAATTTATTTTGAACACCTCAAACGCTTAGCCACTTCTGCTGACTGTATCTCTAGTTTTATTTAAGCAGGTAGTTGTTAGGGTTTTTATTTTCTTTATTATGTTTTTATACTTAATTGTTTAGTGTAACCTAATACTTCGGCGTTCCCATATAAATTTGCACGCTATGAATATGCCGTGTTTCCGGGGCGTGCCGATTTTTTTTTTATACTACGACGGTGTAAAAAATTGTTGGAGCTCTGGGTACCTTACTCACCATCAGGAACACAACACTACATACCTGAAAGGTAGCAGTGCTATTATGGCTGTGGTCTGTAAGAAGGAGGTACTTCCCCAGTCGGGCTGCACCAGACTCAAGCGTGATGGTACTTCGCTGTGCCCTACCTCTCATAACATCGTGGCGATCTTTAGTACGCCCGCGCCCTTAGGCTTTTAATTAGGATTCTGAGAAAAGTAAAGTGTAACATAGATTTTTTTCCTTTGCTAAGTTTTTTCCTCTTTCTGTATTATATGGGTTCGATTCCCAGTCAGGGCATTTATTTGTGTGATGAGCACAGCTATTTGTTCCTGAGTCATGGGTGTTATCTTTGTATTTATGTATTTATATGTATCTATCTATTATATATATCGTCGTCTAGTACCTACAACACAAGCCTTACTGAGCTTACCGTAGGACTTGGTCGATTTGTGTAAGATTGTCCCGAAATATTTATTTATTATTTATTTATTTACGATTTTTTTAGACAAGAAAAGTTAAACATGTTTTAGATAGAGCCTGACTAAACCATTTCTAAATAGACGATTAAACCATCACATTAAATCCTGAATTGAACCTTTTGGTCTTATAATTAGGGTTCTTTATTGCGTATTTTACTTACAAGATGAATCCACTATATATATTTAAACAATGCCTCCTACGTTTGACCTTTGAGTCTTTGACTTGGAGGTTATCAAATCGCTTTTGTATGGATAGTTTTCAATAGTTTCTTTCCTGATATTTAACGAGATAAAGATACTCTATAAACCGGTAGTTAGGTATAATAAAAGTCTGTTGCTAAATACATTTATTTACAGAAATTACAATCGTATTATGATAACTACAAGTACTTAACTAGTTACAGTATAAAATCTAAAAAAGGCCCTTGAGGCATTGTACCAAGGATGCTGACGGCATTTCCTCGTTGTATCGCAATGCTGATACGTTGTGCGAGGAAGCCGCCAGCTCTTCGGTCACCAGTTACATCAACCAGACGCTTCGCGATTTCTGCAAAAAGTTTGTGCGCGCTGGGACCCCATGGACCTAGCGTCTCTACTCCAAACGGTAAAAAATGGTACTCTCTGCACAGGCTTCTAAATTTGTTACGTTTAAAAATTTCGCCGCTGCAAAGTCTGTTTATTTTAACTGTTTTTTGGTTGCCTACCCTTTAAGAACCTATACACTTCTTTTTGAAGAATCTCATACTGTAGTCCCTAGGGATCACCTCGGCAGCGAGTTCATTCTAACTACAGCCGGAGCGTTCGCGGGAGGAAATTTCTCTTAAACCGCAGGCTCGAATCTATTCACTCTTGCCTTTAAAAAACCCAAATTATATCTTTCCAGGAATACAGAGGCTCTAGTGTAAGTTTCTTTTGACGTAAAAAACGTTTACGAACGCGTAAGTGATAATGTTATTATTATTATTTTTTTTATGACAAAGGTGGCAAACGAGCAGATGGATTGCCTGATGGTAAGCAATTACCGTCGCCCATGGGCACTCGCAACACCAAGGGAGTCACAAGCGCGTTGCCGACCTATAAGTGGGTTGGAGCTCTGGGTACCTTATTCACCATCAGGAACACAACACTACATACTGTGGTCTTCTGTAAGGAGGAGGTACTTCCCCAGTTGGGCTTCTCCAGATTCAAGCGTGATGGTACTTCGCTGTGCCCTACCTCTCATTGTTGGACGTAGTTTAAGGACATACCCGGGTCCAAAATTATATGAGAAACGCAAACGCGTTCGTGACGTAAAGTTACGTTAAAAACTTACACTAAGTGCCCTTACCATGAGTTGTGATATTGACATTTTCGATAACTAGTATCGAATTCACTATCTGTGCATCTCGTTCGCACTAAAACAGTACAAGCGAGATGCACAGATAGTAAACTCGATACTCGTTATCGAAAACGTCAATGTCACAACTCATGGTAAGGGTACTGATGAAGGCGTATCACAGTGTGGTTTACCGTTCTGGAAGGATTACCCGATATCTGCTGGCTTACAAAGAAACAACGCGAACAGCGTAACTTTTTGTTGCGAAATATAATCCTAGTTGACGTAAGACGCAACAAAAAAATACTTAAATCGGATAAAGATTACAGAAAACGCACTTCCTTATAACATAGAGATCACACAATAGTTATTTCCATAATCTCGGATCCGGTTGTAAAAACCCAATGTTTCTGTGAGTCAAGAACAGACAAACTTGTGCTTTTAAGGTGAAATAATATCGAAAACGACCAAAACAACAAAACATATTGGTTAGTTCCACACATAGACAGATCATTTAAGTTATTTAAGGAATGGTCTTATGTCACTTTCCATAAGTATTTATATTAAGCAGAACGTCTGCTAGCATATCATAGATATTTAAAATCTTTTGGTTTCGATTTTAAATATCTATGATATGCTAGCAGACGTTTCTGCTTAATATAAAAACAATTTAGAAAGGAGTAGCACATTGTTATCGATGAATTTTCAATCTAAATTTGAGACTCCGAGGCCGTAAAAAGGGTTCAATACTCTTAGGTAGATGTCGCTACACGTCACCCGTAATGACGTATACCAGGAAGGATAAAGTAGAAAAATTTTACACGTCTAAGCGGTACTCGTATAGCACAATTGGTAGTGCACTGGGCTAGTGATCCAGTGGTTGTGAGTTCGAGTCCCGCTGCAAGTCAAATTTTTCTTTCGATTTTAAATGTCTATTTCCATAAGTATGGCGGAGACGGCGCTATTTTCGTCCGTCCTTGTCATAGTCTCACATATCTTTGTTCCCCTCCAAACTGAACCCTTCAGAACTGTTGGAGGGAACAAACAAGCACAACAGTTTTCTTGTGTTTTCAACCGAAGTTGCGGTAATTAATAAGTACAGATTAAGCTCCTATTTTAGCTATACGGAGTGTCCTGTTAAGCAAAACTATAGTGAATTATAAATTGTTACATTTTAGCCTGCAAAAGCCAAATTATTATTGTCCCTTACTGGCGCGGATGCATTCTCCAGTCATTATTCCTCCTAGGTTCCACGAGACACGAGAGTTGACGCGAATGGATTACGCACACAACTAGATGAAGAACTGATTGCAAAAAGAGTGAATGAATGGAATGAATGAGTGAATGTAAATGAAAACAATAATACAATGACGGTGGCAAACAAGCATACGACCCGCTTGATGGTAAGCAGTTACCGTAGTCTATGCAACTCCAAAGGATTCACATGCGCCTTGCCTACCCTAAAAGTTGTAGGAGCTCTGGGAACCTTACTCACCATCAGGAACACAACACTACATACCTGAAAGGTGGCAGTGCTATTACGTCTGTGGTCTTCTGTAAGGAGGAGGTACTTCCCCAGTTGGGCTTCTCCAGACTCAAGCGTGATGGTACTTCGCTGTGCCCTACCTCTCATTGTTGGACGTAGTTTAAGGACATACCCGGGTCCATAAGTCTAAATATGGTCAGGATAACACTGTACAAAATATTTGGTTTACTTATATTCATCATCATCATCTCATCCATAAGACGTCCACTGCTGAACATAGGCCTCCCCCTTGGACCTCCACACGTACAGGTTGGAAGCTACCTGCATCCAGCGTCTTCCGGCGACCTCAATGAGGTCGTCTGTCCATCTTGCCTATATTACGCGGTGTATATGTTGAATGGGTAATTAACAGGAAAAGACGCGTGGAAACATAGTATCTAACTATGAATGAACAGTTTTTATGATTGCGTTGTAAATAAATCATTAAGTATAGTGATGTCATCAACTCATTAAGATCTATAAGTAGGAAACATAGTGAGAGATTTACGAGAAGATATTTTTTTAATTAGGTCTTAAAGTCCAACTGGGGAATGAATGAATGATAATTTAATTTTTATTTATTTAATCTGTTTGTAATATACAAGATAGTGAAGATAGCATTGATTATTATTTCTGTTTTAGCCTTTAACCTTTTAAAATTACAGAAAAGATAATATTATTATTATATTATTATAAGTATTGTTAGAAAAGATATAAGTATCATTATTCAACAATTTCAATATTATAATCACTAGTTACTATATTAAATTTTAAAAAAACCCTTGGGACGATGATTGCGGCTCCTAGTTGTATCGCAATGCTGATACGTTGTGCGAGGAAGCCGCCAGCTCTTCGGTAATCAGTTATTAAAACTAATCTGTACTATAAAATCTGTAATATTTCTGACATATCCTGCTACCCAAAGGTTGTCTGGAAGAGATCGCTTTTTAGCGATAAGACCGCCTGTTGTTACCTTATTCTCTTTCTGTAGCTGCTTGTTTTGCTTGTTGGTGCAATAAAGAATATTTACTTATTTACTATCCAATTTATCCCTACTAATATTAAAATGCGAAAGTAACTTTGTCTGTTTGTCTGTTACATCTTCACACTTAACCGCTGAACCAATTTGGATGAAATTCAGTATGGAGTTTGAGCTACTTGCCGTGTGATGCCGGCTGACTAGAATAGCACCACCCCATCTCCCGCGGGTGTCATAAGAGGCGACAAAGGGAAAAATCTTACGGACGGGCAGCAGCGTCCGTCGAAAGCCAATCGTGGCGACTATGGCAACTACCCCCCAAGATGATACAAGTCATATTTGTGGGAGGCCTATGTCCAGCAGTGGATTGCATACGGCTGAAATGTATGTAATGTATGTTGAGCTACGATAAAGGACACATATGATATTTTTTGTAATGTATAATGTACTTTAAAGACGGGAACGGCAGGCCAACGAAGTCGCGAGGAAAAGCTAGGTATACATTTTTTTATACAAGACTAACCAATGATATATTTGACCTGGTTCAGCGATTAAACATCTCAAAAATAGTTACCCATGTTTTTATACAGTTATATTGTCCTTTTTTATATACAAGACTAACGAGCGTTTGACCTCAGTCGCACCTGATGGTACCTAAGTGTCGACGGGGTCGAGGGTGTAGCACGCTGGTTCAGTAACAGCCTATACACTCTTGCCTTGAAAAGACCCAAATTATATCTTCCCGGGAATACAGACGAAGGGAGCGAATTCCATTCCTTAGCAGTCCGTATTAGGAAGGTAGAAGCGAATCGCTTCGTGCGAATGAATGGAATATTTACAAAGTAAGAATGAAACCGCTACTCTCGTCTGGACGTCCGGTGGTGGAACGGAGATGGCGGAATTAAATCGTGCAATTCCTGTGCACACTCTCAAATGTATCATGTAAAATACAGATAAATATTCGAGTAATTCGCCCCAAGGACACTAACAACAGCTATATATATTACTTTTAGGTAGTTAAAAAAGGTCTTTCATTGAAAATCAGTTTTGATAAATAAATCATTACAAGTATGTGACAATTATGAATCACTTAATTATGGTTATATACATTATTTTGCTTTCGGTTTTCAATAAAAAGACACGTCAAGATTGTTTACCTTTTTTTTAAATACCTAAAAGTATAGACTATAGTAACAAAATATCATTACCTCCTCCTTACTGAAGACCACAGCCATAATAGCACTGCTACCTTTCAAGTATGCAGTGTTGTGTTCCTGATGGTGAGTAAGGTTCCCAGAGCTCCAACCCCCCTTAACCCTTTATAGGGCAACTTCAAAATTTCAATGCAAAAATGACCACCCAACAACATAGTTTTTTTGTATTTTTTTCTTAACAAGAATGATTAGGACAATCAAACCGCGATGAGGATTGAACGCACGACCACAGTGACTTTTGGGTGTTAAAGGGTTAAAGGCCGGCAACGCGCTTGTGACTCCTCTGGTGTTACGGGTGCCCATGGGCGGCGCTTACCACCAGGCAATCCGTCTGCTCGTTTGCCGCCTATGTCATAAAAAAAAAATTAAGGTTATTGCCAACGTAAGTTTAGTCAAACCAGGTTTTAACTGTAATATATTCATAGATTACGAACAACGGCTCTATAATTATATTCTCAAATGTCAAATCTGACTCATACCTCTGTCAGTGTACTGAGGAATTTAATCATTTATCATTACAAAACATTTCCCCGTTTTTAGAGGTTATCGAATTTTTATTAATGTCTATGTTTGAAACATACATTTATTTGCAGAAATTACAATCGTATTATGATAACTACAAGTACTTAGCTAGTTACAGTACTTAGACCAGCGTCTGCGGGAGAGAGGTGGCGATCCCCGCTCTGGGTCGTACCTGGTTCAACAGGTCTCCATAGCAATTCAGCGTGGTAATGCTGCAGGTGTTATGGGGACCTTCGAGCCTGGTACGATGCAGGGTGGTGTGTTTTAGATTAGTTAGCTTAGTTAGATTGTAAGTATTATTTGATTATTTGTTTATTAATTGTATTTTGATTGTGTTGTAATAATGCTTTAATAGTTACAGTATAAAATCTAAAAAAGGTCCTTGAGGCATTGTATATATTTTATGTCTATGTTTTAAATGTACGTAAACTCTGGACACATTATTATATATTATACTTTTTATGTAAGTTGTTGGGTAGTTACGTAATGGTATAAATAAGGGATAGTTCGGAAAATGAAGTCTTGGGCCCGTTGCATAACAATTTACAACTAATAATATTAGCGGAACTCTCTTTCTAATAAAAGGAATTGCTAAGGGACTTCCGCTTTATAAGTTACAAGTTGTTATGCAATAGGCCTCTTGTCATAAGGGAATAAAGGTGCTTATTGAAGAATTTTCCGAATTATCCGCCTTTTTTGTAGATTCAAAATTTTTCGAATAAGAAAAATATATATTAGCATTAAATTAAGTAGAACATAGTAAAAAGTATAATATTTACAACACAACAGAACGCACCTATATTCATTTAAAATAATTACAATATTATAATACCCACGAGTACTTAACTACTTACTGCATTAAACCTAAAAAAAGGCCCTTGAGGCATTGTACCAAGGATGCTGGCGGCTCCTCGTTGTATCGCAGCTGATACGTTGTGCGAGGAAGCCAGCTCTTCGGTCACCAGTTACGCCAACCAGACGCTTCGCGATTTCTGCAAATTATACAAATGAGAATGTATATTAAAATTATACATTTTGTGCAAAAATTGTGGTACGAAACTTTTCTGTGCGATTATTTTCGTCCTAATTTTTTTTTGAATCCGAGTGCAAACTCTCAAAAGGCCCCTTTATGATTAATATCCAGCGGGCCGATTTTTGAGCACTCGACGCTCTAATCGTGACATTTTAAACTCTCTCAATCACAAAGAAATGGAATTTAAGAAGCATGAATGATATAAATAAATAATCGTGGGTATCGAAACTATACATTTTATGCAAAAATAAGAAACTATTGTGTGTGATTATTTTCGTTCGCAAAGTTTTATGAATTCAAATGCACAACTTTCAAAAATCGCCCCCCGGATTGAGGCAGTTAAACCAATGCGCGCACTATCCCTGAAATTGCTATTTTGACGTTTGTTAAATAACCTCGAATTTAATTGCTGTCAAAAAACTTTAAGAATGACGCAAAATGTTCCGGAAACGAATATGTTTACCAAAATGATGGGAATTTGCGAGTTATATTTAAATATTTCGCTAAAAAAAACGTTAATCAGATACAATATAGTTCATCCGTGTAATTTAAAATTACGAAGCTGTGTCGTATATACATGTCCGTGGGTAATTTTTTTTATTAAGCTAATTCGGATAGACCTATCGTTTCCTCCTGGCATAGCCAAGCATGCCCCAGTACCCTCACCATGAGTTGTGACTTTGAGGTTTTCGATAACGAGTATCGAGTTTCCTATCTGTGCAACTCGTCCGCACTAAAATAGTACAAGCGATATGCACAGATAGAACTTGATACTCGTTATCGAAAACCTCAATGTCACAACTCATGGTAAGGGCACTGAACGATAACAGTAATCTTAAGAAGGCTTGTGGATTAAAAACGGTTATAAGTTATAACACATAAATGGCCGTACTGGGATTTGAACTCAGGACCTCTACTTCATAGTGACTGTCGTCAAAACACACAAGACATGTGCTTCAAACGACTTCCTGTACTATTTTGTGATTAAACTAGTATTTTGCATAAATTATTCACACTTAAACCACTTATAAAACAACAAGACCATAAATAATCTTTTAACTATAAGTATTTCGCTAATTTAATACAAAATGTTCACAAATATCAAGAACGGGACGAATTTATGTCGAACTAATGCGAATCATATTGGATGTGAGAACAACTGTTATGAGTCACGTCGACACGATATTCAATTCACGGCGCGGTGCTGTAAATATATTTTTCCCCTCACTAGCTCGTAAAGCGCTTGTTTATCCTTTAATACGAGAGGGTAAAAACGCATTTTATCCACTAGTGATTAAAGTAAGTTGACTTCTCATAGCTCTTATTGCTATGGTTTTAAAGTCTATATTCGCGAAGTACAGCTCACTTGCCCCGCGGCGGCGGCGGGCGCGGGCCAGCCACGCTAACGCACCGAGTTGGAAAACGAAGTAGAACATTCGAAAATCGCACTGGCCACCACAACCTAACCAAGCTAAAGGCACCTTTTGTAAAAATGTTGAATGTATCTAAACGCAAAGAAAAAGTCAATGCGATTTCAAAACGTTTTTTTGCATGTTTCACTTTCCTCGCTGTAGTGAGGGGAAAAGTTTTGTATTACACACGGGTGCAATTGTAATTTACTTCTCGTGTATTGACACACTCGCTACGCTCAGGATTCTATTTTAAAACCACTCGCTTTGCTCGTGGTTAAACTATAGAATCCATTCGCTTGCTCGAGTTTCAATCCCACACTCGCAGTAAAAATACAATTTTGCACCCTTGTATAACAAATAACTATTTTAAGTAAAAACGTCTTCTAACGAAACCATATTCAACTGCCTCAGGTCAGACTTGAACTGGCAACTCCTGGATATTTGTCCGTCGCTCTACTGAGCTTCAGAGGCTTACCCAATGGCTGATGTATGGGTGTATACTCAATGCGACTTGAGATTCCGATGCCGGTAAAAGTGTTAGCACATTTACGGTAGATGCGTATTAAAGGATTTTTTTTTGCGTAGCCTATGTTGTGTCCCACTGCTGGGTAAAGGCCTCCCTTCGCTTTAACCACTCGTCGCGGTCTAGTGCATGCTCCCGCCAATCGCAACAGATTAAAGTATTAAAGGATGTGATATAGAAATTCGCAACCCTCGGGTGAGTCTATGTAGCTCTTTCTTCTTTGTACACATTTCATAACTTTATAGATAAACACAGAATAGTAAGTTATCTCACCTCACTTCGTCTTCGCCTGAGGGTGTTGTAAGAGGCGACAAAGGGAAAAACCGATGGTTAGTAGCAAAAGTGGCTAAACGTTTGAAGTGTTCAAAATGATCTACACGCGCTCTTATTCTCTTGACGATATGTGTTGACCTCATTTTGAACACCTCAAACGCTTAGCCTGCTGCTGAATGTAGCAGCGTCCATGAGAAAATCAATCTACAGCTAATATAATCGCCAACCCGCCTGCCAAGTGTGATGACTATGGCAACTACAGAGTAAAGACGAGCAAGTCATTTGAGGGAGGCCTATGTCTTGACATAGTCATTTGAGGGAGGCCTATCCAGACATAGGCCTCTCGTCTTTACTCTGTAGTTGCCCCCCTGATTTGCTCGTCTTCCTCAAATGACTCGTGCAGTATATGATTTACGGCTGACATGATGATGATTTGTAATGTAAAACCTATCTGACCAGTCCATCCACATTATGATGACATATGTAATAACAGCAACATGTAATTAACATATTAATGGCTATTAATAAACATCCTCGCCTATTTAACTTATTGGTACTGTCACGTCTGATAACATGTATATGTGTAATGTGATATAATAATAATAAAGCCCTTTATTTCCCAAAAACATATGTAGATTGACAATAGTAAAGTAATTATACAATAAATAGGTGACTGATGCTAAAAGAAATAAGTCTAAGTTTAAATCAAAATTAATTATTCTATCCCATTGTTTTTGGGTTTGTCCATCTTTGGATATAGGCCTCCTCCATTTTGCACCACTGGTTTCTGTCAGCTGCCATTCTCGTCCAGGCCACACCTGCTTCCTCAGAAATGTCATCTCGCCATCGGCGGCGTGGTCGCCCCCGAGGGCGAGTCGTATCCCGCGGGTACCAGTGTAGCACTCTCTCGCTCCATCTGTTGTCTCTGGTCCTGGCTATATGTCCGGCCCATCGCCATTTTAATCGGCAAACCATTTCTGCGGCGTCCTGTATTTTGGTGATTTTTCTGATGTGAGAAGCTTTTACTTTGTCTTTGAGCTTTATGTTTAATAGGCTTCTCTCGATGGCTTTCTGAAATTTTTGTATTTTGTCTATTATTTTTTTGGATATATACCAAGTTTGACAACCATAGATTAGGGTTGGGGTAACCACGGTATCGATTACTGTCCTTTTTAAGTAACTATATGTATCTAAGACCTGAAGTGACGACTTTTACTTAAGTGTCATCTTTTCATTTATAAATAAATAAATAAAATAATATAAATATTTCGGGACAATCTTACAAAAATTGATCTAGTCCTACGGTAAGCTCAGTAAGGCTTGTGTTGTAGGTACTAGACGACGATATATATAATAGATAGATACATATAAATACTTAAATACATAGAAAACATCCATGACTCAGGAGCAAATATCTGGGCTCATCACACTAATAAATGCCCCGACTGGGAATCGAACCCAGGACCATCGGCTTCATAGGCAGGGTCACTACCCACTAGACCAGACCGGCCGTCAATTTATATAGTAGTGACGGATGGGCAGGAGCGTGTTGAATATGGCAACTTGGCAGGCGGGTTGGGGACCGCAGTTGGTGTAGATTGGGTTTCACCAGGGGAGTCACAAGCGCGTTGTCGGCCTTTAAGGAGGGTTGGAGTTCTAGGAACCTTACTCACCATCAGGAACACAACACTACATACCTGAAAGATAGCAGTGCTATTATGGCTGTGATCTGTAAGGAGGTGCTTCCCCAGTCGGGCTTCTCCAGACTCAAGCGTGATGGTACTTCGCTGTGCCGTTGGACGTAGTTTAAGGACATACCCGGGTCCAAAACCCCGACCAAAACGCCCGTTATTTCTCTACTCTTTCAAAAACGAGGTGTTTAGTTGGAATTGGCTTTCCGCCATGGGTCATTTGTGACAGAGTTGTGCCTATATATTTTGTCACAATTACGTATATTTTCATACGAGACTGTACTGTTAACTACAAAGTATCAATTTATAACATTTTAAGTGTCGTCTCAACGGCTATAGATGGCGGATGTATATCTTTTATGCGTTTAATTATCATATTTGTGCTGTTATTAATAGTCACAGATTACAAGAAATTATAATTACAAAATAAACGGGACATTATAATTAACGAATGGCATTAACACTAAAGATACGGTTCGAAGGACCAAAAATTTATAGGTTATGTCTGTACATATATTTATATTTTGTAATGAAAAAGGGCTTTTTTTATAAAAACCAAGAAAAACAAAGATGCATTTTTATCACGGGGTATAATCTCCATAGTCGGGTTTCTGACCATAGATAGCTGTCAGAGACTTCCTTATTTTATGATGTTAAAATATTTTGGAAGAACAGTATACCAATGTCAACGATTACATATGCCCCTATGACGTCGTAGACTGTGAACGGACTTTTTCAACGCATAAATGGGTCATAAATTCACATTTCACACACTCACAACTGAAAATCTAGAAAAAATCTTGGTCATTCTATTTTATTGGCGACAGTAAATTTCGGAATGTCAATCATAAATTAATTTGTCACTGGATATAAATTATGGTCTAATAAAATGTATAAAATAGTATTTTTTTATTAACATAAGGAAGTCTCTGCTGTACGGAACAGGGTTATATTTTCAAAATGACGGGCGTTTATCCTATCCTTGCTAATATTCGAAGTTGAAGGTTTGTCAGCGAGCAATGGAGCGCAGTATTCTAGGTGTCAGAAGGATGGACCGCATAAGGAACACTACTCTGTGCTCCAGAACACGCATAGCTGACGTTGGTCGGAAGACTGCTAGGCTCGAGTGGGATTGGGCCGGTCACGTCTGTCGCATGCATCCGGATAGGTGATGGGCATGCGTAGCCACCAAGTGAATGCCACAAGAGAGGCGCGGACGGGGCAGGCCTAAACAGAGATGGCGGAACGATCTGAATGCTTTCCTCAGCACTTGGCAGGAAACAGCAAAAGACGGAGAATTGTGGGGGTCCACGGGAGAGGCCTTTGCCCAGTAGTGGGACACAATAACTAAAAAAAAAAAAATTCGAAGTCGGATGTTAGACAGCGAGCTATCGAAGGTTTTAATACCGAACATTCTTACTCAGTTATTTGCCGACGTCAGAAGTGTTGTGACTTCCCGCGGCCAGATTAAGGAGGCAAAAGAACAAAGTCTTACTGAGCTTGCTTCTCCAAATGAGGGTAGTTGAAAAAACTCGCACAGCAAGATTGACCAAAAGTAATTATTTTAGCATTTTTTTGTAACCAAGACTGACCAGCTTTACCTGACTCGCGCTCTATGACCATTGCGGTACATTAGAGCGATCGGACTGTGTGGAGGGAAGGTAGCCTGGGGAAAATCCAGGACCCTTCCGCACCAGACTTGACTTGTACTACTGGAATACTCCTACTGAGTTTACGCTTCCAGCGAGATTGGTTGAGACGGTCTCACCCGAATCTGAGTAATGTGTACGACTGAGCGTTTGACCTCAGACACCTGATGGTAAGTGTCGACGAGGTCGAGGGTTTAGCATGCTGGTTCTAAGACTGAATAGGCTGGTACTGAACTCTACACCCTTGAAAAAGCCTTAAAGTGTATGCAAAGCTCGCTGGAATCCTGTGGTGTTACAAGTATTCACAAACTACGGTGACCGCTTACAATTACAGTCCCCATGCTTTTTTACTACCGTCGTAGTATAATAATAGTTATCTGTTATACAAGGGGGCAAAGTTCACCTTCTCGTGCTAACATTGAGCTAGCAAAAGATTCCAAAATAGAACCACGAGCACAGCGAGTGGTTCAAAGAGTGGAATCTTGAGCATTGGCAGGGTTTCAAAGCACGAGAGGTGAACACACTTTGCTACCGAATTAAACAATAAACACCTCACTACCGCAAGGAACAAAAATATCTCTAAAAATAAAAAATAAAATATTGGCATCCTTAATTTATCATTCAAAAACATTAAATAAAAGAACATCCAACCAGCTCACGTCAAAAAAAACACTCGACTAGTAATAAACAATTTGTATGAAATTACTTTGCACTCTTGTGAATAAAATGCAGCTTTGCTATCTGTTCTTAAGAACAAAACAGTTCTTTCCGAGCTAGTCAGGTGAAAATATAAATTTAGTTTTGCATTGGTACATGACCTTTAGAAGCATGAATCATTCCTAAATTAACCTTTTATCAAACGGAAAAGGACCCCCGCTGCTTTAATACGGTTCATAGCCCTCTAAAACGGACCCTATTAGTCGACTTGTCAAAAACCATGTTTGAGTCAAGGCGAAATATATCATATTTGTTTGTTTAAAAGGCTATTTAATGATGTTTTTATCTGACGTAAGTTTTTTATTCATTTTACATCTTAGGTTAGGTATTATAACATTTTTATAAAAGTAAAATATAAAAATACATCTAAAACGTATCAAAACAATAAAAATATTATAAAAAACCTAACCTAGAGTGCAACGGGGCAGGGCCCAGGCTGCAGGTGGTTAGGGCTGCAGAGAGAGGAACCGTCGGACTATGCGCGCCGTGTCCAGGATTACCGCCTTCTGAATCTGACCCTCGATCCAACCACAACCACGTAGCGAGAGTCTCTCAAGATGTTGGTCGAGACTCTTTGACGTAAGTTTTATTATTATACAGTCGCCATCAGATACGTCGGAGCTGTGTGGTGGTCACAAATATCGGAACAACACCTCTATTATCAAGGTGATAAAGTGCATGTTCCGATATTTTTGAATACCTTGGGTGCTCCGATATATTTGGTGGCGACTGTAGCTAAATTTTTTTTGCGATTTCAATATTGGTCACATGGGAAAAGTTGTTAAGTATAAATAATAAATAAATAAATATATTGGGACAATCTTACACAAATCGGTCAAAATCATCAAAGTCGGAGCGGGCAGAAATGTCGAAACAACGCCTGTATTGTCAAAGTGATAAAGTGCATGCTCCGATATTTTTGAATATCTTGGCTGCTCCGATATAATTGATGGCGACTGTACTAAAAACAAATCAAATATTTTTTAAATAAGTAATTTGATTACAGCGCTAGTGGCCTAGCGGTAAGAGCGTGCGACTTGCAATCCAGAGGTCGCAGGTTCGAACTCCAATATGTGCTAATGAGTTTTTCAGAATTTATGTACGCAATATTATTCGATATTTACCAGTCAAAACATCGCGAGGAAACCGGACTAATCCCAATAAGGCCTAGTTTACTCTCTGGGTCGGAAGGTCAGATGGCAGTCGCTTTCGTAAAACTAGTGCCTATGCCAACTCCTAGGATTTGTTGTCAAACGGACCCGCTCCCATGAGCCGTGGCAAAAGGCAGGGACCACGCGAGGCAGATGATGACTTTGATTTGCTTTGATTTTTAAGTAGTAACACACTATAAATAAAAAAATTAAATAGATGACATATACTTAAGAGAAAGTGACGAGGATCACGGCATCCGAGAGAGGAATCCTCTGTCGCCATCTGTTTCAATTTTTAATTTAGTTTTTATTAAATAGTTTTATTTGCTTTGATTAAATAATAACAATCCATACTTATTTAATATTATAAATGCGAAAGTAACTGTGTCTGTCTGTCTGTTACCTCTTCACGCTTAAACTGCTGAATCAATTGGGATGAAATTTGGTATGGAGAGAGAGTTTGAGCTACACGAAAGGATATCGGATATTTTTTATCTCGCAACCATACCAGATGGGCTGGCCGACGAAGTCGCGAGGAAAAGCTAGTTAGGAATGAGAATTTCTGTGGTCGTTTTTCACTAGATGGCAGCACTAGCCAGAGGTATAACTGCTAGAGTTTGGCCAGTGAAAAAAAATTGGTTTACTCACTTAAAGCATAGACGATTGAATCATACCGTCTCTTTCTTTCGCTTGCACTACGACCCCAAAAAAAGGGATGAGTATAGTTTATTTTTTCAACTTTAAGAGTAACAATCGAGTAATAATTGGTTAGCCAGACTCTATTATCGCCATCCACTACCCACTAGACTAGGCCAAACCTGTCGTCATATACACTCGCGAGCAAAAGTATCGAATCACTTTGCATTTTTTCGTCTGCATCCGATATCTTTGTAAATTCCCATTTGAACCTGAAAACTATGGTATCAAATGAAAGCTTACAATGTAACGCTTTAGAAAATGTGCAAATTTAATAATTCTTCAGCCCGAAAGGCTGAAAAAAACCCGAATACCGGAAGTAACTCAAAAATGGCCTTAAAATACACATGGGAAACTCGAAATAAAAGGCTCATCCAAATTAAAATTCAAGTTATTATAACTACGCTAGTAACGGGTATTACGACCCCTAGTCTTACTGACACAATGTAATCTATTTCCCATGGATCTTATCAATATCTGGATGTAATTTTGAGGGATCGCCTCCCACTCCTCCAGCAAAGCAATCTTCAGCTCGTCGATAGGGGTTGGAGCAGGATTCTGGGCCCGAACGTTCCTCTTCAGACGGTCCCACATGTGCTCGATGGGGTTAAGATCCGGGCTCATCGCTGGCCAGTCCATGGTGTTGATGCCGACGTCGTCGAGGTAGGCAGCGGTGACCCTTGCGGGCGGACAAGGGGCATTGTCCCGCATCAGCATGAACCCCTCATCAAAAATACCTGCATAAGGAACAACGTGGTCTGCCAAGATCTCCGTTATGTACCTGGCAGCAGTTAATCCACCGCCAAGACCACCGCCAGGCACAAAAACCAGCTCAGTCCGTGCATTGTACGAGATGCCGCCCCAGAACATGACTGAGCCACCTCCATAGGCGACTCTTTCGGAGATGCAGCACTGAGCGTAGCGTTCTTCTGGCCTCCTATAGACTCTAGCTCTTCGGTCGCAGCCATTCAAACACATTCTGCACTCGTCTGAGAACAGAATCGGGGTCCACTGGGCCAGGGTCCAATTCTTGTGAATCCTTGCAAATTCCCTTCGGGCTGTGTGGTGCCTTACCAGCAACCTTGGTCCCGTTGCAGGCCTCCTGGGTATCAGGTTCGCTGTCTTGAGTCTCCTTCGTATGGTCCACTCGCTGGCAACCACTCCTCGCACCTCCCGCAGACGCTGCTGAATGGTAACTCCAGACTGGTGACGATTTCGAAGAGAAGTCGACACAATGAAGCGGTCGTCTCTCTCCGATGTGCACCTTCTGCGGCCGCTTCTAGGTTTTGCAGTAAGGGCTCCTGTTCGCTGGAACCTCTGGTACAGTTTACAAACTGTGGACTGGCTCAGATTCACTTCGGCAGCAACTGAGCGTTGACTACGCCCCTCTTGCAGGAGCCGGACGACTACGGCGACTTGAGCTTCGGTAGCTTCCATTTTTTCAGGGTATTCTTCACAGGATAAGATGCGGAGATGTGTGCAGGTCGACTTCTGGTAAATGACTGATAAGAAATCCCCTACCACCCCCGTTTTATAGGGGTCAAGGGTAGTGCAACTCGTGGGCCTTTGAACCCGTCACAACACGGGAAACCGGGCCATTGGGCATAACCTGAAAAATCCAGGGCCAATGCTCATGTTTCATAGCTTTTTATAAAGCTAATATTCCAACAAACATAATTACATTTAAATAATTTAGAAAAATAAACCGATTTACAAAGATATTAGATACAATCGAAAAAATGCAAAGTGATTCGATACTTTTGCACGCGAGATATCTACCGTGTGTCGCCGTCATAGGAGCTTTGACTTTGGGGATCGCTTACGCACCACGAACGTAGCAACATTTGTTCTACGACTTTTGAAAATAACGTATAGTTTACTTAATAAAAAAAAGAACATTTTTCAAGCACGCAATGTACTGCGAAAATTATGAAGTTTGTAGGCTGACAGTAAATGTCAACTAGACTATTGAATGCTGTTCATTGAAAATACTATTTAGTTTGTTCGAAAAAATCACAAGTAATATATTTTTTTTTTAAGTTGTAAAACAAATTCGTGGTGCAGAAGCGATCCTCAAAGTTAAAGCTCCTATGACGGCGACACACGGCATATTAATAATTCTGTCGAGGGTTATGGTAAACCCGAACAAAATCGTACTCAAAAGAAAGAGCGTAAAATATAAAGAGTTTTGAATCGAGCACATATATCGGCAAAATTCGTATTGCCGCGCATTTTGCGTTTAAAAGTGTTCTATTAATGACAAATCGGTCGGCCATATTACAATTGGTTGACAACATGACAGCGACGGGTCACGTGCGCGGGTTGCGTTCGGATACTTTGCCCGGAATATCATGCCCGAGAGAAGCCGGGTTCTCATCTAGTTTTTCTAGACACGCAACGCTTAATGACATAATCCGTCGGTCTCTTGCCACCATCAATGTGCCTGCTCTTCTTGAGCCGACCGGCATTGTCAGAGATGATGGCAAGAGGCCTGATGGAGTGTCTTTGGTTCTTTGGAGCTTGGGACGGATGCTGGTGTGGGATGCTACCTACGTAGACACCCTAGCGCCGTCCCATCTCCAACGAACTAATGTAAAAGCGGGTGCAGCGGCGGAAAGTGCCGAAATTCTTAAACTTAACAAATATAAGAGCCTGGGCAGAGAGTACCATTTTGTACCGTTTGGCGTAGAGACGCTAGGTCCATGGGGTCCCAGCGCGCACAAACTTTTTGCATAAATCGCGAAGCGTCTGGTTGATGTAACTGGTGGCCGAAGAGCTGGCGGCTTCCTCGCACAACGTATCAGCATTGCGATACAACGAGGAAATGCCGCCAGCATCCTTGGTACAATGCCTCAAGGGCCTTTTTTAGATTTTATACTGTAACTACTTAAGTACTTGTAGTTATCATAATATGATTGTAATTTCTGTAAATAAATGTATTACTAATGCAAAAAAAAAAGTTTATTTATAACTTCATGATTGTTGATTGGATATTTAGACGCACTGTCTACAGACTTACATCAAAAGCCAGTCAAATATCCGCAGATTCTCACGCCCTTGACATTAGAATAGATATATCAGATCTGACATCAGATAAGGAACTGCGCGGACGATGGCATAGCATTATGTAACTCGTCATTACTTTGAAAAAAAATATCTTACTGCCTCTCCAAGTTGAGACAAGTACAGGTGGAAAACTGAACGAAAAGACTATGTAGGACTACTTGGTTTTTTTAAATGACAAAGGTGTCAAACGAGCAGACGGATTGCCTAATGGTAAGCAATTACAGTCGCCCATGGGTACCAGCAACACCAGGGGAGTCACAAGCGCGTTGCCGGCCTTTAAGATAAGAGTACGCTCTTTTCTTGAAGTTATGAGGGTCGTATCGGTCCGGAAATATCACTAACGGCAAATCATTCCACAGTTTTTATGTGCGAGGCAGGAAGTTTCTAGAGAAACGCACTGTAGAGGATTTTCAACTATCGAGTCTATTTATCTATTTATTTTATCTATTTTTAATGTATTCAAGAGTTTGGGATGGTAATTACAGTCGCCCATGGGCATCTAAAACATCAGGGGGGAGTCAAAAGTGTTTGGCCGGCCGTTCCCAGAGCTCCAACCCCCCTTGGGTTGGAGCTCTGGGAACCTTAATCACCATCAGGAACACAACACTACATACCTGAAAGGTAGCAGTGCTATTATGGCTGTGGTCTTCTGTAAGGAGGTACTTCCCCAGTTAGGCTTCTTCAGACTCAAGCGTGATGGTACTTCGCTGTGCCCTACCTCTCATTGTTAGACGTAGTTTAAGGACATACCCGGGTCCCAGATATTTGCCTAGAGGGGCAGGCCTGCTTATCAACGGTCTTTGCTGTTATTGAATGGACGTAGAGATTTTAACCTCGTCGACAGATGCGGAAAGACCATTAAGGTCAACGTGTGTAAGACCGTCTATCAGGAAAGACCGTCTACTAACCAATTTCCTACATTATCTCATAGGTATTTAAATCGAAAGAAAAATTTGACTCGCAGCGGGACTCGAACCCACAACCACTGGATCACTAGCCGAGTGCACTACCAGTTGTGCTATACGAGCGCCGCTTAGACCTGTCAAATTTTTCTATCTTATCCTTCCTGGTATACGTCATTACGGGTGACGTGTAGCGACATCTACCGAAGAGTATTGAACCCTTTTTTACGGCATCGATGTAAGGGTTCGAGTCTCGCTGTGAGTCAAATTTTTCTATTTTTCTTTCGATTTAAATATCTTAGATATGCTAGCAGACGTTTCTGCTTAATATAAAAATATCTCATAGATATTTAGTGTCATATGACGGACTTCCCTTAAAAATAAAGTATGCCGGTCTTACCCACATTGACCTTACCGCTACCAAGTACGCTCTTTGAGAGGAATTGGAGTTCAGTATCAAATTATATAGTAGCTAATTAATTAGATCACGCTAGTAGGAAGGCAATTTCTTTCTTTGTATCTACTCATTAGTAATTAGATTGTAATTATTAGTAAACAATGGTTAATCAGTTTCATAATGAGACCAGTTGCTTCGTGAGAAGATGGGATTAAACTCGCTACACTACTGAGTATTGACTATCTCAGTTATAATTATAAGAAGGTTAAAATCTCTGCGTCCATTCAATAACAGCAAAGACCGTCGATAAACAGGCCTGCCCCTCTAGGCAAGTATAGGTCCAAGACCCGGGTATGTCCTTAAACTACGTCCAACAATGAGAGGTAGGGCACAGCGATGACCATCAAGCTTGAATCTGGGGCAGCCTAACTGGGGAAGTACCTCCTCCTTACAGAAGGCCGCAGCCGTAATAGCACTGCTACCTTTCAGGTATGTAGTGTTGTGTTCCTGATGGTAAGTAAGGTTCCCATAGCTCCAACCCTTCTTAAAGGCCGGCAACGCGCTTGACTCCTCTGGTGTTGCGGGTGCCCATGGGCGACGGTAATTGCTTACCATCTGGCAATTCGTCTGCTCGTTTGCCGCCTATGACATAAAAAAAAGGTCTAAAGTCACCCAAAGGCATTGCAAGAGAGCTATGCTGGGAGTGTGTCTGCATGATCGCATCAGCGGCGCTACCGCGATATTCGTAAGTTTCGGACGATTGTCTCTGTCACTCTCATGACGCCTTAATTGGAGTAAAGAAAGATGTTCGAAATATACGAACTTCGATGCTTGCGGTACCGGGTGGGTAATCATGTCAGTCGAAGCAGAATCAAAGTAACCGATATGGCCCTCAGGATTGTGGTAGAACCAATGGCCTTTTGGCCGAAAGGTTCTCAAGTTGTAACCATGTACCGGTAGGAGCAGAGGTGGGAAGACCTCCACAAGACCGCGGATATGGTAAAGATCGCCATCATTATCATCATGTAAGCCGAAAGACGTCCACTGCTGGACATAGGCCTTCCCCAAAACGACCTAAAAAGACCGGTCCTGCGTCGTCCACAACCATCCTTCCCATCACCTTCACAATCGGTCCACCTTGTGGGAGGCCTACCAGTTCGTAGTCACCACTCCAGAACCCCATCGGCCGGCGGTTCTGCGCGCAATGTGCCCTGTCCATGGAGAGGGCTATGTTGGGAGTGTTTCTGCGTGATCGCATCAAAAATGATATCATGCGCAGTAGAACCAAAGTTACCGATATAGCCCTCCGGATCGCCAAACTTAAGTGGCAGTGAAATTAGAAGCAATATGACGTTTTGTTATAACATTCAACAATTATGTCAAATACTCGATTCGCAGTCCATATCTGTGGCAAGTATTTCAATCTGCAATATTGATTCAGTAACAAATATTAGTATTGCGACAGATGCACAATGAATCACACCTAACTAATAAGGTTTGATGTGTTAACAATTATATTTTCAAACATGTTACATCTTAAATACACTAGTCGAAGGCTGCCGCCTACATTTACCGATAGTAGGTAATACTTGTGCCGTGTGATGCCGGCTGACTAGAATAGCACCATCTCATCTCCCGCGAGTAAGAGGCGACAAAGGGAAAAATCCTACAGCGGGCAGCAGCGTCCGTCGAAACCCAATCTACAGCTACTGCCAAGCGTGGCGACTATGGCAACTACCCCCAAGATGATACAAGTCATATTTGTGGGAGGCCTATGTCCAGTGGACTGCATACGGCTGAAATGTATGTATGTATGTAGGTAATACTTGATTTATTTTTAATACTTAAGAAAAAGTGACAAGGTCTCCCGGCGGTCGAGGCAGGATTTGAACCTGCATCTCCAGCTATCACGGCTGACGCCTTAAACAATTTAACCACCCAAACACAACGGAACTCGTCGAATTTGTTAAGTATATGTAAAAGTGTTCTTAATTTATCTCTCACTAGCTAGCGTTGTTACCCGCGGTTTATTAGGGAAAAAACGTAGCCTATGTGTTAATCCAGGGTGTCAACTGATTCCACACTCCATTGAAACTCTTGGGCCGTTACGTGGAGCCCGAGCGCTCATAAATTATTTAAAAATATTAGAGGTAGACTTTTCCAATGTACCCGAGACCCTAGGGTCTCGGGTACATTCGGGACCCTCGGGCTGGCTAATGAGCCATATTAGGGCTATGCTTATTCTTTGGCCGAGGAATGCATCGGCCAAAGAATAGGCATAGCCATTCAGCGGGGGAATGTAGCCACCCTTATGGACACCCTTCCGCAAGGGACAGTCTTAGGGGACTTAGCGTTGCTTTTTTTTAGTTTAGTTGATTATGTAATCTTTTTATAATACACTTTGTGTAAATAAAATAAAACTCCATACGAAATTTTATTAAAATCGCTCCAGCCGTTTAGACGTGAAGAAGTAACAAACATACACAATCACAAACTTTCTTTGTCTTTTGTCTTTATAATATTAGTGTAGATGTAGATAAAAGTGCTGACACCTCCTATATTTATGAATGCAATTGTTTTATATTAAGACTTGTGCTAAAATTCATAAATAATAAATCCTCATCTACTCTATCTCAATATTTACTCTTGCCTTGAAGATACCCAAATTATATCTCTCCGGGAATACAGACGAAGGGAGCGAAATCCATTTCTTAGCAGTCCGCATTAGGAAGGTAGAAGCGAATCGCTTCGTGCGAATGAATGGAATATTCACAACGTAAGGATGAAACCGCTCCCCTCGCCTGGACATCCGGTGGTGGAACGGAGATGGCTGGATCCTTGCGCAGCGTATTGGAATCGCCATTCAGCGGGGCTATTCCGCCAGCCTGCGACCTCCGAATTGCAAGTTGTACGCTCTTACCGCTAGGCCACCAGCGCTCCCTTGCCACTTCAACTGTGCAATAATTACGCTTCAAGTTATTTGTAAACAAGAAAATCTAAATTACTTAATAATTGATGAGATCGATTTAAGAATTAATCTGGCTAGCGTCATTTGAAGGTGAAATGACGCAAAGTGCATTTGACTCAGGTGGAGGTTGCGTCACGTTTATTAGTGTGTGACGCACAGGAAAGCTTTATGTTACGAATTGGTAATGCGAGGTCGCCGGTTCGATTCTGCGTAAATTATGCGATGTTACATTATTTCAAAACTAGATGATGCCCCTTCGCCCGCAGATTAAAATGTAACATATTGTGTCTTCCCGTGGGGATGAGATGTTTTCCCGCTGAAAAGTAGCCTATGTCACTCTCCATCTCTTTAACTACATGCACTTAAAAAATCACTTCAATTCGTCGCTCCGTTTTGCCGTGAAAGACGGACAAACAAACAGACACACTTTCGCATTTATAATATTAGTATAGATAATGGTAATTTGATAAAACCATACTCAGTAATCAAACCAAGTTTAGAAGTACTACTAAGTTACAGTTAGATAATTTAACGTTTACTTATATCGCGCTAAGCGACATATTTCTGGTAATCTGTTACTCATTTCAAGCCGTACTACACGCACCTGAGTGCCCCTGAGGTACCCTGACGGACAGGTGGGACGGGTCCCCTGCCTCTGGCTTGCCTTAACCGGCAGTCCTGAGTGGGGTCGCTAGAGCTGCGTTCCCAAGAGTAGATGTGGAAACCTAAGTGACGAGTAGGATGTATGTTTAAAGTCCAGTGACATCTGTCTACCCTCAACTTCTTATACCGATGTTGCCGTTCCATCTTTGATGTGGCTTTTTATGGAGCCTATCACGCGGAGATAGAACTGTGTTCCGTATTATTAGGAAGGCGTCTGGTTTTTTATCCAATAGCCCAGTAACTAGTCCATCCTTTTCACCCAAATAGACTATATTTTAGATTCCATTAAGTCCCCTTACACCATGACAGGTGCTGCCTCTGTGTGTATCCCATGACACGGACAGAAACATCTGCTTAGTCTGCCCCTTACAAATCCTTAAACTGTGAAGGGCCTCTGCGCGTTGGCTCGATCCGGCTCCGCGTACGCCTCCAAAATGTCCGGATCGCCATTATTCCGTGTACGGGAAAGATACAAATAATAAAAATAACAAGTCCAGCAAGTACTTAGACTTGGCTCACGAAGTAACCGCCAAGTGGGAAGCTGATTCGGCGATCATTGTACCGATTGTTGTTTCCACGAACGGTCTTATAGTAAAGATGAGTCTCCACCAACAATTTGAGAGACTCTCGCTACGTGGTTGTAGTTGGATCACGGGTCAGGTGCAATTTTTTTTTAAATTACGTCGTCATCCATGCTTGCTTGTGATGCTTGATTATTTTGGAATTGCTGTAACCTGGAGCGAAATTGAGTGCAGTACGAGAAATTTTCGGCCGAAAAGTGATATCCGAAAGAGGTGACATTAACTGGCCTCCTCGCAGCCCGGACCTGTCCCCAATGGATTTTTTCCTTTGGGGATACCTTAAAAGTAAAGTTTTTAAAGCCAATTTAGTGTCTGTTGAGGAATTGAAGCAACGAAGCAGCGAGGAAATGCGAAACATTTCCCGGAACACATGTCAGGCTATCACAGAAAAATTCCAGCTCCAGCTCCTTTGTTATTTTGGCATTGATGTAAATAATGAAGGATCACATATGGATGATGTATTTTTTTTTTAATAATCTCCCTTTTTGTGTGTGTTTCATAGTTAATAAACGGTTTTCATCTGATATTGAATTGAATATTCATAGAATTGTTCGGGTTAATCCCTGCTGCTTCCTTCCGCCAGCGCTCTACAAGCAACACACCTTCGACCTCGTCGTCACTTACCATCAGGCGCGACTGAAGTCAAACGTTGGTCAGTCTTGCATAAAAAAAAAATACTTCCATCATCACCACTTGGATGGTTGGCAGTCCGCAACTGTGCGTTTTTCTAGATACAGCAAAACTCTGGAACAAATTGTCGTGTTCAGTATTTCCGGACCGATATGACCTCCAAACCTTCAAGCAAAGAGCGTATAGAGATCTTAAAGGCCGGCAACGTACTTGTGACTCCTCTGGTGTTGCGAGTGTCCATGGGCGGCGGTAGTTGCTTACCATCAGGCAATCCGTCTGCTCGTTTGCCTCCTATATCATATTTTTTTTTAAATAGCTTTCATTTTAATTTAGTTTCAAATGTAAAAAACCTTATGGTCCACCCTGTATCATGCATAGGTAAATAAAAATACCAGTATACATACGGTTACAAATGGGATTGTATATTTTTGTGCGCTTCTTCGTGTTTTATTAATAGCTCAATAAACGGTGGCGCAAGAAACTCAATTATAATAACCTGATTTTTAAACTTATGTGATATTGAAAGATGATATATGTAACAATCTTAAACTTTGGAAATTGGTAAAAATACTAAATTGAAATAGATGAGAGATGACATATACTTGACGACCGGTCTGGCCTATGAAGCAGATGGTCCTGGGTGCGAATCCCAGGCATTTATTTATGTGATGAGCACAGATATTTGTTCCTGAGTCATGGGTGTTTTCTATGTATTTAAGTATTTATATGTATCTATCTATTATGTATATCGTCGTCTAGTGCCTAGAACACAAGCCTTACTGAGCTTACCGTAGGACTAGGTCGATTTGTGTAAGATTGTCCCGAAATATTTATTTTTATTTTTATACATAAGAAAAAGTTGTTGCAATCCGGAGGTCGCAGGTTCAAACCCCGGCTTGTACCTATGAGTTTTTCGGAACTTATGTACGAACACATTTGATATCGCTTTTCGGTGAAGGAAAACATCGTGAGGAAACCGGACTAATCCCAATAAGGCCTAGTTTGCCCTCTGGGTTGGAAGGTCAGATAGCAGTCGCTTTCGTAAAACTAGTCTTGGCAACGAATCCTGGGATTAGTTGCCAAGCGGACCCCAGGCTCCCATGAGTCGTGGCAAAATGCCGAGGCAACCCGAGGAAGATGATGATGATGACTTAAGAAAAAGTGACCAGATCAAGAAGTTTTAATTATGCGTACGAATAAATAAAATTGCCCCTCCTCGTCTCGTCGTTACAAAAAGTCCGTGAAGATGGCGCTTGCAGCAGTGCTGATATATCGGAAACTCGCAAAAATAAATATACATAACTATCCTGTTTTAAATAATGGTTGTAATGTAAACCCAAATATACAAGCAAAATTCATCGGTCACTCTTTTGTGAAACATACAATTGAGAAATAGGCATTCCCCATCATATGAGTCTTATGTTTCGAAGTTGTCAAAAATATACCTTATTATTATTGTTTTAGGATTAAATTTTGTATAAAGATGCTGTGATTATCGATATGCAAACAGTAGTAAGGTTGCAGATGACTTAATGCTGTGAAATTCGGGGATAGTGCAATAACTACAAATATCGATAGAGTTTGAAATTCAAACGATGTACAAAGAATTTGCTACCTGCGTAGACACCCTAGCGCCGTCCCATCTCCAACGAACTAATGTAAAAGCGGGTGCAGCGGCGGAAGCGCCGAAATTTTTAAACGTAACAAATATAAAAGCCTGGGCAGAGAGCACCATTTTGTACCGTTTGGCGTAGAGACGCTAGCTCCATGGGGTCCCAGCGCGCACAAACTTTTTGCAGAAATCGCGAAAAGTCTGTTTGATGTAAATCGTGACCGAAGAGCTGGCGGCTTCCTCGCACAATGTATCAACATTCTGATACAACGAGGAAATGCCGCCGGGATCCTTGGTACAATGCCTCAAGGGCCTTTTTTAGATTTTATACTGTAACTAGTTAAGTACTTGTAGTTATCATAATACGATTGTAATTTCTGTAAATAAATAAAATAGAATGTAAAAAAAAACTTGTATCTTATTGCCCTATCCCTGACGAATTGTAATTAATATCAATTTTCATCTATATGGTCTCAAACCATGTAGGTGTAGAACGCATTGGTCGTGTCACAAACTACTGGGTACAGTAGGTCAAAGTTATCGACTAAACCAGAGTGCCAGAATATGTATACACGTACCATAATAAGACTAAAGTGCATGTATACTTATTGTTCGCTTGACAGGTGACCGAATTTATCAAAAAATAACAACTTATAAACGCAAAATACGCGACAATACGAATTTTACCGGTATAATATATCTCGATCTGCGGTTTTATGCCGGCTGACTAGAATAGCACCACCCCATCTCCCGCTGGTGTCGTATGAGGCGACAAAGGGAAAAATCCTACGGACGGGCAGCAGCGTCTGTCGAAACCCAATCTACAGCTACTGCGGTCGCCCACCCGCCTGCCAAGCGTGGCGACTATGGCAACTACCCCCAAGATGATACAAGTCATATTTGTTGGAGGCCTATGTCCAGCATACGGCTGAAATGTATATTCTCGATTCGTAACAATAATAATTACATTATATTTGGCGTAGGGATGTGACGACCCCATCGCCCACTGGTTTTCTCCAGTGCAATCAGTCAACGCAGGGCAGCTTGTGGCGAGCTGTTGGAGAGTAGCGACTCCACGTACCTGAGTGCCCCTGAGGTGCCCTGTCGGACAGGTGGGACAGGTCCCCTGCCTCTGGCTTGCCTTCACCGGCCGTCCAGAGTGGGGTCGCGAGAGCTGCGTTCTCGAGGGTAGATGTGGAAACCTAAGTGGCGAGTTGGCTATATGTTTAAAGTCCAGTGACACCTCTCTAGTCTCTACCCTTAGCCCTATGCACCGGTGTTTTTGTGGGGGCCCATCACGCATAGGGCGAGTCACCGTCTGCCGAAATAAAATTGAATACCATTTTATTAGGCAGACGTCCGGTTTTTATCCAATAGCCCAGTAGCTAGTCCATCCTTTCCACCCAATAGCCTAGTACATTCTAGATTCCATTATAAATCAATAGTCTTTACACCATGGCGGGTGCTGTCTCTGTGCGCATCCTATGATATGGACAGGGGCAACATCCGCTTAGTGTACCCCTTACATTTCATTAAATTGTCAAAAGGGCCTCTGCGCGTTGGCTCGATCTGGCTCCGCGTACGCTTCCCAAATGTCCGGAACACCATTGTTCCGTATACGGAAGAGATCATTACATTACATTAATAATTTTGTTTAGGAGTAGGTACGGTAGACATTTAAGTAGTCGGGTTATTTGATTTAAGTACGACAATTTAGAATCATTAATGTAGATTATTGAATACAAAAGCAACCTAAAAGTTCATCAAAATCATGCCAAGGCTAATAGAAACAATAACGCGAATGTCTCAAATATAATAATGCAATAAATAAAGATTTGATACAGTTACTCAACTGTGTGTTGGAAATGTCAACTTCTTTATGATTAATAATATCCTGGCATCTATTACATCATCTTTGACAGACACTGTATGTCCTTTCATAGACATACAGTCAGCAGCAAAAATAGCTAAGCGTTTGAAGTGTTCAAAATGACCTACACGCGCTCTTATTCTCTTGACAATAGAGATGTGTTGACCTAAATTTGAACACCTCAAACGCTTAGCAACTTCTGCTGCTGACTGTACCATTAACCTAGACGGAGAATGCGAATAATAATACCACGATGGAAAGGGATTGTCTTATGTAACTTACCATAGGTATGGCAGTGACGGCGCTATTTTCGTCCGTCCTTGTCATAGTCTCACATATTTTTGTTCCCCTCCAAACTGGTCCCTTCAGAACTGTCAAAGTTGGAGGGGATCAAACAAATACAATCGGAGTTTTCTTGGGGTTTCAACCAAAGTTGCGGTAATTAATACAGAATAGGGTAATATTTATGTTATAAAGAATGTCCTGTAAAGCAAAACTACAGTGAATTGTTTCATTTTGGGCTATACATCCAAAATATGTTTGTCCCTTGCTCGCGCTCGCGGATGCGTTCTCCAGTCATTATTCCTCCTAGACAACTTTTCACCAAATCGCAAAACTGCATTTTGTTCACGAGAGAGCAAAGGATGCAATGTTTTAGAGTTAGTATAGGTGAAAAACTTAAGTGAAGGACCATGCGTATGTAGTTGTGCAAAGAATGAATATGGAACTTACGTCAACATTTGAATATGGAACGCCGACATGCGTGTACACACGTTACTACTACATAGACCAGGTGCTTTAGCTAATGTTTTCATCTATATTTTCGTCGTAGTAGCTGAAAATTTTTTTTTTACTTGGCATCTAATGAGTACCCCAAAAAAATTATATATGCCTACGAACTTCTAACTTTTAATCCTGGCCATTTTTTTTTATACCACAAAGGTGGCAAACAAGCATGCGGCCCGCTTGATGGTAGGCGGTCACCGCAGCCTATGGACGTTTACAATACCGAGGCATCATTCACGCGTTGCCGACCCCGTAAAAACCTCTTTACACCCTTTTTGAAGAACCCCATACTGTAGTCCTTTGGGATGACCTCCGCAGGAAGCTCATTCCACAACCTTAACGTACGCGGGAGGAAATTCCATTTAATTGTAACGCATTTGTGATAATGTTGTTAGTGGATAATGAACGTTATTTTGGTATTGTAAGTGTTTACTGCCGTGCCCTTACAGTGCCTAAAATAGCACCATCCCATCTCGCGGTTGTCATAAGAGGCAACTAAAGGAATACACCGACGGATGGGCACCGTCCGAATCAACAGCTACTGCGCTCGCCAACCCGCCTGCCAGGTGTGGCGACTATGGCCGCCTCCGAGATGATATTTGGGGAAATCCATGTCCGACTAACGGCTGAAATAATAATTAATTTAGTAAGATACACAAATAGTGACGTGTTTATAATCACGTAGTCAATGGATGACCCTATACTTATTAGATACGTCATTAAATTTCTCTGTCCTTACCTTGTAGAGTAACAAACAATATTCATCCCAACTTTGCCATTCGAAAATACACCGTATTGCAACTACAGAAAGTCGAATATAAACCACCTTAAACATACAAAACTGATTCAGAACAAATGCTTACTAACAATTCGATATTCTAATTTGAACCTTATTCCTATTGTAATAAGATCTAAGTTCCCTTGTGTGTCGATTGGAATAAAAATGTACACATTTCTGATTCATAGAAGCAGTCAACTATGCCTCTGAAGACATGTTTTCTTCATTCGAATTTGGACCTTATGGCGTAGTATGAAAGTCTAATTTCGTAAGTGTATTTAGAGATATATAGTATATGGAGTGATTTCAATATGATGTGTAGGATTCTCAGAAGGCTTTCGTAAAGGAAGGCCAAGGTAGCTGGTTTGATTCCGTGCGAGGTGAAATTATGACGCAATGTTCTAGCATATGACTTAAATGATAAATTAAAATAATTATAAATATTTACATAAACCTTAATTTAATTTTACTTTTTCAAATTAAAATAGTAATAATAAAACGTGTTCAAAAACTATAACACGTGTGATCATCTGAAATTATAGGCCATAGGGGTCCATATTAGGCTACGGTGACAGAAAAAAAAACATCTCCCAAATCCCCCGCCTCAGGCACAGAGCCTACAGTGAGAATCATTTAGTTACAACCAGTATGGCCAAATATATCGTAACACATCTACCACATCATCATCATCATCTCAGCCATAAGACGTCCACTGCTGAACATAGGCCTCCCCCTTGGATCTCCACATGTACCGGTTGGCAGCAACCTGCATCCAGCGTCTTCCGGCGACTTTACTGAGGTCGTCTGTCCATCTTGTGGGTGGACGTCCTACGCTGCGCTTGCTAGTCCGTGGTCTCAACTCGAGCACTTTTCGACCCCATCTGCCATCTTCTCTGCGTGCAATGTGGCCTGCCCATTGCCACTTCAGCTTGCTAACCCGGTGGGCTATGTCGGTGACTTTAGTTCGCCTACGGATCTCCACATTTCTGAGTCGATCTCGTAGCGAAACTCCGAGCATAGCTCTCTCCATAGCTCGTTGAGCGACTTAAAGCCTTGAGATGAGGCCGATAGTGAAAGACCACGTTTCGGAGCCGTAAGTCATCACTGGTAACACACATTGGTTAAATACTTTCGTCTTGAGGCACCGAGGTATGTCGGACGAAAATACATTACGTAGTTTCCCGAACGCTGCCCAACCGAGTTGGATTCGGCGGTTTACCTCTTTCTCGAAGTTGGACCTACCTAATTGGACTACTTGTCCTAGGTAGATATACGGGTCAACAACTTCGAGTACCGAGTTCCCAACATCTACCACAATATATCGTAAAGATCTGAGTCGATATATTTGGCTACTCAGCTGTCAAAGTTGTCACTAACTATATGACACAGACTGTACACTACTGGCGGCGTTGCAACACCGCCAAACTCAGCTGTTGAACCCTATTTGTAATTGTTCGAATGGCTAGTTAGTTTTACAAATCGTATATAGAATAGCGAAAAAGACAATGTCAAAGTCAACTAAATAAATGGAAGAGAAAGAGTTCATCTAGGATTTCCGGTTAAACCTCAAAATGGCGATGACGTCTTGAGATTTTTTTTTGCTCCTTGTTCATTAACGTAGTTTAGTGTGTAATATTGATAGCTTATGCAGTGATCTAACGCAGAATTGTGCAGCTAATAAAGAATTGATATCAAAACGCGTTTCACCACTATTTTGGTCATCACCCGGCAGTCCCACGGTCGCGGCCGCCTCTTAGCTTTCTGTAAACTCCAGCTACCACTTTACAAAACGCAAGGCCTACTACCGAACGTCATGGATAAAAGCAAACTTATATGTTATTTTACTTATTTGTTATTTTTCTTGACATTGGCGAAATTATCGATTGATATATTAATGGAAGCCATATTTGAAAAGAAGAAGACCTACAATTTCTATTTATTAATTTTATTTAGTCACCAACAAGCATTTAATTCATAGTCCTTCGAACCGGATACAAAGATGGCACCCACCCTGGAGTCACCAGAGATATACGAGATTTGTTAAAAAGATAAAATAGTACATTTCGATACTAGAGTAAAAAAAAATTATTCGACGACGGTGAACGTTGGAGCCCGAGTGAAACGAGGGTGACAATCACCCGAGTCTTAAAGAAGTTTTTACACGAGTAACGAACCTAATTTTTCATAGCAAGTGCCTTAAAAAGTGAAATTTACGCACGAAAAGTGCACTTTTTACGCACTAGTTAGGAAATAATTATTTCAACAGAAATCTTAATACTTCATCAGACCAGTTTTAGGTGTGAGAAAGAAACCACAAGGTTTTATTACTTAAGGTCTTAAATGATCTAATGTCCATTGTTTATGTTAATTATTTTTTTAGTTCAATGACAAGTGACACATCTACTCAGAAACAGTGGCAATTACTGGTAACAGTATTGTGAGTAACTTTATTTGTTCAAATGTTATTATATACAGGAAATACTTATTAAATAAATCAGCTTCTTCGCGTTGTCCGGGCATTTTGCCACGGTCCATAGGAGCCTGGGGTCCGCTTGGCAAATACTCGCAGGATTTGGCGTAAGCACTAGTTTGAATTGCCGTGTGGTGCCAGCTGACTAGAATAGCACCACCCCATCTCCTCCCGCTAGTGTCGTAAGAGGAGACAAAGGGAAAAAACCGACGGATGGGCAGCAGCGTCCGTCGCAACCTTCGATGTATAATAAACGTAGATTCACAATCAGCCCCAAAAAATATTTAAAAATAGATAAAAACGGGTCACTCACGTATCTTAAAGTCGAATAACGCTCGACATATGTTTCGGTCCAATTAGTGAACCATACTGAGTATGTCGAGCGTTATTCGAGTATAAGATACGTGAGTGACCCGTTTTTATCTATATTTTAGTATGTCTGAGTCTCACGGGAGTTTTCTATTAAAATCAGCCCCAAAAAAATGGCTCTAAAAAACAGCCGGTCGAACAACATGGGCGGCATATTTAGTTAGTCTTCTTTGAACCGCTGTCAGTGCAAGTGTCAACAATGACTGAAAAGTTATTAGTTTATCAATAGTGAAGTTTCATACTTTATGATTAGAATACCTACTGAGCTCTCTTTTGTTTGTTTATATTATCTAAAAGAAGATTATAAATTAGCATTATTAGCATAAACTGGAACGTGATAGAAATGTCATTTAGTCTCATATTTTTGTACATAATTTGTTCGCGTGTCTATCTCTTTATGTCAGTGATCGCAACCCAATCTACAGCTACTGCGGTCGCCAACCCGCCAGTCAAGCGTGGCGACTATGGCAACTACCCCTCAAGATGATACAAGCCTTATTTGGGGGAGGCTTATGTCCAGCAGTGGACGATTTACGGCTGAAGTGATGATGATGACTAGTTTGACGAAAGCGACTGCCATCTGACCTTCCAACCCAAATGGTAAACTAGGCCTGTTTTTTTTAATTTTTTTTTAAGACATAGGCGGCAAACGAGCAGACGGATTGCCTGGTGGTAAGCAATTACCGTCGCCCAAGGGCACCCGCAACACCAGATGAGTCACAAGTGCGTTGCCGGCCTTTAAGGGGGGTTGGAGCTCTGGGAACCTTACTCACCATTAGGAACACAGCACTACATACCTAAAAGGTAGCAGTGCTATTATGGCTGTGGTCTTCTGTAAGGAGGAGGTACTTCCCCAGTTGGGCTGCCCCAGATTCAAGCGTGATGGTCATCGCTGTGCCCTACCTCTCATAAATAATTGGGATTAGTCCGGTTTCCTTCACCGAAAAACTACTGGTCAATTTCGAATGACATTTTGACATTAAGAACAAGATGGAAGTAGTTTTATTCCAATATCCCGCAGTGTCTCAAAACGAAGGTCTTCGACCAGTGTGTTGCCAGTGATGATTTACGGTGCTGAAACGTGGTCGCTTACTATGGGCCTCATAAGAAGGCTCAAAGTCACCCAAAGAGCAATGGAGAGGACTATGTTGGGAGTGTCTCTGCGTGATCGCATCAGGAATGATTTCATCCACAGTAGAACCAAAGTTACCGATATAACCTTCCGAATCGCCAAACTTAAGTGGCAGTGGGCAGGGCACATTGCGCGCAGAACCGATGGCCGGTGGGGCGGAAAGGTTCTGGAGTGGCGACCACGAACTGGAAGACGCAGCGTAGGTAGGCCTCCCACAAGGTGGACCGACGACCTAGTTAGAGTCGCGGGATACCGCTGGATGTGGAAGGCGCAGGATCGGTCTTCTTGGGTCGTTCTGGGGGAGGCATATGTCCAGCAGTGGACGTCTTTCGGCTGACATGATGATGATGAGTTTTATTCGTCTTAACTTCCATCTGAATCTTATTTCTAAACATACATGATGAAAAAAAAAGATAATTCCATTACGTCAAGACAAGACTATTGATAAGTCATCTGGTGTGACGAGGCGGACTTAACGCAGCGTCTTCCAACTGGCGGTCATGGTCAACGCGCATCCGGTGTAATCTTGTTCATTGTTGCTTTGTACACTCGGCCGCGTTAATCATAACTGGGCTTTTCTTTTACGTAGCCTATGTTGTGTCTACACCCCGTTATCAGACGCTCATTTTGGGGGCAAGCTAAAATAGTGATGTTGCTAAACATAATTAGTCAATTCTATAAAAGTCTGTAAAAGTTTTTTGACAAACTAAAATTCTTCTTTAGCGAAAGCCCGAGAGATAACTAATTCATTCCTCTTTTTAATCAGATCGGAGGGCGACAATTATAAATATCGAATATCGTTAATTATTGAATATCGTCAATTTGGGGCCCGATTTATGAAATAGTCACCGAGTAATCTTCATAGAGATTCTCATTCATTCACTTGGTGACTATTTCAAAAATTGGACCCAAGATCTTTTGACATGTTATTGAGTGAGTAAGTCAACTTCATTTTTTATCGACTTACATTATCGTAACTGCCAAATCACTTGCCCCTAAACTGAGCATAAGATAACGGGGTGTAGTTGTGTCCCACTGTTGGGCAAAGGCCTCCCCTCGCTTTAACCACTCGTCGCGGTCTAGTGCATGCTCCCGCCAATCGCGACAGAATATATATATAATCTAATATCTATCAATTGTTTATTTTTCTTACACATGCACTACAAAGTAGACATTATTAAAAAAAAAACTTGCACAATCTTACACAAATCGACCTAGTCCTACGGTAAGCTCAGTAAAGCTTGTGTTGTAGGTACTAGACGACGATATCGATAATAGATAGATACGTATAAATACTTAAATACATAGAAAACACCCATGACTCAGGAACAAATATCCGTGCTCATCACACAAATAAATGCCCTGACTGGGATTCGAACCCAGGACCATCGGCTTCATAGGCAGGGTCACTACCCACTAGGCCAGATCGGTCGTCAAAATTCCTTCATCATTACTTATAGGCTTCGAAGTATGTGGTTGCAGGTTTGGCTAGGCGAGAGGCACGAGAGGTCGTTAAGGTTGACAAAGGCCCTAAGGCCGGTGAAGTCCTTTTTTTTAATTGCCTTTCCACATAAATTTGGGACACAGCATCTAGGAGATAAAAAAATATCGGTAGTTTTATGACATTCTGCCACTCAGACTATTTAAAACAATTATGCATCTATGGTACATTTGACTGTTCTGTGTATTTTACTATCTGACATGTTTACTTTTAGTTTTTATAAAAATAAAACTTTCATTACTTGGAGTTTTAAACTATTGTATTGCATCTTTGAGAAAATGACTATACATACGTCGGCTAGAAAAGGGGTTGCCGGCCTCGTAACAATCCAGTCTACATATACTCGGCCGGCAACCTCTTACTTCCCGGCCTCTGTAATAATGTACTACTACTAATTATTATATATAACATTATTTTTTTAATTATGATACCGAAATAAATATAGTTTTTTGTGCCAAGTGTATTTATACGGAAAATAAGAAGATACAAACCGGATCTGAAGGAAAATGCGTAAATGCAAATGCATCTTTTACAATGAATAGGATGCAGTTAAGGACAAATGCAGCATTATTGCTTTTCAGAATTTTTCTAGTATTTCTTGATAACAAGCAATTATTTCTTATATGCCCATCTGGCGTGTGCAAGCAAGTTTTGCATGGAAGTAACTAATTTAATATTTTCCTCAGTCCACCCGATTACCACGAACGCTGGTAAAGGGTTCGAATCGTCAAGATGAAGTTGAAATTAGTATACACGACAAAATCCGTTTCGGTTGTTTTTACCACCTTGATAGTTTGAAATCCTCCACTATGCGTTTCTCTAGAAACTTCCTACCTCGCAAATCAAAACTGTGGAATGATTTGCCGGCAGCGGTTTTTACAGCGTTACAACCCTCATACTTTCAAGAAAAGAGCCTATCTTAAAGGCCGGCAACGCGTTTGCGACTCCCCTGGTGTTGCGGGTGCTCATGGGCGACGGTAATTGCTTACCATCAGGCAATCCGTCTGCACTTTTGCCACCTTTGTCATAAAAAATAAATGAAAAAAACTTGATAACAATGATAACTTACAATTATTTCTTATAAGCCCATCTGGCGTGTGCAAGCACCCAAATTGTTTAACAATTTATATGTGGGTAGGTTTGCACATTATAATTTTGTATGGAGGTAATTTTATATTTCCTGCATCCAAAATTACTATGTGCAATAGTCCACCCGATGACCACGAACGCTGTTAAAGGGTTCGAAACGTCGAGATGAAGTTTAAATTAGTACCTATACACGATAAATTCCGTTTCGGTTGTTTTACTTCAGGGATATTTATCACGACAACCATAACATAGTTCTTCTTCTTTTAAAAAATATGGCTTCAACCAGTAAATCAATCGATGATTTCGCCAAAGTCAAGTAAAATAACTTAAATAACACATAAGTAAAATAACATATAAGTTTGCCCTTAGAGCATGACGTTGTTCGGTAGTAGGCCTTGCGTTTTTTAAAAGTGGTAGCTGGACTTTACAGAAAGCCACGAGGCGGCCCCCGGGACTGCCGGGTGATGACCAAAATAGTGGTGAAACACGTTTTGAAATCTATTCTTCATTAGCTGCACAATTCTGCGTTAGATCACTGCATAATACGCTATCAATATTACACACTAAACTACGTTTGAACAAAAAACTAAAAATATATTTTCAAGACGACTACGCCATTTTGAGTTTCAACCGTCAATCCCATAGCATAGTTGTTTTTAATTTTTTGATGGGTAATCCCAAGACTTCAGCTGGGTTTTCTCTAATCCTTCACATGCCATGTCATAAACACAATATGTGACTCACTCTGACATCACTCCAAGACAATTTACATGTTAATATAAACATTAGCGTCGCCATGGCAACGCCCATATGACAGGCAGGTGACATTTTGAAAATACGATATGACGTAGCGTAGGTATGAGTAGAGGAATAATATTGTTGTCGCGATGTTTTTAAGAGAAAAAAAAGATGAATACTTATTTGTTTTACGAGGGAGCAAAGTTTGTGTTTACCCTCTCGTTATAATATTGAGACCCGAGCGAAAGATGCCCAAAATAAAGTATGGCTAGTGGTTCAAAATTAGTAATCTTCAGCGTTGGATGGATTTGAAGGGATAAGAAGGAAACAAGCTTTGCTGTCAAGTAAAACACTTTTTTTTCACCTCGCTACCGCGAAAATAGTAAGACTAAAACATTAAAAATGTAATTCAAATTACCTATTGGTATCCATTGTTTATTATAGCGATACGTCATTTAAAAGACTATCCAACCAGTTAACGTCAAAACAGCATTAAATTCGTAATTCACAATATGTACTAACTTACTTTGCACTCTTGTGAATTAAATGCAATATTGCTTTAAAGAATAAAATCCCTGGTATAGGGAGGCCGTGTAACAGCGTCTTTATAATCACTGGATTATAACGAACGCCAACCAGCCTGCAAAGAGCGTCTATTGTGACACAGAACCTCCCCAGAACTGGAGTGTGCCTTAAACTGCCTTTGATAATTGAATATCTTCAGAAATAATCACCCTGACACTTATCTAACAATATGTGTCCTCTCTAACTTTTGAACCACAAAATTTTTGAAAAAATCATGTAAATAAGTAACACTTAATAAAGACTTTCAATAAAAAATATATTGAACTTGATCGGTTGAACCGTTTTTAAGTTACGGAACCCTAAACCGAAGATTGCCCGACATGTTTTTGGTCGGGTTAATGTATTGTGGTATTGTCTATATTTTAGACATGCTTTTTGTAGGATCTAAGCGCTGCTGGCCTAGCGATAAGAGCGTGCGACTTGCAATCCTGAGGTCGCAGGATCAAACACCAGCTTGTACCAATGAGTTTTTCGGAACTTATGTATGGAATATCATTTGATTTTACTAGTCGCTTTTCGGAAGAAAGCGTCGTGAGGAGCCCGGACTAATCCAAATGAGGCCTAGTTTACCCTCTGGGTTGGAAGGTCAGATGGCAGTCGCTTGCTTAAAACTATGCCTAAGCCAAATCCAATTGTGTGTTTGGACCCCAGAGTCTCATGCCATGGCAAAATGCCAAGACAACGCGAGGAAGATGATGATGACTTTCTGTGGAATAAAGTGTTTTAGGGATATCCTGGATAATAAATCAAAATAGGTGTAAAACTAAATTGAAGGACCATTTCTGTGTAGTTGGCCCATTTTATTTAACCTTTTGAACGCTTTTCTCTCGCGTCAAAATGGGACGTGTACGCCGTGGTATGACTTTGTGAAGAACAAATATAAACCTTATCTGGCAGCAGGACAATTGCTTTGACAGCGTCCGCCATAGCCACATTTAGGGGCCGGTGGCGTGGCAGGCACGACATCACGCGACCACTTTAGTGTGCTTGGCGTTCAAAAGGTTAAACTTTTTTTTTATTTGTTTTTTTTTTGTGTGGTTTTTACTCAGTATCATGAGTTCTTTCGAGCTTGATAGGAGAAAAAATATGTCCCAAGTTTTTTATTCCATTCCGTTCCTATTTATCATACATTTCATATGGCGGTAAAGAACGGAAGTAATAAAAAATACACGAAAATTTTGGGACACATTTTTTTCTCCTATCAGGCTCGAAATAACTCATGATTCTGAGCCCTAAGTGTAAGTTTTTAACGTAACTTTACTTCACGAACGCGTTTGCGTTTCCCATATAAATAACATTATCACTTACGCGTTCGTAAACCTTTTCTTACTTCAAAAGTAACTTACACTAGAGCCTTAGAGTAACCACACACAAATCCAAATTCAAAAAAAGTTGAGTACCTATACAACTTTTAATAAAATAGCCCAGTTGTGTAGATAATTAATATGGAACTTACACATTTGAATATAGAACGCCGACATGCGTGTACACACGTTACTTAGTAGTAAGGCCGAGTGCTTTAGCTAAGTTTTTCACCTATATTATAATATTTAGCACTTATGGCACTCACAATGAACGAATGAGCGTAAAAACCAGCTATTTAAATTCATTTTACGGCGAGAGCTTGTTATTTTTTGTTCATAAAGACAAAATGGTGGCGTTCTAGCATGAGACTTTTAAAAATTACTATAAATATCACAGGACATCCTTACATAAATTGAACTCTATGGTAAGCTCAAGAAAGCTTGTGTTTTTTTATGCAACAAAAGAGCAGACGGATTGCATGGTGGTAAGCAATTACCGTCGCCCATGGGCACACGTAACACCAGGGGGTCACAAGCGCGTTGCCGACCATTAAGGGGGTTGGAGCTCTGGGAACCTTACTCACCATCAGGAACATAACACTAGATACCTGAAAGGTAGCAGTGCTATAATGGCTGTGGTCTTCTGTAAGGAGGAGGTACTTCCCCAGTTGGGCTGCCCCAGATTCAAGCGTGATGGGACTTCGCTGTGCCCTACCTCTCATTGTTGGACGTAGTTTAAGGACATCCGGGTCCAATTTATTAAAAATATTTATTATTTATTAACATTGATAATGTTAATATTAGTAAAGATGCCGAATGATCATGCTAGCAGTCACGGATGCAAGTAAAATGCACGGCACTCTTGCAATTTATACATAACCTTTTAGCGAGAGACTCATCATAATGCGACCATTAAAATGTCTGAGAAAATCGATAAATTTTATTATTCTGCAAAGAAACAGCTGTGACCGTAGAAACGGCACAAGTTTAATACAAATACTATGAAACTTATGTCGTTTTTCACAAGCGCCACAGTTATAGTTAGCGATGTCTCGGGGTTCGTGCGAGGACTTATGTGGCTAGTTGACTACATTAACATCATACATTTCAGTCGTATATAGTAAATAAATAAAATATTTAAATAAATATTTCGGGACAATCTTACACAAATCGACCTAGTCCTACGGTAAGCTCAGTAAGGCTTGTGTTGTAGGTACTAGACGACGATATATATAATAGATAGATACATATAAATACTTAAATACATAGAAACACCCATGACTCAGGAACAAATATCTGTGCTCATCACACAAATAAATGCCCTGACTGGGAATCGAACCCAGGACCTTCGGCTTCATAGGCAGGGTCACTACTCACTAGGCCAGACCGGTCGTCAAATCGTATAGTCCACTGCTGGACATAAGCCTGCCGCAAATATGCTCTTGGGGGGTTGTTGTCACGCTTGGCAGGCGGGACGGCGACCGCAGTAACTGTAGATTGGGTTTCGACGGACGCTGCTGCCCGTCCGTAGGATTTTTCCCTTTGTCGCCTCTTACCAGCGGGGGGAGATGAGGTGGTGCTATTCTAGTCAGCCGGTATCACACGGCAAATTTTGTATATCAACAGATCAATATATAGAACGAAATATTTGAATTGAGTTAGAAGTCCAATATAAAGTAATTTAGAGTGTTTTGATACTAGCGCTCATCAGAGCTCGGACAATGTTAGTAAGGTAAGGTAAGCTCAAGCCCACCGCAAGCTAGTAAGCTATGAGCTATCAGCTATTCCAAGGGACAAAAGATAATCGCTCTCGTATAAATAAAAGAGAGATTTATAGCTCATCGCCCGGCGATGAACTACGATCACCCGGCTATGACATATATGTCTCTTTTATTTACACGGGATCGATTATCCTTTGTCCCTCGAAATAGCTGATAGCTTGCTAGCTCGCGGTGGGACCAGTACCCTTACCATGAGTTGTGACATTGACGTTTTCGATATCGAGTATCGCGTTTACTATCTGTGCATCTCGTTCGCACTAAAATAGTACAAGCAAGAAGCACAGATAGTAAGCTCGATACTCGATATCGAAGACGTCAATGTCACAACTCATGGTACCTAAGGGTACAGTGCCTTAACCAAAAACGAAAAAAAAAATGGAAAAAAAAAATCAAAATTGTAATCGCATACGCAATGTGCACAATGCATCCTCATCAACGGAAGACAGTGCATTAGTCTCAGCACGCGTGGGCCGACTTTGTGAAAGGTGCAAGCGAACCCGCGGCATTCACTAGTCATGTGGCCGCTATGCCGTCCGCCCACTAGGATCCGGGTTCGACATTAAGAGCCAATAAAAGGATACGTTTGCCTATATTATAGGCTGCAGGTTGAAATAAAATCAATTAGTTTATCCTAGTAATATATTCTACTTATACACCTCGTAACATGAGGAAAGCGAATAATTTTGCCAGTTATCCTGGCCATATTTAGAGACTAAAATGTCTAATTAACCTTTGAGAAAACCTCGTTTCAGAGTTACAACCCATTACAAAAAAAAATTGATAATAAATAACTCAGCACCATTCGCTTTCTTAAGGGCGATTTTACCACTATTGAGCTCATTGTTTGTTTCTCAATAAAATTTATGTTTTATGTCAAAAAACATGAAAAACAAAACAACATTTTTTTTTGTTGGAGTTGACCAATAGTTAGATGATATTTTTCACTTCTTTTGTCCTCAGGAATACGCTGTTAAAATTATTCGGTTTCCTCATGTAATACCGTGTATATCGAGGGTTTGGTGGTGAAACCCTATAAATCGATATAATATTTCATTGAAGTAACAATCTAACGTAATTCACGTATTGTTCTAAGTCCCATTTCCTCGATTTATCGGGTTTCACCACGAAATCCTCGATATTTATTATTTATTTAAATAAATCATAAATAACTTTTACATATAAAAAATAAACTATTTAACATAATCCACCCGAGCGGCTCCCGATGCTAAGGTGCCCATCACGCTCGCTGCGTTGCCGCGTTGAAATGCAATGGACAACCTTTGCAGCACAAACGACCCGGATCGTTGGTCAAGACCCCTTCTGCAAATGACGACCCAATTCTAAAGATACTCAAGAACAAATATCTGTGCTCATCACACAAATAAATGCCCTGACTGGAATTCGAACCCAGGACCATCAGCTTGATAGGCAGGGTCAATACCCAATAGGCCAGACCAGTCGTCAAAACAAAAAACAAAATTAACAAAAAATAACCTTATCGGCATTTCAGGTCAGGTCTGGGTTACACCCACTAAGCCAGGTCGGTCCATATCTTGGCATTTGTTCCTGAGTCATGAGGGTTTTCTATGTATTTAAGTATTTGTATATTATATATATCGTTGGCTGAACCACAACACAAGTCTTCTTGAGCTTACCGTGGGGCTCCGTCAATTTGTGTAAGAATGTCCTGGAATAATATTTATTGAAAAATAAAGATCTTTTATCTTTTTTATTTATTTATTATTTATTTGAACCCTGGACCTTCAAGTTGGTAGGCAGAGTCAGACTGACACAGATATTCCTCTGAGCAATATTTCCCAGAATGGCAATATTGGCATCGTCACAACACTCTTTCAGTCAAGATTTTCATAAAGCGATGAGATCAATGAGTCTTTATACTAGCCATATTTCCTGGAATGGCAAAATTAACATCTGCACAGAAAATGATTCATTATTTGAAGGTGAAAATGTTTTCATTATGGAAGAGATCCCTTAAAGGTATAAGTTCCTTTGTACAAATGTTTTTTTTTTGTATTGTATTTTTCATTACTTGTACAATAAAGTGTTTTACTACTACTACTACTTCTTTGTGTATTTGTCTAATTCGGAAAATAATTCAGCCGAAATTAAAAATACATTTGATAATATTGGGACCTAAGAAATTGGCGTTTTGTAAAACAGTTAGTTCGTAAAAAAACTAGCTCATTTTCATATGTAAGGACCTAATATATAGACCGCATTAGTATCGCGAATATTTTTAATTTTAAAAACTGTAAGTAGTGAGTAGGAATAAAAGGCTTTTTTATTACTATTTTTATTAGTAACGCGATACAGAGAGGGAATGCTGCCAGCATCCTCGGCACCATGCCCAATTTTATATTTATTTTTGTTTTATTTAGTTTTATTTTTTTTAGCTCTTAATTTAGTTTCTATGTAGCTTTTAGTTTATAATATGTAGATATTTGTTTTGGGCGATGGATATGGGTATCAATAGGCAAGCTGACTAAAAACCTAGTCTCTCCTGTGGGTTCCGGTGTAGAAAACAGTGGTATTTGTAAAAAAAAAATTAGTAGGTGTGCCAATTCTTTACACATTAAAAAGCTTTTTAATGTTGGAACCACTGGTTGCCTTGCGGTGAGAGCGTGCGGCCTGCAATCCGGAGGTCGCAAGTTCAAAACCCAGCTCCAAAACCAATGAGTTTTTCGGGACTTACGTTCCTACGAAATATCATTTGATATTTACTATTCGCTTTTCGGTGAAAGAAACATCGTGAGTAAACCGGACTAATTCCAATAAGGCCTAGATTACCCTCTGGGTTGGAAGGTCAGATGGCAGTCGCTTTCGTAAAAATAGTGCCTACGCTAATTCCTGGGATTAGTTGCTAAGCAGACCCCAGGTTCTCAGGAGCCTTGCCAAAATCCAGAGACAACGCGAGAAAGACGATTAGGAGATAGGATTTTTTTAATAATATGATATACACAAACTAATGACAACAAATATAATATTAACAATTATTTTATCGTGTATTAATCTGCCTAGTAGCAGATAGCATAGCAGCCCACAGCAGAATGCTTAAAATTAACACGAAAGTTTATATTTTGTGAATTTTAAATAAATAAGTAAATAAATAAATAAATTTTACAGGACATTCTTGCACAAATTGACTGAGTCCCACGGTAAGCTCAAGAACGCTTGTGTTGTAGCTCAGCCAACGATATATATAATATACAAATAAATACATAGAAAACACTCAAGTCTCAGGAACAAATACCTCTGCTCATCACACAAATAAATGCCCTTACGGGGTTTTGAACCCAGGAGCGTCAGCTCCATAGGCAGGGACACTACCCCTACCCACTAGGCCAAATCTGTTAATTTAATGCAATTAAACTAATAAAACCATGTTTCAAAAGTTGTCCAGGGGTTACTGTAATACGAAAAAGTTTTATTATTAACATCATTTCAACCAAAAGACCCCCACGTAAAATGCTACTCGATTTTTTTCTTTATAGGAAATAAAGTATAATTTATTTGGTGTCAAAATCGAAGGAAACAAATAAAACTCAACTCTGTTTCAATTTTATAAAATTCAAATTTCCTTACAGTACTACATGTGGGCCTCAGGAGGATAGAGGCGTCCCTCAAAGCAACCCACTATGACTGACTTTGGGCCACCCTCATCCAGTAGATAGTCTTGATTTTACCAGATCTTCGGTCCCCCTTGTGGGGGTCTGCAATCGCCACACACGGAAAAGTTTATTCACCCAATTAATGAAGACGATTTTCAGCGTGATTTTGCCGTGTGATGCCGGCTGACTAGAGCACCATTCCCATCTCCTCCTGCGGGGAAGAGGCGACAAAGGGAAATATCCTGCGGACGGGCAGTAGCGTCCGTCGAAACCCAATCTACAGATACTGCGGTCTCCAACCCGCCTGCCAAGCGTGGCGACTATGGCTACCCCCAAGATGATATGTCATATTTGTGGGAGGCCTATGTCCAGCAGTGGACTGCATACGGCTGAAATGTATGTATTTTCAGCATTTTCCCAGCCACCCCGTCAAGGACGCAAGGTCACACAAACCTCAAGCTATATATAAGCGTAACAGCCTCACATTAAGTTTGTTGAAACACGACGCGACCACGCAACGACGTGAGTGAAAAAAAAAAGTTTTTTTTTTTAAATACGGACGCATCCTTATTTCGTATTCAGTGCGGTGTGGTAATTCGCTGAGTGTGGACGTGTTTTTTTGAACTTTTTTTTAAATGTAAGTACCTATTTCAGATTGTGTGGTGTCAGTGCCATTTTTTGAAGTGAAGTTTTTTTTTTGGTGTATTTTTTTAGTATGGGAGCTCGTTTAAGTCTTTAGCACGGATGAATTGAAGATTTTTGATGTTTTTTTTTTTAATATTTTTTCTTTTGGCACATTTTTTTTTAGCGACAATTGGAAAAGGGGAATTAAAATTATTCTGTGCAGACAGTGAAATATAATTTTAAAGAAATGGAATGTGTATAAATTATAGGTCTTAGGATATTATAAATAATCAAAAAAATAAATATATTATCATAATTTTCGCAACAAAACTGTACTAGTAACTTATTCATATTTAGAGACCATAATTTTAAACAGCAAAATATTATATTACACAGTTTAATTTTAAAGCTATGTAACCTTTTTTTATTGCTATGTATACAATTATAATTTAACTATTTAAGTAATAAGGAGTAATGAGGCATAAATTTGTATACAAATTTATGAATTGGAGTGTATACTTAATAAAGTCTACTTGATTTAAAATAATACATGAATTCGAAGTCTAGAGAAATAATTAATTACGTTTTATGATTTTGTTATAATACTTACCTTGCGATTAAACAACGTCTGTTTTATCTCTTTTTAAATATATTAAAATGTTAAAGTAAGAATAATAGTGCCAATACAGTTACATAAGGGAAGATTTCCAATTTAGCACCTCGAATGATATTTTTTGTCTCGGACGAATCGTGGCAATTTTGTAACACCGGGGAGCCGAGTTGTGAGAGTCGAGACTCCATATCACAAAACTAAGACATTATTATTGCAAATAAATGTAGTTTAGATACCCACGATTATTAATTTCTAAGATTATAATTATATATATTTTTATTAGCCTGTTAAGAGTCCTACTGCTGAGCAAAGGCTTTACCTTTTTTTTCTCCACTCAACCCCGCCAATTATCAGATGAATGTGTCTTAAATACCTTTTTCTGACAAAGTTTAAAATATCTCCAGTCGAAAAAACTGATCATGTTAATTACATATATATTGTCTAATATAGAATTTTATTAAATAAAAAAAAAATATTATTAAAATTCCACATCATACGTGCTTTTACATGGTTTTTGATTCGCATTCCCAAGATATGTATGTGGTTTTATGGTATCGTACTCGTCAATAAACCTTAACAAATAAATAAGAATTTATTCAAAAAGTTTTTTTTGGGTTTTCCATCGTTCGCCGGGATTTTAATTATTCTTATCGTTTCAAATACATTGCATTAAAAATAGGAAATAATTGAATAACTATGTTCACCGATTCATCGGAAAAAACAGGTGTATATAAAAAAAAAAATGTTATACAAATATATGTATAAGAAAAAACGACGACGATTCGAACCCGCATCTCCAGCTATCGCGGCTGACGCCTTAACCAATTCGGCCACCCAATATGCTCAAAAGATAAGATAAGATGTGCTCTTAACTTAATTAACCTAGAAATTACCACTGTTTAAGTTCTTTCTATTATGAATAAAAAATTAAATCGAAAGTCGTCCTACATTTTTTAATGTTGAAAGTTTTCTCGCTCCAAAGATCTAAAATAACTAGGTGACTATGTCTTCAAAATTATCTTCACACATCTCTGTTTTTCAGCTATACAATCTTGCCATTATTAAAAGCACTTATTTTTAATCGTGCTTTAATTTTTATATAGACTCCTCAAAAAAAAAACTTTTAACATTAATTTTTACTTATTTTTATTAAGTTTACATTTATAGTAATTAAAACATGTTTCTTACTTGTTTATCATGCTTTAAATCAATAAACATAATACAATGACAATTTTGAATAATAAATTATTATTTAAAAACGACTAAATTATTCATCAATATATAAATCTAGTAGCACAATTGGTAGTGCACTGGGCTAGTGAGCCAATGGTTGTAGGTTTGAGTCCCGCTACGAGTATTTTTTTTTTCTATTTTTCTTTCGATTTAAATATCGATGATATTCGCTAGCAGACGTTTCTGCATAATAAACAACAATTGATAAAAACATTTTCGGCAATATTCCCAATGGATCCGGAATCTGGCAATATTTCCGAAAACTCACTATAACCAATCAGGTGTAGTGTTTTCGTACGGTTATGCAAATGGCATGTAATTGCATATTATGCTTATTTTAGCGCGCATTGCTAAATAGGGCTTATTGTTTGCGTTAGACCACACTTGAAGATGTGAAATCAACTTTATGTTACATTATATGTGACATGGCCGCACCCAGATTCTTACTAATAAACTGCGTAGTCAAGTCAGCATCTGCGTACGAGGTCTCGGGTTCGAATCCTAGCAAGGTTTTTTTCCTGGGTTATGGATGTTATCAAAGTATTTACATGTATACTAGATGATGAACGCGGCTTCGCCTGCATTGTTCGAGAAAAATATAATATTGAGTCTTCCCATGGGAATGAGATGTTTTCCCGCTGGAAAAAGTAGCCTATGTCACTTTCCATCCCTTCAACTATATCCATTTAAAAAATTACGTTAATTCGTCGCTCCGTTTTGCCGTCAAGCAAACAGACACACTTTCGCATATAAATATTATAGTACAGGAGATGTACGAAAATTTGTAGGTGAGGATCAAAATAATTCCCACAGAAGCGGAGTTTGTTTTTTTTAGTTCTTTGTATGCATCTATTTGACATACTAAAAATATAGAAAAATACATGTGTGCAAAATGTGATTTTTCACACGGCAAAGATTTGAAAAACTGAGAATTCTCCATATAAAACTCATATTTTGTGTGGTCTCAAATTACAGGAAATTACACACTAAAAACTATAATGAGGTTAATTTTATGATATAAACGTAAATAACAACGTGGTAAATAAAAAAAAAAAAAAAAACATTTTTCAAGAATTTTTTTTTCTTTAAATTGAAATAGTTATTTGTGCAACAAGAGAGGAAAGTTGTTTTTTCTTGCGAGTGTTTATTTTGAGTCCCGAGTAAGCAAAAGATTCTATAATTGAATCACGAGCATAGCGAGTGATTCTAGTGTTAGAATCTTGAGCGTAGCGAGGCACTCAAAAACACGAGATGTAAAATAACTTTACTCTAGTGTGACACATACAACTTTTCACCTCAGTAATGAGAACATATTAAAGGTTAAATAAGTTGCCAAAAATGTCATTTTTAGTACAAGCTTTTATTGCCGACTGTAATTTTTTTCACAATCGTCATCTACTCTTCGAAAGGATTCTAATGAGCCTGAAAGTAAAACACCACGGGTTTATCTTGTGTATTTTAGGAGTAGCTTTTGCTACCTTCTGACTTCAGATCAGTGGTACCATAATATTGCATTGTAACCGAAATTACATAAATTTGTGTGCTAAATTTCAGCTCAATCGGTTAAAGATGTCTGCTTCAAAATTGAGTTGCAAGATTCCATCCGGATAAATATACAAATACATACATCGAGTTAAATAAAATCTTGTAAAAAAATGAACATCAAGTTAACCACATTCATTTAAGTGTTTTATCTGCAACTGCACTGGCTTCATTACTTAATATTTTGTTTAAATATTTTTCATTTTAAAATATATGTACATTTCAAAATTATAATATTTGATTAATTTGTGAGGGTCCGAACGTGGTAGTGGTGTTATGGGAGTCCATTATGTCCTATTATAATAAATAGATACATATAAATACTTAAATACATAGAAAACACCCATGACTCAGGAACAAATATCTGTGCTCATCGCACAAATAAATGGCCTGACTGGAATTCGAACCCGGGACCACCGGCTTCTTAGGCAGGGTCATTACATACTAGGCCAGACCGGTCGTCAATTAAAAAGCTACTTTGTCTCACTCCCTGGAGTGACGATAGTAGCAACTTTCCTCACCCTCTGAAAGTGAGGAAAGTCGACATGTTCGAGCTGCTGAGGTGAAAATTAAACTTTACCTTTATAGACTATACACATCAATATACGTTATAAAAATAACATGTTTAAAACATGATATATATTATACAAAACATATAGGCTGTATTTTAATTAGCACGAGAAAATATAGACCTCACCCATAGACTGCCACATGGAGCAATCTTCAACATAATGTAGTCACTGCTACCAGCGTTAGTTTAGCGTTTGTGCCTGTGGATGTCCAATATTGCGCTTTCCTAGACGTAGTCGCCACGAGGATTTTTCCGACTTAACGGCCATCGACTCTCCGAGTTACGTGGCCTTCCCATTGCCACATCAGCAATATATGTGTGAAAAATGCGTTCTTTTGCCCCACAAAAATTGTATCTTCGAAAATTCATAAAATTTATTAAAAATCGTGTGTGGCATCGAATTACAAGAAAATTGACGTTAATTTCTAAAATTAACGTCATAACCTTTTTAACCAGATGGTAGAAGATTAAAAATAAGCTTGTGCAGTGTTCAATATGTTATATCATCATTAATATTTAAGAATGTTGGTGGAGTCTACTTTTCCCTCTGCTAGCCTTATAACAACAGCCTTCTTCTTTACGTGTCTGAGATATGCATATCTTGGCCTTCCTCGGTCTGTCATCCTCTCGATCTTGGTATCCAAAATTTTAAAATAAAAGGTCTTATACCTCATCAGATGCCCTATCTATGTCTCACCTTTTATCTGTAATAAACAAATTTTGCAAGACGTCTCCTCTCCATTAGTCATTATTTCTGTCCAGCATTTGGTAATAACAAAATTATTGTATTACTGTTAGTTTTAAGGCTGAATCTATCAAAGATTTCATCATTTTTAAAGTGTCTGTTGTAACTTGTTACTATTCTCTGCAAATGGCGCAATGTCGTCTGCTAATCTTGTCAATTAATTTAAATTTCACAATTAACGTGTTCTTCATATTTAAACTTATATGCTGTTTTAGAACAGGAATTCCGCCATCTTCTGCAGCTTTACCATTTGGAATATTCGACATGGCTTTCAAAAACTCTTCTTCAAGTATTATTTTCCAATCTATTACCTATTTTACTAACTATGTATACCTATCTTACTACCTATTCTATCATCTCTAGTCTATTAGCTGTTCATCTTCCATATCATCTTCATCGAACTCGACAGGACTTATAAAGTTCTTCCATGTATCTTTTCCAATTGTTTAATGTTATTTGTAAATCTAATAATCTTAAATCACAGAGCAATAGAGAACATTTAAATCATTCTATGCCATATGTCGACACATTATTATCTGCCACTACAACATTACTCATTTGTATATGGTTTGCGGGAGTATCGACCATATTTACTATTAATATATTAAATAAAAATTCTAGTGTAGGGCTCAATTGACATATTGAGTAGTTGTTTTTTTCCAACCCCCCTTCAAAGGCTTTCTCATAGTCCACAAACGCCAAGCATAGTGGCTGATTACATCGTGGATCGATCGAGACATGGGCTGTACTTCTATTTCTTCACCGATCACCGATATTCAGGACCAGAGCTCTGAGCCAATCCAGCCGCACCGAGGTGTAAGACAGGAAGATGTCATTCTCCGAACCTGTTTGCTGCACTGGAAGATGCCTTTAAGGTTCTGGATCAATGTTAAGAGCTAACACCTCACTCACCTTCGGTTCCTAGACTATGTCATTGTCATGTCTGAGCACTTCAGGACCTTAGTAGAGTTTCAGAAGGTAGGGCTGAAAGTTAACATAATAAAAGCATCAAAGATGTCCTTGTCGCCATGTATACGATATCGGTTGGGAACGTTGCTGTCGAAGTTGTTGACGAATATTTGTATCTGGGACATGTAGTCCAGTTAGGCAAATTAAACTTCGTAAAGGCAATATCAAACTCGGCTGTGGAGCATTAAGGAAGACCCGTGACCGCTCGGACTATCGTCACGTAGATGCAGTTCAATGATGTTCCGTAAAAAAAAGACAGAAAAACCGCCATGGCTCGTAGAATTGCACTGTTGAAGTGGCAGTGGTGGTCGATGGCCGTTAGGACAGAAAAGTCCTAATATAGTGGCGACTACATCTAGGAAAGCGCAATATCGGACATCCACACTAAACTAACGCTGGTAGTCAGTGGCCGCAGTATGTTGAAGATTGCTCCATGTGGCAGTCTATGGAGGAGCTCTATATTTTGTCGTGTTAATTAAAAGTCTATTTTTTGTATTATTTAGGTATAATAGGAAATATTCATGTATTAAAGATGCATTTCTTTTTGTAACGTATATTGATGTGTACATACATAGTCTATATAAGTTTCATTATCAATTTTACTAAAAAAAAAATTTTTGCTTGAAAAATCTTTTTTTTTTAGTCACTACTTTTTAATTTACGTTTATTTTATTAAATTAACCTCATAACCTTCTTTTGTGTGTAATTTCCTGTACTTTGAGATCATACAAAATTTGGGTTTTATATGGGGAATTTTCAATTTTTCAAATCTTTGCAGTGTGGAAAATCGCATTTTGCACACATATATTTTTCTATATTTTTAGTATGTCAAAAAGATACACACAAAGAACTAAAAACACCAAACTCCGGTTCTGTGGCAATTATTTTGACCCCAAACGCTATATCTCCTCTACTATTAGTATGGATATGATATACTAGAATAGAACTTCATTCGTACAAAATAAACTTACATGAGCCACATGCCAAATAAAGTTTCCGAACGTACCCTGCGTACCCGTCACTGCCAATATGGCCGACAGAATTCGTCATTAAATTAATAATTGTAAGCGAAAAACGCGCGTATTACGAATTTTTTCGATATACATCCTCGATACAAGTCTTTTTATTTTTCTCACTCTTTCATTTGAGTACAATTTATATTATTATGGATATCGTTGTCTACGAGTAGTAACTATGACACAAGCTTAGAGGCCGATTTTTGAGACTCGTTCACTCGAATTCATAAAATTTTGAGTACGAAAATAATCACACACAAAAGTTTCTCAGCATTATTTTTGCACAAAATGTATAGTTTCTTTACCCACGATTATCAATTTTTATCATTCATGTTTCTGAAATACCATTTCTTTGTTTGTGACTGAGTTTAAAATGTCACGTGTTAAGTACTTAACGCTCAAAAATTGCCCAACTTGTTGTGCTTATTGTTCGATTTTTTGGGGAGGATTATCAAATTCTATATACTTAGAGAACAAAACGACCAAAGACGTACTGTATATTTCGTGATCTATAGGTCAACTATCGAAATATCGGAAAGTTACTTAATTAATACACTGATATATAATTATACATTAACTAAATGAATTAGAACATTAGATTAATTAATTAATACATTAACTAAATTAATTAATTTATTACCTAAACTAATGTATATTAATGAAAACTAATTCTAGTGACAAATTAAATCTGTTTATGAACCTACTTTTAAAAATGGTAAACTAGTCCTTATTGGGATTAGTCGGTTTTCCTCACATTTTCCTTCACTGAAAAGCGACTGATAAATATCTAATAATATTTCGCATAAAAAACTCATTGGTATGAGCCGATGTTTGAACTGTTTGATATGTTTTCTTATCGGACTACGCATAATTATGTAAGTACTTTAAGATTTGATGTATCACTGTATTGAAAAAATAAGTCCCGCCGTCGTTTCTTGCCGGTATCTTCACGGGTCAGAGGTGTAGGGTTTGAACCGGTGTAGATTTTTTTTTTTTGACGTTCATAAGTGCATGTAATGTGCCTAAATTGAAAAATAAAGATCTTTTATCTTTTTTTTTTATCTTTTAACCTGCGACCTCCGGATTGCAAGTGGCTCTTACCACTAGGCCACCAGTGATTTTTAAAGGTAAATTCAATAGCATTACTAAATAGGCAGTGTGTATAACTAAATAATAGTATTGCAGATGTGTTACACGTGGCTTGGCTAACGATAGTCGTAAAATTGTTGACTGGAAAATGTCTTACTTGCGAACCAACTTAGAATCATAGACAAACATTTAAAGCGAGACTCAAATATAATAAATATTATAGGACAGCTTTACACAATTTGACTGGGACCACGGTAAGCTCAAGAAGGCTTGTGTTATGTTTCAGCTAACGATATAAGTATACAGTTTGAAATCTGGATCGTGATCCAAAATGTCAAAAAGTGATAAAGACGATCATACTTTTTTTTGTATTTAAACTTACATGAGACATGTTTAGTAATTAACGATTAACACGGTACTACTCACGTTTATTTAATAACGTAACGTGTGCGACGGGCCGGTGGCGCGAGCGGCGAACCGATCGGACACTCAGCACTCTTAGTGCTTGAAAATGGAGGCCTATGTTCTCCGAAACATGTCGCGCGAGTGACTAAATAAACGTGAGTAGTACCGTGTTAATCGTTAATTACGATCATACTTTTTTGACGACCGGTCTGGCCTAGTGGGTAGTGACCCTGCCTATGAAGCCGATGGTCCTAGGTTCGATTCCCAGTCGGGGCATTTATTTGTGTGATGAGAACAGATATTTGTTCCTGAGTCATGGGTGTTTTCTATGTATTTAAGTATGTATATGTATATATCTATTATATATTATATCGTCTAGTACCTACAACACAAGCCTTACTGAGCTTACCGTAGGACTAGGTCGATTTGTGTAAGATTGTCCCAAAAATTTATTTATTTATTATTTATACTTACTTAACAACTTTTCCCATGTGACCAATATTGAAATCGCGAAAAAAAAATAGCTACAGTCGCCACCAAATATATCGGAGCAACCAAGGTATTCAAATATATCGCTTTATCACCATGCACTTTATCACCTTGATAATAGAGGCGTTGCTCCGATATTTGTGACCACCTCCACAGCTCCGATATATCTGATGGCGACTGTACTCCATACATTAACTCTCAATTAAGTTCCAGTATGTATGGAGAAGAAGTTTTTTTTTTTATATTGGTCCCATGGGAAAAGTTGTTAAGTATGATCGTTTTAATCATTTTTTGACATTTTGGATCACGACCCAGATTTCACCTAGTATAATATACAAATACTTAAATACACAACACCCATGACTAGCAACAAATATATCTGCTCATCAAACAAATAAATGGCCTTACTGGGATTTGAACCCAGGCTTCATAGGCAGGGTCACTACCCACTAGGCCGAACCGGTCGTTAAAAAGTCTATTTATTTCCATTTTAATAGTTAAACAGCTGCCTATTATGTACCATGTTTTGATTTTAAGGCTCATAGTACAATAAGATAACAACATAATACAATTATTAGAAAGACTTCTAAATAACAAAAAATAATAATTTGTATGTGTACAAAACAATGCTAAGTACAGTAAACAATTTAATATATAAAATATTTCTTTATAAATCTTCTAATAATATAAGAACATAAATCAATCTATTAGCAAAATATTCAAGTAAACTTCTAGCTCTACGCTACCCCAGTATATGACAGTTGGTCGTTTATTATTAGTATGTAGAACACTAGGTCGTTTAACTAATATTTGTACTTTTTCATATTGTTATTATTGTATACTAGATTATGCCCGCGGCTTCGCCCGCATGGTTAGAGGAAAATTTTACATATTGAGTCTTCCCGGGGGAATGAGATCTTTTCTCGCTGGAAAAAGTAGCCTATGTCACTCACCATCCCTTCAACTACCTCCACTTAAACCACGTCAATTCGTCGCTCCGTTTTGCCGTGAAAGACGGACAAACAAACAGATACACTTTCGCGTTTAAATTAGTATGCATTTGTACTTTTTTTTATGACATAGGCGGCAAACGAGCAGATGGATTGCCTGGTGTTAAGCAATTACCGTCGCCTATGGGCACCCGCAACACCAGGGGAGTCACAAGCACGTTGCCGGCCTTTATGGGGGGCTGGAGCTCTGGGAACCTTACTCACCATCAGGAACACAACACTACATACCTGAAAGGTAGCAGTGCTATTATGGCTGTGGTCTTCTGTAAGGAGGAGGTACTTCCACAGTCGGGCTGCCCCAGATCTAAGCATGATGATCAACTACCTCTCATTGTTGGGCGTAGTTTAAGGACATACCCGGGTCCAAAAACTTCAACAAATTAAACTCTAGGAACGAAATTCAAAAGCAACACGTATTACGTTTTAGTTTAGGCTGCCTAAAACATCTCGCGCAAAACAAACTTGAATTCTGTCGTTGTTTTTATTTCTCACGGATTTTATGTCAATAAAATATTATATGTTAATTAGGAAACCTTAATAAATAATGTAACAGAACGTCCTCACATTCTTTGCCTCATTCACACATACGTTCACATAAATTTCAATAACATATTATGTCATTCATGGTTACAATAAAACTTGTATTTCTACCTGACAGCCACGGACGCCACAACCAGCAATAAAAAAAAAGATATTTATTTACCAACACAAACAGATTAAATTAAAAGAATAAGAAAAGCAGTTAGAACAGAAAAGTATTTGTGTAGTAAAATGGCTGAGACTCAGCGAGACCGCTGGTTTTCAGTCCCCATCCAGAAACTTAATCCTAAAACTTAACTAAAAACATTACACACTTACTAACTAACTAAACAAACTTAGAACATGTAGGTTTAAGTTAAGGCCATAATCGCCATCAGACCCACCAGTACTTATTCCCTAGATAGTTACGTACCACGAACTTTATTTTGGGTAATCCGAAGTACCCTTCAGCTTTTTAATACCACTTGTACCGTTTAAATATATATACACGACTGACCAGCGTTTACCTCAGTCACACCTGATGGTAAGTGTCGACGAGGTCGAGGGTGTAGCACGCTGGTTCAGTAACAGCCTATTCACTCTTGAATTGAAAAGACCCACATTATATCTTTCCGGGAATACAGACGAAGGGAGCAAATTCCATTCCTTAGCAGTCCGCATTAGGAAGGCAGAAGCGAATCACTTTGTGCGAATGAATGGAATATTCACAACGTAAGGATGAAACCGCTCCCCTCGCCTAGACGTTTTCTTCTGATATATTCATACAAGTTTCACAATTACACAAAAAATGACATCACAACCACACTTTTTATAAATAATGCTATGCCAGGGTTTCAGCAAATGTTCACTAAACTTAGTATACTCAAGAACCTTATCTGTAGTGCCTTAGTCTAATTTGTTTTTTAAATCGTATATGTCTCTTGAATTGTAAAAACATTTATTTAAAAATAGTAAAATTAAAAAATATAGAGATTAAAGAAAGTTAGTCTAAACTAAACAGTGCAGGGTAGAAGGATAATTACATAACAGTTTCAAGCACTAAGTTAACAATACATCACGATGCGCTTTTTGTAAATATATTACATTAATTAAAATAATTATAAACAATATAATCACTGCTTAACTCATTTACTAAACAGTAAACTAAATCGTCACAGAATACAAACGTCTTTAAACTAATATGTCATAACCACCTTAATTTTATACAAAACAAACATAAACGCGTTGTCATACGAAAACAAGAAAATTAGGTTAATCGTTCGCCTTTAACAGTAAACAACTTGAGTTTTTAGTCAATAACTATTTCAATAGATGACAAATACATAAGAAAAAGTGACCGAACACACCCGAATAATGTTATTAGTCATAAATATTATTAATATATAATTAATAAAATAAATTTGTGTTAATTACGGCTTTTATAACTCGAGAACGGCTGAACCGATTTGAACGATTTTAGGTTCGTTGTGATCGTCTTGGCTAAAATTTTAATACTGTGCTTATAAAACAAAAAAAATCACAAAAAATACTTTTTAGACTTTCAAGCGGTACAAAGTTCGCTGAGACAGCTAGTTATTAATATTTATACCTAATAACATAAGTCGATTTATTTATACGTATAAAGTTTCGGGTAAACCGATGGCAGAAAGCATCCGTTGAAACCGAACCAACAGATACTGCAGTCGCCAACTCGCCTGCCTACACCCCCCAAGATTATTCAAGTCCTATTCAGCAGTGGCTTAAGGCTAAAATGTTGATGATGTATAAAGTTTCCATTAATATCAAAGATATCACATTTAAGGATTGTCAACAAGCCTTTCATTACAACATTGAGAGCGTTCGAGTTGCAGATTGACCGTCTTTAGTCATAATTGTTTTTCACATAAATTCTGTTCACATAATAAGTCTGTGTCCGTCAGCCTTTACGCGCATCCGTGATGACGTCACGAGTCGATTGCGTAACGAGCTGGGATCGAATCGTGCTGATAATCGACTGGAATCGATTGTCGCATGAAAAAGGACAATTTGTGGCACGCTCCGTTTGTTTACAGAGTAATTAGGAGTTAGAAGAAGACATGTTCATGATTGTGTAAAAGTTGACATAGGAATGAAGTGATAAAGTGTATCAAAATTCATAATTAATTGGACCCGGGTATGTCCTTAAACTACGTCCGACAATGAGAGGTAGGGCACAGCGATGTACCATCACGCTCGAGTCTGGAGAAGCCCAACTGGGGACCTCCTCCTTACGGAAGACCACAGTCATAATAGCACTGCTACCTTTCAGGTATGTAGTGTTGTGTTCCTGATGGTGAGTAAGGTTCCCAGAGCTCCAACCCTCCTTAAAGGTGGGCAACGCGCTTGTGACTCCCCTGGTGTTGCGGGTGCCCATGGGCGACGGTAATTGCTTACCATCAGGCAATCAGTCTGGTCGTTTGCCACCTTATGTCATAAAAAAAAGCACCCATAAACATAAATACCACCCAGATTCGGTTGAGACCGCGTCAATACCTGACGTAAACTGCGGTGCTACCGCGAAAAACGATATCCGTATATTTCGGACGTCTCTGTCACTCTCATGATGCTTTTGGAGTAAAAGAGAAAGATGCTCCAAATACAGTGTGTATAGTTCATACGGGCGTATAAGTTGCCCACATATAGTATCCAGTAATACGACTCGTATTATGTTAATAATTTTGTTAAATAGTGTTATAACATAGTGGTAACGATTTTTTTATGTCTGACCGGGCAGTAATGTACGTAGTCCAAATTATTTTGACATTACAAGTAAAACTGGCATAATATAACGCATCGGTACGTTAATTACTATGGATGCAATACATTGCGTGGTTAATTTTTATGTATGAAATAAAAATAACCTATTTTTTACAAAATGAATGTAAATAGGTTCTTGAGGTCCAATACTAATCGCCACTACAATATAAGCCCGTCCGAAAAATACACACTGTATACGAACTACGATGTTCGCGGTGCCTGGAATAAATATAGTACAAATCAAGTCTGGTGCGAAAGGGTCCTGGATATTCCCCAGGCTACCCCACAGAGTCCGATCGCTCTAATAAGGCGTACGGTATAGAGCCTAAATCAGTGCTAGAATAAGGCTTTACAGAATGTTAGAATGCATGTTAGAATAATTTGGTTCCGATGTAATTCGAAATGGTTCCTTTGAACCAGAGATGGTTTATAAGATTTCAGTCACGTTAAAAATATGTATGCGTTTCTCTAGAAACTTCCTGCCTCGCACATCAAAACTGTGGAATGATTTGCCGTCAGCGGTATTTCCGGACGCGACCCTCATAACTTAAAGAAAAGAGCGGCTTATCTTAAAGGCCGGCAACGCGCTTGTGACTCCCCTGGTGTTGCAGGTGCTCAGGGGCGATGATAGCTTACCATCAGGCAATCTGTCTGCTTGTTTACCTTTGTTATAAAGAAAAAATAAATTAGCCACGACCATAGCTTATTGGTTATATGTATATTATTACATATATTATTACAAAATAATACTTTTCAATAACTTTCAATTTTTTTTTACAATAAGTTGGAACAACCAGATTTTTCGGCAATTTTAATGCATGGAATAAATCCCCGTCTGCGCGCAATGCAATTTTTTGGCAATATTTCCTATCATCGCATTGAATACTTTTATTATTATTTTTTACGTTATTATTAAATACGTTGAAAATGCGACTCTTATACTAAATTACGTCAGTCTTTTGTTTTGACAAGAAAATTCCGTGCTATAAAAAGCATTACCTTTATTATTTTCCTGCTAATGTTTATTGTGACTTCAAATAACAAAATTTAATTCAAAAAAACCCAGTCAAGTAGGTTTTAAAAGTATTTTTAGTACTAAATTATAACTACATTACAAGTATTCTCACGAGCCTAATTATGTACTTAAGTATGTCATAACAAACATGCTTGTCAAACAGTACATAATATAAATAATTAAATACGCATAGTTTAGAGAAGAATTTAAGTAAATAGTACAGTACAGATGTCCAAGATACAGTCGGCAACTGAATTTGCTCAGAGGATCAGATATTCAGAAAGATATTGATCCTTTTTGTCTTAACAATAAAGTCGTGTCAAGCTCATTTTGAACACATAGTCCACTTGGTAACTATTACTGCTGACTATTTTTTTATACAAGACTGGCCAGCGTTTGACCTCAGTCGCACCTGATGGCAAGTGCCGAGGAAGTCTAGGGTGTAGCACGCTGGTTCAGTAACAGCCTATTCGCACTTGCCTTGAAAATACCCAAATTATATCTTTCCGGGAATACAGACGAAGGGAGCGAATTCCATTCCTTAGCAGTCCGCATAAGGAAAGTAGAAGCGAATCGCTTCGTGCGAATGAATGGAATATTCACAACGTAAGGATGAAACCGCTCCCGTCGCCTTGACGTCCGATAGTTGACATACGTGTCGTTTTTACCATCGATTTATTAGGTTCTGTACAATTTTTCCCAACAATTTTTAAAAAATAATAGGTATTCGTAAATTTCGGACGATTTAGTCTGTCACTCTCATGACGCCGTAATTGGAGTCAAAGAGAAAGATGCTCGAAATATACGAACTTCGACGTTCGCAGTACCAGGCCAGTTTTACCAACTCATGGTACATGTAGATACAGTACCTACCGCGTGGTGTAACAGTTGACATAGGTCATAGATTGTACTTGGATTTGTCAGGTTCTGTACAATTACCAACTCCATACAAATATATTACGATGACAATTAGTTTTTGCCAACTCATGGTTGTTTACGACCATAATATATTCTTATTTCGTTCTATATTTAAGTATGGTCTCAGTACCATAAATATCCAGCCTTCTTGAGCTTACGTAGGTCAGTCAATTTGTGTAAGAATGTCCTGTACTTAATATTTACTTATAAATTAGTAAATGGAAAAAATTGGGACGCATTATTTTTTTAAGTTTTAGTTTTACAATATTTAAATCGAAAGAAAAATACAAAAATTTGACTCGCGGCGGGACTCGAACCCACAACAGCCACGAGTCAAATTTTTCTATTTTTCTTTCGATTTAAATATCGAAGATATTCTCTAGCAGATGTTTCTGCATAATAAAAAATAATTTTAGTTTTACAGTTTAATTGATTCGCGATATAGATTTTTTTATCATAAATAATTATCGAGGCAAACGAAAACAATGATATATTATAAGTAATTATATTTTTAAAAATCAATGTAAAATAATTCCAAAATTTGTTTTTAACACTCCGGTTTATTTATGGTTACATCAAAAATACACATAATAAAATGTTATCAAATCGTGTATCATAATTTGCATATCAATTAAGCGCTATCAGATTATGCAGTAGCAGGCAATTATAATTACTGTAAATATCTTCTATATGTCAGACTTACGAAATGTCTGAAGACAGGTTTTTGGTATTTTGGGCTAATTGACTGTGTGGCTGTAAACCTTTGATTTTAATTTACATATCACTACTATGTGACTATAAAGTATTTTAAGTAACAAGAATTTTAGCAAACGGGAAAGCGCTAAATTTATTTATCTTGTGCTCTGACTTTTGGTTGCAACCTCCAGTCCGTACTGGTGTACATAATATTGTCTTCGGTTGCCGCGATAATTACTCATGAAATAAAACAACTAAAACGGATTAAATCGCGTATACTAATTTAAACGTCATCCCGACGTTTCGAACCCTTTAGCAACGTTCGTGGTCATCGGGTGGACTGTCCACCAAAATGAGTATACGCGATTTAATCCGTTTTAGTTGTTTTATTTCATGAGTAATTATCGCGGCAACCGAAGACAATATTTTGTGCTCTGACGTTTTGACATAGGTTTTACTGGTCATAAATTAAATTAAATAAAAGGCTCTAGAAATACTGAAACATAAATTTAAGTAAGTGGTTTTTTTTTTTGTAAAATTTATTTAATAAAACATTTAAGTAAGGTACATATTTATAAACACACATATAATATTTCCAATTATATTTATAGGTAAATTCTCAAAGTAAATGTTTAGTTACTTTTATGTATCTATTTTTATAAAGTAAAGTGTTAGGACCCATTTCGGGTACAGGCCTCTCATCATAGCCTATGGACGCTTGCAACTCTAGAGGATTTACATGCGCGTTGCCTAAATGTTCATAATATTTGCAACATAAAACTATAACAAACTCCTAATTAAGTGAACAATATAAGTAAATAGCCATATCATGTCATGTAGCTGTATAGAGAATTAATGGAACTTCGCAAAAAAGGCCTCCCCAAATGTGACTTGGATCATCTTGGGGGTAGTTTCCATAATGGCCGCGCTTGGCAGGCGGGTTGGCGACTGCAGTAGCAGTAGATTGAGTTTCAACTGACGCTGCTACGCAATCGTGGGTATTTTTCCTTTGTCGCCTCTTACGACATCGGCAGGAAGAGACAGGGTGATTCTATTCTAGTCAGCAGGCACCTCGCGGCGTAAATTAAAAAAAAAAAAAAACGAAAACAATTTATTTTATTATAAAGATACTGTGGCATCTATCACGCAAATATTTTGTATTCATTAATGCAAAATTTATCATTTAATACTCTACAGTACATTCTATCACGAAAAGCAAATATTCGAAGATGGATAAATATTTATATTGTATTGAACAAAAGATTAGTATATAATTAATCATCGGTACAAAAACTTATTGACACAACAATTCAATCATACATCATTCAAACAAGCATTACTTAGCTACCGAAGGTCAAAAAAATGCAAAAAATATTCCGACGAGTTTCTAAAAATATGGATTTTTATCGATTATGAGTACATGCTATTCCGTCATCGGCAGTATTAAATCACTGAGTTTTTGTATGCACGTTTATTTCCATTGTATGAGTATACGTGTCTGAAATAATTCACGATTATTTTAGCAAAAAAGACGGAAATATTACCAAAAAAAAATACTTCGGCAATATTTCCCGCGATCTTCTACATAATTTACTGACGCTTTACTATGCTTGAACAGATTCGCTGCACTGAGAAATATAATTCCATGATAATTAATTTTAAAACTTGGCAATATTTCCTGTAACCTCTTAATCTATTTAGTTTTTATATTAATACTAGCTTTTCCCTGCGACTTCGTCGGCCAGCCACGCCTGTATATCCTTTCTCGTAGCTCAACCTCTCTTCAAACCAAATTTTAACCCAATCGATTCAGCGGTTTAAGCGTGAAGACGACAGACAGACAGATTTACTTTCGCATTTATAATATTAGTATGGATATGGATATATGAAATCAGGGCACGTATATTTTAGTCACAAAAATATCCTAAAGGTGACCCCCCACGGTGGACCGATGACCTTAAGATCGTCAACACTGGATGTCTAGGAGGATATAACCAATATGGAGCCGACACGCGTACTAATTTCTATCGGAAAAATTCTGCCGTTTTCGGCGCGGGGGTGAGGTAACACATATATAATGTTAACACTAAAGCATTTTTTACGTGCGTCGCTACACACGCACACGTCAAAATTATCAAACACTAGCATAAACTATATTCACACAAGTAGAACTATGACCGGCGGCCGAGTAATTTTCGCAGAGGGGAACGCCTGTTAATGACTACTCCATATTGGTTACATCCTCCTAGCTGTATGTACTAGCGCAAAGCCGGTCAATGTGGCTCGTTTTGGGGGCGACCATCAAACGGTCCTTTTTGATATGATGATAAAGATTTGTATCCTAGCTACCATTGGAATTCGTGAAACTCGTTTTTAAGATGACCAGACCCGGTTCGCCTTTACTTGCGCAACTCGATTGCGACAGAATCTCCAAGATGGCAGTCCCGTGATATTTTGTTAACGACTTCGACAAACATGTATCATACTGTTTGATGTATTAAGTCTCGTCATTTCAGCCGTATGCAGTCCACTGCTGGCCATAGGCCTCCAAATATGACTTGTATCATCTGGGGTAGTTGAAATAGTCGCCACGCTTGGCAGGCGGGTAGGCGACCGCCGTAGCTGTAGATTAGTAAAATATCGTTATTAAAAAACATTTCCTTTGACACGTCGCGGGTACTCGATATTTCGACTTACACCTTACAATAAGAAAGAAAGGCGACAAAGTTTTTGCCTGCTGCGTTACCAAAATGTATAGAGATTAAGTATGATACATTTTGACTGAATAAAATAAAAATTTCTAGAAACTGTTACTTGTAAGTGCCGTGGCAAGATTTTTCAGAAACGCTTACAACTATTAATTATCCGCGTAAATCTTAGAACACTCTATTTATAATTATTTCTGGTAGGTGTTTTATTTTATTTTTTGGGACCAAAGTTGTTGTGGATTTGTTTTTGTAGGTATATTTAGAAACAAGTTGTGGATACTAATGTTTGAATGGAATAAATATGACTAAGCCTGCGCTGTGGATATGTTATTGTCAGTTATATCAATTAATTAAATACCTAAACGCAAGTATACAGAATAATATATAATAATATATACCCTAACTTCCTTAGGTAGCCTTAAAATGGCGGTGATGCCTTGAGAATATATTATCTGTTCTTTGTTCTTTAACGTAGTTTAGTGTGTAATATTGATAGCTTATTATGCAGTGATCTAACGCAGTATTGTGCAGGTAGATTATTGAGCTTAAGACGCGTTTCGCCACTATTTGGTCAACACCCGGCAGTCCCTACGTCTCGTGGCTTTTTGTAAAGTCCAGTTACTACTTTACAAAACGCAAGGCCTAATAGCGTACACTAGGAGGCCTAAACTTGTTCTGTAATTCGATTTATTTGCCACGCTTTTGGATACTGCTCTCATCTGTGGGCAAGGGCTACCCAGTACCAGCTTCTTAGACCGCATACAATGGAGAGTAGTTTGAATCGTCGGTTGCCAGGATCTCTCAGATCAGCTTGATCCTTTAGCGCTGCGTAGAGATGTAGCCTCGCTCTGCATCTTCTATCGCATTTACAACGGAGAGTGTTCTGAGGAATTGTTCGGATTAATCCCTGCCGCCTCCTTCCGCCATCGTTCTACGCGGCAACATTTCCATTCACACCACCTGGATAGTTGGAAATCCTCTACTGTGCGTTTCTCTAGAAACTTCCTGCCTCGCACATCAAAACTGTGGAATGATCTGCCGTCAGCAGTATTTTCGGACCGACCGGACCCTCATACCTTCAAGAAAAGAGCGTAAATCCTACTTAGCGTTTCTCTAGATTTATTTTTTATTTTCTCTAGAAACTTCCTACGTTGCACATCAAAACTAGTAAAGCAGAATTCGTAACAGTGTCACGATCAAAACTCAAAACAAAGTCGATTAATATGTTCTCCGATATCACTTTCATTATTATGTAAACCCCGCATGTCCGCTACTTAATCAAAATGTCAAACATTGTCAATGCAATTTGTTACTGTTATCTGTATTATACAATATGTTGTTCTGATCTCGTATGTTATGGAGACAAGATGAAGGCTTATAGGGTCAATGGTCAATACGCCCCCAATACTATGTGTTAAATATTATGTCAAAGTTTTGTAATGTAGGTTCAAAATAATGAATTTTAATAGATTTATAAATATGATACAAAGGATAATAATAGTAATCCAACATGGATAGGAGTTTTCAAAAAATAGTGGACCCAATAAGTGAAAGGTGTTATGAAAAGATAAATTATTGTCACTCTATCAGTTTCGTGACGACAAATTAAGCGTTAAATGTCGATATAAACTCAATAAATAAATAAATATTTGGGGACAATTTTACACAAATCGACCTAGTCCTACGGTAAGCTCAGTAATGCTTGTGTTTTAGGTACTAGACGACGATATATATATTAGATAGATACATATAAATACTTAAATACATAGAAAACACCCATAAGGCAGGAACAAATATATGTGCTCATCAAACAAATAAATGCCCCGATTGGTTAGTTTTGATGTTCGTTTTATAAACTTCAATCGATATTACAACACAATTAAAGGCAAAAAGTCGATGTTCATACAGATTTAATTTTCGTCACGAAAATGACAGTAATATTTTTACAACTTTCGCTAATTGGTAGTACCAAATTTTGAAAACTCACGCATATGGCAATAAAGGCTCTGGAATATGCGAAACGGAGGACAGCAACTAGTATTTTACGACAATATTAAAAACAATATGTTATTTAATTTTCTATTAAAATTGTTAAACCCAACTGTCGAAATAGGACAATCCTGAAAGGATAGTTGTATGTTTATGTAATAGATAAAACAAAAAACAAAAATAAAGATCCCAATGGGTCGAAGTGTATTCCGAAATGGTCCCCATATCATATAAGATAAAATAATGCCAGGTGGAAATACTGCAAGCATGATGGGCACATTTAACATGTGGCATCTTCCTCTCTCTCAATTTTAGTTTTATAATTGAATTCTTGTTTTACGAATTTAACGACACACTACTCCAAATTAGGTTGTTTCCTTCAAATAACACATAAAAACTTGATCTAAATATATCTTAATTCTGAATACATTTACTGGTATGGCCATGAATGTAAACTAGTTTTAGGTTAGGCAGCGAACAGGCAGACAGACCGACTGATTGTAAGTTTTTATCGAACTCTAATCACGCTTGTGTCACGTGCAACAAAAAATAATCAATTCTCTCAGTCTCTCTCTATATCTTTAATTAAAAAAATAAATGTTATTTGTTTTACAAATTAGTATTCACCACCTCGTGCTAATATTAAGACCTGAGCTAGCAAAAGATTTCAAGAAGTGGAATCTTGAGCGTTGATAAGGTTTCAAAGCACGAGAGGGGAACAGACTTTGCTGCCGAGTGAAACACATCGTTTTTCACCTCACTTATAAACGAATTAGCTCTAAAACATTAAAAATTTAATTCTAATTATTGGTATCCATCATTTATCATTGAAAAACATTAGTCCATCTAACCAGCCAAAGTGAATAAAAACGATCGATTCCGATAACAATTTGTATGATATTATTTTTCACCCTTGAGAATAAAACGCAATTTTGCTATCTGTTTTCAAAAAATGTTATTCAAAGTTATTAAGGCTAAAAAGAGTTCATTTCAGGTTCTGTACCCAAAATTGTATGAAATTACTTTGCACTCAAAATGCAACTTTGCTATCTGTTTTTAAAGAATAAAAAAGGGCTTTCCGAGCTAGTAAGGTTAAAAAGTATTTATTTTAGGTACTGTACTCATATCTAAATTTTAACATATATAATATAAAAACAAAATAACTGATGACTACGTATACTTTTTGTTTGTTTACGCTTTAATTCTCGACCAGGCTGTTAGACATGTGAGTAACGAACGTACTGGACATAGGCCTCCCCTACAGACTCCCACAGTGATTATTGGAAAGAAAATACCAACCCAAGCGAATCAACAGCTACTGTGGTGGCAACTATGGAAACTACCCCCCAAGATGATACAAGTCATATTTGGGGGACGCCTGTACCCAGCAGTGGACGTAATACGTCTGAGATGATGATGATGATTTAAATAAATGTTAAGGAAAACTCGTACTTGGCGACTGTCGAAACTGGCTATTAAGTCTTGAATAAATTTACAATAATTGTGAATCCGGGTTGCCATGACGCGTCGCCAAACAAAAGTGTGAATCTGGTAGGTCTGCTTATTGCTTATTCTTAGATAATTGAAATATGCGGATACATTTACTTAGACATTACACACAAGCACACCTACATACACGTGGCAATATTTTTATTTAGAGAACTAAATACCTATAAAAACTATTCATAATTAAAACTAACAAAAATGCAAAAAAAATATGGCACTGAAGACACTGGTATACGGAATTATTTGTCTAACATAGTTGTATAAATTATTTTAGGCATTTATTAAATAGGAATATATTGGCAATATTTCCCATGAGTCATTTCTGGATTTTATATAATAAAAGGGTTTGCTAATTGGAATCCATTGCATAGTAACTTCTTCACGTCGAAAATGTATGATTACTACTTTAAATCACGAATAAATAACTGATTTATGAACGATAAATTTATAATCGTAAAAATTAAATATCTGCGGCAATATTACCCAACTATGTCAATGTTATACATATTTTTTTAAGATTAGATAAATAACGGCCCATTTTGCCTACGATTCATTTGTTATTTTAGTAATTTTGTAATAGTCTCGTAAATATGATTTAAGATTCCATTGTTAACATAATGGTGGTTTCAAATTTCTCTCTAAAGTTCGGACCACGACTAGCGCACGATTAATTAATCCTAAAAAACGTACTATAGTTTGCACTGTTTTATTGAAATAAGATCATTAATTGTTTTAATCATTATTGACACTTTGTATGTTTTTGTTTTTTATGGCCTATGACAGATGACGTCATTTACTGTCCACCAACGTGTTAATAAAACAATTAGGCTTAATACTGTTATTAAATCTAGATAAAGTAACCAGGAAGTTTAATGACCCAAAATAATTAACACAATGTAAAAAATCCACGCACTAAAATGGGAAGCGAATAAACAAAGACGTTTTTACAAGTAAATGTATAATTATGCGACTCTTATATTCTAATTGGTATTTTTCTCACACAAAGTGTAGCAAAAAAATTGCCTAGACAAATAAAGAAGCTAATTATTTTTTAATTTAATAGGATTCAATTTGTTTTAAACTCAACGGCATTTTGATAAATATAACTTATTAATTAATTCATAAAACTCGGTCATGGAAGATTACAGAATCGCGATCGTACAGTCAAGGTAAAAAATATCAATACGGAAGAGAATCCAAAATATGTATACATGTGCTTTAATTTTGAGACAATAAGGTGCTTGTGTACATATTTTGGCACTGTGTTCGCATCGATATTTCTGGCCTTGAAGGTACAAGAGATCTTATATTATTTGACAGAATATCTATACGTAATGTTGGCGGTGGGCAAATATGTATTGCTTGCGTTTAAGGAATACAGACATTGTTTTGTATGTAAAAGATTCTTGTACATAAAGTCAGATTAGTGATGCAGAGAAAAAACATTTATTTATTAATATGTTTGTAGTGTGGTTAAAACAAAACGACACTAAGTATAGTCAAAGATATGTATACAATTTTTAACCTTAATCATTTGTAATAAGGTGCAAAATTGTAAACATATCTTTGACGTCGACTGTGCATGATTGAAGTCCTACATCAAGCTAGTACATGAACATGTAAACTAAAAATCTAAAATAAGTCAATGTGATGAAAAAATATGACTTAATCTTGGGGGGAGTTGCCATAGTCACCACACATTACAAGCGGGTTGGCAACTGCAGTAGCTATTGATTCGCATTCAACAGAAGCTCCTACCCATCTGTCAATATTTTCCTTTTGTCGCCTCAGATGACACTTGCGGGAGATCGATCCGACCTCGAATGAAATAATTTACCGAATAAAATTAAAATAAATACATCACAATAAAATCCAGCATGCTCTAACAAATATATGATTATCATCTTTCTAATGGGCCGTTAAAATTATCTCTTCATACGCCGTTTAAATATTCTTACACGACACACAAGGGCGTGGCGTAACGATTTGACCTCGCGGGTAATCAGAATGAATCCCATCAAAGATAAGGTTATTGTCTGCCTACTGCTATTGTAGTCAAGTGCGAATTTCTAAAGCTAATGTAGACAAGGCCATATATCTGAACCTATTAGACTAAAATACATTAGGATGCCTAAATGGGACGCGTGGGTGTGAGGACTGAGATTATAGATGCGCGTTAGAATGTATAATATTTGGTTTTTTAATGTATGTAAATGTCTCAGTCGGATTATGTAGCTTTATATTTTAGCCAACAAAAAAATTTTTTTTTTTTGTTAGTCAAAAGCAGCAGCTCGGATCATGTTCTCAATTCGATGCCTATATGTATATAGATTATGTGTCACACTTATTGACTATATTACAGGGTAATCCGATTTTATATAAGTACTTTGTATTCAATTTAAGATGCTAATTATTAAAAAATATTTTTTTATTATTACCGGCAATATTGAAAATTTACAATATTGCCAAAAAACTTTTCATCATTTTTTTATAGACTTTTTGTCGAACATAAATTCTTATGAATATAAAAAACTAATAGAAATTGAACCCGAGAAGGTTCAAAGTGCTTATATAAGTAACCGATATTCGTCTAACAACTACGCGTAAGTGACATAACGTCGCGTGGGCGGTATTTCAACTCCGTGTAACCTCACAACACATGTTTGATTAAGATATTTGTATGACTCTGACATTTCATACGTGTGACATTTGACATTTTGACACCGTTCAAACCTTTTTCGTCTGTCATTGATTTTCGTGTGCAGTCGCCATTAGATATATCGTAGCTGAGGAGATGGTCATAAATATCTGAAAATGCAAGTGCAAAGTTATCGCCTCGACAATAGTGCATAAGAGGGACCAATCAAAACTGGTGGTGAGTATAACGAACTTAGTCTACACTTTATCAAAATATACTTTCGAAAAGAAGGCCAAGAAAGTGATATATACACTTAATCTTAGATAGGTTTAGAATGACCATTCCACAGCCCTGATATACCTGATGGCAACAGTTCGATAATATCATAAAAGGTTTTTTATACGGTTTTATTTTTGACTCGCACAATGTATATTCGTACATGCATATTTAAAAGGTGATGACTCCAAAATTCACGATTATTTACCAAAAAAAATCGTTTTACGTTAATCGTAAAGATTTTCTAAAGTTTGCTTACAAAAAATAAAAAGTACCTATTTTACTGTCGTAATTAATAGAATTATTATGCACAATAACTTTAATAAACATCATGACATTTATAATCAAATAAAACATTATATCTTAAAATTCATTTCATTTTCTAAAAAACCGAATTGTTTCACACTATTTTATTTTATTAACTGTATAAACTAACTCTCATTTTTTCTTCTGTCGATAAAATAAACTTAATTAACTTGATTTTTATACAAACGAATCATTAGATTCTAATTAAATGAGTATTAAAATATTCTCATTGTGTTTATGATAGTTTGTAACTAGTAATATAATCGTATATTTGGATACTGATGACCTTCGGTAGTGCAAACTGTTTGAACAAATAATTATGCAACGTTAAACTGATAGTTAAACTTCAGAAGACATTTGAAAATATTGCCGAACCTTGAATATTATAGTACAACTGTTACATACAAATTAATTAATTGTGAGTAAGTTACGATAATTATTAAATATAAACTGGTTTACTTTACTAAAAAAATACAGGACATCCTTACACAAATTGACTGAAACCCACGGTAAGCTCAACAAGGCTTGTGTTGTACCCAGCCAATGGTATATATAATATACAATTACTTAAATACATAGAAACACCCATGACTCAGGAACAATTATCCCATCACACAAATAAATGCACTGGGTTTAGAACCCAGGACCATCGGCTTCATAGGCAGGGTCACAAACCACTAGGATAGAATTGTTGTCGTCACTTTGCCTGTTACAGAAAAGATAAGTTAAATAACATAAAGAAGTTTTAATATAAACTAGTAAAAAAATAACAATTATTTAAACTCACCAACGAAATCATTTTTTTAAGGTTTTGACTTAGACATATGTGTCCGCGGCAAGATTTGAACCTGTGAATGCTGAAAACGCAGGTCGCAAACGCAATCCTGCCTCGTATCTCATTTATGTTATTTATTTTGATTGACTACAAGTTTTATTGGAAATATTGCCTAACTCAATTTTTTTGTCATTTTTTTTAACCATACTTGTTATTTACATTTATATACAACTGACCGTGTAAATACTTGCATATAGTTTAAAAATAATTAATAATCAGGAATCGAATCTAAGACCTTTAAACTGTACAAATAGCTTTGTTCATTAAACGTCAGTTTTCACACAATGGATTGCTTCCTAGGACTGTATATTAATTATTTATCGCACCTTCGAACCTCACAAACCAAATATGAGCGAGTCTATATCTCATCTCTAATAGTTCACGGCCGAATATATTAATATTAAACATTTTTATTTTGCCGTTCATTCAATAAATTCCTTCCTTAAACTTGTGGCAATACAAACTATATTAGTAAAAAAAAATTTTCGGCAACTGCAAAATTATCATTGTAACATAACCTATAAAGGATTTGACATTTGAAATGCCATACGGATTTGTACTTTCTGGCTTTAGAGTAGAGATATTTTTTGTTTAACTGTTTGTTATATATTTTTCCGTTATATAGTTCCTGTTATTATCGGTAAATCAAAGGGATGTTACATGTAATGTCAAGGTAGGTTTAGTTTTGACATACGATTTCCGTGATGAGATTAATTGTATATTTAGTATAAATAAATTAATATTTGTCAAATACCGACATAAAGTATTTATAACGGCTTAATTGAAACTATATAAATAATGACTTAGGCGTAACTTTATCCGTACTACACTTTGATATACAAACATCGTCTTTTTTCTTGTGTCTTTATATGTAAATTTTACAAATATAAATTAATTTATTTAAGAAACTAGTTCGTGAACTGTCAATGAACACGTGTACCAGTGGAAAAGGTCCTTATGGTACATGAATGTCATACATTTAGCACACAACAATGACAAGGAAGTAGCTTTAATACTAAAAAAAAATGCATTTACAATAAAATCTAGTATACTACAACAAATAGCGTCTGTGAATTCTCTCTCGTCATCTTTAAAATGATTTAAGGTACGCATTTGTTGGGGTGTCGTGTTTAGTATGTAACTTACTGTGTTATTTTGTACGACAAATCTTATAACTATTTTTATATTAAGCAGAAACGTCTGCTAGCATATCAAAGATATTTAAGTCGAAAGAAAAATAGAAAAATTTGACTCGCAGCGGGACTCGAACCCACAACCACTGGATCACTATAGCACAACTAGCAGTGCACTGGGCTAGTGATCCAGTGGTTGTGGGTTCGAGTCCCGCTGCGAGTCAAATTTTTCTATTTTTCTTTCGACTTAAATATCTTTGATATGCTAGCAGACGTTTCTGCTTAATATAAAAATAATTTTAGAAAGGGGTAGCACATTGTTATCGATGAATTCTCAATCTAAATTTGAGACATCGATGCCGTAAAAAGGGTCCTGGGGAATATTTCCTAAGTAATGTTTTATTTATTTGGCTGGGTGATATATATGTTTTATTTAACTGATTATATTAAATAATACAATTATCAATAAATCGACAATTTGCGTCATCATTGGTTCAATAACAATACACTATAATTTATTTTACTTCCAATCAAGCATTCATAAATTGTCTTCTAAATGTAGAAATAATCTTTATAGAGACATTTATGGTACTGGTTTTTTTTTTGTTAATGATGGATGACATTTATCTAGCATAGTTATTATCTTTGAGTCACTTTATTAAAATATCTAGTTGAAATTATATTATTTTTACGTTACGTTACGAGGGGACAAAGAAGTAAGATTTTATGGTAATAAGATGAGATGTCAAATATAAATGTCAAAATTATTATGATTGATGTAGGATTAGCTGACAATCGAAGTATCCAATAAAAAATATTTAGACTAGACATTCGCCGAAAACATATAATTTGGGTCTCTTCAAGGCAAGAGTGAATAGGCTGTTACTTAACCAGCGTGCTGCACCCTCAACCTCGTCGACACTTACCATCAGGTGCGACTGAGGTCAAACGCTGGTCAGTCGGGTATAAAAAGACATTTCGACAAATCTATAACCTTTTCACCGCCATTAGCTTGACACAAAGTCAGAGCATTTCGTGCCCCACACGCCACGACTTCATATCAAGTCGAGGTTTTGATCAGAACAGATAGCATGGTTACCATATTATCTTCTATCGCACGTAGCGGCGAAAGGGTTAAATAACTTTTGTTAAATGTGACAGATCCATATTGAAAAATCCATGTAGTAATTCAATTCAATTCAATTCAATACATTTATTTCAGATAACTAAGATCCATAATACATAGTATAACATAAAAAAACATTTATACAAATTTCATTATCACATACTTAACAACTAAATCTATTAAAAAATAAAAATAATAAATAAACAATTTTCAATGATGTCAATTAAAATAAAATAAAATTAAATCTAAATATATTTAATTTTTTTTTAAAACCTAATAGCGTGGCCAGACTCTTACTCAGAGGACAACATTCTCGGTTACACAAACGATAAAAATTTATTTGAGTGGCTTTTGCCTTACAAGTTTTAAAAATCATAAAATATTTTCGCTATCCTCAACTTGTCACCAGGTCGAGGGGTCAAACACGAGTCATTTTAATCAGGATTAATGTCAAATGACAAGAGTTTGAAGTATTTATTAATGGCTGGACACACCTGTTTTGTTGGTCTGTGGGCAGGCGTGATCTCATACTTTATTTACTCATACGAGTATTTTGTAGCAGGTACCTACTTTTTCCAATGGTGAGATATCATATTTCTATAAGTTATAATGTAAACAAAATATTACGTGTAAATAAATAAATATTACAGGATTTTTTTTACACAAATTGATGGTAACAAGCTGCTCAAGAAGGCTTGTGTTGTGACTCAGCCAAATATATGTGACATTATCTATGAAAAGGGACCTTATTGTCCATGGCGCTTATGTCGTTGTTCAAGACGATACAATACAAACGCAACGCGATTCAACGTAAGCGCCATCGACAATAAGGTCCCCTTTCATAGATAATGTCACATATATATAATACCTACTAGCTTTTCCTTGTGACTTTTTCGGCCAGCCATGCCCGCCTTTAAAGTATGGTTGCTGGACAAAAATGATCTTATGTCCTTTCTCGTAGCTCAAACTCTCTCCATGCCAAATTTTGTCCCAATTGGTTCAGCGGTTTAAGCGTGAAGAGGTAAAAGAGAGAGTTGTGGCCGCATTTACAATATTAGTATAGATACAAACACTTAAATATATAGAAAACACCCATGACTTAGGAACAAATATCTGTGCTCATCTCACAAATAAGTGCCCATTACTGGAATCTGAACCCTAATGGTCCTTCCATTAGGGCTTTATAAGCAGGGCCTCTACTACTAGGCAAAACTAGTCGTCAAAGATGGTATATTACTAAAGCTTTCCACTTATCTTTTTTTTTTTCTATTGTTACAGCACCATGAAGCCACTACTACGAACAGTGGTGGCATTGTGCCTCATCCTCGCCACTCACGCGCACCCAGACAATATCGAAGAAGCCAAGGAACTGCCTCAAAAGACCGAACCGGTCGTGGAGGCAGAAGAATCCTCACCACAGGTCAGGGAAGAGCGGTGTACGACATGCAAAGGGGGAGTTAACTTGAAGTTCAAAAGCCCCAATGAGGTGCTAGCAGCCATCCAGGCTTTACCTGGTGCTGAAGTGCATTCTCAGTCCTCCTTCGAAAGTTGCTCTTCAGACAAGGGCTGCGCTGGACTGAAAGTCAAGGATGGACGCGTTATCGAACGATTTGGCAACGTCGACGCTTTCAAAGCCGCCGCTGCGTCTGACCTCGACAAGGAATTCACCTTCCACGCTGCTGGAAACTTAGGAAATGTGTTTGAAGGTGGCATCCCTAAAGATGGACCTTTCTGGTGGATGAACCAGAACTCACCTTTCAAGAATGGTGCCGCGGGCGGTGGAGCCAGCTTCGAAAAGTTTAGCCAGTCCAGCTCTTCGTTTACCAGCAGTGGTAACGCAGGAGGCGCTGGAGGCGCCGGTGGTGCCGGAGGCGCCGGACTTGGTGCCGGTGTCAGTTTTGACCTAAACGCTAATCCTTTCCTGAATGGAGAGTTCTCGAAACTCGCTGGCTCTGCTGCCGGTTTCGGAGCGTCTGCCCAAGGTGCTGCTAAACCTGCAGGATCTGGATTCCAATCGTCTGCCTTCGAGTCTTCCAGCTCAACCTTCAGCAGCAATGGAGGTGAAATCGATCTAAAGAATAACCCGTACTTAAACGGTCAGTACAACAAAAATGGAGCTGGATCTGGTTTCCAAGCTGGATTCTCGGCTGGGTCATCCGGTCAAGGCGCTGGAGCATTTGGTGCCACTGGACAAGGTAGCCAAGGTGCCGCCGGACAGTTCGGCGCTCAGGGCAGTCAGTTCGGAGCCCAAGGCAGTCAAAGCTCATTCGGATCAAGCTCAAGTGGCCAGAGCGCATTTGGATCTGGATCTAGAGGCAGCGGAGCTGGATTTGGCGCCAGTGGATCATTCGGTGCTGGTAGTGGCCAATCTGCAGCCGGGCAAGGCTTCGGTGCTAACTCAGGACAGAGTGGGTTCAGCGCTCAAGCTGGATTTAACAGCGCCGCTAGTGGAAATTCCGGTCAAGCAGCTCAAGGATTTGGAGCCCAAGGATTCAACGGGGGCAACGGCCAGAGCTCCTTCACCAGCCAATCGAGCCAATCGTCATTCCAAAACCAGGGTTTCGGACAAGGCCAAGGCAACCGCGGTTACACAGGGTCCTCACCCAGCCCCTTCACGGCCTCCACAGCCGGATCCAACGTCAACCTAATCCAGAATACTCAGAAGACCAGTGAATTTGATTTCGAGCAGACACAGCAGACCCAGTCGAATATCGACGAGGCTTTCCAGGGTACGGGGAATGTGCAGAGCCACGCGCACAGCGGTGGTGAGCTGCAGCAGACCTGCGCCGGCCAGGGCTACGTGTGCGTCCACAAGGCACAGTGCAATAATGGAGTTGTGAACACCAATGGTGCCAGCGTTCTACAGGCGAAGACTAAGGTAAGACTTTCTATTAATCACTAAAGATTTTGATCATCTTCCTCGCATTGTCCCGGCATTTGCCACAGCTCATGTGGTCGCCTTGGCAACTAATCCCAGGATTTGGCGTAGGCGCTAGTTTTACAAAAGCGACTACCATCTGACCTTCCAACCCAGAGGGTAAACTAGCCCTTAATGGGATTAATCCGGTTTCCTTCACCGAAAAGCCACTGGTAAATATCAAATGATATTTCGTACATAAATCGCCTGGGGTCCTCTTGGCAACTAATCCCAGGATTTGGCTTAGGCACTGCCATCAAAGCAACTGCCATGACCTTCCAACCCAGAGGGTAAACTAGGCCTTATTGGGATTAGTCCGGTTTCCTTCACCGAAAAGCGACTGGTAAATAATATATATCAAATGATATTTCGTGCATAAAATCCGAATAACTCATTGTTACAAGCCGGAGTTAACCTGCGACCTAACCTTCTATTAATCACTACCATTAAATCGAATTCTATTTCTGACTGGACAGTTATTTAAAACAATCGATTTACGATCAAAATTTAGACGAATCCATTTGGCCAAAGTCTGACTGTTTATAAGAAACAAAATCTATTGATCCGGTTTTTAAAAGTGGATTTCTTATGTTTTAAAGGACATGATGACATAAAATATTAAGATGGTTTTTTCTACATCCTGTTTAAATGGCTACTCTGATAATTTGTTGCAGACTATTCTAAAATACAAACATTCTTAAATATACAATTCGTTAACCGGATTTTTGGCCGTCCTCTCGTGAAAAACTACACGTCATTGAAAAATTTTTTTTATTTTTTTATTCTGATGTCTATATATAGATTCTAGTTATATCATATTGAGAGAAAAATAATAACCGATCATAATTCGCGTCGATTTAAAACCTCGTCGAACTATTTGATAGTCGTTTTGATGCATGTTTTTTTATAAAATTACACAGATATTCTAATTAAGCGCATTATTTCGGCGATAAAAATTCGTAACACATTCTTATTCAAATTACTATTAACATTTGTTTTATTGCAAAAATAAAACCCCATAATTTAAAATGGCGACCTTTGATCAGCTGATTATGACATTTAGCCTTAGATTGAATGTATTGATGTACGGACAGTTTGTTAGTAAGGTCATTTGACCCAATCAGTACGATTATCATTTTATTGATTCAACTCATTAAACTATCGACTTTTAACTTAATATGTTAAGGCTGTGTAGTTAATTAACTTATTTTCTTGTTTATTTTAATGTTTGCGTCTTAAATTGAAAAACATAATTGTAAATTTTATGATAACTTAATGATGTTGACGATTTTTGAACGGTTTCATTGATTTTCGGTAGGTAAAGTCAGCATCAAATATTGCTAAGCTAGACACGACTTCATTGTTAGGAGAATAAGAGCTTGTCCAGATAGTTATGAACACGTGGCGCGCTTAGTGACTTCTGATGATGACTGTACGATGGGATCTTAATGGAATACCACCACCACCGGACGTGAGGCGAGGGGATCGTACTTACGTTGTGAATATTCCATTCATTTGGAAGAAGCGATTCGCTTCTACCTTCCTAATGAGGACTGCTAAGGAATGGAATTCGCTCCCTTCGTCTGTATTAATTTGGGTGTTTTTAAGATATTTGTCCCTGAGTCATTGTTTTCTATGTATTTAACTATTTGTATGTTATATACCGGGTGCGGCCTGTAATAGGAGCAAAAATTTTAGGGATCGCTTCTACACCACGAACGTAACAACATTTGTTCTCCAACTTAAAAAAAATTGGTAATTTATTGCTTGTGATTTTTTCGAACAAACTAAATATTATTTTCAATGAACAGCATCCAATAGTCTAGTTGACGTTTACTGTCAGCCTACAAACTTTATAGTTTTCGCAATACATTGCTTGCTTGGAAAATATTTTTTTATTAATATTTATTTATTAAACTATTAGTTACTTTCAAAAGTCGTAGAACAAATGTTGCTATGTTTGTGGTGTATAAATGATGCCTAAAGTTAATGCTCCTATTACAGGCCACACCCGGTATATCGTTGGCTGAGTACCCACAACACAAGCCTTCTTGAGCTTACCGTGGGGCTCAGTTAATTTGTGTAAGATATACCTATAATATTTATTAATTTAAAAATAAAATATTGTGTCAAAAATATGTAGCCACGGCGTAAAGACTCGGATATTTTAGTCATACAGTCGCCATCAAATATATCTGAGCAGCCAAGGTATTCAAAAATATCGGAGCATGAACTTTATCGCCTTGATAATAGAGGCGTTGTTCCGATATTTGTGACCACCTCCACAGCTCCGATATATCTGATGGCGACTGTACTCGTATTACATGTATGACCGCACATGAAATTAATTTCATTATAATCCTTCAAATTCTTTTTCGATTAGATGAAAGAAAAGTCAAGGTTGTTTTCGGCACTCTTTGAAAAGTATATTACAAATATGACAGTTCGCTGTCATTTCGACACCTATTCTAAGCCAATCACCACTTTTTTTTATCATTTTTTAATGTCATCGGTGACTAGGTTGCGTCAGTGACATGTCAATCGTATAATGATAAGTCATTATTATCGAATCGAGTGTAGTTGCTAAATAGTAATATGTTTTGATAGTTGATGTATTTCGCGAATTAGGTACTGATATTTGAATAATCTGTTATCAAAGATTAATTATTGGAAATTTTACGTATTTACCTTAATATTAAGAGTAAATAGAATATATTATTGATCATTAGCGGACCTTACACTTGTATAAGCCCCACGGTAAGCTCAAGAAGGCTTGTACTCTGTACATCGTTAGCCAAGACCGTTTTAAAAATATGGTTGCTGGATAAAAATTATCCTTTGTGTTTTCTCGTAGCTCAAACTATCTACCTAATTTCATCCAAACCTTCAAGAAAAGACCGTATAGGGATATTAAAGGCCGGCAACGTACTTGTGACTCCTCTGGTGTTGCGAGTGTCCATGGGCGGCGGTAGTTGCTTACCATCAGGCAATCCGTCTGCTCGTTTGCCTCCTATATCATAAAAAAAAAATCATCCCAATTACCTCTTCACACCACTGAACCATCAGTGGTGTGAAGAGGTAACAGACAGATAGAGAGAGTTAATTTCGCATTTATAATTTCAGTATGGAAGTATGGATAAAAATACTTAAATGTTTTAAACACCTATGACTCAAGAACAAATACCCGTGCTCAATATACAAATAAATTTTAATAGTATTTAACCCTGGACCGTCGGATTAATAGGCAGGGTAGCTACCCACTGCCCAGATCTGTCGTCAGAGTATATATAAATTTTAAAATTATCTTAGATATTTCCAGAACATTCTCTTTTAATAATTTAATGAGTTTTTCTCCGATGTTGTAACACTATTTTCGTCGTAATGATGTCTAAAAACCGTAAATAATCTAACAAAAATATATAAAAACATATAAGAGTTTATAAATTATAATTTTTATTTGACGTTTGACATATTCGTTTCTAAGCTAACATGGACGTCCACATTACAACTATTACTTAAATCGAAATAGTTACCATGTGTGTAAAGGAAAAGGGACCTTATTGTCGATGGCACTTACGTAGAATCGTGTTGCGTTTGTATTGTATCGTCTTGAACAACGACATAAGCGCCATCGACAATAAGGTCCCTTTTCGTAGATAATGTCACGTGTATGTTCATTTTAACGAGTTTCCGATATTTTGGCACTGTTGCAAGCGCCATCTTTCAAATTAACATACATGCTAACTACCCCGTTTTAAGTAATAGTTGAGCAATTCTCAAAAACTTTGTACATTTGGATCACGTCTTCATCATCATATTTCCCAAAATGTCCCAAGTTCCATACAAACTTTATGGGACATTTCGGGAAATATGGTAGATCTTGCTCAGCAAAATTTACTCTATCAGTCTACCGATTTTAATCAAAATCGAAGACGTGATCCAAATGTACAAATTTTTTTGAGAAATGCTCAGTAACAAAGTTTGACATACGGTGATGGCACCAATGATGGACACTTAGTTCTTAATTCAAAAACCATAACGTTATAAATTGAATACCTACCAACAAATGCACAACACTTGACGTAGTGTTCATGATTGGTTCCTTGTCCATTACTCGTGCCGTCACCCTATTGTATTACACGTGACATTTTCTACATTTACTAAAAAACATTTAAAAAAGTAATTGCGGACTGCTAAGGAATGGAATTCGCTCCCTTCGTCTGTATTCCCGGTAAGATATAATTTGGGTCTTCAAGGCAAGAGTGAACCAGCGTGCGACCCGCGACCTCGTCGACACTTACGATCAGGTGCGACTGAGGTCAAACGCTGGTCAGTCTTGTATAAAAAAAAATGTTTTGTAGAAAACTTGACGTACATAATTTATGTATTAAAATATTGTTTTTTTATTACTCAAAATTTATTTAAAATATTCTCAAAATTGTTATAAACACGAGTACTTAACTAGTTATTCAGTGTCTATTATTTATTTAAATTTATACCGACATCATTCTTCATTAACCGCCTGGTTACTGGTTTGACGGACCCAGGTTCAAGTCCAGGTGTGGCATTTTAATTGTTCACCTTGGCATTCAAGTTTTTTATTCTAAAAAGTCTTAAGTCATTTAGTGCCGTATGGAGATACGTCTCTTTAGTTTTAAGTAAACATTTACATACCATCTTCGTGCAAGTATGTCATCCAATTTAAAAGATTAATCGTTGTTCCGCCTATGGTTAAGGCATTGTTTATTAAAGTCTATTTTTTTTTATTGCCGGCAATATTTCCTCATACACAACTTTGAGTGTTCAACCATTTTTTATCTATTAAAAAATATGCTGTTCCACTTGCGGTGAACAATGTAAACGTATTGTTTATTATAATCTAAAATATAAATAATTTTCTGATACAGAATGCATTGAGGTCTTAAACTCACAATTCGTACTTCATGTTAAAAAAAAAAGAAAACATTTTTGATACTGTTATTTAAATGTAAATTAAAAATGTAATTAATGAAAAAATATTGCTAGCAATATTTTCACAGAAATGATATTATCTGTATTATTACCATGAATATAACATTATTTCTATAAAAGCATAGTTTGCGAGCTACAATGAATCGGCCCTTATTAAATAAACTCTACTTTTTTAAATACATCTTCTGCGTCGTATTTATGCTGATCAACATAATAACTGTGACATTATTTCATTTTGTATATATATATTTTTTTTATTAAATTATGATTTACTACAAATGTAATAAATAAGTAACAACAATAATGACGTTACATTCAAATATATCCCTGCAGAAAGTATTTTCATCCGTTTTTTAAATAATTAATTTTTCGAAATTAATTGTTGCAACATATTTCAAAATTTTTAATTAATTATATTGTTTATTTAGCTTAGTGCATAAAAATTGTGACAGTGTGTTTAGCTTACATTTTCCAAAGTATTAACCCATCACATCATCTCAAATATTTTTTTGGCAATATTAATTTTTAGCTCAACCCATCAATATATCATCTCAAATATTTTTTGGCAATATTAATTTTTAACTCTAAAACTATTCTAAGCAAATGTTTTGGCATTTAACATTATTTATATCAAAGATTGAACTTAGAACCTTTCCTTCAACAATTACGGCTACAATAGTGTACCTGTGTGCCTTGACCAATGTCTAAAAAGGGCCCTCGGGCCACAAGTGACATCATTGGCTCATCCTTATACGTCAACATTACTATATAATTACAGTATTTAGATATAATTCAAATGTAACTTGAGTCATCCATTTTATATTGAGGTTAGTCTTACGTGTACTAGAACATAAAACTACTACAACCATAGTTCATAACAAAAAAAATACCGAAATACGAAATAACTACAACGCAGTCGAAAAAGCTCCGCGTCCTCCGCTCCGCTCATATTAAAAGTACATTTATGACGTGAACTAAACAAGAAACAATCTATAATTACATTCATTAAAACAATTAGACTACTTAACTAGTTGCATTAAATCTAAAAAAGGCCCTTGATGCATTGTACAATCAGCTTCATAGAGTTGGTAGCATTCAAAGCACTCATAAAGTTCGGTACACCATAGAATTTGTATAGTGTACCGAACTATTTGACTACATGACAACTATATGACGCTGATTGCACCAAGGGTGCTGGCGGCATTTCCTCGCTGTATCACAATGCTGATACTTTGTGCTAGGAAGCAACCACCACAAGTTACATCAATCAGGCGCTTCGTGATTTCTGCAAAAAGTTTGTGCTCGACCACATGAACCTAGCGTTTCTAAGCCAAGCGGTACAAAATGGTACTCTCTGCCCAGGCTCTTATATTTGTTACTTTTAAAAATTTCGGCGCTTTCCGCCGCTGCACCCGCCTTTACACAGAAACTTATTTAAAACAACATTCTATTTGGGTTTGTAATTTTCCAATTGGTTTCTGATTTCGTCCGACCATACAGCTAACCCTACACTGTATTGTACAGTCAGCAGCAAAAGTGGCTAAGCGTTTGAAGTGTTCAAAATGACCTACACGCGCTCTTATTCTCTTGACAATAGAGATGTGTTACCTCATTTTGAACACCTCAAACGCTTAGCCACTTTTGCTGCTGACTGTAACAGTGCAATGGAATTATAATAATACTCGAGTGAAGAGGTCGGTGCATATGTTAGATACGACGTGTTGGCAATGTGCATATCATTCTGCAGTGTTGTTCTTAGACACATATAAACGCATCGTCTAATGCTAACCAGAGCCCTGGCCCGGTACCGCGAACGTCGAAGTTCGTATATTACGGACATCTTTCTCTTTTACTCCAATTAAGGGTGTCATGAGAGTGACAGAGACAATCGTCCGAAATTTACGAATATCGTTGTTCGCGGTAGCGCCGCTGAGTGTAAGTTTTTAACGTAACAAAACGTCACCATCGGGTTTGAGTTTTTTTTTCATACTTAATTAACGTCACCAAACTGACACAATTTAACTTTTTACTTTTCACGCTAATTAAGTACACGTTTTTGTTGAAATGGTGAAATAGGGCCGCAATATGAATTTTGTAAGCATTTATCATCCATATTTCAATACTGACACGTTTTAATACTCGGTAATATTTGAGTTCATACATATAATTTCATGTAATTTTTATTAAATCAGTTTTAGGCCTAAATAATAAAAATATATAAGTATTTGAATTTACAAGACGACTGAAATTATTGAAAGATTTAAATGACGTAACTATAGATTTATTCTCGGAAATATTGCCTAAATTTTTTTACCGGAATTTTGCTTAAAGGGTTTTTTTTAAATAATCTTAATCACCTTCTAACCCCACAACTTCCATCCGCCAATACATAAAACGAATAATTGTATTTAAACTTTCCTGATTCATAAATGAAGGCCTATGTTTTTCTAAAAATGTCGCGCGACTAAATAAAAGTAAGTAAAGCCGTTTTTTCTTTTATAAAATTTGTATTTAATTCTTGTTTTTCGCAGAAAAAAACATTTGAAAAACAAAACAATATGTTTTGCGAATTGCATTGTTAGCTTGCAATATAAACATTTGCAAGTAAACGATCGTTTGACACGACTATGAATTCGCAATGTTTTGGCACGGACGTGAGGATTTTGACGTTTATGTACCGTTAGAAAAAAAAAATTCCATACTAATATTATAAATGTGAGAGTAAGCCATGCCCGTCTTTAAAATATGGTTGAGGGATAATTATTTTATTTATTTATTTCAATACTTTCACATATTTTTACAGGATCTTAGCCTAATACAAAGTAACTACACAAACAACAATAAAAATGATCCTATGTCCTTTCTCGTAGCTCAAACTCTCTCCATACGATATTTCATCCCAATTGGTTCAGAGGTTTAAGCGTGAAGAGGTAAAAGACAGACAGGCAGAGAGAGTTACTTTCACATTTATAATATAGATGAATTCCCATTGCCACAAAAAAATTTGCCAAAAGCTATTTGAATGAAAGAATTAATGAATATTTTTTTATTCGTAAACACACAAGACAAAGGTGACATAAATATAATTAACATAGAACGTATAAAGAAGAAAGTGCCACGAAATGGCCTCATCTCAGCGTAATGCTGGCGACATCCAGCGCTGATCTTCCGTTGAGACCATGATATTTAATAATAATAGGTATTTTAATAAACAAAAAACCTCTTTATTGCGCCTTTAAAGATCCTACTCGTATATTGGAAGTCTATTTTAAAAGAGGTATAGGTAAACAACAAAAATATGTACAGCCAACCAATTTAATTTCTGACCCACTTCGTCCCTTGTCACAGTGAAAATCTACATGAAAGACGCAAAAGATCTTATTAACCTCACTGTGACAAGGTTTGAAGTGGCCTAGATATCAAATTGATTGACTAGACATCTAGAACGGCATAAAATTGAATACATATTTTGCCACATTAGACGTACACATGTTTTAGAAGCGATGACACTTTATTTGCGGACTAGTCGCGTGTCCTTTTACCTGTGGTAACATGGGTTGCGCTGACGACTTCTGACCCGCGGTTACAAAATGGACTTGCCACATGGTAAATACCAAAAGGACAAAGTAGGTATCATAAAACTTGCTTTTCATACACAGTCGTACATAGTTCGTGAACTTTGTAAAGGGATCTCCATACTTACCTTAGCAAACAGAGCCCTGAGACTCTAGTGTAAGTTTCCCTTGATGATAATGTTATTTATATGGGAAACGCAAACGCGATCGTAGACGTTTTTTAAGTCAAAAGAAACTTACACTAGAGCCTCTGAGTGTAAAGTTTTTAACGTAACTTTACGTCACGAACGCGTTTGCGTTTCCCATGTAAATAACATTATCTCTTACGCGTTCGTAAACGTTTTTTTGCGTCAAAAGAAACTTACACTTGAGCCTCAGGAGACCGATATTTGACGGTTACGCTTACCATCGGTGGGACGTGTGCTTGTTTGCCACCAACACGTTATCTTCTAAAAAACCGATAATTTGTATTATATCATCAATAACTCACGAATCGAAATTTGACGACCGGTCTGGCCTAGTGGGTAGTGACCCTGCCTATGAAGCCGATGGTCCTGGGTTCTATTCCCAGTCAGGGCATTTATTTGTGATGAGCATAGATATTTGTTCCTGAATCATGGGTGTTTTCTATGTATTTAAGTATTTATATGTATCTGTCTATTATATACAGGGTGTAATCGTTAAGTGTTGCCAGGCCATAATTCCGTAAATATAGCAGATATCAGAAAACTTCTAACTGATATCGAAAGTACGTTACCCAACGAGTAAAATTCCATTAATAACTTTTTCTAAATAGATGAAGTCATATTAAAAATACTAAGTTAAAACGCTCCCATACATTTAGTATGACGACTTACAGCCTTAAAGAATGTCGGGTGTCGTAAGAGATAAAACTGTTAGAAATTCGTTATTTGTACGAATACATCGTAATAAAATAATAATACTACCGTTTATGAAATAATTAATCTAACATTTATTCTTAAATGAAAAAATATTTTATTTACAACAAGTGCTCGATGTGACCTCCCTCCTGTGCCATACATACACGGGCCCTCTTAATTGTTTCTAAATGAACTTTTGCTAACATTTGCGGGGTAATTAGAGCAATGGCACGGCGTACGCGATTTTTTACCTCTTCTAGGCTGTGCACTCTTTGAATGAACGGCTTACCTACTAAATGTATGGGAGGATTTGAAGTTAATATTTGGAATATTTCTGCTTTTATTTCAAAAATGTTATTAGTGTAATTTTACTCGTTGGGTAACGTACTTTCGATATCAGTTAGAAGTTTTCTGATATCTGCTATATTTACGGAATTATGGCCTGGCAACACTTAACGATTACACCCTGTATATCGTCGTCTAGTGCCTACAACACAAGCCTTACTTAGCTTACTGTAGGACTAAATAGGTCGATTTGTGTAAGATTGTCCAGAAATATTTATTTATTTAATAAATAGGTAGAAGTTTGGTGAAGAGCTCTTGACAGTTGTCACGATCCTCAGAAGTTCTTTCGATATTATTCGACATGTGATTGGTCCTCTGTCGGAATTTTGCGACAATTGTCGTATTTCTCGTGACAATTGTCAAAAGCTCTTTCACAAAAGTCATTTTGGATAATATATGAAGCTTTTTAAACATCACATTGGTCGCAAACAAACATGCAGCATAATGGGAAGTGGTCTGCGTAGCCCGTGGACGCCTGTTACGTCAGAAACAGTGATGTAGACATATGTCGCACCTGTCTGTTTGGAAACAATGGACACCCACAAGATCGGATTTTTTTTAGAAGATAACGTGTTGGTGGCAAACAAGCACACGTTCCACCCGATGGTAAGCGGTCAATGTAAACAATGGACACCCACAATATCAGAAATTTGCATTGTGTCGCGAATCGTGACAATTGTCAGTGTGGTACAGTCAGCGTCATATAGTTGGTAGCTTCCAAAGTAGTCAAATAGTTCGGTACACTATACAAATTCTATGGTGTACCGAACTTTATGAGTACTTTGGATGCTACCAACTATATGACGCTGACTGTACCTAATGACTAAGGAGCATCCGTGCTCAACACACAAATACATGCCCTTACTAGGATTCGAACCTGTCGTCATTCCCTTTTCCTCATCGCGTGTAAGAAAAACTTTCATGTGTCCTTAATGGTACATAAGCTTAATTACCTATTTTCAGATCTAGGTAATAAATAACCTGATAAGTCCCGGTTATTTTAATTGGATTGTCCAAAATAGGTACCCGGATACATTCCAGTGTGATGGTTAATTATTAAATACTTGATTACTAGGCAGGTGTCCAAAATGGCCTCCCATATACAGGATTCGTGAGACATGAGTAGGACCAAGCCCATACGGCACAGAACCTTACCATGAGTTGTGACATTGAGGTTTTCGATAACGAGTATCGGGCGACTACGGCAACTACCCCCAATATGATACAAGTCATATTTGTGGGAGGCCTATGTCCAGCAGTGGACTGCATACGGCTGAAATGTAAAGTGTCCAGCTGAGATCCGCAGAAGATTCTCAGTAATATGTCAGTTAATGATGTTTTTTCTTCGTGAGAATCATTGTCTATTGTTCATTGTTTTTTTAAACAGTTCTATATTAACATGTAATAGGTTTGGTTATTTCCGGTTTTAATGCGGGTTCGGTATAAAAAAAATTGGACACGGAAATGGGATGGCCAAGACAGTAAAGTTAATATTGTGCTAATTATGACAAATAATGTTATAATATTACAGGAGATCCTTATAGAAGTTGCCTGATTCCCACAATAACCTCAGTTATGGGAAATCAGCCAACGATATAAATAATATACAAATACTTATACGTCGAATCGGAGAGAGAAGGTCTGACGCCCGCGCGGGTTCGTATCTGGTGCAAAGGTTGTCCGTCGCTATTCAGCGTGGTAACGCGGCTTGTGTACCAGGGACGACTCTAGTCTTAAGTTAGCCGGTAAAATGTATTTTTGACATGTATTATTCTAATTTAAATAGCTTAATAAGCCGATATATAATATGCAGAAACAGCTATAAAAAGTAAAATAAATTACAAAAAATAAAAATACTTAGAAACACCAGGAGGAGTGAATACCTGCGCTCATGTGCTCATAAAAGACATAAATTCTATGACTAGGATTTGAACCCAGGACCGTCAGTTTCATAGGCAGGGTACCCACTAAGCCAGACTTGTCGTCAATAAGTGATAATGATAATCCTACTACTATTATAAACATGCATGTTTGTGACTTTTGATGTGTGTTAATCAATCGCGCAAAAACGGCTGAACGGATTTACATGAAACTTGGTGTAAAGACATAGATTTGAATTGAGTCATAGGATACTTGATATGGTATTTAATTCCCGAGCTACGCAGGCGATTCCAAGGGCAGCAGCTAGTAAATAATAAATCTTAATCACATCGACCTAGTCCTACAGTTATCTCAGGATTATATATATAGTAAATGAGACGATAAATCGTAATATTTTTATTTTTATAATATACTTCTTAGCATTGTAGTAACTGTACAAATACTAAAGCTTAAATTTCCTCGTTGTATCGCAATGCGCCAGCTCTTCGGTCACTAGTTACGGTAGACGCTTCTCGATTTCTGCAAAAAAATTGTACGCGCTGGGACCCCAGGGACCTAGGGAATAGGGTTGTTTACGCTAAACAGTATTTCATAATTTTTTTATTAATTATATGAAAGCCATGGACGTAACAAGAAAATCGTAACTAGGTAAAAAAATACAGAATATTTACACTTAAATAAAAAAAATGGATCCACAACAATAAAAATAAAACTAGTGTTCGCACGGCTGTCAAAGCAGTAATTAAGAGTAATTATTAATAATAGGTTGTGTGGAAACAGTTATCGAATTAGCAGAAAAACATTAAGTGGCTAAGTTACATAATTATGCTCAGATGATAATTCAGTCAAGGGTATTCAAGGGACATTTTGGCACCACGAACTACGCTTTAAGGATGACTTATTTTTTTTTTTTTTATGACATAGGCGGCAAACGAGCAGACGGATTGCCTGGTGGTAAGCAATTACCGTCGCCCATGGGCACCCGCAACACCAGATGAGTCACAAGCGCGTTGCCGGCCTTTAAGGGTGGTTGGAGCTCTGGGAACCTTACTCACCATCAGGATCACAGCACTACATACCTGAAAGGTAGCAGTGCTGTTATGGCTGTGGCTGTAAGGAGGAGGTACTTCCCCAGTTGGGCTGCCCCAGATTCAAGCGTGATGGTCATCGCTGTGCCCTACCTCTCATTAGAGCACGACTCACGTTAGAGCGGCCCGTCGCCGAGCCGAGGGCACCGTCGCCACATGTATGGAATGAATCACGTGACCACCGAGCCCTCCGTGCCGCTCGGTCCGGGCACGGGCTGGCCGTGCGACGGCCTTTACAGCTATGGAAAAAGGCTCTGTTGGCGTGGTGATGGGAAGGCAGCGTGATGTCGACGCAGCAAATGGTTGGATGGAACGATGCTCGTGTTAATGTCAATATTCGAGTGTCGGGCCGCTCGGGTCCGGGGTGTGCCCGGTGGGTCTACGGAAGGCTCGGGCTCGGGAGGGCGACGTGTAAAAGGGGCGACGGTGTAAAGTGAGTCATCCTTTATTCTGGCACCTCATTTTTCTCTCCTTTGTACGCGTACGATTTTATAAAGTTATTTTATTATAACATTGCTGTAGTTTTTTGTTCTTAACCATGTATAGGCGGCGACTGAATATAGGTACCTCTAAATAGACTTCGTTTCTAGTATAAAATGAATAACTCCATAAATAACCCCGATACTATATTTATAATCACAATAAAAATTTATTTCTCTCATCATCTGCCTCCCATGGGAGTTAGGTTCCGCTTGGCAACTAATCCCTGAATTTGGCGTAGGCACTAATTTTACGTTTCTATAGTTAACCTTAAAATAGTTACTTGTAACTCTTCTATGTCGCTATCGCTTGTGCAAAAGATGTTACTCTACTTTCCTCAAGGTTTTATCATTTTAATGCCACATAATCTCAACCTTAGACCCCTAAATAGCTGATGATCACACCAATGTCAATATTTCGCATCTATCGGCCATTTTAGTGGTTTACGTAATTAAAATCGCGCCAATTATTAGCGTATTTCGAGGTATTTGCTCTGAACTAACAGTTGTGTAAGGTTGCGATATAGCTGTGTCGTAAAATCAGCGACTGAGTGTCATAGGATTCGTTTCTAGTAAATAATAATAAATAAATATTTTAGGACAATCTTACACAAATCGATCTAGTCTGTAAGCTCAGTAAGGCTTGTGTTGTAGGTACTAGACGACGATATATATAATAGATAGATACATATAATTACTTAAATACATAGAAAACACCCATGACTCAGGAACAAATATCTGTGCTCATCACACAAATAAATGCCCTGATTGGGATTCGAACCCAAGACCATCGGCTGCATAGGCAGGGTCACTAGGCCAGAGCGGTAGTCAAAAAAAAAAGTACAAAATGTAACCCTTTTTTTGTTGGAGAAATGCATGGGGAGACTTATACGGATATAACTGAAATACAGTCAGCAGCAAAAGTTGCTAAGCGTTTGAAGTGTTCAAAATGACATACACGCGCTCTTATTCTCTTGACAATAGAGACGTGTTGACCTCATTTTGAAAACCTCAAATGCTTAGCTACTTCTGCTGCTGACTGTACACTCTAAAAACACAACGACTGCCAGCTCCGCCTTTAGTGGAGCGCCCCAAAACGCTATAAGTATTCAATTGCGCAACAAAATGTCATCAAACGAAAGATCTAGAAAAAAAAATCTGTAGATGTTTTTTTTTCTATTCCGTTGAGGAGTCCTTTTCTTTTTTTTATACCACAAAGGTGGCAAACAAGCATGCGGCCCGCTTGATGCTAGGCGGTCACCGCAGCCTATGGACGTTTACAATACCGAGGCATCAATCACGCATTGCCGACCCCGTAAAAACCTCTTTACACCCTTTTTGAAGAACCCCATACTGTAGTCCTTTGGGATGACCTCCGCAGCTCATTCCACAACCTTAGCGTACGCGGGAGGAAATTCCTCTGAAACCGTTGGGTACGCGACCATTTTGGTTTTAAAGAATTTGGGTGAACTCCCTGACGGTGGCGACTTTAAGACCATGTCGGCTCCGTTAGACCTCTACGTACAGGTCGATTCACGAGAGTTGGCACGAATGGAATGAATGACTGAATGAAAATGTCTATGTGTGTGTCACATTAACCAATAAAATAGTGGCTCGATTGTAAACCGATACTAGTGTCACTCATACAATGAAAGTTTCGTTCAACCCATTCGTGCCAACTCTCGTGAATCGACCTGTACTATAGAATCATCATTACATTATTATACAATACAAAAATAGAAAAATAAAATTACAAAAGCAAGTTGGTCAGTTGTCAAAAAAACTATAAACAAATATTTCAGGTCTGGTCAGGGGTTCCGGCAATATCGACAAATATTTTGGTGTTTGTTTTTTTGTTTGTTAGAATGAAACTTCCGTTTGTATTACAAGTTAGAAGTGTTCGAGAAAGCCCAGCTACCACTTTACAAAACCCAAGGCGTACTACCATACACTAAAAAAAAAAAAAATATTTCGGGGCAATTTTACACAAATCGACCTAGTCCTACGGTAAGCTCAGTAAGGCTTGTGTTGTAGGTACTAGACGACGATAGATATAATAGATAGATACATATAAATACTTAAATACATAGAAAACACCCATGACTCAGGAATAAATATCTGTGCTCATCACACAAATAAATGCCCCGACTGGGAATCGAACCCAGGACCATCGGCTTCATAGGCAGGGTCACTACCCACTAGGCCAGACCGGTCGTCAAACACTGGCATGGTCTAAAACAAAACTGGTTGTTATTCTACTGATTTGCTAATAACCTTGGCATTGGCGAAATCATCTTTGATGGATGATTGCTGGAAGCCATTTTTTTAAAACTCTCTTTCGTTTCGCTTACATTTCTACAATGGATTGAATCGTCGACAGTTGTTGACATTATCTTCGTAAGTCACAACCACCGACATAAAGAAATAGACTACTACACGCGAACAAATTATGTACAAAAATATGGCACTAAGTGACATTTCTATCACGTTCCAGTTTATGCTAATAAAGCTAATTTATAATCTTCTTTAAGATAATATAATCAAACAAAAAAGAGCTCAGTGTTCTAATAATTAAATATCAAACTTCACTATTGATAAAGTAATAAGTTTTCAGTCATTGTTGACACTTGCTCTGACAGCGGTTCAAAGAAGACTAACTAAATGTGCCGCCCAAGTTGTTCGAGGGCGTTTTCAAAAAATTGTGCACCCAATTAGTGAAGTTGTTAAGAAAAGTTAAATCACTGTCAGTTTCGTGACGACAATTAAGCATTAAATATCCATAAAAGCTTGGTTTTGATGTTCGTTTTATAGACTTCAATCGATATTACAACATAATTAAAGACAAAAAGTCGATATTCATAAAGATTTCATGCTTAGAGTTTGGCCAGTGAAAAAAAATTGGTTTACTCACTTAAAGCATAGACGATTGAATCATACCGTCTCTTTCTTTCGCTTGCACTACGACCCCAAAAAAAGGGATGAGTATAGTTTATTTTTTCAACTTTAAGAGTAACAATCGAGTAATAATTGGTTAGCCAGACTCTAATTGTCGTCACGAAACTGACAGTAATTTAACTTTTTTTTACATCTTTCGCTAATTGGGTGTTCCAAATTTTGAAAACTCCCTCGACCGGCTGTTTTTAGAGCCAGTTTATTGGGGCTGATTGTGAATCTACGTTTATTATAAGCTATTTTTTTAAACTCTTTTCGTTTCGCTTACATTTCTACAATGAATTGAATCGTCGACAGTTGCTGACATTATGTTCGTCAGTCGTCAACAACTCCATTAAACATATCGTCACATCTTTTAAAAACAACCCGTATATCATTATTTGATTCAAAAGAAGAATCTAAGTATATATATAAACGTGAAAGTCCTGACTGACTGACTGATCAACGCACAGCCCAAACCGCTTAACCTAGATAGCTGATTTTTTCACAATAGGTAGTTTATATACCGTATGCACCCACTAAGAAGGGATTTTTGGAAATTTCACCATTAAGGGGATAAAAGGGGGTTGAAAGTTTACATGGGAATTGTGTAAAATTTAAAGCGAGAGATTTGAAATTTAGTGTTAACACAAAATTTCAAGTCTCAGTTTAAATTTTCTTATTCGAATACAAGAAAAGTAATTTCAGCGTTTTTTAAAATTCATCCCCTAAGGGGTCGAAAAGGGGGTTCTTCTGCGCGTGCGAAGCCGTGGGAATAAGCTAGTGTCATATATATGTACGAGACGCACAGAGTTACTACGACTTAGATTAGTAGTGTGAGATACGAATTTAAAAGTTGTAACATGGCCTTTACCTTTACCAAAAACATTTTAAATCAAATTTAATACATCAACATGTAAATAAATCAAATGTTATCACACTTTAAACCATCTTGAGATAATTAATATCAAATGTCAGCTGTCACTGTCAACCGCCATCTTGGATTTTTGTTAATGTTATTTATAGTTTTGCCACTATATATTTTTTTTATAATAGCAGACGTCGCGAAATTCATATTACCATACTGAATTTCAACCCCAGGACTCATTCAATATCATCATTATCATTTTGCCTCGGGGGTCCGCTTGGCAACTTATCCCAGGATTTGGCGTAGTACTAGCTTTTACGTAAGCGACTGCCATCTTACCTTCCAACCCAGAGGGTAAACAAGGCCTTACTGGGCTTAGTCCGGTATTCTCACGATGTTTTCTTTCACCTATAAGTCAATAAATAAAATAAAATTAAAATTTAATTCATTTATTTGAGATCATTCATATTTTTGTTAGCAACTTAATTCAAACTTAAAAACTAGTTGTGTTAGTTAAACTATATTTAAAAACCTAAAAATAAACTAAACATACAGGGGGCAAAATTTTTGAGCGAATCGACATTTTAAACTCTGTCAACGAAGAAATATCAAATGACAAAATACTCTTTGGTACTAGCCGGGGTTTGAACCGGTACCTCTTACCACCTTAAATTATTAAAAAATATTTATTTACTTATATCAATCATAATATCATAAATGATTAAATTTCAATAATTATAGGAGCTTATATTTTGTTTCGCATGGTAATGTAAGTATATTCCATTACCATAAAATAAGGCCTCAAAAGGTCTCATTTGACCTTTCGCGTCACATGACTTTTGTCCCAAATCGGCCGTGTTTGTCTGCGCCTGATTCATGCGACCATTTGTAATGTTTATGCCTTTGTTAAATTTCAACTCTGATCTTTGCCGATAACTTATCGAAGATAGCCTTTTGAATGATTACTTAACCAACTTTTGCTAGCGACTGAATGTATACGTGGTGTAATTACACCCTGTATAAATTCATGATACAAAATATCGTCACTACTTTGAAAAAATCTCGTATCGGACATATGTAGATACTCTAAGTTGAAACGCAGTAACTCTGTACTCATCCCATACATAGTTACGTTATTTTTCTTTTGAAAGCTAGAATGAGTACGAGGTTTTTTCAAAGCAGTGCCGATATATTTTTCGAACTCCATAATCAACTTGCAAGTGAAAGATTAAGATATCATATTTTTTACATCCTTTTTTTTGTATTTTTTAATATGTAAAGCATATTATGATATTAGCTTTTATGAAATATTTCAAATGTAAATTTAACGAAATGACTATTCAAACTAGCATAAATCACAAAAAAAATATTGACAGTTATGATTCAAACAGTCCATTCAAATTACTAATTTAAACCTAATAAATCGTTATAATATTCAGAAACAGCTGTTAAAAGTAAAATAAATTACAAAAAATTAAAATAAAAGATTCATAATATTTTATCTGAATTCTTTTTTTTTTTTTTATGATATAGGGGGCAAACGAGCAGACGGGTTGCCTGATGGTAAGCAATCACCGTCGCCCATGGGCACCCGCAACACCAGGGGAGTCACAAGCGCGTTGCCGGCCTTTAAGGGGGGTTGGAGCTCTGGGAACCTTACTCACCATCAGGAACACAACACTACATACCTGAAAGGTAGCAGTGCTATTATGGCTGTGGTCTTCTGTAAGGAGGAGGTACTTCCCCAGTTGGGCTGCCCCAGATTCAAGCGTGATGGTCATCGCTGTGCCCTACCTCTCATTGTTGGACGTAGTTTAAGGACATACCCGGGTCCAAGGTCCAATTCAGCGAGAGTAGGAGCATTCAATTGCAAGTTGCTAATGGAGTTAGAAAAACATATTTTGTATCATGTAAAAAATTACACCCTGCATAGACTTCGTAGCCAGTACCCTTACCATGAGTTGTGACATTGACGTTTTCGATAACGAGTATCCAGTTTACTATCTGTGCATCTCGTTCGCACTAAAATAGTACAAACGAGATGCACAAATAGTAAACTCGATTCACACTTCTTATCTAGATTTCTTAATTATTTATTACCCAAAGATAATAACGAAAAATATACAAAGTGTAGAAATATAGATAAAAAAAGTTAATTATAACTTAATAATCATCATCATCATCTCAGCTATAAGACGACTACTGCTGAACATAGGCCCCCCCTTGGACCTCCATATGTACCGGCTGGAAGCGACCTGCATCCAGCGTCTTAATTACCTACTAAACATTTTGTATCTGTATTTTTTATCTTGTATTCTCCTAAGAAGGATATCAAAATTGCTTTTTTCCTAAAAAGTAGGTACTTTTATCTCCTTTGTTTCCAGTCGGTTAATACCGTCGATAAGATATCGACATGTCTCGTACCGGGAATCGAACTGTTGCACAAACGATCGTACAACCATCACTCTTCGTTGCGCACGCGACGGTACACTCGCGCGCACAACTCCTTAATAAGAATTTAAAAAAAAACTTTTTTTATCCTTGCTTTTTTTTTACTTTATTCAACTATGTATTTTTTTTACATTATGGTATGTTATTAAATCCTTATAATTTGAAAACTAATTATAGTTTTCGATGATCATCACTACATAGTATAAAACAAAGTCGCTTTCTCTGTCCCTATATCCCTATGTATGCTTAAATCTTTAAAACTACGCAACGGATTTTGATGCGGTTTTTTTAATAAATAGAGTGATCGAAGAGAAAGGTTTATATGTATAATAACATACATTAAATAGTGGAGAAATACTTATATCAGCATTGCTCCCGGAGAAGCCGGGGCGGGTCGCTAGTATACTGTGTGTAAGTCTAATACGGGCAAAGAATTAAACCAGACATAGGATTGACCAGTATAATCATTAACCAAAAGGTTTTTCTTTAATTATACCTATTATACACATGTAATTAATTTTTGTAAAATTTCTGAGCAGTAATGTACTGCGAACATTACGCGATATAAGCTTTTGAAACTAACTGTCATTGAGTGTTTAACTCGAGTATGTTGCATTACATTGCGGGCCGAATTTTGTCTATGGATAAAATTTGAATTGCAGTTCAAGTAAAAGTTATCTAAATATATTTCTTATGTCCTATTCTACCCTCCGTTAAGAGATTCGCCCGTATAAGACTTCCACACTATATTATATAATTAGTTTAACCTGAAAATTTTGTATCATACCTTGCCTACCTACGCGACTCACGACCTGTATATATGACGCTGACTGTACAGTAAACAAGCATGTGTCACCTTTGACCTCTGAGCGACAATGTGGCGCAACTTGATCTTTTCATCATTTCTCCTCGACGACAATAGCTGTCAAAGAGATTTTGCGGCCTAGGGCGTAATGTTGCAGAAACGTCCCTTGGGCAAAAAGTGAAGTAATATTAGAGTTATAAAATAATTGTGAAGTTATTATTAAGACTTGTTTACAAGATAATAACTAGTTACTACAAGAGCGCTGGTAGCCTAGTGGTAAGAGCGTGCGACTTGCAATCCGGAGGTCGCAAGTTCAAACCCCAAAAATATCGTTTTTTGCGGTAGCGAAACTAATTTTATTTTTATACCACAAAAGTGGCAAACAAGCATGCGGCCCGCTTGATGGTAGGCGGTCACCGCAGCCTATGGACGTTTACAATACCGAGGCATCATTCACGCGTTGCCGATCCCGTAAAAACCAGATATGGCGAAACTGTAAAGGTTCCTTGTTGACTACGGAACCCTAAAAAAGATCATTACTGACATGTTTCACTAATTTAGTTGCTTCCTATTTGACGAATATTCTCTTGAGATATTTCGTAAGAGTTATTAAAAAATATTAGGTAATAAAAATCTGTTACTTACAAAATATATTTAACATTGTACAAAATATATTTAAATATATTTTGACTTTCATTACAAAAGACTTGTCGCCCCAGAACGATCTCTTCATGATAACCTCTGTAGAATAATTTTTATCAACGCAATCATTACACTTCCAGAGACATGTAAACAATAAAGACTGTCTATCTAACAACTTAGTTTAAGCTAATCGTATTTTTTTCATTTTGTAGTATTGTAACATTCATGTTTTAGTTTTTGTTAATGTTTAATATTTGCTGTAATTAAGTACCTGTAGGTGAAAAATGGTACTTAAGGGCCAAGTCTATATAAACACTACACTACAGTTAACGATATACTTGTGTTGAGAATGAATATGGAACTTACGTCAAAATTCGAATATAGAACGCCAAAATGCTTATAAATACGCGTTACTACTACACAAGCCTGCGGCGCTACCGAGAAAAAAGATATTTGTAAATCGAGCAAATTGTCTCTGTCACTCACATGACGCCTTAATTGGAGTAAAAGAGAAAGATGCTCGAAATATACGAACTTCGATGTTCGCGGTACCAGGCTGTTATGATTAAGTTTTTAACCTACAAAATCGACAACAGTATAGGTGAAAAACTTAAAAGCACCTGGTCTATGTAGTAGTAACATGTGTAGACGCATGTCGGCGTTCTATATTCAAATTTTGACGTAAGTTCCATATTAATTCTCCGCACAACTACATCGACATGATGACTTTCTTAAGTTTCTCACCTATACTTGTTTATATATTTGTACAAGTCTCTGGCTCTATGCATTTCAAAATAATATAACAAGGCTATTATGTATTCAATTTGTCTTTACTGAAGATTAATAAACCGACTGACAGTAATGATCATTATTAATGATGGCCGTCAAACAAGAGGTTTTGTAATAATGATTTTATGACCCCGATTATCATTTTATATTATCTAGTCCTACAATTAAACTAGGACAAAAGAGTTTTTGGCTCGGTCGTCTCACTTCAATCATTTGCAGGGAGAACTGGGAGAATCATGCATTCTTTGTCTTACAACAGTACCCCCACCAGTAAAAAGAGAGAGCAACAGGTATAGATCAAAAACTTAGCCAAACATAGACATACCATTTAACTAGACGGAGCGTGGTAATAAAAATACCACAACAGAAAGGTATGGTCTTATGTAACTTTCCATAGGTATGGCAGAGGCGGCGCTACTTCAGTCTATCTTTGTCATGGTCTTACATATTTTTGTTCCCCTCCAAACTGGAGCCTTGAGAACTGTCAAAGTTGGAGGGGAACAAACAAATACAATTGGAGTTTTCTTGTATCCAGCAATTAACGATTTACGACTGATATGATGACTATAATAATGATATAAATTGATACAATTTTTATTTAATTTACCACACTAATTAGATGTCAATGTTTTGATAAATACTTTTGCACACCTAGTATAGATTTTCTATTAATAAAGTTGTCTAGAAAACGTATAAACCCTGGTATCTGTATTTTGGTTACAAATGGTTGATATTCAGTAGGAACTTTTTCAAAATTCAAAATATTAATGGTAAAATCTCATTGTTACAGAAACAATATTGCAACACCAGAACTGAAATCTGCTGCCGCATCGAAATCTCCACCCTCGCCGGAGCCAGCGACCTCCAAGGATCCCTAGGAGTCGGAGCAGGCACCTACAGCGGCAGCGCCAACGGAAATCGCCAAGGCGGAGGTCTCTTTGTATCTTCTAGCCAAGCGGGAAGCTCGAACACCTTCAGCTCAGGTAGCCAAGCAGGACAAAGCGGATTCGGCGCTGGCCAATCAGGGCAGAGCGGATTTGGCGCTGGTCAATCAGGACAAAGTGGATTCGGCGCTGGCCAGTCAGGACAGAGCGCTTTCGGTTCCAGCCAATCAGGGCAGAGCGCGTTTGGGTCTAGCCAATCAGGACAGAGCGCCTTTGGCTCTAGCCAATCAGGACAGAACGCGGTTGGATCTAGCCAGTCTGGACAAAGTGCGTTTGGCAGCCGTGGCTCAGGATCTTCTTTCAATGCTGGCGCTAGCGGAACCTTTGGGCAAGCTGGTTTCGGAGCAGGCTCTTCAACCTTCAACGCTAACCGAGGCTCGACTGGCTCCAGCTTCGGACAAGGCAGCCAAGGTTTCGGCGCTCAAGGATCAAGCGCTTTCGGCTCAGGATCAGTCAACAAGGCCGTTGAATCTAGCACCTTCGAATCATCGACAACCAGAGGATCAGGATTCGGAAGTACCGGCAGCAAATTCGGCGCTGGTGTCGGATTCGGTGTAGGCTCCACCGTTGCCCCGACCACCGCTGGCCGCTTCGGAGGAAATGGCGTTGTCTACAAGCAAACCAGCCAATCGAACTTCGTCGAAACTGACTCCTTCTCGTCCGGAAGCGAGAACAACGGAATCTTCAGACCTGGAACCACTGGGCTCAAGCCTGGCATTCCATACCTGCCCCCCGACAACACAAACCAGCCTTCAAACGTGGTTTCCTCCACCGCTTTCCCGACAACTCCTCGCCCGGTGACCAGGCCTACCTACCTTCCTCCCACGCCCTCCACGTCTGCCCCAGGATACCTGCCGCCCATTGGAGACTCCAGCATCAACACCGAGACCAGATTGCCCGGACCACCGAATTACAATGAGGGTGAACTGCAGCTAGACGCTTTCCAGACCACCAGAAGACCATCAGTACCTGCTCCTCCCAGTAAGTATTTTAAATACTGTAATCAAAACTGTTGTGAGTCATGCTACTATGACTCAGTTATAAAGGATAAGCTTGGCGACATATTTCATAGTCAGGACAAACCACATGACCACTACCGTGAGTGACGCACCCCCAGCGTCACTCACTGTATTATTTGCACAGCGTTCAGCTCGAAACATGTCGCCTAGTGCGATATAAGTACACGTAAGTTAAATCCGTTGTAACTAAGTAGTATTTAAGATACGTCTTTAAATTCTTTATCACATCCATTTACATAAAAAAAAAGTAATTCAAAACTGACTAGCGTTCGACTTCAGTCGCACCTGATGGTATGTGACGAGGTCGAGGGTGTAGCACGCTGGTTCAGTAACAGCCAATTCAAGTATTCACTCTTGCCTTGAAATACGCAAATTATATTTTTCCGGGAATACAGAATATTTATATGCTTGTGTATTTGAAAGATTGAATGTTATTCTGGAAACGGGTGAAATAAATAGATTAGTGTCTGAAGTAGCACACGGGTAAATAATAATAATTTAATAATAGGAATATGATTATTTAATAAAATCTGGTCATAATCTTCTATCATCTCATTCTCTGAAAGCTAGTTTTATTATTTGTCTATGAATTAAAAAGCAATACATTTCTGCTCTCAGGAGTATCACTCCATCAACTCGGTTCAAATTAGAATTCCTTCTTCCATCATCATCAGCCTAAAGACCAGCTGGACTGGACTGGAACTTCCTTCTTCTAACGGTCTTCTATTATCCTTAGGTGAAGTGCCATCAGGTTGTGCAGCAGCTCTGAAGTGTACCCCCATTGAGTACTGTACAGCCGAGGGTGTGATCTCCAACACGACTGTCGCGCTGACCAGGGATCAAGAAGCCTACAGGGTCCCTCTCACGGTAAGGATTCAGAGGAAAGGAAAGGCTATTTCCAAAGACCGAAAGACCAGTGTGAGGAATGAAAAGACTTTTGTACTTCTTTATGTGTCGCCATCAGAAATATCGGAGCTGTGGTAACATCTGAATAACGCTTCTATTTTCAAGGCGATAAAATGCATGTTCAGATATTTGTGACCACCTCCACAGCTCCGATATATCTGATAGCGACTGTACATGTTTAATGACTGTTTTGAATACATGTGTTTCCATTCGAAGTAACTTCGGTAGCTTAGATTAGTTATAGCAACTTGGTTGATTCTAGAAGATGACCAAGTTAAAAATTCAAAAAAGCGTGATTTTTGCAAATTTTTATCAGAAAGTTTTAATGTAATTTATTAATTGTAATAAATCAGATTATAATTTATTCATGTCAAAAATACATTTTACCGGCTAAATAAATTCTAATGATAATGTTATGTTAGCTATTTTTCAACCCGAGTGTTCGCACAGCTTGGATGTCCAATTCAGCTAAAAATTATCATGAATAATAGAAATATTCATGGTATTAAAGTATTATGTTGATACCCCCTGGGATTACCTAAGAGTACGGGGATAATTGCATATATAACCTTTCTACTTGAATCTGTCTCCTATTGCTTATTGAAATAAACAAAAGTACAATGATAAATACAAATAAACAATGAATAAACATTATAGGACATTCTTACACAAGTTGACTGAGCCCCACGGTAAGCTCAAGAAGGCTTGTGTTGTGGGCACTCAGCCAACTATATATATAAGATACAAATACTTAAATACATAGTTACATATAATACACATGACTCAGGAACAAATATCTGTGCTCATCACACAAATAAATTCCCTTACTGGTATTTGAACCTATGACCATCAGCTTCATACGCAGGGTCACTACCCACTAGGCCAAATCTGTCGAAAAAAAATGAAAAGAAACCCTTTTCACAATTAATGTTTTCCTTAGTACAAAACTTATTCATCTCATGACTCGTATATCTATCATGTACCTACACCATTGGTGTTTTCTTGACAGGACTGCAAAGACCTCGAAACTGGACGAGTTGGTAAATGCTGCCGTGACCCCTTCTACACAGACCCTTGGCCAGTCAACCAGCTCGGTAAGTCATCCTCAACATCTTTTTAATGTTATCGGTGAAGATATTTCTGTGTTTATTTCAAACCTTCAAGAAAAGAGCGTATAGAGATCTAAAAGGTCGGCAGCGTATAGTCAACCAATTTGATTTCTAGGCCACTTCGAACTTTGTCACAGTGACGTTAATAAGAGATCATTTGCGTCTTTCATATAGATTTTCACTGTGACAAGGAATGAAGTGGCCTAGAAATCAAATTGGTTGACTGTACTTAGGACTCCGCTGGTGTTGCGAGTGTCCATGGGCGGAGGTAGTTGCTGCCATCAGGCAATCCATCTGCTCGTTTGCTTCCTATGTCATAAAAAAAAAACATAATTCAAAAATTCTTTATTGTATATAAGCTGAGTCTTATGAAGTTATGATGTATGGCGATGGAGTCACCCGGTAAGCTAAAATTGCCTGTGTTCGGTGGCGCCGCTATTCCTTTATGCTCCTCCTTTTGATGGACCAATGACAACTTTTTTAGATGGTATTTGCCTATTGGATAATATCTTAAGCTGGGGAAGAAGTAAGGGGACAACTGTCAGTAGAATAGGCATGTTTTGGGAGCCATTTTGTACCTACTGGAAACGAAGTCTTTGTTTATTCAGTCGCTGCTCACAAACTTTTTCTCGTCCACCGTCTAATTGCCCGCCTCTTATATGTGGTAGTCAACATGGAAAGGTACCTTATGGCGCTTGGCGCTTACGCTATTGTTAATGACGCTTCAATACTAATGTGACACTTTGCAACGTAAGCGCCAAGCGCTGCTATAAGGTACCTTTCCATGTGGATTACCACATTTATCTAAATACTTGACAGGAAACTTACTTTTTTAATCATTTTAATTGAAATATAATTACTCCTTGATCATGATTTTGTCATACTGAATTCCTTTTTTTATATTGCAAATAAGTTTAGGTTTGCGAGCAACATTGGAACATTATATAATCCCAACAACGTGAGTGGAAAAGTATTTTACGAACCCTATGTCCCTAATGAGGGATAAGAGGATTACATCATCATCATCATCATCATAATCCGGACAAGAATTGTTGGAGAAGTGTCCATTGTCATATACGGCTAACAATGTACTAGTTGCAGAAATTTATCAAAATGGCCGCACATTTGTAGGAACTGTTACGAGAAAATTTTCAAATCTGTTAATGATAAAGTTTGAAAAATTTCGTTGGTGGCTAATTTGATATGGCGAGGAAGAGATAAATAAAAATTTAAATAGTAGTATTAGTATTACTATTTAATTAAAGCAAATCAAAATATTTCATAAAAAGTAGTTGGAGAGAAAATTAATTATTTATTAAATTATTTTGTTACATTATCAAAAACGACTTTATTCGTGTGTTATGGTTTTATCATAAGTTTCCACGACCTTGTCTATAAGATCCCACGGGAACACATTGCCCGGATATCAAAGAATAATAATAAATGTTCTCAACAAAAAACTAAACTTCCGACAGAAATACTAAATCTCCGACTGTGTCGTACATGGCACAATCGGAGATTTAGTATTTCTGTAAGTTCGTTTAGTTTAAGATAGATTAGGTTAGTTTTATTTCGAAGGTTTTATTACTACCCGATAATAAATATCCTATGTCATAATTCAGATTTTTGTCTATCTAAGCACCAAGTTTCATCTAAATCCGTTCAGCCGTTATTACGTAATTCTGTAACAGACATCCAAACAAGCTCAAAAAAATTTTAGCCATCTTTAAGTTTAGTTCCCGTTCAATCATTGGATCATCAACAGCTTGATATTTTGCCAGGCAAATGGGTGCCCAACACGTTCGGAGGCAATGACGGTAAATACGTCCCTGACAGCCAACGGTCACCCAGCATCGGCCGCCCCGTCGTCACCGCTCGGCCACCCATCACTGGCTCTACCCTCCTTAACAATTTCAGGTAATATTTGCTTTACATACATACATTTCAGCCGTATGCAGTCCACTGCTGGACATAGGCCTCCCACAAATATGACTTGTATCATCTTGAGGGTAGTTGCCATAGTTGCCACGCTTGGCAGCCGGGTTGGCGACCGCAGTAGCTGTAGATTGGGTTTCGACGGACGCTGCTGCCCGTCCGTAGGATTTTTCCCTTTGTCGCCTTTTACGACACACCGCGGGAGGAGATGGGGTAGTGCGCCGGCATCACACGGCGGTAATTTGCTATACCATCCCATAAAGCTTTGTAAGTAATGATAGCTCTCTTTCTAATGAAAGGAATTAAAACGAGACTGTTGTTTTATTCACTTCCTGTATTTTTTTTCTTTTAGTCACACCCTGTAATGTGTTTTTTTTTAGTATTTATTACGCCAAAGATATATTTTTTCTTCTAATGAGATAGTTATTAGGGTGAAGGCTTGCCCGAGTAATATTCACTGCTGAACATAGGCAATCCCCATATGGGGGTTTAGTGTTATAATCGCCAAGCTTGGCAGGCGGGTTGGTGACCGCAGTATATTCCACCGCTCTAAGGGCTGCTGCCCATCAAACTCAAACTCAATTCAAACTCAAACGTTTATTTAGTAAGCAGGCCACAAGGGCACTTTTACACGTCGAGTATACAAAAGAAGAAAAATAAAGACTACACCGGTTCTAACCCTACACCTCTGACCCGAGAAGCATTTTGACTTTCATGACCGGCAAGAAACTCGGCAAGAATTTTTTTGAAAACAGTATTACAAAAGAGATCTTAAACTGGTTACATAAAAATGCGTTATTCTATAAGAATTTCTGATGATATCACAGTCCAAGGACAAAACCCTGCTAATTCACGAGTATTATTAATGTCCACAAAAACGCTCATTCACTATTTTTTAAACAGGAGCACCACCAAACCCACGCCGACCTTCGGCCCCAACCAGGTCACCCCAGGATTCCCCAGCACCGTATCTCAGACGTCCTTCGTGAAGGGAGGCCAAGGTCAATACGAGATTCGAGGCCAAGGTCAGGGCGCTCAGGTTGGCCAAGGTCAAATTGGATTCGGCGGCCAAGGACAGATTGGAGTTGGAGGGCAAGGTAAGCGCTTGTTAACCGGATTAGTGCAGTCAGCCAAGTACGCAAATATATCTGAACAGATCAGATGTATCAATGGTGGAACGTACGTATGCCGATTCCCATCGGCTTAAACAACTGTCGGCAGTACAACAGTTTTCCTCGGGCTCATTAGGGCGGGCTCATTCGGGCGATTCCATGTTGGCACCGGCTTGCCCAAAAAATGACGCTCCGCCACTGATATGAATCAGTATTTATTTGCTTCTATGATAGTTTTTGTTCATACATGAGATGGTAATACTCACATGAAGTGATTCGAGGTTAGTATTTCTTCTTCATGTAAAAAGTAAACATGAAGCAAAAATCCACTTCGACTAAACTGCACCATTTTGTTATAGCACCATACTTTATTCAAAAAACGCTTTGTATTTAATTAGTTTTTCATATAATTACATTGAAGAACGTTTTATTTTGTTTGTTTATAATTATGATGATGATACTTAATCCCTTATAGAAATTGATTCTAAGAACATGGTTCGATTACGACAAAAAAAACATATCACACCAGAGACCTGATGAAGTCCAAAAACCCATAGGAAATAACAAAATGGTGCAGTTTAGTCGAAGTTGGATTTTTTGCTTCATGTTTACTTTTCACATGAAGAAGGAATACTAACTTCGAATCACTTCATGTTGGTATTATCGTCTCTTTTGGGTCTTGGATTGCAATCAACGTCTCTTTCACGTGTGTCCCAAACGCCAAGTTGTTAATTTTAATGGTTAAAAAGAACATTTCTTCAGCAGGTCAATTCAACTCGCAATCTCAGTACAGTAGCAACTCGTTCTCACAAACCCAGCGCGGCCAAGGTCAAGCCGTTACCACCGGACAAGGTCAAGCTGTAACCACCGGCCAAGGTCAGGCTGTGATCACTGGCCAAGGTCAGGCTGTGCAACAAGGCGGAGGCGCCTTCGGTCAGGGCAGTAGAGGGCAGGTCGGCTTTGGATCGCAAGTGTCTGTGCAGGAACAGGTAAAACATTTGTGATTTTAAGACTACTTAGTCAAGGTCATGTCAACGTCAAATTGTAATAGGCCAAAAAGTAGATATCAAGAATTTATGCTTTATATTCAAGGAGGGGGGTATTCAATGTTTAGAAAATAATAATTAAATCACATATAAGAACAATAAAATTAAACCTAAAATAAGAATATAAAATTAAGAACTATAAATAGAAAATTAGCGTCTGCAGGCAGCGTGCCCAGAAGGTTGGCAGCATTGCCCCGTTGGATCGCAATACTGATCCGCTGAGCGAGATATAACCCAGCCCTCTGGTCACACGTCAACTTCAAGGATGTTTTATACAATTGTATTTTTTTTTTTCAAATATCTTTACACTTTACTTTCTAATAGTATTCAAGCATAACAATAACTACTTACAGTAGTACATTAAATCACATAAGACTTTCTTTAGTGTTATTTTGATTGATATATTTTATTGGCCTCCTAAAAACTGTGACCACATTAGAAACGTACCTAAGACCGCCAGTAGTCAAATAATATCAGACCTTTTTTAATAATAACCATCACAATTAATATCTGATAAACTTTGCCAGCAGGCCAGCGGTTTCTCTAGAGACCAAAACATCGCCGGCAGCCAACAGAACAACCGCGGCAGCGCGATCATCACTGGCCAAGGTCAAGCCGTCAGCCAAGGTTTCGGCCAAGGTCAAGCCGTCAGCCAAGGTTTCGGCCAAGCCGTGAGCCAAGGATTCGGCCAAGGCGTCCGCCAAGGTGCTGGTTTCTCTGTGAGCCAAGGAGGCGGATTCAATGTGGAGAATGACTATTCCGAGTCGGCTTCGAGGGTGTTCTTGAGCCAGTACAGCGCGGGAGGCCAGTGTGGGCTATTTAATGTAAGTACAACGTGTTTGTGGTAACCCTATTCTTCCCCATTATTCGTAAAACAGCTCATATTTTGAGTGCAGTTTTGTATATAAGTTACAGTTGACGTCAAATGTGTCATTATCTAGGAAAAGGTATAAGGTTATTAGGTAAAGGTTTATGAGAGGTAGGGCACAGCGAAGTACCATCACGCTTGAGTCCGGAGAAGCCCAACTGGGGAAGTACCTCCTCCTTACAGAAGACCACAGCCATAATAGCACTGCTACCTTTCAGGTATGTAGTGTTGTGTTCCTGATGGTGAGTAAGGTTCCCAGAGCTCCAACCCCCTTAATGGTCGGCAACGCGCTTGTGACTCTCCTGGTGTTACGTGTGCCCATGGGCGACGGTAATTGCTTACCATCAGGCAATCTGTATGCTCGTTTGCCACCTTTTGTCATAAAAAAAAAATCGAATTGCGTTGTGTTTGTATTGTTTCGTCTTGTACAACGACATAAGCGCCATCGACAATAAGGTCCCTTTTCATAGATAATGTCACAAATATGTTTACAATTTTGCACCTTATTACAAAAGTTTCTCGAAGGTTTTTGGAAAGTAATGAGTGAAGTGAATGCACACGCAGTTTTATGTGTATGTTTCTAAGACATGTGCCTTTTATATGCTTAGATCCAAAAACTAATACAATACATATACAATAGGAACTTGAATTGTTGGTTCTGCTCCAGTGAACGAGAATCACATTTTGACCAAGAACTTAGAATCACATTTTGACCAAGAACTTATTACAAAAGTGTAAGGTGTAAAAATCTTAATATATCTTTTAAGTCGATTGTACCGGTAATACAAAATTGGGTTAGAAGATGATTGTCGTAATCCTGATTATCATTTTATTAATGACTAGCTTTTCCTCGCGACTTCGTCGTTAAAGTACCTATAGTTGCGGGATAAAAAATATCTTATGTCCTTTCTCGTAGCTTAAACTCTCTCCATACGACATTTCATACCAATTGGTTCAGCGGTTTAAGCGTGAAGAGGTAACAGACAGACGGAGAAAGTTAATTTCGCATTTATAATATTAGTATGGATTTAACTACCTAAAAGTATAATTTTGCACCTAAATACGTTAATTGGTCAAAATATGCGACATTGCATTATCCAATATAAAATTGGTCAATTAAAAAGATAATATATCATTTAAATAAAAATTCTAAAAACGTTGATATATTATTATAACCACTATGCTTATTAGTTGCTTAATAATTTATTGCCATTACGGGCAAATGTCAGAACGACATGACTAAAGTCCAAAAATAATCCAAGATTTTTTTATCCTTAATTATCCTATTGTATAAACCTTACGTTAAAACTGTAGTACAGTCGGCATCAAATAGCTAGTTTTAGCCAAAGTGGCCAAATATATCGATACAGCAGTAAGTATATCCGGAGGTCGCAAGTTCGAACCCCGACTTATAAACTAAAAAAAACCGTACTAATAAGTTTTTCAGAACGAAACATCATTTGATATTTACCAGTCGCTTTTCGGTGAAGGAAAACATCGTGAGGAAACCGGACTAATCCCATTAATGCCTAGTTTACCCTCTGCGTTGGAAGGTCAGATGGCAGTCACTTGCGTAAAATTAGTGCCTACGCCAAATCCTGGGATTAGTTTTCAATCGAACCCCATTTTGCCACGGCTCATTCCTATGATAATGACTGACTGCTATTAACTATATGAAGCGGACTCTATTTAACTATTTTTTATTATGCAGAAACGTCTGCTAGCGAATATCTTTCGATATTTAAATCGAAAGAAAAATAGAAAAATTTGACTCGCAGCGGGACTCGAACGCACAACCACTGGATCACTAGCCCAGTGTAGCGCAATTGAGCTATACGAGTACCGCTTAGACTTGTCAATTTTTTCTGTCTATCCCTCGTATAACTAAACAGCTAGCCTAATCGGGTTTTTATCATTTGTCACATATCTGTCACGCTCCAACAAGTACGTGAGTGCAAAAATGACAGATAAAGCGATAAACGATAAATGGCAAACAAGCTATCCGTTCAGAAACACTCAGCTAAGCGTTAACCTCTAGCCACCCACAGACCTATAAAAAGGTCTCCAATGGAATGCCATTTTGAATTTTAATTATGACAAAAGAGAGTTGCAATTGGCCTGGCTATTTTAATCTCTGGGCGGCGAGGTTAAACATTGAAAAAAAAAAGGTTGATATTTTTTTGCTGTACTCCAAAATCTAATTAAAAAAATTCCCGACAGGGCCAAAAACCATACGGAAACCGAAACGAGAACGAAGTAGACTTCGCCGAGATCCCCTGGCAGGCCATGGTTCTTCTCCAAACCAACAAGAGTCTGCTGTGCGGAGGTGTCATCACCAGGCCCGATGTGGTCGTGACCTCTGCGTCTTGCGTTGATGGGTAAGTCGAACTAGCGATAACGGTGAACCTAGTAGGCCTTAGTCTAAAGTAACAAGAGTCTGCCCGACGTGGTTGTGATATCTGATGATTTTGCGTCGAAGGGTAAGTCGAACTAGCGATAACGGTGGCCCTAGTAGGCCTTACTCTAAAGTAATAACCGTCTGCCCCACGTAGTTGTGACATTTGATAATTTTGCGTCGAAGGGTAAGGCGAACTAGCGATAACGTTGGGCTTAGTCTAAAGTAACAAGTTTTTGCTTTTCGGAGGTCATTACCAGGCCAGAAGTATTTGCGGGGAAGGGTAAGTCAAACTAGTGGTATCAATGTTGACCCTGTTAGGCCTGGAGGTCTGCTGTGCGGTGCCATCACTATGATATGGCAGTGATCTCTGCGTCTTGCGTCGATGGGTAAGTCAATATAACGGCACTCGTGATTCTAAGGAGAAAAAAAAAACATAAAATTACGTTAATATTCTAAAATTTGAAATCTTGCAATTTTTTTATATAAAATGCATACAAATAACAAAATGTACAGGAAATAAAACAATTATTAAAAGTGCATTTATTCAAGAAACTAGTCATATAGAGGGGAGCATAATTATGGGTTTATGGGTCATTCGCGTGGGCTGACCGACGTAGTCGACCACAACGAAGCCAGATTCGTCGGTCAGCCAACGCTATCGGCCCATAATTATGCTCCTCGTTACGGTAAACAGGTCGAGCAATATTCGACTTATAGAACGTGAGTTACCCGCTTGCATACAATTAATATGTTTGATATGGCTTTAAGGCACTGGTTCCACCGCGAGCTACTAAACTATGAGCTATCAGCTATTTCAAGGGACAAAAAATGATCGCTCCCGTGTAAATAAAAGAGACATATATGTCATAGCCGGGCGATCGTAGTTCATCGCCGGGCGATGAGCTATAAATATATATCTCTCTTTTATTTACACGAGAGCGATTGTCTTGTGTCCCTTGAAATAGCTGATAGCTCATAGCTTACTAGCTCGCGGTGGGACCAGTGCCTAACGTTCAAAATTTAGAGGGGAATTGGTGAAAATTTATTGCAACATAGATTTGGGTCAACTTTCGTCAACTGTTTAGCGACATTGTTCAGACAATGTGACAAACTAGCGAGATATTAACAGAAGTGTCGAGGTGTGACATTGTGATAAGTTGCTTGTTAGATACTTCTGTACTGAAACTTTGAAACTATTCATGAAATAACACAACTTATACGGATATATAGCGTACTCGTATATTAATTCAGCATTCCTGTTCATAGGGTCTTCTCTTTAAAACTATCTTTTCTTCCTATTATTATAAATAATAATACACGTTAGCGCCGTCCCATCTTCAACGAACTAATGTAAAAGCGGGTGCAGCGGCGGAAAGCGCCAAAATTTTTAAATATAACAAATATAAGAGCCTGGGCAGAGAGTACCATTTTGTACCGTTTGGCGTAGAGACGCTAGGTCCATGGGGTCCCAGCGCGCACAAACTTTTTGCAGAAATCGCGTTTGATGTAACTGGTGACCGAAGAGCTGGCGGCTTCCTCGCACAACGTATCAGCATTGCGATACAACGAGGAAATTCCGCCAGCATCCTTGGTACAATGTCTCAAGGGCCTTTTATAGATTACATGCTGTAACTAGTTAAGTACTTGTAGTTATTATAATAATATTGTAATTTCAATAATAATGAAATTAATATTTAAAAATATATTTGGGGACAACCTTACACATATCGATCTAGTCCTACGGTAAACTGTGTAAGTAAGGCTTGTGTTGTAGGTACTAGACGACGATATATAGGTATAATAGATAGATACATTTAAATACTTAAATACATAGAAAACACCCATGACTCAGGAACAAATACCTGTGTATATCACACAAATAAAACCATTACTGGGATTTGAACCCAGGACTGCCGGCTTCATAGGCAGGGTCGCCTCACTAGGTCACACCTGTCGTCATTACACAATTATAATTTAGCCGTTTTCCCACAGACTTCAAGCCAAGAATGTGCTGATCAAGGGCGGGGAATGGAAGCTTGGAATTGATGAAGAGCCCCTGCCCTTCCAAATCGTTCAAGTCAAGAATATCGTTCGCCACCCCTACTACAAACGTGGAAGGTATTCTCTTTATATTTCATCTTTTTCAACCCTTTGAAATCCAGGATGCCATATTTGATAATTATGACTTAGTTTAGATTCTTGCCATTGTTGGCATCCATCATTTATTAATCAAACATTAAATAAAAGAACATCCAACCAGCTAAAGTCAAAAAAACACTCTTGTGAATAAAATGCAACTTTGCTATCTGTTTAAATAAACAGTTCTTTCCGAGCTAGTGAGGTGAAAAACTGTGTGTTTCACTCGGTAGCAAAGTAGCTACCGAGTGAAACACACAGTTTTAATTATCAAACAAGTTTAAGGCTTCACAAATGTTGATACGCTTTAATTCTCACAGCCTCCTCAACGACGTTGCGATCCTGGTACTCTCAGAGAACCTGAGATTCGCCAAGAACATCTATCCGATTTGCTTGCCAAGCGCGCAGGACACGCTTGATGCCTTCTACAACGGAGCTGGAGAATGTATAGTCACTGGATGGGGCAAGCAAGTGTTGCAAGGTAAGAATTTTTAATTACAAGGCTCTTTGGACCCGGGCATGTCCTTAAACTACGCCCAACAATGAGAAGGCACAGCGAAGTATCACGCTTGAGTCTGGAGAAGCCCGACTGGGGAAGTACCTCCTTACAGAAGACCACAGCCATAATAGCACTGCTACCTTTCAGGTATGTAGTGTTGTGTTCCTTGTGGTGAGTTATTAGGTTCCCAGAGCTCCAACAACTCTTAGGGTAGGCAACGCGCATGTGAATCCTCTGGAGTAACTGCTTACTATCAGGCGGGCCGTATGCTAGTTAGCCACCGTCGTTGTATTAAAAAAATGTGTACGGCCTGAATGCTAAGGGCTGGAGGCATAGCAGTAAGAGCGTGCGACTTGCACGGAGCTCACAGGTTCTAACCCCGGCTTGCAGTGTAAATTTGAAGCAAAATTTCAATAAAAAAAGAACTCCTAAAAAGGAGTTGTATTCATTACCTTGTTTTCTTAGAAATACTTTCTCAAACCCCACAACAAAACGTTTAAATAATATCTTATTTGTCTTGTTCTCATTACAAATGACATGTTATTAATGATCTCACGCCTCGTTTATCGTCATTACATAATTTATGTCACGGCGACATGACAAACGATATGACGACATGGGTTACAGGTTAAGTGACAAATCGGTATCGCGTAGGGTTTTATGTAATCTCAAATTTGGGTTAATTGACTTGTTTAGGGAAAAATAATATCTCTATGGTTCGTTATACAGGGTAATTTTATAAATGTTGTGATGGCACCAATGTTGGACACCTTAAGCTGACAGGCACCAATGATGGACACTTAGTTCTTAATTCAAAAACCATAACATTATAAATTGAATATGTACAAATGCACAACACTTGACTCCTTTGAAATAAGCGCTAATGTTCATAATTGGTTACTTGTCCATTACTGGTGCCGTCACCCATTTTTTACCAGAATTCAATTTATTTATGTTCTTATTAGGATAATGTTATTATTATTAATAGAAATATAAATGCTTTATTGAACACGAAATAATATAAAAACATTGTTTGTTTCGGTTATTAAAGCTTACAACAAGGATTTTTGTTAAAGTATTTATTCTTCTCATTAAAAATATTACATTAAAATTAAGATAATGTATTTAAATGCTTGTATATTATTTGAAAGTACTTACGAGAAGAATCTTTGATAGATCATACTTAATAATTAATAACACATATATTATGTATACACTATAATTTATAAACTGTATGCGTGCGCCATATTGAAAATACATTACTCGGTCTAATTCGAAAAAAAAATTATTATATTAAAATCCATTAAGTAGTATTTTCGTGGAAGAGTAACAAAGCATACATACATACAAATTTTCGCGTTTATAAAATTCATCATCATATCAAAGTCCAGTGGATTCCCGCGATCTTCCCACGCTGCGCCTTCCGGTACGTGGTCGTCTCTCGAGAACCTTTACGCCCCAACGGCCACCGGTTCACATATAATGTGCGCCGCAATTTGCGATCTGGAGTGCTATATCGGTTACTTTCATTCTGCTGCAAATGACATCATTTCTAATTTTATATAATTAGTTACATGTTGAAGAAAGTCGTAAGTTTATCCTGTATGCTGATGTGTTTTTTTTATAAATAAGTCAGTTTTAAAATGGCGGGTTTTTTAAAATGGCGGCGGATCATTTGTTTTCTTAGGTAGGATAGAGTCAATATGGTTTACATTTTCGTTAGTAAAGCCGGTAGAAATCGGCTTGAAAAGACGGCCTATTGTTATATAGGGTAATATAATAAACGTCTAAGTATGTAGATTTTTAATATTGTATGAGTTTATTGGTTTAGGAAAATTAGGTTTAACGGTCATATAGTATAACTATTATACAAAAATCATCGCGATGATTTGAGAATGTTTTATTTATTTGATAAATACATTTATTTACAGAAATTACAATCGTATTATGATAACTACAAGTACTTAACTAGTTACAGTATAAAATCTAAAAAAGGCCCTTGAGGCATTATACCAAGGATGCTGGCGGCATTTTCTCGTGGTATCGTAATGCTGATACGTTGTGCGAGGAAGCCGCCAGCTTTTCGGTCACCAGTTACATAAACTAGACGCTTCGCGATTTCTGCAAATTATTAAATTAATAAATTTTACAGGACATTCTTACACTAATTAACTGAGTCGCACTAAGCTCAAGTAGGCTTGTGTTGTAACTCAGCCAACGATATATATAATATACAAAAACTTAAATACTTAAGAAACATCTTTAACTGAGGAACAAACATCTGTGCTTGTCACACAAATATATGACTTTTGAACCTAGGTCTGTCGACTGTATAGGGTCACTACCCACGAAGCCAGGCCTGTATGCAATAAACAGTGATCGGCACTATTGGTACAAAACTTTAACAAAACGTTTTAAGTGGACATAAAAGAGTATACCGGGTGTGGCCTGTAATAGGAGCAAAAATTTTAGGGATCGCTTCTACACCACGAACGAAACAACATTTGTTTTGCAAGTTTAAATAATTGGGTAATTTATTATTTGTGATTTTTTCGAACAAAATAAATAGCATTTTCAATGAACAGCATCCAATAGTCTAGTTGACGTTTACTGTCAGCCTACAAACATCATAGTTTTTGTAATACATTGCTTGCTTGGAAAATCTTTTTTTATTAATATTTATTAAACTATAAGTTATTTTCAAAAGTCGTAGAACAAATGTTGCTACGTTTTTGGTGTAGAAACGATGCCTAAAGTTAAAGCTCCTATTACAGGCCACACCCGGTATAGAGTCATAATAGTACATTTCGATACTAGTGAAAAAAAAATTTTTTTCGACGAGGGTGAAAGTTGGAGCCCGAGTGAAACGAGGGTGACAATCGCCCAAGTCTTAAAAAAGTTTTTACACGTGTATCGAACCCAATTTTTCATAACAAGTGCCTTAAAAAGTGAAATTTACGCACGCGAAGCGTGCGCAAAGTGCACTTTTGCGCACTAGTTAGGAAAAACTATTATATGCTTACACCCAAATATATGCAATATTGAGATTCCGATATGCAATTAAATTAGACAGTAATTTGCCAAAGTTATTCGTATTTTTCTTGATGGTAAGTATTACTATACCTCAGTTCAACAAGTTCTGTTAAAGTTTTGCACCGTTAGTGCCGATCACTGCTAATAAAATCCTAGATTTACTCACGAAAAACTAAATACAGCTAACATATTTTCGCAAACCATAATGTTTTAATAAACATAGAACAATCATATTGTGTAAACACTCACTAATGCCAAATTTATGTTGTATTGTTTTCAAATACGGGTACAGATATTTTGTAACGACCAAACTATTTACAAAAATATGCGTTATCTATCAACACTGAGGAATTTATAGATAATAATTATACACGCTACCAGTGTTACTAAGATGGTACCATGTTAAGTAATACCATATACATATACAAGAAGGTATAGTCGAAGACCGGTCGGGTGAAGTACGGACTGCAGAAATAATATTTGGCAGGTTATTAAATATTTATTTTATGATTTAAGTTTCTAATATTTTACTATTTCATATTTACACAGGCGTAACTAAATATATATTAGAGGACCTTGCAGAAATTGACTGAGCCCCACGGTAAGCTCAAGAAGGCTTGTGTTGTGGTTCAGCCAACGATGTATATAATACAAATACTTAAATACATAGAAACCACCCGTGTCTCGGTCATTATATTATTCTATTATATATATCTTTCAGGGGTGTTTGACTCGGGAATAAATATCTGTTTTTCATGTGATATGCTACGTACAAAAGTTATTTAGATAATTCAAAATTTTAATGAATTACTATTTTAATATGTCATTCTTTATTAAATATGTTTATAGTACTCCATTATTGTTAAAAAGAAAAGAATAAACGATGTAGGTACCTATTATTAATTATTAACAAACATTTTTGAACTAGACTCGTGATTCTTCAAAAAATAATATGCTGTATGAAATTAGTTAGAACAGAAAAAAACGGGAAATATTGCCAAAAATCTGTTAATGTACCAGAAGGACGTTTGCCACCATTGTCATAAAAAAGGAGCAATATACAAAAAAACGTCATTTTAAAATAAATAAGTACTGTGACATTTTTATTTCTTAAATAAAACGAACCTTTCAAATCAATATTTAAATATTATAGACAATACAATATTACAATACTCATTTAGAATAAAACAAAATCCCGATATCATTGTCGTAATGCTGCGACTTAAAATTTTGATATTACTTATACCATGGGCGAATTTATTCGCTTCCACACGCATGTTATTTTACATAGTACATACAAAAATGATAGCTATTAGTCATCGCATAATGACTTAAGTATTGTTTCGCTGAGCCCACGAGTTGACATTGATAGCGACGAAGGCTAGGACGAATCTATGTTATCGCGAAATTAACATACAAACGTCTTGAATACATTACTTTAAATCACGTAATAGCTAGAAAAAAATGTGATTTTCCTTGATAACTTTACATATTAATCGGCGTGTTTTCAAGGCAGGGCACAGTGATATAAGAAGGCATTTTTCCATTATGTGATTATATTCGATTTTAACATCCGACCTGGCCGTTTTGTATGCACTGTTTTAAATATAATAAAGGAACAATTATAAATTTACATTAGATAAATACCTAATTAAGTCCTATCGTATTTAGTGAGCTCTTATGACATTTGCGTGAAGTTATCTATGCACAATATTTTTAGAGCAATAATTATTGTAAAAAACAATGTTTATTTAAGTATACATTTTACTTTTCAACCAAAATGTTAGTATTATAGTGGTGATATGTATAAGGACAACAAATTGTTATAGTACTTTCACTATAAATTACTACTTACTATAAAGTACGAATATTATTTTGGTTTTACATATTCGTCACAAAATATATGATTGTCAAAAAAAGTTTACTTCAAGTTTCAAAGTTAATTATATTTTTAAATATTTAAGTAATATTTTAGTAATCACAATTAACATAACCGAAATCTACATAAGTGTTAAAGAATGCGTAACATTAACAAGGTTGGCAATATTTCCCATGCTGACGGTACGCCTTAGCATTGACCCACAACCGCCGCCGGCGCAAATTGCGCTTTCCTTTTCCGATGTGACGCTTTCGTCGAGATATTGCAATTATCAGAAACTGGGAATTCCGATGCGTTGTTTAACAATATATCTATCTTTATATAAACTTAAAGTCCAGATTGACTTAAATCAATGCCAAGCCATAATCGTTGTACATAGAAAGCAAAAACTTGACAACTGTTTGTATACAAAGACAACCATTATGAAGAGATTTTTAGAAATTCAACTCCTAAAAATATAATTTTGTACGGCGATATAGAGTTCGCGGGGTATTAATTAACTAGGTAAGTTCGTAAATTATAAATTTATTAATATTGGTTTATAAAATTATGCTAATTTGTGTATATTTTATGGACGGTAGGTGACCTTGCCTTCAACACAGAAGATCCCTGGTTCAAACCCTAATAAGGGCGTTTATCTCTATTTGTTGTACCTGGGTTATCTATGTATTTAAGTATTTATATGTATTTATAAATTATATATATAGTAGTCTAGTACCTACAACACAAAGCTTCTTGAAATTCTATATGGCTAGGTCGATTTGTATAAGATTGTCCCAAAATATTTACTATTTTATTTGCTTGGCGTACGTGCACCAGGCACCGGCTGTTTTAGTATTTCTCCGTTTTGTTTGCAGATTGTTCTTGTTACATAACTCTCCTTTGTTATTATACTCAATATTTTAACAAAACGTACCGCTATTAAACTTTACAAGGTAACCTGAAAATAATTCCTAAATTGAATGGACATTTCATAAACTTAGCAGAGCCACTAGTTTAATTATTTTAAACAAAGGAGAAATGAAAATTAAATATTTGAATAAACTATGTATTACTATTATTCTCTTCCGTCATAATGAACGCAATATTAGCATAATTAGTCAAAAATATCACCACATTTTACAAAACTGATCGGAAGATTCATTATGACAAACGTATCCTTTAGGTGAAAAACTTATCTAAAGCGTAAACGTGTCTATACACGCATGTCGGCGTTCTATATTAATTCCCTGCAAAACTAGATAGACCACCAACGACGAAATATGGTCCTTCAGTCAAGTTTTTCACCTATAGTATCCTACTTATGTGAACTTGAGAGCCTTAAATTCAGGTCTGAAAGGAGACCAAAACTATTACAAGTTACCCGAACCAGGGTATGTCCGTAAACTTTGACTATATTCCACCGGAGGACGTCCAGCATTGTCCCTTTATAGCGACGGATCATAGTGCGACCAACCCGCCTGGCAAGCGTGGCGTTCACGTTCGTGGCTGATAGGAAAGTTTACGTATAGGTACTGATACTAAATTACACCTCGACTTTGCAAAAGTTCAATATCTGAACTGAAGAATCGGAGAAGAGTTGGAATATTAAATTCACAATGAGCTAGAAAAAAAAAAACGATACACGTATTTTCCAATGTTAAAGTGTCGACCGAACCTCGCATTCCTCTTGGTGCTAATCAACACAGTTTATTTATACTGGCCAAAGGCCAATTGGCCGCAATGTTGACTCGACGGCGTTTGCATTTCATAATCGCCAAAAGCCTTAGTTAAATAAATGCTTGGGAATACCCGCGACTACTGGCAATAAAATAGGCGAAATAATCAGGAAATATTGCCTAAAATATGTCAACTCAATCAATTTTTTGTCATTGTGATATGTAACATATATTATATATTAGATTAAGGGTCGATATTTATAAATGATCGATTAGGAAAGAATAGTCTTTTGACGACTGCTAAATAAAAAATTGAATTAGTTTAATATGCATATGCTTCATTAAAGAAATTATCCCTAATACTCACATAAATAATTTTTACAATAGGATTAAACCAATATCTAAAAATTGTTTAACATTTTAGGGAAATCAGGCAATATTTCCGGTGTAAAATATTTGGCAATTTAAATATAAACGTATATTAGTTTTATGTAAAGGTTAGCAAGACCATTCGCTTCTGTTTATACCAAACATAACATTAAATTTAACCAGCTGTTAGAATATGTAGAAAACATTTAGTATATTTTCATTACATAGCTAAGTAAATAATACGTACTTAACGTTTCCAGTATAGAGTCATAAACATACAAAACTAACTCGCAAATATGCCAATTCATTTAAATTCATCGATCTCCATTACGCTACGACCCGAGACTTGAACCCGCGACCTCTTATGAAAAACCATATTAACATAGAAATCCTTTGACATTTAAGATAAAAAGTTACTTATTATAAAACAGCTTATGCGCACGGACAAACAAGTAGAGTTAGGATTTTGTTACGAATCTATTGCGAATATGAAATTGCTGTGAAATTATGCAAAGCTTTTGAAATCTAGGTTTAAGATCAACAATTTTCAGATTTTATTAATAGACGTTTCATTTAACTGAAAATGTCTTAAGATTATTAATATTTGGACATAGGAATGTAAAGGGTGGCGAAACTTAAGTAGCAGTAGAAATGGCCGTTGGGACCAAAACCGTAAAGATCGAAGGAATCCACTGGGTGTGGTTGGCACAAATCCGGTCACTGTGGGTGGGTGGGTCTTTAAGGGAGGTATATGTCCAGCAGTGGACATCCTTTGGCTGATCTCATGATCATGTTGATGATAGCAATGCGAGGAGAAGTTTCTTCCTTACCACGGTGTCCAAGCCATGCGATCCTAGGCACAATGCTTGTCTGTAGCCTGGAATTAGTAGCGAAGGCGCCCAACGTGTCAACACGACTATCTCTTCTCTTCCTTCACATGCGTCCAAAATCTATTTCTCCAGACTCTCTGGATCTGCTCAGATGTCCGAAGAAAGAATAGTACACATTGGGTGCAGATAGTAGATTTGTGATGGTTTTGAGCTCGTGGCGTTTTGTTCAAGATATCCGGAACGTTCTGCGCTAATACGTTTCATCATAATAACAAAATTTGTAGCTGTCAAAATGGTAAAATATATCATTGCACATTCTAACCTCAAATATCTGTTCTTAATAATAAACTCCGCCAAAAAGTTTGTAGCTTTTGCTTTAGTTTAGACATAGGGACAAATTTTAAGAATAACCTAATAGTTATTTTATAAACAAGGGAGTAAAGGTTGTGTTGCTGATATTGAGACTCGAACGAAAGATTCCAAGTGGAATGGTGAGTGTTGGGAGAGTTTCAAGGCACGATACACTTTGGTGCCGAGTGAAACACAATAAAATGCTGTTTTTCTATCTGTTTTTAAAGTATAAAAACATATTAGTCATTTTATTTTATAAAACTATTTATAATTGAATGTATATTTTCAATGAATAATCTGTAAGACTAATAAGGAAAATTAAATGTATGTACATTTTTTTATACGGGCTTTCCGAGCTAGTGCGGTGAAAAAGTATTTTTTTCGGCAATATTCCCCTATTAGCAATAATACACGTGTATAAAATATATAATCATGCATTTTACTGAATTGATTGGAGATTATAAAATTCAAGGATCTATTGGACCTGTTGACCCCAAATTATGTTTAATTCGAGGTTAAAATAATTTTAATATAAACATGAGTTAGTCTATGTAATCATTTAATTTAATTAATATTGCTTGTATTTTATAGCGTGAATGCTTTAAAATACAATTAATTTCTTGCTTAAGTATTTCTTATGATCTAAACGAATATTTTACAAAACGTTGTTAACCTCTTGTGCGCCAATGGAAAATCACGGCGCGACATACTTTTATGCTATAAGACGGGATGGGCGGTGGAAGGGTTAAAATAACTGTCCATGTTTCCAATAATGTTTTTTTGGGGCATCGACATTAATATATTAATAGTATTTTAATAATAGAAATTAGATTCAAAAGGTAGTCCTGAACACGGCGCGCATAGTCCGTGCAAAAATAATGTCGAGTTTTGTGTTATTTTCGTCCTCAAAGTTTTTTGATTTCGAGTACACAACTGACATAAATCGACCCCTATATTGTATATGTACAGTGATATGGATAAATTTAAGATGATTTATTTTAAATAGTGAGAATTTGTTTAGCTTTGTTTGAAAGCTTTATTTAAGACTAGTTTACTCTGTGAGTTCGTCGGCCATCTTTAAAGAAAGGTTGCGGGATAAAAATTATCCCATGTCCTTTCCCGTAGCTCAAACTCTCTCCAAACCATATTTCTTCCCAATTGATTCAGAGGTTTAAGCGTGAAGAGGTGACAGACAGAGTTACTTTCGCATTTAAAATATTAGTATGGATTTTAAACAGAAGACCACAGCCATAATAGCACTGCTACCTTTCAGGTCTGTAGTGTTGTGTTCCTGATTGTGAGTAAGGTTCCCAGAGCTCCAACCCCCCTTAAAGGCCGGCAACGCGCTTCTGACTCCCCTGGTGTTGCGGGTGCCCATGGGCGACGGTAATTGCTTACCACCAGGCAATCCGTCTGCTCGTTTGCCGCCTATGTCATTAAAAAAAAATACTTAAATATAATTTATAGAACACAATAAGATTTATTGATTAAATTATCTAGAACCTACTAAAGTTAAATTAATATGTTCAATGTCACGCATTAGTTTGGTCCATCTTTACATATTTATGAGATGATAACATTCTTCCAATGATAGAATCATTTACACCGAATCGAACATATTTTTGACCGTAATATAGCCGAAGGTAACTTACGTTTTATAAGTCGAATATTGCTCGACATGTTTCACTCCGTAAGAAGGAGAATAATCATGAGCATTAATCAACCGCCGCAGACTAGAGCCAACGCGAATGGCTAATGATTATGCTCCTCGTTACGAAGTGAAACATGTCGAGCAATATTTGACTTATAAAACGTGAGTTACCCGCTTTTATACAGTTAATATGTTTCAATCTCACGATAGTTTTGTGTTTAATAATAACAGAAGGTATTCATATTCTGGTCGTCTTAGTGAGTTGAGTTAGTTAAAAAATCCAAAATTCAATCACTATTTTAAATATGTCAAAAAAATAATTCAAATGTGTAAAATATCATCATTTCAGCCGTGAAACGTCCAGCTTCATATGCCTCCTACAAAACAATACTTGTATCATATTTGGAGGAGTTGTCATAGTCACAACGCTTGGTAGGCTGATAAAAAAGGCGGGGAGTAAAAAATATTGTATTCCTTTGTGTTTGTCCCTTCTGTGGTCCATAGTTTAGTTTTAAACGTCCATTAAGATGGAACAGCAAATTTTGTATATGCGGATTAGAGTACATTCAAAAATGTATAAGTGGAGTCTCTTAATTTTGACATCACCAGGAAATTCGTGACAAAAAAGTTTTTGACTCAATTACAAGCTTCTGGAAGAAATTCACTCTTGTTAAGCTAAATTATATTTTATTAAGGTTAACGATAGTTTAACAATGTTTTTATTTCGGCAGCTGATCATAATATACGATAAATACCGCTGATAAATACCGCAATATTATGTAATGCCTGGGCATATCGTGAAACGTGCAAAACATTTTTTAATTCCCTGTGTCTATGGCTATATCTTGTCAGTTTCTCCCTTCGAGCACACACAGAAACATTACGATAAAAAAATGTAATATAATCAGATTATTTATAAAATGCTGTAGTGAAATTTTACAATATTATGTGTGAAATATTTCAAGCGTGTGTGTTCGTTACGGTGTGAACGCGGTCTGACCTTACTTAACATATTTGTACAATTTATTAGTTTAAGCTGCCAATTGTAGATCTTATTTCTTTAGCATTAATATCTATATTTGTACGGCATTGTTTTTATTATTAGGCCAAAAAATGCCAACGCACGTAAAAAGCGCAGAAATCATAGGTGAAAATCTTAGCTGAATCAACTGCCCTGTGAGTTTAAAGTAATTTTGGAATGTTCGCAAGCTATATAAATATTAGCACCAGTGGGTAAATATTAACTAAAAAAAAAGAAAGAAAAAATAGAAAAATTTCACTCGCAGCGGGACTCGAACCCACAACCACTGGATCACTAGCCCAGCGCACTACCAATCGCGCTATACGAGTACCGCTTGGACTTGTCAAATTTTTCTACTTTATCCTTCCTGGTATACGTCATTACGGGCTACGAGTCAATTTTTTCTATTTTTTCTTTCTATTAAATATCGATGATATGCTAGCAGACGTTTCTGCTTAATATTAAAACTATCTACGAGTATGTATCACTCACGGACGTCCACTGCTAGACATAGGGCTCCCCCATAGACCGCCACCGGGAGCGTTTTTCAGCACACTACAGCTAGCCACTCCTGGCAACCAGGTCATTTGTCCAAAAAACAATTACTAAATAAATAACTTTTACTAGATACTATATTTTCAATCTATTCTTTCTAACCGTGAAACCAATTTCAAACAAGTCATAACCTGATCCTCTCTTGCAGCCCATCTCCTCGGCTCCATCATGCACAGCATCAACGTGTCCCTGATCAACCCTGGCGAGTGCCAAGCCAAGCTGGCGCAGGACTACCCTCATCTGCTGGAGCAGTATGACCAGGAGAGCTGTGCTTGTGGACAGCCCACCAACCCTGTTAACAATATTTGCAGGGTAAGTTATCTGGTGACCACCTAGCCCTGCCTATGAAGCCAGGGTTCAAATGCCAGTCAAGGCATATGTTTGTGTGATAAGCGCAGATATTTGTTCCTGGGTCATGGGAGTTTTCTATGTATTTAAGTATTTATATGTATCTATCTATTATATATCGTCGTCTAGTACCACAAGCTTTTCTGAGCTTACCGTAGGACTAGGTCGATTTGTGTAAGCTTGTCCCGAAATATTTGTTTTACTTATTTATTAAAGTTTTTCAAGTGCAAGTTACAAATGGATGAACTCACGTGTAATTACACCGCACTAGGCGACATGTTTCGGGTAAGCTCTGGTACCCATTTTCAAGCCGAGTCAGGACACATCGCTCGCGTTGAGGGTGTATCGCTCACTGCTGCCCGCTACCTAGCGTTTCGCTCGGACTCAGCTTGGAAACGGGTACAGAGCTTACCCGAAACATGCCGCCTAGTGCGATATAAGTACACGTGAGCTTATAAGCTTGTAACTACCGCACCGCTCGCCACCGTCAGGGAGTTCACCCACATACTTTAAAACCAAAATGGTCGCGTACCCAACGGTTTCAGAGGAATTTCCTCCCGCGTACGCTAAGGTTGTGGAATGAGCTTCCTGCAGAGGTCATCCCAAAGGACTACAGTATGGGGTTCTTCAAAAAGGGTGTAAAGAGGTTTTTACGGAGTCGATGATGATGCCTCGGTATTGTAAACGTCCATAGGCTGCGGTGACCGCCTACCATCAAGCGGGCCGCATGCTTGCCACCTTTGTGGTATAAAAAATAGTAAGTGAAAACTAAAATGTTTTTTTTTTGTCACAGGTCGATACCGGATCCGCGCTGGCGTGTACCACAGATAATGTGCACTGGGTGTTCAGAGGCGTGTACTCTTGGGAATCAGGTCTGTACAAGCGTCACGTCTAGCCATAGATTTTGGACCCGGGTATGTCCTTAAACTACGTCCAACAATGAGAGGTAGGGCACAGCGATGACCATCACGCTTGAATCTGGGGCAGCCCAACTGGGGAAGTACCTCCTCCTTACAGAAGACCACAGCCATAATAGTAATGCTACCTTTGAGGTATGTAGTGCTGTGTTCCTGATGGTGAATAAGGTTCCCAGAGCTCCAACCCCCCGCTTGTGACTTGTGTTGCGGGTGCCTATGGGCGACGGTAATTGCTTACCACCAGGCAATCCGTCTGCTCGTTTGCTGCCTATGTCATAAAAATAAAAAATAAAAATGCTGTCAAGACAATTGATTGTAGAGATCGAAACGAAAAAATAATGTATTGGAATGGCAGTTCGAACGACAAGTCACTTACAGACTAGGGGGCCGATTTTTGAGAGTCGCACTCGAATTCACAAAACTTTGACATCGGAAATAATTATATACAAAAGTTTCTTACCATTATTTTTGTACAAAATGTATAGTTTCGATACCCATGATTATTAATTGATATCAGTCATGCTTCTAAAATACCATTTTTTCGTGTTAGAGAGAGTTTAAAATGTCACGAATCGAGCGTCGAGTGCTCAAAAATTGGCCCATAGATACTGATTTAAGCTTTGAGAGTTAGTATGAATTATTAATAATAGATTTTTCTTTATAAAGAAATAAGTTTAATATTTATTATTGACATTTCGTGCGAAAATAATGGTAAGAAACTTTTTTGTGTGATTATTTTCGTCCTTAAAGTTTTTAAATTCGAAAAGGACTCTCTAAAATATGCCTCCTGAGATCTAATACCGGTATTATTTTCATACTAATTAACTAGTATTAAATCTCGGTATTCAATTTTTTATTGCATATTTTTGCATTTTGTTCAACTAATCCGATAACGTATTTTCCTTACTTAAACACCGTTAAAGAAGATAAAAGAAAAAGTAGAAACAAATAGCACTATTCCAATTTTCCGTACGAGTAGTACACACAGCAATACTCTTACATGGGTGGACCCTATGCCTTATATAATAAGGTCCACCGATGTATAGCTAAGTGTGTTGTGGTTAGTACCTGCAAGGATGGAACAGTCCAACAAAGTTTAAAATGTCACAAGTCAAGTACCTACTCGACGCTCCAAAATTTCCAATAATTTCAATTTAATTAGCTAGTGTGCCGAGCACTAGAAGTTTTACTTCATACATACATAGATAGATTTCAGTCGTATGCAGTCCACTGCTGGACATAGACCTCCCACAAATATGACTTGTATCATCTTGGGGGGTAGTTGCCATAGTCGCCACGCTTGGCAGCGGGTAGGCGACCGCAGTAGCTGTAGATTGGGTTTCGACGGACGCTGCTGCCCGTCCGTAGGACGTTTCCCTTTGTCGACTTACGACACCCGCGGGAGGAGATGGGGTGGTGCTATTCTAGTCAGCCGGCATCACACGGCACATTTTATTTCACCTTGAACTATTTCGTACTAACAGGATTCTTTTTGCAGGATGCCAACCAGGCAACCAGCTGGCAGGTTTTTACAAGTTCGACCTGGAATGGTACGAGTGGGCCATCGGACTTCGGGAGAGTGCTCGCTTCGCCCAGTTCTCGTCCAGTTCGACCAGTCAGAGGTTCACTAGCGGCGTGAAGGGTGGAGCTAGTGGATCTGGCGTTGGGATTAAGGGTAAGATGATAACTATGTAGTTGTGCAGAGAATTAATATGGAACTTACGTCAACATTTGAATAGAACTAACTGTAGACACTGGTCCCACCGCGAGCTAGTAGCTATGAGCTATCAGCTATTTCAAGGGACAAAAGATAATCGATCCCGTGTAAATAAAGAGACATATTATATGTCATAGCCGGGCGATGGTAGTTCATCGCCGGGCGATGAGCTATAAATATATATCTCTCTTTTTTATTAACACGGAAGCGATTATCTTTTGTCCCTTGAAATAGCTGATAGCTCATAGCTTACTAGCTTGCGGTACCAGTGCCTAACTTCGACAGTAAGAAGCATAAGATGTAGGTATTCGCTTGTTTTACGCAATTGATCCTCACAAATAACGAATCGGTTGTCATATATGAAAAATAAAATATAATTAAAACTGTTGTAAGTCATGTTACTACTTAGTTACAAACGGATAAACTCACGTGTAATTATATCGCACTAGGCGACATGTTTCGAGTAAACTCTGGTACCTACCCATTTTTAAGCCGAGTCAGCGCACACCGCTCGCGTTGAGGGTAGCTTTAGTAGAACGCCGATATGCGTGTAGACACGTTACTACTATAAAGGCCAGCTTATGTCATACGAATCCGGATTCCACAGCTCTGTAGACAATCATAACATACTAGCTATAGGCACATTTACCATCAGGTGTGACTGAGCTCAAACGCTGGTCAGTCTACAAAAATGTCGTATTGTATACTAATATGTACTAATTTATGCTTGCAGGCGGATTCGGCGCTTCTCTCGGCGGTTTTGGCGGCCAAGTCGGTTTCGGCTCAGGACAATTCGGCCAATTCTCCTCCAAAATCACTCAAGCATCCTCCTCCTCGAGCGAAAAAGGTGCCTTCAGTGGCGAAGTCGCAGGCCCCGTCAGCAACAGTTTCAGCGCATCCTACTCCGAGAAGAAAGTATTCCAATCCGAACCTAAAATCATTACGTACACCACGAAACCCGAGATAGTTACGTTCACGACCAAACCGGAATATTTCACGTTCACAACGAAGCCTAAACTAGTGACGTACACAACTAAGCCACAGATAATAACATACGAAACCTCGGGAAGTGGGACCAACCCTCAGTACGTCGCGCCCGGTGTCACTTACAATCCGACTTTTTCTGAATTAGTCGGACAGCATAAGCACAACGCTGCCTGCAAATGCTTGGACGGCAAAAAGTAATGTAAGATTTCTAATAATCTGATAAAATTGAAGTTATTAAATTCGATTAAGTTATGTAGAAGACTTCGGAATTATTCGAAACTCCGTTGACATTAAGATTTCGACGGAGTTAAGGATGCTTTTTAATGCTTATAGCATTTAATATTGCTTTCTTGCTTAATGGAACGGAAAGTAAGATAAATTGTGATCTGTATGTATTTTAGATTTTTTAGAATACAACTTTTGTAACATCTATTAATAGAAAAGTGAATAAGTTATTATCTAAAATACTAGAAAAAATGTTGTAATTGATGCGTATAGATCGCTTGATGTAAAATGCTCTAAACTGCTAGAAAATATTTAAATGATGATACTAAATAAAATACAAGTAATATCAATTTGATACCTTTAAACAATAATTATTAAAAGTAGTTTCTAGCACTTTAGTTAGCATAAAACTCAATTTATTACACTTTTAAAATATTTTAAAATAAAACATGGTTGTGCCATAACCTTGGTCTTAAAGACAGTACAAAATATAATTCGGTTTTATATCTTATTTTATTTTTATTATATTAAAAACATCTGTAAATAGATAGTTTATATTACGCGAACTTATCTTTAAAATCTGAGCTTAAGATTTCACACTGTTCAATTTAAATGTTAATGTAACGAAAAATCGGAATGTTAAAACGTTTGTCATAATAACTAAATTTACTTTGTCATAAAAGGTGTTTTAGTATTAAAACTGCCAATTACAAGCCGAAATTGCACATCTATTTATAAGAAAATTGAAAGCTACAGACATCGGACCGTTTTGGTAATACCAAAATGGTCAACTGTCTAACCGCTTTCACAATAATTATTATATTTTTATAATAATTCGCAATAATTGTAAGTATTTAGTCAATACATATACGTATAATATTGATGTATACATTTTCTAATTGTTATAATTAGGATTAAATAATTGAAATAAAATGGAGGTACTTTCAAACTTAGTTGTTTTTTTTCCTTAGTTATATTATATTGTTTTTTTTTTAATTACACAATTTGTATCATTTAAATAAATAAATAAATAAATATTTCGGTAAATTTTACACAAATCGACCTAGTCCTCCGGTAAGCTCAGTAAGGCTTGTGTTGTAGGTACTAGACGACGATATATATAAAAGATAGATACATATAAATACTTAAATACATAGAAAACACCCATGACTCAGGAACAAATATCTGTGCTCATCACACAAATTTAATAAATGCCCTAACTGGGATTCAGGACCATCGGCTTCATAGGCAGGGTCACTACCCACTAGGCCAGACGGTCGACAAATGCGGTCAAAGTCTCAAAATTGCTATACACGCCTTACTGTCTTACTATTAAGGTACATTTAAAATCATACATACATAGAGATAAGGGGGTCATTTTTGAGCGTCATGTACTCGACTCGTGACATTTTGATCTGTAAGAAACGACGAAATGATATTTTTGACACCGGAATGCTGGAAATTAATAATGGAATACCTAAAGTAGATACGTAATCAATCATATTAAGGTTTGTACGGAATCCTCGGTGGGCGAGTTCAACTCGCAAGAGCGGAGACACACGCGCGTTACCGATACTTCTAGTACACACCAGTACTGACTATTATTTAATTAATTAACACTTTCAGTAAGACTAGCAAATGAAGGGCGCTACAGTCTCTCGAGACGAGATATGTCATCCGTCCTTCTTTAATAAATACATGTAGAAAAGGATGGTTAGCCTATGTCGCAGCGATATACTGTCGTACCCTTCATAGGTATACTAGATCTACAGGTGAACTTATCTCAAGTGAGTTAAACTTATTAATATTAAAGTAAACATTAAAACAAACTATTGAAATATTAATGGACCAATTTTATTTTAACATCGTGAAGCGCCATCTATTAGCCACAATATCAACTACGTAGTAAATATTAACAACTACGCCATCTAGTGACAAGTAGCGGTATTTCATTGTACGTCGCATAGCGTAACTTTTGTACTTAAGTAGCTATATAGTTAGTCCGGGCATGTCATAATAGAGGTCGCTGAAAACAGTATAAAACGCCATCTATCGGTTACTGAATGTACTACGTTATTGCTGTAGTAAGCTAGGCATAGTCCTTTAGTTCGTGTTAATAGATGGCGCTTCGGCAAAAATGCTTGGATAAACGAATCCTCCTATGTATTTAAAAGAACTAATAATTAAAAATCGTTCGGATTTCAGTTTATTTCAGCGTAAAAATTCTTTATATTAGCTCAACAGCTGTCGAAAAGTAGGTAATTATAAATAGTTCTCTACAATAGTTATTTTTTTTATCAGATACACTCCATAGACATAGACAATCACATTTTTACACTTTTTATTTTCTTGCAGTGCAAGTATTTAAATATTATGTAAGTATGTGCGGATGAAATCATGCAATTCAATTTTGCAGCTGATCCTATTTTTCTTTAACCTGAAATTTAGCACACGTTCGGTGACTACGTAATATTATGGTACACAGATCTGATCTGATGCTAGCAAGATGCTAGAGCCGGACGGAAAGTAGCCATAATAACTCCTCAAATACACAAGATAAACCCGTCATGTTTAGGCTCGTTAGAATCGTCTCAAATGAGCAGTTGATTGTGACAAAAAGGTATAGAAGGCAAACAGAGATATAGTTTAAATAAAAATGGCTTCCATCAATCCTGATGATTTAATATAGATAGAAGGCAAACAGCTTGTACCAAACATTATTTTGACAGAACCTTATTCAGAACCTTTTTCAAAACATTTGATATCTTCTTGCCCTTTTATCGTCTCTGTCAAAGTTTGGTCATTACTCATTAGACTGACACAGGGCACCCTGACAATCAAAATTCGCCGTAAACAATACCAAACAATCACAACACACTTTTAATCCAAAAATACATAATTAATGTAATGGCGTCTTTCCATTTTTAGCAAAATACATGACAGACAAAATGCAACTAAGTCAGAAAGTCAAGATTAACACATCTTCAGATGAATCTGACGAATCTGAATATAATCTGAAGAAAAATATGGCGACTTTAAAGACTATCATGCTTACTGATCATGACACTGGTAAGGACACGCGACTTCTTCTTTTAAAATATAGCTTCCATCAATAAATCAATCGATAAATACGCCAATGTCAAGTAAAAGTAACAAATAAGTAAAATAACATCAAGTTTGCTTAGAGCATGACGTTGTTCATAAAACGAAATTATTTTATTGTCATAAGTATAAAAAATACAGTATATAAACATTAACTCAAATAATAAAATAATACAAAAATAGGACTAAAAACTAACTATACTAAATCTAAAAAAGGTCCCTTCGGCATAGTGCCGAAGACGCTGGCTGCGTTACCCCGCTGAACTGCGAGACAGATGCGTTGAGCGAGGTAACTGCCAGCTCTCCGGTCACCTGTAGCGTCTCTGAGTCTCTTCGAAATAGCTTTGAAAAGACTCAGAGCGCTAGGGCCCCAAGGACCTAGGGTCTCAACGCCAAAAGGGACAAAGCAATATTCGGCGCTGAGACCTCTATACTTGTCAAACTTTCCATTTTCCGCCGCGGTTGCAGCGGCTGCCGCCCTTAAGGAAGTAACTTGGAGATGGGACGGGGCTAGTGTGTCGACGCAGGTTGCATCCCAAACCAGCACCCGCTGTTGTTCATTATATAGTAGGTCTTGCGTTCTGTAAAGTGGTAGCTGTATCTACCCTTACCATGAGTTGTGACATTGAAGTTTTCGATAACGAGTATCGAGTTTACTATCTGTGCATCTCGTTCGCACTAACTCTGCGTTTAGACATGCTGGCTCGTCACTCGACGAATCTTTGCCAATACTTGAAATATAAGAAAAAGCGACGAGGTCCTCCGACGTCCGAGACGGGATTTGAACCCGAATCTCCAGCTATCGCGGCCGACGCCTTAACCAAACGCCTTAAAAAGCAAAGCGACTCAAAATATTTCATAAAAAATAATTTGACTTGTTGTTAGTTGCAACCAAATACTAAATGAGAGTCAATGAGTGACTTGGGTTTTTATATTATTGATATTATTTGATCGTCGAATATTTTCATCTACCCTCAATTGCTTAAGTAGACATTTGAGGGTAGATTTTGTTTATTGAACTTACACATAGACATACCATTTAACTAGACGGAGCGTGCTAATAATAATACCACGATCGAAAGGGATGGTCTTATGTAACTTTCCATAGCTATGGCAGAGACGGCGCTATTTTCGTCCGTCCTTGTCATAGTCTCACATATTTTTGTTCCCCTCCAAACTGGACCCTTCAGAACTGTCAAAGTTGGAGGGGAACAAACAAATACAATTGGAGTTTTCTTGGGTTTTCAACCAAAGTTGCGGTAATTAATACAAAATAAGCTAATATTTTTGTTATAAAGAATGTCCTGTAAAGCAAAACTATAGTGAATTGTTACATTTTGGGCTACAAAAGCCAGAATATCTTTGTCCCTTACTGGCGCACGCAGATGCGTTCTCTAATCATTATTCCTCCTAGAATTTACATGATCAGTTATTAGTTTTTTTTTTTTAGAGAAATCGAAGTTGTTTTCACCGACGACTTTAGTGGACACAGAGGCAATGTCCAGCCAGGACCATGCGCGCACGCAGGCCGACTCCAGCCGCAACCTGGACCTCGGCGAGAGATCTCTCTCGTCGTCGATTGCACGGTAATAGTGTTTTCTCAAACATACTACGAAATGTATGCGTTAATGGCACGAAATGATGCCAAGAAGTTGCACATTTATGGACTAGGCTGTGAATATGTCTAACTTTTTAAATTTGCTAACTCAGATTAGACTGACGAAGGAAAAAATACATACATCCAAGTTACAATCTCTTTGAAAGCATAATTGGTATTACAATAATCGGTTAAAAATGGTGCTGGAATAGCTTTTTCCAATGTCAATGCATTTAAAAAAAAACGAAATCTATGAACCATAGATAGTTTTATTTTTATAAGCAGTTAAAAAAGGTTAACGAATAGCTTTGTAGAATTTGTTATTTTTTTTTTGATAAAAAATAAAAAAGGCGGCAATTCAAAAATTTTATTCATCAATTATTGCACGTTCGTTTAGCTCGTTCCGATTGTTATAATTAGTATCTTTTAAATAAAAAGTTACTTACTTGATTGCTTTGTTGTTATTTTAATTATATTATTTTCTTGAAAAGTTTAAGAAAAGCACTATACAGGCTTCGGCCTGAAAGGGATTAAAGGACTCAATTTATCCTACCACAATCTCGTCCTTAAATCCCTTACTTCACAGCCTCTGCAGTAATGTAGTATTTTTCAAACATGCAATGAAATATTGTCTTTACGTTCCTTATAATAGACTCGGAAGTATGGTTTTTTGGGCGCGGCAACTGAAGGGGACGGAAATGGAATTTCATACAGAGGCAAAGATGGCGGGTGTCATAGCGAACAACTGATGTAATTTTTCAATACATTTCGATTTCATTGTTAGTTGTGATTTTGCAAATTTCATTTTTTGGAGCATTTCTTTTATTTCATTGTATGTTTAAGAAAAGCAGTATACATGCCTCGTCGTGAAAACGGATTCCCGGCCTCGTATCACTATCAGTAAATACCCACTTGGCCGGAAATCTTCATTTTCCCGGCCTCTGATGTAATGTAATGTTTTGGACCCGGGTATGTCCTTAAACTACGTCCAACAATGAGAGGTAGGGCACAGCGATGACTATCACGCTTGAATCTGGGGCAGCCCAACTGGGGAAATACCTCCTCCTTACAGAAGACCACGGCCATAATAGCACTGCTACCTTTCAGGTATGTAGTGTTGTGTTCCTGATGGTGAGTAAGGTTCCCAGAGCTCCAACCCCCCTTAAAGGCCGGCAACGCGCTTGTGACACCCCTGGTGTTGCGGGTGCCCATGGGCGACGGTAATTGCTTACCATCAGGCAATCCCTCTGCTCGTTTGCCGCCTATGTCATAAAAAAAAAAACTATTTTATAACAGCATCTTCGCTCACGTATAATAGATAATAGTTATTGTTTGCATGCGTAGATTCCGAGCTGACTTCGACAACATGAAGCATAAGATGCAGATATTCGGTGAATCCCTGAACCTGTGCAAGTGCATCGCCTTCGACTTCGGCAACAAAGTGTCGCATCTGGAGCACCGGCTGAGGATGCTGGAGAAACGGCAGAAAAGTGACAAGGTAACCTGTAGATGTGAGGTCCAAGGGGGAGGCCTATGTTCAGCAGTGGACGACTTATGGCTGAGATGATGATGATGATGATCATGATGATGATGCTGATGATCGTATAGATGTATTCAACGGGCAGTCTGGTCTAGTGGCCTGTACCCTTCAGTGGCGGAGGGTCAATATTTTTCTAAGGCAAGACGGAGCTATATGGCCTTTTTATTTCTTCATAAGCCCAATGAAAACTTTTGTACTGCGGAAATGTAAGTAAAGCCGGCGGGAATCGGCTTGTATGGACGCGCCGCTGCTGGTACCCTTACCATGAGTTGTGACATTGAGGTTTTCGATAACGACGAACGAACTATCTGTGCATCTCGCTTGTACTATTTTAGTGCGAACGAGATGCATAGATAGTAAACTCGATACTCGTTATCGAAAACCTCAAAGTCACAACGCGGGTACTACGAATCCGATGGTCCTGGGTTCAAATCCATACCATCATTGTCGTTGTCACCTATAACACTTTCACTGTTGAACTAAGCCTCCCCCAAATATGATCTGTATCATCTTAGGGGAGAGTTTCCATAGTCGCCACGCTTGACAGGCGGTTTGGCGACCGAATTCAACGACGCTGTAGCCTATCCCTTTGTCGCTTCCTATGACACCCGCCGGTGGTGCAATTTTTAGACGGCACCACACTTCAACTTCTACATTTTCAAGTTTTCTCACGATGTTTTCCTTCACTGAAAAGCGATTTATCAAATGATATTTCGTATATAAGTTACGAAAAACTCATTGGTTCGGGTCGGGCTTTGAGCCTGCGACCTCCGATTGCAAGTCGCCGGCTCTCACCACTAAGCCACCAGCGGTTAAATGTCTCAGTATCTGCAGTATACCTACGGAAAATATTATTATACAAATAAAATTACCCGCCTATCTAAATCACGCAAAAATAGTAAAAATATCTAAGATTGTTGTCGTGAAGACATTTACGCAGTCGATAAGGTAAGTAGATATTACGATAAGAAGAAATACTATTTTATATTATAGTAAAGTTTCATTTTAATCCTTTGAACGCCAAGCACCACTAAAGTGGTCGCTTTGATGTCGTGCCTGCTACGCCACCACCGACCCATAAAATGGCCATGGCTCTCTGTCTGTCTGTTACCTCTTCAAGCTTAAACCGCTGAACCAATTGGGATTAAATTTGATATGGAGAGAGTTTGAGCTACGAGAAAGGATATAGGATAATTTTTATCCCGCAACCATACAGCGTGGCTGACCGACGAAGTCGCGAGGAAAGCTAGTAATTCATAAAAAGCTATCTAACATAGCTCATAAGAAGGCTTATACGTAGTCACCCAAAGGGCAATGGAAAGGGCTATGTCGGGAGTGTCTCTGCATCAAAAATTATGCCATTCACTGAAGAACTAAAGTAACCGATATAGCTCTCCGGATCGCTAAACTACAATGGCAGTGGGCGGTGCACGCAGAACCGATCGCTTTTGGGGCGTACAGGTTCTCGAATGACGGATGCATGCCGGAAGGAGGCGCTTCTACAAGTCCCCCAAAACGTAAATCCACTGGTAAGGATGACGCATAACCGGTCATTGTCCAGCAGTGGACCTTCGGTTGATATGATGATGATGGATCTAACATATCTAATGCCAACGGACTAAATATATTATTTGGCAACCAATGCGAATATCACGCTATAATGGCGTGATTTTTGATTTATTTGACGACTGATATTTGTTCACAATTCATGTGTGATTAAGCCAGTCAATACAACTTTTATTATTTATTTATTGGCAACAATATGTAGCTCCAAATTATCGTATCGGGCAACGCGGTGTGTGTATGTGGGCCTCCCACACCACAAGGTGGTACAGTCAGCAGCAGAAGTAGCTAAGCGTTTGAGGTGTTCAAAATGAGCTCAACACATGTCTATTGTCAAGAGAATAAGAGCGCGTGTAAGTCATTTTGAACACTTGTAACGCTTAGCCACTTTTGCTGCTGACTGTACGACGACCTAGACGAGGATAGACTTCGATGGAGCAAACAACTCAGGAGCGGTCGCCTTGGCAATCTTGGGCCACTTAACAATCGAAAAATAACGATTATCTTATGATTATTTTTTATTATGCAGAAACGTCTGCTAGCGAATATCTTCGATATTTAAATCGAAAGAAAAATAGAAAAATTTTGACTCGGAGCGGGACTCGAACCCACAACCACTGGATCACTAGCCCAGTGCACTTCCAATTGTGCTATGCGAGTACCGCTTAGACTTGTCAAATTTTTCTATCTTATCCTTCGTAGTATACGTCATCATGGGTGACGTGTAGTCACATCTACCGTCAGCGTATTTAACACTGCCGAAGTCTCAATTTACATTCATCGATAACAATGTGCTACCCCATTCTAAATTATTTTTTATTATGCAGAAACGTCTGCTAGCGAATATCTTCGATATTTAAATCGAAAGAAAAATAGAAAAATTTTGACTCGCAGCGGGACCTTATGATGTTTTGAAAATTAACAAATTGAAGTAATTTTTACACCAAATAAAAACAGCATAGTGTGGAGTGATTTGGGCTAGCGGATACGGGGCCCGCACTTCACGCCGTCGGGGAAGAGATCAAGCGTTTCTGATCTCTCCCTCCTTAGTGACCTGGCGCTGAGATGGGGCCGCCGGAGGGCGCCGTAGTAGAATGTTCGCGATTTTGGACCCTGGTATGTCCTTAAACTACGTCCAACAATGAGAGGTAGGGCACAGCGAAGTACCATCACGCTTGAATCTGGAGAAGCCCAACTGGGGAAGTACCTCCTCCTTACAGAAGACCATAGCCATAATAGCACTGCTACCTTTCAGGTATATAGTGTTGTGTTCCTGATGGTGAATAAGGTTCCCAGAGCTCCAACCCACTTATAGGTCGGCAACGCGCTTGTGATTCCCTTGGTGTTGCGAGTGCCCATGGGCGACGGTAATTGCTTACCATCAGGCAATCCGTCTGCTCGTTTGCCACCTTTGTCATTAAAAAAAATGTTCGCGATCCTATGGCGCCCTCGTAAACGGCTAAGAGGGTGACGCCGGAGTGGGTGGTGTGTTTTTGTCTTGTCTGTATGCATGATTTCTATGAATCTAAGTCTCATTTGTTGACTGGTCTATACTCTATTGACATGAAATAAAAGGTGTTGACTACCTGTCCACTTGAGTCCACTCACCGTGTAACAAGCGACTTGAATTATTGCTAAGAAATTGACATAATATAAATAACGATCTACTACGCCGTTGCAGTTTGCATGCCAGACGTCAGACAGACGCACAAGATTAACAATTTATCGAAATCTATTTTTATTTATTTATTTTAAAATAAGGCCTGGTACCACGAACGTTCGTATATTTCGAGCATCTTTCTCTTTTACTCCAATTAAGACGTTATGACAGCGACAGACACAATCGTCCGTTTACGAATATCGTTTTTCGCGGTAGCGCCGAAGATACAGCTATAAGCTATAAGAAGATAAGCTACGCATTGCAATAACAACTTAACTCTGGGTTAAATCTAATAAAGGCCCTTGAGGCATTGTACCAAGGATGCTGGCGGCTCCTTGTTGTATCCCAATACTGATACGTTGTTCGAGGAAGCCGCCAGCTCTTCGGTCACCAGTTACATCAACCAGACGCTTCGCGATTTCTGTAAAAAGTTTTTGCGCGCTGGGACCCCATGGACCTAGCGTCTCTACGCCAAACGGTACAAAATGGCACTCTCTGCCCAGGCTCTTATATTTATTACGTTTATTTTAGATCTACTATTTAATAATATGTTAAATATTCATAGATAAGCCGAAAATTTCAAAAATAAAATATTAAAAGATTGTAAAGTACAATTAGTACTTACGGCTGAAATAATAATGATTTAATGTATATCTATATATAAAAACGTGAAAGTCCTGACTGACTGATCAACGCACAGCCCAGACCACTTAACCTAGATGGCTGATTTTTTCACAATAGGTAGTTTATATATCGTAAGCGCCCTAAGCAGGGATTTTTCTAAATTCTACCATTAAGGGGGTAAAAAAGGGGTTGAAAGTGTGTATGGGGTAAGTGTAATATTTAAAACTAGAGACTTGAAATATTGTGTAAACATTCCTTATTCGAATACAAGAAAAGTAATTTCAGCGTTTTTTGAAATTCATCCCCTAAGGGGTCAAAAAGGGGGTTCTTCTGTGCGTGCGAAGCCGCGGGAAAAAGCTAGTTATGTATATATATTCAATCTGTGTTATAACTTCAGCTGATTGTGTGCCACTTACGAGGGGCGTATATACACAGGGAGGCGTGACATTTTAAATTATTCATAGACTTCATAGTCTATATCAACGACAAACGTGACTACGTCTAATTAGTACAGCCATAGACAAGTCATTAAATAAGGAACGCAGATTCCGACCGGTCTGGCCTAGTGGGTAGGGCCCTGCCTATGAAGCTGATGGTCTTGGGTTCAAATACCAGTCAGGGCATTTATTTGTGTGATGAGCACAGATATTTGTTCCTGAGTCATGGGACTCATGGGTGCTTTCTATGTATTTAAGTTGTATATTTATCGTCGTCTAGTACCTACAACTCAAGCCTAACTGAGTTTACCGTAGGACTAGGTCGATTTGTGTAAGACTGTCCCGAAATATTTATTTATTTATTTAAGTTCCACTACCTACTAGTAAGTACCTACTAGTATTTAGTAAATAAATTAGTTTATAAGTGAAACACTTAGCTAAAGCACCTGGCCTATGTAGTAGTAACGTGTGTACACGTATGTCAGCGTTCTATATTGAAATGTTGACGTAAGTTCCATATTAATTCTCTGCACTACTACATAGACATGGTGCTCCAGTTAAGTTTTGTGTGTTATTATTTTTGTCTTCAAAATTTTATGAATTCGAGTGCACGTCTCTTAAAAATCGGCCTCCTGTGCTCAAACTTGTTAGTCGTTATTTATTATTGTCTCTGGAATAAACAACATGGTAGTTAGTTGTAGGTATCTAGTAATTAACTGCATTGTAAAAAGGTGACTACAGTGCACTGGTTGTCCGTTTTCATATAAAACAATATAGTTGTTAGTTACAAGAGTTAATTAGTCAACAACGACCGGTGTGGCCTAGTGGGTAGTGACCCTGCCTATGAAGCCGATGGTCCTGGGTTCGAATCCCAGTCAGGGCATTTATTTGTGTGATGAGCACAGATATTAGTTCCTGTCTCATGGGTGTTTTCTATGTATTTAAGTATTTATATATATCTATCTATCATATATATCGTCGTCTAGTCCCTACAACACAAGCCTTACTGAGCTTACCGTAGGACTAGGTCGATTTGTGTAAGATGTCCCGAAATATTTACAAAAAAAAAGAGCACCGTGATTTAGCGGTAAGAGCGTGTAACTTGCAACTCGGAGGTCGCGGGTTCAAACCCCGGCTCGTACCAATGAGTTATCGGAACATATGTATGATATCATTTGATAGTTAAGTGTGCACACACGTTACTACTACATAGGCCAGTACCCTTACCATGAGTAGTGACATTGACGTTCTCGATAACGAGTATCGAGTTTACTATCTGTGCATCTCGCTTGTACTATTTTAGTGTGAACGAAATGCACAGATAGTAAACTTGATACTTGTTATCGAAAACGTCAATGACACAACTCATGGTAAGGGTACAGGTGTTTTAGATAAGTTTTTCACCTAAGTACATCGAGACTTATGTAGACTTACGGCGCCATCTCTCGAGAATCGCCCTGTACTAGGGGAAGGCCCAGAATAACCGCATACACTTCAGACGTAAATCGTCCACTGCTGGACATAAGCCTCCCCCAAATACGACTTAGTATCATCTTGAGGGGTAGTTGTCATAGTCACCACGCTTGGCAGGCGGGTTGGTGACCGCAGTAGCTGCAGATTGGGTTGCGACGGACGTAAGGTTCCCAGAGCTCCAAACCCCCTTAAAGGCCGGCAACGCGCTTGTGACTCCCCTGGTGTTACGGGTGCCCATGGACGACGGTAATTGCTTACCACCAGGCAATCCGTCTGCTCGTTTGCCGCCTATGTCATAAAAAATTAAAAAAAAAAAACATAAGCCTCCCAAAGCGATCCAAAATGCGTTACTCGCATCCAGTGGATTCCCGCAATCTTTTTACCATATCGTCGCTCAACCTTGTGGAGGTCTACCCATGCTGCGCTTGGGCATCGAAAGAAATATTTCTTACATCAAAAGAGACTAACAACTATACATAAACATGCATTTTTTGTGGTAGCTATGATGGTGGTTTCTGGGTCGTGACACAAAACCAGTTTTCCTCACTCAGTAGTTTTCCTCACTCAGTACCCTTGCCATGAGTTGGGACATTGAGGTTTTCGATAACGAGTATCGAGTTCACTATCTGTGCATCTCGCTTGTACTATTTTAGTTCGAACGAGATGCACAGATAGTAAACTCGATACTGGTTATCGAAAAGCTCAAAGTCAGAACTTACCGCGAACAACGATATTCGCAACGGACGATTGTCTCTGTCACTCTCATGACACCTGGAGTAAAAGAGAACATGCCCGAAATATACGAACTTCGGTACCGCCCCAGAGCCTTCCTTTTTTTTTTTATGACATAAGGTGGCAAACGAGCAGACGGATTGCCTGATGGTAAGCAATTACCGTCGCCCATGGGCACCCGCAACACCAGGGGAGTCACAAGCGCGTTGCCGACCTTTAAGGGGGGTTGGAGCTCTGGGAACCTTACTCACCATCAGGAACACACCACTACATACCTGAAAGGTAGCAGTGCTATTATGGCTGTGGTCTTCTGTAAGGAGGAGGTACTTCCCCAGTTGGGCTTCTCCAGACTCAAGCGTGATGGTACTTCGCTGTGCCCTACCTCTCATTGTCGGAGGTAGTTTAAAGACATACCCGGGTCCAAAACTCATTCATTTCATTGTAAGTTATAACGTAATAATATGACTTTACCATCGCGTTAGTGTTTCCCATATAAATAACATTATCAATTACGCGTTCAAGACGTTTTTTTACGTCAAAAGAAACTTACACTAGAGCCTCAGTATAGGAGGCAGCCAGAGGCGCTACCACCAAAAATGATATTCGTAAATTTCGGACGATTGTCTCTGTCACTCCGATTAAGGCGTCATAAGAGTGACAGAGACAATTGTCCGAAATTTACGAATATCGTGTTTCGCGGTAGCGCCGCAGACGTCACATTGCGTAGGGTGACCATACTGTAAGCAAATTGCAACCCGGCTATTATAAGTATAAAAAAACTATGTAAAAAACTATACAAAAAAATGAGTATATTTTTTTGTTTTAATTTTGATTATTTGTTCAGTTGCAGAGTGAGAGTAATTACTCCTACATAATAAAGAAGAATAAAGTTTTATCGAGCAGGACTTTGAACGAAGCTAAAGTAAGTGGTTAAATAATTATATATTTTATTAATAATTGTAGGTGATAGGTACCTACCTATGTATTATTTCGTTATTATCCAAACTTTATATCGCACTTTTTTTAATTATCCTACTTGTACCTACCTTATAAAAAATGCTTAAAGTTACTGAGCTTAACAGGGGACAGACAAACAGACAGACAGGCAATACTATACGTTGACTACGGAACCCTAAAAAGCTGCAAAATAACTAAATCGATGTACCTATATGTTTTGGGGATAACTTTAAGTTGTCTATATTTGTTTTAATTACATTTCAATATTATTTTGATTTAATAGATAGTTGTATTCTAATAGGTACTAGCGTAAAATACATTCATGTTTCTTTTGTAGATTAAACATGTGAACTTCACAAATATCTTACCATTCGCTTTATCGTCGTGATAATAGACGTGTTGTTCAGATATTTGTGACCACATCCACAGCTCCGATATATCTGATGGCGACTGTACGATCACGCCTCAAAATATGGATATATTTAATGTGACAAAATCTATCAAAGACTTGCGCTATAGTAAACCAGACGCCGCTATCTACATATTCATGTCACATAGTGAAATTAAACAATAAAAAACATTATGACATGTTATGGATTTCATATTTATTGATTTTATTTGTCATTGTCAGTAATGCCCGTGTTAAAATATTTATAACCATTGAATATGGACAATTGGACACAAGTCCTTCAGTCGCGCTCGTTAACCTGTTATCACTAAGTTCCCGCGGTTTTCTAAAATCGAATGTTGCTAGCTTACATTTTCCCTAATATTCGGGTGTATATCGAATAAATTTTTCAATGGAGCTTAGTATAGAAAAAAGCACTGTTCTTTGGTCAGGAATATTTAAATTAAACTTGTTATAGAAAATTTGTCCCAAATTGCTGTCAACAGGCAAGGTACCCCGAAAGCTGTATTCTCACGCTGAAGATATGAATATTAATGTCACAATATATTTATTTTCAGAAATTACAATCGTATTATGATAACTACAAGTACTTAACTAGCTACAGTATAAAATCTAAAAAAGGCCCTTTCCTCGTATCCTAATATTAATTGTTTTATTATTGTTGACTGGTTTCTTCTCTCTCTTTATTGAACTTAACTTGTAATCCCGTTCTGATCGGGGCATTATAATATATATGCAAGGAAATATTTATCCTAGTCTGGAAAAGAAATGTTTAATGATATTTATATGGTCACTAAGTCACTGATTTTTATTGACATTTAAGTATTGAATTAGTAAAAGTTATGTACAATTTACTTTTATGGCGTAGCTGTAAAATGAACGTAAATTATGATTTGCCACACAATAGAAATGTTACAGTAAATACGCATCGGTCACGTTGAGTCGATTGTGTTTTTATTATCGGTCTTAAAAAGGAAAACAAAGTAAAGTTACTTAGTAATTTGTTTGTGGAAAATTTCTTTACCTCATAATTTGCACTTTGGGTTAAACAAGAAATGGACAGTTGAAGAAACATGTGCATTTTTTTCTTATTTTCTTGAGATAAAGTATATTTGTATAAAGTAATTAAGTGCTAATTTTTAGTTTTACGAGCTCTTTTGTTTTGATACTGATACAAGAAAAAATATTCAATTTTTATTTCTAATTTCGTTACTCTTTTTTATATTCCTCATGATGACAACCAAATGGAAATAAAGATATGTGTATACGAAAATTTAAACACTTTTCTTCCATTAAAATGGAAATAGCTCGTATTCTGAGTAAAGTGCACACAAAAAAAAAACAATTAAAAAAAGACGTGTTTTGAAAAAAACACGTATATACCTATTATACCTCTTTTATACCATATTGATATTATATTAGTAATTTTATCTTACCTTATGTTCTACCACATTTTATATCAAATATAAGTACATTACCTGCAACAGGTAACAAATTAACTCCATCTACTGCAACTTTAAAACGTTGAACAAAAAAGACCCTTCAAATAATAAAGACCATTATTTATAAAATACTCATTATTTCAGTTCCAGTACAATAAGCGCACGACTAAAAATGTTCAAGAAAAAAATATTCAAAACGAAAACAATGTTTGTAACTAAAACCTTTCATTTATTTGTATAGTATTTAGTATTTCCTTAGACATGACAGCAGATATCCTTAGGTACTTCGCCAAATATTATACATATGTACAACATATTTTGACGACCGGTCTGGCCAAGTGGGTAGTGACCCTGCCTATGAAGCCGATGGTCCTGGGTTCAAATCCCAGTCAGGGCATTTATCTGTGTGATGAGCACAGATATTTGTTCCTGAGTCATGGGTGTCTTGTATGTATTTAAATATTTATGTGTATCTATCAATTATATATATCGTCGTCTAGTACTTACAATACAAGCTTTACTGAACTTACCGTAGGACAAGGTCGATTTGTGTAAGATTGTCGCGAAAAACATTTATTTTTATATGTGTGACTATTTGTTTAATGATAGAAGAAAACGTGATCTTACATGTTAAAAAGTAAGAAACCACAACACTACTAATATCGTGCATGTTCACAGATGTGCACGATGCGGATAGTTTTTAATGAAATTACAATCGAATTATGACAACTACAAGTACGTAACTAGTTACAGTATAAAATCTAAAAAAGGCCCTTGAGGCATTGTACCAAGGATGCTGGCGGCATTTCCACGTTGTATCGCAATGCTGATACGTTGTGCGAGGAAGCCGCCAGCTCTTCGGGCACCAGTTACATCAAACAGACGCTTCGTTATTTCTGCAAAAAGTTTGTGCGCGTTGGACCCCATGGACCTAGCGTCTCTCTCTCTAAATCTCTTTTTAATAAATTCGAAAATTACTCGGATTTTTCCAAAAAATTTTCAAAATTCGAAAATTTCTTGGATTTTTTCAGAAAATTTTCACATACAATATAAAAAGTTTTAATTCTCGTACAAAATGTAAGAAGTTTCCTAGTTTTTCTACGTTATATTACCTAAACGTTTCGCAACTTTGAAAAGTTTCCGTAGCACAGTACAGTTACACATGTTATCAAAACGATGTTATCTAATGGTGATGTTGTATTGAGCACATAATATTTGATATAAGCCTCTTGTTATCAAATTCTGACGTCTCAGCACCTCCCGCCTACACACAGCGGTATTGATTATTTCTATAGTTAGTCTAGCAACGTTCTTTATTATTTTGACAGACTGATTCCTAGCATAAGTTATTAGTATTTGCTATACGCTTTCATGGCCTTGGCCTTGTCTAAAATTAATGAAGTAAAAAGTCACGCCATCGCCAGTAATATCTACATTCAAAACGTTTTAAAGAAAGGTAATAAGAAAAGAATTACATGCATCCAAAGGCTACGGTACTGCTTATCATCAGGCGTGTCGTATGATTATTGCCACCGACAGTCAGTAGCAAAAGTGGCTAAGCGTTTCAAGTGTTCAAAATAACCTACACGCGCTCTTATTTTCTTGACAATAGAGACGTGTTGACCTTATTTTGAACACCTCAAACGCTTAGCCACTTCTGCTGCTGACTATAGTATAAAAAATATGCAATCCACTAGTGATTTAACGTAAAAACATTAAAACTAAATGGGATGTCTGGCGGACATCAAACTAGGCTGAACCTGTATCTTAGGTCTTGGGACCTTGCAGCGCTACTGGAAAAATCGATATTCGTAAATCGAACGATCGTCTTTGTCACACTCATGACGCCTCAATTAGAGTAAAAGAGGAAGATGCTCGAAATTTACGAACTTCGATGTCCGTCTAGCAAACCTGTTACACACTTGTACGTTTTAATATTTTTCTATGATTTTTATTTTCCTAATAACGTCTATTGATGATAATAAAAGTTAATTGCTTTAGGTATTCTAGGACGGCTTATTTTGTAAATATTTACTAAGAAACAGATAAAAAAGTGGACATAATAAACGATAATACCGCGTATAAATCCGTGAATGAACCTTGTTTTTGTTTTTAAGAATCACACAGATAAATAGTACATAGTGCGCAAAAATTTAAATAACACAATAGACGAGCCATATAAATACCTAACAATAAGTAAATAAATTATTATATTCCTAAACACATTATTATTGTCAGTTAATAGACCAATACAACAGTCCATGACAATGGATAATATAGGTAAATTATATATACGGAGATTCACTCAGCATTCATCACAAAATGCAAATATGATACACACATGTGGAATTGTTTACTATAAATTACAAATTTATCAAAACAGCGTGTGGCGTAGCAGTGCTGGGAGAGCTCTTTGCATTTAGTACGGATTGATGTTAGTTCAAAATTTTGCCAACTGTAATGTTATGTTGGTTACCGGATCAGACGTCGCGAGTCTTTGATAAAATGCGTAGCAACGAACTATGTTATCGTCGAACATGAGTCATTAAAATACTGTCATTTATTTTATTGTAGTAATATAATGTGAGAAAGATAAGAACCTGCTAGTATCTTAAACTTACTGTAGTATCCTACATATTTCTTTTATTATACCTAGGCAAGCTAAAATATTAATTGTCATATTATTTGTATAAAAGCGGGTAACTCACGTTTTATAAGTCGAATATTGCTCGATATGTTTCACTCCGTAACGAGGAGCATAATCATGAGCCATTCGCGTTGGCTAACTGACGCAGTGAGTTACCCGCTTTTATACAATTAATATGTTTCAATCTCACGATAGTTTTGTGTTTAAAATTATTAATTGTCAGGTGAAATGCGCATAATATCATAATAATAAATTATCTGATCCTTCTGCGGGGGTCGCCAACCCGTCTGCCAAGCGTGGCAACTATGGCAACTACTCCAAAATGATACAAGTCATATTTGGAAGCCTATGTCCAGCGGTGGGCGACTTGGGGCTGATAATCTGCTTGAGGCAGGGGATTAGAGAAAGGTTTTTTTTTATTTTTTTATTAAATTAATATTATTTAGTGTCTGGATTATATTAGGTACCTACTACCTATTAAGGTTTCGTTTTAAGGGAGTTTATGGTGAATTTAGATATGTATTCTTTTATGAGATTATATCTACGGGTGTAAATGTTTATTATTTTTTTAAGTAGTTATGTTATGTCATACAAAATTCACACAAATTGTGTATTCTAAGCACTAATGGGAATTTCTTCGTGTTATGCAATAAAAACAAAACATTTCATGCCACTTATTTTTGGCGAGACTTAATCCGCTTGCGAATGTAAGTAAAAGAAAAACCGTGATTGTCAAGTAGCCGGAAGATAGGTATCTCCCACTTACCCCCATTTACAATAACTATGTGACACGTGATTCCTCATTACATCCGTAATCCTGAAATGGCAATCGTAGTTGACACCAAATTACAATGCACGTATAACGTAAATTATCAACATTTCAGTTCTCATAATCTTTTAAGGGTTGCTGTTCGGAAGCGGTCGGGTAAGATCGGTAGCTCTGTCCCACTCTTTCTTACGTATCTGTCAATCACATCACCCTATCGGTTTTTGCAGTGTCTCGCTCGCCCACTCAGTACCTATTTTTAACTCGAGCCGCACGCACGTATGTGAATCGTTAAATAATCGGTGTTTTTATTATTGAATTAAAAAGAGAAAATAACTGTTTAATATAGTAATTTAACAGGTTTTCAATTATGGCGAAGGTAAATGTTTCCAGTTATTATATATACGTTATATTATTGAAATTTAGTGATGTGCAGTAAGAAAATGTTTTTTTTTTTGCATTGAATCATGCCACCGGTGACGTATGTTCGCTTGCGATAACTACAAAAATGTAGCGAATTAGATGTGGTAAAACTGTCACGTTAGTATCTGGTAGCCGAAACGTAAGTGAAGCAAATAAGAAAATTAAAAAAATTCTTGTTTTATTCCAACGAATAATGCAACAAAAATGTGTAGTTATTTTTATTCCAAGTACATAAAAAAATAGGAAATAAAAGAATAAATATGAATACTGAAATACTGTTTTGCATAACATTTTATTAATAATACAGTGACACATAGAAGCTTGCGTTACTTACCTTAAAAAAAATTAATTCATATGTCAATAAAAATAATAAAGTTGCTTACTTTATAAGTTGCACTTATGTTATTAATTAATCTTTTGTTAAACTATAAGTATCACTTATTATTGCTTAATTATTACGGTGTCGGTGTTTTCTACTAAACATTTCCTGATTTTCCTGGGAATACGAGTTTGTTATCCAGGCAACACTGTTATCACGTCAAATCGATATCTCTAGAAAAAATAACGTGCTTGTCAATCACTCAAAATTTGTTTGGTTGTGGATATCCGCTACCGAATTTATCCAGTTTTAATGACTTCTTCAATTAAAAACCTATTACTGAGGGCGAAGCAATGTTACAAGACCTACATAGATATGACTAGGAACAGTTACTGGGTACGTTTCCTTTCATTATCTCACTAAATATGTTAATGAACTTGCGAAATTTTTTGACGCTTTATACTGAGTTTTCCGTATATTGTTACAGCACGCAATGTGTTTGTAGCCTTGTAATACGTCTGGGAATATCTGCAGCTACGCTTTCCATTGAACAGCGGTTGTATTATCTTTGTTTTTGTAGTTAATATTCAGTTTTTATTGCGGCCTTCGCTTGTACCCTTAAAACGTTGTGAATACCGGATTTCATGGTCGATGACTTTCCTTGTGAACACATCTTCCTACTTCCGTCACAAATACACCGGATGTAAACGTTTTTGCAAGCTTTTATTTAGTTTTTTTTTTTAGATTTATTTATTCATAAACACATTAAATATAGGTACAATGGGATTATGTTCCAAATCTCCCCATGCAAGCGCAACTCCCCGAATAGGCCTCGAGTGCTTGGTGGTGCTGGGGAGTGCATAAAGATGTTCTATTCCCAGTAATTATATTTTCTATACTAATATTATAAATGCGAAAGTGTGTCTTTTTGTTTGTCTGTATGTCACGGCAAAATGAAGCGACGAATTGACGTGATTTTTTAAGTGGAGGTAGTTGAAGGGATGGAGAGTGACATAGGCTACTTTTTCCAGCGGGAAAATATCTCTTTCCCATGGGAAGACTCAATATGTTACATTTTCCTCTAACCATGCGGGCGAAGACGGCATCATCTAGTTATTATATAATGGGAATTAACTGGGAACTTAACATCTCTAGGCGCATTAGGTGGCATTATTGGCAGAGCAATTTTGATGCTATCCCCAGGACAGCACAAGACCGGTAGTTGTGGAGATCTTAGGGAGAGACCTTTGCCCAAAAATGGGATACATTTATAGGCTAAAAATGTTTAAGTCATTTGGTAATTATAATATATCAAGTTGTTTTGGTTAAATTTTTGTCCACTTAGAGTCAGATGGAGCTGAAACATGGCAAACTTATAAAATACTGTAAAATGTCATCAAGAAAATTTGTTACCAAACACCATAAGTGACTGACAGAATTTAAAGAAAAGTACCAAATAATAGGTATAGATAATTTTTCTTGCCCATAATATTTTTTTAACATTTGATGTGGTAAGTAGTTGTGTTTATAAATTCATGGCAGTTTCCACTTGTTCCCATAATAACCGTCTCCTGGACAACTGATTGCTAATTTTAAGCATATTGCTGCTAAATTTACTAAAGTGCATGTTATGTAATTTCCAATGTAATAGCAGTAATGATACCCGGACTTATGTAGTTGTCCCGGGGACTATGACTAGGGCAAAGAATGATACAATACAGTTGATACACTCATTTTGAAACAGTCTGTCAGAATATCATACCAGTCAATAGTCTTTTGGGATAGGTCTGGTTGGATTCCTCGAGGAGTTGGGCTGGCTGAACTAACCGGCCTCCCATCACGTAAAATAGGCGCCCAGTCGTCGAGTTGCGGAAACCCGCCTGTATTACAATAGTCTTTTGGGAACTTAAGGAATCTTTTAGAATCTTCTGGGTTTAAAAGGTAGTAGTTTTGTTTCTTAACATTCATAAGGGCAGTTACTATTTGCTTGTTTCATTGCGTCTAAATTTATAGTGAAATCTATTACATACATTGTACTTACAACCTTTACTGCAGCCGTTAGCATTGCAGTATTCAACAACCAGTCTGGCCTAGTGGGTAGTGACACTGCCTATAAAGCCGATGGTCCTGGGTTCAAATCACTGTCAGGGCATTTATTTGTGTGATGAACACAGATATTTGAACCTGTTCCTGAGTCATGGGCGTTTTGTATATATTTATGTATTTATGTGTATCTATCTATTATATATATTGTCGTCTAGTACCTACAACACAAGCCTTACTGAGCTTACCGTAGGACTAGGTCGATTTGTGTAAGATTGTCCCGAAATATTTATTATTTAAAAATTTGCAAAACACTAGCAACTGAATAATAGACGCCATAACTAATTTGCACAAGTTAGGTATTCTATCTTATTTGTATTTAACGTTATTCCGTGATCATAAGATAAATCTTAGATGATATACAACAGAGATTCACTACGGTATTTGACATGATAATTTTATTTATTGTACAATTAACAATTTTCCTTGGAATATCCTCGTAAGGCCCATGGGCCTACCTGAAGTACTAATTATTATAAGAGTGAATCAACTATTTGTTGTTGTTATTCTGTCCGGTCAGCCAGGAGACATCTGAGGCATAGTTTGTTAGAAGAAATATGGCACCGCGTTCTACTAACACGCTTGGTAGGTGACACATTATGGAAGGGACATATCGCTACCAGAAATATGCATGTTTTGTGCATTTAGATGCCATAAAACTGTGGTTTTAAGAGTGACCCAGCGGAACGTAACCATGGCAACGAGGGACAAAGAATAGTTGATTCAGCCATAATGAAATTTTAACCCTTTAGTGCAGGGATTCCCAATCTTTTTCAACCTGCGGCGCAGTTACAAAATAAGTATTTTGTCACGGCGCCTTGTCCCAGCTATTTCAAAAAGATATACTAGAAAGAAATGATTACCTACAATAATAGTAGTCAGGTTAGGTTAGTTTAGTTAGAGGGAGGTAGGAAGAAAATTAAACATCCACAAGATGAATCTATCGTCGTTATAGATAGATAATAATTGACTTACGGCGCCCCTCTGAACTTTCCACGGCGCACCAGGGCTCCGCGGCGCACACTTTGGGAACCCCTGCTTTAGTGCATACAGTATCAAAAACGATACCGTTTATCAAAACTGAAGTGACACAAGTGGTATTCAAACGAATGTTAATTATAGAATGTGACATGTCTATACAGAGCAGTAGCGGCGCGTTAATTTTATATCTTAGGCAAGACGGAGCCGATATGACTTAGCTTTTTCTTCTTGAGTCCAAGGAAAACCGTTGAACTGCAGTAACTTAGGAAAGCCGGCGGGAATCGGCTTGTATAAACGCACCGCCACTGATACAGAGTGTCAAATGCTACATCTGTGTGATTGTACATAAGGCACTTTAGAAGCAAATTGGTGGGTTAATTTTATAAAAATGGAACAGAGTTGTATTCCATTTGTTTCCTTCGATTTTGACACAAAATAAATAAGACTTTATTTCCTACACTATAAAGAACGAATTCGAGTACCATTTTACTTGTATGGGCTCATTCAAAAATCATGTGATCGTTTTGTCAAAGAAATATAACGATTGATCAAGATAAGGGAGGGGGGAGTCCAAGACCACATCACGTGTACTTTAGTTTTAGTAGTACTGTAACGTAATTTCGTTGACTTTGTAGTGAAGAGTGGCGACTCAAAAATCACTCGAAAACTACACGGAATCTTGCCTGGGGGGTGGGGGTAGCGTTAAGATCACCAAATATCACCAAGGGGGAGGGGGGGATCAAAATAAGGTCAAAAACGATCACATGATTTTTGCACGAACCCTATGTGCGTAGGAGGTTACAATGAAAAGTGGGCACATTGCACATAGAACCGATGGCCTTTGGGCCGTAAAGGTTCTCGCTACCGCGTACCGTAAGGCGCAGCATGGGCAGAGCCCCCCACAAGGTGGACCGACGACATAATAGAAATCGCGGGAATGCACTGGACTGTGGGTCCCTTTGTCCAGCAGTGGACGTCCTTCGGATGATGTGACGATGATGATAATGAAATACTTTTTAATGTTCTCTTTATGGTCATATCTATCATAGGTAACTCTTGCCTTATATATATTTTTTCTAAATTTTGTTTTCTAAATTATAAATTTCAAGAAACTAGTTATAAAAAGTAATAAAATAAAAAGATAGAATAACAGTTAATATTCAACTGCAAACTAGCTTATAAAGCCAAAATTTCAGTTAAGTTTTTTTAAGTAAAAACCTAAAAATTATATTTCATGGATGACCTGGATTATCCCCAGGCTACCTTCCCCCAGGCTACCTTTCCCCAGGCTACCTTTCTCCAGGCTACCTCCCCCAGGCTACCTTCCCCCAGGCTACCTTCCCCAGACTACCTTTCTCCAGGCTACCTCCCCCAGGCTTCCTTCCTCAGGCTACCTTCTCCAGGCTACCTTCCCCAAGCTACCTTCCCAGGCTCCCTTCCCCCACACAGTCCGCCCGCTCTAACATTCTGATCGTGTTATACGAGCATAAGTCAGATAAAAGAGCCAATTCAAAATGTTGGTATTATATTGAGTCAGATATAATAACCATGTCAAAATGCTGGTTTTTATATTATAATTCGGGTTTTTCCGCAGAGAAGTGTTTTTCCTTGATAGTACATGTAATTATATACACGCTCTAACCTCGGCGTACAGTCAGCTCCAATATATGATTCCGCGGACAAAGGTACCTTCTGACGACCGGTCTGGCCTAGTGGGCGACCATGCCTATGAAGCTGATGGTCCTGGGTTCGATTCCCAATCGGGGCATTTATTTGTGTGATGAGCACAGATATTTGTTCCTGAGTCTTGGGTGATTTCTATGTATTTAAGTATTTATATGTATCTATCTATTATAATATATCGTCGTCTAGTACCTACAACACAAGCCTTACAAAGCTTACCGTAGGACTAAGTCGATTTGTATAAGATTGTCCCGAAATATTTATTTATTGGCCATCTACTTTGCGTGTGGCTTGCCCAATATGTCATTTCAGCTTGCTAATACCGTGGGCTATGTCGGTGTCCCTATTGCTTCTACGGATCTCATCTCAGATTCTACACAGCATCGAATATATCGGTATCTTTACTTGTATTAGGTTTTTTTCTCAATATTGAAAATATGTTCCTTGTAATAGGCTTCGAAGTTGCAGGTTTGGCTAGGCGAGAGGTCGTTAAGAATGACATAAGGCGGGCAAAGTCCTCTTTTTTTTTAAATGCCATTTTATAAATTAGTGACACAGCATCATGGATTATTGGCCATAAAAAAATTGGTGGTTTTATGACATTCTGCCACTACGCCTATTAAAAACAATAATCCATTTGTGGTACATTTTTCTGCTTGCAAATAAAACTTTTATATCTTGGTGTTTTTTTACTATTTGCATGTTTGAGAAAAGCGCCATACGATGCAAAAAGGGGCTGTCGGCCTTATAATAATCCGTCTACATATACTCGGCCGGCAACCCCTTACCTGTAGTAATGTACCTACTGTATTTTAAGATTTTTTCGAAAAGATACTATTACAAATACAGTTATATGGCTAGGACAATTGATTGTAGAATCTTCCACCTGCACACATGTACACGGTAAAATAATAGTTGTTATCTACAACGTAATGCTAGTCAATTAACGTGGCTTATTGCATTGTTGGCCGTCTAGCTACGTATCAGATTATACGTTTCGTTAATTTGTAAACAGTAATACTCGCTTCGTGCAAAAATTTTACGGCGGACACATTGGCGTATTTGTTCAAACATTCGTACTGTCTCTTGCGTAAAACACAAATCTTTGGACAAAGTTGGCGCAGTGGCAGAATATTTGTGCTGGACATGAAGTTTCCGGTATACTGCCATTTTTGATTTCCAAAAAAGCTTGTCGTATTAGTATCATTTCCAAAACGAATCTTAAGCAAAGTTACATTTAACCATGAAATAACAACTAAAACGGATTATACCTATCGCGTATACTAATTTAACCCGTTCAGCCCCGATGACACAGCGTCTGTGATCTTATTAAACCTTCTCCAATGCCAGTGACACAACGTCTGTGATCAACAATTATTAAACTCCTATGCCAGTGACACGTATTTGTGTCAAAAAAGATCGTTATTCCATGCCGGTATCACGTAAGTGTGTCCAAATAAATTTACCGCCCAAAGCCGGTGACACAACAGTTGTGTTAAAAACGTTCGTATTTCTTCACCACTGGAGTAAGAACTTGACTTATGACAGCGGCATAGGAAGAAACATTTCGTCTAATGCCAGTGACATGCTCTGAGTGATCGAGACAATTTCTACCGGCATATTGTAAGCATTTAGTAAAACAGTAACGGAGGCGAACGTGTTAAACTTCGTCCCGACGTGTCGAACCCTTTTGAAGTCTTCGTGGTCATTGGGTTACCATTACTACATTTACCACTTTATAAATTTGGTAAAATTATCATTTACCAAATTTTTTTATATCAAATTATTTAGGTCAAACAGATTGATTGAAACCAAAATCGTCTTTTCAGTGGTCAATATCTCATGTTATTCCAAGTTATATTTTTGTGGTATGGTGAGGAGGGGAGCGGTTTATATTAATATTTCAAATCTAAAATTTGCCATTAGAACCCTTAAGTATCACGATGTCCAGAGGGAAAACTCGAACCTAATTCTGTATGACACATGTATGAGTCCGGTCTAGGCCGGACAAAACAATAAATAAAATAAAAATAAAATGCATTGATTTCAGGCATTTAACAGCCCATAAATTGTTAGTAGTACATACAAAACTTATATAACTATGTTAAAAATATTGAAGTAAACCTCATATTAACCGGTAAAATTTGAATCGGTTTTTCGTAGCCTCACACGACTTCACGATACGCCATCTAAACTGCGGTTTTACATTGGTTTAACATATCATTGAAGTAAAACTCAATAGCTAACTAGATATTTAGTTTAAATTTTAAATAAACTTCAAAAACTTCATTGAAAATACTTTGTAAAGCTATGTTTTTCACACATATCAAGAAAACTAACATGGCCGCTACATAGCTACTACCAACATGTTTATAATGATATATTACGATCGTCTTATCTCAAGGCCCCGATAACCCAAACCATGAAACGCTGAACGAAACGCTTTCTTCAAGTAAATACTTGACATGTTTAATCTTTGGCCTTGCATTGCTGGCTGATTTGTGCCTACAGACGATAAATGACACATATTTTCTATATTATCTGTAACTTTAAAAAAACTGCTAAAGACGCTTTAAAAATACAATTAATAAAAAATAAATAAAAATAGAAGTATTTAAAAAACAGCTTATTTTTTAAATACTTCTATGTACCTGACGGTCGATCCTCTTCAGCTTTATTATATGTATTATGTTTAGTAGATAAAACTTTTTTTTTAATACCACAAAGGTGGCAAACAAGCATGCGGCCCGCTTGATGGTAGGCGGTCACCGCAGCCTATGGACGTTTACAATACCGAGGCGTCTTTCACGCGTTGCCGACCCCGTAAAAACCTCTTTACACCCTTTTTGAAGAACCCCATACTGTAGTCCTTTGGGATGACCTCCGCAAGAAGCTCATTCCACAACCTTAGCGTACGCGGGAGGAAATTCCTCTGAAACCGTTGGGTACGCGACCATTTTGGTTTTAAAGTATGTGGGTGAACACCCTGACGGTGGCGAGCGGTGCGATGATAAAAAGTAGCCGTGGGCATCATACCAAACAATTCCTCAGAACAAAGCCCATTGTACAAAACTCTTCTCTATGTTAAAACTATTAGTACATAAAGGTGACAATACCAAATAGGAATATTACTTGAGTAACTAATAAAGTAGTAAGTTTTTATCGGAGTTGTGGAGGTGTTCACACAAATCTGAACAACGCCACTATTGCCAAGGCGATAAAAGGCATGTTCAGATATTTTTGACCACCTCCACAGCTCCGATATATCTGATGGCGGCTGTTCATTAGTAATCTAGGATTCTATTGGTGACAGAATTTTACTGACCTATTCAATGCAAACAAAAAATCAAATTTTTACTCTTTACAAAAGTAGTGTAGAAAACTGATCAGTGTATATTTGTTTCCAGAAACTCCAGATGTGTGGGACGGAGGAGGAAATGCGCGAAGTGGCGGGAAGAATCTGCAGGAATTATCTTCATGGAGCTTGGAAGACAGTGGAACCCTCGGAGCTGGACTTTAGGAGGATCAGGTCAGTTCAGAAAATAGCAGCGATGTTTTGGCACGTTGAAAACCGGTTAAATGTAACATTAACCGGTTTAACGGGCACATTAACCGGTTTTAATGTTACATAAACCGGTGTGAACCTGCAAAAAAGACGATAGATAGCGTCCGCTAGTCTCCGAAGAATTGGTTCAAATTTAACCGGTTAATTTGACGGTTGACGACCGGTCTGGCCTAGTGGGTAGTGACCCTGCCTATGAAGCCGAAGGTCTTGGGTTCGATTCCCAGTCAGGGCATTTATTTGTGAGATGAGCACAGATATTTGTTCCTGAGTCATGGGTGTTTTCTATGTATTTAAGTATTTATATGTATCTATTTATTATATATATCGTCGCCTAGTACCTGCGACACAAGCCTTATTGAGCTTACCGTGGGACTAGGTCGATTTGTGTAAGAATGTCCCGAAATATTTATTTATTTATTTATTTATTATTTATTTAATTTGAGTTTTACTTGAATGTTATGTTAAACCGATGTAAAACCGCAGTTAATATAGCGTAACGTGAAGTCGTTTGAGGCTCCGAAAAACCGATTCAAATTTTACCGGTTAATATGAGATTAACTACAATCTTTTGTTAATACGACGAGACTTTTTTACGGTGACTGATGATGGACGAGTGAGTTTAAATAGATAAATCCATATATCCAGTTTTAGTTGGTTAATTTTAATGAGCCTGTTCATTAATTAACCCAGTAATTACTAAACACATTTATAATACTCCGATTACCGATTTAAAGCGGAATATACCGGTATGTACCGCTAGTTTCTGGTCGCACACAAATCTTTATCGCCTTTGTCACTGTACGATACCGAAATAATACCGATTGGCTACGTTTAAATTATAATACCGCACGTTAATATTATAGGTATAGTTTACCACCAAGAGGATATAACCAATATGGAGGCGACACACGCACTAATTTCTATCGGAAAAATTCTGCCGTTTTCGGCGCGGGGGTGAGGTAACACACATAAATAATGTTAACACTAATGCATTTTTTACGTGCGTCGCTACACACGCACACGTCAAAATTATCAAACACTAGCATAAACTATATTCACACAAGTTCATGAACTATGACCGGCGGCCGAGTAATTTTGGCAGAGGGGAACGCCTGTTAATGGCTACTCCATATTGGTTGTATCCTCCTAGGTTTACCATTATACCTAACTTATACCTAATACCGTAACCTGTAGTTCTAACTTTAAGTCGAATCGGTATAGTAATTTAATAGCGTTTCCATACCGCACCGCAAACCGTTTAAAGATATATTTATGTAGTTTAAGCTTTCTATAGCATTACATTAAAATACATTTTCATTATATTATTCTAATTATCAATTGATCAGTTTAAGTATATATTTTGTTGACATCCACGTGTACTAGTGTTGACATAAATATTAATATTATTTGACATTAAATGACATGCAATAGAATATAGATCCATATATATTATACACCAAATACTGGTTGTTTGTGACGTGCGGACATTATTAACTATATGTCATTTTTTATACTGCTCACTTTCGCATATGAACTATTTGTATTTAAGATGACAAAATTGTTATTTAAGCCCTTTGTTCAACAATAACTAAATCAGTAGGAAAACAAGAACAAAGAGCATGAATAATAGTGCGTAATCAGTCGTTCTATAAAGTAAGTAAGTAATAAACACGTACACTCCTTAATAGTAAAACGTGTTATTTACCTTTTACTAGGTACATCAATTGTTGAAATGTTATGGGTTAGACTATGATTATATATTTTAAAATACACAAATTAAATTTAAGCACAATATGAAAAACCTTTTATATATTTTTGAGCGTCAAGTACTCGACTAGTAACATTTTAAACTCTGTCAGACACGACGAAAAGGTATTATAGAAACATGAATGATATAAAGGCACTACCTCCCACGAACGCTTCGGCTGTGGAATGAGCTCCCTGCCACGGTTTTCCCGAGGGATTACAGTATGGGGTTCTTCAAAAAACGAGTGTACAGATTTATAAAGGGTCGGCAACGCGCACGTGACACCTCTGGAGTTACAGGCGTCCATAGGCTGCGGTAACTGCTTACCATCAGGCAGGCCGTATGCTTGTTTGCCACCGACGTCGTAGAAAAAAAAAATATATATATTAATAATCGTGGCTATCGAAACTATAGATTTCGTACAAAAATAATGGTCAGAAACATTTGTGTGCGAATATATTCGCTTTATTTTCGGCCTTTTCTTTTCTTATTTAATACGTAGTAGTAACTGATGTTTTCTTGTGTACATACCTATATATATAAAGGTATGAAATATAAGAAGATTATATTTACTGCGTTTAGAAAAAGATGGTTTTTAGTGTTAAAAAAAGAAAAAAAGTGTGTGCTTAATACTTTTGGCCAAGGCTGTAGTGTTCCTTGTTGTATACTAATTCTATGGTGTACCGAACTTTTTGAGTACTTCGGATGTTACCAACTATATGACGCTGACTGTACCGCGAGCTAGTAAGCTATGAGCTATCAGCTATTTCAAGAAACAAAAGATAATCGATCCCGTGTAATAAAAGAGACATATATGTGATAGCCGAGCGATCGTAGTTCATCGCCGGGCGATGAGCTATAAATATATATCTCTCTTTTATTTACACGGGAGCGATTATCTTTTGTCCTTTGAAATAGCTGATAGCTCATAGCTTACTAGCTCGCGGTACCAGAGCCTATATCTGAGAGTTTTCACAAAATAGTGCACCCAATTAGTGAAAGTTGTTAAGAAAAGTTATATCCCTGTCAGTTTCGTGACGACAATTAAGCATTCAATTTCGATTAAACTTGGTTTTTATGTACGTTTTATAAACTTGAATCGATATTACAATCTAATCAAGACAAAAAGTTGATCTTCATAAAGATTTCATGCTTAATTCTCGTCACGAGACTGACATCAGTGATTTAACTTTTCTTAACAACTTTCGCTAATTGTGTGTACCAAATAATGAAAACTCCTATCTAGGAGCCGTGTACCGTGTATGTAGGAGTAAAGAGACAACTAATAGAAAAGAAGAAAAGATGAAAAATTGTTTATTTGGCGTAATAAAAATAGATGAAAAACAGTATTATGTTGTCCTGAGGCTCTAGTGTAAGTTCTTTTGACGTAAAAACAGGTTTACCAACGCGTAAGTGATATTGTTATTTATATGGGAAACGCAAAAGCGACCGTGACGTAAAGTTACGTTAAAAACTTACACTCAGGGCTCTGATATATTGCAATATTCGCAAGGATCGAATGAATAAGTATTTAAGTATTGAAATCGATATAATGCTCAAGTCTTAGCCTTGAAAACGCGACGGCTTGTAGCTGTGCAACGACCCTTCTTTGTTTACAACCAAATAAACTTGACTTCAAATAAATTACTGACTGGTGTGGCCTAGTGGGTAGCGACCCTGCCTGTGAAGCCGACGGTTCTGGGTTTAAATCCTAACGTTTGTGTGATGAGCACAGGTTCCGGAGTGGGTGTTTTCTATGTATTCAAGTATTTGTATGTTATATATCTTTGGCTTGATCAGAACACAAGCCTCATGCTACCGTGGGGCTCAGACAATGATAAAGATATCCTGTCATGTTTCATCATCATCATTACAGCCGTAAGTCCACTGCTGGACATAGACCTCTCCCAAATATGTCTATCATCTTGGGGGTAGTTGCCATAGTCACGCTTGGCAGGCGGGCTGGCGACCGTAGTAGGTGAAAATTGGATTTTGACGGACGCTGGTACCTAGTTGGATTTTTCCTTTGGCAACACTAATAAATAAATATTACAGCACGTTCTTCCACAAATAGACCGAGCTCCACAGTAAGCACAGAGAGGCTGTTGAGGATACTTAGCCAAACATATATATATAATATATACAAATACTTAAATATATAGAAAACACCCAAGAGTCATTAACAAATATCTGTGCTCATCACACAAATAAATGCCCTTACTGGAATTTGAACCCAGGACCATCGGCTTCATAGGCAGAGTCATTACCCACTACGCCAAACCTGTCGTCAGTAATAATAATTTAGACTAAATCTCCAAAAACATGTTAAAATATTTACATGTTGCATGTCAATTCATTGATCGTTAAAAATATCACGTGATTATACTCTGTCCGTTTACGAGTAGGTAGTTAAAAAAGGTAAACAATCTTGACATGTCTTTTTATTGAAAATCAGTTTTGAAAAATAAATCATGACAAGTATGTGACAATTATGAATCACATATGGTTATTTACATTATTTCGCTTTCGTAAGTAATAGTCACTGATTTTTAAAAAGCGTTTTTCTATAAAAAGACGCATCAAGATTGTTTACCTTTTTTTAACCTAAACAGACAGAGTATAAATATTTTAATATTGTTCTTTAAAGACCATAAACATGCCACGAGACCTTGAAACGGTCAGAGACAAAAAAAAAGCAAGTTTTAAAAAAAATCGATGACTTTGTACAAGAAGTCGCATTGTTATACTGATCGTTCGATTTTCTTGGTAAACGTTTTCTTGCAAATAACTTTAAACGGGGTTTTTGCATGATGTAATACGTTGTGTTTATGTTTTTTTGTGTTTTTAATGTTTACACTTTTTTGTCATTTCGCGTTGTCGATAGTAAGTTTTTCAGAACCGGTCTGGACACGTTGTAAAAAGCTAATCGATTCTATTATAAAACATATTCTTTCTGCGAGCGTAAGGTAAAAAACAAGATTACTTACCTGATTTTAAGCTATCGTCACTTTATAGTAGGTACTAATTCTACTAATATTAACCGGGTACGGTTGCAATCAGATATATCAGAGCTGTGGAGGTGGTCAGATATATCTGAACATGCACTTTATCGCCTTGTTTAGGCGTTGTTTAGATAGATAGGTATAAATTAAAAACTTGTAATCTATAAAGTAAATATTGATGAAATTTTAACAAGAGGTGTGTTGAGAGTGCTGCTTTAACACAAAAAACGTGATAAAAAATTATCAAACCGGCATCTGTTCATGATTTTGAACATTAAATAAAAATTGAGCTGTTCCGTAGAAAAGGTCAAGTATAAGTTGACGAAAATGTATGAGAGTTTTTTTTTTTCAATTTACAAAGTTAACCCAATAGTAAAAATTGTTACAAAACATAACCAGATGTCGGCTTGATAATCTTGTATATCAAGTTTTTATAACACCAGGTATATGTATATATTCCTGCTTATCAATTTCGCTGATGGTGTCCTGAGCAGTCAAGGTTTCTTCTTTCTTTCTTTTGTGAGCTCTGATATGGCTGGCCAGGCCGAACTGGCTCTTATATATTCTGCATTCATGGCAGAAGAGCTGCCCAGACATATTGTAGGTATATACGTAGGAGGGCTTAGGTCTCTCTTTACGTAAATGGCGAGATGACCCTGGCATTTGCCTTTACATATACATATGACTAAATCTCAAAAAATCATGTTTACAATATATATTAAGAATATTATGTGAAAATTGAAATAGATGACGCATACTTAGAAAAGGCTAATGCATTTTTCCAGTGCCCTACCAATTGTGCTATACGAGTACCGCTTAGACTTGTCATTTCTATTATATTTATCCCTCGTACGTCATCATGGGTGATGTGTAAACACATCTACCGGCATCGAAGTCTCAATGAAAATTGAGACCGTTAAGTATTTAATACGCTGGCGGTAGATGTGTTTGTACAGTCAGCAGCAGAAGTGGGTAAGCGCTTGAGGTGTTCAAAATGAGGTCAACACATCTCTATTATCAAGAGAATAAGAGCGCGTGTACGTCATTTTGAACACTTCAAACGCTTAGCCACTTCTGCTGCTGACTGTACATGAAAGACTTTTTAAGTAATTCTTAAGTAGGTACTGGGAATTAGGTTCTCGTAAGGTTACCTATACTTAAAACCGGATGATAAAATCGCTGTGATATACCCAAGGATGTAACGAATGCAATTGCCATTGAATGTGTGTCATCGGAATATACCCAAAGATAACATTATTGATAACAGACTTACTATTAAGAGTTTGTAAACTCGTATTTTTCTACGCAGTTAATGTATTTGTCAATGACCAATATAATAGTGTATGATTCATTGTTATATACCTAGAGTTTTGTAGATTATTTATCATGGAACATGATATAGAAAGGGCTACCCCTCAGAGGTATTGATAATATACATAGACGGCGAATGAAGTCTGAAAAATGACCCTACAACTAGTCCACAAAGGCGGAGTCTAATAGAGTCAGTCAACCGCGCATGACTATGAGGATATAACCAATATGAAACCGACACACGTACTAATTACTATCGGAAAAATTCTGCCGTTTTCGGCGCAGGGGTGAGGTAACACACATCAATAATGTTAACACTAATGCATTTTTTACGTGCGTCGCTACACACACGACAAAATTATCAAACACTAGCATAAACTATATTCACACAAGTTCAAGAACTATGACCGGCGGCCGAGTAATTTTGGCAGAGGGGAACGCCTGTTAATGGCTACTGCATATCGGTTATATCCTCCTAGGCGCATGAGGTTTGACTTTACAACTTTTTTTAATAGTGAGAATTTGCTTATTAGTAGACAGAACTTTTCGTAGAACGAATAAAATTTAACAAACGATATAAAATAAAATAAAATAAAAATAAAATCTATATATATAAACGTGAACGTCCTGACTGACTGACTGATCAACGCCCAGCCCAAACCGCTTAACCTAGATAGCTGATTTTTTCACCATAGGTAGTTTACATACCGTAAAGACCCACTAAGAAGGGATTTTTGGAAATTCTACCATTAAAGGGGTAAAAAAGGGGTTGAAAATTTGTATGGCGGTTGTGTAAAATTTAATATTAGAGTCTTGAAATTTTGTGTAAACACTCCTTATTCGAAAACAAGAAAAGTAATTTCAGCGTTTTTTGAAATTCATCCCCTATGGGGTCAAAAAGGGGGTTCTTCTGCGCGTGCGAAGCCGCGGGCATAAGCTAGTTAAGCGCCTCCATGCAGCGACTGAATATACCTACGTAAACTTTCGTTTACGTAGGTATATTCAGAGCTCAGAGCCCTAAGTGTGACTTTTTAACGTAACTTTATACGTCACGAACGCGTTTGCGTTTCCCATATAAATAACATTATCACTTACGCGTTCGTAAACGTTTTTTTACGTCAAAAGAAACTTACACTAGAGCCTCAGTACAAAACGCCTCCCAATAATAATCCCAATAGTCCACTGTCAGTTACTTCCCTTCCCGTCAGGTTTTTTTTTTAATTTGATATAGTAAAGCTTTATATGAGTAAAATCGTACATATACTCGTAATACTTGTTAAAGATTTTTTTTTTTAGATTTGTTAATCTAAGAATCACGCACGCACAGTAACCCGAGCACAGAGGACCCGGGTATCAACTTTAAATGGGAGTTTTCAAAAAATAGTGCATACAGCGTTAAATTTAATTAAAAACTTGGTTTTGATGTTCGTTTTATAAACATCTATCGATATTACAACATCATTGAAGGCAAAAAGTCGATCTTCATAAAAATTTAATGTTTAATTGTCGTCACGAAACTGACAGTGATTTAACTTTTCTTAACAACTTTCACTAATTGGGTGTACCAAATTTTGAAAACTCCCAAATTTAAACGGTGGAGTATACTGCTATCGCCAACCCGCCTGCCAAGCGTGGCATGAAACCCAGAATGATTGGATGATGCGAGGAACCGGTCGTCCGTGGCTACTTTAAACAAACCGCATATAATTGCATTCAGACATATTTTTGGCAAGTTTTAATATTCATTTTCCTTAATAACAAGGCCATCTTTAAATCCAACAGCTTTATAAGATCTTTATGTATAATATTGTTTACAGTGGCGGCCTCTCAAACTTCCTGTACTACGTGGCGCTACCAGAGGACCTGACGAAGGCCAAACTCCGGGAGTCCATGTCTGTCGAGGACTCCAGCTATATGGGAGGCGTCATGAACCGGACTTACTCAGGAGACGAGCCTAAAAAGGTACGTGCCTTGCGGCGGTGGTATGTCCTTATGGACCTACCCTTATGGGCTCATTCAAAAATCATGTGATCGTTTTTTTGGGGGGAGGGAGTCAAAGAAATATCACGATTGATCACGATCGGGGAGGGGGGAGTCCAAGACCACATGACGTGTACTTTAGTTTAGTTTTAATAGAACTGTATTCGGTGTGATGTACAGTGACCGGCACTAACGGTGCAAAACTTTAACAAAACTTGTTAAACTGAGGTATAGTTCATACTTACCATCGAGAAAAATACGAATAACATTGGTAAATTACTGTCCAATTTAATTGTATATCGGAATCTCGATAAGTATATACGAATATTTGGGTGTAAGCATATTATTTATATGGCTATGTACACTCTTTTATGTCCACTTAACAAGTTTTATTAAAGTTTTGCACCCACAGTGCCGATCACTGGTGATGTAACATAATTTCGTTGACTATGTAGTGAAAAGTGTCGACTCAAAAATCACTTGAAAACTACACGTGACTTTATCGCTAAGATCACCAAATATCATCGGGTTTTGGGTCAAAATAAGGCCAAAAACGATCACGATGATTTTTGAGTGAACCCTAAGAGTCAATTCCCGCCGGCTTTACTAACTTTCCTTGGTTCCGGGACCCGGGTATGTCCTTAAACTACCTCCAACAGTGAGGTAGGGGCTCAGCCAGTCATCACCACGCTTGAATCTGGAGTAGCCCGACTGGTTTAACTCCTCCTTATAGAATACCACAGCCATAATAACACTGCTACTATAATATTTGGTATGCAGTGTTGTGATGGTGGTAAGTATGGTTCCCAGACCTCCGACCCTGCTTAAAAGTCGGCAATTCGCTTGTGACCTCTGCTGTTTCAGGTGTCCATGGGCGACGGTAATTGCTTACCATCAGGCGATTCATCTGCTTGTTTGCCTCCTTATTTCATAAAGATAAACTCTAGAAAAGGCGCAGCCATATTAACTCCGGCTTTAAGAGATTAATGGACTGGTAGCCACTGTTGGTTTAATAATACATTTATTCAGAACACTAAATAATAAACAGTTTAGCAAAAACTTTGACAAATAAAGACTTCAATGAAAACAGTTTTATCGTTAGATAAACAATTAAACACGTTTCGGGAAAAACCTGTTGATTTCAGTAAAAATTGAATGTAAAAATATCTTCGCAACAAGTTGTTATCGGAATCATAGTTCTTTGAAATAACGGAAACATTAAAAAAAACAGGGCGAGAGTAGAACTCAAGACTCTTGGACACATGCATAGATCTCTACCAACTAATGTAAACAAAAGATCTTTTCTTAAAAATGCACTACAATGTTGACATTAATATGTTCTTCGATATTTAAATCGAAAGAAAAATAGAAATAATTCGATTTAAAAATATCGAAGATATTCGCTAGCAGGCGTTTCTGCATAACAAAAAATAATTTAGAATGGGGTAGCACATTGTTATCGATGAATTCTCAATGTAAATTGAGACTTCGATGCCGTTAAGTGTTCAATACGCTGACGGTAGATGTGTCTACACGTCACCCATGATGACGTATACAACGAAGGATAAGATAGAAAAATTCGACAGGTTTAAGCGGTACTCGGATAGCACAATTGGTAGTGCACTGGGCTAGTGATCCAGTGGTTGTGGGTTCTAGTCCCGCTTCGAGTCAATTTGTTCTATTTTTCTTTCGATTTAAATATCGAAGATATTCGCTAGCAGACGTTTCTGCATAACAAAAAATAAATTAATATGTTCCTTAAATAGGCCTCAAAATATGTGGTTGCAAGAGGCATGAGAGTTTGTTAAGTTTGACATTGCCGGCATAAGGCCAGCAAGCTCCTCTTTTTTAACTGTCATTTCACATAAATTTGTGACACAGTATCTTAGAGACTGGCGATTTAAAAGATGACAGATATTTTATGACATTCTGCCACTACCCCAATTAAAAACAATAATCAATTATTCGTTCATTTTTCTGGTTTATTTGACATGTTTATTTTATCTAAAAATTTTTGGTTGGGAAAAGCACTATACATACCACAACGTGAAAAGGGGTTGTCGTCTTCGTAACTATATACTCGACCGGCAACCCCTTACTTCCCGGACTCTGTATTAATGTACTATTATTTTTCAATGTTGGTACAGTACAATGCACTTATGAACGCAAAAATAAATCTACTACCGAGTCTAACCCTACACCTGACCCCGAGAAGATTATTACCGGCAAAAAACTCAACGAAACTTATTTTTTTTCAAAACAGTAATACACAAATCTTATAGTACATAATTTTGCGTAGTCCCACAAGAAAACATACCAAACAGTTTAATAAAACACTAGATGTAACAGAAAATACTAAAATATGGAAATAATAAGGTATAAACAAATTTTTCTTCACGAAATAGACATGCTTTGATATGTTTTCTTACCTGAACTGTGTCATTTCAATAATCTGGCAGTACATACAATTGATGAATCAAATGCTGGGCGTTTTAGTTACAGTTTCTGGTTTGGGCCATGCATGTTTGTCTGTCAAATAATCCTCTACTCTGTAATTTTATGAGAGGTAGGGCACAGCGATGACCATCACGCTTAAATCTGGGGCAGCCCAACTGGGGAAGTACCTCTTCCTTACAGAAGACCACAGCCATAATAGCACTGCTACCTTTCAGGTATGTAGTGCTGTGTTCCTCATGGTGAGTAAGGTTCCCAGAGCTCCAACCCCCCTTAAAGGCCGGCAACGCGCTTGTGACTCATCTGGTGTTGCGGGTGCCTATGGGCGACGGTAATTGCTTACCACCAGGCAATCCGTCTGCTCGTTTGCCGACTATGTCATAAAAAAAAATAGCCGTTGGTTATATATATGACTACATTAATTTATTACGTGCTTTTACTTGAGAATTTATGACTTAAGCTATGATTATTAAATAACGCGTGACAGGTACTTAGAACATGTACATACGGCTTCCACTATCTAATCTTATATTACTACGCTACAAACCCTAAGCCATCTATACCACAGACATTTGTACAAGACAGATAACGTCAATAATACAGCCGTGAGCATTAATATATAAACACCTTTTCTCCCTATGCCTTTGATATAAGGTGAAGAGTTGTATACATATATATGCTCTCTGATTTTACAATTATATTAGTTACGTACTGCTAATGTTTTGCCAAGGTCATTGACCAGTATATTTTACGCAAGTTATCTGCAATAATATTTTTTATCTACGTACATATCATTACTATCATTAGTGCTCTAAAATGCGTCCAGAAACCGTAGCCAAACCAGCATTACCAACCATCAGAAATGAATGGAGATGTAAAATTAACATTACCAACAGTAGTATGAGTTTAAATTTGGAACAGCTGTCAAATTCAAGTGGGGTGTCTATTCTAGTATCTATAGATATTAAAACAATCATTGATACGAAACGCCAATTCATTATGTTTTTTTTTTTTTAAATTTAAATCGAACGACATTTGAACTCGAGTGACAACAGAATAGGGAGTTCATTCGCTTGTTAATGGCTAATGTTTAATGGCTTTTGTTCGTTGACTTTTTAATGTTTACAAGTAGCACTAGTAATAATGCAGGTCACCTACGGTTCCTGAACCCATCTTAAAACACTTATGATATGTGTGTAGGTAAAATAGCGTATGCAACTATACATAATTAGGCATTATTAATGCCCTTCATTACGCACAGATGCATAAACTACTATTTCTCAAACATGCACGCAATGTTGACATTATGATCCTTATAACCTCGTAAGACCCAGCGTGCATTATAATGTACAACCTCTTTCAATGGAATTTCAAATCTTTTATAGAAGGAAATAGAATAGAATTTCTTTGGTTTTTTCACTTCACTGCACTTGGTTTTGAGTATTAAATATTTTAGTATGGTGGGTCTTACGAGGATAATAGGCTGCGAAGTATGTCGTTGCAGGTTTGGCTAGACAAGAGGGGCTGTTAAGGATAGCATTGCCGGCCTTGGTCGACATAATCGTCTTTTTAAATTGCTTTTTCGCATAGATTTGTGACACGGCATCATAGAGATTGACCATTGACAAAAATTGGTACATTTGCTGATTGGTTCTTTCACATTCTACAACTACGCGTATTAAAAACAAATAAGCAAGTTCCTGATGTTTCGTTTTTTTAAAAATAAACCTTTTTTCTTTTATTTTTATTTTAATTATTGTGTAGCATGTTGAAGAAAAGCTTTATAATACCTCGGCGTGAAAAGCGATTCTCGGCCTCCTACATATCGGCAAACCCTTATTTCCCGGCCTCTGTGCTAATGTAGGGTAAATCGCCAGTAACTGACCACTTTTCAATACCGGTCACCTTATACTGGAAATGAATTCTGTTTACCTATATATAGAACACATTAGATATAATGGGGTTTCAATTACTGACCACCTCACACTAAAATGAATTCTAATCGCCTATAAACAAAGTTCATTTTCAGTGGTATGTGGCAAGTTACTAGCGAATTATCCTACTATTAATAAGATTATTTGCTTAATACTTAGTTACAAAACTACTTTGTTCTCAGGTTTTACTAAGGATATACGGCCAGGTACACGGCGAGCGAGCAATGGACGCCATCGTGACAGAGTCTGTCATCTTTACCCTGCTGTCAGAGAGGCGGCTGGGGCCCAAACTGCACGGCGTGTTCTCTGGGGGGAGGATAGAAGAGTACATACCTGTAAGCATTATTATATAATTTCAGGCGTACATTAGTGGCCATGTCCACTGCTGGACATAGGCCTCCCCTAAAAAAAATTGTTTATTCTATTAAGAATCAAAGCTCTACACAATTTAAAAAAAAAAAATCTCACTAACCACATATATGTATTGTTGAAATTTTCTCTTTTGTTACCGCCATACAAAATTTATGGAAATTGGTAACAAAAATGGGAAAAAAATAATTAGGACAATTTTTTTTGTATTGTTTTAGTACAGAGATCATGATTCTAAAAGATCAGATCTTTATAAGTATAATATATACTCTGTCTGTTTAGGTAGTTCAAAAAAGGTAAACAATCTTGACATGTCTTTTTATTGACAATCAGTTTTGAAAAATAAATCATGACAAGTATGTGACAATTATGAATCACATATGATTATTTACATTATTTTTCTTTCGCAAATAATAGTAACTGATTTTTAAAAAGCGTTTTTCATTAAAAAAACCAGTCAAGATTGTTTACCTTTTTTAACTACCTAAACAAACAGAGCATAATAGTATTTTATGCAATAGTTGTATAAGAGGGTTCAAAAAGGTGTGACATTTTAAGGCGAAGCCAAAAATTGTTAATATAGACGCCATGAGCCTTTTTTGACCTATTTATACAACGTTGCATACATTACTTTTTCTACGACTAGGGATTAAATAAAACGCAATGTATAACTATTCCAAGAATGCTAACCAAACAGCAATACAGCATAAAAAATAACGGGAAATTGGATAGTGACAAATGACAGCCGACAGAACGTAATCATAACCACGGTAATTTATATCATTTTTTTCATTTACATGCGTTTTTCCTTATGTTGGCAGCAATTATTTTAGTTCTGTTACTTTTTCAGACCATATAAATTCAGTTATTTGTTAGGTTGGCAGTTTTGATTTTCGTTGTAAATTTATTGCTTTTTTTATCTGTTGGATTCATAGGACACCAAATTGAGGGTCTTTACTAGATAGACTTTTGAGAAATTGCATTAGACATGCTTTTATATTCGTTCGCGGGACCATATAATTTACAAACAAAAGTACCGGAGTAGAAAAAAAAATACTTCATGTATATTTCGTTCCAGGCCCGTTCTCTCCTCACAAAAGAGCTGTCCGAACCAGCCCTGTCCATGAAGATAGCGGAAAAGATGGCCGCCATACACACCATGGACATCCCGCTGTCCAAAGAACCCAATTGGCTGTGGAAGACCATGGGGAAATGGATCAGGACGGTTAAAGAAGAGAGGCTCACCGGGAGTGTTCAGGGCAAGGTAATTTGGACTAGCTGGTCACTAGAGTCCGGAATTTTCATGGCAAAACAAAAGACTGTCGCAAACTTACTAGTGCTGGATGCATTTTCTTATCGACATCGACAGTTGTGTAATGGGAGAAACTATACAATAAAGAAACAAAATATTAATAAAAAAAAATACCTAAGGTGTAAATTGATTGAAATGACTCATCATCAGTTCAGTTTGTAAATCATTCAGTTTACACAAATGGCTTTTATAGTGAAGAACGAAACTGTCTACTCCCAGAGTAGAGAAATGAATGATCATAATATACTCTTATCACTATCAGAAACCAAATAAAATATCATGTGATGCTGCGTCTACTGGCGTAGATTTCGAGCAACTTTCATCTGGTTCTACGTAATTTTATACCTACGTATTTTTTTGTTTATTAATATTTTGTTTCTTTATTGGATAGTTTTATTCTTCCATTTCACAACTATCGATGTCGATAGAAAAATCCATCCAGCACTAGTAAGTTTGCGACAGTCTTCTGTTTTGCCATGAAAAGTCCGGGCTCTGACCATGACTTCCTCTAGACTTAAGAATGCTACTGGATAGTGATTTTGGCTTATTCAACTATTTTCTTTGTCCCCCGTTTCCATGGTCAAAATGATGAACAATAAAGTGTCCAGCTCATTTTGGACATCTCGACCGCTTAGCTAGTTCTGCTGCTGACTGTACAAGAGTGTACAAATATTTATTTGTACATCCCGTTATCTAACGCTTATTTTGGGGGCAAGCTAAAATAGTGATGTTGCTTCACATAATTAGTCGATTTGTATTTATCTATAAAAGTTATATGGCAAACTAAAAATTCATCTTTATTGAACGCCGGAGAGATAACTCATTCATTTCTGTTTAATCAGATCGTAGGGCGACAATTATAAATATCGAATATCGCCATTTGGGGTCCGATTTTTGAAATAGCCACCGCCAATCATTCATTCTCTATGGAAAACACTTGGTGATTATTTCAAAAATCGGACCCAAGATCTTTTGACATTTTATCGAGTGAGTAAGTCAACTTAATTTTTTATCGACTTAAATTATCGTAACTGCCCAATCACTTACCCCTAAACTGAGCATAAAGGCCCATTTACACGATACAAGATTCGAAAAACTAGTCGAAAAACGTCGCAAAAAAAGATTGTGGACAAGAAAATGGATACACAGAAGAAGCATGCTGGGGGCTTCAAACACTCTGTGCATGGAACTCAAGTCCCATTTAGACCAGGCAAGAACTTGTATACGATTTTCATTACATTGCGGGCTATCGGCGTACGGCGAATTCGGTCGCTTTATGTAACCACGCAATGTAATGAAAATCGTATACAAGTTCTTGCATGGTCTAAATGGGACTTTAATACTTTGATTCAATTCTTGAATTCAATTATTGAATGGCAAAACTTGCATACAATTATTGCGGATTTTTGTTCAAGCATCTTGTATCGTGTAAATGGGCCTTTATGTTTATACAGTGCCATTTTTTTTGTTGTCTCAACATTCTTGTATTGAATGTTCAAGAAACTTGTATCGTCTAAATGGGCCTTAAGATAAAGCCCCATTTAGACCATGCTAGAACTTGTATACGATTTTAATTACATTGCGGGTTTATATAGAGCGACCGAATTCGCCGTACGACGATAGCCCGCAATGTAATGAAAATTGAATACAAGTATTTATTTGACAGCACAATATACCGAATTGTTTTTCCTTTACAGAATGAAGAGGAAGTCGACATAATCAAGAGACTAAAGGGTATAGATTTCGACAAAGAGGTCGACTGGCTGAAGAAATTCCTTGCTACAGTGGACTCCCCTGTTGTATTTTGTCACAATGACATGCAAGAAGGTAAGATTTTTTTTTATGATGACAAACAAGCATACAGATTGTAACAATAAATGAATTATATCAATAAATATTTTTTTTGGGACAGTCTTACACAAATCGACCTAGTCCTACGGTAAGCTCAGTAAGGCTTGTGTTGTAGGTACTAGACGACGATATATATGATAGATAGATACATTTAAATACTTAAATACATAGAAAACACCCATCACTCAGGAATCTGTGCTGATCATACAAATAAATGGCCTGACTGGGATTCGAACCGAGGACCATCGGCTTCATAGGCATGGTCACTACCTACTAACCCAGACTGGTCGACATAACGGTAACAGGCCTTTAAGACAGTAGTACGCTCTTTTCTTGAAGGTACGTACGAGGGTCCGGAAATACCGCTGACGGCAAATCATTCCACAGTTTTGATGTGCGAGGCAGGAAGTTTCTGGAGAATCGCACAGTAGAGGATTTCCAACTATCCAGGTGCTAGGGGTGGAAATTTTGCCGCGTAGAACGATAGCTATGAAGTTAGTAGCGTTTCTCCGTGACTTCGTCTGCTTAACCCACCCAAAGCATTGCCGGGATATCAAGTAGCTTTTCCTCGGCCAGCCATGCCCGTCTTTAAAGTATGGTTGCGGGATAAATAATATCATATGTCCTTTCTTGTAGCTCAAGCCCTCTCCATACCAATTTTAATTTTTATTTTATTCTAGGTAATATTCTTATGTTAGAAGACACGCACACAGACGAAGAATCTCCATACAGACTCCACTACCAAGACGACAGCCCCCGGAAAACCTTCGACCCCCTATCACAGTACGAAGACGGGAACACGGTGGACTCTGAGTCCAGTCACATCTCGGACTCAGGGGAACCGAAACTAGTACTCATAGACTTTGAGTACTGCGCGTACAACCATAGGGGGTTCGACATAGCCAACCATTTCCAAGAGTGGGGTTATGATTATACCAATCCGGAACATCCAAATTATTATGAGAATCAGGAGAACTGCCCGAATTTGGAGCAAAAGGTTGGTGTTTTTTTTTGTTTTTGTCATTTTAACCGGTATTATAAAACCGGTTATTTATATTAGGAACCGGTTTATTGGATAACTGTTTTCTATAATAGATTTAACCGGTTATCTGTGTAAATAACCGGTTTTAACTAGTTTTTTATTATATTTTTAAAGTTCCAGAATGATAAGAACACGAATAAAGGTTCGTATTTTCATAATACATGCAGAGATGTGAATAGTTTTCAAATGTTACGACTTGGACATGACAATAATATCTCAAAAAAATTCCTTTAAAATATACTTACTCGAATAAATACTGATATAGCTTAGGCGAAGTCACTTGGTTAAATTGGTTGCATATGGGTGTTTTCAGAAAAAAAAACCTTACTAATGCGACTTGTAGAAAAGTTAAATTAGGTCAGTATTGGGACGATAAATAAGCATTAAATTTATATACATATAAGTACTTAGATTCGGTGGTCGTTTTATAAAATATAAACATTATAGCACACACTATAACAAGCAATGTATTTAAGAAAAGGCGAAAAAATCATTTTTATGCAGATTTTGTGTTTAATTAACGTCATAAAACTGACACAATTTAACTTTTCTAAAAGTTAATTAAGTGCACATTTCTGAAAATTCCCTTATAATTCTTCTTTATATTTAACGAAAAGTAAATTTACCGCAAAGAAAGCATTTTTTCCAGTAAACCTTACTTATTAAAAAAAAACAGTAAGTTATTTGATATTACCTTTATTCGGTCACCTTAACAGAAAGACGAACATAACGACAAATTAAATTACTACAAACAATAAAAATATTATATTAGCTCTCAACAATAAACATTTGGAAACTATTCCAATTCCATACATTAATTCATTTTTTAGAATACATTTAAGTTATAACATTCTGGTTGCGGCAACACCAAAAAAAAAAATATCTTATCAATTATTCCATGACAAGAATTTTCAAGTATTTATATGTTTTGGATAATCTAGTAACTGCCTTATTTAAATTGTGTTCTAATGTTTTTTTTTTTTTTCTATCAATCAAGTCGTGTTGCCACAATCTAGAAAATCTTTGGAATTTTGAGGGGGGGTATCTGCCACTACGCAGCTTGTGTGTTTATGCTTCATTTTTAGACCCGGAGCTCTATGGTGTGCCATAGACAACTCGCCTGAGGACCACCCGACCAGTTTATGGTATTTCGAAATGGCGGCGCGCCCGAGCGAAAAAAAAAGTATAATTTTTGGAACGAGTGTCGGTTTTCTAAATTTATCTATAGGTGTTCGCGTTTATTGTTCATTGTTTCCGTCTCTTTTTGGCGAGTAGAGTGCAAAAGAGATACATAAACGCGGGCATCATGCTAGTGCTACGTTAAAGAGATATCGTACAAGAACGGCAAATAAGTATAACGTTTTAATAACGTAGATTCTAAAGGTATCCAGCGATTGATAATATAGAGAGGTAGGGCACAGCGATGACCATCACGCTTGAATCTGGGGCAGCCCAACTGGGGAAGTACCTCCTCCTTACAGAAGACCACAGCTATAATAGCACTGCTACCTTTCAGGTATGTAGTGTTGTGTTCCTGATGGTGAGTAAGGTTCCCAGAGCTCCAACCCCCCTTAAAGGCCGGCAAGGCGTTTGTGACTGCGGGGGGTTTCGGGTGCCCATGGGCGACGGTAATTGCTTACCATCAGGCAATCCGTCTGCTCGTTTGCCGCCTATGTCATAAAAAAAAAGCAGATAAGATAACCAATTACGTTTGAATAATGAGCCCACAAAAATGTTTCCTCGGAAGGCGGAGTCTAAAAAAGTATCCTTCAAGTCTAGTTTGACATCGCCTAATATTGTACCGCGGATGAGGTTTGACGTATGTCATTTTATTTTAGCCAATCAGAACTTTGATGGACCAATCACAACTGTTTTCTAAAAAGCAGGAATTTAATTATTGGATATTATCTAAAGGCGGGGTAAGGGTCTATAACTGTCAATAGACTATTGAGATCATTTTTGCGAGTAATTTTGTTCTGGAAACGAGGTCTATGTATATCATCTAGCCGCCCAGAGATCAAACTTGCCGGGCCAAATACAACTATAGTTTGTCATAATTAAAATTCAAAATGGCATTCAATGGGAGACCTTTTATAGGTCTCCGGGCGGCTAGAGGTTATTCAGTTGCTGGTGATATCACTTTCATCAGACTAAGATCTTTCTCCAACGTAAATCTGAGCAAAACAAATTGGGTGACTTACTAGAAACAGACATTTGATCAAATATTACAAATGATATTTAATTTAAATTGGCTACGCAGATGATATCAACAATTTGAAATAAGATATTGGGTAAAGTGGAGTAGGTATTCGTCAAAGTTTGTTCAAATATTGGATATAGAAATTGCACAAAAATGTTGGGTAGATGAAATATCAGTCTTTAAATATCTATTAAACTAGCATGCAGGCTAGCTCTTTTTATTTCACTCCAAAATTTTATAACAATGTAAATAAAAACGTTACTTTAACTTAACTTTTTACTAACCATTTTTAACTTTATAACCTGTTTATTTCGCAAGCATTTCGAAACCGGTTAATTTTAAATAACCGAATAAATTTTTGGTAAAAACCGGTTAAAGCTTTTTTTGGTTATAAACCGAAATTAAAAGGCTGTTAAAACATGATGGCGATTCTTAAAGGACTTTTGATTGTGCTCTACTCCAAAATATTTTTGAGTTTTTTGTATTATTGTGCGATATCTTTTTTAGTAACACTAGGCTGCTTATAGTTTACTCGGCTTTCTAACAACTCATACCTATTGTAAAAGTCATTTAATCAAATTTTCATATGGGTACAGTGCCTGAAATAGTCTATATTTATAGTTTTACTAAACCAGCGTGCTACACCCTCGACCTCGTCGACACTTACCATCAGGTGCGATTGAGGTCAAACGCTGGTCAGTCTTGTTTAAAAAAAAAATTGACGTTTCATTTTATTAATTTGTTTTATCTCTTTTCAACAATATCAAATTTGTAGAAAATTATATGGTACGGAACAGAAAAAAACAACGTTCCGTTTTAATTGGATTTTTTTATTTATTTTATATAGTTCTTTTTAAAGGACTGTAATAACAAAAAAAAATACGGATTTATCAAATTGTTTAAAGTGTGTCATAGATCATTGTTAAATTGACACTTTTTAAACTATTAGAAATTTAAAATTTAGGCTTGTAAATATGTTATATATAAATTGTTATGTTATACTTTATTATCCTTATAAATTGTAAATATTAATGTCCCTAAACGTAATATTTATCATTTCTGAGACCTTTTATAATTTCATCATACAATATTTTTGCCCATAAAAATTACCCAACTTCATTTCAAAATGGGTAACTGTCCCCACAATTTACAAAAATCATAAAACTAAAACCCAAATATGTCCATAGGAAATATTCATCCGTGAATACCTAAAGCACTACAATTACAACGCCGAGTCCAAGGACGCGGTGCCGTCCATAGACGACGTGAACCATCTGTTGAACGAGGTTGATGCGTTCGCGCTGGCCAGCCACCTGTTTTGGTGTCTGTGGTCCATCGTGAACGCCAGTAAAAGCCAGATTCCCTTCGGTTATTGGGTGAGTGTTCAATTCATTTTTTTTATTCGAATAGTCAGATAATCGTCAGCTAATAATTTACTGGCGCAATTATTAAAAAAAGTATATGTCGGTTCTGCTACTGATGTTGCCAACCCGCCTGCCAAGCGCGGTGACTTGTCGACTCCCTCCAAGTATAATACTAGTCGTATTTAGGGGAGGCCTATGTCCAACAGTGGACGTCTTACGGCTGAAATGATGATGATGCTTTTTATTTTGTACATTATTGATTGACGTATTGCAAATTCTCCAAAGTTTAACGGCGAGGTTATGCATTGTTTCTCCCGTTTTTAGCATGTATCAATTAAAAATGAAAGTTACTTACTTGGAAATAATTTCCTAAACTTTTGCTAAGACTGAAAAACTCAATACAAAATAGAAATATGTAATATATTAGTGTTATCGGAAGATCAGCGCTGCCTTCTGCTAGCAAAATGCCGAGATGAGGCCAATTTCTAAGCACATTTTGTATTTCTCATGTTTTTATTATTGTACTTTTCTTTTGTTTATCTACGAAATAATAATCATTAATTCCTATTTTAAAATTTTAAAAATAAAACATAATAAGACTGTGAACAATATAAAAAAATCTTGTATGCAAATATTAGTATACAACAAAATTTTAATATCAAAATTTTACTATTCGTAACGACAAAAAACTAAAAATTATTTTCTATTCCGATGTTCAATTACATTATTTTTCTATTTACCTCCAGGAATACGCCGTCTCAAGACTCGACACGTACATCCGGTTGAAACAGGAAGTTGTAAAAAAAGACAAGTTCGGTCCACAGAAGAGAAAGATCTGCGAAGTCGACATATGAGAGCAGTACGCCACGCTGTCGGTAGGTTAGAGCCCTTGGACGGTTGGAATTAGACGTTTGATATTCAATTATTTCATTTATGTAACGTTCCTAAGTGGATTCCAAATAATCTACCGAATAACCAGAAAATCTACTGAATATCCCAGAAAATCTACTAATGAGCCTATAATATCTCGGTAAAAGAAACCCAACGATATAATGAATAGTAGTTTTTTTTATATTTCATTACATTTATATGAACGTATTTAAAACATCGGTAGATTTTTTGGAATCTACTTATGTTTACGTATTATTATTTAGGTGAAACAATTGTGTCAAACAAAATGCGAATAGAAGGGACGTTAGTAAATCAGTAACAATGAAATATACATATACAAGTTACTAAAGGGCAACGCGTATGTGACATGGTATGCGACCGCCCGGTTTTTAACTTGCCGTAGAAACAAAAAAAAAGCGTACGAAATATGCATAAAACAGTTTTGTGACGCCATCATGTGTCACAAAATTGAATTAAAAACCAGTAACTAAAGTAATTTAAAAGATTTCAGTCCCTTCTATTGTTTAGTATTTATTTTGCCAAGGTAGATGTGACTAGCGTATGTACAGAGTGAGGCCTTCGCCAAAAGACGAATTTTGTAAATAGTGAAAAAGATTTTTGTAAAAGTGAAAAGTTATTTGTGTGAACATGAAATCGCGAATTTGGCTAGAATATTAGGTTGTGTGTATATGAACAAACTGCTATATAAATGCATTAATATAATTATGATCTGTTAGATAATGGTGAAATGGATTCTATTTCATCAAGAGCGCTTCATTTCATAAAAAAGTGAAATTATTGTTTCGAATATAATTAATAATAGTAAATTAGGTTTAAGTGTGCACAAAATATACGGATGTTGCGTACAATATTAATAAGTTTTTGCTTAGTTTTCACGTAATTAAATTGTGGAAATTAGCGAGTTTTTTTTATATTGGGATAAATCATTTTAACACATATAAAATTATAAATCGCGTTAAAATGGTGCGTACCGCTCATGAAATATGGCAATTAAAAAAAACTTTTAAAACAGTATTTCATCAAAATAAATATTTTGTGTTAAACAGGGCTTGGCTTATTGGTGACACTTGGTAATTTGGTGATACTTCATTATTGTTTTGCCAACTTGATTCATCATCATCATCATCATCATCATCGTCGTCGTCGTCATCTGAACATGGGCCTCACCCTAGACCTCCATAGGCATCGGTTGGAGGCCTGCATCCGATGGACGTCCTACGCTGCGATTGCTAGTCCGTTCCGTGGTCTCCACTCGACCACTTTTCGACCCCATCGGTCATCTTCTCTGCGTGCAATGTGGCCTGCCCATTGCCACTTCAGCTTGCTAATCCCGTGCTGTGTCGGTGATCTTAGTTCGTCTACGGATCTCCTTATTTCTGATTCGATCACGTAGAGAAACTCCGAGCATAGCCCTCTCGTTGAGCGACTTTGAGCTTTAAGATGAGGCTGATAGTGGAAGACCACGTTTCGGAGTCGTAAGTCATCACTGGTAACACACATTGATTGAAGACTTTCGTCTTCGGCACTGAGGCATGTCAGAGGAAAAGATATTGACTGCAAGAAACAAAAGACCACAGCCATAATATCAGTGCTACCTTTCGGGTATGTAGTGTTGTGTTCCTGATGGTGAGTAAGGTTCTCAGAGCTCCAACAACTTTTAGGGTAGGCAACGCGCATGTAAATCCTCTGAAGTTGCAGGCGTCCATAGGCTACGGTGACTGCTTGTCATCAGGTGGGCAGTATGCTTATTTTCCACCGTAGTTGTATAAAAAATATGTTGACAGTCATCCATTTTGCTGGCAATTTCCTTATAGCGACATCTGTGTAAGATTATATGTATCACTGATTTACCAAGTATCATCAATAAGCCTAAGTGTGCCCTACGGACAGTCGCCATCAGATATATCGGAGCTGTGGAGCTGGTCACAAATATCTGAGCATGCACTTTACTTGACAGACGCGTTGTTCACACATTTGTGACTACCTCCAGAGCCCTGATATATCTGATGGTATTATACAGATTATTTACATATAGTCGTAATATTTACAAATAATTTTCGTGTGCAAGTTATTTAATAATTATTTTTTTGTAGTCGAAAGTTGTCCAAATAAAAATCTGGTCCGTTTGTAGAAGTTCCTTTAATTATTCTAGTTATATTATTATACATTTTATACCCTGTTGATAATACTGAACTTTACATAATTATTTTATATTATTATTCTCAAATGCGATCGACTTAGTTTCATTTTCTGTCCGTAAAATAAGGAATGTGATCTTAGTACTTAAGTCAAAATTATGTAAGCACTAAAACTCATGCGTTTTAGATAAAAGGGACACAGTACAAAGATTTTCAAATTTTCCTAATAAACTTTATAAAAAAAACTTTTCGAGATGTATGTAGGTAACTATACTTGCACATAAGTCCTAGCAGCGTGTCTATACGAGCCGATTTCCGGCGGCTTTACTAACTGTCACATATTTCAACAGACGAAAAGGCAAATAAGTAAAAGCTCCGTTTTGCCTAAGTTCCCCCGCCACTGTTTGGTACTGTTGCTGAAATTATCAAGTTCATAATTAAAATGTAGAATTACAAATAGTATACATACATATGAATACTATTAACGGGGTCTTATATCTGAACAACTTGACCGTTTACATATTTGTGAACACCTTGTTTGCTTTTATGAAAGGTTATAATGGCCGGTTTGATTTAACTTTCCAAACTGTACAGAATCTTACAATTAAAAAATGTACAGATATAGTGAGAAATTATTTTCCTTCGGGAAAGTTCGGATCTTTATCGGAATACGATGACACCCGAACTGTCAATTAATGATCGTATTAAATAAATGACATGTTAATATCTATTAATATGGAACTATTATTATTCGACGTCAAGGGTCATTTTTCGCTCTGCCATTGGAAACTAAACAAAAAAGTTCCATATTAATGGGTATGAAGAAGTCACTCATTTAATACAATCATTGATTGACAGTACGGGCGCCGTCCTATGTCGATCGAGATCCGACTTTTCCCGATGGAAATTAGTTTTGCACTACATCTGTACTTTGTGGCACAGGCGTTCTGTGTTCTGTGGTGCTACCGCGAAACACGATATTCGTAAATTTCGGACGATTGTCTTCGTCAGTCTCGTGACGCCTTAATTGGAATAAAAGAGAAAAATGCTCGAAATATACGAACTTTGATGTTCGCGGTACTGAATTTTGTCTAGTTATCTACATACATACATTTTAATGTGATTATGGCACGCATATCTTAAAATATGGCACTAAAAAAAATACATTTAAAATTGCTAGTATTAAAAAATGAGGTAACAATGACTCGAGTGCCTTGGTGTTGCTATATAAAAATTATCTTACATCGTACTAGATTCTTGGGGACTTGTATGAAAATATTTTCAATAAATAATTTTCAAAGCATTTCCGAGTTTCTAGTTTACGATAAGTATTATGCTTGTGTAAAATTTAAAAACGAAATATTGGCTAATTATTTTTTTTTGATTACAACCGGCAAAATAGTTACTCGAATAGTTAATTAAAAAAATATCAATGGTTTATGTAATTTTGAACCTGCCTTGGGTTGCCACAAATCGAAATATTGTAAAAATGAAAACTTGAAATTTTTATTAATTTTAGATTTCCTTTCTTGTAATTCAATTCTTTACATATTATGTCAACAAAGGGAGAAATGAGCGGTTCTCTTAAAAAATGCCACTATTAAGAATTGTGTTTCTGTTTTTAAAATTAAATTTTTTATTCTACTTAGAATAACGAGGACTTTCCTTTTTAATAGACATAAAAAAAATCTCAATAATTCCAAACAATTTTGTAATTTCCTTTGTAATGTAATAAAATAGGAAATATAGAATTTGTGACAAAATAGAAAAAACATTTTTTGTATTTAAACTTTTCAAGTGTTATTTAATTTAGAAAAAAGACACCGTGGGACCATCATATTTCTTTTTCTATTTTATTAGAAAGACCTCCAGTTCCTGACTACATAAAACAAAAAATGTACGTAAACTACATGAAGTGGCATTTTTTTTAGAGTTATGCTCAAATAATAAAAACTGGGCACAGACTAGATAGACATAAATAAGGTCACTTCACATAGGTAAGGTTTTTTAGGCTACGGTTAGAATAGCCGTTTCATACTATTCTATGTATTTAAGTATTTATATGTATCTATCTATTATATATATCGTCGTCTAGTATCTACAACACGAGCCTTGCTGAGCTTACCGTAGGACTAGGTCGATTTGTGTAAGATTTATTTATACTATAATAGCCGAATAAAACTACCCTAATTTTGAGACGTGATACAAACCCTTCCTGCTCATGACACCCCGTTATCTAACGCTCATTTTGGGGGCAATCTAAAATAGTGATGTTGCTTCACATAAATAGACGATTCATATTTATCTATAAAAGTTATTTGTCAAACTAAACTTCTTCTTTAGTGAAAGCTATAGAGAAAACACATTCATTCCTCTCCTTAATCAGATCGGAGAGCGACAATTATAAATCTCGAATATATTTAATATCGTCAATTTGGGGTCCGATTTTTTTTAAAGTCACCGAGTAATATTCATAAAGATTCTCATTCATTCTCTATGGAAATCACTTTGTGACTATTTCAAAAATATATTGACATGTTATTGAGTGAGTAAGTCAACTTCATTTTATATCGACTTAAGATTATCGTAACTGCCCCATCACTTGCCCCTAAACTGAGCATAAGATAACGGGGTGTACTCATGAGTCTACAGGAAAGACGACATTCTAAATTATAATTGTATGACTATACTAAATTGCAGCCTATGTGTAGTGACCGTATGTACTGTATATTCAATGTTATAGATAGATAAAATCCAAAAACATACATTCCCCTTTTTATAAAGAAGAACAGGGCAATTACTGTCAAAATTATGTATAGGTGAAAAACTTAACTGAAGCACCATGTCTATGTAGTTGTGCAGAGAATTAATGTGGAACTTACGTCAAGGGGATTGACAGTTGAACCTCAAAATGGCGAAGTCGTCTTGAAAATACATTTTTTGTTTTGTGTTCAAACGTAGTTTAGTGTGTAATATTGATAGCGTATTATGCAGTGATCTAACGAAAAATTGTGCAGCTAATGAAGAATTGATTTCAAAACGTGTTTCACCACTATTTTGGTCATCACCCGGCAGTCCCGGGGTCACGGCCGCCTCTTAGCTTTCTGTAAAGTCCAGCTACCACTTTACAAAACGCAAGGCCTACTACCGAACAACGTCATGCTCTAAGGGTAAACTTATATGTTATTTTACTTATTTGCTATTTTACTTGACATTGGCGAAATCATCGATTGATTTATTGATGGAAGCCATATTTTTTTTAACTTACGTCAGCATTTGAATATAGAACGCCGACATGCGTGTACACACGTTACTACTACATAGGCCAGGTGCTTAAGCTAAGTTATTCAAATATAACTGTTTTTTGAAAGCATTTAGAAATTAACCTATAATAGGCAGCTTTTTTGATATGACAATGTCACGTGATCAAACGAACCTTTTCGACGCCATGCCAAAAAATCTCTTGACGTTTGTCCAAAAGGTTACAGACAAGCGAAAATAAACCTTAACACACAGTACGAAGGTCCGAGGCCACTACTTGATGTGTAGTTGTGGTGGAAATGTTCTAACTTCATATCAAGACAATGACGTCGAAAAGATTAAAAAATACGTTAGGGAGTTTTCAGAAAATAGTTAATCAGTGATTTGTTAAAAAAGTTATCAATGACGATCATGAAATCAACTTGTTTTTGTAATAGATACAAGTAAAAAATGCTTACCTTTTGTATATTCTGTGTTATGTCGTTTTTAGTTTATGAAAGTTCGATTTTATTCTTTAAGAACAGATAGCAAAATTGCATTTTGTTCACAAGGGAGCAAAGTAATTTCAAATAAATTTAGAACGTTTTTTTCCGTTAGCGGAGTTGGATGTAATCTTAAATTATGATTTTGAATTTGTGAGCTAGTGAGGTGAAAAGTTAGCTTTTTTTATAGAATTTATGTGTAAATTCGAATGTTAATCAAAAATCGCTTGTATTCCATTGTAATAAGGTAGAAATATATTTCGGATTATCCGGCGCTAAAACATTTTCTGAAAGCTCGCACAACAAAGCAAATTTAAATATTATCATTGGTCACAAACCCAGTGTTTATCAGTTTTCTGTATCTTTTAGTTTTTCCTTGACAAAAAATCATTTTAAAAATCGACTGTATTTATTATATAAAGTACTTAGATTTTGTGATATAAATATAAAATAGTATAGGAAATGTAATCTTAGCTACTTATTGAAAATTATTTAATAAACATTATTTAAAAACATATTTACTTTTTTTTCTTCAACTAGCTTTGATCCCTCTTTCCACTACACAGGTCTGGCCTAGTGGGTAGTGACCCTGCCAATGAAGCCGACGGTCCTGGGTTCAAATCTCAATAAGAGCATTTACATATGTATGACGATCACAGATATTTGTTCACGAGTCATGGGTGTTTTCCATGTATTTAAGTATTTGTACCTATATTATAACGGGTGTTTACCGTAATAAGAGTAACTTTAGGGGTTGCTTCTACACAAACGTAGGAACATTATTTATTCTATAACTTTAATAAATAGTAGATTGTTTGACAAGGGGCTAAAGTAGGCCATAGCAACACGAGATGGTTATTTTCCCGAACGAAGTGAGGGAAAATTGTTCGAGGGGTAATATGGCGTTTAGACCCGAGTTACTAGTTTTCACTTCGATTGCGAGAAAATAAAATAAATAACATTTTAACAATATTTTTTTCACTGCTTTGATACAGATAGGATATACCTATGCCGCGCCGTGAATAAATGTTTAAAGTTAAAGTTAATGTTTATACCTACTTACAGCAAGAAGAGTAGTACAAAGATTATTATTACTTATGTTTGGTATATATTATATCACAATTAATAACAAATTAAAGCACAATAGTTATTTGTTACACAAGGGAGCAAAATTAGTGTTTACCTTCTCGTGCTAATATTGAGACCCAAGCTAGCGAAAGATTCCAAAATGCCATAGACAACGTATAATTGGGGCTTCAAATAGTTTGCCAACGATTAAAACCTTTTTTTAATGCTTGTGTAGTAGGAACTAAAAAGCACCTAATGCTTTGCGAATTTGATTGCGTTTCCTCATTGGTCAATTTTAATATTGCGGTACGTTCTGATTGGTTGATACTTTATACAAAGTTTTGTTTAATGATTTCACATTTTTAAACAGTATTCGCACCAAAAAAGAATCTAGAGTTGCGATTAACTTCGATATGTGTCGTGATTGGTAGATTTAATATGGTGAAGTGTTCTGGTTGGTCAATTTAAAACGTTTTGTATTTCATAAATATGTGTACATATTTTCCCAAGAGGCTAAATGTACTACTTTAGTCCGCCTTGGCAAGCATAATATGACACACTTGTAGAGCATGAGAAGTGAAAATATTATTTAATACTTGTGTAATTTTTTTTACTTATGATTGTCGAACTTAATAGTATTTTCAATGAACAGCATACAATAGTCTAATTGCCGTTTATTGTCAGCCTACAACTACGACGTTTTCACAATACATTGCTGGCTAGGAAAACTTTTTTTTATTCATATTTAGTAAACTGATTGCCCCATATGTCATAAGAAAATAAGTTATTTTCTAAAGTCGTAGAAAAAACTTCTTACGTTTGTGATATAAAAACGATGCCTAAAGTTATCGCTCTTGTTACAGAAAACACCCGATATATGAATATACCTATATCGTTGGCCGAGTACACACAAGTTAGGTACTTACTTTCTTGAGCTTTACCATGGGGCTCATTGTCAGCCAATTTGTCTAAGGATGTTCTGTAATACGTATAAGTTATTTACCATCTTCTTACATGTCCCGGCATTATGTCACGGCTTATGGAAGCCAAGAGTCTGATCAGCAACTACTCGCAGGAATGCGTAGGCACTAGTTTTTACGAAAGCCACAAAAAGATCGTGCAGATCTATAGTCGGTGGTGTCGAGGCAAAATAAAAAACAAACGTTTCAAAACTTCAAATATATTTCTACAAACACTCAACATAATAAATAGTCTTACAATTTATAACACACATTTGTGACATTATCTATGAAAAGGGACCTTATTGTCGATGGCGCTTATGTCGTTGTTCAAGACAAAACAATACAAACGCAACGCGATTCGACGTAAGTGCCATCGACAATAAGGTCCCTTTTCCTAGATAATGACACATTTCACACAATACCTATCAGAATACATTATATATTTTTAAAGTACACATTGTTATTCTACAACGAAATAATGATAAAAAAAAACAAACGGATAAGGCACAAAAAAAAGAAATATATCTCGCCAATAACCGGCCACTTTTCAATGTCAGGCCACCTTATACTGAAAATGAATTCTGTTTACCTATAAATAGAACACATGTTCTAATGCGGTTTCAAATACTAGCCACTTCAACTGGTCACCTAGCACTAAAATGAATTCTAAACACATATAAACAGCTGGCGGCTTCCTCGCACAACGTATCAGCATTGCGATACAACGAGGAAATGCCGCCGGCATCCTTGGTACAATGCCTCAAGGGCCTTTTTTAGATTATATACTGTAACTAGTTAAGTACTTGTAGTTATCATAATACTATTGTAATTTCTGTAAATAAATGTATACTTTAACAGAGTTAATTTTTAGTATAATGTATAATATGGCCAGTTATTGGAACAGTTACGAATTTATGTTCGGGTGAAATCTTGCAACTGAATTTTGAAGGAGACATCTTAAACCGATTGAGCTGAAATTTAGCACACTTATGTAAGTTCGGTGACAATGCAATATTATGGTACCACTGATCTGATCTGATGCTGGAGCCAGGTAGCCATACGAACTACTAAATACACAAGATAAACCCGTGGTGTTTAGGCTCGTTAGACCCGGACCCAGGTAGGTATGTCCTTAAACTACATCCAACAATGAGAGGCGCACAGCGAAGTACCATCACGCTTGAGTCTGGAGAAGCCCAACTGGGGAAGTACCTCCTTACAGAAGACCACAGCCATAATAGTACTGCTACCTTTCAGGTATGCAGTGTTGTGTTCCTGATGGTGAGTAAGGTTCCCAGAGCTCCAACCCCCTTAAAGGCCGGCAACGCGTTTGTGACTCCCCTGGTGTTACGGGTGCCCATGGGCTACGGTAATTGCTTACCATCAGGTAATCCGTCTGCTCGTTTGCCGCCATTGTCATAAAAAAGTCCTCTCGATGAGTAGTTGATGAGTGTGCAAAAAAAGTAGTCAGCAATAAAAACTTGTACCAAAACTTATTTAATACTTGTCGGTTGTTATTTATTAATTATTTTTACTTCGAATAGTTGTGTAAGTTGTTCAAACATGGTACATGGTGAGGAGACACTGGCTAACCACATTCATGTATCTCTCCCAGACACTCTTTAGATCGGCTTCTCTGTAAAAAAAAAAAAACATTTCATATACGACCGGTCTGGCCTAGTGGGTAGTGACACTGCCTATGAAGCCGATGGTCCTAGGTTTGATTCCCAGTCGGGGTCATTTATTTGTGTGATGAGCACAGATTCATGTTCCTGAGTCATGGGTGTTTTCTATGTATTTAAGTAGTTACATGTATCTATCTATTATAGGTATATAATATCGTCGTCTAGTACCTACAACACAAGCCTTACTGAGCTTACCGTAGGGCTAGGTCGATCTGTGTCAGATTGTCCCAAATTATTTATTATTATTTATATACAGAAAAAAATCTACATACTATAAATAGGAACAGAAGTCATATTCGGGCCATTTTATTTAAAGTTGTATATACATAGGTGAAAAACTTAGCTAAAGAATCTGGCCTATGTAGTAGTAACGTGTGTACACGCATGTCGGCGTTCTATATTAAAATGTTGACGTAAGTTCCATATTAACTCTCCGCACAACTACATCGACATGGTGACTTTCTTAAGTTTTTCACCTATACTTAACTTTAGATTTTTTTTTATAATTTGGATTTTTTAGTCTGGTTTCTACTCAGATTCTTGAGGTCTTTCGAGCCTGATAGGAGAAAAAATATGTCCCAAGCTTTTTTATACCATTGCGTTACTATGTTTCATACATTTCATATGGCGGTAACGGAACGGAAGTAATATAAAATGTATGAAAATTTTGGGAAACATTTTTTCTCCTCATCAAAAACAAATTAAATTAAAAGTTGAGTAGGTATACAACTTAAAATGGCACATTAATAAAAACTGTTGTGAGCCATGTTACTACTACAACAGAGCTTCCCGAAATATGTCGCCTAGTGCGATATAATTACACGCCAGTCTATCATTTTGTAACTAAGTATCCGTCATTTTAAGAAAAAGTTATCACACCATTCGGTGTGCGAGGCCAGAATTGAACCGGCGTCTTCAGTGTTCGCGGGTGACGACAACTATTGTATAAAGACGTAATTGTGGTAGGTAACCTACTATCGTTATTTGATGGGAACCACGGTTTTTTGAAATTTCGCAAATTAACAATGCTGTTCTTTTTAAATTTTGTAAACGTGATAACTTTAAATCAAATAAGTATTTATATAAAATTTTATTTTTAATTCATTATATTCGTCATTGTGAACCAATTTAACTTAATTTTTTTTTTTATACTTTAAGGACGTTTATTTATATAATAGTATAACCAACAATTTACAGAAAAATACAACGTAAACAATAACACTAAAGAAAAAATACTAAAATCAAATTTAAAAAAACGTCGTTAAAATTGGGCCCATTTGGCATGGTGCCGAGTATGCTGGCAGCATTCCCCCGCTGTATCGCGATACTGATTCGTTGCCGAGAAAGCTGCCAGCTCTGCGGTCACCAGTGGAGTCGACGAGCCTTTTAGAAAGGTTTTTGAACATGATATGGGCGCTGGGACCCCACGGGCCTAGGGTTTCGATAAAAATGTATTCGGAGCCGAGACCCCGGTATTTGTAGTGCTTAAGCTTTTCGGCCGCTTTAGCCGCCGCACCAGCATCTCCAATGGTTCCATCTCCACTTAATTTTATTGCAAAATGTCAACATCCAAATAGCAGCCTCGATCCGACCACAGATACAACTGTAAAATTACCTGAGGACATCCATCTGTAGCGCACACTGCTCGTACGCACTCAGGAACTGAGCCAAGTCCGTGCGGGGCCAGCCGCCCGCGCGCAGTGGCTCCACACACCTGCCCAACAATATTACACTTGAACACATATTTTGGACCCGGGTATGTCCAGTCGCCATCAGATATATCGGAGCTGTGGAGGTAGTCATAAATATCGGAACATACTTTGTCGCCTTGACAATAGAGGCGTTGTTCCGATATTTGTGGCTACCTCCACAGCTCCGATATATCTGATGGCGACTGTACAAGAAAAAAAAAACATTTTTATTACCTTTCAAGGAGATCTATAAACAGAGACCTCAGCTCCCTCCCTCTGTGTAGGTTACACGCCAACCCGACGAGAGCTCTTGTGTATAACCTAGAAAAAACCTTCGTTGATAATCTAGGAGGGATAATCACTGGAGAACGCATACGCGAGCTTTTGCAGCCCTAAATGTAACAATTCACTATACTTTTGCTTTACAGAGGACACTCTTCTCAATATCACATATATCATCCACTCCACAGTCCACTGCTGGACATAGGCCTCCCACAAATATGACTTGTATCATCTTGGGGGTAGTTGCCATAGTCGCCACGCTTGGCAGGCGGGTTGGCAACCACAGTAGCTGTAGATTGGGTTTCGACAGACGCTGCTGCCCGTCCGTAGGATTTTTCCCTTTGTCGCCTCTTACGACACCCGCGGGAGGAGATGGAGTGGTGCTATTCTAGTCAGCCGGCATCACACAGCACTTCTCAATATTAGCTTATTATATATTAATTACCGCAATTTCGATTGAAAACACAAGAAAACTACAATTGTATTTGTTTGTATCCCGCCAACTTTGACAGTTCTGAAGGGTCCAGTTTGGAGGGGAAAAAAATTATGTGAGACTATGTCAAGGACGGACGAAAATAGCGCCGTCTCTGCCATACATATGGAAAGTTACATAAGACCATCCCTTTCGATCGTGGTATTATTATTAGCACGCCACGTCTACTTAAATGGAATGTCTATGTTAATAATTAATTTAATATTACAGAATAATTATTAATACATTGCCGTCTGGTGCGGGCTGACTAGATTAGACACACCATCTCCCGCGGATGTCGTAAGAGGCAACAAAGGGATAGGCAGCAATGTCCGTCGAAACCCAACAGCTGCTGCGGTCACCAAGCGCCTGGCAAGCGTGTTGACTATGGCCACTACTTCCCAAGATACAAGTCATATTTACAGAAGAGATTTACATCTCTAGTTCAAAAAAAAAATAACATGGTGGGCAGAATTGAAGAGACGAGAGGCTCTGGAAAGCCTAGGGCCACGTATCTCAGCCAAATAAAGAGTGAGGCCTCGTATGAGGAAATCAAAAGACTGGCTCAAAAAAGAGAAGATTGGAAATTTCTCCACCGACAAGAGCATGGCTCTTAAATAAATGATGATGATGAGTTCAAAATAATCACCACGTTTGGCATGCGGGTTGGCGCAATATGTTACACTGCTCCACAGGGACGCTAGTCGCGGTTTAGGGACAATACCCGGGGACAGTTACTCACCTGAAGTTGAGTTCCAACTCTTGATACGACTTCTCCAATAACTTCGGTTTGAGACGCATGCATATTAAGCTGAAACAATTTCAAAACAATAAAAAATCAACGCATTTTTTTTATATTTTTGGCCTAGAAACTAGTCCTTTAAGCCAATTAGTAACTGTATATGGCGGTACCACCGCGAGCTAGTAAGCTATGAGCTATCAGCTATTTCAAGGGACAAAAGATAATCGCTCCCGTGTAAATAAAAGAGAGATGTATATTTATAGCTCATCGCCCGCCGATGAACTACGATCGCCCGGCTATGACATATATGTCTCTTTTGTTTACACGGGATCGATTATCTTTTGTCCCTTAAAATAGCTGATAGCTCATAGCTTACTAGCTCGCGGTGGGACCAGTGCCTTTAAGGGAGCTTTCAGAAAAAAATGTACTCAATTAAAGTGATTTATAGAAAAATATTATATTATATTTTTAAGCATAAACGTCTGCTAACGAAACCACAATTTCACACTTCTTCGGTAGATGTCGCTAGGTGCCACCTGAGCGCATTGAAGGATATGGTAGAGAAATTCGCAGCGTTTTTTTTTTATACAACGACGGTGGTAAACAAGCATACCGGATAAATAGAAAAAAAATAACATGTCTAAGCGGTACTCGTATAGCACAATTAGTAGTCAACTAGGCTAGTGATCCAGTGGTTGTGCGTTCGAGTCCCGCTGCGAGTCAATTTTCTTCTATTTTTCTTTCGATTTAAATATCGAAGTTATTCGCTAGCAGACGTTTCAGCATAATAAAAAATAATAAAGGTACTGATACACATGCTAATTTCTAGCACGAAAGCATGCTACTATTGAGCAAATGCTACCTATTAGCATGTGTGTCTACGACGTGCTCATAATTAGCATGCTTTTTAGTAGCATACTCAAAGATAGCACGCCCTGCTATTTTTGAGCGTGCTACCTGAGGCGGGGGTAGAGAGGGGAATGGTAATAGCAAGTGTGAACACGTTTGCTAATAAGCACGCTAGTACACACATTGCTTAGTAAAAAGTCAAATTGATGTGGAAGCATACGCAAATGATTTTTATAACCCGCAATATCTTCTTCTCGCATTTCTCTTATCAAACGTACACTAGCTCCAAGGTCTTGTCTCCTGGTCAACCAACCACGAACCCAAATCTTCCTGCTTTTTTCTTCTATTTCTCAAAACGTTGGTGATGCATTGTATCGCCACCAAAATAATTATTTTATTGAGCTCTAGGCGGAAAGCTACGTCGTCCATCGTTCGTGGCAGAGAGCACGCTACTAAATGGCATGTGTATTCGGAGTATTTGCTTTGAGCATGCTTATTTGTAGCAAATGTGAACAGTGCATAAGCACGCTCAAACCAAGCATGCTCATAAGCACACTTTTAAGCATGCTATTATAGAGCATGTGTATCAGTACCTTAATACTTACTGTTTATGTTCCTTCTCCTTGTCTAACAGTATACGCAACTCCCTCAGCTCAAGCAGAAATTCCCGGTCCATCTCAGTGTCGTAATACTCTGGTCCCGTACAGGAGTAGGTCCAAGAAGTCATAATCGCCTGAAAACAGAATAATCTATAGTAGTCGAAACCGAAACTACGGCTAATGTGGTCGCCAACCTGCCTGCCAAGCGTGGCGACCTTGGCAACTGCCCTTCAAGATGACACTAGTTATACAGTGAGTATATTTAATGTTACCTCATACAGAACGTAGGTTTTCGTACTATGAAAGGGAGCGGTACCGCAAACAGCGAAGTTCGTATATTTCGGGCATCTTTCTCATTTACTCCAATTAAGGTGTCATGAGAGTGACATAGACAATGGTCCGAAATTTACGAATATCGTTGTTCGCGGTAGCGCCGCAGATATTGCGAGGTAATTATAAATTAGTCTTAATCACTAAAGCTTAATTTTTGAATTATTTTCTAGCAGCAATGTATTGCGTACACTTGAATCGACAATTGTGACGTCACGTTATCGCAAGCAAGACAAAGTAGGGATACGTTGCGTGCTGAATTATTTTATAAGGAAACAAAAAGAAATTAATTTATGTATTTGGAAATTATTATGTTGATGATCTACAATAACGTTCCCAACTACATAATAAACATTGATAACATAAAAATTGTGAACCAAATGGGATGAAATTCGGTATGGAGAGAGTTCGATTTACGAGAAAGGATATAGGATAATTTTTAACCCGTAACATACTTTAAAGACGAGCATGGCTGGCCGACGAAGTTGCGAGAAGCTAGTAAGGATATAATTTATAGGTTATGTGTGTTATATACAATATTTTACGCTTGACAGTCGGTTCGCATAACGCCACAGCCAATAACGACAGTGTGTCGTGAACGCACCTGCGCACAGTGGTAGAAGTCGTTGAAACACAGATACTGCAGCTTGCGTTTGGCCGTCTCGAAGCGCATGCACGCTATGAACACTACTGCGCCATACTTCCTATAACAAAGATTTAAAAAATATAATTTATGTTTTATCTGGGCCATTTTATTTAAAGTTGTCTCCTAAACTTTTTTTTTTTTAATTAAGAACAAATCAAATTATTTTTATATGAAATATTTTTGATTTGCTTGATTTTTAAGTAGTCATACTACTATATAAATTAAAAGTTCGAACACCGGAGTTTTTTCTTAAGTATATGTTATCTATTTCAACTTTTTTTAAATTGATAATTTCACAGAATCTTAACATTTTGGTTTCAATGTTTGAGCGTTCCGTGAAAACTACAAGTTTTTCATCTACCTAGTTTTTTCTAACGAAATAGTTTATTAACTATTCATTCATTCAGGCAGGTTTACTTAAGATGATATTAATATTTCACTATAAAAAGGCAAGTAAAAACAGGCTCGGAAATTCGATAACATGGGTCCGAATGTCTCCTATGTAAAATGGAAATGGAATGCTCCTGTGAACCTGTTTCTGGGGTAAACCTAATTTAAAGAAGCGGTTTAGTCGTAGATGTAGAAGTTCAATCAAGGCACATCAGTAAAATATTCGAATATCTTTAAGACTTCAATTTAATCACGACAACGCGTCGTCACAGACTTACTTGGCAAGCGGCTCAGACAGAAGGAAAGTCGATCTTATGTTAGCGACGACGTTGCCGGGCATCTCCTCGACGCCGCGAAACACGCGACGCACGTTGTCGAACTGCCGCCGGCAGCAACGCAACGGCGCGCCTGAACGCTCGGCCACCTGACGACAACGTGTCGTTAAATATAAATAAATAAATTCGGGACAATCTTACACAAATCGACCTAATCCTACGGTAAGCTCATTAAGGCTTTTGTTGTAGGTACTAGACGGCGATGTATATAATAGAGAGATACATATAAATACCTAAATACATAGAAAACACCCATGACTCAGGAACAAATATCTGTGCTCATCACACAAATAAATGCCCTGACTGGGAACCCAGGACCATCGGCTTCATAGGCTACCCACTAGGCGAGACCGGTTGTCAAAACGGTTGTCGGTAGTCGTTAGAGTACTTTTAATACAAAAACCCTTACACAGCAATACCTAACTTATCTTTGATATTTAAATATCGAAGATATTTGCTAGCAGACATTTCTGCATAATAAAAAATAACCTAACTTATCAGGTATAAAACAGTAGACCTTATACACAGGGTAACATGAGGTAACCGAATAATTTTGCCAGAGTTATCCTGACCATATTTAGAGACTAAAATGTCCAAAAAACCTTTTAGAAATTCACTTCGTTTCGGAGTTACAGCCTATTAGAGAAAAAAAAATATTACAACTCAGCACCGTTCGCTTTTTTAAAGGCGATTTTACCACTATTTAACTCATTGTTTGTTTTCAGGCATAGTTTTCTCAATAAAATTTATATTTCATGTCAATAAACATGAAAAACGGAACAAAAAATATTTTTTTTCTGGAGTCGGCCAAAAGTTTTATGATATTTTTTACTTATTTTGGTCTCATGAATACGCTTTTAAAATTATTCGGTTTCCTCATGTTACAGTGTATGTTAAATACATAGAACACCCATGACTCAGGCCCTGTATAACGAATATCGTAGTTTGTATATTTCGAGCATCTTTCTCTTTTACTCCAATTCAGGCATCATGGCAGTGACAGAGACAATAGTCGGAAATTTACTAACATCGGTTTTCGCGGTAGCGCCACAGGATTCACAGGAACAAATATTACACTACGTATAATTTTACAAAATGGGCTATCAACAGTGGCGATGGTCAACACCAAATGTAGATGATGCCTTTGGGACTGTCACTTGTACATTTTTTGCGATTTAGTATGGTACTGCGGATCCACTGTTGTAGGCACGATGGGCATACCCACAACCCTAATACTTGTGTCATGGCGTCTCATCTATAAAGTCTAGTGTCTCTGTCCACTGTAGCTTAGTGACCATAACCTTTATTTATTGCTATTAGATAGGGCACAAAAGGTATCACTTGCTTATGGTGCTGACTCTATCTTACAAGAATTATTGTAAAGCGCATAGTCGCCACGCTTGAAAGGCAGGTTGGCGTCCGTAGTAGCTGTATATTGGGACGAGGGACGCTGCTGCCCATTAATCGGTATTTTCCCTTTGCCGCCTCTTACCGGTGGAGATATTCTAGTTCGCCGGCATGACAAGACAGTGTTTTTTTTTTAATGACAAAGGTGGCAAACGAGCAGGCGGATTGGCTGATGGTAAACACCACTATCAGGGGAGTCACAAGCGTTTGCCAGCCTTTAAGGGGGGTTGGAGCTCTGGGAACCTTACTCACCATCAGGAACACAACACAGCTAAAGGTAGCAGTGCTATTATGGCTGTGGTCTTCTGTAAGGAGGAGGTACTTCCCCAGTTGGGGTTCTCCAGACTCAAGCGTGATGGTACTTCTATTCTAGTCAGGTACTTACCTCATCCAAATCTTTCCTGTGTCGGGATGACAGCTTCCTTCCAAGCAGCTCTCTTATCACTGCATCGTCCAGCTCATAATATCTGTATAACAAGTTACATATTAATGCAAAGATATGTACAAGACCAAACAGCCAAACTATGTATACATCAACCTTATTGTCTGAGCTTGACTTGTATATATACATACATCATTTCAGTCCACTGCTGGACATAGGCCTCCCACAATTATGACTTGTATCATCTTGGGGGTGGCCAAAGTCGCCACGCACGGCGGGTTGGCGACCGCAGCTCTAGATTGGTTTTTGGCGGAGGCCGCGGCCAATCCGTCGGTTTTATCCCTTTGCCGCCTCTTACACCCGCGTGAGATGGTGTTCTACATTGATTTATACTCACTTAAAATTATTATTATTTTTCAATTATCTATTTAATTAGCAGCCGTTTCTGCATAATAAAAAATAATTTAGAAAGGGGTACCACATTGTTATGTATATAAAATTGAGACTTCGATGCCGTTAAGTGTTCAATACGCTGGTATATATGTGTTTACACGTCACCCATGATGACGTATACGACGAGGGATAAATAGAAAAAAATTTACAAGTCTAAGCGGCACTCGTATAGCACAATTGGTAGTGCACTGGGCTAGTGATCCAGTGGTTGTGGGTTCGAGTTCCGCTGCGAGTCAATTTTTTTTCTATTTTTCTTTCGATTTAAATATCGATTATACTCACTTCTCGATCAGCATCTGTTTGGTGGGCTCATCAATCTGGAACACCATCTGTTCAGACAGCTTCGTGGGCACTGTGAGGAGTCGCTCCAGGAGGGCAAATGTCCTAGAAAAATCAGTTATTAGGGCCAGGGATGTCCAGTCAGGCTAGCACATGATTGGCTCGAGAATCTATCGCGTCGAGATAGACCTGTCCCTCTTAATAATCATAGTTAGAAAAGGACGGGTAGTCTATCTCACCGCGACATATGTTAGAATTGATTGAAATGTGTTTTAATGTGCCTAACTTCATAATACCCAATGTGCATTATAATGTATACTCCCATCATCTTCATCATCATCTTCCTCGCGTTGTCCCGGCATTTGCCACGGCTCATGGGAGCCTGGGGTCCGCTTGTCAACTAATCCTAGGATTTGGCGTTGGCACTAGTTTTATGAAAGCGACTGCCATCTGACCTTCCAATCCAGAGGGTAAACTGGTCACTATTGGGATTAGTCCGGTTCCCTCACGATGTTTTCCTTCACGGAAAAGCGACTGGTAAATATCAAATGATATTTCGTACATAACTTCCGAAAAGGTCATTGGTACAAATCGGGGAACGAACCTGCGGTCTCTGGATTGCAAGTCACACGCTCTTACCACTAGGCTACCAGCGCTATAATGTTCACTAGCGTTTGATGAAATTTTAATGTTTTATAAAAGGAAACGAAGGAAAGGAGTAGCATGTTTTTTTATTCTTTACTTTTCGTAAAAAGCAAAATTCAACCCAATTCACTGAATAACAAGATTAATTTAAACTATAAAAATATATTCATGGTGAGTCTTACGAGCGTAAACTGAAAAAAAAAAAGAACTTTCATATGTTTCTTTATTTTTATGTGATTCCGAATTATTGTCGAAATCTTGTCCACAAAAGTTTATGACGATGATTGACAGAGCTTTATTTAGTTTAGTTTTAGTTTTTATACGTAAACACAAACATAAGAAAAAACAGAATACAAAAAAAAAATGGACTGGCCTTCCAATGAGGCCATATGAGGATGTGGATCTTGAACAAATCAGTGTATGAGCAGGCAATTTTGTCATTCCAACAGGCGACCTACCCAATAGGCGATTACGTGTTTGTGTGACTTTTTGGATCCCTCCCTCACAATTTTTACCATCTCTTTAACATGCTGTCACAGTATGCATGAACACCCTATTCCAATGACGTAATACATAGATGGCACCTCATAATCAGTTTTATTTTTTTATGATATAGGAGGCAAACAAGCAGACGGATTGTCTGATGGTAAGCAACTACCTCCGCCCATGGACACTCGCAACACCAGAGGAGTCACAAGTACGTTGCTAACCTTTAAGATCTCTAACACTGTTCTTGAAGGTTTGGAGGTCATATCATACCTATAATGGTCCAGCACATCGCTGGCGATGAGCTCTACAGAGGCCCCCATCTGCTTGGCCACACCTCGCTGGTGTAACGTGGATACTGCTTCGCTTGCTATTAACATCAAATTTACAGGTGAAAAATACAATAGCCTATTCATTTCATATCATAATACATACATACATACATATCATATACATATGAACATACTTTTTTATTTAATACAGGACAGTGGCAAACAAGCAAACAGCCCGCCTGATGTAACTCAGTTACCGTAGCCTATGGACACCTGCAACTCCAGAGGATTCACATACAGTATAGCAAGTTAAATGTACCTAGTTTAAACAAAAACCTCTGTAGTGATTTGAGACTATAAAAAATTACTATTTTGATGACAGGTCTGGCCTATTACTGACCTATGAAGCTGACAGTCCTGGGTTCAAATCCCAGTAATTTGTTGTGTTAATTTATTTGTGTGATAAGCACAGATATTTTTTCAGGGGAGTTATCTATGTCTTTAAGTATTTGTATATTATTGTCTGATCTTGTATATATCTCGTATATATATTGTACCCCAACACAAGTCCTCTTGAGTCTATCATGGAGTTCACACAATTTGTGTAAATATGTCCTATAAGAAAAAAAAAGAACTACCTATTCTGATTTAAAGAGTTTGAATTAGCAAATGCAGTTTAAACGTTCTGTGTCAGTAACAAACTAGCCGAACTATAACTTTTATAAGGATTCTTAATAATTTAAAAAAATATCTACGATGTCCCTGACTGCTGTTAATATTTATAAATAGATAAGACATCGAATTTACTGATTAGGAAATAAATTTGACACTTACATGAGCAACCTTCTATCCATAGCTGATATATTTCAGGATCTATTAAAGTATAATTACTAACGAATACATCCACTTCTGTGTACATTTTATGATTATTTCAATGTTTTTTTACCATATGAAAACACGGCGACTTTGACAGATAAAGATCTTTTGACTTTTGACAAATTGCGTTACGTTTCGATCAGTTGCAATTGCGAAGCATAAATATATTTTTTAAATCTCATTAAATTAGATAATAACACGTTGAACATATGTTTTCTAATTTATTTAGTACTTTGCGGCTATTAAATATTGTTAAAGAATTTTTAATTTCGTGTTATGACGAGATCTCTTTTCTTTGTTAAGACAAAAAAAATCCTAATGCACTTCCTAAACGCGTAACTCATGATGTTTTGTTCAAATACCAAATGATGTCCTTAAATCTAATATTTATTTGTACAATTAATTGAATCTGTTTTCTTGATATTTAGAAAATAAACCCTAACACTAAACATTATTTTTATGAAAGTTCACTAATATATAGATAACATTATATAACTTAGCAGTAATAAATATGTGTACTTCAAAAAATAATGTTATGAATTTTTCGGTGGTAAATTTTTGGAACGTATTCACAAAGCAATTGATTTTTTTTTCGTGAACAAGAAAAATTGTGATTTTTATTTTGGTTTTGTTTTGTAAATAGTAATGTAAGTACTTTATATCCTATATTTTAAGGATATCTTACCGTTTTCTATCTACTATCTGCGTTTTAAACATTTCTTTATGGAGAAAATTAAGTCTACAAAACCCGATGTTTTTGTGTCCAAAAATAGATGGTACTTAAGTACTACATATATAATAGTATTTAAAGCCCTCAAATCATGAAAGAAACTTGTTTTTATCTTCAAAACACCTTATATAGCGTTATGGTTCTATTTGAAACATCTAAAAACTTCTACGGCTCAATTTATACGCCGGGTTTTTTTAGTTATATCAATATTTTTTTTAATATATCGCGTCCTTCGTATTTAGGTACTTATGTTTTATATATTATATTAAATGACTGTATTATCAACTTTAAATGACGATTTTTAAAAACCGTTAATTCTCGCACTTTAATTTTTGTCTTGGAATTTTGTTTATTTTGAAGTGTCAACATATAAGATTATTGATATAATTATGGTACTTATATAGTTTTTATTAATTACAATAAATAAATAATATTATACTTCAATCTTCACCAATCTAACTGACCCAAAGTAAACCCATCAAGGTTATTCCCAAAAAACATTAAATTTAATTAAATAAATTTTTCATCTATATTATTAATATAAAAATAAATAAAATAAAAAAGGTGAAGGCCTCCAGAGCAGGCTACTGTTTGCAGTCTTGGGCCCCGCTTGTCCAATTTTTCCCCACAGCATTGATAACTCCATCAGCCTAGCCAACACTGACTGTGACATTTCCAAATAGGACCATTCCGAGCCGTGGTTTGAGTCTACCTCCTCATCCTTATTATAATAAATTAAATTTTCATACTACTTAGTTACAAATGGATAAACTCACGTGTAATTATATCGCACTAGGCAACATGTATATAATTACATGTGAGTTTATCCGTTTGTAACTAAGTAGTATGTAGTAACATAGCTCACAACAGTTTGAATTGTATTAAATTTTCATACATTTTATGTTCTATGTCATTGCCACAATACAAAGTATAAATAAAACATCTTTTTTTTTCGGTGGTTTATTTTTTAACATTAGGCATCTAGTAGTAAGGATCTTCATACCATTACCAAAAATGTGGAATGAATGAGTTATCTCTAGAGCTTTCACTAAAGAAGATTTGTAGTTAGACATATAATTTTTATAGATAAATATGAATTGACTAATTATGTGAAGTAACATCAGCATCACTATTTTAGCATGCCCTCAAAATGAGCATTAGAAAACGGGGTGTAATGTTGAGAAACATAAATAAACATCTGTGGTATTTTTGGATCAATACAACCATCAAACCTTCTAGAAAAGAGCATACTCTATTTTAAAGGCCGGCAACACTTGTGACTCCCCTGGTGTTGCGGGTGCCTATGGGCGACGGTAATTGCTTATCATCAGGCGATCTGTCTGCTCGTTTGCCAGCTTTGTCATTAAAAAAAATTAACTAAGTTACAAAATTGTTATTTGTTATACAAGGGTGCAAAATTGTATTTTAACTGCGAGTGTGGGATTTAAACTCGAGCTAGCGAATGGATTCTATAGTTTAACCACGAGCAAAGCGAGTGGATTTAAATTGAATCCTGTGCGTAGCGAGTCTTTCAATACACGAGAATTAAATTACAATTGCACCCGTGTGTAACACAAAACTTTTCCCCTCACTACAGCGAGGAAAGTGAAACATGCAGAAAAACGTTTTGAAATCGCATTGACTTTTTCTTTGCGTTTAGATACATTCAACATTTTTACAAAAAACAAAGGTGCCTTTAGCTTGGTTAGCTTGTGGTGGCCAGTACGATATTCGAATGTTCTAATTAGATTTTCAACTCGGTGCGTTAGCGAGGCTCGCCCGCGCCCACCGCCGCCGCGGGGGCAAGTGAGCTGTACTTCGCGAATTTAGACTTTAAAACCATAGCAATAAGAGCTATGAGAAGTCAACTTACTTTAATCACTAGTGGATAAAATGCGTTTTTACCCTCTCGTATTAAAGGATAAACTAGCGCTTTACGAGCTAGTGAGGGGAAAAAGATCAAGTGCCTCTCTTGACTAGAAAACTACAGGCAGTAAACTCCCTATCTTATATTCCAGTACAATGTCAGAGTCATCACCCAGCTCGGAGACAGAAGAACTTCTTGTACTACGTGAAGGTTATTCTGAACACGACACCATATCCGATAATGAAGAAAAAGACACAAGTACTGAAAACGAAGGTATGATTCCTTCAATGTCGGAAAAGGAGACAGAGAGGGAAGGGAAGGAGGATATGATGAGCATGTTTGCCAGCGTGTGGGTGAAGGTGGAAGTGGAAGACGAGAGAGATGAGCTGCAGATTGATGAAGAAAGCCTGGAAAAGTAAGTTCGATGGTTCTTTGAAGGCATTTTGACGACCAGTCTGACCTAGTGGGTACCCGGCCTATGCTCCTGGGTAATCCCAGTCAGGGCATTTATTTGTGTGATGAGCACAGATTTGTTCCTGAGTCATGGGTGTTTTCTCTGTATTTAAGGATGACCACTCAGATTCGGTTGAGACCGTCTCAACCAATCTCACTGGAAGCGTAAACTCAGTAGGAGTATTCCAGTAGTACAAATCAAGTCTGGTGCGGAAGGGTCCTAGATTTTCCCCAGGCTACCTTCCCCCCACACAGTCCGCCTGCTCTAAAGCACAACACATGTGCATAAAGCCCAAGTCAGGTTCAAAAAAAAAAAAACTGTATTTAAGTATTTTTATGTATCTATCTATTATATGTATATATCATCGTCTAGTACAGTCGCCATCAGATATATCGGAGCTGTGGACGTGGTCACAAATATCAGAACAACGTCTCTATTGTCAAGGCGGTAAAATGAATGTTCCGCCTTAAGCACAAGCCTTACTGAGCTTACCGTAGGACTAGCTCGACTTGTGTAAGATTATCGAAATATTTATTTATTTATTCTGTCTAAACTGGTACTGCTTCTTGGTCTGTAGACCTGCCGATATGGAATCTGGACCTTGGCCTCGTAGTAAGTATATTTGGAGCATCTTTCTCTTTTACTCCAATTAAGGCGTCATGAGTAGAGGACGGAGTACCGGAGGCAAATTTCACACTAAATGTATGGAGTCTCCTAAGTATTCTTATGATTAAGTAAATAAAGAATAAATTATTAATTTTTCATAATAATTTTTAAGAACTTATAGAAATTATCTTACGAGCATACGTAATATCACAGTGTAGCTATATACCAGTGAACAAGCTCCGGCGATTTTCAGAGCAACGATGGGGGGTTTTCGGGGAAGTGGGCGGGGAGGATTTACCGCGCAATTTTCATACAAATTGCGCGGTCTATTTTTAAGGTGTGTGAAATTATTATGGTTAATTAACCAACTTAGGCAAGGTCGTGTGTATGTAATTTTTATAAAGGGTCTGGGGCATATTTAAATACAAATCCAAAATGTAATAGTTTTATTTTTTACTTATAAAAAATGTGACTAAGAGTCAGAAAGAGTCAGACTAAGAGTAGATTAAATAAACGTCTGATATGGCCGTGTTAAGAATAATTATAAGGAAACCGGCATCGGCTCCATCTCAAATTGCGCCACTTTTGATCCGATTATATTGAAAATCGATATCTGAGAATCCGAAAGGAGTCTTACTACGACACTAAAGTCAACATTGCAAAAACGGCCGCCATCTTGAATTTCGTCATTTTTGATCCGATCATGGTGAAAATCGATATCTGAGAATCCGAGAGATCTCTTAACACGACACTAAAGTCAAAATTGCAAAAAACGGCCGCCATCTTGAATTTCGTCATTTTTGATGCGATTTTGTTGAAAATCGATATCTGTGAGTCTGAGAGACCTCTTAACACGACACTAAAGTCAAAATTGCGAAAAACGGCCGCCATCTTGAATTTCTTCATTTTTGATCTGATCATATTGAAAATCGATATCTGAGAATCCGAAAGGGGTCTTAACACGATACAAAAGTCAAAATTGCAAAAAACGGCCGCCATCTTGAATTTGGTCATTTTTGATGCGATTTTGTTGAAAATCGATATCTGTGAGTCTGAGAGACCTCTTAACACGACACTAAAGTCAAAATTGCGAAAAACAGCCGCCATCTTGAATTTCGTAATTTTTGATCTGATCATATTGAAAATCGATATCTGAGAATCCGTAAGGGGTCGTAACACGATACAATAGTCAAAATTGCAAAAATCGGCCGCCATCTTGAATTTCGTTATTTTTGATGCGATCATGGTGAAAATCAATATCAGAGGATCCGTTTATTGTAATTTTGACTTTAGTGTCGTGTTAAGAGGTCTCTCGGATTCACAGATATCGATTTTCACCATGATTGCATCAAAAATGACGAAATTCAAGATGGCGGCCGTTTTTTGCAATTTTGACATTTGTATCGTGTTAAGACCTCGTTCGGATTCTCAGATATCGATTTTCAATATGATCGGATCAAAAATGACGAAATTCAAGATGGCGGCCGTTTTTTGCAATTTTGACATTTGTATCGTGTTAAGACCTCGTTCGGATTCTCAGATATCGATTTTCACCATGATTGCATCAAAAATGACGAAATTCAAGATGGCGGCCGTTTTTTGCAATTTTGACTTTTGTATCGTGTTAAGACCTCGTTCGGATTCTCAGATATCGATTTTCAATATGATCGGATCAAAAATGACGAAATTCAAGATGGCGGCCGTTTTTTGCAATTTTGACTTTTGTATCGTGTTAAAACCCCTTTCGGATTCTCAGAAATCGATTTTCATTATGACCGGATCAAAAATGACGAAATTCAAGATGGCGGCCTTTTTTTACAATTTTGACTTTAGTGTCGTGTTAAGACCTCGTTCGGATTCTCAGATATCGATTTTCAATACGATCGTATCAAAAATGACAAAATTCAAGATGGCGGCTGTGTTTTTAAATTTTGAGTTTAGATCCGTATTAAGATGCCTCTCGGATTCTCGGATATCGATTTTCAACATACTCGAACAAAAAAAGATAACGGCAATCTTTTGGGTTTTTTAACTTGAGATTCGTATTAAATGCAGGTAGGTATAAATGGGTCTTTAATTAATATTAATATATAGAATTTCAAATGAATTCAATTACTTAATATACAAAAACTTAAGATGGCGCTAACAATTAATTTCTCTGTAAGAACAAAAAAAATAAACATATGTTTTGACAACAAATATTTTGACAACCCTGACCCTCGAGCGCAAGTCGTCAGTCGAGGCGATGAACGATCCCGCTGTATAGAACCTTTTCGACTGTATACTCGTTAGGCTGTGGTAATATGTTGTTAATATCTATAATAATACGACATAACATTTTTTTACCAATTTACGAGTAGGTACCATACTAAGTACATTAGGTAAATGAATAATTTTATTATTCAAGAATAAAATAATATTTATAAAAACGACTCCATACCTTTTGTGTGAAATTTGCCACCGGTACTCCGCCCTCTAGTCATGAGAGTGATAGAGATAATCAGGGCTGGGCGTGTGGCATGCATGCTAAACAAATCTAAATGTATCAGATCAGCCGCAGCACGCGGGAGTTTGACGGTACACGCTCGGCTTCACGGCCCGCCCAACGCTCCGCTTCAAGCGTCCACTCAGGCTTAACACTTAGATACTAATTATAGTAATCAATGGGCCTATGTGAAATGATGCCAGCTGCTTCAGTTTAAAATATGTCTTTATTACCTTTAGATAAGGTTTACTTTTGCTAGTTACATTTAGCAGTAGTAGCGGTCCAAAGGTTTTGAACTTTATCAAGATCGAAAATAATTATATTCAATTTCAATTAGCATTGCGATACAACGAGGAAATGCCGCCAGCAGCCTTGGTGCAATGCCTCAAGCGCCTTTTTTACATTTAATGCAATGACTGGTTAAGAACTCGTAGTTTAATTGTTTTAATAAATAATTTTTGTAAATAAATATTTATAAATCGAGAAATGTTAAAAAAAGTTTACAAATTTCAACCCGTGCTTACATTTTTGAATGTGGTATTGATTTATAATTTTACACATAAAATTATAATATGTAATTTTTATGATGATATTTTCATTTCTATTTTTCCTTTTTAATTTAGTCACTTCGGAGAACGTGACTTCCATTTTCTAGCACTAACCTGTGACGAGCTTCCGTCCGCGTCGCCGGCACGACCCGCTTTCTTAATAAAACAATTGAAATTACTTCAGAAAATTTTAATAGAGTCTTAATTTTTATTAAAATTGATTGCAGACCCAAAAGCAAGCATCGATCCAAGAAGCATCTCAAAAATTTCTTCTGCGACCAATGCGAATACAAGACAGCTTACAAGAACTGCTTGCAGTTGCACATCCTCAGCCACAAAGAGGGCAAGGGCTTCGCTTGTCCCAACTGCGACTACAGGTCCAAGTACCCAACTGCCATGCAGCGCCACATTGCCATCCGTCACCATGAAATGAACGGAGAAGTCCCCATGGACAACGGAAGACCACTACCTCTACACCAGTGCCCCGAATGCGACTACAAAACTTTTTACAAATGGAATCTGAACAGCCACAAACGGAAACATAAGCTTATCAAGCAGTTCAAGTGTCATTTCGAAGACTGCAATTTTGAAACTGCTTACAGACACAATTATATAAAACACAGCAAGGTTCATAAGGAATCCATAGCGTTTAAGTGCGACAAATGTCCGTTCACAACCAGATTCGAAGGACACATCACAAGACATTTATCCAAAATCCATAACGAAGTCACAGAAAAAGCCAATAAGTGCGACTTATGTGATTTCTCCACAAAAACTAGATGGAGATTGAAAATACATCTGAATAGAATGAAGAAGGAACATGCACTTAAATGCAGTTTTTGTCAATTTGAAACTTACTACACATGCGCTTATAAGAAACACAAAGTGGATCATTATAACGAAATATACATTAATCCTAAACGCACTAAAAGTACTTTCAGCGCTGAGCAGAAACAAATACAAGATAAAAACATGGTGACATCAGTGGATTTATCGTCCCAAAAATTGCAAGATGCAGAATGTGATATGCCTATCCAAAACTATATGGATAAAATGCACTATGTACCTCATGAACCAGAGAATTATAATAAATATAACTTAGATCCTAACTGTTTAGACTGGAACAATATACAAGTATTAGAAACTGATGATAGGGAAAAACCTTTCCAATGCCATATGTGTGCTTACACATCGAAATTTAAAGCATCAGTACAGAGACACTTCCAACGGCACCACACTGGGAGCCACAACAGACCATATAAATGTGTCAACTGTGATTTCTCAACTAAAACTAAAGATCAAATCGCGTTACATAATAAAAGAAGCTTATCAGACAACAAACTTTACTGTGACACATGCAAATTTCAAACTACATACAAATGCCAACTTGTTATGCATCAAAAATGCCATTATGCCTATAAATGCACCGCTTGTAGTTACTCGTGCAAGCATAAATATGAGTTACAGCGACATTATGGTATCATGCATCTCGGGAATGGGATAAAATGCAGATTCTGCGAGTATAAAGCTTCTAGAAAAGATAGCGTACTTTGCCATGAGACAATTCATACCGGCATGAAACCTTTTAAATGCCAGCACTGTGACTACACTTCGATAAGGAAGTCTCTGTTAGATAATCATGTGAAGCGTTATCATAGTGACATTAAAAAAGGTATAACAATAGTTAGTGAAAGCAAAATAGAGAGTCTGAAAATACCGCTCTTGAGAGATCATATAGATTTTTGTAAAGAGAATCAACAGTTTAGTGAAACGAAATAAGTGTTATAAAATATTCTAAGTGTGAAAAAAAAAGTGCAAAAAGTATACAAGTGGATTTTAAAGTGTTATAGGTGAAAACTGAAGAATGTGAAGTTACGTCAACATTTGAAAATAGAACGCCGACATGCGTGTACAGTCAGCAGCAGAAGTGGCTAAGCGGTTGAGGTGTTCAAAATGAGGTCAACACATCTCTATTGTCAAGACAATAAGAGCGCGTGTAGGTCATTTTGAACACTTCAAACGCTTAGCCACTTTTGCTGCTGACTGTACACATTGCTACTACATAGGCCAGGTGCTTCAGCTAAGTTTTTCACATATAGCAATGTATGTTTTAATGTTTACTACTTTGTTACTTAAAATTATGACGATTAGTAGTTCAGTTGTTAAACCTTCATGTTAAAAAATACATTGGGTAAATCGCCAGTAACTGGCCAGCTATCAATTACTGGCCATGTTATACTATAGATGAATTCTGTTTATAGAGTAATTCGGTAACTGGCCACATTATACTGAAAATTTTATTCTGTTTACCTATAAATAGAACACATATTTATATTGGGTTTCAATAACTGGCCATAAAAGCGATTAGACGAAATAAAACGAAATGAAAAGTTAATATTATTAAATGCTTTGGACTTACCTTCATCAACGAAATTTAGAGATTTGCTATCTACCTCTTTTTCGTTCGTGTATAGAGCATTCGAGCACAGAGACAACTTTGATTTACGCTAGCGTAACCAGTTACCATTGTATATATATTATATTTATTTGTTATAATATTGTAAAACGCGAGAAATACCTATATTCGTGCCATGAGCGCGATTTGCGCTAACGTGTCCGAGAAGACACAGTGTAGCCTTAATATAATTTAATTTGTATTTTTATATATATATAAATAAAAACGACCACCCAAAACTGCAATATTTAGGGGGTTTATTAGCATGACAATTAAAATGATATGCCGATCATGTGGTGCACATTTTTTTTTATTAATAAAAAAAAAAACTAGATGAATTGCAATAAAATTGTACCCAGTTAAGTTTATTAGCAATTTTAAACACAAAACTATCGTGAGATTCAAACATATTAATTGTATAGTAGCGGATAATTCACGTTTTGTATGTCGAATATTGCTGAACATGTTTCATTCTGTAACGAGGAGCATAATCATGAGCCGTTCGCGTTGGCTAACCGACACAGTTACCTTACTAATTGTTGGTCATTAACTGGCTACAACATTGTTGTAATTCATCCATGTAACTAATTGAGATTTTCTCAGAAAAAATGCCACAAAAAAATGTTTTTTTTTTTTTTTTTCACTTAGAATCAGGAATTCTTTCCATTCCAATAAAAAAAAAACCTAAAGATTCCACACATTTTTGTTACGTACCGCCATGGTAATAAAATAAGAAAAAAAAAACTTAGAACCATATTTTTTCTTATTGTATTAGAAAGTGCTAAGGATTCTAAGTGAAAAAACATAATAATTTACGTAAAATAACGAAACTTTTAGAAGCGGCATATTTTCAGGGTAATAAAATAAGAAAAAAAAAACTTAGAACCATATTTTTTCTTATTGTATTAGAAAGAGCTAAGGATTCTAAGTGAAAAAACATAATAATTTACGTAAAATAACGAAACTTTTAGAAGCGGCATATTTTCAGAGATATGCACTATTGCTGATTATTTGCTTGTAAAGTTATAATTATAAATATTAAAAAAAGTATTAAACAAAAGTGTGTAAGTACAGCCAGCAACAGAAGTGGCTACACGGGCCAGGTGTTCATAATTATCTTGACACGCTCCTATTCACATAACAATAAAATCGTGTCTAGCTTAATTTGAACACCTCGCCTGCTTAACTTTTGTTGCTGACTGTACATAGACATTATTAATTGTGAATTAGATATATTTTTATATTAATTGTAGTTTAGTTGTTATTGTAGATTGCATAATTTACAACTATTGCCAGTCGCGTCCGAAAATATGTATACATTTGAAGACTCAAAACATTGTATACAAGAGCCGTGTGGTCCGATTTGCGTTTTGAGTACTTTGAGGACTATCACGGTCTATCTTTCTGGACTTATCGTGACTACAACTGACTAGATTATGTATTATGTCTACACCCCGTTATCTAATGCTCATTTTGGGGGCAATCTAAAATAGTGATGTTGCTTCACATAATTAGTCGATTCATATATATCTATAAAAGTTATGTGTCAAACTAAAATTCTTCTTCAGTAAAAGCTATAGAGACACATTGATTCCTCTTTTTAGCCTAATCGGAGGGCGACAATTATAAATATCGAATATCGTCAATTTGGGGTCCGATTTTTGAAATAGTCACCGAGTAATCTTCAGAGATTCTCATTCATTCTCTATGGAAATCAATTGGTGACTATTTCAAAAATCGGACCCAAGATCTTTTGACATGTTATTGAGTAAGTCAACTTAATTTTTAATTGACTTATATTATCGTAACTGCCCAATCACTTGCCCCTAAACTGAGCATAAGATAACGGGGTGTAATTATGTCACAATAAATGCATCCATATTTTCGGACGTGTCTACAAATCTTGCCGTACGCGGCGTCATATGTCGTATAACTTCGATCTTATTGAGCGAAACAATGTATTTAGCAGAAGATATGTTGATCAGTTAAGTTTATGAGTTAGGACTGACATTTTGTTTCGTTTTGAGCAAGGAACATACAGGGGGCCGATTTTTGGGCACTCGACGCCCAACAATGCTCGACCCCGGAATGTAGTGACCCGGTTATGTCCTTAAACTACGTCCAACAATGAGAGGTAGGGCACAGCGATGACCATCACGCTTGAATCTGGGGCAGCCCAACCGGGGAGGTACCTCCTCCTTACAGAAGACCACAGCCATAATAGCACTGCTGCATTTCAGGTGTGTTGTGTTGTGTTCCTGATGGTGAGTAAGGTTCCCAGAGCTCCAACCCCCCTTAAAGGCCGGCAACGCGCTTGTGACTCCTCTGGTGTTGCAGGTGCCCATGGGCGACGGTAATTGCTTACCATCAGGCAATCCGTCTGCTCGTTTGCCGCCTATGTCATAAAAAAAAAGAACACCCCAATCGCTTAGCCACTTCTGCTGCTGACTACATTCCGGGGTCGATCATTGTTGGGCTGGTTTTTGCTGGTCACCCTCGACTTACACACAACAACACTCTTACTGTACATAGGTGGACCTTATGCCTTATGTAATAAGGTCCATCAATGTGTTGCTGTTAGTACGGTGTCCTCCGCTTCGAGAGTCCACAAGTACCCTTACCATGAGTTGTGACTTTGAGATATTCGATAACGAGTATCGAGTTTACTATCTGCGTATCTAGCTTGTACTATTTTAGCGCGAATGAGATGCACAGATAGTAAACTCGATACTCGTTATCGAAAATCTCAGTCACAACTCATGGTAAGGCATCAGGCCTGTATTAATGGGTGGAGTTGTTTTCTGTCACATTCTAACATACATGTGTGTCGCTTAACTTCAAACTCGGGTAAAACCATTCTGCTTTAAGGTTGATTATTTAAAAAAAAATTATAATAATCTGAATGTTTATCAACCTTAGAGCATAATGGATTTACCAGATTTTGAAGTTAAGCGACACATATGTAAGTGCGAAAGATACCTATGACATAGGCAATAAAACGCGAACATCCTTCTAGATGGAGATCTGAACAAAACTGTTTCAAATAGTTTAATATTATAGTATTAATAATAAATTGATGTCAATTTTGCCATAATTATTTTCATTGTTGATTTTGTAAATAAAAATATAGATATTATAATGCTGAGTCTATTATTATCTCGTTTTTAATCCTATGAACGGCAAGGACACCTAAAGTTGTTGTGTGCTGTCGTGCCTACCACCGACACCTAAATTTGTTTTGGCGGCCGCCGTCAAAGCAATTTTCCTGCTGACAGGGGTATATATTCGTTCTTTAAATAGATCTAGTTGTAAAGTCGCTATCAGATATATCGGAGCTGTGGAGGTGGTCAAAAATATCTGAACAACGCCTCTATTGTCAAGACGGTAAAGTGCATGTTCCGATATATTTGACCACCTCCACAGCTCCGAAATATCTGATGACTGTACCTATGGAGGCCTGATAACACCAAGATCGAAAGAGATGGTCTTATTAAACCTTTAGTAGACATGACAGAGAAGGCGCTATTATCGTTCTTCCTTGTCATAGTTTCACAAAGCTGACTACTAAAAGGGCCTAAATACAATATAAACTTTGTCACTCTCCTGGCGTGTTGAAGTGGAAACAAAACCGACTAAATCAAGGAGGATTGCTAGCAACGGTATGCTACAGAGACCGGAAAACCCCTATATTTGATTAATCATATCGATAGGGTAGCCCTATAGAAGTCTTACCGTAACGATGTGGTTAGCCTATAATAGGGTTACCCTATCGATAAGGAAACCATTATGGATAGGCTTACCCGGGTTTCACATGGTTACCGAGTCGGATGGGGTAAAAATAGCTTTAATGTTTAGCGCTTACCATTTCATAGGGCTACCCTATGGGCGTCTCCTTTTCCACGTAAGTAGATAGTTCTAGAGTTAGGGTAACCTTCTTGAGGGTTACTGAATTTGGTAAGCGCTTACTCAAACTAAGTCTATTAAATTGGTTAGCCTATCATCCGGGTAAGTCAATGATACGCTTACCAAACTGATAGGGTATTTAAAAACAACCCTATCAAAAACCCAGGGTAATACCCCTTATTTGGTAACCGGTTCGGGTCCCTGTGATATCAGCCAGTCTTGGCATCAATCTGAACTGAATCAATCCGGATTGATCAATCGAATTGACGCGTCAACAAAGCTATCGTCAATCCGAATTGACCGATCAATTCGAATTAAAATTTAGTAATCGTCAATCTTCAATCAGTAGATTTAGAATTAGTTTCGTCAATCGAAAATCAATTCGAATTGACGATTGAGGATTGACCGATCAATTTGGATTGATTTGTTGCCAACACTGCTCTCAGCCATCTTGTAATGTGTCTTGGAATTGGCGGCATTGGTTTGTTTTTTTTTCGGTTTTTTGAAACTGCATTTTTAACCACGAACGGTTTTGGGGAAACTAGTTAGGAAATCAATAAAAAATAAATAAAACAATAATGAAAGGACAAATTACCTTTTATTAAAATTTTATTGTGCATATTTCGGTAAATGTAAAAAAATATGGCAAAATAAAACGTTAACCGAGCGTGCGTCCATAAAAAAACCGCTCTCAGACAATGCTTTAAAAAAGAGCCCTATAATTAATAACATTTTTTATACATTTGACAAAAATAATGTCTCATTTTTTAATGATAAAATTTAAGAGACGGAAGCGGCCATAGACTAGAACTGTAATGCGCCGGTGTAGCCATACCACATTTATTATATAAAATATATTAAAAAAAAACTTCGACACAAATACATTTGGCTATAGGGTGATTATTCGGGCGTTTGAACCGTTCTTATTACTCTGTCCAGATTTCTGTAGAAGTGCCTATACAATATTAAGTAGGTTTTGGTTGTCCTTTAGCCAGCCTAGCTGTCTACCAGTAAACCAAAAATAACACCAAACTGTGTGATCATTTCTACAAAAATCTGGACAGAGTAATAAAAACGGTTCAACGCCCGAATAATATTGCCTATTAGCGAGAGCGTGGGATTGCACCTGTGGTATTGTGTTTATAGGCATTCTATATTTGAAATTTCCTTTTTCCCGCACAACCACTACAAATCCAATTCCTACTCGCTAATTTATGTATAGAATAGCAATTTTAAACACGTATTATCGCGAGACTCGCCCATCCCGTCAGTCAGCAATATTCGACTTATAAAACGTGAGTTACCCGCTTCTACACAATTAATATTGTAGGCTCACGATAATTTTGTGTTTAAACAAATTTGTATTCAACATTTCTGTTCCAAATAGTTAGATGAACAAAATATGCATTTAGGAAGTCTAACAACATATTTTTTGGTAAAATATAAATAGAAACAGTGTCATACCTAGTGTTCGTTAGATATATTTTTTTCATATACTAAATGAGGTAAAGCATAATAAACTCATTTGTAGCGGATACTAATATCAAATATATTTTCCACTATAAAGAAAATAATTAAATTCTATAGGTACATTCGTATAAAAACAAATATATTTTATTTGGTATGTCTAATATTGAAGAAAACTTCGAACTACAATAAGCAAGAAAAATAAATGTTTCCGATACAACTTCATTTATATCAATAGGTAGATCAAAGTGGAGTATACATACTTAGAAGATGATAAATTGTGTTAAAAATAAATGTCAATTTTATAGTCGACAATGCTACACGTGGAAAATATTAAATGATATCCGTGTCAAAACAGATGAGTCCATTTTAGAAATATACACCGAACGCGCTTTCTAAAGCGAATTTAAATCAGCAACATATTTAGGATCTCTCACAGTGCCAACACTATTCAGTGTCAACACTACACAGCGCCAACACTATTAAGTGCCAACACTACAGTGTCCTCACTATTCAGCGCCAACACTATTCAGTGCCCACACTACAGTGTCAACACTACACAGTGCCAACACTACTCAGTGTCAACAATACACAGTGCCAACACTACTCAATGTTGCCACTGTAAAACAATCCAGGTGCGTCAACCTTTTCTCTCATTTAATATCATAATTAATTACTAAATATTTTTTGTATTAATTAATTATTACACATATTCTTGTTCTAAGACTACGCAGCGAGACTAGAATTTAATGGCATCTACGTATAATTACTATATATCCATTTTATACATATGTATAGATCGAGTCAATAATATTAAAGTATTTAAAAACAATTCATAGACGAGTGAAATTAAAAACAAGAAATAATCAGTTACATTTCAAAGTAATATTTGAATTTTAATGAAATGTAATAATTTTAATATAAAGAAAGTTAAAATGCAATGAAAATCAAGTTAAATGCTTGAAATAAATAAATACTTTAATATTATTATTATATTTATAATTTAAAAGAATAAAAGTGCAACATCGATACCTTGAGATACATTTAAAACCACAGTAGCGAAATTCCACATTTGAAAAATATCTTTTTTTTTTTATACACTCCTTCAAAAAGGAACCCATCCCTGCATTTTTGTCAAAAATACAACTTTCTATTAACGAAAGCTAGAATTTTCAACTTCCTAGAAAATCCGACCAGTCCTCAGTTCGAACGGAACACTTAATATTATTAAAAGTGTTTTTTTTTTTTCAAAAACCTCGTTAATATATATTCACTCTTAAGCCACGATAGATATTAAGTAACAATTTGATAATAACAATTTTAATTTGAACATTACCACATTTGTAATAAAAAAAAATGAGTAACCGTTTCAAGACGCGAAATAATCAAAATAAATAATCTCTTTTAATATTTAAGCCAACGTCTGTACAAATTATTCGTAAAAAGAACCGCCATTGCAACTGTCATGTTAATCAGTAGCACCTAAAAATAATTTTCGCATTCCAACATTTTCATTGTGCTTCCCTATCTAACCATATAACTATTAACGTACGCGCGAAAGAGATAAGACTAGAAGTTAGTATGGACACCGAGTCGACAGCTCAAGGACAACGGTTTGACATTTTTTTTTTAAAGTTAGGCTATAAAAAACTAGCACCTGTCAAATAAATAATGAGTTCACGATAAGACTTAAATTTTAAATAAGCCAATTAAATTATATTAAAACACTATGTACATTATTAGCAAGGAGCGGAATTATAAATAGCAAAAATCAAGCTGTTAGAGTGATTGACCAAGTTGTTTTATCGACTTATCGATGTTGCGGAATATCGCTGAACCCATTACCAAATTAAAATATTATTCTGTACCGTTTGACCTCTTTGATAAGCGACTTGCATCTCCATATTAAAATAAATCATGTTCGCGTCACATATGTAATTTATGTCACTTGAGGTTTCATAAGTGATTCCCGTGCTGTGTTACTATAATGGTTAATCCTAAAAGAAAAACAATTAAAAGTATACAGAAAGATTCTTCTTTTAGTTACAAAGAAGATTCTTCCACTATATATAGCTCTAAATGTGACGTATAAAAGTATTTACTTTTTTATTCCTTACTATTATACTAACATACAGTGACGGTCAGCTAATTAGGGACACCGTTATTTTGTTTCTATGTATATCAAAGGCCTGATTTCATTACTTTAACTTTGTTTCGTTAAGTGACAGTTATTTATCGATAAGTCGATAAAACATCATGGTCAATCCCTCTGACAGTTTGATTTTTGCTATGAAGAATTCCTGACCTTGATTATGAGATTTAGTAAATAGTACTTGCATATTTTTGACGGCATATGCCGTCTGCATTTTACAAAGAGGAGGCTCCCGTGCAAGCTTCAATTTCGCGTTGCAAAGTTGCGAATTGTCATGGCGGCAATGTAAAATTTTATTTCTACTCGCAAGTATTTATTTACCAAAATATAATTTGACGGACAGAAACTCAACTGCGTCGTTTTTTGTTACTATAATATAATTATTATAATTCATTGTCATGGTGAATTGACATGTCATTTGTAACCCTCTTAATGTGCATGACGTGATATCACGACAACACGCAAACACAAAATACCTGTACCCTTACCATGAGTTGTGACATTGACGTTTTCAATAACGAGTATCGAGTTTACTATCTGTGCATCTCGCTTGTACTATTTTAGAGCGAACGAGATGCATAAATATTAAACTCGATACTCGTTATCGAAAACGTCAATGTCACGACTAATGGTAAAGGTACTGTAGTGAAAATGCGCGCCAACATCAACTGGCGCTAATTTCACGCGTACCGACTAAAAACATATGTTAATCATTCATAATATTCTAAAACGACGCAATTGAGAAAGATATTAACGCACCAAAATTAGCGCCTTTCATTTTTTTTACAATTTTGTGTTCAAATCAGTAAACAAGTATTATTACAGTTGGCAAGTTTTGTAAACTTCAACACGGTACCTATATAAATCATAGCCAATTTACTCCACGTATATGCTGAGAAGGCAAGCCCTAACTACATACAATATTAGAATATTACCTACAACGGTTCGTCACAGTGCAAAATACATCGCTTCTTATACACAGGTATCACTAGAAGTGGTATGTGCGTCACTATATATACACAGTAATGTATTGTTAACATATTACTTGATACCTCTTCTTATAGTTCTTGATATGAACATACTGATGCGGAAAGAGCTCAAAAATTTCAGGTATTTTTCATATTTCAATTAAATTTCGCAAATTTTGAAAGTTTCCGTATAGTATGTAAACATCTATATTCAGATTCAATAGAAAAATAAAAGAATATAAACAAATATAGCTGAGTGCCAGCTGATTTCTAAGCAAAAAAGAGCATTTCACATATGAAATATTAAAGAAATTAGTTTGCACTGATTATAATTATCTCATATTTGAACTAAACAAGAAGGAGAACATGTAACAAACTAAAGAACATGTAACAAATGTATGTGTAAGAATGACAATAAAACCATGTTTTATAGAATTGCCTAATTGCGAAGCTACAAAGGTAAATATGGTTATTAGATTTCCTTCCTTTTCTATTGACCCCGAATAATACGGTTCCGAAAAAATGTAATTTAAAGTAATAAAATGTAACATTGTAACATTGATATGTCTCTACTACGCCGCATAACCACTTCTAGCTAATAGTATTTTAGCTTCGTACTTGCCAAACGTATATGCTATATTTAAATACATAAGCATTCAACTATGAAAAAAAACTTTTTTTTTTAATTCAATAGCATAAATCGCCAGTAACTAGCCAATTTTTAATATTTTGCAACCTTATATTGAAAATGAATTCTGTTTACTTATAAATAGAACACATTTTCTAATTTGGTTTCAATTATTAGCCAATAACTCGCCAATTCACACTAAAATGAATTCTAATAGCCTATAAACAGAGTTCATTTTAGTATAAACTGGCCAGCTATCAGAGGGGAGCCAGCGCAGAGGGTGGCCAGTCACTAGCGAATACCATATTTAAATTTGTTTTGATTTCTCAATAACACAAATAAATTATATACTATGAAATAGTTGACGCATACTTAAGAAAGTGTTTTTTTAAGTATATATGTCATCTATTATAAAAAAAATGATACGCAACGTTTTTACAAAGATATTTTAGTTTATCAAGTTATTCTTAGTTTTGTGGCACAGCTGAAGTAATAAGTAACATGAGTCTATCTACATAGTACGTCACACGAATGGCATTTTGCCCTTTTGTTATCACTTCAACAAATAATATTGGCATTACCCCTGACCCCCTATTCCTGTGACGCAATACGTGGACCTATGTATAAAATATAGCGTACCTGTTGGCAACCCGTTCCATTCCCTTATTAAGCTATTAATTAACATTAATAACATAAGGTGTACTCTAATATGAGGTTTGCGTCAATCACAATTGTATAATTTTAACATCTTATACCATTACGGTACAATAACAGTAGTAATTATAAAATTATATGACTAGTGTGCTATTCCGTAGTTTAATTTAATTATAGTAAGGAAGCCATTTTAAATTACAATATTCTACAGAAATTACAGCAAAACATCTACTGTTGGATAAAGGCCTCCCCGGATGATTTCAACAGTGACCAAGTGACCTTGACCAGATCGACGGTCCAGCGAGTTGGGGACCTTCCAACGCTACTTTGTAAGTGGCCGCCTTTCTGCCATCAAGCATCGGTTGCCAATAAATATAGTTTAAAGTAGAAAATGTACATAGAATAATAAGTCCCCTTCGCTCATTAGCAGTTTTTTTTTTCATTTTAAGCGCGATATTTTTCTTACAAAGTCGGAATAAATTGTTTTTTTTTTTTTTTTATAATTAGACATGCAAATGTAGAAGAAATAAAAGTAATTTAGTATTTTAGTTTACGTAAAATAACAAAAACGTTGAAACATGACAAATTTACCGGTATAGCCACTAGTCATATAATCCGTGTCGCTATACTTCGGTATAAACATTATATACCGGTATCACAGCTCGTGCCACCCTCTAGTACAGTCAAGTTCATAAATATCTACACGGTACAAAAAATACAGCTTTCATAACAGGCAAAGACCATATTGTTGGGCAAACTTTGGTTTATCGGTGATATACTAACTGATGTGCGGAAAGTTGACGAAATTTCAAGAAACTTTCATAGGAAATATAAGAAAATTTTAATGCAAATATGGGAAGTTTCAATTTCCATACAAACATTTTAAATTTCCGATTTTTTCCTACGTTTAAATTCCGAAACATTGCGGAAACTTTGGAAACTTTCCGTATACAGTAGTATAACTGCATTATTATTGATTATCTTACACAGAGCTGTAAGGAAACGGGAGCTATAAAGTTATTTATATGTATTATACCTACATAGATGGATGAAATCAAAATGGTGATACAAATTTATATTTTCTAAATCTATTCATGATTACGACCAACTTTTACTATGCCATAACTGAAATATCAGTTAATATAATTACCTGCCCATACTAACAACTACAGCTAGCTAGCAGCTAGTATGGGAAGGCCTATTTTTTATAACAGATTTTTCGTTTCTGACCCAGTTGATTATAGATTCAGAAAATATATTTTTGTATTACCATTTTGATTTCACCATGGCGAGTGTACAAAAGTTTAAAGTATTACTTTACTTTTTACGTCATAAGTTTTCGAATCACGCAGAAATGAAGTAGACTGACATGTAAAAAGGTACATTTTTAACTGTTAGCGTTGACGGCTATTGCCGTCCATGGCGTTAAAAGGTTATTTTTTTATTATATGTTCGCACCCCACTAGCACTGCTCCACAAAAGCGGATTCTGAAAGATAGTTCTTCAACCCCGCATGAGGTTTGACGTATGTCATTTTTTTTTAGACCGTGTTAACTCGTAGATACGATTAACAGCGCCATCTATACAATATTATCAATAACAGATCATTATCTAGATGGCTTCTTTTAGTTAGTTTCAAAACTTTGATGGATCAATAATTAGTCAACGTATTTGATGCTTGCAAACAGATTGACAGCAATTTATCGCTCGCAGTTCACCGTTGTGAGCCCAACGTATGATATACTAAGACGGTGGCAAACTAGCATGCACGATAAGAAAATCACCGTAGACTATGGTCACCAGGGAATATTTAATACCTTCGTTGCGGCAATTAGTTAATATCTTAATTGACCATACTTGTATGAGGTCGAATCGACCTCATGCTGCAGTGAAGTTGTTAAGGGTAAACTGTGACCTCTCCGGCAGGAACTAACACTACGTGTAAGGTCTGGTCATAGATGCACTATCACCGATAAACCAAGGTTACTTGTTTCGCGTATTGAGCACATTGCATATTATGTTGTTGACTGTACCAGCCGGTCAAGAGTTTTGTCTAATCTCAATCTCAGTGTTTACAACAATATACTGTGTATATGTTAGTATTTAGAAATCCTCTGCTGTGTCACAGCTGTTTGTGGTGTCCTGGAAAGGAGATATGGAGTTTAATAACAGAAATAAACTTAGACAAAATTTGACATCGGGTCTGGCCTAGTGGGTAGTGACCCTGCCTATAAAACCCACTGTCCAGGGTTCAAAGGATTTTTTTGTGTGTCGCAGGCGACAAACGGAAAAAAACCGATGGGTGGGCAGCAGCGTCTGTCGAAACCCAATATACATCTACTGCGGTCACCAACCGGCTTGCCAAGCGTGGCGGTTATGGCAACTATCCCCCACGAACTCATATTTGAGGGAGGTTTACGTCCAGCAGTGAACGATTTACGATTGAAACGATGATGATGAACGATTCGTGTGACAATAGCTGTGCTCATCACACGAATCGTTCCTGAGGGCTTTTGACGGGCGTCTCCAATGTATTTAAGTATTTGTATAACATATATATCGTTAAATGAGTACCCACAACACAAACCTTCCTGAGCTTACCGTGGGGCTCAGTCAATCTGTGTAAGGATGTCTTGTAATATTTATTTTGTTTACTTAGAATAAAGATCAGTGTTTTTCAATCTTTACAGTGTCACGACCCAAAACCCCGATTCTACTATTCATACAATTTTAATGTCAAATACATGTTGTATATACGTCATACTAATAAAGATTACTCTCATTAACTTTAACGCCAGACAACAAACAAATACGCCATGCCCGGGACGTCACGCTGTTGCATTTTGCTGAGCGAAATTGAACTTTACAGAATCCCCCGTAGGTTCTTATTGTATTAACAAAGCTGACGTCTGGGGCTGTCGTCCACGGTAGTTCTATGGCCGTCAAAGGGTATGTGCAGTAATTAGCGATCCGGTCATGTAACTTTATGATGCTCAGAACCCGCGTTCACCCCGGGCATCGGGACCCAACACACTGCTCTAGAGGACTCATAAAATGAGTGGGCATACCTATGGCGCGATGGACAGAGGCCGGAACCTCCTCGCCCGCGCCGCGTTGTGCGCCGCGTGCGCCGGCTCCGGGGGCGCGGGCGGGGCCGGACCGGCAGCCGGGCCGGCTGTAGCGCCGGACGTCGGGCCGGCGGCCGGCGCCGGCGGCGGCGAGGCGGACGGCGACGACGCGCCCGAGCCCGGCGGCGACCCCAGCAGCGCCACGCCGCGGGACCCGCTCCTGGACAGACGACTCTCAAATTAAACTCTGATATCGAGACGTATACGTACATACTGAGAGGTGCCAACCCGCCTGCCAAGCGTGGCAACTATGGCCACTCTCCCGAATATGATACAAGTCACATTCGGGGTCTATGTCCAGTTGTGGACTTCTTTTGGTTGAAGTGTTGATGACTGAGAGGTAAGATTTATTTTCGTATGCTTGCAAAAACCTTTGACATGTGACGCTCTGTTAGAGACATCTTGACGTGGCGGCGAAAAGGTTAAACTATTGAAGATCACCTCATCTCCTCCCGCGGGTGTCGTAAGAGGCGACAAAGGGTCAAAACCGACGGATGCAGGAACGTCCGCAACTCGCCTGCCAAGCGTGCCGACTATGACAACTACCCCCCCCAAGACCGTACAAATCATATTTGGGGGATGCCTGTGGACGGCTTACGGCTGAAATGATGATGACGATGAATAAAGATCGTAAATAGATGTATGTCATAATAAATTGTCAAGGTAAACGGGTCCTTACCTGGAGTGCACAGTGGGCGGCTGCCGGTGCCGCGGGCGGGCGAAGCGCAGGTTCAAATCCCGCGCAGGGTCCGCTGCGTACTTCTCGCTAGCGTTCTGTCGGCGGCGGCGGAGTGCTAAAACAAGAAGTAAATCATTTAGGACAATCAACATAACAAGTCGATCTACCCCTACAACTTAACTGAAGGACCATGTCTATGTAGTAATGCAGAGATTTAATATGGAACTAATGTCAAAATTTGAATATAGAACGTCAACATGCGTGTACATACATTACTACTAAGTTTTTCACCTATAATATTTTTTGATGTCCCATCAGCCAAGGGACGGCAGTAGCATAGTTTGTTAGAACAAATGTGCCACCGCGTTATCAATTACTTGTCACGCTATATTTGAATAAGGCACAAAAGTGTGACCATATTTTTGACGTCCACTTCAATAACGGTAGTTTTCAGAAAAAAAAACGTACTTGATTGGCGTGACAAGTAAAAAGTTAAATCATAACTACTACTACTTTTAACCCATTATTGAAATAAAAGTTGCTCTACCCTTACTATATTTCTTGAAATGTTCAGTTATGGCAACCCTACTTTACGCCCTTGTTTGTTAGGTTTTATTCTAGTCTACGCATGACCAGAGACAAGAATAAAATAGATGTAGTGCTGATGGTGAGTAAGGTCCCCAGAGCTCCAATCCCCCTTAAAGGCCGGCAACGCGCTTGTTACCCCCTGGTGCTGCTGGTGCCCATGGGCGACGGTAATTGCTTACCATCAGGCAATCCGTCTGCTCGTATGCCACCATTGTCATAAAAAAACATACCTGGTGTCAAGTCGTTAGGGTCTGGGGACAAGGGTCCGTCCCCGCTCCAAGAAGCACACTTGGCGAGCCTGTTCTCCGCCATGGTGGCTATGGGTATACGGGAGGTGGTCGCGCTGGTGGTAGAACGCTGGAACAAATAAGACTTGATAAGTAAAACCGAAAAGTATTAGCGTTTTCTGTATAGGTGAATGGTTGACTGGCGATCAGTGACTGAATACAAGACTATTTTTCCAGTTCAAAATGGCTCGAAAAATTATGCTAGTTTGATAGATATTTGACTGATTAGCAAGGACCGGAATTTTACATAGCAAAAATCAAACTATGAGAGGGATTGCCCAAACTGTTTTATCGAGTTATCGATGTTACGGAATAATATTGACGACCGGTCTGGCCTAGTGGGTAGTGAACCTGCCTATGAAACAGATCCCCTCCTGAGTTCGATTCCCAGTCAGGGCATTTATTTGTGTGATGATCACAGATATTTGTTCCTGAGTCATGGGTGTTTTCTATGTATTTAAGTATTTATACGTATCTATCTATTATATATATCGTCGTCTAGTACCTACAACACAAGCCTTACTGTGCTTACCGTAGGACTAGGTCGATTTGTGTAAGATTGTCCCGAAATATTTATTTATTTATTTATTTATAATATCGCAATAGGTACACATTACCAATTTAAAAGATCATTCTGTAACATTTGACCTCTTTGATTAGCAACTTGCATCTCTATATTTAAATAAATCATGGCTGCGTCACATATGCCATTTGTGTCACTTGAGTTTTCATAAGCGATTCCCGAACCGTGTTAGTAAAATGGTGAAAAATAAACAGTCAGCTAATTAGGGACACCTTTATTTCGTTATCCAAAAGCGTGATTTCATTACTTTAACTTTGTTAAGTGACAGTTATTTATCGATAAGTCGATAAAACATCATGGTCAATCCCTCTGACAGTTTGATTTATGCTATGAATAATCCGGTCCTTGCTGATTAGGCATTAAACAGTTAATTTGATATCCGCATAGAGTCGCTTGTGTCGTTTACTGCTGCTACCTATTGTTCGTGCACGTTCGCTACAGCCAATATTTGAACAAACTTTGAAGGAAGCCCACTCCATGCATATAATTTCAATTGATGTCATCTCCGTAGCCAATTTGAATTAAATGTCATTCGTAATATTTGATCAAACGTCGATGTTTCTAGTAGAGGTTGCCCAATTAAATCTTTCCGTTCCTCCCGTTGGTTGACTGGTAGAGAATGCCTCATCGCATTAAGTCCGCCATTTGTACCTTCTTGTATTGTGCAATAAAGACTAAATTAATAAATAATTTCCTTGCTCAGATTCATATTGGAGTAGCCTGAATATACATAGAATTCGTGTCCAGTACAGAATGACTCCCAAATATGACCCTATTATTCTATTGACAGTTAACCCCTTACCTCGGCTTTAGATAGATATCATCCAATAATAAAATTTCCGCTTTTAAAGAAAGTTGTCATTGGTCCGAAAGTTTTGATTGGCTAAAATAAAATATCATACGTCAATCCTCGTGCGCGGTTGAGGGATCTTTTAGACTCCGCCTTTGTGGAGCAGTTTTTGTGGGGTCATTATGCAAACTTCATTCGTCATCTATGTACATCATCAAGAGCTGCAGATAATACCTTAATGCGTTAGATTGCGTACGAATAATAAAAAAACTAGCCTTCTAACGCCAGAGACGGCTATAGCCGTCAACGCAAACAGTTAAAAAGGAACCTTTTTTACATTTCAGTTTGTTAATTTCTGCGTAATTCGAAAAACCTATAGCGTAAAAAAGGTGACGAGTAAAGCTTTAAACTTTTGTACACTCGCCATTGGATATATCAGAGCGGCCAAGGTGGTGAATGTATCCTTAACCCTATGACCGCCTCTACCACGGAAAGTTGGGTATCAGACGCCAAAGCTCATAGGTATAACGCTATTAAAATAAAATAAAATAAAGCGGCACATGCCGTCGTGGCGTTTATGTAGCTCCCTGCCGACGTGATATGCCGTCTATGGCGTACACTCGCCATCAAATATATCGGAGCTGCTATGGGTACTAAAAACTATTTGAACACGCACTTTATCGCCTTGACAATAGAGGTGTTGTTAAGATATTTGTGACCACCTCCACAGCTCCGATATATCTGACGGCGACTGTATAACAAATAACTTGTATGCCCTTTTTTTTATGACATAGGCGGCAAACGAGCAGACGGATTGCCTGATGGTAAGCAATTACCATCGCCCATGGGCACCCGCAACACCAGGGGAGTCACAAGCGCGTTGCCGGCCTTTAAGGGGGGTTGGAGCTCTGGGAACCTTACTCACCATCAGGAACACAACACTACATACCTGAAAGGTAGCAGTGATATTATGGCTGTGGTCTTCTGTAAGGAGGAGGTACTTCCCCAGTCGGGCTGCCCCAGATTCAAGCGTGATGGTCATCGCTGTGCCCTACCACTCATTGTTGGACGTAGTTTAAGGACATACCCGGGTCCCTTATCAGTACAGTAAAACTTACATCTCTCAAACTCTGAGATCCATCGCCGCCAGCGCTGGATAGCTCGCGTTTAATAATTGGGCTCCTGGAACAGAAATATTTATTTTATTTTATTCGGAGATCCAACGGCTGCTAATATTATTATTACACCCCGTTATCTTATGCTCAGTTTAGGGGCAAGTGATTGGGCAGTTACGATAATATAAGTCTTTAAAAAATGAAGTTGATTTACTAACTCAATAACATGTCAAAAGATCTTGGGTCCGATTTTTGAAATTAACGATATTCGATATTTATAAGTGTCGCCCTCCGATCTGACTAAAAAGAGGAATGAATGTGTCTATAGCTTTCACTAAAGAAGAATTTTAGTTTGACAAATAACTTTTATAGATAAATATGAATAGACTAATTATGTGAAGTAACATCACTATTTTAGATTGCCCCCAAAATGAGCTTTAGATAACGGGGTGTAACTATTATAGATTTGACAAATATGATACATGAATCCATTAACAGGTTCTCACCAGTAATAACATTTTAGCAAGAATAAATGGTGGTTAGCACTAATAATTGAATATTAAAGATACACTTTAGGGCCAAAGCCGGCTAATAACCTATTACTAAAATTAGCTAGGCTCCTGTGGAACTTTTTCTGTGTTACAATTATTACACTCTGTTATCTAACGCTCATTTTGAAGGCAATCTAAAATAGTGATGTTGCTTCTTCTATAAAAGTTATTTGTCAAACTAAAAATTTTCTTAAGTGAAAGCTATAGAGATTTTTTTTTTTTTTATGACATAGGCGGCAAACGAGCAGACGGATTGCCTGGTGGTTGGCAATTACCATAGCCTTTGGGCTCCCGCAACACCAGGGGAGTCACAAGCGCGTTGCCGGCCTTTAAGGGGGCTTGGAGCTCTGGGAACCTTACTCACCATCAGGAACACAACACTACAGACCTGAAAGGTAGCAGTGCTATTATGGCTGTGGTCTTCTGTAAGGAGGAGGTACTTCCCCAGTTGGGCTGCGCCAGATTCAAGCGTGATGGTCATCGCTGTGCCCTACCTCTCATAAAATAGATAACACATTCATTCCCCTCTTTAATCAGATCGGAGAGCGACAATCATAAATATCGTCAATTTGGGGTCCCGGTCACCGAGTAATCTTCATAGAGATTCTCATTAATTCTCTATGGAAATCACTTGGTGACTATTTAAAAAATCGGACCCAACATCTTTTGACATGTTATTGAGTGAGTAAGTCAACTTAATTTTTTATTGACTTAGATTATCGTAACTGCCCAATGACTTGCCCCCTAACTGAGCATAAGATAACGGGTTTAATAATTTTAACTATAAAAAAAAAGAATGTATAGGTTTTTAGGTAACAAATATCATAGTTATACCTATCTGGTATGGTGTCTAGTCTTGTTCTTTCCACAGCTGGGCTTTGACTCTTCTCGCCACTTCGGGTCAACGACCTATAATACCATAAAAATATATATAATAATCATATGATGTTATTTTTTATTATGCAGAAACGTCTGCTAGCGAATATCTTCGATGTTTAAATCGAAAAAAAAAAAAATAGAAATATTTTGACTGGCCCCACAATCACTGGATGACTAGCCCAGTGCACTACCAATTGTGCTATACGAGTACCGCTTGGACTTGTCATTTTTTTTCTATTTATCCCTCGTCGTATACGTCATCATGGGTGATGACGCCAGCGTATTAAACACTTAACGGCATCGAAACCTCAATTTTCATTGAGGATTCGATACCCCTTTCTAAATTATATTTTATTATGCATATGATATGTTCTCCGAAACACGTCGCGCGAGTTACTGAATAAACGTGAATAAAGAAGTTATTTTTACTGATAAAATATTACAATGAGTCAAGCTTAAATAAGTTATTTTTTATACAAGGGAGCAAAGATAGTGTTTACTTTATCGTGCTAATATTGAGACCCGAGCTAGCGAAAGATTCCAAAAATTCCAGAGCGGAATCTTGAATATTGGGAGGGTTTCAACACACTTTGCTAACAAGTGAAACACACAATTTTTCACGTCACTACTGCGAGGAAAAAAATAACTCTAAAACTGTCAAATGTATTGAAAATTATTGGTATCCATCATTGGTCATTTAAAAACCTTAAATAAAAGAACATTCAACCAACTAACATAAAAGACCACTCGATTAAGTAATAAACAATTTGTATGAAATTACTTTGCACTCTTGTGAATAAAATATAACTTTCCTATCTGTGTAAAGAATAAAACAGTTCTTTCCGAGCTAGTGAGGTGAAAACAAATATGTTATCTTGTTTATTTTTAAGCGCCAAGCTTTTTGCGTGACTCTATTCAATCTAATCATGGCGACTCAGACAAGGACGGGCGAACCGCTCGCCGATTTTTTTACAAATGAAAGACGTATACGTTATAGTAAATAAGTAATTTTTGTATGTCTCTTCCGTACACGGTACAATGGTGTTCCGGACATTTGGGAGGCGTACGCGGAGCCGTATCGAGCCAACGCGCAGGGGCCCTTCGACGATTTTAATTAAATTGAATGGGTACACTAAGCAGATGCTGCCCCTGTCCGTATCATGGGACGCGCGCAGAGACAGGACCCGCCATGGTGTAAGGACTATTGAGTTTTAATGGAATCTAGAATGTACTAGGCTATTGGGTGGAAAGGATGGATTAGCTACTGGGCTATTGGATAAAAAACCGGACGTCTGCCTAATAAAATGGTATCTAATTCTTTTTCCGGCAGACGGTCACTCGCCCTATGCGAGATTGGCCCCCACAAAAAGCGACATCAAAGATGGTTCAAGGGCAACGCCGGTGCATAGGGCTAAGGGTAGAGAGGTGTCACTAAACTTTAATAAGTAATTTTATTATTAGTAAAAAAACTTATGACCTCTTGTTGAATATTCAACAAAAGGTCATAAGTTTTTTTACTAAGTGCGCAAAGTGTGCAAAGTATTAAGGGAAACATATCTTTTTTAGAGGTCACTTTGGATGTAATGTCTATAACGCAAAATTCAAGTAATCGTGTTTCTGAATCGTATGATTTATTTAGTTAATCCTTTAATATGTAACTTAAAAAAGGTACCTAATAAACGAAATTCTGCTGTCATTTATTCGACGCAGCCTTAATGGTTTGGGTAACATTAACCAACTGTAATGCTAAACGCTACGTGCGTGCGCCTCCTGTACGAATCGCTTTAGAGATTATGTCGGTGCTGCCATCTGTCTTGTGGGTATAAAAGTTACCTTTTATCTCTATGGTCCGTCGCGTCGTAGTAAACAGACGCGTCCTCGTGGTTCCGTACCATTTCGCCCCCGCTCACCACGGAGTGGATCTTTACTGTAAAAAAGTTATCAATTAAAAATAGATGACATATAATTTTTTTTATTATGCAGAAATGTCTGCTAGCGAATATCTTCGATATTTCAATCGAGGAAAAAAATAGAAAAATTTGACCCGTAGCGGGACTCGAACCCAACCACTGGATCACTAGCCCAGTGCACTACCAATTGTGCTATACAAGTACCGCTTAGACTTTCTTTTAAAACACAATGTTACTTAAGCAAAGTTATTATTTTTTAGTTATTCTTTCGATTGGCATCATAAAAGTAGGGTGATTTTTTTTGGCATTTAAGTCATTTCGATTCCCAGACGAAGCAAGTCATAAAAAAAATCTATGAATGCAGAATTACTATTTCTTTAAATATCATAAAGTTTGTTTCAGCAAAATATACTATCTAGGATATTTAAGGTACTTCCCCTTCATGTCCCATAAGTTTGGGACGCCCTGTATAAGTCCATTGTATCATTTGTAGCTGTTGGTTCTTCTAATAAATAAATAATTAATTATAAATATTAAATATAAATTACCCGAGTGTCCTGGAGAGGCGGAGTCGGGTGGGCGCACTCGTATTTCTAACCTACTAGAGACAGTAGCGCCCTCTGGCGGATCTTGCTTCTCAGGTCTTCTGGGTGGTGCCGTGGTAGTAGACGAGCTTGATAAACTCTGCAAACAGAAATAAATATTGTAGGGTGATAGCTGACAGGCACTAATAATGGACACTTAGTTCTTAATTCAAAGACAATAATGTTATAAATTGAATGTATATCAACAAATGCACAATGCTTGAAAACTTTGAAATAAGCACTAATGTTCATGATTGGTTCCTTGTTCGTTACTGGTACCGTCACCCTATACTCGTAGATGCACAATACATTTTGCTTAAGTGTTATATAGACCAATTAGTTTCGCCTCTTTCCTGTTGACGTCGTGGCGGCAGGCCACGCCCCGCATGACGTCCCCGCGGTCCTACTGCCTACGTGACGCGACACTCACATGACGTCCCCGCGGTCCTACTGCCTACGTGACGCGACACTCACATGACGTCCCCGCGGTCCTACTGCCTACGTGACGCGACACTCACATGACGTCCCCGCGGTCCTACTGCCTACGTGACGCGACACTCACATGACGTCCCCGCGGTCCTACTGCCGCCGGCACACGTGAGACACTCACCGGCGCGCTGCTGGCGCGGGCGCGGGGGGCGGGCGGCGCGGCGTCGTGGCGGCAGGCCACGCCCCGCATGACGTCCCCGCGGTCCTACTGCCTACGTGACGCGACACTCACATGACGTCCCCGCGGTCCTACTGCCGCCGGCACACGTGAGACACTCACCGGCGCGCTGCTGGCGCGGGCGCGGGGGCGGGCGGCGCGGCGTCGTGGCGGCAGGCCACGCCCCGCATGACGTCCCCGCGGTCCTACTGCCTACGTGACGCGACACTCATGACGTCCTCGCGGTCCTAGCCGCCGGCACACGTGAGACACTCACCGGCGCGTGCGCGGGCGCGGGGGCGGGCGGCGGCGTCGGGCGGCAGGCCACGCCCCGCATGACGTCCCCGCGGTCCTACTGCCTACGTGACGCGACACTCACATGACGTCCCCGCGGTCCTACTGCCGCCGGCACACGTGAGACACTCACCGGCGCGCGCTGCTGGCGCGGGGCGCGGGGGCGGCGGCGTGGCGTCGTGGCGGCGGCGCAGGCCACGCACGCATGACGTCCCCGCGGTCCTACTGCCTACGTGACGCGACACTCACGCGGCGTCGCGGTCCTACCGCCGCCGGCACACGTGAGACATCACCGGCGCGCTGCTGGCGCGGGCGCGGGGCGGCAGGCGGCGCGGCGTCGTGGCGGCAGGCCACGCCCGCATGACGTCCCCGCGGTCCTACCGCCTACGTGACGCGACACTCACATGACGTCCCGCGGTCCTACTGCCGCCGGCACACGTGAGACACTCACCGGCGCGCTGCTGGCGCCAGGCGCGCGGGGCAAGCGGCGGCGCGGCGTCGTGGCGGCAGGCCACGCCCCGCATGACGTCCCCGCGGTCCTACTGCCTACGTGACGCGACACTCACGCGGCGTCCCCGCGGTCCTACTGCCGCCGGCACACGTGAGACACTTCACCGGCGCGCTGCTGGCGCCAGGGCGCGGGGGCGGCGGCGCGGCGTCGTGGCGGCAGGCCACGCCCCGCATGACGTCCCCGCGGTCCTACTGCCTACGTGACGCGACACTCACGACGTCCCCGCGGGTCCTACTGCCGCCGGCACACGTGAGACACTCACCGGCGCGCGCTGCTGGCGCGGGGCGCGGGGGCAGGCGGCGCGGCGTCGTGGCGGCAGGCCACGCCCCGCATGACGTCCCCGCGGTCCTACTGCCTACGTGACGCGACACTCACATGACGTCCCCGCGGTCCTTACTGCCGCCGGCACACGTGAGACACTCACCGGCGCGCTGCTGGCGCAGGCGCGGGGCGGCGGCGCGGCGTCGTATGCGGCAGGCCACGCCGCATGACGTCCCCGCGGTCCTACTGCCTACGTGACGCGACACTCACGCATGACGTCCCCGCGGGTCCTTACTGCCGCCGGCACACGTGAGACACTCACCGGCGCGCTGCTGGCGCAGGCGCGGGGGCGGCGGCGCGGCGTCGTGGCGGCAGGCCACGCCCCGCATGACGTCCCCGCGGTCCTACTGCCTACGTGACGCGACACTCACATGACGTCCCACGCGGTCCTTACTGCCGCCGGCACACGTGAGACACGCTCACCGGCGCGCTGCTGGCGCGGGCGCGGGGGCGGGCGGCGCGGCGTCGTGGCGGCAGGCCACGCCCGCATGACGTCCCCGCGGTCCTACTGCCTACCGTGACGCGACACTCGCATGACGTCCCCGCGGTCCTACTGCCGCCGGCACACGTGAGACACTCACCGGCGCGCTGCTGGCGCGGGCGGGCGGCGGGCGGCGCGGCGTCGTGGCGGCAGGCCACGCCCCGCATGACGTCCCCTGCGGTCCTACTGCCTACGTGACGCGACACTCACGACGTCCCCGCGGTCCTACTGCCGCCGGCACACGTGAGACACTCACCGGCGCGCTGCTGGCGCAGGCGCGGGGCGGGCGGCGCGGCGTGGCGGCAGGCCACGCCCACGGCATGACGTCCCCTGCGGTCCTACTGCCTACGTGACGCGACACTCACATGACGTCCCGCGGTCCTACCGCCGCCGGCACACGTGAGACACTCACCGGCGCGCTGCTGGCGCGAGGCGCGGGGGCAGGCGGCGCGGCGTCGTGGCGGCAGGCCACGCCCCGCATGACGTCCCCCGCGGTCCTACTACGTGACGCGACACTCACATGACGTCCCGCGGTCCTACTGCCGCCGGCACGTGAGACACTCACCGGCGCGCTGCTGGCGCGGGCGCGGGGCGGCGGCGCGGCGTCGTGGCGGCAGGCCACGCCCGCATGACGTCCCCGCGGTCCTACTGCCTACGTGACGCGACACTCACGCGACGTCCCCGCGGTCCTACCGCCGCCGGCACACGTGAGACACTCACCGGCGCGCTGCTGGCGCAGGTGCGCGGGGCGGGCAGGGCGGCGCGGCGTCGTGGCGGCAGGCCACGCCCCGCATGACGTCCCCGCGGTCCTACTGCCTACGTGACGCGACACTCGCGGCGTCCCGCGGTCCCACTGCCGCCGGCACACGTGAGACACTCACCGGCGCGCTGCTGGCGCGGGCGCGGGGGCAGGCGGCGCGGCGTCGTGGCGGCAGGCCACGCCCCGCATGACGTCCCCGCGGTCCTACTGCCTACGTGACGCGACACTCCGCGGCGTCCCCGCGGTCCTTACTGCCGCCGGCACACGTGAGACACTCACCGGCGCGCTGCTGGCGCAGGCGCGGGGAGGCGGGCGGCGCGGCGTCGTGGCGGCAGGCCACGCCCGCATGAAACGTCCCCGCGGTCCTACTGCGCCACGTGACGCGACACTCACACGACGTCCCGCGGTCCTACTGCCGCCGGCACACGTGAGACACTCACCGGCGCGCTGCTGGCGCGGGCGCGGGGCGGGCGGCGCGGCGTCGTGGCGGCAGGCCACGCCCGCATGACGTCCCCGCGGTCCTACTGCCTACGTGACGCGACACTCACATGACGTCCCCGCGGTCCTGCCGCCGGCACACGTGAGACACTCACCGGCGCGCTGCTGGCGCGGGCGCGGGGCAGGCGGCGCGGCGTCGTGGCGGCAGGCCACGCCCCGCATGAGCGTCCCCGCGGTCCTACCGCCTACGTGACGCGACACTCACGCTGACGTCCCCGCGATCCTACTGCCGCCGGCACACGTGAGACACTCACCGGCGCGCTGCTGGCGGCGCAGGCGCGGGGGCGGAGGCGGCGCGGCGTCGTGGCGGCAGGCCACGCCCCGCATGACGTCCCCGCGGTCCTACTGCCTACGTGACGCGACACTCGCTGACGTCCCGCGGGTCCTACTGCCGCCGGCACACGTGAGACACTCACCGGCGCGTTGCTGGCGCAGGCGCGGGGGCGGGCGGCGCGGCGTCGTGGCGGCAGGCCACGCCCCGCATGACGTCCCGCGGTCCTACTGCCTACGTGACGCGACACTTGCTCGCATGACGTCCCTGCGGTCCTACCGCCGCCGGCACACGTGCGAGACGCTACTCACCGGCGCGCTGCTGGCGCGCAGGCGCGGGGGAGCGCGGCGGCGCGGCGTCGTGGCGGCAGGCCACGCCCCCGCATGACGTCCCCGCGGTCCTACTGCCTACGTGACGCGACACTCACGCGGACGTCCCGCAGTCCTACTGCCGCCGGCACACGTGAGACACTCACCGGCGCGCTTGCTGGCGCATGAGGCGCGGGGAGCAGGCGGCGCGGCGTGGCGGCAGGCCACGCCCGCATGACGTCCCCGCGGTCCTACCTGCCTACGTGACGCGACACTCACGCGGCGTCCCCGCGGTCCTACTGCCGCCGGCACACGTGAGACACCTCACCGGCGCGCTGCTGGCGCAGGCGCGGGGGCAGGCGGCGCGGCGGCGTCGTGGCGGCAGGCCACGCCCCGCATGACGTCCCCGCGGTCCTACTCGCCTACGTGACGCGACACTCACATGACGTCCCCGCGGTCCTACTGCCGCCGGCACACGTGAGACACTCACCGGCGCGCTGCTGGCGCGGCGCGGGGGAGCGGCGGCGCGGCGTCAGTGGCGGCAGGCCACGCCGCATGATGTCCCGCGGTCCTACTGCCTACGTGACGCGACACTCACATGACGTCCCCGCGGTCCTACTGCCGCCGGCACACGTGAGACTTCTCACCGGCGCGCTGCTGGCGCAGGGCGCGGGGAGACGGGCGGCGCGGCGTCGTGGCGGCAGGCCACGCCCCACGCCCGACGTCCCCGCGGTCCTACTGCCCTACGTGACGCGACACTCACGCGGCGTCCCCGCGGTCCTGCTGCCGCCGGCACACGTAGACACTCACCGGCGCGCTGCTGGCGCGGGCGCGGGGGCAGGCGGCGCGGCGTCGTGGCGGCAGGCCACGCCCGCATGACGTCCCCGCGGTCCTACTGCCTACGTGACGCGACACTCACATGACGTCCCCTGCGGTCCTACTGCCGCCGGCACACGTGAGACACTCACCGGCGCGCTGCTGGCGCGGGCGCGGGGCAGGCGGCGCGGCGTCGTGGCGGCAGGCCACGCCCGCATGACGTCCCTGCGGTTCCTACCTACCCGCCTACGTGACGCGACACTCACATGACGTCCCCGCGGTCCCTACTGCTGCCGGCACACGTGAGACACTCACCGGCGCGCTGCTGGCGCAGGCGCGGGGAAGGAGCAGGCGGCGCGGCGTCGTGGCGGCAGGCCACGCCCCGCATGACGTCCCCGCGGTCCTACTGCCTACGTGACGCGACACTCACGACGTCCCGCGGTCCCTACTGCCGCCGGCACACGTGAGACACTCACCGGCGCGCTGCTGGCGCGGCGCGGGCGGCGGGCGCGGCGTCGGCGGCAGGCCACGCCCGCATGACGTCCCCCGCGGTCCTACTGCCTACGTGACGCGACACTCACGCATGACGTCCCTGCGGTCCTACTGCCGCCGGCACACGTGAGACACTCACCGGCGCGCTGCTGGCGCGCAGGCGCGGGCGGAGCGGCGCGGCGTCGTGGCGGCAGGCCACGCCCACGCATGACGTCCCCGCGGTCCTACTGCCTACGTGACGCGACACTCACATGACGTCCCCGCGGTCCTACTGCCGCCGGCACGTGAGACACTCACCGGCGCGCTGCTGGCGCAGGGCGCGGGGGCGGGCGGCGCGGCGTCGTGGCGGCAGGGCCACGCCCCGCATGACGTCCCCGCGGTCCTACTGCCTACGTGACGCGACACTCACGACGTCCCCGCGGTCCTACTGCCGCCGGCACACGTGAGACACTCACCGGCGCGCTGCTGGCGCCAGGCGCGGGAAGCAGGCGGCGCGCGGCGTCGTGGCGGCAGGCCACGCCCCGCATGACGTCCCCGCGCAGTCCTACTGCCTACGTGACGCGACACTCACAGCGACGTCCCTGCGGTCCTACTGCCGCCGGCACACGTGAGACACTCACCGGCGCGCTGCTGGCGCGGGCGCGGGGAGCAGGCGGCGGCGCGGCGTCGTGGCGGCAGGCCACGCCCCGCATGACGTCCCGCGGTCCTACTGCGCTACGTGACGCGACACTCACGCTTGAAGCGTCCCCGCGGTCCTACTGCCGCCGGCACACGTGAGACACTCACCGGCGCGCTGCTGGCGCAGGCGCGGGGCAGGGCGGCGCGGCGTCGTGGCGGCAGGCCACGCCCCGCGGCCGTCCCGCGGTCCTACTGCCTACGTGACGCGACACTCACATGACGTCCCTCGCGGTCCTACTGCCGCCGGCACACGTGAGACGCTCACCGGCGCGCTGCTGGCGCGCAGGCGCGGGGCGGCGGCGCGGCGTCGTGGCGGCAGGCCACGCCCGCATGACGTCCCCGCGGTCCTACTCCCTACGTGACGCGACACTCGCGACGTCCCGCGGTCCTACTGCCGCCGGCACACGTGAGACACTCACCGGCGCGCGCTGCTGGCGCGGGCGCGGGGGCGGCGGCGCGGCGTCGTGGCGGCAGGCCACGCCCCGCATGACGTCCCCGCGGTCCTACCGCCTACGTGACGCGACACTCATACGACGTCCCCGCGGTCCTACTGCCGCCGGCACACGTGAGACACTCACCGGCGCGCTGCTGGCGCGGGCGCGGGGGCGGGCGGCGCGGCGTCGTGGCGGCAGGCCACGCCCCGCATGACGTCCCCGCGGTCCTACTGCCTACGTGACGCGACACTCCACATGACGTCCCTGCGGTCCTACTGCCGCCGGCACACGGCTGAGACACTGCACCGGCGCGCTGCTGGCGCAGGGCGCGGGGGCGGCGGCGCGGCGTCGTGGCGGCAGGCCACGCCCGCATGACGTCCCCGCGGTCCTACTGCCTACGTGACGCGACACTCACATGACGTCCCGCGGTCCTACTGCCGCCGGCACACGTGAGACACTCACCGGCGCGCTGCTGCTGGCGCAGGCGCGGGGAGCGGGCGGCGCGGCGTCGTGGCGGCAGGCCACGCCCCGCATGACGTCCCCGCGGTCCTACTGCCTACGTGACGCGACACTCGCGGCTGACGTCCCCTGCGGTCCTACTGCCGCCGGCACGTGAGACACTCACCGGCGCGCTGCTGGCGCGGGCGCGGGGGCGGGCGGCGCGGCGTCGTGGCGGCAGGCCACGCCCCGCATGACGTCCCCGCGGTCCTACTGCCTACGTGACGCGACACTCCGCATGGCGTCCCCGCGGTCCTACTGCCGCCGGCACACGTGAGACACTCACCGGCGCGCTGCTGGCGCGGCGCGGGGGCAGGCGGCGCGGCGTCGTGGCGGCAGGCCACGCCCCGCATGACGTCCCCGCGGTCCTACTGCCTACGTGACGCGACACTCACGATGACGTCCCCGCGGTCCTACTGCCGCCGGCACACGTGAGACACTCACCACGGCGCGCTGCTGGCGCGGGCGCGGGGGCGGCGGCGCGGCGTCGTGGCGGCAGGCCACGCCCGCATGACGTCCCCGCGGTCCTACTGCCTACGTGACGCGACACTCACGCGACGTCCCCGCGGTCCTACTGCCGCCGGGCAGCACGTGAGACACTCACCCGGCGCGCTGCTGGCGCAGGCGCGGGGGCGGGCGGCGCGGCGTCGTGGCGGCAGGCCACGCCCCGCATGACGTCCCCGCGGTCCTACTGCCTACGTGACGCGACACTCACATGACGTCCCTGCGGTCCTACTGCCGCCGGCACGTGAGACATCACCGGCGCGCTGCTGGCGCGGGCGCGGGGCAGGCGGCGCGGCGTCGGCGGCAGGCCACGCCCCGCATGACGTCCCCGCGGTCCTACCGCCTACGTGACGCGACACTCACGCGGCGTCCGCTGCGGTCCTACTGCCGCCGGCACACGTGAGACACTCACCGGCGCGCTGCTGGCGCAGGCGCGGGGGCAGGCGGCGCGGCGTCGTGGCGCGCAGGCCACGCCCCGCATGGCGTCCCCGCGGTCCTACTGCCTACGTGACGCGACACTCACATGACGTCCCCGCGGTCCTGCCGCCGGCACACGTGAGACACTCACCGGCGCGCTGCTGGCGCGGGCGGCGCGGGGAGCAGGCGGCGCGGCGTCGTGGCGGCAGGCCACGCCCCGCATGACGTCCCCGCGGTCCTACCACCGCCTGCACGTGACGCGACACTTTCACATGACGTCCCCGCGGGTCCTACTGCCGCCGGCACACGTGAGACACTCACCGGCGCGCTGCTGGCGCCAGGCGCGAAGGCAGGCGGCGCGGGCGTCGTGGCGGCAGGCCACGCCCCCGCATGACGTCCCCGGTCCTACTGCCTACGTGACGCGACACTCACATGACGTCCCGCGGTCTGCTGCCGCCGGCACACGTGAGACACTCACCGGCGCGCTGCTGGCGCAGGCGCGGGGAAGCAGGCGGCGCGGCGTCGTGGCGGCAGGCCACGCCCCGCATGACGTCCCCGCGGTCCTACCGCCTACGTGACGCGACACTCACATGACGTCCCCGCGGTCCTACTGCCGCCGGCACACGTGAGACACTCACCGGCGCGCTGCTGGCGCGGGCGCGGGGGGCGGGCGGCGCGGCGTCGTGGCGGCAGGCCACGCCCCGCATGACGTCCCCGCGGTCCTACTGCCTACGTGACGCGACACTCATGACGTCCCTGCGGTCCTACTGCCGCCGGCACACGTGAGACACTCACCGGCGCGCTGCTGGCGCGGGCGCGGGGCGGGCGGCGCGGCGTCGTGGCGGCAGGCCACGCCCCGCATACGACGTCCCCGCGGTCCTACTGCCTACCGTGACGCGACACTCACATGACGTCCCCGCGGTCCTTACTGCCGCCGGCACGCGTGAGACACTCACCGGCGCGCTGCTGGCGCGGGCGCGGGGGCGGCGGCGCGGCGTCGTGGCGGCAGGCCACGCCCCGCATGACGTCCCCGCGGTCCTACTGCCTACGTGACGCGACACTCATGACGTCCCCGCGGTCCTACTGCCGCCGGCACGCGTGAGACACTCACCGGCGCGCTGCTGGCGCAGGCGCGGGGGCGGGCGGCGGCGCGGCGTCGTGGCGGCAGGCCACGCCCGCATGACGTCCCCGCGGTCCTACTGCCTACGTGACGCGACACTCACATGACGTCCCGCGGTCTGCCGCCGGCACACGTGAGACACCGGCGCGCTGCTGGCGCCAGGCGCGGGAGCGGGCGGCGCGGCGTCGTGGCGGCAGGCCACGCCCGCATGACGTCCCCGCGGTCCTACCGCCTACGTGACGCGACACTCACATGACGTCCCTGCGGTCCCACTGCCGCCGGCACACGTGAGACACTCACCGGCGCTGCTGGCGCGGCGCGGGCAGGGCGGCGCGGCGTCGTGGCGGCAGGCCACGCCCCGCATGACGTCCCCGCGGTCCTACTGCCTACGTGACGCGACACTCACATGACGTCCCGCGGTCCTACTGCCGCCGGCACGTGAGACACTCACCGGCGCGCTGCTGGCGCGGGCGCGGGGAGCAGGCGCGGCGGCGTCGTGGCGGCAGGCCACGCCCGCATGACGTCCCCGCGGTCCTACTGCCTACGTGACGCGACACTCACGCGATGACGTCCCGCGGTCCTACTGCCGCCGGCACACGTGAGACACTCACCGGCGCGCTGCTGGCGCGGGCGCGGGGACAGGCGGCGCGGCGTCGTGGCGGCAGGCCACGCCCGCATGACGTCCCCGCGGTCCTACTGCCTACGTGACGCGACACTCACGCATGACGTCCCCGCGGTCCTACTGCCGCCGGCACACGTGAGACACTCACCGGCGCGCTGCTGGCGCAGGCGCGGGGGCAGGCGGCGCGGCGTCGTGGCGGCAGGCCACGCCCCGCATGACGTCCCCGCGGTCCTACTGCCTACGTGACGCGACACTCACGCGGCGTCCCCTGCGGTCCTACTGCCGCCCGGCACACGTGAGACGCTCACCGGCGCGCTGCTGGCGCCGGCGCGGGGGCGGGCGGCGCGGCGTCGTGGCGGCAGGCCACGCCCGCAGACGTCCCCGCGGTCCTACTGCCTACGTGACGCGACACTCACGACGTCCCCGCGGTCCTACTGCCGCCGGCACACGTGGAGACACTCACCGGCGCGCTGCTGGCGTGCGGCGCGGGGGCAGGCGGCGCGGCGTCGTGGCGGCAGGCCACGCCCCGCATGACGTCCCCGCGGTCCTACCGCCTACGTGACGCGACACTCACATGACGTCCCTTGCGGTCCTACTGCCGCCGGCACACGTGAGACACTCACCGGCGCGCTGCTGGCGCAGGCGCGGGGCAGGCGGCGCGGCGTCGTGGCGGCAGGCCACGCCCCGCATGACGTCCCCGCGGTCCTACTGCCTACGTGACGCGACACTCGCGATGACGTCCCCGCGGTCCTACTGCCGCCGGCACACGTGAGACACTCACCGGCGCGCTGCTGGCGCGGGCGCGGGGGCGGGCGGCGCGGCGTCGTGGCGGCAGGCCACGCCCCGCATGACGTCCCCGCGGTCCTACTGCCTACGTGACGCGACGCTCACATGACGTCCCGCGGTCCCTACTGCCGCCGGCACGTGAGAGACACTCACGCGGCGCGCTGCTGGCGCGGGCGCGGGGCGGCGCGGCGTCGTGGCGGCAGGCCACGCCCCGCATGACGTCCCCGCGGTCCCACTGCCTACGTGACGCGACACTCACGCGGCAGCGTCCCTGCGGTCCTACTGCCGCCGGCACACGTGAGACACTCACCGGCGCGCTGCTGGCGCGGGCGCGGGGCAGGCGGCGCGGCGTCGTGGCGGCAGGCCACGCCCCGCATGACGTCGACGCGGTACCGCAGCGAGCCCCCGCTGCCGCCGTCGAACGACGCCTGCTGCAGCAGCGGCGGCCGCAGCGAGCGCACGCGCGCGCCTGCAACACACGGCCCGCTCGCTCATGTGAGCCTGGTACCATCGCCTCACAATATATCGGACGCGGTCACAAATATCTGAACGTGTCGAGACGATAAAGTGCATGTTCAGATATTTGTGAGCACCTCCACAACTCCGGGATATTGTATTAAGTTATTTAAGTTGTCTACTGAACTTCTATTTTTATCATCAGATGGTGATTTCTTTGCAGAATCTCGTACCTTTCGACTATGATAGAATAAATAATGTGGCTACGATTTTCATGCCTTTTTATCTACCGTCATAGGTATGAGATACATGAAAAGGTAATAGAACAAAAAAACTAGATAAAACAGTCAGCAATAAAAACTTAACTACAATAGTAGATTTCGATGCTAGTGCGGAAAGTATGTCATTACTTCACGAGGCCCGAGATATTTTGCCACGAGCCGAAGGCGAGTGGCGATACTCGGGCCGAGTGAAGAATGACATTTCCGCGCGTGTATCGAACGACGTTTTTTAATACAGTTGCGAAAAAACAAATAAGAAATAAAATAAAAAAGCAACTACTCGTTCAACAACAAGTTCGATTATCGCAGTGACAATTTTTGACATTATAAAGAGGTGTCTTTTTTAGCTTAAATTCGACTAGAGTGGAATTTTTTAAGTATTACTATTAATCCATTTCCATGAAAGTTTTTAAATGTATGTATAAAATACACACATATTTGTAAATATACAATATTTTACTTAAACACTACGTTTTTTACTATTATTTGTGTATATTTATAAAAACAATATCGAATGCTACCTTTGGAAACATAACCAGTAACCAGTAGGAAAAACGCCTCTTGTTTGACAGGCGTTTCGGCAGCTGTTCCGTTTCATTCTAACAACTTTTAAGAATGGTTTTCAATATTAAAAATAAACTTGTTATAATGATGATTGATGAAGAGGTAAGTAATAAAATATGACATGTTTATGTTATTTCTTATTCTTACATTAACAGTAAGTTATTTGTTTATTAAGATGTTTAAAGGAGACTTATAGTATTAACACCCATTAGTAATCCATGAACTGGAACAAGTGTAAATAAAAAAAAAACTGGAAAAGTAAAAGGCACTAGTGCGCGAAATCCAACTTTCCGCACGTTAAACAGCTACGAAAAGTACCCATTTTTGAGCACCTGTATTAAAAACGTAATTTGTGACAGAAACTTCTAGACATTCAAAACTCACCAATAGCCGGTAAAGTCCAGCTCCGGGGCAAAGCGGGCCGCAGTTTGGGGAACGCCTCTATGCCCGGGATGTGGAGGCAGCGGTGCGGGCGCCGCGGGGACAGGGGCGCTTCGCTGGGGGCCGCAGCGGGCGCGGGCCGCTCGGCGGGCCGCTCCACTGGAGGCGGCACGGGCGCTGGCTGGAAGATAATACCGTTGATATTTAAATCGAAAGAAAAATAGAAAAAAATTACTCGAAGCGGGACTCGAACCCACAACCACTGGATCACTAGCCCAATACGCTACCAATTGTGCTATACGAGTACCGCTTTTTGAAACTTCGATGCCGTTAAAAGGGTTCAATACCATTTCGGTAGATGTGTCTTCACGTCACCCTTAATGATAATGACGTATACCAGGAAGGATAACATAGAAAAACTTGACAAGTCCAAGCGGTACTCATAGCCAGAGCTTTAATTGATAAATATAGTACATTTCGATACTTAGTAAAAAAAATATTTTCGACAAGGGTGAAAGTTGGAGCTCGAGTGAAACGAGGATGACAACCCGAGTCTTAAATAAGTTTATCTACGTACATGTCATTAGTGCTCTAAAATGCGTCCAGAAACCGTAGGCAATGACCAGCATTACCAACCATCAGAAAGATTTCAGTAGGTAATGTTAACATTACCTATTGAAATCAGTAGGTTATGAATTTAAATTTGGAACAGCAGTCAAATTCAAGTGGGGTGTCTAATCTAGTATCTATAGATATTAAAACATCCATTGATACGAAACGCCAATTCGTTATGTTTTTTTAATATAAATCGAACGACATTTGAACTCGAGTGACAGTAGAATAGGGAGTTCATTCGCTTGTCTATGGTTTAAAAAAAATTGACTGAGATACGAAATACGCAACGCCGCCGTTCCAAGCTGTCATTTGTTTTGTTCGTTGACTTTTTAATGTTTACAAGTAACCCTAGTAATAAGTCATTTCCCTACAGTTTCTGAACCCATCTTAAAACACTTATGATATGTGTGTAGATAAAGTAGTGTATGTAACTATACATAATTAGGCATTACAACAATCGTGTGATATTATTATGAAACTCGCCTTCGGCTCGTTTCATAAACCCACACTCTTGTTGTAATGCCCTTCATTATGCACAGATACATAAACTACTATTTTACACGTGCATCGAACCCAATTTTTCATAACAAATGCCTTAAAAAAGTGAAATTTACGCACGCAAGTGCACTTTTTACGCACTAGTTAGGAAATAGTACATTTCGATACTAGTAAAAAAAATTTTTTTCGTCAAGGGTGAAATTTGGAGCCCGAGTGAACGAGGATGACAATCACCCGAGTCTTAAAGAAGTTTTTACACGAGTATCGAACCCAATTTTTCATAACAAGTGCCTTAAAAAGGGACATTTACGCACGCCATGCGTGCGCAAAGTGCCCTTTTAACGCACTAGTTATGAAAAAGATCTTTTATCTTTACCATTTACCGTCACAGAAGCGACCTATGAGCAATCGCAGTACACAGATTACGAACGGTACCTGCAGCGTGGGCGGCGGGTCGCGGACGGGCGCGGGCGCGGCGCGCTGCGTGCGCGGCGCGTGCGCGGAGCTGAACACGGCGCTGCTGCGGGCCGCGCTGGCGCCGCGGTGCTCCGGCGACTGCAAGGGAGCGAAGATAGTGTTTACCTTCTCGTGCTAATATTGAGACTTTACTGATTGAGACTCGAGTACTTTACTACCGAGTGAAACACTCAATTTTTCACCTCACGACCGCGAGGAAAAAAAGAACTCTTTAACTTTAAAATGTATTCATAACTATTGGTATCAATCATCACATTAAATAAAAGAACATCCGACCACCTAAAATAAAAACACTCGATTAGTAATAAACAATTTGCATGAAATTACTTTGTACTCTTGTGAATAAAATGCAACTTTGCGATCTGTTTAAAAAAAATACAGTTCTTTCCGAGCTAGTGAGGTGAAAATAAATAATAAAAACTTTATCCAGAAAAAATATGTCAATCTTTCGCTTACAAGTATTTAACTTATTTTCTAATTACATTAGACATATTCAAAAAGTAGACCATATGGCGTTGTAATTAGTTGTATATAATCTAAAAATTCCACTCGCCGGAAATCATCCACTTTCCGCACTTGTTGCATAAATAGCTGTTACACGAGTACACTATACACACCGATTTCTAACTTACCCACAGTGCACAGATTACCGGTATTGCGCATAGTATCTCTCTATCCCCTGCGTCCTTAGTGGTGGGTGTGAAACTAATATTTTTGTGTATATTTTGAAAAAAAAAACTATATATATAATTTTCTTTTTTTGTAACTTTTGATGACGAATTATTGTAGTTTTGAAATTAGAATAAAGGACACAATTCAGATAAGAAAGCATATGGAACGTTTTGTTAACTTCGTTCTTAGCAGTCCGATTTGGATTTGTAAGTAATTAATAATAATTTTTATTTTTCCTTTGCCAGAAATTTTTTGTAATTGTTGGATATGTTTTCTTAAAGAATAACGCATTTTTATGTAATATGTTTACGATATCTTTTGTAATACTGTTTTGAAAAAATAAGTCCCGCCGAGTTTCTTGCCGGTCATAAAAGTCAAAATGCTTCTCGGGTCAGAGGTGTAGGGTTAGAACCGGTGTAGTTTTTATTTTTTCTTCTTTTGTATACTCGACGTGTAAAAGTGCCCTTGTGGCCTACTTACTAAATAAACGTTTGAGTTTGAGTTTGAATAGTTTTATTAAAAAGTTTGTGAATAAAATGATCGAACATCGATTTGGACATTTGTAACGATGCTGCCCGCCATTTGGTTTTGTTGACGAGTGATGTGGTATTTATTCCATTCGACGTTCCGTCATCGGTCTGCTCGAAGCTACCTAGATTTTTTTTTTTTTTTTGTGGAATGCGGTACGCATTCTAGACTGGTGCGAGGGGCGACCCGGGTGGTGTGTGACGGAAGACAGAAGGACAAGAGCCACTCTTCCTACCTTCTGAATATCACCTATAGTTCCTTGTTCCCCTCGAAGCCGCTACGACACACCGTGGAGCCCGAGGAGGCACCTATCATCTAGCGCGCTATAGTCTATACTTTTCTATAATATTAAACTTTAATCTTGCACAAATCGACCTAGTACTACGGTAAGCACAGTAAAGCTTGTGTTGTAAGTACTAGACGACGATATATATAATAGATAGATACATATAAATACATAGAAAACACCCATGACTCAGGAACAAATATCTGTGCTCATCCCACAAACAAATGCCCTGACTGGGATTTGAACCCATGACCATCGGCTTCATAGGCAGTGTCACATCCCACTAGGCCAGACCGGTCGCCGATTATTTGAGTTCCATACCTGTAACTGCTCTTGCTTCCACTCGTTGTCTGTGGTCTCTTCCGAATCGTCGAATTGCGATTTCCATAGAGACACCAGAGTCAGGGCACCTCCCTTTGTCACCTGAAATACAAAATGTTTTATTCCAACGATTCTAGGTACGGTCGCCATCAGATATATCGGAGCTGTGGAGGTGGTCACAAATATCGAAACAACGCCTCTATTGTCAAGGCGATGTTCCGATATTTATGACTACCTCCACAGCTCCGATATATCTGATGGCGAATGTACACATTGTGAGAAGGTTCAAATACCGTTTTGACAAATAACCGAATTTCTTATCAAAAATCAAACTTTAAGATGGATTGATCCAGGTGCTTTATCGACTATCGATATAGTACATTTCGATACTAGTAAAAAATCATTTTTTTTCGACGAGGGTGAAAGTTGGAGCCCGAGTGAAATGAGGGTAACAATCACCCGAGTCTTAAAGAAGTTTTTACACGTGTATCGAACCCAATTTTTCATAACAAGTGCCTTAAAAAGTGAAATTTACGCACGCGAAGCGTGCGCAAAGTGCACTTTTTACGCACTAGTTAGGAAAAATAATTTTTGCTTTATGAAGCATCGTTAACCCGGCGAGCATGAGGCAGGGTATCTCATATCCTATCAGTCTCTTATGTCAATAATGACGAGGTCTATTTTCCCGTAATATTTTTTCACATGATGCTCCCCGGGTAAAGTAATGAAATCAGGCTATTTTATATAGGGTAAATCGCCAGTTACTGGCCACCTTATACTGAAAATGAATTCTGTTTACCTATAAATAGAACACATTTTCAAATGGGGTTTCAATTACTGGCCACCTTATACTTAAATGAATTCTGTTTATAGGTAAATAGAGTCCATTTTCAGTATATATATAGTAACTGGCGATTTACCCTACATATACACACAGTCACATTGTGATTTGGTTTCATACAAAAGTATAATATTAAAAAGAATTACAAAGATATAACTTTTATAAATCTTCTTTGTAACTAAGAGAAGAATAGGCTGAATCAACTATTTTATGTCCTTCGTTGCCATAGTTACGTTCCCCTGGGTCACACTCCAAACAGTTTAATTGCATCTAAATACACAAAACATAGATATTTGTAGAAGCTTGTCCATGTCCCTTCCATAATGGGTCACCTACCAAGCGCGTCAGTACGCAGGGCCACATTTCTTGTAACAAACTATGCCTCAGTTGTCCCCTGGCTGATGGGACAGAATAACAACAAATAGTTGATTCACTCATTATACAAATCGATGTAGATTGCATTGAATAAATGATTTCTATTTATTTATATTACTTTTACTGGTTGGCGTCAAAAGTGTTAGCATATTTAAATCATGACACCTGGAGACCTTATACATTTGTAATAAGCATACATTTATATTTTTGTGTATATTTTAAAACCAAAATAACTATACAAATATTTTTTTTAAACTTTTGATGACATATTAATTGTATAAAAGCGGGTAACTCACGTTTTATAAGTCGAATATTGCTCGACATGTTCAGTCTGCGTCGGTCAGCCAACGCGAATGGCTCATGATTATGCTCCTCGTTACGGAGTGAAATATGTCGAGCAATATTCGACTTATAAAACGTGAGTTACCCGCTTTTATACAATTAATATGTTTCAATCTCACGATAATTTTGTGTTTTTGATGACGAATTATTGTAATTTGGAAATTACAGTAAAGGACACAACTCAGGTAAGAAAGCATATCTAACGTTGTGTTAACTTCGTTTTTAGCAGTCAGATTTGAACTTGCAAGTAATTATTTTTATTTTTTCTTTGGCAGTAGGTAATTATTTGTAAATGTTGGATACATTTTCTTATAGAATAACGAATTATTATATAATAATAAATTTAAGATATCTTTTGTAATACTGTTTTGAAAAAATAAGTCCCGCCGAGTTTCTTGCCGGTCATGAAAGTCAAAATGCTTCTCGGGTCAGAGGTGTAGGGTTAGAACCGGTGTAGTTTTTATATTTTACTTTTGTATACTCGACGTGTAAAGGTGCCCTTGTGGCCTACTTACGGAATAAACGTTTGAGTTTGAATCACTGGTAGCATTGCTAGCGTACCTGTTGTAGAGCGGAGACGTTTTCGTCGTCCATTACCGCGAATTGTGTGTAACTTTGGTCAGCGCGAGCCCTCGCTGTCCGACGCGTACCTGTCACAGATATAACTAATTATAATATATATATAAATAAATAAATATTTCGGGACAATTTTACACAAATCGACCTAGTCCTACGGTAAGCTCAGTAAGGCTTGTGTTGTAGGTACTGGACGACGATATATATAATAGATAAATACATATAAATACTTACATAGATAGAAAACACCCATGACTCAGAAAAAAATATCTGTGCTTATCACACAAATAAATGCCCCGACTGGGAATCGAACCCAGGACCATCGGCTTCATAGGCAGGGTCACTAACCACTAGGCCAGACCGGTCGTCAAAATATATATATATTGAACTTTACTTTAAAACTGAATACGGAGAAATGAGGAGATCCGTAGGCGAACAAAAATCACCGACATAGCCCACCGGGTTAGCAAGCTCAAGTGACAATGGGCAGGCCACATTGCACGCAGAGAAGATGGCCGATGTGGTCGAAAATTGCTCGAGTGGAGAGCGCGGACTAGCAAGCGCAGCGTAGGACGTACACACACAAGATGGAGAGACGACCTCATTAAGGTCGCCGGAAGACGCTGGATGCAGGTCGCTTCCAACATATGGAGGTTCAAGGGGAAGGCCTATGTTCAGCAGTAGACGTCTTATGGCTGAGATGATGATGATATATTGAACTAGCTGTGCCCCGCGGTGTTACCTGCGATTTATTAGGGAAACGTAGCCTATGTTTTGATCCAGGGTGTAAGCTAACCCCATACCAAATTTTATTAAAATCGCTCCAGCCGTTTAGACGTGAAGAAGTAACAAACATACACACTCACAGACTCTGTGGAGCCGAGCGAAGCGAGGCGACGAACGCTTTAACTCACAAGGAGAGGCCGCACGGGCGCGCGGGTGCGTGTTGGGTTTGAGGTCTCTCACTGGTACGACGATTTGGCAGATTGATGTGTTTGTATTGGTTGGATGGTTGGTTGGTTGGTCAGTGTCGGTCTAGAGGTCGGATTTTTCAGCCGATTTCGATGAAACTTGGCATGTACGTTCCTTGATTTATTTGCCAAAAAATATAGAGCCATCTTTTTGATTGGGGTTAAAATGAGCGCCAAAAGGGGGAAGTTTGCTTTCGCGATATTTATGAACGGATTTCAATCATTTTCCACATGGCCTTCCCGCGGGCCGGGAGAGATGCGTAAAGCAATTTCACACCGTCAAAAAAAAGGCCTGTGTACAACAGTGGATGTCTTACGGCTGACATGATGATGATGAAGAATTCAATGAAAATTACATTGTTTTTTACCTCTTTTAAAATGCGTGTCCGAGTGTACACTATCTACGTCAGCTAAGATCCTCGGGCTGACCGCTTCGGCTGAAAAAAAAAACTTATCAAAATAGAATTGAAATATATAACCTCGTAATACCCAGTGTGCATTATAATGCACACTCCCTTTCAACGGAATTTCAATCTTTTACAAAAGGGAATAGTGTAGAATTTCTTTTGTTTCATTATTTTTGGTACAAAACAAAATTCAACCCAATTCACTGCATAGTAAGATTGGTTTTTACTATTAAAAATTTTTGTATGGTGGGCCTTACGAGGATATGAAAGAAAAAGTGATCAGGTCCTCAGGCTTCCGAGACAGGATTCGAACCAGCATCTCCAGCTATGTGCCATCTCATCTATTTATAAATAAATAAATATTTCTGGACAATATTACACAAATCGACCTAGTCCTACGGTAAGCTCAGAAGGCTTGTGTTGTAGGTACTAGACGACGATATGTATAATAGATAGATACATATAAATACTTATATACATAGAAAACACCCATGACTCAGGAACAAATATCTGTGCTCATCACACAAATAAATGCCCTGACTGGGAATCGAACCCAGGACCATCGGCTTCATAGGCAAGGTCACTACACTCACTACCCACTAGGCCAGACAGGGTGGTCGGTCAAATCTCATCTATTTCAATATAGGTATAAATAAACAAATAAATATTTCGGGACAATCTTACACAAATCAACCTAGTCCTACGGTAAGCTCAGAAAGGCTAGTGTTGTGGGTACTAGACGACGATATATATAATAGATACATATAAATACTTAAATACATAAACAGATGTAGTGCAAAACTATTTCCCATCGGGAAAACTCGTATTTCGATCGACATACGACGGCAGCCGAAATGTCAATCAATGACTTTATTAAATGAGTGACATTTTCATATCTATTAATATGGAACTTTATTGTTCAATGTCATTTTTCACTTTGATATTTGACACCAAATAATAAAGCTCCATATTAATGGATATGAAAATGTCACTCATTTAATACGATCATTCATTGACAGTTCGGGTGTTATCGTATTCCGATAAAGATCCGAGTTTTGCCGAAGGAAAATAATTACTCACTACTCTGTACTCATTTTTATGTTTCATGGCGATTAAACATTAATAAAATAAATGTTCACATTTGCTGATTGGTTCATCAATTTATGGTATATTTTTGAGTTTTATTTCGTAAGTTTACTTTTAGTTTTTCTAAAATTAAAGGTAAAAGTATTATTTTTTAATTTTTGGTTTGCACGCAAACGTACTACACATACGCTGAGTTGGGTTCATTTCGTGATGTCTTACTTATTCTTCATCTTGTACTCTGTTTATTGTATGTATACGTCAGGAATAAATGTCTTTTATCTTTTTTTTTTCATCTGTAACTTTACTTTGTAGTGCAATACATGCCGAAAAGGGGTTGCCGGCATCGTAACAATCCGGCCGTCCGCATATACTCGTCAACCTTATTCCCTGGCTCTGTAGTAGTGTACCTGGGTTGCTGGCCGTCGGCGTGTGCTCCTGGTGCGCCAACTCCTGAACGCAACATGGCGGCGCTGTCACCACGCGCAGGCGCGCCAATGTCGGCCCACCTGCACAAATGTTATATGTGACATCTATGAAAATAGTCCTTATTGTCGATGGCGGTTATGTCGTTGTTCAAGATGACGCGATACAAATGTATCGTGGTTCGACGTAAGTGCCATCGACCATAACCCTTTATAAGGCAGAGGCGATATATCGACCACATATTATGCTCACATGGAAATTCAACCATACTGTCTTACTATTATAGCACAATGTCGTTTGTACTTGTTGGAAATTTAACTTGCTCTTAAAATAGGCTTTGAAATGTAGGCTTTCGATAGCCACAAATACCCGCGATCTGAGCCATTCTTTGTTTTACCGCCCTGGGTGCGTAATATACTATTTAGTCATTGTCGACACTTGCACTGACAGCGGTTCAAAGGCTAACTAAATGTACCGCCCAAGTTGTTCGAGCGGTTGTTTTTTAGAGCCATTTTTTTATTGTGAATCTACGTTTATTATACATCGATGATGAAATGTAACAGTGTAAACTAGTTTGTCGACCGATCGGTGGATTAGTCAGCGACGAGTACGTACCGGGTCCGACACGAGGCTTGCAGGGTGGCACGCTCTGCCGCTCGGGCCGCGCCGCCGTGGGGCCCGTCAGCGCGGACGTGCTGGTCTCCTGTACAACACGAACAATAGTACATTACATCAGAGGCCGGGAAAATGAGGATTTCCGGCCAAGTGGATATATATCTATCCGGATAGTGAAACGAGGCCGGGAATCCGTTTTCTCGACGAGACAAGTGTAGTTTTCTCAAACATACAATGAAATAAAAGAAATACTTCAAATAATAAAATTGCAAAATCACAACTAACAATGAAATCGAAATGTATTAAAAATTAGCATCAGCTGTTTGCTATGACACCCGCCATCTTTGCCTCTGTAAGGATAATAGTCGAAGAAAAGTTACTTTGCAGACCTAGGCCTGCAAAGTTATATGAAATTCCATTTCCGTCTCCTTCAGTTGCCACGTCCTAAAAACCATACTTACGAGTCTATTATAAGGAATGTAAAGACAATATTTCATTACATGTTTGAGAAATTGTTATTTTCACTTCACTAGCTCGGAAAGTACTGTTTTATTCTTTAAAAACAGATAGTAAAGTTGCATTTTACTCACAAGACTGCAAAGTAATTTCATACAAATTGTTCACAACTAATCAAGTGTTTTTTGACCTTAGCTGGTTGGATGTTTTTTTTTATTTAATGTTTTTGAATGATAAATGATTGTTGCCAATAATATTGAATATTTTTTTAAAGGTTTAGTATTTATTCTGTAGTAATACTAACCTTGGCGTGTCTATCTGGTGAAGGCGCCGGTGTGGTTCTTGGTTCTGGTTCTTTCTCCACCGTGGCCTTATCCGTGGTTGACTGTCGACAAACAAACATACAATTGGCATTTTATCATATATTGTTAATTCGTGATCAGGAACCAATAGGCAATATGCACTTGAAACAGATGAGGGTAATATGTGGCATTATCTATGAAAAGGGACCTTATGGTCGATGGCACTTACGTCGAACCGCGTTACATTTGTATCGCGCCATCTTAGAAAATGACATAAGCGCCATCGACAATAAGGTCCCTTTTCATAGATAATGTCACATATTTTCTTTTTGGAGTACTATTTTAAATCCTCATTACGTTTCTATCAATATTTCCTAATTTTATTTATTTTTCCATGTAAAAATAATTATTGAAAAGTGCAAAATGGCGTCAGTCGAGTGTGACGTCAAAGTCTATGTGTATGTCAACGTCAAAAGCGCTTGGTTAGTAACGAATATGAAGAGGTTACATGATTTGACGGTTGAACCTCAAAATGGAAAAGTCATCTTGAAAATATATTTTTCGTTTTTTGTTCAAACGTAGTTTAGTGTGTAATATTGATAGCGTTTTATGAAGTGATCTAAAGGAATTGTGCAGCTAATGAATAATAGATTTCACAACGTGTTTCACCACTATTTTGGTCATCACCCGGCAGTCCCGGGGTCACGGCCGCCTCTTAGCTTTCTGTAAAGTCCAGCTACCACTTTACAAAACGCACTAAGTCCTATTATACTTCATTTACAATACCATGGCCCAGTGCACTCGAAAACTTAACAATAGGCTCATAATGTTTGCCTTTTGTTATCTAATTAGGAGCACTTCAAAATGGCACGCGTCGGTGCAATCTGCATGCAACTAAAGTGTAACTAAAATATTAAAAACACCACGCCGCAAAAGGGTCTGGCCAGGTATCTTTTGTTATCACTAATCCTATTGTTAACGCCTAATGACCGTCTCAAGTGCACTGGGCCATGGTATTGTAAATGAAGTATACCGAACAACGTCATGCTCTAAGGGTTATTTTACTTATTTGTTATTCTACTTGACATTGGCGAAATCATCGATTGATTTATTGATGGAAGCCATTTTTTTTAAAGAAGAAGTAGAGGTTACATTTGTTGTCATAGACTTTGACGTCACGCGCCAAGCGCGCCATAATTGACGGGCGTTTCAAACGCATGAAAAAGTTTGAAATTTTTAATAAAATATATATAACTACATTTTACATCTTAGATGCTGAATAATATTTAACAGTAATAAAAGGATGTAAGCTAATATAAAAAAAACATGAAAAAAAAATCATTGCATATTCCATATTAATTTTGATTCGCAACTTTTGCTTGGGAAAAACTTAGCCCGTGTAGTAGTAACGTGTGTACACGCATGTCGGCGTTCTATATTCAAATGTTGACGTAAGTTCCATATTACTCCTCCGCACAACTACACAGCCCTTCAGTTAAGTATTTCACGTACAAAGCAGTAACTTACGTATCCATTGACGTGTTTGTCCGGTTCGGACCGTTTGCTTTCTAGTTTATGCGCCAATAGTGCCGGCGCCGTGTCGGTGCCGGCCATCGTCGCTTCAGTCTCCATGCGCCGGCGGGTCTGCAATCATTATCGTCATTTTTTTTTAAGTTTATTCAATAAACACACAGCCATGTACTAAGGAAATAATACAACTATGGTTACAAATGTGTAATGTGTGTGTGTAGTGTACAGTGTCTACACCCTGTACTGCAGACTACTCTACAGTGTATAGCGTTAAGTATGTAGGGTACAATGTGTAGTGTGAATTATGAATTTGCAGTATTTAGTGTGAAGTATGTAGCGTGCAGAGTACAGTCGTCATCAGATATATCGGAGCTGTGGAGGTGGTCAAAAATATTGTCAAGGCGGTAAAGTGCATGTTCCGATATTTATGACCACCTCCACAGCTCCGAAATATCTGATGGCGATTGTGCAGTGTTTTTTTTTTTTATGACATAGGCGGCAAACGAGCAGACGGATTGCCTGGTGTTAAGCAATTACCGTCGCCCATGGGCACCCGCAACACCAGGGGAGTCACAAGTGCGTTGCCGGCCTTTAAGGGGGGTTGGAGCTCTGGGAACCTTACTCACCATCAGGAACACAACACTACATACCTGAAAGGTGGCAGTGCTATTATGGCTGTGGTCTTCTGTAAGGAGGAGGTACTTCCCCAGTTGGGCTGCCCCAGATTCAAGCATGATGGTCAACGCTGTGCCCTACCTCTCATTGTTGGACGTAGTTTAAGGACATACCCGGGTCCGAAACAATACCCGGGTGTGTAGTGCGAAGTATGAGTTTGCAAAGTGTAGTGTGAATTATTAATTTGCAGTGTTTAGTGTGTAGTGTGAAGTATGTAGGGTGCAAAGTACACTGTAAAGTATGTAGTGTTTATTCTGCAATGTGTACCTATAGTGCAGTGTGTAGTGTGCATTCTGCATTGTGTAGAGTGTAATGTGTAGCGTACAGAGTACAGTGTGTACAACTGTACAGTGCGTCGTGCAGCGGTACTCACGTGGTCGGGCCCGCTGTCGGGCGGCGCGGCGTGCTCGGGCGCGGCGTGCGCGGCGCGCGCCCGGCCGGCGGCCGTCGCCGTCTGCGGACACGGGGGACGTCAGCGGACCGAGAACCTTCCCCGCATGCTCGAGGAACATTCTCGAACATATTGTTCATACATAACGGAGAAGAGACTCGATAACGGCACAATTAGGTATAGACATGGTGCAGTATAAGTATTTAACTATAGGTACCCTAATAGTCCAATTTTTCTTAAACAACAAAACGCCACTGACAAATGACAGCAACAAAGGGGGCAATCAAAATGGTACACGGTTTTTTTTTTAAACATAGACTAGTGATAGCAAGTTAGTTACCAATCGGACCCCAGGCACCCATGAAACGTGGCAAAATGCCGGGACAACGCGAGGAAGATAGACTAATAATAGCAACCTTATAAAAAAAGGGTCAAAAAACATTAGAATGTCTGTTTAGGTTTTTAAACATGTAGTCAAGGTCAAAAATATCGATGCAGTATCAACAAGGAGCGTGTCTACATATTTTAGCACGTTGCGTGTATCGATATTTTTCACCTTGGCAGTACGAAATTTGAAGTCAAGTAGTCAAGGTCAAAAATATCGATGCGGTCAATGTGCCTAAATTTGTATACATGCACGGTATCAACAAGGAGCGTGTATACATATTTTGGCACGTTGCCTGTATCGATATTTTTCACCTTCATAACGCCTTATTTATGAAAACTTAATGTTGCTATTACGAAATACCATAGACAATGCTATTCGATTTTAAATAGTTTGTTGTAATGTTCGTCATTGACCTATAGTTTAAGAACACTTTATAGAGGAATTATATTTGTGTAGATAAAATAGATTCAATTGTGTTTTTGTGGCAAAAAAAAAATTACATGTAAATATAAAAAGCACTGACAGTATTGTTAAACTAAATGTCATCATCATCATCAGTATCTCTCTTTATAAACTCTGTAGGGCTTCCCTGATTTTTTTTCTAGGCTTCTGGTTTATAAACGATGCACCCGATATACAAAAAAAAATTAAATAAACCTTAAAATAAACATAAGTTATCAAAACAACATTAAACATAAACATATCTCGAATAATGCGATGAAATATAATAATGGACTATAGTAAAGTATAATGGACTTATAAACATTATGTAGTTTTTTTTTCACAATGACTTAAACATGCTATTAAACGCAGTATGAATCTCGTACTTTTCAATGCTGTAATACGACAAATTACAGATGTAATTATACAAGAGTACTTTTATATATGATCAAAAAAAACAGTATGAGATACAGTCAGCAGCGGAAGTGGCTAAGCGTTTGAGGTGTTCAAAATGTCACATCTATTGTCAAGAGAATAAGAGCGTGTGTACGTCATTTTGAACACTTCACCCGCTCAGCCACTTTTGCTGCTGACTGTACAAATGTTGCCTCGGCTGGGAATGGCACCACTCCTCCCGCGGGTGTCGAAAGAGGCGACAAAGGGAAAAAACAGATGGATAGACAGCAGCGTTCGTCGATACCGAAACAGCTACTGCAGTCGCCAACCCGCCTGCCAAGCGTGGCGACTAAGGCAACACAAGGACATTTAAGGGAAGTATGTGTCCAGCAGTGGACATCTTACGGCCGAATGATGATGATTCAAGAGCACATTCACATGTAGACAGAGAGGGCTAAACTAACAATGATGCTGTCTCACCAATTTAGCTATTCTGTATAGTCTGAATCTGAATCGAAGATATAAGCCTGAAAACATTTGCTATGCTTATTGACGGTTTTATTGATAGCATGATAGTGTGGTGGTGATTAGAAATTATTCAAAATAAAATAACTAAAGTTGATAGCAAAATATTTTTAAACAAAAACGTAGAAATAAAGAAAAAATAAAAAAATAAACTGGCCCTGGCTTAAATTTTTTCTTTATTTCTAATAATTATAGTTTTTTTGCAGACGTTTATGCTTAATATAAAAATATTTATTTAATTATTGTTAGGAATAATGATCATTATTTTTTAAAGCATTGATTGACAGAGCGTAAGTTTTTATATTAATAGCAACGTGGTTGACGTAGAAAACGCATTATTGTAACTAATATTATATTATATAATATACAGCGAGTATATTTAATATTACCTCAAACCGTAACCAAACGTAGGTTTTCGTACTACGAACAGATATTGCAAGGTAATTTTAAATTAGTCTTAACCACGAAAGCGTTATTAATTTTTGAATCATTTTCAAGCAGCAATGTATTGCGTACACTTGAAGCGACAGTTATGACGTCACGCCATCGCAAGTACGATAAAGTAGCGATACATTGCGTGCTGAATTATTTTAATAGGAAAAAAAAAGATTAGTTAAGAGTTGTTTTCTATTAACAATATTAAAAATACCCGCTGTATAAACCCAATGTTGGCATAATTGTATATAAGCAGAAACTGATATCACATTTTTTCGCCGAATTCTATTACCAATAACTAAACTAAGCCGAATGAAAAGCATATTTTGGAAAGACCGAATGGTGTTATTACGATTTTTCTTTGCAGAAATGCACCTTCTTTTTCTATTGGTGTCACATTTCTAATCTAACGTACTCTCAGTCGGGCATTCGGCCTCAACAGTTGTATGCCAATATATTTTCGGACAAAGTATTATTCGGCTAATAAATAAAAAAAACCGTCAACATTAACATTCGGCGTAAATAAATGCATAACTTGGTATGCGTATTAAGATTCTGACAAAACAAATTAAACCAAATAAAGAAACCCTTGATAGACAAAATAGTCATTAATATTAAGTTAAAGTACAACATTTCAGTTATATGTATGAGCAGTCGTTATAAGAGTGAGAGGCACTAGAAGAGCCTTGTATTGGAATTGTATAAGCACTAACATGAATTCCCCTAATACCCCAAAACCTACCATTAACAGCCGTTTTACATTTGCTTTTGATATTCGATATTTATTTATTTTATTAATACTTGCAGGGGCCTGACTTAAGCAATAAGTATTTTCTGACATTAAAATATTCTCCATGGTAAACTATAAATATTGGACAAAAACTATAAGATCGTATAAACACGATCAATAATACTGATGTACTCACATCCTTCTCCCAATCGTACGGATCAGTATCCCTGATGCCTCTTCGCTTGCAGCACCTCTCCAGCAATGCCGTCAGCATGCAATAATCCGGACTATCAGCGTACTCCAACTGCTGGACATGTTCTAGAAACTGGCGCAGTTCCGATGGTAGATGCTTGAGGAGGAGACGGTGGTCGTACTTCTCTTTCATCAGCCCGACCTGTGGACAAGTTTTTTTATGACAAAGTCGCAAACGAGCAGACGGATTGCCTGATGGTAAGCAATTAGCGTACCAAATAGACATTCTGTTATATGTGTCTTTATCTGATTTGTTATTGCTTCCGGGATAAGGATGTAGGTTGATCAAATGATCTGTACCTACTAACATTTACAGATATAGCCAACCTGTACTGTCATTTTTACTAACAAACTGATCACGATCGATAACTAACATGTACTGACGCGACTAGCCTGTGCTGACAGTATTACTGACGGACGGACCGTATTACTGACGGCCGGACAGTATTACTGACGGCCGGTCAGTATTACTGACGGACGGACAGTACCTGCTCCTTGTCCTTGATCTTCCTCCACGGCAGCTGTCCGTTAACAAACTCCACCAGCATGTAGAACAGCGACCACAGGTCGTCGTGGCGGCCCATCTCCTTGTTCTTGTGGGCGTTTATTGATGCGTAGCGGACTGTACCTGTTTAGAAAAAAAAAACATTATTAAATAACGATATTGATAACATGGACGCTGGTGGAATAGCGGTGAGAGCGTGCGACTTGCAGTCTCAGATTCAAACCCCGGCTTGTACAGTCAGCAGCAGAAGTGGCTAAGCGGTTAAGGTGTTCAAAATGAGGTCAAAACGTCTCTATTGTCAAGAGAATAAGAGCGCGTGTAGGTCATTTTGAACACTTCACCCGCTCTGCCACTTTTGCTGCTGACTGTACCAATGAGTGTTTCGGAACTTAACGTACTATCATTTGATATTTACCAGTCGCTTGTCGGTGAAGACTAATCCCAATAATGCCTAGTTAACCCTATGGGTTGGAAGGTCAGATGGCAGTCGCTTTCGTATAACTAGTGCCTACACCAAATCCTGGGATTAGTTGTCAAGTGCACCCCAGGCTCCCATGAGCCGTGGCAAAATGCCGGGACAACGTGAGGAAGATGATGATGATGATGATTGATAAAATGGACCCGGGTATTGTCCCTAAACTGTGACCAGAAACTACTAGAGGACTGGCCGTCCCTATAGTTTATTTAAAAAATATAAATTACACTATAATAATTAATAAACCTTATAAACTAAACTTATAAAATAAAAACAACAAATTTAACTAAACTAAAAAAAAACCTAATGTGATAATACGTGTATACATATTTTGACACTGTTCGTATACATAATTTTAACCTTGACTGTACTTAAATTGATTCGACTTACACTCCAATATAGTCCTAAATATAAAAAAGTTCAAAGTGCCCTAATAATCCTGAGACATATGACGTTTTTACACTAACACGATCGCTCAATAGCAAGTGAACGGTAATTTCACGCGGTCACCCACAGTCCCTGTGGCGCAGAGGATAGCGCGTTGGACTTCTAATCCAAAGGTCGTGGGTTCGATCCCCACCAGGGATGCGCAAGCAAAAATTACTTTTTGTTTTTAATTATTAGCTTAAAATATTTGTATAGTTGCAAAATTCGTTTACATTTACAACGTAAGTAAACTTTTACTAATGTATTATATTTTATCAGGGATGAATTAATTACGCGTAGTTTTTTTAATATTGTAATTATTAGATTTTTAATGAGTTTTATTTTTAATTTTTCTCAAGTTTAATAATAGTTGTTTCTATTCTAATATTAAACCGTAGTGGGCGTATGACATTGACATTTAAAATTGTCAAAAAAAAAAATCGTTGAACTATATTATTTATATTTTCTGGGTACCATGGGAAACGACGACTTCGGATGCAAGTTTTATATATAATTTTATAATTAGGTTTGTTTTTATTTATTTTTATTAAGTGCTAATAAAAAAAAAATAAGTATACTATACCATAATATTTTAACTGCACTTATAGTGACAAATTACATACTATCATCATTCATCATCCTCGCGTTGTCCCGACATTTTGCCACGGCCCACGGTAGCCTGGGGTCCACTTGGCAAATAATCCCAGAATTGGGCGTAGGCACTAATTTTACGAAAGCGACTGCCACCTGAACTTCCAACCCGGAGGGTAAACTAGCCTTTATTGGGAGTCCGGTTTAATCACGACGTTTTCCTTTACCGAAAAGCGACTGGTAAATATCAAATGATAATTCGTATACAAGTTCCGAAAAACTTCATCGGTACTAGCCAGGGTTCGAACCAGCGACCTCCGGATTGCAAGTCGCACGCTCTTACGGCCACTAGCGTAGTATGTGTCTAACGTGGTAGAAAAAAACAGTTTTTTTAAGTATATATGAATAAGGACTTTATTGTCGATGCCGTTTACGTCGGATTTATAATGTATGTATAAATAAATATTTCGGGACAATCTTACACAAATCGACCTAGTCCTACGGTAAGGTCAGTAAGGCTTGTGTTGTAGGTACTAGACGACGATATATATAATTGATAGATACATATAATTTTTTAAATACATAGAAAACACCCATGAGCCCATGACTCGGGAACAAATATCTGTGCTCATCACACAAATAAATGCCCTGACTGGGATTTGATCCCAGGACCATCGGCTTCATAGGCAGGGTCACTACCCACTAGGCCAGATCGGTCATGTGTGTTTCACTATGTCTCATACATTAGAAATGTGAAAGAGTGAGACTAACCTCTAAAGCCGGCTGCGGCCCTCGGAGGTCTAACTTGCCCGTTGCTGGTGGTATACTGCCTAGCTAGACCGAAGTCCAGCATGTAAACTTTCCGGCAGTTCGATGGGTGTCGGCCTATGCTAAAGTTGCTCTGAAAAAAAAAAAGTTTCGTATTTTAAACAGCGTACAATGAGATCGAAGTTCATATATTTCGAGTATATTACTCTTTTACTCCAATTAAGCCATCACGAGAGTGACACAGACAATCGTCCGTACGAATATAGTTTTTCGTGGCAGTGCCACAGCAGAAATTGCTAAGCGGGCCGGGTGTTCATAATGATCTTGACACGCTCTTATTCTCTTAACTATAAAGTCGTGTCAAGCTCATTTTGAACACTTTGCCCGCTTAGTAACTTATGCTACTGATCCAGTCTGGCCTAATGGGCAGCGACCCTGCCTGTGAAGCCGGGTTTGAATCCCATCGAGTGCATCTATTTGTGTGATGAGCACAGATATTTGTTCCTGAGTCATGGGTGTTTTCTACTTATTTAAGTATTTATATGTATCTATCTATTATATATGTCGTCGTCTAGTACCTACAACACAAGCCTTACTGAGCTTACCGTAGCACTAGGCAGATTTGTGTAAGAATGTCCCCAAATATTTATTTATTTATTATGCATGGGAATCTTCAGAAAAAAAGTGTACCCAATGAGCGTTGCTTGTAGAAAAATATTGTCAGTTTGGTGACGAAAATCAAGTATGAAATCTGTATGGAATTTGATTGCATTGAAGAATTGCTTGTAGTTTATGAAACGAACACAATTTTTCAGTATTTATAGAAATTGTATGCTTAATTATGAGAGCTCTGAATAGGTAGTGCCTATTTACGTAATCTTCTCAGGAGGATATACTTAAGAGTGGTTACAACCACCAAAAAATATTATTTATTTTTATTGAACTAGGGATTAATATTAATTCAAATAACTCCTACATACAGAGAGACTATTAAAATACTTAAATACACAGAAAACACCAGGAACAAAGCCATGTGATCATCACTCAAGTAAATGCCGTTACTGGGATTTGAACCCAGGACCATCTGCTTCATAGGCAGAGTCACTAGCCACTAGGCCAGACCTGTCATGAATTATTTACTACTGGCTTTTCCTCGCGACTTCGTCGGCCAGCCATGCCCGTCATTAAGGTATGGTTGCGGGATAAAAATTATCCTATGTCCTTTCTCGTAGCTTAAAACTCCCTCCAATTGGTTCAGCGGTTTAAGCGTGAAGAGGTAACAGACAGACAGAGAGAGTTACATTCGCATTTGTTATTTTAGTATGGATTAGCCGTACTTACTGGTTTAATATCTCTATGTAAAAATCCGACTGAGTGTATGGAATCTATTGCCTTCAGTATCTGCAGACCCAATCTGAAACACATATATTTTGTTAATTAATTACATATCAGTATGGTAATAATGAGTGTGCAGGTGGCGATAGAAGGTAAAGACCGGGGGATTGCGTGGTGCAAAACTGGTCACTGTGGATCGCTTTAGGGGACGCCTATGCCCAGCAGTGGACGGCCTTCGGCTGATGTGATGATGATGATGGATTCACACGATCATACAGCCCGTAGACAACAAAAACAAATTAAAACGAAATAAAAGAAGCACAAATAGAAAACGTTTTCCACTGCCCCTACAATCGCACCGCTCGCCACCGTCAGGGAGTTCACCCACATACTTTTAAATCAAAATGGTCGCGTACCCAACGGTTTCAGAGGAATTTCCTCCCGCGTACGCTAAGGTTGTGGCATGAGCTTCCTGCGGAGGTCATCCCAAAGGACTACAGTATGGGGTTCTTCAAAAAGGGTGTAAAGAGGTTTTTACGGGATCGGCAACGCGTGAATGATGCCTCGGTATTGTAAACGTAAAAAGGCTGCGGTGACCGCCTACCATCAAGCGGGCCGCATGCTTGTTTGCCGCCTTTGTGGTATAAAAAAAAATCTACCACAGCCTCACAGAAACAAGTTAAAGCTAGTCTAGTCTCCCCTTGGTACCAATAACCAGGACACCAAAGCTCAGCAGTGTGATGGACAACAAACAAGCACCTGCGCCTTCAACTGCCTTCCTTTCAACTCTCCACACCATCAAAGTAAAAGTTAGTTCATCCATCCCTTGGTCGGTGCCAGCTACCAGGATAACATAACTCACATGAGAGTAGACAGCCAGAAAGCGTGGCTGCACCTACAACTCTTCCATATTTCCCACTGCATCACCAAATTGAAGTCATTCCCACCTACATCCTTTAGTTCATTTGATCAGGATATCATAGCTCAGAGTGTGTCCACCACAATGCGAGAAGGCCCAGTAGTTTAAGGTAATTCGTTTATATGCCCTGATTCTTCCGATCAACACCAAAGCATCTTAAATGTGGTGACTCTTGGCTGGTACTAAGGAACTATAGTACCCACAGCAACAAGTAAAGCTAGTTCCTCCATCCTTTAGTGCCTTTGATTAGGGCAGCATAACCTGAGTGTGGTTAACAGCCAAAAGACGCCCACGGCAATTTTCACGTCTCCCACATTCCTCACAGCATCAGCAGTTAAAAAAAAAACCCTTTTTCCCTTGGTATTGCAACCAGGATATCATAGCTCACCGGAGCCTGTTGGTCACCAGGTAACCGCATTTGACTGCACCAAGTAGAAAACCAAGTCAAACTCAATTCCCCACGCTTTGACCAAGATATGATAACTCACCTGAGTGTGGTGGACAGGGAGAAGGCTCCCCTGGGCTGTGCCCTCCTCAATTCCGCCAGGTTCCTCCCTTGTAGCTGCATCACCACGTAGTTGAATCGCGCATTTCGTCCACATCCTATGAAGCGGCAGACATGTTCTTTTCCTGAAAGCAATCAATTCCATCTTTATTCACAATTCTGATATTTTTCTAAATCACAAAGAACTGTGTTCCTGAATCAACAGGTCCAAAATGACCGCCGAACAGAATTGGAATGACAGACGACATCACGTTAAGAATAATCCAGGTACCAGGATACTATGACCACAATGAAGCTACCCCGGACCCGGGTATGTCCTTAAACTACGTCCAACAATGAGAGGTAGGGCACAGCGAAGTACCATCACGCTTGAGTCTGTAGAAGCCCGACTGGGGAAGTACGTCCTCCTTACAGAAGACTACAGCCATAATAGCACTGCTATCTTTCAGGTATGTAGTGTTGTGTTCCTGATGGTGAGTACGGTTCCCACAGCTCCAATCAAAAGGCCGGCAACGCGCTTATGACTCCCCTGGTGTTACGGATGCCCATGGGCGACGGTAATTGCTTACCACCATGCTCGTTTGCCGCCTATGTCATAAAAAAAATCACGTTTCAATTTTTTTTTTAATCACAAAGAACTGTGTTCCTTTAAATGGTAAACGACCTTACTTTAAGAATAATTCAGGTACCAGGATACCATGAGCACAATGGAGCTAACCTTGCAGTTTCTTCAGTACAGCGACCTCCATCTTCAGCACCTGCTTCGGCTGCCGAGCCGACTCCACCTTCAGAGCCACCTGTTCCTGCGTCACCAGGTCCAGACCCTCGTATATCTCGCCGAAGCCACCGCCGCCGATTTTCTTCACGACCTGCAACATGGTAATTTGTATATTACTTTAGAGGCCGTAAGGGAGAAATCCTACGGACGGGCAGCCGCGTCCGTCGAAACCCAATCTACAGCTAGTGCGGTCGCCAACCCGCCTGCCAAGCGTGGCGACTATGGCAACTACTCCAAGATGATACAAGTCATATTTGTGGGAGGCCTATGCCCAGCAGTGGACTGCATACGGGTGAAATGTATGATGTGATAGAGGGCATGAGAAAATAGTTTTTTTATTTTTTATTTACGCTAGCAAACAAGCATACGGCCCGCCTGATGGTAAACAGTTACCGCAGCCTATGGTCGCCTTCAACTCCAGAGTTGCTACATGCATGAATCTGGGGCAGCTCAACTGGGGAAGTAGCTCCTCCTTACAGAAGACCACAGCCATAATAGCACCTTTCAGGTATGTAGTCTTGTGTTCCTGATGGTGAGTAAGGTTCCCAGAGCTCCAACCCTTAAAGGCCGGCAACGTGCTTGTAACTCCCCTGGTGTTGCGGGTGCCCATGGGCGACGGTAATTGCTTACCACCAGGCAATCCGTCTGCTCATTTGCCGATTATGTCATAAAAAAAATGACCATCCATGGTACTGGTTAAAAAGTCCTCAGAGCTGGTGGTTGGTATAAGACGAACGTACCTTCCATCTCTCCTTGACCACGTGTCCTGGCTGCAGCAAATCCTCGCTCGCCATGGTGATGTGGTGCGCTCGCCGCGAGGTGTCGCAGCGGGAGGCGGACCGCTCGCGATTGCCACAAAAGTTTGGAAGGGTACGGGACCTGGGAAAAGAGTACGACATAAACAATCAGAGGACGATTCGTTTGCTGGATCCCTATGGGCACGTGCAAGCATTATATGTATTTGGCAGCACTTATATTATAATACCGAATAGGCTATAGCCTATGGGCTCCAAGGCTATAAGGAATAAGTGTCATGAGCGGTTCTACAAGGCCCTCACTCGACCAGATGTAGACCTGCTCGCGACGCGTCTGGCTACGATTCGGGGACCTCTTCGGAAAAACCGAGAGTTTTGCCTGTGCAATCACGGGCGAAGTTATCATGGCGAATAACTATCGGAAGTATATCCTGAAGGACGGTACGGTCGACATCGAATAAATACATCTATTCATCATAAACTAGATGAAAACTCAGCTTCGCGCGGGCAAAATAAACGTACAAGGGCTATCATCCCGGACTCAAACACAGTTTCTGAACGAATCCCGCGCACCCGTCACTGTCAAGTTGACAATCGATAAATTGAATATGGCCGACCGAATTAAATTAACACTTTCAATTGCAAATATCGAGACATTACAAATTTTACCATTACATGTCTTCGATTCAATATTCATTATTTTTTACGCTTTTTCATTTGAGTATAATTTTATACGACTCTAACGTAACCTTTGATGGAATTATTAATAAAACTAAAATGCTAAAACTTATAATATATGGTTTACAACCCATTAAAAAGGATATGTAGCGTGGTCAAAATATGACAAACGGTCATATACTTTTTCAGGACGGTCATGTATTAAATGTCAAAGAAATAGTTCTCCAAGAATCAGGCTGTTATGACAAGCAAAATTATCGCTAAAAACAGAATGTCAAATATTTACGACGTAAAAATAATGGTTACTGATTGCCTGAATTACTTTTGTATCTATATACCATATTTTTAAAGTAGTACTAGTATATAATATGTACAGTCAAGTGCAAAAATACGTACCGAAAGAATCCTTTCATAAATACGTCCTACAACCTTATTTACTGTACAATAGAGTTGCTCGGTACATGTTTTGACACTATGGCTGTGAACGAGTTTTTACACTTGACTGTATATAATTAATATTTATTTCAGCTCTCAACTTTTCACTTTGACTGTACCAAATACCGGGTGCGGCCTGTAATAGGAGCAAAAATTTTAGGGATCGCTTCTACACTACGATCGTAACAACATTTGTTCTACAACTTTAAATAATTGGGTAATATATTACTTGTGTTTTTTTCGAACAAAGTAAATAGTATTTTCAATGAACAACATCCAATAGTCTAGTTGACGTTTACTGTCAGCCTACAAACTTCATAGTTTTAGCAATACATTGCTTGCTTGGAAAATCTTTTTTTATTAATATTTATTAAACAATAAGTTATTTTCAAAAGTCGTAGAACAAATGATGCTACGTTTTTGGTGTAGAAACGATGTCTAAAGTTAAAGCTCCTATTACAGGCCACACCCGGTATACCTACTGTATTTTTATTGTTGCCTTTCAAGTGAGCACTGCATATATTATTGTTGTAAGTAGTCATGTCATAAATCCTGTACTACATGAATTGACATTTATTTTGTAAACAAAAGAAGGATTAAATTTATTCAGGGTTTTGTTTTGTCCACCTTTTGCTTAAACTCTACAAACGGTCCGACCACTCGTCTATAACGACACGGGCGATATCGATGGGTATTGAATCGATCGCCACACTAAGTATAACTTGAGAGACACAACATTTTTATTTAATTTGTTACCATAGACCAATTTATTTCAACCCAGTTTTTTTAATACATAACTAAGCAAGAAACAAACAAACAAATGTTCCATTGTTAAATTTAAAATAACAAAAATATTTAAACAGAATTTATGGCTAGACGTCATATCACCTGCGCTCGCGGTGTACATTTAAGATAATAATCGCTTGAACGTTTGCAGGTAACGACCTGCAAGCGTTCAAGCGAATATCGACCTAAGAGTGGCACACAGGGGACTCTACGTAGAAACCAATCATTCGGTGGTTTAAGAGTTTTGAAGGTTATATTATACTAGCTGTGCCCCGCGGTGTTACCCTCGGTTTATTAAGGAACGTAGCCTATGTGTTAATCCAGGGTGTCAGCTAACTCCATACCAAATTTTATTAAAATCGCTCCAGCCGTTTAGACGTGGAGAAGTAACAAACATACACACTCACACATTGTAGTGTAGACAATACTAACTGCAAAGCTTAGGTATTTTCATTAATAATGTTATAGATTGTCCCTAAATACTTAAAACATAAACTCACGTATATATCTTGAGCGCAATGATCCATTGTTGACTTTTTTCACATAACCAATCCATGTTAATATATAAAATAAAATCAATTTAAAGCTATTTCATTTATGTCATTTTTTTATGACTTCATTACTACATACAGAAATGTATTTTGCAATTTAAATTCATTTTAATTCACCAGTAGTATTTTTAACAGGTAAAATTGTTGTCTAGTTATGAATGTAACGTTAAATTATGACAGCCAAGTAGTTCCGATTACCGTCACCAGACGGCGACAGCGCCGCCGGGCTCCTTCCCTGGTCCGAATCTGGCTACGCACATTATATAATTATATAATTATTATCATATTAATTATATAATTTTATTAATATAATTTAAGTACCTAGCTTTTTATATTTAATTTTACAGCGCTTTGGCGCCCCCTAGCTGTAATGCTGTAAAATTTTACTTGAATAAAGAATAAAGAAGAATTATGTGAGCGTAAAAAATTGCCAAATTTTACAAATGCTGCCACGTTTATCCACTGAGTATCACGGACTCTTTCCATTCGAATAGACGAAAAAATTGTCCCAAAAGCTTTCATACATTTTTGGAATTTTCTACCTTCGTGGAAAATGGTAACAAAATAGGACAAAAATCTTTGGGACAATTTTTTTTATTTGAAAATTAAGAGTAGAAAAAAACTTATTTCGAACAAATATTTGAAAGTGGCATCGTTTTTTAATTGTCATTTACACACAGAGTGACACACGTTGTTTGTGTAATGTTCTAATGTTTTTTTTTTTGTTGTTAATTTATGTGTGTGTGTGTTTCATGAATAAATGTATCTATCTATGTATTTACCTTAGTAGAGGGTTGGCTTGCACCCGAGGGGCGAGGGCGGTATCAAATCTCCTCTCTTCACGCTAAAACAACAAAAATATTATATTAATAACAAACATTTAACAAAACTTATATTATACTGAAATATACTCCTAAAAGTATACGTTAATGTCACGAAAGGAAGCCATGTATTAGAGGGAGATAGTATGCAAAATACATCATTGTCCGCTGCTCTAACTTCTTAAATTTGCTTAGTAAGATTAAACTGACAAAGGAAAAAATACATACAGCCAACTGCCACTCTCTCTGTAAGCATACTTGCGACATAAAAAAAAAAATATTTTACTATATTTGTAAGCGGTTAAACATGATGCTCGAATAGCTTTTTCAAATGCAAAAAAAAGTCAGGATTTTTAACTGTTTTTCCTTGATTACTTAACTATTAAATTAACTAGTTTTGTCTGTGATAGCTGTAAATGGTTTAATATTTTATGTTGTTTTTTTTACAGTTTAAAAAAAAAAACAAATTTTACTATATTTGTAAACGGTTAATCATGGTGCTCGAATAGCTTTTTCAAATGTCAAGATTTAAAAACAAAAAAGGCAGGTATTTTAACTATTATTTAATTGATTACTTAACTATTAAATTAACTAGTGTTGTCTGTGATGGTTGTAAATGGTTTAACATTTTATGTTGCCTTTTTTAGTTTTTTTTACACTGTTTGAGAAACGCACTATATAATCCTCGGCCAAAATAGGATTGCAGGACTCGCATTCTCCGGTCTCGTCTACCACTCGGCCGCCTATCGCAATCTCGTACAATCCCTTCCTTCACAGCTTTAGGTTAAAAACTTAACTGAAGGACCATATCTATGTAGTGCAGAGAATTAATATGGAACTTAAGTCAAAATTTGCATATAGAACGCCGACAAGCGTGTACACACGTTACTACTACATAGGCCAGGTGCTTAGCTAAGTTTTTCACGTATAATGCAGTATTATCGCGTGGTACAAGCCCAACAAGGCCGTTCCATACCTACTACATTCCAAAGATATACCTTTCAAATATTAATTATTTCGTAATTATTTTTTATTATGCAGAAACGTCTGCTAGCGAATATCTTTGATATTTAAATTGAAAGAAAAATAGAAAAATTTGACCCGGAGCGGGACTCGAACCCACAACCACTGGATCACTAGCCCAGTGCACTTCCAATTGTCCTATCCGAGTACCGCTTAGACTTGTAAAATTTTTCTATGTTATCCTTCGTGGTATACGTCATCATGGGTGACGTGTAGTCACATCTACCATCAGCGTATTGAACATGTATAAGTAACAAGTTCGTGTATATATTCATTAAAAGAGCAAATAATGTAAACAAAACCAGTTACCTAAATAGCATTGCACTTACGCAATTAAAAAAAAAACAACCATAGCTATATAGTTATTGTGTACAAAAAGATTTGTTACTTACATTATTGTTTATGAAATATGCGATAATAACCTATACTCTGTCCGTTTAGGTAGTTAAAAAAAGGTAAACAATCTTGACATGTTTTTTTATTGAAAATCAGTTTTGAAAAATAAATCATGACAAGTATGTGACAATTATGAATCACATATGGTTATTTACATTATTTTGCTTTCGTAAATAATAGTCACTGATTTTTAAAAAGCGTTTTTCAATAAAAAGACACGTCAAGATTGTTTGACTTTTTTTAACTACCTAAACAGACAGAGTATATATGTCATGGACCAAGTGATAACTTGGGTATTATTGAAAATGCCCGGGCATTATGAAAAACGCCCAACGTTCAAAACACAGCCGACTCGCTAAGAAAAAAAAATCAGTTTAGAAATAGCTGTAGGCCTTTGTGCCAGTTGCAGTCTATACTGCAGGACCTTGGGCCAAGCCGGGAGAGCAGGGAGACCAAGGAATACCAAACAAAAATAGCTATTTTTTTTTATACTGGCTTTGTTTGTCAGTTTGTTTCTCTCCCCGACCACATTGCCCATCGACGATGTAGCAGTATTATAATGACCAGACAATGTGATAAATATTGAAGTTTAGCTTGTCACTTGCCACTTGGCCCAGTATAGCTAGTCATTATTCATAATGCCCGGGCATTACAAATAATGCCCGTCCTTATCACTTGGTCCATAACATATATGGTCCATAATATTCAGTGCAAACGAACTTCCATAATAATAATTTGTCATGTGTCGTATTGATTTTGCTTAGAAATTCAGTTGTCATTCGACTATTGACCACAAATATATGTTGTTGTTATATACAGCGTGTATTTTAAATATTACCTCTTTTAACCAGACGTAGGTATTAGTGCTATGAACCGATGTTCCATGAAAATAAATCTTAACTAATTTATTTTTGTTTCCTTATAAAATAATTCAGCACGTAATGTATCGCTACTTTGTCTTACTTGCGATGGCGTGACGTCACAACTGTCGCTTCAAGTGTACGCAATACATTGCTGGTCGAAAATAATTCAAAAATTAAGTTTTATTGGTTAAGTCTAATTTTAAATTAAAATTACCTTGCAATATCTGTTCATATTACGAAAACCTACGTTTGGTTACGATTTTAGGTAATATTAAAATATACTCGCTGTATAAGTACTTGTTACAGCGATAATAGCCATAAATTTGGACCCGGGTATGTCCTTAAAATACGTCCAACAATGAGAGGAGCACAGCGAAGAACCATCAAGCTCGAGTCTGGGGCAGCCCAATTGGGGAAGTACCTCCTCCTTACAGAAGACCACAGCCATAATAGCACTGCTACCTCTCAGGTATGTAGTGTTGTGTTCCTGATGGTGAGTAAGGTTGCCAGACCTCCAACCCCCTTTAAAGATCGGCAACGCGCTTGTGACTCTCTTGGTGTTGTGGGTGCCCATGGGCGACGGTAATTGCTTACCATCAGGCAATCAGCCAGCTCGTTTGTCACCTTTGTCATAAAAAAAATGGGTATACCTGGGGGACATTGCGCTGGGGACGTGGCGCTGCGTCGGACCCTGAACCCTGCGAGTTGGTGTCCGCTGACGATGAAGAGGATTCTGCAACACAAACATAATAGTCACTTTTTTTTGCCGCTGGGAATGTGCGTTTACGCATGCCTCCCGGGCCCTGGGGTAGGCCCATGATGGTTGGTAGTGATGGGGTATGTGGGACTCTCTCCTCGCTGCTCCTCTTGTTAGCCAAGAGGACGGGAGGAGAATACCCAGTAAAAACCCAGCGGTGTAGTACGCATTGCTGTTAGGGGGAGTGCCACTGGATCGAACACAATAGTCACCTGAGGGCCTGCCGCGAATATTAAAAAACCTCTTCACATCTAGAATATCTATACCGGGTCTGAACTGAACTGTAATAGGAGCAATAAATTTAGGGATCGCTTCTACACTACGCACGTAGGCATTTTCAAAAAACGTCCCAAACTTCATTCTTCCTGATTTGGAAGTGCCAGGGCTAAGTTTTCTGAGGGCTGATTCGATTCTGATTAATAAAAAAAGTGTACCAAATTTTCATACAGAATTTTGAAATTTAATTTTTTCATTACGCTATCATCAGTAGAAAGTTCATACGGCGTAATGGGTGCTCAAGGCTCTGTAACCTTACACTCAGTAATTCAGGATGGCCAATGAGTCTGCGAGCTCGGTACTCTATTGAATCCAAAGCGGCCAGCTGATCAACTTGGCAGACCCGTCTCGTGTTTTCTATGTATTTATGTATATCGTCGTCTAGTACCTGCAACACAAACCTTACAGAGCTTACCGTAGGACTAGGTCGATTTGTGTAAGATTGTCCCCAAATATTTATTTATTCATTTCATCATCATCATAACAGCCGGTGGACGTCCGCAGCTGGACGTAAGCATAACCCTCATCGCAGTGACCGATTTTGCGCCACCCGCATACAGTGGATTCCCTCGATCTTTACCATGTCGTCGGTCCACCCTGTGGGGGACCTTCCCACGCTGTAATTATTTTTTTTTTGCAAAGATTTAGCTGGTTGGGTACCTGATCCGTTTGACTCGTGGGGCGTCTGCTTGAACGAAGACTCCCTGTCGCAAGTCGGCTCCTTCTCCCTGAAAAAAAAAATACAAATATTAATATAACTACATCATAATCTCGACATCTAACCATCGTCTTCGGTTGCCGCAATAATTAGTCATGAAATAAAACGACTAAAACAAATTATGTCGCGTATACGAATTTATACTTCATCCCGTCGTTTCGAGCCCTTTAGCAGCGTTCGTGGTCATCGGGTGGACTGAGGAAAAATATTCTCCATCGTAGACAGGTGTCACTGGACTTTAAATCTACCCTCGAGAATGCAGCTCTAGGGACCCCACTCTGAACAGCCGGTGAAGGCAAGCTAGAGGCAGGGGACCTGTCCCACCTGTCCGACAGGGCACCCAAGGGGCACTCAGGTACGTGGAGTCGCTACTCCCCAACAGCTCGCCACAAGCTGCCCTGCGTTGACTGATTGCACTGGAGAAAACCAGTGGGCGGTGGGGTCGTCACATCCCGACGTCTATAATAAATACTTATTTGTAAGTGGAGCGATGCATTTGCACCACGCATATAGGTACCTTAAAAGGTATCAGTGGCGCATCTTAGTTTATTTTATGACATAGGCGGCAAACGAGCAGACGGATTGCCTGGTGGCAAGCAATTACCGTCGCCCATGGGCACCCGCAACACCAGATGAGTCATAAGCGCGTTGCCGGCCTTGAACGGGGGTTGGAGCTCTGGGAACCTCACTCACCATCAGGAACACATCACTACATACCTGAAAGGTAGCAGTGCTATTATGGCTGTGGTTTTTTGTAAGGAGGAAGTACTTCCCCAGTTGGGCTGCCCCAGATTCAAGCGTAATGGTCATCGTTGGACATCTCATTGTTGGACGTAGTTTCAGGACATACCCGGGTCCAAAAAGTTTAAGTTCCCTGTATTTTTTTTATTATGATATAAATAAATAAATAAAAAACTCTAGACCGGAACTCATAGTGTTGTGTTCCTTCCGGTGAGTTAGGTAGCATGAGGGCTGACAGTTCCTTAAAGGGTAAGCAATGCGCGTGCTATTAGGTACCCAACCTATCCTTCCAAAAATGTAAATTACCAACCGAACATTCTCTATAACAAAAAAGTCAAAAGCAAAGATTATGCCTTTACCTTGACATTGGCAAAATCCACCTAGCCAAGGAGTGAAAGGCATTAATTAAAAAAAAATGCGTGAAAAGTGACTGCTTCCCATCAGGTGGGCTGTATGCTAGTTTGCCACCGTCGTAGTATAATAAAACTTCTTCTAAAATTTGGTCAAGTAGAATACAAAGGCACGAACATGGGTACATGGGCACATGTGTAGGCGATTACTCCCACAGCTGGGCACAAGCCCAAATTTAATAAGACAATGTATTCCTTTCGCATATCTCTGAGAGTAGGTATTCAACTATCGCTGCCAAATTGATTCCGAGATTCGTATGCGTTTTTACACACAGAGCATTTTTGACTAAATAATAATATTTCCTAACTAGTTCGTAAAAAGTGCACTTTGCGAACGATTCGCGTGCAATTTCGCATTTTAAGGCACTTGTTATGAAATAGTACATTTCGATACTAGTGAAAAAAAAATTTTTTTTCGACGAGGGTGAACGTTGGAGCCCGAGTGAAACGAGGGTGACAATCACCCCAGTGTTAAAGAAGTTTTTACACGTGTATCGAACCTAATTTGGGTTCTAAACTCGTGTAAAAACTTACACTAGTATCGAAATGTACTATTACCTTTTTAGGGATGGACGACAATGGTTATTTGTTATAGCGAGAATAAGTGTGAATGAATTATTCCAAAATTTGTCAATTTATAATTTTTTTATTATAACTATGCATAAGAGTGATATCTTATCAGTAAGCAATTAACACACTTTGTATTGTCAATAATTTCTTATCACCCGTCACCATGGTTACGGTATATATTATAAATCCCCCATAAATCGCCTGGCCCCATGGAACACAGGCACCTGTTTCTAAGCATGGGGGGTTCAAGTTCATAGTACAGACAAAATTTTCTTTGCATGAAAATCTATTTATCAATAAATTAGCTTTATTGCCGACTATACTATTTCTTACATAAACTAATTATCGAGAGGATTCCAAGAAGTCTAAACAACACAGGTTTATCTAAGGTTTATCTTGTGTATTTTAGGAGTTGCCTTGGCTACCTGGCTCCAGCATCACATTAGTTGCAGGATTTCACCTGAACATACTTGCAAATTTACATTAGTTTAAAAAAGCTTTAACTTGCAATATTTAAAAAGAAACACTGCACTATTAACAAGTATAGCAGATGTACCCATCTAATCTATGGTCTAATGGGACTTCTTCCTCCTTCAGCTTAATGTGGGACTCAGTCGCCATGTCCTGTAATATTTTATTATTAAGTTATTATATAACTAGCTTTTCTTCGCAACTTCGTTGACCAGTCATGCCTGTCTTTACAGTATGGTTGCGGGATAAAAATGATCCTATGTTCATTCTCATGGCTCAAACTCTCCATACCAATTGGTTCAGCGGTTTAAGCGTGAAGAGGTCACAGACAGACAGAGTTACTTTCGGATTTCCATTTAACATTTTTTATTTATTTTATTTAGAAATTTCCTCTCATGTTACCAACATACAAAATAAATGGCAACACAAGGACAATAAACTTAGGGATTTTTTTTTCTCTTCTATATTAAAGTTAACCGAACCTATCTGCCAGAAAGTGTCGGAAAGGAGCCTTTTAAAAAAAGGATATTACACAAAATAAAAAGCAAACACATACAGAAGACAAAGCTCATTGATGTCCTACACTACTACCAAAGCTTAAAATGGCGATTAGACAGCCATGTAGCATGTTACAAAGATGGACAGTGGAAGTTACAAGATGGAAAGGACAACCTTTGAAACAATGGAGTGAGGATCATAGCTACAGCTGGGAAAGATTGGATTGAAATAGCCAAAAAAAGAGAATACTAGATTAAACGGGGTGAGGCCTGTACCCAAAAAGAGGTTTTTAACTAAGAAAACCATACCACACAATACTTTGGAAGAAATAAAAAGGCTTATATAATAATAATATTAGAGCTTATGATTCTGAGTACTTAGAAATAAACAAGACCTTAAATGGTGGCACTAAAATCAGGTTTATTGAGATCCCCGCTGTCGCCTTTGAGTGGCAGTGTAAGCAAAAAAGGAAAGTATTTGTACGCTAGTCTTCCGACAAGAAAAGATCCCCAGGCTGTCTTAGGGTTACACCGACAGTCTGACCAGCCACTGTAAGATAAAAGCCAAATTGGACCTTAGAGATGGCCGAGATATATTTACATACACATAATTTACATAGTTGAGAACTTTCTATACCACCAATCAAAAACGTCACAAGTATCAGAGTAACACGAGACTTATAAACTCTGTTCGAACCATGTGTCTTATCTTCTAACATTTTGCCCTTTTTATCTATAATATGATAATGAATCAATTATTGACATAATGTTATGTTTGTTTACATTCCAATTTAAACCAAATTTTCCTTTAACCCATTCAGTGCGGATGGCACGACAGGCGAGTCATCAATGTTTTTAACTCGTGGCGTATGATACGAGAGGAGTGTCATCACATTCTATGGCATAAGGCAGGCCTGCCGCGTCATGAAATAATTGTTCGCCGCCATAGACAAGCTTTTGAAAATGGAAGACGCAACGAATTGGTTAATAAAACATAAACTTTGTTGTTTATGTTATAAGGATATCTCAATTATATTGTCGGTTGCCGCGATAATTACACATGAAATAAAACAACTGAAACGGATTATATCACATATACTAATTTAAACTTCATCCCAACGTTTCGAAAACTTTAGCAGCGTTTGTGGTCATTGGATGGACCAATGCCCACAGATGATATCTATAATCGTTTTTTCTTAAGTGTGATTACAAGGGCTACTTCAAATATCCAGATTTGCAAATTTTGAGTGATTATCCATGTTACTGTAATAGTGCCCTATTGAATGCAATGCAAGTTGAATCTTGCTTGTCACGTTTCACTCTGTTCTAGGAGCATAATGATGAGCCAGCACAATAGGTTTGAGTTTAAAATTTTAAAAATATCTTGTCAGAGCTTTATGATATTTCAAAATATATTAAAAAAATTTAAGATTCTACCGTCAAGAGTTTAGGCTGCGCTTTGTCGCTGAGTCTCTATGTAAGGCAACAACGCAAAAGATAATTATATGTGGAGCCTGGAAAAACATGAGATTTTTTTTGCCAGTGAGAGTGCCCAAAAAACCCTACATTTATAATAACAATTGGTATCACATTAAAATGTAGGTACCTTCTGTTAATACAAAAGTAAGATACTCAAAAACAACACCATAACAGTTTTTTTAGTCTCATTCCAATTAGAATCTTATAAGTGAAATAATAATCTGATATTATCTTCATAGCAAAAATCGGGATATGAGAATATGACCTTTTCACAGGTTGCTCTGGCATTTAAGGTAAAACCATGTATACCTTTATTGACCTTTTCGTCAGTTGCAAGCCTATTGTAAAGAACCCTTTAAAAAAACACGAAAAAATCTATGATTTAAAAATAAAAGGTCTAAACTTTTTGAATATCGTAAAAATGAGTTATTGATTTACGAAAATCAGATGTTTAACTATGCTGTAAAATATAATAAAAATTACAATTTATCTCTTCTTAGTAAGCAAGTAATTATGGAAAGATCCAATTATATTATTCTATTTAGAAATATCATCATTTATCGTAAAGAAAAACTTAAATTATCGGCGAAGAAAAGTGGGACAGAAACAGTTAACCGGCTGATTTGAATTGCAGTCTTTTGTACGAAACACCGCAGCGTTACGTCATCTTTGCCGCGGTCGGGTTATAGCCGAGCGGGATAGCTATGAAATCTCCTAGCCCACCCACAAATCGATTTTGAAGGAATAGGAACTATATTAATTTAAATATATTTACGAATACACAGTTTTTAACACATATACAACAAGTAAAAACAGTTTTAAGACCGCTAAATGTATAAATAATTTGTAAACTCACCCAGAAAAAGTCCAACTAGGTTCTCGTTAGACGAGAATAAAATTAGAATCTCTGATAAAACACCGAAAAGCCACTGAACAAGCTAAACTATATCACTAAAACAAGCGCAGTGCTACCGCTAATGATCTCGCATAGCGTTTATAACGTTCCGTGACATTTAGCGCGGCATATTTGCTATTTCCCCGACTTTTCCTAGGCACGGGCTAGCCATCGATCGAGATGCCATGACAGTTATGTCCCAAGTGAATAGAGCCGCGTTCGCTCAGCTGACGGCGACTTTTTTTTAATTTTGCCGCATTGAAGTTAGCCGTGGGCCGCAGTACGAAGGTCGACGAACTCCTTGGTATAAATTAGGGTTCCTTTTGACATTACAGAGTGCATTAAGGGTTATTTATGTTTCGGAATTTAAATGAGGGAAAATCATAATCGTTACATTTTATCTGCTTTTTAGCTTTCGTGATGCAAATGTTTACTGTTGTATTTTTTTAGGCGCATGTCGACATTTCCCCGCGGTGAATACGAATTTCCTTTACATGTCATTTATATTCGTTAAATCCATAGAGTATATTGAATAGTAGGGTTAAATCCTAAAAACCAGCCAAGTGCGAGTCGAGTATTAAAACACGATTGTTTTATTGTTGATTTAATTATTTACTTTAATAGAGAATATATTTTGTGACCATTTCTAGGGAGAAGCGTCTACCTTACCAGCTGCCGTATTCAATATCGACAATAAAGTAACAAATCGCGTTTATTCTATTTTATTGTTTATTAGTATTTTTCTTCCGTACACGGAACAATGGTGTTCCGGACATTTGGGAGGCGTACGCGGAGCCGGATCGAGCCAGACCCGTAGAGGCCCTTTCGACAATTTTAATGAAATGTAAAGGGTACACTAAGCGGATGCTGCCCCTGTCCGTATCATGGGACGCGCACAGAGACAGCACCCGCTATGGTGTAAAGACTATTGAGTTATAATGGAATCTAGAATGTACTAGGCTATTGGGTGGAAAGGATGGACTAGCTACTGGGCTATTGGATAAAAAACCGGACGTCTGCCTAATAAAATGGTATTCAATTTTATTTCCGGCAGACGGTGACTCGCCCTATGCGAGATGGGCCCCCATAAAAAGCGACATCAAAGATGGCTCAAGGGCAACACCGATGCATAGGGCTAAGGGTAGAGAGGTGTCACTGGACTTTAAACATATAGCCAACTCGCCACTTAGGTTTCCACATCTACCCTCGAGAACGCAGCTCTCGCGACCCCACTCTGGACGGCCGGTGAAGGCAAGCCAGAGGCAGGGGACCTGTCCCACCTGTCCGACAGGGCACCCCAGGGGCACTCAGGTACGTGGAGTCGCTTTAGTATTTTTATTGTTATCATCATAATCTTCCTCGCGTTATCTCGGCATTTTTCCACGGTTTATGGGAGCCTGGGGTTTCCTTGGCGACTAATACTAGGATATGGCGTAGGCACAAATTTTACGAAAACGACTGCGGTGCCATCTGACCTTCCAACCCAGAGGGTAAAGTCCGGTTTCCTCGCGATGTTTTCCTTTACCGAAAAGCGACTGGTAAATATCAAAGGATATTTCGTACATAAGTCTCGAAATGCTCATTGTCTACAAGCCGGAGTTTGAACCTGCGACCTCCGGATTGTCGCACGCTCTTACCGCTAGGCCACCAGCCCTATTTATTGTTATAGCGGCAACAATAATACATCATGTGTGAAAACTTTATGAGATACAACCTGGTGACAGACGGACAAACAGAAAGACAGGCGGACAAACAGACAGACAAGCGGACAAACAGACAGGCAGGCGGACAAACAGACAGACAAGCGGACAAACAGACAGACAGGCGGACAAACAGACAGACAAGCGGACAAACAGACAAACAGACAGACGGGCGGACAAACAGACAGACAAGCGGACAAACAGACAAACAGACGGGAAGGCAGCGGAGTATTAGCAATAGGGTTCTCGTGTTACCCTTCGGGTACGAACCCTAAAAATGGTTTTTATTTATTCACGTTGTTATTATTAGGATCAATATAGAATTTTATTAGGATCATTGTGTATAATGTATAAATGTAACTACTTTAACCCATGTAAACATCATAATCTTGAATACATAATCCTTATGGTAGTTATTTAAGTTTTCGATCTTGCTTGCAATATAAGTAAATAAATAAATAAATGTTTTTCAGGACAATTTTACACAAATCGACCTAGTCCTACGGTAAGCTCAGTAAGGCTTGTGATGTAGGTACTAGACGACGATATATAATAGATAGATACATATAAATACTTAAATACATAGAAAACACCCATGACTCAGGAATAAATATTTGTGCTCATCACACAAATAAATGCCCTGACTGGGAATCGAACCCAGGACCATGGGCTTGATAGGCAGGGTCACTGCCCACTAGGCCAGACCGGTCGTCCAATAATAAGTGTACCTTAATAACAGTAATAACGCTATGTGGTATAAATTCATCAAATTTCGTGCATATTATATCTTTTACTCCAATTAAGGGGTAATAAGAGCGACAGAGACCATCGTCCGAAATTTTCAAATTTCGTGTTTTTTTTATACTCGACTGACCAGCGTCTGGACCTCAGTCGCACCTGATGGTAAGTGATGATGAGGTCGAGGGTGTAGCACGCTGGTTCAGTAACAGCCTGTTCACTCTTGCCTTGAAAAGACCCAAATTATATCTCTCCGGTAATACAGACGAAAGGAGCGAATTCCATTCCTTAGCAGTTCGCATTAGGATGGTCAAAGCGGTAAACCTTCAGTACCCTTACTTAAATATATTAAACATACCATGGTATTATAGAAGGAGCCCAATCCAACTGCACCCTCCGGGGCGCGACTAGCGACATCTTCTGTCTCTCTTCAGCCACCGTCGATGTCTCTCTCGCACTGTCACAGAACTTCACCTAGTCCACTGTGCCATTTATTTTTAAATGTTAACACGTTACCGGGATTTAGTTTGTTTCTGTCTGTTGGTACCTGAAACAAAATAAACGAAATTTAAAGATGGCGACCTACATTTTTGGACCCGGGTATGTCCTTAAACTACGTCCAACAATGAGAGGTAGGGCACAGCGATGACCATCACGCTTGAATCTGGGGCAGCCCAACTGGGGAAGTACCTCCTGCTTACAGAAGACCACAGCCATAATAGCACTGCTACCTTTCAGGTCTGTAGTGTTGTGTTCCTGATGGTGAGTAAGGTTCCCAGAGCTCCAACCCCCCTTAAAGGCCGGCAACGCGCTTGTGACTCCCCTGGTGTTGCGGGTGCCCATGGGCGACGGTAATTGCTTACCACCAGGCAATCCGTCTGTTCGTTTGCCGCCTATGTCATAAAAAAAAACGTGACAAACGATTGAGCAGTGATCGGGTGTAATAAATAATAATGAATAATAAATATGGCCGTGTGGTGCCGGCTGACTAGAATAGCACCAGCCCATCTCCTCTCGCGGATGGGCAGCAGCGTCCGTCGCAACCCAATCTACAACTACTGCGGTCGCCAACCCGCCTGCCAAGCGTGGTGACTATGGCATCTACCCCTCAAGATGATACAAGTCATATTTGGGGGAGGCCTATGTCCAGCAGTGGACGATTTACTGCTGAAGTGTTAGTGTAATAAATATTTCGGTACAATCTTACACAAATTGACCTAACTAGTCCTACAGTAAGCTCAGTAAGGCTTGTGTTGCAGGTACTAGACGACAATGTATAATAATAGATAGATACATATAAATACTTAAATACATAGAAAACACCCATGACTCAGGAACAGATATCTGTGCTCATCACACAAATAAATACCGTGACTGGGATTTGAACCCACGACCATCGGCTTCATAGATATATTAACACCGGTCAGTAACGTGTATTGGAATGCAATTTCCTGGGGTTTAAGTCCGATATCTTAACATGGATATGACTTACGATCCCGCGATTCTTTTTGATACCTACTTTTATAAAAAAAAATATAATTCAAGGAAAATAAAGTGGTACTTAACTCGTTTAATCATACAATTTCACTTTATCTTAAGTTACTTTACATATAAAGTATTTTTAAGTAACTTTAAAATCTTTATTTCTAATTATTACATAGTACTTAACTATTTAGTACACTAAATGTAAAAAGGCCCTTAAGGCATTGTACTAAGGATTCTGGCGGCATTTCCTCGTTGTATCGCAATGCTGATAAGTTGTACGAGCCTACACCAGCTCCTCGGTCACGAGTTACGTTATTTTATTTAAATACATGTATATTAACTAACCGATTATATATAGCGAACATTTTCATTTTGTTTATATAGAAAATTGCCTGTGGCCTACTTACTGAATAAACGTTTGACTTTGAGTCAATTATGTACAGGCAGCAGCAGAAGTAGCTAAGCATTTGAGGTGTTCAAAATGAGGTCAACACATCACTGTCAAGAGAATAAGAGCGCGTGTAGGTCATTTTGAACACTTCTAACGCTTAGCAACTTTTGCTGCTGACTGTATGTATATTTTGGGACTTTGGCCGTATCGATAAATTTGACCTTGGCTGTATTGGGACTTACGACGCAAGACATTGGAAAACACCTTGCCCGTGGAACCTTGTCACGTCGAACTGTGTATTTTGAAATACCATTTGAAAAGCGACGTGGGAGTCTCCTGTTACCAGAATACTCGTCCCAGATATTCACCTGTCCCACATCGACGTTAATGACACGTTTTGTTTCCAGATCCACACGGCTTTGTTAAAATAAGAGATGCTCTGATCATTAACAGCAACGCCATCTATTATACTTTTATAAAACATTAAACAAAAGTGTGTTACCTTATGTTTACGCAAACTGACAGGAATAGTTGTAGTATTATTTATCTGTGGTCATATTATTGAAAAATAAACAATGCTCGGACAAATCATCGCAAAACAATCGCAACACGGCAATAGAAAAAAATATTATTTAATTATTTTTCAATGACATTTATTACTGCAGCCCAAAAGTCACCATAAGGTATTTCCATTTTTTTTTATGGTGATGGTTGCATTGTATTTATTTGCACCATATTTGATATATTTATAATTATAAATAACCATAATTAATCTTATAATTGTATTGATATAATTTTTTAACAAAAACTGTTTCAAGCATGCCACTTTGACAAATGCATGAAAGATATGCGCCTAAAAAGGTCACACATTACGATTAAATCTGCTTTAGATAATAATAATCTTATTAAGTCTCGACTTTATAGAGTCTTGTTCCATATCCATATCTGTTTCTGCGATGACTTGTCCGAGCACTGAAAATAAATATAAGTTTTGATAGCTGAATGAATGAAAGTTTAAAAGATAATGGTTTCACTACTCCACACTAGATGGCAGTATGACAAAGAAAAGTGTTGATGAATTCAATATATACAAACTTATTGTTTTCCGTCGACGGAACTAGAGAATGTTCAAGTCTTTTTTCTTTAAATATGAATAGAGCTTGGACCAAAAATTCTGGCGGAATTTCCTCGTTGTATCGCAATACTGATACGTTGTGCGACGAAGATATTATTGTATTACTCATATTGTCGTGTTCCTGTCAGTAAGTAAGGTTAGGCAGTATGCTTGTTTACCATTGTCGTGTTATCCTCCTAAGTCCCACCATACAAGTAAAATGCTACTCGAATTCGTTCTTTATAGTGTAGGAAATGAAGTATTTAAAATCTCTTTTGTGTCAAAATCGAAGGAAACAAATGATATTCAATTCTGTTCCAATTTAATAAAATTCAATTTTTTTAACGTAATTACTAATTAGTACTCCATTTAGACTCGTGGGCCTTAGGAGGTTATAAAAATCCACATCAAGTATGTTGCATAAGTGCAGTTCCGAAATACCTCAAATAAAGTTTTCAAACAATAGATTGTTTAGTCTATAACACACGTAAGCGGATTTTTTTTGAGATGCGATCAGAAACATCCGAGCTTTAAAATAACATTTACTTCATCACTTGTCTGTGGTTTTTTCTTTTTAAATTACATGTAGACAAGCAGTCTAGCGGTTGCTTATTTTATTAGGGTCGGTAGTTCAGTCGCCATCAGATATATCGGAGCTGTGGAGGTGGTCTCAAATATCGGAACGCCTCTATTGTCAAGACACTAAAGTGAATATTCCGATATTTTTGAATACTTTGGCTGCTCCGATATATGTGAAGGCGACTGTTCAAATTATACGATACCTTTTAACTTTGGATTTGGAGTAACTAAATAAATAGTATAATACATAAATAATTAAATACCTATTGCAGAACTGTGGTCGATTTTTGAGCGCTCGATCTTCGAATCGTGACATTTTAAACTCTCTTAAACACGACGAAATGGTATTTAAGAAGCATTAATGATATAAATAAATAATCGTGGGTATCGAAACTATACATAATAATAGAGGGTAGACATAGAAACAAGTATACACATCAGCTGTTTATATTTTTATTTAAATTATTTAAAAGTTATTATTTTAGCATTAATTTTAATTTTTATAAATGTTTAATTGATAATTTAAACCTACCAGCAGTTCTCTTTCATAATTTCACTTTATATAGTGAGTGGCACTGTGCACTGTTTTACACCATATTGACTGCATATAATGGAGTCCATTAAACAGTCCATTGCGGAGTTGTCAGCAACCTTCAGCACGAGGATGGCAGAGTTCCAGGGGAAGATAGACAATGCAACACCAGGCAATGCAACCATTTCTTCTGTCGCCATGCAGTTTGAGGCTTTCCGTACCTTTGTGTTGAAGGCCTTGGAAACACTTCAGCAGCAAGTGGATTTTCTGGGCGGCCAGGTTGACAGTATGGAGATACGATCGAGGCGCAAGATTCTGCTCTTCCATGGTGTTGCTGAGGCTGATGGTGAGGACACTTGCTAGGGTTTTGGAATTAATGAAGGCCCATATGAAGAGTGAGCTGACCACTGCTGACATATCCCGGAGTCACCGTATGGGACGACCTCACAAAAACAGTACAAGGACCGCAACAACGTATGGTTTAGCAAAACTGACTTGAAGGGTACTGGTGTCATCGTGTCGGAGTTTCTGACTAGGCCACGGCACGCCGTTTTCATGGCTGCACGTGAACGTTTTGGTGTTCGAAACTGCTTCACACGGGACGGCAGTGTTTATGTTCAAGACAAGGATGGGATACGCCGCTGCGTAACTTCACTCGCCGATCTTGACTCCATCCAGGTTGCGTTGGCGCCTGAATCCGCGGCTGCTGCAGGTGCGAAGTCTGAGTCGGACAAGTCAGGCAGGAGGACGAAGAGGCAGGCTGTAGTTAAATCCCGTAAATAAGTGTTTTTGTTGTCACGTTTCTTTTGTTTTTGTTTCCTACATTTCAATTTCAACTCCTGTTTTTGGTCGTGTTATATCAAATATCTCATTTTACCCACTTCTTGTTGTATTATCATTTGTAACTTTTAACTTCTGGCGGTTTATATTTTAATTTTTGTGTAATTTTTTAACTTTTTTGCTCATGTCACTGAGAGAGCTGTGAATGTGACAGTTGGCACAAATGACATGAGTTTTTGAGTGTTGCCACTTTAAAAATTGCGTTTTGTTATGTATATTTTTTATTTTTTATTTTTGTGTTTTAATATGTGTACTCTTTTGGTACTGCTGGTGGGTAGTCAGTATTTAAAAGTGCTTTTAGGTGTAAAAATTATTATATCTACTTTATATTATATTATATATATTTTTATTTTATGGCAAGCAGTAGTATTGATGCTAGTGATTATAGTGATTTTGTTTCCATTTCTTCTATTTCTGATGATAGTTTCCACAGTCTCCCTCCCTCTCTTCATGAGTTACTTGACCGACAAATTTCTGACGCTCCTAAAAACTTTAATATTGCGCATATAAACGCCCAAAGTATTCCTGCCCACTTTAATGATTTTCTTTTAACCTTTGAACAAAGCCGTATCGATGCAATTCTGGTCTCAGAGACCTGGCTAAAACCATGCCTTCCTTCTACCTCTTATTCTCTTCCAGGTTTTTGTTTAATTCGGAATGATCGCTTTGGCAGGGGAGGTGGGGGAGTTGCTATATACTTGCGGTCACATATCCCATATTCTATTTTAAGTATGTCCACTCAATCCACTTCTTCTGACGTCGCAGAGTATTTGTTTCTAGAGGTGACCCTGTCGCACTCTAAGGTCCTTCTTGGTGTCCTTTATTCTCCCTCCCTTCAAGTTAATTACTTTGCTTCTTTTGAAAAGCTCTTGGAAGATTTAATGCCATCATATGCTCATCATATTATTATGGGTGATTTCAATACCTGTTTGCTTAAAAATGACTTTCGCTCCAAATCTCTGGAATCCCTTGTTCAGGCTTGCAACATGACCTTACTGCCTTCTGGTCCAACTCACCATTTTCCGAACTGTTCTCCGTCACTTCTTGACCTTACTCTGGTCTCCTCTTTAGATCATGTTGCAAAGTATGATCAGTACTCTGCGGACGCTTTTTCATACCATGACTTACTTTTCTTATCTTATAAAATCCGTCCCCCTAAAATGAAGCCTAAAATACATCTGCAGCGCAACTTTAGTAGGATGTGTGTCGAGAAACTTCGTGAAGATGCCCTAAAAATTGACTGGAACGTAGTTACGAGCGCGGTCACAGTGGATGAGAAGGTTTCTCTTTTTAACTCGGCTCTGACTCGTCTCTTTGATATCCATGCTCCAATTCGTCCAGTAAAAATCAAGCATTTTCCTGCTCCTTGGCTCACTGAGGAAATTAGGTCATTGATTGCTAAAAAGAATTTGGCTAAATCAAAATATAAGGGGAACCCATCTGACAAGAATAAGGCTAAATATAATACTTTAAGGAACCGCTGCAGTACCGTTTGTCGAGATGCTCAGAGACGCCACATCCACAAGTCTGTGGAAAACGGGGATCCTGCTAAGGTATGGCGGTTTTTAAAGTCACTTGGAGTTGGGAAACCTTCACAAAACTCAGTTTCCAATAACATTGACCTCGATCAGCTTAACTTGCACTTCTCTCCTCCTGCCACTTTTGATGGGCCAGTTAAAGTTGACACTCTTGAATATCTTTCTAATATCCCTTCTCCGGACTATCCTCCTTTTTCTCTTGCTCAATTTACTGACAGTGATGTTAAGAAGAACGTAATAGCCATTTCGTCTAATGCCATTGGAGTTGACAACCTAAGCCGGAATATGTTTCTCCCTCTCATTGACCTTCTAGTTCCTATCATTACCTGCATTCTTAACTGCTTCGTTTCTTCTAATGTTTTCCCGTCGCTTTGGAAAGAAGCTGACATTATTCCATTACCCAAAAAGTCCTGTCCTGCTTCCTTCTCTGACTACCGTCCAATCTCTATTCTTCCTTTTCTCTCCAAAGTTCTTGAGCGTCTTGTGCATCAACAGCTTACTTCTTTTCTGAACAGACATGAACTCATGAACCCTTTCCAATCCGGATTCCGTGCAGGGCATAGTACTACCACCGCTCTTGTAAGAATCACCGATGACATCCGGGGAGGTATGGACAATCGTAAAATCACAGTACTATCGCTCCTAGACTTCAGTAATGCTTTCAATACGGTTGATTTCGATATCTTACTTGGCATATTGCGTTCTCTTAACGTATCTCCTGCGGCAATTGATTGGTTTCATAGTTATTTAGTAGGGCGTCGGCAGCGTATTAAGGTGGACTCCTCTAGATCTTCGTGGTGCGATACGTTCGCTGGTGTCCCACAGGGCGGTGTGCTCTCTCCTCTTCTCTTCTCTATATTTATCAATTCGATCACTACTAATATTTCCTCCGCTTACCACCTTTACGCTGACGATCTTCAGATATACTCCCTAGGCTCTTTAACCGAATTACCCGAGACTATCAACGCTTTGAACAGTGACCTGGAGAGCATTTCGAATTAGAGTAGACGCTACGGTCTCAAGGTGAATCCTGCTAAAACGCAAGTAATAGTTATTGGTAGTCCAAAACTCATTTCCAGAATTGACTTCAGCAATCTGCCATCCATTGTGTTTGACCGCATCCAAATTCCTTTCGCGCTTCAAGTTAAAAGTCTAGGTGTTATTTTGGACCGTACTCTCTCGTGGGTACCCCAGGTTAGCGAGGTCAGCAGGAAAATGTTTGCTGCAATGGGTTCACTTCGTAGGCTTCGTAACTTCCTGCCTTATGCTACTAAAGTTGCGCTTACTCAAACACTTTTACTACCTATTTTAGATTATGCTGACATCTGTTACCTTGATCTTACTGAGGAACAGCTTAATAAACTTGAACGCCTCCAAAATCTCTGTATTAGGTTCATATTTGGCTTGCGCAAGTATGACCATGTCTCTCACTTTCGTTCCCAGCTCAAGTGGCTTCCTATCCGTCTTCGCCGTAACTCTCATATTCTCGCCCTTCTGTATGGCATTCTCTTTAACCCGACTACTCCTCCTTATCTCAAAGAGCGTTTCAAGCATCTTTCTTCTGTCAGATGTTCTCAAACTCACATTCTTGCTCCTCCCCCATCTACTTCAAAATTTTACAACAACTCTTTCACGTTTCGGGCTGTTCGTGTATGGAATGCTCTGCCTTTGGAAATAAGACTTGCTAAATCTCTTCCCATATTTAAAAACCTAGTGAAACTACATTATCTGTCTCTGCCTTAAATGTTGCCATTATTTATATTTATGTATATTATATTTATGTATTGTATTTAAGTATATATTTTATTTACTTTTTATTGTTATTTTTATTTTATTTTTAGTTTTTTGTATATTGTAGGGTGTGTGTTAATTTTACTATCTTCTCTAGCTCTTTGCACTACCTGTAATTTGTTAATATTTCTGACATCTCCTGCTACCCAAAGGTTGTCTGGAAGAGATCGCTTTTTAGCGATAAGACCGCCTGTTGTTACCTTATTCTCTATCTGTGTGATTTCTGTAGCTGCTTGTTTTGCTTGTTGGTGCAATAAAGAATATTTACTTACTTACTTACTTACTTACTTACATTTTGTGCAAAGATAATGGTAAGAAACGTGTGTTTTCGTTCTCAAAGTTTTATGAATTCGAGTGGACGAATCGGCCTCCTTGAGTCGATTTTTGAGCGTCGAGTACTCGATTTGTGACATTTTAAAGGGCTCCAATTTTTACCGAGTACAACTCGACTCGTGTCTGGAGCGGTACCGCGAACATCGAAGTTCGTATATTTCGGGCATTTTTCTCTTTTACTCCAAACAACGTGTCATGAGCGTGACAGAGACAATCGTCCGAAATTTACGAAAATCGTTGTTCGCGGTAGCGCCGCTGAACCAAAAATATGGTATTTCAAAAATATGAATGATAGGAATTCATAATTGTAATAATCGAAATGGTAATAAATTTGTGCAAAGATAAACAAACAATTTACGTTCTCAAAGTTTTTTGAATTCCAGTCCATAGCTATGAATGACTATAAAAATATTTTTTGAAAATTTTGATGACGAATTATTGTAATTTGGTAATTAGAGCTAGGACAGAATTCAGATAAGAAAGCATATCTGACGTTTTGTTAACTTTGTTCTTAGCAGTCAGATTTGGACTTGTAAGTTTTAAGTAAGTACCGAATTATTTATATTTTTCTTTGGCAGTAATTTCTTGTAATTTTCGGATATGTTTTCTTATAGAATAACGCATTTTTAAGTAATATGTTTAAGATATCTTTTGTAATACTGTTTTCAGAAAATAAGTCCCGCCGAGTTTCTTGCCGGTCATGAAAGTCAAAATGCTTCTAGGGTCAGAGGTTGAGGGTTAGAACCGGTGTAGTTTTCATTTTTCTTCTTTTGTGTACTCGACATGTAACAGTGCCCTTGTGGCCTACTTACTGAATAAACGTTTGAGTTTGATTTTGAGTTTACAGCTCAAACATCGACCCCCAGATGTGCTGTTGATAGACAGTCGATAGCCATCAAGAACATATAAAATCATTATTTGTTCAAAAACGATCTATCAATTTTATCTCTGCTTTTAATGATCTGTCAATTATACGTTGAACGTGTGCCAAGCTGAACGTTGAGGTAAGTAGTTGGTTATAGTCAAATAAAGGCCGATGATTTTAGTGGGTAATTGGCTATGAATCACTAGTTGGTTTTTCTAAGGGTCCACCGCGAAAATCAAAAGCCAAAAATCTTTCTCCAGTCGTGTGACTCTCATTACCACGGCACTAAGCATTCCCGTGCATTAAATCATTTCAACTCGGTCTTCTTTATAAAAGACTGACCAGCGTTTGGCCTCAGTGTAAGTGACGACGAGGTCGAGGGTGTAGCACGCTGGTTCAGTAACAGCCTATTCACTCTTGCCTTGAAAAGACCCAAATGTTTCAGGGAATACAGACGAAGGATTTTTTTAGTACTGGTGCCAATCCTACGTAGCTTTCTAACATGGGGGTTCATTGTGGATTGGACGCCCGTAAGCCCGACATGCAACGAGCAGGCACTGTAGTGCCTGTCAATGGGAGTCGATGGCTGTATTGGGTACACGACAGCCATCAACTTCCATCGACCTGGACGAAGTCATCCATCTAGTTTGTTGAAGTCGAACGCTGCGGGTTCCTATACGCGGTCCCCACTTCAGGACTTTTCTGTTCAACGGCCATCGACTCCCCGGGTTGTAATGTCCTGATGTCATTCATGAGCAGTTCATGAGTTCTCATAACCTCAAAAAGTAGCGTTAAATAGGTAAACTAAACGTTGTTTTTTAGTCGGACTATTGTGAAAAACAGGCCGCACAAAATCCATAAATTTGGCGAACGCATCTTCTGTTCGTCGCTGCTGCCAGTTTTCCGGTGCTGGGGCCTATTTCTCGACCACAACTAGAGGCAGTCACTTTTTGACAACTGTTGTTAGAAAGAGATTTCCGCTTGTATTACAAGTGTTCGAGAAATAGGCCCTAGGTTGAAAGGCTAACTTCCCCGCGGATGGTCGTCAACAATATGGCTCGATCTTATAAAATCAGTAACACAGTGCCCTGATAAAATATTCCTGAGGAATGCTAGTAACTAAGACAAATGGGCAGAAACCGTGATATAGTTTTTTTCGCCCCTGGTCGCAGTTTAGGGACAATGCCCGAACCCCCCACAGCTTCTTATAAAAGCTTTGCGATACTCCGCTTAGCTGTCACATTATAACCGATTTTTTTCTCCATTTTCAACTGAAGCTCCTTAACATTTGTTTCATGACGCAGCATTACCTAAAAACGAGCGTCATCAGAAAAGGTAAACAACCCCATGTTTCCCGAAATAGATGCCATACAAAACGCCAGTCATACAAACAGACCTGGTTACGGGTTATTGGACTATTTACCTGGATACCTCGGTTGTCCGAGTTAACTATTTTGTTGGCACGTTTTTTATTCCAGTAGGCTAATTTTTTATGACAAAGGTGGCAAACGAGCTGACGGATTGCCTAATGATAAGCAATTACCGTCGCCTATGGGCACCAGGGGCATAAGCGGTTGCCGGCCTTTAAGGGGGTTGGAGATTTGGGAACCTTACTCACCATCAGGAACATAACAGTACATACCAGAAAGATAGCAGTGCTATTATGGATGTGGTCTTCTGTAAGGAGGAGTTCTCCAGATTCAAGCGATCCATGGTAATGGTACTTTGCTGTGCCCTACCTCTCATTGTTGGACCTAGTTTAAAGCCGCCGTGCAGTGTGGCGTGCCCAACTCCTGGATTCTTTTTTATACGCAAACGTCCTCTATTAGGATTTAAGATTCTTGGCTCAAACCACTACAATAGTGATATCATGGTTTGGAAATGATCCCGCGACCTAGTCCTCACATTTCAGCCTTCAATCAAGAGTTGAACGCACTGAGTCGTTTAAAAATAAACTTTATAGCGATCATTTGTCCGATTCTACAAATGAATGTCATGTTTGATCCGAGACACAATTTATGGACTAAGCAGACGTGTTTTGACTACTGATTTTAGATTTTTGTGGATTATATGAAGGGAGACGAAAATTGGCTCATAAGCAACTTATTTGTTTAAAATAAATAAATAATATTGAACAATCTTAGACGAACTAGTCCAAAGGTTAACTCCAATAAAAAGCGTGTACTGTCGGAATAACCCCACGATGAGCTCAAGAAGCGCTGTTGGGGTACTTAGCCAACGTATAATTATAACAATGAATTTTAAAAAACAACTTGGGAACAAATATCTGTGCTCATCATCATCACAGAAAAAAACGCCCTACCTTCTGAAACTAAACGCAATGTTTTATCTATGAAAAAATTAATGTCTTGTCTACGTTTGGATAATGTAAGCTAGCCATTGTGATCTGATGGTTTTGTGTGTTAGATTATTCATTAAGTTAATAAAGAATTACTAAAACTAAATATAATAGTCCCTAATCCTGGTCCTAATGGCCCTTCAGAAGCTGTTCAATTCTGTCCTACTGGAAGGGAGAACGCCAAAGGCATGGAACAGAAGTGTGGTGGTGTTGTTTTCCAAAAAAGGCGACAACGCTTTATTGAAGGACTATCGACCCATCTCACTTTTGAGCCATGTCTACAAGCTGTTTTCAAGAGTCATTACGAATCGTCTCGCACGCAAGTTAGATGACTTCCAGCCTCCCGAACAAGCCGGTTTCCGAAGAGGCTTTAGTACCGTAGACCACATACATACGCTACGTCAAGTTATACAGAAGACTGAGGAGTATAACTTGCCCCTCTGTTTGGCGTTTGTGGACTACGAGAAAGCCTTTGATTCGATCGAAACTTGGGCTGTGCTACAATCCCTCCAACGGTGCCAAGTGGACTACCGCTATATCGAAGTGCTGAAGTGTCTGTACGAGAACGCCACCATGTCCGTCCGAGTTCAGAACCAGAGCTCGAAACCTATTCCACTGCAGCGTGGGGTCAGACAAGGAGACGTTATCTCTCCAAAGCTGTTTACTGCTGCACTGGAGGACGTTTTCAAGACTTTGGACTGGAGGAGGAAAGGCATCAACATTAACGGCGAGTACATCACTCACCTTCGATTTGCCAGCGACATCGTAGTCTTGGCTGAGACCATGGAGGATTTGAGCACAATGCTAGATGACCTCAGTAATGCCTCTGAGCGAGTTGGTCTAAGGATGAACATGGACAAGACAAAAATCATGTCGAATGCCCATGTCGTACCAACTCCCATTGTAATCAGAGATGTTACACTCGAAGTTGTAGATGAGTAATATATACCTAGGACAAACTATCCAGCTAGGAAGATCCAACTTCGAGAAAGAGGTCAATCGTCGAATCCGACTCGGCTGGGCAGCGTTCGGGAAGCTACAACACATCTTTTCTTCCAATATCCCGCAGTGTCTCAAAACAAAGGTCTTCGACCAGTGTGTGTTGCCAGTGATGACTTATGGTGCTGAAACGTGGTCGCTTACTATGGGCCTCATAAGAAGGCTCAAAGTCACCCAAAGAGCAATGGAGAGGGCTATGTTGGGAGTGTCTCTGCATGATCGCATCAGGAATGATTTTATCCGCAGTAGAACCAAAGTCACCGATATAGCCCTCCGAATCGCCAAACTTAAGTGGCAGTGGGCAGGGCACATTGCACGCAGAACCGATGGCCGGTGGGGTGGAAAGGTTCTGGAGTGGCGACCACGAACTGGAAGACGCAGCGTAGGTAGGCCTCCCACAAGATGGACCGACGACCTATCTAGAGTCGCGGGATACCGCTGGATGTGGAAGGCGCAGGATCGGTCTTCTTGGGTGGTTCTGGGGGAGGCCTATGTCCAGCAGTGGACGTCTTTCGGCTGACATGATGATGATGATGATGATGAATATAATAGTATACTTATAATATAACACCTCCTAAACCAGACCAGTCTACATTCTTCAATTCGATTTCAAGCATGCCTGTATAGACATAGACATCATTTATTGCTAAATCATTATAAATCATTACAGCCTGTATCATATCAATACCTACCTAACTATATCATTCTGAAATATGCGTGTAATAGGCGGTTACAGCCTTACATCAGAGAGGTGGTTTGTGAAAATTCAATTATGCCGAGTGCAATTTTATCCGTGAATTTTATTGACAGCTGTCAAGTTGTGGCGCCAAATTGCGCAACGCAAGATGTCGGGTGAATTGGGCGTATTATTAGTGCCGTTAATTGTTTTGACAGGCACCTTAAATCTCTCCGGGGCATTTAAAAAATTATATATTAATTTCTATCGATAAAGTATAGTGATCTACTATCGATAAGTGTATTTTTTATCTTTTGCAAGACCAGATCTCTACGACTTTTCTTTCTTCATGGGTCTAAAAAAACTGATGGTTTTTGGAAATCTTAGTAACCCCATTGGTAATTGGCTTGCATGGACGGCCCGCCGCTGAAAGGTATCATATAATCGGAGTATGGGGTCCCAGCGCGAACAAACTTTTTGCAGAAATCGCGAAGCGTCTGGTTGATGTAACTGGTGACCGAAGAGCCGGCGGCTTCCTCACACAACTTATCAGTTATCAGCATTGCGATACAACGAGGAAATGCCTTCAGCATCCTTGGTACAATGCCTCAAGGTCCTTTTTTAGATTTTATACTGTAACTAGTTAAGTACTTGTAGTTATCATAATACGATTGTAATTTCTGTAAATAAACGAATCGGAGTATTTCTACTATTCGTAGACGCCATATTGGCGAGTTACGGCGCAGCGTAGCACGCGCACCCGGCGTGAACCCTACTGATTTCAATTAAGCAATAATGAAATTAATTAATTAAATAAATATAATTTACTTACAAACTGACGTGTAATTATATCGCACTAGGCGACATGTTTCGGGTAAGTTCAGGTACATGTTCAAGCTGAGTCAGGACACACCCTCACCCTGAGCGGTCCTGACTCGGTTTGAAAAAGGCTGATACGTTGAGCGAGGTGCCAGCTCTTCGGTCTTCTGCGGTATCTCTTGAGTCTCTCTGAATCTCTTAAATATACTCCAGACCTCCAGGGCCCGACGGACCGAGGGTCTCGATGCCGAATGCGATAAAATTCCATCTTACAATCAGTTGGCGCTTGTTTTTTTTTTTCTTATTTATTCCGTTACTGAACCTGTAACAGCCTATTCACTCTTGCCTTGAAAAGACCTAATATATCTTTCCGGGAATACAGAGAAGGGGGTGAATTCCATCCCTTAGCAGTCCGCAATAGGAAGGTAGAAGCGAATAGCTTCGTGCGAATAAATGGAATATTCACAACGTAAGGATGACACCGCTCCCCTCGCCTGCACGTCCGATGGTTGAAAGGAGATGGCGGAATTAAATCTTGCAATTCCTGTGCACACTCTCCAAAATGTATCCTGTAAAACCTAGTTGGCTTCGCCCCACTCGGCAACTGACTTCAAGGTCAGGTTCGTTCGCTCAACCAATGCTTTCCTAAAAAACTGCGGCGCTACCGCGAAACACGATATTCGTACGGACGATTGTCTCTGTCACTCTTATGAGAGGTAGGGCACAGCGATGACCATCACGCTTGAGTCTGGAGCAGCCCGACTGGGGAAGTACCTCCTCCTTACAGAAGACCACAGCCATAACAGCACTGCTACCTTTCAGGTATGTAGTGTTGTGTTCCTGATGGTGAGTAAGGTTCCCAGAGCTCCAATCGCCCTTAAAGGCCGGCAACGCGCATGTGACTCCTCTGGTGTTGCGGGTGCCGATGGGCGACGGTAATTGCTTACCATCAGGCAATCCGTCTGCTCGTTTGCCGCCTATGTCATAAAAAAAAAATGATGCCTTAATTGGAGTAAAAGAGAAATATGCTCGAAATATACGAGCTTCTATGTACGCGAGCTTCTATGTATTGTATATTTTCAACAGATGTATTGAATCAGGAGTATTTCCGCATATAATGAAGCACAGCAAAGTTATTCCCCTGTTTAAATCAGGATCGAGATTAGAACCAACCAATTTCAGGCCAATTTCAATACTGCCGGCTTTGAGCAAAGTTTTCGAGAAGCTAATTCTAAATCAACTCTTGACACATTTCGACCGAAACAAATTGCTCGATAGAAATCAATTTGGTTTTACTAAAGGTCGCTCGACCACTGATGCAGGTGCTGTCCTTCTCAATCATATATTTGCCGCATGGGAAAAAAAACAAGACGCTGTTGGAATATTCTGCGATCTTTCGAAGGCGTTTGACTGCGTCGATCATGAAAATTTAAAGAGAAAACTGTGCCATTAAGGGATAAAAACCAGGGCCCTTGATCTCGTTTCGTCTTATCTTTCGAACAGAACACAACGAGTGATTATTAATGGAGCTCAATCTTCCGGGTCCGCTATAGCACTTGGCGTACCTCAGGGCTCTATTCTTGGCCCGTTTCTGTTTTTGGTATACATTAATGACCTACCGAAACTTGTGAAAGATAAACATGACATAGTGCTGTTTGCAGACGTGAAGTGGACAGAAGGGAAAGTAACTTCGAGAGCATTAACAATGCTATCTCCACAGTAGAGAACTGGTTTACGGCAAATAACCTTCTTTTGAACGCCAAGAAAACGAAATGCATCAAATTTACTCTTCCCAACGTCAAGCAGATTAACAATAGCAAGATTGCAATAAACGGTGATACAATGGAATTTGAAAATCAAACTGTTTTCCTGGGAGTCACTCTGGATGCGAAATTGCAATGGCATCCACATATAGCCACCCTAGCAGGGAAACTTAGTTCAGCAGCCTATGCAGTGAGGCGGATCAGCCATTTAACGAACATTGAGACTGCCAGGCTGGTATACTTCAGTTACTTTCACAGTGTTATGTCGTATGGAATTCTGTTATGGGGTAAAGCGGCTGATATTGAGACCATATTTGTGCTACAGAAGCGAGCTGTCCGCGGCATTTATAAAATGCGCGGTCGAGCATCCGTAAGAGAAAAATTTAAGCAAGCAAATATTCTCACTGTAGCGTCTCAATACATACTAGAAAACATTATGTATGTGCGGAATAACATCCAAGAATTCAAACTTAACCGTGATATCCATAGCTTTAACACTAGAAATAAAAATCAAATTGCTGTGCCCGGCCACCGCCTCGCCAAGGTTCGTTCATCTTTCGCTGGAAACTGTACACGCTTTTATAATAAAGTTCCTGCTGATGTAGTTAATTTGCCACAAAATAAATTCAAGTCATACGTCAAACACTATTTGTTAAGTAAGGAATACTATACTCTGAAAGATTTCATTGAGGATAAGGATGCCTTTAAGCCTGTAGCTTGATACTGTAGTACAGATTATTCCATTACTATATGGTCTTTACCTACTAGTGTCCAGTTTGTTTGACACGAGACATGTTGTTCTCTTCTTTTTATTTTATTTGTTATAATGTTTTATTTTACTCTTTAGACACTTAGGGACATTATACATCCCTAATTATTGTATTTATATTATTATTCATGAATATTTATTTGCATAAATAAATATTTATAGCTTCTGACGCATAGAGACATTTCTCTATATGCCTTTCATAACTAAAGTGTTATTTAAGTATGTAATGGACAAGCACAGAATGTGGCTTCTCACCAGGATGTACATGTGACTAAATTTGTTAATTGATAGAGCCTGCCAGCCTGAACATGTCATGCTCACTTAAAAGTCTTTGCTTATGGTGGCGTCGTTGATCGGGTCGCCACTTTCCCGAAGAAAGGTTGAGGGAGGCGATGGCTGAGATACGCGTCATACTCGTGAACGGGTGCTGTTTGTGGAGACCGGTCTGTTTTGGCTATTTGGGGCTATGTTTTAGGTAGTTTTCTTCTTGTTTATTTACGTGATACACTTCATTCGGTGCTTGTTTATCTTTAAAAAACAAAAAGTGTTAGTATATTGAAATCATGACACCTGGAGACCTTATACATCTCTGAGGTTTATTTGTAATAAGCATGTATTTCTATTTTTGTGTATATTTTGAAAACAAAATAACTATACATATAATATTTTTGAAAATTTTGATTACTAATTTTGTAATTTCTAAATTAGAATAAAGGACACAATTCAGATAAGAAAGCATATGGAACGTTTTGTTAACTTCGTTCTTAGCAGTCAGATTTGGACTTTTAAGTAATTAATAATTATTTTTATTTTTCCTTTGGCAGAATTTTTTTGTAATTGTTGGATATGTTTTCTTAATGAATAACGCATTTTTATGTAATTTGTATAAGATATCTTTTGTAATACTGTTTTGAAAAAATAAGTCCCGCCGAGTTTCTTGCCGGTCATAAAAGTCAAAATACTTCTCGGGTCAGAGGTGTAGGGTTAGAACCGGTGTAGTTTTTATTTTTCTCTTTTACTTTTGTATACTCGACGTGTAAAAGTGCCCTTGTGGCCTACTTACTGAATAAACGTTTGAGTTTGAGTTTGAGTTTGCGGTACCTAGCCTGGTCTCTCCACAGGCATTTTGGCCCTCAGAAATTTATCTCTCATATCCAAAGATACCGGGCTTTAGCAAATCATTTATTATCAGATGTTAGTAGCATATAATTGTCACTACCAAAACACTTTGAAGTGTTTTGGTAGCGAATGTTGTTTTGGTCGTCCTGATTATAAAGTGGCTTCTAGATGAGTTTGAGGAAAATGCATGTTGTTTTAGTAGCGCATGTTGATTTGTAGGGTATGTTTGAAATGGTGGGTGTTTTGAGATATATGTGTGTTAATGAATGAGTGATGATTTATCATTTTAGTTATGTTAATTAGGGGCTTAACATGTGTATTTGGTTGACTAAACGTGTGTCGGTGTGAAGAGCAGGACGTAATCATGCGTGAGGAGGAGGAACGATTAAAAACCTTTGAAAAATGGCCCCTGAGTTCATACAATACACATACAACAATAATACTTCATACAACAGCAACAGCCGACTCTTAATTAACATAATTAAATAGATAAATCAACATACAAAAACAACTCATCACACAATATACATGCAAAACAACATGCGCTACTAAAACAACATGCATTTTCCTCAAACTCATCTAGAAGTCACTATATAATCAGGACGACCAAAACAACATTCGCTACCAAAACACTTCAAAGTGTTTTGGTAGTGACAATTATATGCTGCTGATGTTAAATTTTTATTGGAATAAATGGCTTAATAAAAATAATATGCTGTTTGATACTTTGAAACAGGTTAAATCTGACCCGGAACAATAATAGACACAAATCAAATCATAGACAAACGAGGAACACATTACGATATCTAAATTACCATTTAGACGTAACAACTACTGAAATAGCCACTTATAATTGTAATAGTTTTGACAGCTACAATTTATTATTGAAAGTAACTGTATAGATAAAACTACATTATTATGCAGTCATTAGAGTTGAAATTTGATAAACAAAATGCAAATAGGAGTGTGTATAGCATTTCTCCAAAATTGTTTAGGTAGAAAACGAGCCAAGTGAATTTTCTGTTGCTAGATGATAAAGGTCGTGAGAATCCACTGGAAGCGGGTGACGCAAACCCGCTCATTGTGGGAGGCTATGTCCAGCAGTGGACGTTTTTCGGCTGATATAGTAATGATGAATAGCTGAAGAAGAAGAAATGCGAAGGATCGAAAATTGAACCGCAAAGAGAATCTCAATCTTGAATTTACCTTTCTAAAAATCCTTTCCTGGTTGTTTACTTTATAATCTTTATATGCAGTCAGCTTTGAAAAAATCACGTGTATAGCGATTTGGGCGTTGATTTAAGTTAGTTTACTTATATGATGTTTATAGGTTTAACGGCCTCTGCTCTGAGCCACTCCTCCTCCAGCAAATCTTTGACAAATAAATGCAGATAGAACAACTACACTCTAAAGGAAAAAAAAAAAATACCGACTATGTTACTGTAGGTATACAATTCTAAGCTAACATTAAACGTTTACTTTTTTTTTTTAATCTTTTTTGTTAAGGAGCCTTGGTCTCTAAGACTATGTCGGCTCTGTTTGACCTCTACATAGTAGTATCCTATTTACATATATTATTATAGGATACGAAAATATAAAAATAAAATTACAATTATAGCAAATCGGTCAAGTGTCAAAAAAACTATAAATAAATATTGCCGGTTTGGACAGGAGTTCCGCCAATATCGACTAGAAGACTCCTACATCGGTCATTGAGAAACTCCAAACGTGTACTTAAAACGTGATAGTTACCATGTATGTTAATTTAAATGACTTTCCGATATTTCGGCACTGTTGCAAGCGTCATCCTCACGGAACAACTAAAGTACTGCGAGATTCAGTTATTAGATAATAGTTGTAATGTCATGTTTCATTAAGTTGCGTTTATACTGTAATTTAATACATAGGTACAGTCAACTAATTTGATTTATAGGCCACTTCGCTCCTTGTCACAGCGAAAATTTATATGAAAGACTCAAAAGATCTCTTATTAACTTCACTATGACAAGGTTCGAAGTGGCCTAGAAAATAAATGGTTGACTATACATTACCAGATACCAAATTTCATCTTTTTGTTTACAGAACTTGGCTTTAACATTCATGCACTCTTTCTGCAGCAGAGATTTGGCGTCATTCCAAGATGGCCGACGTTACCAGCCGCTCAAAATGCCGGTATAACGTTTGCATCAGTTTCAAAACACCTGTATTCAATTAAAGTTTAAATGAACGGGGTAATTTGGCGAAATTCAGCATTTGAAACTTATTTTTGGCGATTTTATAACTCGGGCTTTAATTTATTTACATTTTGTGTTTATTTAACGTTATGTTCTTTGCATAACCTTGTTAAAACACTCAGAAATTATTGAGGTACAATAGCAGTTTATCTCCCATTATTTTGCTTTATTCTTCTGAGTCCTAGGTGAATATATATGACGTTCCGCCGGCAAAAGGTACTTTATGGCGGTTGGCGCTATTATTAACGACGCTTCACGGAAGGTCGTATATACAATACAAAATTAAACTTTAAAGCAATGAGACAAGGTTCAAAATTAAAATTAAAAAACAAATGATTGACTCAGGGTGTTAATGTCATATGAGTATACCTAGATATTTTTCTAGCACGAACGATTTCTTGTAAGTGATTGACAAAATAAAAACATCGACAGTCCTGTTATCGATAAGTACCCCTTCAATTTCCATACAGGTAATACAAAGACAAATATGGGGTAATAGGGTTAAAAATAACTAACAATAATAAAAGTCAATTTATTTATATTTAAATACCTACTTCAGAAAACAATTTGGAACTATTCATTGCAAATTATAAACGTAAATTGGATCAAAAGTATACGGATTACGTTTAATTTGTTCAAGATCGGTGACACGCGGCGTCTAGGTAGGTAGCCGATATAAGACTGTGTGTACATCTTGAAGTTGAAGTAGTATGTACTTATCGATAGCAGGATTGTCGATATTTTTATTGTGGCAAGCACAAAACAAATGCCGTTCCTGCTAGAAAAATATCTAGGTATACATATGAGGTTAGGAATTCGGGGCGTTTCTAAGACCAAACGGTATACTTTACTACCGATAAGTACCACACCTGCGCTGTAAAGGTAGTACGGTCAAAGATATCTACTCAACCGTATTGCCGAAATATGTATACATGCAGCGCGAGGTTTTCGAACTACCTGAACTACTTGATCTTGTTTATCAACTTGAACGTTTTCTGCACTAGGGATGTCACTCGGTCGACACACTACACTAACGATATCGGTTTTTTTTTCGAAACGTCGGAGTTAATTTTTAAAGTTAATATACGCGGTTAAGTCCTGTTTATGTGTAATAATGTCTAAAAACCGTGAAAGTTTAAATCAATATTGAATGGTACTTTCTTATCATGGCGATATTTTGTTGATAGATGTTTTAGTCACATATGTGTTTATATTTACAAACGTTACATTACAGAAAAAAATCCGTTCTTTTCGTTTTTTCACTCACAATTTCACGTGTTAAAGTAGTTTCAGTAGTAGTGGAGACAATGTTTATAGTATTGGGGCATTTCGGAATTCTTTTCCGTAAGCGTTTCAGACGTAATAGACAAAGAAAAATTTATTTTTATCACGATGTTTTCAACTTATTGTAAAATTCTCTGCGAAATTCCGTAGTATGTATTTATAGCTTTAGTTTAGTATCGCCTATTACATGTTGGCTCATTTGGATAACTAATTTATTCACGTTAATTACGTATTTGCGGATAGTGGCACGTGTTCTCCTTTGGCAGACACTTCACGTGCCTCGTACGACGTATATGTTACTCTTTTTACTACTAATTTATGATAAGATGTTGCCATATATTTCAAGCCAGTGAACGTCAAATAATCTTTTTTCTTTTTTTGTTTGTTTAAGAGCCTTTGTCTCTAAGACAAATGAACGCAACAAGCGATCGACAGTCCGTCCGAGTCCGATTTTTCAGCATTCGACGCTCGAATCGTGACATTTTAAACTCTCAGAGGCATGAATGATAGAAGTTAATAGTCGTGGGTGTCGAAACTATACATTTTGTGCAAAAATAATGGTAAGAAACTTTTGTGTGTGATTATTTTCGTTCTCAAAGTTTTATGAATTCGAGTGCACGATTCTCAAAAAACGATCCCCAGGTGTCCCTACACTACATCTACATCTTGTCTCTAAGACCATGGCGGCTATCTTTTTTTTTTCCTCCTCCTGATCCTGATAAATACTGCATTGTTTAGTGTCGTAATAAATATTTAAAAAATAATAAACCGTCATCCACGTTATAGTTAATAAGAACTTTATTTACAGAAATTACAATCATATTATGATTACAGTTAACTAGTTACAGTATAAAATCTAAAAAAGGCGCTTGAGGCGTTATACCAAAGATGCTGTCGGTCGGCATTTCCTCGTTGTATCGCAATGCTGGATCGCATTTCCACGTTATCAATATGATGTTCGTCGGAAACGACTTCGGAAAATTATTTGAAGTAAGATTAACCAGAGGCTCTAGTGTAAGTTTCTTTTGACGTAACAAAACGTTTACTTACACTGAGAGGGCTCAGAGCCTTGAGTGTAAGTTTTTAACGTAACTTTACGTCACGAACGCGTTTGAGTTTCCGATATAAATAACATATTACTTACGCGTTAGTAAACGTTTTTTTACGTCAAAAGAAACTTACACTTAGGCACTGTAGTTTGCTCGTCCTCCTCCTAAATACGTCGAAACCTAAGTCTCACATTCAATCTTGATTAATTCATACTTGTCAGTGTTTTATTCGCGTGGCAATCAACTTGAAAAGACAAAGGTTGCCAAGACATATACGTTCCCTCGAGACAATACATATATTGTAAAAATATATTTAAATAAACGTGTTTTCTGGTGGGCAAGACCATTGTGACGCTAAAGATATTAATAGCTCAATCTTCCAATTTTACTCACATTCTTGAAAATTAATGTGAGCAAAAGATATTTGTAGAAACATTCAGTGTGAGGTCCATTGTACATAGGCCGTGGATCGTTCGTATAATTCGAGCATCTTACTCTTTTACTCCAATGAAGGCGTCATGAGAGTGACAGAGCTAATCGTCCGAAATTTTGAAATATCGTTGTACGCGGTAGCGCCGCAGTGCGAACTGCGAGTAGGTACAATGCTACCGCCACACATTCGCGCGAGTAGCGAGGCGAATGGTGAGGCGAAACGCGAGCATGCATGTGTACGCGGACGTCTCGCTATTCCTCTCGCACCTCGCCTCGCGTTTTGTATAGGCAAAGTCTCGTCGAACGTTTCGACGAATGGCGAGGCGAGTGACGAGCCAGCATGTGTAAACGCGGAGTAAAGCCTGATGGCGATATTTGAGCGTCGAGTGCTTTACTCGAGTCATTGTAAACTCTGTCAGAGACAAAGAATTGGTATTTTAGAAATATTTATGATAGAAATTAATAATTGTGGGTAACCATGGATATTTGTATTTAAACTTTCGTGAGACATATCTGATAAATTAAACATTAACACGGCTCTACTCACGTTTATTTAGTCACTCGCGCGACATGTTTCGGAGAACATAGGCCTCCATTATCAAGCACTAAGAGTGACTAAGTGTAAGAGTGACTATAAAAGTGAGTAGAGCCGTGTTAATGTTTAATTTAACCATGGATATGGCAAATTGTGTGCGAAGTTTTCGAATGCACGACGACTCTCAAAATACATGGAGTAAGAAATATGTGGGTTGGCAACGTAACAGCGGCGCTACCGCGAAAAGCGATATAACCGGACGATTGTCTCTGTCTCTCTCATGACGCCTTAATTGGAGTAAAAAAGAAAGATGCTCTGAACTTCGATGTTCGCGGTACCGGGCCTGTATTTGAAGGTTTGCGTAGGTTTTTATAGTTTCCTAATGTTTACTCCACCGGTACGGTATTTCTATGAGTTTCTAGCATATTTTATGGCACACTGATACCAAGAAAAGGGCGTCTGGTATACATTTTTGGTTTATAGTTAGTCGCAAATCATTTCAATCATTTTATCCTACGGCGATTGACTGAGCCCCGCGGCAAGCTCAAGAAGGTTTGTGTTGTGGGTACTCAGCAAACGATATATTTAATATACAAATACTTAAATAGGTAGCCTTTGTAAATCTGTGGTTGTATGTACGTCTTGTCGTTGAAGTAATATGTACTTATCGATAGCAAGATTGTCGATATTTTTATTGTGGCAAGCACTAAGCAAGTTGTTCCTGCTAGAAAAATATCTAGGTTTAGTTACATGCCTTAAATGTGATGTGATGTGACATTTATCGCTGCCAGTAGCATTTTCAATTCTGCTTTCCAAATATTTAGATACAAGACGCCATGCCGTGTGGTTTAAGGTCTAACATTTAGTTTGTTCCTGGTTCGGCGTATTCCTGTTTCGTCGTATTCCTGATTCGTCGTATTCCTGATTGAAACAGGAATAAAACGAACCAGGAACAAACCTAACATTTTGCCTTATTATCAGTTCCTTGTAGATATTACCTCTTTGCTCCCATTAGCCGTTCCTCTTCATTAATCTTTCTTTTAGTCCAAGGTATAATATTTCCCTCATGTAATCACACGTAATTGGAAATGGCGACACGTGTCCCAACTTTGACTGAAAAATACATGTCCTTTTCTATTGATGACGATTCTATTTTGTAATGTAGTATAACGGGTTATATATATATAATGTAAGCTAATTGTTACAATAATTGTAAAATACCTAGTACCTTATTAAATCTAAAAAATGCCTTTGAGGTTTAGAATGTAGAGAGCCGGCCGCCAGCTCTTCGGTCACTATCACTGACGTCAACCAGACGCTTCGCGATTTATGTATCATAAAGTTTATACGCGCTGGGATTCTATAGACCATTATTTTTTGTTGACGCAGAGGGAATGCTTTACGCATCCCCCAAGCCCAGAGGAAGGGTCTTACATGGGGGTATGTGGGACTCTCTCCTCTTCCATCCCTTCTGCTAGCCAGAAGGGGGGAGAGGAGCCTACCCACTTAAACCTCTGCGGCATTTTCCGTCTCTGCCGTTGGGGGGCAATGTGGTCGTTGCCATTTCTACCACGGCAAAGGGATTCTATAGACCTAGCGTTTCTAATTTGGTCTGACTTTCAAATGGAACAAATTATATTTATTAAAAGAAAGATTTATTTGAGGCATACGTACACAATTACATACTTAGAACTAGAAGACAAGGGTGCCACGAAATGGTCCCGACTCAGCATGGTGCTAACCTGGGAGCCAGCGCTGGTCTTCCGTTGGGGCCACATCTGAGTGAGATCATGGAATCTGACGCAATAATTTGAATTTAAACATAAAAATAAAAAATATTTGACATGTGTGGCGATTTAAAATTTCGCTTTTACATTGTTCCATTAGAGATAAGGGGGCGCTGGTGTGTTAAATGCGATGATGCACGTTAGGTTAGATAACAAGAGGAAAACACACCTTTGCACATTAACAAACGAATTTTAAATGCTTTATTTTTAGAACTACAGTGTAATAGCCCTGGACTATGAGTTGAAAGAGTAGTGTGTTAAACTTAGCTAAATCCTACTTTTGTATATCACGGTAGCAAAAAGGCATATCGCCCGTGTAATGGTAAACGGCACAGTCTATGGATACCTCCCTCTTTCGTCCTATAAAATCCGGAACCATTTATGTCATTAGTCAATTTGTCAATTAATATTTTATACAAGTTATATTTGTGTCACTATATTTCTGAAGGAGCAGCCTTTTGTACCTCCAGAGTATTCACATGCGCGTTACCTTATGTTATATTACTTGTATAAAGTGATGCCAACTCAAGGCAACACTGACAAAAAAATGATTACGAATCGCATTCAGACAGATTTTAGAATATGGATAAATACGCAAAGCGAAACACAAATAGCGCTAGTTGTTTAAAAAATGTATGTCATTGTGCATATCGACGACCGGTCTAGCCTAGTGGGTAGTGACCCTGCCTATGAAGCCGATGGTCCTGGGTTCGATTCCCAGTCGGGGTATTTATTTGTGCGATGAGCACAAATATTTATTCTTGAGTCATGGGTGTTTTCTATGTATTTAAGTATTTATATGTATCTATCTATTATATATATCGTCGTCTAGTACCTACAACAAAGCCTTACTGAGCTTACCGTAGCTCGTAGGACTAGGTCGATTTGTGTAAAATTGTCCCGAAATATTTATTTATTTATTATTTATTTATTTATATGTTGTACTAGCTGTGCCCCGCGGTGTTACCCGCGACTTATTAGGGTAAAACGTAGCCTATGTTTTAATTCAGGGTGTCAGGTAACTCCATAGCAAATTTTATTAATATCGCTCCAGCCGTTTAGACGTGAAGAAGTAACAAACATACAACACTCACAAACTTTCGCCTTTATAATATTAGTGTAGATATCTGTCAACACTATTAAACAAATAAACTTGAGTAAGATTACAAAAAAATCAGAACTCATCATAACCTTGTGGTTCATAACCTCATTGGACAAAATTTATATTCAACGAATACCTATTCAGCAAAATATGCAATAAAAAGCATCGTGCATCGCCCAGCACTAGATTCATGTCACGGTACCTAATTAATTATCTGTATCAAACCGCCGAAATCGATAAAAACATCAATGCCAATTATTTTTGTTTCAAAGAAACAGTACTCCTAACCTTCAGTGATAATAAACAAACTTTAATTTTAAACACAAAACTCAAATAAATCAAAAGAGTTAATTCTCGTAATATTTCAACGCCCGAAATCGACATTGACCTTGTCGACGTCCGCCATTTTTATTCGCGAATTGGCGGGAAAGCGTTTCGTTAGTGCTCGCGTTTGATTTCGTCCCGTAATCTTGCGGTGCGAGTGTGTTAGATAAATTTGTTTACAAAGAGGAAATTAGACGGTAATGCTAGTTGTACCTATTTATAAGTATAATATTATTAGATTAATTTGTCAGTTGCATTTTAAGAACACCTATATTGTATTAACTTTTTAAGTACTCTATTGCCATATCGTACAGTTAAGGAATTTAATTTCCTATCCATTTGGTACCTTGTCATAGTGAGTGTTTGAGGAAATCTCTATTGGCTTTTATATTGGTTGTTAATATGACAAGGTATTAAATGGGTTGGAAATTAAATTCCTTGACCGTACTTAACCAAATGATTTTAGTGTGTAAAACTAGATTTGTCAGAAAAATATATGATATGTGTCCTACGGTAAGCTCAGTAAGGCTTGTGTTGCAGGTACTAGACGACGATATATATAATAGATAGATATACATATAAATACTTAAATACATAAAAACATCCATGACTCAGCAACAAATATCTGTGCACATCACACTAATAAATGCCCTGACTGGGATTTGAACCCAGGACCATCGGCTTCATAAGCAGGGTCACTACCCACTAGGCCAGAATGGACGTCTTATAAATTACTCATACTATGAAAGTATTATTGTTTATTTAAGGTGTATAATTCTCGTTCTAAACCTCGCTGAACTGTATTTATCGTCAGAGCAAATCAATCTCAGATTTAATTTTACACCCGATGATCACACGTTACGCATTTGCAAAAGGTATTTGGTAATTAAACAATGGTGTTTGTCTTATTTTAGTTTACAAGCGTAACATTCTATGAACAATGAACAAATTAGCGCTATTCATACAACTTCTTGACTTCACATTCAAGTTGTGAAGCATCGCTTTTGGCGTATTCACAGAATATAGTGTCTTATGAAACCAAAGGCCAAATCATCAAAAATCTGTATCTTACACGCCAAAATGTCATATGCCACATGTAATGGCGTTTGGATCTAGGACACTGTGTTCCATCGAAGAATATTCGTCGGTTGAAGAGGTATTATCAAAAAAAATCTTAAGTTTATTAGAATACCTCATAAGATTTGGAAGATACTCCACTGACAAGACGAACTCTTGTTAGTCTTGTCGGTGGAGTATCTTCCAAATCTTTATTGCTCATCAGCTACTTGACTCTTAGATACGATACGTTTCCTATCTTATCATTCACTTGATCCAAGCGCGGCCTTTCCTATAAAACTGTCCGTTTTAAAGAAATGGTCGTACCGTATCAAGAGTTAATGAAAACCTAACGATTCATAACAAAGCTAGCCAAAAAATATATCTAACAATTAACTAAAAACAAGGAAGGCTACCGTCCTTGAATAAGGAAACATTGAAGCCGTTCCAAAAACAAAACTCCGTCTAGTTGTAAGGAAAATGGTGTGAGAAATTGGTTCCGCGTGTTTAAACGCGAATGAATTCGCTGAAATATCGTAAAATCTATTGATATACTATCTTGCGTGGCTATCTCGCTATTTGTATAAGTTACCAAAATACTTTAGCATACTGCTAAAGCTATTCCAATCTGAAAGTGTGTCGAACTCCCGTGAGCTTTTAGAAACTTGTGTATTCAGACAATTTTTGGTAATCGTAAAAATGTGTGTTGGTTTACTGAGGATTCAGGTTTCATTAATCAGATCATACTAGGATACGCAGTTGAATGCTTAAAGCGAAACATCTTGAAATTCAGCCCAACTTGGGAAGTACCTCCTCCTTACAGAAAACCACAGCCATAATAGCACTGCAGGTAGGTGTTGTGTTCCTGGTGGTGAGTAAGGTTCCCAGAGCTCCGGCCGGCAACGCGCTTGTGACTCCCCTGGTGTTGCGGGTGACCATGAGCGACGGTAATTGTTTACAATCAGGCAATCCGTCTGTTTGTTTGCCACCTCTGTCATAAAAAAAAAACCGCTATCCCGTCACAGTCCACCGACTAAACGAAACGCAAATTCAACGTATAAAAAAATCAAGACTTGTCTTTACCAGGACAACTTTTTTAAATATATGACGTTTGTCGTTCTTCCTGAATCGTTGCTTCATCTGCATCGTAAAGTTGCCAGAAAAACACGCCTGATGCCAAGTATGTCAACACCGCGCCCATAAGCTTGTAAACATACGTCTTTGTCTGAAATACGACAGGTATTTTGAAAAAAGCATTTGTGAAAAACAGCACGCAATCTGAATTTCGTACTGTGTAAAGTCATTGACCCGACGCTTCCTTGAAAGTAATTAATGAACTTTTTTTTAATTTTTAAAGTCGTCAATGATGTGAGAAACCCTCTAGGTTTATTCTGGGTAGTAACATACGTTGTTATATCTTTAAATAGAGGCCTATGTTCTCCGAAACTTGCGCGGCTAAATAAACGAGGGTAAAGCCGTTATTAAATTTAAAAAAATATAATATTATAAAGTTCACCATAAAATAAGTGTTCTCGATATTGTCAAATCCCTTGCTGTCTCCCTCTATAGCGCTATTGTATATATACTACCGATGAAGAACAATATCATCATCTCAGCCATAAGACGTCCACTGCTGAACATAGGCCTCCCCCTTGGATCTCCACAAGTACCGGTTGGAAGCAACCTGCATCCAGCATCTTCCGGCGACTTTAATGAGGTCGTCTGCCCATCTTGTGCACGGAATAGCAAGCGCAGCGTAGGACGTCCACCCACAAGAAGAACAATATACTCGTCTGTATTCCCGGAAAGATATAATTTGGGTATTTTCAAGGCAAGAGTGAATAGGCTGTTACTGAACCAGCGTGCTACACCTTCGACCTCGTCGACACTTACCATCAGGTGCGACTGAGGTCAAATGCTGGTCAGTCTTGTATAAAAAAAAGAGGCAAATAGACGAACTAACGAAGTCCCATTATGAAAATGAGTGAATAGAGAATTTTGAATTCGAATCGTCAAAAATCATAAGAATGTCGAACAAACTCATAATTTTCAATCGTCTTGAAATTAAGTTGATATAGACAAAATCTATTTCGTGCCTTTGCGAGACTTTTCTGAACTCATTTATCTTAATTCTCATGCTTTTCGTTCAATTGAAGAATCACTTTTAAGCGATTAAAAATTAGCAGTACACATTGCCTTTGTTGCCCAGACAATTATTTCTCACGATAGATTTTGACACGCGAATCCAAAACCTAGGCCCCATGAGCCGTGGCTAAAATGCCGGGACATGCGAGGAAGATGAGTCAAAAATCTAGTTCCTCCGTGTGGGTTGTGATTTGTCTCATCCGCTACATTTCCTATTATGACGAAGGTCTAAAACAGGCCAACGGCGCAAGTTCCTCGACCTTTTGCATCACTCACACCGAATCCAGACGCGTCATATGTGCTAAGTCTTTTGGCCAGGACATACTAGGAAATGAGAAGTGGAGCGAGAATTTCGCAAAATGCTTTGTTAGAAATTGGCAAAGATAAAGATGACCCAGTTTAGATTCTAGGTGATCCAGACAAAGTGGGTTTCCTTCTTCATTAGTGTCACCTGTTCAGTTTTGTCTCTGAATATTGCCACTGCACGGTTACGCAAGGTTGTAGGGTTGTGTACCGGGATTGGTGAGTCACCAATGTTCGCTATTTAACCGTATAAGGAATGACCTGATGTTTATACTCTGCCCGAGCAAGTCGCCGAACAATCCCTGTGCCTCTGGCTACCGACTAGAGCTGTTAGTTTAAAATAATGCCAAGTATCCTACTGAATACGGCAATTAGGTCCCTTCCTACAATGGGTCAAAAAATCAGGGGATGCTGTATGCTTTAAACTTAATGAGGTAAGCATGGTCGTACAGAGGAAAAACGGATGGATAGTGTGTAAGCACCTTATTAATCTATATGTTTTGTGTCAGATTAATTATAGTTTATTACCTTATTAATTTTCACCAGTTTACACCTTTATATTTGCCTACAATAATTATAATGTAGATTGTAGGCAGGGACTGAATAATCGCTAAAAGAAAAGATACTTAGGTCATGTCGCCTTGGCTTGTTGGATAGCATAACGATATTTTAGTAGCGGAATACATTATATTTTTGGGTAATTTTTTTTCAAAATATTTGCCAATTATATTGCCCTTTAAGGAACAAATGATTTGTACGATTATTGGCCGAAATAGTAAGGTTATTAATAGTGGCGCTGGCCCAGATTTGGCGAGCTAATTATAGTCGGCCGTCGACCTATCGACGAATTGTCAATTGGCCAGGAAAGCCCGCCGTAGGTCAAATGATTATGGAATGCAGTTGATGTGTGTTCGCGCCATTTTATACTGTCGGATTTATAATAACGTGAGACTTTGAGACCCTCGATCTTTAGGGCCTTGGTACTTAGAGTCTCTTTAAAGAATTTTCAGTAATGGCACAGAGAAGAGCCGGCAGCTTCTTTGCATATCAGCCTCATAATTCAGGCAGGAAATGCTGCCAGCCTCTTAGATAATAGCCGCAGGGGCCATATATGTAGTAGTTGTTTAATTTTCTTGTAATTGTGAATTATTCATTGTGTTTAATTGTGTATACCCGACCTAGGTCGATAAAGACTTACTTGGTCAAATCTCACATAAGAGTCGATTTTTTTTTAATTAAAACCGAGCTTTTTTGACCAAAGAGAGACTGACTTTTTGTAAGTATTATTCGACTTCAAAACAGGAGAAGGTTCTCTATTCGTCAGTTTTTTTTAATGTTTGTTACCTCATTCAGATATTTCTCAACTAAATTGTTTTATTTTTACAATACTCGTATTACTACTTGGCCCTTGGTGTTACCTAAGTTGTTGACAGAGAAAGATGAAATTTGTCTAAATCCCATCTAAAACATACTCAAAATACTTTAAAATAGAAAAAAGATCTGGTTTCTCATCCCTACTGCCCTTGCTATTTCTTCATTCCCTGCTTTAAGGATGATATTTTTATTCATTTATATACTTTAATATACCAACAATCCGAAATAAAAATGGCAGGATAACTTCATGCTTTGACTTCAGATATGGTTTTCAAATAATTTCCATCAGGTTGTAGGCAAAATTGTGTGCGACATTCCGAAAAACCGCGTTCCCTGGAGGTCACTTCGTCGCCTTCCTTTTTGCTCTTTTACTGTTACAAGATGGAGAAAGAGAACACTAGATTTTACACCTTTCGTCTACAATTTAGATGACGTCACGTATAACAAACGTTTGCCAAGATAACGACAATTTTGATTTATACTTTGATGTATAATTTCTACGGATTTGAATCACATGATTTAAAGACTGAGCATTTTTTTATGAAAGCTGCGTTTTGTTACTGCGTTTATTTAAGTTTTATTATATTGTCTGTCAAAAAATGTCGTTGGCATTTAGGAGAATAATCTATTTAGGTGACACAATATTTATAGCTTTAAACAATAATTATGTATATTTCGTGTGGGCTCCACAGACAGAGCGCTCGAGCGAGCAACAGGCGATTCTAGCGCAGGCACCTTTCTCGCACAAAGGATTGCCATCGCAATCCGACGCGGGAACGGTAGCTTAGTATATTTTTAAGTTAGTTTAAGTATAATTCTATGTTGAATTTGTTATTTTCTTCTTCTTCTAAATATTTTTCATTGTTCTTTTTGAAAAAATAAATTTTAATCAATAACTTCACCATGACGTCGGTCCACCTTCCAGGAGTCTACCCACTCTGAGCTTTCCGGTACATGGTCGCCACTCGAGAACCTTTACGCCCCAACTTCGGCGCTACCGTAAACAACGATCTTCGTACATTGCGAACGATTGTTTCTGTCACTCTCATGACGCCTTCCTTGGAGAGAAAATGAAAGATGTACGAATTATACGAAATACGATGTTCCCGGTACCGGGCCTGTTGACTTTTCAACTTTGTTAAAATATAACAGTGGCGACGGATTTTGCCTTTTCTTCCTGAACCTAAGAAAACTATTAAACTGCCGAAATAACCAATGGGACCTATCTGAACTTGGAAAGACCACTCCACCGCTTGTATACTTGTGGTAAACATAAACAATACCAAAATTGACACAGATAAAATTACAAGAACCTGACACAATTGAATGTATTTCCGACAGTTGTAAGATGTTGACGAGACGAAGGGTGTCACAAAAATACGAGGAAAGATGCCAAATCACAAGTCAGCAAAATGGCGTCGTATATTAAAACTCCTTCCAAAATTTCATTGTGTACTATACGCCTACCTTTGACCATGCTGTTATGCGTCACATACAATTTCGACTTTTTACACAATTCCCCCATGTCACACTCTCTTCTATAACTAAACCGCCTAGCATAACATTCATTATTTGTATATACTGCCAGATTATGTAAATAACACAGTCCAGGTAAGAAAGAATATCAAAGCATGTCTATTTCCAGTAGTCAAATTTTAGTATTTCTTGTCATATCTTGTATTTTATTATACTGATATGTTTTCTTGTGGGATACTTAAGGATGCATAATTAGGTGTTCTTTAAGATTTGATGTATCGCTTCTGAAAAACTAAGTCCCGCCGAGTTCCTTGCCGGTAATAATGTTCTTGGGTCAGAGTTGTAGGATTAGAACTGGTGGTAGATTTGTTTTGACGTTCATAAATACATTGTAATGTGCCTAAATTAAAAAGTAAAGGTTTTTTTTTCTTATCCCTTTTACATAACACAGCGAAAAAGGTACAAGTGCCGTACATTTGATAGGACTTGTGGCTTTTTACTGAGCCAATTTGTATTATACCCTTTTTCACTAGGGTCATAGAAATATAAGCTTTAGTGTAAGACCTGCGTGGGCGCTCGAAGCTGAGAGTACAGCGGGGCGAGCAGCTTAGCGTGTAGCTTCTGTAGAATATCAGCAGCGTGCAATGCGCTCGCTCCCTTACGTTTGCACTGTGGTGCTCTAGTAGGTCATAGGGCCCCCACCATGATGTTTGAATTTCCCCATGATAATGCGTCTAATTACTCATCATTAGTCATAGTATTTCTTGGTTTAAATATAATTGCAATTATTTATTAGTAACATTTACTTTTGTGCACTCAAAGTGAATGCATTAGATAAGACCTCGTTACTAGTGGAATTATTATCACATCAACGTAATACGCGACACGTGTTTTTCCCTAAGTTAGATTGTTTGTGACCTGTTGTAAACTATGGATATTCAAGTTGAAGGTATGTATTTTAGTTTTGTAATAATTTTTCTTATGTATCATTTAGCTAATTTGGGTGTATGAGTGTCTACGTCGATACAATAACTTTTTATATATTTTTATTTTCTATGATGTTTGCCTAAACTTTTACTTAGGTTCGCCGTCACATAACTTGCTAATGAATACATGTTAATATTCTTTAAGACGTCTTTGTTAATATAAATAACAAACTAGCTGCCACCATCCGCCTCCGCCTGAAAAAATGAAGGTCTACGCCAAACACCCAAATGCGTAGCACTTACTACGAAAAATACGTGAGTTATTGAATTGCAATTAATTAAGTATTTTTTAATTTTAGGTACTTCTATCAAGTGTTTTTTTGCCAAGATACTTGTACTAGATACATGGTTATCATTTAAAGACGCTGAATCAAGCAGTGATAGACATCGTCGAGTGTTTCAAACTTTGTTGCAGTTACTTCCGGATTTTGAAAATATCGATGTAGAGATGTTCGAGAAAAAACTTTCCAACATGTGTATTAAAATTGAGTCCTACTGGAAAGACTCAAATCATACTAAAGCCAAAATGCTTGCAAAACACAGCACCTGACTAAATAGTTTAGTCGTCTACAATCTCTCAAGTGCAAGTGATAAGAAACAACAGCAACCAGCAGACGCGGCAGTTAGGGAAATAACTGGATTAGACAAAACACTGATTGATAAGTTCCACCATATACTACAGTGTACATAAACTGCAGTATATGGTGACATCATCAGGTTATTCAATTAACAGTCGTGCTTTTAGAGAATATGCGTTAGAAACTGCCCGGAGACTTGTAGACGTAGAAACTGGAACATATTCTTGGTATTACTTGCCTTCCTCTGTCCATAAAGTATTAATTCATGGATCGGAAGTAATTGATCATATATTAGTATCTTTAGGTGAACTAGCAGAAGAGGCTGCAGAATCTTGTAATAAGTTAGTGAAACAATTTAGACGAGATAACACAAGGAAAATGTCTCGTGTAGTTACAAATACCGACCTGATGAATAGGCTTCTTCTTAACTCTGATCCTTATATTTCTAGTTTAAGGAAATTACCACGTAAAAAGAGGTCGGTTTTATCAGCAGAAGTATTAAATTTGTTATCTTTTTAGCATGTTAATTAGTACAATAGTCATTAGATAACTAGTTCTTAAATACATTAAATTAATTTTACTGTAAATAAATGTGTGATTATTTAATGAGTTTTTGAGACTTGTAATCTGATAATAATAAGATAATTGATTTAATTTTAAGATTTATTAATTGTAATAGTTGTAAGTATAATTGTGAAATTACATATAAGTCGTTCTAAAGTTTTGCTTATGTACGTACTATCCCATATCCCATGTTAGACTAGTTTATTTGCTGAATACACACTATTAATTTATTATTATCCTTTTATTCTAATATAATTCAACATAATTTACTATAATACAGTACAGTTAGGCGCATTAGCTTGCATTTATCAAGCATTCAACTGCACGAAAACCCTATGACCGCCCTTCTTAGAGCGTGGCACCACTGTGGTTTGTATTTGTTTAAGCCTGTATTTATTTGGACTCGGGTATGTTCTTAAACTACGTCCAATAATGACGCTTGAATCTGGAGGCGCCCATGGGCGTCGGTAATTGCTTACCATCAGGCAATCTGTCTGCTTGTTTGCCACCTTTGTCATAGAAAAAAGCTGCGCTTACTCTGTACGCTCCACCCCGAACAGATCAAGCGTCCACCCCCGCTACCGCAAAAATCGATACACGTAAATTTCGAATGATTATCCTTGTCATGGAGTAAAAGAGAAAGATGCTCGAAATTTATGAACTTTGATGTTCGCGATACAAGGCCTAGCCTTACATTTGCGTCAGGGGTCAAATGGCACCTGGAGAAATGGCTTTTCAGTCACACTATAAACCATTATTTTACAGTTTTTGTAAAGCTGTATTTATATATCCTGAACAAATTGAATCTTGATCTTAATAGATGAATCGAGCTCAACTTTTGGCTTCACATTCAGTGCGAATGAATAATCACGGACTTTGGTCGCCTTTTAAAATTCCACCAATGCAATGCCGCAGAGCATCGAATACAACACGTATTGCTAAGGACGATCACTCATCACTCGGAGAAGCGTGAGCACGACAATTAGAATAATAGACCTGCTGAAAGATCGTCGGTCTGTCTGTTAGCGGCGCTTTGGCATTATTATTCTATCTAAATATATCAGTGACTTGTCCAAATGTATCATGAAACTAGATCACATGGTAACATTTTGTAATTACAGTTTCTTTACAGAGTCCGCTTTAATACTTGTAAAAACTCCTCTACACGCAATCATAACTTTGTCGTTAATTTGTTCGTCTATTTGCCTCTTTATCGCTCGTATAGACAAGAGTAATAGAGATGGAGATTTGCAATTTCGAATTTCTATTTTCAGTAAGCTCGTTTTCGCTCATGTCGACCTTGTCGACCATCCAGCCTTCGTTTCTTAGGTCGATCATGGAGTCGAAGGCCATCTCTAGGCATCTAATTTCATCTATCTCTGGTAACCTGCTACCGATATGACCATCAAGCTAAACAGTTTGTTTAAAAAACATTTCTATTTGAATGAGCGCTTTTTAAATAGTGAAAAAATCTGCTTTAAAAATGTCATTAAACACATAATGTTTTGACAGTCAGTCAGCAACAAGAAGCGATAAAATGTTTCCGAACTGGTACCAGAATATCATACTTAAACATCATAAAAATAAATACCTTAACGATGATCATAAGTATCATAACATTTAAGATGCGATAACAAAACGCCACAGGTTTTTTATGCTTGTAACACAACAGATGCTATCATTGCACTCCGGAACAACGAGGACGCGCCCACTCGAATTCGCGACAAAAAAACACCTAATTATGCGTGGGAAGTTGGTAATTTCAAAATGGCGCGTTTTATACACGGACTTGCTACCTACGGTTTAAAAATATGTAAAATATAATGATACAGGTTTTAAGTCTAATTGAAAATTAAGTTAAATAGTAGACAAAGCATGTTATTATCTTATTATACTCAAGTCTAGTGGGAATTAAATCCGACAATATATAATTAGGATTATAGCTTTTTAACTTATAATTAGTATTTCAACATTATAATCAAAAAGGTAGGTAATAACCATACATCGTTATCGCGGGAGCGAATTCGATTTGACAGTACTGAAAGATTATAAAAAACAGTCAAAAACAGAAATGACATTCGTGTAGAGAACGTTTATACCTACGACTTTAAAAATGTATAATTATTTTATTGAATATCAATGCTATCGTACCTCCATACTTGACTTGATTAGTACTTAAAAAAATTACCTATTAGGTACGCAACCTCATCAGTCACTTCAGACATTAGTCATTCTTGATTAATTTGTGTTTGTAAAAACATAATCAAATAGAAGTTGCCTTTTAAAATGGTTCGAAGGAAAATAACGTGTGATGAATTTGTGGGATTGTTTATACAGGATTATCCTGAGTTAGAGGCTCGCGATACAAAACTATTTTGCTCGAAGTGCAATGTTAGTTTTTGTCAAACAAAATCTTCTCTGAAACGTCATTTTAACTGTGAAAGACACACTTCTCTCAAAAACTTCGTGCTAGTTTTGATGAACTTCTTGGAGGCGTATAATGTGTAGGCAGAAAAGTCTGTTTTTCCTAAATGGACAGTCTGTTTTACTACTTCTACAACAAATTTATATTTGCTCCCGCGATAACGATGTATGGTAATAACTTTAATATTTTATTTTCAATCCAGTCACAATGAATTTTATTTTGAAATGTTTACGTTTAATGTGTATTTCCTTTTTTATTTCTTTAAGATTGAAATTTTATTACTTAGTAATTTGTTATACAGGAGGAAAGAGTTTGTGTTTACATTCTTGTGCTAAAATTCAGACCGGAGTCACCAAAGCTAGCGAAAGTTTCCAAAATTTTTAACGTAGAAAAAAAAAAATGTAAATTAAAACGTAATATAAAATAACATACATCCAAATCTGCTTTTAAAGAATAAGGTTCTTTCTGAGCTAGCGAGAAAAATAATAATCTTACCCTTTTATGTGTTGATAAATACGGCTCTACTAAACTGATCATAAAAGTTTTATTTTAACCAAATACCTACGTAATGAAAGTTATGACATTTCCGCATTTTTTGTACAAAAGTAATTGAATTCGGAGAAACTAGTAAAATGTTTGGCGATGAAAATGTAAACTTTTAGATTTATGATGTTTTTATTGCAACCCAAAATATAAACATATTCATATCGGATGTGAGCAAACGAGAGGGTTCGGAAAATATGACTATAACAATTTGGGATGCCAATTCTAATATGAATGCACCAAATTTTACTTTTCCGCTTATTTTCGCTGATTTGTCGTCTTTTTTTCTAATTATTGTGTGTAGATTCGAGTAGTTTTGAACGGAACTTTTTAACGACTTGTCGACGAGGTTTTTATATTTTTAATATTGTCTCTGGTTTTGTAGTCTGTATATTTTGTTATTCTATTGTTTTACAGTTGTCATTATATTTTTTCTAACTACGGTCGCCTTTTAGTTCTCAGTTCATTTTAATATACTCTAAAGCTATCGAATTCCCAATACGACTTAAAGAAAGAAGGTGGTTCTATGTTTGCCGATTCTCAATATTATTTTTTGTTTTAATGGCAAGATAATATAATTAACAAACAATTGGATACGCATGCATTATTTAGTATAATAAAATGAATCGTTTGTAATACAAATTACATATGAATTATGATCTATGTACTTACTGTACTTATTTGTACTATATTTTATGCCGTTAGCTGCGTATCCACAACTCAAGCCTTCTCGAGCTTACCGTGGGGCTCAGCCAATTTGTGTAAAGAAGTTTTTTATACCACAAAGGTGGCAAACAAGCATGCGGCTCGTTTGATGATAGGCGGTCACCGCAGCCTATGGACGTTTACAATACCGAGGCATCATTCACCCGTTGCCGACCCCGTAAAAACCTCTTTACATCCTTTTTGAAGTTCTGTAATAATTGGTTTATTTATCAAACATTATATCTTGATAAGATCAGGTGTATGGGCTATCACCACATTCCATGGTATAATATAGCGGTCTTCCCCAAACATAAATATTTAAAACATTGCAAACGAACCAAACGCAATAATGGCGGTTATTTTTGAACCAAAGGGACTAGTAGATCACATCGATGTGTTTTTGCCAAAAGCTGCGCAGCATTAATCACATTTTTGATGTTTGTAATGTTTATGTGATGTTTTAAACGTCTGTCTCACTATTAGGACATTGTCCTAGACAGGGGCGGCCATAAATCTTATGTTTGAATATGAAGAGCATTTATTATTGTAAAATTACAGGTTATTTTTAATAAGTTTCTACTACTTCCGTGGTTACTACTATTAAGAGATAAAATAAGATAAAGCTTTATTCATTCCACACAAAAACATTTCAAAATGATTTAAAATAGGGTAAATCGCCAGTTACTGGCCACCTTTCAATAACTGGCCACCATATACTGAAAATGGACTCTATTTACCTATAAACAGAATTCAATTAAGTATAAGGTGGCCAGTAATTGAAGGGTGGCCAGTAATTGAAACCCCATTTGAAAATGTGTTCTATTTATAGGTAAACAGAATTCATTTTCAGTATAAGGTGGCCAGTTATTGAAAGGTGGCCAGTAACTGGCGATTTACCTAACTTCTATAAAAACAATAAACTAACTCATAGGTGTGTAGACCCCGTCTGGGTAAAAGCCTTCCCCAAAGTGTTCCACTTGATATCCGAACAACGCTTCTGTTATCATTTTATCAAGGCAATAAAGTGCATGCTTAGATACTTGTGAAGGGTGTATTCTAAATTTAAGCCTTCAATGTTATTATATTGCATCTCTTTGAGAATCACTTTATGATATTTAATCACAATTTTAACATTTACAGAAATTACAATAATAATAAAACATGTATCAAGCACTAACAAAACTAACATTAAAACCGCTAAAAATAAACTCTTAGAAATGTTTAATGTTGAACCGTTTACCTACTGTGTATATATTATATTCTGATTTCTGACGCCATTTACGAAAAAAGTTATATAATATAAATAATAACAAGTAAAATTTCACGCATTACGGTTAAACGGACTTCCAGAAAACATGTCTCAGACAAGACCATTGTATAAAAAAAAACAAATCGGTTTACATTCTCACAGTCCAAAGTTATAGAATGAATTGGGGAAAAGTAGCAGACTTTATAACATATTAAAATAGTAGTAGGTATATCTACACAACAGTAAAATAATAGAACACTATAAACAAAGACAGTTGTTTTATATCTACCAGTATAAAAGAAACAGGTGTCTCCCTTCAGCTCTCGGGTGAATACACCAGAGTCCAAGCCGCCATATTTTGACATCATTTTATATTTATTTCGACATCCAGTTTTTCCGCCTATTATGAACTATAAGCACATATTATGTTTTCGCCAGATTATTAAAAATATTGCAATTAGTGTTTTTGGATTAACGAGTACGAGAATTAATATTTTTGATTTCCGAGCGTTCGGCATCAAATAATATTATAAGTATAGAAAATTGTACAGAATACGTGTTGTTTTAAACTAATAGGCATTTCTTTTTCTGATATGGGGTTTGAATTATACTTTCAAGCACTGGATTTCAAAGAATTTAAGGTAAGAAGTCGCACACAAGTGTGTCGCCAGTATTTCTGCATGAACATTTTATCTTTAATATTTATGTATAAAGTAAAATTGGTGTATAAAAGCGGTTTGTGGCACCCAAGGTGATGTTGAGACAACTCAACATCTCGAGGACTTCAAAATAATTGTTTTAGTTAAATTTTTATACAAACAATTGTTTATTTTTAATAACTATACCTTTAATGAGTCCATAAACTTAAAATAAGTACTTAATATGAAAAAATAACCCTTCTATTGCTGGGTATGAAGTATTGGTAAGTTTTTCGGACCCGGGTATGTCCTTAAACTACGTCCAACAATGAGAGGTAGGGCACAGCGATGACCATCACGCTTGAATCTGGGGCAGCCCAACTGGGGAAGTACCTCCTCCTTACAGAGGACCACAGCCATAATAGCACTGCTACCTTTTAGGTATGTAGTGTTGTGTTCCTGATGGTGAGTAAGGTTCCCAGAGCTCCAACCCCACTTAAAGGCCGGCAACGCGCTTGTGACTCTCCTGGTGTTGCGGGTGCCCATGGGCGACGGTTATTGCTTACCATCAGGCAATCCGTCTGCTCGTTTGCCGCCTATGTCATAAAAAAAAAATCCTGCGACTTCTTTTATTCGCGTATTTCCAAAAGACCTAAAAAGACGTCAACATGACAAGGTGAATGACAATGCGGGAATTTGACATTGTCTGGAAAATGTCGGCTCCTTATTGTTGAGTTCTCGTTTCAGTTTATTGCCCTCTATATGCCTAATAATCCTAGGTTCCTAGTTCTAATAAATACCTTTGTATCTGTGACGAATATCTGATTCCGAATTTTGGACGGATTTAATTGATTTGTGTTTATATTTGCGTAGCTACTAATTATTACTGAGTAGTTACTCAAAGCTATATCATAATAAGAACCACTGTTCTGCCTTTAGAACTTATTATTTCTACACCATTTTAAATTGGAATATTTCTTTTGTTTTATTCGATTTTAAAACAAAAGACCTACTTTATTTCTCACACCTCTCCGTTAATTGTTTCTAGGTTATGAACGTTCTTCATATATTTATCTCAGTGACAATGCAAGCTTTATTAAGCTTATTTTAAAGTCAATTTAAGTAAGCCATATCATCAATAAATTTAAATTTTTTACAGGTGTGTTTTTCTATAAGAAAATTATTAATACACAATTTATTTGAACATGAATTGATGCAACTGTTAACAGTCTAAGATATAGCTATGTACCTAAAAACAAAAAGCATCGAATATCACATATTTTAAGTTACTTACAACATAACAGTACGTTTGCACACGGCGCAATATTTATAGCTACGTCGCCAAGAAGTCTGTTATCGTTAAACAACACATTTCAGAAATGTCAACGTGACAATATATTTCACCAATTATTCAACCGGACGCAATATAAAAAATCAAAGTTACAACACTACAAAACTTAAATACTTACTTACCAATATAAAATCATAATCCACAACACAAAAACTATAATTAGCAACAACACTGCAGTAACGAAACGCGGTATATTTTTAAATTAATTTTGCAATATGGCGCGCGACTCGCTCCTGCCGGGACGGCGGCGGACTCAAATCTGATTGGAAAATGTAAAATTACTCGCGGTTATTTTGGCGAGCCCGCACGATCATGACGGTGGCAATTTATACTAGTTGTTTTAAACGGAATCTTGTATTTCTGGGAGTCTTCGGGTGAATGTTTGACCCTGATGAGTATAGGTGTAATTAGGAATGGGTTTTTGGGGTTTCAAGCTTATTTAAAATATCAGTATACCTTCATCAGCATTATATCTATATAATGATGTCTGATTCTGCTGCCTGTTAATAAGCATTTATGCTGAAAATGTTCGGTCTTTCTGAATTTTGTTTAGCGATTACAAATTAAGTTTCAAGTATTGGATATTCAAAACTTAGCGCATGGCGATGAAAATGTAGTACATATACATGTGACTTAAGTACCTAAGATGTTAAAGTTTGTGCACACTATTGCCATTAAATCTGAATACCTATTATGATCATCAGTTGTTTTATTAAATTATATTTATAAAAATAACAGAAAATAGTCTATATATATTGTAATTTAAGGTAATAATTATGTAGGTACTCAATACTAAGTATAACCTAACCTAACCTTTTTTTTTGTTTAGGGGGGGGAAATGCGTTGCGCATACCACCCGGGTGCGAGGGGGGACCCGGGTGGTTATGTGGGACTCCCGGGCTGATGAGACCCGGTGTACCCACTAAAAACCCCCCCATTTGCCGCCTCGCCGCCTTAGTGGCGGGGTCGCAGGTACGCTTTCGCCTTCATCCGCAACCTTGCCGGCGGCAGCCGCTCGCACGACTCCGGCGCGGTAGCCCTAAGGCCCACCTCTTCAGGCGCGCCAGACGGTAGGGCGCGCCTTCCTCCTCGGCCTCCGTGGTGTATTGTGACGGGTCCCCTCGAACCCGCCACAGGAGGCCATGGGTGCCAGAAAACCGGCACCCAGCGGCGGATCAGGTCTGTGGCTCCGCCGCCAAACCACAAAACAGCTGCGGAGGATGGGAAGAGCGACGTCCCATACCGCCGACACTTCCCTCCCTGTGCAGCCCCACCGCAATCGTTTCAACGGAACGGCCCAAACAAGATCGCGGGGGGTAGGGAGAGTGGCGTCCCATTCCACCACCGAACCCCACCTCGGCCACAGAGGATATGGAGAACGGCGCACCGCAATACCGGCACTCCTCTTCCTCTGTGGCCCCCTCTCAGGCGCGCTCCGAGGAGCACCCTCCTCGGGCCAGCCCGCGCCCCAAAAAGGACGGCCCGGGGTGCCTCTTCGCTTCCCCGCGGGTACTAAGCCCTCCCACCTCGACAATGTGGGCACCCTCCGGGGGGAACCTAACGTAACCTACCTACTGGTTACTCAAGGGACCGCAAACTTAATAACTATAGTACCTATACTCGACGCGGCGAATCATGATCCCTATGACACTAACAGTTATTCCAACGATACAAACTTGTAGTGGCGTCACCGTTACATTAGAATCGAATTGGAGGCGTCTAAAAATGGCGTTTTTTAATTTTAGGTAGATATATGCTATTACAACGATTTCTCGTTGGAATTGTAACAATTCTTAACAATTACAAGAAATTATCTCAATCAGATATTACGTTTACGCCCTGCAAAACTTGCTTCGTTTGGAAGATATCGACTAGTGCAGAAGTATCAAAACCAAATGTCGATAATGGAAACGAGTGTACACAAATAAATAGTACGCTTTCAGTGTCCAATGTACCTATAATCGTTTTCAGTTATACATATAGTAAGGTTATTTTGATATTATGCTATTTTTTGCGATAGCACTATATTTAAGACGGATTTTATTTTTTACATTCGTCAAGTGTGACGTAAAATACTAGATGCTAAATGTTAAAAGGTTACATTTCTCGGCCAAAAAACTTTTATTAATTACTATAACAACAACATAACAAACATAAAAAATTCAGATTATATTTTAAAAATCATGTTTACCGACCTGGCTGAATGCAAGTCACGCCTTTGCCTATAAAAAAGTTAAGTTACATCGACACGACCCATCACTAACATGAACTGTCATAGGGATCATGATTCGGCGCGAGGAGTATAAAACTACGGCCAAAATTCAATTACTTCATACCATAGATATACTATTATAACTAGATCGAGTACTAGCCCGACAAAAGCGAGCCTAGTGAGATAGCTACCACACAGACCTTTGTCTCTTTCTATAGGGTGACCACGTTAATTTTAGAAGTTAGGAAAATTCTATTAAATACAATAGTGTTCTGATGTACTAGATCGGTGTAGAGACCACGCCGGCAGCTCTGTATCTATTTGACATACTACATGCGTTTTTTTGCTTCCCAAAAATTTTAACTTCGAATACTTATATAATTTATTAAAAATTGTTTGTGGTATGTAATTATACGAAATTAAATGGTAAAAGAGATTATGACGATGATTTCTAAAATTAAATATAAATAACCAGTTGGTGAAAGAATAAAAATAAGCTCTTGCTATGTTCAAATTTAAGAGTGTCGGTGGAGTAAACACCAATCTTCTTTTCTCTCCGACAGCCTTCTTCATATTTTTTAGATACGTAAATCGGTAATGTCGGACATCAACAAACCAGTCGAACCGATGACCGGGTCGCCGGTAGTCGGTGGCCGCAGTATGTTAAAGTGTTCTCCATGTGTGTGCTCCATGTGGCTGTCTATGGGAGAGGCCTATATTTTGTCGTGTTGATTAAAATACAGCCTAAACTTTTACATCATATAATATAATCGGAAATATTTATGTATTAAATATGGTTTTCTTATTACAACGTATATTAATGTGTAAAACAATAAAATGTTACGTTCAGTTTTCAATGTTCAGATTTTCATTTTACTTGAAAAATATTTTTGTTCTTCAACCACCATTTTGTTATTTTCGATTATTATTTTATAAAATTAACCTCATAACCATTTATGTTTGTAATTTCCTGTAATTGACACACACGATTTGAGTTTTACATGTTGATTTTTTTTAAATCTTTACCGGGTGAAAATTCGCATTTTGCACACTTATATATTCTATATGTTTATTAGGTATATCAAAAAAATACACGCAGGAAATTAAACCACTATAACCCCGCTTCTGTGGGAATTACTTTGCCCCAATTGCTATAATCCCTCTACTATAATATCGAGGGTTGGGTGGTCAAACCCGATAATTCGTTATAATATTTCATTGATGTAACAATCTTATGTAATTCACGTATAGTTCTAAATTCAAAATCTCATTTACTCGACTTAACTGGTTTGACCACCGAACCCTCGATATACAATGACAATGAAACCACATTTTACAAATTTTAATAAATATGTTTAATGTAATTTATCTCAACACCAACATTAATGGTGTCCTGTTGTGTAATTGTCCTCGTCCATACAAGCATGGTTACCCTAGATCTAGTTGACTTTGGGTTGCCATAGATCTAATATTATTCTAGGAATAGCATCATTCAGAAAGGGACAGAGGTCTGTGTACTAGCTGTCCTACTCGGCTCGTTTTTTTTCTTCATATTCGGCGAGCGAAAGTAAACCTTAATACGATGCATATAAAGCACGTTTCACTTATTGGTATTTTTCACAGGGCTTATTCCAGTTATACTAAAAATTCCTTGCTTCATACAGCGTTGCACAATGCGACGTCGTGCTAAGTTGCGACATCGTGGTAAAGATGCGACGTCGCGCTAAGATACGATGTCACGCTACGTTGCGACATCGTGCTAATATGAGACGTGGTGTTAAGATGGGACTTCGTGCTAAGTTACGACGGCGTGCTAAGTTCCGACGTCTTGTCGTGAAATTGACGATCTGATTGATTTTCGACAAGATTTGAACTACTACGTACCTATGTTGTGCCAAAGACCATATGTCGTCAAAACAAATTTAAAACTACATATACGTGTAATACGTTTATCACCGCCATTTTATACTAATTTAATTTATGAAAAATATGTAGCCACGAATCTTTTGAGCATAATATCTAGGATAAATGTTTTTGTCTCGTCAAATAGTGTGTAACTGTGTATGGGTTTGTACAGTCGCCATCAGATACATCTGATATCTCTCTTCACAAATATCTGAACATGCACTTTATCGCCTTGACAATAGAGACGTTGTTCAGATATTTGTTACCACCTCCACAGCTCCGATATATCTGATGGTACTGAACATATGAATACATTTGATGTGACAAAAACATGTATCCAAGACATAATGCTGTAAAGAGTCGTGGCTATTTGAACATGCACTTTATCGCCATGACAATAAAGGCGTTCAGATATTTGTGAGCACCTCCACAGCTCCGATATATCTGACGGCGACTACGTCACATTACGACCCACCTGAGTTTCGTGGAAGCGTCTCGTTTATTTTTGTTCGATCCGTGTTGGCGGTAAACAGTGGTCGAGGAAAATGAAAAAAATCACAACAAAACCGTAAAGGTTTTAGGTTATAATTAGCTACGAGAATACGTCAATATGTGACATTATTAGGGCCCGGAATTTTGCGTGCGATTTTGGAAAAGTCTAAGGGAGAGAACACTAACGCTTATCGATGTGTCGATAAATCGGTTGTGTGGGAGTTTTCAAAATTTGGTACACCCAATTAGCGAAAGATGTAAAAAAAAGTTAAATCACTGTCAGTTTCGTGACGACAATTAAGTATTAAATCTTTATGAAGATCAACTTTTTGCCTTCTATTATGTTGTAATATCGATTGAAGTTTATAAAACGAACATCAAAACCAAGCTTTTATCGACATTTAATGCTTAATTGTCGTCACGAAACTGACAGTGATTTAACTTTTCTTAACAACTTTCAATTGTGTACAATTTTTTGAAAACGCCCGTGTACTCAAAGCTCAGCAAGAGTCATTGAGATTAATTTATTTTTAGTTAAATTATACTTGCATTCTTGCAATCAAATACCTACTCGGGTTATCAACTCCTTGTAAATAAGATACTTACATTATTTACTCCGTACAATTTTCGTCACTGACCATTGAAAGAGCATAGAAGGTATCATCGGAAAGCTAGTTATTTTTTTTTAAACGCTAATAAAAAAAACTCGGTTTATCGATACATCGATAAACGTTAGTGTTCTCTCCCTTAGACTTTTCCAAAATCGCACGCAAAATTCCGGGCCCTAGACATTATCTACGAAAAGGGACCTTATTGTCGATGGCGCTTATGTCGTTGTTCAAGACGATACAATACAAGCGCAACGCGATTCGACGTAAGTACCATCGACAATAAGGTCCGTTTTCCTAGATAATGACACATATATATACTACTTAGTTACAATATAGTATACAATATCGTTTTATAAGAGGTAGGGCACAGCGAAGTACCATCCAGTCTGGAGCAGTCCAACTGGGGAAGTACCTCCTCCTTACAGAAGACCACAGCCATAATAGCACTGCTACCTTTCAGGTATGTAGTGTATTCCTGATGGTGAGTAATCTTCCCAGAGCATTCCCCTTTTAGGCCGGCAACGTGCTTGACTCCCCTGGTGTTACGGGTGCCCATGGGCGACGGTAATTGCTTCATCATCATCATCATCATGTCAGCCGAAAGAAGTCCACTGCTGGACATAGGCCTCCCCCAGAACTACCCAAGGAGACCTATCCTGCGCCTTCCACAACCAGCGGTATCCCGCGACTCATAACTAGGTCGTCGGTCCACTTTGTGGGAGGCCTACCTACGCTGCGTCTTCCACTCCAGAACCTTACCATCAGGCAATCCGTCTGCTCGTTTGCCGCTTTTGTCATATAAAAAACAAACGGATAAACTCACGAGTAATTATATCGCACTAGGCGACATGTTTCGGGTAGGTAAGCTTACCATTTTCAAGCCAAGGGGTGAGCGATACACCCTGACTTTTGTGCGATATAAGTACACGTGAGTTTATCCATTTGTAACTAAGTAGTAGTAACATTACTCACAGCAGTTTTAATTATATTGCGTTAATATTATTTCAGCTAGAAAATAATTGATGACGTGGCGTCTGAGCGATAGCTTTTGTATTTAACATGGCGTAAAAAAGGTTAAAGCCATGTAATGAGTGGCGCCATCTATTAGGGAGTAGATGAACTAATTCAAAGTTTATCATTTTTGCCACAAGAGGTCGCGATCACGAGGATCCTTTTACATTTACATCCTTTGTTGACTTGCCAAATTACAAAAACAACCTACCGGGACGAGTCGCATAAGTAATGAGAAAATTAAAATAGGAATGCCTGGGTAAAGATATTTTATTATTTCGTTCTTGTTTCTCCTATGTTTTTGCTGTTTACTAACACTATGTATAGCATTTTTGTCCGAATATGTTTTTATTGATAAATTAATAGTAATTAAAGAAAAAATTTTCTACGAGTATAGTTACTGGCAATGTTTATGTCACTATTTTTTAAAGTATAAATTCATTCGCACGTAGCGATTCGCTTCTACCTTCCTAATGCGGACTGCTAAGGAATGGAATTCGCTCCCTTCGTCTGTATTCCCGGTAAGATATCATTTAGTTCTTTTCAAGGCAAGAGTGAATACGCTGTTAGTGAACCAGCGCGCTACACCCTCGACCTCGTCGACACTTACCATCAGGTGCGACTGAGGTCAAACGCTGGTCAGTCTTGTATAAAAGAAAAGGGTAACTATGAACAGTGATCGGAACTTCGGGAGTAAAACTTTAACAAGCTTGCCAAATGGACGTTTTATGTAGTTGTTAGCTACGAAAATAATAATATTTGTGTAATTAAAATCTTTTGAATATGCAGTTAAATTGAGTACTGATCTGCCAATAATATTCTTGTGTTTTTTTTTTCATTTATGCCAATTTAAAGGTTCTGTCAAAAGTTTTGCTAAAGTTTTACTCCCGCAGTTCCGATCACTGACTATGAATGAATGAGGTTGAAAAATACACAAATTCACATCAATACATGTTTATTATCAAAACCACACATCTATATACAAATATCTACGGTATACAAATACATAAATGCATCTTAAATCACATGTAAACGTAGAAAATTTACATAATATTCATACTATAGTTACCTATAAAATAAATATATAATACGAGTCTCTTACAAGACTAATACACATAAAAATGTCTTTTTTAATCACAATGTGCGTTATATCAAAGACAAATAAATAATAAAGACACTGTACGTCGTTCGATAGTATCGCTAATGGGAGATATCATAAAATAGTGCACCCAATTAGCGAAGGTCGTTAAGAAAAGTTAAATTACTGACAGTTTCGTGACAATTAAGCATTAAATTTCGATAAAAACTTGGTTTTCATATTCATTTTATAAACTTCAATCGATGTTACAAAATAATTAAAAGCAAAAAGTCGATCTTCATAAAGATTCCATGCTTAATTGTCGTCACGAAACTGACAGTGATTTTATTTTTCTTAACAACTTTCGCTAATTGAGTGTATCAAATTTTGAATATTCCTAAAGCCCCATTTAGACCATGCAAGAACTTGTATACGATTTTCATTATATTGCGTGGTTATACAAAGCGACCGAATTCGCCGTACGACGATAGCGCGCAATGTAATGAAAATGAAATACAATTTCTTGCCTGGTCTAAATGGGGCTTAATACTATTAGTTACAAGTCATTATGCAACAGAACTAGGACGGATAGCATGATTTATTTTTTATCGTCTATCGCGCTATTTGCCACTTTAATTCGCACTCACATACTTGTTGGAGCGTGACAGATATCGTGACAAATGATAAAATCCCGACCATAACAGGCTAGCAGGGGTCTATTGCATAATAACTTGTATCTTACAATATTAGCGGAAATCCCTTTCCAATTTACTTTATTAGAATAAGAGTTTCGCTAATATTATATTGGGGCCTACTTCTCGAATACTTGTAACTTGTAATACAAGCTGAAGTCTCTTTCTAACAACAGGTGTCAGAAAGTGACTTCCGCTTGTACTACAAGTTACAAAGTGTTCGAGAGTGGACCCCTGGTCTCATTTAAAATGACGTCTACACGTTTCAGTCTCGAAGGTGTATTAACAGTCTTTATTATTTACTTATCTTTAGTTTTATGTATGTGTGTTTTTATACATCGCTTAATCTACAAATTCGATAAAATAAACGACACGTACAAAATTAATTCATAGAGTATTTTATTTTAAATAGTTCCTTTATGGCTTAGTACACATTTCATACAGTCGCGTCTGAAATTATTGATACACTTCATGTGTCAAATATATGTAGCCACTGTTTTTTTTGCCACATTTAACGTATATATAGTTTCAGAGATGACCGCACAACAAAATAAAATGTATCATAATGTAATTTATCTCAATTTAACTCAATATTTCAATGAGGCTAACAGTGTAAACATTAAAAGAGATGGCTCTGCGATCGTTAATAAAAATGGGAATGAGCGGTTTTTGTAAAAAAATACCATGAAATAAAACAACTAAAATGGATTAAAAATTATCAATTTAACCCTTTACCTACGAGCTCTATTATTTATGATTGAAAATTACATCTTGTAACATCTACGCAGAGTTGAGTTTTGACTCTGATAGGTGGCAACTCTGGTTGACACCCGTCGGCAAAGGGTTAACAAATGTTAATTCAAGTTAATTTTATTTCTATCTCTTTATTGCAATAGACAAAATGTCTCGGAAAGTTCCATGTATATTTGAAATTTCCTCTTGTGTTACCGTCATAAAAAATATATGGATGCTGGTAACACAGAAGGAACAAAACTTTCAGACTCTGGGCGGTAAGAGAGATTTACCGCCCTAGGGCGCGACGGAAAATCTCACTTTACACCCAGATGAAGATGTAAAACTATGTACGCACCACGGGTGGTAATAAAGAAGGCCTCAGATCGCTTGTTTATGGCCTTCACCTCCGGTTCGGGCCAATACCCGCGATCTCAGCCATTCTTTGTTTTACCGTCCTGGGTACGTAATATACTATTGTGCTAGTGCTGCGCTCTGCCGTTAAGACATTGCAGTAATACTCCCTATTGCTGAGGACCAATTATACTCAGACCTTACAAAATAATTACTTGCACAAAAAAATAACACCTTGGACCTATTTCATATATTTCAAATAGTTAATAAAATGATTATACCTCATTGTGTTTTGTTTTTTTTATTAAAAAAGGGACTAATACATTTTCTACCTCTAAACTACGCTGTCTAACAAAACAATATATTAATAATTTAGCACTTTTCTAATACTTCTTTACTAATTATAAACTATAATATATTATATCTTAATATACAAAAAGTCTACAAAGAACTTCAAATCGGCAAAGTCTTCTGTCGTAAAAGTTCGTTCTTTTCGACAATAGTAGTTTATGTATCTGTGCATAATGAAGGGCATTACAACAAGAGTGTGGGTTTCATAATAATATCACACGATTGTTGTAATGCCTAATTATGTATAGTTGCATACACTACTTTATCTACACGTATATCATAAGTGTTTTAACATGGGTTCAGGAACCGTAGGTAAATGAACTGCATTAGTACTAGTGTTACTTGTAAACATTGAAAAGTCAACGAACAAAACAAATTACTGCTTGGAATGGCGGCGTTTCGTATTTCGTACATCAGTCAAATATTTTTTTAAACCATAGACAAGCGAATGAACTCCCTATTCTATTGGCACTCGAGTTCAATTGTCGTTCGATTTATATTAAAAAAACATAACGAATTGGCGTTTCGTATCAATGACTGTTTTAATATCTGTAGATACTAGAATAGACACCCCACTTGAATTTAACAGCTGTTCCAAATTTAAACTCATAACCTACGGATTTCAGTAGGTAATGTTAACATTACATCTCCATTGATTTCTGATGGTTGGTAATGCTGGTCATTGCCTACGGTTTCTGGACGCATTTTAGAGCACTTATGATATGTACGTAGATAAAATACTAAAATATATCCCCCCGAAGGCCCACGGGCCTTCTTGTAGTACTAAGCACTTTAAAGTAATTTGAATTTTATAACATTGGAACGGAGTTGAAATTCATTTGTTTCCTTCGATTTTCACACAAAAGAAATTATACTTAATTCCCTACAGTATAAAGAACGAATTCGAGTAGCATTTTACTTGTATGATGGGGCTTAGGAGGATATACTCATTCCAACGACTTAATATACATAAACTTCGTATGTACAGTCAGCAGCAAAAGTTGCTAAGCGTTTGAAGTGTTCAAAATGACCTACACGCGCTCTTATTCTCTTGACAATAGAGACGTGTTGACCTCATTTTGAACACCTCAAATGCTTAGCTACTTCTGCTGCTGTAGTACAAAATTAATCCCAAATATGACCCCAATATTCTACTGGCAGTTACACCCTTAACTTTAGATATTATCCATTGGCAAATTCCCGTTAAACAGTTGTCTATGGTCTATTAAAGTTCTGATAGGCTAAAATAAAATGTCACACGTCAAACCTCATGCTTTTTGAACCTTGAACCTGACTTGGGCTTTATGCACATGTGTTGTGCGATAGAGCAAGCGGACTGTGTGGGGGGAAGGTAGCCTGGGGAAAATCCAGGACCCTTCCGCACCGGACTTGACTTGTACTACTGGAATACTCCTACTGAGTTTACGCTTCCAGCGAGATTGGTTGGGACGGTCTCAACCGAATATGAGTGGTGTGTAATGGTCGAGCTAATGGGAGTTTTATTGCTGGTTCGCTGCCCCTATCCTGCTGGTAAAGACTCCAGCAAGAAACCCAGCAGGCCCGACCGCTGTCGGAGTGACTCTATCCGGTACGCGGCGGTATCGTGTTGATAAAGGATAAAGGACTGAATGTGTCATTTTAGACTCCGCCTTTGTGTACTAGTTTTTGTGGGGTTATTCTCAGAGGTCGGAATTCTCGTAGCATTTTGGAGCTGTCATAGGGACTTCTCATTTATCGACTAACGATATTCATATTTATATCGATAAATTATAGAACACAACATATTTAACAAGATTAAAAGTAGACACATCAGGCAGTCTTACTGCTTCATTAGCGCTCTGCGATCTCTTTTAGATAACTTTTGAGTGGCTGAAAGAGTTATCCTAGTTATATAAATCCACAAATCTCATATTAGAAACAATAAAATATTATTAATTTAAATTAATTTATAATTTTCTAGAAATGAGATCGCTCAATCGCCATAAGACTGCATGTTGTTTACGTTTATTCGTAATCATATTTTACATATATTGTATTCTGTATTTATCGATAGTACTTTTTAATCAGAAGTCGATAAAAGAGAAGTTCCTACGACAGCCCAAAAATTCTACGAGTATTCCGACCCCTGGTTATTATTATTATACAAACTTCATTAGTCATCTATGTATATTATCAATCGCTGATCAATTGGCATCTATATCAGTATGACAGGTAACAATGAGATATACACTCAAGAGCAATAATCAAGGGCATTTTGTGTTTCTTTTACCTCTTTAAGAAAATCTCAAATCTTTCTCAGATTTGAGATTTTTAGACGAATACGCTGACGAGCGATACGCCTAAAACAGTGCGTTAAGGACAACTGCAGGGGATTGATTTTTGAGAGCCATGTACCAGTGGCGGCTCGTCCTTTGAACTCGATTCCTGCCGGCTTGACTGACTTTCAGATAGTAGAGTTTTCCATGAAGAAAAAGATTGTCATAATAATTCAGGCTTCCCGGCTTGTCGAGAATATAAAATGACGCGCCGCTACTACCGAGTACTCATATTCATAAACATTTCGGACGAACATAATCACACACAAAAGTTTCTTACTATTATGTAGGGAACAATTTTGATACCCAGAATTACTATTTTTGATGTCTATAAAATACAATTTCTCTGTTTATGGCAGTGTTAAAAATGTTACGAATCGAGTATAGGTGAAAAACTTAGCTAAAGCACCTGCCCTATGTAGTAGTAACGTGTGTACACGCATGTCGGCGTTCTATATTCAAATGTTGACGTAAGTTCCATATCAATTCTCTGCACAACTACATAGACATGGTCCTTCAGTTACATTTTTCACCTATAATCGACGTTTAAAATTCCCCCCTTAGGCACTGGTCCCACTGCGAGCTAGTAAGCTATGATCTATCAGCTATTTCAAGGGACAAAAGATAATCCCGTGTAAATAAAAGAGACATATATGTCATAGCCGGGCGATCGTAGTTCATCGCCGGGCGGTGAGCTATAGGTATATCTCTCTTTTATTTACACGGAATCGATTATCTTTTCTCCCTTGATATAGCTGATAGCTCATAGCTTACTAGCTCGCGTTAGGACCAGTGTCTTCGACTAAATTCTGTTTAAAAACCACAAAACTTGACATTTCACTCTGGACTGTTCTTCAAGACTTAACCAATTTGACGCCGTCAGTCACCTGTCATTCAGTCTGCTGTTAGACAAAGACAAGTCTACCTGGTGAGTTTCTCTTTCAGCCAATCGGCGGTCAGCTCGTCGATTTCGCGCACCTCGAGCAAGCGAGGGGCTCCAACGGCGGCGGCAAGCGCGCGCTGTGTGCCCGCGTACATTACCTTTGAATACATAGAATAAAAATCTAAGGAATAATATTATGTTTATTTAACAAACTTAACTATGGTAAGAAACTTTCCTCCCGCGGGTGTCGTAAGAGGCGACAAAGGGAAAAAACCGACGGATGGGCAGCAGCGTCCGTCGCAACCCAATCTACAGCTACTGCGGTCGCCAACCCGCCTGCCAAGCGTGGCGACTATGGCAACTACCCCTCAAGATGATACAAGTCATATTTGGGGGAGGCTTATGTCCAGCAGTGGACGATTTATGGCTGAAATGTAACAAACTTAAAAGCGTTTTTTCCTTTTTTGAAAATAAACCACCGCCAACGGATTAGCATTGCTATCCAGCGCGGAAACGCGACCAGCCTTCTGGGCACCCTACCTAATGACCAGGACCTAGGTCAATTCTTTTATTTATAGTTTAGTTTTTAGTTAGTATCTTTATTGTGTTTTTATCTTATATGCATTACTGTTAATAAAATAAATGATTTATGTTACGAAAGACAAAAAAAGATAGCATAGCTGCATTTTGCAGGAGAATGTAAGCTAATTTAATACAAATTTTTCAGTGTTTTTTTATTCACTTTTGAAACGACACTTTCTAAATAATAGAAAAAAATCACTGAACACTTTAGAACTGTCAAAGTTGGACACACAAATACATATTAATTGTACAAAAGCGGGTAACTCACGTTTTATAAGTCGAATATTGCTCGACATGTTTCACTTCGTAACGAGGAGCATAATCATGAGCCTTCGCGTTGGCTAACCGACGCAGAGGTTGAGCTTGGAGAGAGGTTGGCTCCTCGTTACGGAGTGAAACATGTCGAGCAATATTCGACTTATAAAACGTGAGTTACCCGCTTTTATACAATTAATATGTTTCAATCTCACGATAGTTTTGTGTTTAAAATCACACAAATACAATTGGAGTTTTCTTGTGTTTGCAACCGAAGTTGCGGTAATTAATACAGAATAAGCTAATGTTTTTGTTATAAAGAGTGGCCTATAAAGCAAAATTTTGGGCTGCAATAGCCAGAATATCTTGGTCCCTTACTGGCGCTCGCGAATGCGTGCTGCAGTCATTATTCCTCCTAGTTCTGTTGGTTCTCCCATTCGTTTGTAATATTGTGTAAAGTCCGCGAAACCCGGACCCGGGTATCTCCTTAAACTACGTCCAACAATGAGAGGTAGGGCAAAGCGTTGACCATCACGCATGAATCTGGGGCAGCCCAACTGGGGAAGTACCTCCTCCTTACAGAAGACAGCCATAATAGCACTGCTACCTTTCAAGTATGCAGTGTTGTGTTCCTGATGGTAAGGTTCCCAGAGCTCCAACAACTTTTAGGGTATACAACGCACATGAGAATCCCCTACAGGCTACGGTAACTGCTTACCATCAGGCGGGCTGTATGCTTGTTTGAGACAGTCGTTGTATTAAAAAAAACGGTATTTTGTTACCTGTAGCTCCATATGCGCGTCCCGTGGTGTGTAGAATATGAAACACATTGGAAAAGAAGTGCGGCCATCTTCGTGTTCCAGCTTGTAACTGGAACAATTATATTTCTTTATTAACGGGTTCCTCCAGGTACAGTCAGCAGCAGTGGCTAAGCGGTTGAGGACAAAATGAGGTCAACACATCTCTATTGTCAAGATATTTTGGACCCGGGTATGTCCTTAAACTACGTCCAACAATGAGAGGTAGGGCACAGCGTTGACCATCACGCTTGAATCTGGGGCAGCCCAACTGGGGAAGTACCTCCTCCTTACAGAAGACAACAGCCATAATAGCACTGCTACCTTTCAGGTATGTAGTGTTGTGTTCCTGATGGTGAGTAAGGTTCCCAGAGCTCTAACCCCCCTTAAAGGTCGGCAACGCGCTTGTGACTCCCCTGGTGTTACGGGTGCCTATGGGCGACGGTAATTGCTTACCATCAGGCAATCCGTCTGCTCGTTTGCCACATTTGTCATAAAAATAAAAATAAAGAATAAGAGCGCGTGTTAGGTCATTGTGAACACATCACCCGCTCAGCCACTTTTGCTGCTGACTGTACCGTTTTACTACAGCGGCGCTACCGCGAAGAACGATATTCGTAAATTTCGGACGATTGTCTCTGTCACTGTCATGACGCCTTAATTGGAGTAAAAGAGAAAGATGCCCGAAATATACTAACTTCGTTGTTCGCGGTACCGGGCCAGATATAGTGAGACATTATATTCCTTCGGGAAAACTCGGATCTTTATCGGAATACGATGACACCCTAACTGTTAATCAATGATTGTATTAAATGAGTGACATTTTCATAGATAGTTAATAACAAAAAAATGTCGCCAGTGTCAAAGAGATTGTAGAAAATCAATCGACAACATAACATGTTTGCTCTTAGAGCATGACAGTGTACCCTACTCGTACACTGTCATGCTCTAAGAGCAAACATCTTGCGTTCTGTAAAGTGGTAGCTGGACTTTACAGAAAGCCAAGAGGCGGGTGTTGACAAAATAGTGGTCAAACGCATTTTGAGATCAATTCTTCATTAGACGCACGATTCTCCGTTAGAACATAAACGTCAAAGTGACAAATGATATTTGACATTAAACAATATCATTTTTCACAAAAACAAGTTATATATTAATGGATATGAAAAAGTAATCCATTTAATACAATTGATTTTCGATTGATATACTAGTTTTCCCGTTAAAAGAGTTTTGCATCTATACATGCTTGCTGTAATACGAAATATTTATTCATATGCCGCTGTTATAAGTCAAGTTCTCACTTCTGTGCCAGTGGTATAGGAATACGAACGTTTTTAACACAACTGTTGTGTTACCGGCATTGGCCGGTCAATTTATTTGAACACACTTACGTGATACCGTAAGTGTGTTCGTACATTTTGAGCATCTTTCTGTCATGAGAGCGACAGGGACAATCGTCCGAAATTTTCGATTATCGATGTTTGTATGTCTTACGGTTTCAAATTTACATACTGACTAATCTAAATGGGTCACCTTGTATACAATAAATAATCCATTTATTCCATAATATTTACACACTTTGAATAAATAGATATCAGATCCGGTACCGCGAACATTGATTTGCCGTGTGGTGCAAGCTGAAAACATGACCACCCCATCTCCTCTCGCGGGTGTCGTAAGAGGTGACAAAGGGAAAGAACCGACGGATTGGCAGCGTCCATCGAAACACAATCTACAGCTACTGCGGTCGCCAAGCATGGCCACTATGCAACTACCCCTCAAGATGATACAAGTCATATTTGGGGGAGGCCTATGTCCAGCAGTGAACGACTTACGGATGAAATGATGATGATGTTCCTCTAAAAGTCCATTTTTAAACAAACCAGAATTTTTAAACTAAAAATAAAATGTTACAGAACCTGTAAAACTGGTCGTACACACAGCAACACTCTTAGCTGTACATTGTTGGACCTTATTACATAAGGCATAAGATACACCGATATACTCGTACAGCTATGATTGTTGCTGTCTTGTCTGTACTTATCAAATTGTGGTTAATTTAAAAGAAAATAATCTTATCCGCCATTTATAACTAAGGTTAGATATGAAGCAGGGACCGGCCCGCTATCCCTTATAAAGGGTTTTGTATGGGTTTTACATAAGGCTTTACTCACCATACCCTTATTCGACAATACCCTTTCATTTTACTTTTAAAGCCCTTATAAAAGCGCTAACCCTTATAACTAAGCGCTATCCCAATACCCTAACAAAACCCTAATCATTCGCTCACCAAAATCTACATATCGCTTATAAGGGTAAGCCTTATAAGAGGGCTTCCCTTTTACATACAAGCGTGCTAATTGAAATCGTCTGCCTTGTTCATAAAGCACACATTGCTCTGATCCAATAGTAAGGCGGCGCGGTGACGCGACGTTTTCTGACTTCTTTGATTTGATGAACGCGTGCTTTTCGAACACTAGCGTAGACATACCTATACTAAACCTGTCTCTTTCACGCAAGGATTAACTACGACATTACCAAAGGGAAAGCTTTATAAAAAGCGCTAAGTCATAAGGGTAACCCTTTATAAGGGATAGCAAGGCATAAAGGATAGCAGTTAGTGATTGTATAGGGCTAGTTTTATGTTTAGCTTAGTCGTACGGTAAGGGATAGTCAAATATATGGGCTAGCAGTTCAAACTGGTAAGTCTTTCAATGTGTTAGCCGTGTTGAAGGGTTGCCCTTTTAATGGCTTTTTTGGCCGCGGAAAGGGTTGTCTGGGCCCTGGTATGAAGGCGGTAGTGTCTGCGGGGCTACCGCGAAAAACGATATTCGAAAATTTCGGACAATTGTGTCAGTCGCTCTAATGACGCCTTCATTGGAGTAAAAGCGAAAATTGCTCGAAATATACGAACTTCGATGTTCGCGGTATCGGACCTGATATACATTTAAATAAATAATAATAAATAAATATTTCAGGACAATCCGTCACAAATCGACCTAGTCCTACGGTAAGCTCAGTAAGGCTTGTGTTGTAGATACTAGACGACGATATATATAATACCTAGATAGATACATATAAATACTTAAATACATAGAAAACACCCATGACTCAGGAACAAATATTTATGCTCATCACAAATAAATGCCATGATTGGGAATCGAACCCAGGACCATCGGCTTCATAGGCAGGGTCACTACCCACTAGGCCAGACCAGTCGTCAATACAACATTTATGCTTTACGCCGGCTTTACTGACATTTCCGCAGTTCAAGAGGTTTCATTGGGCTTATGAAGAAAAGGCAAAGCCATATAGCTCCGTCTTGCCTTAGAAAAATATTGACCCGCCGCTACTGGTAAATATTAAGGAATAAATTGATTATTATACAGGGTGGCGTCAATGTCGAGAAATTTTAAACTATAAGACATACAAAGATTGTTCTTAGGAACCATGTCATCGATATTAGGGACAAGAAAAACTGCATAATAAGGCTTTTTTTTCTGTGTTAAAACATCTGATGGCAGTCGCCTTCGTAAAACTAGTGCATATGCCAAATTCATTAGTTGCCAAGCGAACCCAAGGCTCTTATGAAGAAAATGCCGGGACAACGCGAGGAAGACTCTCATGGCGTTATATATTAAAACTTTGACGTAAGTTCCATATTAATTATCTGCACAACTACATAGACATGGTCCTTCAGTTAAGTTTTTAGCTATACAACAAGTTATGTTAGTTATGTACTTTATTACTTCAATGTTATATTAACACTTTCACAGTCCCCATACAAAATGTTTTGATTTCTTCATACGTCCAAGCAAATTCTTTCCATCGCCCGTCCGTGCTCCACGTATGGGTCACTAAGGAACGCCCAGTTATATACTCGGATTACTGAATTCTGATGTCCATCTAACAGAAATATTAATAGAGAAATCAGAATTATCTTTATACTAGCTGTGCCCCGTGGTGTTAACCCTCGGTTTAAAAAATGTAGCCTATGTGTTAATCCAGGGTGTCAGCTAACTCCATACCAAATTTTATTAAAATCGCTCCAGCCGTTTAGACGTGAAGAAGTAACAAACATACACACTCACAAACGATCGCCTTTATAATATTAGTGTAAATCATGATTGCATCTGGAAGTGATTTGATTTCAGTGCGTACCTGGTCGGTTATAGTGACCCACGTGTGGGGCACGGACTTGTGAAGATAGTTCGTCGTGACCCAAGCATGGGGAACTGGACTGTGAACGTGTTTAGCAACTTGAATTGGGATGATGACACATGTTGAAATTTGCTACGATTTCTTCGAATTAAATCGATAGAAAATGTGCAATGTATCTTAAAACAGTGAAAATTGGAAGAATCGATTCAAATGATCCAAAGATACGAGACCTCAAAATTTCAACATTTTTAGATTTTTCAAAATGCAAAATATAAAAAAATAAAGGTACCATTTAATTTCTTACATTATACTTAAACAAAAATTGTATAACAACTATATACATGAACGCAATATTTCACGGTCATAATAGCAAAATCATTACTTTTCCATACTTTAAAGAGGGCGACAACGTAGCCGTGACGTCACCGTTAAGTATCATTTTGTAGGGAGCGTTTCGAGCGGGTAGTGCAAATGTAAGACTTTGACTCTCATTTCTGACTTTTGGGTAGCTTTTACGCCATAGGTCCCATACAGATATTTGAGCCCCACAACGAAACGAATCGATTGATACCATAATTAAAAATCATTCGTCTCGCCTATTGAATCCAAAGCAATTTGCATTGGAATATGTAAATTGTTTCAATGAATTACAATGGAATGCATTACATACTGATCATTGCAATCGTCTATTTCCGTGATTACGTGATTACGATTTAAATTATTGCTAGTGGAAATTTGATTCCGTTATACTGTATAACTACCTCCTGTTCATAGTAGTAGTAAGTAGATGAAACGCTTTATTGTACAGTCAGCAGCAGAAGTGGCTAAAGGTGGCCACGGACGATGCTTCCAACAGTCCAAATGGAGTGGCTGCATTCCAAAATCCGTCCGTGAATGTTAAAAACGTATAAGCTTTATGGACGGCATCCTGAGCGTGGAATTCCAAACGGATTGAAATCCATCACGCCACGCCATTCGGACGTTTTGGCGTCGCGACTTTTGAGTGACCGTCAATGCTAGAAACGTACGTCGGACGTTCGCCACGCCATCTGGACGCACTCTAAACGCTCCGTGAATATACAAAACTACGTCTTCGTTTACGAGACTTCGTTTTATCTATAATAGAAGAGTATTGTAATCATCCATGTTTATGGCAAGCTACCAACGACGACTATCACAACCACACCACAACAAAGACAAGCGCCTTTTTCTTAACCATTTCTTGGTCCACGTCTTTTTTTGTTTTTTAAGCCTTTTTACGTAAATGGCTACTGGATTTCATGCACACACAAGCACGTAGCAATAACACCTCTGGGCTTATGAAATGGACGGATCGTCAGTGTGCTAAATATTTGGATGGGCCTTCCATTTGGATGAATCCATTATAACGGCATCCATTTGGAAGGCTCGTCAGTGGCCTGCTTAAGCGTTTGAGGTGTTCAAAATGAGGTCAACACATCTCTATTGTCAAGAGAATAAGAGCGCGTGTAGGTCATTTTGAACACTTTAAACGCATAGCCACTTTTGCTGCTGACTGTACAAGATATGCAAAATACTATAGGGGAACGGGACCTCAAACGTCGCAAATATATGCTACCCTCGGGACTGGTTACATATTCGAGGCGTTTAGGGGTCGAAACGCTGGGACCGTGGGGACCGAGTGCCCGTAGGATGTACAAGGCTTTGGCATCCCTGTTGATTGAAACTACAGGTGACCAGAAGGCTCGCCTATATTTTGCTCAACGAATAAGTATTGCCATCCAACGAGGCAATGCGGCCAGCCTTCTGGGCACTTTGCCCATTGGCAGCGATTTGGGGGATATTTTTTATTTGTAATTTTAATTTATGCTTTCTTTATAACATTCTTGTAAGACAATAAAGTGTATAGGTATATGCTGTACATTATTATTCTAGAATTTAGGCGTTAGTACTGCTAAGTGGATTAAATCTTCAACATAGGGGAAAAACAAAACATGTGTAAAAAGGCGAACTTATCCCTTATGACCAGAGCCCGGAAAATCCATAGCAAAACAAAACACTGTCGCAATCAAACTAGTGTTAGAAACATTTTTGCATCGATATCGAGTTTATCGATGTCTTATGGAATACTGATTCTCTGAAGTCTATTACTTTCAATGAGATTGATTACCTCTTTGTCACCAGACTACGGCCAAGCCAAAAGGTAAGGGTTATTACTTAATATGAAATATAAATAAAGTTGATGATTACGTTGCGTTTTAGATGAAATAACAATAAAACAAACCCTAACTTTACCACTTCATTTGCGTTTGGCGTGAATGATTATAAAATAATGTACCTAAACTAAACATATCGGTATGATTTTTTTTTAGACTAAACTCACTCGATATCGATAAAAAAAAATTCTATCACTAGTTTGATTGCGACAGTCTTTTTTTTTGCTATAGATTTTCCGGGCTCTGCTTATGACAGTCACTCTGTATGAAACAGGGTTCGAATTAAGGCAAATGTAATAATTTAGTTAATGTTAATAGGCATGTATAGGCAACCAATTTGATTTCTAGGCCACATCGAACCTTGTCACAGTGATGTTAATAAGATATATTTTGCGTCTTTCATATTGATTTTCACTGTGGCAAGGTACGAAGTGGAACAAATCAAATTGGTTGACTGTACAGCCGACGTCAAAGATTATGTTTACATTTTTTTTTATCCTTTGTAATAAGTTGCAAAACTATAAACATATCTTTGACGTAGACTGTGTACCAGGGAGTTTATAATCTTGTTTATTCTACCTTTCTACCAAAGCTTAATTTTTTATCTTAACGTCCATAAGATGCCAAAATATTACTACAGTACGAGGGCCGATCCGAATTTTTTAGAAAAACAAACAACAAATAAAAGGAATATAGTAAAATTTTATTTACAACTTTTCAGAATATTCCCCTGCTACATATATGCACTTATGCAATCGACCGAAACAACTTTCAAAACAGGAAAAATACTTGTGGAAGCGATATTGAGCCTTTGAGTCTAAGGAGAGACTTTTCCTCCCTATGTGTGTTCTATCGCTTGTACAATGGGTTGTGCTCTGAAGAACTGTTCGACATGATGCCAACGGCCGCTGTCTACCACCGCACCGCTCGTCGGCAGTGCATTCATCCTCACACCCTGGAGCCTAAAGGGCGCACTAAGCGGTTTAAAAGGAATTTCCTCCCGCGAACGCTCCGGCTGTGGAATGAACTCCCTGCCGAGGTTTTCACTAGGGACTACAGTATGAGGTTCTTCAAAAAAGGAGTGTATAGGTTCTTACAGGGTAGCGCATGTGAATCCTCTGGTATTGCAGGCGTCCGTAGGCTACGGTAATTGCTTACCATCAGGCGGGGCGTATGCTTGATTGGATGTTATATAAAAAAGGGGAAAAAAGTCGCCTGAATTCGTCCACTGCTTCATCCGCCGTCGAAAATCGTCCACGTAATAATTTATGTTGGGAATAGAAAAAAATCACAGAGTCAAGTCAGGGCTATAGGGAGGGTGTGGTAGCAGTTACACTTCACAAAATAAAATAAAAAATCCACAGTTCTGACGGCCGTGTGAGCACTAAGCGTTATATGTTGCCTTTAAACTACAATAAAATTAAATGAATAGTATTCTCAGTATAAGTAGTACATCTCTGGAACAGTCTCCCCCCTAACATACGACAATATGGGATTGACGTAATCGTAAGATTAAAAGTCCCCAAATAAATAAAGGGAAAAAACATACGATAAGCCCTAGCAAATACCATTTTTAAAAAATCCGTGCGTGGTGTCTTTGCTGGCAGCTATCAAAAGTATTGAGTATCTGTTTAATTTTTTTTTTTTTAATATTACCATATTTATTTTTTATATGTATTAAGTATAGTATGTACAGTCAAGTGCAAAAATACGTACCGAAAGAATCCTTTCATAAATACGTCCTACAACCTTATTTACTGTACAATAGAGTTGCTCGGTACATATTTTTGAAACTTTGGCAGTGAACGAACCAATATGACCTTGTATTACTGTATTTAAGTATTATATAATAATTTGGTAATAAAATTTCATACACTCTTCCAAATGCACCGCCTACAATTTTCTCTGCTTAGCCCAAAGGTTAACTGGTAGAGAATGCATCATAGCATTAAATTCACCTTTTGTAAAGTCAAGTGCAAAATTACGTACCGAAAGAATCCTTTCATAAATACGTCCTACAACCGTATTTACTGTACAATAGAGTTGCTCGGTACATATTTTAGAAACTTTGGCAGCGAACGAATTTTTACACTTGACTGTACATTAGTTTTATTTTGTGCAATAAAGATGAAATAAATACATTAATATGTTGCCTTTAAGCTACAATAAAATTAAATGAATAGGATTAATAATACACCTTTGACATACTATTTTTGGATCAGCCCTCATACAGAAGCCCATTGGCCATTACCAAATTACAAGTTTGGACCCGGGTATGTCCTTAAACTACGTCCAACAATGAGAGGTATGGCACAGCGAAGTACTATCACCCTTGAGTCTGGAGAAGCCCAACTGGGGAAGTACCTCCTCCTTACAGAAGACCACAGCCATAATAGCACTGCTACCTTTCAGGTATGTAGTGTTGTGTTCCTGATGGTGAGTAAGGTTCCCGGAGCTCCAACCCCCCTTAAAGGCCGGCAACGCGCTTGTGACTCCCCTGGTGTTGCGGGTGCCCATGGGCGACGGTAATTGCTTACCATCAGGCAATCAGTCTGCTCGTTTGCCGCCTATGTCATAAAAAAAAAAAAAAGTTTGCAAATTTCTAAATTGTCTGTCACTAGTAGGCTATACAAACCTGTACACAATGAAGCGTGGCTGGTGAGATGGCAGTATATCTTGTAGCTCCTCTAACTCCACACTCTCCAGTTCCTCATCTACCTCCAGCATCTGCTTTTCTCGGTTTACCTGAAAAGTTGAGAATATTTAAAATTTAGAATATATGTATTTGGGGTCAATAGAAAACGAAAATAATGTAAATAAAAATGGCTGACTGATAGCTGAATATTTAAGCAAAAAAGTCATTTGACCATCACAATAGTACATTACATCAGAGGCCTGGGAAATGAGGATTTCCGGCCAAGTGCGTATATACGTGATACGAGGCCGGGAATCGGTTTTCACGAAGAGGCATGTATAGTGCTTTTCTCAAACATACTATGAAATAAAAGAAATGCTTAAAAAAATGAAATTTGCAAAATCACAACTAACAATGAAATCGAAATGTATTAAAAATAAAAATCAGCTGTTTTTACTATGTTGCTGATAAAAAAGATACTGTTATATGAAATTCCATATCCGTTCCCTTCAGTTGCCGCGCCCAAAAAACCATACTTCTGAATCTATTATAAGGAATGTAAAGACAATATTTCACTGCATGTTTCAGAAAAATATGATTATAGAAGTTTGTTTTCACTGAATATCATGGAACATTAAGTACAGCAAAAGTGTAAACTGTTCACTGCCAAAGTTTAAAAAAATATATACCAAGCAACTATACATTGTACAGTAAATAAGGTTGTAGGAAGTATTTATGAAAGGATTCTTTCAGTACATATTTCTGCACTTGACTGGACATATTTTTTGTGAGTGATTGTGTATTTATGTGCTAATAAATGTATTTTCTTTCTTTCTTTTGAATACAACAATCTAATGCCATTATATATCTATATTTCTTCGTAATTATCACATATTTTAACATTTTAAGTAACAATACTTATTAGAACTGAAAGTATAATTGATAATTACCAATTGATTTACGTGATAATTACCAAGGAATATAAATATATATAATTCTTGTATGTTTAAAAGAAAGATAAAAATAATGTCAATGGATGTATATATGACAATAAAGCATTGATGTTTTTAAATTGTGGAATTGTAATGCTATGAGTGTAAATGAGTTTGTTTGCATTCTTTTCCTTTTCTATTGACCCCCAATATTGAGGGGAATATTCAGCTACATAGGCAGGGTCACTACTCACTAGTGACCCTGCCTATGAAGCCTATGGTCCTAGGTTCTATCAACACCATGTTTTTGACTACAGAAAAATTTTGGTGAAATAATCTGTTTAACATGCAAAAAGTTAGTACACAGAGTAACTCTTAGCTGTACATTGATGGACCTTATGCTTTATATGATAAGGTCCAACTATGTACAGCTAAGTGTTGCTATGTGTACCTAGCTATAATAAAAAAAAAATGTAATCTTTGTACACAAGGAAAAAAAAACAAATAGAACTAGGGCTGTGACGCGTTAAGGATGCATAATGACTATGATATTGTAATATGACTCATGTGTCGTGAGTTGACTCGCGTATCTTTTCTGATAATCGACAAACACCACACTGATGATATAAATGATAAATGCATCTAATATCAAGAACTCTTTGATACATAGACAATTAACCATTCGATATGTACTTGTTTCTGTGGCAGAAACAAGTACACTTAAATCATCTGATCAAAACAAAACGAAAAAAAAAATTTGGAATGGCTGCTTTCAAAATTTTGAAAAAAGAATACAAACAATTAAAGCATCAAAATGTTCGGTCACTGGCATCTAACATCCTACACACTTTAAAGTTTGATTTGGCGACAGTAATGCGAACGGAAACAAGATAATACATTATAGTTCATACCTTCAATATTAAAGCACAATTTTCATTGTGTTTTGAGAAGCGGAACTTCTTCAGTTTTTCCTTAACATCATCGCCTATATCACACACGTTAACATTGTGTCCGGACATGTTTATATATTAAGGAAATAATTTGTTGTGATTATATTTCGCCTCAGATGCTTCAGTAGCTAAGGACACGCGTTAATGCCAACACAATTTTGACAGATTGATTTGATAGGATTGAGCAAGGATTGAGTGTGTTGGTGGGGTGTTGTGGGGCGGTGGCGAGTGATGTCAAATAATCCTGATTACAAAACGGAACAAACAATTATAAATATTCATATTAAGGAGCTGAACTTACTTAATAAATATAATGTCTACAATCACGATAATTTAGATAGTTTTTCAGCAGTCTTTCGAATTTAATTGCTCAGTGAAGCAAAATAGCGATAAACTTAATAATGTGACAACAAAACGCTATTTGACGTTTGGCTCTGTTCAAGTAGATACTGTTATAAGTTATTATTATCAAAAATATAAGTTTACTCTATTAGCAATTATGCTCCTTTTCGCATGTTGTTACAGCTTACAGTCAGATACAAAGAGAAAAATACTTTTAAATATACGTAAATAGCGTCTACAATTTAAAAGTAAAAGTGACAATCGGAATTGAAATTTTCTGAAATAGTTCATAGAATAGAATATCAAACTATTTTAGTCGGTGTGGAATATGTATAACAGATAGTTCTTGTCAAAGGTTAGAGCGATTTTCCGCTCCCTCAACTAGAGTTTTACACTAAAATTGATATTATTAGCAGAAAAATACTCCTATTTCAATATAAGTTTTATTATAATTCAAAGTGTATGTGAATGGGGCATGTTTTATTTAGAAAGTGATTTTCGTAAAAGGATGTTTTGTTTATCCACGATTGTGCGTGTTGAAGAGGTTTATATGCCCTATTTAGAGTACAATAGCGTAATCTGAGACCTGAATAACTTGTAAGTACCTTGTCCGATAATTTATACATGTTAACTTACGAATATTTGTAGTACATATAATTTGTTTCTTCGTCTATCTGTGTACTTGCTATATCTCGACGGATTTCAAGCGGAACGAATAGCAATTTTATCTTAATTCAAAGCCACATTGCCTATTAAATATATTTAACTTTTTTTTAATGTGATGCCCTTGAGTATCTTCCATTTTTTTGCGACGCCCCCTCTAGCCTAAAACTAACTACCACAGGGGAGTACCCAGTTGAGGGTAACGGTTGTTTGCTTTCCTCTCGAAACTATGAAAGTTATGGACATAAGTGCTCCGACAAGCTTTTCGCCGGATTTTCACTGGAGCCGCCCCCCGAGTTAAACCCCAACAACAGTCAAGCTACGCCTTGCAACGCCCCTGGGTTATATCAAAAGTTGCACATATAAAATGAGTAATATAATCCTTTCATACATTTCAAGCTTAAATACCTAAATAGAAAACTCAGCATTTTACGATCACGAAATTAATTATTACTTGATATACTTTATGCATGCATTTTTGCTTGTTAGTCATTGGTAGGTATCTAAAAACAATATCTGCATGATTTAGCACTTTCCAACCAGCCAGAATAATTGGGTACCTAATCTAAATATATTAATTTGAGTTACTGACTCAATGTATAACCTTGGTAATCGTTAAGTTATATATCTTTGAAAATTGCCAAAGTTTTGTACAGAATATTGTATAGCCTATAGTGTCCTATTGCTGAGCAAAGGCCTAAAGGCTTGGGCAGATAGGCGCGTTTGAGAGCGTGGCGCAGCGGGACATGACAGCGGTGTGGCTAATAACGAAATAAGGCACACATTCGGACGGCAGCTTCGCGCTCTGCTGCGCCACGCCACAAAACGCGCCCTATGTGACTAAGCCTTAAGCCTGAATATAGTACATGAAACATTTTATTGAAATAAGCAGTGATTGGTTATTTGGATTTGACATGGGGTAAACAACAATAATTATGTTAGTATGGATATGCCCTGGGAATTTATGTTGTTAGAAGAGCCAAAAAATATGATATGTGTATTTTATTACACTTTAAAATATCTAAGTAGCTGATAGAGACACATACTTACTCTCCGTTCTTTTGTACAAATCAAACAAATGAGCACAAGTGTTCACACTGAGACTCATTTGCTGCCACCAATGCGCATATTTTGTAAAATATTTTGAAAATTAAAAAAAAAAAAAAAAATTTACTCACCAAAGTGGGTAAGTAAATAAATCCTTTCTAGGCAATTTTAATTGTTTTATTTTTTAAACAATTTGTTTGCTATCGCGGGAAATTGTCGTATCTATATTAACATTTCTACATGATATCCCGCGATGTAGAATCCGAATAGCCGTGGAAATAAGACATTATTTTAATTTAAAAAGCAATTGAAAGTACAGTCGCCATCAGATATATCGGAGCTGTGGAGGTAGTCACAAATATTTGAACACGCCTCTATTGTCAAGGCAATAAAGTGCATGTTCACATATTTGTGACCACCTCCACAGCTCCGATATATCTGATGGCGACTGTACATAGATTTTTAAATAATTACATGTTTGAAAATGAAAATATTTTAGTTACCTACTTTTTTCAGAACTGTGTGCCCAATCTTAACAGTGGGTAATAAAATTGGAATATAAGATTGCACAAGCAAATTTAGTTTAATCCAGCTTGTATATCTTATCTGTTAATATTACATGGCAACTACGAATCATTCACGCATATTTTATACTAGCTGCATGCCCTGACTTTAAATTCTCTTTGGACCCGGGTATGTCCTTAAACTACGTCCAACAATGAGAGGTAGGGCACAGCGATGACGCTTGTATCTGGGGCAGCCCAATTGGGGAAGTACCTCCTCCTTACAGAAGACCACAGTCATAATAACACTGCTACCTTTCAGGTATGTAGTGTTGTGTTCCTGATGGTGAGTAAGGTTCCCAGAGCTCCAACCCCTCGTAAAAGCCGGCAACGCGTTGTGACTCCCTTGTTGTTGCAGGTGCCCATGGGCGACGGCAATTGCTTACCATCAGGCAATCCGTCTGCTCGTTTGCCACCTTAGTCATAAAAAAAATATTTGTGAAAATTTTAAATAATAACACCTTATGTTGACACTGATGGACATATGGTAGTAAGCGTCATATAGTTAGTTACAGTCAGTATGGCCAAATATATCGATATACATCCTTACTGCTATATGAATAAAGATCTGTATCGATATTTTTGGCCATACTGACTGCAACTAACTGCGCTGCAACGCTGGTGGCCTAGAGGTAATCCCGAGGTATGAATAAGAGTTACATTTTAGTCTTAATATAATAGGTTCTTCAAAAAAACAGTGTACAGATTTATAAAGGGTCGGCAACGCGCATGTGACACCTCTGGAGTTACAGGCCTTCATAGCTAACTGCTTACCATCAGGCAGGCCGTATGCTTGTTTGCCACCGACGTCGTATAAAAATAAAACAACTCCATGGTTTTCTTTCAGATGAAAGCTACAACGGTACGATTACCGTGACGGTAAGATTACCGTGCGATAGAAAATCCGAGACTTTGTTATCATACAAACGTAAAATATGTGAGGTTTAATAAATCATACGGCTTATGTTTATCAGGGATAATGTAGGATTGAAATGGTAGAAAAAAAAATCAATTCGTTACTTGTTTCGTAACCAAATCACCGGCATAATGTTATAAGTAGGGTGTAAGCTATTCGGTTGTAGTTTTCAGTAAGGTACGAAATAAATAAAAAAAAACTAGTAATTACAGGACATAATTTAAAAATTAAACCAATTTGATTTATAGGCCACTTCGTTCCTTGTCACAGTGATAAATCATATGAAAGACGCAAAAGATCTCTTATTAACGTCACTGTGACAAGGTTCGAAGTGGCCTAGAAACCAAATTGGTTGACTATACATCTGTGTAAGAACATAGATTGACTGAGCCTCACGGTAAGCTCAAGAAGGCTTGTGTTGTGGGTATTCAGCCAACGATATATATAATATACAAATACTTAACTACAGATATAAAACACCCAATGACTCAGGAACAAATATCTGTGCCCATCACACAAATAAATGCGATTACTAGGATTTGAACCAAGGACCATAGGCTTCTAGAGGCAGGGTCACTACCCACTAGGCCAAACCGGTCGTCAAATACAAAATACTTAAATACATATATAAAACACCCATGACTCACGTACCTACAAATATCTGTGCTCATCACACAAATAAATGTCATTACTAAGATTTGAACACAGGACCACCAGACCTCAGGGTCACTACCCACTAGACAAACCTGCCGTCGTAAGGTGGTTCTCACACTCCTGCCCATCGCTTGCACTTTTGTCTTGCTGCATCTATGGAAATGCATAGCGCCATCTCGTTCCCATGCCGTCGCCGTATACCGGACCACCTAAGCCACCTAAGAGGGAGGTACGACAGTCAGTACCCTTACCATGAGTTATGACTTTTTTTTTTTATGTCATAGGCGGCAAACGAGCAGACGAATTGCCCGATGGTAAGCAACTACCGTCGCCCATGGGTACCCGCAACACCAGGGGAGTCACAAGCGCGTTGCCGGCCTTTAAGGGGGGTTAGAGCTCTGAAAACCTTACTCACCATCAGGAACACAACACTACATACCTGAAAGCTAGCAGTGCTATTATGGCTGTGGTCTTCTGTAAGGAGGAGGTACTTCCCCAGTTGGGCTGCCCCAGATTCAAGCGTGATGGTCATCGCTGTGCCCTACCTCTCATTGTTGGACGCAGTTTAAGGACATACCCGCTACCACGACTTTGAGGTTTTCGATAACGAGTATCGAGTTTACTATCTGTGCATCTCGTTCGCACTAAAATAGTACAAGCGAACAGCGTACATGCTTCTCTCAAACTGGAAACTAGAACGATCATCACCAGACCCTGTTATCAAGCGGGCAGTTTGGTGGCTAGTGACATTAGTGATGTAGCCACAATGTCAATAAAAAACTTTATTAGAAAGTTTCTTGACGCTGTCACTAAAGCACTATCTAAATATATATAACTCAAAGGTGACTGACTGACATAGTGATCTATCAACGCACAGCCCAAACCACTGGTCGGATCGGGCTGAAATTTGGCATGCAGGTAGATGTTATGACGTAGGCATCCGCTAAGAAAGGATTTTGATCAATTCTATCCCCAAGGGGATGAAATAGGGGATGAAAGTTTGTATGAAACTTTGTCAATTTTAAACCGATCGGGCTGAGACTTTAAACACTTTTTAACGCGTGCGAAGCCGCGGGCAAAAGCTAGTATCAAATAAAATCACTTCGATGACATTTATTGTAATAAAACCAAACGATCTCTTTACAACCAGTTTATGCAGGTTTAGAAAACCCATATCTAAATATTTAATTGCTCATTCCCTTCTTTCATCTTCTCATACTGATAAGATTAATACGGATAATGAGCGTGCACCGTGTTACTTCTGAGCAGACCTAGTATAGCTTCTTTGGACATACTCATAAAAAAAACTTGATATAATAGTATATTACGTACCCAGGGCGGTAAAACAATGAATGGCTCAGATCGCAGGTCAAAAAACAAGCGATCTGAGGCCTTCTTTATTACCGCCCCTGGTGCGTACTTAGTTTTACGTCTTCATCTGGGTGTAAAGTGAGATTTTCCGCTGCGTCCTAGGGCGGTAAATCTCTCTTACCGCCCATTGTGACGTAAAAGTTTTTTGTTGACACTACCCACTAAACTGCTCGCATGATAACGGGCTCCAATTCTCACCCGCAACCGTCCACTGCTGGACAGTGGACAGAGGCCTCTCTCATGGACAGCCACTGGCAGTTGCTAGGCTGGGGTCTTTTGGACGCAATACACGGAGTCGTATTGAAAATATTGCTTTTCGAAGTGAAAGTCAAAGTGCGAGTATAAAATGGAATTCGCTCCCTTCGTCTGTATTCCCGGAAAGATATAAATGGGGTAATTTCAAGGCAAGAGTGAATAAGCTGTTACTGAACCAGCGTGCTACACCCTCGACCTCGTCGACACTTACCGTCAGGTGTGACTGAGGTCAAACGCTAGTCGGTCTTTTATAAAAAAAAGAGTATTTTAGTCGAAGGATTTAGATAGTACAAGTTAATATGTACAGTCAGCATCAGAAGTGGCTAAGCGGTTAAGGTGTTCAAAATGAGGTCAACACATCTCTATTATTAAGAGAATAAGAGCGCGTGTAGGTTATTTTGAACACTTCACCCGCTCAGCCACTTTTGCTGCTGTCTGTACGAGTACTTATCCATTTATTTTTACTTTGAAAATTAAATCATATTATAACATATGGCTACTCTGTGGTTTCTAGAATGGTTTAGAAAGGGGTAGCACATTGTTATCGATGAATTCTCAATCTAAATTTGAGACATCGATGCCGTAAAAAGGGTCAATACTCTTCGGTAGATGTCGCTACACGTCACCCGTAATGACGTATATACCAAGAAGGATAAGATAGAAAAATTTGACACGTCTAAGCGGCGCTCGTATAGCACAACTGGTAGTGCACTGGGCTAGTGATCCAGTGGTTGTGGGTTCGAGTCCCGCTGCGAGTCAAATTTTTCTATTTTTCTTTCGACTTAAATATCTTTGATATGCTAGCAGACGTTTCTGCTTAATATAAAAATAATTTCTAGAATCATAGCGATCATACAAAAATCCCAAGCCTAGTTATATCTGCATGGGGTTTATGCTATAATCGCCACGCCTAGCAGGCGGGTTGGCAATTTCAGTATGATCCAGCGGTCTCCAGAGATGCTTCCGTCTATCCGTCGGTGGTTTCAGTTCGTAGTTTTAATACCCTGGTCGTTCTGGTGAAATCTTGCAACTCGAAGAAGCATATATCTTTAACCGATTGAGCTGAAATAGCACACTTATATAAGTTCGGTGACAATGCAATTTTATGGTACCACTTATCTGATGCTGGAGCCAGAAGGAAACCATAGAAATTCCTAAAATACACAAGACAAACCCGTGGTGTTTAGAGTCGTCAGAATCCTCTCGACGAGTAGTTGATAATTGTGCAAAAAAGTACAGTCGGCAATAAAACCATGTACAGTCACCAGCAGAAGTGGTTAAGCGTTTGAGGTGTTCAAAATGAGGTCAACACATCTATTGTCAAGAAAATATGAACGCGTGTAGGTCATTTTGAACACTTCAACCGGTCAGCCACTTTTTTTTTTTTTTTTTTATGACATAGGCGGGAAACGAGCAGACGGATTGCCTCGTGGAAAGTAATTACCGTCGCCCATGGGCACCCGCAACACCAGGGGAGTCACAAGCGCGTTGCCGGCCTTTAAGGGGGGTTGGAGCTCTGGGAACCTTACTCACCATCAGGAATACAGCACTACATACCTAAAAGGTAGCAGTGCTATTATGGCTGTGGTCATCTATAAGGAGGAGGTACTTCCCCAGTTGGGCTTCTCCAGATTCAAGTGTGATGGTCATCGCTGTGCCCTACCTCTCATTCTTGGACGTAGTTTAAGGACATACCCGGGTCCAAAAACTTTTTCTGCTCACTTTACCAGAAATTACATTTTTACAGAAATGTATATGTAACTGATTTTTTTTTGTTTCAGAGGTCATTGCCCCCCAACAATGTGATTGGCATTTAAATGCATAACGAGTACGCTGATAGCATCATGGCTGACTGTGAGTTATCATCACACACATACATATAATATATATCACGTCATTATCATTTGGTCTGTGTTGACAATATGTAGTACACATGGAAAGGTACCTTATGGCGCTTGGCGCTTTTGTTTTAATGACATAGGCGGCAAACGAGCGGTCGGATTGCCTGGTGGTAAGTAATTACCACCATTAGTCACAAGCGCGTTGCCCGCCTTTAAGGGGGTTGGAGCTCTGGGAACCTTACCATCAGGAACACAACACCACATACCTGAAAGGTAGCAGTGGTATTATGGCTGTGGTCTTCTGTAAGGAGGTACTTCCCCAGTTGGGCTGCCCCAGATTCAAGCGTGATGGTCATCGCTGTGCCCTACCCACAGAGAACTACCTATAGAGTCGCAATGTTGTTCATTTTGTTCGCGATACAAGCTGCCAACACAAGAGGTGAATCGTGAGGGGCGGGAGGGCGTTAACGTCGCTGCGATAGGTTGTCTCAAGGACGACGCGCGGCCGCTTGAGCGTGTAGTGATGGGACATGTTTTTTACCGGAAACCTAACCGGTAGTCATTTATGTTTGGTAAACAAAAGTAACTATAAATATAAATCAGTAGGTATAGTAATATTATTTTAACTTACTTCAAAAGTATAGGTTAAAATACTAAGGGTGTAATAATCTAAAAATTAAATGTGTATGACAGTAATAAGATCCAGAAAAGAGTACAAATTACGATGCGAAATGGTACAATTTTTTTGACCAAAATATCGATTATAATATTATGTACGAGAGTGGTTTGTTTGTTCATAAACCACTCTCGTACATATCATAATGTGGGTTGGAATAACTTCTATAATTAACAGCCTATTTTAAAAAATGTCTTTTTGAATTAATTAATTAGTTATTAATTAAATTGTTATTGTATGTAAATAGTGCATTACTGCAAATACTAGTTATCCTGGATGAGTATCAGTTAGGCGACCGGACTGAAGGTGAGGAACGAGGCCAGAATATCACTTGCTGTCTAAACAGTCCCTAATTCAAAAATAGGACAAATTGTATGAATGGAATCTTGCAAATATATTAAAGTTAATACGTAATTTGTATTTTTATAAAAGTACAAGGGTTTCAAATAAAATACATATTTAATCACTAGAGATACATTATTCGTATGTTGTTTGTGTAGAGTGTAGACCATAGCTGTGCCCCCTAAGGGTTCTCTGTAGACCACCTCGGCCACCATGGACTCCCGTGTTCTTCGGGCGCTGGCCGCTTGTCCCGCCATGCTACGTTAAGTTAAACTATATTCTCAGAAGGGCGCTTGTCAGCGCGAACATCCCCGCCACTCTGGTACACCAGATTGTGCGGGGTCAGATGTCGTTAATACCCGTTGTTGGAGAATGGGTCGCGCACTGGTGTGCTATTCTATGACACTAGACCCAAGGACTCACCAAGTGGATTCTAAAAAGCCCCCATAACATACCTCTATCTCAAACCAGCTATGAGTGCCCTGGGACTTCCTCGAAGTTCATCATCAGGCCCATTCTATGACACTGGACCCAAGTACTCACCAAGTGGATTCTAAAAAGCCCCCATAACATACCTCTATCTCAAACCAGCTATGAGTGCCCTGGGACTTCTTCGAAGTTCATCATCAGGCTCATTCTATGACACTGGACCCAAGGACTCACCAAGTGGATACTAAAAAGCCCCCATAACATACCTCTATCTCAAACCAGCTATGAGTGCCCTGGGACTTCTTCGAAGTTCATCATCAGGCCAATTCTATGACACTGGACCCAAGTACTCACCAAGTGGATTCTAAAAAGCCCCCATAATAAATAAATAAATAATAAATAATAAATATTTTCGGGACAATCTTACACAAATCGACCTAGTCCTACGGTAAGCTCAGTAAGGCTTGTGTTGTAGGTACTAGACGACGATATATATAATAGATAGATACATATAAATACTTAAATACATAGAAAACACCCATGACTCAGGAACAAATATCTGTGCTCATCACACAAATAAATGCCCTGACTGGGAATCGAACCCAGGACCATCAGCTTCATAGGCAGGGTCACTACCCACTAGGCCAGACCGGTCGTCAAACCCCATAACATACCTCTATCTCAATCCAGCTATGAATGCCCTGGGACTTCTTCGAAGTTCATCATCAGACCCATTCAATGACTCTGGACCCCAAGGACTCACCAACCCCCTCTAGTCCACTACATAACTCTACATAAAACTAAGTATGCACATATTCTACTACTACTAGTTAGTATTAAATATAATATACTATATAAACTACTGAAATATAAATATATACTCGTATATATATATATATATATATATATATATTTAGTGCGTATCCCTGATTTCTATTATATTTTGTAAATTCGGTACACCTTCGGTAATCCTAAGCACACGATTACGGTTAATACGGTAACGACATCAGCACATCACTAGAGCTACACGTGGCTTTGTAAGACAGGAATAGCACACTGTATTTACAATATGATGAAAAGAGACGAACAAACTATCTACTTCTGTAAGCGACCAGTATAAATGAACTCCGCTAGGAACAAATAATTTTTCAATAATATAATCATTTTGACTTATTTGTGGAATGTTATACCATCTTTCTTGTAATTTGTTGTCTTAGAATTTTTACCACACCATCTTACAGTACAATGACACATGATGTCAACGTTTTTAGGGTTCCGTACCTCAAAAGGAAAAAACGGAACCCTTATAGGATCACTTTGTTGTCCGTCTGTCCGTCCGTCCGTCCGTCTGTCAAGACCCTTTTTCTCAGGAACGCGTGGAGGTATGAAGCTGAAATTTATATCGATTACTCAGGTCTACTGTCCCTTGAAGCTGTGAAAAAATCAAACTTCTAAGCCAACGCAATCAAAAGATACAGCCGTTTATGCCGCAAATTTTCGACACTTGCAAGGGAATCAAAACCTACAGGGTGCTTCCCGTGAACTCAGAATCTTGAAATTTGGTACGAAGCAACGTCTTATAGCATAGATAAAGGAAAAATTACGAAAACCATAAATTTTTAGTTACATCACATAATATATTTTTTTTTAATAATTTTAAACTTACTACCCCTTTCCTCATAAACGCGTAGAGGTATTAAATTGAAATTCATACCAAATACTCAGGTCTATAATACCTTTAAGCTGTAGCAAAATCAAACTTCTATGTCAACGCAATCAAAAGAAACAGCAATTTAAGCTGCATATTTTGAAACTCGCAAGTACTCGCAAGGGAATCAAAACCTAAAGGGTACTTCCAGTCGACCTAGAATCTTGAAATTTGGCATGAAGCAACGTTTTATAGCACACATAAAGGAAAAATTCCGAAAACCTTAAATTTTTAGTTACATTACAAAATATAAAATAAAGGATTACTTAAACGATAAAGAGATCTTTGTCTTAAATTTATGCTCCTCCATCTTTCCCCATTGTAATGTTATGAATTTCATTTTGCAATAAAAATACCATAGTTATGACTCGATTGTCGTAATGAACGAACTTTGTAAACCTTGCAGGTTTGTACGGAACCCTCGGTGCGCGAGTCCGACTCGCACTTGGCCGGTTTTTATTATAATTATCTATTTTTTAGTGTAGTAACAATGTGCACTGCGCGCAGGTCAGATACTTGGACGCAACTGAACGGCACTGCGCGCGACCGGGAATTATATAAGCCTTGTATGCCATACGGACTGATGATCGTCAGTGCCCTGCAATACTTGTCTATAGGTTTACTGGTCTGTGGCCCTACCTCTCATACGCTATTGTTAATGACGCTTCAATACTAATACAACGTAAACGCCAAGCGCCATAAGGTACCTTTCCATGTGGCCTAACACATATATTTGTACCTAATTATTATGCAATAAATCTTTATTTACAATATTATGAAAACTATGAGTACTTAACTAGTTATTGCATTAAATCCAAAAACAGCCCTTAAGGCATTGTACCAAGGATGCTGGCGGCTCCTCCTTGTATCGCAATGCTGATACGTTGTGCGAGGAAGCCGCCAGCTCTTCGGTCGCCAGTTATATCAACCAGGCGCTTCGCGATTTCTGCAAAAAGTTTGTGCGCTCTGGGACCCCATGGACCTAGCGTCTCTACGCCAAATGGTACAAAATGGTACTCTATGCCCAGGCTCTTATATTTGTTACATTTAAAAAATTCCGAGTTCGAGTCTCGCCCGATTATTCGCTCGAGAGATTTCGTAAAATGTCTGTGTTTCATCAATTATTTTCGTATGGTAGTCTATGCCAAGTTGCCAACTGAGTATTAGGATGCTGAGCGGTTCCCAAGCTTTATTGAGCCAAATTGAAAAATACTAGAATGATGATGATGATGATATGTTATTTTTTTTTTACAGGCGAAACCACAGAGATGCTCGAGAAACCCTTGAAGTAAGTATTTAATGATAATTTTTATTTTGAAAAACAGGATAACAAATGTGGAAACAGTAACATTATATATAATTAACTAATAACGAAAAATAAAATCTTATAAATAATAAACCTGTCCCAGGTCTCGGTCACTGGGTAGGGTGCCCAGAAGGCTGGCCGCATTCCCGCGTTGGATCGCAACGCTGATCCTCTGGGCGAAATAGTGACCAGCCCTCTGGTCACCAGAAGCCTCAATAAGGCGCGACGCAATCTCTTTGTAGAGACGTCGGGGTTTCAACCCAGGGTTTCAACCCCAAACGCCGCAAACATGAAGCTACTTAATTAGTATTTAATTAGTTTTTATATATTCTGAAAATTTAATTGCACAAAGTGAGTTCACATTGTTTAATTTGTTATCACACATCATATATTCTGAAACAGCATCCTCAAGATGATTTCAGATCATGTGTGCTGTCCTATATTGAATACAATGATTTTAAATGTTAAATCTAATATAGTTTTTAAGTACTTACTTTAATTACAAGCCTTTACTAATAAAATAAAATGAGATCATTGTTATCTTAATGAAAATAAATGATTTATTAGAATTTTGAAAAAAATACGGCACAAAGTGAGTTCTAATTGTTAAATTCGTTTTTAAGTATGTATTCTGAAAATTTCTTTGCAAAAATTTATTTTCATATATTCTGAATATTTCATGACACAAAGTGCGTTGACATTATTTAATTCCTTTTTATATATTCTGAACATTTCATTACCCAGAGTGAGTTAACATTGCTTAATTTAGTTTCATATATTCTGAACATTTCATTGCACAAAATGCGTTCTCATTGCTTAATTTGTTTTCATATGTTCTAAAGATTCCATTGTACAAAGTGAGTTCACATTGTTTAATTTGTTATCATATATTCTGAAAATGTTATGGCACAAAGTGAGTTCATATTGCTTAATTTGTTTTAATATATTCTAAAGTGAGTTCACATTGTTTAATTTGTTTTTATATATTCTGGAACTTTCATGATACAATGTGAGTTCACATGGCTTAATTTTTTTTTTTTTTTTTTTTTATTTTTTTTTTTTTATTTTTTTTTTTTATAAAAGACTGACCAGCGTTTGACCTCAGTCGCACCTGATGGAAAGTGACGACGAGGTCGAGGGTGTGGCACGCTGGTTCAGTAACAGCCTATTCACTCTTGCCTTGAAAAGACCCAAATTATATCTTACCGGGAATACAGACGAAGGGAGCGAATTCCATTCCTTAGCAGTCCGCATTAGGAAGGTAGAAGCGAATCGCTTCGTGCGAGTGAATGGAATATTCACAACGTAAGGATGAAACCGCTCCCCTCGTCTGGACGTCCGGTGGAGGAACGGAGATGGCGGAATTAAATCGTGCAGTTCCTGTGCACACTCTCCAAAATGTATCCTGTAAAACACAGACAAACTAGTAACCCTGCGACGGTGCTCAAGGCTCTGTAACCTTACACTCAGTAATTCAGGATCGCCAATGAGTCTGCGAGCACGGTGCTCTATTGAATCCAAAGCGGCCAGCTGATACTTGGCAGACCCTTCCCGTTTTCATATATTCTGAACATTTCATTGCACAAAGTGAGTTCATATTGTTCAATTTGTTTTTATACTGTACTGTTATCGAGTGCTTGGATCCCTTGACGCCCGAGGACCCGTATCATAAATCTCTAAGAGATATGCATGAATCTTCCACAATTTCACTTACATACATCGTGACAATAAGCGTAGTATTTCATGGGAGAAAATGAGTTCACATTGCTTAATTTGTTTTCATATATTCTGAAAATTACATGTCATGGCACAAAGTCAGTTCGCGTTGTTCAGTTTTTCGATATACGATATTATGTGTCATTATCTATGAAAAGGGACCTTATTGTCGATGGCACTTACGTCGAATCGCATTGCGTTTGTATTGTAACATCTTGAACAACGACATAAGCGCCATCGAGAATAAAGTCCTTTTTCATAGAGAATGTCACATATATCGATAAAATATAGATCAGAAAGAAAAGATAACAGGTGAACATAGGCCTTATCAAGTTATCAGTAAAGAGCGATCTCCGACAGATAGCAATATAGGTACTTATAATACTTATAGATATGCTAAAATATTTCGCGTAAAATCAGATAAGTTTGTAGTATGAATTACTTCAATGGAATATGAAACTGGTGCAAAATTGTATGCATTTATAAACATAAAACTGTGGTGAGATTCAAACATATTAATTGTTTAAAAGCGGGTAACTAACGTTTTATACGTCGAATATTGCTCGACTTGTTTCACTCCTAGGAGCATAACCATGAGACTGCTTTCTTTTTTTTTATAAAAGACTGACCAGCGTTTGACCTCAGTCGCACCTGATGGTAAGTGTCGACGAGGTCGAGTGTGTAGCACGCTGGTTCAGTAACAGCCTGTTCACTCCCAAAAGACCAAAATTATATCTTACCGGGAATACAGACGAAGGGAGCGAATTCCATTCATTAGCAGTCCGCATTAGGAATGTAGAAGCGACTTCTTTGTGAACAGATTCACAAGAGTAAATATGCTGTTACTGAACCAGCGTGCTACACCATCGACCTTGTCGACACTTGCCATCAGGTGTTACTGAGGTCAAACGCTGGTCAGTCTTGTATATAAAAAAGATGTTTTTTTTTTAATTGTGTGAATTCGCGACCTTTTGTTATAGTGCTTCAAAGGATAAAAGGAGATAATACGTTTGTGTGTTCAAGTTCCGCGGTCCTCATAAACACGTACTTTGTGTGTTAACTATATATCATCATCATCATCTCAGCCATAAGACGTCCACTGCTGAACATAGGCCTCCCCCTTGGATCTCCACAAGTACCGGTTGGAAGCAACCTGCATCCAACGTCTTCCGGCGACTTTAATGAGGTCGTCTGCCCATCTTGTGGGTGGACGTCCTACGCTGCGCTTGCTAGTCCGTGGTCTCCACTCGAGCACTTTTCGACCCCATCTGCCATCTTCTCTGCGTGCAATGTGGCCTGCCCATTGCCACTTCAGCTTGCTAACCCGGTGGGCTATGTCGGTGACTTTAGTTCGCCTACGGATCTCCTCATTTCTGAGTCGATCTCGTAGTGAAACTCCGAGCATAGCTCTCTCCATAGCTCGTTGAGCGACTTTGAGCCTTGAGATGAGGCCGATAGTGAAAGACCACGTTTCGAAGCCGTAAGTCATCACTGGTAACACACTTTGGTTAAAGACTTTCGTCTTGAGGCACTGAGGTATGTCGGACTCGTTAATTATATATACGAGTACATACTGTATATTGTTCGTAGACTACGATATCCAGTTTGAATAATAGTTATTTTCTCAAACATGCAATGAAATATTATCTTTACATTTCTTATAATAGACTCGGAAGTATGGTTTTTTGGGCGCGCCAACTGAAGGGGACGGAAATGGAATTTAGCCTGCAAAGAAACTTTTTTCGACGATTATCCATACAGAGGCATAGATGGCGGGTGTCATAGCAAACAGCTGATGTTAATTTTTAATACATTTCGATTCCATTATTAGTGCCTCCCAAGAGACGCGATCTATGTCAAACGCAGCCATGTCCCGTTTTACGCAGTCGATAAATACCACTCATATTCGGTTGAGACCGCCTCAACCAATCTCACTGGAAGCGTAAACTCAGTAGGAGTATTCCAGTACAAGTCAAGTCTGGTGCGGAAGGGTCCTGGATTTTCCCCAGGCTACTTTCCCCCACACAGTCCGATCGCTCTAATGTGCCACAACGGTCATAGAGCCTAAGTCCTTAAAACGCAGCATATGTACTTAGATGTCTTGAAACTGGTTTTAAGTGTGACCCAGGAGGTCGTATCCATGGCAACGAGAGACTAGTTACTAGGGGATTAGTTGATTGAACCAGGTATAGGTCAAAAACTTAACTGAAGGATGTCTATGTAGTTGTGCAGAGAATTAATATGGAACTTATGTCGATGAATATAGAACGCCGACATGCGTGTTACGTACACGTTACTACTACATATGCCAGTAGTGCCAGTACCCTTACCATGAGTTGTGACATTGAGGTTTTCGATAATATATCGATAGTTTACTATCTGTGCATCTCGTTTGTACTATTTTAGTGCGAACGAAATGCACGGACAGTAAACTCGATACTCGTTATCGAAAACTGTCACAACTCATGGTAAGGGTACAGGTGTTATAGCTAAGTTTTTCACCTGTACCAACCGCTCGCTGAGTTAGACCTATGCCAGATGCTTGGCTATCCTTAGACAGGCTAGAACAAGTTTGAATGTGTCCTAGATTTCCTACTAAAACTGTACTTTCTAATAGAAAGCCAGCGGGCAACCCAACCCCCTCAGTTAAGTGGCAACTAACGGATTGTAATACTTGGACCCGGGTATGTCCTTAAACTACGTCCAACAATGAGAGGTAGGGCACAGCGAAGTACCATCACGCTTGAATCTGGAGAAGCCCAACTGGGGAAGTACCTCCTCCTTACAGAAGACCACAGCCATAATAGCACTGCTACCTTTCAGGTATGTAGTGTTGTGTTCCTGATGGTGAATAAGGTTCCCAGAGCTCCAACCCACTTAGGTCGGCAACGCGCTTGTGACTCCCTTGGTGTTGCGTGTGCCCATGGGCGACGGTAATTGCTTACCATCAGGCAATCCGTCTGCTCGTTTGCCACCTTTGTCATAAAAAAAATATATATATGATCGACTGGTCGCCAATCTTAGCTCTGATTTTTATAACTTTCAGTGAGATTTATTACTTCCGAATGTATTTATTTTATCAAAAATAGACACACCCATTTTTTTTCCAAATAGCTATCCTAACAAGAGCTCACCCTTTAGGGTTGAACAAAAAAAAGGTACTCCCATCTTCACATGTAGAAGAGGTAAACAATTACTGGACATCCTAATACGAAAATGAACCCCACGGTAAGCTCAAGAAGGCTTGTTTTGTGGGTCTCGGACAGCGATATATGAATGTGATATATAAATACTTAAATATATAGAAAACCCCTGGTTCAACAGAACAAACCTGTGTTGATCTTGAACCTAGGACCATAGGAGGCTCTCGGCTTCATAGGCAGGGACACTACCCACTAGGTCAGACCTTTACCACAGGTCTTCAATATACTATTCTTAAGATACCTGTAAATTTAAGATTCCTTTTCCGAATTCTAAGATTTCAACAGTTTAACTCCATCCTCGTTAAAAAAAAAACAATTTTAAGCAGAGGCAGCAATCTTTGTTGAACTTAATAAACGCGTGACACTACATTATAGCCGATAACATAGCTTTCACGGTTTTGAGCAAAAATTCTTCGTATCGTAGACTGGCGAACAGCAAACCATTACAAGTATGACGATATGGGCGTGAATTATTTGAAGCACCTGTTATATTTCTTAGAGCAATATATTTCCATAAAAGCTTGCTATTAAATTAGTTGCAGGCGCTATAATTTTGTTGGTAGTGTGCACAAAAAAACTTTTGAAGGTTAAAGAAGTAGATACACTCGCAAAAACTGGAATCCGGTTTAAATTGAATTGTGTTTTTAACAAGCGTATGCTGTACCAATGTTGGTATGTATGCTACATCGAAGCTGTGTTGGTGGCCACAAATACAGGCTGAAATCTGGATCGTCATCCAAAGTGTCAAAAAGTGATAAGGACGATCATACTTAACAACTTTTCCCATGAGACCTATATTGAATTCGCTACTAAAATCTGCTACTCCATACATTAACTCGCAATTAAGTACCAGTATAGAATGGCAGTTTTATTTTTCGCAATAATATCTACCTTATGTGTCATACATTGGTTTATTTCATACCTCTGTAATTAAAATTAATGTCTCCCAACGTCTTCTTTTTTTTTTTTTTTATGACATAGGCGGCAAACGAGCAGACGGATTGCCTGGTGTTAAGCAATTACCGTCGCCCATGGGCACCCGCAACACCAGGGGAGTCACAAGCGCGTTGCCGGCCTTTAAGGGGGGTTGGAGCTCTGGGAACCTTACTCGCCATCAGGAACACAACACTACATACCTGAAAGGTAGCAGTGCTATTATGGTCTTCTGTAAGGAGGAGGTACTTCCCCAGTTGGGCTGCCCCAGATTCGAGCGTGATGGTCAACGCTGTGCCCTGTGCCCTACCTCTCATTGTTGGACGTAGTTTAAGGACATACCCGGGTCCAAAAAACTTTTAAAATGACCGCAAATAACCCGGAAAAACCTTACGGAAGAGACGGCATCATAATTATACTTGAAAATAGATGACATATATACTTAAGAAAAAGCGACGAGGACCTCCGGTGTCCGAGGCGGGATTCGAACCCGCATCTCCAAGTAACGCGGCTGTATAATAAAAAATAATTTGATATGTTCTTAATGACAGTGGTTTGGCCCTGCCTATGAAGCCGATGGTCCTGGGTTCAAATCCCAGTAAGGGCATTTATTTGTGTGATGAGCACAGATATTTGTTCCTGAGTCATGGGTGTGTTATATATGGATTTAAGTATTATATATATCGTTGGCTGAGTGCCTACAACACAAGCCTTCTTGAGCTTACCGTGGGGCTCAGTCAATTTGTGTGAGAATATCCTGTAAATTTATTAATTACTAGCTGACCCGGCGAACTTCGTAACGCCTAAAAAGCGACAAAAGTAGTGATAGCTTTCAAAAATCACGGGTTTTCTGTGATTTTAAGTACTTAATGTCTCAATCAGGGCTGTGACGATTCCAACCAATCCAAAATCATTTTAATCGGTTCAGCCGTTCTCGAGTTATAAGCGGTTAAACAAACCCCACTTTCTTTTATATATATATAGATTTATTTATGGTTTAAACTGATTAGGTTGCGGTGACTGGTGATTGCATAGAACATTTTCAAAAGTCACTTCGTTTTATTTTTCTTTAATAGCTAGTTGCAGTCAGTATAGCCAAATACATCGATACACATTCTTACTGCTATATAAATAAAGATCTAATTAACTATAGTATGACGCTGACTCCTCCATGAACATCGAAGTTCGTAAATTTGAAGGATCTTTCTCTTTTACTCCAATTAAGGTGTCATGAGAGTGACAGAGGCCATCGTTCGAAATTTACGAATTAGGAATTTCGCGTCGCTGATTGTTTGATGGTACAATACCTGGGGGCCTCGTCTGTGTAGATTATTTTGAGATGTAGGGTTGAAAGTTTTTAAAGACAAACACGCAAAAAAAGTCAAGTGCTGAGTCTTAGCAAGTAATTATTATTTTGTTACTACTTACTAGATATAATCATAAATCCTAAAACCCGGAAAATTTTATCTGTTCATAACAAAGGAACACAAATTAAAAACGAGCCATTTTCAGCCTTAATCCTTTGGACATAGAATTGATAATCGGTTTGATATCACGTTCCGATCTTAATAGGATCTTTGGCGAGCAAACCATTTTCGACTCTAATCGCTTGTTATTAAGTCACGAATAAACTTGATAGTGTTATCATGTAGTTATGCTACTTCAAGGTAATTTGAGTCGTAGTGAGTTGGTTTAGAGCTTATATTCCCATGCCAGTTTCGTATGTGAACGTAAGAAATTGCTAAGTGCTTGAATGGTTCGTGCGTAATAGTTTTAGTGATGGGACGCAATGAAAACAATGTTCATCGATATTTTACAACTACAACTATTACTTACAACAAGATAGTTACCATGTATGTTCATTTAGTTTTAAATAATAAATAAGTAATTAAAAAATATGATACTGAAATGTGGTATGGATATTAATTGACTTGTGAGGAAGAACAAAGGATAGTTTTTATCCAGAAAAATCATAGTTTAATAATTTAATGCTGACGAGGTTGCGTAGAATTAGCGATATTTGCAATAACGCCCTAATTACAAAAATGGTTATTGTGTAGAAAACATGCTACCGTGCTTAAAACAAACATACTTATCACTAGCAAATATAACGGCTTAAGTGCATGCAAATATTCAGTGTTCTAATAAATACGCCTAGTATCATATTGTCAAGCATAGATAACCTGAATCAATTTAGGAACAGGATAATGAAAAGTTAATTTAAAAGTACTTTAGTATCAATTATCCGTTATCAATAGCGGATTTTTGTCAAAACCATACACTTATACATCTACTATTCTATTCATTTATAGAGCTTCACATTGCTTCGTATCTGTTTTAACTATGCTTATTGAATGCTAAGCATAAATAAAAATAGAAAACTTAAATATTACAAATGCACAGCAGAAGTTATTTACAGCAGTACAATTTATCGACTAGCTTAGATATAGTAAGCGTTATATCGATTCGTCCCATCCCTGCCTCCATTGAGCTCGGCCCACAGACAACGTCAGCTCAAGTCGGCTCTCAGTTTAAACGCTCAGTCGCGGCGCGACCACGTCGCTTTCTCGAAGCGAAAGTTTTTCGAACTTCGAACGGTCCGGATTCGAAATTTGAATTAGGGCGTTCGGTTTATCGCGTTTTAACGTATTTTGTGTCGTTTGTAAGTAATATTGTGAAACGTATTTTTTATGGTTTTTTTTTAACTTGTGTTGTTAAAGTGTTCATAAGAGTTGTGTTTAGATAAAGTTTGGTAACTATCAGTAGTAATCAGTGATCGGCACTAACGGTGCAAAACTTTAACAGAACTTGTTGAACTGAGGTATACTAATCATCATCATCATATCAGCCCTTTATCGCCCACTGCTGAGCATAGGCCTCTCTTCTAGGACGCCACTTGTCCCATAGTAATACTTACCATCAAGAAAAATATGAATAACTTTGGCAAGTTACTGTCTAATTTAATTGTATATCGGAATCTCAATATGCATATAGGGTAAATCGCCAGTTACTGGCCACCATTCAATAACTGGCCACCTTATACTGAAAATGAATTCTTTTTACCTATAAATAGAACACATTTTCAAATGGGGTATCAATTACTGGCCACCCTTCAATTACTGGCCACCTTATACTTTAATGAATTCTGTTTATAGGTAAATATAGGTAAATATATTATAGGCCAGTTATTGAAAGGTGGCCAGTAACTGGCGATTTACCCTATATCGGAATCTCAATATTCATATATTTGGGTGTAAGCATATAATAGTTTTTATGGCTCTATATACTCTTTTATGTCCACTTAAAACGTTTTGTTAAAGTTTTGCACCAATAGTGCCGATCACTGGTAATAATACAACAAATATATAATATACTCGTTCGTATATTAGAGGTAATTCTTGAATAAATGACGAATGATTGTCGTTTGTCTGTCTATTCTTAACTAACAAGAGACATAGTAATATATAATGTCGCCGATTTAGTCAATTGCGTACATCATGCAATATGACGATATTTTTAAAACATGGGTCATACAGATCAATTAGGTTCGCGTCTCTCCTGTGGACATTGTGAAAGTTGAGGGTTTTGAAGCCTAATTTTTGATTATTTGATATATCAACATAAACCACTCCCCCTCTTACGTAACATTATACCACAAAAACATAACTTGAACTCATATAAGCCGTTGCCTATTGACCACAGAAGAGACGATTTTTGTTTTAATCAATCTGTATGACCCACATACAAAACGTATAATAAAATAATTTTAGGATAGTCTGTAGTGATGCGTATAGAGCTAGAGGTCCCGGGGCTAAGCCTGGTAGAGGCATTTATCATCAAGAATAATTGTCATTACGAGTAATACAAAAAATAGTTACTTTAAACTCCTTCTTTATGAAGCTTAAATATTTTAAATTTTGATACGTCATTAGAAGTTCTCGGTTGTTATAAGTGATAAACTTAGCTAAAGCATCCGCCCTATGTAGTAGTAACGTGTGTACACGCATGTCGGCGTTCTATATTCAAATTTTGACGTAAGTTCCATATCTCTGCACAACTACATAGACATGGTCCTTCAGTTAAGTTTTTCACCTATATTATGTTGAATATAGGATTTCAGTTTTATAGTATAATACTACTTTATATTGAATAACGTATTTTTTCAATATTTCTATCTATCTACAAAATAAATTAAATATACAGGACATCCTTATACAAATTGAGTGAGCCCCACGGTAAGCTCAAGAAGGCTTGTGTTATGGGTACTGAGCCAACGATATATATAATATAGAAATACATAGGAAAACACCCATGACCTCCAACCCCCCTTAAAGGCCGGCAACGCGCTTGTGACTCCCCTAGTGTTGCGGGTGCCCATGGGCGACGGTAATTGCCAAGGATAGGACAAACGCCCGTCATTTCGAAAATATAACCCTGTTCCGTACAGCAGAGACTTCCTTATGTTAATAAAAAAATACTATTTTATACATTTATTAGACCATAATTTATATCCAGTGACAAATTAATTTATGTTTGACATTCCGAAATTTACTGTCGCCAATAAAATAGAATGATCAAGGTTTTTTCTAAATTTTCAGTTGTGAGTGTGTGAAATGTGAATTTATGACCCATTTATGCGTTGAAAAAGTCCGTTCACAGTCTACGACGTCATAGGGGCATATGTAATCGTTGACATTGGTATACTGTTCTTCCAAAATATTTTAACATCATAAAATAAGGAAGTCTCTGCTGTACGGAACAGGGTTATATTTTCGAAATGACGGGCGTTTGTCCTATCCTTGGTAATTGCTTACCATCAGGCAATCCCTCTGCTCGTTTGCCGACTATGTCATAAAAAAAAAGACTCAGGAACAAATATCTGTGCTCATCAGTCTCATCACACAAATAAATGGGATTCGAACTCAGGACCGTCGGTTGCATAGACAGGGTCACTACCCACTAGGCCATTTAAGTTTTTATACGTATCTATTTATTATATATATATCGTCTTCTAGTACAGTCATATAGTTGGTAGCATCCAAAGTACCCCTAAAGTGTAGTACACCATAGAATTTATACCGTGTACCGAACTGTTGACTACTTTGAATGCTGCATCACCACATCTGTAAATTCTCTCCGTAAAACAATGGCGTTCATGCCAGAGGCAATGCCCTCATCGACACGCTGGGCAGGCGTGTTGGCGATCGCATTAAATAAGGCATACCGGAAGAACACTGCTGCCCATTCCCTGGCCTACGGAAGCTTCAAATGGTCTGCATCTTGTACAGTCGCTATCAGATATATCGGAGCTGTGGAGGTGATCAAAAATATCTGAACATGTACTTTATCGCCTTGACAATAGAGGCGTTGTTCAGATATCTGTGACCACCTACACAGCTCCGATATATCTGATGGCGACTGTACATACATACATGTCTTAGAGTTTACTGAAGAACTAAGTCGATTTGTGTTAAATTGTTCCCAAATATGTGTCGGCACTAGAATCCTTACCTGCATTCCACACTGGCCAATGTTTTTCGCTCTTATTGCGTGTACGTAGAGTTTATTTTCGCCGCACCGACATAGAGGGGGACTTATGCAATGTATTTGGTTATATATGCTGGTTTACCTCGCAATGCTCGGTTCTACTTGGCGGCCGGCAGTTTCGACTGGGTTGCGTAAATACCCTATATGCAGGCGGTAACGTTGGCACACAATACCGACTGAGGCTCTAGTGTAAGTTTCTTTTGACGTAAAAAAACGTCTCGAACGCGTAAGTGATAATGTTATTTAGAAGGGAAATACTAACGCGATGGTAATAGTATATTATGTACCCAGGGCGGTAAAACAAAGAATGGCTTAGATCGCGGGTATTTGTGATTGCATAAACAAGCGATCTGAGGCCTTCTTTATTACCGCCCGTGGTGCGTACATAGTTTTACGTCTTCATCTGGGTGTAAAGTGAGATTTTCCGTCGCGCCCTAGGACGGTAAATCTCTCTTACCGCCCAGTGTGACGGAAAGTAATATTACGTTAAAAACTTACACCCAGGGCTCTATACAGTTCACGACAGGTCTGGCCTAGTGACTATTGACCCTGCCTGTGAAGCTAAGTTCTGGGTTCAAATACCGGTAAAGGCATTTGTGTGAGAAGCTCAAGTCAGGCTCTAAGACATGTGTTGTAGGTAGGTACTAGAAGACGATTTATTAATTTATTATATATAATAGAAACACTTAAATTGACGATAGAACTGGGTTGACCCTGCCGATGAAGCCGACGGTTCTGGGTTCAAATACCAGGAAAGGCATTTATTTGTGTGATGAGCTCAAGTATTTGTCCCTGAGTCATAGGTATTTTCTATGTTTTTGAGTACGTGTATATTATATAATGGGTGAAATCAAAATGATACAAAATTATATTTTCTGAATCCATTCACGATTACGATCAACTTTTACTATACTTTAACGAAAAAAAAAGTAAAAAATGCCCCTTTTTTTTGGCGCTGGGAAAATGCGTTTATGCATCCCCCGGGGTAGGCCCATGATGGTAGTGAGGGGGGTTCTAATGTAAACCGGCCATTATTGCGATCGCGTGGTAGAGGGTACTTGCCGGGTTATTTTTTCGAACTACCCGCATTTAGTCTTATCTACTTTAACGTTTGCACTCAGAAGATGTCACTCGGTCGATCGGCACGAGTATTATCATTATCTCGGTTATCTAACTGATAACAGTGATAACTGATATCACTAAAGTGTTATGAGTTTATCACTAGTCAATATCGCCTTAGAGTATTGATTTTCCTTGTTGTTTTGTGTTTACACATGTAACGTATTAACGGATTATATCTATCCTCGTAACGCCCAGTGTGCATTACAATGTACACTCTCTTTCGATGGAGGTGAAATCTTTTATAAAAGGAAATAGGGTAGAATTTCTTTTGTTTCTTAGTTTTCGTATAAAAGAAAATTCAACCCAATTCACTGCATAGTAAGGTTGGTTTTAACTATTAAATATTTTAGTATGGTGGGCGTTACGAGGCTATACTAGCTTTTCGTCGGCTAATCATGCACGTCTTTAAAGTATGGTTACAGGATAAATATTATCCTATGTCCTTTCTCGTAGCTCAAATTCTCTCCATACCAAATTTCATCCCTATTGATTCAGTGGGTTAAGCGTGAAGAGGTAACAGACAGACAGAGTTACTTTCGCATTTATAATATTAGTATGGAAGTATGGATGTACTAGCTTTTGCTCGCGGCTTCGCGCATAAAAATAACTGTAACCGGTTTTTTTTTATTAAATAAGGAGTTTAAACACAACGCTTAAAGTCTCTCAGTTGACATATGACTCCATCTCCATACAAACTTTTAACCCCCTTTTTGACCCCAGACGGGATGAATTTCAAGAAACGCTAAAATTTCTATTCTTGTTTTTGAATAAGGAGTGTTTACAAAAAAAATTTCAAGTCTCGCTTTAAATTTTACACAATCCTCATACAAACTTTCAACCCCCTTTTTACCCCCTTAATGGTGGACTTTCCAAAAATCCCTTCTTAGTAGATCATTGCGGTATATAAACTACCTATTGTGAAAAAAATCAGCTATCTAGGTTAAGTGGTTTCGGCTGGGCGTTGAACAGTCAGTTAGTCAGGACTTTCACGTATATATGTATATATATATATGTATATATATATATATATATATTATATATGTCGGGGGAGGCCTTTAGATAATGATGATAGTTGATAATATTTTTGTAATTTAAACCAACTTTACATATATAAAGTTGACATGGACGTAATTTAGGATTTTTGCCAAGGTTAGGTTCAAATCAGAGAATTTATTTGTGTGATGAATACAGATATTTGTCTAGTCATGGGTGATTTTTCTATGTATTTAAGGATCTGTATGTTATTATCGTTGGCTGAGTTGAGAGCCCATAACACAAGCCTTCTTGAGCTTACCGTGAGGCTCAGTCAATATAAAAAGTAAAAGTAAAAAACTTAAAAAGTATTTATTAACCAAAAATAAATGCAGGTTAACAATTTACATCGGCGACTCCCACACTAGGTAAGGCCTGTGTCGTGCGAATCGTACATTTAAGTTTACCATAAATAAATATAGCGGCTTACAGATGAAGGTTGGAAGGAATGAAGGAAGAACGAAGGGAAGGCTTACAGAATATGTAAGGATGTCCTGTAATAGTCATATCATCTATATATAATATATAAGTATAAACGTGAAAGTCCTGACTGACTGACTGATCAACGCACAGCCCAAACCGCTTAACCTAGATAGCTGATTTTTTCACAATAGGTAGTTTGTATATCGTAAGCACCCACTAAGAAGGGATTTTTGGAAATTCCACCATTAAGGGGGTAAAAAAGGGGTTGAAAGTGTGTATGGCGATTGTGTAAAATTTAAAGTTAGAGACTTGAAATTTTGTGTAAACACTCTTTATTCGAATACAAGAAAAGTAATTTCAGCGTTTTTTGAAATTCATCCTCTAAGGGGTAAAAAGGGGGTTCTTCTGCGCGTGCAAAAGCTAGTTTATTTATAAGAAGAATTTTAAAATCTTGTCAATTGCCTCGCGAGTCAGCTTGGTCTGTGTGGACCCTATCGCTTCTAATTACTTGACTATTGCGTCTGAAAACGAATAGGAATAAATTGATACAAGTCAAGTCGAGGTTCACTGAATAAATTTACCTACGCTTCATTGTTGACGATTATTACTAAACTTAATTACACTAAATTCAACTTGAAACATGGGTACAATAGCCTGTCCTGGTACACATATCTGGACAATGGCTACGTATACAAAACCGCATTACTTCGCTAAACGTAGCTGGCTAAACGTATATTTTTGGTACTAAGTGCACAAACCTTCCCTTGCACCACGCGTGTTGCCTACCCTTTAAGGCTCTAGTGTAAGTTTCTTTTGACGTAAGAAAACGTTTACGAACGCTTAAGTGATAATGTTATTTATATGGGAAACGCAAACGCGTTCGTGATGTAAAGTTACCTTAAAACTTACACTTAAGGCTGAGCTCTAGCGACCTTTCTCACCGGCAGGAACACAACACTGTCTATTCGTAGTACTATTTGTACTAATGTAATTTGGCTAAACTTTTCTGTAAGGTGGATGTACTTCCCCAGACGGGTTCCGCTCCAGATTTATACGACATGGCATTCGCTGATATGACGATATTCGCAGGGACGCATTGGACGTGGTTTATGTTTATGGACAAAATATATAAATATATAGTTTTGTCTGTGTTTTACAGTATACATTTTGGAGAGTGTGAACAGAAGTTGCACGATTTAATTCCGCCGTCTCCGTTCCACCACCGGACTTCCTACGAGGGGAGCGGTTTCATCCTCACGTTGTGAATATTCCATTCATTCGCACGAAGCGATTCGCTTCTACCTTCCTAATGCGGACTGCTAGGGAATGGAATTCGCTCCCTTCGTCTGTGTTCCCGGTAAGATATAATTTGGGTCTTTTCAAGGCAAGAGTGAATAGGCTGTTACTGAACCAGCGTGCTACACCCTCGACCTCGTCGTCACTTACCATCAGGTGTGACTGAGGTCAAACGGTGGTCAGTCTTTTATAAAATAAAAAAAAACCCAGGTACTGATTGATCATAGGCCTTCCCTCGTGTACGCCATTTCCCATTCCAGATTTAATCTCATTCGAAAGTGACCCATTTACCTTTAAAATGTCTACCTTCCCATCGGGAACACAAACTACCTTTAAGAATAAAGCTGCCTCCGTTCACCGTCGTTAATATGGTCGGGTTTTAATCATTTATCATAATATCCGTCACGCTCCAACGAGTATTTGAGTGGCGGATAGCGCGATAAATGGCAACTATGCTACCCGTTCTGCATTCACGGATTTCACAGACAGTAAATCTACTTAGATAAAATAAATCATTATTTTTGGACCCGGGTATGTCCTTAAACTACGTCCAACAATGAGAGGTAGGGCACAGCGTTGACCATCACGCTTGAATCTGGGGCAGCCCAACTGGGGAAGTACCTCCTCCTTACAGAAGACCACAGCCATAATAGCACTGCCACCTTTCAGGTATGTAGTGTTGTGTTCCTGATGGTGAGTAAGGTTCCCAGAGCTCCAACCCGCCTTAATGGCCGGCAACGCGCTTGTGACTCCCCTGGTGTTGCGGGTGCCCATGGGCGGCGGTAATTGCTTAACACCAGGCAATCCGTCTGCTCGTTTGCCGCCTATGTTAAAAAAAAAAAACTATAGAAGAATTGTTTTTTTTTATTAGAAAATAGTTATAAAAGTACTTTTTCGCACGATTCGATTCGTATCGCCTCAAACTTGCTTTTACTTTATTCGGTAACACTTTCACTCGGAAATTGGATCGCTGGCATAACTTTGAACCAACAGCAACAGTCTTAGCTGTATAATGGTGAACCTTATTATATAAGGCATAAAGTCCACCCATGTACAGCTATGAGTGTTGCTGTGTGAACTAACTATACTTATTAATTTTCATCTATACTCATTATTTTCCTGGAGTCTTTTAAACACAGGCAAGGCAAGAGTGAATAGGCTGTTACTGAACCAGCGTGCTACACCTTCGACCTCGTCGACACTTACCATCAGGTGCGACTGAAGTCAAACGTTGGTCAGTCTTGCATAAAAAAAAAAAAAATAAACAGAAGACTATTATATTAATTGTACTGAAGCGGATAACTCACGTATAAGTCGAATATTGCCCAACATGTTTCACTCCGTAACGAGGAGCATAATCATGAGCCGTTCGCGTTGGCTGAACTACGCAGAAACGAAGCAGGACGTAGTATAATTTTTTATTCCGCACCATACTTTAACCTTTTGAACGCCAAGCACCACTAAAGTGGTCGCGTGATGTCGTGCCTGCCACGCCACCGACCACTAAAGTGGCTATGGCGGACGCTGTCAAAGATGTCCTGCTGACAGATGAGGTTTATATTTGTTCTTCACAAGTCATACCATGGCGTACACGTCACATTTTGACGCGAGAGGAAAAGCGTTCAAAAGTTTAAATACGGGCATTGCTGGCCGACGAAGTCGCGAGGAAAAGCTAGTTTTTTTTTATAACTATACTCAATTGATAACCCCATCTGGTTGTTATCAATCGGTTATCAATTTATTGTCACAGAAAGTTGCGATGATAAAACTTATTGACATAGTTACCAGAATCAATTGTTATGAGTATTTTTTTGTGACTAAAGATACTCATAATACAAAGTATAAGAAAAGAGTAAGTATAAGAGTAGTAAGTAGAAGAATTTAATCGTGATCGTCACATTAACAATGAAAAAATATATAATATTGTACAATAATAAATACCTATATACGTAGAGACGCTAGGTCCATGGGGTCCCAACGCGCACAAACTTTTTGCAAAAATCGCGAAGCGTCTGATTGACGTAACTGGTGACCGAAGAGCTGGCGGCTTCCTCGCACAACGTATCAGCGTTGCGATACAACGAGGAAATGCCGCCAGTATCCTTGGTACAAACAAGGGCCTTTTTTAGATTTAATGCAATGACTAGTTAAGTACTCGAAGTTTGATTGTTTTAATTAATGTAATTAAGCACAGATATTTGTTCCTGAGTCATGGGTGTTTTCTATGTATTTAAGTTTTTATATGTATCTATCTATTATATATATCGTCGTCTACATACAACACAAGCCTTTCTGAGCTTACCGTAGGACCAGGTCGATTTGTATAAGATTGTCCCGAAATATTTATTTATTTTATTACGGCTGAGCACGATTGCACGATCCTGACAATTGACAGCAGTGTAAATAATATAATCTAAAAGATAATAACTTATTTATATTGCGATAGTGTTATCTATCTAGTTTCGAGAACATGTCCGACGATAATCGACGTATTTTTATGTTTTAGTTCAGTTCGGAGGCTCTAGTGTAAGTTTCTTTTGACGTAAAAAAATGTTTACGAACGCGCAAGTGATAATGTTATTTATATGGGAAATGCAAACGCGTTCGTGACGTAAAGTTACGTTAAAAACTTACACTCATGGCTCAGGGCTTTGGGCTCTGTCCAGTGTTCTACCATAAGTCGTATCATACGGAATCTTAAGGCCTATTCAGTCAAAAAAAAATCGGTTTATGACAACATGTATTTTCACTTTTTTTACTTGTTTCAAAAAATCGAACGTGGCTCTAACCTTCTTATATGTTACTGTCTGTAAAAAAAATGATGTTTGATATTATTGCTGCTTAGTTTGTGATGATGTTTCGATGTTACTCAATCACGCAAAAACAACTGAACGGATTTACATGAAACTTGGCGTACATATAGATCAGGATCTAAATTGTGTCATAGGATACTTGATGTCACATTAATACGATGAAATCTTAGGCAGACGAAGTCACAGGCAGCAACTAGTTCAGAAATCAGAATAAACCAAAACGCATTCGTTATTAATACACATCTAAAATCTTGTAAGTGCTAACAGTTACAACAACTATGCCTGAAAGATAATAAATTAATCATACGTATAGTCAACCAATTTGATTTCTAGGCCACTTCGAACCTTGTCACAGTGACGTTAATAAGAGATCTTTTAAGTCTTTCATATAGATTTTCACTGTGACAAGGAACGAAGCCCAGAAATCAAGTTGGTTGACTGTATTTTATAAAAGTCGGTATAACCCCGCCGTCAAGTTGAAAAAAAAGACGGGGCAAGTTCAATATGTGGAAACGATCCCGGAAATATAAGGGAGTTTTCAAAATTTGGTACACCCAATTAGCGAAAGATGTAAAAAAAGTTAAATCACTGTCAGATTCGTGACGACAATTAAGCATTAAATCTTTATGAAGATCGACTTTTTGCCTTTAATTATGTTGTTATATCGATTGAAGTTTATAAAACGAACATCAAAACCAAGCTTTTGTCGATATTTAATGCTTAATTGTCGTCACGAAACTGACAGTGATTTAACTTTTCTTAACAGCTTTCACTAATTGGGTGCACAATTTCTTGAAAACATACATATAAAGAACATTTCATACAATGTTTCATACAACCCGGCCATCAAAACAAATCCGTGCGCAGTATAGTAACGATCGCAAAACTTCGTATTAATGTCTTGTCTGTTATCAGTTGTGAACACAAGGGCTCAGTTGTAGTGTTAAAGTGTTACACAGTTAGGCCACAACTGCTTTTCGTTTGCAATTGAGGTCTGTACCCTTACCATGAGTTGTGACTTTGAGGTTTTCGATAACGAGCATCGAGTTTAATATCTGTGAATCTCGTTCGCACTAAAATATATAATAAATAAATAATAAATTAATAAATATTTCGGGACAATCTTACACAAATCGACCTAGTCCTACGGTAAGCTCAGTAAGGCTTGTGTTGTAGGTACTAGACGATGATATATATAATAGATAGATACATATAAATACTTAAATACATAGAAAACACCCATGACTCAGGAACAAATATCTGTGCTCATCACACAAATAAATGCCCTGACTGGGAATCGAACCCAGGACCTTCGGCTTCATAGGCAGGGTCACTACCCACTAGGCCAGACCGGTCGTCAAATATGTAGTACAAGCGAGATGCACAGATAGTAAACTCGATACTCGTTATCGAAAACCTTAATGTCACAACTTATGGTAATGTACTGATTGTGCTGACTTCGTGAAAGGATAATATCACGTGATCTACATATTAGTACATCGGACGTCAAAGATATCTATACATTTTTTCACCTTAATATTTTTTAATAAGGTTCAAAAGTGTATACATATCTTTGACGTCGACTGTAACGTACCCTTACCATGAGTTGTGACATTGTGGTTTTCGATAACGTTTGTGTGAATGTTTGTTTACTTTAATATTTATTTTTTAGAATAAGTAAGTATTTCTTAATATATTGACATTTGTAATTTTTGTTGATTGCTTTATATAGTATGTTTTATAATAAGGCTAGCATGTAAGTATTTTATTTCAAACAATACTGTATTGTTTATGAATAAATAAATATCAAACGAGCATCAAGTTTACTATACTCGCTTGTACTATTTTAGTGCGAATGCGAATGGTAAACTCAATACTCGTTATCGAAAACCTCAAAGTCACAACTCATGGGAAGGGTACAGGTGTAGTGCAAAACTATTTTCCACCGGGAAAAATATGACAGTACCCGAACTGTCAATTAATGATCGTATTAAATGAGTGACATTTTCATATCTATTAATATGGAACTTTATTGTTTAATGTCAAATATCATGTTTCATATTGACTTTTGACACTAAACAATAAAGTTTCGTGTTAATGGATATGAAAATGTCACCCATTTATCTGATTTACAAAATATCTTAGTGCCAAGCGTTTCTTCCATCTTTCTCTTTTACTCCCATTAAAAAGTAATTAGAGTGGCATAGACAGTCGTTCGTAATTTTTATTTTTTCGTGGTAGTTTATCAGTTTTTGTAGTAAATAAATGCCATCTGTGATACTACTTAGTTACAAACGGATAAACTCACATGTAATTATATCGCATTAGGCGACATGTTTCGGGTAAGCTCTGTACCCTTACCATGAGTTGTGACATTGACGTTATCGCTAACGAGTATCGAGTTTACTATCTGTGCATCTCGCTTGTACTATTTTAGTGCGAACGAGATGCACAGATAGTAAACTCTATACTCGTTATCGAAAACGTCAATGTCACAACTCATGGTAAGGGTACTGATTATAATTACACGTGAGTTTATCCGTTTGTAACTAAGTATTAGTAACATGGCTCACAACAGTTTTAATTGTTTTTGTGCCATATGTGGTAAAGAGAAATATAAAAGGCATATACAAAGCAGGCTATAAGTCTATAACTTTAACATCACAAGTTACAAACCTACGTTAAGTGTTTTAAAAGAGAAATTGTAAAGTAGTACCTATTTTTTGTACAGTATTTTGTATTTATGTCCGTAATGAAATCCTTGATTTAGTTATAAATCAACAATTGATCCTTCAGTGTAAAAAATATTAAGAAAAGTTATATTTTAAGTGCAAATTAACCTTATTATTTGTGTCATTTCCAATAACCCTATTATAGTTCAAACGATTAAAAAATAATTACCAAATAGAACAATGTGCTAGTGTGCGAGTGAGAAAGTGAGTGTGTGACAGTGACAACAAGATGTCGCGCAACTTCAAGTATCAGAGGCTGGGGGATGAGGAGATTGGGTAAGTTCGACCTTTAACTATAAGTATATTTTTCCATGAAATTAAACAGCTAAAACATATTATATGTGACATTATCTATTAAAAGGGACCTTATTTTTTTTTTAATGACATAGGCGGCAAACGAGCAGACGGATTACCTGGTGGTAAGCAATTACCGTCGCCCATGAGCACCCGCAACACCAGGGGTGTCACAAGCGCGTTGCCGGCCTTTAAGGGGGGGTTGGAGCTCTGGGAACCTTACTCGCCATCAGGAACACAATTGCATACCTGAAAGGTAGCAGTGCTATTATGGCTGTGGTCTTCTGTAAGGAGGAGGTATTTCCCCAGTTGGGCTGCCCCAGATTCAAGCGTGATGGCCATCGCTGTGCCCTACCTCTCAGTTGTCGATGGCGCTTATGTCGTTGTTAAAGAAAACTTGATACAAACGCAACGCGGTTCGACGTAAGTGCCATCGACAATCAGGTCTCTTTTCATAGATAATGTCTAAGATAATTCGACCACTTGTAGCGTTCGTAGTGTAGACTCACTAGACTCCATCTTGTTTTCTTGTACAGTCAGCAGCAGAAGTGGCAAAGCGGTTTAGGTGTTCAAAATGAGCACTTCACCCGCTCAGCCACTTTTCAGGTACACAGTATAATATTTTTTGTTTCTGTTATATGACGGTAAAGTACGCGAATAATACTTCTTTTTACAAGCTTTTATTTAACTTGCAATGTAAATACTTACATTTGGGTGAAATCTTGCAATACAATTTTGAAGCAGATATAACCTATAGAGCTGAAATATAGTACACTTATGGACCCAAAAGGTAGCAGTTCCTACAATTCGCGATATTAATCCGTGTTTAGATTCGTTAGAAACCCTTTAAAAGTTTGTAGGTACCAAAAATAAATTTTGGCAGAAACTTATTTACGTACTATAAGTTATATATTATAAGTCATATATTATTTAGGGGAAACTGCTTAAGCGTCTAAAAATAGTCTATACGGACCCCGATAGGAATCGAGTTCTTAGGATGCGACGACATACTGTGTGTAAGTCTAATACGGGCGAAGAATTAAACCAGACATAGGATTTACCACTATAATCATTAACCAAAAGGTTTTTCTTTAATTATACCTATTATACATGTGTAATTATTTTTTATAAAATTTCTGAGCAGTAATGTACTGCGAACATTACGCGATATGAACTTTTGAAACTAACTGTCAAGTTGACTTGACAGTGTCAACGAGTGTTTAACTCGAGTGTGTTGCATTACATGGCAGGCCGATTTTTTTTATATGGATACAATTCGCCCGTATAAAATTTACACACTGTAGACTTTTACATAGATTTATGAACAAATATTAAATGATCCATGTTGGTCGATAAAATAAAATAAAAATAAATAGTTGCTCTTGCCCCACGGTTACAAATACCCCGTCTGACCTTGAATTTTTACTATTGCATAGTGCCTGTATGTACAATTGGCAATTTTTCTATTTGTTTCACGTAGGTATAGTGCATGCGAATACAAATGACAACGACAATTGTACCGCTTGACATAACTGCTTGTTGAACCAACAAACTAAAGCAAATATTTGTGACAATAAAAAATGTGTAAGACAGTGAGGGCGACGTAGATAATGGTATTAATTATGAGTCGTTTCACAATAGACGCTTTTACGTTACAATTGTTTTGTTACGTTTATTTGTTTATTGAGTTATTGATAAAAACATGTTCTTTCATATGCAAAAAGGAGGACTATAGTGATTCAGCAGCTGTTTAGTTTTATATGATTCGTTAAAAATTCAAAGATAAATAGGTACCTAGTGAGGAAAAAAAAAAAATTTGCCACGATTGTTCTGACGATGTCAAAGATATGTAGGTATACAAGTAAATTGAAAAAGTGTAATAAAAATAATAAATAATTTTGATATGTTATAGATCTACATACTATTATAAAAAAAAATACCTAGCCTAAGAGACTAAATCACTAAATAATATAAATAATAAATAAATATTACAGAACTTCCTTACACAAATTAACTTAGACACGCAGTAAGTTCTACTCACAAATAAATTGGGATTTTTGAATATTGAGACTATAAGGTGCTTGTATACATACATATTTTGGTCCCCGGTATGTCCTTAAACTACGTCCAACAATGAGAGGTAGGGCACAGCGATGACCATCACGCTTGAGTCTGGGGCAGCCCAACTGGGGAAGTACCTCCTCCTTACAGAAGACCACAGCCATAATAGCACTGGTACCTTTCAGGTATGTAGTGTTGTGTTCCTGATGGTGAGTAAGGTTCCCAGAGCTCCAACCCCCCTTAAAGGCCGGCAATGCGCTTGTGGGGGAGTCACAAGTCGCTTGTGGTGTTGCGAGTGCCCATGGGCGACGGTAATTGCTTAAAACCAGGCAATCCGTCTGCTCGTTTGCCGCCTATGTCATAAAAAAAAAAGACAGTCTCTCATCTAACTACTACCTATATATTGATGATATAATAAATAATAACGGTATTTTATTAAAACTAACGTGTTGGTTGTAAACAAGCACACGTCCCACCCGATGGTAAGCGGTCAATGTAGCTAATGGGCACCTGCAACGTTAGGAATTTACATAAGTCTGGAATCGTGACATTTGTCGTTGTGGTGAAATAGGGGCCTGGCGTTTTTTATTTATATGGGTGCCTGCACGAAAATTTATTCAAATATTAATAACGACCGGTCTGGCCTAGTGGGTAGTGACCCTGCCTATGAAGCCGATGGTCCTGGGTTCGATTCCCAGTCAGGGCATTTATTTGTGATGAGCAGAGATATTTGTTCCTGAGTCAAGGGTGTTTTCTATGTATTTAAGTATTTATATGTATCTATCTATTATATATATCGTCGTCTAGTACCAACAACACAAGCCTTACTAAGCTTACCGTAGGACTAGGTCGATTTGTGTCAGATTGTCCCGAAATATTTATTTTATTTATTTATTTATAACGCTTTAGTGGTTAAGGCTAATTTAAATTACCTTGCAATATCTTCATAGTACGAAAACCTACCTGAGGTAGGTACCTAATATTAAATATGCTCGCTGTATATCGGAGCCGTGGAAGCGATCACAAATATCTGAACATGCACTTTACCTCCTTGTCAAAGGCGTTGTTCCGATATTTATGATCACCTCCACAGCTCCGCTATATCTGTGGGCGATTGTACATAAATATCTAGGGAAATGGATTGTCCTATATTCAGTGACGTTTAATATCTTGAGGTTTTTCATTAAACGTGAGATTTATTCGTAATATAATAGGAACGCCAATAACCACAGGAATGCGGAGAATGCCGGCTGTGGGGTAGATGTGGCCGAGTTAATGCACGGCCCCTTGTACAGTAGTCAGATATATCGGAGCTGGGGAGGTGGTCACAAATATCTGTACAACGCCTCTAATGATGTATAGAAGCGTTTTATAAGTAGAATATTGCTCGATTTGCATGATTATGCTCCTGGTTACGGAATGAAACTATATTAATTTAATTGTGGTGCGAGAGTCACGGAAATAGAAAATTATACAGTGTGTATTTTTCATACAGGCGTATATTGTAGTGGCGGTTAGTATTGGACCTCGGGAACCTATTTCAATTCAGTTTGTTAAAAAATTAGGTTTTTTTTTTCATACATAATAATTCAGCACGCAATGTATTGCATCCATAATAATTAACGTATCGATGCGTCATGACATGTCAATATTACTTGTCATGTCAAAATAAATTGGCCGCGTACATTACTGCCCGGACAGACTTAAAAAAAATGGCAATACTATTTTATAACACTATTGAACAAAATTATTAATATAATACGAATCGTATTACTGGATACTATATGTGGACAACGTATACGCCCGTACGAAAAATACACGCTGTATATTTTTTTAGTGTACTTTTAATGTGATTTTAGCTTATTATATTAAAGATATTTAGGCTAGTAAAAATTACCTCTTTGTATTGAAATTGTACCGTCGGAAAAAAAATCTTATTTAATCGCATTTCCTGCTTACAAAATCTTTAGTAAACAATACGTCATTGTTTTGTAAACAATTTCACGCGATTTTACGTTGCCGACCAGTGTACCTCCACTTCCGTAGGTACAGTACGTGTAATAATATGTATACATTTGAGAACGTTTGTCTGTGGCGTAAGGATCGAAATCGTTTTCATATTTTTGGCGCCGACTGTACTATAAAACCGACCGGGAGTATGTCGGGCATCTCAATGTTCCGTAGTAGCCCGTATTTTACTATAGGTGGACTTAAAAGGTCGTATTTAACAGTATAGAAAGGCACATACGTCTTTATTGTCGCTTATACCAAAATGGATCAACCTAGCTATTTCATTCGATATGATTTTCATGGAAACTGCTTTTTTTTCAGATTTTTTTGGTCCTACGGTTTAAAAGTTAGATATTGCACCTATTTATTTTTCTTAACGGCAATTGTAACATTATCTATGAAAAGGGACCTTATTGTCGATGGCGCTTATGTCGTTGTTCAAGACGATTCAATACAAACGCAACGCGATTCGACGTAAGTGCCATCGACAATAAGGTCCCTTTTCCTAGATAATGACACAATTATTTACGTAACTTTTGGTTTTATCCAATAGCGGTTTTATAAGAGACCTATTTATCGATACCCAACACAATGGGGTTGAGGCCTGCACTTCATGTCTACGGGAGCTACGAAAACCAACTTTTTATTGTACCTACCACTTTTGTGACTTGTCAAATACTCCTACGAAATTTCAATTTTCTAGTACAGTCAGCAGCAAAAGTGGCTCAACAGGTGAAGCGTTCAAAATGACCTAGACGCGCTCTTATTCTCTTGACAATAGAGATGTGTTGACCTCATTTTGAACACCTCGACCGCTTAGCCACTTCTGCTGCTGACTGTACCAAGGATCACTGAGCTAGGCTGCGGACGGAGATATATAAATACTTATTAAGTAATCAAGGTGTGTAAAGATATCTTGTAATATATTTTTGATCACGTTGTCATAGTGATTATCTGATTATTTTTACCAATTTAAAATATCTCTAGATATCCATGTAGATTAATATAAGTCTGCATTATAATTTATTATTATTAAGTACCTTCTTATAATATTACTACACAACGGATAGCATGGTTGCCTTTTGATCATCTATCGCGCTATCCGACACTTTCGCACTTACATACTTGTTAGAGCGTGACAGATAGTGTGAGAAATGGTAAAAACCTGACCATATTAGGCTACATCATATCCTTACACAAATCTTCTGGGCCCCACGGCAAGCTTAAGAAGGCTTGTGTTGTGGGTCACTCAGCGTGGGGTGTACTCAGCCAACGATATATATACGTACCATTTTTCAGCCGTATGCAGTCCACTGCTGTGGGCATAGGCACACAAACATGACTTGTATCATCTTGGGGGGTAGTTGCCATGCCACGCTTGGCAGGCGGGTTGGCGACCGCAGTAGCTCTAGATTGGGTTTCGACGGACGCTGCTGCCCGTCCGTAGGATTTTTCCCTTTGTCGCCTCTTACGACACCCGTTGGAGTTGGGGTGGTGCTATTCTAGTCAGCCGGCATCACACGGCATATATGTATGATATACAAATACTTAATTCATAGAAAACCTCCATGAATCAGTCACACAAATAATCCCTTCCTGGGATTTGAACCCTAGACCTGTCGTATGTACAGTCGCGATCAAATATATCGGAGCTGTGGAGGTGGTCACAACTATCGGAACTAGGCCTCTATTGTCAAGGCGATAAAGTGCATGTTCAGATATTTGTGACTACCTCCACAGCTCCGATATATCTGATGGCGACTGTATGTCAGATATTTTTGGTTGTCAGTGGCCTTTGTCATGTCACAAACAATTTTGGTTTATGACTTGATTAGACAAGGCTACACGATATTGTATCCTATAATCAATCATTATTATCCCAATATAAATATAACCAAATTACAGCCTTATAATAACGTTATTAAGTCCCAAAATGCTTTCCACCCTATTACGAAAACATTGTTTAACACCTTATCTTAATCTTACACAATTTTGAATTCTATTCCGAAGGTGTAAAGGTCGTTATTATTACAGCAAGCACCAGATTGTGACTACTAAATTGTCGCAAGGTTGTACCTTTCTCTGTGGACGCCATTTTATTTTAATATTTGACCTCAATTAATGACCAGTGCGTAAATACGTACCGCGAGATACGTACGGTCAGGTTAGGGACTTTAATTGTTGAGCCATTTAGGGTTTACTTTAAATTGGGCATGTCATATAGTAAGTATTAAACAAAAGAAACTATGATACGACGCAAGTACCTATATGATACAACCTGAGGCCCACCATACAAATAATATCCTACTCGAATATGTTTTTTACAGTGTAAGAAATAAGGTAGAATCTCTTTTGTCTCTTAAACCGGAGGAGTCAAAGGAAATTCAACTCTGTTCTAATGGTATAAAATTCAAATTTCATTGAAGTAATTAATACTCCAGATAGCTTCGTAGGCCTTACGAGGATATGAAGGGATTGACAATTTGTGGTAGTCCACATGCAAAGGTACCTTATGGCGCTTGGCGCTTACGTTGCAAAGTGTCACATTGGTATTGAAGCGTCATTAACAATAGCGTTAGCGCCAAACGCCATAAGGTACTTTTCCACGTGGACTCCCTTTATGTTGCCTGCAGCTTCGGGTAGGGTACTTGGGGTGTCTATTCCAGCAGGCTTCTACTTCACAGCAGTTTTACATGACTGCAAATGTTTAAAAAATCATTTGACAAATACTCAGTTAGCAATCACTACATATTTAATAGTAAGAAATGTCGAGATCCGTCGTCGCACCAAGGTGCAAGACGTCGGTTTCGTCATTACAAATCTAAAATGGAATTGGGCAGGGCATGTTGCTAGGCAGAGTGATGGCAGGTGGACTAGAGTATGTCCTTAAACTACGTCCAACAATGAGAGGTAGGGCACAGCGATGACCAACACGCTTGAATCTGGGGCAGCCCAACTGGGGAAGTACCTCCTCCTTACAGAAGACCACAGCCATAATAGCACTACTACCTTTCAGGTATGTAGTGTTGTGTTCCTGATGGTGAGTAAGGTTCCCAGAGCTCCAACCCCCCTTAAAGGCCGGCAACGCGCTTGTGACTCCCCTGGTGTTACGGGTGCCCATGGACGACGGTAATTGCTTACCATCAGGCAATCCGTCTGCTCGTTTGCCGCCTATGTCATAAAAAAAAAAAAAAAAGAGTGTTAACGGAGTGGTGGCCGCTTTCGAATGAAAGAAGCCCCTGGCGTCCGTTGGCCCGTTGGGTCGACGACATTCGGAAGATTGCGGGTCACTTCTAGATGAGATTAGCTCAGGACCGGGACAAGTGGCGTACTAGAAGAGAGGCCTATGCTCAGCAGTGGGCGATAAAGGGCTGATATGATGATGATGATGATGACATATTTAAAACGTATTAAGTAATAAAGTGCCGATTGTACATTTTTTCAGCAAATAATTAAATCTACTTTTCTGGTATAGTTCGGTTCTGTGGGGGTCCCAGATCTAACCTAACCTAACCTACTACACTATGGTAGCATTTTGGATCTGTGATAGTCGCAGTTCCAATCTAACCTCACCTCCTTTGGTTGGAACGAAATAATACACTTCAGCAAATTTTTCCACAAATCGTAGTTTTTACAGGTTCTTAATTGCCGTATAGTATATATTTTTATCTACGTACATCTCATAAGTGCTCTAATATGCGTCCAGAAACCGTAAGCCAATGACCAGCATTACCAACCATCAGAAAGTATATAATTTCAGTAGGTAATGTTAACATTACGTACTGAAATCAGTAGGTTATGAATTTAAATTTGGAACAGCTGTCAAATTTAAGTGGGGTGTCTAATCTAGTATCTATAGATATTAAAACAGCCATTGATACAAAACGCCAATTCGTTATGTTTTTTTAATATAAATCGAACGACATTTGAGCTCGAGTGACAGTAGAATAGGGAGTTTATTCGCTTGTCTATGGTTTAAAAAAAAAAATTGACTGAGATACGAAATACGCAACGCCGCCGTTCCAAGCTGTCATCTGTTTTGTTCGTTGACTTTTTAATGTTTACAAGTAGGTAACCCTAGTAATAAGTCATTTCCCTACGGTTTCTGAACCCATATTAAAACACTTAATGAATGATATGTGTGTAGATAAAGTAGTGTATGTAACTATACATAATTAGGCATTACAACAATCGTGTGATATTATTAAACCCACACTCTTGTTGTAATGCCCTTCATTATGCACAGATACATAAACTACTATAACCTTAGTAATTTGTAGAAAATGTTGTTGTAAAAAAATGAATAGACGAAACATAAATTTGTCAGGCGTTGTTTTCCAAGTGAAAATTTTCGGAATGATTTTCGGTCAAACGGCAGGACACCGTATGGTATTCCTCTGTGACCCGTCTTCGTCTGGTTCTTGTAATTTAGTCTGACTTTTTTCGAACCGTCTCGGTCTAGTTACTGTCGTCGATTCAGTTTTTTCTCTCTTGTCACTGTTTTTTCCTGTCACTCTTTAAATTTAGTGTTGGTCATTCCAAAACATGTCAATCAGCCTGTACATTCAGAGCTTGATCAGATCAGAGGTCGGAAGCCCCGACACACTGACTCCAGGCACGGCACATGGGCTAGGCTGTTCAGCCTGTATTAAAAAGTTGTGAGTGTTTATTATTTTTTATTATTACGAGCCCATATTGCCCCACTGTTAGAGAAAGGGGAGGCCATTGCTCTTCCACGTATCGCGATCTTCGGCAGTTTTCTACCAGTATCTGTCAAAGGCGTCAAGCTCGTCCCGCCATCTTCGATGAGGTCTGCCGCAGCGCCTTACAGTTTGTGGGATCCAACGGGATGTTTTGGCCCACAGGTCATCGGGCATACGACAGACGTGTCCTGCCCAGTCCCATTTGAGTTTAGCGGCAGCTTCAGCTACATCGCTTATTCCAGTTTTGGAGCGTAGTATTGAGTTTTAATGCGATTAAAAATAATTATAATTTGTGAGGGTTATGTTATTATCCGACTCCGTAGTTGAGATCGAGGGTACCAGGATATCATAAAGATGTGGTTGTTTATTTCAATAAGGTCATTCCTAATAACTTTGAACAATAAAGATGTCTTTAGTTAACATAGCAATGCTGGATGTTTATAAACAGTGTAGGTAACTGAGAATTTGATTGTCCTCTCAAACGTCTAAACTAAATGACACAATGGTATAGGTACTCATACAGTCAGCAGCAGAAGTGGCTAAGCGTTTGAGGTTTTCAAAATTAGGTAAACACATCTCTCAAAATGAGGTCAAGTCAGGTGTGGTCGAACAAGTGGGCAAATGGCCAGCCTTTTCTGACTTTGTTTTTATTGTTAATGTTTTCTTTATACTGTAATATTTTATTTTAACTGTGCTGTTGTGCTGTTATCCTCTGTGTATGGTTTCTACGGAAGATTAGCGCTGGCTAATGGACTGGCAACATTCTGGGAAAGGACCATTTCGTGACATATTTCTATTTTATTTTTTTATTGTTTGGCGCTTTTTTATGTCATGATATAAAGATTTTCTATTTCTATTGTCAAGGGAATAAGAGCGTGTGTAGGTCATTTTGAACACTTCAAACGCTTAGCCACCTTTGCTGCTGACTGTACCTACTATGAGTTATTTGCGGACGGTGTAGAACGCTTTGTTAGGATTTATTGGTGTGTTGATATATACAGATATTTGTTCCTGAGTCATGGGTGTTGTCTATGTATCCATTTGAACATTATTTATATCGTTGGCTGAGTACCCGCAACACAAGCCTTCTTGAGCTTAACGTGGGGCTCAGTCAATTAGGGTAAGGCTGTCCTGTAATATTTATTTATTGAAATGGCCGAAACGCTAGCTTAAAGGTGAAACGACAAAAATAATATTTATGAGAGGTAGGGCACAGCGATGACCATCACGCTTCAATCTAGGGCAGCCCAACTGGGGAAGTACCTCCTCCTTACAAAAGACCACAGCCATAATAGCACTGCTACCTTTCAGGTATGTAGTGCTGTGTTCCTGATGGTGAGTAAGGTTCCCAGAGCTCCAACCCCCCTTAAAGGCCGGCAACGCGCTTGTGACTCCCCTGGTGTTGCGGGTGCCCAAGGGCGACGGTAATTGCTTACCATCAGGCAATGCGTCTGCTCGTTTGCCGCCTATGTCTTAAAAAGATAAAAAATAAAATATAGGCTATTGCGTTCTGGAAAAGCGTTATAGAACTAGGCATTTTGCATTTAGACAGCGTTATTTGGTTTTCAGTAAGGTATGGAGTATAAGTATGGAGGCACTTCTTCAGTTGGGCTTCTCTGCAGATTTGTGCGAGATGTTATTCGTAGAACGTGTCCTACCACACTTCTCTTTTGAACGTAGTGCGTCAGTGCCGATACCTCTCTTTTGGACATAACTTAATTATGTCATTATGGAGCTAGATAAGGTGGAGGTACTTCCCCTGTGGCCTACTACACCTTTCTTTTGAACGTAGTGCGTCAGTGCCTATACCTCTCTATTGGACGTAACTTCATTGTGTCATTATGGAGCTTGATAAGGTGGAGGTACTTCCCCTGCGGCCTACTACACCTTTCTTTTGAACGTAGTGCGTCAGTGCCTATACCTCTCTTTTGGACGTAACTTCATTGTGTCATTATGGAGCTTGATAAGGTGGAGGTACTTCCCCTGTGGCCTACTACACCTTTCTTTTGAACGTAGTGCGTCAGTGCCTATACCTCTCTTTTGGACGTAACTTCATTGTGTCATTATATGGAGCTTGATAAGGTGGAGGTACTTCCCCTGTGGCCTACTACACCTTTCTTTTGAACGTAGTGCGTCAGTGCCTATACCTCTCTTTTGGACATAATTATGTCATTATCGATCGACCTTAGAAGTTACGCCCAAAAGACAGGTATAGGCACCGACGCCCTACGTTCAAAAGAGAGGTGTGTTAAGGCACGTTCAGCGAATAACATCTCGCACAAACTTGGAGGGAAGCCCAACTGGGGAAGTACCTCCTCCTTACAGAAGACAGACACAACAGCACAGTTACCTTTCAGGTATGTAGTGTTGTGTTCCTGGTGGTAGGTAAGGTTCCCAGAGCTCCAACCCCCCTTAAGGGCCGGCAGCGTGCTTGCAACTCGGGCGACGGTAATTGCTTACCATCAGGTAATCCGTCTCCTCGTTTGCTGGCTTTGTCGTAAATAAAGTCATATTTTTTTGTGTATGTCTTCTAAACATATTCTTAAGAAAAGCTGACGAGTTCCTCCAGCGTCCGAGGCAGGATTTCAAACCGTACGAGTATCTCCATAATTTGATTTGTTCTTAGTTGTCCTAATAATGTTAATAATTTTTGCAATTAATTTTACAAAACAGGCCAATTAAGGCAGTAATGTTGCCTAAATTGACCTGGTGATGCTTGAGTCTTACAGATAATTCTATGAAGAAAATATTATTTCAAATTACACTTTTTTTTTATACATTACTGACCAGCGTTTGACCTCAGTCGCACCTGATGGTAAGTGTCGACGAGGTCGATGGTGTAGCACGCTGGTTCAGTAACAGCCTTGCTAATATATAAAAATGTTAATTAGTAATATGTCCTAAATATTTTTTTATAATGCAGAAAGGTCTGCAAGCGAATATTTTCGATATTTCAATATTCAATACGCTGGCGGTAGATGTGTTTAAACGTCAACCATGATGACGTATGCGACGAGGGATAAATAGAAAAAATATGACAAGTCTAAGCGTTGGTAGTGCACTGGGCTAGTGATCCAGTGGTTGTGGGTACGAGTCCCGCTGCGAGTCAAAATTATTATATTTTTCTTTCGATTTCAATATCGTAGTAATATGCCCGTCAGTCAGGATTTAAAGCAGGGCTACGCTTCAATGATGCTACCTATCTATGATAACAGACCTATCACCATTTTTATCATAACTCCGTAAATGTCATAACGTGTTACCCAATTAAAAACATTATACAATGACTCACAAGAAATGCTCAGAATCAAACATACCACACATTCAACCATAAACGACACACACTATGACATAAAAGTTTAGCCGTTGACATATATATATAAAACACTAACAACCCTATATTTATACAACACGGACGGTATGAAACTAAATACTATTGTGTCTTGACAATAGTTCAAACAACACTATTGAAGTCTACAATACCATTTGGTCGCGGTGCGTTGGGAGAATTGACACGTAAGTCAGAACCTCATTTTGTTCCCGTAGTTAAGGAGTTAGAGAGCACTGGTAGCCTAGCGGTGAGGGCGTGCGACTTGCAATCCGGAGATCGCAAGTTCAAACCCCGGCTCGTACCAATGAGTCTTTCGGAACTTATGTACGAAATATCATTTGATATTTACCAGTCGCTTTTCGGTGAAGGAAAACCGGACTAATCCCAATAAGGCCTAGTTTACCCTCTGGGTTGGAAGGTCAGATGGCAGTCGCTTTAGTAAAACTATTGCCTATGCCAAATCCTGGGATTATTTGCCAAGCGGACCCCAGGCTCCCATGAGCCGTGGCAAATGCCGGGACTACGCGAGGAAGATGATGAATTAAGGAGTTCCATGATAACATGTTTTAGTAGCTTACAAAAGCTATGGTATTTTATTATTATTGTAGTTTTGGGCTATTATTTGTGCCGCTTCGACCAGTCATGGTGGCAGCCCTTTTTATAATTCATTACGGATTCCCATTGAGTCCAGAAAGCTCCAGATTCTTTGGGCTGTAATGTCGTGTACCTCATAAGGTTTCAGTACCTGCCTGCCTAGGTGGATACTTCTTTTATGCATTAGTGGCCCGCAGGAGCAGAGGATGTGCATTGCAGTTTCCTCTGATTCCTAACAGAACCTGCATGTTGCATCTTGTTTCTTACCCATTAGAAACATAAATTTAACGCTATGGTAGCTAACATATATATGTCATGAGTCATGAAGAGGCTTGGTACTTGGCAGCGTGACAAATGAATCTTCTATAAAATTTTTGCATGCCAAGAAATCTGCGTAATCCACCAACAGTCTGGTGGAGGAAATTGATGGTTTTTAACTTCTCGTCGGTGGGACGCGTGTCTTCTTCAGAGACAGTAAATCCAAGAAATGTAACCTCTCTGACCAAACACTATCGATCTTAGAGTAAGTCATAAGCGCGTTGCCGACCTTTAAGGGGGTTGGAGCTCTGGGAACCTTACTTCACCATTAGGAACACAACACACACATATCTGAAAAGTAGCATTGCTATTGTAGCTGTGGTCTCTGGAAGGAGGAGGTACTTCCCTAGTTGGGCTTCTCGAGACTCAAGCGTGATGGTACTTCGCTGTGAAGATATGTGTGAAGCGTGATGGTATCTCTCATTGTTGGACATAGTTTAAGGACATACCCGGGTCCTTATAATTACTTTCCTAAATTTAGTTCTCGGTGGTATAAAGAATGGTGTCCACATACGCAACTTTTTCATGGAATTCTTCTTATTTTATTTATTTTATTTTGTTCAACATCTTAGCGTCAGAAGTTACGTGGGACTCTTCTCTCCCAGCCCTCTCTCATAGATAGAGAAGAGGGAGATGATGAGATGACTTATATTTAAATAGTTTTTTTTTGAATCGCAGGGGGACTTGAACCCACAACCACTGGATCACTAGCCCAGTGCACTAATACCAATTGTGCTATACGAGTACCGCTTGGACTTGTCAATTTTTTCTATCTTATCGTTCCTGGTATACGTCATTACGGGTGACGTGTAGCGACATCTACCGAAGAGTATTAAACCCTTTTTGATTACTTATAATAAACACATCGGTTTCCGCATTGCCGTACGGGACGTCATGGGGTTACAACATTCTACGCCTTAGCGTTTGAGTTCGGAGATTTTTCTCCAAAATCGGAGCTTTTTAACTTCTAGCTTTGCGAAGCCTAGAATTTTTGAAGTTTCCAAAACGGTTAATATTTTTGAAAAATTGCCGGCTGTCAATATTTGTGATGGAAATGTTTGTAGATTTTTGGTAAAAAATTTGAAGTTGGCAACATTGTAGTTTTTTATTATTAAGCAGAAACGTCTGCAAGCGAAAATCTTTGATGTTTGCAAAAAAGTGTAGTCGGCAATAAAATCTTGTACAGTTGCCGTCAGATATATCGGAGCTGTGGAGGCGGTCACAAATATCTGAACATGCTCTTTATCGCCTTGACAATAGAGTTGTTGGGATTTGTGACCTACACAGCTCCGATATATCTGATGGCGACTCGCGGTTATCGTTATTAATGCTTTACACATGTAATTGAATAATTAGCCGATGGCCCGACCTTTGGGTGATCGGATTTTGTTATCTTCAAACCAAGGGGCTGATAAGATAAGAAAGTGTTAATAGCTACAAGTGATTATGATTACTAATAAGCCGTAATAGTTAAGACATAAATCATTGAACACGTTGTATCAACAACCAAGTTTTTTTTATGACAAAGGTGGCAAACTAGCAGACGGATTGCCAGATGGTAAGCAAATACCGTCGCCCATGGGCACCCGCAACACCAGGGGAGTTACAAGCGCATTGCCGGCCTTTAAGGGGGCTTGGAGCTCTAGGAACCTTACTCACTATCAGGAACACAACACTACATACATGAAGCATTGCTATTATGGCTGTGGTCTTCTGTAAGTAGGAGCTAGGTACTCCTCAAGTTGGGCTTCTCCAGACTCAAGCGTGATGGTACTTCGCTGTGCCCTACCTCTCATTGTTGGACGTAGTTTAAGGACATATCCAGTTTCAAATATTTTTTGTTTATACGCAGAGTAAGCTGATATAAAATGTTAATTTAACATAATGGTGACTCTCACATGCACACTAATTCATACTAATATTATAAATACGAAAGTAAATCTGTCTGTATGTTACCTCTTCACGCTGAAATCCCTTAACCAATTGGGATGAAATTTGGTATGGAGAGAGTTTAAGCTACGACTAAGGACATAGGATAACTTTTATCCCGCAACCATACTTTAAAAAGCTAGTTATATAATATGATATTATGTACTTACGAAGTGACCAAGTCTTACCGGTGTCTAAGGCTGGATCTCTCTGGTTCACCAGTAGTTGCCAGCGCCCTGACCGCTAGATTAATCCCGAAACGGTTTTAACCGTTCGCCATACCCTAAGGCCATACACTGGTTTCCAATTGAGTTTCCACACTTGTATTAAATAAATATTTCACGTCATAAAAGACAACTGATGATGATGCTAGTATAAATGAGGAGTGCCTTTTGAAAAGGGCTTATTTCTTTATGTCAATAAGGCTTGTTTTTGTTTAGTTTTCTTAGATAAATAACCCCTGTTGACATGAAGATCTAAGCCCCTTTGAAAATACACTCCTCAAATAATATGTGATGCTAGTATAAAGAGGAAAATCCATGTAACTCGTCTAATATAAATTACAAACATTACATACAGCTAAATAGTTATGTATCCATACTATTTTATTAAGTTGTTTCTTTAACCGGCCGCAAAAATAAATTTGCACTGACCTTACTCATTGTAAAAACTGCACTGAAACTAAAAAGTACTAAATCGAATAAGAGGATTATTGAAATATGAACTTTAAATCAATGTAGTGTAAGCTCAAAATCTATTCATTGTTACTGTCGAGTTATACGATTTATGTTTTAAATACAGTTTGCACTCAACGCTAGTCGTGCCGTGTGTATGGCGAATATGCTGAAATGATTTTGACTTTTATGGTTATGAGTTTAAAGTTCATTTTGGAATGCGGAACAAATTTCTCTTTTAGAACAATCTTTGTTAGCCCGCTCAGTCTTATCAGAATCTCGTATACTGTGAACGTGTAGTGTTAGGACATTCGAATTTGAATCTTATTGTGGTTTATTTAAAGTCGGTTTTGCTTTGTTAACGACCGTGTGAATTTTGTTGGAATATACAATATTGTACTGTAATTGGTACATAATTAAGTTCAATAAGTGTTAATGATGAATTTGCTTATCGAGTAAGTTATTTTATTTATCTACGTACATATCATAAGTGCTCTAAAATGCGTCCAGAAACCGTAGGCAATGACCAGCATTACCAACCATCAGAAATCAATGGAGATGTAACATTACCTACTGAAATCAGTAGGTTATGAGTTTAAATTTGGAACAGCTGTCAAATTCAAGTGGAGTGTCTATTCTAGTATCTATAGATATTAAAACAGTCATTGATACGAAACGCCAATTCGTTACGTTATTTGAATATAAATCGAACGACATATGAACTCGAGTGACAATAGAATAGGGAGTTCATTCGCTTGTCTATGGTTTAAAAAAAATATTTGACTGAGATACGAAATACGAAACGCCGCCATTGCAAGCTGTCATTTGTTTTGTTCGTTGACTTTTTAATGTTTCAAGTAACACTAGTAATAATGCAGGTCATGTCCCTACGGTTCCTGAACCCATCTTAAAACACTTATGATATGTGTGTAGATAAAGTAGTGTAGCAACTATACATAATTATGCACAGATACATAAACTACTATTACAGATTAGCATTAAAGTACTACTTAATACTACTATATACTTTTTCGTACTTTCTGTTAGTGTTTACCGATTATCTCTTGATTCATCATTGAATTTATAATTGACAAGTTGTACCTTTTCTTAGTCGGTTAACACCTCCAATATTATACTGTGAAATGTTATGTTATTGTCAAAACAAAAAACCACAACTCCATAAAATTGTATAAATATATAAATATGAAGGCATTTCGTTAAATGCAACTTATCATTTTGAAAACTAGATAAATTGGCAGATGTAAAGATATAGTGAGAAATTATTTTCCTTCGGGAAAACTCGGATCTTTATCGGAATACGATGACACCCGAACTGTCAATGAATGATCATATTAAATGATTGATATTTTCATATCCATTAATATGGAACTTTATTATTTGGTGTCAAATGTTAAAATGAAAAGGGTAGGCAATGTCAATCCTCTGGAGCTGCAGGCGTCTATAGGCTATGGAAGCTGCTTACCATCAGGCGGGCAGTATGCTTGTTTGCCACCGTCGTTGTATAAAAAAAGAACTTTCTATAGAATGACCAAAGGCTATCGCCAGTATTTCCCTGTGATGTGTCACTTCATAAATAATTTAATTATTAATACCTATATATAATTTATTCGATGATGGTTTTTCCTCATTAAATATACCTTAAGACGGATTTACGAAAGCTTCACGTCACGCATACACTCAGCGTCAAATAGTTAGTGGCAACCAAAGTGGCCAAAAATATCGACACAGATCTTTATTTATATAGCATTAAGGATGTGTATCGATATATTTGGACATACTGACTGCGACTAATTATATGACGTTGACTGTACATATGGGTGAGTCAAATATTTTGTGTGCTTAATTCTGTCCCGTCAGCCAGGGGACAACAGAAGCATTGGTAAAGAAGAAATGTGGCCTTCTACTGAAGGGTTTAATTTGTTTTTTAACAAATATTACAAACTAGCTGACGCGGTGAACTTAGTACCGCCTAAAAAGCGACAAAAGTAGTGATTTTTGTGTTTTTTAAGTACTTAATGGCTCAATCAGGGATGTGACGATTCCAACCAATCCAAAATCATTTTAATCGATTCAGCCGTTCTCGAGTTATAAGCGGTTGAACAAACCCCACTTTCTTTTATATATATAGATTAATAAGTATTACAGAACATTCTTACACAAATTGACTGAGCCCCACGGTAAGCTTAAGAAGGCTTGTGTTGTGACTCAGCCAACGATATATATATAATATACAAATACATAGAAAACACCCATGACTCAGGAACAAATATCTGTGCTCATCACACAAATAAATGCCCTGGCTAGGCTTTGAACCCACACCCATCGGCCTTTGTAAATAAAATGCAACTCTGCACTCTTGTGAATTAGATGCAACTTTGCTATTAGTTTTTAAAGAATAAAACAGTTCTTTCCGAGTTAGTGAGGTGAAAAAAACAGTGTTAGGATAGAAGGGTTCCCCCCCAGGATTTGGGGATCTTAACGACCCTCCCCCCAGTCAAGATCACGTGTAGTTTTCGAGTGATTTTTGTGTTGACACTTTTCACTACAAAGTCAACGAAATTATGTTACATCACACCGAAAACAGTACTACTAAAACTAAAATAAAGTACACATGGCTAGTGATCCAGTGGTTGTGGGTTCGAATCCCGCTGCGAGTCATTTTTTTCTATTTATCTTTCGATTTCAATATCTTTGATATGCTAGCAGACGTTTCTGCTTAATATAAAAAGGGGTAGCACATTGTTATCGATGAATTCTCAATCTAAATTTGAGACTTCGGTGCCGTAAAAGGGGTTCAATACCCTTCGGGAGATGTCGCTACACGTCACCCGTAATAACGTATACCAGGAAGGATAAGATAGAAAAATTTGACACGTCTAAGCGGCACTCGTATAGCACATATGGTAGTGCACTGGGCTAGTGATCCAGTGGTTGTGGGTTCGAGTCCCGCTGCGAGGCATCTTTTTCTTTCGATTTAAATATCTTTGATATGCTAGCAGACGTTTCTGCTTAATATAAAAACACTTAAAGTACACGTGATGTGGTGTTGCACTCCCCCCTCCCCAATCGTGATAAATATTTGCCCCAACGATCAGATGATTTTTGAATGAGCCCTAAGTAACTAGATTACCAGTCAAGTAACTAACTAATCAGTAAATAAATTAACCGCGTTAACTTGACAAGCACATCCGAACCGACAACATGCCGAATAATAAATATGCATTTATGTAAATATAATTACGTGCTAATGAATTGATCACATCGTGTGCAAGAGTGCCGTGCGCTTGATTCAACTACACATGCGTATAGGCAACCATTTTGATTGCTAGGCTACGTCGAACCTTGTCACAGTGACGTTAATAAGAGATCTTTTGCGTCTTTCATATAGATTTTCACTGTGACAAGGAACGAAGTGGCCCAGAAATCAAATTGGTTCACTGTACAGTCAGCAGCAAAAGTGGCTAAGCGTTTGGAGTGTTCAAAATGACCTACACCCACTCTTATTCTCTTGACAATAGAGATGTGTTGATCTCATTTTGAACACCTCAAACGCTTAGTCACTTCTGATGCTGACTGTACACACTTCGCTGTGAATCGTTAATAAATGCGAGGTCACACATGGGTACAGTCAGCAGCAGAAGTAGCTAAGCATTTGAGGTGTTCAAAATGAGTTCAACACGTCTCTATTGTCAAGAGAATAAGAGCGCGTGTAGGTCATTTTGAACACTTCAATCGCTTAGCAACTTTTGCTGCTGATTGTATTATAGCGTCACACTATTGAACAGCCAAGACCACCACATACTTAATAGAATACTAAATTGTATGGAAATTCCCCTCATATGTGGGACTCAGTCAAGTTGTGTAAGAATGTCCTGTAATATATATATATTTATTTAATTAATTAATAATAAATATTTCGGGACAATCTTACACCAATCGACCTAGTCCTACGCTAAGCTCAGTAAAGCTTGTGTTGTAGGTACTAGACGACGATATATATAATAGATAGATACATATAAATACTTAAATACATAGAAAACACTCATGACTCAGGAACAAATAGCTGTGCTCATCACACAAATAAATGCCCTGACTGGGAATCGAACCCAGGACCATCGGCTTCACAGGCAGGGTCACTACCTACTAGGCCAGACCGGTCGTCGTGGTTATTTATTCTTCATATTTAAGACCTCTTGTTGAATTTGTACTATTTAACTTGAAAATAAATTATATTATATTTTTAATTAAATATCTAACAGATCTTTTTCGACTGAAGAATATATTGAACCTTAGTAATTAAATTCTAGCCCGAAGACTTTAATCTTGAATTCTGTGAATTGATCAATCTTGAACCTTTAGTGTGATTATCTTAGTTATATTACCTATATAAAATTTTATTTAGAGATGTAAATCTCGTTGTGTCTGTTGAGACATATTTGCACACAAACTCTTTGCAAAAATCGCGAAGCGTTTGGTTGACGTAACTGGTGACCGAAGATCTGGCGGCTTCCTCGCACAACGTATCAGCATTTTTTTTATGACATAGGCGGCAAACGAGCAGATGAATTGCCTGGTGGTAAGCAATTACCGTCGCCCATGGGCACCCGCAACACCAGAGGCCTCCCAAGCGCGTTGCCGGCCTATAAGGGGGGTTGGAGCTCTGGGGACCTTACTCACCATCAGGAATACAATACCTGAAAGGTAGTAGTGCTATTATGGCTGTGGTCTTCTGTAAGGAGGAGGTACTTCCCCCGTTGGGCTGCCCAAGATTCAAGTGAGATGGTCATCGCTGTGCCCTACCTCTCATTGTTGGACGTAGTTTAAGGACATTCCCGGGTCCAAAATTGCATCATCGGGCATTGTGATATAACGAGGATCCGCCAGCATCCTTGGCACAATGCCTCAAGGACCTTTTTCGATTCAAAGCTAGTTTTCATTATGAAACTTATTTAGAAAAAATATGTTTTCGACAAATAATGAAAAATGGTGATGCCTAATTGACTTGTCGTCTCGCTTTGGTTAATTGCAAGTACTGAGTGTGGTATAAAGACGGCAGTATTTTGAATGCCAACAACTACAGAAATGTAGGCACAAAAGAACTTATCTAAACCGGAAAACAATAAAATACGACACGGATCGACGGATCTGACAATGAACCCGAAATAGCGATTAAACCGGCGAAAGTAAATTCAAGTCTATTTAAAATTGTAATTAACTCGATAAAGTTAGATAAAAAAAAAGACATTTATTCCTGACGTACACATACAATAAACAGAATACAAGATGAAGAATAAGTAAGACATCACGAAATGGACCCAACTCAGCGTAATGCTGGCTTGAGAAGTCAGCGCTGATCTTCTGTTGAGCCCAGTTTCAGTTGTAATTCACTTGTAACTGTTAGGGCTCGCGGTCGTGTCCGTGATTCGTGAACCCGTAGCCGTGCGCCCGGTTTCGTGAATCACGGCAACGGTTTTCTGGACCGTTCCGCACGTGACATTCGGTTACGTGAAATTAGGGTACGTGAATCCGTGTAGATCCGTGTAGGCGTGATCACGCCTTCACGTATCTTAAGGATAAAACTTAGTCCTTATTTATTATATTCCCGGGCGCGGCGAAATTACGAAACGTGAGATAAGTATCCAACGGAATCGAGCCCGAAGCTCCACACACGGACGCAGATACGGGCTACGTGTCACGGTGTGTCACGGCGTGTCACGTGAATCCGGATGCGTACGTAGGTACGTGACACGTACCTGGCCGTGTTCGTGAAATTCGTGTTCTTAGTACCGGCGGTGTTAAGAACACGTAGCTACGGGTCGGCGTACATCACGGATACCAGGAGCCCTAGTAACTATGGCCTTCTAAGGCCCACCATACAAGTAAAATGCTACTCGAATTCGATTTTTATAGTGTAAGAAATAAAGTATAATTTCATAAAAACACCCATGACTGATTAACAAATATCTATGTTCATCACACAAATACATGCCCTGCTGACTGGGATTCGAACCCAGGACCGACGGCTTCATAGGCAGGGTCGCTACCCACTAGGTCAAACCGGTCGTCCTAAAAAGTACTCTGTTATTATTAGAGTAACTTATTTTTAGTTATGTCCAATGGTAATTATATAATTTAAAAAAAAAACTTTTATTGTTTCATTATTTTGGTTTAATCTCTTAACACACAGCGTGTGAACGATTATGATGCACAATCTCTCAATGAAAAGTTACGGACTATTATAGATCGAATAGAAGCAATACTCAATTCCCGGCCACGTGCACCAAAACGGTCTCACTTTGTACAAATTGCCGTGTAATTGGCTAATGTGGAACGAATGTGTTCTCCGATAATCTGTGATTTCATGATAATAACGGCTTTTAAGTCAGGTTTATTACAATTATAGATGTGTACAGTCACGTATGCAAATATATATGCATTAGCCACGACTATTTTATCACGTATCCAAGACTTTAGTATCAAAATAATTTTGTCTTCAATACATGTTTTTGTCATATTAATTGTATCCGTCCATTTTTGACGAAGTCTTTGGCGGATTAACACCGATGTGGACGAATTTTATGATGGATGCCGTTTAGTATAATTATTTTTATGAAGCCTGCGCTATGGGTTTGGGTTATGAATTATTATGTTTAATTTAAATCAATAAATATCAATATATTTATATTGTATCCATGTTTTGTAAGGTTCCCATAGCTCCAACGCAACGCGATTGTGACTCCCGTAGTGTTGCGGGTGCGGGTAATTGCTTACCATCAGGCAACCCGTCTGCTAGTTTGCCATAAAAAAAAATTAGACTTCTCTATACCCCGATAAGTCCAACCACCTTTATTCGATTCTAAATATAAATATATCCATATTTGTATAAACGTAAAATTCTTGACTGACATAAAAACTCAGTCAGCCGGAACCTAAAAAAATCACAGTTCGCTTTTTTTTTATACAAGACTGACCAGCTATACCCTCGACCTCGTCGACACTTACCATCAGGTGCGATTGAGGTCAAACGCTGGTCAGTGTTGCATAAAAAAAAATGTATCGTCGTCGATAATCTTTTGCAAATAGCTTGTTCTGTAATACCTGTCACTTCCACTGTAATTTATAACCTATTTCACGTTTTGAGGTTATTGTAAAGATATGAGAGATGTCACAGAACTCAAGGTATTGGAAAAGCATTCTAGTATATTTCTAATATAAGTTACACAAGCCCATATTGAGCTTATTGTACTAAGTGGGTTTGTGTAAGATTTAAAAGAAAATAATAGAAACAGTACTAAACACAACTTTTCTTTGTCCACAGGGAGACAGACCAAGCCCTGGTGGCGGTTCGGATCCCAATCAAGGGAATGACTTGCCAGTCCTGTGTGCGGAACATTGAGGGCACCATTCGTGGACTCCGGGGCGTCGAGCATGTTAAGGTGAGCTACACTGGATAACAACGGTCTACTCGTGAAACCGATGGTCTTTTTAATTTTCCACCTGCACGTTTCAAGAGGTATCATCCTCCTATCTTAGTTAGTTTTGCATCATCTAACTATAGCTTCTTAAGACGCGCCAGTCATAGCCTAAAGCCAGGGATAGACTAGGGAACAAAGGTCCTGCAACCCGTATCGCCAGCGACGTCGGGTGACATAGGTTGACGTAGCCGGACATCGCCCGACAAGTCATGACCTGCCTACTATGCCTGTAAGAGAGATATGTTTATTATAATAGGAAAAAATGTAAAAACAATATTTGACCTACATATACAGGATGGAAAGATCGAAGGCCACATGGATGGCAACTGCCTTAAATATTGTAAACCTGCCTGTAAGTGTCTGGCGAAGTCGCCGGACTTAAGGTCGAGTTCGTTTGATATCTCGCCGAAAATTGCCGCCGGACATTTGTCCCTAGTCTATCCCTGGTTTAATGAGTTGTCGAAGGAACTGGATATCGATATATTCAATAGTAAAATTCCGAACGTGAGACAGAATCTAGTAAAGCGTTAATTTCAGTGAGCGTGACAAAACTGTGTACTGATTTTTGAGGTCATTATCATCATCATATATTTAAGAGTTAGACTCTTGTCGGTGGAGCAATTTCCATGTGTGTCGGTCCTCTGCTTTCTCCTTGACAGCCTGATACAACACGACGTTGAGTTTTTCCTTCACTTGATCTAAGTATGTTCTCATATACAGTATGATGCCATTATATGTATACATATATACATATTAAACTGTATAGATAGTTAGCGAAGTTGTTATGTTTTAATTTGTATGTAAAAATGTTACTGTTTTATTTTTTTATTTTAGTCGTATGTGCCGCGTGTAACTCCTTCTATGGGAGAATGCGAAAAGTAATTAAAGCCAATGGAGAGAAATTTGAACTAATGAATTATTTTAGTAATTTACAGTTACTGTTTTATATATTTACTAAAAAATATTTGAAATCTATGGAGTTGTTGTCATTTTATGAAAATTTTAAAGTAGGACACTTAATCTGCCCAACCCTGTATTAAACTGTATAGATAGTTAGCGAAGTTGTTATGTTTTAATTTGTACGTAAAAATGTTACTGTTTTATTTTTTTATTTTAGTCGTATGTGACATGAGTGCTTGGCACTAATGTACATCTTTTTCATTTTATTTTATTCCGTCACTATCTGTGAGTTCCTGTAATTGGCTCTTTGTTTTTATTTTTAATGTTTATTGTTTATGTAATAGCTGTTGGTACTTCTTAAATAAATAATAATAGCTAGTGATTTCTAAAGACCATTGGTTTAATAGAAAAACTCTAATTCTCAAAAAGAAGGTAGTCATCTCAAAAAATGGACGATAACGTTGGCAAAACAACGCAGACAGCGAACGGCTCATGATTAAGCTCCTCGTTACGAGTGAAACAGAATTTATGAAACGTGAGTTACCCGCTTCTATACGAGCGTTAGTTTTTAATGTCTACCTTTGTACAACAGGTAGAGCTGTCAGAGAATGCGGGATATTTCCGCTACACGCCGCTCCTGTGCAGTGCGGAGGCGATCCGCGAGCGAATAGAGGACATGGGATTCGATACACAGGACTCCACGCAGGACGAGACCAGGTAATGATTTCAATACACTTAGACATTGAAGGTCTACTCAAAAAGGTGACGGTCTACTCGAAAGACCATGGTCTTTTGAGTAGACCAACATTAAACTAGATGAAATATTGATTGGCTTCTTAGATTTAAAGAGATAATAATAAATATATTGGCACAATCATACACAAATGGACCTAGTCCTACACTAAGCTCAATAAGGCTTGTGTTATAGGTGTATATAATAGATAAATAGTAAATACATATGAATACTTCATACATACAGTCCATAACTTAAGTACAAACACACAAATACGAGGATTCGAACCCGGGACCTCCTGCTTCGTGGCTAGCGTTAGGCTAGGAGTCCTTATTCGATAGTTATGGCATCTATATATCTCCATCTATAAGCCACGAAATTCTACTGCCGCCGTGCTAGAAGTGCCGGACATAGGCCTCCCCTTAACAGCATGGGGGTTTACTTCCATAATCGCATCACGCTTAACAGGCGGGTTTTCGATCGCAATATGTTGCACTGCCTGTGCTGCAGCCTGTGCCCGTCTTCCGGTCATCATCATTATATCAGCCGAAGAACTTCCAGTACAGGACATAGGCCTCCCCCAAAGCGATCCACAAGAGGGGTATTGTGCCACCCTCATCCAATGGATTTCTTCGATCTTTACCAGGTCGTCGGTCCACCTTGTGGCGGTTCTGCCCACGCTGCGCCTTCCGGTTTGTGGTTGCCACTCGAGAACCTTTGCGCCCCAACGTCTTCCCATAATTTACCCATTTTTTTTTCTTTTCTTCTAGAAATCTCCTGCCTAAAGAGATTCCAACAGACCTTCTGATAGACATGTCAGCTGCCGAGGAAACTGATGTCCTCATACTGGTCGGTGGCATGACATGTCAGTCCTGCGTCAACACTATAGAGGGTGAGTATCATACATCATCATCATACAAATATCCCTTCCTTTCGAATCTATGACCAAGTCATGGTACGGTCTATTTTTGGACCCGGGTATGTCCTTAAACTATATCCAACAATCAGGTAGGGCACAGCGAAGTACCATCACGCCTGAGTCTGGAGAAGCCCAACTGGGGAAGTGCCTCCTCCATACAGAAGACCACAGCCATAATAGCACTGGTACCTTTCAGGTATGTAGTGTTGTGTTCCTGATGGTGAGTGAGGTTCCCAGAGCTCCAACAACTTTTAGGGTAGGCAACGCGAATCCACTGGAGTTGCAGGCGTCAATAGGCTGCGGTAACTGCTTACCATCAGGCGGGCCGTATGCTTGTTTGTAACCGTCGCTGTGTAAAAAAAACTGAAGGAAGGCTCGTAGCGTTTTATGGAACTAAATGAAGAGTTTAATGCCATGGCCATGATTTGCAGGGGGGTTGTCCATCGCAGTGTTATCTAATTTGTTTTTTTTTCAGGAGCCCTACGAGAGACTCCAGGCATCATTCACGCAACAGTGGACCTAGCGTCTGGCACAGCCAGGGTCCAGGCCAGCCGCTCCGTGCTAACACCTCAGCAGGTCGCTGACTCTATTTATGAACTCGGCTTCGATGCTGCCGTCAAGAGTGTCGACGGAGTCGAAGCCAGTGGTGATAATGGTGAGAATTATGTTAAAACGTTATGGTCTACTGGAAAAATGTATGTTCTACTAGGAAAAGTAATGGTCTATTGAAAAGACTCATGGTCTACTGGAAAGACTCTTGGTCTACTGGAAAGACCGATGCTTTACATGAAATATGAACACTCCTTGACAGTTTTTTAATGTAACATCCTCTACAATAATAACTCTTCTCTATCACTACGCCGTCCGTTATAAGTCTTAAAATAATCGTATTACCTAAATGAACAACTTAAAAAGTACAAAACATAATATCTTCCTTTTATCGGTGCCATAAGAAGCAATAAATAAAATTGGACACGGGTATGTCCTTAAACTACGTCCAACAATGAGAGGTAGGGCGCAGCGAAGTACCATCACGCTCGAGTCTGGAGAAGCCCAACTGGGGATGTACCTCCTCCTTACAGAAGACCACAGCCATAATAGCACTGCTACCTTTCAGGTATGTAGTGTTGTGTTCCTGATGGTGAGTAAGGTTTCCAGAGCTCCAACCCCCCTTAAAGGTCAGCAACGCGCTTGTGACTCCTCTGGTGTTGCGGGTGCCCATGGGCGACGGTAGTTGCTTACCATCAGGCAATCCGTCTGCTCGTTTGCAACCTTATGTCATAAAAAAAAAAAATATATATATATTACTATGAAATGTATGCTATATCAAAAATAATACGTATAAATTAAAATAGATGTCTTTAAAGAGTAACCAAGCCCACTTTTGTCCTACATTGGATTTGAACTCCCAACATCAGCTCAGTGAGCTGAAATGACATCGACCAAATGTTATGAGTTATGATATATATTTTCTAATTTCAGAACAAAATCTACAAGGCAACACCAACCAAGAGGCTTCCGGTGATGGAGTGCTAGTCAGACCATCGTCGAGTAAAAGTAAAACACAATTAAACGTAAGTACTACTTACAGCCCAAACTCGGGCAGGGGTAGCATCCGCTTAGTACCCTTAACACTACATTTGTCGCGTATATGCGCTGGCCTCATATGCGGCATCAAATGTCCGGAACAACATTCATCATCATCATTAGCCAGTTGCAGTTCATTGATGGACACAGGCCTCTCCCAAAGCCCTCTCGTGGGGTGTCCGATAAAGTAGAATAGCACCAACCATTCAAACTTTCGGGTGTCATACAGTCGCCGTCAGATATATAGGAGTTGTGGAGGTGGTCAAAAATATCTTAATATGTACTTTATCGCCTTGACTATAGAGGCGTTGTTCAGATATTTGTGACTCAACTGTGCGTTTTTCTAGAAACTTCCTGCCTCGCATAGCAAAACTTTGGAATAAATTGTCGTGTGCAGTATTTCCGGACCGATATGACCTCCAAACCTTCAAGAAAAGAGCGTATAGAGATCTTAAAGGTCGGCATCGTACTTGTGACTCCTCTGGTGTTGCGAGTGTCCATGGGCGGCGGTAGTTGCTTACCATCAGGCATTTCGTCTGCTCGTTTGCCTCCTATATCATAAAAAAAACTCCACAGCTTAGATAGATCTGATGGCGACTGTACAAGATGCAGACCATTTGATGCTTCCGTACACCGGGGAATGGGCACCAATGTTCTTCTGGTATGCTTTATTTAATGCGATCGCCAACACGCCTGCCCAGCGTGGCGATTAGGGCATTGCCTCTGGCATGAATGCCATTGTTTCACGGAGAGAATTTACAAATGTAGTGCAAAACTATTTTCCATCTGAAATACTCTGGACTCGACACAAATACGACGGCACCCGAATTGCCAATCAATGATTGTATTAAATGAGTGATTCTTTCATAACCATTAATATGGAACTTTATTGTTTAGTGTCAAGTGTTAAAGCGAAAAATTACATTTGACGTTATACAATAAAGTTCCATATTAATAGATACGAAAATGTCACTCATTGGGTGTCATCGTCTCATCGTATTCCGATAAAGATCCGACTTTTCCCGAACTAAAATAATTTCTCACTATATCTGTACAGTCAGCGTCATATAGTTAGTTGCAGTCAGTATGTCCAAATATATCGATTCAGCTCTTTATTTATATAGCAGTAAGGATGTATATCGACATATTTGGCCATACTGACTGCAACTAACTTTATGACGCTGACTGTACCCACTGCTGGACATAGGGCTTAATTTACCAGTGAGATTGGGCTACTCAATGCGGCCCCAAAGTACCTTGATTCGCCCAAAAGTGTACAGTATGACATACCATTTCATTGTATTTGAACTTTTAGTATTTTACAGCCAGAGTAAAAGATATACGGAAAATGTCCCAAAATATGTATACATGTGCTTTAATATGAGCTTAACACGACTTTATTGTTAAGAGAATAGAAGCGTGTCTAGATCATTATGAACACCTGGCCCGCTGACTCTACTGATATACTGATGATACTGACTGAGTGATAAAAATATGTTAAGATAAAAATAATCATTTCAGGGCAAGTTACCATCATCAGAAAACGAATTAACACGATGTACGCTAGAAGTTAAGGGTATGACTTGTGCTTCGTGTGTGTCTGCCATCGAAAAACATTGTTCCAAGTTGTATGGTAAGTTAACATTGAGCTACCTATAGATAAAAAATAAACTAGTATAAATATATAACTAGTAAAATATTACTCTATAAAAAACTGATGTTCTACTCAAAAGATCGAAGGTCTACTCAAAAGACCGAAGGTCTACTCAAAAGTTTAAAGTTCTAAATATACCGCCATGTTATTGGTTAGTGTATTGTCAAAGTGATCAAGCCTTTACCGGCGACTAAGACTTTCCGGTATCCTTAGATTTCGCGTGAGCTATGATCTTATCCCACCTGACTTGATGGTCTACTGAAAAGATCTACGGTCTACTCAAAAGACTAAGGTTATAAATATACCGCCATGTTCTTTGTAACTGTATTGTCAAAGTGACCAAGCTCAGACACCTGACAGACTTTCCCGCATCCTCACATTTCTCGTGAGCTAAGCTGAAGGCGCCAGCTGTATTTATAATTAAGTTTATGATCTGATCCGATCTGACTTGATGGTCTACTGATAAGACTAACGGTCTACTGAAAAGACCTACGGTCTACTCAAAAGACCAAAGTTCTAAATACGGTTCCAATACATGGTAACTGCTGTAACTTATAATTATCATGTTTTTCAGGTGTGGACTCCATACTAATAGCGCTCCTCGCAGCCAAGGCGGAGGTCACCTTCTCTCCTCAAAAGATCTCAGCGACCGACATCGCGAACAGCATAACGGAACTAGGATTCCCTTCCGAGGTCCTTAGTGTGGACGACGGAAACGGACTTAAAGAAATACAACTGACGGTATGTATATATGTATATTTTTTTTTAACAAGACTGACCAGCGTTTGACCTCAGTCGCACCCGATGGTAAGTGTCGACGAGGTCGAGGGTGTAGCACGCTGGTTCAGTAACAGCCTATTCACTCTTGCCTTGAACAAACCTAAATTATATGTTTCCGGGAATACAAACGAAGGGAGCGAATTTCAATCCCTAGCAGTCCTCATTAGGAAGGTAGAACCAAATTATTAATAATATTTTGGTATTTAAACTTCAACTTAACTATGTATATTTAAGTTGAAAGAAAGTCTCCAGTGGTTGTGGGTTCGAGTCCCGCTGCGAGTCAAATTTTTCTATTTTTCTTTCAACTTAAATATCTTTGATATGCTAGCAGACGTTTCTGCTTAATATAAAAATAATTAACTATGTATGTACTCAATAGAATGCGAAAACAATGTTTTTTGTACTCCAGTGCTTTAATATGCCATTTTTTCCCTTTTTGACGTTTTAATATAATCATTATTTACAATAATTACATTCATTAAAATACTAGTACTTAACTAGTTATTAAATCTAAAAAAAGGCCATTGAGGCGTTGTACGAAGGATGCTGTCGGCATTTCCTCGTTGTATCGCAACGCTGATACGTTGTGCGAGGAACACGGACGAAGAGGCGTTCAGATATTTGTGGCCACCTCCACAGCTCCGATATATCTGACGGCAACTGTAAACGATCCGAGTTCTCTCGATGGAATGTCGTTTTACACTACATCTGTATCTCTAATAAGATTGTCCTTAAATATTTATTTATTTATATACCTCTAATATGAAAGTTTTTAAAAAATGTGCCCTCAAGTAACGTGTCTAGAAAAACGTTAAATTATGTAAGTTTTCTGACGATAATGAAGCATGAACTCTGTATTTTTTCTTGTTGTTTTTTTTTTTGTATTATATTAAAGCCCCATTTAGACCAGGCAAGAACTTGTATACGATTTTCATTACATTGCGGGCTATGGGCGTACGACGAATTCGGTCGCTTTATGTAAACCCGCAATATAGTGAAAATTGTATTCAAGTGCTTGCATGGTCTAAATGGGGTTTAATACTTAATTATCGTCACAAACCCAAAACAGTTAATTCTTCTAAAAGTTACGCTAACTGGAGACATTTTTTTGTGAACCCTCCCATATATGATATTCGTTTATATTACATGCTCTCATTCTGGATTGAAGGAGAAATCAATTTTGGTATGTTTGAACGTTTACAAAAAATATTTACAAAATTTTGATGGTTCAGTTCCTCGACTGAAAATTATGTCTCAGACGCTGTGTCCTGGCTCGCAAATATTTTTTTTTTATACCACAAAGGTGGCAAACAAGCATGCGGCCCGCTTGATGGTAGGCGGTCACCGCAGCCTATGGACGTTTACAATACCGAGGCATCATTCACGCGTTGCCGACCCCGTAAAAACCTCTATACACCCTTTTTGAAGAACCCCATACTGTAGTCCTTTGGGATGACCTCCGCAGGAAGCTCATTCCACAACCTTAGCGTACGCGGGAGGAAATATCACAGTGTATAGCGTTATATCCACCCACCATACTCGAATTCATTATTTATAGTGTAGGCAATAAAGAATAATTTATTTTGTGTCAAAATCGAAGGAATCAAATGAAATTCAACTCTTGTAGCAATTTTATAAAGTTCAAATTTCTTTAAAGTAATTAGTACTACAGGAAGGCCAGTGGGCCCACAAAACAGAAAAAACAGTAGAAGTGGCACAAGCGGTGATTAGTATGGGAACCGATGTCGCCAAAACGCACACCAGCTCACGCACAAACACAACAATTTCTGATAGGTGGTTGGCTCTGTCAACTTAATTAAAAAGTCATTTGTACCACGACTGGGTACGATAGTTCAAACTTTAACATAAGTGGCGTCTAGCGTCAAGTAGTGGAACTACAATAATTATGGCATAGTAATTTGACAATAGAAGTCAGGATTAGCGCATATGTTCTTTCTCCCTTACACTTTTGTAGTCTTAGCAAGAGTGAGTAAGATACCATGTAGGTAGTACATTACGGTAGAAAGATGCCATAGTGATGTCCAAGTGTCGGTGTGATATCGATAAAAAATATATGCGTGGGTAATGTATGTAGGTACGTAGATGCATATTACAAAAATCATATTGATCACGCCTCTTATATATTATACGAATAGATAGTAATTAGATGTATTAGATAACAAAATAAGTAGTGTAAGAGATCTCGAAATTAAACCAAAAATAAAGAGTATTGTATGATTTAGCTAGAAGAAAAAAAGAGTAAAGGGAAGTATTAAAACTTTGTTAGGATGATTTTGAATATAATAATGTATACACTAGAAATATTTTTCTAAAGTAAGATGTGACATAATAAAGGTACAATATAGTTAATTTAATCAGGTAAACGTTACATCAAGGTTGTTATTCAATATTTTTTAACGGAGAAAGGGGGTAACTAATTAGATAATAAATGACCCCGCCTCATCACGAAAAGCCCCTGTTTCAGTATCCTTTATTAAGAAATGTACTACAACACTACACGGAAATCAGACTGTAGAAATATTGTGAACATATTTTTGGAGTTTCTTCATTTGTATTCATCACCATCTTCCTCGAGTTGTCCCGGCATATTCCCCGGATTACGGACAAACTAACCAAGAGAGTTGGCGTAGGTACTAGTTTTTACAAAAGCGACTGCCATCTGACCTTCCAACCGAAGGTAAACTAGGCCTTATTGGGATTAGTACTATTTCGTCACTGAAAAGCGCCTGATCAAATGATATTTCGTACATAAGTTCCGACAAACTCATCGATACAAGCAATACTTCGAAACCTCATTCATATGGATAAATAAAAAAATCGTAAAAAATATTAATAGAATTAAAACTTATGGGCCTCCTAAACAAATATCGATATTCAGAAACTCGGACATTTTCCTCGCACTAGTTCGAGTAGCGTACCACAATTGACATGTTCGAGAATGTTCTGCTGTTTGATGCTAGTTGGATTTCAACCTTATTTCTTAAGAGTAAAGTTGGAATTTATATTACGCGTACGAAAATATTTTTCCGAAGTTGAAATATGTCAATAAATTATTAAAATAATAATGAAATAAGATTAACTGATAGTAAATGATACCTTTGTGATCAAAATTTAAACACGATCTTTGGTTTACGTTCTCTAAAATAGCGAAATAAGCCATATTTCTATGATTATTGTCACTTTTCCTGCTGATCAGTTATGCTTAGCCGCTCGTGACTAACTGAGCGCAGTCTGTGGTACGACTGCGCGCTTCTGCGCGCACTGTTGCCACACGCGCCACGCCCACATTACACTTCTATAGTTTTTATTTTTCTGTGAGTGGGCCTTACGAGGATATAACGTCATGGTGTCGGAGACGATATTTACCTTCGACGTCATTTGTCATCTTACTCTTTAGGGCAAAAAAAACTAATTTAAACTCTGATAGTCACTACCACTAAGGAACAAACGGATAAACTCACGTGTAATTATATCGCACTAGACGACAGGTAAGCTGTGGTATCCATTTTCAAGCCGGTAAAATGGGTACCAGAGTTTACCCGAAACATGTCGCCTAGAGCGATATAATTACACGTGAGTTTATCCGTTTGTAACTAAGTAGTAGTAACGTGGCTCACAACAGTTTGAATTATATTTTTGGTAGCTCACATGAGCGACGGGTAAGTAATATGTATACTGGAATCGCGTGTTCAGGTCTCGCCCGAGGCAGCCTATTTTTATTGATGTATTAGAATTATGATTTCGTTAGTAGGAAATTTCTACTTTTTCAAGCCGAGTCAGGACTCACCGCTCGCGTTGAGGGTGTATCGCTCACTCAATCGGTACCAGAGCTTACCCGAAACATGTCGCCTAGTGCGATATAATTACACGTGAGTTTATCCGTTTGTAATTAAGTAGTAGTAACATGGCTCACAACAATTTTAATCATATCAGGAAATTTCTGTTCATTTGTATTGAACAAAAATTATATTTTTTTAACGTTTACTAATATTTTATTAACGTTTTTTTTCAGATACGTGGCATGACGTGTGCGTCTTGCGTCAACAAAATAGAGAAGACTGTACTTAAATTGACCGGTGTGTCGTCCTGCTCTGTCGCGCTTACCACCAGCAAGTAAGATAAGATAAAACATTAGTTTAGACTTTACTGCGTGCGCTTAGAGTATGGAAAATGGCTGCGAAATAAGATTAAATAAAGTGTGTCTAAGAAATATCTGAATTATGGGTGCCATTATTTAATTGTCAAAAATAAATGACATCATCAGTGCAGACAGATTTTCATCAGCGCCCGAGGCAGATTTTGAACCCGCAAAAGCATTTTTCGGCTGACGCCCTGCCCAACTACATTACTTACACTTTGTATTCATTTAACACAATTCTTCATTCGAAAATGTAATGTCGATAATTTCAAACACTAACGCAGGGCTTCCCAAACTGTGTGCGTCTTGGGGTGTCGCGAGGCGTACCCTGGCTGTCTTGGGGTATGGTTGACACAGGTTCCAGTGAAAATCAAACCACCGGAGGGAAGCAAACCACCGGAACCCTCCTCCGGGTACTCCCTGTGCTAGTTAGTTGTAGGCTAGAGGAGGGCGTCGCAAAAAATAGAGGATGCCCAAGGGCGTAGCATCAAAAAAAAGTTTGGGAAGCCCTGCACAAACGCACATCGACATTATGCATGGTGATAAGTGAGTGAAATACTTTAAGTACGCATATTATGTATAGTCAAGGTCAAATATATACCGTATAGACACACTAAGTTGCATATGTTCAAATTATGGCACTTAGACCGCATCTTATATCTTTATCTATATTTTTGACTCTGACTGTAGACTAGCAAAATGTTATTTTTGTTAAACAGAGGCAAAGTGAAATACGACGCTGACGTGATAGGACCCCGGACGATATGCGAGGCGATCAGCAACCTCGGCTTCGAGGCGACCGTGGCCAGCCCCAACAGCAAGGGAACTTCCAATTATTTGGAACACAAGTAAGTTGCTATTTCATTTTTCCTTCTCTTTCCCCATTGTTGAGATTTCTATTTGTTAGCAAGGGACGACATGTGTTTAACATTTAGGTGGATATGACTAAAGTTTTTAAATGGTCTCCAAAATTCGCATATCATTCTCTTAATGGATGATAAAAACGTAACTTATATGCACACGAGCTGTTAATTATTGGCCACAAGAGAGAGAGACAGAGAGAGAGAGAGGGGTAGAGAGAGAGAGAGAGAGAGGGGTAGAGAGAGAGAGAGAGGTAGGGAGAGAGAGAGGGGGGGGGGGGAGAAAGAGACATGTTTGGTATGGTACAAAATTGTTGTTTTATCATCATGGAAATAATGTTTTCACCACACGAAAAGACTACTTTAAACAGCATATTTAAAAGAGCTTACATGGCGACCCTGCCAAAATACATTTACTGTGCCTGCCGTTAGGCTTTATGAGTATTACGCGAGCAGATTTGTACATAATAATAATTAGCCACGAGGAATATATTTCCTACCATTCTTTGATCTTTATTTCAAAGTATTAAGGTTCAGTTTTGCGTAATTGACACCTTTATTACCGTTAAACCCTATACCTATGGCATCCTACATATCAGCCACGAATGTCCACTGTTGGATATGTGCCTCCCCCAAAAATCACAAACAAATTGCAGTGACTTCCACAACTTGTTACTTAATAGAGGAACTCCCTTTCCTATTCCGTGTAATAGAAAGAGAGTTCCGCTAATATTATACAGTTAATCAACCGACCCCTGTTTACAAATTCCAGAGAAGAAATAAGAAGATGGCGCAACGCTTTCCTAATATCCCTCCTCTTCGGCGGGCCGTGCATGGTGGCCATGGCATACTTCATGGCCCGCATGGACCACCACGACCCCAGGGCTATGTGCTGCGTGGTGCCCGGCCTCAGCTTGGAGAACCTCATCATGTTCCTGCTGGCCACGCCCGTGCAGGTACTGTTTGTTTGCTCTCACAGCGGCCGTGGCGCAGCTCATGGGGCGCATGGACCACCACGACCCCAGGGCCATGTGCTGCGTGGTGCCCGGCCTCAGCTTGGAGAACCTCATCATGTTCCTGCTGGCCACGCCCGTGCAGGTACTGTTAGTTTGCTAACACAGCGGCCGTGGCGCAGCTCATGGCCCGCATGGACCACCACGACCCCAGGGCCATGTGCTGCGTGGTGCCCGGCCTCAGCTTGGAGAACCTCATCATGTTCCTGCTGGCCACGCCCGTGCAGGTACTGTTAGTTTGCTAACACAGCGGCCGTGGCGCAGCTCATGGCCCGCATGGACCACCACGACCCCAGGGCCATGTGCTGCGTGGTGCCCGGCCTCAGCTTGGAGAACCTCATCATGTTCCTGCTGGCCACGCCCGTGCAGGTACTGTTAGTTTGCTAACACAGCGGCCGTGGCGCAGCTCATGGCCCGCATGGACCACCACGACCCCAGGGCCATGTGCTGCGTGGTGCCCGGCCTCAGCTTTGGGCACCTCATCATGTTCCTGCTGGCCACGCCCGTGCAGGTACTGTTAGTTTGCTAACACAGCGGCCGTGGCGCAGCTCATGGCCCGCATGGACCACCACGACCCCAGGGCCATGTGCTGCGTGGTGCCCGGCCTCAGCTTGGAGAACCTCATCATGTTCCTGCTGGCCACGCCCGTGCAGGTACTGTTAGTTTGCTAACACAGCGGCCGTGGCGCAGCTCATGGCCCGCATGGACCACCACGACCCCAGGGCCATGTGCTGCGTGGTGCCCGGCCTCAGCTTGGAGAACCTCATCATGTTCCTGCTGGCCACGCCCGTGCAGGTACTGTTAGTTTGCTAACACAGCGGCCGTGGCGCAGCTCATGGCCCGCATGGACCACCACGACCCCAGGGCCATGTGCTGCGTGGTGCCCGGCCTCAGCTTGGAGAACCTCATCATGTTCCTGCTGGCCACGCCCGTGCAGGTACTGTTAGTTGCTAACACAGCGGCCGTGGCGCAGCTCATGGCCCGCATGGACCACCACGACCCCAGGGCCATGTGCTGCGTGGTGCCCGGCCTCAGCTTTGAGAACCTCATCATGTTCCTGCTGGCCACGCCCGTGCAGGTACTGTTAGTTTGCTAACACAGCGGCCGTGGCGCAGCTCATGGCCCGCATGGACCACCACGACCCCAGGGCCATGTGCTGCGTGGTGCCCGGCCTCAGCTTGGAGAACCTCATCATGTTCCTGCTGGCCACGCCCGTGCAGGTACTGTTAGTTTGCTAACACAGCGGCCGTGGCGCAGCTCATGGCCCGCATGGACCACCACGACCCCAGGGCCATGTGCTGCGTGGTGCCCGGCCTCAGCTTGGAGAACCTCATCATGTTCCTGCTGGCCACGCCCGTGCAGGTACTGTTAGTTTGCTAACACAGCGGCCGTGGCGCAGCTCATGGCCCGCATGGACCACCACGACCCCAGAGCCATGTGCTTTGCGGTGCCGATTTCACATGTAGGTTATCTGTAGGTCACCCAAAGTGGTTTTTATTACATTTTGGCCGCGTGACTCATGTACAGTCGACGTCAAAGATATGTTTATACTTTTGTACCTTATTACAAAAAACCAAATAAAAGTGTATCTTTGACATCGGTTGTACATATTCCTATCAAATTCCGGTTTTCTGACTGTCACTGAGCTTAGCCCGGAACAGACAGACAGACATAATTTCATCAGTCATCATCATTTCAGCTAGAAGTCGTCCACGGACTCCCTCCCCCAAACATAACGTGTGTCATCTTGGGGGATAGTTGACATAGTCACCACGCTTATCAGGCGGGTTACTGCTGCCTATTCATCGGTTATTTTCGTTTTTCGACACCCGCGGGAGGAGATGTGAATATCTGGTTTAGTTTATGTTGACATCAGGTTTTATAAACGACTCACATTTGAGCCACTGGCCCGGCGCGACCGTATGGCAATGACTCATACGCTGAGTCACTGGCACTGAATGGGTTAATGTATTATTGTGATTTATTTTCAGTTTATCGGTGGATGGCATTTCTACAAGCAAGCTTACAAAGCGCTGAGCCACGGGACCTCGAATATGGACGTTTTGATCTCTATGACTACTACAATAAGGTACATTTTCGTTTGAACTCTGATACTCTATTCTCAAACATATCCACTCACAAACTTTCGCCTTTATAATATTAGAGTAGATCAGCATAAATGTTATAATTACTTATAATCAATATAATAATGGCATTTAAATTTCTTTTTTAAATTAGTCTCTGTAAAACAAAACAATTTGTTACTTACGATATGAGAATTTGGCTGGACTCTAGTTTGTCACTGAATTATAAAAAAAAACTACGGTTGGTTGGTTAATTTTTCATTCGCCGCCATTACAAATGTTCGTTTGGCTTTTCGTTTGCGGCCCTATATAGAAATGATTATTGAAAGCTCATATTGTGTGCAGATAAAGCAGTGTATGTCTCTGTACATAATTAACTAACACCGGATCGACAGGGGCAAAGCTGAACTGACGTTTAATAAATAGTGCGAGGACAAATTAAATTAATTGTATTACTTGATATCGATATAAATGACATCCAATCGTTGTGTAATTTTTAAAATGCATTTTCAACCGTCATAAAAAAACAAAAAGGAAGGCGTAATTAATCGGAATGCTAAATAATAATGTTGTACTGAATTAATTATTTAATGTAATTTCAAAACTAGTCACAAGTGACTCGACACCGTCGGTTGTTTATACTTGTGATAAGTATAAATTAAAGAGGTTTGCAACAATTAAATGTATTCAAACTTAGCCGTTAGCCATTTTGATAATGATGGATAAAATTGTTTTTTTACGATGTCGATAAAGGAGGATGGGCAAATTGGCCTAATGACCAATAAGGACGAGTCATATGTCACTGGATAGCTTATTCTAAGTTCTAAAACTTTTACTATGGCAGGTAATCCCAAATCTCTGTGTGAAAAAAGTTATCGCTGCATAAAAATGGATTAATGAGTAGAAATGTTACTATGTAACTTTTTTGATGCCGAGTTCCTATATCGCTTTAGACTATGAAGGTTTTCTTACTGTCGATGATTTTGTGTCACGTTTTTGTTTTTTATGCCTTTTCATATGTTTTCATGTGTCATTCTGTTTCTGCTATTCAAATGGATTTTGCCGTTTTCCATCTTTGCATATATTCTGGTTTTCTTATCGGTTTCTGCAAACTGTCGCGGGGTACTTTCTTGCGACTTCTTGACCTTTGGCTTTGTTTTCTCATGTTTATTTATATGATAACACGTTTAAAAACCGTTGTACAGAACAAAAACCCTATAACAGTAAAAAAATACTTATTGATGGAATGTTTTTTTATTTTGCCATAACTTTTTTCACACAGCGATTTAAGATTTCCCGCCATACAAAAATTTGTAGAATATGAAAAAACCTTTCAAATGACATATGGCTTGTCGTTATTGGTTTTTAGGCCAGTGTCCATACAAAACTGCCCATCCTCCTTTAGCCGATATTTTATTAATCACTAGCACGGGTCTAGTGCACTCCTGCCCCCGTCAATCCGGTGTTTGATAATTAGGCATATACATACTCGACGTTTGATGTCATTATGAAACACAGCTTGGCTTCGTTTCATAAAACCAAACTTGTATTTTTATACCTCACATTATGGTCAAACTTTGGCCGGTTATACCGCCACCGATATCCCTGCCACATATCCGGTATCCGGCCATACCAACCATTAATATCACATTTAACCCCATGTCTTCGATTTACTTCTACGTCTTTCCAGCTACGCGTACTCCCTGGCGGTGGTGACGGCCGCCATGGCGCTGCAGAAGGACACCAGCCCCATGACATTCTTCGACACCCCTCCCATGCTGCTGGTATTCGTGTCCTTGGGAAGGTGGCTCGAGCACATCGCTAAGGTGACATAACTTTTTTTATACTATATACACTGACATAAAGAAATAGACTCCTACACGCGAACAAATTATGTACAAAAATATGGATGGCACTTAATGACATTTCTATCACTTTCCAGTTTATGCTAATATAGAATTTTCTTTTAGATAATATAATCAAGCAAAAAAGAGCTCAGTGTTCTAATTATTAAGTATCAAACTTCACTATTGATAAAGTAATAACTTTTTAGTCATTGTTGACACTTGCTCTGACAGCGGTTCAAAGAAGACTAACTAAATGTGCCGCCCAAGTTGTTCGACGGGTGTTTTTAGAGCCATATTTTGGGGCTAATTGTGAATCTACGCTTATTATACATCGATGTATATATAATATGCCTTTCCACCTGTAAGAGCGCTGGTAGCCTAGCGGTAAGAGCGTGCGACTTGCAATCCGGAGGTCGCTAGTTCAAACCCCGGGTCGTATCAATCAGTTCTTGTAATTTTTATATAAAAAAACCGGTATTTACATGTTTATTTTAAAATAGTTTTCATGCTATACAAATCAGGGATTGTAAAACCGGTTTTATTAAATACCTGTATAAATTTGACAGACTATTACCGCTAATAAAAGAATACCTGTATTCTAATTAGAGGTATTGTTGTCATTTCGCTTTTATGCATACCTCTATGGCTAGACTATTTACGATATTAAATACCTGTATTAAATACCGGTATTCATGGCAATTGAAAGATAAGATGTCAATTAAACATTACTACTAAATGGTTACTATAGAGATTATTTTCTTTCGGGAAGACTCGGATCTTTATCGGAATACGATGACCTCCGAACTGCCAAGAATGATCGTATTAAATAAGTGACATTTTCATATCCATTAATATGGAACTTTATTGTTTAGTATTATACGTCAAACTGAAAAATTATATTTGACATTAAACAATAAAGTTCCATATTAATGGATATGAAAATGTCATGCATATAATACAATCATTAATTGATAGTACGGATGCCGTCTTATTTTGATCGAGGTACGAGTTTTTGTGAAGGAAAATAATTTCTCACTATATCTGTAATCTAATATATATATTATATATATAAATGAACCCCTATTTCTCTTGGTCACGCTATAACTTGAGAACGGCTTTACCGATTTGGCTAATTTTGGTCTTGAAATATTTGTAGTAGCTTAGGGAAGGTTTAAACGGTAAAAAAGTATGAAAAAAAATGAAGTAATATACTAAAAATCGAAGATATCTCTCCAATACAAACTTTATCAACTCGAAAAAACAGTAAGCGCCGCAGGATTGCATACATCTTACGCGTTTTTGGTAAAAATGGTCTTTGCTTTCGCTCGAGAAAGACGGAAGCGCCGCAGGATTTCATACAGCTTACGCTTTTTTTGCGAGCAAAATAGGTACTTTATATTATTCCAGCACTAAAGTCGTTAAGGCGATAGTTTCTTACAAATTGTTAATCAATTATCCCTTATTCCCTAAAATATGGCTGTCAAAATCTCTATTGAATGACAAGACATACTTCATCACTTTAGGCTCGGTACCACGAACATCGAAGTTCGTATATTTAGAGCATCTCTCTTTTACTCCAATTAAGGCTTAAGACAGAGACAATCGTCCGAAATTTACGAATATCGTTGTTCGCGGTAGCGCCGCCATTTCATGTATAATTTTATGACAGAACTATGAGTGTCGGAACAGGGTTGTCAACTTGTCACTACACTTGAGAAGTATTTGTACCTATACTTACTTGATTTATTACTTTTATGTTCTTAAACGTTGGTTCTTTAAACATCTCTGACTCCCACGAAAGTATATACCTAAAAATGCTACAGCCGTATTTCTTTGAAAATGTTTTGGTTAGTTCCTTATTTCGTTTCTGGGCAACCAATAAATAAGGTTTTTTTATTTTATTTTAGGTAAGGACTTCGGGAAATAAAGATGTTAATTCTGCTTCCTTGCTATTGAGTCCGAGTGATTTTGTGTTTATGTTATATAGTTGCATTGCATTTCATTTTTCAGTAAAACGTGAAAAATCGAATGGTACCAAGGTTATACATATACAATCTGAATTTTATACTTTTTAAATTGTGACCTCGTGTGTGAATCACGTCAACATATATTTTGAATTATTTTTACGCGTTTGCCTTGATTATGTTTGTATTATTTTTATATTAAGCAGAAAAGTCTGCTAGCATATCAAAGATATTTAAATATTATATATATTTATTTTATTACATTATGTTTGTAATTTTTTGTCCATTTTACTTAATTTTGTTATAAATTAAATATGTGTCAACACCCCTATTCAGCCAAGGAATATACATACATAGTATGTGTTATTACTAAGAACTACAAATATTTTTTTCAATTATGTTTTGAATAGGAGAAATCTATATTTGTTTTAATTGGGCTTAGGTTCGCCACCCCTATGGGTCCCGCTGACAATGTGCATGGCTGGCTGAAGTGTCAACTAAATACTGTATAAGTAAATTAGTTTGTCATACGACTCGAGTATATTGACACTGACGGCTATTACCGGTAATAGTTTTTAGGGGTAAAGTGCTAAATAGAGGTATTGCTGTCAATTGGCAAAACCGCTAATATATTTGAATATCGGTTTTGATTATACCGCTAATCTGAGCTTTATCGATATAAATAGCGAAATGCAACTATAACCGGTTATACCTAATTTTTAAGCGGTATTAAGAATACCGGTAACGATCCCTGATACAAATTATACAATCAATATTTTTTCCATGTTCGTCGGTATTAATCATTGCCGTCTAGATGAAAATATCCATTTTAAACCGTTAAACGTTCTATTACTATTAACTGATTTTAAACTCTAGTAATAGAAATTAGTGACATATCGAGTAGGAACATACAGGTTCGATTCCCGGTTATGTATGAGAGATTAAAAGGTTTGACTACAATTATTATTAAATCTGAAATCGAAGCCATAGTTCCTAAGAACAGATTTCGCTATCTCTCATAGTTTTTGATTTCCCCCTACTAACCCATTTGGATTGATCACCCTGTATATCGATATTAAATACTTGCCCCGAGTTGTCCCAGGTCTGGTGATAAGTTGATAACATAACTCCTTTTGCTTACAGGGTAAAACATCGGAAGCCCTCTCGAAGCTCCTGTCCCTAAAAGCTACAGAAGCTGTTCTGGTCACCCTGGACTCAAACGGGCAGGTCCTGAGTGAGAAGAACATACCTGTAGAGCTGGTTGAAAGAGGAGATGTCCTCAAAGTGAGTTGTTACTACTTCATACATACATACACTAGCTTTTTTCCGCGGCTTCGCACGCACAGATGAACCCCCTTATTGACCCCTTAGGGGATGAATTTCAATAAACGCTGAAGTTACTTTTCTTGTATTCGAATAAGGAGTGTTTACACAACATTTCAAGTCTCTAGCTTAAAATTTTACACTTACCCCATACACACTTTCAACCCCTTTTTTACCCCCTTAATAGTAGAATTTCCAAAAGTCCCTTCTTAGTGGGCGCTTACGATAGGTATGAAATGCCTATTGTGAAAAACTCAGCCATCTAGGTTAAGCGGTTTGGGCTGTGCGTTGATCAGTCAGTCAGGACTTTCACGTTTATATATATAGATAGATTTCAGCCGTACGCAGTCCGGCTAGGCCTCCCACAAATATGACTTGTATCATCTTGGGGGTAGTTGCCATAGTCGCTTGGCAGGCGGGTTGATGACCGCAGTAGCTGTAGATTGGGCTTCGATGGACGCTGCTGCCCGTCCGCAGGATTATTCCCTTTGTCCACCCGCGGGAGGAGATGGGGTGGTGCTATTCTAGTCAGCTGGCATCACACGGCGGCTACTTATACATGAAATGACCTAATGTCCTAAAGCTACGGCCAAGACCACCAGAGGATGGGCAGCAGCGTCACTGGAGTGCGGTGGGACACTGCGATCGCCAACCCGTTTGCGTGGCGATTATAGAAAGCAGTGGCCCCGAGTCCCCGATTACCTGGTTTATACAAGGACAACGGGCAACGGGGTGCGTTTTTGGTGGAGGCCTATGTCCAGCAGTGGACGTTCTTCGGCTGATATGATGATGATGATTACTAGATGTAGTTAATAATTAAACCTTTATTTCTTGGAGTTATTTTGTTTGTATTGCATGTTTGAGAAAAACACTACATACCTCGGCGTGAAAAGGGGTTGTAGTCCTCGTCCACATATACTCGGCCGTCAACCCCCTACTTCCCGGCCCCAGTAGTAATGTACTATTTTGTTCAGGTTGTACCGGGAGCAAAGATACCGGTGGACGGCAAAGTAATATCGGGCCAGAGCACTTGCGACGAATCTCTCATCACCGGAGAATCCATGCCGGTGGCTAAAACTAAAGGTAAAATTAACTAAAATCTAATTAAATTATTTTAAATTAATTACTGGAAGACGTAGGTAGGCCTCCCACAAGGAAGACCGACGACATAATTAGAGTCGCGGGATGCCGCTAGATGTGGAAGGCGCAGGATCGGACTTCTTGGGTCGTTCTGGGGGAGGCCTATGGCCAGCAGTGGACGTCTTTCGGTTGACATGTTGATGATGAATTATTATATATATTAAAGTCTTCAATCAATGTGCGTTACCAGTGTGTGTAAATAGCCGGTAATAATCTTCTCGGGTCAGAGGGGTAGAGTTTTCTTTGACATTCATAATTTGTATTTAAACTTTCGTGAGTCATAATAATTAACGATTAACTGTAACACGGTTCTACTCACGTTGATTTGGTCACTCGCGCGACATGTTTTGGAGAACATAAGCCTCCATTTCCAAGCACTAAGGCACTGGTCCCACCGCGAGCTAGTAACCTATGAGCTATCAGCGATTTCAAGGGACATAAGATAATCGATCCCTGAGTTGAATTGCGGAAGAGTTCGTAAAGCCGGCGGGAATCGGCTTCTATGGACGCACCGCCGCTGGTAGTCATAGCAACTCCTGAAATACACAAAATAAACCTGTCGTGTTAGAATCTTGCAAAAAAAAAATACGGTCTGCAAAAAAAAAAACCGGAAAGAATTTTTCTTCTTTTTTTATAATAATGTTTTTTTTTTCTTAGATTCCCTAGTAATAGGTGGCAGTATAAACCAGCACGGCGCCTTGTTAGTGGCCGCCACACACACGGGAGAGTGCAGCACGCTGGCTCAAATAGTTCGACTGGTAGAAGACGCTCAGAGCAGTAAGGCCCCCATACAGCGGTTGGCTGACACCATAGCTGGGTAAGTGCCATGTGCAAGTGTCGCCAGATTACAACTGACGACTGGTCTCGCCTAGTGGGTAGTGACCCTGCCTATGAAGCCGATGGTCCTGGGTTCAAATCCCAGTCAGGGCATTTATTTGTGTGAATATGTATTTAAGTATTTATACGTATCTATCTATTATATATATATCGTCGTCTAGTCCCTACAACACAAGCCTTACTGAGCTTACCGTAGGACTAGGTCGATTTGTGTAAGATTGTCGAAATATTTATTTATTTATTTTATTTATTACAATTTTGTAAATGAAGCTTTAAAACTCATAAAATTAGGCATTTGACACATATTGAAGTTGAGCCACCCATGTAACTCAGCCGCGAAATGTGTTCAAATAAATCTACACGCGCAAGAGTATAAGACTAGGCAATGTGGATGTTCTTTCTTTTATTTCATTTCTCATTTTTTTAATTATTGTATTCCATGTTTGAGAAAAAGCATTATACTTCGGCGTGAAAAGGGGTTGCCGGCTTCGTAACAATATACTCGGCCGGTAACCCCTTTCGCGGCCTCTGTAGTAATGTACTATTGTCTTAATGTTTGAGAAAAACACCATACACACCGCGGCGTGAAAAGGGGTTGCCGGCCTCGTAATAATCCATATACTCGGCCGGCGACCGTCCTTCCCGGTCTCTGTAGTAAAGTATTGTCTCATTCCAGGTACTTCGTCCCGATAGTGATAGGTCTGTCCGTCCTAACATTGGTGTGTTGGATCATAACGGGAGCTGTGGACGTGGAAGTGATAAAAAAAATTGTGCCAGTAAGTTTTTTGTAATAGATAAAATGGTTTATTAGTTAGAGCTATGTGAACTAAGGCGGCAATTATGTTTGAATTCAAAAACTTTGAGGACCAAAATAATTGCACCCATATGTTTCTTACGAGAGTTTGACCTCAGTCACACATGACGAGTGTGTAGAATGCTGGTTCAGTAACAGCCTATTCACTCTTGCCTTTCTTCTATTTAGATTTAGAAAAAGTTGGCATCCAAAGGTTGTTGAAGCTAATTCTTGTAATGTTTTATGATCGTCTGTTTCATGTTTTATGTAAATAGTATGTAATAATTAACGATTAATACGGTACTACTCACGTTTATTTAGTCACTCGCGCGACATGTTTCGGAAAACATATTATTGTAGAACATATTATATACTCTATTAAATATGTCTCATGTAAGTTTAAATACAAATAAATAGTATGTGCTCACGAATAAATCATTATTATATTCTATTTCGAAGAGAATGCTTGTTCCCGATAAGACCGTTGTTTACTTCTACGCGTAACCATATTTTACATATATTAAATACATTTATTTACAGAAATTACAATCGTATTATGATAACTACAAGTACTTAACTAGTTACAGTATAAAATCTAAAAAAGGCTTTTGAGGCATTGTACCAAGGTTGCTAGCGGCATTGCCTCGTTGAATCGCAATGCCGATACATTGTACGAGGAAGCCGCTTCTTCGGTCACCAGTTACATCAACCAGACGCTTTGCGATTTCTGCAAAAAGTTTGTGCGCGCTGGGACCCCATGGACCTAGCGTCTCTACGCCAAACGATACAAAATGGTACTCTACAATGGTACCCTACTGTATTATGTATTTATTGATATACATATGTATCATCGGAAGTCGATAAACAAGAAGTCTCTATGACAGCTCATCAGTGCTAGTATTCCGGACTTTGCTTATAACTCATTTCAAAGTAAGCAAGGAATATCGTCATCTAGTACACACAACACAAGCCTTACTGCGCTTACCGTAGCTTTAGGTCGATTTGTGTAAGATTGTCCCGAAATATTGATTTATTTATTGTCGGGCAGGACTCGTACCTGAACGGCTTCTCGGACTGGGAGCTGATCGTGCAGACGGCGTTCCACTTCGCGCTGAGCGTGCTGGCCATCGCGTGCCCGTGCGCGCTGGGGCTGGCCACGCCCACGGCCGTCATGGTGGCCAGCGGCGTGGGCGCCAGCAACGGGCTGCTGGTCAAGGGCGCCGAGCCGCTCGAGAACGCGCACAAGGTCAGCATTCTCTCACCCCGCTGGCTCGGATCTGTTTTATTCTTTAAACAGTTGTATTTTATTGACAAGAGTGCAGAGTAATTTCATACAAATTGTTTATTACTAATTGATTATTTTATGTTTAGCTGGGTTGGTGTTCTTTTATTTAATGTTTTTAAATGATAAATGATGGATATTGTTGATATATGATTACAATAATTTTGAATACATTTAGTAAGCTTTAAAGTTTATGTTTTCCTCGCGGTAGTGAGGTGTATTTCACTCGGTAGCAAAGTGTGGTTTACATGCTTTGAAACCCTTCCAATTCTCAAGATAGCACTCTTTGAATCACTCGCTATGCTCGTGGTTCAATTTTAGAATCTTTCGTTAGCTAGGGGGAAAACACTAATCTTGTATTTATAACAAATAACTATTGTATTAGAGAGTTTTCATAAAAAATCGTATTAACGCGTGGCTGCAGTGTACCCCTCCGTGTAGGATTGTCTACTCTATAAAAAGAACTATGACTTCTATGATAATAAATCTCAATAGCAAATGTATGTAGAAAAGTTAAATTATGTCAGTTTTGTGACCATACTTAAGCATTAGAGGACTTGCTGGCACGATGGCCAGCGGCGTCGAAGGCCGCGACACCGGGACTTCCGAGTGGTGACCAAAATACTCGTGAAATCGTTGGCGTTTTGAAATCAATTCTTCATTAGCTGCACAATTCTGAGTTAGATCACTGCATAATGAGCTATCAATATTACACACCAAACTACGTTAACGAGCAAAATACAAAAAATATTTTGTCAAGACGACATTTTGAGGTTCAAATATCATCTTTCAATTTACGATTGTGTGTATCGGACTGTCAGCTGCACCATATCTCTAAACGTGTTATCATATTTTGCTGAGATTTATTTAATATACATTTTTAGCGATGTATTGTCACATTGACGACCGGTCTGGCCTAGTGGGTAGTGACCCTGCCTATGAACCCGATGGTCCTGGGTTCAAATCCCAGTCAGGGCATTTATTTGTGTGATGAGCACAGATATTTGTTCCTGAGTCATGGGTGTTTTCTATGTATTCAAGTATTTATATGTATCTATCTATTATATATATCGTCATCTACCTACAACACAAGCCTTACTGAGCTTACCGTAGGACTAGGTTGATTTGTGTAAGATTGTCCCGAATTTTTTTTTTTCTTCTCAAATGATGAGCTTAAGTTTAAATACTTGTTTCAGGTGAAAACAGTGATATTCGACAAAACGGGCACTATCACACGCGGTAGTATGGCCGTGGCCAAAGTGTCCTTGTTGACAGGAAGCGCCGACTCTCTGCACGAAGTCCTCACCTGCATTTTAGCAGCGGAGCTCAACTCTGAACATCCTATAGCATCCGGTGAGTTATATTGTGAATATGGATATATAATGTCGGATCCGGATATGGATATTGGTAAAATATAACATCGGTTTCGGTTACGGTTATGGATATTAAATTATTTCGGATTATCCGATAGTTTCGGTTACGCATATGGATATCCATAACAACACTGATATTTACTATAAAGTATAACCCGTACGAATTAAGGTGCGACCAAACCAACGGAGAGTGACAGAGAAATAGCTATAAGTAAAAAACGTCACGCATGAGTCACGTGACCGCGATTTCGTACCGTCACCGTTTTTTAAGCTGCGGTGTGGCCGCACCTTTAGCTGTGCAGTGTGCACCTCGCGCTGTGACGTTATTTGGACCCGGGTATGTCCCTAAACTACGTCCAACAATGAGAGGTAGGGTACAGCGATGACCATCACGCTTGAGTCTGGAGCAGCCCAACTGGGGAAGTACCTCCTCCTTACAGAAGACCACAGCCATAATAGCACTGCTACCTTTCAAGTCTGTAGTGTTGTGTTCCTGATGGCGAGTAAGGTTCCCAGAGCTCCAACCCCCCTTAAAGGCCGGCAACGCGCTTGTGACTCCCCTGGTGTTGCGGGTGCCCATGGGCGACGGTAATTGCTTACCACCAGGCAATCCGTCTGCTCGTTTGCCGCCTATGTCATAAAAAAAAAAAAGGTAGCGGGAGAAGTGTAGTCGGTTTTACCAGTTTCCGAGTCAATAACGATACATTGGGGTGGATCTTCAAAAACTGAATGAAAATAGTCGTTAAATGGACTTGCATCAGGAATAGAATTGGCCGGTGATTTAGATTTAATAAAACTCCTAAAATACTACGGCGTATTAGTGATTTTAAACTCAGAATTAGAAATGTAGTAATTATAACAATCATATTCCACCTTCTTGGCCCTATCTCTCAAAATACTGAAAGTCCTATCTAGTTCAAATCGTTGCTATAAGTCTTCCACAACTTATGAGACTTACGTTTCTGACGAATATTTTTTATGAAAGCACGCGAGAACCATGGAGGATATCCGTTAGAGCCGTTCACGACGCGAACAGAAATAAATTTAGTTATAATATTATTTAATATACGATAAAATAACTCGGTAGCCTGTTCCGTGTTCATGTTCTTCATGAGTCATTACACTCCAATCAACATTCGTCAACTCTTTACATATTTTTGAGTAATTAGCATTATGAAAATTACGTGTACTACGCTTATTGTCACCATGTAAGTGAAATTGTGGAAGATTCATGCATATCTCTAGTTTATGAGACGGGTTCTTCGGGCGTCAAGGGATCCAAGCACTCGATAACAGTACAGTCGACAGTACTTAATATTAGATCTAGTAATCGATTTGGTGATTATATCAGCAGTTGTATTGTTTAATGTCAGTGTAACTCATAAAATCTCTATCACTAAAATCATCCATAACCAAACTAATCGAACCGTTATCTGAGATCCAAAACAAATGACAGCTTGGAATGGCGGCGTTGCGTATTTCGTATCTCCGTCAAATATTTTTTTAAACCATAGACAAGCGAATGAACTCCCTATTCTATTGTCACTCGAATTCAAATGTCGTTCGATTTATATTAAGAAAACATAACGAATTGGCGTTTCGTATCAATGACTGTTTTAATATCTATAGATACTAGAATAGAAACCCCATTTGAATTTGACAGCTGATCCAAATTTAAACTCATAACCTACTGATTTCAGTAGGTAATGTTAACATTACATCTCCATTGATTTCTGATGGTTGGTAATGCAATGACGAGCCTTACCTACGGTTTTAGGACGCATTTTAGAGCACTTATGATACGTACGTAGATAAATAACATAACCGTGATCAAAATATTCGTTATCGGCAAAATCGGTCGTTTACCATGTCTCCGTTAAACAGATAATGTCATAATGTGACCTTGCCACACGTGATAAAAATGAATGTGATTTAGTCCGTAACCCTCTAGCGTTTTGTTAATAAATATTTAAAATTCTACTGGTACACAAATATAATGTATGTAAATATCCGCTGAGATGATTTTGTGTCTATATATACGGTAGCCAGATAACAAAATAGAATAATGCAGTACATGCATAACCACGGCAGTAAACAACAACATACTTACGTACGACGTGTACGAATGAATCGTATTATTAATGCAAACAGATTGTTCAAAGTAAAAACAACATAATACAAATAAGTTTAAGGTCGAAAATAATACAGAAAATAGTCACTTAAGTTTTTGTAAATCAGATTCCTTCGCGATGTGGATAAATTTAGAAGTATCGTTTTTCCTCATCATAATTTTGCAGTCCTTGACCCAAAGGACATGCAATTGCATAGTTGAACCACAGTGTAGCTATATACCAGTGACCAAGCTCCGGCTATTTTCAGAGCAACGATGGGGGGTGTTCGGGGAAGTGGGCGGGGAGGATTTACCGCGCAATTTTCATACAAATTGCGCGGTCTATTTTTAAGGTGTGTCAAATTATTATTAGTAATTAACCAACTTAGGAAAGGTCGTGTGTATGTAATTTTTATAAAGGGTCTTGGGCATATTTAAATACAAATCCAAAATGTAATAGTTTTATTTTTTACTTACTTATAAAAAATATGACTAAGAGTCAGAAAGAGTCAGACTAAGAGTAGAGTAAATAAACGTCTGATATGGCCGTGTTTAGAATAATTATAATATAAAGAGTTGGAAACCGGCATCGGCTCCATCTCAAATTTCGCCACGTTTGATCCGATTATATTGAAAATCGATATCAGAGAATCCGAAGGGAGTCTTACTACGATACTAAAGTCAACATTGCAAAAACGGCCGCCATCTTGAATTTCGTCATTTTTGATCCGATCATGATGAAAATCGATATCTGTGAGTCTGCGAGACCTCTTAACACGACACTAAAGTCAAAATTACAAAAAACAGCCGCCATCTTGAATTTCGTCATTTTTGATCCGATCATGATGAAAATCGATATCTGTGAGTCTGCGAGACCTCTTAATACGACACTAAAGTCAAAATTACAAAAAACAGCCGCCATCTTGAATTTCGTCATTTTTGATGCGATTTTGTTGAAAATCGATATCTGTGAGTCTGCGAGACCTCTTAACACGACACTAAAGTCAAAATTACAAAAAACGGCCGCCATCTTGATTTCGTCATTTTTGATGCGATTTTGTTGAAAATCGATATCTGTGAGTCTGAGAGACCTCTTAACACGACACTTAAGCCAAAATTGCGAAAAACGACCGCCAGCTTGAATTTCGTCATTTTGATGCGGTTTTGTTGAAAATCGATATCTGTGAGTCTGAGAGACCTGTTAACACGACACTATAGTCAAAATTGCAAAAAACGACCGCCATCTTGAATTTCGTCATTTTTGATCCGATCATAATGAAAATCGATTTCTGAGAATCCCAACGAGGTCTTAACACGATACAAATGTCAAAATTGCAAAAAACGGTCGCCATCTTGAATTTCGTTATTTTTGATCCGATCATATTGAAAATCGATATCTGAGAATCCCAACGAGGTCTTAACACGATACAAATGTCAAAATTGCAAAAAACGGTCGCCATCTTGAATTTCGTCATTTTTGATGCCATTTTGTTAAAAATCGATATCTGTGAGTCTGCGAGACCTCTTAACACGACACTAAAGTCAAAATTGCAAAAAACGGCCGCCATCTTGAATTTTGTTATTTTTGTTGCGATTTTGTTAAAAATCGATATCTGTGAGTCTGCGAGACCTCTTAATACGACACTAAAGTCAAAATTGCAAAAAACGGCTGCCATCTTGAATTTCGTTATTTTTGATACGATCATATTGAAAATCGATATCTGAGAATCCGAAAGGGGTCGTAACACGATACAATAGTCAAAATTGCAAAAATCAGCCGCCATCTTGAATTTCGTCATTTTTGATCCGATCGACTTTTGAATCGTGTTACGACTCCTTTCAGATTCTCAGAAATCTATTTTCAATATGATCAGATCAAAAATTACGAAAATAACGAAATTCAAGATGGCGGCCGTTTTTTGCAATTTTGACTTTTGTGTCGTGTTAAGACCCTTTTCGGATTCACAGATATCGATTTTCACCATGATCGCATCAAAAATGACGAAATTCAAGATGGCGGCTGATTTTTGCAATTTTGACTATTGTATCGTGTTACGACCCCTTTCGGATTCACAGATATCGATTTTCAATATGATCGTATCAAAAATAACGAAATTCAAGATGGCGGCCATTTTTTGCAATTTTGACTTTAGTGTCGTGTTAAGAGGTCTCGCAGACTCACAGATATCGATTTTTAACAAAATCGCGTCAAAAATGACGAAATTCAAGATGGCGGCCGTTTTTTGCAATTTTGACTTTAGTGTCGTGTTAAGAGATCTCTCGGATTCTCAGAAATCGATTTTCTATATAATCGGATCAAAAATGACGAAATTCAAGATGGCGGCCGGTTTTCGCAATTTTGATTTTAGTGTCGTGTTAAGAGGTCTCTTGGATTCTCAGATATCGATTTTCACAATGATCGGATCCAAAATGAAGAAATTCAAAATGGCGGCTGTGTTTTTAACTTTTGAGTTTAGATCCGTATTAAGATGCCTCTCGGATTCTCGGATATCGATTTTCAACATACTCGAACAAAAAAAGATAACGGCAATCTTTTGGGTTTTTTAACTTCAGATTCGTATTAAATGCAGGTAGATATAAATGGGTCTTTAATTAATATTAATATATAAAATTTCAAATGTATTCGATTACTTAATATACAAAAACTTAAGATGGCGCTAACAATGAATTTCTCTGTAAGAACAAAAATAAAACATCCGTTTTGACATCAAGTTTTTTGACAACCCTGACCCTCGAGCGCAAGTCGTCAGTCGAGGCGTTGAACGGTCCGGATGTATAGAACCTTTGCGACTGTATATACTCGTTAGGCTGTGGTTGAACTGAGTTTTTGCGTCGCGGCCTAACTTCAGTAGCATCTTATTCGCGAGGGTTCACACAGATAGCTGTTTCGAAAATGCCGCCGAATCCGATGTTATTTGTAGTGAGCAAGTTGCGAGCCCGCGCCCGCACAGCAGCTAACAGCTGATCCTTACGCCGCTGAGTGAAACGCACCACTATAGATGGAGGACGGTTGCCATCTCCCGAGGTCTTGTCTCCCGAGATAAAACGGCGTACTCTGTGAATAGTGTTCACATCGGTATCGATTAACGTGAACCCGACTTTCACACAAATATCGCGGAGAATACTGTTAAGGCTTTCACCTTTTTTTTTATAGGGATACCCGTGATTTCCACGTTATTTAACCGTGAGTATCGATCACGCATCTCGTTTTCTTCCTTCAATTTGGACACGTCATCCTGGATTGTAGGCGAAGACGAAATTTGTTTTTGCATTCCGGTGAGTTTTGACGTGAGTTTTGTTGCAGCCATCGTGAAGTACTGCCGAGCGGTGCTGGGCGCGGCGGCGCCGGCGCCGTGCGCGGGCTTCGTGGCGGCGCCGGGCTGCGGCCTGCGCGCGCGCGTCACGCTGCCGCCGGCGCGCGCGCAGCCGCCCGCGCACGAGTAAGTCTGTCGCTGCGCCGTGTCGCTAGTCGTTCTGTCGGAATCGTTCTCGGTTCTCGAACTGACGGACCAGGAATATACGAACTTTGCTGACCTAGGCCTGCAAAGTAACTTTTTTTCGACGAGTATCCATACAGAAGCAAAGATGGCGGGTGTCATAGCAAACAGCTGATGTTAATTTTATATACATTTCGATTTCATTGTTAGTGGTGATTTTACAAATTTCATTTTTTGAAGCATTACTTTTATTTCATTTTATGTTTGACAAAAGCACTATACATACCTGTGTGAAAACAGATTCGCAGCCGCGTATCACTATCCGGGTATATAACCACTTGGCCGCAAATCCTCATTTTCTCGGCCTCTGATGTAATTTATTAATCGTATGGCATGCACAATGTGAAGGACAATCAGAATACAGCTTTTAGGTTGTTAAGCCAGGCAATCAAGTCAGGGGGACGGAGATCAGGTCCTCAGTTGGTCCAGAATACGAGTGAAGGGGGCAGCGCTGGAAAATATGTTCAGTGGTCTGTTCTTCTTCACCGCACTCGCAGAATGGAGAAGACTTCCAGCCTCATTTGTAGTTAACTAAAGGAATTGCAGCAGCCATGCTCAGTGCTCAATCTGTATAACGTCCTCAAAGTACTATTTCTCAAACATACTACGAAATGTATGCGTTAATGGCACGAAATGATGCCAAGAAGTTGCACATTTATGGACTAGGCCGTGAATAAATGTATGGAGTTAGTATGAAAAGCACATTATTGTCCGCAGCTCTAACTTTTTAAATTTGCCAACTAAGATTAGACTGACGAAGGAAAAAATACATACATCCAAGTTACAATCTCTTTGAAAGCACAATTGGTATTATAATAATCGGTTAAACATGGTGCTGGAATAGCTTTTTCAATGTCAATTCATTAAAAAAATACGAAATCTATGAACCATAGATAGTTATATTTTTATAAGCAGTTAAAAAAGGTGTACGAATGGCTTTGTCGAATTTGTTTTTTTTTTTTGTATAAAAAATAAAAAAGGCGGCAATTCACTGTTATTTACTTGATTGCTTTGTTGTTATTTTAATTTTATTATTTTCTTGAAATGTTTGAGAAAAGCACTATATACAGCCTGAACAGGGATCAAAAGGACTCAATTTATGCGTCTATCGCAATCTCGTCCTTAAATCCCTTACTTCACGGCCTCAGCAGTAATGTACTATTTTTGAAGCATTACATTGTATGTTTGAGAAAAAGCACTATACATGCCTGTATAACGTCCTCAATGTACTATTATAGTATTAAAGAGATACCGTGTGGCAGCAGGTCGGGGTCCACGTTCACGGTGGCGGGCGTGCCGGTGGAGCTGGTGGGCAGCGGCGGCGACGCGGCGCTGAGCTCGGCGCAGGCGCGCCAGCGGCTCAGCGCGCTCATCGCCACCGACGACCAGGTACCGGCGGGGACTTTAATCGTTGAGCCATTTAGGGTTCACTTTACATTGGGCATATCACAAAATAAATATAAATATTCAATATTTTCGGGACATTCTTACACAAATCGACCTAGTCCTACAGTAAGCTCAGTAAGGCTTGTGTTGTAGGTACTAGAAGACGATATATATAATAAATAGATACATTTAAATACTTAAATACATAGAAAACACACATGACTCAGGAACAAATATCTGTGCTCATCACACAAATAAATGCCCGGACTGGGAATCGAACCCAGGACCTTCGGCTTCATAGGCAGGGTCACTAGCCACTAGGCCAGAGCGGTCGGTGGGCATATCATGTAACAAATGACTATCGCTTGATCCGTAAGTGGCCCAACAATTAAAGTCGGTGACTGTACCACTCGGACTCGGTTGGGACCGTCCAAACCATAGATATGCCTTTTAACTAGACGGAGCGTGCTATTAATAATCATCATCTCAGCCATAAGACGTCCACTGCTGAACATAGGCCTCCCCCTTGGACCTCCACATATATCGGTTGGAAGCGAACTGCATCCAGCGTCTTCCGGCGACCTTAATGAGGTCGTCTGTCCATCTTGTGGGTGGACGTCCTACGCTGTGCTTGCTAGTCCGTGGTCTCCACTCGAGCACTTTTCGACCCCATCTGCCGTCTTCTCTGCGTGCAATGTGGCCTGTCCATTGCCACTTCAGCTTGCTAACCCGGTGGGCTATGTCGGTGACTTTAGTTCGCCTACGGATCTCCTCATTTCTGAGTCGATCACGTAGGGAAACTCCGAGCATAGCTCTCTCCATAGCTCGTTGAGCGACTTTGAGTTTTGAGATGAGACCGATAGTAAAAGACCATGTTTCGGAGCCGTAAGTCATCAGAGTTATTAATAATACCACGATCAAAAGGGATGGTCTTATGTAACTTTCCATAGGTATGGCAAAAACGGCACTATTTTCGTCCGTCCTTGTTATAGTTTCGCACATTTTTGTTCCCCTCCAAACTGGACCCTTCAGAACTGTCAAAGTTTGGAGGGGAACAAACAAATACAATTCGAGGTTTCTTGGGTTTTCAACCGAAGTTGCAGTAATGAATACAGAATAAGCTTGGTTATAAAGAATGTCCTGTAAAGCCAAACTATAGTGAATTGTTACATTTTGGGCTACAAAAGCCAGAATATCTTTGTCCCTTACTGGCGCTCGCGGATGCGTTCTCCAGTCATTATTCCTCCTAGGTACTAATCTCGCTGGAAGCGTACACTCGGTAGAAGTATTCCAGTACAGTCAAGTCTGACGATCTTTTGACGTCCGGTCTGGCCTAGTGGGTAGTGACCCTGCCTATGAAGCCGGTGGTCCCGGGTTCGCATCCCAGTCAGGGCATTTATTTGTGTGATGAGCACAGATAGTTCCTGATAATGGGTGTCTTCTATGTATTTGTATATTATGTAAATTGTTGGCTGAGTACCCACAACACAAGCCTTCTTGAGCTTACCGTGAGGCTCAGTCCGTTTATGTAAGAATGTCCTGTAATATTTCACATAGGCCCATAGACCCGGTGTTTTAGGCAAGTTTTTGACTTATAGTAACATGACTCATAAAAATTTTAACTATATATTTTTGATGTGAAATACCCCCTAGCCGCCCAGACATCAAGAATGCCAGGCCAAATGCAACTTAGGTTGATCATAATTAAAATTCAAAATTACATTCAATGGCAGACCATTTTATAGGTCTCTGGGCGGCTAGAAGATATAATATGTTTCGTCGGCCATTAACATTTTTTTTAACTTTTCAGCAGGAGGTGGTAGTGCTAATAGGCAACAGAGAGTGGATGGCCCGGAATGGTGTCAAAGTCGGTCGGAGGGTGCAGGAGGCGCTTAAAACAGACGAGCAGTTGGGGAGGACTGCCATTCTAGCTGCCATTAATGGTAAGACTTCATTAGCTATGGTCATAATATGATATCTTTTTTTTTTTTTTATTATGCAGAAACGTCTGCTAGCGAATATCTTCGATATTTAAATTGAAAGAAAAATAGAAAAATTTGACTCGGAGCGGGACTCGAACCCACAACCACTGGATCACTAGCCCAGTGCACTTCCAATTGTGCTATCCGAGTACCGCTTAGACTTGTCAAATTTTTCTATCTTATCCTTCGTAGTATACGTCATCATGGGTGACGTGTAGTCACATCTACCGTCAGCGTATTGAACACTTAACGGCATCGAAGTCTCAATTTACATTGAGAATTCATCGATAACAATGTGCTACCCCATTCTAAAATTCAATTTTTTCTATTTTTCTTTCCATTTAAATATCGATAATATGATATCCTCCTAAGGCCCACCATACAAGTAAAATGCTACTCGAATTGCTTCTTTATAGTGTAGACAATAAAGTATAATTTCTTTTGAAATGAAATACAACTCTGTTCCAATAGGCAAGACGACACATGTTAAATATTCTACCAAAATTAAGTTAAATAGCTATTTTATGAGCAAAACATCTTAATAGCGAACACATTGAATAAATTTACTGGAATGTTTCAAAGGTAATTGGTCCTAAAATGATTAACTTTAAGGTCTAAAAAAATTGCGAAATTAAGAAAAAATATTATAGTCAGTAAAAGTCAAAAATAAAATTTATGGTAGCTATATATACATAAACGCACTATTTTACGATCAAAATAAAAATTGCATTATTTTTCCATACTTTAGAGTGGGCGAGGACCTAGGCGTGACGTCGTAGTTAAGCATCATTTTGTTAGGAGCGTTTTGAGCGGACAGTGCGAGATTCAGACTTTAACTCTCATTTCTGACTTTTATTTACCTTTTACGCAATTGATGCCATAGCGATATTTGATTCTTACAACGTAACAAATAGATTGATATCATAGACAAAAAATATTCGTCTCGCCTACTTTATAAAATTTCGCCTACTACACATGCAGCTTGTACCTCTCTCTATACGTGCAGCTTATGGCAACGGTACACACAAAGAGCCTATGGGCACAGCCTAACGAGTATATACAGTCGCAAAGGTTCTATACATCCGGACCGTTCAACGCCTCGACTGACGACTTGCGCTCGAGGGTCAGGGTTGTCAAAAAACTTGATGTCAAAACGGATGTTTTATTTTTGTTCTTACAGAGAAATTCATTGTTAGCGCCATCTTAAGTTTTTGTATATTAAGTAATCGAATACATTTGAAATTTTATATATTAATATTAATTAAAGACCCATTTATATCTACCTGCATTTAATACGAATCTGAAGTTAAAAAACCCAAAAGATTGCCGTTATCTTTTTTTGTTCGAGTATGTTGAAAATCGATATCCGAGAATCCGAGAGGCATCTTAATACGGATCTAAACTCAAAAGTTAAAAACACAGCCGCCATTTTGAATTTCTTCATTTTGGATCCGATCATTGTGAAAATCGATATCTGAGAATCCAAGAGACCTCTTAACACGACACTAAAATCAAAATTGCGAAAACCGGCCGCCATCTTGAATTTCGTCATTTTTGATCCGATTATATAGAAAATCGATTTCTGAGAATCCGAGAGATCTCTTAACACGACACTAAAGTCAAAATTGCAAAAAACGGCCGCCATCTTGAATTTCGTCATTTTTGACGCGATTTTGTTAAAAATCGATATCTGTGAGTCTGCGAGACCTCTTAACACGACACTAAAGTCAAAATTGCAAAAAATGGCCGCCATCTTGAATTTCGTTATTTTTGATACGATCATATTGAAAATCGATATCTGTGAATCCGAAAGGGGTCGTAACACGATACAATAGTCAAAATTGCAAAAATCAGCCGCCATCTTGAATTTCGTCATTTTGATGCGATCATGGTGAAAATCGATATCTGTGAATCCGAAAAGGGTCTTAACACGACACAAAGTCAAAATTGCAAAAAACGGCCGCCATCTTGAATTTCGTTATTTTCGTAATTTTGATCTGATCATATTGAAAATAGATTTCTGAGAATCTGAAAGGAGTCGTAACACGATTCAAAAGTCGATCGGATCAAAATGACGAAATTCAAGATGGCGGCTGATTTTGCAATTTTGACTATTGTATCGTGTTACGACCCTTTCGGATTCTCAGATATCGATTTTCAATATGATCGTATCAAAAATAACGAAATTCAAGATGGCAGCCGTTTTTGCAATTTTGACTTTAGTGTCGTATTAAGAGGTCTCGCAGACTCACAGATATCGATTTTTAACAAAATCGCAACAAAAATAACAAAATTCAAGATGGCGGCCGTTTTTTGCAATTTTGACTTTAGTGTCGTGTTAAGAGGTCTCGCAGACTCACAGATATCGATTTTTAACAAAATGGCATCAAAAATGACGAAATTCAAGATGGCGACCGTTTTTTGCAATTTTGACATTTGTATCGTGTTAAGACCTCGTTGGGATTCTCAGATATCGATTTTCAATATGATCGGATCAATAATAACGAAATTCAAGATGGCGACCGTTTTTTGCAATTTTGACATTTGTATCGTGTTAAGACCTCGTTGGGATTCTCAGAAATCGATTTTCATTATGATCGGATCAAAAATGACGAAATTCAAGATGGCGGTCGTTTTTTGCAATTTTGACTATAGTGTCGTGTTAACAGGTCTCTCAGACTCACAGATATCGATTTTCAACAAAACCGCATCAAAAATGACGAAATTCAAGATGGCGGCCGTTTTTCGCAATTTTGGCTTAAGTGTCGTGTTAAGAGGTCTCTCAGACTCACAGATATCGATTTTCAACAAAATCGCATCAAAAATGACGAAATCAAGATGGCGGCCGTTTTTTGTAATTTTGACTTTAGTGTCGTGTTAAGAGGCCTTGCGGACTCACCGGTATCGATTTTCAACAAAATCGCATCAAAATGACGAAATTCAAGATGGCGGCTGTTTTTTGTAATTTTGACTTTAGTGTCGTATTAAGAGGTCTCGCAGACTCACAGATATCGATTTTCATCATGATCGGATCAAAAATGACGAAATTCAAGATGGCGGCTGTTTTTTGTAATTTTGACTTTAGTGTCGTGTTAAGAGGTCTCGCAGACTCACAGATATCGATTTTCATCATGATCGGATCAAAAATGACGAAATTCAAGATGGCGGCCGTTTTTGCAATGTTGACTTTAGTATCGTAGTAAGACTCCCTTCGGATTCTCTGATATCGATTTTCAATATAATCGGATCAAACGTGGCGAAATTTGAGATGGAGCCGATGCCGGTTTCCAACTCTTTATATTATAATTATTCTAAACACGGCCATATCAGACGTTTATTTACTCTACTCTTAGTCTGACTCTTTCTGACTCTTAGTCATATTTTTTATAAGTAAGTAAAAAATAAAACTATTACATTTTGGATTTGTATTTAAATATGCCCAAGACCCTTTATAAAAATTACATACACACGACCTTTCCTAAGTTGGTTAATTACTAATAATAATTTGACACACCTTAAAAATAGACCGCGCAATTTGTATGAAAATTGCGCGGTAAATCCTCCCCGCCCACTTCCCCGAACACCCCCCATCGTTGCTCTGAAAATAGCCGGAGCTTGGTCACTGGTATATAGCTACACTGTGCTATGGGGCTCTCCGGGTCCAATTTAATAACGCGTTCCGGGTGCTGGTGGGGCTGCCCCGTTTCTGTAGCGCATCTGGGATGTTTTTTTTTTATGACATAGGCGGCAAACGAGCAGACGGATTGCCTGGTGGTAAGCAATTACCGTCGCCCATGGGCAAGCGTAACACCAGAGGAGTCATAACCGCGTTGCCGGCCTTTAAGGGGGGTTGGAGCTCTGGGAACCTTACTCACCATCAGGAACACAACACTGCATACCTGAAAGGTAGCAGTGCTATTATGGCTGTGGTCTTCTGTAAGGAGGAGGTACTTCCCCAGTTGGGCTGCCCCAGATTCAAGCGTGATGGTCATCGCTGTGCCCTACCTCTCATTGTTGGACGTAGTTTAAGGACATACCCGGGTCCAAAAGCAGAAGCTAGAGTGGAAGCTTTTATGAGCCGCATCCCTGGTGCGCCGGGTGCGTGGCGGCCCCAATAACATCCTGAGAATGATAGGGGACAGGTACGACTGCCCTTACATTCGCCATTGTTGTGGGCTACATGCCCCAGTTTTATAGGCTATTATTGTAATTTGTTAATTTTTATTTTATTTTATTTTTATTTTTCATTTGTAAAGATTGTATGTGGACCTCATGCTGTCTGAAATAAATAACGATTTGATTTGATTTTGATTTGATTTGTACCTACTACAGGAAGACCCGAGGGCCTTACGAGTATATAATTTTATTATATTTATATCGTTTCAGACGAACTGGTGTGCACCATAGGTGTCTCCGACGAGGTGAAACCAGAGGCCCATTTGGCGGTGTACTGCCTGAAGAAGATGGGGTTGGAAGTCTGCCTCCTCACCGGAGACAATAGGAAGACCGCCGTGGCCATCGCCAGACAGGTAAAAAAAAAAAGATAAAAATGTGATGGTCCACGGCAAAAGGTACCTTATGACGACCTAGTGGGTAGTGACCCTGCCTATGAAGCCGATGGTCCTGTGTTAGAATCTCAGTCAGGGCATTTATTTGTGTGATGAGCGCAGATATTTGTACCTGAGTCATGGGTGTTTTCTATGTATTTTAGTATTTATATGTATCTATCTATTATATATATCGTCGTCTAGTATCTACAACACAAGCCTTACTGAGCTTACCGTAGCACTAGGTCGATTTGTGTAAGATTGTCCCGAAATATTTATTTATTTATGGCGATTGGCGCTTACGCTATTGCTTCGATACTAATGTGATGCTTCGTACCGGCTTGACTCCTTGGCACTGCGTACAGATGCTTACCATCAGGCGGGCCGTATGCATGTTTGCCACCGTCGTTGTATTAAAAAATAATCTCTGCACAACTACATAGACATACTTCAGTTAAGTTTTTCACCTGTACTTATCTACCATATCGACAGTGGAAATTTCAAATCGTCGCTATACTTACTCAACCTCATATCTGCAACAATCATTTGATGGAAATGTCGCTTGTCATTCATTTGGAATACGGGTGTTTTTGTCATCAAATGAGTGTTACAGACACGAGGTTGAGGAAGTATATCGGCGAAATGTCGTAAGTCGCATATAAAAGTATGTCCCTTACGACATTTGAAATTTCCACTGTCGATATAAATAAATGTTTATCCTCAGGTGGGCATCAACAAAGTGTACGCGGAGGTGCTGCCGTCACACAAGGTGGCCAAGATACAGAAGCTTCAAGAGCAAGGACAGAAGGTTGCCATGGTGAGTGACCGTAGGTGACTGGGGTCCTGGGTTCGGAACGCAATAAGGCACTGGTCCCACCGCGAGCTACTAAGCTATGAGCTATCAGCTATTTCATGGGACAAAAGGTAATCGATCCCGTGTAAATAAAAGAGACATATATGTCATAGCCGGGCGATCGTAGTTCATCGCCGGGCGATGAGCTATAAATATATATCTTTCTCTTACTAGCTCGCGGTGGGACCAGTGCCTAAGGGACCCGGGTATGTCCTTAAACTACGTCCAACAATGAGAGGTAGGGCACAGCGACGTACCATCACGCTTGAGTCTGGAGAAGCCCGACTGGGGAAGTACCTCCTTACAGAAGACTACAGCCATAGCACTACTACCTTTTAGGTATGTAGTGTTGTGTTCCTGATGGTAAGATTCCCAGAGCTCCAACCCCCCTTAAAGGCCGGCAACGTGCTTGTCCTTGATGCTGCATTTTTTTATTGCCACTCCACATTTTGGACATTAAAAAATATTGGTCACTTTTGCTGGTTGTTTCGATGACATTCTACCACGACAGTTATTAAAAACAATAGTTTTTTTTTGGTAAAATTTGGGCTTTTATTTAGCAAGATTACATTATTTTTTCTAAAAATTGAAATTTGTTTCCTTGGTGTTTTATTACCTATTGAGAAAAACACTATACATATCGGCGTGAAACAGGGTTGTAGGCTTCGTAATAATCCTCAATCTACATGTACTCGGCCGGCAACCCCTTGCTTCCCGGCTTTTGTAGTATTTTTTTTAGCCTATAGTGTTCCACTGCTGGGCAAAGGCCTCTCCCGCGGACAACAATTCCCGGTCTTATGCAGTCAAGTGTAAAAATTCGTTCACTGCCAAAGTTTCAAAAATATGTACCGAGCAACTCTATTGTACAGTAAATAAGGTTGTAGGACGTATTTATGAAAGGATTCTTTCGGTACGTATTTCTGCACTTGACTGTGCTGTTACCGGCTGAGGAAAGCGTCGAGATCTTTTGCCAATTCTGTTTAGAGCTGCCCTTTTTATTATTTACAATTTGTTTCCTTGGAGTTTTATTACCTTTTGAGAATAACACTATACATACCTCGGCAAGAAACAGGGTTGCCGGCCTCGTGATAATCCTCGGCCGGCAACCCCTTACTTCCCGGTCTCTATAGTAGTTATTATTCATAATTTGATATATTTTAAGGGTTACATTTTGTGTGACAGGTAGGTGACGGTGTCAACGACTCGCCGGCGCTGGCGCAGGCCGACGTGGGCATCGCCATCGCCAGCGGGACCGACGTCGCTGTCGAGGCCGCGGACTTGGTCCTCATGAGGGTACGTATAGGTTCATGGACCTGGATGAACGCTGGAGTTAGGCTTGCAGCGTCATTTACAGACAGAACTTTTCGTGGCACGAATACAATTTTGCTAGAGACGACACACGATATTATTTTATCGTGTGTCGTATTTTAACTTGTACTTTCTTATGACAGTACTATTATTCCCTTTATTCATTTTACATCTTAGGTTAGTTTTTATAACATTTTTATAAAAGTAAAATATAAAAAGACATCTAAAACGTATCAAAACAATAAAAACATTATAAAAAACCTAACCTAGAGTGCCGCCGGCAACGGAGCAGGGCCCAGGCTGCCGGTGGTTAGGGCTGCAGAGAGGAACCGTCGGACTATGCGCGCCGTGTCCAGGATTACCGCCTTCTGAATCTGACCCTTGATCCAACCACAACCACGTAGCGAGAGTCTCTCAAGATGTTGGTCGAGACTCTTGGCTATGAGACCGTTCGCGGAAACAACTATCGGTACAATAATCGCCAATCAACTTCCCACATGGCGGTTACCTCGTGAACCAAGTCTAAGTACTTGCTGACAGTACTTATTATTAGTATAAAGTTCATAATTAATTGAATAAAAATGATGTAATGCACTTCTTGGTTTCAGTTTAGTTTGCATGGAAAAGGGCTCATTCAAAAATCATGTGATCGTTTTTGGCCTTACTTTGAATATATACAGGGTGGGTCATTCAATTCGGTCAGTATGGGGAAATCTGGAACTATAGGACATACAAAGATTTGTTCTTAGGAACCATGTCGTCGATTTTAGGGACAAGAAAAACTGCATACATAGATTAAAAAAAAAACTTGTACTCTGTTCGAGAATCGAACCAGGTTGTTTTGGAAAATAAAACACACACACACACACATGCGGTATGCAGTCGCTGGGCAGGCGGGTTGGCGACTGCAGTATCTGTAGATTGGATTTCGACCCTTTGTCTATATATTATACTAAACCCTTTATTTGGCAGTGTACAGCCGGCTGTACACATTATTTGACTATCTTTTTGATTTTATTATGATTACAATATTTAGGACCCGGATCTGCCGAGGCTGGAACGCCAAATTAAGGGCTAACCCATACTCATATATGACAACTACGGCTACGAACACCGGGGTATGGGCAGCATCCCTGGAGTGGCTGGAACTGCGATCGCCAACCCGTCTGCCGCTACTCGTCGGTTTTTTAACTCAAGTTTTTTTTTACAGAATGACTTGTTAGACGTGCACGCGTGCCTCGCGCTCTCACGCGCATGCGTGCGCCGCGTCCGTCTGAACTTCCTGTTTGCGTCCGTGTACAACTTACTCGGCATACCTTTGGCCAGTGGAGCTTTGGCCATTTTTGGTCTTCAAGTAAGTTATATATTAGTTGCTTTTTTTTATGACAAAAGGTGGTATACGTGCAGACGGATTGCCTGATGGTAAGCAATTACCGTCGCCCATGGGCACCCTCAACACCAGGAGAGTCACAAGCGCGATGCCGACCTTAAATAGAGGTTGGAGCTCTGGGAACCTTACTCACAATCAGGAACACAACACTACATACCTGAAAGGTAGCAGTGCTGTTATGGCTGTGGTCTTGGAGGAGGTAATTCCCCAGTTAGACTTTTCCAGACTCGAGCGTGATGGTACTTCGCTGTGTCCTCATTGTTGGACGTAGTTTAAGAACATACCCCGGTCGGGGTGCTTTGATACACATAAAAAAAAACATGAAACTAATTTTCACCTCACTATTGCTATTAAAATACTAACTCTAAAACCCTCCCAATCCTCAAGATTCCACTGTTGAACTATTTGGAATCTTCTTAAAAAATTTGGATTCATGGATGGAGTTCAATATTAGCACGAGAAGGTAAACACTAACTTTACCCCTTTGTATAACAAATAAGCTAAACCCCGTTATCTTGTCGCATAAATATTGTTTTTCATCAGTCTGAATGATTTTTTTATCGACCTTGATATCGATGTTTATATAATGCAATTGAATTTTCTCCTTTTAAGTGTATACTCAATTACAATTAAGACTTTTTTTTTTAATTAAAAACCTTAGATAAATGGACGCATAGTAAAAATTGTTCACTATGGCCTACTTATTTACCCCGTTCAGGCTTTTCAGTGGGTCAGAAAACACGTCGTATATATCTTTATTGTCTTTATACAGAAGTAATAAGTAGTACCTAGTGACACTTCTTTGAAATTATGAGTGACATACACTATCGACATTTAGATAGTCGATAAAAAAAGCATTCACGCTCTAGTGAAAAGTAATGTCAGTGCGACAAAATAACGGGGTTTACAAATAACTATTTTGGTATTATTTTTTATTATGCAGAAACGTCTGCTAACGAATATCGTCGATATTTAAATCGAAAGAAAAATAAATTTTGTTTTTGACGTATACGACGAGGGATAGATAGAAAAAAATGACAAGTCTAAGCGGTACTCGTGTAGCTCAATTGGTAGTGCATTGGGCTTGTGATCCAGTGGTTGTGGGTTCGATTCCCGCCGCGAGACAATTTTTTCAATTTTTTTTTCGATTTATATATTTTGGTATTGTTGTTTGCAGTTGCAGCCGTGGATGGCGTCGGCGGCAATGGCGATGAGTTCCGTGTCTGTGGTGTGCTCTAGTCTTCTACTCAAAACGTGAGTGCAGTGTTCTGGTCAGCATAGTACCATACATCATACATACATTTCAGCCGTATGCAGTCCACTGCTGAACATAGGCCTCCAAATATGACTTTATTTTTTTATTTTATTTATTTTATTTTATTTTATTCGGGGCATCAACAGCAATACAATGAATATTACAGAGCACAAATACAAAACATAAAGCCAATTATAGATGTCCACAAAATTACTACTAATGTGCAATAACTTAGTGGTCGTCTAGTAACACGAACAAGATAATTAATAATAATAAAAAAATATATATATATAGTTTGCGTGAACGTGGATGTGAGTGTGTCGGTACGTGTGTGTGTGTGTGTTTGTGTGTGTATCTGTGTGTCTGTCTGTGTGTGTATGAAAGTGCATATCTAAAAAAAATTGGTAACTTGATGTCAACGTGCGGGCTTTAACAATAATGACACTACACGTTTTTTAAGAGTTGGTTTTGTGCAATCAAACAAGTCAATGCAATTAAATTGTGTATTGTAAAGTTTTAAGATACGGTATATTGTTGAATTTTGAGCGTAATTAGTGTGTGCTTTAGGGAGACCAAAAAGGCAGCGTTCAGAGTTACGCGTTCTGATTACCGGCACAGAGAATTTAATCTCCGACAGCAAAGAAGAGCTGTCAATACGTCCAGAAATAATATCATGGAGCACAGAAATGTCAAGCAAAAGTCGTCTATCCTCAAGACTCAACAAGCGGTGACGTACACATCTGGACTCATAAGTAGCATCCCAATACTTAGTACGATAATTCAAGTGGCGCAAGAACGAGTGTTGTATTTTTTCAATCTTGGCTTTGTAAATAATATACTGAGGAGACCATATACAGCTGGCATACTCGAGAATACTTCTGACGTAGGCGTAGTATACTGACTTTATACACACAGGATCCGTGAACTCCGAACAAACACGAAAGATAAAGCCGAGGCTTTTGAAAGCACGGTTAACTATGTTATCCACGTGTTGGTCGTAAATTAACTTTGAGTCAAGAATCACACCAAGGTCCCGTACTGAAAACACTCGCTCTATAGCCTCGCCGCCCATGCGATACTGGTAGTATATTGGACTAGGACTGCGTGTAAAACTTATCTGAACACATTTTTTGATGTTAACATTTATACGATTAACATTGTAAAAGATGTATAAACGATCCAGATCCGCTTGCAGCTGCTGACAATCACTAATGCAACTAATATTAGTGTATATTTTTGTCATCAGCGTACATGAGAAACTTTGACGTATTAAAAACGGTGTAAATATCATAGAGATACGCGTTGTAAAGCAAGGGGCCCAGGTGCGAACCCTGAGGGACACCGGAAGGGACATCCACAAAGTCTGACCTGCATCCGCCAAGAACAACTGCTTGTCGCCTGTTTGAGACATAACAAGTGATCCATCTATATACGTCACCACGGATGCCCAGCCAATAAAGTTTACGAAGAAGGATGACGTGATCCACTCTGTCGAAAGCTTTTTCGAAGTCTGTGTATATCACGTCAACCTGTTTCCCTTTCTCCATTTTGTTAACCACGAAGTTTGTAAAATCTATGAGGTTAGACACAGTCGAACGATTTCTAAGGAAACCATGTTGTTGCGGAGGAATCCCTTTACTTATTACTTCGTAGATGTTGTTCAAAATAATTTTTTCAAATATTTTTGCAAATTGATTTAAAATGGATATAGGACGATAATTAGTAATTGCGGACTTAGAACCTTTTTTATAAATCGGCACAATCAAAGCCTCCTTCCATTTAGTAGGAAATACGCCATGCTTCAGAGACCGTGTGTAAAGTAAAGATAAAGGACGACTAAGACTCGAAGCACAGTGTTTGATAAAAAAGGGGGGAATTCCGTCGCTACCAGCACCGCCATTGACATCTAAACTGTATAGTAGTTTTTCTACCTCATTCGGTGAGATATTTATGGCAGAAACAATTTCCCCGCTGTCGCAAAAGGGAGGGGCTAAATAAAAATCAGGGTAAGTAGGAAGTGGCTTACTAAAAACAAATGTCAATATTCTTGTCTAATTTCCGATCTTGATACACAAAAGATTTAGGATAGGCTGAGCCACCTCTGCGAGCTTTTATAAAGGACCAAAATTGCTTAGGATTACTTTTTATTCTCTCTTGAACCGAACGGAGATATCTGTGCCAACATAAATCTTGCTGCTGTTTTTGACGCTTACGTAATAATGAAAAACTGTCCTAATCTAATGGATTTTTGATTTTTTCCACTTTTTATGCATTTTGTCCTTCTCCTTTATTATTTTTATCAAAGCCGTATTATACCAGATTGGATATTTACTTTTATTAGCACGGTAATCAAGCGGAATATGTGAAGTAATTACTTCATTAAGCAGATTATAAAACTTAGATAGCGCATTATCCATTGACTCGGCAGAAAGATAAGTTGACCAGTCAGTGTCATTGAGGTAGTTATTTATTGAGGCGTAGTCAGCCTTACGGAATCTAAATTTTGGATTGGAACTTTCTTTTAAAGGTGTAGAAAAAATGTCAATGATGGATATTTCAAGAGGTGGGTGGTGTTTGTCTGCCTTAACTAGAGGAAAATCAGAAGGTAACACTTCTACAGGAAAATTAGCGAATACGAGGTCTAATGTATTATTACTAGAGTTCAGAGTGAAGTTATATTGTTCTAGATTTGCAAGAAGTAGGTTTTCCACCAGGGAGGCCGCTGCATTTTGAACTTCTACTGCGCCTCGTCTTTCGAATACCGGGAGACTGAAATTTGTCCATTTAACATAGGGCAGATTAAAATCACCCACCACAAGTAAATGCGCGTTACGGGAAACGGACATTACATTTTCAAACAAAGAAATGAAGTTAAGAATATGATTAGCTAGCGGGGGGCCGGGGGGCGCATACATGGAGCACACGTGCAGATCAAGAGAGTGCGATGTGGAGCCATCACTGCGAGAACGCAAGGAGCTAGCTGGTATCGTGACCCACAAGCATTCCGTGGCAGGTAGCGACCAATCAGGACGCGCGCGTGCCCCCAAAGATTTAAGTACCAATATCATAACGCCACCGCCGTCGGCTTTACCGCTCAAAGCTCTGTCCCTATCCAGCCTGAAAACATCATACTTCTGATCGCACAATTCAGTATCCAGAACGCCGTCACACAGCCAGGTCTCGGTGATAATAACTATATCATAATTATTTATCAATAAGTTTTGGTAAAATTGTAGCGTTTTAGAGCGTAAACCACGAGTATTCTGATAAAAAACTTTAAGGTTATTTAAGAGCTCTGTGATAAAACCTGGCAACTTGCTGATAAATGTACAAAACATATTTAAACATAACATTGGTCGGGTAGAAAAATATTTTGTAATGACAAAGAAGCAATCTCATGACGTCGTCTAAGTGTTGTAGTAGGTTAATTGTTATGTTTGTAGTGTTTGTATTAATGTGAGATGTGTAACTTATGTGTGTATTTTGTGTTAGTATAAGATGTGTATGTTTGAGCGTGTGTGTCCACGAAGATAGGCACAAGAGCCGATATAAAGTAATGAAATATTTTTTATAAACGATCAGAAGCAAATGCGGAAGTAAAAATGACACTGCTAACAAAATTAACACATCACTAAACAATTTTGCGAAAGTCAGAAGTTGATCGAATGTGAAGAAATGGAGCTTGTTCCGTTTTACGTGCATATATGTTACAGTTTTTAACCCAAACATATTCATAACCCTTAGAAGAACAATATTGTTTGCAGTCTTTAAGTAACTTTTTATTCAGGGGAGTTAGATGGTCGTGGACGAAAATCTTGTGTGATTCTCCAGTGAAGCCAATGTTTGCCGTATTAACGCCGCGAACTCTTCGCAGGCCAGATAAAATGTTGTCTTTGAGCGCACGCTGTCTGAGCTTGACAATAATATTTTTTGGTCTGCCCTGAAGAGGGCGCGCTGGCTGGACCCGATGGGCAAATTCTATATCGTTTGGCTCAAGATCAACGCCAGCGTGCCTCGCTATATTCATGGCAATATAGCTTGGAGAATCATTTTTCAGCTCGGGTACACCAGAGATTTCCAAATTGCACATACGGAGCCACTGCTGATGCGCGCCGAACTCGTTCTCGAGCTGGGCAACACGTTCCTCGGCCGCACTGAGCTTGTTTTCCAAGTCTTCAATTTTGTTAGTTTTCTCTTCCAGTAAACTAATTTTTTGTTTGAGCTCAGTTGAGACGGCAGTCAATTGTGCGGAAATTTCAGCTTTAATGAGTGATTTAAGCTCGGCTTGTAAATTCTGGTGAGTAGTTTTAATTAAAACCGTAAGCCGCGATTCCAAGTCGGTCAGGGGACCAGCGGCGACCGGAGGTGGCTCAGCTGACCCCGCGCGCGACGCGGGGGTCGAGAGCTGGAGGGGACTGTCACCGCCGGCCGGCAGCAAGACTGCCGGCGACCCTTTGCACAAATTCGATTGTGTCGTCCCAGTTACAGAGCTTCTATCCCCCATCACACATGCAGAACAATTCTTTACCTTTTTATTATTTTTAGACAGCCTCTTAAAATCGTCAGGAGCTATTTTTAAGCAATAAAAGTGATAGCTGCGAGTACATGAAGCGCAAACCATAAGATCCGCTGCCGCAGTGAATTTGCCACATTCGTCGCATTTTGCCGTCATAGCGATAAGCAACAATGAACAAGCCCGTGAGCTAAGTAACAATCACCTCCGGTTAGACGGGTCGCACGATGAGAGCCGATGGTATGCGAGCGCGCACGGGGAACAGTACTTCCGATGCGGGAGCGACAAAGATGAATTATTTCAACCGTCTTCTTTACCCGAGGCAGGCGGGTTAAGAGGGGTAACGCACTTGTAAATTCGACACTCGCGCAATTGTAGTAATTGACTATTTGTATTTATGGAGCAGAATAGTATGCGCTAATTATTAAAATATTTAATTTAACCAGTGATGACTTGTATCATCTTGGTAGTTGCCATAGTCGCCACGCTTGGCAGGGTTGGCGACCGTGGTAGCTGTTGATTGGGTTTCGACGGACGCTGCTGCCCGTCCGTAGGTTTTTCTCTTTGTCGCCTCATACGATACCCGCGGGAGGATATGAGGTGGTGCTATTCTAATCACCCGGCATCACACAGCAGTAATATATCCCACAAAAATTTGTCCACAAATTAGGAGCCCAAAAGTCAGTCCTACATGCGTAGGAGTTTTGATGTATGACATTTCGTTTTAGCCAATCGAAACTTTGGACCTATTACAACTTTTTTTAAATAGGGAATTTGATTAATGGATAATATTTGACGATCTGTCTGGCCTAGTGGGTAGTGACCCTGCCTATGAAGCCGATGGTCCTGGGTTCGATTCCCAGTCAGGGCATTTATTTGTGTGATGAGCACAGATATTTGTTCCTGAGTCATGGGTGTTTTCTATGTATTTAAGTCTTTATATGTATCTATTTATTATATATATCGTCGTCTAGTACCTACAACACAAGCTTAACGTAGGACTAGGTCGATTTGTGTAAGATTTTTCCGGAATATTAATAATATATTATTTATAAGCTTTAGTAGCTCAGTTAACAGAGCGATAGTCATGTATCCCAGAGTCACCAGTTCGAGTCTCGGGGCAGTTGATTTTCCCATTATATCCAAGAATTATATGTTAAAATATTGTAAAATGTTATTACAGATTCAGAAAACAGACCATCGACGAACTTCGTACCCCGGAGTATCTGCAGTCCATAAAGTTGGAAGATTTGGACAACGTCTCAGTCCACAGAGGCCTGGACGAGAGAATCGACATTGGGGACAAAGGGAGCTCGCCTATCGCCAAGTGAGTATTATTCTGTCTGACTGTTTAAAAAAATTGACAGAGCTTGGACGAGAGGATAGACGTTGGGCCAACTGATCGCCAAGTGAGTTGGATCAAATATTTGGCTATCGATACTAATGCTCGGATACCGGTTAAAATTCCAAACCGTTATCATGTACAGTCAACCAATTTGATTTATAGGCCACTTCGTTCCTTGTCACAGTGAAAATGTATATCAAAGACGCGAAAGATCTCTTATTAACGTCACTGTGACAAGGTTCCAAGTGGCCTAGAAATTAAATTGGTTGACCGTACTTGGCGCAAAACCTTTTCATTTCGGCTTCACTCGCGAAACCGTTATTTTTAAACCGGTTTTTAGGGGAACATTTTCGTAAAGTTCTTGTCTAGTTTACCGGTTTGGAACTTTAAAAACCGGTTTATTCCAAAAAAGCATAAGTTGCTAGTAACAATTTGCTACGTGTCTGTATTTACGCGGCACACGCGGCATGCCGGCCATCCTCAATCGTCGAATAAACCGATTTATTTAGGTGTTAATATAGTTCTTCAAACGTTAGCGTTCTCATAATAGTTCGGAGTAAAACAGAAATTAACCGGTTTTAACCGCTATTTTTTAAACCGGTTCCGAGCCTTGATCGTAACTCGAGTACATATTTATTAACCATATATGGGCTACTTAGGTTACTCATTATGTAACCCATATATGTAGTAAGTTTATTTATTTTATATACAAGACTGACCAGCATTTGGCCTCAGTCGCACCTGATGGTAAGTGTCGACGAGGTCGAGGGTGTAGCACGCTGGTTCAGTAACAGCCTAGGGTGATGGCACCAATGTTGGACTCTTTAAGCTGACAGGCACCAATGATGAACACTTAGTTCTTAATTCAAAAACCATAACGTTATAAATTGAATATATACCAACAAATGCACAGGGGTCCTATGAAATAAAACCACAGCCATAATAGCACTGCCACCTTTCAGGTATGTAGTGTTGTGTTCCTGATGGTGAGTAAGGTTCACAGAGCTCCAACTCCCCTTAAAGGCCGGCAACGCGCTTGTGACTCCCCTGGTGTTGCGAGTGCCCATGGGCGACGGTAATTGCTTAACACCAGGCAATCCGTCTGCTCGTTTGCCGCCTATGTCATAAAAAAAAAAAAAAAAAGCAATAATGTTCATGATTGGTTTCTTGTCTATTAATGGCGCCCATTATATCTTGCTAGTTTGTGTCTGCCAGTCTGTTGGCAGGCCGAGATCTAAATCTCACTTTAGGTAAGTATTTTTTTCTACGTACACATCATAAGTGCTCTAAAATGCGTCCAGAAACCGTAGGCAATGACCAGCATTACCAACCATCAGAAACGAATGGAGATGTAAAGTTAACATTACCTCCTGAAAACAGTAGGTTATGAGTTTAAATTTGGAACAGCTGTCAAATTCTAGTATCTAGTATCTGTATATATTAAAGCAGCCATTGATAAGAAACGCCAATTAGTTATGTTTTTTTAATATAAATCGAACAACATTTGAACTCGAGTGACAATAGAATAGGGAGTTCATTCGCTTGTCTATGGTTTAAAAAATATTTGACTTCGAAATTCGAAACGCCGCCATTCCAAGCTGTCATTTGTTTTGTTCGTTGACTTTTTAATGTTTACAAGTAACACTAGTAATAATGCAGGTCATGTCCCTACGGTTCCTGAACCCATCTTAAAACACTTATGATATGTGTGTAGATAAAGTAGTGTATGCAACTATACATAATTAGGCATTAAAACAGTCGTGTGATGTTATTATAAACCCACACTCTTGTTGTAATGCCCTTCATTATGCACTGATACATAAACTACTAATGCATGTAGATATAATTATAATTAGGCATCGGACGGAAGAGTGCAAATGACATAAGGAACAGTACTTGTACCATAATGGAGTAGCTATCAGCGTAACATATTTTATACAGTCGATCAATTTGTCGATGTCATCGACATAATTATTTCATCGTTATTAATGGTGTTAAATTTAGTAATTTAGAGCCTAGTAATATTTTTTTACCAAATACATTTAGAGTGAAATTAATTTGTTTTCTGGAGAACAGTTCATGTATATAATTATAGACAACCATTTTATATTGACGAACTTCATCACCTTGAAAAAGAATGGCCAAATAATTACGTAGACGTTTTATCTACGACATCGACAAATCGACTGTATAAAATGGAGGGTCTCCACGGAAGACCAGCGTCAGGGTCCTCATAAGGGTCCCTTGGCATGAAGCTGAGTGGAGACCCTTTCAGTTACGCTTTATAAAATACAATTTATGTCAATGTAATTGGTTAAGTTTTAATTAAGCGTTTCTGAATAAAGTTCTTCTATTCTATTCTAAATGTGTTACGCTTATATCTACTCCATTATAGTATAAGTCCTGTTCCTTATGTCATTTGCACTCTTCCGTCCGATGCCTAATTATAATCACATAGCTATTTGCACGCATATTGTTAAGTACTAATTTGTTAATCAAATATTTACATATGTATTTTGTATCGTATTATAAATGAGGAGTGTCTTTTTTATATACAACAACGGTGGCAAACAAACATACGGCCCGCCCGATGGTAAGCAGTTACCGTAGCCTATTTACGCCTGCAGCTCCAGAGGATTCACATGCACGTTGCCTACCCTTTAAGAACCTATGCACAACTTTTTGGAAGAACCTCATACTGTAGTCCCTAGGGAAAACCTCGGCAGGGAGTTCATTCCACAGCCGGAGCGTATTTCTCTATCCTCGTAAAGCCCACCATACTGAAATATTTAAAATTAAATATATTCATTTACAGAAATTACAATCGTATTTTGATAACTACAAATACTTAACTAGTTACAGTATAAAATCTAAAAAAGGCCCTTGAGGCATTGTACCAAGGATACTGGCCGCATTTCCTCGTTGTATCGCAATGCTAGTACGTTGTGCGAGGAAGCCGCCAGCTCTTCGGTCACCAGTTACATCAACCAGACGTTTCGCGATTTCTGCAAAAAGATTGTGCGCGGACCCCATGGACCTAGCGTCTTATTTATTAGTAAAAACCAATCTTACTATGCAGTGAATTGGGTTGAATTTTATTTTGTACGATAACGAATGAAATAAGAAATTCTACTCTATTTCCTTTTACAAAAGATTTAAACTCCATTTTAAGGGATTGTACATTGTAATGCACACGAGGCTATGTCAATAGGGCTTATTTTTGTTTGGTTTTCTTAGAGAAATAACCCCTGCTGACATAAATAAATTAAACTGTGCGTTTTTCTAGAAACTTCTTGCCTCGCACAGCAAAACTCTGGAATAAATTGTCGTGTGCAGTATTTCCGGACCGATATGACATCCAAACCTTCAAGAAAAGAGCGCATAAAGGGATCTCAAAGGCCGGCAACGTACTTGTGACTCCTCTGGTGTTGCGAGTGTCCATGGGCGACGGTAATTGCTTACCACCAGGCAATCCGTCTGCTCGTTTGCCTCCTATATCATAAAAAAAAAACTTTGGAAAGACACTCCTCAAATATAATAACAAAATGTGACGTTCCACGGCAAAAAGTACCTTATGGCGCTTGGCGCTTACGTTGCGAAGCATCACATTAGTATTGAAGCGTCGTTAACAATAGCGTAAGCGCCAACCGCCATAAGGTACATTTTGCCGCGGACCGTCACAATAGTACATTGTGCAACGAGGATGGTAAGTAAGGTATAGTAAACGCGAGTCTATTAGAAGCCCGACGACGAAGTCGGAGGGCTTTTAATGACTCAAGTTTGGTATACACTTACCACCCGTGGTACATACAATGTTTTTCATCACATTTGCGAGGAAATAAAATAAATTCGTTGGTAAAATATTAGTTACTAGTGTAGTGTAGTTTTACCTATCAGACCGTATCCACTATAAAAGATTGTCAACAATGTCAACTTTGTTCAATGTCTTCCACAGATAATGTTAACAACTGCGTTTTGTTTTCAAAGTTGATAGATCATCCTGCCAAATAGTATCAATTATCAAAATCAAATAGAAAACAACTATTTTTAATAAATACTAAACATTAAATTGCAGTCATATTTAATATAAAGATATGTTTTATACATATTAAAAGTTGGTTGTAGCAAACTTTTGAAGATATGAAATACACCTTGGCTGTTTAGAAACATCCTCAGTCCAAGTGAAGTATAGGTTCTGTATATTTTTAAAACTAAACTTAACAGCCCGTGTGAGCTAAATCGGCTATAACTGCTCTGTACTCTCGCAAGTAACAACGCCATTGACGAGCAAGTGTGATGAAAATTAACTTATATGAATGCACTAAGCAAATGTTAGCATAGTCTACTAGCGACACTGTATTAGCTTCTCACTCGCACTTATACTAATCCTAGTCAACTGTCTCTTTTACCCTATAGCGCCGGCGGCGATTGGAACTCGACTTTATTAAAGGTGTAGTCGATATTGGTGTGTAGATTTTTTTGCGACTTTTCGTGTTTTTTTCTGTTGGAGGTGAAGGTATTAATATCAGTTGTCGTTTTTGTATTTTTGGTGGAGGCCCAGTGTTTTGTCGTTGTTGTTGTGTTGTTTTTAGGTTTTTTTCGTGCTTGGTTGAAAATGAATCCCTTACTAATATCAAGTTTATCCGTAATTGTATAAAAATTGTGATTATTCCGAAAACAAACTCTTTTGAATGTAATACAATACAATATTTGACTAATTTTCAGAATTTTCACTTTTATATAAATGTATTTTACGACCGGTCTGGCCTAGTGGGTAGTGACCCTGCCTCTGAAGACGGTGGTCCTGGGTTCGATTCCCAGACGGGGCATTTATTTGTGTGATGAGCACAGATATTTGTTCCTATATATGTATTTACAACTGACGACTGGTCTCGCCTAGTGGGTAGTGACCCTGCCTATGATGGTCCTGGGTTCGATTCCCAGTCGGGGCATTTATTTGTGTGATGAGCACAGATATTTGTTCCTATATATGTATTTACAATTGACGACTGGTCTCGCCTAGTGGGTAGTGACCCTGCCTATGAAGCCGATGGTCCTGGGTTCAAATCCCAGTCAGGGCATTTATTTGTGTGAATATGTATTTAAGTATTTATACGTATCTATCTATTATATATATCATCGTCTAGTACCTACAAAACAAGCCTTACTGAGCTTACTGTAGGACAAGGTCGATTTGTATAAGATTGTCTCTAAAAAAAAATATATATTTATTTATTTTAATGAATATTATAGATCATATAAGAGTCATACATATTGATTAGACCGCATGGCATTGAAGGGTGACCAGTAAATGGAACCCCCATTAGAAAATGTGTTCTATTTATAGGTAAACAGAATTCATTTGGTGGCCAGTTATTGACAGGTGGTGGTTGGTCCCGATAGTTTAGTGTTACAAAAAAATACTATTTTTACGTGTTTTATTGTGTAATAATATTGCATGTAACACTAAATACATTTAAATTTGCGGCCTATTTGATTTTGGACCCGGGTATGTCCTTAAACTACGTCCAACAATGAGAGGTAGGGCACAGCGAAGTACCATCACACTTGAGTCTGGAGAAGCCCAACTGGGGAAGTACCTCCTCCTTACAGAAGACCACAGCCATAATAGCACTGCTACCTTTCAGGTATTGTGGTCCTGATGGTGAGTAAGGTTCCCAGAGCTCCAACCCCCCTTAAAGGCCGGCAACGCGCTTGTGACTGCCCTGGTGTTACGGGTGCCCATGGGCGGCGGTAATTGCTTACCATCAGGCAATCCGTCTGCTCATTTCCACCTTTGCCATAAAAAAAATACCTTTTTGTTTTCCCCTGGTGAAATGCGTTGTGCATGCGTTCCGAATTCGGAAGTTCCCAGTGGGCTCCATAGATATAGTAGTACTATTGAAGTATAATGTTCAGTCAGCAGCAGAAGTAGCTAAGCGTTTGAGGTGTTCAAAATGAGGTCAACACATCTCTATTGTCAAGAGAATAATAGCGCGTGTAGGTTATTGTGAACACTTGAAACGCTAAGCCACTTTTGCTGCTGACTGTACGAGGTAGTAATAATAGCCCAATGAGTAGTACCCAATAAATACCCACGGGTGTAAATACCCATTCGAAAATTTCGAATTGTCTGAACTCTCATGACGCCATAATTGGAGTAAAAGAGAAAGATGCTCGAAATTTACGATCTTTGATGTTCGTTCTACAGTCATCGACTTTAATTGTTGAGCCACTTACGGTTCAAGCTATTTTCTTTTGTTTTATACTTACTCTATGAAATGCCCAACGTAAAGTGAACCCTAAATGGCTCAACAATTTAAGTCCCTGGCCGTACTTAAACCCGCCGCTGTACTTGTCCGCGTCCCCGGCTTAGGGCCAGTTTAATTGGGAATCAGGAGGTTCTGGGTTCGAATTCTAGCAAGTGCATTTATTTGTGTTTACAGTGAATATTTTGTTAGTGGGTTATGGATGTTATCAAAGTATTTATATTTATATGTGTCTATTATAGTCGTTAAGGATATTATAGTTGCAAAAATATCTGATGGCAACCTATGTCAAAAGCCTTTTTTTTATGACATAGGCGGCAAACGAGCAGACGGATTGCCTGGTGGTAAGCAATTACCGTCGCCCATGGGCACGCGCAACACCAGATGAGTCTTGTGACTCATCTGGTGTTGCGGGTGCGTTGCCGGCCTTTAAGGAGGCTGGGAGCTCTGGGAACCTTACTCACCATCAGGAACACAACACTACATACCTGAAAGGTGGCAGTGCTATTATGGCTGTGGTCTTCTGTAAGGAGGAGGTACTTCCCCAGTTGGGCTGCCCCAGATTCAAGCGTGATGGTCATCGCTGTGCCCTACCTCTCATAAAGCTATGCTAGGCTATGTGCTGTCAGATATTTTTGCGGTTTTGATGTCGTAATATGTTATTGCCGGTGACTGTACCTACAACTTAGGACCTGCTGAACTTATGTAGGACTAGGTCGATTGATATAAAACTGTCCTTAAAATAATGTCCCAAAAACATAAAATAATGATCCCGTATTTTTACAGCATTGGCTTTTGTAATTATACCGTAAGAATATTAAAAAAAAATAATGTGAATGTCTCATATTACAGAACCTATACAATACTATATCTAAGATATTTAAATCGAAAGAAAAATAGAAAAATTTGATTCGCAGCGGGACTTGAACCCACGACCACTCGATCACTAGCCCAGTGCGCTACCAGTTGTGCTATACCAGCGCCGCTTAGACGTGTGATATTTTTCTATCTTATCCTTCTTGGTATACGTCATTACTAGGCATCGGACGGAAGAGTGCAAATGACATAAGGAACAGGACTTGTACCATAATGGAGTAGCTATCAGCGTAACATATTTTATACAGTCGATCAATTTGTCGATGTCATCGACATAATTATTTCATCGTTATTAATGGTGTTAAATTTAGTAATTTAGAGCCTAGTAATATTTTTTTGCAAATACATTTAGAGCGAAATTAATTTGTTTTCTGGAGAACAGTTCATGTATCTTCGGTATGAAGTGTTTTTATAACAATAGTGTATTATTAGGAGATTATATACCGCTCGCTGCAGATTGTGTGAATTTTGCCGTATTTTTAATGCTACTGCTACAAGACGTTTTATCTACGACATCGACAAATTTATCGACTGTATAAAATATGTTACGCTGATAGCTACTCCATTATAGTATAAGTCCTGTTCCTTATGTCATTTGCACTCTCCCGTCCGATGCCTAGTCATTACGGGTGATGTGTACCAAGTGTAAATATCTTTGATATGCTAGCAGAAGTTTCTGCTTAATATAAAAATAATACTATATCTAAATTAACAATTACAATTTTTTTTTCCAGACTATTCAACAGACACAAAATTAGCGACGGCTGTATGTTGCAAGAGGAGGACGACCTGATGACCGTCTCTTTCATACCTAAGCGACCGACTAAAGACAAACCCAGTCTCAACGACTGATCGCACCACGGAGTTTTCGACGTGAACTAAATGAGTGTCGTTTTTGACGGGAGTTACATTTTAAACGCCAGCGACAGCGGAAAACTGTGTCATTGGCCGTATAAGAGAATGCTTTGTAGCACTAAGTCCGCCTGTGTACAATCAGCAGCAGAAGTAGCTAAGCATTTGAAGTGTTCAAAATGAGGTCAACACGTCTCTATTATCAAGAGAATAAGAGCGCGTGTAGGTCATTTTGAACACTTCAAACGCTTAGCAACTTTTGCTGCCGACTGTACTACTAAGATATTCATTTGTGCAATTAATATATATTATTTGTAGATCTGTTAAACTCAATACCAATCATGACTTGGGAGTCTAGATTTGTTAAGTAGAGGCGTCTTATTTCGTCTGGGTACAGTTTTCCGTCGACTGGGCGGTTATGAGAATTTCTCTAAAAATTTACCACTTTTCAAATTTATGTACATTTTATGTTTTTTTCTATTTTCTGCAGCTTTTTAGTTGCCGTTGTCTAAGGGACCGTTACTATGGCAATGATTGATTAAATCATAAATAACGCAATTTTTGATAGTGGTGTGTTTTAAGAAGCTCATAATATAAGTGTGAATGTAATAAAAGTGATCTGCTAGGAAAGTAGTCAGTTGTAAAACATGGATCAGAAACATGTTAGTCTTTTGTTTTTGTCTCTCCTGTGGCCAATAGTCAACAGCTCGTGTGTGTATAAGTAAACTTTATTAACATAATAATTAAAATTACAATATTATACGTAATATGAAACTTAAATAAATTAAAATACTAAAAATAAAACTATAAATAACTAAAAATTAAACTTAAATACCTATCCAAAATAAAGGATCATCCCGCGGCATAGTGTCGTGAACGCTGGCAGTTTTCGTCGCTGTATCGCAATGCTTATGCGAGGAAGCTGCCAGGTCTCCGGTCACCAGTAACGTCGATAACTTAACTAACGTGTATAAGTTAAGTTTTTGCACACATGAAGTTGGAAAAGGATTTTTTTTGAATTCATAAAAAAAATAGGTATTTAACATTGATCCGCAGGAAAGAGGAGAACAAAACTTTGAAACTTTGTTTTTGATCTAAATGGTAGTTTTTTTTAAAAGTGCCCCTAATTAACGGGACCTTTAGAAAAGTTAAATCATGTCAATTTTGTGACGATGACGATAAACAATTTTTTCCCGTTTTTAAATTGTAATATTGCTTATGGTTTACGAAACGAGTACTAAATCTAAGTATTTACAGAAATTGTAGCTTAATTATGGTCATAAAACGGACTGAATTAACTTTTTCTACATGTCAAGTTAATGGAGGACTTTTTTTGTGAAACAACCAAATATACTATTTGTTACCTATATTGCCTGAATATTGTATGTACAAATACATATTTGATATTATTTATTAAATTTTATATGAGTATGTGTATAAAATGGTAATGAAAATTCTATTGGACGTAAGGATCTATATGCCAGTATTTTTGAAAATAAGTTTTTGAAAGTGTTAAAAATCTCTAATTGTATTAATTTTTAATACCTATATCTGTAATGAGCAATGAGCTTATCAGTTTAATTTTACGATTAAAACAGAGTGTTACCGTGTGTTTGACTTTTGTAATTACCCCCGACGTTTCAAGAAGGACACTCCTTGGACTGTCCTTGAATTTAAAAAAAAAAGGTATACGGTAAAGCCCAGTTTTTGTTGTAATAATGATTGAAAAACAGAGCATACAAAATTAACTTATTACTATTAAAGAAAATATGTGAAAAAGCTATTAATTTTAATTCTTGTTTTCTTTAACCTATTTAATAAATATTTATATAAATGGCTACTTGAAAATTGTTTATATTTTTTTTGTTTTATTACAAAATATGCGTTTAAAAAAAAAGTTATTTAATTAAATCTTACGCTTATGTTTATTAATAACATAAGAAAATGATATAATGATATTCATTTAATATAAAAACTCATTGGTATTACGTAAAAAAATATTTTGCATTTTCTTAAATAACTTTAATTATGCTCCTATAATAATCCCATATAAATGTTTTGAATAAATTTATTTTTGTTCCGTTATCCAGGCGACAAAAAGTCCCAGTTAATGGAATGTCATATCTTATTTCATATAAAAATAAGTAACACCATAAAAACACCTTATTCGTAGTATTAATATTAAATTTCGGTAAATACTTAATTGTTGATGTTAAACATGTAAAAACAGTTTTGAGAAAGCGTATCAACTTCCAAATAAACCATTTATAGCGTTAGCAATCTTTACCAGTAATGTATATTCATGCTGTAACCATGATTGCTAACCATGGTTTAAAGTGATCCAGAGGACACCGTAACTATAACAACGATCGACAACAAATAGTTGATTCAACCTTGAAAATTAACAATATACAGGAGTAATATAATAAATGCATTATAATATATTTTTTTACGCTTTTGTCTAATTATTGCTCGGTCGATGCGATGATTTAACGTAGTCAAAGCAAAGCAGTACATATAACCTCGTAAGGCCGAGGCAATTTTATCGATTTTAAATTTATTACCTTCTCTTGTTTCCATAAGAGTTCCAAACTCTAATTTTATTTTTACTTGTATTCTATGAAATATGAGCTCAGAGTTTGACAGTTATTAAACATATTAATATTATAAATGTGAACGTCTGACCCTTATTCAGGCTTAACGCATTAACGATGAAAATTAATATGGAAATTTAGGGTCATTTCTGTGTGGTCCAAAACCAGTTTTCCTCACTCTATGTTTACATTGTTACACACTTCGCTCAAATGGAAGTAGCGTAATGGTAAATCGGGAATACTATCTGTAATAAAATTAAAACTGTTGTGAGCCATGTTACTACTTCTTAGTTACAAACGGCTCTTCTGACTCGGCTTGAAGATGGGTACCAGAGCTTACCCGAAATATGTCGCCTAGTGCGATATAATTACACGTGAGTTTATCCGTTTGTAACTAAGTAATACTATCTGTAAACTGGGACACGTTTTGTGTCCTACGAGCAAGTTTGGACACAAGTAATAATAACTTGCTTTGTAATTTGAGCACTTGAACTTACAACGTAAAGTGAAAATACCTAAAGTGATGCTTCATAGTCAATCAATTTTCGTGTCTTTCGTAGCCATATAAACTGTCCCTTGGACAACGGTGTAACGACCCCGTTTAAATAAAAAAAAGCACTTTTTCGTAAAAATGCCATTGAATTTTAATGCAAAGATGTAATAAAAGCCGGTCTTAAATCGTTGTTCAGGGGACCGGAGGCAACGAGTGACAAGAAAAAGTGGATTCACCCATCACGTGTACATGTTATTAAGACACTATACTAAGTTTCTCTACGTTTTCGTAGTAACTACAATTTTAGATAGAAATCTAATTAATTATATTTATTATTTATCCAAAGACTTGTAAATATATTTTTTCGGCAATCATTTTTGTAAGAGTTTATTGTTTAACTTTTTAACTTTATTTTATCGTCTACTGAAGTGAGAGGTATAAGCTTTCTCTTTCGCACTTTATAAATATATACAGTTAAAAATTCGGAAACTCGCAACTGGCTTTTCCAGTATTATTATTTTTGGTCTTTAAGTGCGAAAGAGATAGAGCGATTACCTATCTGCTGTCTCACTTATAACGCTTTAGTATTTATATGTTAATTATTGAGGGATCTCTTTGTAAATGAGCCTTGAGTCACAATAGAAGTACCGCAGTACAATGACTCCATAAAATCAACGCAGACTCAGAGTCACCACTCTGAGTCTGAAGCTTGGGGATCCGGGTTTGGATCTTGGCAAGGGCATATTGGCTTGTTATTTTTGTGTTTATCATGAATATTTGTTTTATACGTCCTTACTGCTATACAAATAAACATCAGAATCGATATACAGGATGAAATCTGGGTTGTGATTCATAATGTCAAAAAGTGTTTTTTTTTTCGCGAATTTAATATTGGTCCCATGGGAAAAGTTGTTAAGTATGATCGACTTTATCACTTTTTGATATTTTGAATCACGACCCAGATTTCACCCAGTACTTGGCTAATTTAGTTGATAAACCTTTTGCACCGACTGTACATAATATAGTCTGCCTATAGTCAGCAGCAGAAGTTGCTAAGCACGCGAGAATGCCAGTTGTATACTTATTTTCTGGAGTCAATGTACTGCTTGTTATTGTATTCGTGTCTTATTTGTTATCCATCGGGGTATAACGTGGTTTAACTCTAGTGCAAGTATTCTATTTTTTTATTGTACTGAATAAAAATGTATACTTTTTATTAAGATTTTTATTATACCTTAACACACATTTTTAAGTACAAGCTAAGTTAGCCACAATTACTTAACTTCACTACATTAAGTCTGAAAAATTAAAAGGATATAACACTTAAAATATGATTTAAAAAATATACATAATATAATGAATCTACCGTCAATTAAACATTATTTAGGTACCTTCAGTAGGTAGCAAGGAAATTCTTACTAATTGACTGAGCCCCACGGTAAGCTCAAGAAGGCTTGTGTTGTGGGTGTATAATATTAATATACAAATACTTAAATATATAGAAAACAACCATGACTCAGTAACAATAGCGTATATCAAAATTTCCTCGATGTATCGCATTGCTGATACGTTGTGCGAGGAAGCCGCTAGCTCTTCGGTCACCAGTTACATCAACCAGACGCTTCGCGATTTCTGCAATAAGTTTGTACGCCAAACGGTACAAAATGGTACTCTTTGCTCAGGCTCTTATATTTGTTACGTTTAAAAATTTCGGCGCTTTCCGCCGCTGCTCCCGCTTTTTTACATTATTTATTTATACTAATACTAATTTGGCGTAGATGAATAAAATCAATAAATGATAACATACCTACCTAATCCATTCAATCTAAGATTTTTTTGTAATACTGCTGAATAAATATGTTTCTTCCGTGTTCATGCCGGTCATAAAAGTCAAAATGCTTCTCGGGTCAGAGGCGGGTTAGAACCGGTGTAGTTTTTATTTTTTCTATTACTTTTTATATACTCGACGTGTAGTGCCCTTGTGGCCTAATAAAGGTTTGAGTTTGAGAATTAAACAATTATGTATACGGTACATTGTTTTCTCTGATATAAGTTCGTATTTCTTCTATAATTTCTTCTTTAACATCATCAAATCTCTTCACAAAAACCATTAAATCCTGCTTAGTCTCCCTTGATAAAATCGCCATGAACATTACAAATTCGCTCAGATTAAGCTCAACAAAGTTGGGATCTAACCTCGAGTAGGTCCTCGTAAAATGTTCTTCTGTTAAAAATCTGTCATCAATAATATTGCATTGTTGGAACCATTTTTGTATGACGGAGAATTTTGCGCCTTCACTTAAACTACTCGCTCTTAAAATGGTATATATTTCTTCTAAACGCATTGCCATAGTATTTTGTATCTTTTAGCACACACCTCAATGCTTCACGGTAAATTTAAAATGATTAGAGCTGTATCAAATATTGTCCGTGCAATTTTCTTATTTAATTCGTTTAAAATTTTGCGTATTTATATCGTAAAGTCAGTGTTAACAAGCGTTACGATTTTTACACTGAACTCGATGACTACACTATAAAAAAAGTCTTTAGATATTAAGACAGCAAAGCTTAAAACTATAATGAAAATCTAGTAGTAGTATTTACAGTCAGCAGCACAAATAGCTAAGCGGTCGAGGTGTACAAAGCGGGCTAAACGCGACTGTATTGTTAATAGAACACGAAGATAATTTTGAACACCTGATCTGATCTACTTAGCAACTTCGGTTGCTGACTGTATGTCTAATATATTACAATTAAATTCAAGTATTAGTTGTTTCTTTTACAATAAAAACAATTTGATTCCAGTTTAATCCTGTCAAATTTAACAGGCGTCCGAAGGACGTAATCAAAACCCTGTGTACAATTTTTTGTACAAATTCCGCAATCGATTTTCAACTTTTTATCAATGTACACAAGAATCAATTTCGAAAAGCAAAACAGCTTTAGAACGCTATCTAGTAGGCTACGGTTAATGATTGTTACTTATCCGTGACAATTAAAAAAACTCTTATCTCGTAAATAAAAGGTGTTAAGTATATAAAGAATGCGTTCAACCATACTTCGTTTTTAAACCCGAGTAGCATTGTGATACATACGACGTTTTTTTAAAAGCCGTGATGATATACCATAGCCAAATCGATTGTACTTCAAACATGACCATCACGCAACCAAAACAAACTAAATAACAAGTTAAAATACAAAAAACCAGTTAATCCTACCATCCCTCCACCCGAAACAAAATAACCTTGCTTCAATATCCTAAAAACGCCATCTCTCGACGGAATATGGAGACGTTTAATCAATTGAGGGGAGAGGCCAAGACTATGCTTCATGAGCTGAAGAAATGGACGGCAAATAGTGAGACACGGCAACATTTGCACCATCCAGGGTTAGCTACAAACGCGTATCCAACGCCGGACATGCCCAGAACCCTGAATCCTGATCCAAGTCTGTCAGCATCGGGCATACCCACAACCCTGGTCCCCAACCCTGAACTCTAACCCAAGTCTTGACTCGCAGGACTTGTGAAGATATGCAATTCCTGAGACAGCGTCAGGATTTCATCTACCTAGTCTAGTGTCTACTGTAGCTTAGTGGCCACAAGCTTTTAAGGTTGGATCTGCGTCTGACCGGTTGTACGGACTGACCGGTTCACCGCGAGTTGGCTAACCCTGGATGGTGGAAGGCATGGTTCTTTCATATATTTTATAATATCATGTTTTTTTTTTTAATTATACTGACGTGGTAAAATTAATTGAATTGTTATCAATTATCGGTTATCATGTAGAAAAGTTAATATTGATACTACAGTTTCCCGCGATACCGAACAAATCGTTCAAAAATAAAACATATTAAATTTATCTAAACGCTACAAAATGTGCCGCTTTGGTGGCTGCAAATGAGCTGTCAGTGTGAACACTTGTGCTCATTTGTTCGATTTGAACAAAAGAACGGCGAGTATGTACGCGTGTTTATCAGCTACTTAGATGTTTTAAAGTGTATTAAAATAAACACATTGTATTTATTTGCTTTTTCTAACAACATAAAGCCCGGTTTCCCGGGGCATATCCATACTAACATAATGATTGAGGTCGTTCACCCCGTGACTAATCCTAATAACCGATCACTTATTATTATTATTATACTCGTATAATGACTATTTAAGTATTTGTATTTTTTTTATGTATATCGTTGACTGAGTACAAGTCTTCTTGAGCTTACCGTGGGGCTCAATCAATTTGTGTACTTACATAAGGATAGCTAGGGGGCCACACTTTTTTGAGGATGAAAGAGGGCGTGCGGTGACTGTTCAGAGTCAATAATTATTGCGAAATGATTAGAGAGTTTTTGATACCGGCGTTGCAAGAACACCGAGGCGATACCTCGAGGATGTGGTTCCAGCAAGATGGGGCCACATGTAATACGGCAAATGTGTCAATAGGGCTGCTAAAAACTGTTTTCCCCGGAAAACTCATTTCGAAAAGGGGTGATATTGAATGGCAACCACGCAGCCCTGATTTGTCCCCATACAATTTTTTTTTGTGGGACCACCTGAAATCGGTAGTCTACGAGAATAATCCAACAAATTTAGAGCAAATAAAAAAAAAAGGGACATTATCCGGGAAATCAACAATATCCCGAGAGTAACCTTTGGCAGAATTTACCAGAATTTGCAACTTCGCCTTTAGGAGTGCCAGGCTACGGAGGGACGTTATTTGGACAACATTATTTTGAAGTCATAAAATTTCCAAAAATTCTATTTTTTAAAAGTAGTAATGTAAATATTGTACGATCAGTAGTTTTTTGTTTATTTAATTTTTAAACCGCCAACACTCTTATGGCCCACCCTGTATAGTGTATATAGTAGGTACCTAGGTACCTATAGGTGAAAAATTTAACTGAAAGTCCATGTCTATGTGGAGAGAATTAATATAGAACTTACGTCAACATTTGATTATAGAACGCCGACATGCGTGTACATACGTTACTACTACATAGGCTATAGTGCTTTAGCTAAATTTTTCACCTATATAAATGTTACTTATAAATTCACCAAAAATTTAATGAAAATATTCCGACAGCCGGGGCCGAGTTAGCAGCCGTTTACGGAAAGATGAAGAAATCTGGCAAAAACAGTGTTGAAGGCATCGTTCAGTGGATGAAAGATGGTACGTATCAGTGGCGGCGGAACCATGTTTTTTTTTTTTTTTTTTATGACATAGGCGGCAAACGAGCAGACGGATTGCCTGGTGTTAAGCAATTACCGTCGCCCATAGGCACCCGTAACACCAGGGGAGTCACAAGCGCGTTGCCGGCCTTTAAGGGGGGTTGGAGCTCTGGGAACCTTACCATCAGGAACACAACACTACATACCTGAAAGGTAGCAGTGCTATTATGGCTGTGGTCTTCTGTAAGGAAGTGGTACTTCCCCAGTTGGGCTGCCCCAGATTCAAGCGTGATGGTCAACGCTGTGCCCTACCGCTCATTGTTGGACGTAGTTTAAGGACATACCCGGGTCCGAAAATCTTTGAAATGAAATGAAATTTGGGTCTCTTCAAGGCAAAAGTGAATAGGCTGTTACGGAACCAGCGTGCAACACCCTCGACGTCGTCGACACTTACCATCAGGTGCGACTGAGGTCAAACGCTAGTCAGTCTTGTTTAAAAAATCTTGGGTAAGACGGAGCTATATGGCTTTGCCTTTTCTACTTCATCCTAATCAAAACTTTTGAACTTCGGTAAAGTTAGTGGAGGCGGCGTGAATCGGCTCATCGGCTGATGTCTCTGTCATGAAATCCTATCCCCACGATTGCCAAGAATTTCCACTGCTGGGCAAAAGTTCCCACAGTTACACCGCCCGGTGTATGAGCATGGGGTAAACGCCCCATAATCACCACGCTTGGCATACGGGTTGGCGATCGCACGCGATCCACCGCTCTAAGAGACGCTGCTGCCCATCCTTCGATGCTTCTGGTCACAGTTCAGAGACAAACCCCGAATCTTTAAATCTTGTTCATCATATTAGCCGAAGGACGTCCACTGCTGGACATAGGCCTCCCCCAAAGTGACTTAAAGTGACCGGTTTTGGGCCGATCTAGAGGGTCGCGCGATTAAGTTTCTATACCGGGTGTGGCCTGTAATAGGAGCAATAAATTTAAGTGTAGGCTATACTCTTCAAACGGAACAACTTTAATTCTACAATTTTCAAAAAATAAATTAAATTCAGTTGTTGTCTCTGTTATACAATTTAAATAGTACTTTCAATGCACAGTCAGCAGCAGAAGTAGCTAAGCATTTGAGGTGTTTAAAATGAGGTCAACACGTCTCTATTGTCAAGAGAATAAGAGCGCGTGTAGGTCATTTTGAACACTTCAAACGCTTAGCAACTTTTGCTGCTGACTGTACGGTACGTTAATATCAGTCTAATTGGCATCGCCTGTCACCTTACAATCATGACAAATGTACTGTTAGAAGTAATTTAAAAACCAAAATACAACCATTTTTCATAAGTAGGTAGGTGAACAAATATTGTTCACATTGAGGAGTGGAGTGTATGGTTTAATTTAGTGCTCCTATTACAGACCACACCCGGTTAGGGTGGTCCATATTTGTATGAAGTAAAAAAAAATGTTTTGAATGTTATCTCCACAAGGCTCCTTTTTTTCTATTAGCAAGTGGAAGTGTATGTGTAAAATCTTAACTCAGTTGCTAGTAATTTACTGGTTGCGAAACATGACTCAAAAAAATTATATTATTATGTTGTTATATCTATCTAGGAATAAATGAAATTAAACCATTAAAATGTCCCCAGGTGATATTTTTTCTTTGCTTAAATTTGTTCCATATATTTTACTATAGTGAAAGTGATCAATTTTGCGCGACCTCTAAATAATGTTTGATTGTAATGAAAATTGGTGTATGTGATTTTTATGAGTTTTGCAGTGAGAAAAAGATCCAAGAAAAGATGCAACATTTAAAAAAAAAATTTTTGGACCACTCTACACCCGGTATATCTTAATACGACACAGCTTATCCGAATCATTATTTTTCAGTAAAACTCATCTCATCCAAAGAAACCGAGGAAAAAGTGCGCGCAGAGCTTGACAAAGCACCAGATAAGAAAGACGTCGGGTTCAAGCAGTTCAGAGACATCGTGTTCGAGACGGTGGAAGATCATAAGAAGGCGTTTGAGGAGATGGGCGCGGCTGTGCAGGAACAGGGGGGAAGGCTGGCTGCGGCCTTCCAAGCGGGCACCAGCGCCTTGGAGGGCAGGAAGTCGGATAAAACAAATTGAAACTTGCGTCGAAGTGTCGTTAATAAACTGTAGATGTCGCCACGCTTTTTATGAAAATAGGTTGCCGATTTATTTTGGGTCTGTCACTTAAACATTAAAAAAAGGCCAAAAGCATGTCGCGCCATGATCAGTGTAGGGTACTGTTTACAATCAGTAAATTAAAAGTGGTTTAAAATATATTTCCTTGTATGTATTTATTATGGGCACCATAATTATGTTCAAATGGTAAGTAGAGAAAATGGCGGGATGACCTGGATGGTTTCTGTCGCGATTGGCGGGAGCATGCACTAGACCTCGACGAGTGGTTAAAGCGAGGGGAGGCCTTTGCCCAGTGGGACACAACATAGGTTACGTAAAAAAAGTAGTGAAAAATAAAGCTTAAGTACAATTTGGTCACCCTATTCAGTCTTGTCGCTTCCGATACTGCGTATGTCAAAAGGCAAAAGGCATTAAAATTATTTTAATTGAAAAAATAAGGCAAATACGTAAAGTAATATTGATCAACTCACGTGTAATTATATCGCACTAGGCGACATGTTTCGTGTAAGCTCTGACACAACCGCTCGCGTTGCGGGTGTATGATATCGCCTAGTGTGATATAATTACACGTGACTTTATCCCTTTGTAACTAAGTAGTAGTAATAATGGGTCCCAACAGTTTTAATTATACTAATATTGATTAGTTATTGTGTTCCAAAAACTAGATCTGGGTCTCGATCCAGAAACCACCCTATAAAAACTAGAGTATAGATATAGAGTTGTAGGTAGGTACTTCACTTTCTCCGTTGTATAAGGAAAAAAATCTTGAGCTAGAATATTCCCCATAAAAATTGGCATACGTACTTAAGAGATTCACAACTTTACACCAAACTGACAAGACAACTTTGTGGGTTAATGTCAAAAATATGTTTTTTTTTTTTTTTTTTTTATGACATAGGCGGCAAACGAGCAGACGGATTGCCTGGTGTTAAGCAATTACCGTCGCCCATGGGCACTCGCAACACCAGGGGAGTCACAAGCGCGTTGCCGGCCTTTAAGGGGGGTTGGAGCTCTGGGAACCTTACTCACCATCAGGAACACAACACTACATACCTGAAAGGTGGCAATGCTATTATGGCTGTGGTCTTCTGTAAGGAGGAGGTACTTCCCCAGTTGGGCTGCCCCAGATTCAAGCGTGATGGTCATCGCTGTGCCCTACCTCTCATTGTTGGACGTAGTTTAAGGACATACCCGGGTCCATAATAAAAGTATTTCTGTTTTGTTATAAGTTTAATCTTGTGAATAAATCTGACATTATCTAGCAAAAGGGACCTTATTGTCGATGGCGCTTACGTCGAACCGCGTTGCGTTTGTATTGCACCATCTTGAACAACGGCGTAAGCGCAATCGACAATAAAGTCCCTTTTGCTAGATAATGTCACAAATGCTTCATTGCGCTGGCTTATCCAGCATGCTTGAAGCGTTTACAGGCGCGCTCGGATCCAGCTCAGGAAAGACGTGACCCGAACGAAGCCGGCCGGATGGTTGAGTTGGCAACCCGCGATGTGTCCGAACGACGTCAATCCGACCTGGAATCGTAATACAAATATAATAATTAATTATTTCGGGACAATCTTACACAAATCGACCTAGTCCTACGGTAAGCTCAGTAAGGCTTGTGTTGTAGGTACTAGACGACGATATATATAATAGATAGATACATATAAATACTTAAATACATAGAAAACACCCTTGACTCAGGAACAAATATCTGTGCTCATCACACAAATAAATGCCCCGACTGGGAATCGAACCCAGGACCATCGGCTTCAGAGGCAAGGTCACTACCCACTAGGCCAGACCGGTCGTCAATCCTCTAGCCGCCTAGAGATGAAAATTTGCCAGGCCAAATGAAACTATGGGAAAATATAGGTACAGTGGTCTCGGCGCAGAATACAATTTTATCCCATTTGGCGTCGAGACCCTCGGTCCGTCGGGCCCCGGCGCTGAGTCTCTTTAAGAACCTTTCAAAGAGTCTCAGAGACGCCACAGAAGACGAAGAGCTGGCAGCTACCTCGCTCAGCGTATCAGTCTTGTGATTCAGCGAGGAAATGCTGCCAGCATCTTCGGTACTATGCCGCAGGGGCCTTTTTTTGATTTATATTAGTTTTAGGTAAATTTATTGCTAGTTTTAATTATTATTAATTATTAACGCATTCACTGCCACCGACGCACATGTGCATTCATTTCCATACATTTTTTGAGGGGGTGGCAGCGAATGTGTTAATTGTTTTTTTTTTACGTATTTTTTGTTTTTGGTATTGAACATTATAAGGACTATGGTTTGTCATAATTAAAATTCAAAATGGCATTCAATGGGAGACCTTTTTATTCTCCGGGCGATTAGAGGATAAAATAAAAATTCTTATTAAAAAAATTACGGTATTTACAAATAAAAGTACTGTCGTGTATAGCCATCTTGCCTTGCTGTATGTTACTAGCTGAGATGACGAGTGATACCAGCAGCCGGTAGACCTTATGTCTTATATAATAAGGTCCACCATCTACAGCTAAGAGTGTTGCTGTGTGTACCGCCCTATCTCCTCCCGCGGGTAAGAGGCGATAAAGGGAAAGCCGGATGGGCAGACGATACAAGTAATATTTGGGGGAGGCCTGTCCAGCTGTGGACTCCTTACGGCTGAAATGTACAGCTACCTGACAAAAGTAAAGGTTGACTCAGGTTACACCGGCCCGCGTCCGAGCCGAGGCCACCGTCGCGACATTTTATATGGAATGAATCACGTGTGCCGTGTGGTGCCGGCTGACATGAATAGCACCACCCCATCTCCTCCCGCGGGTGTCGTAAGAGGCGACAAAGGGAAAAATACTACGGACGGGCAGCAGCGTCCGTCGACACCCAATCTACAGCTACTGCGGTCGCCAACCCGCCTGCCGAGCGTGGTGACTATGGCAACTACCCCCAAGATGATACAAGTCATATTTGTGGGAGGCCTATGTCCAGCAGTGGACTGCATACGGCTGAAATGTATATATGTATGTATGAATCACGCGACCACCGAGCCGCCCGAGCCACTCGGTCTGGGCATGGGCCGGTCGTGCGACGGCCGTTACAGCTATGTAAAAAGGCTCAGCCCAGTGATGGGGAGCGAAGTGATGTTTTGGACCCGGGTATGTCCTTAAACTACGTCCAACAATGAGAGGTAGGGCACAGCGATGACCATCACGCTTGAATCTGGAGCAGCCCAACTGGGGAAGTACCTCTTCCTTACAGAAGACCACAGCCATAATAGCACTGCTACCTTTCAGGTATGTAGCGTTGTGTTCCTGATGAGTAAGGTTCCCAGAGCTCCAACCCCCCTTAAAGGCCGGCAACGCGCTTGTGACTCTCCTGGTGTTGCGGCTGCCCATGGGCGACGGTAATTGCTTACCACCAGGCAATCCGTCTGCTCGTTTGCCGCCTATGTCATAAAAAAAAAAACTGACAAAGCCGCCCGAGGCCCGAGCCACTCGGTCTGGGCACGGGCCGGTCGTGGGACGGCCGTTACAGCTATGTAAAAAAGTTCAGCTCAGTGATGAGAGGCGAATGTCCACGCGATATCGACGGGCGTCTTCTCGCAACAAATGGCTGGATGAAACGACGTTCGTGTTATTATTTTTTTTTTTTTTTTATGATATAGGAGGCAAACGAGCAGACGGATTACCTGATGGTAAGCAACTACCGCCGCCCATGGACACTCGCAACACCAGAGGAGTCACAAGTACGTTGTGACTGTCAATATATTGTCGACAGTGGGCTCGGGCTCGGAAGGTTGACGTGTAGGAAGAGCGACGGAGTAAGGTGAGTCATCCTTAAAACTCCACATACCAGAGTCGGCCGGTTCCACTCGTCGTAAACCACCAGGGGGCCACCAGAGTCCCCGCCGCATGTCCCACGGGCGCCCGTGGTCGCCGTGCATAGAGTGGACTCCCGCACGGTCACAGTTCCGTACACGCCCGCGCAGACCGAATTCGGAACCACTTGCATGTTCACATAGGAGAGGTACTGGGAGTTACCGATGCCTTGACCTGAAATTTCAGTGAATATTAAAAAAAACCACTGCCTTTGGCGAGACTTGACCTCGCGATGCCGGGATACATCAGATACACGCTCATCACCCTGCACTGGTCCCACCGCGAGCTAGTAAGCTATGAGCTATCAGCTATTTCAAGGGATTTATTATAACGTTGGCTGAGTACCCCCAACACAGTCAGTTTGTGTAAGAATGTAATATTCATTTATTTATGGGTGGGTAATTTTATTAAACACACAAAAAGATAAACATATACAATTCAATTAAAACTAAATCGAACTTAAAAAATTAGATATTATTAAATATTTACAAATAAAAAACTGGCTCTAGCTCGGAGCCTGACGGAAGGGTGCCCAGAAGGCTGGCGGAGTTGCCACGCTGAATAGCGATGCCAATGCGCTGGGCAAGGAATGAACCAGCCCTCTGGTCACCCGTAGCGTTTGTAAGTATTGTTTTGTAAAGCGGTAGCTGGACTTCACAGAAAGCCACGAGGCGCCTTCGGCCCCACAACTGGCCGGGTGATGACCAAATACATCATTATTAACGTGTTCAAGATAAATTCTTAATTATCTGCACAATTCTGCGTTAGATCACTCCATAATCCGAGGATTATGATTCTAGGTAAAAACAAAATAGAAAAATACGAAGTTGTAGGGTCAATTTTGCATTCAACTTATTCTACAAAGGGTTAAATCAGTGAACTCAATTTGAGTAGAACAGCCTGGTCAGAAATCGCTGTTCGTGGCGCTGGCCCCATAGATGAAGGCATATGTCCAGCAGTGGACATTTAACGGCTGCAATGATGTATTTAGAATAACGTACCGTCATATTTACGTCCATAGCCTGACGCCCAAGCCCAGTGGCCGACATACTGGTAGGTCCCAACCGGTAATGCTACCGGCTGAACGTGCTCTGAAACAAATTATAACGAGCAATGAAAAACCTGTAGTAGTAGATTTACAATTTTTCTTCTTCTATACAACGAGGGCAAACAAGCATACGCCCCGCCTGACGATATGCAGTTACCGTTGCCTATGGACGTTTCCAACTCCAGAGGATTCACACGCGCATTGCCTACCCTAAAATTTGTTGGAGATCTGGGAACCTTATCATCAGGAATACAACATTACATACCTGAAAGGTAGCAGTGTTATTATGGTTGTGGTCTTCTGTAAGGACGGGGTACTTCCCCAGTTGGGCTTCTCCAGACTCAAGCGTGATGGTACTTCGCTGTGCCCTACCTCTCATTGTTGGACGTAGTTTAAGAACATACCCGTGTTCAATATAATATGAATCTTGCTTTTTTTCTGTACAAAGAAATACTTACGATTGTAATTGACCCAAGGGATCCTGATGATGGCGAGATCATTGACGAGGGTAAACATGTTGTAGCTGACATGTAGTTCCACGTCGCTGGTGGGCACACGGATTCCGCTGTGGAACAGGTACAGGGAGGACAGCACCACAACGAACTGCCTGGCCTAAAGAAAACAATTTATTTAAATCTTATTTAAAACAAAAAACTGGCCATAAGCATGTCGGGAGATGGCCAATTAAGGGTTCCGTAGTTGCTTGTCTTTCACTATACAATGTGTATTTTTCATAACCTTAAAACCTATTTAAAATCATAATATTGTCTTCGGTTGCCGCCATACTCATGAAATAAAACAACTAAAACGGATTAAACCCTTCGAACCCTTTAGCAGCGTTCGTGGTCATCGGCTTTATTATGTAGGGCAAAACTTTTTTTTTTAATAATTCAAATTTAATGTTTTAGAATTTCTCATCGCTAAAGATGTATAAACGGGTGATTTTTGGGAAATTTTGAGACCAAGCTGATTAAAAAAAAAACACGTGCTCATTATTTTTTCATGTTCTCAAACATATATCAGCCATTAATTAGCAAGTTACTCGAGCATAACTTTCTATAGGAGTTAGAAGGTATGGTAAATTACTATGTATGTACTTTGTTAGTAGGTATGGTACTTTGAAGGACATTTTCTCCAAAGGTAGAGTTTGGGCTGCTAAAAAAAAATACCAGTCCGTTATTTTAGTCTACTATAAAACATATATCAAAATGAATCAAATCGGAGTCGGACAGCTGGGTACCCTTCCTTGTAAGTAAGATCCAAAAGCGCCGTCACTGGAAAAGAACCGAGTTTACCTGCGCGTTGACTGTACGCCAGCAGTGCGCAGCGGTAGCGCAGCGGTTGTTGGTGAGCAGCACCGCGCCGCACACAGAAGTAGCCCCATTGGTGAGAGTAATCACCAGGCCTGCCTACGAACAAATATAATTCAAATCACACATCATCAATCATTTTCATCTCACACACTAAATCCTATTATTATTCATGCTTATAATAATCTAAATATATATAACTCAAAGGTGACTGACTGACTGACATAGTGATCTATCAACGCACAGCCCAAACCACTGGACGGATCGGGCTGAAATTTGGCATGCAGGTAGATATTGCAGGCATCCACTAAGAAAGGATTTTGATCAATTCTACCCCCAAGGGAATAAAATAGGGAATGAAAGTTTGTATGAAAACCGATCGGGCTGAGACTTTGCATGCATAAAGCTACTATGACGTAGGCATTTGTGGATAAAACGGCATTTTCCGAACAAAAAGCATGCATGCATACAAAACTACGTTTTGGACGATAGTGTGCTAAATATAACTTAAATACTTCCTAACGTGAGCGAAGCCGCGTGCAAAAGTTAGTATACTAATAAAATTTGATATCATTTGATTACGCAGATGTCGGTTTTTTATCCAATAGCCCGGTAGCTAGTCCATCTTTTCCACCCAATAGCCTGGTACATTCTAGATTCCATTAAAACTCAATAGTCCTTACACCATGGCGGGTGCTGTCTCTGTGCGCGTCCCATGATATATACAGGGGCAACATCCGCTTAATGTACCCCTAACATTTCATTAAATTGTCGAAAGGGCCTCTGCGCGTTGGCTCGATCCGGCTCCGCGTACGCCTCCCAAATGTCCGGAACACCATTGTTCCGTGTACGGAAGAGACATACTGGTATTACTTGTGAAGCGGACCCAAGACTCCCTTGAGCCGTGGCAAAATGCCGTGACAATGCGAGGAAGATGATGATAGATATACCTGAAATGGAAACTGTCCCAGCGACGCTGGACTCCCACCCACAATCCTGGCTCCATCGAAGTCCACTGCATCTTCTGCCGCCTTTATCCGCGCTGCTTCTGGTATCCCGATCTTGTTATGGTAATCTGTCTCCACGGGAGACAGCTCCGAGACAGCGTCCATTGCTTCTCCGGCGACTAGCGTGGCCAGAGCCAATGCTAGTAAAAGCTTCATTGTATATAGAAATTTATGTAGTTACGTGTGTAATTTCTTAGATATTTGTTTAAAACTGCCCTGGTTCAATTAGCCCCAAAATAAGGCGTTGAAGCGGCTTTAGAAACTGCAGTCCTTCGATGAATTTGAAGTGTTGTGATAAGTTTATTTACTGAAGGGCCTATTTTATACTAATATTTCAGATTAATCTTTTTCGATTAGAATCTTGGTCTATTGTTTTGTCGGAGACATTCATGTTATCTGATGTCTAGGACTTTCAAATGTATCTAGGTATAAACATTTCTGCGTACTAGGCTTATTTGTTGTTGATAATGATAATTTATTATCGGTGAATCATTTAATCTACTTTAAAAATGCACTAACTTTTATCGAAACAAAAATTAAGAACATAAATAAAAACATACAGCAAATTTTCAAAATTAAAGTCAGGAGTTAAATATTGTTGAATAATACATACAATTAGTATACCATTTTATTAGGCAGGCGTCTGGTTTTTATCCAATAGTGCAGTATTAGCTAATCCCCTTGTAATCCCCCTTTCCACCCAATAGCCTAGTACATTCTAGATTCTATTAAAACGAATAGTGTAATAGTCCTTACACCATGGCGGGTGCAGGCCCGGTACCGCGAACAAGAAGTTCGTATATTTCGGGAATCTGTCTCGTTTACTCCAATTAAGGCGTCATGAGAGTGACAGAGGCGATCGTCCGAAATTCACGAATATCGTTCTTCGCGGTAGCGCCGCTGTCTCTTTGTGCGTCCCATGATACGGACAGGGGCATCTACGGGGTGAATTTTTGTTTTGAAAACTAACTGTTTATGCCAACTACCCTCCAGGTAGACGATAAAAGGCTGAAGTGATAATATGGTACGGAATTCTTCGTGCGTGAGTCCCACTCGCACCTGGCTGGTTTATTTTTTTATCTAATATGAGTAATTGTTTATGAGAATTATTGAAGTTGTTTTCGTTTTTCATATCCAGTGTTGGTTCCAATAAATACCTAGATTATGTCCGTATTCAATCCAATTAACCTTCGTCTGTCCCGGAAAGATATAACTTGGTTCTTTTCAAGGCAAGAGTGAATAGACTCTTACTGAACCAGCGTGCTACACCCTCGGCCTCGTCGACACTTACCATCAGGTGCGACTGAGGTCAAACGCTGGTCAGTCTTGTATAAAAAATAAATACTTTAGCGTTCCGCTAACTATTAGCGGAACGCTAAACCTCCCGCGGGTATCGTAACAGATGACAAAGAGAAAAATCCTACGGACGGGCAACAGCGTCCGACGAAACCCAATCTCCAGCTCTGCTACTGCGGTCGCCAAGCGTGGCGACTATGGCAACTACCCCAAGATGGTACAAGTCATATTTGTGGGAGGCCTTTGTCCAGCAGTGGACTGCATACGGCTGAAATGTATCTAAAAAAATGTATGTAACTATTAGCGCTTCAGCACTTAAATTGTTGATTTAACTTGGAAGGCGGTCGTGGAACTGGTCTGGCCACGTCTGCTGGATGCCGAATGAGTTGTGGGCCAAGATCAACATTAACTGACAACCCGACAGCTCAAATGGAGGAGTCGCCAGTCGCTGGTAAAGAGACGAGCTTGACTCCTCTTTCAAAAGATGGCCAGATGCCCTAGATCGACAGGAGTGACAAAAGTAATAGCAGGCCATGGCCCAGCAGTGGGACAGTATACGCAGCGTTGTAGGTGATTTGTCGGATAGGTGGGACAGGACATCTAGCTTGGCTGGCATTCAGAGTTGGGTTGCTAGGGTAGCTAGAACTGCGTACTCGAGGGTAGATTTAAACATCTACCCATCAGAAATAGATTCATATTACAGGAAATCCTTACAAAGATTGACTGAATGCCACGGTAAGTTCAAGAAGGCTTGTGTTGTGGGTACTCAGGTAATAAACACAAGCAAAAAATAAATACTCTTCTCGAAACTTCTTGGCTCTTCAACGAAAGTATAAAACCAGAGAGGTAACTTGGATGTAACGCAGAAGATCTTGACAATTTCTGTGACGTATGTCATCAAATCAAAAATACGTGTACATAAATTTGTTACAGTAGCTAATATTTATAACTTTAATAATATTTACTAGTATTTTCTTCAATTTTAGTGCTAAAGTTTAGATAGCGAGCTAAGACTGATAATGGAAGCTTATGCCTGCCTTATTTCAGAGCAGTATTTTGTTTGACCGCAGACTTGGATTTTGTGCATAAATATGAAGTCTGGGTACCGGAATACTTAGTGCATACAATATTATCGACTTAAAACTGTGTTTGACCTCGTGGGGCGAATACGCTTTATCCCTAGTCATTGTCGTAAGGCGTACATGAGAAAACTATCATAATGGCTGGTAGGTGACTAATGTATATTTTTCTTCTATACAAGATCGACCAACGTTTGACCTCAGTCACACCTGATGGTAACGTCGACAAGGTCGAGGGTGTAGCACGTTGGTTCAGTAACAGTATTCACTCTTGCCTTGAAAAGACCCAAATTATATCTGTCCGGGAATTCAGACGAAGCGAGCGAATTATTTCATTGATTCGTCTTGTATTTGACGACATGTTGGACTTAGTGGATACCCTGCCTATAAAGCCAACGGTCCTGGGTTCAAGTCCCAGTAAGGGCATTTATCTGTGCGATGAGCACTCATGGGTGTTCTCTCTTTATTTAATCATTTGTGTATGTATATTTGTTTCTTATCAATAAAGAAAAATGTACTGATTGTAGATACTGCTATCAAATATATAATTGTCATATTGATACAATTCTTTGGAAGTTAGACGTAACAACAATTTGCTGACTACCGTTTGTCGCATATTGCGTAGTGATTCGGACTGCCTAGAACTTATTGCTCGAGTCTGCAGGCTGTACCTAAATGTTCCTAAATTCTGTTTGAGGCCTCGTTCTCACCCACTATTAGCAGCGCCGGCTGCACGCACGGTATCGCGGGCAAACTCGCCGCTTCCGCCCGCGTTAACACTCCTCAATGCGCTTCTGACATCATCACCTGAATGTGACCTGTTTGCTTGGGGATGGACGGCTGTGTGCCGTGAATGCTTGAGGTTTTGTGAGTTGATGGATGATAGGCCATCCAGCACCTTACTATAAATAAATTATTTTTTTATTATTACTTGATTATGTATTATGTATGTTATTGCCTAGTTTCTCAGGGCATTGGTGTATACTGTATTGCTGAGTCACATTGTTCTTCTAAATAAATAATAAATATTGAAGTGCTGGAGTAGAAAAAATAATATTTTATGTTTCTAGCTTCAGGAAAAGATATTATGGAAAGTTTAGAAAAAGCATTCGATGCGTTGAAAGATCAAAAAATGAACAATGTCAATCAAATTGTATATTTGCTGGGAATGGGTAAGCCTATACATATATACGATACTTATCATTAAACTTAAGTGGCAGTGGGGCATAAAGGTTCTCGAGTGGCGACTACCGCGGGGTCGACCGACCACAAGGTAAAGATCACGGGATTCCTCACCTGGACGCGAGTGGCGCAAATCCGGTCACTGGACGTCACTTTGGTTCCATACTTTTTTGTACTTCCTCTTTTGTTACCGCCATACAAAATATCGCTTAGTATGAACATCATAAGAAGGCTCAAAGCCACCCAAAGGGCAATGGAGAGAGCTATGTTGGGAGTGTCTCTCCGTGATCGCATGAGGAATGATGTCATCCGCAGTAGAACCAAAGTTACCGATATAGCCCTCCGGATCGCCAAGCTTAAGTGGACCGTGACCGATGGCCAATGGGGCGGAAAGGTTCTAGAGTGGCGACCACGAACTGGAAGACGCAGCGTAGGTAGGCCTCCCACAAGGTGGACCGACGACCTGGTGAAGGTCGCGGGATGACGCTGGACGTGGAAGGCGCGGGACCGGTTTTTTGGGGTCGTTTTGGAGGAGGCCTATGTCCAGCACTGGACGTCTTTCAGCTGACATGATGATGATGATGATACAAAATAAAATAGAGAAATGCTTTAAAAATACAGATTATAAAAAAGTTTAGTCAACAATTTTAAATAAACAGGCCCTAACAAGTACGATATATGTGACATTATCTACGAAAAGGGACCTTATTGTCGATGGCGCTTATCGCCGATATACTTACTCAACCTCGTGTCTGTAACACTCATTTGATGACAAAAACATCCGTATTCCAAATGAAAGAATAGCGACATTTCCATCAAATGATTGTTGCAGATATGAGGTTGAGTAAGTATAGCGACGTTATGTCATTGTTCAAGACGATACAATACATCAGCGCAACGCGATTCGACGTAAGTGCCATCGTAAGTGTTCATAATATGAGAGGTAGGGCACAGCGATGACCATCACGCTTGAGTCTGGAGCAGCCCGACTGGGGAAGTACCTCCTCCTTACAGAAGACCACAGCCATAATAGCACTGCTACCTTTCAGGTATGTAGTGTTGTGTTCCTGATGGTGAGTAAGGTTCCCAGAGCTCCAACCCCCCTTAAAGGCCGGCAACGCGCATGTGACTCCTCTGGTGTTGCGGGTGCCCATGGGCGACGGTAATTGCTTACCATCAGGCAATCCGTCTGCTCGTTTGCCGCCTATGACATAAAAAAAAAAAAAAAAACAATAACATCCCTTTTCCTAGACACATATGACTCTGTAACAAACCCACGTTCATTTTCAGCGAGGATCCACGACGGTTCGCCCGAGCAGGAGGCCAGAGTTAGATCCTACTTCGCCGACGTCAAAGACCCAAATGACGTGTCGCGCGAAAAATTCCTCCGGGTCATGGCGAAAGCTGCGTTCGATAAAATGCTCGGCGTCCATCCTACACGGGGACCTCCTCCCCCTCCCCAGGGACCTCCTCCCCCTCCCCAAGGACCTCCGCCTACCCCCTACTCCGCCTACCCTTCAGCCTCATCTGGCAAGTCGGAAATGGCCAGCCAATTTCTATCTGCAGCGAAAGCTCTATGGGCCGAAGCTGGACCGACGATCAAAGATACTCTCAAGAGCTTGGCAAAGGACAGGAAGGCTCAGAATAAGCCTAGGCCAGCTGCTGAAGCTTCCTCATATGCCGATAAGGATGCCAGATCACGTGATAGTGAAAGCCCTAGCAGCGAAAGTGAGAGCTCAGAACCTTCTAGTGAGCCTGCTAGCGAGCCTCATCCTGCTAGCGAGCCTGAGCCTGCTAGCGAGCCTGAGCCTGCTAGCGAGCCTGAACCTCCTAGCGAGCCTGAGCCTCCTAGCGAGCCTGAACCTCCTAGCGAGCCTGAACCTCCTAGCGAGCCTGAACCTCCCAGCGAGTCTGAGCCTCATAGCGAGCCTAAATCTAGATAAAATGGCATAAGGAATACCAAATGCCACAAATGGCCACCATACTGACGTATGCAATACCGGTATTTTTGGATGGAATCTTTAAGTATAAGGTCAATGTGGGTACGACCGTCTATCAGGAAAGACCGTCTACCAACCAATTTCCTACATTATCTCATCGGAATTTAGCGTCATTTGACGGGCTTCCCTTAAAAATAAAGTATGTCGGTCTTACCCACATTGACCTTACCATTTTTGAATACCAATTTTTGAAAGTAGTTTACTCGGATACAGAAACTAAAAAAATAAATAATACACAAAAGTTTTTACAATTATCTTTGCACGAAATGTAGACTTATTATTTATTTTGTACAACAATTAAAAAGAAGGTTAAAATCTATATATAAATATAAATGAACCCCTATTTCTCTTGGTCACGCTATAACTTGAGAACGGCTTTACCAATTTGGCTAATTTTGATCTTGAAGTATTTGTAGTTGCTCAGGGAAGGTTTTAACGGTGAGAAAGTATGAAAAAAATCGAGTAATATACAGGTCGAACACGAGAGTTGGCACGAATGGATTGAACGAAACTTTCATTGTATGAGTGACACTTGTATCGGTATACAATCGAGCCACTATTTTATTGGCTGATGTGACACACACATAGACATTTTCATTCAGTCATTCATTCCATTCGTGCCAGCTCCAAGGAATTTTTAGGATAACTGGAATAAGCCCTGTGAAAAATACCAATAAGTGAAACGTGCTTTATGAGCATCTAATTAAGGTTTCCTTTCGCTCGCCGAATATGAAGAAAAAAAACGAGCCGAGTAGGACAGCTAGTACACAGACCTCTGTCCCTTTCTGAATGATGCTATTCCTAGAGTAATATTAGATCTATGGCAACCCAAAGTCAACTAGATGCTAGGGTAACCATGCTTGTACATGGACGAGGACAATTACACAACAGGACAACATTAATGTTGGTGTTGAGATAAAGTACATTAAACATATTTATTAAAATTTGTAAAATGTGGTTTCATTGTCATTGTATATTATAGTAGAGGGAATATAGCAATTGGGGCAAAGTAATTCCCACAGAAGCGGGGTTATAGTGGTTTAATTTCCTGCGTTCAAGTAAAATGAAAATCTGAACATTGAAAACTGAACGTAACATTTTATTAATTTACACATTAATATACGTTGTAATAAGAAAACCATATCTAATACATAAATATTTCCGATTATATTATATGATGTAAAAGTATAGGCTGTAATTTAATCAACACGACAAAATATAGGCCTCTGCCATAGACTGCCACATGGAGCACACACATGGAGAACACTTTAACATACTGCGGCCACCGACTACCAGCAACCCGGTCATCGGTCCGACTGGTTTATTGATGTCCGACATTACCGATTTACGTATCTAAAAAATATGAAGAAGGCTGTCGGAGAGAAAAGAAGATTGGTGTTTACTCCACCGACACTCTTAAATTTGAACACAGCAAGAGTTTATTTTTATTCTTTCACCATCTGGTTATTTATATTTAAATTTAGAAATCATCGTAATAATCTCTTTTACCATTTAATTTCTTGTAATTAGATTAGATACAGACGATTTTTAATAAATTTTATAAGTATTCGAAGTTAAAATTTTTGGGAAACAAAAAAACGCATGTAGTATGTCAAATAGATACAGAGCTGCCGGCGTGGTCTCTACACCGATCTAGTACATCAGAACACTATTGTATTTAATGGAATTTTCCTAACTTCTAAAATTAACGTGGTCACCCTATAGAAAGAGACAAAGGTCTGCGTGGTAGCTATCTCACTAGGCTCGCTTTTTTCGGGCTAGTACTCGATCTAGTTATAATAGTATATCTATGGCCAGCTCTCGTGAATCGACCTGTACTAAAAAACTAAAATATTGTTCTCCCATAAAAACTTTATCAACTCGAAAAAACAGTAATCGCCGCAGGATTTCATACATCTGATGCGTTTTTGGTAAAATGGTCTCTGCTTTCGCTCGAGAAAGACGGAAGCGCCGCAAGATTTCATACATCTTACGCTTTTTTGCGAGCAAAATAGGGACTTTATATTATTCCAGCACTAAAGTCGTTAAGGCGATAGTTTCTTACAAATTATTAATAAATTAGCCCTTATTCCCTAAGATATGGTTGTCAAATTGAATGACAAGACATACTTCATCACTTTAGGCCCGGTACCGCGAACTTTCATATATTTCGAGCATCTCTCTTTTACTCCAAATAAGGCGTTAAGAGAGTGACAGAGACAATCGTCCGAAATTTACGAATATCGTTTTTAGCGATAGTGCCGCAGTTTCCCGGAGCGGTCGCGAACATCGAAGTTAGTATATTTCGGGTATCTTTCTCTTTTATTCCAACTGCAAACAAGGTGTCGTGACAGAGACATCATCCGAAATTTACGAATAATCGTTGTTCGCGGTAGCGCCACCGTTTCATGTATGACAGAAAATTGATGCCAGCGTTTTTTTGAAATTCATCCCCTAAAGGTTCAAAAAGGGGCTTTTATAAACGTGAAAGTACTGTCTGACTGACTGATCAACGCCCAGCCCAAACCACTTAACCTAGATAGTTGATTTTTTGCACAAATAGTAGTTTATATGCAGTAAGGACACACTAAGAAGGGATTATTGGAAATCCACCATTAAGGGGATAAAAATGGGGTGGAAAGTAAAAAGTGGGAATTGTGTAAAATTTAAAGCGAAAAACTTGAAATTTTTGTGTTAAAACTTCTTATTTAAATAAAATAAGTGATTTCAGCATTTTTTGAAAATCATCCCCTAAAGGTTCGAAAAGGGTGTTATATAGACGTGAAATCTTCTCTGACTGACTGATCAACGCCCAGCCCTAACCGCTTAACCTAGATAGTTGATTTTTACACAAATGGTAGTTTATATGCCATAAGGACATACTAAGAAGGGATTATTGGAAATTCCTCCATTAAGGGGGTAAAAATGGGGTGGAAACTTTGTATGAGAATTGTGTTAAATTTAAAGCCAGAAACTTGAAATTTTGTGTTAATTATGTGTAATTTCAGCGTTTTTTGAAATTCATCCTCTAAGAGGTAAAAAAGAGGGCTAAAAGTGTTATGGAGGTGGAGTCAAATGTCAACTGAGAGACATTAAACGTTGTGTTTAAACTCCTTATTTAATGTTTCAAATATTGTTTTCAGCGTTTCTTTCCCTAAAGGTTCAAAAGGGGGGTTTTATAAACGTGAAAGTCCTGTCTGACTGACTGATCAACGCCCAGCCTAAACTGCTTAACCTAGATGGCTGATTTTTTCATAATAGGTAGTTCATATACCGTAAGCACCCATTAAGAAGGCATTTTTGGAAATTCTAGCATTAAGGGGGTAAAAAAGGGGTTCAAAGTGTGTAATGGGGTAAGTGTAAAATTAAAAGCAATTAGCAGCAGAATTTAAATTTTGTGTAAATGTGATTTGATACTTTGTGTATAAACTCCTTACTAAAATACATACAATAATGGAAATTGTAGCGTTTTTTGATATCTATCCCTTAAATGCGTTAATAAAAGTTTTAAGTTTGTACGCAGCGTGTAAAACCAGTTAAAAGTATTCTTCTGCGCGTGCGATGCCGCGGGTAGAAGCTAGTAATACAATATAAATAAAATAATTTTTGATTGGCGTAACTCATTTGACATAAATTCACCAATTGACATAATATACTTATTTTAGGAACTGTGCGAATTATACGAACATTTAAGGTATGATGCTGTTTAATACAATAGGTTAGGTTAGTTTTCAGTAATCAGTAATTTATTGCATTCATAGGTACACAAGATGGGTTCCCTTTATTTGGCATAATTTGTTTTGTCCGAATTTAATACGCATACCAAGTTTCGCATAATTTATTTACGCCGAATATGAATGTTGCCGAATTTTTATTTAGCATAATCTGTATTAGCCGAATACCACTTTGTCCGAAAATATATTGGCATACTATTATTGAGGCCGAATGTCCGAAGTGGGTTAGGTTAGGTTAGAACTGTGACCACAATAGAAAAACAAGGTGGGTTAGGTTAGGTTAGAACAGCGACTACGACAAAAACGCATTTCCTGGGAAAAAATCGTTATAACACCATTCGGTCTTTCCAAATTATGCGTACCAACCATTCGGCTTATTTAAATTCTGCGTAATAGAATTCGGAAAGGAATTATGCGAGATCAGTTTCTACTTATATACAATTATGCCAACACTGGGTATGCGAATTAAAATTATTACACAACAAATTATGCCTAAACAAGGGGAACCACGCAAGATATTATAACACGAAGAAGTTCAGCTATGAACCCTGCAAGGGCAGTACAATTTGTAAATATAAGTTACTAACTAAACAAACAATAGATACATCTCACGTTTCATAATAATCCTATAGGATTGCATTGAGCCAAATACAGAGTTTATGGCAATCGATATTATGCGAACCGATATGGACCCGTATGATTTCAATACCGTAAAACTACCCTACTATAGTCCAAAATTCTCCTAACAATGGTCCAAAACTAAGTTCACTATCTTCGATATTTAAATCGAAAGAAAAATAGAAATAATTTACTCGAAGCGGGACTCGAACCCACAACCACTGGATCACTAGCCCAGTGCACATCCAATTGTGCTATCCGAGTACCGCTTAGACTTGTCAAATTTTTCTATCTTATCCTTCGTGGTATACGTCATCATGGGTGACGTGTAGTCACATCTACCATCAGCGTATTGAACACTTAACGGCATCGAAGTCTCAATTTACATTGAGAAGATATTCGCTAGCAGACGTTTCTGCATAATAAAAAATAATTCAATATCTTCGTTTAGGTCTGAGTATTATTTATATTACGCAATCAAAAGATACATGCGGTTCATAAATGAATGAATCAATGAAGAAAAAACCAAAAAGAATATTAGGATTGATTACGTAATTAAGAATTAAAGGCTTGGACCATAGTTGCACTATTCGACTATAGTTGGGTGGTTTTACGGTACTTACAATTATAAGTTTATTTTATTCAAGTTTCTAAATTACTATTTCTTTGTTTCTGACAGAGTTTAACACATTCGTTCCTGGTACCGTTACTAAATACTTACTAGACTAGCACCAGAGATAGACCACCGCCCCTCTTTAAATAATATAATTACAGGTACTTTATTTCGCCGCGAGATATTGTCGCAGCGACAGTATACCGTAAGAAATTATCTCGATCGCATTGATAAGCCTTTGCCGCTGTGATAAGTCAAAGTCTGGTTGATATAACAGAGGTGTAAGTTTCTTTTGACGTAAAAAAACGTTTACGAACACGTAAGTGATAATGTTATTTATATGAGAAACGCAAACTCGTTCGTGACGTTAAAAACTTACACTTAGGGCTCTGTTGACCGAAGAGCTGACGGCTTCCTCGCACAACGTATCAGCATTGCGATACAACGAGGAAATGCCGCCAGCATCCTTGGTACAACGCCTCGAGGCTCTTTTTTGGATTTTATACTCTAACTAGTTAAGTACTTGTGGTTATCATAATACGATTGTAGTTTCTGTAAATAAATATAATTCTTACATAATATCAAGTTGTGCTTACACTATGCATTACACAAGTCAAGGTTAATTTATGACAGTGGTATAGGAATACGAACGTTTTTAAGGGCTGTTGTGTCGCCGGCATTAACCGGTATTTGAACACACTTGGGTACTTGCTACCGGCATAGGAAAATATTTTTAGACTCGTATACGTGTCACTGGCATAGGTTCAATAATTGATCACAGACGTTGTGTTCCTGGCTAAGGTTTAATAAGCTTTGTGTCGAACGTGTTAAAATGTCATGAGTACTTGACGCTCAAAAATTGACCACTTAATGGTACAAATAATGACATTATTGCATGCCCTTATTGTTGTTGCCGAACCCGCAACACCAGTATTTGATAGCGTGGATGCTGCCAGCAAAGTCACCTCTGGAGATTTTAGGAATCAAATGAGTTAAAAGCATTTAATCTCTTGAACGCTTTTCATTTCTCGTCGCTCTTCAGTGAAGAGCGAATGAAAATTTTCTTGCTTTGACAGCTTCCACCATGGCCGCTTTAATGGGTTCCTGGCATTGAAAGGGTTACTAGTCGGATGTTTAGTATATTTAGTATAGTTTTGCTGTATACAGTATGTATCAAGACGAGAGGCCAAGCTTGGAATCCGTTAATGGCCATGACGAATGTAATACTATTTCGCACTTTCTGTTAGTGTTTACCGATATTTATTGATTCATCATTTTATTTAGAATTGAAAAGTTGTACCTTTTCTAAGTCGGTTAACACTTCCCATATCATCCTGTGAAATGTTATGTTATTCTCATAACAAAAAACACATCTCGATAAAACTGCAAACATTAATGCATTTCATTAACTGCAACTAACTTGTCATTTTTAAAACTAGATAATTTAACGAATAAAATTTACTAACTTGTATAATGCATATTTGTAAAAATCCTATATAAAATCCTGTGGCAGCTATTGGGACAATTTTTTTTCCTTATTTTATAGACTGCTTTTGAGAAATTATCGAGACCCAAGTCTTCTCATCAGCATATCAGCCGGATGACGCCCACTGCAGGACATATACTACTTGCAATGGCGTGAACCTAGGTTTCAGTGGACTCCCACGATCTTTACCAAGTTGTCGGTCCACCTCTTGGTCGACTCACTTTCCTTTTAGGTCGCCAATCGAAACTCTTCACGCCCTAACGACCATCGGTTCTATTGTACTTACACCCTGTTACTATCAAAGCCTTAGCGTTAAACGACCAAAAAATACGTAGGTACAGTCAGAAAGTCAATCAAGCTGGACACCATGGAAATACGAGTAATACTACTTGGCACTGGCGCTGTGTCATCATTTTCCTTAGACAAAACGGAGTTGATATTGCTTTGTATTCTCTTCATGATTCATTCTTCTGAAGACAACTGCCGAACTCTGAGAAAGTCAGTAAGGCCGGTGGGAATCGGTATGTATGGACGCCGACATAAATAGAGAATTTTATGTACATTTACAAATGTAAGCGTATGGGAACTAACTTCATGCCGGGGCTTTCCCAAGAGCCTACAGTACGAGTTAAAAAAAGGAATTTACAAGTTTTTAAAGGTTAGGCAGCGCGCGTGTGATATACCCTGGAATTGCAGGCGTCTGATAAGCTATGGTACAGTCAGCGTCATATAGTTGGTAGCATCCAAAGTAGTCAAATAGTACCATAGAAATTATAAGGTGTACCGAACTATTTGACTACTTTGGATGCTACCAACTATATGACTCTGACTGTAACAGCTTTCCATCAGGCGGAAATAGGCTAGTATAGGCTATGATATAAATGCTTATGCCACCGTCGCGTCGTAGTAGAAAAAAAACGTCAGCGTAATAACAAATTTTTGAAGCGTATTTTTCGGGATTTTTACCAGTGAACACGTTCCAATTACACGGCACCTTGCTTGGCTATATTGATTTTTTTTATGACATAGGCGGCAAACGAGTAGACGGATTGCCTGGTGGTATGCAATTACCGTCGCCCATGGCCACCCAGATGAGTTACAAGCGCGTTGCCGGCCTTTAAGGGGGGTTGGAGCTCTGGGAACCTTACTCATCATCAGGAACACAACACTACATACCTGAAAGGTAGCAGTGCTATTATGGCTGTGGTCTTCTGTAAGGAGGAGGTACTTCCCCAGTTGGGCTGCACCAGATTCAAGCGTGATGGTCATCGCTGTGCCCTACCTCTCATTGTTGGACGTAGTTTAAGGACATACCCGAGTCCAATTGATATGACTTTGTAACAAACCCACGTTCCTTTTCAGCGAATATCCACGACGGTTCGCCCGAGCAGGAGGCCAGGGTTCGATCCTACTTCGCCGACGTCAAAAATCAGAATGACGTTCCGCGCGAAAAATTCCTCCGGGTCATGGCGAAGGCTGCGTTCGATAAAATGCTCAGCCAGCCGCGGAGTAGAAAAAAGAGTTCACAGAAAGCTCCACAGAGACATCCCTCTTCCCGGCAAGGCCCCTCAGATGGCCGGGCGCAGAAGGCCTCCAAGTACGTAGCTGTGGCGAAAGATTTATGGGAAAAAGCTGGGCCGTCGATCAAGGAGGCTCTCAAGCGCATGGCCAAAGAGAGAAAGCGTAACAAGAAACGTAAGTCGAACACACGCGAACGCTATGCGGAGACTTCCTCGCGTCGCCATGCAGATGCCAGCTCAAGTGAAAACGCGAACTCTAGCAGCGAAAATGAGAGTTCTGAACCTCTCGATACTAGCAGTGCTGGTAATACCGATCCGACAAGCGAGCCTTATAGCGAACCTGCTAGCGAGCCTCATAGTGAACCTGCTAGCGAGCCTTATAGCGAACCTGCTAGCGAACCTTACAGTGAACCTGCTAGCGAGCCTTACAGCGAACCTGCTAGCGAGCCATACAGCGAACCTGCTAACGATCCTGCTAGCGATAATAATTCCTAGGCTCGTGCCGACCCCCCAGCAATAGTATCGATAAAAAAGCAGAAGGAATACCAAATTTCACAAACGGCTATCGCCTATCTGCGACATCATCCTCGACAACTTTGCACGCGCGCGCATGTCTTTTATTTCAATTTCAAAATAAATTCTAAATGTTAAAAGTAAATTCATTAAATTATAATCAAACATTTATTACCAGAACGTCCTTCCTTCTTGTTTTGGGTCTGCCTCGGGATCTACGGACAGTTATAGAGAGTTGTTGTATTGAACTTCTCATGTATTTGTTTGGCGACTTTTGACGTGGCATCTCAGGCTACTCTCCTGCAGCTAATCGTCGATGTGGCGTACGCCCCCGGCTACCTCGCGCGTATATGTGAAAAAATTTGCTAAATCACCTGGTCTATGTAGTAGTATAGGTCACGAGAGTTGAGGCCACGCACACATTCAACATTGCATGTAATGAAAGCGAGGTTTTGAAATTAGTGTTCTTTTTTCGTACCGATAGCAAAATAGCAAACTGCAAGATTTACTAAAGAGTTTTCCAATTTATTTAGTTACAATTATTTTTTTAGATAAAAATATATGAATATATTAATCATAAATTATTTTTTACTTTAAAAGTATTTCTGTATTTTGTTGTTATTACATACATTTTCATGACTTCGTAATTTCGTTATCAAACCTCTTTAGACAATTATCTATTGCAATATAATCGGAAGAAGATATGCCAAGTGACTAGTAAAACTATTAAAGCATATTTTTATTTTCTGGCTGTTTGTTTTACCTATTTTTCGAAAATATATAATTCGATCGTGCACTTAAATGTCATTCACTCATTCGTTCATTCGCTACCTTTTTTGCTATTAGTACTTTATGTAGCAGTGCGTGTAACCATTCACCTCAACTCTCGTGCCGATACCTATAACATGTCTGTATACGCATTTCGGCGTTCTATATTCAAATTTTGACGTAAGTTCCATATTAATTCTCCGCACAACTACATCGACATGGTGACTTTCTTAAGTTTTTCACTTGTACTTGCTGCGGATTCTATTGAGCGTGGTGACTCCGCACTTCCACTTCAGCATCTTCACTTCGGTAACTTTGGTACGCACGTGCTTCTAGGTTTCGGCCCATGTCTCGCTGGCATACATAAATACTAGTGACCGACCGAAACATGTTTTTTTGCCGAAACCGAAACCGAAGATTGGACCCGGGTATGTCCTTAAACTACGTCCAACAATGAGAGGTAGGGCACAGCGAAGTACCATCACGCTTGAGTCCGGAGAAGCCCAACTGGGGAAGTACCTCCTCCTTACAGAAGACCACAGCCATAATGGCACTGCTACCTTTTAGGTATATAGTGTTGTGTTCCTGTTGGTGAGTAAGGTTACCAGAGCTCCAACCCCCTTAATGGTCGGCAACGCGCTTGTGACTCCCCTGGTGTTACGTGTGCCCATGGGCGACGGTTTTGCTTACCATCAGGCAATCCGTCTGCTCGTTTGCCACCTTTTGTCATAAAAAAAAAAAAAAAAAAAAAAAAGATTCGGTTTGATTTTAGTTTCGGCCGAAACCGAAACCGAAACCGAACCTTATATAAATTTGGTGAAAATGTTGAAATAAAATGCTCGTAGGCCCGTTTTTCCTAAAATTTCATTAATACAATATCTCGCCAACCTAATATTACACTTAATATTGAAATTGAAAGAAAAATAGAAAAAAAAAATTGAAAGAAAAATAGAAAAATTTGTCTCGCAGCGGGACTCGAACCCCCAACACCTGGATCACTAGCCCAGTGCACTACCAATTGTGCTATACGAGTACCGCTTGGACTTGTCAAATTTTTCTATTTTATCCTTCCTGGTATACGTCATTAAGGGTGACGTGTAACGACTACCGAAAGAGTATTTACACTTATTTTTTACGGCATCGAAGTCTCAAATTTTGATTGAGAATTCATCGATAACAATGTGCTACCCCTTTCTAAATTGTTTTTATATCAAACAGAAACGTCTGCTAGCATACCTATAATATTACACGTTTCTTATTCATTTTAATTTCAGTCACAAACATCAAAATCAACTAGCCTAGAAAGGCTAATTCGAATACCTATAATTAGATAATCTAATCACCTTTCATTAACATAATCAATCACTAGCTATCATTTTAGGAAACCTTTTTTAAATGATGTACCTTCATAGGTAACATAACAAATCAACAAGTATAATATAGTAACATACCTGTTTATACCTTCTAAAAACAGTGTTTATGAAACACTCAGATCAGCATTTTCCTTTTTTAGGATTGACTACTTAAAGACTGTATTGTTTATTATAAATACAACTTTACTTAGCCATATTTTTTTGTATTATATTTTTACCTAAAAAATACAGATGCGCTTAATAAGTGCTTTAATTAGATACAATTTCCATCCTCGGATCTCGACGTAAAGCATGAAGTTTTAACAAAATTGACCCAGTCCTCCAGATAATGATTTTGGACAAATACCACAAGAAAATTATATAATAATAATACAGTTTGCGAACTAGACATTAACGTTGTGAAAAAAAATCGTACTACGTCAACCGCAAATACACACGATTCGTTGTTCGTCAGGCTTTGTTTCTAGCCGTTCCTTTTAGCTATCTACCTCATTTCGTTTGCATCAGCATTGATAAGTAAGGAGACCAAAATGTTATGTAAAAAATCATTTTTTATGTAAAAATAAATATTCACAACTTTTCTTTCCCAGAACATTAATTGGTCAATTAGAAGACTTAGACCCCTTGTTTTGGCAGCATATTTTCTACTTTTTTTAAAGACTCGAAATAGTCTCTAATTAAGCTGAATATATGTTTGTCCGAAATATATTTTCTACACGATATTAAATCCATCATATGGTCCGTAAAATGATTAGGTATGGCTAGAAAATAATCATGCTATTCATTCATGCAAAATCAGGCCATACCCTAAGATTTTTTTTTATGACATAAGGTGGCAAACGGACGGCAGACGGATTGCCTGATGGTAAGCATTACCGTCGCCCATGGGCACCCGCAACACCAGGGGGGTAGTCACAAGCGCGTTGCCGACCTTTGAGGGGGGTTGGAGCTCTGGGAACCTTATTCACCATCAGGAACACAATACTACATACCTGAAAGGTAGCAATGCTATTATTACTGTGGTCTTCTGTAAGGAGGAGGTACTTCCCCAGTTGGGCTTCTCCAGACTCAAGCGTGATGGTACTTCGCTGTGTCCTACCTCTCATTGTTTGACGTAGTTTAAGGACATACCCGGGTCCAAAATATAGAAATACAACATAATACGTAAGTTTACAGTTAGACCAAGTTTTATTTGTGTTTATAATAAACGATCCAGTCTTTAGACATAGATTTAAGTTCCGTATTCGATTTAAGATTAAAGAAGTACCAAACTTCTTTTTTAACTAATGTGTAATAACTTATTACACGTCAAAACGATCAACGAGCACTGATTGAGTAACCGGCGGTCGGCGGTGGCGGAGTCAGGCGAGAGGTGCCATATTGCCAGCCATGCCGAGCGCGCCCGACGTTACCCGAACGTGATCCGAAAGTACGAAGTTAAAAGTTTCGGCTCGGCTCGAAAGGTTCGGCCGTTTTTGGCCGAAACCGAAACTCGGGCCGAAACTCGATTTTTTGGCCGAAACTGGCCGAAACCGATACCGAAACCGAAACTTCGGTCGGACACTAATAAATACCGTCCTTACACACGTCTCTGCAACACTCCCGGTTTGTAACTGGTGTTTTAGCGAGTTTATGTACAAACAGTGACATTGTGAGCGTAGATGAACCACGTTACTGAGCTTTGTACTGCCTCGGTGAGGGAATCCAAGACCGGCAAAACACGAACCTTCTAGCGAACCTGCTAGCGAGCCTTATAGGGAACCTGCTAGCGAGCCTTATAGCGAACCTATACCTACAGGCTCAGTACTGAGCCTTGGTGCACACCTTCTGTAACTGCTATTGGTTTTACACGGACCATTGATCTTGCACCTCTATACATATCAGCAATATGTTGACATATTGTTTGGGGACGTTCTTCTTGCAAAGGCTCCACCAGCTCGTTTCCCTTAAACCCGATCAAATGCCCTTTCCATATCTATGCAACAAACAATGGAAGATTTTTGGCGCAATATTCCTCAGCAATCGTGCTCAAAACAACATTGGATCCGTGGTTGACAAGACAGGTACGAAGCCATAGTGACTTTTAGACAAAGACCACTCGTATATAGGATATCTCGGACCGGCTTGACTCCTTGGCACTGCGTAGAGATGTGGCCTAACTCTGCATTTTCTACCGCATCTACAACAGAGAGTGCTCCGAGGAATTGTTCGGGTTAATCCCTGCTGCTTCCGCTAGCGCTCTACACGAAAACACTCATCTTCACCACTTGGATGGTTGGCAGTCCTCAACTGTGCGTTTTTCCAGCTTCTTGCCTCGCACAGCAAAACTTTGGAATCAAGTGTTGTGAGCATTTCAGGACCGATATGACATCCAAACCTTCAAGAAAAAAGCGGATCGGCAACGTACTTGTGATTCCTCTGGTGTTGCGAGTGTCCATGGGTGGCGCTAGTTGCTTACCATCAGGCAATCCGTCTGCTCGTTTGCCTCTTAATCATAAAAAAAAGATCTATATCTACTGCCGATCACTACTCATAAAGTTTCATAGTATGTCTTAGAAGCTTGATACCGCGATAATTGTTGTAAAGCCTGATAACTACCTAGATAAGTTCGTTTTTAACCTTTTTATAGTGTCGCTAGAATCAGCCTAAAGCCTGTACGGGAACGGAACTGAAAGGAACTTTCTTTTTAGCAGTCGCCATGTTGCGGATTTTCAATGGAACTAATTTATTTTAATGACAATGTTTTTTTTTTGGGAACAGACGTTGAAAGTTCATTCAGTCAATGATGTTAACAAATCGAAAATAATTGTATTTCAGGATAATAATAGATTTTGCAATCAAAATGCCAAAAAAAACCACCCAGATGCAAAACAAATATTTTTTAGTATAAGTATGTTAAAATACTTGCGACAAAAAAGGATGAGGGATTTAGTAGGTAGCAAATAAATCAACTTGTATATACAATATTTTGTCCGAATTTCCATAAATTTTGGGTCACATTTGTTGTACAGTCGACATCAAAAATATGTATACACTTTTTCACCTTACTCCTTTGTAATAAGGTGTAAAAATCTCTTTGACATCGACTGCAAAGCTTTTTTTTATTTTTCCGGCAACAACTTATCAACAGTTGCTTCCTCTTCAATCGTAGTTATTTCTTCAGATGTAGCGGCTAAACCAATCTCATTGCGGGCGTTTTCTCGTGGTCCTACTATTTTGTTCTATTAGTAGGACCACAACGACCCATTTCTGTCTGTCCTACTTAATGTTTTTTTTATTTTTTTATGACATAGGCGGCAAACGAGCAGACGGATTGCCTGGTGGTAAGCAATTACCGTCGCCCATGGGCACCCGCAATACCAGGGGAGTGACAAGCGCGTTGCCGGCCTTTAAGGGGGGTTGGAGCTCTGGGACCTTACTCACCATCAGGAACACATACCTGAAAGGTAGCAGTGCTATTTATGCAAAAACCCACCTCCTGTATAAATTATTTCCTATAGGTTTATTGCTAACTAACTAAAACTCTACAGTTCAATATTTAATACAACAAAACCGAAATCTCTAATACTCTATATTTTATGCCACACCTGGCCATAAAGTGTTTTTTTCCGCACGCTACGCGTAATGAGCCGGTTTGTGGCCAAGTGAAGATATAAAATGATGTACACTGCAGGTCGGGCCAAACAACAGCGATCTCTTTTGGATAATGTACTATTTATAAATTTAAAATATATTAGAGACTTCAATGGGAATACATTTCACCCGCTTGAACAAAAAAGGAAGTTCTATTTATAGGCGAATAATAGTACATTTCGATACAAGTAAGAAGTTTTTACACGAGTATCGAACCTAATTTTTCATAGCAAGTGCCTTAAAAAATGAAATTTATGGACGCGAAGCGTGCGAAAAGTGCACTTTTTACGAACTAGTTAGGAAAAGTTCATTTTAGTACAAGGTATACAATTAGTCAAAGATTTTTGTTGGCGACAAATTAAGGTTTTGTTCGTTAAAATATGACCTAATGAAAAACTATTTGACAGCGTCCGCCATAACACCAATAAGTGTCAGTGGCATGGTAGGCATATAAATCAGCACACAACAGGAATGACGGTTGAACCTCAAAATGGCGAAGTCGTCTTGAAAATATATTTTTTGTATTTTGTTCAAACGTAGTTTAGTGTGTAATATTGATAGCGTATTATGCAGTGATCTAACGCAGAATTGTGCAGCTAATGAAGAATAGATTTCAAAACGTGTTTCACCACTATTTTGGTCATCACCCGGCAGTCCCGGGGTCACGGCCGCCTCTTAGCTTTCTGTAAAGTCCAGCTACCACTTTACAAAACGCAAGGCCTACTACCGAACAACGTCATGCTCTAAGGGCAAACTTATATGTTATTATAGTTATTTTACTTGACATTGGCGAAATCATCGATTGATTTATTGATGGAAGCCATATTTTTTTAAAAGAAGAAGAAAGAAGAAGCACACAACAGATTTAATTGTTCAGTTTAACCATTTTGCCGCCACGAATAAATCATCATCATTTCAGCCGTAAGGCGTCCACTGCAGGACATAGCCTCTGCCAAATATGACTTGTATCATCTTGGGGGGAATTTGCCACGGTCACCGAGTTTGACCAGGCGGGTTAGCGACCGCAGTAGTTTGGTTTTTGACGGCTGCTGCTGCTGCTGCTTACCCGTCGCTTTTTGCCTTTTGTTTCGTCCTACGACAACCGCGTGAGGAGATATGGTGGTGCTATTCCAGTCAGCCGGCACCACATAGACGTACTACTAGCTTTTGCCCGCGGCTTCGCTCGTGTTAAGAAGTATTTAAGTTATTTTTAGCACACTATCGTTCAAAACGTAGTTTTGTATCCATGCATGCTTTTTATTCGGAAAATGCCGTTATATCCACAAATGCCTACGTCATAGTGGCTTCATACAAACTTTCATCCCCTATTTTATCCCCTTGGGGGTAGAATTGATCAAAATCCTTTCTTAGCGGATGCCTACGTCATAACATCTACCTGCATGCCAAATCTCAGCCCGATCCGTCCAGTGGTTTGAGCTATGCGTTGATAGATCACTATGTCAGTCAGTCACCCTTGAGTTACTCGTATATACCTACTCGTATATTTAGATTAAAACATGAAATTTCTAGCCTTGTGATGCCGGCTGACTAGAATAACACCACCCCATCTCTTCCCGCGGGTGTCGTAAGAGGCGACAAAGGGAAGAATCCTACGGACGGGCAGCAGCATCCGTCGAAACCCAATCTACAGCTACTGCGGTCGCCAACCCGCCTGCCAAGCGTGGCGACTATGGCAACTACCCCCAAGATGATACAAGTCATATTTGTGGGACGCCTATGTCCAGCAGTGGACGGCTGAAATGTATGTATGTATGTATGAAATTTCATTTATTTTACGAAGTCATACTCAAGTTTATACAGATCATAAAACAAAAAAATCCATCTCTTTATATCCAATGTTTTTAAATGTTAATGCGACCACACGACGTGTTCAATCCAGTCGAGATAGCGGTTGAGGCGCGTGTAAACTCCAGGCACGGTTGTTCCGCAGCCCGAATGAGGTTATGCCAATGAGTAAAGAATCCTAAGGAGGTGAAATACCTACAAGAAAAACGTGCCAGCCTGGAACAATAAATGGCGTCTTGACAGTTATTCTAGTGCTGCCCTAATTTAATCGATGAATCAAAAACTTGCTACGACGTTTAAAGACTTGTATTTATGTATGTGCATTTAGTTTAAAGTTTTTATTTATATTCGACTTATAAAACGTGAGTGGGTAACTCAACCTTCTATACAAATATATTTATCTCACGATAGTTTTGTGTTTAAAAAAATATTAAAAACTAAGCTTAAAGTCCTATCTTTTAGAGGACAACCAGGAGTTAAGATGATATGTAAAAAATAGTTGAAATTAGTTAGTATTAAGTTATATTTATGTTTTATATAAAAACTGTAACCCGAGGTTACTATGATCAATTTTAGAGTTTGACATCTCTTTTTGGCGATCCTAATAAACTCAAAAATATGAAAAAAAATTATAATAGGTAATCGGTTTTTTTCTCGTTTTTTATCTTCGCAGGAAAAGAAATAGCACTGTTTTTTCAGAAAAAAATTAAAACGTTACATTAGATCAAAGTTACATTGAAAATGGGGTTACCATAAAAATAGAAACACAAAAATCGGTTCAGTACTTTTTAAGTTATTTATATTTTTATTACGTGGGGTTACTTTGATCACATATAGAATGAAACAAATTAGTGATTACTTAAATAGCTTTAGTAGATTTTTTACTAAAAAAGTAAAGTACGTAGGTATCTTCCTATACTTGATGTTTGATCTTATCTGGTGCGTGATGGTTGTAATGATGGCACTGCGTCATCTCGCAATCGAATAACACCCAGGGTTTTATTGAATGAATCTTCATGGAAATGCAAGGAGCAGATAAAAATATCTGTCAAATTAGGCCGGATATTTTCTGTACCGATTGCTTCCAACCACTTCTTCGTTTTAAAGTCGCTTCTTGGTAGGCTGAAAAGATAAAAAAAATGTTAAGATGCAGTTTTAAATCAATTTACAAAACCTTTCCTTGCTTGTAACTTGTATATTATATCTTAAAATGATCAACATTCATCTTTCAGTACATCCGTTTGTGGCGAGAGCTTGGAATTTATTGCTTCTTTTAGACCAATACAATAAGGAATAGGTTAAAAACTATAATATACATATGAACAGAAATTTAATAGTTAAGGAATTGCCGACTTAAATAAGAGATATCGATATTTATAGAACAACACTAGCCATCTACTGATCGACATATTAGATGTAAAAATATCCATAAATTAGCTAAAGATTACATTAATACGTAACACATCTTAATCTTTACAATAATAATATTGCAATTTGTACTTTAAACACTCAATAATGTTGATAGTAACCAATATTTCAATAAATAAATGTTACATACCGGTGCAATGATAAAGATCCTTGGTTTTTGGTTTTTGTTATACCACAGCCCACTACACTACACTTTGGCATTATTATAAAATGTTTCTTCACTTAATTTTAAAGTTTTTTCACAGCAAAATTCCGTAAAACGCGAGATATCATTTATTTTTTAAAACAACCACGGTGTTTTGACAGTTCAATTACTATTAACTGAGTGGAACATAAAATGGCTCCCGGCCGCATTTAGGCATTTAGACGTCCGACAATGACAAGTGTTGCCAAATTTGAAACCCACCGGCGTATTGTTGTCTCTTTTAAATAACTGAAAATAAAGCTTTAGAAAAAAGAGACAACTATATTTTTCAGAATTCTATGTCGAAATGCATGATATCTGCATAACTGATTGAATATATAGAACAATATGCCAAGTCCATAGATTCCTTGGTCATAGGGTTATGCCCAACAGCCGAGTATGTCCGTCCGACGCTGACGAGGTTTGTAGCGGCCCGCCCGAGTCACCCTGAAAATAATACCCGTTAACACTTGTAACAAAATTACCAAAGAACCTACAAAGCTAAGATGAAAATAAAAGTTCTTTTCACCTCACTAGCTCGTAAAGCGCTTGTTTATCCTTTAATTCGAGAGGGTAAAAACGCATTTTATCCACTAGTGAATAAAGTAAGTTGACTTCTCATAGCTCGTATTGCTATGGTTTTAAAGTCTAAATTCGCGAAGTACTTGCCCCCGCGGCGGCGGCGGCGGGCGCGGGCGAGCCTCGCTAACGCACCGAGTTGAAAATAGAATTAGAACATTCGAAAATCGTACTGGCCACCACAAGCTAACCAAGCTAAAGGCACCTTTTGTAAAAATGTTGAATGTATCTAAACGCAAAGAAAAAGTCAATGCGATTTCAAAACGTTTTTTTGCATGTTTGGCTTTCCTCGCTGTAGTGAGGGGAAAAATTTTGTGTTACACACGGGTGCAATTGTAATTTGATTCTCGTGTATTGAAACACTCGCTACGAGTTTCAATCCCACACTCGCAGTTAAAATACAATTTTGCACCCTTGTATAACAAATAACTATTTCACCTTACTTGCTCGGAAAGAATTGTTTTGTTCTTTAAAAACAGATAGCACAGTTGCATTTTATTCACAAGAGTAATTTCATACAAATTATTTATTACTAATTGAGTGTTTTTTTGATATTATCTAGATAGATGTTCTTATGTTTTTAAATGATGAATGATGGACGCCAATAATTATGAATTTAAAAAATAAAATTGAGTATTTTTTTTAAATCTATCGTTTCTAAGTGTCACCAGTCAACTTTTTTTTCCAAATATAGGGTGTTTCCTGTAATAAAAGCAATAACTGAAGGCATTCTTTCTACACTACAAACGTAGCAATATTTCGAGGGCTGGGAGGTCAAACCCTATAAGTACCAAAAAACTGATTTTGAGTAAATCTAATTTGAAAGTTTAGAGGTCTACAGATTTACTTTCTGAGGTAATTACTTAATGAACGTGTGTTTTATGAAAACTAGTGTTATTAACTTACATTTTTAAGACCAACACACATGCTCAAATTAACTTTACTCGGTGTTATATCAGATTTAATTTCGACGGGGAGTAATTTATTGGGTTTTTCTACTAAATAATAGTCAAATTTGCAGAATTATCGGTTTTATTGAAATTAAAAACATTAATTTGAATTACAGATAAAAATAATTAACATTTAATCAGATTCGCAACTGTCGCAATAAGTTGGTTCCATGTTATTAACTGCAGGTAGTCCACGAATCCAGGGATGAAATTCTTCGGGGATAATACCTTGATTGCACATTTTTTCCAGGTCTTTTTTCTTTGCGATGCTTATTGGCAGAGGATTATCATACAATGAATCAATTTCTGTTGGGTACTCAATATTGACTACAGAAGGTGGATTAGAACGTGCCCGCTTTCTCGTTTTTGGCGTATTGGTTTCTGATGGGGTAATATCTATAACCAGAAAATCATCGGACAAGTTGTAATTAAAGAATATTTTGTATTTTTCTCCTTTTACATACCTTATCCTCTTAATTTTGAGCCAATGTATTTGTTCGCCATTAGCGTCTTTTTTCATTGACTTCAGTAAATAATCTGCCAGTTTATTTAAATTTTTCATCTCTCTGTATTTGAATTCTTTTACTTTATAATTCTCTATCATGTATTTCTTTCTTTGTCCATCTTCCACGTTAATATGTTTTATTTGTTTCCTTCTCGCTTGCATAAATATATTTTTCCAGTCCAAAACGCTGTTTACAGACACATTTTTTGCAGCATTTTCAATCGCTGCGTGCATAGAGTCCACCTCCATGTAAGTATGCCCACTCTCCAAAAACTTTTGTTCGATGGTATCTAGGTGGTCGTGGTTTTGAACGGCCCACAGAAGAAACGCAGAAATATTTCGATTTCTATTCTGGCCCCCGCACGTATCAGAAAAAATTGTTAAGTGCTTGACAGTTTTCGGAATACATTCTGACAGATAGTAGTTTAAGCAGGTGCCTATTTCACAGCTGCCTTTTTTACCATTAATTTCAGACCAGCACAAACAGTAAGCTGTATTTGGCAATCGAGCTTCATAAATAGTAAAGTTATACAATACTAACTTCCGCATGTAATACAATAGGCTTTCGCCACCTGAAGGTATCTGAAGAACAGCTTGTAAGTCTACAGTAACAGACATAAAAGCAGGGTCTGAGTTTGCTCTAGCCTTGTCTAGTTATTTTGCCTGAGAGCTAACATTTTTTCTGTTCATGTGATTCTGGAAATCAGATTCCAAAATAACTTTAGCTTCAGCAGTCGCTTTGTTATATTTACAGCACGTATTGCATAAGCCTTTTTTTGGTTTAAAAAAACTGATATTGAATTCCTCACAAAAAATACTGCGGTACTTATACTCTGACAATACAGTCTGGTCAAATTCTTCGCATTTATTCATGTACAGCCTATACATGTTGCTGACAGATTTTACATCTGTTGCAAGATATTTTTTCTTACTATCTTTTCGACAATAGTGGGATTCCATTAACGGGAAAGATTCAATATGGTCTCTGACAAATTGCACGTCATCCTCTTTTGTCTTATTTGGGGGTTCCTTTTTACCTCTCTGATCTTTTGAGTTATAAATCCCAAGATTGTCAGTTTTTGCCACTGCATCGCTGATAACGTCCACCGAAATGCATAATGTAGCAGTAAAGAACTTTTGGCAAACCTGAATCGTTTCAGAGCCTTTAGTAAAGAAGCATTTTTTGCTAAAAGAGCGAGCTTTCTTCTCGGACAATCTTTGCACTCTTCGAGTTTTGATTTCCTGTATTTGAATGCAGGAGAGAATGTAATTCTTTTTATTAATGAAGTCCAGGCTGTAAAAATGTCTACAAAACGTATTGCGTTCTTCTTCAGAAAAAAAAATTAGAGCATTTAAATTTACGAGTACATTTTTCGCAATTGACAGGTTTGGGTAACTTTGCTGGTTGCAGTTTTCCTTTTGAGATATAAGCAAGTCCGTCGGCTTTTCTAAACTTATTTATATTTATTTTCCACTCGCCGGTGTTAGCTTTCCTGCGGCGACTCAAAGGTTTGACTGTGAGCCAAACTCTCTGTAGAACGTCTTCTAGAATAAAGATTGCCATTTCTTCGTTTGGATTTTTATTTTCAATGTCATGATTCTCTTCGTCTGAGTCGGAAGATGATTCCGACTAACGTGCGCTGCCGTTTTCTGAGGCTCCAGTTTTGTCTTCTGTATAATCTGGATCTAAGTCAGAATAGTCACTTCCAAACAAATTTTCGTCATCGTCTAATTCTCTAAATGCCTCCATATCGAGACCTATCGCTTGACTACTGGTTGAAGGGCCTGCAATCAAAGTTCGGTATAAGCTCTAAAATATTTAACTTTATTAAGCATTTATTATGTTTTCCGTCTACGTGAAATTCGGTCTGTATCATTCAATCTCTCTCTTCACCGACGGGCTGGCACAAAAATAAAAATTTCTGTTCATCCCTAGCGTTGAAACTTCGGTTGTACCTATGTATTGGCAAATATTTTAATAAAATATGTACAATTAAATAAAAAGGTAGTTAAGTAATCGTAATAAAATACCATCAAATTTTAAACTAAACGTTTTAAATTTTATACTAGATGCGTAAATATTTTCAAATGTTTATAAATAAGTAGTTAGATTTTGTACTTAAGTAATTATGATTAACTTAAGAGTTACCTTTACACAATGAGGCTCAGGTATTCGCGGACAAGGGCTATTATAGTTACAGTAAGGGAAATGTACTCGCGTACCTTTTTGACCTTTTAGCCCGTTTCACATCAAGCGCGGGCGCGTGTCAACGCAGGCCCGCGGCGGGCCCGCGGCGCGATTGTTCAGCTAGTTTTAAATGAACACCTTCACACAGCGGCGGGCGCGGGCGGGTGCGTGTCGCGTTGATGAGAAACGGGCTTTATTATCTTTAGTGACAAGAACTAAAAAGGTACGTAATAGATTACATTCGAGTGCTTTTCTCAAACATACAATGAAATAAAAGAAATCCTTCAAAAAAATAAATTTACAATACCACAACTAATAATGAAATCCAAATGTATTAAAAATTAACATTAGCTGTTTGCTATGACATCTGCCATCTTTGCCTCTGTATGGATAATCGTCGAAAAAAAGTTACTTTGCAGGCCTGCAAAGTTATATGAAATTCCATTTCCGTCCCCATGTTTGAGAAAATACATTTACTTGACCGTAGGTACCTACCGCCGCGCCGCGCGTAAAATATCTGTAGGTAATAACAGTCCAGGTCGCGACGCGTCACCGCTCCTCGCTGGTTAGGTACAATCGACTATGAACTGTGATACGAAGGCAAGTGACCCGGCGAATACAATACATGACTAAAACACTTACCTGAAGAAAATAAATCACTTATATTGACGCAATTTTCCATCTCGTTAACAATACTCATTTGCGTTTCATCCAAATCTGATGAATTGTTTTCATTATTAACACCAGTTATTTGTGATAGCCCTAAAAATGAATAAAAGTAATGTCGTCAGTGCATAAAGATAAAACCAATTAATCAATACTAAAATGATGTAAGGGTTTCAGTACAAGGATTTTTGTCAGATGTGAATTTAGTTTAGTACCTACTACTAAATTACTTACGCGGCTGAACTTCATTATTCGATATTTCGGGATCAGTCTCATCGGCAGAAACATTAGTCGTAATTAAGCCTGAAAATAATATTTTAGTATTAGTCGTAAATAAAAACAGCAAAAAATAGTAAAACAGTTATAGAGTATTACTACGGAGACCTTGAAATCAAAAGTTGCGAGTTTAAAACGAATGTAGGCACAGATATTAGTTTAGATACAGATTTTTTATGAAAACAAATGCTGAATACATCAAAAGGTACATAAAAATAATCTAAGCAGTGTCAGTAAATGTCAAGTAACCCATAATTACATCTTTGCAGTTTGATTGAGGTTAATAATAACAAAGGAATAACAACTTACCGGATTCCGAACCGTGGCAGACCAAATTTACTAATCTCCTCGCACGATAACTCATTTTGATTTAATTTCACCATACACTTCACATTTAATCACCTTTAAGTATTTAAAAGATTTTATTTTCGGTGGTTCCAGATTGCTGCGCGGGAGCATCAAAGCGAGCTGACGAGTAACTACACGTCCGATGACGTTTCGGTTCGGCGGTCGAGCGCGCTAAGTGCACTTAGTGGGTTTTCCCTCTAAAACTTATGATGACAGTGTTGCTAGTTTAATGAAGTAAAATCTCTTAAGTAATTTTAACTGTCTTATTGCAAAGATATCTTAAAGGAGAAACCATATATTTATAGTTACGCATTTTTACTACTAAAAAATGTGCGACTATTTCAAAATTATTTTCGTGTTAAATCCTGATTAATAAATATAACTGGTCTTACTATAATATTAAAAAGTCAACACGAGATTATCCATTTCATGGTAAATTCCTATACCAGCAGATATAATGTTTTCGTTCAAATCGATTTACAAAAAAATCTGTTTATTGCTACTTAAATGATTTTATTGCTAGAAGTTACTAGGAAAATCGGTACTTATATGATTACTGCAGGAACAAAAACACAGTTGCGGGTTTAAATGATGATATCAGTGTAGACCACTAGGAAGACCTTAAAAAGTAGTGTATGAAAACGTAATTAGTTCAAATTCAAGATTTTTTCGACTTATCGGGTTTGAACTCCCAGCCCTCGATTTGTTCTACGAAGAAATAACTTATAGTTTACTGAATATTAAAAGAAATGTATTGTGAAAACTATGAAGTTTGTAGGCTGACAGTAAACGTCAACTAGACTATTGGATGCCGTTCATTGAAAATACTATTTACGAGTAGTTTGTTCGAAAAATTCCCCAGTCAGAAATTACAATTTTTTTAAAAGTTGTAGAACAAATGTTGCTACGTTCGTGGTGTAGAAGCGATACCTAATATTATTGGTCCTATTACAGGCCACATCCGGTGTATACTAAGCCCCACATCTAGCGTGTCTCTCAAACGTCGACGCCTCACCAACGCCCGGGGGTTGCTTGCTCTGTCCGTCGCAGTGACGCTGCCTGGCCGCCGACAAGACGCTCTGAGGCGTCGACGTTCGGGAGACGCTAGATGTGGGGGGGGGGGGGGGCGTGCTGCTCCGTGATTCCGTCAGGGAGTTAACGCCATCTAGCGGCGTCGTAGTGTTTATTGCACTCCGCTCGTGGGACCAACGTTACGTTCGCCTTAAGTAATATGTTACTGCGCGCGTCGGCTGTTAAAAAAAACTGTCGCTTTATACATTTAGCAGCCACGCAGGGAAAGTCAATTAAAATATACAATCCTCTATTATTTGGAGGCATGAGAATTAAACGAAGAAATCGTATTTTGGAAACACGAATAATCGTGGGTATTTCGTGAAAAAATTATGGTGAGAGACTTTGGTGTGCGATTATTTTCGTCCTCAAAACTTTTTGAGTTAGAGAGCACGGTTCGGAAAACCGGTGTTCAGTTCAGGAATCGACTTTCCCATTGACAGATCAAAACTATAGATGAAAAACTTAGCTAAAGCCTGCCCTATGTAGTAGTAACGTGTGTACTCATGTCGGCGTTCTATATTCAAACGTTGTTTATTATCTATCTAGATCGCAATAATGGCCGCTTTACATTAGAACTGATACCTATGCTAACTGGAATAGCATATCAAACGTTTTGTTTAACTTCGTTCTTAGCAGTCAGATTTGGACTTCAAGTAATTATTTTTATTTTCTCGTTGGGAGTAAATTTTGTAATTGTTTGATATGTTTTCTTATAGAATAACGCATTTTTGTGTAATATGTTTTATCTACGTACATATCATAAGTGCTCTAAAATGCGTCCAGAGACCGTAGGCAATGACCAGCATTACCAACCATCAGAAATGAATGGAGATGTAATGTTAACATTACCTACTGAAATCCGTAGGTTATGAGTTTAAATTTGGAACAGCTGTCAAATTCAAGTGGGCTGTCTATTCTAGTATCTATAAATAAATATTGCAACAGTCATTGATACGAAACGCCAATTCGTTATGTTTTTTTTTTTTATATAAATCGAACGACATAAGAACTCGAGTGACAATAACATAGGGATTTTATTCGCTTGTCTATGGTTTAAAAAAATATTTGACTGAGATACGAAATACGAAACGCCGCCATTCCAAGCTGTCATTTGTTTTGTTCGTTGACTTTTTAATGTTTCAAGTAGCACTAGTAATACTGCAGGTCACCAACGGTTCCTGAACCCACCTTAAAACATTTATAATATGTGTGTAGATAAAGTAGTGTATGAAACTATACATAATTAGGCGTTACAACAATCGTGTGATATTATTGTGAAGTTTCATAATCCCACACTCTTCTTGTAATGCCCTTCATTATGCACAGATACATATACTACTATAAGATATTTTTTGTAATACTATTTTGAAAAACTAAGTCCCGCCGAGTTTCTTGCCGGTCATAAAAGTCAAAATGCTACACATTTTTATATTTCTCTTTTACTTTTGTATACTCGACGTGTTAAAGTGCCCTTGTGGCCTACTTACTGAATAAACGTTTGTGTTTTGAGTTTTTGAGACATGGTCCTTCAGTTAAGTTTTTCACCTATACCGTCTGCTGATAGGTTTCTACTCACTTGTAGCACTGGTGGTGCCCCAGCCCGTGATGGTAGCGGTGGTAGGATCTGTGTCATTAGCATACGTCGGACTGCAGGGGACAGTTTGGGGGCAAGGTAAAGTTTACATAAAAATCTTAACTTACGAGTATTATAATGTACCTAGTATTTGTAACATAGTTAATTAAATTAGTTCCCCGTTATCATTTATTCATCTTTAATGTGTAAATACTCTTTGAAGTTGTGTCTTATTCCTTTCTCGCAGCTGCAATTGAGTCGCTTAACTTCAAACCTAGATAAATCCATTTGACCCTCTCTGCAAATATCTACCCTATTACCTTGTCATAATACCAAAATCGCATGATCTGACAAATGGATTTACCTGAGTTTGAATTTAAGTGACTCAATTGGAGTGACGGATAAAACCAAACGAATTTTTTCGCCATTTTGTCTTATGTGTATTCCAAGTAATTCCAAGTAAGAGGGCCTACTACCTAGTGAGGAAGAGGGCCTAGTGTCTAGTGAGGAGGAGGGCCTAGTGCCTAGTGAGGAAGAGGGCCTAGTGCCTAGTGAGGAAGAGGGCCTAGTGCCTAGTGAGGAAGAGGGCCTAGTGCCTAGTGAGGAAGAGGGCCTAGTGCCTAGTGAGGAAGAGGGCCTAGTGTCTAGTGAGGAGGAGGGCCTAGTGCCTAGTGAGGAAGAGGGCCTAGTGCCTAGTGAGGGAAAGTGCCTAGTGAGGAAGAGGGCCTAGTGCCTAGTGAGGAAGAGCGCCTAGTGCCTAGTGAGGGAAAGTGCCTAGTGAGGAAGAGGGCCTAGTGCCTAGTGAGGAAGAGGGCCTAGTGCCTAGTGAGGAAGAGGGCCTAGTGTCTAGTGAGGAAGAGGGCCTAGTGCCTAGTGAGGAAGAGGGCCTAGTGCCTAGTGCCTAGTGAGGGAAAGTGCCTAGTGAGGAAGAGGGCCTAGTGCCTAGTGAGGAAGAGGGCCTAGTGCCTAGTGAGGAAGAGGGCCTAGTGCCTAGTGAGGGAAAGTGCCTAGTGAGGAAGAGGGCCTAGTGCCTAGTGAGGAAGAGGGCCTAGTGCCTAGTGAGGAAGAGGACCTAGTGCTTAGTGAGGATGAGTCTAGTGCCTAGTGAGGATGAGTCTAGTGCTCAGTGAGGATGAGGGCCTAGTGCTTAGTGAGATAGAGTGTCTAGTGAGGAAGAGGGCTTAGGCTTAGGCCCTCACTAGGCACTAGGCCCTCTTCCTCACTAGGTACTGTCCCTCACTAGGCACTAGGTCCTCTTCCTCACTAGACACTAGGCCCTCTTCCTCACTAGGCACTTGGCCCTCTTTCTCGCTAGGTACTAGGCCCTCTTCCTCACTAGACACTTTCCCTCACTAGGCACTAGGCGCTCTTCCTCACTAGGCACTAGGCGCTCTTCCTCACTAGGCACTAGGCCCTCTTCCTCACTAGGCACTAGGCCCTCACTAGGCACAAGGCCCTCTTCCTCACTAGGCACTAGGCGCTCTTCCTCACTAGGTACTTTCCCTCACTAGGCACAAGGCCCTCTTCCTCACTAGGCACTAGGCGCTCTTCCTCACTAGGCACTAGGCCCTCTTCCTCACTAGGCACTAGGCCCTCACTAGGCACAAGGCCCTCTTCCTCACTAGGCACTAGGCGCTCTTCCTCACTAGGCACTAGGCCCTCTTCCTCACTAGGCACTAGGCCCTCACTAGGCACAAGGCCCTCTTCCTCACTAGGCACTAGGCCCTCTTACTTACTAGGCACTTTCCCTCACTAGGCACAAGGCCTTCTGCCTCACTAGGCACTAGGCCCGCTTCCTCACTAGGCACTAGACATTCTACCTCACTAGGCACTAGGCTCTCCTCCTCACTAGACACTAGGCCCTCTTCCTCACTAGGCAATAGGCCCTCTACCTCACTAGGCACTAAGCCCTCTTCCTCACTAGGCACTTTCCTACACTAGGCACTAGGTCCTCTTCCTCACTAGACACTAGGCCCTCTTCCTCACTAGGCACTTGGCCCTCTTTCTCGCTAGGTACTAGGCCCTCTTCCTCACTAGACACTTTCCCTCACTAGGCACTAGGCGCTCTTCCTCACTAGGCACTAGGCGCTCTTCCTCACTAGGCACTAGGCCCTCTTCCTCACTAGGCACTAGGCCCTCACTAGGCACAAGGCTCTCTTCCTCACTAGGCACTAGGCCCTCTTACTCACTAGGCACTTTCCCTCACTAGGCACAAGGCCTTCTGCCTCACTAGGCACTAGGCCCTCTTCCTCACTAGGCACTAGACATTCTACCTCACTAGGCACTAGGCCCTCTTCCTCACTAGGCACTAAGCCCTCTTCCTCACTAGACACTCTATCTCACTAAGCACTAGGCCCTCATCCTCACTGAGCACTAGACTCATCCTCACTAGGCACTAGGCGCTCTTCCTCACTAGGTACTTTCCCTCACTAGGCACAAGGCCCTCTTCCTCACTAGGCACTAGGCGCTCTTCCTCACTAGGCACTAGGCCCTCTTCCTCACTAGGCACTAGGCCCTCACTAGGCACAAGGCCCTCTTCCTCACTAGGCACTAGGCCCTCTTACTTACTAGGCACTTTCCCTCACTAGGCACAAGGCCTTCTGCCTCACTAGGCACTAGGCCCGCTTCCTCACTAGGCACTAGACATTCTACCTCACTAGGCACTAGGCTCTCCTCCTCACTAGACACTAGGCCCTCTTCCTAACTAGGCACTAGGCCCTCTTCCTCACTAGGCACTAGGCCCTCTTCCTCACTAGGCACTTTCCCTCAATAGGCACTAGGCACTAGGCCCTCTTCCTCACTAGGCACTAGGCCCTCTTCCTTACTAGGCACTAGGCCCTCTTCCTCACTAGGCACTAGACATTCTACCTCACTAGGCACTAGGCCCTCTTCCTCACTAGGCACTAAGCCCTCTTCCTCACTAGACACTCTATCTCACTAAGCACTAGGCCCTCATCCTCACTAAGCACTAGACTCATCCTCACTAGGCACTAGACTCATCCTCACTAAGCACTAGGTCCTCTTCCTCACTAGGCACTAGGCCCTCTTCCTCACTAGGCACTAGGCCCTCTTCCTCACTAGGTACTTTCCCTCACTAGGCACAAGGCCCTCTTCCTCACTAGGCACTAGGCGCTCTTCTTCACTAGGCACTAGGCCCTCTTCCTCACTAGGCACTAGGCCCTCACTAGGCACAAGGCCCTCTTCCTCACTAGGCACTAGGCCCTCTTACTCACTAGGCACTTTCCCTCACTAGGCACAAGGCCTTCTGCCTCACTAGGCACTAGGCCCGCTTCCTCACTAGGCACTAGACATTCTACCTCACTAGGCACTAGGCTCTCCTCCTCACTAGACACTAGGCCCTCTTCCTAACTAGGCACTAGGCCCTCTTCCTCACTAGGCACTAGGCCCGTGTCAACACCTGCCGCTTCCAAATAAATAGACAAACTTATCTTCCAACGTTCCCATCGTATACATACAGAATTAATATCTCCTTCACAGTCAAACTTTTCAAGCGACAGCGATGGTGCTTGCTTCCTGTTAACAAGCAAAATATGGACTATAGCAGGTACTAAACAGACGCCATCCGTTTATTCCTACTTAGTCTACATCTCCGTCAACACACTTTTATATATATATATATATCTATATATTGACTATAGTAGACACTAAACAGACGCCATCCATTTAGTCCTACTCAGTCTGCATCCTTCCGTCTAAGCTTCCTTTATCCATTTGTATCTAACAGGTATTACAGTCATCAACTGCATACCCACATCTAAGTAGTAAGAGCCATCACGCCCAAAATTGCTTTTTTTTAATTGCTTTTTTTTAATTGCTTTTTTTTAATTGTTATTATAATCGTGCGTATTTTTCCATATTACTGTTATTCGAATTATTTTAATAGTTGCTCAAAATGTTAACCTCCTTGATTGGACTATTCCATGTTGACCGGAGTATTACCAGAATTGACAGATAGGTAACCTAATAAATTCAAGCAGTGTAAAACAAAAACATATTTGTATATATGAATCAGTTAGGTACTTAACAAATAACTGAAATTGACTTACATTTCAAGTAATTAGCACGTAATATAGGTACCATATACGCTAAAGTAGCGTTGTAATAACATTTAAGTAGCTTTTACTTCAAAACTCTAGTTCGATATTCGTTAAATTAATTACGTAGGTATGTGTGTACTTAATTGTCATTTGATATCTGTACTTTCTATAACGATATTAATAGTAAATAGCAAAGTTTTGTTTTGTAATTTTAACTACACGTACGTAAACCTACCGTAAATGCGCACCCGAAAACGGTTACTAAAATTATTATCATTTAACACCTTCTAAAACTTTTCTTTAATACTAGCGTTAGATTAGTGTCGTGTTCTGCACAGATATGCATATTGATTTATTCAAAATCTTACCACTTACATACATTTACTTTACATAGCGGCTAAGAAAATAAAAACTAGCAAATCGAAATCGCCATAAACACCACAAAACAATCTCGCATCGTATGACGCTCTCGTTAAAATGACAACGGCTACACCGCCGCGTTTCCCGCCGCGGCGTGTGCTTTTTAAATGCTCACTACTCAACGCTTTTATTGGAATATTGTTATGTAGGTATTCAACCACGCTCGCATTGTTATTATTAACATTATAAATGCAATGACACACATGTTTAGTGATATATACTGTACTTTCAATTATGTTTTGAACATGTTACTTAATTAGAAAAACTAACCGAACTAGTTATGCTCGTAAGCTACAAAAAGCCAGATTTTATTTGCATGAAATTAAATTAGCGTGATCAGTTAACAGCGTAAATACCCTGTAATTATATGTTATTTAAAAGATCATCGCTTAAACGAATAGTTTAACATAGACCACAGATTTATTTTAAAACAAGTACGCTGCTGTACTCCTCCCTATGTTTAAAAATATTTAAATCATAAGTGTAATTACTTACCGATTCAACTCGTCGCCAAAATGTAGTATTTGTTTCTTATGTATTACCTTTAATATGTATTTGTACCAAACCACACAATATCGGCTCCTTGCTTTGCCACACGATCACCGTTATTCCTCAGGCATCTACCACAGACTGTTGGACTGCACACGCTTAGCGTCCGTGTTCGTGCGTAGGAGACGACAGATATATGCTTCTCTTTCTCGCATATACTACACCTAGTGAGGATGAGAGCCTAGTGCTTAGTGAGGGTGAGGGCCTAGTGCTTAGTGAGGTAGAGTGTCTAGTGTCTAGTGAGGAAGAGGGCCTAGTGCCTAGTGAAGAAGTGGGCAAGTGCCTAGTGAGGAAGAGGGCCTAGTGCTTAGTGAGGTAGAGTGTCTAGTGAGGAAGAGGGCCTAGTGCCTATTGAAGAAGAGGGCCTAGTGCTTAGTTAGGTTGAGGGCCTAGTGCCTAGTGAGGAGGAGGGCCTAGTGCCTAGTGAGGGAAAGTACCTAGTGAGGAAGAGGGCCTAGTGCCTAGTGAAGAAGAGGGCCTAGTGCCTAGTGAGGAAGAGGGCCTAGTGCCTAGTGAAGAAGAGGGCCTAGTGCTTAGTGAGGAAGAGGGCCTAGTGCCTAGTGAAGAAGAGGGCCTAGCATGCTTAGTGAGGATGAGGGCCTAGTGCCTAGTGAGGTAGAATGTCTAGTGCCTAGTGAGGAAGAGGTCCTAGTGCCTAGTAAGGAAGAGGGCCTAGTGCCTAGTGAGGAAGAGGGCCTAGAGCCTAGTGAGGGAAAGTGTCTAGTGAGGAAGAGAGCCTAGTGCCTAGTGAGGAAGAGGGTCTAGTGCCTAGTGAGGAAGAGGGCTTAGTGCCTATTGAGGAGGAGGGTCTAGTGCCTAGTGAGGAAGAAGGTCTAGTGCTTAGTGAGGATGAGGGCTTAGTGCTTAGTGAAGTAGAGTGTCTAGGGCCTATTGAGGAAGAGGGCATAGTCACTAGTGAGGAAAAGGGCCTAGTGCCTAGTGAGGTAGAGGGTTTAGTGCCTAGTGAGGAAGAGGGCCTAGTGCCTAGTGAGGAAGAGGGCCTAGTGCCTAGTGAGGAAGAGGGCCTAGTGCCTAGTGAGGGAAAGTGTCTATTGAGGAAGAGAGCCTAGTGCCTAGTGAGGAAGAGGGCCTACTGCCTAGTGAGGAAGAGGGTCTAGTGAGGAAGAGGGCCTAGTGCCTAGTGAGGGAAAGTGTCTAGTGAGGAAGAGGGCCTAGTGCCTAGTGAGGAAGAGGGACTAGTAACTAGTGAGGAAGAGGGCCTAGTGTCTAGTGAGGAAGAGGGCCTAGTGCTTAGTGAGGATGAGGGCCTAGTGCCTAGTGAGGAACATGGCCTAGTGCTTAGTGAGGATGAGGGCTAAGTGCTTAGTGAGGTAGAGTGTCTTGTGCCTAGTGCGTAGTGAGGGAAAGTGCCTAGTGAGGAAGAGGACCTAGTGCTTAGTGAGATAGAGTGTCTAGTGTCTAGTGAGGAAGAGGGCCTAGTGCAAAGTGAGGTAGAATGCCTAGTGCCTAGTGAGGAAGAGGGCCTAGTGCCTAGTGAGGAAGAGGGTCTAGTGCTTAGTGAGGATGAGGGCTTAGTGCTTAGTGAAGTAGAGTGCCTAGGGCCTATTGAGGAAGAGGGCATAGTCCCTAGTGAGGAAAAGGGCCTAGTGCCTAGTGAGGTAGAGGGCTTAGTGTCTAGTGAGGAAGAGGGCCTAGTGCCTAGTGAGGAAGAGGGCCTAGTGCCTAGTGAGGTAGAGGGCCTACTGCCTAGTGAGGAAGAAGGTCTAGTGCTTAGTGAGGATGAGGGCTTAGTGCTTAGTGAAGTAGAGTGTCTAGGGCCTATTGAGGAAGAGGGCATAGTCCCTAGTGAGGAAAAGGGCCTAGTGCCTAGTGAGGTAGAGGGTTTAGTGCCTAGTGAGGAAGAGGGCCTAGTGCCTAGTGAGGAAGAGGGCCTAGTGCCTAGTGAGGAAGAGGGCCTAGTGCCTAGTGAGGGAAAGTGTCTATTGAGGAAGAGAGCCTAGTGCCTAGTGACGAAGAGATCCTACTGCCTAGTGAGGAAGAGGGTCTAGTGAGGAAGAGGGCCTAGTGCCTAGTGAGGGAAAGTGTCTAGTGAGGAAGAGGGCCTAGTGCCTAGTGAGTAAGAGGGACTAGTAACTAGTGAGGAAGAGGGCCTAGTGCCTAGTGAGGAAGAGGGCCTAGTGCTTAGTGAGGATGAGGGCCTAGTGCCTAGTGAGGAACATGGCCTAGTGCTTAGTGAGGATGAGGGTTAAGTGCTTAGTTAGGTAGAGTGTCTTGTGCCTAGTGCGTAGTGAGGGAAAGTGCCTAGTGAGGAAGAGGACCTAGTGCTTAGTGAGATAGAGTGTCTAGTGTCTAGTGAGGAAGAGGGCCTAGTGCCTAGTGAGGTAGAACGCCTAGTGCCTAGTGAGGAAGAGGGCCTAGTGCCTAGTGAGGAAGAGGGTCTAGTGCTTAGTGAGGATGAGGGCTTAGTGCTTAGTGAAGTAGAGTGTCTAGGGCCTATTGAGGAAGAGGGCATAGTCCCTAGTGAGGAAAAGGGCCTAGTGCCTAGTGAGGTAGAGGGCTTAGTGCCTAGTGAGGAAGAGGGCCTAGTGCCTAGTGAGGTAGAGGGCCTACTGCCTAGTGAGGAAGAGGGCCTAGTGCCTAGTGAGGAAGAGGGCCTAGTGCTTAGTGAGGATGAGGGCCTAGTGCCTAGTGAGGAACATGGCCTAGTGCTTAGTGAGGATGAGGGCTAAGTGCTTAGTGAGGTAGAGTGTCTTGTGCCTAGTGCGTAGTGAGGGAAAGTGCCTAGTGAGGAAGAGGACCTAGTGCTTAGTGAGATAGAGTGTCTAGTGTCTAGTGAGGAAGAGGGCCTAGTGCCTAGTGAGGTAGAATGTCTAGTGCCTAGTGAGGAAGAGGGCCTAGTGCCTAGTAAGGAAGAGGGTCTAGTGCTTAGTGAGGATGAGGGCTTAGTGCTTAGTGAAGTAGAGTGTCTAGGGCCTATTGAGGAAGAGGGCATAGTCCCTAGTGAGGAAAAGGGCCTAGTGCCTAGTGAGGTAGAGGGCTTAGTGTCTAGTGAGGAAGAGGGCCTAGTGCCTAGTGAGGAAGAGGGCCTAGTGCCTAGTGAGGTAGAGGGCCTACTGCCTAGTGAGGAAGAGGGCCTAGTGCCTAGTGAGGAAGAGGGCCTAGTGCTTAGTGAGGATGAGGGCCTAGTGCCTAGTGAGGAACATGGCCTAGTGCTTAGTGAGGATGAGGGCTAAGTGCTTAGTGAGGTAGAGTGTCTTGTGCCTAGTGCGTAGTGAGGGAAAGTGCCTAGTGAGGAAGAGGACCTAGTGCTTAGTGAGATAGAGTGTCTAGTGTCTAGTGAGGAAGAGGGCCTAGTGCCTAGTGAGGTAGAATGTCTAGTGCCTAGTGAGGAAGAGGGCCTGGTGTCTAGTGAGGAGGAGGGCCTAGTGCCTAGTGAGGCAGAAGGCCTAGTGCCTAGTGAGGGAAAGTGCCTAGTGAGGAAGAGGGCCAAGGTGCCTAGTGAGGAAGAGGGCCTAGTGCCTAGTGAGGAAGAGGGCCTAGTGCCTAGTGAGGAAGAGGGCCTTGTGCCTAGTGAGGAACATGGCCTAGTGCTTAGTGAGGATGAGGGCTAAGTGCTTAGTGAGGTAGAGTGTCTTGTGCCTAGTGCGTAGTGAGGGAAAGTGCCTAGTGAGGAAGAGGGCCTAGTGCCTAGTGAGGTAGAATGCCTAGTGCCTAGTGAGGAAGAGGGCCTAGTGCCTAGTGAGGAAGAGGGTCTAGTGCTTAGTGAGGATGAGGGCTTAGTGCTTAGTGAAGTAGAGTGTCTAGGGCCTATTGAGGAAGAGGGCATAGTCCCTAGTGAGGAAAAGGGCCTAGTGCCTAGTGAGGTAGAGGGCTTAGTGTCTAGTGAGGAAGAGGGCCTAGTGAGGAAGAGGGCCTAGTGCCTAGTGAGGTAGAGGGCCTACTGCCTAGTGAGGAAGAGGGCCTAGTGCCTAGTGAGGAAAAGGGCCTAGTGCTTAGTGAGGATGAGGGCCTAGTGCCTAGTGAGGAACATGGCCTAGTGCTTAGTGAGGATGAGGGCTAAGTGCTTAGTGAGGTAGAGTGTCTTGTGCCTAGTGCGTAGTGAGGGAAAGTGCCTAGTGAGGAAGAGGACCTAGTGCTTAGTGAGATAGAGTGTCTTGTATCTAGTGAGGAAGAGGGCCTAGTGCCTAGTGAGGTAGAATGTCTAGTGCCTAGTGAGGAAGAGGGCCTAGTGCCTAGTAAGGAAGAGAGCCTAGTGCGTAGTGAGGGAAAGTGCCTAGTGAGGAAGAGGGCCTGGTGTCTAGTGAGGAGGAGGGCCTAGTGCCTAGTGAGGCAGAAGGCCTAGTGCCTAGTGAGGGAAAGTGCCTAGTGAGGAAGAGGGCCAAGGTGCCTAGTGAGGAAGAGGGCCTAGTGCCTAGTGAGGAAGAGGGCCTAGTGCCTAGTGAGGAAGAGGGCCTTGTGCCTAGTGAGTGCGAAATTCTTTGGTTACTTCGTTCTAATAAACACTCATGTCAACACGCATCTTTAATATATTTTTCTCTTATATTTATATTTATTTACAACACGTTATCAGCACGAAGCTCTAAAATAGAAATAGAGAGCTTAGTTTTAATGTGAATTTAGTGAAAAATAAATAAATTTGTTTATTTGTGACTAAATAATAGATACATTTAAAAATGTCACTTAAACAAGGAGATGCTACGTGTGTGAAAAATTCCCCTACGACACCAGCTCATCTGTTCCATTCTTCTGCTTAAAAGGAAAAGATGGATACCCTACGTGGAAATTTAAGATGCGCAATTACCTTGTACATGAGGACCTGTGGGAAACAATAGGTGGTTACCCCGAAGGTGATAAAACTCTTGCCTCTACCAAGGTACGTCGTGATTCTAAAGCACTCGCAAAAATATGTTTAACAGTAGACGGCGCAGCTATTACTCTTCTTCTTCTTTTAAAAAAAAGAAGAAGAGTAATACGTGAGATATGCGAAAACTGCGGCTGAAGCATGGAAATCTTTGCAGAACGCTTTTGAAGACAAGGGAATGGGACGAAGGTTAGCTTTAGAGCGTAAGCTGTACAGGTTGAGTCTGTCGGACTTTGATGACATGGAACTGTACATTAACGCAGTAATGTCAACCGCACAGGATCTAGCGGATATTGATGTAGTCATAAAAGATAACTCTATTGCTGCGATACTTTTGGGAGGTCTTACTCCAAAATACGAGCCTCTCATTATGGCTTTAAAACAAACAAACGAAAACAGTAATGTCGAAGTGACTACAGAACTTGTTAAAACAAAACTGCTGAACGAAATGTCCAAATCTGCAACTTCATCTTTAGATTCCGTTTTTCATACTAAAAAGAAGCCGAAGGTAAATAAAATAGTATGTTACGAATGCAAAAAGCCTGGTCATAAGAGACCAGACTGTCCATTGAAGAGCAAGAAGAAGGAAGCCAATGCGGTAACTGTCAATAATACTACAATTACATCGCTCAACACTTCTAGTAGCTCCTGCAAGGATATCTTCTATATTGATTCGGGCTGTACTAGGCACATGGTTTCTAGACGTGATTGGTTTGAAAGTATAACGATGCGAAATGAAGGTACCGTTACTGTCGCAAACGGAGAACAGATAAAGTGCTGTGGAGTTGGAAATATTTCTATAAATACACCAGAAAACGTTGTAAACAAGATTAGTGATGTTGCTTTTGTACCAGATTTAAAAGCTAATTTACTATCTGTACACAAAACTGTTGAAAAGGGTTTTGTATGTGTTTTTGATATAAATGGATGTAACTTTTATAAATCTGATAATTTTCGTTTTACAGGTGAATCTGTTGCTCATGCCTCGCCCTGCGGTGGACTGTACGTTTTAGACGGTACAGTCAAAAATCCCGTGAATGCGGCGGACAATTATTTGACACACGATGTGCACTCTGACTGTCAAGATAGTTATAAACTTTGGCACGCGAGGTTAGGCCATTTGTGTCGTATAGGTATGAGACAACTGAAGAATCACGAGGTAGGCGTAAAATTTACAGTTGTAGATAAAAATAGTTGCATCGCTTGCGTGGAAGGTAAACAAGCACGAAAACCTTTCAAGAAAGTAGCTTCCAATAAGGCTACGTCCCCGTTGGAGTTAATTCATATGGATCTCATGGGACCGGTCTCTACAACCTCTTTTCAAGGTAATAAGTATATGTTAACTGTAGTAGACGATTATACACGAAAGGTATTCGCTTATTTTATTTCTTCCAAAAATGAAGTTAAAAATAAATTCTGTCTGTTTCAATCCTTTGTTGAAAATCAATTAGACAAGAAAATAAAAGCTGTTAGGACTGACGCAGGCAAAGAATTTGTTAATAAAGAGTTCATTGATTATCTTGCTTCTAAAGGTATCGAGCATCAAACGACGACGCCTTACAGTCCTCAACAGTGTGGAGTTGCGGAACGTACGCATCGCTCGGTTACAGAGAAGGGAAGAACGTTGCTGGCTGATAGCTCACTGTCGAAAGCATACTGGGAAGATGCATTCAAAGTTGCCGTATATCTGAAGAATCGGTCTCCTCATAGAGCCTTGGGTGGAAACATTCCTTATGAGTTAGGGGAATTTTTCACACACGTAGCATCTCCTTGTTCAAGTGACATTTTTAAATGTATCTATTATTTAGTCACAAATAAACAAATTTAATTATTTTTCACTAAATTCACATTAAAACTAAGCTCTCTATTTCTATTTTAGAGCTTCGTGCTGATAACGTGTTGTAAATAAATATAAATATAAGAGAAAAATATATTAAAGATGCGTGTTGACACGAGTGTTTATTAGAACGAAGTAACCAAGGAATTTCAAACAATAAAAATAATAGAAATAAACAACTTAAAAAGTATAGTCTGCACAACAGAGGTTAGTTTATACAACAAAAACTAAACGCGAAATTATATATAAAACGGCGGCGCTACCGCGATCAACGATATTCGTAAATTTCGGACGATTGTCTCTGTTACTCTTAGCGCCTTAATTGGAGTAATAGAGAAATGCTCGACATATACGAACTTCGATCTTCGCGGTACCGGGCCTAAAGCATAGATATACTAATATAACTAGATCGAGTACTAGCCCGAAAAAAGCGAGCCTAGTGAGATAGCTACCACGCAGACCTTTGTCTCTTTCTATAGGGTGACCACGTTAATTTTAGAAGTTAGGAAAATTCTATTAAATACAATAGTGTTCTTATGTACTAGATCGGTGTAGAGACCACGCCGGCAGCTCTGTATCTATTTGACATACTACATGCGTTTTTTGCTTCCCAAAAATTTTAACTTCGAATACTTAAAAAAATTATTAAATATCGTCACATTTCACATTGTGTATCTATTTGACATACTACATGCGTTTTTTTGTATCCCAAAAATTTAGAAATAGAAATAGAAATATTCTTTATTTGCTTAAAATATGGTATACAAGGTGATATTTTAACTTCGAATACTTATAAAATTTATTAAAAATCGTCTGTGGTATCAAATTACAAGAAATTAAATGTAAAAGAGGTTATGACGATGATTTCTAAAATTAAAAATAAATAACTAGATGGTGAAAGAATAAAAATAAGCTCTTGCGGTGTTCAAATTTAAGAGTGTCGGTGGAGTAAACACCAATCTTCTTTTCTCTCCGACAGCCTTATTATTAGTACAGGAGATGTACGAAAATTAGTAGGTGAGGATCAAAATAATTCCCACAGAAGCGGAGTTTGTTTTTTTTAGTTCTTTGTATGCATCTATTTGATATACTAAAAATATAGAAAAATACATGTGTGCAAAATGTGATTTTTCACACGGCAAAGATTTGAAAAACTGAGAATTCTCCATATAAAACTCATATTTTGTGTGGTCTCAAATTACAGGAAATTACACACTAAAAACTATAATGAGGTTAATTTTATAATATAAACGTAAATAACAATGTGGTGAATAAAAAAAAAAACATTTTTCAAGATTTTTTTTTTTCTTTAAATTGAAAATTAAACTTTATCTTTATAGACTATACACATCAATATACGTTATAAAAGTAACATATTTAAAACATGATATATTATACAAAACATATAGGCTGTATTTTAATTAGCACGAGAAAATATAGACCTCACCCATAGACTGCCACATGGAGCAATCTTCAACATAATGTAGTCACTGCTACCAGCGTTAGTTTAGCGTTTGTGCCTGTGGATGTCCAATATTGCGCTTTCCTAGACGTAGTCGCCACGAGGAGTTTTCTGTCTTAACGGCCATCGACTCTCCGAGTTACGTGGCCTTCCTATTGCCACATCAGATATATATTTGTGAAAAATGCGTTCTTTTGCCCCACAAAAATTGTATCTTCGAAAATTCATAAAATTTATTAAAAATCGTGTGTGGCATCGAATTACAGGAAAAAAAGGTAAAAAAGGTTATGACGTTCATTTCTAAAATTAAAATTAAATAACCAGATGGTAGAAGATTAAAAATAAGCTTGTGCAGTTTTCAATATGTTATATCATCATCAAAATTTAAGAATGTTGGTGGAGTCTACTTTTCCCTCTGCTAGCCTTATAACAAGAGCCTTCTCCTTTACGTGTCTGAGATATGCATATCTTGGCCTTCCTCGGTCTGTCATCCTCTCGATCTTGGTATCCAAAATTTTAAAATAAAAGGTCTTATACCTCATCAGATGCCCTATCTATGTCTCACATTTTATCTGTAATAAACAAATTTTGCAAGACGTCTCCTCTCCATTAGTCATGATTTCTGTCCAGCATTTGTTATGAGGTTTTTGGTAATATAATAACAAAATTATTGTATTACTGTTAGTTTTAAGGCTGAATCTATCAAAGATTTCATCATTTTTAAAGTGTCTGCTGTAACTTGTTACTATTGTCTGCAAATGGCGCAATGTCGTCTGCTAATCTTGTCAATTAATTTAAATTTCACAATTAACGTGTTCTTCATATTTAAACTTATATGCTGTTTTAGAATAGGAATTCCGCCATCTTCTGCAGCTTTACCATTTAGAATATTCGACATGGCTTTAAAAAACTCTTCTTCAAGTATTATTTTCCAATCTATTACCTATTTTACTAACTATGTATACCTATCTTACTACCTATTCTATCATCTCTAGTCTATTAGCTGTTCATCTTCCATATCATCTTCATCGAACTCGACAGGACTTATAAAGTTCTTCCATGTATCTTTTCCAATTGTTTAATGTTATTTGTAAATCTAATAATCTTAAATCACAGAGCAATAGAGAACATTTAAATCATTCTATGCCATATGTCGACACATTATTATCTGCCACTACAACATTACTCATTTGTATACGGTTTACGGGAGTATCGACCATTTTTACTATTAATATATTAATTAAAAATTCTAGTGTAGGGCTCAATTGACATATTGAGTAGTTGTTTTTTTCCAACCCCCCTTCAAAGGCTTTCTCACAGTCCACAAACGCCAAGCATAGTGGCTGATTACATCGTGGTTCGATCGAGACATGGGCTGTACTTCTATTTCTTCACCGATCACCGATATTCAGGACCAGAGCTCTGAGCCAATCCAGCCGCACCGAGGTGTAAGACAGGAAGATGTCATTCTCCGAACCTGGTTGCTGCACTGGAAGATGCCTTTAAGGTACTGGATCAATGTTAAGAGCTAACACCTCACTCACCTTCGGTTCCTAGACTATGTCATTGTCATGTCTGAGCACTTCAAGACCTTAGTAGAGTTTCAGAACAGGTAGGGCTAAAAGTTAACATAATAGAAGCATCAAAGATGTCCTTGTCGCCATGTATACGATATCGGTTGGGAACGTTGCTGTCGAAGTTGTTGACGAATATTTGTATCTGGGACATGTAGTCCAGTTAGGCAAATAAAACTTCGAAAAGGCAATATCAAACTCGGCTGTGGAGCATTAAGGAAGACCCGTGACCGCTCGGACTATCGCCACGTAGATGCAGTTCAATGATGTTCCGTAAAAAAAAGACAGAAAAACCGCCATGGCTCGTAGAATTGCACTGTTGAAGTGGCAGTGGTGGTCGATGGCCGTTAGGACAGAAAAGTCCTAGTAAAGTGGCGACTACATCTAGGAAAGCGCAATATCGGACATCCACAAACGCTAAACTAACGCTGGTAGTCAGTGGCCGCAGTATGTTGAAGATTGCTCCATGTGGCAGTCTATGGAGGAGCTCTATATTTTGTCTTGTTAATTAAAAGTCTATTTTTTGTATTATTTAGGTATAATAGGAAATATTCATGTATTAAACATGCTTTTCTTTTTGTAACGTATATTGATGTGTATATAGTCTATATAAGTTTCATTATCAATTTTAACAAAAATAAAAATATATATTCTATATGTTTATTAGGTATATCAAAAAAATACACGCAGGAAATTAAACCACTATAGCCCCGCTTCTGTGAGAATTACTTTGCCCTAATTGCTATATTCCCTCTACTATAATATACAATGACAATAAAACCACATTTTACAAATTTTAATAAATATGTTTAATGTACTTTATCTCAACACCAACATTAATGTTGTCCTGTTGTGTAATTGTCCTCGTCCATGTACAAGCATGGTTACCCTAGTATCTAGTTGACTTTGGGTTGACATAGATCTAATATTATTCTTGGAATAGCATCATTCAGAAAGGGACAGAGGTCTATGTACTAGCTGTCCTACTCGGCTCGTTTTTTTTCTTCATATTCGGCGAGCGAAAGTAAACCTTAACAAGATGCATATAAAGCACGTTTCACTTATTGGTATTTGTCACAGGGCTTATTCCAGTTATACTAAAATTTCCTTGGCCTAAAGTGAGGAAGACTTGTGTCTTGTCATTCAATAGAGATTTTATCTTAGGGAATAAGGGCTAATTTATTAAAAATTTGTAAGAAACTATCGCCTTAACGACTTTAGTGCTGGAATAATATAAAGTACCTATTTTGCTCGCAAAAAAGCCTGAGATAAATGCAATCCTGCGGCGCTTCCGTCTTTCTCGAGTGAAAGCAGAGACCATTTTATCAAAATCGCGTAATATGTATGAAATCCTGCGGCGCTTATAGTTTTTTCGAGTGGATAAGTTTGTATGGGGGAACAATATTTTCGTTTTTTAGTATATTACTCGATATTTTTTCATACTTTCTCACCGTTTAAACCTTTCCTGAGCTACTACAAATATTTTAAGACCAAAATTAGCCAAATCGGTAAAGCCGTTCGCAAGTTATAGCGTGACCAAGAGAAATAGGGGTTCATTTATATATATATAGTTTTTTTTCAAAAACCATTGAACCTATCAAGTTCAAAATAATTTTCCTAGAAAGTTTATGTAAAGTTCTACTTTTGAGATTTTTTTCATATTTTTGAAACTTGTGGTTCAAAAGTTAGAGGGGGGGGGGACGCACTTTTTTTTACTTCTGGAGCGATTATTTCCGAAAATGTTGACTTTATCAAAAAATTATGTTAGTAAACCCCTATTCATTTTTAAATACCTATCCAACAATATATCACACGTTAGGATTAGAATGAAGAAAAAAATCACTCCCCACTTTACGTATAGGGGGGGTACCCTAAGAAAACATTTTTTTCCACTTTTTATTTTTGCACTTTGCGTGATTGATATACATATTACTACCAAATTCCAGCTTTGTAGTGCTAACGGTCACTGAGATTATCCGCGGGCGGACGGACGGACGGACGGACGGACAGACATGGCGAAACTATAAGGGTTCCTAGTTGACTACGGAACCCTAAAAAAGATATATATCAGATAGCAAGACGATGGAATATGGTGTACCACAAGGGAGTATTTTAGGACCACTGCTGTTTTTAGTTTATATCAATGACATCACAAACAGCACCCGACATCCAATGGTACTTTTTGCAGACGACAGCACTGTATTTATAGAGCATAACCATGACCATGACTTTGAATCTGACATTAGTACAACTATTCATGATATTATTCAATGGCTTGTTGACAATAACTTAAAAATTAATTTAGACAAAACTAATTTAATGCAATTTACTCAAAGGAAAACAGTCCCAGATATTAATATTGAATACGAAGGACTAACTATTAACAAAACCTTAACACAAAAGTTCTTAGGAATCTACATAAACCACAATATGTCGTGGGAAACGCAGTGCCTAGAAGTGTGTAAAAGAATGTTTAAGTTCTCCTATGCTCTGTACCGTCTAGGAAAAACAGCCGATCGGAGCACTGTCTTAACAGCCTATCATGGTTTTGTCGCATCTACCTTAAGATATGGAATAATATTTTGGGGCAACTCAACATACAGAAATATATTATTCCTAGCTCAAAAGAGATGCACCAGAGCAATATGCGGATTAAAACGCTTGGAAAGTCATCAGCCTCTCTTTAAAGGGTTAAACATACTAACACTACCGTCTCTTTACATATATGAGTGCTGCGTATTCGTTAAATCCAACCCCGATCTCTTTAGAAGAGAACCACCTCAAGGTTTCAATCTACGTCCTAGAAACCCTGGTGTGCAACTAGAAAATTGTCAAACTAGCTTAATGCTAAACAGCGTTATAACAATAGGCCCAAAGTTATACAACAAACTATCAGCTGACTTAAAAAATACTAGCCTTAAGAAATTTAAATGGTTATTGCGGAAATTCCTATTAGAAAAGTGTTATTATAAAGTCCAAGAGTACCTAAGTGATAGTAGTATTTAATGTAACTGACATTGAATTAGTAACTCATTAATATTCTTCATTGCAATTAATATTTCCACTGCCTTTGAAATTTCATATGATAATTGTAGACATCTAATCTAAGATTAAGTGACGTAATTTACATATATAAGGATTTTTTTTGTTCGCACTGTACATTATTTTGTTTTGTATTAAATTAACTAAATATATAAAAATGTATCGTATGCCAAAAAGGTACATCATAGTTGCTGCATGTAAAAAACCCCTATCACCTGTACTAAATGTATTGACCTATGATGACGAAATAAAAATGATTTGATTGATTGATTGATTGAGGAAGCGGGCCTAGTGCATAGTGAGGATGAGGGCCTAGTGAGGTACAGTGACTAGTGAGAAATAGAGCCTAGTGCATAGTGAGGAAGCGGGCCTAGTGCATAGTGAGGAAGCGGGCCTAGTGCATAGTGAGGATGAGGGCCTAGTGAGGTACAGTGACTAGTGAGAAATAGAGCCTAGTGCATAGTGAGGAAGCGGGCCTAGTGCATAGTGAGGAAGCGGGCCTAGTGCATAGTGAGGATGATGGCCTAGTGCCTAGTGAGGTAGAGTGACTAGTGAGGAAGAGAGCCTAGTGCATAGTGAGGAAGGGGCCTAGTGCATAGTGGGTAAGGGGCCTAGTGCATAGTGAGGATGAGGGCCTAGTGCCTAGTGAGGATGAGGGCCTAGTGCATAGTGAGGTAGAGTGACTAGTGAGGATGAGAGCCTAGTGCATAGTGAGGAAGGGGCCTAGTGCATAAGGAGTAAGGGGCCCTCCTCCTCAATAGGCACTACACACTCTATCTCACTAAGCACTAAGCCCTCATCCTCACTAAGCACTCGGCCCTCTTCCTCACTAGGCACTAGGCCCTCTTCCTCACTAGGCACTAAGCCCTCTTCCCCACTAGACATTCTACCTCACTAGGCACTAGGCCCTCATTCTCACTAAGCACTAGGTCCTCTTCTTCACTAGGCACTAGGCCCTCTTCCTTACTAGGCACTAGGCACTCTTCCTCACTAAGCACTAGACATTCTACCTCACTAGGCACTAGGCCCTCTTCCTCACTAAGCACTAGGCCCTCTTCCTCACTAGGGACTATGCCCTCCTCCTCAATAGGCACTACACACTCTACCTCACTAAGCACTAAGCCCTCATCCTCACTAAGCACTAGGCCCTCTTCCTCACTAGGCACTAGGCCCTCTGCCTCACTAGGCACTAAGCCCTAATCCTCACTAAGCACTAGGCCCTCTTCCTCACTAGGCACTAGGCCCTCTTCCTCACTAGACATTCTACCTCACTAGGCACTAGGCCCTCATCCTCACTAAGCACTAGGTCCTCTTCTTCACTAGGCACTAGGCCCTCTTCCTCACTAGACACTCTACCTCACTAAGCACTAGGCCCTCTTCCTCACTAGGCACTTGCCCTCTTCTTCACTAGGCACTAGGCCCTCTTCCTCACTAGACACTAGACACTCTACCTCACTAAGCACTAGGCCCTCACCCTCACTAAGCACTAGGCTCTCATCCTGACTAAGCACTAAGCCCTCATCCTCACTAAGCACTAGGCCCTCTTCCTCACTAGGCACTAGGCCCTCTTCCTCACTAGGCACTAAGCCCTCTTCCTCACTAGACATTCTACCTCACTAGGCACTAGGCCCTCATCCTCACTAAGCACTAGGTCCTCTTCTTCACTAGGCACTAGGCCCTCTTTCTCACTAGGCACTAGGCCCTCTACCTCACTAGGCACTAGGCCCTCTTCCTCACTTGGCACTAAGCCCTCTTCCTCACTAGACATTCTACCTCACTAGGCACTAGGCCCTCTTCCTCACTAGACACTAGACACTCTACCTCACTAAGCACAAGGCCCTCATCCTCACTAAGCACTAGGCCCTCTTCCTCTCTAGGGACTATGCCCTCTTCCTCAATAGGCACTAGACACTCTACCTCACTAAGCACTAAGCTCTCATCCTCACCAAGCAATAGGCCCTCTTCCTCACTAGGCACTAGGCCCTCTACCTCACTAGGCACTAGGTTCTATTCCTCACTAGGCACTAGGCCCTCTTCCTCACTAGGCACTAGGCCCTCTTCCTCACTAGGGACTATGCCTTCTTCCTCACTAGGCACTAGGCCCTCTTCCTCACTAGACACTAACTCACTAAGCACTAGGCCCTCTTCCTCACTAGGCACTAGGCCCTCTTCCTCACTAGGCACTTTCCCTCACTAGGCACTAGGCCCTCTTCCACACTAGACACTTTCCCTCACTAGGCACTAGGCCCTCTTCCTCACTAGACAATAGGCCCTCTTCCTTACTAGGCACCTTGGCCCACTTCCTCACTAGGCACTTTCCCTCACTAGGCACTAGGCCCTATTCCTCACTAGGTACTACGCCCTCTTCCTCACTAGGCACTAGGCCCTCTTCCTCACTAGACACTAACTCACTAAGCACTAGGCCCTCTTCCTCACTAGGCACTAGGCCCTCTTCCTCACTAGGCACTTTCCCTCACTAGGCACTAGGCCCTATTCCTCACTAGGCACTACGCCCTCTTCCTCACTAGGCACTAGGCCCTCTTTCTCACTAGACACTAACTCACTAAGCACTAGGCCCTCTTCCTCACTAGGCACTAGGCCCTCTTCCTCACTAGGCACTAGGCCCTCTTCCTCACTAGACACTAGACATTCTACCTCACTAAGCACAAGGCCCTCATCCTCACTAAGCACTAGGCCCTCTTCCTCTCTAGGGACTATGCCCTCTTCCTTAATAGGCACTAGACACTCTACCTCACTAAGCACTAAGCTCTCATCCTCACTAAGCAATAGGCCCTCTTCCTCACTAGGCACTAGGCCCTCTTCCTCACTAGGCACTAGGCCCTCTTCCTCACTAGGCAGTAGGCCCTATTCCTCACTAGGCACTAGACACTCTTCCTCACTAGGCACTTAGCCCTCTTCCTCACTAGGGACTATGCCCTCTTGCTCACTAGGCACTAGGCCCTCTTCCTCACTAGGCACTAGGCCCTCTTCCTCACTAGGGACTATGCCCTCTTCCCTCTCTTCCCTTCCCTCTCTTCCTATCCCAATGTTTTTAAATGTTAATGCGACTAGTCGACGTGTTCAATCCAGTCGAGATAGCGGTTGAGGTGCGTGTAAACTCCAGGCACGGTTGTTCCGCAGCCGCGCCCGAATGAGGTTATGCCCAACAGCCGAGTATGTCCGTCCTACGCTGACGAGGTTTGTAGCGGCCCGCCCGAGTCACCCTGAAAATAATACCCGGTAACACTTGCAACAAAATTACCAAAGAACCTACAAAGCTAAGACGAAAAATAAATAGTTATTTGTTATACAAGGGTGCAAAATTGTATTTAAACTGCGAGTGTGGGATTGTAACTCGAGCAAGCGAATGGATTCTATAGTTTAACCACGAGCAAAGCGAGTGGTTTTAAAATAGAATCCTGAGCGTAGCGAGTGTTTCAATACACAAGAATTAAATTACAATTGCACCCGTGTGTAACACGAAACTTTTCCCCTCACTACAGCGAGGAAAGTGAAATATGCAAAAAAACGTTTTGAAATCGCATTGACTTTTTCTTTGCGTTTAGATACATTCAACTTTTTTACAAAAGGTGCCTTTAGCTTGGTTAGCCACTACGATTTTCAATTTTCAACTCGGTGCGTTAGCGAGGCTCGCCTGCGCCCGCCGCCGCCGCCGCGGGGGCAAGTGAGATGGACTTCGCGAATTTAGACTTTAAAACCATAGCAATAACAGCTATGAGAAGTCCACTTACTTTAATCACTAGTGGATAAAATGCGTTTTTATCCTCTTGTATTAAAGGATAAACAAGCGCTTTACGAGCTAGTGAGGGGAAAAGTTCTTTTCACCTCACTAGCTCGGAAAGAATTGTTTTGTTCTTTAAAAACAGATAGCACAGTTGCATTTTATTCACAAGAGTAATTTCATACAAATTATTTATTATTAATTGAGTGTTTTTTTGACATTATCTGGACGGATGTTCTTATGTTTTTGAATGATGAATGATGGACGCCAATAATTTTGAGTATTTTTTTTTAATCTTTCGTTTCTAAGTGTCACCAGTCAACTTTTTTTTCCAAATATAGGGTGTTTCCTGTAATAAAAGCAATAACTGAAGGCATTCTTTCTACACTACAAACGTAGCAATATTTGTTCTACGAAGAAACTTACTTATAGTTTACTGAATATTAAAAGAAATGTATTGTGAAAACTATGAAGTTTGTAGGCAGACAGTAAACGTCAACTAGACTATTGGATGCCGTTAATTGAAAATACTATTTAGTTTGTTCGAAAAATTCCCAAGTCAGAAATTACAATTTTTTTAAAAGTTGTAGAACAAATGTTGCTACGTTCGTGGTGTAGAAGCGATACCTAATATTATTGCTCCTATTACAGGCCACATCCGGTGTATACTAAGCTCCCCCCCCACATCTAGCGTGTCTCTCGAACGTCAACGCCTCACCAACGCTCGTGGGTTGCTTGCTCTGTCCGTCGCAGTGACGCTGCCTGGCCGCCGACAAGACGCTCCGAGGCTCGGGCGTTGGTGAGGCGTCGATGTTCGGGAGACGCTAGATGTGGGGGCCCTAAAAGTTACCTGACATGCGTCGCGCCGCCCCTCAGGGTCGCCTGCGCACACTTGCTGCTCCGTGATTCCGTCAGGGAGTTAACGTTAAGTTTGTTGCACTCCGCTCGTGGGACCAACGTTACGTTCGCCTTAAGCAATATGTTACTGCGCGCGTCGGCTGTTAAAAAAAACTGTCGCTTTACACATTTAGCAGCCACGCAGGGAAAGTCAATTAAAATATACAATCCTCTATTATTTGGAGGCATGAGAATTAAACGAAGAAATCGTATTTTGGAAACACGAATAATCGTGGGTATTTCGTGAAAAAATTATGGTGAGAGACTTTGGTATGCGATTATTTTAGTCCTCAAAACTTTTTGAGTTAGAGAGCACGGTTCGGAAAACCGGTGCTCAGTTCAAGAATCGACTTACCCATTGTCCGATCAAAACTATAGATGAAAAACTTAGCTAAAGCCTGCCCTATGTAGTAGTAATGTGTGTATTCATGTCGGCGTTCTATATTCAAACGTTGAGTTCCATATTAATTGATTTAATTCTCTGCACAACTAATACAAGAATAACGCATTTTTATGTCATATGTTTAAGATCTACTTTGTTTATTATCTTATCTATCTAGATCGCAATAATGGCCGCTTTACATTAGAACTGATACCTATGCTAACTGGAATAGCATATCAAACGTTTTGTTAACTTCGTTCTTAGCAGTCAGATTTGGACTTCAAGTAATTATTTTTATTTTCTCGTTGGGAGTAAATTTTTGTAATTGTTTGATATGTTTTCTTATAGAATAACGCATTTTTGTGTAATATGTTTTATCTACGTACATATCAGTAGTGCTCTAAAATGCGTCCAGAAACCGTAGGCAATGACCAGCATTACCAACCATCAGAAATGAATGGAGGCCTTGTGAGTAAGAGGGCCTAGTGCCTAGTGAGGAAGAGGGCCTAGTGCCTAGTGAGGAAGAAGGCCTAGTGCCTAGTGAATAAGAGGGCCTAATGCCTAGTGAGGAAGAGGGCCAAGGTGCCTAGTGAGGAAGAGGGCCTAGTGCTTAGTGAGGATGAGGGCTTAGTGCTTAGTGAGGTAGAGTGTCTTGTGCCTATTGAGGAGGAGGGCCTAGTGCCTAGTGAGGAAGAGGGTCTAGTGCTTAGTGAGGATGAGGGCTTAGTGCTTAGTGAGGTAGAGTGTCTAGTGCCTATTGAGGAAGAGGGCTTAGTGCTTAGTGAGGATGAGGGCTTAGTGCTTAGTGAGGTAGAGTGTCTAGTGCCTATTGAGGAAGAGGGCATAGTTCCTAGTGAGGAAGAGGGCCTAGTGCCTAGTGAGATAGAGGGCCTACTGCCTAGTGAGGAAGAGGGCCTAGTGCCTAGTGAGGAAGAGGGCCTAGTGCTTAGTGAGGATGAGGGCCTAGTGCCTAGTGAAGAAGAGGGTCCAGTGCTTAGTGAGGATGAGGGCTAAGTGCTTAGTGAGGTATAGTGTCTTGTGCCTAGTGAGGAAGAGGGCCTAGTGCTTAGTGAGATAGAGTGTCTAGTGTCTAGTGAGGAAGAGGGCCTAGTGCCTAGTGAGGAAGAGGGCCTAGTGCCTAGTAAGGAAGAGTGCCTAGTGCCTAGTGAAGAAGAGGGCCTAGTGCCTAGTGCCTAGTGAGGGAAAGTGCCTAGTGAGGAAGAGGGCTAAGTGCTTAGTGAGGTAGAGTGTCTTGTGCCTAGTGCCTAGTGAGGGAAAGTGCCTAGTGAGGAAGAGGGCTAAGTGCTTAGTGAGGTAGAGTGTCTTGTGCCTAGTGAGGAAGAGGGCCTAGTGCTTAGTGAGATAGAGTGTCTAGTGTCTAGTGAGGAAGGGGGCCTAGTGCCTAGTGAGATAGAGTGTCTAGTGTCTAGTGAGGAAGAGGGCCTAGTGCCTAGTGAGGTAGAATGTCTAGTGCCTAGTGAGGAAGAGGGCCTAGTGCCTAGTAAGGAAGAGGGCCTAGTGCCTAGTGAGGAAGAGGGCCTAGTGCCTAGTGCCTAGTGAGGGAAAGTGCCTAGTGAGGAAGAGGGCCTAGTGCTTAGTGAGGATGAGCTTAGTGCTTAGTGAAGTAGAGTGTCTAGTGCCTATTGAGGAAGAGGGCATAGTTCCTAGTGAGGAAGAGGGCCTAGTGCTTAGTGAGATAGAGTATCTAGTGTCTAGTGAGGAAGAGGGCCTAGTGCCTAGTGAGGTAGAATGTCTAGTGCCTAGTGAGGAAGAGGGCCTAGTGCCTAGTAAGGAAGAGGGCCTAGTGCCTAGTGAGGAAGAGGGCCTAGTGCCTAGTGCCTAGTGAGGGAAAGTGCCTAGTGAGGAAGAGGGCCTAGTGCTTAGTGAGGATGAGGGCTTAGTGCTTAGTGAAGTAGAGTGTCTAGTGCCTATTGAGGAAGAGAGCATAGTTCCTAGTGAGGAAGAGGGCCTAGTGCCTAGTGAGGTAGAGGGCCTACTGCCTAGTGCGGAAGAGGGCCTAGTGCTTAGTGAGGATGAGGGCCTAGTGCCTAGTGAGGAACATGGCCTAGTGCTTAGTGAGGATAAGGGCTAAGTGCTTAGTGAGGTAGAGTGTCTTGTGCCTAGTGCGTAGTGAGGGAAAGTGCCTAGTGAGGAAAAGGACCTAGTGCTTAGTGAGATAGAGTGTCTAGTGTTTAGTGAGGAAGAGGGCCTAGTGCCTAGTGAGTAAGAGGGCCTTGTGCCTAGTGAGGAAGAGGGCCTAGTGTCTAGTGAGGAGGAGGGCCTAGTGCCTAGTGAGGCAGAAGGCCTAGTGCCTAGTGAGGGAAAGTGCCTAGTGAGGAAGAGGGCCAAGGTGCCTAGAGAGGAAGAGGGCCTAGTGCCTAGTGAGGAAGAGGGCTAGTGCCTAGTGAGGGAAAATGTCTAGTGAGAAAGAGGGCCTAGTGCCTAGTGAGGAAGAGGGCCTAGTGCCTAGTGAATAAGAGGGCCTAGTGCCTAGTGAGGAAGAGGGCCTAGTGAGGAAGAGGGCCAAGGTGCCTAGTGAGGAAGAGGGCCTAGTGCCTAGTGAGGAAGAGGGCTAGTGCCTAGTGAGGGAAAGTGTCTAGTGAGAAAGAGGGCCATGTGCCTAGTGAGGAAGAGGGCCTAGTGCCTAGTGAATAAGAGGGCCTAGTGCCTAGTGAGGTAGAGGGCCTAGTGCCTAGTGAGGAAGAGGGCCTAGTGCCTAGCGAGGAAGAGGGCCTAGTGCTTAGTGAGGATGAGGGCTTAGTGCTTAGTGAGGTAGAGTGTCTTGTGCCTATTGAGGAGGAGGGCCTAGTGCCTAGTGAAGAAGAGGGTCCAGTGCTTAGTGAGGATGAGGGCTTAGTGCTTAGTGAGGTAGAGTGTCTTGTGCCTATTGAGGAGGAGGGCCTAGTGCCTAGTGAGGAAGAGGGTCTAGTGCTTAGTGAGGATGAGGGCTTAGTGCTTAGTGAGGTAGAGTGTCTAGTGCCTATTGAGGAAGAGGGCCTAGTGCTTAGTGAGGATGAGGGCTTAGTGCTTAGTGAGGTAGAGTGTCTAGTGCCTATTGAGGAAGAGGGCATAGTTCCTAGTGAGGAAGAGGGCCTAGTGCCTAGTGAGGTAGAGGGCCTACTGCCTAGTGAGGAGGGCCTAGTGCCTAGTGAGGAAGAGGGCCTAGTGCTTAGTGAGGATGAGGGCCTAGTGCCTAGTGAGGAACATGGCCTAGTGCTTAGTGAGGATGAGGGCTAAGTGCTTAGTGAGGTAGAGTGTCTTGTGCCTAGTGCGTAGTGAGGGAAAGTGCCTAGTGAGGAAGAGGACCTAGTGCTTAGTGAGGTAGAATGTCTAGTGCCTAGTGAGGAAGAGGGCCTAGTGAGAAAGAGGGCCTAGTGCCTAGTGAGGGAAAGTGCCTAGTGAGGAAGAGGGCCTAGTGCCTAGTGAGGAAGAGGGCCTAGTGCCTAGTGAGGAAGAGGGCCTAGTGCCTAGTGAGGAAGAGGGCCTTGTGCCTAGTGAGGGAAAGTGCCTAGTGAGGAAGAGGGCCTAGTGCCTAGTGAGGAAGAGGGCCTAGTGCCTAGTGAGGAAGAGGGCCTAGTGTCTAGTGAGGAGGAGGGCCTAGTTCCTAGTGAGGCAGAAGGCCTAGTGCCTAGTGAGGGAAAGTGCCTAGTGAGGAAGAGGGCCAAGGTGCCTAGTGAGGAAAAGGGCCTAGTGCCAAGTGAGGAAGAGGGCCTAGTGCCTAGTGAGGAAGAGGGCCTTGTGCCTAGTGAGGGAAAGTGCCTAGTGAGGAAGAGGGCCTAGTGAAGAAGAGGGCCTAGTGAGGAAAAGGGCCTAGTGCCTAGTGGGGAAGAGGGCCTAGTGCCTAGTGAGGAAGAGGGCCTAGTGTCTAGTGAGGAGGAGGGCCTAGTGCCTAGTGAGGCAGAATGTCTAGTGCCTAGTGAGGAAGAGGGCCTAGTGCCTAGTAAGGAAGAGGGCCTAGTGCCTAGTGAGGGAAAGTGCCTAGTGAGGAAGAGGGCCAAGGTGCCTAGTGAGGAAGAGGGCCTAGTGCCTAGTGAGGAAGAGGGCCTAGTGCCTAGTGAGGAAGAGGGCCTAGTGCGGAAGAGGGCCTAGTGCCTAGTGAGGAAGAGGGCCTAGTGAGGAAGAGGGCCTAGTGCCTAGTGAGGAAGAGGGCCTAGTGTCTAGTGAGGAGGAGGGCCTAGTGCCTAGTGAGGCAGAAGGCCTAGTGCCTTGTGGAGAAGAGGGCCAAGGTGCCTAGTGAGGAAGAAGGCCTAGTGCCTAGTGAGGAAGAGGGCTAGTGTCTAGTGAGGGGAAGTGTCTAGTGAGAAAGAGGGCCTAGTGCCTAGTGAGGAAGAGGGCCTAGTGCCTATTGAGGAAGAGGGCCTAGTGCCTAGTGAGGTAGAGGGCCTAGTGCCTAGTGAGGAAGAGGGCCTAGTGCCTAGCGAGGAAGAGGGCCTAGTGCTTAGTGAGTGCAGTATTGTGAACTAACCTTATTATCTATATATAGAAAAGACATTGGTATTGATAGTGCCTAGTGAGGAAGAGGGCCTAGTGCCTAGTGAGGAAGAGCGCCTAGTGCCTAGTGAGGGAAAGTGTCTAGTGAGGAAGAGGGCCTAGTACCTACTGAGGAAGAGGGCCTAGTGCCTAGTGAAGAAGAGGGCCTAGTGCTTAGTGAGGAAGAGGGCCTTGTGCCTAGTGAGGGAAAGTGTCTAGTGAGGAAGAGGGCCTAGTACCTACTGAGGAAGCGGGCCTAGTGCCTAGTGAAGAAGAGGGCCTAGTGCTTAGTGAGGAAGAGGGCCTTGTGCCTAGTGAAGAAGAGGGCCTAGCATGCTTAGTGAGGATGAGGGCCTAGTGCCTAGTGAGGTAGAATGTCTAGTGCCTATTGAGGAGGAGGGTCTAGTGCCTAGTGAGGAAGAGGGTCTAGTGCTTAATGAGGATGAGGGCTTAGTGCTTAGTGAGGTAGAGTGTCTAGGGCCTATTGAGGAAGAGGGCATAGTCCCTAGTGAGGAAGAGGGCCTACTGCCTAGTGAGGTAGACGGCCTAGTGCCTAGTGAGGAAGAGGGCCTAGTGCCTAGTGAGGAAGAGGGCCTAGTGCCTATTGAGGAGGAGGGCCTAGTGCCTAGTGAAGTAGAGGGCCTAGTGCCTAGTGAGGGAAAGTGCCTAGTGAGGAAGAGGGCCTACTGCCTAGTGAAGAAGAGGGTCTAGTGAGGAAGAGGGCCTAGTGCCTAGTGAGGGAAAGTGTCTAGTGAGGAAGAGTGCCTAGTGCCTAGTGAGGAAGAGGGACTAGTGCCTAGTGAGGAAGAGGGCCTAGTGCCTAGTGAGGAAGAGGGCCTAGTGCCTATTGAGGAGGAGTGCCTAGTGCCTAGTGAGGAAGAGGGTCTAGTGCTTAGTGAGGATGAGGGCTTAGTGCTTAGTGAGGTAGAGTGTCTAGGGCCTTTTGAGGAAGAGGGCATAGTCCCTAGTGAGGAAGAGGGCCTAGTGCCTAGTGAGGTAGAGGGCCTAGTGCCTAGTGAGAAAGAGGGTCTAGTGCCTAGTGAGGAAGAGGGCTTAGTGCTTAGTGAGGATGAGGGCTTAGTGCTTAGTGAGGTAGAGTGTCTAGTGCCTATTGAGGAAGAGGGCATAGTTCCTAGTGAGGAAGAGGGCCTAGTGCCTAGTGAGATAGAGGGCCTACTGCCTAGTGAGGAAGAGGGCCTAGTGCCTAGTGAGGAAGAGGGCCTAGTGCTTAGTGAGGATGAGGGCCTAGTGCCTAGTGAAGAAGAGGGTCCAGTGCTTAGTGAGGATGAGGGCTAAGTGCTTAGTGAGGTAGAGTATCTTGTGCCTAGTGAGGAAGAGGGCCTAGTGCTTAGTGAGATAGAGTGTCTAGTGTCTAGTTTGGAAGAGGGCCTAGTGCCTAGTGAGATAGAGTGTCTAGTGTCTAGTGAGGAAGAGGGCCTAGTGCCTAGTGAGGTAGAATGTCTAGTGCCTAGTGAGGAAGAGGGCCTAGTGCCTAGTAAGGAAGAGGGCCTAGTGCCTAGTGAAGAAGAGGGCCTAGTGCCTAGTGCCTAGTGAGGGAAAGTGCCTAGTGAGGAAGAGGGCTAAGTGCTTAGTGAGGTAGAGTGTCTTGTGCCTAGTGAGGAAGAGGGCCTAGTGCTTAGTGAGATAGAGTGTCTAGTGTCTAGTGAGGAAGAGGGCCTAGTGCCTAGTGAGGTAGAATGTCTAGTGCCTAGTGAGGAAGAGGGCCTAGTGCCTAGTAAGGAAGAGGGCTTAGTGCCTAGTGAGGAAGAGGGCCTAGTGCCTAGTGCCTAGTGAGGGAAAGTGCCTAGTGAGGAAGAGGGCCTAGTGCTTAGTGAGGATGAGCTTAGTGCTTAGTGAAGTAGAGTGTCTAGTGCCTATTGAGGAAGAGGGCATAGTTCCTAGTGAGGAAGAGGGCCTAGTGCTTAGTGAGATAGAGTATCTAGTGTCTAGTGAGGAAGAGGGCCTAGTGCCTAGTGAGGTAGAATGTCTAGTGCCTAGTGAGGAACATGGCCTAGTGCTTAGTGAGGATGAGGGCTAAGTGCTTAGTGAGGTAGAGTGTCTTGTGCCTAGTGCGTAGTGAGGGAAAGTGCCTAGTGAGGAAAAGGACCTAGTGCTTAGTGAGATAGAGTGTCTAGTGTTTAGTGAGGAAGAGGGCCTAGTGCCTAGTGAGTAAGAGGGCCTTGTGCTTAGTGAGATAGAGTGTCTAGTGTTTAGTGAGGAAGAGGGCCTAGTGTCTAGTGAGGAAGAGGGCCTAGTACCTACTGAGGAAGAGGGCCTAGTGCCTAGTGAAGAAGAGGGCCTAGTGCTTAGTGAGGAAGAGGGCCTAGTGAGGAAGAGGGCCTAGTACCTAGTGAGGAAGAGGGCCTAGTGCCTAGTGAGGATGAGGGCCTAGTGTCTAGTGAGGAGGAGGGCCTAGTTCCTAGTGAGGCAGAAGGCCTAGTGCCTAGTGAGGGAAAGTGCCTAGTGAGGAAGAGGGCCAAGGTGCCTAGTGAGGAAAAGGGCCTAGTGCCAAGTGAGGAAGAGGGCCTAGTGCCTAGTGAGGAAGAGGGCCTTGTGCCTAGTGAGGGAAAGTGCCTAGTGAGGAAGAGGGCCTAGTGAAGAAGAGGGCCTAGTGAGGAAAAGGGCCTAGTGCCTAGTGGGGAAGAGGGCCTAGTGCCTAGTGAGGAAGAGGGCCTAGTGTCTAGTGAGGAGGAGGGCCTAGTGCCTAGTGAGGCAGAATGTCTAGTGCCTAGTGAGGAAGAGGGCCTAGTGCCTAGTGAGGAAGAGGGCCTAGTGCCTAGTGAGGGAAAGTGCCTAGTGAGGAAGAGGGCCAAGGTGCCTAGTGAGGAAGAGGGCCTAGTGCCTAGTGAGGAAGAGGGCCTAGTGTCTAGTGAGGAGGAGGGCCTAGTGCCTAGTGAGGCAGAAGGCCTAGTGCCTTGTGGAGAAGAGGGCCAAGGTGCCTAGTGAGGAAGAAGGCCTAGTGCCTAGTGAGGAAGAGGGCTAGTGCCTAGTGAGGGGAAGTGTCTAGTGAGAAAGAGGGCCTAGTGCCTAGTGAGGAAGAGGGCCTAGTGCCTATTGAGGAAGAGGGCCTAGTGCCTAGTGAGGTAGAATGTCTAGTGCCTAGTGAGGAAGAGGGCCTAGTGCCTAGTAAGGAAGAGGGCTTAGTGCCTAGTGAGGAAGAGGGCCTAGTGCCTAGTGCCTAGTGAGGGAAAGTGCCTAGTGAGGAAGAGGGCCTAGTGCTTAGTGAGGATGAGCTTAGTGCTTAGTGAAGTAGAGTGTCTAGTGCCTATTGAGGAAGAGGGCATAGTGCCTAGTGAGGAAGAGGGCCTAGTGCCTATTGAGGAAGAGGGCCTAGTGCCTAGTGAGGTAGAGGGCCTAGTGCCTAGTGAGGAAGAGGGCCTAGTGCCTTGCGAGGAAGAGGGCCTAGTGCTTAGTGAGTGCAGTATTGTGAACTAACCTTATTATCTATATATAGAAAAGACATTGGTATTGATAGTGCCTAGTGAGGAAGAGGGCCTAGTGCCTAGTGAGGAAGAGCGCCTAGTGCCTAGTGAGGGAAAGTGTCTAGTGAGGAAGAGGGCCTAGTACCTACTGAGGAAGAGGGCCTAGTGCCTAGTGAAGAAGAGGGCCTAGTGCTTAGTGAGGAAGAGGGCCTTGTGCCTAGTGAGGGAAAGTGTCTAGTGAGGAAGAGGGCCTAGTACCTACTGAGGAAGCGGGCCTAGTGCCTAGTGAAGAAGAGGGCCTAGTGCTTAGTGAGGAAGAGGGCCTTGTGCCTAGTGAAGAAGAGGGCCTAGCATGCTTAGTGAGGATGAGGGCCTAGTGCCTAGTGAGGTAGAATGTCTAGTGCCTATTGAGGAGGAGGGTCTAGTGCCTAGTGAGGAAGAGGGTCTAGTGCTTAATGAGGAGGAGGGTCTAGTGCCTAGTGAGGAAGAGGGTCTAGTGCTTAATGAGGATGAGGGCTTAGTGCTTAGTGAGGTAGAGTGTCTAGGGCCTATTGAGGAAGAGGGCATAGTCCCTAGTGAGGAAGAGGGCCTACTGCCTAGTGAGGTAGAGGGCCTAGTGCCTAGTGAGGAAGAGGGCCTAGTGCCTAGTGAGGAAGAGGGCCTAGTGCCTAGTGAATAAGAGGGCCTAGTGCCTAGTGAGGTAGAGGGCCTAGTGCCTAGTGAGGAAGAGGGCCTAGTGCCTAGCGAGGAAGAGGGCCTAGTGCTTAGTGAGGATGAGGGCTTAGTGCTTAGTGAGGTAGAGTGTCTTGTGCCTATTGAGGAGGAGGGCCTAGTGCCTAGTGAAGAAGAGGGTCCAGTGCTTAGTGAGGATGAGGGCTTAGTGCTTAGTGAGGTAGAGTGTCTTGTGCCTATTGAGGAGGAGGGCCTAGTGCCTAGTGAGGAAGAGGGTCTAGTGCTTAGTGAGGATGAGGGCCTAGTGCCTAGTGAGGTAGAATGTCTAGTGCCTAGTGAGGAAGAGGGCCTAGTGCCTAGTAAGGAAGAGGGCCTAGTGCCTAGTGAAGAAGAGGGCCTAGTGCCTAGTGCCTAGTGAGGGAAAGTGCCTAGTGAGGAAGAGGGCTAAGTGCTTAGTGAGGTAGAGTGTCTTGTGCCTAGTGAGGAAGAGGGCCTAGTGCTTAGTGAGATAGAGTGTCTAGTGTCTAGTGAGGAAGAGGGCCTAGTGCCTAGTGAGGTAGAATGTCTAGTGCCTAGTGAGGAAGAGGGCCTAGTGCCTAGTAAGGAAGAGGGCTTAGTGCCTAGTGAGGAAGAGGGCCTAGTGCCTAGTGCCTAGTGAGGGAAAGTGCCTAGTGAGGAAGAGGGCCTAGTGCTTAGTGAGGATGAGCTTAGTGCTTAGTGAAGTAGAGTGTCTAGTGCCTATTGAGGAAGAGGGCATAGTTCCTAGTGAGGAAGAGGGCCTAGTGCTTAGTGAGATAGAGTATCTAGTGTCTAGTGAGGAAGAGGGCCTAGTGCCTAGTGAGGTAGAATGTCTAGTGCCTAGTGAGGAACATGGCCTAGTGCTTAGTGAGGATGAGGGCTAAGTGCTTAGTGAGGTAGAGTGTCTTGTGCCTAGTGCGTAGTGAGGGAAAGTGCCTAGTGAGGAAAAGGACCTAGTGCTTAGTGAGATAGAGTGTCTAGTGTTTAGTGAGGAAGAGGGCCTAGTGCCTAAGGAGTAAGAGGGCCTTGTGCTTAGTGAGATAGAGTGTCTAGTGTTTAGTGAGGAAGAGGGCCTAGTGTCTAGTGAGGAAGAGGGCCTAGTACCTACTAAGGAAGAGGGCCTAGTGCCTAGTGAAGAAGAGGGCCTAGTGCTTAGTGAGGAAGAGGGCCTAGTGAGGAAGAGGGCCTAGTACCTAGTGAGGAAGAGGGCCTAGTGCCTAGTGAGGATGAGGGCCTAGTGTCTAGTGAGGAGGAGGGCCTAGTTCCTAGTGAGGCAGAAGGCCTAGTGCCTAGTGAGGGAAAGTGCCTAGTGAGGAAGAGGGCCAAGGTGCCTAGTGAGGAAAAGGGCCTAGTGCCAAGTGAGGAAGAGGGCCTAGTGCCTAGTGAGGAAGAGGGCCTTGTGCCTAGTGAGGGAAAGTGCCTAGTGAGGAAGAGGGCCTAGTGAAGAAGAGGGCCTAGTGAGGAAAAGGGCCTAGTGCCTAGTGGGGAAGAGGGCCTAGTGCCTAGTGAGGAAGAGGGCCTAGTGTCTAGTGAGGAGGAGGGCCTAGTGCCTAGTGAGGCAGAATGTCTAGTGCCTAGTGAGGAAGAGGGCCTAGTGCCTAGTAAGGAAGAGGGCCTAGTGCCTAGTGAGGGAAAGTGCCTAGTGAGGAAGAGGGCCAAGGTGCCTAGTGAGGAAGAGGGCCTAGTGCCTAGTGAGGAAGAGGGCCTAGTGTCTAGTGAGGAGGAGGGCCTAGTGCCTAGTGAGGCAGAAGGCCTAGTGCCTTGTGGAGAAGAGGGCCAAGGTGCCTAGTGAGGAAGAAGGCCTAGTGCCTAGTGAGGAAGAGGGCTAGTGCCTAGTGAGGGGAAGTGTCTAGTGAGAAAGAGGGCCTAGTGCCTAGTGAGGAAGAGGGCCTAGTGCCTATTGAGGAAGAGGGCCTAGTGCCTAGTGAGGTAGAGGGCCTAGTGCCTAGTGAGGAAGAGGGCCTAGTGCCTTGCGAGGAAGAGGGCCTAGTGCTTAGTGAGTGCAGTATTGTGAACTAACCTTATTATCTATATATAGAAAAGACATTGGTATTGATAGTGCCTAGTGAGGAAGAGGGCCTAGTGCCTAGTGAGGAAGAGCGCCTAGTGCCTAGTGAGGGAAAGTGTCTAGTGAGGAAGAGGGCCTAGTACCTACTGAGGAAGAGGGCCTAGTGCCTAGTGAAGAAGAGGGCCTAGTGCTTAGTGAGGAAGAGGGCCTTGTGCCTAGTGAGGGAAAGTGTCTAGTGAGGAAGAGGGCCTAGTACCTACTGAGGAAGCGGGCCTAGTGCCTAGTGAAGAAGAGGGCCTAGTGCTTAGTGAGGAAGAGGGCCTTGTGCCTAGTGAAGAAGAGGGCCTAGCATGCTTAGTGAGGATGAGGGCCTAGTGCCTAGTGAGGTAGAATGTCTAGTGCCTATTGAGGAGGAGGGTCTAGTGCCTAGTGAGGAAGAGGGTCTAGTGCTTAATGAGGATGAGGGCTTAGTGCTTAGTGAGGTAGAGTGTCTAGGGCCTATTGAGGAAGAGGGCATAGTCCCTAGTGAGGAAGAGGGCCTACTGCCTAGTGAGGTAGAGGGCCTAGTGCCTAGTGAGGAAGAGGGCCTAGTGCCTAGTGAGGAAGAGGGCCTAGTGCCTATTGAGGAGGAGGGCCTAGTGCCTAGTGAGGAAGAAGGTCTAGTGCTTAGTGAGGATGAGGGCTTAGTGCTTAATGAAGTAGAGTGTCTAGGGCCTATTGGGGAAGAGGGCATAGTCCCTAGTGAGGAAAAGGGCCAAGTGCCTAGTGAGGTAGAGGGTTTAGTGCCTAGTGAGGAAGAGGGCCTAGTGCCTAGTGAGGAAGAGGGCCTAGTGCCTAGTGAGGGAAAGTGTCTAGTGAGGAAGAGGGCCTAGTGCCTAGTGAGGAAGAGGGCCTAGTGCCTAGTGAGGGAAAGTGTCTAGTGAGGAAGAGGGCCTAGTGCCTAGTGAGGAAGAGGGCCTAGTGCCTAGTGAGGAAGAGGGCCTAGTGCCTAGTGAGGAAGAGGGCCTAGTGCCTAGTGAGGAGGAGGGCCTAGTGCCTAGTGAGGAAGAGGGTCTAGTGCTTAGTGAGGATGAGGGCTTAGTGCTTAGTGAGGTAGAGTGTCTAGGGCCTTTTGAGGAAGAGGGCATAGTCCCTAGTGAGGAAGAGGGCCTAGTGCCTAGTGAGGTAGAGGGCCTAGTGCCTAGTGAGAAAGAGGGTCTAGTGCCTAGTGAGGAAGAGGGCCTAGTGCTTAGTGAGGATGAGGGCCTAGTGCCTAGTGAGGAACATTGCCTAGTGCTTAGTGAGGATGAGGGCTAAGTGCTTAGTGAGGTAGTGTCTTGTGCCTAGTGCGTAGTGAGGGAAAGTGCCTAGTGAGGAACATTGCCTAGTGCTTAGTGAGATAGAGTGTCTAGTGTCTAGTGAGGAAGAGGGCCTAGTGCCGAGTGAGGTAGAATGTCTAGTGCCTAGTGAGAAAGAGGGCCTAGTGCCTAGTGAGGAAGAGGGCCTAGTGCCTAGTGAGAAAGAGGGACTAGTGCCTAGTGAGGAAGAGGGCCTTTTGCCTAGTGAGGGAAGGTGCCTAGTGAGAAAGAGGGCCTAGTGCCTAGTGAGGAAGAGGACCTAGTGCTTAGTGAGGATGAGTCTAGTGCCTAGTGAGGTAGAATGTCTAGTGCCTAGTGAGGAAGAAGGCCTAGTGCCTAGTAAGGAAGAGGGCCTAGTGCCTAGTGCCTAGTGCCTAGTGAGGAAGAGGGCCTAGTACCTAGTGCCTAGTGAGGAAGAGGGCCTAGTGCCTAGTGAGGGAAAGTGCCTAGTGAGGAAGAGGGCCTAGTGCCTAGTGAGAAAGAGGGCCTAGTGCCTAGTGAGGGAAAGTGTCTAGTGAGGAAGAGGGCCTAGTGCCTAGTGAGGAAGAGGGCCTAGTGCCTAGTGCCTAGTGAGGGAAAGTGCCCAGTGAGGAAGCGGGCCTAGTGCCTAGTGAGGGAAAGTGTCTAGTGAGGAAGAGGGCCTAGTGCCTAGTGAGGAAGAGGGCCTAGTGTCTAGTGAGGAGGAGGGCCTAGTGCCTAGTGAGGCAGAAGGCCTAGTGCCTAGTGAGGGAAAGTGCCTAGTGAGGAAGAGGGCCTAGTGCCTAGTGAGGAAGAGGGCCTAGTGCCTAGTGAGGAAGAGGGCCTAGTGCCTAGTGAGGAAGAGGGCCTAGTGCCTAGTGAGGGAAAGTGCCTAGTGAGGAAGAGGGCCTAGTGCCTAGTGAGGAAGAGGGCCTAGTTCCTAGTGAGGAAGAGGGCCTAGTGCCTAGTGAGGAAGAGGGCCTAGTGCTTAGTGAGTGTTGTAAATAAATATAAATATAAGAGAAAAATATATTAAAGATGCGTGTTGACACGAGTGTTTATTAGAACGAAGTAACCAAGGAATTTCAAACAATATAAAAATAATAGAAATAAACAACTTAAAAAGTATAGTCTGCACAACAGAGGTTAGTTTATACAACAGCCGCCCTTAATCGAAGTTGTGACAGACAAACAAACAAAAAATATACAACTTAAGTTTCTATCCCTAAATTAATCGTACACCTTTTATGTGCAATAGGCCCAAGTGGCTTCGTAAGTACATCTGCAGGCATATCGCAAGTTTTAATATATGTTACATTAATAATATTATTAGATACTTTTTCTCTTATAAAATGGAATCTGGTATCTATATGCTTCGTCCTGCAATGGTGTACCGGATTATGCACGAGGTTAATGGCACTCTGACTGTCAGAAGCTAAGTTAACTGGATAGAGTTTACCTGTTATTTCGTAGATAAACCGTCGTAAATAACACGCTTCCTTCGCAGCAGAGGCTAATGCCATGTACTCCGATTCTGCTGAGCTAAGGGCAATGGTAGGTTGCTTCTTGGACTCCCAGGATACTGGACCTCTACTCAACATAAAGGCATAACCAGTGTATGACCTTCTGTCAAACGGACAATTTGCCCAGTCCGCGTCGCAAAAACCTTTCAAAGGTTTTCCACTCTTTCTGTAAACCAATGAATAGTTTAAAGTACCCTTTAGGTACTGCAGAACCCTTTTTGCAGCATTCCAGTGTTCTTTAGTAAAACACGTATTAAACTGACTTAAATAACTCGTTGCGTACGTGATGTCAGGTCGTGAGTTAACTGACAGATACATCAGACATCCTATTAAATTCTGATAAGGATAACACTCACCAGTTTGACCATCAGGTCTCCGTTCCATATGTTTTTTAACTAATGGAGTATTGACATCCTTACACTCCTTCATATTAAACTTTTCCAATATAGAAAGAATATAATTACGCTGGTTTACTTTAATACAGTCGGAATCGTATTCAATTTGTAGTCCCAAATAACATTTTAATATTCCGAGATCCTTTAATGAAAAATATTTCGACAAATCATTCTTGACAATGTCAAATGTCAACTCGGACTTATAGAAGACTATTATGTCATCGACAAATATACCCAATATTACGAGTTCTTTATCAAAAAGTTTCGTATATACGCAAGGCTCGGAAGGAGTTCCTTTAAAACCTATTTTTAACAGCGTATCGTTTAACTTTTTGTTCCACGCTCGCGGTGCCTGTTTAAGACCGTAAAGAGATTTTTTGAGCAAACAAACCTTGTTTTCCTTGCCTTTTCTATAAAACCAAGTGGTTGCTCCATGAAAACTTCTTCTTCTAAATCTCCATTAAGAAACGCAGTATCCACGTCTAAATGCTTCATTCGTAGGTCCAACTCTGCAGCTAATGCAAACAACGTGCGGAGGGAAGAATGACGAATCACCGGCGCGAACGTTTCCACGTAGTCTATTCCCTCGACTTGATGAAAACCTTTGACGACGAGTCTCGCTTTATACTTTGTGATATTACCATATGCGTCTTTCTTAATCTTATAAACCCATTTACATGGTATAACCTTTTGTTAGGTCTATCTACTAAATCCCATGTATGGAGTTTTTTCAGTGAACTGTACTCATCAGCCATAGCATGGTGCCACTTGTCAGCATCATCGGCATGAGTAGCTTCGTTAAAAGTTGTAGGTTCTCTAGAATCAGCCATAGAAATATTGTAAGTAAGGAAGTCAGGTGGTTTCCTATTTCTTGATGGGTACCGACGTTCAGAAATAATTTCTTCTTCCACATTTTCAGGCTCTTTTTCTTCACAAGATAGCCTCAAATCATTGGGAGGCTTTTGCTCTTCCAATATCACTGGCTCTAGATTTATTGATGAAGACGCTTCAGCCACAGGATCAGTACTCTCATCACAATCATAGAATTCAACTTCATGATTATTATCAGGGTCAGGCTCTATTCTTTCTGCAAATAGAGGCGTACAGTCTGACTGTACCACAGGCTGGCTATTCTCAATCTCAGCTTTCTTTGTATTTGTATCAAACAGTAAGATAGAGTCAGATTGTACTACTGGCTCAGATTGCCACTGCTTTAAGGCTGTAAACTTATTCTCGAAAAGGTTGCCACTCTGGATATAAGTACTTTTCGTGGATTAACAGGATCTCTAAAAATATAAGAACCTGTAATTTCTGAGTATCCCACGAATATCGCCTCCTGCGCCTTAACATCTAACTTCCTCCTATGACACGAGGGTATATGGACAAGTGCTCTACATCCGAACACTCTCAGGTGACTTAGATCACCTTTTCGACCATACCATCTGTCATAAGGAATATTGCCACCCAAGGCTCTGTGAGGAGACCGATTCTTCAGATATACGGCAACTTTGAATGCATCTTCCCAGTATGCTTTCGACAGTGAGCTATCAGCCAGCAACGTTCTTCCCTTCTCTGTAACCGAGCGATGCGTACGTTCCGCAACTCCACACTGTTGAGGACTGTAAGGCGTCGTCGTTTGATGCTCGATACCTTTAGAAGCAAGATAATCAATGAACTCTTTATTAACAAATTCTTTGCCTGCGTCAGTCCTAACAGCTTTTATTTTCTTGTCTAATTGATTTTCAACAAAGGATTGAAACAGACAGAATTTATTTTTAACTTCATTTTTGGAAGAAATAAAATAAGTGAATACCTTTCGTGTATAATCGTCTACTACAGTTAACATATACTTATTACCTTGAAAAGAGGTTGTAGAGACCGGTCCCATGAGATCCATATGAATTAACTCCAACGGGGACGTAGCCTTATTGGAAGCTACTTTCTTGAAAGGTTTTCGCGCTTGTTTACCTTCCACGCAAGCGATGCAACTATTTTTATCTACAACTGTAAATTTTACGCCTACCTCGTGATTCTTCAGTTGTCTCATACCTATACGACACAAATGGCCTAACCTCGCGTGCCAAAGTTTATAACTATCTTGACAGTCAGAGTGCACATCGTGTGTCAAATAATTGTCCGCCGAATTTACGTGATCGTTGACTGTACCGTCTAAAACATACAGTCCACCGCAGGGCGAGGCATGAGCAACAGATTCACCTGTAAAACGAAAATTATCAGATTTATAAAAGTTACATCCATTTATATCAAAAACACATACAAAACCCTTTTCAACAGTTTTATGTACAGATAGTAAATTAGCTTTTAAATCTGGTACAAAAGCAACATCACTAATCTTGTTTACAACGTTTTCTGGTGTATTTATAGAAATATTTCCAACTCCACAGCACTTTATCTGTTCTCCGTTTGCGACAGTAACGGTACCTTCATTTCGCATCGTTATACTTTCAAACCAATCATGTCTAGAAACCATGTGCCTAGTACAGCCCGAATCAATATAGAAGATATCCTTGCAGGAGCTACTAGAAGTGTTGAGCGATGTAATTGTAGTATTATTGACAGTTACCGCATTTGCTTCCTTCTTCTTGCTCTTCAATGGACAGTCTGGTCTCTTATGACCAGGCTTTTTGCATTCGTAACATACTATTTTATTTACCTTCGGCTTCTTTTTAGTATGAAAAACGGAATCTAAAGATGAAGTTGCAGATTTGGACATTTCGTTCAGCAGTTTTGTTTTAACAAGTTCTGTAGTCACTTCGACATTACTGTTTTCTAAAGCCATAATGAGAGGCTCGTATTTTGGAGTAAGACCTCCCAAAAGTATCGCAGCAATAGAGTTATCTTTTATGACTACATCAATATCCGCTAGATCCTGTGCGGTTGACATTACTGCGTTAATGTACAGTTCCATGTCATCAAAGTCCGACAGACTCAACCTGTACAGCTTACGCTCTAAAGCTAACCTTCGTCCCATTCCCTTGTCTTCAAAAGCGTTCTGCAAAGATTTCCATGCTTCAGCCGCAGTTTTCGCACATCTCACGTGAGTAATAGCTGCGCCGACTACTGTTAAACATATTTTTGCGAGTGCTTTAGAATCACGACGTACCTTGGTAGAGGCAAGAGTTTTATCACCTTCGGGGTAGCCACCTATTGTTTCCCACAGGTCCTCATGTACAAGGTAATTGCGCATCTTAAATTTCCACGTAGGGTATCCATCTTTTCCTTTTAAGCAGAAAAATGGAACAGATGAGCTGGTCGTAGGGGAATTTTTCACACACGTAGCATCTTCTTGTTCAAGTGACATTTTTAAATGTATCTATTATTTAGTCACAAATAAACAAATTTAATTATTTTTCACTAAATTCACATTAAAACTAAGCTCTCTATTTCTATTTTAGAGCTTCGTGCTGATAACGTGTTGTAAATAAATATAAATATAAGAGAAAAATATATTAAAGATGCGTGTTGACACGAGTGTTTATTAGAACGAAGTAACCAAGGAATTTCAAACAATATAAAAATAATAGAAATAAACAACTTAAAAAGTATAGTCTGCACAACAGAGGTTAGTTTATACAACAGTGAGGATGAGGGCTTAGTGCTCAGTGAGGTAAAGTGTCTAGTGCCTATTGAGGAAGAGGTTATAGGTTTTGTCTATGTTATTGTAATTACAGATTAAAGTATGCGAGTATAAAAATATATTTCTCGTACTCCATAATAAACTAGCAAATGAAAGCTGTAACTCTGATTAAGATAACACAATTTTTTTTATACTTACATTTTCTTTATGTATTTTTTTTACTTGTAATAGTAGTTTATGCAACTGTGCATAATGAAGGGCACAACAACAAGAGCGTGGGTTTATGAAAAGAGCCGAAGGCGAGTTTCATAATAACATCACACGACTGTTTTAATGCCTAATTATGTATAGTTAGTTGCATACACTACTTTAACCACACACATATCATAAGTGTTTTAACATAGGTTCAGGAACCGTAGGGAAATGACCTGCATTATTACTAGTGCTACTTTTAAACATTAAAAAGTCAACGAACAAAATAAATGTCAGCTTGGAATGGCGTCGTTCCCTATTCTATTGTCACTCAAGTTCAAATTATATTAAAAAACATAACGAATTGGCGTTTCGTATTTGACTGTTTTAATATCTATAGATAGTAGGATAGACACCCCACTTGAATTTGACAGCTGTTCCAAATTTAAACTCATAACGTACTGTTTTCAGGAGGTAATGTTAACTTTGCATCTCCATTAATTTCTGATGGTTGGTAATGCTGGTCATTGCCTACGGTTTACTAAATGATATGTACGTAGACAAAGGATATTATGATATTAAAACAGCTTTTAAGATATTTAACTAGTGTCAAAAAAAGGGTTAAGAATTGAATGTGATTGGTAGAAGTTTAAGATTCTCAGTAAAGTGATAATGGTCACTTAAAAACTTTGTGAAACGTATAATGTTATCTGAGAAGGAAAAAACATCGAAGCAATGTTCCGATAGAGTAGAGATATTTATACACTGAAATAATAAAAGCAAAAACCAATTAATTAATTTATTATTCATATTTTAAACTCTGGAAACTGTCCGAGCAGAAGAATTTTGCAATTTTGAAAATTTGTCAGTGCATTGCTAACTGTTACTACTTGCGTTGAGGTCCCCAATAAGTGAAGTAACTTTGGCAAGTTTTTGCCTCAATCTTCTTACATGTTCTCTTATCGCTACAATATCAGCGTGTTCGTCACTTATAAGTTTTTCTACCTCATTTAAAACTCCTTCCACAGACACAGGTGGTTTACGTTTGTATTTCGTTTCACACTCTGGGTTAGCTGTGTTGTCTGCATCTGTCGCACGGGATGAGAAGAAATATAAAGAGTCTGATGGTTCCGACCAGAACAATTCTCCTTGCGCGATTCCATGTTTATGACGGATTTTGACTTCATAATGTGCGTCTGGGCATGGAAGGTTCAGCTCAAATATGCAACCGTCACATCTCTGACTGGGACACTGTACAGATGTGGTGTTTACCACCCGCCAACCTGTGGTCAGCATACGGTATTGTATTTTAAAGACACAATCTCCAAACATGCGCCCGTAATTCCACGTTAAACTAACCCCCTTCGAACTCGTGTTTAACACAGCTAGATTAACAGGAGGACCGAGTTTTAAAATTGAATACGGTTTAATATCAAATGTCTGAGTGTCGCAAAAAACTTCGTTGCAAGTTTCCAAAGTTAAAGACAGATATGAAGATTTGAAATGATATAAGGATTTGAAAGAGTCAATATTCCATTCACAGGCGCGAGATAAACCGCCGAGGCTATTGGCGCAGAGAAGAATCATGCTTGTATCGTCTTTGTAGTACAATTTAAAGATATTCCTCGCTGCCGATGAAATCCAGTAACATTTGAACACTCCCCACTCGTAATTTATACACGAAAAATTTTCACTCTTAGGATAGTAATCCACTGTCAGGTATATCGACTTTTGCGAATCATAGATCGTATAATTATCCATTTTACAGCAGTAATACTTTTCTTCTACGGTTTCGTTCGCCACGGTTTCATGCCGCAACGTAGTTGCATTTACTAAATCTGTATTAATGATATCGTGATAAATGAAATGGATGTGATAAATATGAAATGCTTGAATGCTGTCTCCACTACAATATACATTGTATTCCTCGCCACGGGGCACGAAATATAAATCTTTGCCTTTCACCCATTTGCGATGGACACGCGGTGAAGTTATAGACATGTTCAGTTTTTGATAAATTACAACTGTTACAAAATTTTCACAGTCATATTTGATGTCTCTGCAATTATACGTATGGATTCCAACATTTGGCATATCATGAACCAGGATGGTAGTTGTATTAATCTCCTTAAACGGTAGATCTTTATTATACTGCCGTATTGTCAGATTAGTTGGGGCTTTAGCAGTGCATATGATAGATATATTTTCACCGTGAAATATTGTGTCGGAACTGGTTATGTAGTTTTCCTTATTTCTTGCGGATACTGTCGGTCGGTGATTATAGCATTTGTCGCGAGAGATTTCTTGTAGTCGTCGATAGTTGTTGTGGTTCCCAAAAAAACTGTATTCACTGAATCTGTGTAAACATAGTGCTTGGTGTGTTACTAGCAGTAGTAAGGCCAGGGATCTTGTAGTGACGAGATTCATCTCAACTGTTGCCGCGCGATAGCGTTGAGCTCTGGTATCAACTGAACATGGCTAACTATCGGCCGCTTAATTTATACTTGAACACACTGCGACGACACGACACGTTGAAGACTTGTTAAAACGTGCCGTATGGTCAACGTGTCGGTGACGTGAGACTTGTTACAGTTGTAAGTTTTGCTTACGTAAGTAAGGATGACAAAACTGAAGGATTGGCTAAAGGTTGTCAGGTTACACCGGCCCGTGTCCGAGCCGAGGCCTCCGTCACGACATTTTGTATGGAATGAATCATGTAACCACCGAGCCGCCCGAGTCACTTGGTCCGCGCACGGGCCGGTCGTACGACAGCCGTTACGGCCCGGCCACGACAATGCGCCCGTTACGTTTGGACCCGGGTATGTCCTTAAACTACGTCCAACAATGAGAGGTAGGGCACAGCGATGACCGTCACGCTTGAATCTGGGACAGCCCAACTGGGGAAGTACCTCCTCCTTACAGAAGACCACAGCCATAATAGCACTGCTACCTTTCAGGTATGTAGTGCTGTGTTCCTGATGGTGAGTAAGGTTCCCAGAGCTCCAACCCACTTATAGGTCGGCAACGCGCTTGTGACTCCCTTGGTGTTTCGAGTGCCCATGGGCGACGGTAATTGCTTACCATCAGGTAATCCGTCTGCTCGTTTGCCACCTTTATCATAAAAAAAAAAAATACGCGACTTGCGCCGCGGCGAGCGTTTTGTCTGTTCGTTGCGCGGTCAAGACGCGCAATACACTGCGTTTAGTTGGGATCATACGCAATGAACAGATAAAACGCTTGCCGCGCCGCAATTCGCGCAAAGTCGGGGCCGGACCGTTACAGCTAAGTAAAATCCTGGTGATGGGAAGGCGATGTGATGTCCACGCGATATCGACGGGCGTGTGATGTATAGTCCACTTGAGCTCTCCTGAGCTGTGATATATGGTCAATCGAGCTACCCGCGAGCAAATCCGAGGAAATATACCACCACACATTAACGGATTTGTTCGCCACACATATCCACCCTACATATCCCTTCTTCGACCAGTGTGTTTTGCCAGTGATGACATATGGTACTGAAACGTGGTCGCTTACTATGGGCCTCATAAGAAGGCTCAAAGTCACCCAAAGAGCAATGGAGAGGGCTATGTTGGGAGTGTCCCTGCGCGATCGCATCAGGAATGATTTTATTCTCAGTAGAACCAAGGTTAATAGCCCTCCGGATCGCCAAACTTAAGTGGCAGTGGGCTGGGCACATTGCGCGCAGATCCGATGGCCGTTGGGGCGGAAAGGTTCTGGAGTGGCGACCACGAACTGGAAGACGCAGCGTAGGTAGGCCTCCCACAAGGTGGACCGACGACCTAGTTAGAGTCGCGGGATACCGCTGGATGTGGAAAGCGCAGGATCGGTCTTCTTGGGTCGTTCTGGAGGAGGCCTATGTCCAGCAGTGGACGTCTATAAGCGATTGACGGCTCGCCTCTACTCTTCCCTAACGGCTAGTTCTTTCGACGCGATTTGTGCAAGGGCCGTCCATTGCCGCCTTTTTTTGTTCCGTCTCTCTCATGGGCATCTTTTCTCGCACTTGGGCACCCTCTACTCTTCCCTGCACCACTAGTCGCTCTATGGATACCAGTGGCGGCGGCTATTTATTTTTTCTTAGGCTAGAGGAGCTGATGGGCAATTTTCATTGGGCACATAAACTGTGGGAAAGTTAGTTAAGCTGGCAGGAGTCAGCTTGTATGGACGCACCGCCGCTGGTGGATAACGTTCATATTAATACGTAAGTAAGAATAATTATAAATTATTTATTTATTGTTAGTAATTTTTGTTTAATTCGTTTCTTATAGTAATAATACAATGTTGACGGTATAAATTAAACACTTTTGAAGTAGTTATGTATTTTGGTTTTCCAGAAATAACCTATAATTGTGTCTTTAGAGACATCTGCAAAGTGCAACAATTTATCAACATACATAATATACTACTTTCAACAAACAAACATACAAGAATTTAAATATATACAGAAAAATACAACGTAAACAATAAGACTAAAGAAAAAATAATAAAAGAAATTTAAAAAACGTCGTTAAAATTGGGCCCCTTTGGCATGGTGCCGAGTATGCTGGCAGCATTCCCCCGCTGTATCGCGATACTGATTCGTTGCGCGAGAAAGCTGCCAGCTCTGCGGTCACCAGTGGAGTCGACGAGCCTTTTAGAAATGTCTTTGAACATGATATGGGCGCTGGGACCCCACGGGCCTAGGGTTTCGACTCCGAATGGCATAAAAATGTATTCGGAGCCGAGACCCCGGTATTTGTAGTGCTTCAGCTTTTCGGCCGCTTTAGCCGCCGCACCAGCTTCTCCAATGGTTCTAGTGAGCTGAGAAGGGGCCAGGGTGTCTGTGCAGGTGGCGTCCCACACCAGCACCCTTCCCAACCTCCACGGAACCAGTGACATGCCGTCCGGTCTCTTGCCATCGTCCCTCGCAACGCCAGTTGGCTCGAGTAGAGCTGGCACATTGGCTGTTGCAAGAGACCGGCGGATTATGTCATTTAGTGCGGCGTGTCTAGAATAGCGGCCAGCACTTTTTTGGCATGATAGCCCGTGGTGTCCCAGTTCGTCGACTTCACTGCCGCAGGGGCACCTGTGTGGAGTGCAGATACGTACTCCTAGTCGCAGGCAGGTTGCGAGGCGCAGAGTATCGGGCGTAAGGAAAGTTCCGGTGTGTGGCGACGGATAGGCCCGGAGCCACTCACCGGACTCCCTCGTCATGGACGCTAAAAGTCTGGCCCGTTCGCAACCTGCGCTGCGACTTAGGAGTACAGTCATTGAATTTTGACAAAAAGCGTCGTCCCAGCTCCTTTGGCAATTTGGATTGGTCGGGAAATCCTTATTCGGGCAAGCACTTGACCAAGCTTTTTTGGCTTCCTCCAAGCCCGCAGTCTCATAGTTTGGGGGAAGACCCTTAAGGATTTTACCTATGAGACTTGCTGACCTGTGGGTAGAAGACAAAAAAGCTGGCAAGGATACATTGGAAATTTTTCTGATCCCTAGCCCACCATGTCGGATGGGAAGGGATCCTTGGGTCCAGGCCTGATCGGTGAGCTGAATGTTAAGAATTAATTCCAAAGTTGTCTTGACAAGATCGTCTAAAGCTAGTAGTAAATTTTGGTGTTTCCAAATAGGGCTACAGCGGAGAATATACGTCAATTTAGGGACGAAAAGGCAAAATTTTAGAATTGTTAGTGCGTAGTGCGGGCTTATTTCAAAAAGACGATTTGTATGACTTTTGAATTTGGAAATTAAATTTTGTATGTAATTTGGGAAAGCATCATCGAAAATGGGAGACCCCAGGAGGCAAAGCGAGTCGTTTTGGACTATTTTTATGTTTGGTGTTAGTGTATTAATTTTTTGCTGAATTTCGTTATTATTTAGGCTATAATTTTGAATGTATAACTCACATTTACTAAAATTTATATCTAAACCAATTTTCGTAAACTCGGTCTTAATAGTGGTAAGGTCAGAAACAACCGTATCAACGTCGCCTCCCAGGGTTCCGTCGTCCAAATACCAAACATTAAACTTGGATTTTAATTTTTTAATTATAGGGTTAATAGCCAAAGAGAAAATTGCTGGCCCGAGAGGATCACCCTGCTGGCAGCCAACTTCAGATGACAGCACGTTTTCGCGGTGCAATAATTTAGTAGGGTCAGCGTACGAAAGGAGGAGATAGTTGTAAATTTCGGGAATGTTTTGTTTTGTTTCTGACAGCAGGGTGTCCCTGTTAACCGAATTAAAGGCGTTTTTGACATCAATTTTGACCAACACTCCGGCTGATGTATTAGAAAGGTAGGTGCGCAGGGAATGTACTGCCGCTTCGCACCCCCCTTTAGTGCCAAAGCCTAGTTGGATAGGCTCGAACTGTAGTTTTAATTTAGATGCTATGTGCCGAACTGCTATCTTGGATGCGAGACGCCGAAGTGTTGTACCAACGGCTATTGGCCTCACCCCTCCATCTTTTTTAGTAAGAGCAATAAGGTTAGCGCCGAAAAGTATAGGAACTATGTCAGGGTTAATGTTGCCCAAGAACATTTTGTTAACTAATTTTGTGATGGAATTGAGGAGCTGTTGTCCTGCGTCGCCGGCAGAATGTGAAATTAAGTCTTTAAGATGTTGAGGTGACAAGCCATCGAGACCCGCTGCGGAGCCGGTTTTAAAAGACATAATGGCATCAAGGACATCTTTACTATTAATTTGAAGACATACCTGTGTAGCCGTTGGTGGATCCAAAAAGTAGGGAGTTGAAGGAGCTGAGGGATGTTTTGTTTGGAGTGCCTGAAGGGTTTCCGGGGTGTCTGGCGACAGCGAATCACACGAAAAAATGAGGCGAGCGGCACCCTTTAAGTCTCCTTCACCAATTTTGGACTCAATATATTTACGACGGTTGAAGACTTCGTTATTTGTTTTATTTTCTGTGGAAAGATCAAGTACTTGACTAAAGCAGTTGTTTTTTATTTTTTGAGTAAGCGAGGTGGTCGAATCAATCCTATCAACGTGGAGGGTGCGATATGAAAACAGGAATAAGTTGTGCCAATCATCTATGCTATTGTTTTCTATACACTTATCGATGAGTTTAGAAAGATGGTTGGCTACAGTTATTCTAGAGCCTCGAGGAATTCTTTTGACCACCTGAATACTATGTTTTAAATTGCTTATATGAATATGGAAAGGAACAGACGAAACGTTAGAAACCAAACGTACAAGAGGAGGAATGGATGGGTTGCACGCTAAAATGGGGGTATTTTGGCTTTGGCAATTTCTATGCTTTTTACCTATATGTATGTTAAGGCCTCTTACAGATTCAAAAGTTCTATGACATTGGCTACAAATGTGGTTAGATGAAGAGCTGCCGCCAGGTTGAGAAGCAGAAGGCACAAATTGCATTACTTATCTAGTGGGAAACATTAAACTATACAATCAAAAAGCATATATAAAACTAACGATACAACCTAAAAGCTTAAACATATAGAATAACTACAAAAAGAAATATATAAAACAGTCTTGCGATTGAAAAGGTAAGTCTTGGCAATGTTTATGCTGCAGGCCTGGGCTGCAGAACTTTCTTCGAGGTCCTCGACAACGTGATAAAAATAATAGTTGTAGGTACACTCGACTCGCACGGAATACACTTGTGTGAATAGATTTAGAAAAGCGGAAGAAACGTATACAGATGTTTTGCAATTGGTATTATTTGTTATTGATTCCCAATTCTGACGTATGTCAATTTGCGTCGTCAAGGCGCGGCGGCGCTTCATGGGCTCGGGCTGCGGCCTCTGCGGTCTCCGCGGAGAAATGGCACTTCTTGCACGTTGTCTATAAATTTGGTATTGGTATTACATCGAGATATGTAATTGAAATTGGAGAATAAGGATAAAAATATATATTTTTTTAAGGGAAAATGCTTCAAGGCACGTATTTACCCGTTGCTACGTTACCGTTTTTTTTTTTATATACTACTCAGGATAAATTATTGAATTACAGTTATCAATATTATCTGGAATATAAGCATCATATCATAATAGAGGCACTTTTACGAAGTTATTTATGATGCTGCACTTATAAAATTAAAAAGTGTCCTAAATTTAGTTTTTAAGGTTTTTCACATTGACGCGGAACCCTAAAATGTTAAGTTTTTTGTAATTTAACAAGTACTAACAATAATTTAGTTCATAGAAAAAGAGAATTACAGTTATCGAATTATGTCCGGTAATTTTACTGGTCTACCAGGGGCACACAGGTACGTGGGGTCGCTACTCCCCAACAGCTTGCCACAAGCTGCCCTGCGTTGACTGATTGCACTGGGGAAAACCATTATTATTCTACTTCATTCAGTAAAACTTATTAGAGTACGTATTCAATTGCATACAATTTGATAAAAGCGACCCGGGTATGTCCTTAAACTACGTCCAACAATGAGAGGTAGGGCACAGCGAAGCACCATTACGCTTGAGTCTGGAGAAGCCCGACTGGGGAAGTACCTCCGCCTTACAGAAGACCACAGTCATATAATAGCACTGCTAACTTTCAGATATGTAGTGTCGTGTTCCTGATGGTGAGTAAGGTTCCCAGAGCTCCAACCCCCCTTAAAGGCCGGCAACGCGCTTGTGACTCCCCTGGTGTTACGAGTGCCCATGGGCGACGGTAATTGCTTACCATCAGGCAATCCGTCTGCTCGTTTGCCGCCTATGTCATAAAAAAAAACCATTGATCTCGCCTAGCGCGCCTATGTCGTGACGATGTCGTAGCGTATAAAAGCGACCTATTAAAAATATATTATACGCCAATCGAACAGCGAGGCTCTTACGTCGTTGTTTAATAAACAGCTAATTAGCAACTCATTTTCCTTCATCATACCTCAAAAGTAGTTATTTTTGCATAAACAAGGTATTTATTTAAGAGAACTGATAAGAGCGTGCTCGTAGGTTTAAACCCCGGCATGTACCTACAGTCAACCAATTTGATTTATTTATTTATTATTTATTATTATTTATTTAAGGAATACCAACAGCTATTACATAAACAATAAGCATTAAAAATAAAAAACAAAGAGCCAATTACAGGAACTCACAGATAGTGATAGAATAAAATAAAATGAAGAAGATATATAATAATAATCTGAATCTGAAAATATAGAATAATCTGCCAAAACCCATATTAGACTGTGAGAACATAATACATTTCAAAATAATGTTACACGATTTTTTGGTAAAAAAAGCTTTCTACTCTGTTGAAGAATATTTGCAAGAATCGGTGTATCAGGGTATTTTTAAGTAATGTACTAGGATAAGCTTCACCATCTTGTACGCCTAAAGGCAAGAACATAGTGGTTCGCAATGTATACATGTATGAAACACCTACCTATTGTATTTACCTATGTTTTACAAGCTAATAAATTATGATTATGATTATGATTATGATTAAGATGTACATTTATGGGCCACTTCGTTCCTTGTGACAGTGAAAATCTACATGAAAGACGCAAGATCTCTTATTAACAGTGATCGGCACTATGGGTGCAAAACTTTAACAAACTTGTTAAGCGGACATAAAAGACTGTATAGAGCCACAAAAACAATTATATGCTTACACCCAAATATATGAATATCGAGATTCCGATATACAATTAAATTAGACAGTCATTTGCCAAAGTTATTCGTATTTTTCTTGGTGGTAAGTATTACTACATTCAGTTCAACAAGTTTGACCTAGAAATCAAAATGGTTGACCGTACCAATGAGTTTTTCGGAACTTGTTTACGATATATATTTGATATTTACGAGCCGCCTCTGGGTTGGAACATCAGATGGCAGTCGCTTACGTAAAACTAGTGCCTACGCCAAATCCTGGGATTAGTTGTCAAGCGGACCCCAGGCTTCCATAAGTGCCTTGAAGCCTCCCAACGCTCCAGATTCCTTTGAGAAGGATTATTGGTTATATTATTTCCACCCGCGGCTTTCGTAAGAGGCGTCAGAGGTAAAAGTCCATCAAAACCAAATCAACAGTTACTGCGATCGCCAACCCGCCTGCCAAGCGTGGCTATTGTAACTTCCATCTTGAGATTTCTTGTTTTTCTTTTATAGCTATCTATTATAGCTATATTTACCTGTTCATCAGTTCTAAAATTAAGAATTTCTATGAACTAGAGATTAGAGTAACAGTGATAAATATCGCTATTATAACAAATTCTTCTTCTGTCATATACAGTGTGTAAATCTTATACGGGCGAATCTCTTAAAGAAGGGTAGAATAGGACATAAGAAATATATTTAGATAACTCTTTCTTAGAAGTACAATTAAAATTTTATCCATATACAAAATTGCCCCGCAATGTAATGTAATACACTCGAGTTAAACACTCGTCGACAGTTAGTTTCAAAAGCTTATATCGCGTAAGTTCGCAGTACATTACTGCTCAGAATTATACAGAAATTAAATACATATGTATAAAAGTTTTAATCAAAGAGAAACCTTTTGGTTAATGATTATACTGGAAAATACTATGTCTCGTTTAATTCTTCGCCCGTGTTAGACTTACACACAGTATACAAGAACCATATTCTTACATTTTATTCTTGTATATTGCTTTTTTTTTCTTTTTTGTTTAGGAGCCTTTGTCTCTAACCATGTCGTCTCCGTTAGACCTCTACATAGTCTATTATCACGTACACCCCGTTATCTTATGCTCAGTTTCGGGCCAAGTGATTGGGCAGTTACGATAATCTAAGTCGATAAAAATTAAGTTTACTTACTCACTCAATAACATGTCAAAAGAAATTGGGTCCGATTTTTGAAATAGTCACCAAGTGATTTCCATACAGAATTAATGAGAATCTCTATGAAAATTACTCGGTGACTATTTCAAAATTCGGACCCCAAATTGACGATTTTCAATAATTGACGATATTCGATATTTATAATTGTCGCCCTCCGATCTGATTAAAAAGAAGAATGAATGTGTTATCTCTATAGCTTTCACTAAAGAAGGATATTAGTTTGACAAATAACTTTTATAGATAAATATGAATTGTCTAATTGTGTAAAGCAACATCACTATTTTAGATTGCCCCCAAAATGAGCATTAGATAACGGGGTGTAGATTATTCAATACAAAAATAATATTACAAAAGCAAATAGGTCAGTTGTCAAAAAAGCTATAAATAAATATTGCAGGTTTGGACAGGGCTCCGCCAATATCGACTGGAAGACTCCTACATCGGTCATTGAGTAACCCCAACGTTGAAATAGCTGCTCCCTCTTTGCTCGAGTTTTGACACATTCCATTAAGACGTGCTACACATCCTCTTCTTCTTCTTTAAAAAAAATATGGCTTCCATCAATAAATCAATCGATGATTTCGCCAGTGTCAAGTAGAATAATAAATAAGTATAATAACATATAATTTTGCCCTTAGAGCATGACGTTGTTCGGTAGTAGGCCTTGCGTTTTGTAAAGTGGTAGCTGGACTTTACAGAAAGCTAAGATGCGGCCGTGACCCCGGGATTGCCGGGGATGACCAAAAATAGTGGTGAAACACGTTTTGAAATGTATTCTTACACATTAAACTACGTTTGAACAAAAAACAAAAAATATATTTTCAAGACGACTTCGCCATTTTGAGGTTCAACCGTCAATCCCCTGCACATCGTCAATCGTGGATATTACTGTTGACTGTACAATAGTCTATACTATTTTGATGTAACTTACGTATTATATTTGTATATTTGTTTGTTATCCCTTGAAAATAAATAAAATAAAATGATGATGATTGTGTATTGTTCCACACAACGCCTTTGTATGGATGTTATATTCCTGCTGATTGCATAGGCTATATCGAATCCGCAACTAACTGTATAATTTAACGAAATGTTTCCTTATTTATCTAGAGCGTTAAAGATAATTAGTAAGTAATATACCTAGTATTATAATAAGTATATTACTTGAGCAATGTTGAACTTCGCGCATAACAGAGCAATCAAAAAGATAAATAAATATATACTAGATGAATACCCTGCTTCGCTCGGGCAATAAACCTTCACGGGTCAACCTGCCGTCTCGAACAAATGTTTCTGAACGCACCCCAAACTAGGACTCCAACAATGAGAGGTAGGGCACACCGAAGACCATCACGTTCGAGTCTGGAGAAGCCCAACTGGGGAAGTACCTCATTACAGAAGACCACAGCCATAATAGCACTGCTACCTTTCAGGTATGTAGTGTTGTGTTCCTGATGGTGAGTAAGGTTGCCAGAGCTACAACCTCCCCTTAAAGGCCGGCAACGCGTTTGTGACTCCCCTGTTGCGGGTGCCCATGGGCGACGGTAATTGCTTACCACCAGGTAGTCCGTCTGCTCGTTTGAAACCTTTGTCATAAAAAAACAACTTTTTGCAGAAATCGTGACGCGTCTTTGACTTTGCCGTAACTGGTGACCGAAAAGCTGGCGGCTTCTTCGCACAACGGGTCCAAATGGGGGGTACCCATTGATAATTAGCTAATTATTGTAATGTTGAGCTTATATTATTTGGAAATAAAGTTATAATCAGAGTAGTTTCCGTTTCTTTCCAAACGGCTCATTTTTTTCTGGAGTTTTACGGAAATAAATCATGATTTTCCAGCTTCAATTTTTCCGAAAAAAACATTAAAAAAAACGATTTAATCAGGTTTTAATCGGTTATTTTTCTTAATACTGGTGGGTAGGTGAAGGTGAATGTTTATTGTTTAAGCGATATGATGGGTCAATTTGCGGAGTACCAATCGAAGGGCGGTTTCTGATGTAATGAGTGTATTTCGCAGCCTGAAAATAAATCCCCTTAGGCACTGGTCCCACCGCGAGCTAGTAAGCTATGAGCTATCAGCTATTTCAAGGAACAAAAGATAATCGATCCCGAAATCGTCACAGCCGGGCGATCGTATTTCATCGCCGGGTGATGAGCTGTAAATATATATCTCTCTCTTTTATTTACATGGAAGCGATTATCTTTTGTCCCTTGAAATAGCTGATAGCTCATAGCTTACTAGCTCGCGGTGGGACCAGAGTCTTAATTGGGCAACATCGACGACATGATGCCGAAACTTGAAATATATGGTGATAGTGATGATTAAATAAATTAATAGTAATGCTATTAAATAAATTGTAATGACTTATTGGTTTTTTTCTTTAAAAATCCGGAAAAAACGGAAAAAAACGAAAATTTCATAGATTCCCGAAAAAATCATTTGATTTTTTCCGTCAGTCTGCGTCGGTTAGCCAACGCGAATGGCTCATGATTATGCTCCTCGTTACGGAGTGAAACATGTCGAGCAATATTCGACTTATAAAACGTGAGGAAACGCTTTTATACAATTAATATGTTTCAATCTCACGATAGTTTTGTGTTTAAAATTACATACTATGTTGTCGGATTGACGGTTGAACCTCAAAATGGCGAAGTCGTCTTGAATTTACATTTTTTGTTTTTTGTTCAAACATTTTTTGTTTTAGTGTGTAATATTGATAGCGTTTTATGCAGTGATCTAACGCAGAATTGTGCAGCTAATGAAGAATAGATTTCAAAACGTGTTTCACCACTATTTTGGTCATCACCCGGCAGTCCCGGGGTCACGGCCTCCTCATAGCTTTCTGTAAAGTCCAGCTACCACTTTACAAAACGCAAGGCCTACTACCGAACAACGTCATGCTCTAAGGGCAAACTTATATGTTATTATACTTATTTGTTATTCTACTTGACATTGGCGAAATCATCGATTGATTTATTGATGGAAGCTATATTTTTTTTTAAAAGAAGAAGAAGATACTATGTTGTCATTTTAAATTAAACACATTTTTTTTACTTAATTCGTTATTATAATTGTACATTTATACTATTATTAGCATTGACAGTATATAGTTAGTATGTCAATTCCTAATCATCAATTTATATGAACCTGAGATAAGGATTTGTGTGTTACATTATCTCATATACTCGTAGTAAATACTACAGTCTTTATTTACAGAAATTACAATCGTATTATGATAACTACAAGTACTTAACTAGTTACAGTATAAAATCTAAAAAAATCGCAATGCTGATACGTTGTGCGAGGAAGCCGCCAGCTCTTCGGTCACCAGTTACATCAACCAGACGCTTCGCGATTTCTGCAAAAAGTTTGTGCGCGCTGGGACCCCATGGACCTAGCGTCTCTACGCCAAACGGTACAAAATGGTACTCTCTGCCGAGGCTTTTATATTTGTTACGTTTAAGAATTTCGGCATTTTCCGCCGCTGCACCCGCTTTTACGAGTACATTAGTTCGTTGGAGATGGGACGGCGCTAGGGTGTCTGTACGCAGGTAGCATCCCACACCAGCATCCGTCCCAAGCTCCAAGGAACCAAAGACACTCCATCAGGCCTCTTGCCATCATCTCTGACAATGCCGGTCGGCTCAAGAAGAGCAGGCACATTGATGGTGGCAAGAGACCGACGGATTATGTCATTAAGCGTTGCGTGTCTAGAAAAACGGCCTGCACTTTTCTGACAAGATAATCCGTGGTGTCCCAGTCGGTCCACGTCCGTGCCACAAGAGCATGTATGTGGCGTACATACCGAAACTCCAAGGCGCAAACCAGTCGCCAGTCTAAGGGAGGTCGGGTCCAAGAAAGTACCAATATTTGGCGAAGGATGGGCATGTAGCCAATAACCCGCTTCCCGGGCTCCGACCGCCAATAAATAATTAAATAGTAGTAAATAAACACTTCATTTCATTATGCATACTGGGTTCGGCTTTACATGTTCTGAGAATAATGTCTGTATTTCAGATTTGTTTAATACGCATTTTTATTATTATTCTAGGTTCAAACAGTTGATATTGGGCACGACTGACAACCCTACCTTTGCCTCAAGAATGCTAAAAAAAGTATCATCATAGGTATGATACCAAAAACGGATCCATAGGTATTTTATGCTAGATCGTTTATTTTATCCCAAATATCTCGCGACCTTGCTAACAAATTTGAAAGCACATTAATTTTAACCATTTTCTCTTTTAACGATTTGATTTTATTGAGTATCACTCTGTTTGCTCTAATCGTATCTTCTATAAGAGTACAGGGTTCACATAAAGTATTCTTAGATGTAATTATCTGTGAGGCTGGTAGTGCACATGTGCATTTAAGTCTGGGTTTTGTGGTTATAAATATGGGGGCCGCGGCAGACCATAAGCTGTTGCTTGCTCCATTATTTTTCACTCGAACTTCTACCTCATATTCAGTCTCCGGATAAGGCAAGATTAATTCGAAGCGGCAGTTATTGCCACACTGAACTGTTGACACGTCCGTTTTCCGCCATTGATCTCCAAATTCCTTCGACCGATATCGTATTTTATACAAACATTTGTTACAACCTCTCCACGACAGAACAGCACTACGATTACTCGTATCCAACACTTCTATAGAATGTAATTCTTTCAACTGTGTTATGGTATTTATGTCCATTGTGAACGTTTCATTATTGCAGACGAAATAATTACAACTCCTCAATATAAAAGATACTTTACGGTTAACCACAAATATTTTACGGCCCATAAACATTTCGTTAACTTTACACGTCGCCTTGTTTCTACCGAAATGATCTGAGCATAAAAGAACAGTGTTATTATCAATGTGATCTTTAAAGTATAGTTCAAAGGTATTATCGGTAGCAAAGTAAAACCATGTACACTCTAGCACAGATGAAGCAAGCGCAAATATTAAACATTTGAACTGTTGACTGCGTGGAAAATAGTCAGCAGATACAGCAATCATTTCTTGAACTTTCGTCTCGCCTTTTTCTGTTCTAACATTACTTCTGCAGAAATAGGTTGTGTCCATTGCTTTTTTTGCCTTTGTCGTATATTTCACTGTTGTTTCGTCTACTCGCTCTGTTTGTAGTTGTACACCGTTAAACAGATAAATCCGGAGAGTTTGATGATCATTGCCAGTGCAAAATACTTCGTAATTGGCACCAAGTTGTACGTAATATATATGAACACCATAATCTTCATCTAGTTTATAATGTACTATGGTAGACTTCACAAGCATCGCTGGTTTGACTTCGACTGTCAGAGTATCTTTGCAATTAGTTTTTTTGTCAAAGCAGCTGTATGTATAGACGCCCAGCTTCGGTTTATTTTCTTGCAATTTAATAGTTGTGTCATTAATTTTGGTTTGATGAAGTTTTTCGTCGTTTATGATAAGGTTTGAGGTGTCTTTTGAGGAGCAATATATAATTGCATCTTCGCCGTAATAAATAGCGTACCTGCCCGAGTTGTGGGTGGCTCCATTTATTGCTATCTTCGGTGTTGGTTGGTGCTTTGAGCATGAACTGCTTTGGGCTTCACGTAATGGCACCAACAGTATTGTTAGTGCCAGTATTTTTGCACCAGAGATGTTTATATTCATTGCACTGACACAGGGATGGTTATGAATCCATGCAACGTTGTTAGCTGTAGACACAGTTTTTAGAATTCCGTAACTAAATGGTAAAAACGGGACTCTATTAAAAACACACTGTCCATCTGTCTGTCACCAGGCTGTATTTTTTTTTTGTATACTGTTTTGAAAAAATAAGTCCCGCCGAGTTTCTTGCCGGTCATAAAAGTCAAAATAGGTACTCGGGTCAGAGGTGTAGGGTTAGAAGCGGTGTAGTTTTTATTTTTCTCTTTTACTTTTGTATACTCGACGTGTAAAAGTGCCCTTGTGGCCTACTTACTCAATAAACGTTTGAGTTTGAGTATCTCATAGCTAGGCAGTTGAAATTTCCACATTTATTTCTGTTGCCGCAAGATCAAATACTAAAAACAGAATAAACTAAATAGGTACAAAAAGTGCTCCCGTGCTACAAATAAATAAGAATAAATAAATAAATATTTCGGCCGTGTGATGTTAGCTGACTAGAATAGCACCACCCCATCTCCTCCCGCAGGTGTCTTAAGAGGCGACAAAGGGAAAAATCCTACGGATGGGCAGCAGCGTCCGTCGAAGCCCAATCTACAGCTACTACGGTCGCTAACCCGCCTGCCAAGCGTGGCGACTATGGGAACTACCCCCAAGATGATACAAGTCATAGTCATATTTGTGGGAGGCCTATGTCCAGCAGTGGACTGCATACGGCTGAAATTATCTGCGCTCACCACACAAATAAATGCCCTGACTAGGATTTGAACCCAGGACCATCGGCTTCATAGGCAGGGTCACTACCCACTAGGCCAGACCAAAAACTACAAAAAAATCCGGTAAAATGCCGTCATCATGATTTCAGCCGTATGACGTCCACTGCTGGACATAGGCCTCTCCTAAATATGACTTGTATCATCTTTGGAGTTCCCATAGTCGCCACGCATGGCAGGCGGGTTGGCGACCGTAGCTGTTAAGTCGGATTCGACGAACAGTTGTATACTATGCTTGACATGAATAACCGCCATCTAGTGTGGCTTGAATATAACAAACTTGAGTTAAGGTTATAATAGTGCCTATTGTATAGATAATGTACGGAATTCTACGTGCGCGAGTCCGACTCGCACTTTGCCGGTTTTTATTGTTTTTCCTTGTGCTATGTGCTTATCATATTTGCATTGTTTGCGGTTTCTGTGATGCTATGGTACAGTCAGCAGCAGAAGTAGCTAAGCATTTGAGGTGTTCAAAATGAGGTCAACACGTCTCTATTGTCAAGAGAATAAGAGCGCGTGTAGGTCATTTTGAACACTTCAAACGCTTAGCAACTTTTGCTGCTGACTGTACTTGTCTTTTTAACCGACTTCAAAAAAAAGAGGAGGTTATCTATTTGGTTGGCATGTTGTTGTTGTTGTTGTTGTTGTTGCATGACTCTAAAACCAAAAATAATTGTATATACTTGTCCTAAGAAATTGTTTTGTTCTAAATAGTCCAAAAGTACTTATCAAGTGATAAAGAAAACAATTATTAACCGACGCATAAAAGTAAGGAGGTTCTCAATTAATTGTATAGAAGCGAGTAACTCACGTTTTATAAGTCGAATATTGCTCGATGTTTCACTTCGTAACGAGGAGCATAATCATGAGCCGTTCGCGTTGGCTAACTGACGCAGACTGCGGGCCGGGAGGCGAGAAACTACCCTCATTTTCAGAAATTTCAAAAGTCCGTAGACATACCATTAACCTAGACGGAGCGTGCTAATAATAATACCACGATGGAAAGGGATGGTCTTATGTAACTTTCCATAGATATGGCAGAGATGGCGCTATTTTCGTCCGTCCTTGTCATAGTTTCACATGTTTTTGTTCCCCTCCAAACTGTTCCCTTCAGAACTGCCAAAGTTGGAGGGGAACAAACAAATACAATTGGAGTTTTCTAGGGTTTTAAACTAAAGTTGCGGTAATTAATATATTAATACAGAATAGGCTAATAGTTTTGTTATAAAGAATGTCCTGTAAAGCAAAACTATAGTGAATTGTTTCATTTTGGGCTACAAAAGCCAGAATATATTTCCCTCCAGTCCCTTACTGGCGCTCGCGGATGCGTTCTCCAGTCATTATTCCTCCTAGGTCCGTCCACACAAAAAACCGACGTACCACACGGTAGGTTCGTACAACGTACGGTACGGTACGGTATAGACCCGGGTATGTCCTTAAACTACGTCCAACAATGAGAGGTAGGGCCAGCGATGACCATCACGCTTGAATCTGGGGCAGCCCAACTGGGGAAGTACCTCCTCCTTACAGAAGACCACAGCCAATAGCACTGCTACCTTTCAGGTATGTGGTGTTGTGTCCTGATTGTGAGTAAGGTTCCCAGAGCTCCAACCCCCATTAAAGGCCGGCAACGCGCTTGTGACTCCTCTGGTGTTACGGGTGCCCATGGGCGACGGTAATTGCTTACCACCAGGCAATCCGTCTGCTCGTTTGCCGCCTAAGTCATAAAAAAAAAAAAACGTTTTTAGATTCTCAATTATCCGCGCAGATCTATATATTATGAAGGCTCTATTGTGTATTTGTATTTGAGTTTTATTATGATTGTGTATAATATAGCTTCCCCTAACATAGCTTTTTTTTCCATTTCATAGCTTTAACAGCTTTCCAGTCAAAAGTCCAACGACACCTGAGCACTTTACACCGATGTTGCCCTTGAGCCATCTTTGATTTCGCTTTCTGTGGGGGCCGAGAGCGAGTCACCGTCTGCCGGAAATTATTGTATACAACATCCCAACGCCATGATTTTTCCAAAGTTCTCGCTGTTAACTTTTTTTATCACTATGCATTTTTTACCATTTTATTAAATAATATACATACTCACTATCAGCCACGAACATCCACAACTGGACACAGACCTCCCCCAGATAACCCCACAGGGAGCGTTCTCTGAGCATGGAAGGTGCGATGCTGTAATTGCGATGCCTGGCTGGCGTGTATGTTCCACCTCTAAAAGGGTCATTCCTGAGAATTGTATTTTTGTTATCATTCCCTTGGCGTTTTTTATTTAAACAAATTTCTTCATAGTTACAATAAAATATGAAATTATACTGAATCATAAGCATATTTATCAAATAGGCATCACTTTCAGTCAATTATATCCACATTTTATACCACTTTAAATTTTACATGCCAGGGGAATAAGAAAAAAATACAGGGGAATGGTAAAAACGACGAGGGAATGATAAAATCGACAAGGGAAATGTTAAAAACGCCAAGGGAATGATACAAACGACAAGGGAATGAAATTACTTGTAGTTCTGAAATCAACATGATTTCTTTAAAAAAACAAGCAAATTCTACAAAATAAAAATAAAAACTGTCTTTCTGTAGCATTCATTGGTATTTATTGGTATGAAATCTAAGAAAATTATCACTACCCTGCTTAAAACCCAAGGGAATGAGAACCAGGGAAATAAGAAAAAGTATGCTTTTTGTCGATTTTGGAGAAACGGTAATTGATTAAGAAAAACCTATTGAATGAATAGATGCAGGCATCCAAATAGTAGGGGCAAGTGCTCAACCTGTGGACACTTTCCAGATTTATATGTATTTGAATTTTAATCAAACACTATTGACGCCATCATCACAAACTTTATTGTTTTCGAAATATAATGAACCAGTCTTCAATAACCACAGACTGTTTTTACGTTATTTATTACACAACAAGAAAAATAAACATATTTTGTAAAAAACACTTTTTGTCCATAGGTACAACTTATGTTTGTACCTATGAACTTTGATTACCTACCTATGGACGGCATTGTACCTAGGGACACAAAATCAATAACATAAATTATAATAAAATATTTCTTCTAAAACTCTCAATTAATTAGAAAAAATAAACATAAGTAATTCAGAGACTCATTGAGCATCCTTTAAGAGACCTTATGCATCTTAGCAATACAATATTCTAGCTACAATCTTTAAGCAAAATCATCTGAGTGTGACCACCTAAGATTATCAGAACAGTCATCAGAATTATCTACAGCATGTAAAACTTTTAAAAAATTAAGCTGGATACGTCATCAGAACCCATATTTTACAAGCGTTTATTTCACGCCATGTAAGTATGTATCCTCCATTTCTCTTTGTGATCTCTGAAACGTACCTTGTATGATCTATTTATTATCTTTTCACTTCTCATGCTCTAAAAGTGTGTCATATTATGCTTGCCAAGGCGGACTAAAGTAATACATTTAGCCTCTTGGGAAAATATGTATACATATTTATGATATACAAAACGTTTTAAATTGACTAACCAGAACACTTCATCATATTAAATCCACCAATCACGACAGATATCGAAGTTAATCGCAACTCTAGATTCTTTTTTGGTGCGAATACTGTTTAAAAATGTGAAATCATTAAAAAAACTTTGTATAAAGTATCAACCAATCAGACAATACCACAATATTAAAATCGACCAATGAGGAAACGCAATCAAATTGTCAAAGCATTAGGTGCCTTTTAGTTTCTACTTCACAAGCATTAAAGTTTAAATCGTTTGCCAACTCTTTGAAGCCCCAATTATACGTTGTCTATGGCATTATTCACGGCGTATATATATCATATCTGTATCAAAGCAGTGAAAAAAATACAAAGACTGCCAAATTAAACATTTTTGACTCAGAATTCATTGCGGGTAAATAAAATTGTATTTGTTAATTGTTTGAAATGTTATTTTATCTTATTTTCTCGCAATCGAAGTGAAAACTAGTACAATACAATTAAAATCAGTTAAGACTTCGGTTTTTCTCGGGTATCATCGCTTAAATTCCGAGTCGGAAATGACACGATATACATTGCCCCGATTACTTTTAGGTAGCATTTAATTTGAAGTATCATAAACGCAATGTTAAGCACCTGCCAAGATGACATTATTAACCGGTAGACCTAGGAAATTTGTTATGCAGAAGCGACATGAATTTGAACATTCATTATTTAATAAAGCTATACTTGTATGTATACAGTATATAAATATATATATACATACATGAGTCAATATTTTACTGTTTGGTGTAAGTAGGTACGATATTATGTCGCATTAATCATTGATAATAAAATAATCATGAAATTAAAATTTAAAAAAACCGGCTTCAACCGTCTTTTATTCATATTTCGTAAATGGCTTGGCCGATTTTGGTAATATTTAATTTTCTTATAGTAAAACAACAAAGCTAAGCTCAAAATTTAAAAAAATTGTTAGAAATGTCTACTTTTCGTAATTTTTCCTTGATCTGTGCTATATGAGGGTGCCTCGTGCCAAATTTCAAGTTTCTAAATTCACGGGAAGCACCCCGTAGATTTTGCGAGTGTTGAAGTCTTCAATTTGCACCATTAACGACTGTATCTTTTATTTGACACTTAGAAGGCAGACTGTCAAACTACTCTAGTACTTGCTAGCATCTTTCTTATTTCAATATAAAGTTTGTGTTAGTTTTGAGCTACAAAGGAGGTTTCGTTGCTCATATCGTTCTTGTACCTACTGCATTCAATAAGACAACGAGTAATATATGTAATTAAAGGTCAAATCTGTAAATTGATAAGTCTATGTGATAGACGAGGGATTCACGACAACTACCGAGGTTGGCCGAAGTCTTAACTGATTTTAATTGTATTGTACTTGCTAGCATCTTTCTTATTTCAATATAAAGTTTGTGTTAGTTTTGAGCTACAAAGGAGGTTTCGTTGCTCATATCGTTCTTGTACCTACTGCATTCAATAAGACAACGAGTAATATATGTAATTAAAGGTCAAATCTGTAAATTGATAAGTCTATATGATAGACGAGGGATTCACGACAACTACCGAGGTTGGCCGAAGTCTTAACTGATTTTAATTGTATTGTATGCATAACTCGGGTCTAAACGCCATATTACCCCTCGAACAATTTTCCCTCACTTCGTTCGGGAAAATAACCATCTCGTGGTACTATGGCCTACTTTAGCCCCTTGTCAAACAATCTACTATTCTTTACGACTGCTAAACTTAATGTTTTATGCCGTATTTTTACATAACTAACGCTTGAAAATATTTTTTCCTTTAAGATTCAACTATTGTTGTGGTTAATTGTCTATAATCCTTGCTACTGTATTCGCAGTTTCGAGTTTAGCTTCATTTACAGATTTTTTTTTCGTTTGCTTTACTTGTTTCTCAATTCTTTTTATTTATTTTATTTCTTCCATGTACTTAAATAGAATTCTTCACTTCACTGGTGTATCAATAATTATTCTCATTTTTCCTGGCTTCCTCCCATGTTAAACTGGTCAATTAAAATCATTGGTCCTGCTTTTCGAAAGGGTCTTATAAACACTGGAGTTATTAATGGTGTATTTATATTTAACTTTACGTAATACAATGTTTGACTCTAAATAATCATGTTCTATTATGCTTGAGCTACCTACTAGCCGATGTTTGCACATCTGAATTCTGGTTTTTCCTGCACAACTGTAAACTTTTCAGTGTGTTGAATTTATATTAATGTAGAATCCTGGCGATCAATACCATATGAACACAAAAAGTCTACATCGAATATGTTCTTGTCAAATGGACATACTCCTGTAACTTCGGGGTTTTTTTTATAATATTTCTTGGAGCTCTGCTATATCATAAATTTTATTAGTTTTAGTACTGTCAGAAAGCAAAATGTCGGAGTATATCTTAGCTGTCCAGTTTTACTACGTGGCACTTAAAATAACTAAAACGGTAAAAAACATTCAACCGTCCACAGGTACAATTAGTAACGCTGAACCTATGGACTGTCCATAGGTACATGCATGAAGTTGTCTATAGGTACAAATTCGACACTTTATTTGTAAAACGTTACTGATCATATTTAAACCTGTCTGGGTCAACCGGAAACTTACAAAAACAATTATCAACCACTGAAATTTATTATGTTGCAACACAAACAACCATACCAATCACCGGTTAAAAAAAAATCAAGCTGAAAAATTGGTTAAAAATTTACTTTTGCTACAAAAACTTATTAAAGCCGAAAAATACACAATTTCTGCTACCAATAAAAATAGCAACTAGCCAGTGTTGCCATATGAAAAGAATAATTTTCGAATATTTACACGATCTTTGTCTATGGTCTTTTGTTCTTTAAACTGACAGTGTCCAAAGGTACAACTATCCATAGGTACAACACTTGCCCCTATTATTTTCACTAAACACGCTAAGCTAATTGCGAGTAATAAATTTTATATTAAAATACAGGGTAATGAAAATCACAGTGAACCAAAGCCAGGGGAATGATATATTTGACTTCATAGTTCAGATAATCAGCGACGTGTCGCGTCCTTTACCCGCCGTGACGGAAGCGTTCCTGACGCTGGTCCGGCGTGGTGTGCGTAACGTGTTGAAACGCGTTTAAGTAGGGATGTACACATTGTTTAGTAAGCCACCAAGGGAATGATAGCTAAGCTCCGGACAAACCTTTAATTCAGATTCTCGAGAAAACTACGATAAACATAGGAACCATATTTTTTTATTTTAATTTAAAAACTATCTCGTAACAATTCTTCTCAGTACCATAGTTTATTTCATTCCCCGACTTATTGTTTTTGTAGGAATTTGTTCACAAAAAGTCGAATGGACGCACCAGGGTAATGAGGTTTTTAGTGTTTGATATTTTTTTTATATTAGTTCTACTAACCTTTTTTTAAAAAAAAGACGTGCCCCAGTTAGATTATGTGGTATTCTAATGATAAAAAAATAGTTAGGTAAATTATTTCTACTTTACGGGTACTTTTAATCCCTGGACGTTGAAAATTGATGCTTCCAAGAATCACCCAAAAAGACGCTGCCACCCATCCTCATGTCATATCAGGATGTCAAGGAGAAGGGCCAGGATAGAGATGCATGGAAATTGATCCACCGACAAGAGCACAGCTCTTAAATGGATAGATAGATTGATTTGTATAAAATATAATGTCTTTTATTAACTTAGTTCAAAGTTACATTTATAGCATTAAAGGGTAGGTAGCTAGCGCATGTGAATCCTCTCGAGTTGCAGGCATCCATAGGCTACGGTAACTGCTTACTATCAGGCGACCATGTGCTTGTTTGCCACCGTCGTTGTATAAAAAAAATTACGGTTTGTTATTCAAAAGGGCTTCGATCTCAGCTAATTTCTGGTTCTGACTCAAATTTAGCTCTTGAACAAGTTCGAGAGCTTCCTGCAATAACGTGGCGGCGTCTGGACTCGGTTCTTGTCTCCGGAACTCTTCACATGCGGCATCATGAGTGTCCTTGGATCTCGGAGGCGTCACGTACACCACAGACGCGGGTTCAGACCAGAACCTGTCGGTTGCTGATAATGCCTTGACGTACACGCGTACCTCATATTTGGTGTCCGGACATGGTAGGACCAGTGGTGACCTGTTCCACACACCACCTGACACATCATAGCTTTCCACCCGTGTGACTGCTTCTCGCCAATGCTCCCCAGCTACTCTATACTCCACCTTAAACTCGCATTGTCTGTAACAAAGCAAATCCCTATGTCGCCACTCTACAGAAGCTTCCGATATTGTATATTTCACTTGCAAGTTGTACACTGGATCTATTTTAAATATATTCTTGATTTTTATTGAGAATGTTTGGTTTTCGCAATATACCTCATTGCAAACTTCTAATTTTAAGGGTATGTGTTCTGTAATAGGACTAAAAGCATAGGCGTCGTCTATTGCGTTGTTCCAAGCCCGCTGACAGCCTCCGTGATTGTTGCCAGACATATCTGTACACAGCAGCTGGTCCATGTAAAATAGCTTAAAAGTATTTCTTCCGCTCAAAGATGTCCATGTACACTCTAATTTGCGACGAAGATGTAACTCGCACTGAAATTCTTGAGCCTCAGGCGAATAATCCACAATTACGTCAAAGAACTTGATCATATCATCCTTTCGACATAAATATCTCATTCCTTCTGTCTCATTCACTGCAAACACAGTCTCATTGATGACTTTAATTTGTAGTTCTTTAAGATCGTCTGAAAATAATTCAAGTGATAGTGATTCAAGGTCATTTGCTGAGCAGGAGACATCGTATTCTTCACCGCGAGGAACGAAGTACAGAGTTTTATGGGAGTACTTTGTTGAGCGAACATTTGGGGATGTCACTTTAATCGCTGGGTACACAGTGATCATCAAAGACTGCGTATGACCGGTGCTATTATCTGTGCAGTCATATTTATGCTTGCCTACTACCAGCTTCTTTATCAACACCTGGATTGTCGTAGAGTTGTATGCTTCCGACGGTAACTGCTCAGTTTGGTTATCAAAGGCGAGGTAGGCAGCGTGACTTGCAGTACATAATACTGTGATATCTTCTCCGTAAGAGGAAGCTAAATGTATGTTATCGTCGTAAGATTTGTAGCTGACAGTGTTGTGAGTTCTTGCGACGATGGTTGGGCCGGCGTCGGCGCGCGCGCCGCCCGGAGCCGACAGCGCCGCCGCGGTCAGAAGCGAAAGTATGATCTTCATCATAAATGCAACCCTGCAAACAAATACATTTATGGGTAAGGAGAGGAATCCTCAAGAGATGTTTAAGGGTGATTGTTCGGGCGTTTGAACCGTTCTTATTAGATACTCTGTCCAGATTTCTGTAGAAGTGCCTGCATTATATAAAGTAGGTTTTCGTTGTCCTTTAGCCAGCCCAGCTGTCTACCAGTAAACCAAAAATAACACAAATTGTGTGATCATTTCTACAGAAATCTGGACAGAGTAATAAAAACGGTTCAAACGCCCGAATAATCACCCTTAACTTCGACTGATATTTAGGGTAAGTATCATATTTTGTACATCAGTGTTAAGAAACTTATACAAATTAAAGCTGTGGTTCGGGAAGATAACTTTTTTTATGATAAAGGTGGCAAACGAACAGACGGATTGCCTGATGGTAAGCAATTACCGTCGCCCATAGGCACCCGCAACACCAGGCAGGGCGCGTTGCCGGCCTTTAAAATGAGAGTACGCTCTATTCTTGAGGGTCGTATCGGTAAACTAAATATATTTTTACGAGTTTTTGCAATGTAACTAACTTGCAATGTAAGTATGTATAAAATCTTGCAGCAGATATCTTTGGTATATCTTTAACCAAAGATATCTGCGTCAAAGCTGAATCGATTGAGTTGAAGATCGTGCAAAAAAGTACATTCATAATATTTTTTTTTACAGAAACTTATTAACTGACCTGACAAGTGTCCAATCGCGCAGATCACTGGGGACTGCAGTCAGACGCATCGGGAATTATCTGTGTCCATTGTGGCTTTACCGATATCACGGCGGCCATCTTGCATCCATACATTTTAACAAGGAAAAAACAAGCTTAATTACAGGGCAGAATCCGTGTGCAAGGTTAAGCGAGTCGAATCCTGGAGTCGAATACTCGATGTTTATTTTACCAATAAAATTCATTTTAGGCTTAAACGAAGTAAGTATGCGCTAGAGTTTGAACACGCGTATTTCTCCTCTTATACAACGACGGTGGCAAACATGCATACGGCTTAATGGTAAGCAGGTACGGTAGAGTATGGACGCCTGCAACTCCAGAGGATTCACATGCACGTTGCCTACCCTTTAAGAATCTATACACTCCTTTTTTGAAGAACATGTATGCTCAAGCAGGACAGAAAATACAAATAGAACTAATTTAAAGAAACATTTTTTTATCGCTAGGCATATGGACGACCGTTGGGTCTTGAATAGTAGTTTATGTATATCTGTGCATAATGAAGGGCATTACAACAAGAGCGTGGGTTAATAATATCACACGATTGTTGTAATGCTTAATTATGTATAGTTGCATACACTACTTTATCTACACACATATCATAAGTGTTTTAAGATGGGTTAAGGAACCGTAGGGACATGACCTGCATTATTACTAGTGTTACTTGAAACATTAAAAAGTCAACGAACAAAACAAATGACAGCTTAGAATGGCGGCGTTGCGTATTTCGTATCTCAGTCAAATTTTTTTTTAAACCATAGACAAGCGAATGAACTCCCTATTCTATTGTACTCGAATTCAAATGTCGTTCGATTTATATTAAAAAAACATAAGGAATTGGCGTTTCGTATCAATGACTGTTTTAATATCTATAGATACTAGAATAGAAACCCCACTTGAATTTGACAGCTGTTCCAAATTTGAACTCATAACCTACAGATTTTAGTAGGTAATGTTAACATTACATCTCCATTCATTTCTGATGGTTGGTAATGCTGGTCATTGCCTACGGTTTCTGGACGCATTTTAGAGCACTTATGATATGTACGTAGATAATAGTAGATGGTTCGACAAGGGGCTAAAGTAGGCCATAGTACCAAGAGATGGTTATTTTCCCGAACGTCGTGAGGGAAAATTGTTCGAGGGGTAATATGGCGTTTAGACCCGAGTTATGCATACTAGTTTTCACTTCGATTGCGAGAAAATAAAAAAAAATAACATTTCAACAATTAACAAATACAATTTTATTCGCCCGCAATGAATTCTGAGTCAAAAATGTTTAATTTGGCAGTCTTTGTATATTTTCACTGCTTTGATACAGATAGGATATATCTACGCCATGAATAAATGCCATAGACAACGTATAATTGGGGCTTCAAAGAGTTTGCCAACGATAAAAAAAAAATGCTTGTGAAGTAGTAACTAGCACCTAATGCTTTGAGAATTTGATTGCGTTTCCTCATTGGTCGATTTTAATATTGCGGTATTCTGATTGGTTGATACTTTGTATAAAGTTTTGTTTATTGATTTCACATTTTTAAACAGCGGCGCTACCGCGAACAACGATATTCGTCAATTTCGGACGATTGTCTCTGTCACTCTCATGACGCCTTAATTGGAGTAAATGAGAAAGATGCCCGAAATATACGAACTTCGATGTTCGCGGTACCGCTCCAGTATTCGCACCAAAAAAGAATCTAGAGTTGCGATTAACTTCGATATGTGTCGTGATTGGTGGATTTAATACGATGAAGTGTTCTGGTTGGTCGATTTAAAACGTTTTGTTAATCATAAATATGTATACATATTTTCCCAAGAGGCTAAATATAGTACTTTAGTCCGCCTTGGCAAGCATAATACTCGTATGACACACTTTTAGAGCATGAGAAGTGAAAAATAATGATTGTAGCCTAGTGGTTGTTACTTTTATGTGTTATTTTTATTGTTATACACTGTTATTTAGATTATAGGTACTGTTTTTTACTATGTCATATTTATTGCACTGTTGCTTTACTTATGCTCTTGTTACATTTTTTTACTAAATATTAATTATTCTGTCGTTGTGGTTTAAGGTCTTATAGGCCCGGACCAAGACTCATTACATAGTGGTTGCATTGCTAGCTTACTTTAAACAACCGACCGCCCTGACCTAGTGGGTAGTGACCCTGCCTATGAAGCCGATGGTCCTGGGTTCGATTCCCAGTCAGGGCATTTACTTGTGATGAGCACAGATATTTGTTCCTGAGTCATGGGTGTTTCCTATGTATTTAAGTATTTATATGTTACTATCTATTATATATAGGTATCGTCGTCTAGTACCTACAACACAAGCCTTACTGAGCTTACCGTAGGGCTAGGTCGATTTGTGTCAGATTGTCCGGAAATATTTGTTATTTGTTTGTTATTTGTTATTTAAACAGGTTCTTAACTTTTAGTGACACAACAGTTAACAAATGCAGTCGATCTGTGTTAATGTTAAGTACTATTACAGTTAAACTTACTTGTTTTATCGTATACAATAATAATAAATGCATGCCATCACATCCACAGCGCAGGTTTCATCGTTCTATAGAAAATGCATCCACAGGTCAAGCTTAATTAATTACATTAAAACAAAAGTCATCCGTAACACGCATTGTCAAAAAAAACGGTTAAAACTTTTTTTTTTTATGACACAAGGTGGCAAACGAGCAGACGGATTGCCTGATGGTAAGCAATTACCGTCGCCCATGGGCACCCGCAACACCAAGGGAGTCACAAGCGCGTTGCCGACCTTTAAAGGGTGTTGGAGCTCTGGGAACCTTACTCACCATCAGGAACACAACACTACATACCTGAAAGGTAGCAGTGCTATTATGGCTGTGGTCTTCTGTAAGGAGGAGGTACTTCCCCAGTTGGGCTTCTCCAGACTCAAGCGTGATGGTACTTCGCTGTGCCCTACCTCTCATTGTTGGACGTAGTTTAAGGACATACCCGGATCCAAAAAGTAGTCCGGGTCCGGGACTAAAATCACGGAAATAAACCCCAGTGTAAACTGGCCTGGTGCACCGTGTAACTAGCCGGCGCAAACGTCACAAATATACTGGCCGGATTTCCGCGTTGTATGACCAGTTAAATGCGCTGAACCAGCGAACCAGCCTTAGCATCACCACCCAACAATAGTTATTTGTTATACAAGGGTGCAAAATTGTATTTCAACTGCGAGTGTGGGATTGAAACTCGAGCAAGCGGATGGATTCTATAGTTTAACCACGAGCAAAGCGAGTGGTTTTAAAATAGAATCCTGAGCGTAGCGAGTGTACACGAGAATTAAATTACAATTGCACCCGTGTGTAACACAAAATTTTTCCCCTCACTACAGCGAGGAAAGTGAAACATGCAAAAAAACGTTTTGAAATCGCATTGACTTTTTCTTTGCGTTTAGATACATTCAACATTTTTACAAAAGGTGCCTTTAGCTTAGCTTAGCTTGTGGTGGCCAGTACGATTTTCGAATGTTCTAATTCAATTTTCAACTCGGTGCGTTAGCGAGGCTCGCCCGCGCCCGGGGGCAAGTGAGCTGTACTTCTCGAATTTAGACTTTAAAACCATAGCAATAAGAGCTATGAGAAATCAACTTACTTTAATCACTAGTGGATAAAATGCGTTTTTACCCTCTCGTATTAAAGGATAAACAAGCGCTTTACGAGCTAGTGAGGGGAAAATAGTATTGTGGGACGAAGGAACTATACCGACGGATGTACAGCTGGGTCCGTCGTAACCTAATTTACAGCTTCTGCGGTACGGTGCAATAATTAATTCCGCCATCTCCGTTCCACCACCGGACGCCCAGGCTTTTGGACCCGGGTATGTCCTTAAACTACGTCCAACAATGAGAGGTAGGGCACAGCGATGACCATCACGCTTGAATCTGGGGCAGCCCAACTGGGGAAGTACCTCCTCCTTACAGAAGACCACAGCCATAATAGCACTGCTACCTTTCAGGTATGTAGTGTTGTCTTCCTGATGGTGAGTAAGGTTCCCAGAGCTCCAACCCCCCTTAAAGGTCGGCAACGCGCTTGTGACTCCCCTGGTGTTACGGGTGCCTATGGGCGACGGTAATTGCTTACCATCAGGCAATCCGTCTGCTCGTTTGCCACCTTTGTCATAAAAAAAGGCTAGGGGAGCGGTTTCATCCTTACGTTGTGAATATTCCATTCATTCGCACGAAGCGGTTCGCTTCTACCTTCCTAATGCGGACTGCTAAGGATTGGGATTCGCTCCCTTCGTCTGTATTCCCGGAAATATATCGGTGCCTGGCGTGTTGAACTTGATAACTCGAATAACACGATTTTTCTTTAATCGTCGCAATAGCTTTCTTAAATATTCTTTTAGTAGGTAAAAAATTGACAACTCGATATCTACGTAACTTGTAGAGATATTGCCTGTGGTAGTATATGAATATGTCCACATTTTGTGTATTTTATTTCACTAATCGAGATATCTACGCGATAGGTTACAATAGTAGTTTATGTATCTGTGCATAATGAAGGGCATTACAAGAGGCGTGTGGGTTTATGAAACGAGCCGAAGGCGAGTTTCATAATAATATCACACGATTGTTCTGTCAAAGTTTCGCGCGTTTAGTAACCAAAATAATTGTATAGTAAGTGAATATTTTTTTTGAGTATTAGGTGATTAAAGTGTTTGTTGGTTGTAATTAGTTGTAAAGTGTTTGTATTGAAAGAAATAAAGTGAGCACTGAGGAAAAGGTGAGTTACGTTCATTAAATTATTATATTCTAAAATAATCTAACAGAATAGGCATAGCCATCCAGCGGGGGAATGTAGCCAGCCTTATGGGCACTCTTCCGCAAGGGACAGACTTAGGGGACTTAGGTTAGTTTATTTTTTCTTTTTTTAGTTTAATTAATTATGTAATCTTTGTGTAAATAAATAAAAAATACTATAGGCATGTATTAACTCAAAGAAACCATGTGTTTTAAATTTCGCGCCATTTGAACCGAGCTATTTTCACGTACCATAAATTAGTCAAATAAAGTGACTTTTAAGGGCGAGTTATATAATGTTGTTGTTGGCTATTTGGTGTTTATTTTCGTTTGGTATATTACATATAAAACATATACATACATACTTAATCATATTCTTCATGATCGATAAACACGTTTAAGATTTATATGAAAAAGGGTTTACGGCCATGTGGATCCTCTTGAGTTGCAGGCGTCCATAGGCTACAGCTGATAAGGTGACAGCTGTCAGCTGACAATAAACATTGGTCTATGTGTATTTAATCTATATTATAATAGTTAAAGTGACTATTTAAGTGCAAGGACAAGTTTTTTTGACAAGTACCAGTGTAATTGTGCACGGAAAGTGATCGCGAGTGTAGCTAATATCGAACAAAAATACTGTGAACAGTTTACTTCCACTCAATAACAATAACATTTTGTGCGCCCTACGAATATAATTTGTATTCAAAAGTTCAGCAGTTACATGAGACTGACACTCTTATAGATAACGAACAATTGAGATTTTCCCATTTCAGTTTAAACACGTTATATAAGTTAAAACAAATACTGTTGGATACCGTTAAAAATTCAAAGGAGACATGTAAACAAACGACAGCTGACCGCAGACAAAACAAACCCAACTTAATAACGTAAGTGACACGATCTGCATGGCGCTTACGACCTTTATAACAACGCGTGTACTGATGAACGAGAAATTAACCGATATTGCCGTATGCGACGCACGATACTGACAGCGGTCCGAATTGGACGTTTCTAAAGGGTGGTCCGAATTGGATATTATAACAGACAAATAAAGCAAACCAAATAACATAACGTATATCTATTATCGGAACGAACTGGGCCAAAAGCCGTAAGATGCCACCACAGGTCTGTTGTAATAAATGCGGCTCAAAAGTTGACATAAAAAATACTATACTATGCTCATTATGTAAGAAAAGGTATGAATTTGATTGCGCTGGATATTCCGAGAATCTGTATCGGTTGTTAAGTAAAGAGTCAAAAAATGCATGGAAATGTAAATCGTGCAAGCTACCAAAAAAAGATAGCAAACAGGCAAATAGACTGACCAAAATCGCACTGAGAAGAAGAGCAAAACAAAATGATAACATCGCGTCTGAATCTTCGAAACCTTTACCGCCAGGTGTTTCCCCTAGCATTAACTTGCAGGAGTCTAGTTTGCCTGAAGCGAATATTGAAGTTAATATCACGCCACATAAAATGGATTTTACTTTGCCCTTAGAAAACAGCGACCTTAACGAGAGAACATCAGAGGAAAGCCTAACTGTAGCAACTTCGTCACCCATAGAAAAAGAAACCTCGAACGAATCCAAAGATCAAAGTGATTTGCAACCAACATCTCAAGAGAAATACGATGCCGGGAAAATTTTGGATTCCCTATATTCCCTTAATAACACCGATTTCGAGCAATTAACCTCTTCACTTGACTCATTATCACCGACGAGTATTCTGTGTAAAAGCGCAGATGGCATCATTCGCGAGACATGCTCACAGAACCACGAACTATTTGAAAAGATCTCTACACTTGAAATAGCATTGGCGAGTACGGAAAGTGAGCTTGAAAATAAAATCATTGAAAATAATATACTACAGAGAAAAGTGGACAAGCTTACCCTAGAAGCCAAAGTACTTCAATCACTATGCTCTTCGCCATCGGTAGAAAATAAAGCAGGGTCAAGAAAAAAACATAGGCAGTCAATATTGAATAATAATAACTCACCAACTCGATCCCCCCTGGCTAACAAAATCGACAAAGGTATGGACTTCAACAAACATTTTATAAATTTACAGCTGAAAATAGCAACCCTGGAAAGTTTGCTTAAAAAAGTGGAAAAGGAGGTAACAGGTATTACAAATAGATTAGAAAATATAATGGCAGAACCTGGTCAGCCCCAGATTAAACACAATTCTAATTGTATAAACCACGAAGGCATACTTCCAACCTCTAACTCTATGCTAGACGTTAGACGTGGCTCTACGGTCACACAAGGAGAACCATCTTCATCACTACAACATTCGAAGCTGTGTGTGATTAGCAACCACTCTAATTACATGTTACAACTGATAAAGCAGTCATTTTCCAGTGAAAACTTGTGTGTCTACCTGACTCCCGGAGCGGGAACGCGTGAACTTTTTTATAACCTTCAAACCAAACTTCATGATTTTACCTTAAAGGACTTTTGTATTATAAACATTGGCGATAAGGACTTTAAGAATAGTGTTAATTATCATAGTCTAGTAAGGTATATACAAGAACAGCTGAGCGCTGTGCAACACACAAATATTATAATATGTTTGCCTACATTTAAAACTTCGTCAAACCTGTTCATTAAACGCGTTGAGATATTCAATAACCTGCTCTACAGGGATAATTTGGAACATAACTATAGCCATATCTTGGACTCCAATCTAAATTTGACATACGATAGTTATATGTTCTCTCATCTAGGTAACCTAAATCGACGGGGATTTCTTACTATTTTTTACGATTTAATTGAACTTCTTAATTCATTTAATGTAGTCCCTCTCGAAGATGAAGAAAAGGAGGATCGTCACCAGTTTTTTCGAGACAACGAGCTCATATAGTTTTACCGTCATGCATCAGAATATACAGGGTGTCCTAAACAAGTTAGACTATTTAGAATTTACTTTGAATGAACTGCACAAAAATGATATGTATCCTAAAGTACTTTGCCTCACCGAAACCTTTATAAAAAAAGGAACCGAAAGTAACCTTAATCTCACAGGGTATCGACTTGCATGCCATTACTCTAGAACAATGCAGAAGAGAGGCGGTTCATGTATCTTAATACAATATAATCTTAAATTTAAACCGTTGCAAATCTGTAAGGATCTCGCTATAACAAATATATTTGAATGCTGTGGCATTGAAATCACAGATATGAAACTTGTTGTAATAAATATATATCGCGTCCCTAAATATAATTACGAAATACCATTCCTAGAACAACTACAAAAAATCTTGCACTATATAACTACAAAAAAGAAGAAATATAAGGTCATTTTGTGTGGAGATTGGAATTTTAATACTCTAAAAATGGACAAGCATACTTCTGAGTTAATAACTTTGTTAAATAATTATGATATGACAACACACATAACAATCCCAACAAAAGGCAACTCGTGCATTGACCAAATCGTGAGTAACATGAAAAAAGTTACACCAGACGTACTTCCGTTAGCCCTTTCTGACCACGAAACAGCTCAATTTATTACCATCAAATTGACCACTACCGCTCAACGAAAGCCGTATTACGTCGTTAAAAGAGATTACAGTTCGGAAAACATGGCCAAATTTAAAAACTGTATGTCATCCTTGTCATTTGTACAAGTTTTTAGCGAAACGGATACTGATGCAGCTATTCGAAACCGCCACGATCTGTTAGTTTTATTTAATGATTTATGTTTCCCGCTAGTTCGAATAAAAGTTAAAAAGACGCCAAGTAACAATAACAAATACCTAACGCGTGGTTTACGGCGATCATGCATTATAAAGAGAAAACTGTACTTGAAATATATCCAAGAGCCGGCTAACAAAGCATATAATAAACATAAATACGCTAACTATACAAAAGTGCTCCGAAAGTGTATACATAAAGCACAACAATTACACAATTATAGAGTGATAAATCTAGCAAAAAGTAAATCAAAGGCGACGTGGCAAATTATTAACGGCCGTACTTTTACCGAATGTCATTTTATTGATTGTGTAGAAATAAATAAGATCAAGTACACAGATCCTAAACAAATAGTTCATCTTTTTAATGATTTTTTTATTAATCTCACTAACACGCCGGCCAGAAATAGTAAACATCAAAATCAACCATGCTTAGAAATTCCTGAGAATGAAAAAACCATATTTCTAAAACCATACGATCACCATGCCATATACAAAATGATAATGTCCCTAAAGGATAGTAATGCAGTAGGTGTGGACAATGTAGCAACTAATGTATTAAAATGCTGTGCGAACGAGATTGCTTTACCACTTGCACACATTGTAAACCTGTCATTTGAGCAAGGTAAGTTTCCAACTAATCTTAAGCGCTCCATTGTTAAGCCAATATACAAAAAATTGGACAAAACCCTCATGGACAACTACAGGCCTATAACTATCATACCGGTTATCTCTAAAATCCTAGAGAAAGCTATGCACAAACGTCTATTAGATTTCCTGGCATCTTGCTCGATACTAAATGACCAGCAGTTTGGTTTTCGGAAAGGGAGCTCGACTATACTGGCATGCTTTAATCTTGTGAAATCAGTAACGGAATCAATAAATAATAAAACTCCTGTGGCAGCTGTGTTTCTAGACTTAAGCAAAGCGTTTGATTTTGTATCACACCCGGTACTGCTACGAAAAATAGAAAAGTGTGGCCTAAGAGGGAACGCACTAAACTGGATACGAAGCTACCTCTTTGAAAGAGAGCAATGTACAGAAATCCAACGCATTGTTAACAATGAGCTAGTATCTGTGCGGTCTGAATTTAAATATAACCGCTGTGGAGTGCCGCAGGGGAGTGTGCTGGGTCCATTACTTTTCTCTTATATATAAACGATTTACCTAACCATGTGCAACATAACTGCATAATGTTTGCCGACGACACTACCTTAATAGTAAAATCTGATAATTCCAGTAATTTGAATAAAAATATAAATGACTCTTTAATTAATGTAATTAACTGGCTTGACAATAATAATTTAAAATTAAATATTAATAAGACATGCGTAATGCAATTTAGGACATATAGAAATACGGACATTAACTTAAATATTCAATATGAAAATGATAATGTAAAAGAAGAAGAATCAACTATGTTTTTAGGCATACAGATAGATAAATTCTGCAATTGGAAAAACCATGTTGGTAATGTATGTAAAAAACTTGACAAATTCGTTTTTGCCCTAAGAAGACTTAGCAATACCTCATCTAAAAATGTAGCCCTAACAGCATATCATGGACACGTCTCCTCTATCTTGAGCTATGGCTTATTGATCTGGGGCAACTCCGTGGATTTTCATAAAGCATTTTTTTTTTTTTTTTTTATAAAAGACTGACCAGCGTTTGACCTCAGTCGCACCTGATGGAAAGTGACGACGAGGTCGAGGGTGTAGCACGCTGGTTCAGTAACAGCCTATTCACTCTTGCCTTGAAAAGACCCAAATTATATCTTACCGGGAATACAGACGAAGGGAGCGAATTCCATTCCTTAGCAGTCCGCATTAGGAAGGTAGAAGCGAATCGCTTCGTGCGAATGAATGGAATATTCACAACGTAAGGATGAAACCGCTCCCCTCGTCTGGACGTCCGGTGGAGGAACGGAGATGGCGGAATTAAATCGTGCAGTTCCTGTGCACACTCTCCAAAATGTATCCTGTAAAACACAGACAAACTAGCAACCCTGCGACGGTGCTCAAGGCTTTGTAACCATTCTTGGTTCAAAGAAAATGTATACGCGCTGTCTGCAATGTCCACTATTTAGAACCATGCAGACCTTTATTTAAAACAACGAAGGTCCTTCCTTTACCTTGCATGTATATATTACAAGCATCCCTGTTTGTAAGGGAACACCCTGAGTATTTTGATACAAATAGTACCTTTTATCCTAGATCCACCAGACGGAAAAACCAAATATTCTTACCTAGAGCAAGAAAGGATGTATTTAAAAGTAATGTGTATTCGATGGTAATTGTAATCTATAACAAATTACCAAAATGTATACTGGATACGCAGCCAAGATTTTTTAAAAACGTTCTTTATAAGTGGCTATTACTAAAATGTTATTACTCGGTTCAAGAATTTATGTCTGACGAGAATCAATGATTATAGGATATTCTTTCTTTTAATATATTAAGGCAAGTAACCAGGATAACAATTGATTATATATACCTAATGCTGACCACAATAGCAACGATAATTGTGTTATTTAATAATTATTTAAACTTATTTTTAAACTAATAATTCTGAAGTAGACATTGTAAATAAATGGTGATATGACATATGATATATAATAATATTTTTCTGACGTATTGTACATAATATGCTTGCTGCTTGTCCTCTAATACTTCTTATTGCATGCCTAATATATGGTAGAACATAAGGAAAACTATTTATAATAAGACCACTAATATGTAAAACTATGTTCTGGCAATAAATGAATTATGAATTATAAAAAAACCTGTTCAGAGCCATGCGCCTGATACTCACTAGTATACCTATATAAGTTTTAGTAAATTATTTAATTGTTTTCATTTTAAACAACATTCAATCCTAACTAGATGGCTGTGTTTTTGTTTGTTTATATTTTTTTTTGTAAATTACGAACAAAAGGTCCACATACATGACATTTTAGGAAACTAGGGTATCATATTTATAACGAGATGCAATATTAAGATTAAATTTAGGCTGAAAGTCTACAAGTCGGGTAAACGGCCGAAAACTTATCCTCGTACTCTGTACTCTATTCAGGTTTCCTCTTTTTTTTTGTTTGTCCATTGAAATTTCAAGATTAACGAACTATGATCCCGATCCTTACCTCGATGTGAATAATCTAGTTAGAATGAAGGATAGCCATTAATTCCACAAGTTTGTTGTAATTTTTTGTTGTAAAAATGCTACATAATTTTTTTGAGTTTTATATGTGAACACAAGTCGTTTTTATTTATTTTTTCCTAAGTAGGTAGTACAAAAAGAGTGGTTACGTTTCCGAAATATGAAAATCTCTTAATAAACATTTTAATTTCATTTACAGTATTTTTAATCAAAAAAATTTAAGTGTCATTATTATTGATACCCTATTCTATGGTGAATAATTTGATAAGTCATGGGTGAACATGTTGATAAGTCAAATATTATGAATAATAAGCTAACAACAAATATATGCATAACCAAATTGGAAAAACCACATAAAATGACCCTTAAATCAATTTAAATATTTCAATTCCAGTGAAAAACTGATTTTTGGGAATTAAATTAAACAATGTTTTCACTAGTTTGAGCACTAATGTATGGGGAATAAGTTGATAAGTCTCTGGGGACTATGTTGATATGTCTAATGTCTTACAAAGTAAGCAGATTTAAGGAAAATACGTACAATAAAATGAAAGATCGCGTAAATTTATCCATAAATCAAGCTAAAAAGACGAGTTAAAGATACAAACGGATTTTGGAGAAAATGTCAAACTTTAAAATCGCTGCCCTGTAAAATTGCCATTTTAGAGTTATCAAGTTCTTTACGCCATGCACCGATATAATTTAGGTGCAAGGCAAGAGTGAATAGGCTGTTACTGAACCAACGTGCTACACCCTCAACCTCGTCGACACTTACACCAGGTGTGACTGAGGTCAAACGCTGGTCAGTCTTGTAAAAAAAGCGTGGTGACTATAGTAAGTATCCCCCAAGATGATACAAGTCATATTTGAGGGAGGCCTATGCCCAGCAGTGGGCGGCTTACTAAAATGAGGATGATGATGTGGAATTGGGTTAGTAACAAGCAGAGATTAGATTTAAACATTTCGTTTGATATATACATTTTATTTAATTGTTTAAGCTGACTGTACCTACTAATAAAGCAACACTCGGCTTGAGTCTTGACTCGGCTTGAAAAGGGTACCAGAGCTTAGAAACAAGTCGCTTAGTGCGATATAAATACACATATGTTCATCAGTTTGTAACTTAGTAGTAGTAACATGACTCACAACAGTTTCAATTATATTAACTTTAGCGTTGTCGCTCTAACACACATACTGTCTTACTCATATTCTGTTACCCGAATGATACGTCATGTGACTTATATTCTACAATTTTAAAATTAACTTAATAATAATAACATTATGGAAACAATACGTTTTGGTTAAAAGCTAAATTCTTAACTATAATTGTGTTATAATAATAATATTATACAAATCGAAAGAAAAATAGAAGAATTTGACTCGGAGCGGGACTCGAACCCACAACCACTGGATCACTAGCCCAGTGCACTTTCAATTGTGCTATCCGAGTACCGCTTAGACTTGACAAATTTCTCTATCTTATCCTTCGTGGTATACGTCATCATGGGTGACGTGTAGTCACATCTACCGTCAGCGTATTGAACACTTAACGGCACTTTTTTTCTTTCGATTTAAATATCGAAGATATTCGCTAGCAGACGTTTCTGCATAATAAAAAATGTTATACAACTTAAAATAGTGGACGTAAGTAAAATCACTGATCGTCTATTAAGCACATTTTAAAGCTAAAATGGTCGTTCACACGACAATCTACATAATTTGTACGAAATATATGAAACTCTTAAAAAAAAAATTGTGGTAGTCCAATACTTGTTGAACTCAGGTATACTAATACTTACTATCAAGAAAAATACGAATAACTTTGGCAAATTAGTGTCCAATTTAATTGTATAGGTATCAGAATCTCGATATGCCTGGATTTGAGTGTAAGAATATGATTGTTTTTATGGTTATATAGGGTAAATCGCCAGTTACTGGCCACCTTTCAATAACTGGCCACCTTATACTGAAAATGAATTCTGTTTACCTATAAATATAACACATTATCAAATGGGGTTTCAATTACTGGCCACCCTTCAATTACTGGCCACCTTATACTTAAATGAATTCTGTTTATAGGTAAAGTTATGTGGTCAGTATATGGTGGCCAGTTATTGAAAGGTGGCCAGTAACTGGCGATTTACCCTACACTCTTTTATGTCCGCTTAACGAGTTTTGTTAAAGTTTTGCACCCATAGTGCCGATCAATGTTAATGACGCTTCAATACTAATGTGACACTTTGCAACGTAAGCCCCAAGCGCCATACCATAAGGTACCTTTCCATGTGGACTACCACAAATGTAGACTTATGAAATTCCCTTTTATATTGAGCCTCAATGCCAAGTGAACACGCAATGGCTGATTAGCAGGTATCCGCTGGCGACGGCCAGGTGTCCAATCATGATGGGGAAGCCGACCTTGAAGAACTGCACGAAGGTGAACTTGTACCCGTGTTGCTCCGCCACTCCCGCGCACACCACGTTCGCGCTTGCGCCGATTAGAGTGCCGTTACCTGAAGCGAGGAATTATCGGATTATCGGCTTTTTTTATGACAATGGAGCCAGCAGACATATTGCCTGGGCACTATTTCACCTAACAACCCCCCTTAAAGGTCGGCAACGCGCTTGTGACTCCCCTGGTGTTGCGGGTGCCCATGGGCGACGGTAATTGCTTACCATCAGGCAATCCGTCTGCTCGTTTGCCACCTTATGTCATAAAAAAAAAAACTGACAGGTGCGATGTATGTCAGCACCATTGGCTACGGAGACTTTCTTCTCTCTATGTTTGTTTGCCACCAATGTGACGATTAAAACAACTTCATATATTATCTACAATAACGACTTTTGGAGGCTTTTGACAATTGTCACGAGAAATTCCGACAGTGGAAAAATATCAAACGTTCTTCTGAGGATCGTGACAATTGTCAAGAGCTCTTCACCAGACTACTACCTATTTATTGAAGATAATATAATAAAATTGAAAGGTATTTTTTATAAACAATGGAAACATACAATTTTAGAAATAACGGTGACGGCAAATCAGCATAGCGCTTTTCATTGCCCTTTGGGCGACTTTAGCCTTCTTATGAGGTTCATAGTAAGCGACCATGTTTCAGTACCACATGTCCATATGTGTAATTTTACACCTTACCTCTCACTTATTCATTGGTTTAAAGGGCAAAGGCATCAATGTCGACTCTTTAAGCTGATAGGCACCAATCATGGACACTTAGTTCTTAATTCAAAAACCAAACTTTGGTGGGATTGTGAAGTTGACCGTAAAAAGATTGTCAGTGCCCACAGACTTCGTTTTTTTTTTTATGACATAGGCGGAAAACGAGCAGACGGATTGCCTGGTGGTAAGCAATTACCGTCGCCCATAGGCACCCGCCGTGCCGTGGGGTGACCGGCCTTAGATGGCCGTGGGGTGACCGGCCTTAGAATTGTCCCCCACCATATCTTCCCGTGGTTGCAGTAAGAGCCTGCTAAGGGAATACACCGGGAGATGGGCAGCAGCATCTCCTAAAATAAAATACCAATTGAATAAAAAAACTGCGCGCGCCCACCCGCCTGCCAAGCGTGGCGCGTATGGCAAACCCCCCCCCCCAATGAAAAGTCGAAAAAAGCCACGGCCCCGAGGTTCCGGCGACCTCCGGTGCTCTGGCTATTGTGGTAGCGATAGCGGTCAGAGCATTCGCGGGGTCAGAGGTGCTAAGAATCTCCGGAAGAGATCCGGCTACCCACCCCGACGACCACTGGCCCTGGTAACACACAACATACGCACTATGAGGACTGACGAAAAGATCTGCGAGCTGGAAGAGGAACTGAGCAGGTTACACTGGGACATTGTAGGGTTATCTGAAGTCCGTAGAGAGGGGGAGGACACCATAATCCTGAAGTCTGGTAACTTGCTCTACCACCGGGAGGACGACCAACAGTCCCAAGGTGGTGTCGGGTTTCTCGTTCACAAGTCCCTCGTAAACAACATAAAAGCCATCGACAGTGTGTCGAGCAGGGTGGTATACCTAATACTCAGAATATCCAAAAGATATTCGCTGAAGGTCATTCAGGTATACGCACCGACCTCGTCACACTCCGATGAGGAAGTAGATGCTATGTATGAGGACGTAAGTAGGGCCATACATACTTCGAAAACCTACTTCACTGTTGTTATGGGGGACTTCAACGCTAAGCTGGGCAAGAGAAGCGATGATGAGCTGAGAGTGGGGCAATTTGGGTATGGGCAGCGGAACCCTAGGGGCCAGAGGCTGGCCGAGTTTCTGGAGAGAGAGGAACTCTTCATGATGAACTCTTTCTTCCAGAAAATGGACATGGATGAGTCCGGACGGTTCCACGAGAAATGAGATAGACTTCATCATGACCGACATGATGTCTCTGTGATCAACAAGGTAAAGACCGGTAGTGATCACCGAATCGTAAGAGCGTCACTGAATATCAATGTTAGACTTGAAAGGTCCAGCCTGATGAAGTCTACCCTCCGACCTACTCGAGCCCATATTCAAAACCCCGAGAGCTTTCAACTTGAGCTCTGTAATCGCTTTGCCTGCCTAGAGAACTTAGCTTCAGTGGACGAGATCAACAACGGGCTAGTGGAAACTGTCCACACAGTAGGGTCTAAGTTTTTTAGACCCCGCCGTAAGGATAGACCTCAGAAACTAACCGAGCGAACCTTAAACCTCATGGCTGAACGACGCTCTCTACAGCTGCAGTCTCCCGATGACGCGGAGTCATTTAGGCAGCTCAATAGACGTATATCTAAGTCCTTGCGACATGATCTGCGTCTCTTTAATACTAACCGTATTAAAGAGACTATTGAGCGAAACCAAGGCTCCAAAGTGTTCGTAAAGGATAAGTCTATTGGGCAAAGCCAGCTGACAAAGCTGAAACGGGAAGATGGCAGCATAGCGTCGACCAAAGCAGAGGTTTTAGGCGAGATTGAGAGGTTCTATGGACAGTTATACACTTCGGTCGCAAAGCCCGTTGACAGCTTGGTAGGAGATCCAAGAGCCAAGCTGTCCCGACATTACACCGAAGATATCCCGGACATCAGTCTGTACGAGATTAGGATGGCCCTAAAACAGCTTAAGAACAACAAGGCGCCGGGCGAAGACGGAATCACTTCAGAGCTTCTGAGAGCGGGTGGAATACCGGTACTTAAAATCCTCCAGAAGCTCTTTAGCTCCGTTTTGTCCGAGGGCAAAACGCCTGAAACATGGAACAGAGGCGAGGTGGTGCTGTTCTTCAAAAAGGTGACAATAGCCTATTGAAGAACTACAGACCCATCACGCTTCTGAGCCATGTCTATAAGCTGTTTTCCAGGGTTATCACGAATCGTCTCGAACACAGACTCGATGACTTCCAGCCTCCCGAACAAGCCGGTTTCCGAAAAGGCTATAGTACCATAGACCACATCCATACGCTGCGGCAAGTTATACAGAAGACCGAAGAGTATAACTTACCATTATGCCTAGCGTTTGTGGACTATGAGAAAGCCTTCGATTCGGTGGAAACATGGGCGGTGCTTGAGTCTCTTCAGCGATGCCACATTGACTATCGGTACATCGAAGTGTTGAAGTGTTTGTATAGTAACGCCACCATGTCAGTCCGAGTACAGGAGCAGAGCACGAAGGCGATTCCATTGCGAAGAGGCGTAAGGCAGGGAGACGTGATCTCTCCAAAACTGTTTACTGCCGTAATGGAAGACGCCTTCAAGCTCCTGGAATGGCAAGGGCGTGGCATCAACATCAACGGCGAATACATCACTCACCTTCGATTTGCCGACGATATCGTAGTCATGGCAAAGTCGATGGAGGAACTCAGCATGATGCTCGATGACCTCAACCGAGTTTCACAACGGGTGGGCTTGAAAATGAACATGGACAAGACGAAAATAATGTCAAATGCCAATGTTGTGCCCACCCCAGTCTTTGTTGGGAACTCGGTACTCGAAGTTGTTGACTCGTATATCTACCTAGGACAAGTAGTCCAATTAGGTAGGTCCAACTTCGAGAAAGAGGTAAACTGCCGAATCCAACTCGGTTGGGCAGCGTTCGGGAAACTACGTAATGTCTTTTCGTCCGACATACCTCAGTGCCTCAAGACGAAAGTCTTTAACCAATGTGTGTTACCAGTGATGACTTACGGCTCCGAAACGTGGTCTTTCACTATCGGCCTCATCTCAAGGCTCAAAGTCGCTCAACGAGCTATGGAGAGAGCTATGCTCGGAGTTTCACTACGAGATCGACTCAGAAATGAGGAGATCCGTAGGCGAACTAAAGTCACCGACATAGCCCACCGGGTTAGCAAGCTGAAGTGGAAATGGGCAGGCCACATTGCACGCAGAGAAGATGGCAGATGGGGTCGAAAAGTGCTCGAGTGGAGACCACGGACTAGCAAGCGCAGCGTAGGACGTCCACCCACAAGATGGGCAGACGACCTCATTAAAGTCGCCGGAAGACGCTGGATGCAGGTTGCTTCCAACCGGTACTTGTGGAGATCCAAGGGGGAGGCCTATGTTCAGCAGTGGACGTCTTATGGCTGAGATGATGATGATGATAGGCACCCGCAACACCAGATGAGTCACAAGTGGAAAGTTATGTGTTTGTTTTCTGTACCTAGTCTTCTTTTTATGTTTGTGTTTTTTTTTATGTTTATAATTATGAATTTGTAAGTAAGTATGTTTTGTGTAGGTAAATTTGTGTGTTATCTGTCGTGGCATCACCGAATGGGCTCAGCGGAAGATCAGCGCTGGCTCCTGAGCTGGCAATATGCTGAGTTGAGTCCATTTTGTGATGCACACCAGGTGTATTATTTTTTCTTTCTTTGTTTGACATTGTTTTTGTATATGTGTTGTCACAAATAAATGTTTTTTATCTTTTATCTTAAGTGCGTTGCCGGCCTTTAAGGGGGGTTGGAGCTCTGAGAACCTTACTCACCATCAGGAACACAGCACTACATACCTGAAAGGTAGCAGTGCTATTATGGCTGTGGTCTTCTGTAAGGAGGAGGTATTACCCCAGTTGGGCTGCCCCAGATTCAAGCGTGATGGTCATCGCTGTGCCCTACCTCTCATTGTTGGACGTAGTTTAAGGACATACCCTTACCCTTAGTAAGGTTCCCAGAGCTCCAACCCCCCTTAAAGGCCGGCAACGCGCTTGTGACTCCCCTGGTGTTGCGGGTGCCCATGGGCGACGGTAATTGCTTAACACCAGGCAATCCGTCTGCTCGTTTGCCGCCTATGTCATAAAAAAAAAAAGATAAATTAAACCATGGAAGACTTACCTCCTAAGCACGCTCCGTATAACAGCGCCCAGACCAAAGGGGCCAGGGGAAGGTTGAGGTTAGGGTTACTTCCTATGGAGATCACCACTCTGATCATCATGGTTGTCATAGGCAGGTTGTCCACGAATGCTGAGATAACGCCACCGACCTGCCGACGATACGGACACTTAAAGTTGTCACCTAAAATAGTCACGGGCTGACGCTGTCAAAGCAATTTTGTCTTAACAGTAAAAAACGCGCTGTGAGGATAGTTGACGATGTCAGGCTTGCAAGTGGTATTGAACCCTTAACTCTTAGGAGAGACTTCGCCTCCTTATGTGTGTTCTACCGCTTGTACAATGGGCTTTGTTCTGAGGAATTGTTTGGTATGATGCCCACGGCTACTTTTTATCATCGCACCGCTCGCCTCCGGCAGGGAGTTCACCCACATACTTTAAAACCAAAATGGTCGCGTACTCAACGGTTTCAGAGGAATTTCCTCCCGCGTACGCTAAGGTTGTGGAATGAGCTTCCTGCGGAGGTCATCCCAAAGGACTACAGTATGGGGTTCTTCAAAAAGGGTGTATAGAGGTTTTTACGGGGTCGGCAACGCGTGAATGATGCCTCGGTATTGTAAACGTCCATAGGCTGCGGTGACCGCATACCATCAAGCGGGCCGCATGCTTGTTTGCCACCTCTGTGGTATAAAAAAAATTAATAAGGTTCATTATTAGAAGAGACATTAGCGTATACCTATTTTGGCGGCAATGTCTATACAAAACCGCTTTCCTGCTAGAAAACACATTAGCGACATCTATCATGTTCAACAGTACGTCTCAGTGCTATACTAGTTCTATGGAGATGTCTCGCATGTATCCATAGATGGCGCTGTACCGAATAGAGGGGGTTCTTTATTAGTAGCATTTAGTAGATACATTAGCGAGGACCTATCACATTTTGACGCGGGAGAAACAGGTTTCAAGATAACTCAAAAAATACAGCAGCAGGATATATTTTCTAAAATCGCTAAACGATTGAGTTGAGTATTGCCAAGTGACAATAGGAAGATTTTTTGGCAGAATTTTTGAGTCCTGATTTAAACTTTCTCTGTTTTTACACTGTACAGTCAGCATCATATAGTTGGTAGTATCCAAAGTACTCAAAAAGTTCGGTACACCATAGAATTAGTATGGTGTAGGTACCGAACTATTTGAGTACTTTGAATGCTACGAACTATATGACGCTGACTGTACAATTAAACTGGACTTAATTACATACATATAATCAGACATCGGATTCCGTGGGGCGAAACTTCTTGCCAGCTAAGGACTTCCTATATCGATAAACTCATTTATCGATACTAGTTCTAAATACTAGTGATCACACAAAGGTTTGCTTATAAAAAAATAATATTAGAAGAGTATTATTATATAATAAAATAAGAACTCTATTTTATTCTTCCTTTCTGAAAACGTTTTTAATAGTTTACTCGTCACAATTTATTTCTTCATGACTGTCCCATCTATTATTGTTAAAGTAAACCACCAGAATTTTTTCCATATTTTCGGGCGTTAAGCGTCTCCGTCTTGGCTGAAAAATCCATTTCAGGTGGCTAAAAGACTTTTCAATTTCTGTGGAGGTTATAGGAGCATAGCAAAATTTCATAAAGTGATCAATGGTATTTGAATTTCATACTGGTCTTCAGAACAATAGTTACGAAAAACACACACAATTGGGGGCGGTCACTAGTATATAGAACTAATATCGATAAATGAGTTTATCGATATAGGAAGTCCCTAGCCGTCAAGAAGTTTCACCCCACGGAATCCGATGTCTGCATATAATAGTGTTACAACGATGAACTCACCTTAAGTTATAGCTTACTAGGCGATATGTTTCGGGTAAGCTCTGGTACTGATTTTTAAGCTGGGTACCGACCGTGAACATCGAAGTTCGTAAAATTCTAGCATCTTTCTCTTAATCCAATTAACGCGTCAAGAGTGACAGAGACAATAGTTCAAAATTCACGAACATCGATATTTTCACGGTAGCGTCAGAACACACTGCTCACACAGTAAGTGACGCATCCTCACATTGAGGTATACTGACATAACCTAGGAGGAATAATGACTGGAGAACGGGACAAAGATATTCTGGTGTTTGCAGCCCAAAATGTAACAATTCACTATAATTCTGCTTTACCGGACATTCTTTATAACAAAAATATTAGTTTTTCTGTAATAATTACCGCAACTTTCGTTGAAAACCCACGAAAACTCCAATTGTATTTGTTTGTTCCCCTCCAACTTTGACAGTTCTGAAGGGTCCAGTTTGGAGGGTAACAAAATATGTGAGACTATGACAAGGACGGACGAAAATAGCGCCGTCTTTGCCATACGTAAGGAAAGTAACATAAGACCATCCCCTTCGATCGTGGTATTATTATTAGCACGCTCCGTCTAGTTAAGTGGTATGCCTATGGACATAACTTACCCAGAGAATGAGCAAGATGGCAACAGCGAGTCTTGCGCTCTCATCCACTCTCAAAACAAGAACTTCCATTAGTCCACCGATGTACTGGATCAAACCCAATTTGGACAGAGCCTGTAACAACCAATTCAATAATTATAAATAATAAATAAATATTACAGTACATTCTTACACAAATCAACGGAGCCCCACGGTAAGCTCAAGAAGGCTTGTATTGTGGGTACTCAGCCAACGATACATATAAATTATAATATACAAATTACTTAAATACATAGAAAACACCCATGACTCAAGAACAAACACCTGTGCTCAATCACACAAATGAAATCCTTTACTGGGATTTGCACCCAGAATCGTCGACTTCATAGACAGGGTGACTACCCATCAGGCCAGCTGTCGTCAGGTTTTAAAATATTCCTCATCATCATCCTATCAGCCACTGATGTCCTCTGCTGGACATAAGCTATCCCATATACCTCCACAAGGAGCTATCTTCGAGCATGGCTGGTTTGATGCCATAATGTACGTCCCGGATGTTCCCAAAATCTGTTTGAGGCCTCGTTCTCATCCACTTTTAGCAGTGCCGGTTGCACGCACGGTATCGCGAGCAAACTCGCCGCTTCCGCGTGCGTTAACGCTCCTCAATGCGCTTCTGACATCATCACCTGTGTGCCGTGAATGCTTGAGGTTATGTGAGGTGATGGATGATAGACCATCCAGCACCTTACTATAAATAAGTTATTTTTTATTTACTTATTTCATTATGTATTTTATATTGCTTTCTCAGCGCATTGGTTTTTACTGTAATGCTGAGTTACATTGTTCTTGTAAATATAATAACCCATCTACCCCGCGTCTTCCGCGTGGTCACTAGTCGAATATTTTTGACCCCATTGGCCATCTTCTAGCACTGGGCCCTGCCCAATTACCACTTTAAGTCTAGCATTTCTGAGAAATGTCTGTTCTTTCTGTGATTGAGTTTTTCATGTGACCCATTGTAAATAAGAGGCAGGGCACAGTGGAGTACCATCACATTTGAGTCTGGAGAAGTCAACTGGGGAAGTACCTCCTCCTTACAGAAGACCACAGCCATAATAGTACTGCCATCTTTCAGGTATGTAGTGTTGTGTTCCTGACGGTGAGTAAGGTCCCCAGAGCTCCAACAACTTTTAGGGTAGGCATTTGAATCCTCTGGAGTTAAAGGCGGCCTTATTAGGCCACGATAACTGCTTACCATCAGGCGGGCCATATGCTTGATTGCCACTTTCGTTGTATAAAAAAGCACTTGCTACTCAGTATATGTAGGTACCTACATATTAATTTAATACATAGGTTTTTTTTTTATGACAAAGGTGGCAAACGAGCAGACGGATTGCCTGATGGTAAGCAATTACCGTCGCCCATGGGCACTCGCAACACCAAGGGAATCGCAAGCGCGTTGCCGACCTATAAGTGAGTTGGAGCTCTGGGAACCTTATTCACCATCAGGAACACAACACTATATACCTGAAAGGTAGCAGTGCTATTATGGCTGTGGTCTTCTGTAAGGAGGAGGTACTTCCCCAGTTGGGCTGCCCCAGATTCAAGCGTGATGGTCATCGCTGTGCCCTACCTCTCATTGTTGGACGTAGTTTAAGGACATACCCGGGTCCAAACCGGTGTAACATAACCGGGCACCGGTGTGTATCAAAGTATAATCACTATATACAGTAATTTTTCGACACACAGTGAATTCTATACAATCCCTTGTTTTCTTGAGCCAAGACTCTGAAATTAAACTACCTATAGTAGAATATACTTAGTAGAAACGAGGAGATCCGTAAGCAAACTAAAGTCACCGACATAGCCCACCAGGTTAGCAAGCTGAAGTGGCAATACGTAGGCCACATTGCGCGCGGAGATGGCCGATGGGGTCGAAAGTTGCTCGAGTGGAGACCACGGACTAGCAAGCGCAGCGTAGGACGTCCACCCACAAGATGATAGACAACCTCATTAAGGCCGCCGGAAGACGCTGGATGCAGGTCGCTTGGTACATGTGGAGGTTCAAGGGGGAAGCCTATGTTCAGCAGTGGCTGAGATGATGATGACCCACCTCCATGAGAACGAAGAGAGCCGCGAAGAACAGGAGTGTGGACCACTCCACCCGCCGCAGAACTGGTTCCAGATCTTCCCGGTCAGCCAGCAGAAGAAGCAGCAGTGCCGCCAGCAGGGCAGTCCAGCCCAAAGAGATGCGGTCTATCGAGAAAAAAAAAGTTTTTTTTTTTATAACAGGTGCCAGACGAGCTGGCGGATTGCCTGATGGTAAGCAATTACCGTCGCCCATGGGCACCCACGACACCATGGGAGCCTCAAGTGCGTTGCCGGCTGTTAAGGAGGGTTGGAGCTCTACTCACTATCAGGAACACAACACTACATACCTGAAAGGTAGCAGTGCTATTATGGCTGTGGTCTTCTGTAAGGAGGAGGTACTTCCCCAGTTGGGCTTCTCCAGACTGAAGCTAGACGGCATTTCACTGTGCCCTACCTCTCATTGTTGGACGTAGTTTAAGGACATACCCGGGTCCAAAGTTTGTTGTTTAAAAGCAATATGACAGAGAAGAAGACCACAGCCATAATAACACTGCTACAGAACCCAGAATTCAAAGTCCTCACTTGAGTTGTTTTACGGTTTTATGGAAATGTGTTTTTTTGTTATGACAATAACATAATATTTCACGCTTGAATCTGGAGCAGCCCGACTGGGGAAGTACCTCCTCCTTACAGAAGACCACAGCCATAATAGCACTTCTACCTTTCAGGTATGTAGTATTGTGTTCCTGATGGTGATTAAGGTTCCCAGAGCTCCCTTAAATACCAGCAACGCGCTTGTGACTCCCCTGGTGTAGCGGGTGCCCATGGGCGACGGTAATTGCTTACCACTAGGCAATCCGTCTGCTCGTTTGCCGCCTATGTCGTATAAAAAAAAGTGATATGGGAAGTGTAAACCACCTAGAAAAGGTTATAAGTGTTATAACTGACAATTATAAATAAAATGATGAATCAAAAGATAATCGATTAACACTAACAGAAAGTGTGAAATAGTATTAAAATTGTCAGGGCCATTAACGGGTCCAACACTTTGCCTCTCGTATTAATACATACTGTATATTCAGGATAAACAAACGAAAGTATTTTTTCAAAAAGCGAATTAATAATTAACAATTAACACGGTTCTACTCACGTTTATCTAGTCACTCGCGCAGCGGCCGGTGGGGCGGAAAGGTTCTGGAGTGGCGACTACGAACTGGAAGACGCAGCGTAGGTAGGCCTCCCACAAGGTGGACCGACGACCTAGTTAGAGTCGCGGGATACCGCTGGATGTGGAAGGTGCAGGATCGGTCTTCTTGGGTCGTTCTGGGGGAGGCCTATGTCCAGCAGTGGACGTCTTTCGGCTGACATGATGATGATGATGATGATGATGATGATGATGATGAGGCCTCGATTTTCAAGCACTAAGAGTGCTGAGTGAGTGAGTGTTAGTGTACGCGACGGGCCGGCGACGCGAGCGGCGAACCGAACGGACACTCAGCACTCTTAGTGCTTGAAAATGGAGGCCTATGTTCTCCGAGACATGTCGCGCGAGTGACTAAATAAACGTGAGTAGAACCGTGTTAATTGTTAATTATTATACTATGTATAACGTTTAGATGGAAGCGAATCGTTTGAAACTTACTGAGTTCAGGGATCGAGTGAAGAAAGAAAACGGCAACTGCGAAGAATATGGCAACAGAAGCCTGCACCAGAAGAACTTTATCCCGGATCTTGTACTGGAACAAAAATGTCAGGATTTCGGTTGAAATGCGATGATTTTCTCCTTCTCTTTTCTGATCAGCTTGATCCTTTAGCGCTGCGTAGAGATGAAGCCTCGCTCTGCATCTTCTATCGCTTATGGAGAGTGTTCTGAGGAATTGTTCGGACTAATCCCTGCCGCCTCCTTCCGGCATCGTTCTACTCGGCAACATTTCCACCCTTACCTGACTCTCATACCTTCAAGAAAAGAGCGTACCTACTCGTATTTCAATGGCCGGCGCGGTTGTGACTCCCCTGGTACTGCGGGGGCTAATGGGCGACGATAGTTGCTTACCATCAAGCGATCCGTTTTGATTCCGATTTGCCGTGATGCCGGCTGACTAGAATAGCACCACCATTTCCTCCCATGTAAGAGGCGACAAAGGGAAAAATCCTACGGACGGGCAGCAGCGTCCATCGAAACCCAATACAGCTAATGCGGCCGCCAACCCGCCTGCCAACCGTGGCGACTATGGCAACTAACCCCAAGATAATACAAGTTATATTTATGGGAAGCCTATGTCCAGCAGTGGACTGCATACGGCTGAAATGTAAATGTAAGAAAGGGTATCTTTCGTGTTTCTGACTCATTTGAGCGTTTCTATAAAAAATATACCATTTTTTCCATACAATTCAATGCAATTTTGAAATTTCCTCGTACAAAATGTCTATGTGCTGGCAAGAAAAAAAAACTTTGGGATAAATTATTTGCTGATTGTGATTCTTTGGTAACAAAATAGGATATTTTAAACCTCTTTGGATTTTTGGTGACACTTTTGGTCTATTGGACTGGAGAGCTCGTCATTCTGAATAGACATAAATGTTGTTTAAAAAAACAATTGTTTTCTCAAACATGCAATGAAATTTAATATTGTCTTTTCACCCGGCAAACCCGGGGTCACGGCCGCCTCTAGCTAGCTGTCTGTAAAGTCCAGCTACCACTTTACAAAACGCAAGGCCTGCTACCGAACAACGTCATGCTCTAAGGGCAAACTTATATGTTATTATACTTATTTGTTATTCTACTTGAAACTGGCGAAATCAGCGATTGATTTATTGATGGAAGCCATATCTTTTTAAAAGAAGAAGAAGAATATCGTCTTTACATTCCTCATAGATAATAGACTCGGAAGTACGGTGTCTTGGGCGCGGCAACTGAAGAGGACCAAAATGGAATTTCACATAACTTTTTTTTCGATGTTTAACCATACAGAGGCAAAGATGGCGCGAAAACTGATGTTATTTTTGAATACACTTCGATTTCATTGTTAGTTGTGATTTTGCAAGTTTTTTTTGAAGCATTTCTTTTATTTCATTGTATGTTTGAGATAAGCACTATACATGCCTCGTAGTGGCCTCGTCGTGATAACGGATTCCCGGCTTCGTATCACGACCTCGCACGCTCGCTGGGCCGTATATACCCACTTGGCCGGAAATCCTCATTTTCCCGGCCTTGGATGTAAAAAATATATATTGTAACGCAAATATACCACATCACTACTAGATGCCGCTAGTAGTCACGCCCACGCCGTAGTAATATCGCATCGGCCTGTTTACGACCGAGCGCCAAGAGATGGCGCTAACGGCGAGATAGATCGCGCTAACGTTTGTCTTAGATAGAATCATGACCCGTGGAATTGTTAACCGATTTAATTCACACTGATTAGGGGCCGCTCGGTCCGGCGGCCTAGACACATTCTCTCGGACCCGGACGACGCACTCACAGCGACCCTCGAAAGATGGGCCGCTGTGCGTGCGCCGTCCCCCGCGGACACAACGCGTACACTTCGGCGTTCCCGCCGGCGGGGACGTCCACCACGCGACAACACCGACACATTCAGTCCCTTATCAACACGGTACCGCCGCGTACCGGTTAGAGTCACTCCGACAGCGGTCGGGCCTGCTGGGTTTCTTGCTGGAGTCTTTACCAGCAGGCTAGGGGTAGCGAACCAGCAATAAAACCCCATTAGCTCGATACCATTACACACCACTCAGATTCGGCTGAGACCGTCTCAACCAATCTCACTGGAAGCGAAAACTCAGTAGGAGTATTCCAGTAGTACAAGTCAAGTCTGGCGCGGAAGGGTCCTGGATTTTCCCCAGGCTACCTTCCCCCCACACAGTCCGCTTGCTCTATCGCACCACACGTGTGCATAAAGCCCAAGTCAGGTTCCAAAAAAAAAAAAAAACGATTTAATTCGAACAGCTAGGGAGCCAGTATTGCGCACGCTTAAAGCGTTCACCTTGTTGAGCCTTCTAAGTGTCTCGGTACTGGTAATAAACCTTTGATGTGTTTCGAATACCTAGTTTCAACCTAGTTAGGATATTCTGGCATATCAATGGTAATCTTCGACTGTAATCTTAGACGTTAAGGAATAAAGTCAGTTCATTTCGCGTAATCCTCGGGTTTTGAATTTCGTTCCCCGCTTCCCGCCTTACAATATTTGTTTGAAGTGATTTTTTCTGGTATTTTCTGGTCATAGAACGTTTTATTAAATACAAGATTCCGTATATTTTGTAAAATGTAAACCTTTTTTTTCAACTCCTCTAATGTGCTCTGGAACTCCTCGCGTGGACACGCTCGTTTGCTGGTCTCCTTCACCATGGATTCAAGCTGCGCACGCAATTTGTAAATCTTCTTGTCGAGCCGCCCGCGCACCACATGCGCGTTGCCGCTCAGCTGCGGCAGTGACTCGGCTGCGCGGCGCCATATTGAAATTTGGTGACGAAGATCTGAAGAAGATACATTGAAGACGTAACAGTTGCCATCAAATATATCGGAGCCGTGGAGGTGCTGACAAACATCTGAACATGTACTTTATCGCCTTGAGAAGTCCGTTGTTCAGATATTTGTGAGCACCTCCACAGCTCCGATACATCTGCTGGCGACTGTACATAACTAAGATGTGATCAAGCCCTCTTTTTTTTATGACATAGGCGGCAAACGAGCAGATTGCCTGGTGGTAAGCAATTACCGTCGCCCATGGGCACCCGCAACACCAGATGAGTCACAAGCGCGTTGCCGGCCTTTATGGGGGGTTGGAGCTCTGGGAACCTTACTCACCATCAGGAACACAGCACTACATACCTGAAAGGTAGCAGTGGTATTATGGCTGTGGTCTTCTGTAAGGAGGAGGTACTTCCCCAGTTGGGCTGCCCCAGATTCAAACGTTATGGTCATCGCTGTGCCCTACCTCTCATTGTTGGACGTAGTTTAAGGACATACCCGGGTCCGGGTCTGGTGTCAGCAGAAGTGTTTGAACAGTCTTCAGCTTACGCCCTGACCACTTGACGCTGTGCTAGTCCCCAAAAACCAGTCGTGACTCACCGCGTGGTACCGCTTGTGAACAGCACCACCCCATCATCCGGGGGTATCGTCAGAGCAACGAAGAGTAATAACCGACGGATGGGCAGCCATGTCTCTGGAAACCTGATGAGAGGTAGGGCACAGCGAAGTACCATCATGCTCGAATCTGGAGAAGCCCAACTGGGGAAGTACCTCCTCCTTACAGAAGACCACAGCCATAATAGCACTGCTACCTCTCAGGTATGTAGTGTTGTGTTCCTGTTGGTAAGTAAGGTTCCCAGAGCTCCAACCCCCTTTAAAGGTCGGCAACGCGCTTGTGACTCCCCTGGTGTTGCGGGTGCCCATGGGCGACGGTAATTGCTTACCATCAGGCCATCCGTCTGCTCGTTTGCCACCTTATGTCATAAAAAAAAAACCTAACCATCTACCGCGTTCCCCAAGTGTAGCGACTATGGCAACTACCCCCTTTCAGGATACAAGTCATATTTTGGGAGAGCCCTTTGTCCAGCGATTCGCTTATTCCTAATGCGGACTGCTAAGGAATGGAATTCGCTCCCTTTGTCTGTATTCCTGGAATGAGTTTGGGTATTTTCAAGGCAAGAGTGAATAAGCCGTTACTGAACCAGCGTGTTACACCAACCTCGTCGACACTTACCATCAGATGCTACTGAAGTCAGTCTTGTAAAAAAAGCGTATGGTAAGTACCCCCCAAGATGATACAAGTTATATTTGAGGGAGGCCTATGTCCAGCAGTGGACGGCTTATTGAAATTATTATTTATTATTATTTAGAAAAACAATGTAAATAACTCAGCATTACAGTATACACAAATGCGCTGAGAAACTAAGCAATAATATATACAATACATAATAAAAAAATAAAAATAAAAACATTTATATTAAGGTGCTGGATGGCCTATCCATCAACTCACAAAACCTCAAGCATTCACGGCACACAGCCGTCCATCTCCAAGCAAACAGGTCACATTCAGATGATCTCAGAAGCGCATTGAAGAGTGTTAACGCGCGCGGAAGCGGCGAGTTTGCTCGCGATACCGTGCGTGCAGCCGGCACTGCTAATAGTGGGTGAGAATGATGCCTCAAACAGATTTTAGGAACATCCGGGACAGCCTGCAGACTCGAGCAATAAGTTCTAGGCAGTCCGAATCACCGAATGATGATGACGATGAAAAGCTAGCCCAAAACAAGTCAGGACAAGTCATACCCTGTATTTCCCTGGGCACATTGAGCCTTAGTTTGTTCGTGTCTCGGAACATGAGACGAATCTGTACGGAGGTCTGGACTGCTACCAGAAGGATGCCCAGCGCCATGTGGGCCGTGAAATTTGTGAAGTTTATACCCTGGAATTATAAATAAAGAAATACTTAAATAAATATTTCGGGAAAATCTTACACAAATCGACCTAACCCACGGTTAGCTCAGTAAGGCTTGTGTTGTAGGTACTAGACGACAATATTTATCTACACTAATATTATAAAGGCGAAAGTTTGTGAGTGTGTATGTTTGTTACTTCTTCACGTGGAGCGATTTTAATGAAATTTGGTATGGAGTTAGATGAAACCCTGGATTAATACATAGGCTACGATTTTTTCCTAATAAATAAATACATATTTCGGGACAATCTCACAGAAATCGAGTAAGCACAACAGTAAGCTCAGTAAGGCTTGTGTTGTAGGTACTAGACGACAATATATGTAATATATAAATACTTAAATACATAGAAAACACCCATGACTTAGGAACAAATATCTGTGTTCATCACACAAATAAATGCCCTGAATGGGATCCGAACCCAGGACCATCGGCTTCATAGGCAGGGTCGCTTCCCACTAGGCCAGTCCGGTCGTCAATTATGGAAGGTAACACATTAGAACATATAAACTTACGGCTTCTACGACGTGCTTGTTGGATGCTACGATGACGCAGGGCGGGTCTCCCACAGGGGTGGCAGTGCCTCCAATGTTGCTGTAGATGGCCATGAACATCAGGATTGGCACGGGATCCAGGTCCATCACTTCACATAATCTAGAAAAAAATGAGTGTGTTCATTTTGTAGTATTTTGTTCACTCGCGAGGCACTTGGGACTTAAGTTATAAGCTTAGATTCCTTGTTCAACGATTCTACCCGCCTATCTGTTTGTGTTATTAACTGTATTTAAAAAGAATCGGTAATAATTTTGCATTTTATTGTAACTAACGTCCGACATACCTCAGTGCCTCAAGACGAAAGTCTTCAATCAATGTGTGTTACCTTCAAGCTCCAAAACGTGGTCTTTCACTATCGGCCTATGGAGAGGGCTATGCTCGGAGTTTCTCTACGCGATCGAATCAGAAATGAGGAGATCCGTAGGTGAACGAAAGTCACCGACATAGCAAAAAATAATTATAAACAGGGAGAAAACGCTTTATGATGGAAGTGTAGATCATTTGTTATTTTGCAATAATCTATGGCACATTGTGTTTGTCGACATTAATATTACGTGTAAAATGGCACTTAAATCTATGTACCATGTATATAATCTCGAGTGTTCCATACAAAATAGCCGTTACTTCAACTTTAAATCCAGCGACCGGGTTAGCAAGCTGAATCGTTTGCTTTTGTTACCGCCGCCAAATGTATCTGTCAGTATACCGTAATTTTTAAACCCGCAAATCTTTGTCTCTGCCAAATTTCTCACGATTGCCTGTGACACTCAGAGAGCCCTGAGTGTACATTTTCATTTGGACCCGGGTATGTCCTTAAACTACGTCCAACAATGAGAGGTAGGGCACAGCGATGACCATCACGCTTGAATCTGGGGCGGCCCAACTGGGGAAGTACCTCCTCCTTACAGAAGACCACAGCCATAATAGCACTGTTACCTTTCAGGTATGCAGTGTTGTGTTCCTGATGGTGAGTAAGGTTCCCAGAGCTCCAACCCCCCTTAAAGGCCGGCAACGCGCTTGTGACCCCCCTGGTGTTGCAGGTGCCCATGGGCGACGGTAATTCTTACCACCAGGCAATCCGTCTGCTCGTTTGCCGCTTATGTCATAAAAAAAAAAAAAGTGTACCGTAATTTTTAAACCCGCAAATCTTTGTCTCTGCCAATTTTCTCACGATTGCCTGTACGCACACTCAGAGAGCCCTGAGTGTAAATTTTCAACATAACATTATTTCACGAACGCGTTTGCGTTTCCCATATAAATAACATTATCACTTACGCGTTCGTAAACGTTTTTGCACGTTAAAAGAAACTTACACTAGAGCCTCTGATCGTGACAGGACACACGAGCAGCACCTTGGTGCAAGTAGATCAAGTTGCAGGGTGTCAGGGGCGCATTAAGGATTGTGATCATCATTCCTAGTCTTTACCTGATTGTCACGGGAGACATGAGCAGCACCGTAGTCACGTTGTCGAGGAAGGTGGACACCACAGCTGTGATTCCACAGAGCAGGTATATCAATGGCCATAGGTTGCCTTTTGTGACCTGCAAAGCCAGGTCAGATCAGACTTTAGGGAATCGTTATTGATATCTAAAAAAATAGTTAATGAATAACTCATTAATTAAGTAATAAGAATTGCGACATATACTAGACGACAATACATGTAATATAGATACGGTCAATGTGGATAAGACCGTCTACCTGAAAATACCGTCTACCATTCAATTTCCTACATTACGTCATAGGTAATTAGTGTCATATGACGGACTTCCCTTAAAAATATAGTATGCCGGTCTTACCCACATTGACCAAGCAACACAAGCTCAGTAAGGCTTGTGTTGTAGGTACTAGACGACGATATATATAGTAGATAGATACATATAAATACTTAAATACATAGAAAACACCCATGACTCAGGAACAAATATCTGTGCTCATCACAAATAAATGCCCTGACTGGGAATCGAACCCAGGACCACCGGCTTCATAGGCAGGGTCACTACCCACTAGGCCAGACCGGTGGTCAAACCGGTGTATCAATATTTACTCGGTAGCGGATCTAATAATCTTGTTTGAGGGTTAGAACCCATGGAGGCCTCATATACAGACACACTTGCTTGCGTATTACTAATTAAAAAAAAATGTTTATTTAAAAAAAAATCTTGGGTACATTTTTACTGACCGCCACACTAGGCAATACCTGTCCCGTGGAGGAGAGATAATCTACTTATATTACCTATATATTAGTATGCTTTTGTTAATAAAAAAGTGACAAAGAGTCGAGCGCGCTTGGTCTAGATTAAAAGACTCTATGATTTTAATTACAGATATAACTACTGGATATGCTGCCGCCACACATTCGCGCGAGTAGCGAGGCGAATGGCGAGGCGAGACGCGAGCACGCATGTGTACGCGGACGTCTCGCCATTCCTCTCGCACCTTGCCTCGCGTTTTCGTATAGGCATAGTCTCGTCGAACGTTTCGACGAATAGCGAGGCGAGTGACGAGCCAGCATGTCTAAACGCGGAGATATAAGCAGCCACCATAGACCGCCACAGAGAGCGATCTCTATAGCATGACGGGTTTATAGCCATAATCATCTCGCTTGGCCGGCGAGTTTCATTATGTTCCTCGCTCTAAGAGACGCTGCCGTCCTCCGGTAGTTCTTACGCCTAGCACGTGGCTGACAGGACCATATCTCGCAGCGAGTTAGGCCCCTTAGGCCCCTTACACACTGCGACTTTTAGCAGCGATGCAGTCGCGCGTTTCTGAAACGCGACACCAGCAATTTTGCATCGATGCTGTCGCGCGTTAGTATCGATACAGTTGCGCGTTAGCATCGATACACACGCGCAACAGTATCGCGACATCATCAATGAAATTTTTTTTGCATCGATGCTGTCGCGCGTTAGTATCGATACAGTAGCGCGTTAGCATCGGTACACACGCGCGACAGCATCGATACAGACGCGCGTTAGCATCGATGCAGAATTGCAGACGCGGGGTAGTGGGCAGTTTGCTAAATCTACTGATAAAGCATTTCTAAAAGCAGCTATCTGATTTTAGAGCTAGCTACTGACATATGATACATAATGACCACTTCTTAATCTTTCACTTCTTTTTTTTAATGACAAAGGTGGCAAACGAGCAGACGGATTGCCTGATGGTAAGCAATTACAGTCGCCCATAGGCACCCCTAACACCAGGGGAGTCACAAGCGCGTTGCCGACCTTTAAGGGGGGTTGGAGCTCTGGGAACCTTACTCACCATCAGGAAGACAACAACTGCTACCCGAAAGGTAGCAGTTCTATTATAGCTGTGGTCTTCTGTAAGGAGGAGGTACTTCCCCAGTTGGGCTGCCCCAGATTCAAGCGTGATGGTCATCGCTGTGCCCTACTTCTCATTGTTGGACGTATTTAAGGACATACCCGGGTCCAAAATGGGTGGACCAAATACTTCCCCTGTTTGCGTTTACGTTTCTTTTTTAAAAGTAATAATACAGAGAGCGTGATTAAAACAGTTTCAATCGAACTCATCGCGCTGTGGCAGTCAATGAATGATTGATCAAAATACGTTTCGCGTCGAGGCTCACGTTAGCATCGATACAGTCGCGATGCTAACGCGATACAGTAGCGATGCTGCATCGATGCTGCATCGCGATTGCATCGATACTGCATCGCTACAGTTCAATGGCCAGCTTCTGCATCGCGACAGCATCGCTACTGTATCACGACAGTATCGCGACTGTATCGATGCTTAAAGTAGCGCAAGTGTGTAAAGGTGGACCATTTGCGACTGCATCGATGCTGCATCGCGACTGCATCGCGACACCAGCAATTTTGCATCGATGCTGTCGCGCGTTAGTATCGATACAGTTGCGCGTTAGCATCGATACACACGCGCGACAGTATCGCGACATCATCAATGAATTTTTTTTTGCATCGATGCTATCGCGCGTTAGTATCGATACAGTAGCGCGTTAGCATCGATACACACGCGCGACAGCATCGATACAGACGCGCGTTAGCATCGATGCAGAATTGCAGACGCGGGGTAGTGGGCAGTTTGCTAAATCTACTGATAAAGCAGTTCGAAAAGCAGCTATCTGATTTTAGAGCTAGCTACTGACATATGATACATAATGACCACTTCTTAATCTTTCACTTCTTTTTTTTAATGACAAAGGTGGCAAACGAGCAGACGGATTGCCTGATGGTAAGCAATTACAGTCGCCCATAGGCACCCCTAACACCAGGGGAGTCACAAGCGCGTTGCCGACCTTTAAGGGGGGTTGGAGCTCTGGGAACCTTACTCACCATCAGGAAGACAACAACTGCTACCCGAAAGGTAGCAGTTCTATTATAGCTGTGGTCTTCTGTAAGGAGGAGGTACTTCCCCAGTTGGGCTGCCCCAGATTCAAGCGTGATGGTCATCGCTGTGCCCTACTTCTCATTGTTGGACGTATTTAAGGACATACCCGGGTCCAAAATGGGTGGACCAAATACTTCCCCTGTTTGCGTTTACGTTTCTTTTTTAAAAGTAATAATACAGAGAGCGTGATTAAAACAGTTTCAATCGAACTCATCGCGCTGTGGCAGTCAATGAATGATTGATCAAAATACGTTTCGCGTCGAGGCTCACGTTAGCATCGATACAGTCGCGATGCTAACGCGATACAGTAGCGATGCTGCATCGATGCTGCATCGCGATTGCATCGATACTGCATCGCTACAGTTCAATGGCCAGCTTCTGCATCGCGACAGCATCGCTACTGTATCACGACAGTATCGCGACTGTATCGATGCTTAAAGTAGCGCAAGTGTGTAAAGGTGGACCATTTGCGACTGCATCGATGCTGCATCGCGACTGCATCGCGACACCAGCAATTTTGCATCGATGCTGTCGCGCGTTAGTATCGATACAGTTGCGCGTTAGCATCGATACACACGCGCGACAGTATCGCGACTTCATCAATGAATTTTTTTTTGCATCGATGCTATCGCGCGTTAGTATCGATACAGTAGCGCGTTAGCATCGATACACACGCGCGACAGCATCGATACAGACGCCCGTTAGCATCGATGCAGAATTGCAGACGCGGGGTAGTGGGCAGTTTGCTAAATCTACTGATAAAGCAGTTCGAAAAGCAGCTATCTGATTTTAGAGCTAGCTACTGACATATGATACATAATTACCACTTCTTAATCTTTCACTTTTTTTTATGACAAAGGTGGCAAACGAGCAGACGGATTGACTGCTGGTAAGCAATTACCGTCGCCCATAGGCACCCGTAACACCAGGGGAGTCACAAGCGCGTTGCCGACCTTTAAGGGGGGTTGGAGCTCTGGGAACCTTACTCACCATCAGGAAAACAACACTACATACCTGAAAGGTAGCAGTGCTATTATGGCTGTGGTCTTCTGTAAGGAGAAGGTACTTCCCCAGTTGGGCTGCCCCAGATTTAAGCGTGATGGTCATCGCTGTGCCCTACCTCTCATTGTTGGACGTAGTTTAAGGACATACCCGGGTCCAAAATGGGTGGACCAAATACTTCCTCTGTTTGCGTTTACGTTTCTTTACTAATTAATAATACAGAGAGCGTGATTAAAACAGTTTCAATCGAACTCATCGCGCTGTGGCAGTCAATAGTTGACTGATCAAAATACGTTTCGCGTCGAGGCTCACGTTAGCATCGATACAGTCGCGATGCTAACGCGATACAGTAGCGATGCTGCATCGCGATTGCATCGATGCTGCATCGCGATTGCATCGATACTGCATCGCTACAGTTCAATGGCCAGCTTCTGCATCGCGACAACATCGCTACTGTATCGCGACAGTATCGCGACTGTATCGATGCTTAAAGTAGCGCAAGTGTGTAAAGGTGGACCATTTGCGACTGCATCGATGCTGCATCCCGACAGCATTGCGACTGCATCGCTGCTAAAAGTCGCAGTGTGTAAGGGGCCTAAAGACTACCTGTCTTTTTGTAAGTCATTAATTAACAAAGGGCAGACAGTGGATGCAATATGGTGACGAAAGCACAAGATGGATAATACTTTTTCCCCTCACTAGCTCGTAAAGCGCTTGTTTATTTTTTAATACGAGAGGGTAAAAACGCATTTTATCCACTAGTGATTAAAGTAAGTTGACTTCTCATAGCTCTAATTGCTATAGTTTTAAAGTCTAAATTCGCGAAGTACAACTCACCCGCCCCTCGGCGGCGGCGACGGGCGCAGCGAGCCTCGCTAACGCACCGAGTTGGAAATCGAAGTAGAACATTCGAAAATCGTACTGGCCACCACAAGCTAACCAAGCTAACAAACCTTTTGTAAAAATGTTGAATGTATCTAAACGCAAAGAAAAAGTCAATGCGATTTCAAAACGTTTTTTTGCATGTTTCACTTTCCTTTGTGTTACAGACGGGTGCAATTGTAATTTAATTCTCGTGTATTGAAACACTCGCTACGCTCAGAATTCTATTTTAAAACCACTCGCTTTGCTCCTGGTTAAACTATAGAATCCATTCGCTTGCTCGAGTTTCAATCCCACACTCGCAGTTAAAATACAATTTTGCACCCTTGTATAACAAATGACTATTATTACATTTCCAGTTCTATTTATGTATGCAGTTTTTGTTATAAAGATATCAGTGAATACAAAATACCTCTGTCCTCCTTCGCATAAAACATAATTAACATATTAAGAAATTTCTGACCAATACTGTTCCTTGTAAATAATTTCCTCTTGAGAATCTTAAGGCTTTTCAGTGTTTGTATCTATTATGTCTTAGACTTGTCAAGACATATAATGAGAGACATGTGACGTGCGTTTCCTTCCATATATTTATAATTATGTGATTTGTGATTTTGTTATGGCAAACAAAATCACAAATCGTAAATGGATGATAAACCGCATCTTAATCTAAAAGCCATGAAAGTGTCTTCAAAATTATAACTATTTCGCAATCATGTTCGCTTTTTTTAAACCAATTGTAGTCATATCCATATTATGTATAACGTTTGAAGGGATTTTGACGTTTATTACATCCGTCGTCCGCCCATTATTAATTAAGGAGGGACGGGTAGTTTTTTCAAAAAGAAGTTTGGTTTATTAACTACTCACTTCAAACGTGAAAACAGCCAAGAAGTCAAACACACCGGTCTCCGCCATGATGGCGACCAGCAGCATCATGCTGAAGAGTAGGAGCAGCGTCTCAATGTCCAGCCAGGACACGATCTCCGGCACCGAGGGTCGCTCCCCGACCAGCGCTAGCACGCCTAAGGACATGGTGGACACCAGAACTGCTGCCATGGTGCGGTTTATGATCTGAAAATTGAGCTAGAATAAATACCGGGACTCGGACCCGGGTATATCCTTAAACTACGTCCAACAATGAGAGGTAGGGCACAGCGAATTATTGGTCTTCTGTAAGGAGGAGGTACTTCCCCAGTTGGGCTTCTCCTGACTCAAGCATGGTAGTACTTCGCTATGCTCGCTCGCTACTTCTCATTGTTGGACATAGTATAAGGACATACCCGGGTATGTTCAGCAGTGGAAGTCTAGCCTAAGTCTAAGTACAACTTATACTTTTCTATGGAACAGCTTAATTTTTGTTTTATTTTACAGAGTGAACAGATGCCGGTTTGATAATCTTGTATCACGTCTTATGAATCACCCTGTATACATACATAAATCATAGTAACAAATATTTCTGATAAGGACACAACACAACTAATGAACTTGCTAGGATTTGAACCCTAGGCTATTATAGTAGGTCGTTAGATAGAAAGGCAGACAGCAGAAAACCATAACATAATTTTTAGCAAATTACAAATTGAGTGAAAATTGTTGGTGATCATAGGCTACGGTAACTGCTTACCATCAGGCGGGCCGTATGCTTGTTTGCCACCGTCGTGTTCAATTATGATACAAGTCAAAGTAGCGATAAAATACCGATATAAATGTATCTAACCTCAAATATAATTAAAGTATACAATCCCAGCAATAACACCAGCGCGTAGACGACCCCTGTTGTCTCATCAACGGGGTCCGCCGTGTAGCTGAGTGTGAATGCGATGGCAGACGCCGCGTCGGTGCGCCCGCGCAGCGTGCAGTGCGAGCAGGACAGACGGAGGGTGCGCGTGCGGTGCTGCGAGGCGTTGTGTTGGAGAGGGATGGACCATGTTTCTGAGGCCTGTGTATAAAAATATTTATTAACAAAAACTTTTTTCTCTAAATTGAGGGTAGCTGAAAAAGGTTTGTGTTGTGCTCAGCTAACAATGTATAATAATATACAGACACTTTAATACATAGAAGCGCTGGTGGCCTAGCGGTAAGGCGTGTGACTTGCAATCCATAGGTCACAAGTTCAAACCCCGGAATGAGATTTTCGGAATGTACGTACAAAATGTCATTTGATATTTACCAGTCGCTTTTCGCTGAAGGAATACATCGTGAGGAAACCGGACTAATCCCAATAAAGCCTAGTTTACTCTCTGGGTTGGTAGGTCAGATGGCAGTCGCTTTTGTAAAACTAGTGCCTATGCCAAATCCTGGGATTAGTTGCCAAGCGGACCCCAGGCTCCCATGAGCCGTGCCAAAAATTTTTAACACGGCTGATCTTAATAATATGTAAAAAACACCCATGACTCTGGAACAACCTGCGCTTGTCACACAAATAAATGGGATACTTTACTGGGATTTGAACCCAGGATCATGGGCTTCATAGGCAGAGCAGCCACTAGGCCAGACCTGATGATATCCTTACCTCAGTAACATTGTTAATTTCTGCCTCCAGCCACAATTCAAGTCTCTGATGATGGAGCAAGGCAGTGGCATTTAATCTTCTCTCGTCGTTCTTCGACATAAAGGGTCCAGTTAATTCTAGAAGTATCGACTCAGCTTCGTCTATCGACATGTGAAAATCTGGAAAAGGTAAACTCATTTTACGTTAAGCAGAATGATGGAAGGTGGAACTGATGGTGGAAAAAATGCAGGCAATGGACGAGGTCTCTATTAGTTGCTTAGTTGGCGCCCCTTCCAGTAGGCGCTACCCCCCAGAAATAGGAGGTCGACCGGCTAAGGCGACCGGGGGGGTATCGCGGTAGAATGCTAAACGCGACCCCATGGCATCCCCCACTGACCGGTCAGGTGAGTACGCCCGGAGTGTTTTAATGGGTATTCCCTTCCCCCTGTCCTAGATCCAGTCCTAGAAGAGGCTGAAGGGCGAGTCCCACCCTATGACCCTACCCCGGGGCTGGATGACTTCGCAAAAAAAACGATGGGCATTTACATCTCGGAGTCGCGAGTCCCTGACTCGCCTTAAGCCTAGGAGGTATAATGACTGGAGAACGCATCCGCGAGCGCCAGTAAGGGACAATGATATTTTGGCTTTTGCAGCTCAAAATGTAACAATTCACTATACTTTTGCTTTACAGGCCACTCTTTGTAACTAGAATATTAGCTTATTCTGTATTAATTACCGAAACTTCGGTTGAAAACTCAAGAAAACTCCAACTGTATTTGTTTATATCCATCCAACTTAGTTCTGAACTGTGAAAGTCGGAGGTAGTTGAATTTAGGTTCCCTGCCAGCCTAATATGCAGAGCCCGGAAAATCCATAGCAAAACAAAACACTGTCGCAATCAAACTAGTGTTAGCTAACATTTTTTTATCGATATCGAGTTTATCGATGTCTTATGGAATACTGATTCTCTGAAGTCTCTTATTTTCAATGAGATTGATTACCTCTTTGTCACCAGACTACGGCCAAGCCAAAAGTTAAGGGTTATTACTTAATATGAAATGTAAATAACGTTGATGATTACGTTGCGTTTTAGATGAAATAACAATAAAACAAACCCTAACTTTACCACTTCTTTTGCGTTTGGCGTTAATGATTATAAAATAATGTACCTAAACATATAGGTATGATTTTTTTTAGACAAAACTCACTCGATATCGATAAAAAAATGTTTCTGTCACTAGTTTGATTGCGACTGTCTTTTGTTTTGCTATAGATTTTCCGGGCTCTGCTAATATGCCCTTGCATATTAGGCGGGCAGGGAACCTAAATTCAATGCATGAGGAAAAAAAGACTTTAACGTATTAGTTTCACCATTTCCAATATCATAATCAGCTTTGTCACCATCACCGCCTTCATCGTAATAATCACCATTACTCATCACCTTTAATTTCACCAGGAACCACAGCAGTTATGCTGATGTTCTCCTTCTTCTCATTGTACATCATGAAGCAGGCTGTGAAGAAGACCCAACAGGCCAGGAGCATCGTCATCTTGACGTAGTGCCGGCCACGCGCCATCTAGCGACATAAATGGTAATGGATAGTAAACTGCGAAATTATGACATAGGCGTCAAACGAGCAGACGGATTGCCTGGTGGTAAGCAATCACCGTCGCCCATGGGCACCCGCAGCACCAGGGGAGTCGCAAGCGCGTTTCCGGCCTTTAAGGGGGGTTGAAGCTCTGGGAACCTTACTCACCATCAGGGACACAACACTATACACCTGAAAGGTAGCAGTACTATTATGGCTGTGATCTTCTGTAAGGAGGAGGTACTTCCCCAGTTGGGCTGCCCCAGATTCAAACGTGATGCTCATCGCTGTGCCCTACCTCTCATTAAAACTCTCATATAACATAAGATAAAAGTGATTTACCTCTCACGAATTTCACATATAATTACAAATTCAACGTGACTTAATCGCTATACAACTGAAGGGTTCGCTTACGTAATATTAAGCTTACTTTAGTACTAGATAATTTTTTTTTTTTTTATGCAAGACTGACCAACGTTTGACCTCAGTCGCACCTGATGGTAAGTGACGACGAGGTCGAAGGTGTAGCACGCTGGTTCAGTAACAGCCTATTCACTCTTGACTTGAAGAGACCCAAATTATATCTTGCCGGGAATACAGACGAAGGGAGCGAATTCCATTCCTTAGCAGTCCGCATTAGGAAGGTAGAAGCGAATCGCTTCGTGCGAATGAATGGAATATTCACAACGTAAGGATGAAACTGCTCCCCTCGCCTGGACGTCCGGTGATGGAACGGAGATGGCGGAATTAAATCATGCAATTCCTGAGCACACTCTCCAAAATGTATCCTAAATAATGTAGTAATTTGTATAAGATTGTCCAATAATATTTAATTATTTTAATGAAAACCACAACGCACAGAACATATTTTGTCATGTGGAACACAATATTTCAAGTGAAATGGGTGCTTTCCATCCGATTTGAACACTGTACTTTTCATTACGAAGAAAGTAAAATACAACCGTACTTTACAAAACTGATCATACAAATTTGAAGCATTTTTATTGAGCTTATAGAGGCAAAATGTTTTTGAGTGTCAAACTTGAGTGTGGAAGTCTTACGTAATTACGTAAACTTATTTTATCTACGTACATATCATAAGTGCTCTAAAATGCGTCCAGAAACCATAGGCAATGACCAGCATTACCAACCATCAGAAATTAATGGAGATGTAATGTTAAAATTACCTACGGAAATCAGTAGGTTATGAGTTTAAATTTGGAACAGCTGTCAAATTCAAGTGGGGTGTCTATTCTAGTATCTATAGATATTAAAACAGTCATTGATACGAAACGCCAATTCGTTATGTTTTTTTAATATAAATCGAACGACATAAGAACTGGAGTGACCATAGAATAGGGAGTTCATTCGCTTGTCTATAGTTTAAAGAAATATTTGACTGAGATATGAAATACGCAACGCCGCCATTCCAAGCTGTCATTTGTTTTGTTCGTTGACTTTTTAATGTTTCAAGTAACACTAGTAATACTGCAGGTCATTTCCCTACGGTTCCTGAATCCATCTTAAAACATTTATGATATGTGTGTAGATAACGTAGTGTATGTAACTATACATAATTAGGCATTACAAACCCAAACCCACACTCTTGTTGTAATGCCCTTCATTTTGCACAGATACATAAACTACTAAAAGAGGATTTATTTAAATTATTATTAAAACATACCTGTGTTCTTGGAGAGGGTGAGGGTATCCGGTCCGGGCTGTAAGAAAATGATTAATTTTTTAAATCTTTTTAATTAACTCTTCATAAGGCAGAGGGGATATAGTTCTCACCAAGAGAATGAGCTTGTGATTGTGTAGAATGTCACGAAAACAAATCGAGCATCATCATCTTCCTCGAGTTGTCCTACTTTGGCACGGCTTATGGATACCTAGGGTCCGCTTGGCAACGAATCCCAGGATTTAGTGGAAGCACTAGTTTTACGAAAGTGACTGCCATCTGATGTTCCAAGTCCAACCCAGAGGGTTACGCCTTATTGGGATTAATCTGGTTTCCTCACGACGTTTTCCTCCACCGAAAAGCGGCTGGTACAGTCAACCAATTTGATTTATGGGCCTCTTAGCTCCTTGTCACAGTGAGAATTTATATGAAAGACGCAAAAGATCCCTTATTAACGTCACTGTGACAAGGTTCGATGTGGCCTAGAAATCAAATTGGTTGACTATACATATAAAATGATATTTCATATATAAGTTCCGAAAAACTCAGTGGCAGAAGCCGGGGTTTGAACCTGCGAGCTCCGCCGTGTGATGCCGGCTGACTAGAATAGCACCACCCCATCTCCTCCCGCGGGTGTCGTAAGAGGCAACAAAGGGAAAAATAGAACGGACGGGCAGCAGCGTCCGCCGAAACCCAATCTACAGCTACTGCGGTCTCCAACCCGCCTGCCAAGTGTGGCCATTATGGCAACTACCCCCCAAGATGATACAAGTCATATTTGTGGGAGGCCTATGTCCAGCAGTGGACTGCATACGGCTGAAATGTATGTAATGATGTATGTATGTCTACTTCAAACGAAGCTCGCAGGTCGCTCGCACTGTTGGACATAGACCTCTCCCAAACATGACCTTGGGGATAGTTGCCATAGTCGCCACGCTTCGCCAGGCGGGTTGGCGACTGGAACAGGCTGATGATGGCTTTAGAATGGGTTCATATTGGCTCACATAAAATTATTTAGCATATTATTTTTCATAATAACGTTTTGTGATCAGAATGATCATTTGTCATAATTTTTTTCGTTATAACTTATTTTCATATAAATTTTGACTACTAATGACATTGTTCATAAAGATCTGTAGTCCGATTTTTTTAATTCATAATATCATTTCAAACTTTTTATCTGGACTCATAATGATGCTTTAAATAAACTATTTTTTTTTGACAGCGAGTCGGGTGTGTTGTGAACGCAAGACACCTAACACTCCTCCTCGCTTCGCTCGTCGTTATACCTACCGGTGACTCTGGCGCAATATTTCGTTTATGTAAGAAAGTATATGAAAGTTAATATTAGTATTATAGATATTTCTATTGATTGACATTATTAACATGAATGACTCGGTTTTACGATACTTATGAGCAAAGACAAGTTATTATAAGTAATGATCATTATGACATAAAATTTTATAGGAAACATTTTCGGACTTCCAATTATCGAAGTCGCAATTTTATGTGAACTTTGGCGCACCCCTTTAGGATACTTACGAGGGTTTCCCATCATGGTTTCCCAGGTTCAATACAGCCTCGCTTTTAGTGCAACCGTCGATGTACTGGATCTCGTCCGACTGTACAGCCTGGAGAATGGGAGCTGACTGTACATTCGCCAGTCGTTTATGTGACTCTTCTTTCTTTGATTTCTCCGAGATTTTTCCTAAAATTTTAAGAATATTTTATTTTCATACTAAGTTTTATGCGGATTTTTTTATTAATGATGCATTTATTTTTAAATAATATAGAGAATATAGTCCTGGTGGGTTAGAGGTTAGAGCGTGCGGCTTGCAATCCGCAGGTAGCAGGTTCAAATCCCGGCTTGTACCAATGAGTTTTTCGGAACTTATGCACGAAATATTATCTGATATTTTCCAGTCAATTAATAAAATGAATGGTGAAGGAAAATATCGTAAGGAAACCGGACTAATACCAACAAGTTTAAGTAAGTTAAGGCCTAGTTTACTCTCTGGGTTGGAAGGTCAGATGGCAGTCGCATGCGTAAAACTAGTGCCTACGCCAATTCCTGGAATTAGTCCATTGCTGGACATAGGCTTCCCACAAATATGACTTGTATCATCTTGGGGGTAGTTGCCATAGTCGCCACGCTTGGCAGGCGGGTTGGCGACCGCAGCAGCTGTAGATTAGATTTCGACGGACGCTGCTGCCCGTCCGTAGGATTTTTCTCTTTGTCGCCTCTTACGACACCCGCAATTCGCGATGTTTGACCATATCGTCCAGCTTGTGGGGGGTCTACCCACGCTGCGCTATGCAATCGAGAACCTTTACGCCCCAAAAGCCATCGGTTCTACTTGCAACCCATCTCGTCTGATGTCATTCTTTACATTACCATATTACGTCATTAAGTCCTATAATCACGCTTGAATCCGGAGCAGCCCAACTGGGGAAGTACCTCCTCCTTACAGAAGACCACAGCCATAATAGCACTGCCACCTTTCAGGTATGTAGTGTTGTGTTCCTGATAGTGAGTAAGGTTCCCATAGCTCCAACCCCCCTTAAAGGCCGGCAACGCGCTTGTGACTACCCTGGTGTTGCGAGTGCCCATGGGCGACGGTAATTGCTTACCACCAGGCAATCCGTCTGCTCGTTTGCCGCCTATGTCATAAAAAAAAATAATAATAATGGATGTATAATAATGTATTACGACTTCGTAATATCATTTTAAGTGTCCACTCATAATGTCTAATTTAAGTACAGCAATAATTGTAAAACTATCGCTTGTACTTTACAATATAAAAAATCATGATTCATACATTGTTCTCTTATTACATACTTGGAATGTGTGTAATCAAATTCTCATTACCTAAGAATAATACCTGTATACATATTTTTATGTTTTTTAATACTACGTCGGTGGCAAACAAGCATACAGCCCGCCTGATAGTAAGCAGTTACCGCAGCCTATGAACGTCTGCAACTCCAGAGGTGTTACATGCGCGTTGCCGTCCCTATATAAAATCTTTATAGTCCTTTTTTTAAGAACCCCATACTGTAATCCTTCGGGAAAACCGTGGCAGGGAGCTCATTCCACAGCCGAAGCGTTCGTGGGAGGAAGTTGCTCATAAATCGCATAGTAGGCTCCAATGTGAACGGTCAAAGACGACCGGTCTGGCCTAGTGGGTAGTGACCCTGCCTATGAAGCCGATAGTTCAGGGTTCAAATCCCAGTCAGGGCATTTATTTGTGCGATGAGAACAGATAGTTGTTCCTGAGTCATGGGTGTTTTCTATTTAATTAAGTATTTATATGTATCTATCTATTATATATATCGTCGTCTAGTACCTACAACACAAGCCTTACTGAGCTTACCGTAGGACTAGGTCGATTTGTGTAAGATTGTCCCGAAATATTTATTTATTTATAATTTGTGAGGATAGATAATAGCTGTGCGGTAGTAGAATGCGGCCCTTGGCATCATGGTTCTTCAGAGTACAAGCGGTAGAACACACATAAGGACGCAAAGTCTCTCCTTACACTTAAAGGCTCAATATCGCTAGATTTTGGGATCGCATAAATGTATTATGACTTAGTGTCTACACACAATTTATTACTAAAATATATCATTAGAGTACCGAAATCAGTCAATTACAAGAATCTTAAGGAAACAGAAAATTAAGGTCCGACCTCCGCTCTGAGCGTCCAATTTGGCTTCGCACTTCAATTTTGGATACACCAGTTAAGTGATATAATATAACTAAACAAGTACGAATTGACAAAGAATGACATAATGTAATTAGCGACTCTGTGTTACGAAAATTCGCACAAGTATGAGTCGGACACTGGGTTCTGTACATTGACTGTATATGTATCTTTTTTTTTTTATGACAAAGGCAAACGAGCAGACGGATTGCCTGATGGTAAGCAATTACCGTCGCCCATGGGCACTCGCAACACCAAGGGAGTCACGCGTTGCCGACCTATAAGTGGGTTGGAGCTCCGGGAACCTTATTCACCATCAGGAACACAACACTACATACCTGAAAGGTAGCAGTGCTATTATGGCTATGGTCTTCTGTAAGGAGGAGGTACTTCCCCAGTTGGGCTTCTCCAGATTCAAGCGTGATGGTACTTCGCTGTGCCCTACCTCTCATTGTTGGACGTAGTTTAAGGACATACCCAGGTCCAAAATCTCTACCTGTACAAAATCTGTAGCTTTTTTATAAAAATATAAATGATAATCACGGCTGTCACGTTTATTTAGTAACGCGCGACGGACCGGCGACGCGAGCGGCGAACCCAACACTCAGGTCTTACGGCCCGGCCACGGCATTTGGCGAATTGCGGCGCGGCAAGCGTTTTATCTGTTCATTGCGTGTGATCCCAACCAACCGCAGTGCATTGCGCGTCTTGACCGCGCAACGAAGAGATAAAACGCTTGCCGTGCCGCAAGTCGCATTGTCGTGGCCGCAAAATGGAGGCCTATTTTCTCCGATAGATGTCGCGTGAGTGACTTTATAAACGTGAGTAAAGCCGTGTTTATCATTAACTTATATAAAATATTACAATGTTTCACGAAAGTTTAAATACAAATAGAACTAACTTTATGTTTAAGTTTCACCATCCTTTCCTGGCATTTTGCCACGGCTCATGGAAGCCGTGGCAACTAATCCCCGTTAGGCGTAGGCACTAGTTTTACGAAAGCGACTGCCATCTGACCTTCCAACCCAGAGGGTAATCTAGGCTTTATTGGGATTAGTCCAGTTTCCTCACGATGTTTTCCTTCACCGTAAAGCGACTGGTAAATATCAAATGATATTTCGTACAGTCGCCATCAGATATTTCGGAGCTGTGGAGGTGGTCATAAATATCGGAACATGCACTTACCTCCTTGACGATAGAGGCGTTGTTCCGATATTTGTGACCACCTCCGCAGCTCCGATATATCTGAAGGCCACTGTACATCAGTTCCGAAAAACTCATTGGTACGGTTAGCATCATTATAGTTGGTATCCAAAGTACTCATAGTTTGGTACACCACAGAATTTATTTTTTATTATGCAGAAACGTCTGCTAGCAAATATCTTCGATATTTAAATCGAAAGAAAAATAGAAAAATTTGACTCGGAGCGGGACTCGAACCCACAACCACTGGATCACTAGCCCAGTGCACTTCCAATTGTGCTATCCGAGTACCGCTTAGACTTGTCAAATTTTTCTACTTATCTTATCCTTCGTGGTATACGTCATCAATGTCATCATGGGTGACGTGTAGTCACATCTACCGTCAGCGTATTGAACACTTAACGGCATCGAAGTCTCAATTTACATTGAGAATTCATCGATAACAATGTGCTACCCCATTCTAAATTATTTTTTATTATGCAGAAACGTCTGCTAGCAAATATCTTCGATATTTAAATCGAAGCAAAAATAGAAAAAATTTGACTCGATCCAGTGGTTGTGGGTTCGAGTCCCGCTCCGAGTCAAAATTTTTCTATTTTTCTTTCGATTTAAATACCATAGAATTTATATGATGTACCGAACTATTTGACTACTTTGAATGCTGCCAACTATTGACGCTGACTGTACGAGCTTGGGTTTGAACTCGTGTCATATATCTCAACATATAATTTATATCAGTAGTGTTACTACCTAAAAATCAAAGCAGATAAAAAAAATTAGATTTTTATTCGTTATCTGATTGCGAAACCCTAAAAATGATGTCACAAAACAAATAGGCACCGATACCTATATAAGTACGTAAAATGTAAATGTACAGTCAAGCTCAAAAATATCGACTCAACCAAAGTGCCCAAAATTTGTATACATGTACCTTAATAGTAGGACAATATGGTGCGTGTATACTAATTATGACACTTTGGCGGCGGTTCCCCTTGTTTAGGCATAATTTGTTTTGTAATCATTTTAATTCGCATACCCAGTGTTGGCATAATTGTATATAAGCAGAAACTGATCTCGCATAATTCTTTTCCGCCGAATTCTATTACGCATAATTTAAATAAGCCGAATGGTTTGTACGCATAATTTGGAAAGACCGAATGGTGTTATTACGATTTTTTTCCCAGGAAGTGCGTTTTTGTCGTAGTCGCTGTTCTAACTAACCTAACCCACCTTGTTTTTCTATAGTGGTCACAGTTCTAACCTAACCTAACCCACTTCGGACATTCGGACTCAATAATAGTATGCAGATATACTTTCGGACAAAGTAGTATTCGGCTAATACAGATTATGCTAAATAAAAATTCGGCAACATTAACATTCGGCGTAAATAAATTATGCGAAACTTGGTATGCGTATTAAAATTCGGACAAAACAAATTATGCCAAATAAAGGGAACCCTTTGGCGGCATCTATATCTTTTACCTTGACTGTACAGTGTGAAGTATACAATTACATGATGAATGTGTACAAATAATTAGGTGTAACCGTTTTTGGGACATCCTTTATACTTTTGGCAGGTTTAAAAAAATATGCATATTTGCATAACTATAGTTGTGCAAACAAAAGGGTTTGGAGTAGTGACGGGCCGACTATAGTCACCGATTAGTCGAGAATGCCGACAATTCGGCACCATTTATAGTCGGCAAAAACTGCCTGGACTAAGAAAAAAATACTATTTTGAAACAATAGTTATTTGTTGTAGAAGGGTGCAAAATTGTATTTTAACTGCGAGTGTGGGATTGAAACTCGAGCAAGCGAATGGATTCTATAGTTTAACCACGAGCAAAGCGAGTGGTTTTAAAATAGAATCCTGAGCGTAGCGAGTGTTTCAATACACGAGAAGTAAATTACAATTGCACCCGTGTGTAACACGAAACTTTTCCCCTCACTACAGCGAGGAAAGTGAAACATGTAAAAGAAAGGTCTTGAAATCGCATTGACTTTTTCTTTGTGTTTAGATACATTCAATTTTACAAAAGGTGCCTTTAGCTTGGTTAGCTTGTGGTGAACAGTACGATCTGGATCTGGAACCTTACTCACCATCAGGAACAACACTACATACCTGAAAGGTAGCAGTGCTATTATGGCTGTGGTTTTCTGTAAGGAGGAGGTACTTCCCAGTTGGGATTCACCAGACTCAAGCGTGATACTTCGCTGTGCCCTACCTCTCATTGTTGGACATAGTTTAAGGATATACCCGGGTGCAAGTTGCCAAAGTCGCCATGCTTGTAGGGTTGGGGAACGCAGTAGCTGTAGATTGGTTTTTCGACGGACGCTGCTGCCCGTCCGTAGGATATTTCCCTTTGTCGCCTCTTACGACACCCCCGGGAGGAGATGGGGTGGTGCTATTCTACTCAGCCGGCATCACACGGCGGGCATTGTAATAAACTTACCATGTTCCTTTTCGTAAAGTTTCTTAAACGGTGCCAAAGCAGGATCATTCTTCACCTCATCTGGCAATTCCAGCCATATGGGCAGTATATCTGCTGCCAGTTCCCCGCAGGACACCAGGGAATACTGGCTCCTATTGCCTTCAACTTTAGGCTGCTTTTTGGATAGCCCTGCCCATTCTTTGGTGCTTTGCCACCAATCCATTTTGGATTTTTATTGTCCTCTGTAAATTAGGAAAAAAAACGCGTTATTTTAGAGCAATAAAAGGGATAACAAATAAACATTTTTTGATACAAGATTTAGATATTTTTTTTTTTTTTTATGACAGGCGGCAAACGAGCAGACGGATTGCCTGATGGTAAGCAATTACCGTCGCCCATGGGCACCCGCAACACCAGGGGAGTCACAAGCGCGTCGCCGGCCTTTAAGGGGGGTTGGAGCTCTGGGAACCTTACTCACCATCAGGAACACAACACTACATACCTGAAAGGTAGCAGTGCTATCATGGCTGTGGTCTTCTGTACTTCCCCAGTTGGGCTTCCCCAGATTCAAGCGTGATGGCCATCGCTGTGCCCTACCTCTCATTGTTGGACGTAGTTTAAGGACATACCCGGGTCATAAATCTGGTAACATCTACGCAGAGGTGAGTGTTGACTCTGATAGTTGGCACCTCTGGTTGACACCCGTAGGCAAAGGGTTAAGCGTGAAGAGGTAACAGACAGACAGAGAGAGTTACTTTCGCATTTATAATATCATACTAGTACTAGTATGGATAATATTTATGGATGACTAAAAATAATCTCACTAACGATTCAAGAATTCAAAAGATTGGTCCTTGAATTTGTATAATTCAGAGAAATCAAGATTGAGATTAGAGTTTCGTCTTATTAGGTTCAAGAAATACTCTTTAAATCAATAATCATTTATTTTTGTCATTAAATTGTTGTTTGATACAAGAAATTACTTCTTGATTTAAAACATACAATATCAGACATTTTATTTGTTAACCAAAATATTTTGTAGTTTATGTTTAGTTTCAAAAGTATCTTAAATAAAATGGCTCTTACGACGTCGATATAAGAAAGAGAATTATATAAATAGTTAACTATATAATAAGCGATAAAATAACTTTGGACTCTGTTAGAAATGTGCTACGTAAACACAAACTTCTTGTTGAAAGCTAGCCTTATAAACGGCCATGTATGGACACACTCTCCGTTCGGCTTTCACACCAAAATTGTCTCTGTATATTTCCACGCTTTTTCGCTATTATATTATATTATATTTGGACCCGGGAATGTCCTTAAACTACGTCCAACAATGAGAGGTAGGGCACAGCGTTGACCATCACGCTTGAATCTGGGGCAGCCCAACTGGGGAAGTACCTCCTCCTTACAGAAGACCACAGCCATAATAGCATTGCCACCTTTCAGGTATGTAGTGTTGTGTTCCTGATGGTGAGTAAGGTTCCCAGAGCTCCAACCCCCCTTAAAGGCCGGCAACGCGCTTGTGACTCCCCTGGTGTTGCGAGTGCCCATGGGCGACGGTAATTGCTTAACACCAGGCAATCCGCCATCCACCAATGTCATCAAAAAAAAAAAAAAATATTCTTTAGTGTGGTCCAAAAAAATTTTTTTTTAATGTTGCATCTCCAGAAGGATCCCTTGACTGCAAAGTTCATAAAATTCACATACACCAATTTTCGTGACAATCAAACATTATTTAGAGGTCGCGCAAAATTGATCACTTTCCCAATAGTAAAATCTATGAAACTAATTTAAGCAAAGAAAAAATGTCACCTGGGGACATTTTAATGGTTTGATTTCATTTATTTCTAGATAGATATAACAACATAAATATCAAACCGGCATTTTTATAATTTTAGGATACATTTATTTTTTTGCTATTGTATGAGATATAATTTTTTTGAGTCATGTTTCGCAACCAGTTATATTAAATTACTAGCAACTGAGTTAAGATTTTGCACATACACTTCCACTTGCTAATAGAAAAAAAGGAGCCTTGTGGAGATAACATTCAAAACATTTTTTTCCTAACTAGTGCGTAAAAAGTGTACTTTGTGCATAAATTTCACTTTTTAAGGCACTTGTTATGAAAAATAAGGTTCGATACACGTGTAAAAACTTCTTTAAGACTCGGGTGATTGTCACCCTCGTTTCACTCGGGCTCCAACTTTCACCCTCGTCGAAAAAAACTTTTTTTTCACTAGTATCGAAATGTACTATTTTACTTCATACAAATATGGACCACCATATTTGTATGACCACATATTGTTCTATTATTTCTATTACGATATAAATCTATCAAGTCATGGGCCCTCTCATCTCTGTCTCCGGTTTTACTCAGTGCTAAGATCAAAATTAAATTATATTTTAAAATTCATTTTTTTGACGTCCGATCTGGCCTAGTAGGTAGTGACCCTGCCTATGAAGCCGATGGTCCTGGATGCAAATCCCAGTCAGGGCATTTATTTGAGTGTCACAGACATTTATTCCTGAGTCATGGGTGTTTTGTATGTATTGAAGTATTTATATGTGTACTTTTATATATATCGTTAGCTGAGTACCCATAACACAAGGCTTCTTGAGATTACTGTGGGGCTCAGTCAATTTGTATCAGAATGTCCTTTGATATTTATGTATATAATGCAAAGAACTATTTGTTCTGAAGCTTATTAATTGCTAGTCAAGTCTAGTTTGTAGTTATAAACCTTGAAGATCGACCTCAAGAATTGTAACGGTAAAGTAAACACTGCAATGATTAGCAATGATCATTAACACATGGCAATGATACCAGATGATCCGTATCACGACTGATCAGTGATCATCGTTAAGATAACATGTGATCGATATTAATTTTATCGAGCTACTAATCACTGTATACAGGGTCGTATCTGGTCATAATTATAACATAACATACAACTGTCATCTTAATGAAAAATGTCTATTTAACTACTACTTTTTTATGTTTTCTTTTTTTTTTATGACATAGGCGGCAAACGAGCAGACGGATTGCCTGCTGGTAAGCAATTACCGTCGCCCATCGGCACCCGCAACACCAAGGGAGTCACCAACACCAAGGGGGTTGGAGCTCTGGGAACCTTACTCACTATCAGGAACACAACACTACATACCTGAAAGGCAGCAGTGCTATTATGGCTGTGGTCTTCTGTAAGGAGGAGGTACTTCCCCAGTTGGGCTTCTCTGGACTCAAGCGTGATGGTACTTCGCTGTGCCCTACCTCTCATTGTTGGACGTAGTTTAAGGACATACCCGGGTCCAAATGTCTATTTAACTACTACTTTTTTTATGTTTTCTACTCAAAATCATGAGCTCTTTCGATCCTGAGGCTCTAGTGTAAGTTTCTTTTGTCGTAAAAAAACGTCTAGAACGCGTAAGTGATAAAGATAATGTTATTTATATGGGAAACACTAACGCGATGGTAAAGTAATATTACGTTAAAAACTTACACTCAGAGCTTTTTTTTTTTATGACAAAGGTGGCAAACGAGCAGACGGATTGCCTAATGGTAAGCAATTACCGTCGCCCATGGGCACTCGCAACACCAAGGGAGTCACAAGCGCGTTGCCGACCTATAAGTGGATTGGAGCTCTGGGAACCTTATTCACCATCAGGAACACAACACTACATACCTAAAAGGTAGCAGTGCTATTATAGCTGTGGTCTTCTGTAAAGAGGAGGTACTTCCCCAGTTGGGCTTCTCCAGATTCAAGCGTGATGGTACTTCGCTGTGCCCTACCTCTCATTGTTGGACGTAGTTTAAGGACATACCCGGGTCCAATTAGCTCTGATACGATAAAGAATTTGTCCCAATTTTTTTTCTTCCGTTCAGAAAGATGACTGTTATAAATTACCCCTGACCCTACCTACCCATGTATACCTATATATCGAAATTATACTTTTGGTGTAAAAAGAACTTTTGTGTGTGATTTTCGTCATCAAAGGTTAGGTATTAATTTAACTGCACGACACTCAAAAATCGCCTCTGTTCTTAGGTAAAAAGATTTTATTTGGGATTAAATAAATATTGAACACCCAGACTCTACTACTACTCATACTAAAAATAGGCAATATTTTTTTACTTATGTTTCTGTGACTTATTTTACTTTTGAGGATGTTTATAGGATATTATAATGATTGATTAAGCATTAAATTAGTATACTAAAATTACTACTTAGTTACAAACGGATAAACTCACGTGTAATTATATCGCACTCGGCGACATGCTTCGGGTAAGCTCTGGTACCCATTTTCAAGAAGAATCAGGACACGCCGCTCGGGGTGAAGGTCTAGCGGTCGCCTAATGCGATATAATTACACATGAGTTTATCCGTTTGTAACTAAGTAGTAGTAACATGCCTCACAACAGTTTTAATTATATACTGAAATTCCTTTTTGAATCCCAATTGTCAATATTTTTTATTAATCTATTTATTATTAGCGACAAGAATCAACAGTAAAATAGTAAAATAAAACAATAATAACAATAATTAATTTTATTTAAAAATATATTCTCTTTCTCATTATGTAACTATAAAGTGGGTTCATTGCAATTACGAACTATCACAAAATTATCAACAAACCATATAATAATTACATACTTGCAAAATTATAGCGGCAATAATCATAAAACATTTCTATCACTCGCATTACTCACATTTTATCACAAAAATGATTGACACCTCCGCATACCAAACTTTAAAATAAAACCGTTTCTATTTTGTCTATAATTTCATATAATCACTTCTATTGCACGTATAATCAAGTTGGCGAACGATTTGTAATTTAAATTTAGAACGCGCAGCGCGGTCGGCGCGTGCGCAACCAAGCGTGTTTGGATACTGTCTGTTGTCAACGCATGGCATTGAAATGTGGATTTTTATCAATAAATAACGTTCGGATACTTATTGTTGCAGAATAAATATGTACAAAGGAAAACCTATGTACTCAGATTTTTGTTTTTTTATGGTAGATAACTACATTTCGCTTTTTGACCGCTACAGGCATCTAGTTGTTGTAGATGGGTTCCCTTTATTTGGCATAATTTGCTTTGTCCGAATCTTAATACGCATACCAAGTTTCGCATAATTTATTTACGCCGAATATTAATGTCGCCGATTTTTATTTAGCCTAATTCTTTAGTAGCCGAATACTACTTTATCCGAAAACATATTAGCATACTATTATTGAGGCCGAATGAACGAAAGTGTGTTAGGTTAGGTTAGATCTGTGACCACAACAGAAAAACAATTTTGGTTAGGTTAGGTTAGAACTGCGACCACAACAGAAACAGACTCCTGGGAAAAAAATCGTAATAACACCATTCGGGCTTTCCAAATTATGCGTACCGACCATTCGGCTTAGTTTAGTTCTGCGTAACAGAATTCGGCAAAACAGAATTATGCGAAAACAGTTTCTGCTTATATACAATTATGACAACTCTGGGTATGCGGTTTAAAATTATGACAAAACAAATTATGCGTAAACAAGGGGAACCGTTGTAGACAATGCCATAAGTGAGGGAAGCCGGTGGATATTTCATAGTAAGCTCTTATAGTGTTCACCTTAGAACAGGATTTCCCTAGTAAGGTGGTATATATTTGTGAGAGCACCGTAACCAACCTTTCTGTTTTTTGGAAGTGTGGTTTTGGTGGCCATTTTGTACTAATAGTATTACTACGGTTTTTTTCAAACCTTGACTTGTACTCGTGTGTATGTACGAAATACTCTCTTTACCCTCTGTGTTGAAACGATAGATAACAGTCACTTTCGTAAAACTAGTGCCTACGCCAATTCCTTTAGTTTCCAAGTGGACCCTAGTGTATTTTGATTTCTCAAATATGTTACTATTACCCCAAATAACAATATTTTGTTATATTTCTTTAATTATATTCTAATACAAAAAAAGTGTCCCAAAAAGCCTAAAGTTTTTCGTAATTTTCATCTTTATGGCTCCATAGAAACGTTATTATTGCTTATTTCGACGTTACCTTCAACTTATAAAACGTGAGTTCCCGCTTCTATACAGTTAATATGCTTTGCTGTTTATACAAACAGAAAAGCATATTAACTAACGAATATACATTCGTCAAAATAAATGTAAGAAAAAAAAAATACATTTTTATTTAACATTCTCTAAACATTAACACATGTATCCGAACGGTTTGCAATCATGAGCCAAATCCGTTCCACTTGAGGTCACGCGGTGTGAAATATCTCTGTCCTTGTTTAACACATATACATAGCATTGTTTATGTTCTTCTCATACAAATAAGTTTGCATATACTTAGCGGATTTTGTACAGCACGAAATAAACCATAATATCTTGATTAAGATAAACAAAAATGCTTAAATACCGTCTAGGTATAATCTCCATGATTTAGGAAAGCTTTTTATTTGATAACACTTTAGTTTGTATATTTATTTTTAATAGTCATGTCAAACAAAAAAATTTGGTAAAACTTTTTCTCGTTTGAAAATTTCACGTGATTCCTGTTGTTAAAATTTTGAATTACAGCTGCGCCATCTACATTACAGATACAGAACAATAATCGAGATAGGTCTGTGATCTACATTAGTTATTTGAATTAGGAACTAACTAAATTTTCTTAAAGAATAACGCATTTTTATGTAACATGTATAAGATATCTTTTGTAATACTGTTTTGAAAAAATAAGTCCCGCCGAGTTTCTTGCCGGTCATAAAAGTCGAAATGCTTCTCGGGTCAGAGGTGTAGGGTTAGAACCGGTGTAGTTTTTATGTTTTCTTCTTTTGTATACTCGACGTGTAAAAGTGCCCTTGTGGCCTACTTACTGAATAAACTTTTGAGTTTGAGTTTGAGTTTGACTAGGATTTACATATATGTCACTGAACTGACATTAGTCCCAAAAATCAATTACATGGTTATCTCAAAAAATTTCAGGACAAGAAAAACTCAATGAATAACCTTTTTTTTGTAACACATTTTACAAAAGGCGCTTTTTTTTTAGAGAAACACTAAGTAGGGTTTTTTATTTATTTTCTATTTAAAATATATTGTAATGTGATATGTATGAATTATTTTAATATTATCACTATTATACATTATAATAATTTTGAGCCTATTTTACTTATTTGAATATTTGGAAATAGCTCTATTGAATTCGATTCAATTGTAAATTTGAAAATAAGTAGGTACTTAAAGGAAGTAAACAAACCATTATTGCGATGATAGTAATTTATTTTACTTATAATATTTACGTCATTTGTGATTTACGTCATTCTTAATCTAAATAATAATTTAATAATTAATACACATGTCTATAATTATAACAAAATAATTAGGTACAATACTTTGTATCACAATCTTACTAGATACAATGAAATAAGTCTATACTAGTTACACATTATTGCCAATATAATATTTTAATACACTTACTATAATTATGTTTTTTTAAATTTCATTTCACAGAGTCATTTTATCATATTATGTAAGCATGGCTTCACTCACGTATGTAGTCATCCCGTGACATGTTTCGGAGATCATAGGTCTCCTTATTCTACCACTAAAAGTGCCGAGCCCCGCGCGCGTTGACGCCGCGTCTCTTACTGCTATAAAATGGAGACCTAGGTTCTTCGAAGCAAGACTAAAATAAACATAAGTGAAGCCATAAGTCTAATAAAATAAAATAATTTATATTCTTAAATAAATAATGAAAAATTATAATAAAAATAATGTTACTCGACTCGTCGAAAACTGTGTCAGTATTGTGATGACAATGAATAATAAAATTTCTGTAAATACTTAGATTTGATGGTCGTTTTATAAACTTTAAGGAGTAATACAATGGTGAAAAAAAAAATCATACAGAGTTCATACTTAATTATCGTCACAAAATTGACGTTATTCACTTCATGTTATTTTGAGGCAATTATTAGTTTTTTCTGAAAACTCTCATTGTCAACATTCAAATATTAGTAAATATATTAAATGGAATGCTTAAAAATAAACAGTGAATACTTATCAACCTATTATTTTAAAATTATTTTAATTATTTTATTTTCCTCAGAATTTTATTTCACATTCGTAAAGCAATAATTATCATTTTTGATAGTGTTAACCTTGGCTTAGATGTCATACTTTAGTAATTCAGTGATACTGCATTGTTATATTACACGAGTATATTGCACGCTATAACGAAATAAAAGCTACAAAATCTATGGCAACTGTTTTGCAATTCATCGTTGTGAACTAAAATATAAAAAGATATTTTTTTTTTCAATTTATGGATGTCATAGGGACTTCTCATTTATCGACTTCCGATTATAAATATGTATATCGATAAATACATAATACAATATCTAAATATATATAACTTAAAGGTGATTGACTGACTGACATAGTGACCTATCAACGCCCAGCCCAAACCACTGGACGGATCGGGCTGAAATTTGGCATGCAGGTAGATGTTATGACGTACGCATCCGCTAAGAAAGGATTTTGATCAATTCTACCCCCAAGGGATGAAAGTTTGTATGAAACTTTGTCAATTTTAAACCGATCGGGCTAAGACATTGCATGCATAAAGCTACTTATGACGTAGGCATTTGTGGATAAAATGGCATTATCCGAACAAAAATCATACATGCATACAAAACTACGTTTTGAACGATAGTGTGCTAAAAATAAATTAAATACTTTTCAACGCGAGCGAAGCCGCGGGCAAAAGCTAGTGTAATATATGATTAGTGGAGTAGAAGTAAACATACAGTCTTATGGCGAATGAGCCTTCTCTTCGAAATAAATCTTTTAGGAAATTATAAATAGAAATAATTATAATATTTCTTGAAACAAATAAAACACTAATTTGAAAGGAATTGGAGCAATAATTGCCATAGTCACTAAAAGTTATATAAAAGAGATCGCTTTTTTCTGATGAGACCGCCGGTTGTTTAACTCATTTTTTAATCTTCTTTTATATCTCGTGTTGTATTCTTAAGCCAGGGATAGACTAGGGGACAAATGTCCGGCGACAATTGTCGGCGAGATATCAAACGAACTCGACCGACAAGTCCGGCGACTTCGCCAGACACTTGCAGGCATAGTCATGGCTTGTCGGGCGATGTCCGGCTACGTCGATCTATGTAACCCGACGTCGCCGGCGATACGGGTTGCAGAACATTTGTTCTCTAGTCTATCCCTGGCTTTAGTATAGTTATAATGTATCGATAATATATGAATATCAGAAGTCGATATACGAGAAGTCCCGAGGGCTCTGCATATTACAATGTACTTACATATGAACGTAAAAAGTTATCGTAAGATTGTAATGCAATTGTAATGCAGTCACCGATGCAGTGGTCCAAAGTTTTACCTACAAGTTAATGCTAGTTTTTTGCACAGTTAAGGTAAGTTCGTTTTTTTGATCGCTGAACTTAAACTTATTATACTACATTCGCCATCAGATATATCGGAGCTGTGGAGGTGGTCACAAACATCTGAACAACGCTTCTATTATAAGGCGATAAAATGCATGTTCATTTGTGACCACCACAGCTCCGATATATCCGGATAGCGGCAGTACATATTTAGGCGAAATTATTAAGCTATAAATAAATATATCTATAATACTACATTTTTAATATATAATTATTATCTAAAGGACGGAACAATGGGACGCTAATTTATTTTATTTTAATGAATTTATTCTTTAAAAACAGTCAAATTGCATTTCAATCACAAAGTGCAAAGTTATTTCATACAATATGTTTATTACTAATCGAGTGTTTTTTTAAATATGTTAGCTAGTTGGATGTTCTTTTATTTAAGTTTGAATGATAAAATGATGGATAGGTACCATAATTACCAAAACACAAATAATATAACTGAATTAATAATAATTAGGTTTCAATACCGGTAAGGATATGAAGGATACCAGAATAAAATACACAGGTAGATAAAATAATTAACCGGAATTTAATTTAACTAGGTTAATCAATACCGGTATTTATTTGATACTATACCGGAATCCCGGTAAGCTTGTACCAAAAATACCGGCATTAAATTTAATTTTAAGTACGTGTTAAAAGTACAAAAGTAAATAATAAAAGGTGGGTCAAATTGATCACTTTTCATGATAATATTAGGAAGTATACATAAACTATCACTAGACTATCGGTGTTGCAAATTGTTATCTGGCTCAATCAATTTTTCTTTGTTCCTTGTTGCCATGGTTACGTTCCCCTGGGTCATACTTCAAACCATAGTTTGATTGCATCTAAATACTAGGGCTCCTGGTATCCGTGATGTACGCCGACCCGTAGCTACGTGTTCTTAACACCGCCGGTACTAAGATCACGAATTTCACGAACACGGCCAGGTACGTGTCACGTACCTGCGTTCGCATCCGGATTCACGTGACACGCCGTGACACGCCGTGACACGTAGCCCGTACCTACGTCCGTGTGTGGAGCTTCGGGCTCGATTCCGTTGGATACTTATCGCACGTTTCGTAATTTCGCCACGCCCGGGAGAAAAATAAATAAGGACTAAGTTTTATTGAATTGAGTTACCACTTAGTATATATTACGGGCGGACCGAACCGGCGTGTTCTTAAGATACGTGAAGGCGTGATCACGCCTACACGGATCTACACGGATTCACGTACCCTAATTTCACCTAACCGAATGTCACGTGCGGAACGGACCAGAAAACCGTTGCCGTGATTCACGAAACCGGGCGCACGGCTACGGGTTCATCAATCACGGACACGACCGCGAGCCCTACTAAATACACAAGACATAGATATTTGTAGAAGCTATATGTCTCTTCCATAATGGGTCATCTACCAAGCGCGTCAGTACGCGGTGTCACATTTCTTGTAACAAACTGTGCTTCAGTTGTCCCCTGGCAGATGGGACAGAATAACAACAACAAATAGTTGATTCAAGTTCTAAGGCCTTATAATATCTGTAATACATATTTTATACTAGAGATATGTCGATATTTTTTCTTTACCACAATGAGAGTTTAGACCAGTGATTCCCAAAGTGGTCCAGGTGGACCCCCAGGGGTCCACTGGACGCTCGATGGGGGTCTACGTTGGCTGACGACTTATGGGTATGTAGTAGAAATGTAGCAGCAAGGGGGTCCACCGAAACCAGTAAAATTTTGAAAGAGGTCCATGAGAAAAAAAAGTCTGGGAACCTCTGGTTTAGACTTATTAAATGTATTTATTTCATACAACATGGCTATATAGGCAAATATAAAATAAATATTATGTGTTTTAATTATTACTAGTTAGTTACAAACGCATAAACTTGCGCGTAATTATATCGCACTAGGCGACATGTTTCGGGTAAGCTCTGATATCCATTTTCAAGCCGAGTCGACACACCGCTCAGGGTGACGGTGTATCACACACTGTTGTCCAAAATAATATTCTATGAAGCCGATGGTCCTGGGTTCAAATTTTAGTAAGGGCATTCATTTGTGTGATGTGCACAGGTATTTGTTCCAGAGTCATGGGTGTTTTATATTTAAATAAATATTTCGGGACAATCTTACACAAATCGACCTAGTCCTACGGTAAATTCAGTAAGGCTTGTGTTGTAGGTACAGTCAGCGTCATATAGTTAGTAGCATTCAAAGTAGTCAAATAGTTCGGTACACCATACAAATTCTATGGTGTACCGAACTTTTTGAGTACTTTGGATGCTACCAACTATATGACGCTGACTGTACTAGACGACGATATATATATAGTTAGATACATATACATACTTAAATACATAGAAAACACCCATGACTCAGGAACAAATATCTGTGCTCATCACACAAATGAGTGCCCTTACTAAAATTTGAACCCAATACCATCGGCTTCATAGGCCAGATTTAACGTCGAAATAAGATAATAAAATATCGATAAATATTGTTACCCATCCCTAAGAACTTGACAGTCAATTTGCACCACCGATAGTGAGTCTACCTACCTAGGTAGCACAGTCATCAGAGGAAAGTTCTTATAGTTCAAAAACACACGTGTTGCTCAAGCACCTGACCTATTTTTTTTTTATGACAAAAGGTGGCAAACGAGCAGACGGATTGCCTGATGGTAAGCAATTACCGTCGCCCATGGGCACCCGCTACACCAAGGGAGTCATAAGCGCGTTGCCGACCTTTAAAGGGTGTTGGAGCTCTGGGAACCTTGCTCACCATTAGGAACACAACACTACATACCTGAAAGGTAGCAGTGCTATTATGGCTGTGGTTCTGTAAGGAGGAGGTACTTCCCCAGTTGGGCTTCTCCAGACTCAAGCGTGATGGTACTTCGCTGTGCCCTACCTCTCATTGTTGGACGTAGTTTAAGGACATACCCGGATCCTATGTAGTAGTAACGTGTGTACACGCATGTCGGCGTTCTATATTCAAATGTTAACGTAAGTTCCAAATTAATCCACCGCACAACTACATAGACATGGTCCTTCAGTTAAATTTTTCAGCACCACTTTATTGTTGAGAGCTCAAGAGTGTGTCAAGATGATTTTGAACACCTGACCCTAAAGTCGCCAGTAACTGGCCACCTGTCAATTACTGGCCACGATATACTAAAAAACTAATTCTGTTTACCTATAAATAGAACCTACTAGTTTTAGGTGGTCAGTTATTGCAAACTCATTAGAAAATGTTCTATTCATAGGTAGGGAATATCGCCAGAAACTGACCACTTTTTAATAACCTTATACTGATAATGAATTCTGTTCACCTATAAATAGAACACATTTTATAATGGGGTTTCAATTATTGGCCCCTCTTCAGTAACTGGCCACCTCAACCTAAAATTAATTCTAATCACCTATAAACAGAGTTAATTTTTAGTACAATTTGGCCAGTTATTGGAGGGTGGCCAGTGACTAGCGAATTACCCTAAACAAAATTCATTTTCAGTATAAGGTGGTTAGTTATTGAAAGGAAAGTTGGGTGACGGCGCCAGTAATGGACAAGGAACCAATCATGAACATTAGTGCTTATTTCAAAGAACTCAAGTGTTGTGTATTTGTCAGTACATATTCAATTTATAACGTTATGGTTTTTGAACTTACAAGTACCTAAGTGTCATTATTGGTGCCTGTCAGCTTAAAGTGTCCAACATTGGTGCCATCACAACGCGATTTACCCTTTAGGTATTTAGTCGATAAATAAAACAGAGTCCCTTGGCTTTGAATTGTTGGTACGGGTTGATAAAGCGCGACCCAACAATTGACAACTCATCAATTGGAAGCCATATAAATATCATATGTGACAGAGGGCAGATAGGTGCGACAACGAGCGAAGCGAGGAGAAACCTGTTAGGTTAACCGCGAACAAACAGACAAAACCGTTTTAATATAAAACTATTCTAGAAAAGACTTAGTCGCCGATTGTTGGGTCGTCAATAGATGGGTTGAGCAATCCGGGGTCGCGCAATGTAGGAAAGGGCCGAGACTGCGCGACCAATAATTCTTGTCACGTGTATAGACGTTGATTACTGGGTTGTCAATTCTCTGGCTGCGCATTCTCGGTCCGTACAAACGCGTTACGGGGCAGCAATCCGAAGCCACGTTTTTTACGCGGCAAAAATGCTCGACCCATCTATCCGCGTACAAAAAAGTGGCCGCCAATTGAAGGGTCGTCATTTGCTGGGTTGCGTATTACCCGGACTCGGTGTAGTCGAGGCTTCCATTTAAAACTCCAAAGTTGAAGACTGGCTGTATTACAAAGAACCTTTAACAGTTTGGTGGACAGTAAATGACGTCATATATCTGTCATAGACCATAGGAAACAAAAACATATGCGACGCCTATAGGCGTACTTTCCGTCTAAGTGTTAAACAAAAAAAAAAACTCAAAGGCGCTTGCCTTGCTCTTCAACGCGTAGCCACAATTTTAGTTACATCCTGTATTAGCATCAGCGAAAACTGGCACTGGAAAAGCACCTGGCCTGTGTAGTAGTAACGTGTGTGTACACGCATGTCGGCGTTCTATATTCAAATGTTGACGTAAGTTCCATATTAATTATCTGCACAACTACATAGCCATGGCCCGTCGGCGTTCTATATTCAAATTTTGACGTAAGTTCCATATTAATTCTCTGCACAACTACATAGCCATGGTCCGTCGGCGTTCTATATTCAAATTTTGACGTCAGTTCCATATTTATTCTCTGCACAACTACATAGCCATGGTCCGTCGGCGCTCTATATTCAAATTTTGACGTAAGTTCCATATTAATTCTCTGCACAACTACATAGACATGGTCCTTTTAAGTTTTTCACCTATACCGATCAGTGCCACTCAAAGAGGCAGTGGCAGATGATCAGGTATCCGCTGGCGACGGCCAGGTGTCCAATCATGATCGGGAACCCGACCTTGAAGAACTGCACGAACGTGAACTTGTACCCGTGTTGCTCGGCCACTCCCGCGCACACCACGTTCGCGCTCGCGCCGATTAGTGTGCCGTTACCTGTCGAAACAAGTCTAGTTTGAACATGAGGGCAATTTAAAAAAATAGTACATTTCGATACTAGTAAAAAAATATATTTCGACGAGGGTGAAAGTTGGAGCCCGAGTGAAACGAGGTTGATAATCACCCGAGTCTTAAAGAAGTTTTTACACGTGTCTAGTGTCTCTACAAGTGCCTTAAAATAGTACATTTCGATACTAGTGAAAAAAAAAATTTTTTTCGATGAGGGTGAACGTTGGAGCCCGAGTGAAACGAGGGTGACAATCACCCGAGTCGTAGAGAAGTTTTTACACGAGTATCGAACCAAATTTTTCATAGCAAGTGCCTTAAAAAGTGCACTTTTTACGCACTAGTTAGGAAAAGCAATTTTAAGGCACTTGTAGAGACAGCTGTAACTAATATAAAGTGTGTAGAAGCAAATAACATAAAGCATTTTTGTATGTACCTAGGGGTGCGATTCGATAACCGAAAACTGACAGTCACTAGCGAGATCGTCTGACACATTCCAATACATTTCTCATAGAAGAACTGATAGCTGCGTATCACACTTTTCGTGTCGAATTTCGCCCCTGCATTATTATCTTCTTTAGTATATAGGGTAAATCGCCAGTTAAAAGTGAAGTGAATTCTGTTTACCTATAAATAGAACACATTTTCAAATGGGGTTTCAATTACTGGCCACCCTTCAATTACTGGCCACCTTATACTTAAATGAATTCTCTTTATAGGTAAAAAGAGTCCATTTTCAGTATATGGTGGCCAGTTATTGTAAGGTAAGTAACTGGCGATTTACCCTACTTGTATCTTCCTTGTATCTTGTGTTGTATACTTTGCAACACTAAATGACTTTTTATTTTATATAAATACTTAAATACATAGAAAACGCCCGTGACTCAGGAACAAATATCTGTGCTCATCACACAAATAAATGCCCTGACTGGGATTCGAACCCGGGACCATCGGCTTCATAGGTAGGGCACTACCCACTAGGCCAGACCGGTCGTCAAGCGTCGACTCGAATGACTTCATCTCTGTCAGACACTGTTTGGACCCGGGTATGTCCTTAAACTACGTCCAACAATGAGAGGTAGGGCACAGCGAAGTACCATCACGCTTGAATCCGGAGAAGCCCAACTGGGGAAGTACCTCCTCCTTACAGAATACCACAGCCATAATAGCACTGCTACCTTTCAGGTACATATGTAGTGTCGTGTTCCTGGTGGTGAGTAAGGTTCCCAGAGCTCCAACCCCCCTTAAAGGTCGGCAACGCGCTTGTGACTCCCCTGGTGTTGCGGGTGCCCATGGGCGACGGTAATTGCTTACCATCAGGTAATCCGTCTGCTCGTTTGCTACCTATTGTCATAAAAAAAAAGACACGAAGACATGGTATTTAAGAAACAAGATTCCATCTTCCTCGCGTTGTCCCGGCTGGGAGCCTGGGGTCCACTTGGCAACTAATCCCAGCATTTGGCGTAGACACTAGTTTTACTAAAGCGACTGCCATCTGACCTTCCAACCCAGCCTAGTAAACTAGGCCTTATTGGGATTAGTCCGGTTTCCTGACGACATTTTTCTTCACCGAAAAGCGACTGGTACATATCAAATGATATTTCGTACATAATTTTCGAAAAACTCATTGGTATAAACCAGGGTTCGAGTTCGAACCTGCGACCTGCGGATTGCAAGTCACACGCTCTTGCTAGTGCACCAGCGCTCTTCAAAAACATGAATTATTGAGTTTAATCATCAAGGATAGGACAAACGCCCGTCATTTTGAAAATATAACCCTGTTCCGTACAGCAGAGACTTCCTTATGTTAATAAAAAATACTATTTTATACATTTATTAGACCATAATTTATATCCAGTGACAAATTAATTTATGATTGACATTCCGAAATATAGAATGACCAAGATTTTTTATAAATTTTCAGTTGTGAGTGTGTGAAATGTGAATTTATGACCCATTTATGCGTTGAAAAAGTCCGTTGACAGTCTACGACGTCATAGGGGCATATGTAATCGTTGACATTGGTATACTGTTCTTCCAAAATATTTTAACATCATAAAATAAGGAAGCCTCTGCTGTACGGAACAGGGTTATATTTTCGAAATGACGGGCGTTTGTCCTATCCTTGTTAATCATCACTAGTATCAAAATTATTTCCATGAAAAAATAATGGCTAGAATTTTTTTGTCGCGATTAGTTTTTTTTTTTTTTATGACAAAGGTGGCAAATGAGCAGACTGATTGACTGATGGTAAGCAATTACCGTCGCCCATGGGCACTCGCAACACCAAGGGAGTCACAAGTGCGTTGCCGACCTACAAGTGGGTTGGAGCTCAGGCCCGGTACCGCAAACATCGAAGTTCGTATATGTCGAGCATCTTTCTCTTTTACTCCAATTAAGGCGTCATGGGAGTGACAGAGACAATCGTCCGAATTTACGAATATCGTTTTTCGCGGTAGCGCCGCTGGGAACCTTATTCACCATCAGGAACACAACACTACATACCTGAAAGGTAGCAGTGCTATTAAGGCTGTGGTCTTCTGTAAGGAGGAGGTACTTCCCCAGTTGTGCTTCTCCAGACTCAAGCGTGATGGTACTTCCCTGTGCCCTACCTCTCATTGTTGGACGTAGTTTAAGGACATACCCTGGTCCAAAATTTATGGGCGCTCTGGCTCCAAGACCAGACTCTTACAATAATACCGGTATAAATCACTTACCACCCAGACAGGCGCCCATCGACAATGCCCATATGAGAGGCTGCAGTGGTAGGCCCAGCGCTGGGTTGGTGCCCAACGAGGTAACAACACGAACCATCATAGTCGTCAGTGGTATGTTATCTACGAACGCCGACGTCACACCCGAAATCTGGGTAAAGAAGGTTTGATTTACAAAAGAGAGAAAAAAAGAAATGGTACAAAAAATTATATAACCGTGGCAAACTTGCATACTGCCCACCTGATAGTAAGCAGTCATTGTAGCTTATGGAACTTCGAAGGATTCACACGAACGTTGCATACCTAGCTTCTTGTTGAGAACTTTGGCAGAGAGTTCATTCCACAGCCGGAGTGTTCGCAGAAGGAAACTTCTTCTAAACCGCACAGTTGAGTTTCCAATGTTTTTTTTATCTGACTTAGGCTCTATAAGACGGGATGCCGCTGGACGTGGAAGGCGCAGGACCGGACTTTTTAGGCGAGGCCTACGTCCAGCAGTGGACGTCTTTCGGCTGACATGATGATGATGAGGCTCTACAAACCGCTTGGAATGGTCGAGCGGGCGGACTGTGTGGGGGAAGGTAGCCTGGGGAAAATCCAGGACCCTTCCGCACCAGACTTGATTTGTACTGGAATACTACTACTGAGTTTACGCTTCCAGCGGGATTGGTTGAGGCGGTCTCAACCCTGATAGGTTCCAGGGTGTGGGGGTGAATACCCTGCCGACGAGTGGTGTGATGATAGAAAGCGGCCATAGGAGTCGTGTCAAACAGTTCTTCAGGCTACAACCCATCCACACTTCTCAAACAAATTTATTTACGCGTGGCAAGCACATGTTACATTTTTGAACTGTGTAATAGCAGAGAGTGTTGCATTGAAAATTATGTTTTCCCCTCACTAGCTCGTAACGCGCTTGTTTATCCTTTAATACGAGACGGTAAAAACGCATTTTATCCACTAGTGATTAAAGTAAGTTGACTTCTCATAGCTCTTATTGCTATGCTATAAACGCAAAGAAAAAGTCAATGCGATTTCAAAACGTTGTTTTGCATGGGTCACTTTCCTCGCTGTAGTGAGGGGAAAAGTTTTGTGTTACACACGGGTGCAATTGTAATTTAATTCTCGTGTATTGAAACACTCGCTACGCTCAGGATTCTATTTTAAAACCACTCGCTTTGCTCGTGGTTAAACTATAGAATCCATTCGCTTGCTCGAGTTTCAATACCACACTTGCAGTTAAAATACAATTTTGCACCCTTGTATAACAAATAACTATTAACTGTTTGACAACAATGTTCAAATATCAACAATGTTCAAATTTACTAAGACCAATGTTCCTTAACTGTTAAGAGTTGAACTAAATGTTGAACGATAAATCAGATATTGATAAATTATACTAAGCAAGCAAAAACTGATTTTAAGCTGGTCAACCTTTTCATTCCGCGTCTGTACATGCGATAGAACACACATAAGGACACCTCATGAGCTTTGGCACCTATCAGACTGCTTGCATCTCGTCACAGACTCATTTGGAAAATCCCCTGAATTCTAACAGCCCAATAAATTTCCCCAAACAACGTATCCATGCCGTGCCGCGTGATGCAGGCTGACTAGAATAACACCACCTTATCTCCCGCGGGTGTCGTGAGAGGCGACAAAGGGAAACATCCTACGGACGGGCAGCAGGGTCCGTCGAAACCCAATCTACAGCTACTGCGGTCGCCAACCCGCCTGCCAAGCGTGGCGACTTTGGCAACTGCCCCCCAAGATGATACAAGTCATATTTGAGGGAGGCCTATGTCCAGCAGTGGACTGCATACGGTTGATACGTACCCATAGTATCAGAAGCAGTGCGACCGCCAGCCTATGGGTTTCGTCCACCCTCATGATAAGCGCCTCTGTCAGTCCACCGATGTAGTCGATTAGACCCAGTTTGGTCAAAGCCTGTGGAGCAGATATCTCTTCAGACAGGTGTGGTCGAATACGAGGGCAAGTGGCAAGCGTTTTCTATGTTTTTTTTTATTTCAAATTGTTTTTATTATACTGTGTTACTTTATTTTATTTTTATTATGTTTTATTTTATTCTATATGCGCTTTTGTGTTTTGTTGCCTTCTGTGTATTGTTTTCACTTAGTGGTTTCTTCGGAAGATCAGCGCTGGCTAACGCTGGCAACATGCTGAGAAGGGACCAATTCGTGACATATTTCTGTTTTCTGTTTTATTTTATTTTTCTATTATCTCTTTTTTTTTATGTCATGAATAAAGATTTTTCTTTCTTTCTTTCTTTCTTTCTTTCTTACTTGTGTTTAAACATTAGCCAAAACTAAGTTTAACCTCAAGGTGTGCATTCGCCATCAGATATATCGGAGCTTTGGAGGTGGTCACAAATATCTGAACAACGCCTCTATTCTTTTTTTTTTATGACATAGGCGGCAAACGAGCAGACGGATTGCCTGGTGGTAAGCAATTACCGTCGCCCATGGGCACCCGTAACACCAGAGGAGTCACAAGCGCGTTGCCGGCCTTTAAGGGGGGTTGGAGCTCTGGGAACCTTACTCACCATCAGGAACACAACACTGCATACCTGAAAGGTAGCAGTGCTATTATGGCCGTGGTCTTCTGTAAGGAGGAGGTACTTCCCCAGTTGCGCTGCCCCAGATTCAAGCGTGATGGTCAACGCTGTGCCCTACCTCTCATACACGGCAATAAAGTGCATGTTCAGATACTTGTGACCACCTTCACAGCTTCGATATATCTGATGGCGACTGTACCAAAAGGGCCATGGAACACACACATACACACATACACACACTACAGGTTTGGCCTAGAGGTTGGAGAGTAGAACTTACAAAAGTTTAAATAGATTTTTTTTTTTTAAGTTTATTAAAAAATATAATATTGCCGTGTGATGCCGGCTGACTAGAATAGCACCACCCCATCCTCCCGCGAGTGAGTAAGAGGCGACAAAGAAAAATGTTACGGACGGGCAGCAGCGTCCGTCGGAACCGAATCCACAGCTTCTGCGGTCGCCAACCCGCCTGCCAAGCGTGGCAACTATGGCAACTGGGTAGTTGATACAAGTCATATTTGTGGGAGGCCTATGTCCAGCAGTGGGCTTCATACGGCTGAAATGTATGTATGTAAATATATTAGTTCCATAAGTGCCGAGCGATCTCTCTCGCTCGCTCCTAGGCTAGTTCACAAACCTCCATGAGAACAAACAGAGCCGCGAAGAATAGGAGCGTAGACCACTCCACCCTGTGCAGAATGGACTCTATGTCCTCTCTGTCTGCGAGAATGAGAAGCAAGATGGCGCCCAGCAGCGCAGTCCAGCCGAGTGACACACGACCTGGAGACGTCAAGTTTTTTTTTAAATACTGATCAGCGTTTGACCTTAGTCGCACCTGATAATAAGTCTCGACGAGGTCAAGGGTATAGCACGCCCTTAGTAACAGCCTAGTCACTGTTGCCTTGAAGAGACCCAAATTATATATTTCCGGGAATACAGACGAAGGGAGCGAATTCCATTCCTTAGCAGTGCGCATTAGGAAGGAAGAAGCGAATCGCTTCGTGCGAATGAATGGAATATTTATTCACAACGTAAGAATGCAACCGCTCTCCTCGCCTGGACGTCCGGTGGTGGAACGGAGATGGCGGAATTAAATCGTGCAGTTCCTGTGCACACTCTCCATAATGTATCGTGTAGTGTTATAAACCCTTAACCAATGTAAAAGAAAATTGCCAGCTTTTGTTTTCAATAGTGTAATACTAATTAGCATACGGTACGACTTATGGTAAGCAGCATACGTCGGACTGTAGGGGGCAGTTTGAGGGCAAGGTAAATGATACAAAAAAATCAATTTTTTTTTATGACATAGGCGGCAAACGAGCAGACGGATTGCCTGATGGTAAGCAATTACCGTCGCCCATGGGCACCCGCAACACCAGGGGAGTCAAAAGCGCGTTGCCGGCCTTTAAGGGGGGTTGGAGCTCTGGGAACCTTACTCACCATCAGGAACACAACACTACATACCTGAAAGGTAGCAGTGCTATTAATTTATGGCTGTGGTCTTCTGTAAGGAGGAGGTACTTTTTTTTTTTTTTTTTTTTTTATGCAAGACTGACCAACGTTTGACTTCAGTCGCACCTGATGGTAAGTGACGACGAGGTCGAAGGTGTAGCACGCTGGTTCAGTAACAGCCTATTCACTCTTGACTTGAAGAGACCCAAATTATATCTTGCCGGGAATACAGACGAAGGGAGCGAATTCCATTCCTTAGCAGTCCGCATTAGGAAGGTAGAAGCGAATCGCTTCGTGCGAATGAATGGAATATTCACAACGTAAGGATGAAACTGTTCTCCTCGCCTGGACGTCCGGTGGTGGAACGGAGATGGCGGAATTAAATCGTGCAATTCCTGAGCACACTCTCCAAAATGTATCCTGTAAAACACAGACAAACTAGCAACCTTGCGGCGATGCTCAAGGCTCTGCAACCTTACACTCACTAATTTAGGATCGCCAATGAGTCTGCGAGCTCGGCGTTCTATTGAATCCAAAGCGGCCAACTGATACTTGGCAGAACCGTCCCAAAGGTGGCAACAGTACTCCATACACGACCGAACCTGCGCTTGGTAAAGTGTATACTTATATATATGTGTTTACTTGGTTAAGTGTATTTGGTGTAGTGGTACTTCCCCAGTTGGGCTGCTCCAGATTCAAGCGTGATGGTCATCGCTGTGCCCTAACTCTCATTGTTGGACGTAGTTTAAGGACATACCCAACTCTTAACTTACGAGATTATAAAATTATAATGTACTTAGTATTTGTAACATAGTTAATTAAATTAGTTACGGCCCGTTATCATATATTCATCTTTAATGTGTAAATACTCTTTGAAGTTGTGTTTTATTCCTTTCTCACAGCTGCAATTGTCTGAGTGACGGATAAAGCCAAACGAACTTTTTCACCATTTTGACTTATGTGTAATCCAAGTACGTTTATAATAACGTAGTTAGTTGCTATGATATTTGGAATTTCACATTATAAATACTAGATATAGATACCAAATACTCGAAAAAGAATTGATTGATTTGCGAACCTTACCTATCGTTCTGACATGCCTCGAAAATGCCCGCTGAAGTCCGACGTATGGTAAGCAGTTACAGTCATATACATTCTCCTCCTTCTCCTCCTCCTTTTTTTAAGAATCTCATTCTGTAACCTGTGCGTGCCCCTTTAGGCGTTTTATTGTGATCTAATTCCCTATTATTAACATCATATACCTACGCCCACCATACTAAAATATTTAATAGTTAAAACCAACTTTACTATGCAGTGAATTGGGTTGAATTTTCTTTTACACGAAAACTAATGAATCAAAAGAAATTCTACCCTATTTCCATTTATAAAAGATTTAAACTCCATTGAAAGGGAGTGTACATTGTAATGCACACTGGGCCTTACGAGAGAGTGATTTTGGGGCGATGGAGCATGAGAACTAGCCATGACAAAGAATGTATAGGTCAAGCTAATTACGTAGCCACGATATCTGGAGATGCTGGTTCAAATCCTGACTCATCTTTTCATAATTATGAAAATGATTCATTATTTATCAACAAAAAGACAAAAAAAAATTGCATACAATTTGGTCACCCTATTCAAGGTGACGTTTTGTCGCTTCTCATACTGCGTATGCCAAAAAACATGGGGTGACCATGGTTTGGTTAGTACAAGATTATTTTAACTGAAAAATATATATACTCACTAAATTCAGGGAATGCGTGTAGGAAAAACATGATAACCACAAAGCCGATGGAAACGCAGGATTTTTTCAGCAAAGTCTTATCCCGGATTTTGTACTGCAAAAAAAAATACATTGTTATTAACTAGTCAAAACTATTTTTTTTTATTATGCAGAAACGTTTGCTAGCGAATATCTATGATATTTTAATCGGAAGAAAAATAGTAAAATTTTGATTCGCAGCGGGACTCGAACTGCAGTGATCCAGTGGTTGTGGGTTCGAGTCCCACTGCGAGTAAAAATTTTTCTATTTTTGAAACTAAGAACAACCATTTTTTTTTATGAAATATTTTGATTTGCTTTGATTTTTTCTATTTTTCTTTCGATTTAAATATCGTAGTCAAAACTATACCATATTATAGATAAAAATATAGGAAAAAAGGGCGAGTACCTACCGAACGTGCAACTCGGGAATTGCGAGTAATGACTATAAGTTAAATGAATAAATATTACACGATATGTTTTGTTTACACAAATTATTAAATAAATAAATATTTCGGACATTCTTACACAAATCGACCTAGTCCCACGGTAAGCTCAATAAGGCTTGTGTTGCAGGTACTAGGCGACGATATATATAATAAATAAATACATATAAATACTTAAATACATAGAAAACACCCATGACTCAGGAACAAATATCTGTGCTCATCACACAAATAAATGCCCTGACTGGGAATCGAACTCAGGACCTTCAGCTTCATAGGCAGGGTCACTACCCACTAGGCCAGACCGGTCGTCAAATTGACTGAACACCACGCGTGTAAAGTTGTAAGTTATTTTTTTGTAACAGAGCAACTTAAAACGTATATTAATAGTTAGTTCAACCCTTTGATCAGGGCCGGTACTGCGAACATTGAAGTTCGTATATTTCGAGCATCAATCATTCTCTTTTACTCCAATTAAAGCGTCATGACATTGACAGAGAAAATACTGATTTAAATTTTCACGATTTTTACACATTATTATACATAAACGGGACTTAACCGCGTATATTAACTTTAAAATTTACCTCAGACGTGTCGAAGACGTCTTTGTCTCGGATTAAGGCTGGCTCGTGAAGCCATTGAAATAAATAAAAAATATAATTTCAATCGGGACGATGGTTTTAGAATCTCATCCTCATGGAATCCAGTCATTAGTAAATGCAGGCGTCAAATGCCACAAGTTAAAAATTCCGATATCGGTAGTGTAGTGTGTCGACCGAGTGACATCCCTAGTGCGCAAAACGTTCGAGTTGATAAACAAGATCAAGTGCGGGTAGTTCGAAAAACTCGCGCTGCTAGAAGATGTTGATGTGAACTTTAGCCAGTCTTAATCAGAGACCACGAGGACAACGTCGTCTTCGGAAAGTCGGAGGTAATTTTTAAAGTTAATATACGCGGTTAAGTCCCGTTTATGTATATAATATAAATCCAGTCTTACTTTTTCTTTGAGCTCATCAAGAGTCCTTTGGAAGGTATCCTTGGGACAAGCGCGCTTGTTGCTCTCCTTCAAGGCAGCCTCCAGCTGGGAGCTGATCTTCAGAACTTTGCGCTCCAGACGCTCCTGGGGAAGATGACGGTATCAGAACAAATACACGTTGATGATATATGTATATATTTATATATGTATATATTTATATATGTATATATATATTTTTTTTTTTCGCTATCGCATCTGATGGTAAGTGACGACGAGGTCGAAGGTGTAGCACGCTGGTTCAGTAACAGCCTATTCACTCTTGCCTTGAAGACACCCAAATTTTATCTTTCCGGGAATACAGACGAAGGGAGCCGATATGATGATGACCAGGCCTATCACCACACTGACAACGGTGACAACTGGTATTTTTTTTCAATACAAGACTGACCAGCGTTTGACCTCTTGACCTGATGGTAAGTGACGACGAGGTCTCTTGCCTTGAAACACAAATTATATCTTTCCGGGAATACAGACGAAGGGAGCGAATTCCATTCCTTAGCAGCCCGCATTAGGAAGGTGGAAGCCAATCGCTTCGTGCGAATGATTGGAATATTCACAACGTAAGGATGAAAGATATATTTGCTTTACTTAAACGTTTCTTCAGTAAGTAGTCCTACTACAAGGTCACTTTTACACGTCGAGTGTAAAAAAAGTAAAAACTACTGTACTAACCTAACCTACCTCTACACCTCTGACCCGAGAAGTATTAGACTTTTATGACCGGCAAGATATTTTTCAAAACAGTATTACATAAAAATCTTAAACATACATAAAGATGCGTTTATATGACATACATACAATTTAAAACTTAACAATACCTTAACCACCAGCTCATCCTTACTCATGTGAGGTAGGGAATCCGCAGCGCGGCGCCAAACGTTGAGTTGCCTCCTCAAATCTGAAATATTGTTATGGAGATGTGTACCTATATTGAATCGTCAGAGGTACAGTCAACCAATTTGATTTATAGGCCACTTCGTTCCTTGTCACAGTGAAAATCTATATGAAGGACGCAAAAGATCTCTTATTAACGTCACTGTGACAAGGTTCGAAGTGGCCTAGAAATCAAATTGGTTGATGATACTCCTTCGCAGCGAAGTACCATCACGCTCGAGTCTGGAGAAGCCCAACTGGGGAAGTACCGCCTCCTTACAGAAGACCACAGCCATAATAGCACTGCTACCTTTCAGGTATATAGTGTTGTGTTCCTGATGGTGAGTAAGGTTCCCAGAGCTCCGACCCCCCTTAACACATTCGCTGCCACCCCCTCCAAAAATGTATGGAAATGAACGCACATGTGCGTTGGTGGTGAATGCGTTAAAGGCCGGAAATGCGCTTGTGATGTTGCCCATGGGCGACAGGGCATCAGGCAATCCATCTGCTCGTCTGCCACATACGTAATAAAAAAAAAGTCATGGAAGGAAAATCTGGCCACCAACCTTGGATCTCTCTCGGCTCGCTCGGTCGCAGCTTGCTGACATCGCGGTATATGAACCGGAGTTGAAGGTACGTCTGCAGACAGACCAGTATGATACCGAGGGTCATGTGCAAAGTGAAGTTTGCAAAGTTGATCCCCTGGAAGCAAAGAGATGTGATGAGTGTGTGATGACCAGATGCTTCGCGATTTCTGCAAGAAGAAGCGTTTCTACGCCAAGCGGTACAAAATGGTTCTCTCTGCCCTGGCTCTTATGTTTATTGTTTACTCGGCACTTTTCACTACTGCGCCCGATTTTAAATTAGTTCATTGGAGATGGGACGGGGATAATGTGTCTACGCTGCGCTGGTAGCATCATTAATATTATATCTCTCTCTTTGTAACTTCTATAACCACTTCTTCCCTCTTTGAACTTGTCTTTTATTATGTATACTGGGTGTGGCCTGTAATAGAAGCAATAACTTTAGGGATTGCTTCTACACCACGAACGTAGCAACATTTGTTCTATAACTTTAAAAATTGTGTAATTTATTACATGGGATTTTTTCGAACAAACTAAATAGTATTTTTATTGAACAACATCCAATAGTCTAGTTAACATTTACTGTCAGCTTACAAACTTTACAGTTTCCACAATACATTGTTTGCTTGGAAGATCTTTTAGTATGAATATTAAGTAAACTATAAGTTATTTTCAATAGTCGTAGAACAAATGTTGCTACGTTTGTAGTGTAGAAACGATGCCTAAAGTTATAGGCCACATCCGACATACGTAATAAAAGACAAGTTGAATAAGGGAAAAGGCTGTGGAAGTTAGAAAGTGAGCTACCAGCGTAGACACACTATCGCAGTCCCATCTCCAATGAACTAATGTAAAAGGCGCAGCAGTGAAAAGCGCCGAAATTTTTAAACATAACAAATATAAGAGCCTGACCAGAGAGAACCATTTTTTACCGTTTGGCGTAGAAACGCTAGGTCCATGAGGTCCCAACGCGCAAATTTTTAGCAGAAATCGCGAAGCGTCTGGCTGACGTAACTGGTGACCGACGAGCTGGCGGCTTCCTCACACAACGCAGCATTACAACGACGAAATGCCAGCTTCCTTGGCACAATGCCTTTATATTGTACAATCAACAGCAGAAGTATCTAAGCGACCAAACTTGACACTTTATTGCTAAGAGAAGTGACAGGATCATTTTGAATACATGGTCCGCTTAGCAACTTCTGCGGACGGTGTTTTTTATACAAGACTGACCAGCGTTTGACCTCAGTCGCACCTGATGGTAAGTGTCGACGAGGTCGAGGGTGTAGCACTCTGGTTCAGTAACAGCCTATTCACTCTTGCCTTGAAAAACCTAAATTATATCTTTCCGGGAATACAGACGAAGAGAGCGAATGCCATTCCTTAGCAATCCGCATTAGGAAGGTAGAAGCAAATCGCGTCATGAGAATGAATGGAATATTAACAACGTAAGGATGAAACCGCTTACTCGCCTGGACGTCCGGTGAAACGGGGATGGAGGAATTAAATCGTGCAATTCCTGTGCACACTCTCCAAAAAGTATCCTGTAAAACACACGGGACTTCTTGTCTGTCAATAAAGGGATAGTCTGTTCGCTTACTGATTGTACGACGATGGGATTGGATGCAATGATGACGTTGGGCGGATCGCCGACCGGCGTGGCTGTCCCTCCGATATTGCTGTATAGCACCATGGCCGTCAACACCGGTATCGGGTGCATTTCCATCACTTCACACAGCCTGTAAATTAAAGAATACAAATAATCCATACTTCTATATTAATATTATAAATGCGAAAGTGTGTCTGTTTCTTTGACCGTCTTTCACGGCAAAACGGAGCGACGAATTGTAGTGAATTTTTAAGTGGAGGTAGTTGAAGGGATGGTGAATGACATAGGCTACTTTTTCTAGCGGGAAAACATAAAGGTACATGTCATACAATTTTGCCCCGTAGATTCCTGTCTCATCATCACCACATTTCACCCGTAAATCGTATAGACCAGTGTATACAAAGATACCTATATAGGCTTTTCCCAAATATGACTATTGTCATCTTGTGGGTTAGTTGCTATAGTCACCACGCTTGGCAGGCGGGTTGGTGATTACAGTAGATTGGATTGCGATGGACGCTGCTGCCCATCCGTCGGTCTCTTTCCCTTTGACGAATTTTACGCCCCAGGGGAAAATGGGGTAACTAAGCTTAATAAAACTACGGCTTTCCAATCGAGTGTGAAATGGTCGAGTAGATATTATTTATACGTAGGGTAAATCGCCAGTTACTGGCCACCTTTCAATAACTGGCCACCTTGTACTGAAAATGAATTCTGTTTAGCTATAAATAGAACACATTTTCAAATGGGGTTTCAATTACTGGCCACCCTTCAATTACTGGCCACCTTATACTTAAATGAATTCTGTTTATAGGTAAATAGAGTCCATTTTCAGTATAAGGTGGCCAGTTATTGAAAGGTGGCCAGTAACTGGCCATTTACCCTATAACGTTTTGGTATATATTTATTATGTTACATTTGTTTAGTTTATATAGAACTTTGTTATAGTTAGAGCCATGTTGTACGTTGTTAGTTTGTCTTACTTGTTTCATTCTCCTCTTAATTGCTCTAAGGTTAGCTGCGAGAGATCCTTTAAAGGGATAAGTTCACCTTTGTAAGTTTCTTTTGTAATTTATTAATGAAGTGCTACTACTACTATTATTCTAGTCTATTGTAGCACCACATGGGGTGTAATAAAAAAAAATATGTTCCTTCTATATCCTCCTGCTCCTAGCAAGCTGCAGGAGGATAAGTAAATGCTCTGATAGAACTTACTTGATGGTGACGGGTGTGATGAGAAGCACCGTGGTGACGTTGTCGAGGAAGGTAGAGAGCACAGCTGTGATGGCACACAGCACGTTGATCAGCGGCCACATTTTGCCTTTCGTCACCTGCCAGAATATCATCATCGTCATCATCATCATCGTCCACTCCACCGAATATGACTTGTATGATTTTTTTATGATAAAGATGGCAAACGAGCTGATAGATTGCCTGATGCTAAGCATCTACCGACGCCCATGGGCAACACCAGGAGAGTAACAAGCGCGTTGCCGGCCTTTAAGGGGAGTTGGAGCTCTGGGAACCTTACTCACCATCAGGAACACAACACTACATACCTGAAAGGTAGCAGTGCTATTATGACTGTGGTCTTCTGTAAGGAGGTACTTCCCCAGTCGGGCTTCTCCAGACTCAAGCGTGATGGTACTTCCCTTGAATATGACTAGTATTATTTATTTATGATAAAGGTGGTAAACGAGGTGACGGATTGCCTGATAATAAGCAATTACCGTCTACCATGGGCAACACCAAGTGAGTCACAAGCGCGTTGCTGACCTTTAAGGAGTACGCTCTTAAATTTCTCATAGGTACAATTGTTTGTACAAAACCCCGTCTGTCAAAATCAAGATTGGTCTCTGGTTACATTTAAAGTATGTTATTTTAAATAACTTATTTACATTCACTCATTCATTCCATTCATTCACTCTGTCTGCAATCAGTAACTTCATACTGTTGTGTGCGTAATCCATTCACCTCAACTCTCATGGAACTCCACAACTGAGTAAAGAATTGGTTGCCAACATACCTGAAAAGTGAAAACTGCCAGGAAGTCAAACATTCCCGTCTCCGCCATGATGGCAACCAGAAGCATCATACTCAACAGCAGCAGCAGGGTTTCCACATCCAGCCAGGACACCAACTGGAACAGTCGTAAAATAATGCTAATGTATTATGGGGAAATTAGCTGTACCCCGCGGTGTTACCTGCGGTTTATTAGGGAAAAACGTAGCCTATGTGTTAATCCAGGGTGTCAGGTAACTGCATACCTTTATTTAAATCGCTCCAGCCGTTTAGACGTGAAGAAGTAACAAACATACACACTCACAAACTTTCGCCTTTATAATATTAGTGTAGATATCTAAAAAGGATATTATCGTAATTAAACATTTGACCTTTTTAGTCGCATATCTGTCAGGGATTTGTCAAAGTGACATGCTTGTTTCAAGCAAGCAGTTTTGTGGTGATTTAAATTAATACAATTGCTTGTTGCTATCAACACCACATAAAGACACATACGAGTATGATAATATATGTGATGGAAAGTGACAGAAATAAAACAAAATAGAACATCGAAGTTCGTATATTTCGGGCATCTTTCTCTGTTACTCCAATTAAGGTGTCATGATAGTGACAGAGACAATCTCGTCTGACAATTTACGAATATCGTTGTTCGCGATAACGCTGCAGTTTCAAGATGTCGTTGTTCATTGAATGGCGTTGCTCACAAGAAATCCGTTACTTTTGGCGCACTTAGTATTTCGTGCGGGCAGATAGATAAAAAAATTAAAAAACAGTCTTACTGTCAATGGTAAAATGAAAAAAAAAAACATTCATTCATTCATTCACTCTTCTGAGCCCCACGGTAAGCTCAAGAAAGCTTGTATTATGGGTACATCCAACGACTTGGAAGGTTACATGGCAGTCGATTCGTTGCCAAGCGAATCCCAAGTTCCCATGCCGGGATAAATGATAAGTGATAAGTGATACTTTAAAATAAATAAGAATTATAATATGACTGCAAATCTGAAAAAAAATTGCGGAGAATAGAATGGAATGGCGATTATTCCACCGACAAGACTCAGGCTCTTAAATTTATGATGATGAGGAAAAGCTGGTCACCTGGTCCATGGAAGGTCGTTCGCCGGCCAGCGACAACACTGCCAGAGACAATGTCGAAACCAATATGGCTGCCAAGGTCCGGTTAATTATCTGAAATAAGTAAATAAATATTACAGGCCATTCTTACAACAATTGACTGAGCCCCACGGTAAGCTCAAGAAGGCTTGTGTTGTGGGTACTCAGCCAACGATATCTATATTTTTTTAATAAAAGAAAGTTGTTTTATACCGGCTTTTATAACTCGAGAACGGCTGAACCGATTTGGACGATTTTGGGTTCGTTGTGATCGTCTTGGCCAAAAGTTTAATAGTAAGCTTAAAAAAGAAAAAAAAAATCAATCAAAAAGACTTTCGGGCGGTATAAAGTTCGCCGGGACAGCTAGTATGATATATAAATACTTAAATAAATAGAAAACACCGAGTCCCATGACGCAGGAATAAATATCTGTGCTCATCACACAAATAAATGCCCTTACTGGGATTCGAACCCAGGACCGTCGGCTTCATAGGCAGGGTCACCTACTAGGCCAGACTTGTCGTCATAAACTAGCAATGGAGGTCGAAGTTTTGACATCTGTTGTTAGAAAGAGACTTCCGCTTGTACATACAAAAATACTCTTAGCTGTACAGTCAGCAACAGAAGTGACTAAGCGTTTGAGGTGTTAAAAATGAGGTCAACACATCTCTATTGTCAAGAGAATAAGAGCGTGTGTAGGTCATTTTAGACACTTCTAACGCTTATCCACTTTTGCTGCTGACTGTACACACAAGAACACTCCTAGCTGTACATCGGTAGACCTTATGCCATATATAATAAGGTCCACCTATGTACAGCTAAGACTGTTGCTGTGTGTACTAGTTACAAGTGTTCGAGAAATTCCTCAGATCTTCGACCCCGCTAGATCTCGCATCTCACCTCTTCTTCTTCTTTTAAAACAATATGGCTTCCATCAATAAATCAATCGATGATTTCGCCAATGTAAAGTAAAATAACAAATAAGTAGAATAACATATAAGTAAGTTTGCCCTTAGAGCGTGACATTGTTCGGTAGTAGGCCTTGCGTTTTGTAAAGTGGCAGCTGGACTTTAAAGAAAGCTAAGAGGCGGCCGTGACCCCGGGGCTGCCGGGTGATGACCAAAATAGTGGTGAAACGTTTTGAAATCTATTCTTCATTAGCTGAACAATTCTGCGTCAGATCACTGCATAATACGCTATCAATATTACACACTAAACTACGTTTGAACAAAAAACAAAAAATATATTTTCAAGACGACTTCGCCATTTTGAGGTTCAACAGTCAATCCGCATCTCACCTCAAAGATGATCAACGCGTACAGCATGACAAGCAGCATACAAGCGTACGTCACTCCCACCGCGACATCTATCGGGCCGTCTTGATAACTGAAAGACAGGGGTATCGCCATTGCGGCGTTCGATAACATCCTGCAACAAATATTATTTTCTCAAAACATGCAACGAAATAATGTCGTTCGGTTCCGTCAGAAGTATCGTTTTAAGCCGCAGCAACTCGAGGGGACTGAAATAGTACATTTCGATACTAGTGAAAAAAAATTTTTTTTCGACGAGGGTGAAAGTTGGAGCCCGAGTGAAATGAGGGTGACAATCACCTGAGTCTTAAAGAAGTTTTTACAAGAGTATCGAACCTAATTTTTCATAGCAAGTGCCTTAAAAAGTGCAAGTTAGGAAATGGGATTTTATACAACTTTTTAGGACTGCGAAGTAACTTTAGGATGGAAAAACCAACTGCCCCGGGCGTGACACGAACCCGGGCAATTGATTTTTCAATTTTTCTTTTATTTCTGAGAACTAAAGTTTCGTTAGGCAGACTTTTCTGTTTAAAAAAAAAAAACATTATTAAGACATATGGGATTTAGTGATAACAATTACTCGTACTTAGAATACTAGTCTTTTATTCTACTTTCATGGGGTCCCAGCGCGCACAAACTTTTTGCAGAAATCGCGAAGCGTCTGCTTGATGTAACTGGTGACCGAAGAGCTGGCGGCTTCCCCGCACAACGTATCAGCATTGCGATACAAAGAGGAAATGCCGCCAGCATCCTTGGTACAAATGCCTCAAGGGCCTTTTTTAGGTTTTATACTGTAACTAGTTTAGTACTTGTAGTTATCATAATACGATTGTAATTTCTGTAAATAAATGTATTTAATTTGAATACTAGTCTTAGCTTGTTTAAAATAAGGTGCAAAATCAGTTGTGTTGGAACATATGAGTTTTATTGAAGATTTTCTCTAGTATATCGCGAGAGTTAACTTTCAAATAGATAGTATATTTTTATAAACCGTTAATGTTAATATGGTTACAACATGGCGACACGGTACAGTCACTATCAGATATATCGGAACTGTAAAGCTAGTCACAAATATCTGAACATGAACTTTATTGCCTTGACAATAGAGGCGTTGTTCAGATATTTAACCACCTCCACAGAGCTCTGATATATCTGAAGGCGACTTGTCTCCTGGCTGATGGCACAGAAAGTATAAGAGCTTTGATTCATCCGTTAGAAGTAGGAAAGACATAGTGATTACCTGATGACGTAAACGGAGGTTGAGTTAAAAAGAGAGTGGTGTTCCAGCATGGCTGATCGGGTCACCGCTTCGCTGAAATCCAGCTCTTTTGAGTCCAAGAGCAAGAACGATTGGGCCTTGGTGAAGTTCTGTTGAAAAACAATACTAGATTACAATTATATTGGGTTTTTTTATGAAGGTCGCATACGGATTGCCTGATGGTAAGCAATTACCGTCGCCCATACCCGCAACACCAGGGAGTCACAAGCACGTTGCCGGTCTTTAAGGGGGTTGGAGCTCTGGGAACTTTACTCACCATCAGGAACACGACACTATATATCTGAAAGGTAGCAGTGCTATATGGGTGTGGTTTTCTATAAGGAGGAGGTACTTCCCCAGTTGGGCTGCTCAAGACTCAAGCGTGATGGTACTTCGCTCTGCCCTACCTCTCATTGATGGACGTAGTTTAAGGGCCAAAACTTAGCGGGACGCGGGTCCAAAACTTAGCGGGACTGTTGAGTAGATGATGAAGGTTGTTGAGTAGAATAAGTAAATGTTGTCGGCTCGGCCAACGATATGGCCAGCCCACTGCCACTTCAGCTGGCTAATCCTCTGGGCTCTGTCTCCGTTCCGGATTCGAACCTTGAGAGAGGCTCCTCGAATAGCCCTTTCCATAACTATTACATTCGTCATAGCAAGAACTTTGATTTAAGAACTTTGATCCAACGTTGGTCTTCCGTCGGAACCACGTGTGAGTAAAGTCATGGAGTATGACACAAAAAAAAAGTTATAGTTAGACAATAGACCCCTGTCAAAGTCTACCAAGATAGTCAAAGCACGACGCTGCGCTATTTACCTCTCTTTCTACATCGGAGTCCTTAATATCTCCTTTTTCCTTTCTCACGGCCCATCTTTCAATCCACACGTCGACTTTGGGCCGTATGCTCTTCTCCGTAAGGTTCAATTTCTGTTCCTCCTGCTCCGATAGGAACGGGCCTGTTAAGTCTACTAATAACTTTAGGTGACTCTTCGGGATCTCGAGGGTATAATCTGAAAAAAATTAAGATTTCACTTAACTATCTATGGAAGCACTTGTTTATTATTTATTAATAGCAAGGATAGCAAAGATACATTTTATCCACAAGAGTGCAACGTAATTTAATACTTCAGCGTTTATTGGTGTTTCTGATTGAATGGGCTTTTCAATTATAGTTGAAATAGATGACTAGATATTAGTACTAGTTATTAGTACAAAAAAAAAATAAGAAATGTAATAGAAACCATAGATTTTTTTACGATTTATATTTTTAATGTCAATGATTATCATAGAACCCAAAAAAAAAGTTAAACTGTATACAAATGAATGGTGCATTGGTGCTTGTACATAAAACAAATGTATTGAAAAATCGAGTATCGATATCGACATCACAAATATGATTAATTGACTACCCATCCCTAAGAACTTGACAGTTACCCTTTTGCACCTCCGATAGCGGTGTCTATAGATGACATATACTTAAGAAAAAGCGACGAGGACCCCCGGCGTTCGAGACGGGATTGATTTTTCAATGACTTTAAATAATAAATGATTGGTACCAATAATTCGTGTAAGCAGTATATTGTTTGGCACTCAGCCTATAAAATAATATACTAATACTTAAACAAGCAAAGAATACACCCATGTATATGTAATTGTATATCAATACCTCGTTATCGCGGGGGCAATAATAAATTAGATAAAGAACACAGAACCGTGGGGCCCCGGCGCTCTGAGTCTCTTTAAGGACCTTTCAAAGAGACTCAGAGACGCCACAGGAGACCGAAGAGCTGGCAGCTACCTCGCTCAGCGTATCAGTCTAACGATTCAGCGAGGAAATGCTGCCAGCATCTTCGGTACTATGCCGCAGAGGCCTTTTTTAGATTTATATTAGTTTTAGTTAAATTTATTGTTAGATTTAAGTCGTTTTAATTTTTTATTACCAGGGTTCGGACAAGTCATCGCAAAACAATCGCAAGACGGCTATAGAACAAGATCAATAGAGTCGCATTATGTACAATATTATTTAATACATTTTTCAATGACATTTATTACTGCAACCCAGAATTCACCATACGTGTGTAAAGGTATTTCCATTAACATTTTTTTTAATGCTGATATATTTTAATATTTCCTTGTAATTTTCTTGATAACAGAGCTCGGGGTAGTCCTTAATCCACTTGTTAATTGTATTTATTTGCACCATATTTAAATGATTTAGAAATAACCTTAAAAAAAAAAAACAAAGAATTGTATTAGTTTAAATTATCACCACAAAACTGTTTCAAGCATGCCACTTTGACAAATCCATGACAGACATGCGACTAAAAAGGTCAAATGTTAAATTATAAATTACGATAATAATATATCAGCTTTAGATAGTAACAATCTTAAGTCGCGACTCTATAATAGTCTTGTCCCATGTCCATATCAGTTTCTGCGATGACTTGTCCGAACCCTGTTTATTACGTATTTAATTGTTTTAAATAAGTGCTTATACGTATAGATAAATCAAGAACACATATAACAGAATGTCTATTTGGTAGAAAACGGATATATTCTGTCTACAAATATGTGGTAGTCCACATGGAAAGGTATAACCTTATGGCGCTTGGCGCTTACGTTGCAAAGTGTCACATTAGTATTGAAGCGTCATGTCATAAGGTACCTTTCCATGTGGACTACAACAAATAAATCTAAGAAGTTCTTCAAAGAAGTTCATCTCAGAAGTTCTTCTGAAGAGTTTTACGATAGATAGCTGATGGCAACTGTACATATAAACATCTACTCTCTGATAATCTCTTGACGTGGTCTCCTGAGGTTAGTGTAAATCCAATCCTTACCTTTCACCTGCCCAGGCACCAGAACGCAATTCCTGACAAGGACCTCCTTCTCATTGAACAAGCAGAAGACGATGGTGAAGAAAACCCAACATCCCACCAGCAGAGACAGTTTGGCGTAGGTCCGGGCCTTCTCCCACTGTAACAATAATGAACATCTTTTTAAACACAATTCTCTCGTGAGACTCAAACATATTAATTGTATAAAAGCGGGTAACTCGCGTTTTATAAGTCGAATATTGCTCGACATGTTTGAATACGTAACGAGGAGCATAATCATGAGCCATTTGCGTTGGCTGACCGACGCAGACCTGCGTTGCTGCACTACACTTATAAAACATGAGTTACCCGGTTTTATACAATTAATATATTCATGAATCATGAACATCCCTCTTTAATTCGTCTTTTGAAAATATAGGCATCTAATCATATTTACCTAGTACCTAAAATTTTCAAGAGCAAATATTTTGCAGTACTAGCTATTCGGTACATTTTGTCTAATAAAATCCTAACCGGAAAGCGCGGCTTGGGCATAATTTACTCCTGCTGTGGAGCATGGACTGACGATGGTAAAGAAAGCGAGATTCTACTAGATCAAGTAGCGCAAAACTTGACATTGTGGGTGGGTTTGGGGGAGGCTGACATAATGAATCCGGGGTATGTATTTTACATATCGTCATCATCATATTACATAGGACAATGTAAGAAAGTAAGGTGGAAGAAGTTTATTTATTTTTTGCAAGATAATAGAGATTTTATCTCTCTTATCCATAACATAACAAACTATTAAATCTTGCCAAATTTTACTTTACCTATGCTATATTTTTACTCCGAACATTGACAACTGAATAAAATCTAGTATGTTTTTCCAAATATAAAGTCCCTTAATATTGTCATCGGTTGCCGCGATAATTATTCATAAAATAAAACATCTTGAAGAGCTTGGAATGAGGTTAAAAACGAATTGTAACTAGACGATATATAATCTGTTTCAGTTGTTTTATTTCATAAATTAACTTACATTTGTAAGTTTCTTCTCCCCGTGAAGTAAGTGATTTCTGAAAAAAAAACAAGTTTCAGTTCAATATAAAAAACGCATTTAAAAATAACAATAAGTGCTTCTTTGGAAACAACCTATCTAACCTTAGAACTTTTACTCCATGTTTTATCTTTTACCAAATTATTTTCGCTGATCTAAAGCTATTGAGAAAAATCGCCTACGTTTGGGAAGGTCTATAGCCTCCGTGGTTGCGGCTGAGCTGGCATTAGGTCAATACCATCACTCCTCAGATTCGGTTGAGACTGCCTCAACCGATTACTGGAAGCGTAAACTCGGTAGAAGTATTCCAGGCTGGTATGGCTATGGTAGGCCGGTGCGATTCACCGGAGAGTCCCACATAACCAGTGCTCGGACAAGTCATCGCAAAAACAGATATGGACATAGAACAAGACTCTATTGAGTCGAAACTTAAGATTATTATTGCCTAAAGCGGATATTATCGTAATTTAAAATTTGACCTTTTTAATCACATCTATCATGGATTTATCAAAGTGCATGCTTGAAGCAGTTTTGTGGTGACAATTTAAATTAATAAAAGTATTTCCTTAATTATGGTTATTTCTAAATATTTTAAATATGATGCAAATAAATACAATGCAACCATCAGCATTAAAGAAATGTTAATGGAAATACCTTCACACACGTATGGTGAATTTTGGATTGCAGTAATAAATGTCATTGAATAATATAATTAAATAATACTGTACATAATGCGATTATATTAATCTTGTTCTATTGCCGTGTTGCGATTGTTTTGCGATGACTTGTCCGAGCACTGCACATAACCAATACGTAATAACTGACTCCACCCTGGGTGTCTCTTCTTACGTAGTGGTATGCGTAACGCATTTCACTGGGTCTAAAAAAAGGCTATGAATCCCACTATTTTGTAGCCCAATAGAGTCTCATGGGCAACGAGATACCATGCAGCCGAGGCTATTAAACTTTTGTGGTCTCCATAAGAAGTTACCCGTGAATCCAATTAGAGAGAGAAAATTTATCGGTGAGACATCAAGCAGCCAAGGCTATAAAACTTTTTGTGGTTTCCAGAAGAAGTTACCTATGAGTCCAATTAGAGAGAGACCATTGGGCAATGATGGTGACTTCAAATCCCAGTGTGATATGCACAGATATTTGTTCCTGAGTCATGTGTCTTTTGATATGTAGGTATTTAAGTGTTTGTACATTATATATTATATCGTTGGCTGAGTACTTACAACACAAGCCTTCTTGACCTTACCGTGGGGCTCAGTCAATTTGACGACCGGTCTGGCCAAGTGGGTAATAGTGACCCTGCCTATAAAGCCGATGGTCTTGGATTCGAATCCCAGTCATTTATTTGTGTGATGAGCACAGAGATTTGTTCCATGAGTGTTTTCTGTATATTTAAGTATTTATATGTATCTATTATATATCGTCGTCTAGTACCTACAACACAAGCCTTACTGAGCTCACCGTAGGACTAGGTCGATTTGTGTAAGATGGTCCCGAATTATACTCACAACACGAGCCTTCTTGAGCTTACAGTGGGGCTCAGTCAATTGCCATAAGAATTTACCTGCGAGTCCGATCAGAGAGAGACCAGGCAATGAAACATCATGCAGCCAGGGTAATAAAACTTACTGATTCTCCGTGGTTTCTGCAGGAGTTTTGCAGTCTTGCGTGAAGTACACAGTTCCATTCTGAGCGTGAGGATTCTCTGACACCCTCTCATTGTTGTTGAGGTGAGGCGCTGAGTTCACCGCTGGCAGGCGTTTGACCTTCGGAGCTGATGTTCTTCTTGGACGGAGGGGGAGGGATTCTTGAGCTGGAACAGACATATTTTTCATCATTATCAGCAACTTTAGGATGGTATTATACTCGTATTCAAATAATATAGTTCTTGGCAGGCGGGTTGGTGCTCACAGTTGTGGACCTGGGAATGTCCTTAAACTACGTCCAACAATGAGAGGTAGGCCACAGTGACGTATCACGCGTGAGACTGGAGAAGCCCGGTTGGGCTTCTCCAGACTCAAGCGTGATGGACTGATGGTACTTCGCTGTGCCCTACCTCTCATTGTTGGACGTAGTTTAAGGACATACCCGGGTCCATATACTACGTCCGTCATAATATGATACGGATTCTTAGGACTGCCTAGGTTGTAGTAGTAGCGGGTCATTTTTTTTTTTAATTGGAAAGGCAATTTGATTTTCTTTTGTTCAATAACCTAAGGAAAACTGCTGATGCTTGAAAATAAAGTAAGCCGACGGGAACCGGTTTCTATGAACGCGATGCCAACTTTCCAGTGATATGATATGTTATTTGACCAGACCAGATTATCTCGCCAGATCTGAGGCTCTAGTGTAAGTTTCTTTTGACGTCAAAAAACGTCTACATGGTGACGTTTTGTTACGTTAAAAACTTTACACTCAGGGCTCAGAGCCAGAAATGATCAGAAAGTTAGTTGTACTAAACGGTAGTTTGATAATCGATTATCTAGTAATCGATTTATTCAAATCCTTCGATTAATCGATTATCTAGGCACGTAATCGAATAGGATTTCCATACAAATAGATTATTTTGCGATTACCAGATTCGATTATTTATAATCGTTTATAGAACGATTTTCAAAACCTAAAGGTTCCCAATCTTCGTGCCCCCAATGTAATATGAATTAGTCGTAGCGTAGACAGATCCCCACAAGGTGGACTGACGACCTGATAAAGATCGCGGGAATCAAATGGATGTGGGTGGCGCAAAGACGGTCACTTTGGGTCACTTTGGGGAAGGCCTCTCGTGGTCGCCTCTCGAGAACCTGTCCGCCCCAACGGCCATCGGTTTTCGTGCAATGTGCCTCGCCCACTGTCACTTAAGTTTAGCGATCCGAAAAGTTTATATATTATAAATTGTAGTCATTTCACTAACCGTAATATCCTCCTAAGGCCCACAAGGTACAAATAATGTACTAGTCGAATTTGTTCTTTATAGTCTAGGAAATAAAGTAGAATCTCTTTTGTGTCAAAATCGAAGGAAACAAATTAAATACAACTCTATTCCAGTTGTATAAAATTCAAATTTCATTATAATAATTAGTACTACAGATAGGCCCGTGGGCCTTACGAGGTTATAACTAGGAAGTAAACAGAAAAAAAATAATGCTGATTATTATTTTTTTACGATGTACTTACTTGTACAGTGGTCATCAGATATATCGCTGTGGAGGTGATCACAAATATCTGAACAACGCCTCTATTGTCAAGGCGATAAAGTGCTTGTTTAGATTTATCACCTCCACAGCTCCAACATACCTGATGACGAATGTACATTCTAAATATAATATTGGAATAATCAAAATAATGACAATGATCGTTTGCGAAATTGTCTCCATTTTGTAAACGACACCGCTTGACAATATTATATCAATTATATTGTCGTTAGAGTCAACGTTTTTTTTTATGACTTTGGCAGCAAATGAGCAGACGGATTGCCTGGTGGTAAGCAATTACCGTCGCCCATGGGCACCCAGAGGAGTCACAAACGCGTTGCCGGCCTTTAAGGGTTGGAGCTCTGGGAACCTTACTCACCATCAGGAACACAACACTGCATACCTAGGTAGCAGTGCTATTATGGCTGTGGTCTTCTGTAAGGCGGTACTTCCCCAGTTGGGCTGCCCAGATTCAAGGGTGATGGTCATCGCTGTGCCCTACCTCTCATAAATCGTCAGCACTAAGTCAGCCAAACTATTAAAGGCTCTATTATCTGATCTCGGTGACATGGTTACCCTCCACTTGGTCACTAAAACCACAATTTATGACATCAAAATCAATATTACATGACATCACGCGACATCACGCTGAATCTGGGGCAGCCCAACTGGGGAAGTACCTCCTCCTTACAGAAGACCACAGCCATAATAGCACTGCTACCTTTCAGGTATGTAGTGCTGTGTTCCTGATGGTGAGTTAGGTTCCCAGAGCTCCAACCCACTTATAGGTCGGCAACGCGCTTGTGACTCCCTTGGTGTTGCGAGTGCCCTTGGGCGACGGTAATTGCTTACCATCAGGTAATCCGTCTGCTCGTTTGCCACCTTTGTCATAAAAAAAAAAATTACATGACATTCTTACACAGATTGCCTGAGATATTAATACTATACCACACTCTTTCCATACCAAATTTCATCCCAATTCGTTCACCGGTTTAAGCGTGAAGAGGTAACAGACAGAGAGACTTATTTTTGCATTTATAATATTAGTATAAATGTAAATAAATATAATATAAATATAAATATTTCGGACATTCTTATACAAATCAACCTAGTCCTACGGTAAGCTCAGTAAGGCTTGTGTTGCAGGTACTAGACGACGATATATATATATATATAATAAATAGATACATATAAATACTTAAATACATAGAAAACACCCATGACTCAGGAACAAATATCTGTGCTCATCACACAAATAAATGCCCTGACTGGGAATCGAACCCTTTGGACCCGGGTATGTCCTTAAACTACGTCCAACAATGAGAGGTAGGGCACAGCGATGACCATCACGCTTGAATCTGGGGCAGCCCAACTGGGGAAGTACCTCCTCCTTACTGAAGACCACAGCCATAATAGCACTGCTACCTTTCAGGTATGCAGTGTTGTGTTCCTGATGGTGAGTAAGGTTCCCAGAGCTCCAACCCCCCTTAAAGGCCGGCAACGCGCTTGTGACTCCCTTGGTGTTGCGAGTGCCGCCGTAATTGCTTACCATCAGGTAATCCGTCTGCTCGTTTGCCACCTTTGTCATAAAAAAAAAATTACATGACATTCTTACACAGATTGCCTGAGATATTAGTACTATACCATACTCTTTCCATACCAAATTTTATCCCAATTCGTTCACCGGTTTAAGCGTGAAGAGGTAACAGACAGAGAGAGTTACATTTGCATTTATTAGTATAAATATAAATAAATATAATATAAATATAAATATTTCGGACATTCTTACACAAATCAACCTAGTCCTACGGTAAGCTCAGTAAGGCTTGTGTTGTAGGTACTAGACGACGATATATATAATAAATAGATACATATAAATACTTAAATACATAGAAAACACCCATGACTCAGGAACAAATATCTGTGCTCATCACACAAATAAATGCCCTGACTGGGAATCGAACCCAGGACCTTCGGCTTCATAGGCAGGGTCACTCCCCACTAGGCCAGACCGGTCGTCAAATATTAGTATGCATGTGTTTACTGTCTACAAGGTTCAACGACCTATAACTGGATATAAATATTACATAAGTATGTCTAGGCTGCGAGAAAACACTATCATTCCAACGTAATGGTACATATTACCTAGACTAGCAACGCTGAGGGCTATTAGAGAAACCTTAGTAACTATAAAGGCTGGCCCGGTACCGCGAACGTCGAAGTTCGTATATTTCGAGCATCTTTCCCTTTTACTCCAATCAAGGCGTCAGAAGAGTGACAGAGACAATCGTCCGAAATTTACGAATATCGTGTTTCGCGGTAGCGCCGCTGCTCTCCACGATGGTGGTTCCACGAGAGTTGAGGCGAATGGATTACGCACACAACTATATGAAGTACTGATTGAATGAATGGAATGAATGAGTAATTTCAAAATCTTCCTGTCATTACATGAGATGTTGTTGTGTGCGTGACTTCAACTCTCGTGAAACTACCTATAAGGGACACAGCTATACGACGGAACGAGGCCACAATATCGTTTGTTCGCTCTACCGCATAGCTGGTTCCCTATAATGGCTACACCCCGTTATCTTATGCTCAGTTTAGGAGCAAGTTAAAAAATTAAGTTGACTTACTCACTCAATAACATGTCAAAAGATCTTGGGTTCGATTTTTGAAATGGTAACCAAGTGATTTCCATAGAGAATGAAAGAGAATCTCTATGCAGATTACTCGGTGGTTATTTCAAAAATCGGACCGCAAATTGACGATATTTAATAATTCTCGATATTCGATATTTACAATTGTTATCTCTCGGGCTCAACGCGAATAAATGCCCTAGTCAGCACTCGAACCCGTGACTTCCTGCTTCGAAAGCAGGGTCACAACCAACTAGTCTAGGAGACCGTTCAAAACCCAAAGTATTGAATAAGTAAAATCATGACTAACTTCACAACATATTTTTTGTTGACATCTTTTTGCGCCACGGTCGCGCAAACACTTCAAAAAAGGGCATGGCAATTAGAGTATCCATTTTAGTAACTTAACCTTCATAAGTACAATAAAGTATAATAACATAAGTTAACTCTTCGTTTTGTACTTGATGTTGAGTAAAAAAATGTTTTTTGTTATTATTTTTTTACCCTGTTTTTTATTTCCGCGCATTATTATGGTACAAGACTTTATTGCCGACTGTACTTTTTTGCACACTTATCAACTACTCATCGAGCCTACACCACGGGCTCATCTTGTAAATCCATACTAATATTACAAATGCGAAAGTGTGTCTGTTTGTTTGTCCGTCTTTCACGGCAAAATGGAGCGACGAATTGACGTGATTTTTTAGGTGGAGGTAGTTGAAGGGCTAGAGAGTGACATAGGCTACTTTTCCAGCGGGAAAACATCTCATTCACACGGAAAGACTCAATTAAACATGCGGGCGAAGCGGCGGGCATCATCTAGTAAATAATCAAATAATAAATATTTCGGGACAATCTTACACAAATCGACCTAGTCCTACGGTAAGCTCAGTGAGGCTTGTGTTGTAGGTACTAGACGACGATATATACATATAATATATAAATACATATAAATACTTAAATACATAGAAAACACCCATGACTCAGGAACAAATATCTGTGCTGATCACACAAATAAATGCCCTGACTGCGATTTGAACTACCCACTAGGCCAGACCGGTCGTCAAAATTCTGAGTGTTATTTTTCGTTAGCTGGTTGGATGGACTATTGATGTTAATGATAATGATAAATTATTTCTATCTACAGTGTGTAAGTCTTATACGGGCGAATCTCTTAACGGAGGGTAGAATAGGACATAAGAAATATATTTAGATAACTTTTGCTTAGAAGTACAATTAAAATTTTATCTATATTAAAAAATTCGGCCCGCAATGTAATGCAACACACTCGAGTTAAATATTCGTTGACAGTTAGTTTCGCAGTACATTACTGTTCAGAAATTTTACAACAATTAATTACATGTGTATAATAGGTATAATTAAAGAATACCCTTTTGGTTAATGATGATACTGGTAAATCCTATGTCTGGTTTAATTCTTCGCCCGTATTAGACTTACACACAGTATAATTAGTAAAGTTAGTATTTTCCTGAGACTTGGGTATTTTATATATGTATTTAAGTATTTTGTACATAATATATATCGTTGGCTCAGTACCCACAACACAAGCCTTCTTGAGCTTACCGTGGGGCTCAGTCAATCTTTTTAAGAATGTCCTGTAATTATGTAATTATATATTATTCAATTTATATGAAATATTTTTGCACTCTTGTGAATAAAATATTGCCGTGTAATGCCGGCTGACTAGAATAGCACCACCCCATCTCCTCCCGCGGGTGTCGTAAGAGGTGACAAAAGGAATAATCCTACGGACGGGCAGCAGCGTCCGTTGAAACCCAATCTACAGCCACTGCGGTTTACAACCCGCCTGCCAATCATGGCGACTATGGCAACTACCCCCAAGATGATACAAGTCTTATTTATTTTGTGGGAGGCCTATGTCCAGCAGTGGACTGCATACGGCTGAAATCTATGTAATTTATATATCTGAAATAAATATAGTTTTGCTATCTGATTTGAAAGAATAAAATACGGCTTTCTGAACTACGTGAAAAGCTTTACACATTGTGTGACAAGACCTCAGTGTACACACGCCCGAAAAGGTAAAAGGTATCTGCAAATTCTTCAATAGAAGTTTACATTTTGCACTTTATTACGAAGGGATACAGTTTAAAATCGCAACTACGATAAACAAAACCAATCAAATGTGTCATTTCTATGAGACGGGACTTCTATCATCGATGTCGCTTATGTTTTTGTTAAAAATGGTGCAGTACAAATCCAGCTTTTGGAACCGGGTATGTTCTTAAACTACGTCCAACAATGAGAGGTAAGGCACAGCGATGACCATCACGCTTGAAACTGGGGCAGCCCAACTGGGGAAGTACCTCCTCCTTACAGAAGACCACAGCCATAATAGCACTGCCAACATTCAGGTATGTAGTGCTGTGTTCCAGATGGTGAGTAAGGTTCCCAGAGCTCCAACCCCCCTTAAAGGCCGGCAACGCGCTTGTGACTCCCCTGGTGTTGCGTGTGCCCATGGGCGACGGTAATTGCTTACTACCAGGCAACCCGTCTGCTCGTTTGCCGCCTATGTCATAAAAAAAAAGCTCGGTTCGACGTAACCGCCATAGGCTATAAGCTCTTAGCATAGATACCACAAATATTTATTTTCTTTGTAACGAAGTATTGCCAAGAGACGCCTAATTTAAATCCGTAAGAATCTTCAAGGTTGGATTCTGTACCCTTACCATGAGTTAGTAACATTGAGGTTTTCGATAACGAGTATCGAGTTTACTATCTGTGCATCTCGTTTGCGCTAAAATACTACAAGCGAGATGCATAGATAGTAAACTCGATACTCGTTATCGAAAACCTCAAAGTCACAACTCATGGTAAGGGTACTTAGTGATTATTACACCCCGTTATCTACTGCTCATTTTGGGGGCAATCTAAAATAGTGATGTTGCTTCACATAATTAGTCAATTCACATTTAACTATAAAAGTTATTTGTCAAGCTAAAATTCTTCTTTAGTGAAAGCTATAGACACATTCATTCCTCTTTTTAGTCAAATCGGAGGGCGACAATTATAAATATCGAATATCGTCAATTTGGAGTCCGATTTTAGAAATAGTCACCGAGTAATCTTCAGACAGATTCTCATTCATTATCTATGGAAATCACTTGGTGACTATTTCAAAAATCGGACCCAAGATCTTTTGACATGCTATTGAGTGAGTAAGTCAAATTAATTTTTTATCGACTTAGATTATCGTCACTCCCCAATCACTTGCCCCTAAACTGAGCATAAGATAACGGGGTGTAGTGATTATTGACACAGTTAATACTGTTTGTGTTTACATACTGATTAGATAATCATGTAGCCTACTTTTTCCCGCGTCTTCGTCTGCAAATTTATCAAAAATTTGCAACTTTCAACTCCTTTATAACCCTTTGAAGAGTTGAAATTTACATTGCCTCCTTAGTGCTGCTATACAGCAAATTAAACATTTTATGAAAAGACGGTTTCTTTCGCATTTTTTATTTAGGGGTGAAAACCCAAATTACATACGCTTCTTTCCTGTAGACATGACCAATGTTAAGGGTTTTTAGTCCCATTGTTTTTAATACAATCTTAATGGATGACAAACACAGAAAAACAGTTATTTGTTATGCAAGAAAGCAAAATTAATGTTTAACTTCTCGTGCTATTATTGAGAACTGAGCTAGGCAGACGGTTCCATAATTGAGCCAGCGAATGGTCCAAAGAATGGAATCTTGAGCGTTTGCAGGGTTTCTAGGCAAAGGAGGAAATCAAACTTTGCTGCCTAGTGAAACACAATGATTTTCACTGTCAATACTGACTCTAAAACATTTCAAATTAACTCCAAATTATTTAGTATTTATCATTCAAAATCATAATTTAAACTTACACATATCTCAGCTAACGGCAAAAATACATATGAAATTACTTTGTTCCCTCGTGAATAAAATGCAATTTTGTAATCTGTTTTTAAAGAATAAAAACGGACTTATGAGGGATAATACCCGGATGCATTATGTCTTAAATAAGATCAATTTACTTAATTAAAAATAAAAAAATAAAACTGAATATGGCAAGCAAATTAGTAATTTTAAAGTTTTTTAATAGATATTTCATTTTAAATACAAAAAAAGTTTCGTGACTTTACCTAGAATCCTAAACCTTTACATCTCTTTCTTTCACGCACGAAGATCATAAATATGTCTCTTACTGTCTAGCCTATTTTGAAATAGTCTATAGTTTTACTTTTCAACATCTTGAACATATAAAAAGACGGCGTTACGCATAAATTGTCAAATATATAACCGTCCCGTACAGTCTTTTACCTATTCCCGTTTATTAAAAAGAAACGAGACGAGGAAAGATGCCAAATTTCACAATTAAAAACATCAAACACGCAATAATATTGACGCATTAGTTTTGTCAACGTTCCAGATACTGCAACGTCGAGGCTATTTCGAACCGGTTAATTCTGGTTTGTGATGTATACAAACAAACATACATACATACAGCTAAACCGTAGATCTCATGGCATAAATAGATACGACACTTAACCCATTATAGACTGAGGTTTTTTGAGGTGACCAAATTTTTGTAATATTTTAATATGTTCTTTATTAGAGCTTATGTAACGAAATTTGAGTAATAAATTTTAATTAAATTATATAATTAATTATTATTTTAATTATAATATTATAAATTTAAATATTATAATAAATCACGCGAAATTAAAAGTCGTAAATAAATGGTCCCATATGGTACCGGTAGTCTATAATGGGTTAAGACCCTACGTTGATAAAAAGGGACTAGCATACAATATGTTGCGACGGGACTAACTTTGCCGTGTGATGCCGGCCGACTAGAATAGCACCACCCCATTCCTCCCGCAGGTGTCGTAAGAGGCGACAAAGGGAAAAATCCTACGGACCGGCAGCAGCGTCCGTCGAAACCCAATCTACAGCTACTGCGGTCGCCAACCCGCCTGCCAAGCGTGACGACTATGGCAAGATGATACAAGTCATATTTGTGGGAGGCCTATGTCGAGCAGTGGACTGCATATGGCTGAAATGATGTATGTATGGGATTAACTAATTTTTTTTTTATTTGTATCGAAATGTACTATATTAGTTTTTATTCATTTCGGTTCTCTCGGTCTGTATAAACCAGGAATTCATATTATTCACTCGACTCCAGTGGTTTTATATTGCGCGGTTAGTAAGCTAAGGAAAGAAGGTAAATAAAAAAAAGACCCAACTTTAATGGTTTATTGTATCGAGAAAATTCTGCACAATCGAGTTTTGGCTTCTATCAAATACTAAAATATATATATATATATTTTTTTTATGACAAAAGGTGGCAAACGAGCAGACGGATTGCCTGATGGTAAGCAATTACCGTCGCCCATGGGCAGCCGCAACACCAAGGGAGTCACAAGCGCGTTGCCGACCTTTAAAGGGTGTTGGAGCTCTGGGAACCTTAATACTCACCATCAGGAACACAACACTACATACCTGAAAGGTAGCAGTGCTATTATGGCTGTGGTCTTCTGTAAGGAGGAGGTACTACCCCAGTTGGGCTTCTCCAGACTCAAGCGTGATGGTACTTCGCTGTGCCCTACCTCTCATTGTTGGACGTAGTTTAAGGCCATACCCGGGTCCAAAAACACATATCCTCTGCCAGTTTCATGCTGAGATGTGGCTTTTTTGTGGCAAACAAGAAGTTAAATGTAAATGTTTGTAGTTATAGTCAACCAATTTGATTTCTAGGCCACTTCGAACCTTGTCACAGTGACGTTAATAAGAGATCTTTTGCGTCTTTCATGTAGATTTTCACTGTGACAAGGAACGAAGTGGCCCATAAATCAAATTGGTTGACTGTACATGTAATTTGTGTATGTCTACACTAGTATTATAAAGGCGAAAGTTTGTTTTATTTTTTATTTTTTTTATGACATAGGCGGCAAACGAGCAGACGGATTGCCTGGTGGTAAGCAATTACCGTCGCCCATAGGCACCCGCAACACCAGGGGAGTCACAAGCGCGTTGCCGGCCTTTAAGGGGGGTTGGAGCTCTGGGAACCTTACTCACCATCAGGAACACAACACTACATACCTGAAAGGTGGCAGTGCTATTATGGCTGTGGTCTTCTGTAAGGAGGAGGTACTTCCCCAGTTGGGCTGCCCCAGATTCAAGCGTTGATGGTACTTCGCTGTGCCCTACCTCTCATAAAAATATAATATAATTTGATATGGAGTTAGCTGACACCCTGGATTAACGCATAGGCTACGTTTTTTTCCTGATAAACCGCGGGCACAGCTAGTAAATGATTTTTCTTTCTATCTTCAACTGGGTACTTACACTATTCTAAAAACTCCCCAGTATAAAATTGATACCGTCACTCACAGCGTCAGAAATAACTAAGTTTTTTTTCTAAAAGTATGTGTAGTGTATCTGTACCATTTCGTTATCTGTGGTAGAGATGCAAACCGGCCGGGGTTTATAACCTTTACGAAGCTGAGAGCTATAAAAAGGATATTACTTTCGCATTTCTATACAGCTTCACGTCTGGGACTAACGTAGAAAACGTCATAAACTATAGCCGATATAGCTTAGACGGACGCTTGAGTTGAGCGAGTAGCGGAGCGTGTAGCGTAAGGTTTAAACAAAGGCAAATGTACGAGGGCGGCCGCGCACACACATCTCTTGGACGCTTGACGCTACGCTAATGGTGCCCGCTGAACGCTTCGCTTCGAGCGTCCACTCAGCGGCGCTACCGCGAATAACGATATTCGTAAATTTCGATTGTCTATGTCACTGTCATGAGACCTTAATAAGAGTAAAAGAGAATGATGAACAAAATATACGAACATCGATGTTCGCGGTACCGCTTCAGGCCTTAGTGTCAGGCCCGGTACCGCGAACACCGAAGTTCGTATATTTCGTTCACCTTTCTCTTTAAGTTCAATTAAGGCATCATGAGAGTGACCGAGACAATCGTCCGTAATTTACGAATATCGTTCTTTGCGGTAGCGCCGCTATTGCGTTGCGTCATCCAGTAGAATTAAGTACAGTCGCCATTAAATATCGGAGCTGTGGAGGTGGTCACAAACTGGACACTTACATTGACGTCTTGACAATATAGGATTTGTTGAGATATTTTGACGACCGGTCTGGCCTAGTGGGTAGTGACCCTGCCTATGAAGCCGATGGTCCTGGGTTCGATTCCCAGTCAAGGCATTTATTTGTGTGATGAACACAGATATTTGTTCCTGAGTCATGGGTGTTTTCTATGTATTTAAGTATTTCTATGTATGTATTTATTATATATATCGTCGTCTAGTACCTACAACACAAGCCTTACCGTAGCTAAGTTAAGCTTAAGCTTAAGAGCTTACCGTAGGACTAGGTCGATTTGTGTCAGATTGTACCAAAATATTTATTTTTATTTATTTATTTATGACAGCTTCCACCGCTCAGATATATCTGATGGGAACTGTACCTACCTCCAGTATAAACACAGATAAAAATCAAACGCGATACAACACAGCGAACCAGTGTGGCCCCTCGCTTAGTGTACCTAATACAAATCCTGACGTCATTGGTTCGAATCCTGACAAGGGCAGTTAATAAATATTTTTTCCTAACTAGTGCGTAAAAAGTGCACTTTTCGCACGCGTGTACGCACGTGCGTAAATTTCACTTTTTAAGGCACTTGCTATGAAAAATTAGGTTCGATACTCGTGTAAAAACTTCTTTAAGACTCGGGTGACAATCACCCTCGTTTCACTCGGGCTCCAACGTTCACCCTCGTCGAAAAAAATTTTTTTTTCACTAGTATCGAAATGTACTATTCGAGGGTTATATTTTATGTAAGTATTTTTATTTATATGTGTTTCTATTTACTAAACTAACACAATTTTATCTAATCGTGTTAATTCTCTTAAATCAACGCAAATAAGATACGAGTATTAATAATAAAATAATAGGATTTGTTCTTAGTTTTAGTCCTTTATCATGGAATTGAGTAAATAAATTATTATTTATTTTATGATCATTAGCCGAAAGCCGTCCACTGCTGAACTAAGTCTCTAATGATTTCCACTACGACAGGTCTAGTGCCGCCCGGGTCCAACAAGTTTCCACCTAATTGGGGGCCTTCCAACGCTACGTCTTCCGGTCCTTTCCCTTCCTTCCACTTTCATTCCCTTTGCCACTAACTAGGAAATTATTTAAACTATGTCGGTAAATTTAGTTCTTCTGTGTACCCTGCCAATCCCAACCTATAATACCCAAACTTGGTCATTGAAGGAACTCCACAAGTCCTGATTAAAGATTTGCCAGCGAGCAATGGAGCGCTGTATACTAGGAGTACGTAGAACCGATCGGAATAGGAATCGAACTGCGCTCCAGAACCTACCCTTACCTTGAGTTATGACATTGAAGTTTTCGATAACGAGTATCGAGTTTACTATCTGTGCATCTCGCTTGTACTATTTTAGTGCGAACGAGATGCACAAATAGTAAACTCGATACTCGTTATCGAACACCTTAAAGTCACAACTCTCTATCTAATCGTCTATCTGGTTTTTCACACCTTCCACTCAATTGCTCAAGTTAGCTGGAAGAGATCCCTTATAGGGATAAGCTCGCCTTTGTACTATGTTCATTTTTTTCCATTGTATACTCTTTTAACCTGTTTTTGTACAATAAAGTGCTTACATACATACATACATACTTATGGTAAGGGTACTGAACAAGTATCGTAGATGTGAATTTTAAGGCCACCAAGATCAAATGGGGTCATATTGGCACACATCTACCTGATCTGCCTCATAGACCCGAAGTTTCCCTAAGAGACAGGCCAAGAAGATTAATTGAGGTCAATGTGGATAAGACCGTCTATCAGGCAAGACCGTTTACCAAGCAATTTCCTACATTATCTGATCCAAATTTGTGTCATACGACGGACTTCCCTTAAAAATAAAGTATGCCGGTCTTACCCACTTTGACCTTGGATGTTTTTGGATGGCGTGAATTAGCACTGAGCCGTGATGAGCGGTAGCAGAGAGGAGAGGCATTCCAGCAGTGGGCCACTTAATTTACAAAAACGATGACGAAGATGATGATGACGAAGAGTAGATGGCGCTGAAGGCACTTTGACGCGGCCGCAACCATTATATCTGCGTTCACATTTATCGTCGGGCAGTGTTGTACAACAGCGATCGTAACCCACAACAATGGTCCCGCCGGAAGATCAGCGCTGACTCTCGGGTCAGCATTTATGCTAAGGCTGGTTCATTTCTTGGCAAACTTTAAACTTTTTTTAATATTATAATTGTTTTTATGTTACATTTTTGTAATTAACATTAATTTTTCGTGATAAACTACGGTGACGTCACCAGTAATGGACATGGAACCAACCATGAACATTAATGCTTATTTTTTTTATGATATAGGAAGCAAACGAACAGACGGATTGCCTGATGGTAAGCAACTACCGCCGCCCATGGGCACTCGCAACACCAAGGGGGTCACGAGCGCGTTGCCGGCCTTTAAGATCCCTATACGCTCTTTTCTTGAAGGTTTGGATGTCATATCGGTCCGGAAATACTGCACACGACAATTTATTCCAGAGTTTTGCTGTGCGAGGCAGGAAGTTTCTAGAAAAACGCACAGTTGAGGACTGCCAACCATCTAAGTGGTGATGATGGAAGTGTTGTCGTGTAGAGCGTTTTTTTTTAAATTTAAAAGGAGTCAAGTGCTGTGCATTTGTTGGTATATATTAAATTTATAACGTTATGGTTTTTGAATTAAGAACTAAGTGTCCATCATTGGTGCCTGTCAGATTAAAGTGTCCAACATTGGTGCCATCACCCTACATAGTCTATCACGAAAAAATTGAATTTGAAAAAAAGGATTACTTACCATTTTCCTTCTCATAGAACTGCCTGAAGGCAGCAAGTGCTGGATCATATTTCACCTCCTCAGGCAGCCCCAGCCACAGCTCCAAGGCCCCAGCAGTCAGGTCCTGAGACACGAGGGAGTACTGGCTCCTCGTCAGCTCGGGCTCCCGTTCCCTGGACACACCCCACTCTTTTACTTTCTTGATGAACGACATTACATTGGCACTCTTCTGTGAGCTTCTGTTCTGTTCATCTGAGAAATTTCGCGATATGTTCTCAATACTTTGAACGGGGATATAGGAAATTTAAGTTAATGAAACTGAAAGGTTTAAGAAATTTCGATATATTTCCATATATTTCGAGAAACTTCCCGTCTGCACTGCATCCGCTGATTTGTTTTTTTGTTGTTGTTTGATTGTTACGTATTTATACCGGCGTATGCCACAGTTTATTTCTAGCACTTGAAATGTTTTTGTGAACAATCTATTTATAAAACACTAATTCACTTTCATTATCAAAGTACGCTTTTTGAACAGTATAAAGCATTTTTTATTTTATCTGTTATTATTGTTCATTGTAAAAATTCTAAAAAATACAATAATTATAAAATTAAATAGGATTTTAAACTACATTTTGACACAAAATGTCAAGGAGACGTTTTTTGTATATGTCATAATAAAATTGGTTCCAAATTTTATTAATCACTGATTTTTCAATTATGGTAAAAAACGCATAAACATATTAGGAGGTTTGCTAGGTAATCTTCTGTCTAAATAAAGAAACCGAAAAATAGGTAAACGCGCACAAGCTTATTGCAAAAATCTCGAAGCATCTGACGTAACTGGGTGACCGCAAAACTGGCAATTTCCTCGCACATGGTATCAGCATTGCGATACAAGGAAATGCTGCCAGCATCCTTGGTACAGTCAGCAGCAAAAGTTGCTAAGCAGACAAGGCACTCAAAAGGAGCTTGTCACGACTTTTTGTTACAAGAAGACTCAATGGCTACATACATTTATGTCATTATCTAGGAAAAGGGACCTTATTGTCGATGGCGCTTACGTCGAATCGCGTTGCGTTTGTATTGGTTCGTCTTGAACAACGACATAAGCGCCATCGACAATAAGGTCCCTTTTCATAGATAATGTCACATTTAAGTTTAATTTGTATATATACTGCAATTATATTTTGTATTTTCGATTTATTTTAAGAATCAGATAACAACCCGGCCCGACAGTTTATAATAAAAGTTAAAAAATCTTTTTTTTTTTCAATTTAGGCACATTACATGCACTTTTGAACGTCAAAGATCTAGACCGGTTCTAATGCTGATCGCGTACAGTCAGCAGCAAATGGCTAAGCGTTTGATGTGTTCAAAATGACCAACACGCGCTCTTATTCTCTTGACAATAGAGATGTATTGACCTTATTATGAACACCTCAAACGCTTAGCAACTTCTGCTGCTGACTGTACATACACGGGTCAAAATTAAACAACGTAGACAAAGCGGGCTTAAACAAGTCTCAATGAAACCACCGGACCACGCCCATAACACCAAGTCTGTGGCTACCGGTAAACTATTCGTTCCCAGAGTAAACAATTACTACGGAGACAGAACACGCAAGAAACGTATCCCTTACCTACTCAATAGTTTGCCGGAAGCTATCAGATGCGAAAAAAATAAAAACTTTTTAAAGAAATTGTTGAAAGAGTATTACATGGACTTACCATTATAACTTTGTTAATTTAACAATTATTAATTTGTATTATATAAAAATGTATACTTAAGAGACTGAGGATCCCACAGTCAAACTGTTTATGCAGTTTTGTGGGGCAATATTATAAAGAATATTGTTATTACTGTACCTAATAAAATAAATAAATAATAAATAAACAAGTTTCCTAACTCACGTTTCCGACAACCCATAAAGTCTGCTTGCAGCCCCGATTTCGCGAAATCTAATTTAGGGCTGCTGATATCCGTGATCCACGCCGATCCGTAGCTACGGGTTCTTAAGCCCGGCGGTAAGATCACGAATTTCACGAACACGGCAAGGTACGTAACTCGTACCTACGTTTGCATCCGGATTCATTCACACGCCGTGACACGCCATGATACGTAGCCCGTACCTACGTCCGTGTGTGGAGCTTCGAGCTCGGTTTCATTGGATACTTATCGCACGTTTCGTAATTTCGCCACGCCCGGGAGAAAAATAAATAAGGGCTAATTTTTATTGAATTGAGTTACCACTTAGTATATATTACGGGCGGACCGAACCGGCGTGTTCTTAAGATACGTGAAGGCGTGATCACGCCTACAAGGATCTACACGGATTCACGTAACCGAAAGTCACGTGCGGAACGGACCAGAAAACCGTTGCCGTGATTCACAAAACCGGGCGCACGGCTACGGGTTCACGAATCACGGACACGACCGCGAGCCCTAAAATCTATCTATATCAGTTGATATTAATAAAAACAAGTTGTGTTCGTTCCGGCTTTTATAACTCGAGAACGGCTAAACCGATTTTGGCTGGGCGATTTTGGGTTCGTTGTGATCGTCTTGGCCAAAAGTTTAATAGTATGCTTAAAAAACAAAAAAAGTCAGGACATTCAGGCGGTACAAAGTTCGCCAGTACAGGTAGTTGAATAATATAATATAAAAAAAAACATATTTAATACCTACTCAGATATGGTGCTGATTCCGTCCAGTTCAATGTCTTGATTCATCTTAATTTAATATACGAATTTAAAATCTAGATAGTTTAATATATATCTTTAATTTTCTCTTTCTGTTTTAGTGTAAAGTCTGGGACGCTACAAGCGGAAGCGGGGCGTGTATCGTTAGGCTATGGTCTCCTATAAACGCCTACAGCGTCTGCTTCACAATGCTGCCTACAGAGATGTACTGTTGTGGTGTCTCTCACACGTCGACGTTAGCGTCTTTTTTGTTTAGGAACGTTGACGCTGACGTCAGACGTCGCGTATAGCACAGAAAAGCCTAAGGCTTTGGTCTTCTATTATTAGCTATACGCTACGTGTGACGTCAGCGTCGACGTTCCTGAACAAAAATGACGCCAACGTCGAGGTGTGAGAGAGACCGCAACAGTACATATCTATAGGCAGCATAGTGACACTAATGCTGTAAGCGGCAGGAGACCATAGCCTTACGTCGAGTTTCCTACTGTTCTAGTAGCGTGCGCGACCGCTTTCATACATTTACATTTGTTATAGATTTACACCGCACGCCCGCTCCGCTGCGCTCCCAATTTCAGCGTCAACTCAAACCTTACACTTATAACCTGTGGTTTTACTTTATTTTACAAGAATTTTATTTACACAAAGTGTATTTTATAAAAAGATTACATAATAAACAAAACTAAAAAAGAACAACCCAAGCAGCAAAATTTGCTCCTGTAAATAACCTAAGACCATGAAATTTTCAGTCCTATAGAACTCCCAAAAACGTTTATAAAACCACAATTGGGCGCTTTTTATAGGATTAAATAAACCTATAGTCGTTTTATTACAGTCTTATAAAGTGCAATTCAGTTTTAATATCGTCATATTAAATGCTCTTGCAGGATAAGTTGCTCCTATAAGTGTCTAGTAAACGCAACTAACAAGCACAATTAGTCTTATAACGGTCTGGTGCATGCTGGTACTGGAGTAATCATTCCTATAGTGGCCAGTGGCTCCCGTGGTGATGTGTAACGTGTGTTTGTGCTCTAATAAAATAAAACTAAACTGGAAAAGGGTAAATGTGCTTATTGTATCATAATTATAGTATATAAAAGGAATTGTTTTTTTAACAGTGATTGAGAAGTGAATTAGAAAAAAATAACTTGCAAAATAAATTTTATTGATAAAGTAATAATCATAGAGACACATATTTTAACAACCCCTTTTAAAAATACATAATAAAGATCTGCTTATTAATTATTTACTGGTTAAGTAGAACAAAGTGCTGACACTTGCCATTGCCATTGTGGATTTTCAGATCGCCTCCTTTAACAGTTAGTATCAGAACGTTAATAATACCATTCATACTAAGCCAGTGCTGTTATAAGACAAAAATTCCTGCCATTTTTATTTTTTAAGCATAAAACCCTTATAAGTCAAAAATTACGTATAATTATCAAACTTAATGCTAGTTTCATGCTAGTGATCTATTAGAAGTAACCATCAAGTCAGATCAGTCATGTAATTTTTTTGACCTATAACGAGTAAAATCAATAGCCTTTATAGGATTAATTGTCCCATTACAGATAGATATAAAACCTTAATAGGAGTAGCGGTTCTTATAAATGCTTTTATAGGATTAAAATATGCGTACTTATAACAGCTATATAAAATGTATTTATAAGACTATTTGTGTTTGTAAAGGTCAAATAAATTTATCCTATAAACCCTTTTAAGACTAAATTATAGGATCAATTCGTCTGAGGATCAAATCGTCTTGTATGATGTTGTTATAAGATTATTAGTCAAAAACGTGACTATTATAAGACTTCTATGAGAGCTCCGAGCCGGTAGGTCGTGTCAAAAACGTTTATAAAACTACTATAAGAGGTATTAGTCTTATAACTTTTTCTAATAGGAGAATTATGCTACTTGGGAAATAAACTAACTTACATCCCCTAAGTATATCCCTTACGGAAAGGTGCCCATAGGGCTGGCTACATTCTTCCGCTGAATGCCTATTTTTGGCCGAGGAATGTGCCAGCGTCAATCTTGGAAAAGTCTTCGTCTTATACGTACTTATATATCTCTTTATCGAACCAATATAATTGAATTACAAAACTAAGAAGCATCATAAACGTAGGCACAGTCGCCATCAGATATATCGGAGCTGTGGAGGTGGTCACAAATATCTGAACGATGCCTCTATTGTCAAGGCGATAAAGTGCATGCTCAGATATTTACGACCACCTCCACAGCTCCGGGGGAGGACTGATTCGAGGATTTCGTGCTGTAACCCGATAAATTTATACAATATTTAATTAAAGTAACTATGATGATGATGATTAACCCTAAATTGCGAACAGGAACCGGAGGACGGAGAACAGCGTCGCTCTAAAATGTTAGTTCGGACTGCGATCGCCAACCCGCCTGCCAAGCGCGGCGAATACGGCAATCCCCATGCTCAGATCGCTCCGTGTAGCGGTCTTTTGGGAAAGGTCTTTTAGGTAGCAGTATGAAGAGGAACCTTATTGTCGATGGCACTTACGTCGTACGGTCAGGGACTTTAATTATTGAGCCATTTAATACTTACTAAATGAAATGCCCAATGTAAAGTGAACCCTTTACATTCGGCATTTCATATAGTAAGTATTAAACAAAAGAAAATAGCTTGAACCGTAAGTGGCTCAACAATTAAAGTCTGTGACTGTACCATGTTGCGTTTGTATCGCGCCATCTTGAACAATGACATAAGCGCCATAAGGTCCCTTTTCATAGAAAATGTTTCAAATTATCTGAAGCATCCTAAGAAAAACCAGTACAATTAAGGACTCAGGTTACTTTTTAATATTACCGGACATTCTTACACAAATTGCCTGAGTCTCACGGTAAGCTCAAGAAGGCTTGTGTTGTGCGTATTCAGATATATGTAATATACAAATACACAGAAAACACCCATGACTCAGGAACAAATAACTGTGCTCATCACGCAAATAAATGATCTTACTAGAATTTGAACCTGTGACCATCAGCTTCATAGGCAGGGTCACTACCCACTAGGCCAAACCTGTCGTCATACTTATAAGTAAAAATATTTTTTGTTTTACTACGCGTTATTTGATTAAAATGAAACTACTGCGATTTATTCTAAGAATAAACAAGTTTAATTTTATATTATCATATGACAAAGAGACGTAATCGCCTAGAAGTGTCTGCTTTATAATGTCTTTTTTTTATGACATAGGCGGCAAACGAGCAGACGGATTGCCTGGTGGTAAGCAATTACCGTCGCTTATGGGCACCCGCAACAGGGGAGTCAACAGCACGTTTGCCGCAGACACAAGGGAGGTTGGAGCTATGGGAACCTTACTCACCACCAGGAACACAACACTACAGACCTGAAAGGTAGCAGTGCTATTATGGCTGTGGTCTTCTGTAAGGAGGAGGTACTTCTTCGGTTGGGCTGCTCCAGACTCAAGCGTGATGGTCATCGGTGTGCCCTACCTCTCATATATCTCTTTATTATATCTTTATTATAATTTATCTCTGCCCTATATCTCTTTGTTTAAATTATAATGTCTTGGTACTTATTTCTGTTCTTCGTATAGGTTTTTTACAATATACCCAGTAAGTATTTGACGACCGGTCTGGCCTGGTGGCTAGTGACCCTGCCTATGAAGCTGACGGTCCTTAGTTCAAATCCCAGTAACCGCAATTATATGTATGTTGAGCACAGATATTTGTTCCTGAGTCTTGGGTGTTTTCTATATTTAAGTATATGTTTATTATATATCGTTGGCTGTACCCAAAGCCCAAACCTTCTTTAGCTTACCGTGGCACTCAGCCAATTTGTGTAAGCCTGTTCTAGACTTTTTTTAATAACGTATACATATTATGGCACTTTGGGCGTATAGATATATATAACCTCGGCTGCACTATTAATAAAATTAACGAATATAATAGCCATGTGTCGTGTGACGGTGCAATAGACACTTTTATCAACAACACTTGCAGCTTGTCCATTTTGAACCCTATTCCCTGCGCAATAAGGCCGAAATATTAGATTACTTATTATCAGTCGCATTCCATTCACGTGCAACATCCTTCATTTGAATGCTTTATAAATACAAAACAGAGATGGACTTTAATACAGAGATATAATCATTTAGTATAGGAGAAAAACTTAGCTAAAGCACCAGGCCTATGTAGTAGTAACGTGTGTACACGCATGTCGGCGTTTCGTTCTATATTCAAATATTAATGTAACCCATTTGGACCCGGGTATGTCCTTAAACTACGTCCAACAATGAGAGGTAGGGCGCAGCGAAGTACCATCACGCTTGAGTCTGGAGAAGCCCAACTGGGGAAGTACCTCCTCCTTACAGAAGACATAACAGCACTGATACCTTTCACATACGTGTTGTTTTCCTGATGGTGAGTAAGGTTCCCAGAGCTCCAACCCCCCTTAAAGGCCGGCCACGCACTTTGTGACTCCCTTGGTGTTGCGGGCGCATATGGGCGACGGCAATTGAAAAGAGGAAAGAAAAAACTAGAAAGCCATGGTCCTTTAGTTAAGTTTGGCTACGTGTTCATTATTTTTCCCTGTTCTCAAACATATACTCAAACCAGCCATTAATTAGCAAGTTACTTGAGCATCACTTTCTATAGGAGTTAAAAGATTTAGTAAATTTTTAGTACTTTGAAGGACATTTTCTCCGAACAGGTCGAGTTATGGCAGTCAAAAAAATACGTGTCTCTTCATTTTAGACTAATCTATAACATATATCAAAATGAATCAAATCGGAGTGGGACAGTTGGGTACCCTTCCTTGTCAGTCATGGGCTCTTTCCATTTCAAGACAAGAAATTAAGTCCCCGTAAAATCCATAATCAGTGAAATATAATATGAAACATGATAATAAGTACATACAAAAGGGAAAAACTATGATATAAAAACTATATTTTCACCTTACTAACTCGGAAAGAACTGTTTTGTTCTTTAATAACAGATAGCAAAGATGCACTTTATTTACGAGAACGCAAAGTAATTTCATACAAATTGTTTACTAGTAATCAAGTGTTTTTTTGACCTTAGCTGGTTGGATGTTATTTTATTTAATGTTTTTAAATGATAAATGATGGGTATCAGTAATTTCGATGACATTATTAAAGTTTTTAGAGTCATTTTTTCCTCACGGCATCGGCAGTGAGGTGAAAAATTGTGTGTTGCACTCGGTAGCAAAGTATGTTCCCCTCTCGTGCCTTGAGACCCTCCCAATGCTCAAGATTCCACTCTTTGAATATTAGCACGAGAAGGTAAACACTAACCTTGCTCCCTTGTATAACAAATAACTATTTTTTGTCTTATTAGAAAGAATTCGTGATTCTAAATAGGAAAAAAAATTTTTTCGTAAAATATTAACTTCAAAAAAATTTTTTTTTGAGAGAGTTAACACATTACTAAAACCACAGGTTAAACACAGTTTCTAGAATAGTCAGCCCACAAGCCGAGCGTCCCGAGACTGCCAGTGTTAATTCCAAACTTTACAAGTACAGTCAGATACAATAAATATTGTATCTAGACTTGCCTATAAAGCCGATGGACCTGGGTTCGAATCCCAGTCACGGCATTTATATGTGTGATGTGATGAGTATAGATATTTGTTCCTGAGTCATGGGTGTTTTCTATGTATTTAAGTATTTTTATATGTATTTATCTATTATATGTATCGTCGTCTAGTATCTACAATACAAGCCTTACTGAGGTTATCGTAGGAATAGGTCGATTTGTGTTAGATGGCCCCAAAATATTTATTTATTTATTTATTATTATTTAATATACTAAAATCAGCCATTACATTTATTTCACTGAGACCAATACGAGTAGGTATATCGTAATACAGTAAGAATTAATACTTTTAATAATATTAAACATACAAAACCTACGATAAGTAAAAGCGTAATATAGGGCTTATGTAAGATTGTACTAAATATTAAAAAAAAATTTTCGAATATCAAAAAATGACAGTTACATGACGCTGAGTCCAGTGCGTGAAGAATAAATCTGCCATAATCATGATTTTTTCTTATAAATGAACCTATTTATTACAAAAGTTTAAAATTATTCGAAATTTTGTCATCAACTGTACAACCAAACACCAAACTCCACTCACTCAAGATCTGATAAGGCGCGGTATACCCAAATGACATGGCCGCCAAAACAACATGGCCGACGAAATAATATAGAGACGACATATCCAAATGTAAACCTAACGACCTTTGCTTTCGTCGCCGGTTTATATGAGACGATACGCCGACGATACGGGCACGACTGGACGACGTAATACGACACTGCGAAAGCAAAAAACAGTGCGAGCTTTTTCGCTAACAGGTTTAAGAAAGAAAAAGTAGCTTCTTTACTAGTTTGTATTATACAATTAATAAAGAATAACAAAATAAATATTATAGGATATTCTTACACAAATTGACTGAGCCTCATGGTAAGCTCAATAAGGCCTGTGTAGCGAGTACTCAAAACGATATGTGTCATTATCTATGAAAAGGAACCTTATTGTCGATGTCACTTACGCCGAATCGTGTTGCATTTGTATTGTATCGTCTTGAACAACGACATAAGCGCCATCGACAATAAGGTCCCTTTTCGTAGATAATGTATACCAATACTTAAATACATAGAATTAATATTTTACAGTACCTGTCGTCGCAGTAAGAAGGCAAAAAAGAATTGCCATACTCGTAACGACACCTTTACGCCCCATCGGCCATCGGTTCTGGGTGCAATGTGCCCCACTGCAGCCACTCAAGCTTAGCTATATTTTTACTTTGGTTCTGCTACGAATGACATCATTTCTGATGCGATAGCGCAGATGGGTTCCCTTTATTTGGCATAATTTGTTTCGTCCGAATTTTAATACGCATACCAAGTTTCGCATAATTTATTTACTCCGAATATGAATGTTGCCGAATTTTTATTTAGCATAATCTGTATTGGCCGAATACTACTTTGTCCGAAAATATATTGGCATATTGAGGCCGAATGTCCGAAGTGGGTTAGGTTAGGTTAGAACTGTGACCACAACAGAAAAACAAGGTGGGTTAGGTAGGTTAGGTTAGAACAGCGACTACGACAAAAACGCACTTCCTGTGAAAAAAATCGTAATAACACCATTCGGTCTTTCCAAATTATGCGTACCAACCATTCGGCTTATTTAAATTCTGCGTAATAGAATTCGGCGGAAAAGAATTATGCGAGATCAGTTTCTGCTTATACAATTATGCCAACACTCGGTATGCGAATTAAAATTATTACAAAACAAATTATGCCTAAACAAGGGGAACCAGCGCAGATACACTACCAGTATAGCATTCAAACCACCATGTCAAATTATAAATAAACAAATATTAAAAACAACATATCTGTGGTTCTAGTCAAAAAGGGTATAAGTGACGAACAACTAGTATGAAACTCGTACCATTTTTCACTAGGGCCATTGAAATACAAAAAATTATTAACTGAGGCGCTACCGCCAAAAACGATATTTGTAAATTGCGAACGATTGTCTATGTCACTCTCATGACATCTTAATTGGTGTGAAAGAGAAAGATCTGAAATTTAGGAATATCGTTTTTGGCGGTAGCGCCTCTGAGCCCCGGTAAACTCAAAAAGGCTGTGTTATGGGTATTCATCTAACGAAATACATAATGTACAAGACTCAGGAACAACTGTGCTCATCAGACAATTTAATACCCTTTCTGGGATTTGTAGGTACCCAAGACCAGGCATGTTCATAGGCAGGGTAACTAATCCACTAGGCCATACCAGTTGTGTAATTTTTTTTTTTTATGACATAGGCGGCAAACGAGCACACGGATTGCCTGGTGTTAAGCAATTACCGTCGCCCATGGGCACTCGCAACACCAGGGGAGTCACAAGCGCGTTGCCGGCCTTTAAGGGGGGTTGGAGCTCTGGGAACCTTACTCACCATCAGGAACACAACACTACATACCTGAAAGGTGGCAGTATTATGGCTGTGGTCTTCTGTAAGGAGGAGGTACTTCCCCAGTTGGGCTGCCCCAGATTCTAGCGTGATGGTCATCGCTGTGCCCTACCTCTCATTGTTGGACGTAGTTTAAGGACATACCCGGGTCCTACAAACCATTATACATATATTGAATTATATATTTTTAAAATAACGTACATAAAATACTAAAATGAAAATATGATCGTGTGCTGTAAAAAACATCGTAAATCCAAAAATAATGTGTTTTTAATTTATATCCTGCTATGAAAGTATTAGGATTGACATTTTATTTTTTTAAAGTAAAGTAAAATTTTGAAGGTTGATGTTAAACAAGGACCATAGATATAATGGATAAGTGTTTGTAAAACAATAAAGAATAAAATAAATTCTTTAATTATTATTTTTTTCACAGAAAAAATAGTATTTAATTTTTTTTAATTTGAATCACAAGTTTTATTACAATAAAAAAATATACCTACGATAAAAATCGAAAATTGTTCAAAGATCTAGGCACTTCACATTGTAGGGTTAAAAAGAAAAATAAAATTATCCCACACTTCGAATATAACTTGAAGTACTATTTCTATACAAGTAAAAAAAAAAAAATTTTCAACGAGGGTGAAAGTAGGAGCCCGAGTAAAACGAGGGTGACGTTTTTACACGTGTATCGAACCCAATTTTTCATAACAAGTGTCTTAAAAAGTGAACTTTACGCAAAAGTTAGAAAAAAACATTTTTTTTCTATTTTTTATTAAACGACTTTGATCACGTGATTGATTTACATACAACGGTCAGACACAGTGAAACTATAAGGGTTTATAGTTAACTAAAAAATATTCGATTGTTCCGGAACAATTTTTTGACCATTGGAAAGAAGATAACCTGGGGTAGTTTTTATTAAAGAAATGAAAAAAAAAAACATAACGCTTATTTTTTTGACCTTGATGGTTTATCAAGCATGTATCCCGTGTACACAAGAAAAGTAGTTATTAAAAAAAATAGAAAAACCGGCCAATTGCGAGGTGGACTCGCGAGAAAAGGAATCCGTACCACTATCTATAAAAACCGTAAAAAATCACGTTACTTGCGACTTACGTCATCTTTAAATATTTATTTTACCACTTTTTTAGTTTTCTATGTATTGTAACAGTAACACATTATCTTTAAAAAAATTAACTACAAAATACAAGCTCAGCCTAGTTTGGGGTCCCTGTTAGTAGTCCCCGTAAAGTTAGACATACCTTTTTTGTTTTGTATCTTTTTTTTTTTTGACGACCGGTCTGGCCTAGTCGGTAGTGACGCTGCCTATGAAGCCGATGGTCCTGGGTTCGATTCCCAGTCAGGGCATTTATTTGTGTGATGAGCACAGATATTTGTTCCTAAGTCATGGGTGTTTTCTATGTATTTAAGTATTTATATGTATCTATCTATTATATATATCGTCGTCTAGTACCTGCAACACAAGCCTTACTGAGTAAGCTCAGGACCCCGTAGGACTAGGTCGATTTGTGTAAGATTGTCCTGAATATTTATTTATTTATTTCAATGTGTTTTAATGAATAAATATTTTTGTATTTTGTATTTGTCTAATTAACACGGTTCATGATATACAGTTTGGTCAGTCAGATGAAGAGTCAGTGGAGTCTTTATGGGTATTCTTTTTTGTGAATTAGAATGGAGTGAACTTTTTTGAAAAGTAGCAATTTTTTTGAAAAAAATTAAGGTTTTGTGTGACTTTGATGTATTATAATGCAAAACATGTATCTGTGTGTACGAGAAAAGTAGTTATTTCTAACAAACTTTGTATAATTCATGACGGATGGTTTTCAATGCAATTCAGTACCGCATTAACACAAAACACAATAGCTCATTATGATTCATGAACTTGCGATACTTTGAGGAAAATTACTTATACGGTAAAAGATTGTAAATATTTGAATTTAAATAGATGACGGGATATGTCCGAGTGTCCCAGTACCCTTGCCATGAGTTGTGACTTTGAGGTTTTTGATAAGTTGATAACGAATATCGAGTTTACTATCTGTAAACTCGATACTCGTTATCGAAAACCTTTATGTGACAACTCATGGTAAGGGTACAGACAGGATTTGAACCAGCTATCGCGGCTGATGTCTTGACCAATTGGACCACACGAATACAGTGTACCCCGTTCTTTGATACTTGTCTATACTATAATATTATAAAGGCGAAGTTTGTGAGTGTGTGTGTATGTTTGTTTCTTCTTCACGTCTAAAGTCTAAACGGCTGGAGCCATTTTAATAAAAATTGGTATGGAGTTAGCTGACACCCTGTTTTAACACATAGGCTACGTTTTTTCCCTAATAAACCGCGGGTATGCTGTGCGGGGCATAGCTAGTAGTATCATAAAGTAAACTTCTCTTAATGCAAAGATTTTTTTTTATGACATAGGCGGCAAACGAGCAGACGGATTGCCTGGTGTTAAGCAATTACCGTCGCCCATGGGCACTCGCAACACCAAGGGAGTCACAAGCGCGTTGCCGACCTATAGGTGGGTTGGAACTCTGGGAACCTTACTCACCGTCAGGAACACAGCACTACATACCTGAAAGGTAGCAGTGCTATTATGGCTGTGGTCTTCTGTAAGGAGGAGGTACTTCCCCAGTTGGGCTGCCCCAGATTCAAGCGTGATGGTCATCGCTGTGCCCTACCTCTCATGTTTGTATGTTTATTTCTTCTTCACGTCTAAACGGCTGGAGCGATTTTAATAAAAACTGGTATGGAGTTAGCTGACACCCTGGATTAACACATAGGCTACGTTTTTTCCCTAATAAACCGCGGGTATGCTGTGCGGGGCATGGCTAGTAGTATCATAAACTAAACTTCTCCTAATGCAAAGATGTTATTTTATTTTTTGTAATACACAATTTTCTTGACGACCGGTCTAGCCTAGTAGTGACCCTGCCTATGAAGCCGATGCTCCTGGGTTCAAATCCCAGTCAGAGAATTTATTTATGTGATGAACACAGATATTTGTTCCTAAGTCATGGGTGTTTCCTATGTATTTAAGTATTTATATGTATCTATTTATTATATATATATCGTCGTCTACCTACAACACAAGCCTTACTGAGCTTCCCGTAGGACTAGGTCGATTTGAGTAAGATTGTCCCGAAAAAAATATTTATATATAAGTTAAGTTTTTTGCTATAAATATTAAATTTATTCCCTCGTAAACGACAGCTCTGGTTTCGTGTCAACCTTGCTTGCGGCCAGACTACACGCCCCTAGCCGGTTACAACCACACCTCAATTAATAACGTAATTACCACTTAACACGCCGGCAATGCGAACATTTTGAAAAAATATGGGTCATACAGATTGATTAAATCAAAAATCGTCTTTTCTGTGGTCATAGTTGACGGCTTATGTGATTACAAGTTATGTTTTCTCAAATATGCAATGAAATATTTTACATTCCTTACTCGGAAGTATGTTGTTTTGGGTGCGGCAACTGAAGGGGAAGGAAATGGAATTTCATATAATTTTGCAGGCCTAGGCCTGCAAAGTAACTTTTCGACGATTATCCATACAGAGCCAAGATGGCGGGTGACATAGCAAACAGCTGATTTAATTTTTAATACATTTCGATTTCATTGTTAGTTGTGATTTTGCAAATTTAATTTTTTGAAGCATTTCTTTTATTTCATTGTATGTTTGAGAAAAGCACTATACATGCCTCGTCGTGAAAACAGATTCCCGGCCTCGTATCACTACCCGTTTATATACCCACTTGGCCGGACATCCTCATTTTCCCGGCCTCTGATGTAATGTAATTATGTGATATAGTATCACGTAAGAGGAAAAGCGGTTTAGGTATGTTGATATTTTAAAGAATAAAATAATAGGCTTCAAAACCCTTAACTTTCACAATGTACATAGGAGAGACCCGAACCTAATTGATCTGTATGCCCCATATGTTGGTTGGGCGGCGGTAGTCGCTTACCATCAGACAATCCGTCTGCTCGTTTACCTCCTATATCATTAAAAAAAATGTACGTTTGTAACTTAGTAGGTAAAAACTTAATAATAATAAAAGATCAGTACCCTTACCATGAGTTGTGACTTTGAGGTTTTCGATAACGAGTATCGAGTTTACTATGTGTGCATCTCGTTCGCACTAAAATAATACAAGCGAGATGCACAGATAGTAAACTCGATACTCGTTATCGAAAACCTCAATGTCACAACTCATGGTAAGGGTACAGTCAGCAGCAAAAGTGGCTAAGCGTTTGAAGTGTTCAAAATGACCTACACGCGCTCTTATTCTCTTGACAACAGAGATGTGTTGATCTCATTTTGAACACCTCAAACGCTTAGCCACTTCTGCTGCTGACTGTACTGTATTTTTCAATTGAAGCATATCTAGATACGCGGAAGCGTGGCAAGCCAAGTTCAAGCAAAGGAACTGGCTAGCAAGCGCCAAGTGTAATATTATAATATGTGACATTATCTATGAAAAGGGACCTTATTGTCGATGGCGCTTATGTCGTTGTTCAAAACGAACCAATACAAACGCAACGCGATTCGACGTAAGCGCCATCGACAATAAGGTTCCTTTTCATAGATAATGTCACGTATATTACACGAACCACTTGGTGCCACTTTTTACCCTTCTATAACTCAAAACCTCTTTCACGTAAACACACAAAACTACGTGTTTAATTATATTATAATTTACTTTAAACACACTTAATGCATTAATGCATTATCTACCAGCCAACCTCAGCACCGGTGAATGGTAAGCTTAAGCAGGTGCGTGATTTCTTTAACATTTTAATTTTAACCAAAAGGACTTTACGGAATATGTCGCTATCGGTACATGTGGAGGTTCAAGGGGGAGGCCTATGTTCAGAGATTTTGTTATGAGATGATTATAATGATGTCGCTATCTGAACAATATTTTCTCGAAAGAAAAAAAAAATTTAAAGCAAAAAAAAAAACATAAAAAACTATTTTTCTTGCGTTTTAATATCATTATATTATTATAAGATATTCGTTAGCAGACGTTTCTGAATAATAAAAATTAATAAAACTAAGAACAAATCAATTTTTTAATGAAATATTTTTGATTTGCTTTGTAAGGCTTGTGTTGCAGGTACTAGACGTCGATATATGTAATAGATAGATACATATTCATACTTAAATACATAGAAAACACCCATGACTCAGTAACAAATGTCTGTGCTCATCACACAAATAAATGCCCTAACTGGGAATCGAACCCAGGACCGTCGGCTTCAAAGGCAGAGTCTCTACCCACTAGGCCAGACCGGTCGTCAAACCACTAAAATTTACATAAACGAACATTTCAATATTTTATATGTAGACATAACAAATAACAATATTTCATGCTTATAACCATTATATACAATGTATATGTATATTACGTGAAGCATACTTGACTATGTGTGTCAGGTTTGTAGTGTCATAGTCATATGTAATTGGTTAATTATGTCTTGTTCTGTGTTGAAAGAAATGATAGCAATCTCTTGAAAATTCTCAACTAGAAACTCAGGACTAACACTAGAAAAGACGTCATTACTGCACTGCACAGTCGCCATCAGATATATCGGAGCTGTGGAGACGGTCACAAACATCTAAACAACGCCTCTATTTTCAAGGTATTAAAGCGCATGTTGAGATATTTGTGACCAACTACAGAGCTCCGATATATCTGTATCTCGTAACAATTGTTCTGCTTAACGACAGGCAAGCAATTACATTTTACAGTCACAGAGTACCATTTAAATGTCATTATCTAGGAAAAGGGACCTTATTGTCGATGGCGCTTACGTCGAATCGCGTTGCGTTTGTATTGGTTCGTCTTGAACAACGACATAAGCGCCATCGACAATAAGGTCCCTTTTCATAGATAATGTCACAAATGCTATGCCATTACAATGTTGCAAAGACCACGAGCAATAAATAGTAATATTTATGATAAGAGTGTCTTCTAACTATTTAATAAAATGTTTAATAATAATTACACAGGAATTGCACGATTTGATTCCGCCATCTTCGTTCCACCGCCAGGCGAGGGGAGCGGTTTCATCCTTACGTTGTGAATATTCCATTCATTCGCACGAAGCGATTCACTTCCTTCCTAATGCGGACTGCTAAGGAATGGAATTCGCTCCCTTCGTCTGTATTCCCGGAAAGATATAATTTGGGCCTGTTCAAGGCAAGAGTGAATAGGCTGTTAATGAACCAGCGTGCTACACCCTCGACCTCGTCGACACTTACCATCAGGTGTGACTGAGATCAAACGCTATATTTATTAATTAAATTAAATTAATTTCTTTGTTATTTAAACTTTTGTGAGTTATTGTAATATCTCCCCGGACCCGGGTATGTCCTTAAACTACGTCCAACAATGAGAGGTAGGGCACAGCGTTGACCATCATGCTTGAATCTGGAGCAGCCCAACTGGGGAAGTACCTCCTCCTTACAGAAGACCACAGCAATAATAGCACTGCTACCTTTCAGGTATGCAGTGTTGTGTTATTGGTGGTGAGTAAGGTTCCCAGAGCTCCAACCCCCCTTAAAGGCCGGCAACGCGCTGGTGACTCCCCTGGTGTTACGGGTGCCCATGGGCGACGGTAATTGCTTACCACAATCCGTCTGCTCGTTTGCCGCCTATGTCATAAAAAAAAAAACTCATATATGAAATGACTACTTTACTTCACATATATTTAGTCACTCTCGCGATATTTTACGGAGAGCATAGGTGTCCATTTTCAAGGACAAAAAGTGCCGAGTGTCCGTTCGCCTCGCCGCGCAGCCGGCACGTCACGCACTCAACGCAAATAAAGGCAGTAAAGCCGCCATTTTCATACATAAAATGTATATTTTTTTAATTTCTTTAACATTTAAGCTTCAAGATATTGATCTACTCTAATATTATAAAGGCGAAAGTTTGTGAGTGTGTGAGTGTGTATGTTTGTTACTTCTTCACGTCTAAACGGCTGGAGCGATATTAATAAAATTTGGTATGGAGTTAGCTGACACCCTGGACTGTTCATAGGCTACGTTTTTTCCCTAATAAACCGCGGGTAACACCACGGGGCACAGCTAGTAAATAATATCAAGGTTCAATTTTAGCGTAAACTGATTCAAGCACGAGTAGGCATGATAAGTGATAAGTGATAATTATCTCGCCTAGTCATTAAATCTAGATCGTAAGTACGGCCATTATCTCGAGATAACATAATTGCAGTATTATTGGACATGTGATTAGTTAATTGTTAATATCGTGTTACCTATTTAAATGTCTGTTCTGATTTTATACAATTACTTTATCGACGGAATAAGATGTATTTTATGTTGTTTTTCACCTACATTACCAACGCCCAGTGTGCATTACAATGTACACTCCCTTTCAATGGAGTTGAAATCTTTTACAAAAGGAAATAGAGTAGAATTTGTTTTGTTTCATTAGTTTTCGCACAAAAGGAAATTCAACCCAATTCACTGCATAGTAAGGTTGGTTTTAACTATTAAATATTTTAGTATGGTGGGCGTTACGAGGTTATTAGTAGAGTTTCGTGGTAAAACCCGATAAAGCGATATAATATTTCATTGAAGTAACAATCTTACGTAATTCACGTATAGTTCTAAATTCAAAATCCCGTTTACTCGACTTATCGGGTTTGACCACGAAACCCTCGAGTCAGGCTTTGTTTTTTTTTATGACATAGGCGGCAAACGAGCAGACGGATTGCCTGGTGGTAAGCAATTACCGTCGCCCATGGGCACGCGCAACACCAGGGGAGTCACAAGCGCGTTACCGGCCTTTAAGGGGGGTTGGAGTTAATTTTAATATTTCAATAGAAAATAAAAGATAAAATTCGGTACCAACAAATGAATCTCGCTGTACAATTCTTTCATGTCAGTTGTATTATCGTTATGTTAAGTAGCAGTTAGATAATCTAGTAAAAGGCCATAAAAATACAAAAAATATACTGTATCATTGTAAATAAGGGCTCGCGGTCGTGTCCGTGATTCGTGAACCCGTAGCCGTGCGCCCGGTTTCGTGAATCACGGCAACGATTTTCTGGTCCGTTCCGCACGTGAAATTAGGGTACGTGAATCGTGTAGAATAGGCGTGATCATGCCTTCACGTATCTTAAGAATAAAACTTAGTCCTTATTAATTATAATTATTATATTCCCGAGCGTGGCGAAATTACGAAACGTGCGATAAGTATCCAACGGAATCTAGCCCGAAGCTCCACACACGGACGCAGGTACGGGCTCAGTGTCACGGCGTGTCACGGCGTGTCACGTGAATCTGGATGCGAACGTAGGTACGTGACACGTACCTGGCCGTGTTCGTGAAATTCGTGATCTTAGTACCGGCGGTGTTAAGAACACGTAGCTACGGGTCGGCGTACATCACGGATACCAGGAGCCCTATAAATAACGGAATACATCGTAATTTTCTACTTGCATCTGGACCTGGCAACCCTGTCTGTGGAGCAGACCCGGCAGGCTGCCACAGATGAGGTGGAGACGCCATTATAATCTCCCACAGCTATTGGTTAAAAAAACAGTTCATCATCATCATCATCATGTCAGCCGAAAGACGTCCACTGCTGGACATAGGCCTCCCCCAGAACGACCCAAGAAGACCGATCCTGCGCCTTCCACATCCAGCGGTATCCCGCGACTCTAACTAGGTCGTCTAGGGAACTCTAGGTAAAAAAACGGTTATTGTAACGTTATTTTAATTAAATTAATAAGTATGTAATTAAATTATTAGTTAAATAAATATTTCGGAACAATCTTACACAAATCGACCTAGTCCTACGGTAAGCTCAGTAAAGCTTGTGTTGTAGGTAGTAGACGACGATATATATAATAAATAGATACATATGAATACTTAAATACATAGAAAACACCCATGACTCAGGAACAAATATCTGTGCTCGTCACACAAATAAATGCCCCGACTGGGGATCGAACCCAGGACCATCGGCTTCAGAGGCAGGGTCACTACCCACTAGGCCAGACCGGTCGTCAATTTGTGTAAGATTGTCCCGAAATATTTATTTATTTATTAGTTACGATTTAAGGTTAACATGGTTGTAAAACCATTACTAAAAACTGGATAGTTACCATGTATGTTAATTTTTTTTTTATGATATAGGGGGCAAACGAGCAGACGGATTGCCTGATGGTAAGCAATCACCGTCGCCCATGGGCATCCGCAACACCAGGGGAGTCACAAGCGCGTTGCCGGCCTTTAAGGGGTGTTGGAGCTCTGGAAACCTTACTCACCATCAGGAACACAACACTACATACCTGAAAGGTAGCAGTGCTATTATGGCTGTGGTCTTCTGTAAGGAGGAGGTACTTCCCCAGTTAGGCTGCCCCAGATTCAAGCGTGATGGTCATCGCTGTGCCCTACCTCTCATTGTTGGACGTAGTTTAAGGACACACCCGGGTCCAAATGAGGTACCGATATTTCGGCACTGTTGCAAGCGCCATTACGGAATAACTGGTTATTCAAATTAAAATACACGGTAACTATCCTACGGACGGGCAGCAGCGTCCGTCGGAACCCAATCTGCGGTCGTCAACCCGCCTGCCAAGCGTAGCGACTATGGCAACTACCCCCAAGATGATACAAGTCATATTTGTGGGAGGCCTATGTCCAGCAGTGAACTGCTGGAATGTATGTAACTATACCGTTTTAAGTAATAGTTATAAAATTATTAGTTTAAAAATGAATCTCAAGGCCTAATGTAGGCTACAGCTGTTGCGAATCCGGATCTATATTTAGAGACTCAAGACTTCGCTACGCTCCAATGACTTAGAAGTTCAATGCTCATCTAGATTTACAGACTATATGATTGTGAATTTAACTTTTAAACGAATCAACAGCTACGTTATCTTTACTATATTAATTGTATTAAAGCCTTAGACTAAATATATACAGATACACAGTCAGGCGAAAAAAATGGCTACATTCAAACTCTAGTAATTTCGAAAAAGGATGGAGTTGGTGACTTAGTCTTTCACCGACCGGCGTCAAATAACAATGTCGTCGTGCTCAGTTAAGACATGTAATAATAGCACAAAAAAACACAAGAAGGACAGTGGGATAAGTTTTTTTACGTAAGTAATTCAAATGTATTGACAAATTATGTATTAACTCGATGCAATTTCGTGTTTTAGAATGAATTTAATTAATTGCAAAAATAAAGGATTTTCATGGAACAAAAAGGTACGGAGTCGCTAATATTTTATTTACATGCGTTTTCTTATACATGTACCTATTGATGAAAAAGGAGATAGGGAGTGTACAGTAGCCATCAGATATATCGCAACAAACGAGATGTTCAAAAATATCTGAACATACACTCTAACGCCTTGACAATTGAGAACGTTTTCTGATATCTTTGAGTAACTCGTACGTTGCGATTGACTGACTGTACATTTTTAAATTACATCTAGCAAATTTGAAATGGCAGATTTAATCACTTCGTCTCTACTACTTTAATAGCGTTATATTTTATATTTTAATATTTTAATTCAAGATTCCCACGGGATCCCAAGCGACGATCGGAATGGGCCGCTATCATAGTACGAGATAGGGGTGATGAATTTTTCAGACCCAACGACTGGCGTCCCGTGTGTTCGGCCCATTTCCCAGCGCCAGACATATATTTGACCAATAAAGGCTTTTGGGTACGAAACCCTAAAAAAGACTATATTTATAACGAAAACCTAGGTATACTGCCAATTTGGCAAACAAGTGAATTTGTTTATTATAGATGTCTTAAGTCAAATATTGTAATATAAAATGTAAAAAGTGTAAATAAACTTATTTTGTTATTAGACATTTTTTATTACTCAACGTGCCTAATATTATTTATGCGACTCCATGCATCCGATATTCTGATGACTTGGAGTTTGACATTTATTATTTTTCTAATGACGTTTCAGTAGTTGCCAGTATCGCGGTGTACCGACGAAAACCGTTTATATGTTACTTATTTGAAAACTAGAATGTCATTTGAGGCCATTTTTTCCGACTCCTTTGTTCGGGACTGTGCGTCTATAGGTATAGGTATATTTAGTCTAAGATTAAAGCAGGTAACTCATTATTTTTTATTATGCAGAAACGTCTGCTAGCGAATATCTTCGATATTTAAATTTAAAGAAAAATAGAAAAATTTGACTCGAAGCGGGACTCGAACCCACAACCACTGGATAACTAGCCCAGTGCACTCCCAATTGTGCTATCCGAGTACCGCTTAGACCTGACAAATTTTTCTATCTTATCCTTCGTGGTATACGTCATCATGGGTGACGTGTAGTCACATCTACCGCCAGCGTATTGAACACTTAACGGCATCGAAGTCTCAATTTGCATTGAGAATTCATCGATAACAATGTGCTACCCCATTCTTAATTATTTTTTATTATGCAGAAACGTCTGCTAGCGAATATCTTCGATATTTAAATCGAAGGAAAAATAGAAAAAACGACGAGGGATAGATAGAGAAATTTGGCAAATCTCAGCTGTACGCGTATAGCACAATTGGTAGTGCACTGGGCCAGTGATCCGGTGGTTGTGGTTTCGAGTCCCGCTGCGAGTCAATTTTTTCTATTTTTCCTTCGATTTAAATATCGAAGCTACATTACCTTTACCATACGAATTGTATTGAAGCGGGTAGCTCACGTTTTATAAGTCGAACTGGCTTTTGCCCGCGGCTTCGCTCGCGTTAAGAAGTATTTAAGTTAGTTTTAGCACACTATCGTTCAAAACATAGTTTTGTATGCATGCATGCTTTTTGTTCGGAAAATGCCGTTTATCCACAAATGCCTACGTCATAGTCAAGATCAAAATCCTTTCTTAGCGGATGCCTACGTCGTAACATCTACCTGCATGCCTTTTAGCCCGATCCGTCCAGTGGTTTGGGCTGTGCGTTGATAGGTCACTATGTCAGTCAGTCAGTCACCTTTGAGTTACATATATATATTTAGATATTGCTGGACTTATAAATCGTGAATTACCCGCTTTTATTCATATGGTTGAGCCTCCCGATAGTTTTACATTATCTTGAGTTATGTTTTCACAAAATTAGTTTGATTTTTTTCCACTTTTTTTATAAGCGACTTCTGCTTGGGAATTAAGATATAAATCTAAAACATTTTGGGATATGTCACGATACATAAAGATTTAGATTAAATTCAATTATAATTTTCATAAATATACTGTCTGTAATAATTATGTATTTTAAGATTAGATGTATCACTGTTGAAAAATAAGCCCCACCAAGTTTCTTGCCGGCTATAATCTTCTCGGGTCAGATGTATAGGGTTAGTTAGTATCGGTGCTAGATTTTTTTCAACGTTCATAAGTCCATTGTAACGTGTCTAAATTGAAAAACAAGGATATTTTATCTTTAAAATGTAAATTAATTCGTCTTCGCCGACTTAGCAGTTCGCAAAAAATATAATATGTAATAAACAAATGACTTATTAAATAGGTCGTAATACGATTATCCGTAAACAGCAGCGCTACCGCGTAAACCGATATTCGTAAATTTCGAACGATTGTCTTTGTCATCCTCTTGACGCCTTAATTGGAGTAAAAGAGAAAAAATCTCGAAATATACAAACATCGATGTTCGCGGTACCAGGCCAGTTGCTATCGTTTCGCGACTAGGAATAAATGAAAATATTTTTTGCAGACATATTAATTTTTGTAAGGGAAGTCCTTCATATGACACGTTTTATTCGTTTTAAAACAAATCTTATTACTACTTATTTATTTATTTATTATCACTGACATAAAGAAATGGACTCCTACACGCGAACAAATTATGTAGAAAAATATGGCATTAAATGACATTTCTATCACGTTCCAGTATAAGCAAAAATGCTAATTTATAATCTTCTTTTAGATAATATAATCAAACAAAAAAGAGTTCAGTACTCTAATTATTAAGTATCAAACTTCACTATTGATAAAGTAATAACTTTTCAGTCATTGTTGACACTTGCACTGACAGCGGTTCAAAGAAGACTAACTAAATGTTGTTCAAGCGGTTGTTTTTTAGAGCCATTTTTTGGGGCTGATTGTGAATCTACGTTTATTTATTATACATCGATGTTTATTATTATTACTTTTATATATTAATATAAAGTATGTTTTAATAGATAATACGGATTAGTAATGTGCATTAAATCGTGTAAACGAACGACATTGACCCCGTGGTTACGGATGAAGACTGGCTAAAGTTCACATCAACATCTAGCCGCGAGTTTTTCGAACTACCCGCCCTTGATCTTGTTTATCAACTTGAACGTTTTTTTTTTTTATATTTATGGCCTGGAAACTAGTCCTTTAAGCCAGTTCTCTATTTGGTTATATTTAAAACTTCATTTAAATGAACGTTTTTCGCAATAGGGATGTCGTCATCCGAGAGAACAATGTCGTTATCGAAACGTGGGAGGGAATCTTAAAGTTAATATACGCGGTTTATTTTGTAATAATGTGTAAAACTGGGAGTTTAAATAAGTATAAACTAAGTTTATTTGGGAAAAGATTTCATTCGCCGCCATATATAACATTTATTTTGCCTTATCGTATGCCATTATTTAATTTATTGTGGAAAGCATACAATAAGATAATGCGTTAATATTATATTTATTGATTATTAGTTTGTAATTGTGCCATATACTCGTACAGTCGCCATCAGATATATCGGAGCTGTGGAGGTGGTCACAAATATCGGATCAACGCCTCTATTGTCAAGGTTGAAAAGTACATGTTCCGATATTTATGATCACCTCCACAGCTCCGAAATATCTGATGGCGACTGTACATAGGTAGGCCACAGCACCATAAATAATCAGGCTGATATTGGCGATATTTTATAGACAGATTTTTTATTTTTTTATTTACGATAAAAAAAAAACATTTCATTAAATATGAAATTAGAAACCATAATAAAATCAAGTATTTTATCGAATATCTAATCTTCTAAATTATTTTATTTACTGACGAACATAATATGCAATTATAGACCTAAGTTTTTAGTTAATTTTATGACGACATAATTCAAATCTAAAATAGTCTCATATTGTAGTAATGCTATTTCATTATATCAGACGAAGGACGTCCACTGCTGGACATAGGCCTCCCCCACAGTTACCCACAACCACCAGGTCACCGGTCCACCTTGTGCATTTATATTTACTAACGAATAAAGTTGACACTTCAAGCCCTTTGCCTTACTTTGAACTCATTTCACTTTGAGATAACACACATAAACACATTCCTTATAGGTACTCAATTTTGAATTTGATAATATCCTTAATTACTTTAATTTTTAGGTTAACTTTAATTACTGTTACATTTCAAGATTACAGCGACATCTAGTGAGTATAAAACAAGTCTTTAGTCATCCTCGCAGTTTACTTTTACAAATTCAATTCGAATTTAAAATTCAAAATGAAAGAGAGTTCTAAATTCAAACCTCACCCTAGATTTTACATGCTAGCATAATTATAACAACACTTGGAAACATTCCATTAGCCCTAAACAAAAGCAAATAACCGCATTATCATAATGCATAGATTACAGCAATTAATATTATAATACCTACAGAAGATTATCTAGCAACCGCTAACATCCGTAAAATAATCAAAACGCAATCACAACACATTCTATTTATACTTTTGGCGCGAAACAACTGACGTGTTTTATTTTTAATTTTTCTTTTTAAAACGCGTGCGCTCGGGTCCGCGCGCTCTCGGTTACTGCCAGTGTTTTTATTATGATTTTTATCTGTATACGTTATCAAGTTAAACATAAAATTATTGTGTAAGCTTGGAAGCAGAAGGTTATATAGTTTACTGCATTTGTGTGCAAGTATTGTCGTTTCATTACTGGTTTATGTTATTGTCGAGGTTGTTAGGTGATATGTATATTTTCCTTCCTGTGACGAAATATATGTATATGCAACTGATTTTTACTTATTTGAAATCGGCGTGAGTTATTTAAGTATACATTAATTCTAATGAGTTTTAAATGTATTTATTACACAGATGGCACGATTTATTTTATGTTCGATAAAGCTCTTATAGGATTAAAAATAAATATAAATATTATTGTTTATGGTAGATTTGATTGGAAATTTATTGTAGTGTTATACCATAGATTTCGAAAACTTCGAGAAAGACCAAGTAGGAAAATTGCAAAAAGAGACGACTTAAGAAAAAGCAAGTTTGGAAAAGAGACCAGGGGAGAAAATGGCAAATTAAAAAATAGACAAGATAGGAAAGTGCCAAGTTTAGGAAAATGAAGTCGTTCTGAGCGAATTAATTGATAATAAGTCATCAGAAAATGTGTAAATATTACACTAAAATATCGAGTTTTCATATAATAAGTATGGGTGTTTTATATGAAAAAGCAGTACGCCATATATGGATCGCTTCAGCGGTTATTGCGGGAGTGAGTAACAAATATCCTGCCACGGAACCGCCAATAAAGAAGTTCGTATATTTCGGGAATCTTTCTCTTTTACTCCAATTAAGGAGTCATGAGAGTGACAGAGACAATCATCCGAAATTTACGAATATCGTTGTTCGTGGTAGCCCCACAGATATCTTCTCATACTTTGGCCACTTTTCACACTTAAAATTAGCGATCCTTAGGGCTATATCGGTTACTTTGGTTCTGCTGCCAATGACATTTCTGATGCGATCGCGCAGAGACACTCCCAGAGATACTTTGAGCCTTCTTATGAGGCCCATAGTAAGCGACCATGTTTTAGTACCATATGTCATCACTGACAACACAGACTGGTCAAAGACCTTCGACTTGAGACACTGCGGAATATTGGACGAAAATATGTGTCGGAGCTTTCCTAACGCAGCCCATACGGATTCAACGATTGACCTCCTTCTAGAAGTTGGACCTGCCTTGCTGGACAGTTTGTTGGCTGTTATAAAAAAAACCGGCCAAGTGCGAGTCGGACTCGCGCACCGAGGGTTCCGTACAAACCTGCAAGGTTTACAAAGTTCGTTCATTACGACAATCGAGTCATAACTATGGTATTTTTATTGCAAAATGAAATTCATAACATTACAATGGGGAAAGATGGAGGAGCATAAATTTAAGACAAAGATCTCTTTATCGTTTAAGTAATAAGTTTATATTTATTAAAAAATATATATTTTGTAATGTAACTAAAAATTTAAGGTTTTCGGAATTTTTCCTTTATGTGTGCTATAAAACGTTGCTTCATGCCAAATTTCAAGATTCTAGGTCGACTGGAAGTACCCTTTAGGTTTTGATTCCCTTGCGAGTACTTGCGAGTTTCAAAATATGCAGCTTAAATTGCTGTTTCTTTTGATTGCGTTGACATAGAAGTTTGATTTTGCTACAGCTTAAAGGTATTATAGACCTGAGTATTTGGTATGAATTTCAATTTAATACCTCTACGCGTTTATGAGGAAATGGGTAGTAAGTTTAAAATTATTAAAAAAATATATGTTATGTGATGTAACTAAAAATTTATGGTTTTCGTAATTTTTCCTTTATCTATGCTATAAGACGTTGCTTCGTACCAAATTTCAAGATTCTGAGTTCACGGGAAGCACCCTGTAGGTTTTGATTCCCTTGCAAGTGTCGAAAATTTGCGGCATAAACGGCTGTATCTTTTGATTGCGTTGGCTTAGAAGTTTGATTTTTTCACAGCTTCAAGGGACAGTAGACCTGAGTAATTGATATAAATTTCAGCTTCATACCTCCACGCGTTCCTGAGAAAAAGGGTCTTGACAGACGGACGGACGGACGGACGGACAGACGGACAACAAAGTGATCCTATAAGGGTTCCGTTTTTTCCTTTTGAGGTACGGAACCCTAAAAACGTGATACAAGATTATCAAACCGGCATCTGTTCATGATTTTTTTTTATGACAAAGGTGGCAAACGAGCAGGCGGATTGCCTGATGGTAAGCAATTACCGCCGCCCATGGGCACCCGCAACACCAGGGGAGTCACAAGCCCGTTGCCGGCCTTTAAGGGGGGTTGGAGCTCTGGGAACCTTACTCACCACCAGGAACACAACACTACATACCTGAAAGGTAGTAGTGCTGTTATGGCTGTGGTCTTCTGTAAGGAGGAGATCCCCAGTTGGGCTGCTCCAGATTCAAGCGTGATGGTACTTCGCTGTGCCCTACCTCTCATTGTTGGACGTAGTTTAAGGACATACCCGGGTCTGATTTTGAACATCTTTAACTATGGGATCAAGTTTGTAACATTAAATAAAAATTGAGCTGTTCCTTAGAAAAGGTCAAGTAGAAGTCTTGGTAGAAGTTGACGAAAATGTATGAGAGAGTTGTTATTTTTTACAATTTACAAAGTTGACCCCATAGTAAAAATTGTGTCAAATCAATACCAGATTTCGGTTTCATAATCTTGTATCACGTTTTTTATACCACCCAGTATACTTTAGTATTATTATTTATTATTTATTACTATCTGCTTGGAGTGGGTCGACTGTTTAGTTCAAATAACCGTTTTATCTATAATACAATAAAAGATAAAGAATTCTTACTGTCAAAGTCAAGAGTAAGGATGACATAAGAATTGGATGGACAACAAGACAAATTATATATACAATATATGTATATAGTTCCCACATTGCTGGCAATATGTGACATTATCTACGAAAAGGGACCTTATTGTCGATGTCGCTTATGTCATTGTTCAAGACGATACAATACAAACGCAACGCGATTCGACGTAAGTGCCATCGACAATAAGGTCCCTTTTCATAGATAATGACACATATGGCTCCTTAGCCAGTAATGTGAGAACTATATACATTAGTGCCATCTAGTGTTTCACAGCCGCAATGGATCTCAGTTGCAAATAATTCCCTTACTGGCTAACGCCCGCAAAGTACGTGCACGATACTCGATAGATGGCGGTTTTGTGCACTTTATGTACCATAATTCAAAGACTAGAAAAGTGCACCACTGCTAGTAAGTAATTAAAAATCGACTAAATTTATCAACATAATAAAAAAAAATATCCGTCATTATCAAAATGGCTAATGGCTAAGTTTGAATACATTTAATTGTGTTTGAACCTCTTTCATTTATACTTGTCACAAATATAAACAACCGATATCTGAAATTAACGGTGTTGAGTCACTTATGATATGACTTATGACATGTATTGAAATTGCATTGAATAATTAATTCAGTACAACAATATAATTTGTCGATTGACGGTTGAACCTCAAAATGGCGAAGTCGTCTTGAAAATATATTTTTTTGTTTTTTGTTCAAACGTAGTTTAGTGTGTAATATTGATAGCGTATTATGCAGTGATCTAACGCAGAATTGTGCAGCTAATGAAGAATTGATTTCAAAACGTGTTTCACCACTATTTTGGTCATCACCCGGCAATCCCGGGGTCACGGCCGCCTCTTAGCTTTCTGTAAAGTCCAGCTACCACTTTACAAAACGCAAGGCCTACTACCGAACAACGTCATGCTCTAAGGGCAAACATATATGTTATTATACTTATTTGTTATTCTACTTGACACTGGCGAAATCATCGATTGATTTATTGATGGTAGCCATATTTTTTTAAAAGAAGAAGAAGAATAATTAATTCAGTACAACAATATTATTTGTCATTCCAATGAATTGAGCCTACCTTTTTGTTGTTGAAGTCCGTAAAAATGCCTCGCAAGAAAAAAGACCGTTCAATTTCATGGAAAACTGACCGTTCAGATATAGAAGATAGAGAGATACGAATTACTTTTGCAAGGAATTCTCTTCTTATTTCATATTCTAAAAATTACAGAACGGTTGTACGTCATTTTTATCGATATCAAGTAATAAAATTAATTTAATTTGTCCTCGCACTATTAAACGTCAGTTCAGATTTGCCCCCGTCAATCTGGTGTTTCCATAAATATTGCCTCCCGTGCTCAGAGCTCCCTGTGGTCTATAGGGGATGCCTATGTCCATAAGTAGCAAAAATCCTTGGTTAAAAGGATGATATTGTATGTAGATATGAAGAGTTATTGAACATAAACTTAGCATTAACTTTTACTGTAGTGTAGACGGTTTAAAATACCCTTACCTATTTTTTTAATTTTAATACAATACTAAATGTGGGTGATCAATTGAATATATTTAATTTATTTGTTTTAGAATAATGTTTATATTAGAACTAGCTTTTCTTCGCGACTTCGTCGGCCAACCATAGCCGTCTTTAAAGTAAGGTTGCGGGATCAAAATTATCTTATGTATTTTCTCGTAGCTCAAATTCTCTCCATACCAATTAGTTCAGCGGTTTAAGCGTGAAGAGGTAACAGACAGACAGAGAGAGTTACGAGTACTTTCGTACTTTCTTTATAATATTAGGTATTAGAATAGATGTTATTCTGATTAGTATCTCTTGTTCATTTAATATTCTTTACTACCGATATAATGGTATCAAATAATTGCCGCCAGTATTTTTGGCACATTTGCACCAGGTACAAGTCGTCTCGAGGAATGAGAAGTTTATTATGTTAGTTTTAGTTGAATTTTCATTGTTAGTTTAAATTATTGATTGTTTATGTATTTAGTTGATTTTGAATAAAATATAACTATATTGTATCAAATATTTTCTCTTGATCAGGCTCAATTTACAACAAGCGCCTGATATTTTTTTATGGGCAATTTACTCAAAGAAGCAACAGTATTACATTGGACAAGGCGTTTGACAGTTTTAACGACGACCTAGTTAGTGGAAACTACTCGTGTGTAATCAATCGGTAAATACATTATGTTCAAAGAAACAAGTTTTTTTTTGCAAGTGTACCTACTTGCCTAAACTTTCACTCTACACAGAAAATATGAACCCAACATAGCTTATTCTAGTTAGCTTTATTGGGTTAAAAACTAAATTGTATTTATGTCGTTCCAATGGACATAGGAATGTCAGTCCTAATTTTATGAATGCATTGACACCATTTCCATTTAATCTTAATGACTGGTAAGAACCTAACTTATATGCACACATGTCAGTCGAAAGATGTCCACTGTTGGATAGGCTTCCCCAAAAGCGACGAAGCGTTATGCACCACCCACATTCAGTGAATTCCCGCGTTCTTTAATGTGTCGTTGGACCACATACCGGAAGACGTAGCGTGGGCAGACACCCCACAAGGCACGACGACTTGGTAAAGATCGCGGGAACCCACTGAATGCGGGTGGCTTAAAACTGGTAATTGGGAGTCGCTTTGGAGGAGGCCTATGTCCAGCAGTGGGCATCCTTCGACTGATATGTGTGCATATGAGTTAGGTTCTTACCACTGAATGTGGGTGGCGATTGGAGCAATGACGTATTATAGTCAACCATTTTTTTAATGATATAGGAGGCAAACGAGCAGACGGATTGCCTGATGGTAAGCAACTACCGCCGCCCATGGACACTCGCCACACCAGAGGAGTCACAAGTAGATTGCCGACCTTTTAGGTATATATACGCTCTTTTCTTGAAGGTTTGGAGGTCATATCGGTCCGAAAATACTGCACACGACAATTCATTCCAAAGTTTTGCTGTGCGAGGCAGGAAGATTCTGGAAAACGCACAGTTGAGGAGTGCCAACCATCCAAGTGGTGATGATGGAAGTGTTGTCGTGTAGAGCGCTGGCGGAAGGAGGCAGCAGGGATTAAACCGAACAATTCCTCGGAGCACTCTCCGTTGTAGATGCGGTAGAAAATGCAGAGTGAGGCCACATCTCTACGCAGTGCCAAGGAGTCAAGCCGGTCCGATATTTGATCGCATCTTATGTCAAGGCCATAAGGTTCTGTCAGAATTTTTTGCGGCCTTGACATCATAAGATATTATTGCCGGTGACTGTCTCTATACCTATATATCAGTAGCAGTCAAGACAAATATAAAAAAACAACTACTGAAGCAAAGAGAAACCTACATTAAAATTTATATTAATACATTAGCATCCAAATTCTTTGCATATGAGTCGATTCCGGAGCCAGAAGATTTGCATATAAGTATATTTTTCTGGAACAGCTTTCTAAATTATCTTGAAGGAAAGGTTGGAAAGGGTCTAGGCCACTTCGAACCTTGTCATAGTGACGTTAATAAGAGATCTTTTGCGTCTTTTATGTAGATTTTCACTGTGACAAGGAACGAAGTGGCCTGTTAATCAAATTGGTTGACTGTACGTAGTTGTAGTATAAATTGTTATTGATCGTAAAATTTAATTACAAACAGATGCGAGTGTGATGATTAAATGATTACAAACAGTGAAATTACTAACATACGAACAATAACAAGTTTTATTTAATGTTGTTTTTTTTTATGACATAGGCGGCAAACGAGCAGACGGATTGCCTGGTGGTAAGCAATTACCGTCGCCCATGGGCATCCGTAACACCAGGGGAGTCACAAGCGCGTTGCCGGCCTTTAAGGGGGGTTGGAGCTCTGGGAACCTTACTCACCATCAGGAACACAACACTACATACCTGAAAGGTAGCAGTGCTATTATGGCTGTGGTCTTCTGTAAGGAGGAGGTACTTCCCCAGTTGGGCTGCCCCAGATTCAAGCGTGATGGTCATCGCTGTGCCCTACCTCTCATTGTTGGACGTAGTTTAAGTACATACCCGGGTCCGGGGGTTGTATACGATACATATAATAAAGTTTCATATTCTTTTCATATAATTATTTTTGACGCGCTTTAAAACCTTTTCCACGCCATGCCAAACGCAAAACCTACCGCTCAGACGTCTCGTCATCGAAATGTCAAAACTTAATTTGAACTTTGTGTATGTGCGGGTAGGTCTATTTTGCTCTGTGCGCCGTGACATATATATGGGCCATTTTATTTAAAGTTGTACACTCAACTTTTTTTTTTTATTTGGATTTTTTCGTGTGGTTTCTACTCAGAATCATGAGCTCTTTCGAGCCTGATAGGAGAAAAAATGTGTCCCAAGCTTTTTTATTCCATTCCGTTACAATTTTTTATACATTTCATATGGCGGTAACGGAACGGAAGTAATATAAAATGTATGAATTTTTTTGAAAATTTCGGGCATCATAATCTTTTACTCTTTTGCCGTGTGATGCCGGCTGACTAGAATAGCACTACCCCATCTCCTCCCGCGGGTGTCGTAAGAGGCGACAAAGGGAAAAATCCTACAGACGGGCAGCAGCGTCCGTCGAAACCCAATCTACAGCTACTGCGGTCGCCAACCCGCCTGCCAAGCGTGGCAACTATGGCAACTACCCCCCAAGATGATATAAGTCATATTTGTGGGAAGCCGATGTTCAGCAGTAGACTGCATACCTACTGCTAAAATGTATGTATGTATGTATTTAGGATGAAGTTTCAGTGAGAGCGTTTTACGAGTAGGATGTAAGTGTGCACATACTGTATTGTCGCTTAATTCTGTAAATTCTCCAATAAAAAAAAATCAAAACAAATTGCCACATTCACCAAATATATTATTACTAAAATAAAAATAATTTTATATTACGAGCTCTTAGTCTATTCCAATAAACAAAAAAAATCATAATTTTTTTCAATTTCCTCCATACATTTTGAAAAACATAGGGACAATATTTATTTCTTGTTGTATTAGAAATAGTTCATGATACTCAGTAGAAAAAATATTAAATTTACCTAAAGTAATTAACAAAACTTTGGAATGTAGCAATTTTTAAAGAAACAGAAAATCGAAATTTCCGAAATTAGTTTCGCGGCAGAAGACCTGCCGAATTAGTATAAACTTCATAAAATAAGTACACTAGCTTAAAAAATAACGATTTTAAACAGCATCAGTAATGTTTATTTTCATTCACAGTAAGATCAAAAACAAAAATAACTTTTCAAAATTAGCACTTACTTGGCTTCCTTCTCCAAATTGTATATTTTGAAAGATCGCCTGCACCACATTTTCTTCTTAGGTCTTTTACGTAAACTAAAAAAAACACCAGAGAACTTCTTCACTTCTCTAAAACTATCATAGTCTGTTTCTAAATTTTCATAAGTCCCTTTTACATGAATACGTATTTTATTATCAGTATTAACATAAGTTTCCAAATCACTACTATTATCTTTTACATGTTCATGTTTCATTTGTATTTCACTTTTATTATCAATGTGTATTTCATTTTCTTGTTTTTCATCAATTTTGTCATCTGAGTTATATTTTGTATTCAATTTATCATTATCATCAGAAACAGTATCATCATGACTTTTCTTGTCAATTTTGTCTTCCTGACCATCGAAAGCTTCATTTATTATTCCAACCTTTCTGTTTTCCACCATTTTTCACAAGTTTTCCTGAAAAAGAAAATCGTTATCCTGAATCATACATACTCGTATATATTATATATATATTATTCGGTATAAATTAAATTCGGCCACGGTATCACAGGGGAGCAGTTGGACCGATTGCGCTAATTATTTTTTGTTGTATTTGTTATTAGAAGAAGGTTATAGTCAAAGAAAAAAATATGGGTATGGAAAGAAAATAAGAAAAAAATTACGAATACTTGACTAATTTTTATGTGCTATTTACAATTTAAACTTTTTTAATTACCCTAATGGCGGTGGCCTTTGACAGACATAATATTTGCTTTGTTTGTATATTTTTTTATTAATTCTACCAATTCATAATTCATTTATTACCAGAAAATAGTTTTACATATTTGTGGTCTTATATTAAAGAGTTTTCTTTATTTTCTACCATATATTAGGCATGCAATGAGAAGTATTAGAGGGCAAGCCGCAAGCATATATGTACAATACTTAAGACTCAAAACTCAAACTCAAACGTTTATTTGGTAATTAGGCCACAAGGGCACTTTTACACGTCGAGTATACAAAAGAAGAAAACATAAAAACTACACCTCTGACCCGAGAAGCATTTTGACTTTCAGAAATATATTATTAGTTTAAAAATAAGATTAAATAATTATTAAATAACACAATTAACGTTACTATTATGATCAGCATTAGGTATATATAACCAACTAGCTTTTTCCCGCGGGTTCGCACGCGCAGAAGAACCCCCTTTTGACCCCTTAGAGGAGGAATTTCAAAAAACGCTGAAATTACGTTTCTTGTATTTGTACAAGGAGTGTTTACACAAAATTTCTAGTCTCTTGCTTTAAATTTTACACAATCGCCATACACACTTTCAACCCCTTTTTACCCCCTTAATGGTGGAATTTCCAAAAATCCCTTCTTAGTGGCTGCTTACGGTATACAAACTACCTATTGTGAAAAAATCAGCCATCTAGGTTAAGCGGTTTGGGCTGTGCGTTGATCAGTCAGTCAGTCAAGACTTTCACGTTTATATAGGTTATGGACCAAGTGATAAGGACGGGTATTATTTGTAATGTGGTGGGCCAAGTGGCAAGAGACAAGCTAAACTTCAATGTTTATCACTTTGTCTGGTCATTATTAATACTGCTACATCGTCGTTGGGCAATTTGGTCGGGGAGAGAAACAAACTCGTGACACGTGTTAACCACAGTTAACGATGGATGCAACTGCAACTGGCACAAAGGCCCCTACAGCTATTTCTAAACTGATTTTTTTTTCTTAGTGTAGTTAGACCTAACACTCCTCGCTTCGCTCGTCGTTGTACCTACCGGTGACTCTGGGACTGAATTTCTGTTTTGCCCTAATATGATTGTCCAAGCTCAGTACTAATTGTATGAAAAAAATGATGGACCGGGGGTTTTCTAACTATATCTAATCTGTCATTTGATCGATATGTTAGCTTAGTATTCTGCCCGATAGGTGATAGACATTATTAATAATGCCCGGTCAACTTAATAATTTGAATATTTATAATCAAATTGCCCTCTGATATTAGGCGTTTTTAATAATGCCCGGGCATTTCCAATAACACCCAAGTTATCACTTGGTCCATGACATATACACTTTCGGACCACTTTTGTATAGATAGCGTATTTATGTTTATTATATGCTTTGTTAGCCGGCTCTTGCATATATTTCAAGTACAGTTTTCTCTTTATAATGCATGATGGCCGTAAACCACGCGTTAGGTATTTATTATTGTTACTTCGCGTGTTTTTAACTTTCATTCGAATTAACGGGAAACATAAATGTGACATTATCTATGAAAGGGGACCTTATTGTCGATGACGCTTATGTCGTTGTTCAAGACGATACAATACAAACACAACGAGATTGGACGTAAGTGCCATCGACAATAAGGTCTCTTTTCCTAGATAATGACACAAATCATTAAATAAAACTAACAGATTGTGGAGGTTTCGAAAAGCTGCATCAGTATCCGTTTCGCTAAAAACTTGAACAAATGAAAAGGCTGACATACAGTTTTTAAATTTGGGCATGTTTTCAGAGCTTTAATCTCTTTTAAGGGCGTTTTCAAAAAATTGTGCACTCAATTAGTGAAAGTTGTTAAGAAAAGTTAAATCACTGTCAGTTTCGTGACGACAATTAAGCGTTAAATATCGATAAAAGCTTGGTTTTGATGTTTGTTTTATAAACTTCAATCGATATTACAACATAATAGAAGGCAAAAAGTCGATCTTCATAAAGAATTAATGCTTAATTGTCGTCACGAAACTGACAGTGATTTAACTTTTTTTTTACATCTTTCGCTAATTGGGTGTACAAAATTTTGAAAACTCCCTTAACGACGTAATACGGCTTTCGTTGAGCGGTAGGGGTCAATTTGATGGTAATAAATTGAACTGTTTCGTGGCCAGAAAGGGCTAACGGAAGTACGTCTGGTGTAACTTTTTTCATGTTACTCGCAATTTAGTCAATGCACGCGTTGCCTTTTGTTGGGATTGTTATGTGCGTTGTCATAATATATAACCCAGTGCTCAGCAACGTTTTAAAGAAATAAGTAAAAGGCTCATCGACTCAACTGGTGACCGAAGAGCTGGCAGCTTCCTCGCTCAACGCATTAGTATTGCGATACAGAGAGGGAATGCTGCCAGCATCCTCGGCACCATGCCGAGGGGACCCAACTATATGAGCTCGCTGTCTCGAAAAAACTACTGACGATCCTCCCTTCCTTCATATTCGAGAGGGACTACATTATAATTATTTGTTATACAAGGGTGCAAAATTGTATTTTAACTGCGAGTCTGGGATTGAAACTCGAGCAAGCGAATGTATTCTATAGTTTAACCACGAGCAAAGCGAGTGGTTTTAAAATAGAATCCTGAGCGTAGCGAGTGTTTCAATACACGAGAATTAAATTACAATTGCACCCGTGTGTAACACAAAATTTTTCCCCTCACTACAGCGAGGAAAGTGAAACATGCAAAAAAACGTTTTGAAATCGCATTGACTTTTTCTTTGCGTTTAGATACATTCAATTTTTTTCCAAAAGGTGCCTTCAGCTTGGTTAGCTTGTGGTGGCCAGTACGATTTTCGAATGTTCTACTTCGATTTTCAACTCGGTGCGTTAGCGAGGCTCGCCCGCGCCCGCCGCCGCCGCGGGGGCAAGTGAGCTGTACTTCGCGAATTTAGACTTTAAAATCATAGCAATAAGAGCTATGAGAAGTCAACTTACTTTAATCACTAGTGGATAAAATGCGTTTTTACCATCTCGTATTAAAGGATAAACAAGCGCTTTACGAGCTAGTGAGGGGAAAAAATTAAGAAGTTCAATTAAATCGTAAAATATAGTAAGAAATCCCCGTCGATTTAGGTTACCTAGATGAGAGAACATGTAACTATCGTATGCTGAATTTAGATTGGAGTCCAAGGTCCAAGATGGGCATAGTAATGTTCCAAATTATCCCTGTAGAGCCGGTTATTGAATAACTAACTATCTCAAGGCAATAAATGAACAGGTTTGACGAAGTTTTAAATGTGGGTAACATATTATAATATTTGTCTGATGCACAGCGCTCTGTTTTTGTATTCCGGGTGTGGCCTTTTTTTTTTTTTTGTATGATATAGGGGGCAAATTAGCAGACGGGTAGCCTGGTGGTAAGCAATCACCGTCGCCCATGGGCACCCGCAACACCAGGGGAGTCACAAGCCGTTGCCGGCCTTTAAGGGGGGTTGAAGCTCTGGGAACCTTACTCGCCATCAGGAACACAACACTACATACCTGAAAGGTAGCAGTGTTATTATGGCTGTGGTCTTCTTTAAGGAGGAGGTACTTTCCCAGTCGGGTTGCTTCTGATTCAAGCGTGATGGTACTTCGCTGTGCCCTACCTCTCATTGTTGGACGTAGTTTAAGGACATACCCGGGTCCGGGTTTATAAAATGTTTGTAAGTGTAAAATCAATATTCATAGTGACAGAGCAACGTCTGTCGAGTCCGCTAGTACTAATTAATTGTTGGACAATAGTTTCAGGTGAAATAATATCATCATCATCATCATCAGCCTATCGCAGTCCACTGCTGGACATAGGCCTCCCCAATTTCACGTCATCGTGTTCGATTTTCGGCTGTTCGCATCCAAAAGCCAGGAATAAAATGCTTTTCTAAAATTTTGTAAGATGATTTTTCGAATAATTTAGCGAAGGCCAGTTTTTGTCGCATCGCTACTTTTTTTTTCTAAGTTAACGTTAGTTTACTGTATTATTTATTACTGGTGAACAATATAGAATATTGTCTCCACTAATAAAATCAAGGCGAAAGATTGTGAGTGTGTATTTTTGTTACTTCTTCACGTCTAAGGGCGTTTAAAAAAAAATGTGGACCCAATTAGTGAAAGTTGTTAAGAAAAGTTAAATCACTGTCAGTTTCGTGACGACTATTAAGCATTAAATATCTATAAAATCTTGGTTTGGATGTTCGTTTTATAAACTTCAATCGATATTACAACATAATAGAAGGCAAAAGTCGATCTTCATAAAGATTTAATGCTTAGGTAATTGTCGTCACGAAACTGACAGTGATTTAACTTTTTTTACACCTTTCGCTAACTGGGTAAAATTTTGAAAACTCTCCTAAACGACTGGAGCGATTTTAATAAAATTTGGCATGGAGTTAGCTGACACCCTTGATATAGGCTACGTTTTTTCCCTACTAAACCGCCGGTAACGCGGGCACTGCTAGTATTGTATAAATTTGTCTACACTATATGTACAGGCACGTACAGGCCATTTTATATTAAACGGCGGTCGCCAACTCGCCTATCAAGCGTGGCGACTATGGTAACCACCCCCCAAGATGACACAAGTCATATTTGGAGTAGGCCTCTATCCAGGAGAAGACGACTTAGGGTCGAAATTATGAATGATACGTACTTTTCGCGTGGACGAGCAACATCCATCGATCCATACAAAATTTCGCCATATTAGTTACCTACATAGGTGAAAAACTATAGCACCAGGCCTATGTAGTAGTGTGGTAGTAGTAACGTGTACACGCATGTCGGCATTCTATATTCAAATTTTAACGTAATTATTAATATTAATTCCCTGCACAACTACATAGACATGGTCCTTCAGTTAATCACCTGGCCTATGTAGTAGTAACGTGTGTACACGCTAATCGGCGTTCTATATTCAAATTTTGACTTAGTTTATTCTCCGCACAACTACATAGACATAGTCCTTCAGTTAAGTTTTTCACATTTCACAATTTTGATATTTTAATAAAAATTTATAAATACCTTATATTTAAAATCACAGCACCTTTTCCGCCTACAGTTGCGCGACTCGTGCGTATACTGCCACCGATTCGGCTTATGAATGCAATAAAAACAAACGTGCTTGCCAAAACAATGCGACAAAGAATTTTGTTATTAAACATAATTTCAAATTGTCTCTACGTGACGATCGCCTGATTCAGTGGTATGACAAATTTAAGTATGAAATTGGCAATATGTTTGCCTAAATTATTATTTTGCAAGTGTGTATCTATAGGTGAAAAACTTAGCCTGTGTAGTAGTAACGTGTGTACACGCATGTCGGCGTTCTATATTCAAATTTTGACGTAAGTTCCATATTAATTATCTGCACAATTACATAGATTACGGTCCATCAGTTAAGTTAAGCATCTGGCTTATGTAGATAGTAGTAACGTGTGTGTACACGCATGTTGGCATTATATATTCAAATTTTAACGTAAGTTCCATACTACATAGACATGGTCCTTCAGTTAAGTTTTTCACATATACTACATTTTCGGAAAATTGTCTCTGTGCCATGAGAGTGGGCCATGACGCCTTAATTGGAGTAAAAGAAAAAGATGCTCGAAACGTACGAACTTCGATAAAAATCGAAATGGCATTATGCGGTACCTACGTAAAATTCTATTCATTCGATTCCTCATATTTTCCAGAAAAACTAAATGTGGGGTAACAATGTTGGACAATGAGAGGTAGGGCACTGCGAAATACCATCACGCTTGAGTCTGGAGAAGACCAACTGGGGAAGTACCTCCTCCTTACAGAAGACCACAGCCATAATAGCACTGCTACCTTTTCAGGTATGTAGTGTTGTGTTCCTGATGGTGGTGAATATACATGCTGCTGCTACCAGAAATCACTGGAGGACGTTCAGTAGCATCTGTTATACTGCGATCGCCAAACTGCCCGGCAAAACGTGGCGGTGAATAGAAATTCGGTTTCGAAAAAATGCGAATCGTGACATGCATGAATGAAAACGAACTCTAGTGGGAAAATTGCGACTGGGGATTATGCTACGTGGAACTACAGTGTTTGGAGAACTGGTCGAACTTCTCGACCCACCAATTCCCAAACGTGGGCAAAATCTAGGTAATATACCTTTAGTTTCAACGCGATTAACCTCTTGCCGCCCAGAGACCTATAAAAAGGCCTCCCATTGAATGCCATTTTGAATTTTAATTATGACAAACTAGAGTTGCATTTGGCCTGGCGAGTTTTGATATCTGGGCGGCTAGAGGATGAGTCCCGTTTAATTTGTAATGTGCATACTGTGAGTCTAAAACAGTATGTATATCATTAGCCAATTAAAAGTTTTGGGACCCGGGTATGTCCTTAAACTACGTCCAACAATGAGAGGTAGGGCACAGCGATGACCATCACGCTTGAATCTGGCGCAGCCCAACTGGGGAAGTACCTCCTCCTTACAGAAGACCACAGCCATAATAGCACTGCTACCTTTCAGGTATGTAGTGCTGTGTTCCTGATGGTGAGTAAGGTTCCCAGAGCTCCCCCCTTAAAGGCCGGCAACGCGCTTGTGACTCATCTGGTGTGCCCATGGGCGACGGTAATTGCTTACCACCAGGCAATACGTCTGCTCGTTTGCCGCCTATGTCATAAAAAAAAAGTCAGATATAATTTGGGTCTATTCAATGCAAGTTTGCCGTGTGATGCCGGCTGACTAAAATAGCACCACCTCATCTCTTCCCGCGGGTGTCGTAAGAGGCGACAAAGGGAAAAAATCTACGGACGGGCAGCAGCGTCCGTAGAAACCCAATCTACATCTACTACGGTCTCCAACCCGTCTGCCAAGCGTGGCGACTATGGCAACTACCCCCATGATGCGTACAAGAAGTTCAGCAGTGGACTGCATACGGCTGAAATGTAATGTGCAAGGCAAGAGTGAATAGGCTGTTACTGAACCAGCGTGCTACACCTTCGACCTCGTCGACACTTACCATCAGGTGTGACTGAGGTCAAACACTGGTCAGTTTGGTATAAAATTATGGTATTTAGTGTAAAATAAAAAATTAGGCCACATTGCACGCAGAGAAGATGGCAGATGGGGTCGAAAAGTGCTCGAGTGGAGACCACGGACTAGCAAGCGCAGCGTAGGACGTCCTACGTCTTGTGGGTCAAGATGGACAGACGACCTCATTAAAGTCGCCGGAAGACGCTGGATGCAGGTTGCTTCCAACCGGTACATGTGGAGATCCAAGAGGGAGGCCTATGTTCAGCAGTGGACGTCTTATGGCTGAGATGATGATGATGATGATGAAAAAATTAGGAGTACCACAGGGTTCTATATTAGGCCTAGGCTTCATGTTTTTGGTTTATATAAATGATTTACCTTTAGAAAACCGTTGTGATAAAGTTTTTTTTGCCGATGATACATCATTAATTTTCAAGGTTGACCGGCAGTCTACAGATTTTAATGTAATTAATAAAACACTAGCTGATGTTCTCAACTGGTTTACTACTAACAATCTGTTGCTTAGTGCTAAGAAAACAATATGTGTTATATTTGCTTTGCCGAATGTTACACCGGTGGATACTAGAATACTTTTAAATAATGAATGCTTAGAGATAGTAAATAAAACATTGTTCCTTGGTTTAACATTGGACAAAAGTCTACAGTGGAGTCCTCATATAACAAAACTCGCACATAAATTAAGTTCGGCCGCTTTCGCCGTTAGGAGAATTAGACAACTGTCGAATATTGAGACAGCCCGAATAGTTTATCATAGTGATTTTATTTGCATAGTGTAATGTCATATGGTATTCTGGTTTGGGGCAAAGCAGCTGACATACAGACTATATTTGTAGGTATTACAAAATCGAGCCATTCGTTTTATATCTTATAAGCAGGTGCATCTGTTAGAAAGCTTTTTAAAGAAATTAATATATTAACTGTAGCTTAAAGTGATATATTCTTGGTATTTAGTTGTCTTTGCCAACTCTCTAAAATTGACATAATAAGTTTCATTAAACATTTTTTTGTACTCATGTTTGCAACATTATCAAAACAAATCTTAACTGTAGCTTGCCAATATATAGGTACTTATATGAAAATAATATATACGTTATTAAAAACCTTCAGTTATTTACCAAAAATTATGACATGCATACCTATAACACTAGAAATAAGAATAAGCTTGCTATCAGAAAGTGTCGTGTGCGTAAAGTGTATAAATCATTTTTTGGGCAATGTATTCATTTATATAACAAGTTACCTGATGATGCCTTAAAATTACCCTTCCCAGTACTTAAGAATTACTTAAAAAAGTCTTTGATGTCTAAGGGCTATTACAGAGTAGAGAATTATTTGACAGACAAACATGCATGGCCCAAACCAGAAACTAACAAAACCGCCTAGCAATTAATTCAACAATAGTATGTACTGCCAGATCATGTTAATGACACAGTTCGGGTAAAAAAGCATATTAAAGCATGTCTATTTTGTGAAGTCAAATTTGTTTATACATTATTATTTTTACTTTTATATTTTAGTCTTTTCAGTTATCTTGTAATAAACTGTTTGATATGTTTTCTTATCGGACTACGCATAATTATGTAAGTACATTAAGATTTGATGTATCACTGTATTGAAAAAATAAGTCGCGCCGTAGTTTCTTGCCGGTATCTTCTCGGGTCAGAGGTGTAGGATTCGAACCGGTGTACATTTATCCATGACGTTCATAAGTGCATGTAATGTGTTTGAATTGAAAAATTAAAATCTTTTATCTTTAAAAAAAAAGTCACATGACTACCTTAATCCTTAGTTTTCTAGTTTTTATTCTCCTTCTTCATCTTCGCATAGACGTCTGCTCTACGTATGTTGATGTCCATCAGCTCCTCGCGTGGTTTCTTCAGCGAAGAGTTATTGATGAAGAAATCTTCGTACAGTTTGTAATTCTGTCAATAAAAATGGCGAAAACATTGAATATTTATTTATTCGTAGACACACAACACAAAGGTGACAGAAATACAAATAACATAAAACATACAAGGAAGAGAGTGCCACGAAATGGCCTCACCTCAGCGTAATGCTGGCGACATCCAACGCTGATCTTCCGATGATACCATCAAGTGAAAAAGTATCACCGCAGGTAACACAGAAAGTAAAAGAAATTAAGAACAAAAGCATAAGATTAAAAAAGAGAAGATACTAGGATAACATAAGTTTGGTACGTTTAAAATTACACTAACACGGACAAAGCGAACAGGTATATGTTGGCTATCTTTTTAATTTAATTGTATCAGGCCGTGCAAACTTCAACCTGGCATTGTTAGTTGTTATACTATGATTCCAGGACATCTTTGTACAAACTGACGAGCCCCACGGTAAGCTCAAGAAGGCTTGTGTTGTGGGTACTTAGCCAACAATATATATACTCGTAATATACAAATACTTAAATTCATATAAGGTCCTGGGTTCGATTCCCAGTCAGGACATTTATTTGTGTGATGAGCACAGATATTTGTTACTGAGTCATGGGTGTTTTCTATGTATTCAAGTATTTATGTAAGTATGTATCTATTTATTATATATATCGTCGCCTAGTACCTGCAACACAAGCCTTATTGAGCTTACCGTGGGACTAGGTCGATTTGTGTAAGAATGTCCCGAAATATTTATTTATATAAAACACCCATGACTCTATCAACCTGTGCTTATGAAACAAGTACATGCCCATATTAAGATTTGAACCCAGGACCGTCGCCGTATCAAGTGTCGTTTTTATATTAAGCAGAAACGTCTGCTAGCATATCATCGATATTTTAATCGAAAGAAAAAATTGAAAAATTTGACTCGCAGCGGGACTCGAACCTACAACCACTGGATCACTATGCCCTAAAGAATTTAATACTCTTTGGCTAGATGTCGCTGCACGTCACCCGTAAAGACGTATACCAGGAAGGATAAAGTAGAAAAATTTGACAAGTCCAAGCGGTACTCCTATGGCACAATTGGTAGTGTACTGGGCTAGTGATCCAGTGGTTGTGGGTTCGAGTCCCGCTGCGAGTCAAATTTTTCTATTGTTTGTTTCGATTTAAGTATCAAGTGTCACCCACAAGCCCAGACGTGTCGTCAAAATCATTGAAGTAGTATTACCTCTGGACTTAGAGGTTCCAAATCAGGCATGCTGTCGATAAACTCCGTTGGTGATAGCGGTGTCACGTTCAATCTGTGAATAGTCCTATTTTATTAACAACGCATAAAAAAACGCATAAATACATATAAGGAGAGCCCGGACTTTACACGGCAAAACAAAATACTGTCGCAGACTTACTTAGTGTTAGATGCATTTTTTTTATCAACATCGTTGTCGATGTCGATGATTCGCAAAGTGAACTGATGATGACTCATTAATTTACTTTGTCGATCATTCAGTTTGCACGAATGGCTTTTATAGTGATAAACGAAACTGTCTACTCCCAGATAATGTAGATAAATTAATGATCATATGCTCTTATCACTATCAGAAACCAAATAAAATATCATGTGATGCTGCGTCCACTTATGTAGATTTCGTACAACTTTCATCTGGTGCTACGTAATTTTATGCCTTACGCATTTTTAAAATATTTTGTTTCTATATTGGATATTTGTGTCATTATCTATGAAAAGGGACCTTATTGTCGATGGCACTTACGTCGAATCACCTTGCGTTTGTATTGTATCGTCTTGAACAACGACATAAGCGCCATCGACAATAAGGTCCCTTTTCGTAGATAATGTCACATTTTTATTCTTCCATTACACAACTGTCGATGTCGATAAAAAAATACATCTAACACTAGTAAATTTGCGACAGTCTTTTGTTTTGCCATGAAAAATCCGGGCTCTGGATATAAGAGTCTCGGCAGCAAGTAGCATTCTGTTTCGTTTGGCGTAGAAACACTAGGTCAATGGGGTCTCATCAAGCGCAAGGTTTTTGCAGAATTGTTGCGTCTGGTTGACGTAACTGGCAACTGGTAACCGAAGAGCTGGCTGCCTCGCATAATGTATCAGCATTGTGATACAACAAGGAAACGCCAAGGAAAAGCCAGCAGCGTCGACAATCCCCAAGATGATACAAGTCATATTTGTGGGAGGCCTATGTCCAGCAGTGGACTGCATACGGCTGAAATGTATGTATGTATGTAATAGCATGCAGTAAATGGTGTAGGTAAAAATTGCTTTAGGGAATTATTCTACGCGTTGGTATAACCAATTACAACAAGAGCTAATAACACAAACATATGTGCAGAATAAGAAGAGTTTTGGGGGAGGCCTATGTCCAGCGGTGGACGATTTAAGGATGAAATGAATGGTCCAGACCTGACGATTCTCTCAGAAGACATGACTCGTTTGAACATGTCTATGACGGCTCCGAACCCATAGCCCTGCAGCATCTGGGCTAGAGTCTGCACGCACCAATCCCTGTCCACGCTTCTTATGCTGGAACAAAATATTACAGCAAATATGCTACTCAGCACGAGTCGTTACAAGACTGGGCATACAGCGACGCTGGTTGCCAGGGCACACTGAAAAAAGGCAATATAAAATAATAATAATAAAGTTTCTTTTGTTCCAAGAATATTGAAACAAAAGTAATGCTAATGTATTTTTTATGGAAGATTTAATTTCCATTGAAAGGGAGTGTTCCTTGTGTCTTAAGCCAGGGATAGACTAGGGAACAAATGTCCTGCAACCCGTATCGCCAGGGACCTCGGGTGACATAGATTGACATCGCCCGACAAGCCATGACTGTGCCTGGAAGTGTCTGGCGAAGTCGCCGGACTTATCGGTCGAGTTAGTTTGATATCTCACTGACAATTGTCGCCGGACATTTGTCCCCTAGTCTATCCCTGGCTTTACGAGAACTGGCACAAAAGGTGACAGAGTTTAAGACCTCCGTCAAACTTTTGGTAAGCATGTATTGTGTCCCACTGCTGGGCAAAGGCCTCCCCTCTTGAATTCCACTCTTCCCCGTCATGTGCAATCTCTGGCCAGTCGTTGTGGAATGAATCCAAGTCGTCCCGCCACCTCCGTCTTGGCCTACCACGTCGTCACTGAACTTGATTTTAATATTTTTTTAAGGCAAAGAAGCATACGGTCCGGCTGATGGTAAGCGGTTACCGTAGCCTATGTACTCCTGCAACTCTAGAGGATTCTCATGCGTGCTGCCTACCATTTAAGAACCTATACACTCCTTTTTTGAAGAACCTCATACTGTAGTCCCTAAAGAAAATCTCGGCAGGGAGTTCATTCTACGAGCGTCCGCGGGAGGAAATTACTCTTAAACCGCTTAGTGCGCGACCCTTTATGGCTCCAGGATGTGAGGACATTATTTATTATATTATTTGATTCCTTTTCTATAACATAATTAAACTGGTCTGAGTTAGATATTTAAATTTAGTTAGAGTTTTATTTAGATATTTAAACTTACTCGCCCAGTTTTAAATAAATAAAAATCCCAATGGCGGACAAACGCTTTAATACTCTCTGTGACAGTCAACCATTGGGCTAAACACATAACTGTTAATAGGTAGGATTTTTAGTTTTTAGTTACGAGAATTCTAACCGGGCACTGCAAGTTGAACAAACACATGTTTCTAATGAGTAAGAAACAAGATGCAACATGCAGGTTCTGCCAGGATTCAGAGGAAACTGCAATGCACATCCTCCGCTCCTGCGGGCCACTAATGCATAAAAAAAGTATCCACCTAGGCAGGCAGGTACTAAACCTTATGAGCGTTTCTTAAAATTTTTGCCACTTTTCTCGACTTCAAATATTTTGGTAAATTTTATGTTTTTCTTGTCAAAATCGCGAGCTGATTCGATTTATGCAAGAAAAAAATGTGTCCCTAAGATTTTTTTCCTATTGTGTTACCTGTTTCTATATATTTTCTATGGAGGTAACATAATAGGAAATTCAAAAATGTATGGAATTTTATGGGACATATTTTTTTATTGCATAAATCGAATCAGCTAGTGATTCTGACCAGAAAAAACATAAAACTTACCAAAAAATTTTAGGTTGAGAATAGTGGCAAAAATTTAGAGAAACGCTCTTATGAGGTACACAACATTACAGCCCAAAGAATCTGGAGCTTTCTGGACTCAATGGGAATCAGTAATGAATTATAAAAAGGGCTGCCACAATAGATCATATTTAACTGGTCTATGCGGCGCAAATAATAGCCCAAAAGCAAATAATAAATAATAGGTAGGATTTAATAGTCACCTCTGAAGCTGATGGTAGAAGAAGAACTGCAGGCTACCGTAGTTGGGAAGTGGCACCAGTATCATCTCATCGAATATGGACACCAGCGGCCCCGGCGGGAACCCAATTGGTGTAGTACAGGTAGCTGAGAACAAATATAAAATTAAAAGAATGGGAGGCTAGTACAAGAAGGGCGTAAGAGTATCTCGCGGCAGATAGTTTAGTAGTTTAACGGTTGAACCTCAAAATGGCGATTTGTTCAAACGTAGTCTATCGTCTAGCGTCTATCGCAGAATAGTGCAATGAAGAACTGATTTCAAAACGCATTTCACCATTGTTTCGGTCATCACCTGACAGTCCCGGGGTCGCGGCCGCCTCTAAGCTTTCTGTAAAGTCCAGCTACCACTTTACAAAACGCAAGGCCTACTACCGAACAACGTCATGCTCTAAGGGCAAACTTATATGTTATTTTACTTATTTGCTATTTTACTTGACATTGGCGAAATTATCAATTGATTTATTGATGGAAGCCATATTTTTTGTAAAGAAGAAATTTAGTAGTTTTCTAACTATATTATTCAAAGAGGGATGCGTAGTCTACCTCGGCTCGAGATAGCGTGATGGCACCAATGTTGGACACTTTAAACTGACAGGCACCAATTATGGACAAGTGTCCATAATTGGTGTCCAGAACCAAGTGGTTCTGAATTCAAAAACCATAACGTTATAACTACTTAGTTACAAACGGATAAAATTTCGTGTAATTATATCGCACTAGGCGACATGTTTCGGGTAAGCTCTGGTACCCATCTTCAAGCCGAGTCAGGACACACCGCTCGCGTTGAGGGCGTATCACTCACTGACTCGCTTAACCGAAACATGTCGCCTAGTGCGATATAATTACACGTGAGTTTATCCGTTTGTAACTAAGTAGTAGTAACATTGCTCACAACAGTCAATACGTTATAAATTGAATATGTACCAACAAATGCACAACATAGGTTACTTTGGTTCCAATGCGAATGAAATCATTTCTAAAGCGATCAGGATAACACAGAGACACTCCCAGCAAAGCCCCCTCCATTGCCCTTTGGGTGACTTTATCTACCTATACCACCCTATACTTATGACGACCGGTCTGGCCTAGTCGGTAGTGACCGTCCCTATGAAGCCGATGGTCCTGGGTTCGAATCCTAGTCGGTGCATTTATTTGTGTGATGAGCACAGATGTTTGTTCCTGAGTCATGGGTGTTTTCTATGTATTTAACTATTTATATGTATCTATCTATCTATCTATTATATATATCGTCGTCTAGTAACTACAACACAAGCCTTACTGAGCTTACCGTAGGACTAGGTCGATTTGTGTAAATATTGTCCCGAAAATATTTATTTATTATTTATTCTTAACTATTTTGTGAACTACCTACACTCGAGGTTTAAGTAAGTCGTATTAACCTATGAAAATAATTTTATCTTCATTCGCTATCGCCTTCACAGACTGCATGAGAGCCGATTTCACACTGCTTGCCTTCAAGCTTTGTTGCTCCGGTGGTAACTACAACCAACAAGAATAACTTTATTCTCTAAAACTACAGTTTAAGGTCAAAAATATCGATACAACTACGCCAAAATAACCATTATCAAATATAAGGTTTCATCATCATCATGTCAGCCGTAAATCGTCTACTGCTGGACATACGCCATATACTGATGGACATAGTACCATCACGCTTGAGAAGCCCAACTGGGGAAGTACCTCCTCCTTACAGAAGACCACAGCCATAATACCACTGCTAACTTTCAGGTATGTAGTGCTGTGTTCCTGATGGTGAGTAAGGTTCCCAGAGCTCTAACCCCCCTGAAAAACCGACAGTGCGCTTGTGACTCTCCTGGTGTTGCGTGTGCCCATGATGGGCGACCGTAATTGCTTACTATCTGGCAATTCGTTTCCTTCAAAAAACGCGCATGTAAATCCTCTGGAGTTGCAGACGTCCATAGGCTACGCTGACTGCTTCCCATCTGGCGGGTTGTATGCTTGTTTGCCACCGTCGTTGTGTTAAAAAAAAATAGAAACAGGGTATACGCGCATGTATACAAGTAATAATAAAGGAAATATCTATTAAAACTCAATAGTCCTTACACCATGGCGGGTGCTGTCTCTGTGCGCGTCCCATGATACGGACAGGGGCAACATCCGCTTAGTGTGTACCCCTTACATGTCATTAAAATTGTCGAAAGGGCCTCTGCGCGTTGGCTCGATCCGGCTCCGCGTACGCCTCCCAAATGTCCGGAACACCATTGTTCCGTGTACGGAAGAGACAATGAAATATAATGAAGAAAATCAAAAATCTACCTTAGAAAGTTTCATAAACATGCGCTCAACATTCCTCATGTATATGACACAAGGTTGAAACAGCCGCGCGGCAGTAAACACGTCAACCACCGCCTTCCGCGGTGTGTCTATCACCGAACTGAATATTTCCGGGGATATGTCTATTTTCACTGCATCTGAAGAAGCAGACAGATATTTTTTTCTTTTAATACAAGTTTTTTTTTTTTGTTTGAACTGTCTAACTGAACCAAAAAGTATTACAGTTCCCGCTGAGAGTCAGCCTACGATAATACCCGAGGAATTCATACAGAGCACTCTGATACAAGCATATGAACGATATCGGTATGTCTGAAAAGGGTCATAAACATTTTTTTTTATGCAAGACTGACCAGCGTTTGACCTCAGTCGCACCTGATGGTAAGTGGCGACGAAGTCGAGGGTGTAGCACGCTGGTTCAGTAACAGCATATTCACTCTTGCCTTGAAAAGACCCAAATTATATCTTTCCGGGAATACACCCTCGACCTCGTCGACACTTACCTTCAGGTGTGACTGAGGTCAAACGCTAGTCGTCGGGTAAAAAAGTCTGCCAATGAAAGCATACATTCTTAGAAATAAATGAAAATGGAGAAATCAACTGCCTACCTAAGGCTTTCCCAAAGGCGAATTTCTCCACCATATCCGCTTAAGAGGCGCCTAGCAATCCTCACAAGCAACTCGCCTAGCAAGTGGACGTTGGGCAAGCCTCTGTAGCTGAGTTTGTAGAGCGATGGGCATGTACCCCAAAGTCGTGAATTCGAGTCTCGCCCGGGGCATTTGATTTTTCCATTTTTCCGTTACGAGTATTTCTGAGAAGAAGTATTGGCTGTTTCTGCTTGAAAAAATATATTTTATACTAACTCATCTCTCCAGCAACACAGTCCACAAGAAAGCTCTTCCCGTTGTGTGGCGGGCCGAGCAACATCACGGCGCGATTGCGCGTGGCCCCGGGTTCAAGTCCGGCCCCAAAAACGCACGATAGGAGGAGACGGCGGCGGACGTCGCCGTACCCGGGAGGGGGGAATCTGAGGAGTTACAATAAAGATACGATTCACCAAAGCTCTGATCTGTATTGACCTGACAGGGTTTTCATAAGTAAAGTCGAGAAGTCCCGCCGAGTTACTTGCCGGCCTGATGCTGCTCGTTGCCCAAGGGCACCCGCAACACCAAGGGAATCACAGGCGCCTTACCGGCCTTTAAGGGGGGGTTGGAGCTCTGGGAACCTTACTCACCATCAGGAACACAACACTACATACCTGAAAGGTAGCAGTGCTATTATGGCTGTGGTCTTCTGTAAGGAGGAGGTACTTCCGCAGTTAGGCTTCTCCAGACTCAAGAGTGATGGTACTTCGCTGTGCCCTACCTCTCATTGTTGGACGTAGTTTAAGGACATACCCGGGTCCCGGCCCGGATCCGGGTCTATGTAGTGGTATTGTGTATAGGCAATCTATATTTGAAATTTCCTTTTTCCCGTACAACCACTATAAATGCAATTCCACGCTCTCGCTAATTCATCTATACCTTCGATATTTTAAGCGAAAGAAAAATAGAAAAATTTGACTCGCAGCGGGACTCGAACCGAAACTGAATCACTAGCCTAGTGCACTACCAATTGTGCTATACGAGTACCGCTGAGACTTGTCATATTTTTCTATGTATCCCTCGTCGTATACGTCATCATGGGTGACGTGTAAACACATTTATTATTTTTCTTTCGATTAAAATATCGAAGATATTCGCTAGCAGACGTTTCTGAAAAATTAAAAATAATTCATCTATATCGTCGTCTCAATAGGCCGGATCACTATCCACTGGATCAGATGTCGTCAAGGAAAAAATAGTGATCGTTGATAGCTGTATAGGTGATAAACATAACTGAAGGATCAGTCTATGTAGTTGTGCAGAGGACTATTATGGAACTTACTTCAAAATTTGAATATGGAACGCCGACATGCGTGTACACACGTTACTACTACATACAGGAGATAATGAGTGGTAGGGCACAGCGACGTACCATCACGCTTGAGTCTGGCGAAGTCCAACTGAGGAAGTACCTCCTTACAGAAGACCACAGCCACAATAGCACTGCTACCGGTCAGGTATGTAGTGTTGTGTTCCTGATGGTGAGTAAGGTTCCCAGAGCTCCAACCCCTCTTAAAGGCCGGCAGCGCGCTTATGACTCCTCTGGTGTTGCGGGTGGCATGGGCGACGGTAATTGCTTACCATCAGGCAATCCGTCTGCTCGATTGCCGCCTTTGTGATAAAAAAAATGGTGCTTTACCTAAGTTTATCACCTATTAATATTATAATCTTACGTCGAATTAGGATCCGCAATATTGCATTCGTAAGCCGCGTAGTTAGAGTCACCAACGATGTCGTCAATCTTCGCCGTTGGCTTCGAAATTAATCCAAGATCAAATAGGTACTGAAATTAAAGAAAATATGTTACTTCTAATCTAATCGATAAAATTAAATTCATTTTCTTAAACATGCACTACAATGTTGACATTATGTTCCATATAAATAGGCTTCGGAGCCCTTAATTTACTAGATACTCTGATAAATAAACATAAATAGCGAATATCGAGACATTTTACAAAGTGGTGCCTAAGCTAGTAGGAATAATGACTGGAGAACGCATCCGCGTGCGCCAGTAATAGACAAAGATATTCTGCCTTTTGTAGCCAAAAATACAATCCACTATAGTTTTGCTTTACAGGACATTCTTTATAACAAGAATATTCGCATATTCTGTATTAATTACCGCAACTTTTGTTGAAAACCCGAGAAAACTCCAATTGTATTTGTTTGTTCCCCTCCAACTTTGACAGTTCTGAAGGGTCCAGTTTGGAGGGGAACAAAAACGTGTGAAACTATGACAAGGACGGACGAAAATAGTGCCGCCTCTGCCATACCATGGAAAGTTACATAAGACCATCCCTTTTGATCGTGGTATTATTATTAGCACGCTCCGTCTAGTTAAATGGTATGCCTATGTGCCTTAGCCTCCCGACTGCCCAATGCACCCCTACTTCCCCTACATATGAAGTCGCAGCATCAGGTATGTATATCGCATCAGCATCTAAAGTGGAGACCCCGACGTGATTCGGGGTCATCCAACTGTAGGGATTCTTCCCTTATATTCAAAGTCAAAGTCAAAGTCAAAGTTTTTTATTTGCCAGAATCGTGGTACATGCATTTGATGACAAGATTTAGGCGAGATCACAGCACAATTCACCAACATGTTGACATGCAAAATTTGCTTTTAAAATTAAACTTTTAAGAATGTACTTAATATGTACAATATTTCATAAATTACCATCAAAATAAAAAAGTATTACACTAATAAGAATTATACATATCATTAGACATGTCATTTTTTAAAACAAATATTTAAAGTCATATTGGCATAGAATTTAAAATAATCATTTTAATTTGAAAAAATCATTTAAACTGTAAATACATTTGTCAGTTAGCCATGCTCGAAGCTTCATTAAAAATAATTTATTTGGTAAAATTCTTAAATCTAGAGGAATATGATTGTATATAGTAATTGACATAATAAAACAATTTTTTCTGTATAAAGCAGTGTTTGTGGCTGGCTGCTTAATAATAAACATGTCTCTTTCACGCAATCGTGGGTTTTGTACTGGTCTTTCAAATAAGTCATAATTTTGTCTTACAAACTTAGCATGTTCCAAGATAAACATAGTTGTGAGTGTCATTACCTTCAGCCTTTTAAATAATGGTTTACATGGTTCTAGTGGACCACAACCACATACAGCACGAATGCATCTTTTCTGAATTAGGAACACTCTGTTAACATCTGTTGAGTTTCCCCAAATTATAATTCCATATCGAAGTAAAGATGAAACATAGCCATGATATGCCAGTAAAGCAGATTGCTCCCCTGCTATACTTCTTAATCTCTTCAATGCAAATACAAATTTGTTCAGTTTGTTACAAATAGTACTAATTTGAGCTTTCCAGTTGCAACAATTGTCAATAATTATTCCTAAAAAGTTTACATTGTCACTGTTATTAATATATTGCTCCCTATATTGTACTTCTAAATTTTTACATTGAGACCCGCGGCTTGAGAAGTGAACTACATTTGTTTTCTCAATATTCATTTTTAAGTTGTTGTTGTCAATCCATTTACCTATATCTTCAATCGCTTTATTGATTAAAATTTCGTGCGGCATAGATATATCTTTGTGTGTGATTACAATTGATAAATCATCTGCAAATATAACCATTTGATGCTCGGTGACCATGGGTATGTCATTGATGTAAAGTATAAAAAACAAAGGCCCCAAAACACTGCCTTGTGGTACTCCTCTATCGTTAATTTGGTACGTTGATCTATATTTTACTAGTTGCTTATTTTCATCGAGTCTTTCGATTTCAACGCACTGACTACGATTAGATAGATAGCTTTTAATCCATTCAAATGCGCTACCTCTGATGCCGTAATGTTCACATTTCCTCAGCAGGATAGAGTGATCCACGAGATCGAAAGCTTTTGACATGTCGAAAAAGACCGCTGCTACTGAAACTTTGTTGTCTATACTTTCAGTAACACTTTGGATGAGTTTGTATGCAGCATGAGACGTCGACCTATCTTTTACGAACCCATTTTGTTCCGTCGATATAATTTGGTGTTTTTCAGCAAAATTAATTATCCGAGATTTCATGGCCTTTTCGAAAATTTTTGAGAGTACGGGTACAAGGGTAATCGGCCTATAATTCTTTAAATGACAGCGATCATTCTTTTTAAACAATGGCTTGACTATGGCCTTCTTCAATTTTTCAGGAAAGCTACCCTGTAAAAACGACTGATTGATAAGATGAGCTAATACTTTTTTTAATCCCATTGCAGCACGTTTTATAATTTTAGTAGAAATATTGTCAATACCAACAGCATTTGTATTTCGAAGTGATTTTATAATATTTTCTAATTCCTTTTCAGTACATGGTCCCAAAAACAAAGAATTTCTTATATTGCCTGTCTGCAAGGTTATACTTGTACTATTTGTGTCTTTTGTCTCTTTAGCTATATTAATAAAGTATTCATTAAACTTTTCTGCTATGTCTTGGGCATTTCCGAAATGACTTGCGCCTATTTGAATACAATCTATACATTCTATTGCTTTGACATTGTCATGTTTATTTTTAATAACATCCCAAGTAGTTTTACACTTATTTCTAGATGATTTAATTGATTTTGAAATAACGTTTCTCTGTGCTTGTATGACACATTTTTTTAAGATTTTATTATATTGTTTATAATGAGATGTTGATTCTAACCTATTTTTATTTTGAATGAAGCTACATGATCTAAGGTACCTCTTCTGCTTACTAGAATACTTGATTCCTTTAGTTAACCACTTTGGTTTTGAGTTGTTTGACTTTATTTTTATTTTTATGTTTGGAAAGCATAACTCGTAGAATAGACATAGATCGTCATAGAATATGGAAAAAGCTTTGTTGAATTCGGGTTCATTAATAACTTCATTCCATGAACGGCTCGACATATAATCTAAAAATTTTCTTACGTTGTCTTCACTATAGTCTTTAATAGTTTTATACCAATAATCCACGCTTTGTTTTTTACCTCCCGCTACGTATTTCAGTATCTGGCAAGTGTCGTGGTCAGAAAGATAACGGGTATGTACTTCTCCTATTGCATCTTTTACGTTGCTGGCAAAAAGACCAAGACAAGAATTTAATCTAGTTGGAATATTAATGTTGAATGTCAAATTGTAATTTTCAAGTAAACTTTTAAGAGAAACGGTAGCATAATCATGTCTTAATATATTTATATTCAAATCACCAGTTATTATAATTTTTTTCTTTGGTGAACACTTGTTCAGAAGCATCTCTAATTTTTCAAAGAATAAGTTAAGATTCTTATTTATATTCACGGGAATGCGATATATACATATAATAATACTGTTAATGCTTGGAATTTCGACTCCACAACATTCAAAGATTTTTTCTGTAGACAGTTCATTACAGATTTCCACAGGCTTATAATCAAGATGTTTACGTAACAAAATGCATACACCACCACGTTTTTTACTAGTTCTGCAGAACGAGGAAGCGACTTTAAAACCTTTGATCATTATATTTCCCTCGCTACCTTGTTTAATGAAAGTTTCGGATAAACATACAACGTCCAAGTAATTGTTTTCTTCAGCGAACTCATTGATGCATATTTCTAATAAGTCTAGTTTGTTTTGTATGCCTTGTATATTTTGATGTAGTATTCTAACATTAGTATCAGTTGTTACTTTATTGACGAAAAAGGCGAGAACCTTGATTTAAAAAATCCGCATATAAAGGTTTTTTTACAGGTGGAAAATAAAAGGGAATAGTTCCTTTCTTATACAAAGGTAATGCTTGCATATCGACATTTAGATTTTTTTGTTTTATATTAATTGTAGCCTTTTTTTTCGGGTGCAAGTATTTTTTATCATAGTCATGAGAGTCTATAATGAAATTAATCTGTTTACAAATCTTTAGCGAGTACTCCCTGGTCGTTCTCCAAAATTTTGGCATTTCAATAAAGGTGCAATGTATTAAATTGTTACAGGCAGTTTTTGCGATTCTATTGAGCATTTCTACGTTTAAATGCTTATTTTCACATGCAGGAATAATAATGATGTTACACTTGTTTAGTAATTTAAGAGTAGCATACAATTCATATTCAAACTCAAAGGGATTTATATCATTTTCCCCTACACATAATATAACAAAATCGTCAGCTTTGACTCTAATTTTGTAACAGTCCTCTAATATATCCCTCGTCGATGCTGAAGGCTTACACATGGCAGACACTCGGTATTCTTCATATTTGGAAGAGTATCTTGAGTAACACAATGTAGAAGCCAATCCCTTGCATTGTTGGCCTCCAAATATGTATATGGTGCGCCTGTTGTCTTCCTTTATATTTGAAATTTCTTGTGTATAAGAATCGCCACTAGCCATACAAATATCTTCTTTAAGTTCATTTGTAGCCAATTTAGTGCATTCCTGAATTTGATTTTCAAGTTCAGTGATAAACGCATTTAGCCGTATTATTTCTTCAAGAGCTTGATCAAGCTCGGCTTGTAGATTACTTATAGTGAACTCTAGGTCCTTGATATTTTTAAAATGTGTTGACTTAATCGGCGTATTTACCGTAGAGATAATAGATTGGTTGCAATTTTCCCCAATCGGCAAATCTAATTGGCTGTCACCGTATGGTTCGTTTAATTCAGGAAATCGTGTTTTTTTCTTGCTCGAGATAGGCGTTGCTTTTGGTACTGTTGGGGTGGTACATATTTTTTTCAGGATCATGATTTCCTTAGTTAGTTTTTCTGTACTTTTTCGTAACTCTATATTTTCTAAAATTTGCGACTCTAGTTCATTTTGTGTCGATAAGAGGGTAGTAGAAAGCTCACTGTTTTTAATTTTTAAACTCTGTACCAACTCCAGTTGGGGGTCAGTATGGGTGTCATCCAAGCTCTCTGCACTCCTAGAAATGTCAGTTTGACTATCACACAAAGTGTCATTATACAATGATTCGGTTGACCTAGATTTGCTCAGCGAGCTTTGGTTTGAGATAGAGAGACATAACTGCTCTCTTGTCTCTCTAAGTATTGCTGATGTTTCAGGCATCTCAGCGGAAGAGGCAGGAGCAGGACTTACTTTTGCCTTTTTCCTGTGGGTTACATTATTGTCTCCACATTGAGCGTGTAGCTTTTTTTTGCAGGTAGGACAATTCCATAGATTTTTCCTGGTCATAATTCCGAACAGTTTATAAGAAATTTTTGCGCATTCTAAGTCAAAATAAAATAGACACGTTGCACACTTCAGAAAGTCCTTAGTTGTAATTGTTTGTTGGCACTTGTTGCAATTTCTTTCGCTCCCTGAGTTCATTTTGGCAACTTATAATTGACTTTGAGTTCGTAACAACACTTATAGTTTCCACGAGGTTGTGATCCCACGGGCACAAAATAAAAACAAAAAACAAAAAATGAAAAAAAAAAAAAAAAACAAAAAAATGCAAAAAGTTCAGTTTCACCAGGAATCGATCCGGGTGCACAGTAGCACCGTTCGATTTCTAGGCACTACACTGTGTCTCAATGCCGTTGAGCTGATGTCGAAGCGGCCGAAAGTTGACGACACTTCTTGTCACTCTAATGATTACATAGCTTCCGAAGCAACTCGAAAATACCCGAACTTCACTGCGAGCACTCACGAATGTTATCGACGCTTTTAATTTAAACTGGTTAACGTTCAAAATGAATTTATTTATGATTGTTTTGGTTGATTTTCACATTAAAATGTTGTAATTTCTTTCACTTATGCACGGTTAAAGTGTTTGTGAATCACAATTTACTGTTTCCACGGAATTTCTAGCAGTCTTTGACCATTCTTTGATTTAATTCACACGGACACTAATAATACACGTCTGACTTGCGAGCGCGCTATCTCTCTCTCATATATTACAAAGTTCGTTTTATAACACCGATTTATTCTGACTCCATAAAGTTTATTAAACAATGCAAGAAAGGCAGTGGCAAGGCCAGGCGGCGACGCGATATCTAACTAGTTACGAGAATGTGCGCACAAGCCGGGTTGCGCTTAACTACTGACTGAACCAAACGTTCATACGTACTGTATACTAAAAATGCTGACTCTATCTAATGCTATCGCCATATCCCTACACCTTAAAACCTGAAAAATGAAGATCAGTTAGGAGGTTTTAATCAACTACCTTAAGGTTTTCAAGGAGGTTTTCGTCAACTTCAAGCTGCGGTTTCGGCGGTTTGACCGCGGGCGGTTCTTTACGCGGCTTTGTAGTTGGATACTTCAGCCCCGCCATCTTGAATGAGAGCTTATGCACTTCCACAAGCATTTTTAACTCCAGTCTACACACAAAACACATATACATATCGTCCCTAGTTTAAACCAGAGGTTAAAAGCATGTCGGACTAAAAAATATGCAATACGGCAGAAGACAGACTTGAAAGACGGCTCCACCCGACCACTTTGCGACCCCATCGGCTATCTTCTCTGCGTGCAATGTGGCCCATGAAAAGTGCTTGGGTGAAGACCACGGACTAGCAAGTGTAGCATAGGACGTCCACCCACAAGATGGACAGACGACCTCATTAAGGTCGCCGGAACACGCTAGATACAGGTCGCTTCAGACGGTGGACGTCTTATGGCTGAGATGATGATAATGAAAAGACGGCTATTTTTTTAAATACCAGCTTACTCCGATTTGAACCTAGGACCATGAGCTTCACAGGCAAGATCAACTACTCTTTGTACTCACTATGATACGGAAGTAATAAAAAATGTATGAAAATTTTGGGACATTATTTCTCCCATAAAGCTCGAAAGAACTCATGATTCCGAGTAAAAACCACACAAAACATCCAAATTTATAAAAAAGTTGAGTATACTTTAAATAAAATGGCCCACAAAAGTCTCACAACGGAATATATGTGTTATTACTCATTATCTAGGAAAAGGGACCTAATTGTCGATAGCACTTACGTCGAATCGTGTTGCGTTTTTATTGTATCTTCTTGAACAACGACACAAGTGCCATCGGCAATAAGGTCCCTTTTCATAGATAATGTCACAATTATAAGTGAAGTTTTGAGGTGTACCTCATCAGTTCATCGACATAGCGCCTGCAGTCCTGGTGGATCTGGCTCATCAACTCCTCACTGAGTATGGACCTCATGTACCCAAACACCACGTCTCCGCAGTCTTCGTCGGGGAAGCTGTCGTATACCGACCAGCAGCAGCTGTACCTTTGAAAGACCTGAGGAAATTATAAGATAAGATAACATCCATCAACCCACGCATCAACAACCACTTGAGGTATCTTTGAGCACCTTTGTGGGGACAAAAGGTATCATCGTAGAAAAGATTCATATCTTTGCTGCAGAGACAAATTACAGTCAAATCCAATTCTCATGAATTCTCATGAATTGGATTTGACTCTAATATGTCTCTGAATTTAAAAAATTACGATGGCTTGGAATATAGTATTTGCCGCCATTATAAATATTCGTTTGACTTTTGTTTGCGGTTTTAGAAATTATTATTGAGAGCTTATTGTGTGTAGATAAAGCAGTGTTTGTCACTGTACATAATAAGGCATAAAGTACACTAAAAACCTAGCTTGTATTTTACATAAACTACTACTTTACATAAAATAGTCAATGTTTTTTTATGACAATGGTGGCAAACCAGCAAATAGATTGCTTGATGGTAAGAAATTACATATTTATTATTAAATTACAACACCCGCAACACCAGGGGAGTAACGTTGACGGCCTTTAAGATAGAAGTACGCTCTATTCTTGAAATACCGCTGACGGCAAATCATTCCACAGTTTTGATGTGCGAGGAAGGAAGTTTCTAGAGAAACGCACAGTAGAGGATTTCTAACTATCCAGTTAGTGAGGGTGGAAATGGCGGAAAGAGGCAGCAGGGAGTAATCCGAACAATTCCTTAGAACACTTTCCATTGTAAATACGATAAATAATGATAGCGGTAGAAGATAATATCTATAATTCTGTCCTCACCTGCTGCATATCATCCATATGGTGTGACTGCGCCATCTTGTATCCAGGGTCGGCGAACGGATTGCACTTCAGTTTGAACTCTTGTTCAGCAATTTTCTTTTCCGCCAACTTCGCATCTCTAGCTTTGTTGATAGCATCCAGTTTGGCTTGCTTTGCTTCTGCTCTTAACTAAAATATAAAAATAATAGTTATTTTCCCCTCACTAGCTCGTAAAGCGCTTGTTTATCCTTTAAAACGAGAGGGTAAAAACACATTTTATCCACTAGTGATTCAAGTAAGTTGACTTCTTATAGCTCTTATTGCTATGGTTTTAAAGTCTAAATTGGCGAAGTACAGCTCATTTGCCCCCGCGGCGGCGGGCGCGGGCGAGCCTCGCTAACGCACCGAGTTGAAAATCGAAGTAGAACATTCGAAAATTGTACTGGCCAAGCTACAGGCACCTTTTGTAAAAATGTTGAATGTATCTAAACGCAAAGAAAAAGTCAATGCGATTTCAAAATGTTTTTTTGCATCTTTCACTTTCCTCGCTGTAGTGAGGGGAAAAGTTTTGTGTTACACACGGGTGCAATTGTAATTTACTTCTCGTGTATTGAAACACTCACTACGCTCAGGATTCTTCGCTTGCTCGAGTTTCAATCCCACACTCGCAGTTAAAATTGCACCCTTGTATAACAAATAACTATTGCTATACTAGGGAGCAAAGTTAGTATTTAACTTCTCGTACTAATATTAAGACCCGAGTTAGCGAAAGATTCCAAAATTTTCACTATTGTGAATAAAATGCATCTTTGCTATCTGTTTTTCTTTAAAAAAAATATGGCTTCCATCAATAATACAATCGATGATTTCGCTAATGGCAAGTAAAACAACATATAAGTTTGCCCTTAGAGCATGACGTTGTTCGGTAGTAGGTCTTGCGTTTTGTAAAGTGGTAGCTGGACTTTACAGAAAAGGCGGCCGTGACCCCGGGACTGCCGGCGAGTGATGACCAAAATAGTGGTGAAACGCGTTTTGAAATCAATTATTTTGCGTTAGAACACTGCATAATAAGCTATCAATATTACACACTAAACTACGATTGAACAACAAACAAAAAATATATTTTCAAGACGACTTCCCCATTTTGAGGTTCAACCGTCAATCCCCTATCTGTTTTAAAGAATAAAACAGTTCTCTAACCCACAAACACTGGACCACTAGCCCAGTGGACTACCAATTGGGAATACCAAAAAAATATTTTTTTCTGTTTTTCTTTCGATTTAAAAATTGAATAGGTATATTATCTTGCAGACGTTTCTGCATAATAAAAAATAATTTAAAACAGTTCTTTCAATAATAAAACAGGTAGTGAGGTGAATAAATATTTGATCCGGTTCGGTTTCGACGAACGTTGCTAGACATCTGAACAAAGACCGGAATTCTTCATAGCAAAAGTCAAGCTGTCAGAGGGATTGACCATGATGTTTTATCGACTTATCGATAAATAACTGTCACGTAATGAGACAAAGTTCAAGTATTGTTAAAGTAATGTTAAATTAAAAATAAAGATCAGACTTTTGGATATAAATTTTGGATAGTCTGTTGTAAATTAACGTCACAGCAATATATTGTGGAAGAATCTTCGTTGTAACTAAGAGAAAAATCTTTCTGTATCCATTTGTTAATTGTTTTTTCTTTAAGGAATAACCATTTTAGTAACACGGCACGGGAATCACTTATGAAATCTCAAGTGACATAAATGACATCTGACGTGACATTATTTATTTTAATATGAAGATGCAAGTTGCTTATCAAAGAAGTCAAATATTACAGAATAATATCTTAAGTGGTGTATTAGGTAATGCGATATTATTCCGTAACATCGATAAGTCGATAAAACAGCTTGGATAATCCCTCTGAAAGTTTGATTTTTGCTAAGAAGAATTCCGGTCCTTGCATCTGAAGTATTGGTAGATAAACAGATATGAAGCACCTACCATTTCCTTGGTCTTCCCCTTCGTGGCTGCAGCTATTTTCTTATCAGCCTCAAACTTCTCCGCCACCGTGGGGTAGTTCCCCCTTAAAACCATCATGGTTCCACCCTCCGTCACGTAAGGGTATTCGGGAAAGAAACCATACCCATACAGCCTACACAGGGAAAAATGTTTAGAAAGACATACAGCGTAGACAGAAAGCATTGTCTCTTTTTTACAAGCTTGTATTTGACTTGCAATGTAAGTAAGGCTGCATCTTGCAACTTAGGCACTGGTCCCACCGAGCTGGTAAGCTATGAGCTAACAGTTATTTCAAGGGACAAAAGATAATCGATCTCGTGTAAATAAAAGAGACATATATGTCATAGCCGGGCGATGAGCTATAGATATATATATATATATATATATATTATATATTTACACGGGAGCGATTATCTTTTGTTCCTTGAAATAGCTGATAGCTCATAGCTAACTAGCTCGCGGTGGGACCAGAGCCTTCATTTTGAAGCAGATATTGTTAACCGATTGAAATTAAATTGCAATATGGTGGTTGTAGACTACGATATATATAATAGATAGATATATATAAATACTGAATTACATAGAAGCATCAATGACTTAGGAAGAAATATTTTTGCTCAACAAACAAAGAAATGCCCTGACTGAGATTTGAACCCAGGACCATCGGCTTCATAGGCACGGTCACTACCCATTAAGCCAGACAGGTCGTCAATGCCTTAAAGAAATTTCTAAGAGTCAACCAACTGGGCTAAATGGTAAGGTTTTATAGGTTCATGGTCTTTACACTTAACAGTTCTATTTTCCCGCTTTTTTTTAAATAATGATTACATTAAAGAATTTATTTATTACACCGTGTGATGCCTGCTGACTAGAATAGCACCACCCATCTTCTCCCGCGGTTGTCGTAAAAGGCGACAAAGGGAAAAATCCTACGGACGGGCAGGCAGCGTCCGTCGAAACCCAATCTACAGCTACTGCGGTCGCCAAGCGTGGCGACTATGGCAACTACCCCCAAGACGATACAAGTCATATTTGTGGGAGGCCTATGTCCAGCACTGGACTGCATACGGCTGAAATGTATGTATGTATGTAATGTACATTAAAGAAATAAACTATCATACCATTCTTTGAACCACTCCCGTATATGTTCTGTTATGTCTTCTATCTGCACGTCTCTCTTCAAGATTATTAATCTCTTGTTCTCCTTTTCTAACTCTTCCATGTACATCTGCCTCGTTCTCTCGTTGATGCGGCGTCGGAAAGAGTACAACTAGTAATTTAAAAAAAAAATGTAAATAAACTGCGCGGCTGAGCGCTGGTGGCCTAGCGGTAAGAGCGTGCGAGTTGTAATTCGGAGGTCACAGGTTCGAACCCCGGCTTAACCAATGAGTTATAACTTAATATGTACCTACGAAATATCATTTGATATTTACCAGTGGCTTTTCGGTGAAGGAAAACGTCGTGAGGAAACGGGCTAATCCCAATAAGGCCTAGTTTACCCTCTGGGTTGGAAGTTCAGATGGCAGTCGCTTTCATAAAACGCCTACGCCAAATACTGGAATTAGTTGCTAAGCGGAGCCCAGGGCACTTCCCATGAGCCGTGTCAAAATGCCGGGTCAACGCGAGGAATATAAATGATGATGATGATATTCTGATTAAAAAAAACCGATATATAAAATAAAAAATGAAAATAATCATTTATGTATTTAAATAGCTAAATAATCGAGCCGCTTTGAATCACCGATTTTACATTTTTGGATGGGGCAAAGGGCAAGGCTCTTTTTAGTTTATATTAAACTAAGGTTAATTAAGGTTATAACTTAGTTCCTAAGTGAATACTAACCACTCTATGGATATAATTTTATGTCTGATATAAATGATAATAAAGTAATAAAATAACTTATGAATAAATACTAACTACTAACGATTAAAAAACAACACTTGAACACATAATAGTAGTAGAAACAAACCCCAGTCTAAACTCTAGCCCGGTTTACCGTGCAAGTACAAAAACCGATAAAAATAATTACTTTATGGTAAAGCCCACCTGCGCCAATTGTGTAATCAATATCTACACTTATCCTTTCCGCTAACGACTCATATATCGTCACCGCAGCTCCGACGTCAAAGACCGATATAAAGGTCAAATACCACAAAGTAAAATAGACCTATATACACATGCATAAAGGTTAACCTCCGTTTTGACATTTCTGTGACGTGGATTCTGATAGCTTTTTGCATTTAAAATGGCGTTAATAAGGAGAAATAACTAAATAATATTATAGGTAAAAAACTTAGCTAAACCTGGCATATGTAGTAGCAACGTGTGTACAGTCAGCAGCCGTAGTGGCTAAGCGTTTGAGGTGTTCAAAATGAGGTCGACACATCTCTATTGTCCAGAGAATAAGAGCGCGTGTAGGTCATGTCAGCGTTCTAAATTCAAATGTTGACGTAAGTTCCATATTAATTCTCTGCACAACTACACAGACATGGTCCTTCAGTTAGGTTTTTCACCTACAGCTATCATGGATCACAAATTTTACAAGTAAACACATCTTCACCGTAGAGTGCGATCGTGATCCAGTGGCACTCCCCCTAACGGCAATGCGGACGACGGCCCTGGATTTTTAGTGGGTATTCTCCTCCCCTCCTCTTGGCTAGCAAGAGGAGCAGCGAGGAGAAAGTACCACATACCATCATTACCATCATGGGCCTACCCCAGGCCCGGGGGGGATGCGTTAACGCATTTTCCCAGCGATAAATAAAAAAAAGTACACACATGTTACTACTACATTTTTTTATACGACATCGGTGGCAAACAAGCATACGGCCTGCCTGATGGTAAGCAGTTACCGCAGCCTATGGACGCCTGTAACTCCAGAGGTGTCACGTGCGTGTTGCCGACACTTTATAAATCTGTACACTCCTTTTTTGAAGAACTCCATACTGTAATCCCTCGGGAAAACCGTGGCAGGGAGCTCATTCCACAGCCGAAGCGTTCGTGGGAGAAAGTGCCTTTTAAAGCGTTCAGTACGCGACCCCCCAGGGTCCAATGTGTGAGGATGAATACCCTGCCGATGGCGAGCGGTGCGGTGATAGAACGCGGCCGTTGGCATCATGTCAAATAGCTCTTCAGAGCACAACCCATTGTACAAGCGATAGAACACACATAAGGAGGCAAGGTCTCTCTTTAGACTTAAGGGTTCAATATCGCTAGTGAGTTTGGGATCGTCGACGATTCGCACAGCGCTTTAGCTAAGTTTTTCAACTATACATTTAACACAAAGGGCGACAATGACATATCACAGGCTCATTGACCATACTGGTAAAATGGTGCAGTTTTCTATCCTTCATGATGCACTTCATAATCATCATCATCATGTCAGCCGAAAGACCACTGCTGGGCATAGCCCTCCCCCAAAACGAGCCAATAAGACCAGTCCTGCGCTTTCCACATCCAGCGGAATCCCGCGATCCTCACTAGGTCATCGGTCCACCTTGTAGGAGGCCTACCTACGCTGCGTCTTCCAGTTCGTGGTCGCCACTCCAGAACCTTTCTGCCCCACCGGACATCGGTTCCGCACATAATGTGCCTCGCCCACTGCTACTTAAGTTTGGCGATCCCGAGGGCTATATCGGTAACTTTGGTTCTACTACTGCACTTACTTTCAAATTCTCTTCCTTGAGGTTCAACCGTCCTTCGCGCCGGGGATCAGGCTGTATTCCCAATAGTACATCCCTTTTATATTCTTTTACTTTCTCCCTCTTGATTTCCATGAACCTCCTAAAAAAGGCTTTTATTATTATACATCTAGATAACAAATCTGAGGTATGGCACTGAAGATACTGGCAGCATTTCCTCGCTGTAGCTAATCCATTTCGCATAGAGACGTCACCCGCCATGATAAATAAATAAATAAATATTTCGGGAAAATCTTACACAAATCGACCTAGTCCTACGGTAAACTCAGTAAGGCTTGTGTTGTAGGTACTAGACGACGATATATATAATAGATAGATACATATAAATACACAAATACATAGAAAACACCCATAAATCAGGAACAAATATCTGCGCTCATCACACAAATAAATGCCGTGACTGGGATTCAAACCCAGGACCATAGGCTTCATAGGCAGGGTCACTACCCACTAGGCCAGACTGGTCGTCAAATGTTGTAATTATAAGGACCAATGAGATTTAATGGAATCAAAAATGTCTAGGGTAGTCCAACTGGGGAAGTACCTCCTATCCTCCTTACAGAAGACCACAGCCATAATAGCACTGCTACCTTTCAGGTATGTAGTGTTGTGTTCCTGATGGTGAGTAATGTTCCCAGAGCTCCAACCCCAAAGGTCGGCTTGTGACTCCCCTGCTGTTGCGGCATGGGCGACGGTAATTGCTTTCCATCAGGCAATCCGTCTGCTCGTTTGCCGCCTATGTTCTAAAAAAAAAATGTAGTAGGCTATTTGAGTAAAAAGATGGAGTAGTTACTGGGATATTGGTTAAAAAACCTGAAATTTGGCTAATAAAATAGTACACGCGATATTGGTGTTTATTACCAAGGTACAATCAACCAATTTGATTTATGGACCACTTCGTTCCTTGTCACAGTGAAAATCTATATAAAAGACGCAAAAGATCTCTTATTAACGTCACTGTGACAAGGTCCGAAGTGACCTAGAAATCATTTTTTTTTAAGTGGCAAACGACAAATTGCCTGATGGAAAGCAATTACCGTCGCCCATGGGCACCCGCAACACCAGGGGAGTCATAAGCGCGTTGCCGACCTTTAAAGGGGGTTGGAGCTCTGGGAACCTTAATCACCATCAGGAACACAACACTACATACCTGAAAGTTAACAGTGCTATTATGGCTGTGGTCTTCTATAAGGAGGTACTTCCCCAGTCGGGTTTCCAGACTCGAGCGTGATGGTACTTCGCTGTGCCCTACCCCCTATACGTCTAGAATATACCTGTAAACTTTTTGGATGAGACTCGCCGCTGCGATTCTGGTGGACTCGGGTGCTGGTTCCACATTCTGGGCAAAAAACGTGCGTCTTCTTATGCATTTGGCTTTATAGTCTTTTATGAAATACTGCCTGCAATAAGAATGTAAAAATACATTAATATACAGGTATTATAGGAGCAACAATTTTAGGGATCGCTTCTACACCACGAACGTAGCAACATTTGTTACACAACTTTAAAAAATTGTGTAATTTATTACTTCTGATTTTTTCGAACAAAGGAAATAGTATTTTCAATGAACAGCATCCAATAGTCTAGTTGACGTTTACTGTCAGCCTTCAAACTTCATAGTTTTCACAATAGTTACAATCAGCAGCAGAAGTGGCTAAGCGGTTGAGGTGTTCAAAATGAGGTCAACACATCTCTATTGTCAAGAGAATAAGAGAGCGTGTAGCTAATTTTGAACACTTCACCCGCTCAGCCCCTTTTGCTGCTGACTGTACATTGCTTGCTTGGAAAATCTTTATTTTTTCATATTTAGTAAACTATAAGTTATTTTCAAAAGTCGTAGAACAAATGTTGCTACGTTTGTGGTGTAGAAACGATACCCAAAGTTATTGCTCTTGTTACAGGAAATACCCGATATACAGTGTGTATTTTTCATACGGGTGTATACGTTGTCCACATATAGTATCCAGTAATACGACTCGTATTATGTTAATAATTTTGTTAAATAGTGTTATAAAATGGTATTACCGATTTATTTAAGTCTGAGCGGGCAGCAATGTACGCCGTTCAACTTATTTTGACATGACAAGTAATACTGACATGACTTGACGCATCGCTACGTTAATTATTATGGATGCAATACATTGCGTGCTGAATTAATATGTATGAAAAAAAATAACCAATTTTTTTAACAAACTGAATTTAAAAGTAGGTTCCCGAGGTCCAATACTAACCGCCAGTAGGTATAATACTCGCCCGTATGAAAAATACACACTGTATAGGAATGGCATATAGGAGTGCCGAGTGCTGCCGGCTGACTAGAATAGCACTACCCCATCTCCCGCGGGTGCAAAGGGAAAATACCGACGGATGGGCAGCAGCGTCCATCACAACCCAATCTACAGCTACTGCGGTCGCCAACCCGCCTGCCAAGCGTGGCGACTATGACAACTACCCCTCAAGATGATACAAGTCATATTTGTGGGAGGCCTATGTCCAGCAGTGGACGATTTACGGCTGAAGTGTAGTGTAAGTGTATACAGGGTGGCTCATTCAAATCGTTCAGTATGGGGAAATCTGGAACTATAAGACATACAAAGATTTGTTCGTAGGAACTATGTCATCGATTTTAGGGACAAGAAAAACTGCATAAATGGATTAAAAAAAAATTGTGTTCATTTTTTGGAATCGACCACAGTTGTTAAAAATAAAATTTAAAGATGTTGAATTACAATACATTTTATTCATTTGAGATATCATGTTTCATGGCAACTTTTACTGCCTATAACCAACACAATCCAAATGCAAACGAAAATAATTAAAAGTTTTAGTTTCCAAAACAACCAGGTTCGATTCTCGAACAGAGTACAAGTTTTTTTTGTCCCTAAAATCGATGACATAGTTCCTAAGAACAAATCTTTGCATGTCTTATATTGCCAGATTTCCCCATACTGACCGATTTGAATGAGCCACACTGTATAGGAATGAGGTTCCTATAGATGCGGGTTCGAATCCTGCCTCGAACGCCGGAGGTCCTCATCGCTTTTTCTTAAGTATATGTCATCTATTTCAATTTTCAATTGATATATTACATATATAGTACTATTACTACTTAAAAATTAAAGCAAATCAAAATATATCTAAAAAAATAATTTGATTTGTTCTTAGTCAATATAACTATTAGTAATTCTGATTGTGTTAACCCTTTTCCAGGCATAGTACGATTAAAGAGGAAAATACCGAATATTAATAGAATATACATTATTTATTAAGAGTCGATGTTCAGAATTAACGTCGGTAAATAAATTTACAATTATATGAATTTACCTGCATACAAAACAAAACTTACTAGGTATATTGAAATGGCCTTGAGGCCTATTACTTAGTTACAAACGGATAAACTCACGTGTAATTATATCGCACTAGGCGACATGTTTCGGGTAAGCTCTGGTACCCATCTTCAACCCGAGTCAGGACACACCGATCGCGTTGAGTGAGCGATACACCCTCAACGCGATGTTGAAACATGTCGCCTAGTGCGATATAATTACACGTGAGTTTATCCGATTGTAACTAAGTAGTAGTAACATGGCTCACAACAGTTTTAATTGTATTATTGAGGCCTATGTTGTCCGAGCCATGTCGCGACGCGAGAGTGACTAAATAAACGTGACTAGAGCCGTGTTTATCATTTGGATATCAGCGCAATTTTTTTAAAAGTCTAATCCACATAGTAACCGTGTGGGTAAAACTTAATTTTATGCACACAGACTAATTATTAACCGCAGGAAAAACAAACAAAGAAATAGCGCAGACTCATTGGCGATCCTGAATTAGTGAGTGTAAAGTTTCATAGCCTTGAGCACGCCTTGAGCACCGTCGCAGGGTTGCTAGTTTGTCTGTGTTTTACAGGATACATTTTGGAGAGTGTGCACAGGAATTGCACGATTTAATTCCGCCATCTCCGTTCCACCACCGGACGTCCAGGCGAGGGGAGCGGTTTTATCCTTACGTTGTGAATATTCCAATCATTCGCACGAAGCGATTCGCTTCTGCCTTCCTAATGTGGACTGCTAAGGAATGGAATTAGCTCCCTTCGTCTGTATCCCCGGATATAATTTGGGTCTTTTCAAGGCAAGAGTGAATAAGCTGTTACTGAACCAGTGTGCTTCACCCTTGTCCTCGTCGACACTTACCATCAGGTTCAACTGAGGTCAAACGCAGGTCAGTCTTGCATAAAAAAAAACGTTTTTGACCCTTTTAAGACTTACCGATATCGTTCATGTGCTTGTATCAGAGTGGCCCATATGAATTCCTCGGGTATTATCGTAGGCTGACTCTCAGCGGGAACTGTAATACATTTTGGTTCAGATAGCCAGTTAAAAAAAAAGGCATTCAATCGTCAATTTCAATTAATATTGCAAAACAGGATATAATTTTTTACATGATACAAAATATGTTTTTCTAACTCAATAAACAACTTGCAATCAAATGCTCCTACTCGCACTAAAATCAAATAAAATATTTTAAATCTTTTTTTTTTTATGTATTGTAATTTATGTTATTTTTAAAAGCTGGTTTTAGATATTATAACGGTTTATTACACTATTTAGATTATTAATTAGAATGGACTGTTTATTATTACTATTAATATCATAATATATCCTTTACAAGTAAAAAAATATAAAAAGAAAATGTAGTATAAAAAAAATGTTTTATCTTAATCAGAGTTACGGGCCTGGACACATGTCGCCGGTACGGTGTCAATCGGCGTCGTGCCGAAACACGGTGCCGCGTACGGTGCCTTGTACGGCACTGTGCACGGTGCATCGCTTGGTAATTTAACTAGTTCAGTGCTTCATATTTTCTCTTAAAATGACCTCCATCATGGTTCATAAAGACATGTATGGATTCACCCAATATCTTCGTTTCTGTTTTTTCTTCATTCATCGTCTTAGCATTAGGAGCAGGAGAATACGTTGGTCCATGTCAAGGCAAAAAGTACAGTCGCCATCAGATATATCGGAGCTGTGGAAGTGGTCACAAATATGTGAACATGCACTTTATCGCCTTGACAATAGAGGCGTTGTTCAGATATTTGTGACCACCTCCACAGATCCGATATATCTGATGGCGACTGTATTACCAAGCATTGCGCCATCCGCCGGTGTGTCGTCACCGTGCCGCGGCACGACGCCGTGCACGAATCCGTACATGGCACCGTACGCGGCAACGTACGCGGTATCGTGTCACGGTACGACGCCGTTTGACGGCGCCGCGCCGGCACCGTACCGGCGACATGTGTCCAGGCCCTAAAACTTTCACTTGCTAGTTTATTATGGAGTTCGAAAAATATATTTTATATCATGTAAAAAATTACATCCCGTATTTGTCTTTTCCTCCTAAGACCCACGAGCTTACATGTAGTACCTAGAACTTTTATTTTTTTTTAAATTTTCATATTTATACCTAATTACTTTATAGAAATTTGATTTTTACAAAATTAGCACAGGGTTGAATTTCCGTTGTTTCCTTCTATTTCAACACAAAAGAGATTATACTTTATTTACTACACTATAAAGAACGAATTCGAGTAGCATTTTACTTGTTTGGTGTGCCTTAAGGCCCGGCCACGCGCGACTTGCGGCGCGGCGAGCGTTTTATCTGTTCGTTGCGCGGTCAAGACGCGCAATGCACTGCGGTTAGGTGGTATTACACGCAATGAACAGATAAAACGCTCGCCGCGCCGCAAATCGCACATAGTCGTGGCCGGGCCCTTAGGAGGTTAAAAGACTTGTCAAACTATTGTTAGTAGGTACTGCACACTGGCGGCATAGCATTGCAGTAAATATCGGAAGCCATAATTATTTCATAAAAGTATGTAGGCATGTTTATATTTTAAAGATTTAAATCCATTTTTTTTTATGACATAGGCGGCAAACGAACAGACGGATTGCCTGGTGTTAAGCAATTACCGTCGCCCATGGGCACTCGCAACACCAGGGGAGTCACAAGCGCGTTGCCGGCCTTTAAGGGGGGTTGGAGCTCTGGAAACCTTACTCACCATCAGGAACACAACACTACATACCTGAAAGGTGGCAGTGCTATAGCTGTGGTCTTCTGTAAGGAGGAGGTACTTACCCAGTTGGGCTGCCCCAGATCCAAGCGTGATGGTCAACGCTGTGCCCTACCTCTCATTGTTGGACGTAGTTTAAGGACATACCCGGGTCCATAAAATACCAAATTATTTCCATACCGATAACCTCTTCAGAACTCAGCTGGCGATTATATAGCGCGCTGGTCGACTTGTGCACCTATAAAAAAGTTATCTTAATAACCTATTTTATTTATTAGAATGGCGCTTGCACAGTGCCAAAATATCGGAAACTTATTCAAACTAATATACATGGTAACTATCCCGCTTTAAGTAATAAATAAATAAATATTTCTGGACAATCTTACACAAATCAACCTAGTCCTACGGTAAGCTCAGTAAGGCTTGTGTTGTAGGTACTAGACGACGCGACGATATAATTATATAATAGATAGATACATACGTATAAATACTTAAATACATAGAAAACACTACTCAGGAACAAATATCTGTGCTCATCACAAATAAATGCCCTGACTGGGAATCGAACCCAGGACCATCGGCTTCATAGGCAGGGTCACTACCCACTAGGCCAGACCGGTCGTCGGTTGTTATGTGAATGACCATGTTAGCATAAAATACGTTGTCACTCTGTCACATATATGCGACATTGTTGTGTAAAAGGTTAAGTAAAAACAAGATTTCAAGCATCGTCAATTATTAACAAAAGATATATACAGGAATTGCATTATTTAATTCCGCCATTTCACCACCGGACGTCCAGGCGAGGGGAGCGGTTTCATCCTTACGTTGTAAATATTCCATTCATTCGCACGAAGCGATTCGCTTCTAACTTCCTAAAGCGAACTGCTAAGGGGCAATAGGGCTGTTACTGAACCACCGTGAACCCTCGACCTCGTCGTCACTTACCATCATATGCGACTGAGGTGAAACGCTGGTCAGTCTTGTATAAAAATAGTACATTACTGCAGAGGCCGTGAAGTAAGGGATTCAAGGACGAGATTGCGGTAGACGGATAAATTGAGTCCTTTAATCCCTGTTCAGGCCGAAGCCTGTATAGTGCTTTTCTCAAACATTTCAAGAAAATAATAAAATTAAAATAACAACAAAGCAATCAAGTAAAAAATACAACTATCTATGGTTCATTGATTTCGTTTTTTTTTAATAAATTGATATTGGAAAAGGCTATTTCAGCACCATGTTTAACTGATTATTATAAGACCAATTATGCTTTCAAAGAGATTGTATCTTGGATGTATGCATTTTTTCCTTCGTCAGTCTAATCTTAGTTGGCAAATTTAAAAAGTTAGAGCTGCGGACAATAATGTGCTTTTCATAATAACTCCATACATTTATTCACGGCCTAGTCCATAAATGTGCAACTTCATGGCATCATTTCGTGCCATTAACGCATAGATTTCGTAGTATGTTTGAGAAAAATATATTTAAAAAAGTGTACAGATTTGCACAAACACTCTTAAACTTACATTTTTAAACTTGAAATGTGGACATTGCCTGACAACAGGGGGTCTTACCTTCAAGTCTTGGAACCTTTGTGAAGACCATTACTTACGATAGTCGGAGACGCCATTCTCTCCATAGACTCCATCCACATGACCTGAAGAAGCTCTTCTATGGAGTCTTTCCGCAGTTCCATTGCAAAGTGGCATGGTGTTATCACCTGCCGAATATCAACAATTAACCCTTCGTATGCTTAGGCACGGATGCGTGCCAAGCATTAGAATTCAACGGAATTAACTTTGTTTTTTTGACATCCGCATACGAGGGGTTAAGTCATATAAATGTATGATTTATAGAAGCTCTGGTGGCCTAGAGCGAGCTGGTGCGAGTTGCAATCCTGAGGTCACAGGTTCAAACCCCGGCTTGTCGGAAATATCATTTGGTACTGGTCATGCCTTGTGGGCCAAGATACGGAGTGGGTGCCTCACGAGTCAAACCGGAGATCCGGCAGACCCCGTCGGCGATGGCGGGATAACTTGGACTCCTTTTTGAGAGACTGGCCAGATGTAGCTCAAAACCGGGACGAATAGACGAGGGGGAGATGCCTTTGCCCAGCAGTAGGACATAATAGGCTCGCAATATACAATATAATATATATTTACTAGTCGCTTCGGTGAAGGAAAACATTGTGAAGAAACCGGCCTAATTCCAATGAGGCGTAAGTTGGTCAGAAGGCAGCAGCTTTCGTAAAACTAGTGCCTACGGGATTCCCGCGGGATGGCGACTTTTGTATCGCAAGTCGCACGCTCTTACCGCTAAACCATCAGCACTTATGTTGGTAAATACTATTTATGTTCAGATCTGAAATAAAGATTCGTTAAATTTGCCAAAGCAATGTACAGTCGCTATCAGATATATCGGAGCTGTGGAGGTGGTCACAAATATTTGACTCCGCGATTAGACATGCTGGCTCGTCACTCGCCTCGCTATTCGTCGAAACGTTCGACGAAACTTTGCCTATACAAAAACGCGATGCGAGGGACGAGAGGAATAGCGAGAAGTCCGCGAACATGCGTGCTCGTGTTTCGCCTCGCTACTCGTGCGAATGTGTGGCGGTAGCATGAACAATGCCTCTGTTGTGAAGACAATAAAGTGCATGTTCAGATACATATGACCACCTCCACAGCTCCGATATATGTAATGGCGACTGAACTCAAGATTTCGTCGAGTCCTGGCCACATAAAAGTATCATATTTATGGTGTGGAAGCGGGTAAACTCGTGTCGTACAAGTCGAATATTGCTCAAGATATTTCACGTAACGAGGAGCATAATCATGGGCCGTTCGCGTTGGCTGACCTACGAAGACGGACTATTTGAGCAGTACCCTTTCCATGAGTTGTGACATTGAGGTTTTCGATAACGAGTATCGAGTTTACTATCTGTGCATCTCGCTTGTACTATTTAAGTGTGAACGAGATGCATAGATAGTAAACTCTATAGTTTTTCGAAAACCTCAAAGTCACAACTCATGGTAAGGGTACAGCTGTGGGGAGCGTGCGACAAAAACGGCGCGGATACGATGCGTCACTGCGATTCTTTTTTTTTTCTATGACATAGGCGGCAAACGAGCAAGCGGATTGCCTGGTGGTAAGCAATTACCATCGCCCATGGGCACCCGCAACACCAGGGGACTCACAAGCGCATTGCCGGCCTTCAAGGGGGGTTGGAGCTCTGGGAACCTTACTCACCATCAGGAACACAACACTACATACCTGAAAGGTAGCAGTGCTATTATGGCTGTGGTCTTCTGTAAGGAGGAGGTACTTCCCCAGTTGGGCTGCTCCACATTCAAGCGTGATGGTCATCGCTGTGCCCTACCTCTCATTGTTGGACGTAGTTTACGGACATACCCGGGACCGAGGTCCGAGGAGTCGGGATTCTGTACCGTCGCCGGTTTTAAAGCAGTGGTGTGGAAGAACCTTTAAGCTGAAGTAGGTACCTCAATATCCTTCGGAGTTAGATGTTGCTGCATCAAAGCGGAATCCACGTATATATAATCAGTTACTATCAATTGCACTAGTTCATTTCGAAGCTCGTATAATCTGTGTTAAAAAAAATTGAGAGTGACTATCGTTAGATATTTGAATGAAAAAAAAAAAAAATACCAAGATCAAATAAAAATAATACCGTTTGGCTTTTAAATACTTGCTCTATCTATCAAGTGGCTACCCTGAAAATTTCATTTTCATAGTATATGTTACCATACTGAATTGGCCTATCTATCAGCTTAGCACACAATAAAATAAAGCATCTACCGCAATAATTTACGTCACGATAAATAAAAATCTCATCGTACTCGGCGAAAGGTGAAAAATTAAAAAAAAAAGTCTTAACTCCGAAAATACGAAAAATCGCGGAACGGGGGTGATTCCGATAGCCCTCTAGTCTAGGTCGTACACCTCCCAGCTTTAGTATATCACTACTTCTTGGGACACCCTGTATAAGTAGTATTACGACTTAAAAAAACATTTATATTATGCTGCCGCCACACATTCGCGCGAGTAGCGAGGCGAAACGCGAGCACGCATGAATACGCGGACGTCTCGCTATTCCTCTCGTCCCTCGTATTGCGTTTTTGTAAAGGAAAAGTCTCGCCGAACGTTTCGACGAATAGCGAGGCGAGAGACGAGCCAGCATGTCTAAACGCGGGGTTACCTTCTCATAATAACAGTAACAAGGTCCGCAATGTACGGCGCTCGCTGCAGCTGCATGTTATCCAAGTACGCTTGGTACATCCGGTTGGCGAGGCTGCAGTACTTGGCGTACAACCCGCCTAGCACCTCCGGTGGCACGTGACGTTCTTTCAACCGGAGACCTTTAGCGGCTTTGTTCTAAAACAAATTCGGAATCCGCTCAGCCGTTTAAAGGACTAATTCCACCAATCGGCCCACATAGGATCAGAGGCTCTAGTGTAAGTTTCTTTTGACGTAAAAAAACATTTACAAACGCGTAATTTATAATGTTATACGTAACTTTAATTCATGAACGCGTTTGCGTTTCCCATATAAATAACATTATCACTTACGCGTAAACGTTTTTTCCCGTCACTAGCTCGTAAAGCGCTTGTTCATCCACTAGTGATTAAAGTAAGTTGACTTCTCATAGCTCTTATTGCTATGGTTTTAAAGTCTAAATTCGCAAAGTACAATTCACTTGCCCCCGCCGCGGCGGCGGTAACTCGCACACGCACTGAGTAGAAAATCGAATTAGAACATTCGAAAATCGTACTGGCCACCACAAGCTAACCAAGCTAAAGGAACCTTTTGTAAAAATGTTGAATGTATCTAAACGCAAAGAAGAAGTCAATGCGATTTCAAAACGTTTTTTTGCATGTTTCACTTTCCTCGCTGTAGTGAGGAGAAAAGATTTGTGTTACACACGGGTGCAATTGTAATTTAATTCTCGTCTATTGAAACACTCGCTACGCTCAGGATTCTATTTTTAAACCACTCGCTTTGCTCGTGGTTAAACTATAGAATCCATTCGCTTGCTCGAGCTTCAATCCCACACTCGCAGTTAAAATACAATTTTGCACCCTTGTATAATAAATAACTATTTTACGTCAAAAGTAACTGACACTAGAGCCTCAGAAAGCCACTTCTTCTCCATGTAGCATAGCTGTGGTCCCTTACCCTTACCATGAGTTGTGACTTTGAGGTTTTGCACTAAAATAGTACAAGCGAGATGCATAGATAGTCCTCAATGTCACAACTCATGGTAAGGGTACCTGTATTTGGGGCCTAAAAATACAAAGTGCTTACTTGTAGTTCTTCATCCTTTTCTACCAGCAACTTTGTTTCTTGGACAATCTTCACCCAGTTTCTGTGAGCCTCGATATATGAGGACAGCTTTGAAGGTATTTTAAGCGGCATTTTTGAACTATCAGAAAAAAAAGTCTTTAAATTAATTATATTGTTAAACAAACTTTTTTTTTATGACATAGGCGACAAACGAGCTGACGGATTGCTTGGTGGTAAGCAATTACCGTCGCCCAAGGGCACCCGCAACACCAGGGACTTTAAGGGGCGTTGGAGCTCTGGGAGCCTTACTCACCATCAGGAACACAACACTACATACCTGAAAGGTTGCAGTGCTATTATGGCTGTGGTCTTCTGTAAGGAGGAGGTACTTCCCCAGTTAGGCTGCTGCAGATTCAAGCGTGATGATCAACGCTGTGCCCTACCTCTCATTGTTGGACGTAGTTTAAGGACATACCTGGGTCCAAAACTAGAGCTTGTCCCACATAAATTTGTTGCTGGTCTTCTGTTGAAGGCCTTAGCTTCTTTAGAAGGCGCCTTTGTATCATATTGGGAATCCACGAGTGTGAGAATAAACTGTTTAAATATTTATAATCGGGACAATCTTACACAAATCGACCTAGTCCTACGGTAAGCTCAGTAAGGCTTGTGTTGTACGTACTAGACGATGATACTTATAATAGATAGATACATATAAATACTTAAATACATAGAAAACAGCCATGACTCAGGAACAAATATCACTCTCATCACACAAATAAATGCCCTGACTAGGATTCAAACCCGGGACCAAGCTACGACTTATTTTTGCCTAATCGTGTTTACTTATTTATCGGTTTATCTGTTCACAATATCGGTAACTGTCTACTTTCAGTTTTGGTGCGTTACTATTGTTTTAATTCGAAAGTACTAATGATAGCAAATCGCCATGTAGCGGGAAAACAACCACAAAAGTTAGTTCCACGGTGTATATATCGCAATTGAAAATATCTGTGTTAAAACTAGTTTACATTTTGAGTTGGTTTCGTCAACTTACTGTCGTTTCAAGTATTTTGTAAATTCCTAAACAAATCTAGTGAAATTACAAAGCGTGGCGTGTCTGATGGTCGTTTTTTTTTTATGACAAAAGGTGGCAAACGAGCAGACGGATTGCCTGATGGTAAGCAATTACCGTCGCCCATGGGCACCCGCAACACCAGTCACAAGCGCGTTGCCGACCTTTAGGGTGGGTTGGAGCTCTGGGAACCTTACTCACCATCAGGAACACAACACTACATACCTGAAAGGTAGCAATACTATTATGGCTGTGGTCTTCTGTAAGGAGGAGGTACTTCCCCAGTTGGGCTTCTCCGGACGCGAGCGTGATGGTACTTCGCTGTGCCCTACCAAGCCCATAGTCGCCATCAGATATATCGGAGCTGTGGAGGTGGAGTTGGACTAAAGCAAAGGGGGTGCAAAAATCGATGGATGTTGGTGCCATCATAACACCTATTTATCTCTTCCGTACACGGAACAATGGTGTTCCGGACATCAGGGAGGCGTACGCGGAGCCGGATCGAGCCAATGCGGAGAGGCCCTTTCGACAATTTATTGAAATGTAAGTGGTAGGCTTGGCTCTCTCCGTATCATGAGACGCGCAGAGACAGCACCCGCCATGGTGTAAGGATTATTGAGTTTTAATGGAATCTATAATGTAGTAACACCTATTTATTATTGTTACATCGTAGAGATTAGATACGCTAAAATAATCATGTTTAGTAAAAAACGAATAATCTAAAATCAAAACTAGCTGATATAGATGTTCGACCTCAAAACTGATATAATTTTAGAATTTTTTCGATGAATATCCTTGTAACACCTGAATACAGTTTCAGAGTTACGGTTAGGCACGAAGACCAGCGAAGCGAGGAGAAGTGTTGGGTATCTTGCGCCCCCAACAACTCGCTATCAAACGTGTCTTTTTTTGCACCCCTTGCTTTTGTCATGCTGCGTTTATATACTTGCATGGTTCAGATATTTGTGACCACCTCCACAGCTCCGATTTATCTGATGGCCACTGTAGCCTCAGACCTCAAACTAGTGTTCTCTTGGAAACTTACCTCTTCAAGTTAAAACTGGTACAACTCTTTTATTTAACTATTTATGCATTAAAATAACCTCGATGAAACACCGAACAAAGTTTTGTCCTTATTTGTTCTACGTATATTGATTCGTAAAAGATTTTTTTAATATTTTTTTTAAATAATACCTTGTACTTCTTCGTTACTTTTTATAATTTAGTTTTACTATTAGTTACATAGACCACAAAATAATTTAGATACATATGGATAGTAAATTTACAGAAAATTTTGAGATTACAACGTGAATTTAGATTTCCGACATCATTGACAGTTTAACCGAAATTTAGTTGTTCGGTGACAGATTTTGTCATAGATATAGAATAAAACATACTTTAAGGCCCCTTACACACTGAGACTTTTAACAGCGATGCAGTCGTGATGCCGTCACGATGCAGCATCGATACAGTCGCAAATGGTCTACCTATATGCTGCCGCCACATATTCGCGCGAGTAGCGAGGCGAATGGCGAGGCAGAACGCGAGCACGCATGTGTACGCGGACGTTCTCGCTATTCCTCTCGTCCCTCGCATCGCGTTTTTGTATAGACAATGTCTCGTCGAACGTTTTTTCGAATAGCGAGGCGAGTGACTAGCCAGCATGTCTAAACACTTGCGTTGCTTTAAGCACCGATGCAGTCGCAAATGGTCTACCGTTACACACTTGCGCTACTTTAAGCATCGATACAGTCGCAAATGGTCTATCTTTACACACTTGCACTACTTTAAGCATCGATACAGTCGCAAATGGTCTATCTTTACACACTTGCACTACTTTAAGCAGCTTAGCAGCAGCCTAGCAGCTTTTATCGCAGTCGCGATGCTATCGCGATACAGTAGCGATGCTGTTGCGATGCAGAAGCTGTTCATTGAGCTGTAGCGATGCAGTATCGATGCAATCGCGATGCAACATCGATGCTGTATCGCGTTAGCATCGCGGGTGAATCGATTCTAACGTGAGCCACGACGCGAAACGTATTTTGACCAGTATTCTATTAACTGCCACAGCGCGATGAGTTCGAAACTGTTTTAATCACGATATCTGTATTATTACCAGTGATTGGTTATTTGGATTCACCCTCGCGGGATATCATGTAGAAAAATTTATATAGATACGACAGTTTCCCGTGATACCGAAGAAATATTGATAAATAAAACAATTTAAATTATCTGTAAGGGATTTTTATACTTACTCGTCGAACTTTTATACAAATGGTACAAAATATGCCACTTTGGTGACAGCAAATGATCTGTCAGTGTGAACACTTGTGCTCATTTGTTCAATTTGGACAAAAGAACGGCGAGTAGGTCGCGTGTCTATCAGCTACTTAGATGGTTTAAAGTGTAATAAAATAAACACATTTTATATTTTTTGTCTTTTCTAACAACATAAAGCCCGGATTCCCGGGGCATATCCATACTAACATAATGATTGAGGTCGTTCACCCTATGTTGAATCCAAAAAACCGATCACTGATTATTACTAATGAAACGAAATCGCAAACAGAGGAAGGTCCACCAATTTACAAGAGAAAGATCAACAAGTGGTCATTATGCATCAATATTTAAAAAACTAAAAAACCATAAATTAAAAAAAAAGTACTCGCCGTTAGCAAGTTGAGAACAACCGAAAATTACATGCATAAGTGACTCCGGGACGGCGGCATGCCCGACAAATGTCGACCGTAACGTCCTCCAGGATATACTTCTGGTAGTTATTCGTCATGATAACTTCGTCCGCAATTGCACAGGCAAAACCCTGGGTTTCTCCTAAGAGATCCCCGAATCGTAGCCAGTTCACCGACGCGGGCAGGTCTACGTCTGGTCCCGTGAGGGCCCTGTAGAACCGCCCGTGTAGCTCCTTACTCTTCCACACGGCCTTGCGGTCCTCGGTGCTTAGTAGAGCATTTATCAGAAAGCTTGTACATTTGGATCACGTCTTCGATTTTGATTAAAATCGGTAGACTGACATTATTTCCAAAAATGTCCCATAAAGTTTGTATGGAACTTTTCTATAGACTTTTTTTTTTATGAGAGGTAGGGCACAGCGATGAACATCATGCTTAGATCTGGGGCACCCCGACTGGGGAAGTACCTCCTCCTTACAGAAGACCACAGCCATAATAGCACTGCCACCTTTCAGGTATGTAGTGTCGTGTTCCTGATGGTGACTAAGGTTCCCAGAGCTCCAACCCTCCTTAAAGGCCGGCAACGCGCTTGTGACTCCCCTGGTGTTGCGGTTGGGCGACGGTAATTGCTTAACACCAGGCAATCCGTTTGCTCGTTTGCCGCCTATGTCATAAAAAAAAATGACTTTTGGTAATATAAAAGGAAAGTACAATACAAACTTTCTGGGACATTTTGGGAAATATGGTAGATCTTGCTTTTACTCTATCAGTCTACCGCTTTTAATCAAAATCGAAGGCGTGATCCAAATGTAGAAGCTTTCTGAGAAATGCCCAGCACCAGTGATTTGTGCCAGTTTTCATTTGCCAATGAGCGGTATGAGGTTCTCGTCTACTTTCTTATTATTATTATTTTTTTTAATGACATAGGCGGCAAACGAGCAGACGGATTGCCTGATGGTAAGCAATTACCGTCGCCCATGGGCACCCACAACACCAGGGGAGTCACAAGCGCTTTGCCGGCCTTTAAGGGGGGTTGGAGCTCTGGGAACCTTACTCACCATCAGGAACACAACACTACATACCTGAAAGGTGGCAGTGCTATTATGGCTGTGGTTTTCTGTAAGGAGGAGGTACTTCCCCAATTGGGCTGCCCCAGATTCAAGCGTGATGGTCCACGCTGTGCCCTACCTCTCATTGTTGGACGTAGTTTAAGGACATACCCGGGTCCAAAATTTATTTATTTATTTATTATTTATTTATTTATAGTGGTGGTACCTCGTATATAATTAAACAATTAATTTACCCAAATGATTCACGCTTACCTCATCACACATATCAAGAATTTTACTTAAGTTAATTAATAAGGAAAATATGCACATACAGTGCAGTAAACAACTAATACATAATAATAATGGACGTATCCTCTATTGTTACGTTGCTGTATATTCAGTACTTACCGAGTAAGTAGCTAATTGTTTGATTTTACATCCAAATTTTTAACTTATTTTATTAATACCTCATTTAACATAACAGTTATTGTATTTATTTAAAAAAACACAAAAATATAATGTAAAAACATAATAATAGTACATTACTGCAGAGGCCGTGAAGTAAGGGATTTAAGGACGAGATTGCGGTAGATTGCAAGGATAAATTGAGTCCTTTAATCCCTGTTCAGGCCGAAGCCTGTATAGTGCTTTTCTCAAACATTTCAAGAAAATAATAAAATTAAAATAACAACAAAGCAATCAAGTAAATAACAGTTATACAAAAAAAAAAAACAAATTCGACAAAGCTATTCGTACACCTTTTTTAACTGCTTATAAAAATATAACTATCTATGGTTCATAGATTTCGTTTTTTTTTTAATGAATTGACATTGGAAAAGCTATTCCAGCACCATGTTTAACCGATTATTATAATACCAATTATGCTTTCAAAGAGATTGTAACTTGGATGTATGTATTTTTTCCTTCGTCAGTCTAATCTCAGTTGGCAAATTTAAAAAGTTAGAGCTGCGGACAATAATGTGCTTTTCATACTAACTCCATACATTTATTCACGGCCTAGTCCATAAATGTGCAACTTCTTGGCATCATTTCGTGCCATTAACGCATACATTTCGTAGTATGTTTGAGAAAAGATACTAACTAAAAACTAAACTAAAAATAAAATTTAACCTAGCTCCTGGTCATTAGGTAGGGTGCCCAGAAGGCTGGCCGCGTTTCCGCGCTGGATAGCAATGCTGATCCGTTGGGCGAAATAGTGGCCAGCCCTCTGGTCACCAGAAACCTCTATAAGACAACCTCTCTCTCTTTTATTAATAAGTAGTTATTATGTAATCTTTGTATATTTCTTCATTTTCGTCATATGACAACCAAAACCCACTAACTGCTAAAACATAGTTAAACATTGGACCCGGGTATGTCCTTAAACTACGTCCAACAATGAGAGGTAGGGCACAGCGTTGACCATCACGCTTGAATCTGGGGCGGCCCAACTGGGGAAGTACCTCCTCCTTACAGAAGACCACAGCCATAATAGCACTGCCACCTTTCAGGTATGTAGTGTTGTGTTCCTGATGGTGAGTAAGGTTCCCAGAGCTCCAACCCCCCTTAAAGGCCAGAAACGCGATTGTGACTCCCCTGGTGTTGCGGGTGCCCATGGGCGACGGTAATTGCTTAACACCAGGCAATCCGTCTGCTCGTTTGCCGTCTATGTCATAAAAAAAAATAACATAAATCAACCTTATTTCTGTATTAATATGATTAACTATGGCTATTAACTTGTGGTAGTAATTAGTGAGTTTTGGTTGTTAAAATTATAATAACATCTCTAGATTAAATCTAAAAAAGGCCCTTGAGGCATTGTACTGGTTCCAAGGATTCTGGCGGCATTTTCTCGTTGTATCACAAATATCACAATGTTTGTACTCGTATGTTGTGCGAGGAAACCACCACTAAAGCACTGGTATCACCGCGAGCTAGTCAGCTATGAGTTATTTCAAGGGACAAAAGATAATCGATCTCGTATACAAAAAAAGAGAAATATATGATGAACTATAAATGTATATCTTTTTGGACCCGGGTATGTCCTTAAACTACGTCAAATAATGAGAGGTAGGGCACAGCGATGACCATCACGCTTGAATCTGGGGCAGCCCAACTGGAGAAGTACCTCCTCCTTACAGAAGACCACAGCCATAATAGCACTGCTATCTCTCTCTTTTATTTACACGGGAACGATTATCTTTTATACCTTGAAATAGGTGATAGCTCATAGCCTACTAGCTCCTGACTAGCTCGCGGTGGGACCAGTTAGGACCCTTGCACTTACCCCCTCGGCTTTAAATACAATTATTATTTATTCGGAGTTAAGTAGTTACTTGTAGTTATCATAATACGATTGTAATTTCTGTAAATCTTTACTGTTTTCGACATTTAAATCGAAAGAAAAATAGAAAATTTTTTTGACTCGCAGCGGGACTCGAACCCACAACCACTGGATCACTAGCCCAGTGCACTTCCAATTGTGCTATACGAGTACCGCTGAGACTTGTCGAATTTTTCTATCTATCCCTCGTCGTATACGTCATCATGGGTGAGTCCTGCTGCGAGTCAAATTTTTCTATTCTTCTTTCGATTTAAATATCGAAGATATTCGCTAGCAGACGTTTCTGCATAATAAAAAATAAACTTTACTGTTTGTTATAGATCCGCCAATATTTCTCATAAACGGGGTTCCGAAATTGAGAAAAGGCATATATTTTCCGGCAAACCACACACAAATATACAACTATCAATTCACGGATGGTGAAATGGTCACGTTCAGCTGTTTTTTAAACCATACCAAAGAATTCAAAGCCCATTACAGTTTAGCGTTGTACAGTGAAACGGAGGAAACTATAAACAATAATGGTAAGTTTTGGACACACACACAGACACAAACTCACACAGCCGCACTCACATATATATATTTTTTTTTATGACATAGGCGGCAAACGAGCAGACGGATTGCCTGGTGGTAAGCAATTACCGTCGCCCATGGGCACCCGCAACATCAGATGAGTCACAAGCGCGTTGCCGGCCTTTAAGGTGGGTTGGAGCTCTGGGAACCTTACTCACCATCAGGAACACAGCACTACATACCTGAAAGGTAGCAGTGCTATTATAGCTGTGGTCTTCTGTAAGGAGGAGGTACTTCTCTAGTTGGGCTGCCCCAGATTCAAGCGTGATGGTCATCGCTGTGCCCTACCTCTCATTGTTGGACGTAGTTTAAGGACATACCCGGGTACAAACTACCTTATACTACGTCCAACTATGGTATATCCTTAAACTACGTCCAACAATGAGAGGTAGGGCACAGCGAAGTACCATCACGCTCGAGTCTGGAGAAGCTCGACTGCGGAAGTAGGTACCTTCTCCTTACAGAAGACCACAGCCATAAAAGCACTGCGGCGCTACCGCGAAACACGATATTCGTAAATTTCGAACGATTGTCTCTTTCACTCGTATGATGTCTTAATTGGAGTAAAAGAGATAGATGCTCGAAATATGCGTACTTTGATGTTTGCGGTACCGGGCCTGCTACCTTTCAGGTATGTAGTATTGTGTTCCTGATGGTGAGTAAGGTTCCCAGAGCTCCAACCCCCCTAAATGGCTGGCAACGCGCTTGTGACTCCCCTGGTGTTGCTTACCATCAGGCGATCCGTCTGCTCTTTTGCCACCTTTGACATAAAAAAACTATTGCAAGATAAAAAGATGGTTGGGGCTAATAACTTGGCGACTTTACAGGCAGGTTTTTTACATGATACAAAATATATTTGTCGAATTCTCTGATTAAGATTACAGAAGACCACAGCCATAATAGCACTGCTACCTTTCAGGTATATAGTGTTGTGTTCCTGATGGTGAGTAAGGTCCCAGAGCCCCAACCCCCTTAATGGTCGGCAACGCGCTGGTGACTCCCCTGGTGTTACGTGTGCCCATGTAGTTGCTTACCATCAGGCAATCCGTTTGCTCGTTTGCCACCTTTTGTCATAAAAATAATAATAATAATAAGATAACACAATTTTTTTTATTTTTATACTTTATTTCTATTTTTTTACTTGTAAAGTAATCATATATTAAAACAGCTTTTATAAGATATTTAAAATGTAAAGTTAATGAAATAATGAATTACTTTTCAAACTAGCATAAATCACAAACAATATTACAATTAAAACTGTTGTGAGCCATGTTACTACTACTTAGTTACAAACGGATAAACTCACGTGTAATTATATCGCACTAGGCGACATGTTTCGGGTAAGCTCTGGTACCCATCTTCAAACCGAGTCAGGACACACCGCTCGCGTTGAGGGTGTATCACTCACTGCTGTCCGCTGCAGAGCTTACCCGAAACATGTCGCCTAGTGCGATATAATTACACGTGAGTTTATCCGTTTGTAACTAAGTAGTCACAAACAATATTATTGATGTTTATGGAGTTAGAAAAACATATTTTGCATCATGTAAAAATTTTATTACAAAATCAGGAAAAGGTTTCCTAAAAAAATAAGCGCAGAGATGAAATATGGAAAATTTGTGCAGAAACTAAAAACACACTTCGAAGAAATGATTTTACACCCTGGAAGAATATTTTGATGATTATAAATAGCATAAACATCAATAGATTATACATATTTAAATCGAAAGAAAAATTGAAAAAATTGACTCGCAGCGGGACTCGAACCCACAACCACTGGATCACTAGCCCAGTACACTACCAATTGTACTAAAGTACAAGTGTACTAGATCACAACCACTGGATCACTAGCCCAGTACACTACCAATTGTACTAAAGTACAAGTGTACTAGATCACAACCACTGGATCACTAGCCCAGTACACTACCAATTGTACTAAAGTACAAGTGTACTAGATCACTACCACTGGATCACTAGCCCAGTACACTACCAATTGTACTAAAGTACAAGTGTACTAGATCACTACCACTGGATCACTAGCCCAGTACACTACCAATTGTACTAAAAGTACAAGTGTACTAGGCTAGTGATCCAGTGGTTGTGGGTTCGAGTCCCGCTGCGAGTAAAATTTTTGTATTTTTTCTTTCGATTTAATTATCGATAAAATGCTAGCAGACGTTTCTGCTTATTAAAAAAACAGATTATACATAGTTTGTATAATTAATTTCATTAAGTTATGTTTTCTTGTAGATGTTTAACTAATCTTTGTAAAACTTTGCTATACTCTGTTTGGGGTCTTCTGTTGTTCTTAGTTTGTACTTATATTATCTATCTTGCGGGTCACTTCTGGAGGAGATTAGCTCAGGACCGGGACTTATAATGTAAACGTCGATTAATTATTATATTTTCAAATCAAATCTTATATCATTATTGATCTTAATCTTATATTATTATATTGCTTTTAAAGTTATCTAATGAATAATAGAAAATAATATAAAAACTACGTCCAACAATGAGAGGTAGGGCACAGCGATGAACATCAACGCTTGAATCTGGGGCAGCCCAACTGGGGAAGTACCTCCTCCTTACAGAACTCCCCAGGCACAATAGCACTGCTACCTTTTAGGTATGTAGTGTTGTCTTCCTGATGGTGAGTAAGGTTCCCAGAGCTCCAACCCCCCTGAAAGGTCGGCAACGCGCTTGTGGCTCCCCTGGTGTTACGGGTGCCCATGGGCGACGGTAATTGCTTACCATCAGGCTATCCGTCTGCTCGTTTGCCACCTTTGTCATAAAAAAAATTAAATGTTTAAGATATTTCTTAAATACTTAGCTAAAATTATAGTTGGGTCAAGTGGTTAACAGTGGCTCACTTTTTTTCCAGGGGCCATGTCTTCGGAACTATTAATGATAGGGAGTTGCTATAAAGAACGATATTATAGTAAATTTTATCTATTTTAAATGTGTATTACTGGTTTTTTAAAATAGTACATACTTTAAACGGCATACTTGTTTTAAAAAGAAAAGGGAATTGAACCACTGTGTGCCAGGGGGTTGTAACAGTGGCTCGGCCTTATTTATACAGTGGTTCGGGGTGGTACACAGTAGACAACATAAGGGTAATTAACAAAAATAAAACAATTTTTTAAGTAATTAAGTAAATCATTCCTCTTTATATGAACGCCTGTGGCATAATCCCTAAATATATTAATAAATTTTATTAAAAAACAACAAACAAAACCAACCCTGTTAACAACAATAATATTACTTTGCAATTCCGCTGTTTAATAACGTGCTAGTCAATCAGTGCCAACCCGTTATATTTACTTGCGTATTTTTTCATGCATTAATGTTCCCTCCCTCCCACCGCAAAATTAAATACGCAAATAAACATAACAAACCACCACCAATAATACCAAAACTCGACACGTGTTTCGCCTCTCTACGAGGCATCCTCAGGAGACGCTGGAGATGTTGTCGGTCTGACGTCCGACAACGGAATGACTTGTCCAGAATGGTCGGCCATATTTATTGCATCACCACCCCTTCTACCGTGCAAGTGCGAGTGAGATACAAAAATTCGAAGTAACGGTGATGACACAATGTTCAACTGTTCGTTAATAATTAAATCTCTATTTTTGTACCTAATTATTTCTAACTGTTCCAGAACATTCAGACGTAATCCTTTTTCACAAACATGTAAAAGATCAAAAGAGTGATCCTCAGATATAGAATGGGAATTTTCTAACAAATGTTTCGCAAAATTGGATCGTTCTGGATGGTTATGCATATATGAAGCAACATGTTCTTTGTATCTTGTACTAAAACTGCGACCCGTTTGCCCCACATACACTTTATGGCAGTCATCACAAGTTAACTTATAAACACCAGATTTTTTTCCCATTCTCAATTCTATCCTTCCCATTACAAAGTTTTGACCGCAAAGTGTTATTTGTCCTAAAAGCAACATTTATATCGTTAGATTTTAAAATTTTGTAAATTCTATCTGACAACTTTCCAATATACGTTATGCTAGCTTGAAACTTTTTAATGGGATCTAAAGATCTTGCAGCATACAACATATTATTAACCAATTTATTTTGCTTCTTCCTGATAATACCATCTACAACAGACCTATCGTAGCCATTCGAAAAAGCTAAGTGATAAATATTATTTAATTCCATCTGATAATGTTCAGCAGAAAGAGGCACGGTTAACAATATATGCAAATAACAATGAAAAGCAGCTAACTTATGCTGCCATGGATGAGTGGAAGAAGCCGGGATGACCGTGTCGGTATGCGTAGGCTTGCGGTAAATATTGAACTGATGTTTGTTATTTACTTTTGCGAGTGTTAAATCAAGGAAATTGAGTGAGCCGTCTTGTTCTAGTTCCTTCTTAAACTTTATCTTTGGGTGCTTGTTATTAAGATCAGCCACAAAAGTGTCCAGCTGTTCCATACTTCCCGTGCAACAGATAATTAAATCATCCACATATCTAAAGTAATACAAAATATTCCCATTACCCACAATGTGCTGGTTTTCAAAATGGTCCATAAAAATATCCGCCATTAAAGGACTCAGAGGGGAACCCATAGCTAAACCATCACTCTGCAAATAAAATTGGCCCCCAAACCTGAAGTAATTTTGTTTCATACAAATACTAGTTAACTCTATTAATTCATCTACTTCCCCTGGATGTAATCGTTGTTTTTCAAATAGATCCCTAAGAATGTCTAAAGTTTCCATATATGGTACATTAGTGAATAAACTATCTACATCTAATGAAAGAAGGATAGAATTTTCTGGAACATTCATGTCTTTGATTCTATCTATTAAGTCCAAACTATTCTTCAAACAATACTTTGGCCGAAATTGGGACTTTTGTCTAATAATGTAATTCAACCTTTTCGCTAAATTATATGTTGGCGCACCCAAATAAGAGACTACTGGACGAATCGGGATATTGTCTTTATGAATTTTTGGAAGGCCATAAAGCATAGGAGCACGTGGGTTCATAGGTATAATCATATTCTTCTCATGCTCGGTTTCAAAAACAAAAGATGAATTTTTAACTGCATTCCTTAAATCTTTTTGGAGTAGGATCTCGACGTAAACTCGAAAAGCCGTCACCTTGAATAAGATCTAATACTTTCTGATTATACTGTTCTCTCTCCATAATTACAATACAATTGCCTTTGTCTGCCTTGGAAACCACCAAATCACTAGCTTCCACTTTCCGTTGTACAGATCTTAGCAACAAACTATCAGAATGATGTCGAGCATCCTCTAATGAATCAGTACTCTTAATAAAATTAGCCACTTCAACCTTCGTTTCTACTTCACCTCGTCCCCGCACTATTGCAACCTCTGAATCCACTGCCAAATTCTCTAATACATTTTTAGTCATTCTCGGCTGGATGTTATATTTTAACCCTTTTTCCAATAACCCAATTTCAGCTCCCGAAAATTCAACATCAGTTAGATTATTTACACGAGGGTAGAAATTATGATGTGCCAATGGTCCTATTTCCTGTCGCTTAAAATATGAACTAGAACTCGACCTCCTTAGCCTTTGCAACTTGTTAAGCTGAGTAGTATACATCTCATGTGCTAATTCAGATGCAAAGTATCTCGCCTTTTGGCCAAGCAAGCCTACGCATACCGACACGGTCATCCCGGCTTCTTCCACTCATCCATGGCAGCATAAGTTAGCTGCTTTTCATTGTTATTTGCATATATTGTTAACCGTGCCTCTTTCTGCTGAACATTATCAGATGGAATTAAATAATATTTATCACTTAGCTTTTTCGAATGGCTACGATAGGTCTGTTGTAGATGGTATTATCAGGAAGAAGCAAAATAAATTGGTTAATAATATGTTGTATGCTGCAAGATCTTTAGATCCCATTAAAAAGTTTCAAGCTAGCATAACGTATATTGGAAAGTTGTCAGATAGAATTTACAAAATTTTAAAATCTAACGATATAAATGTTGCTTTTAGGACAAATAACACTTTGCGGTCAAAACTTTGTAATGGGAAGGATAGAATTGAGAAGGGGAAAAAATCTGGTGTTTATAAGTTAACTTGTGATGACTGCCATAAAGTGTATGTGGGGCAAACGGGTCGCAGTTTTAGTACAAGATACAAAGAACATGTTGCTTCATATATGCATAACCATCCAGAACGATCCAATTTTGCGAAACATTTGTTAGAAAATTCCCATTCTATATCTGAGGATCACTCTTTTGATCTTTTACATGTTTGTGAAAAAGGATTACGTCTGAATGTTCTGGAACAGTTAGAAATAATTAGGTACAAAAATAGAGGTTTAATTATTAACGAACAGTTGAACATTGTGTCATCACCGTTACTTCGAATTTTTGCATCTCACTCGCACTTGCACGGTAGAAGGGGTGGTGATGCAATAAATATGGCCGACCATTCTGGACAAGTCATTCCGTTGTCGGAAGTCAGACCGACAACATCTCCAGCGTCTCCTGAGGATGCCTCGTAGAGAGGCGAAACACGTGTCGAGTTTTGGTATTATTGGTGGTGGTTTGTTATGTTTATTTGCGTATTTAATTTTGCGGTGGGAGGGAGGGAACATTAATGCATGAAAAAATACGCAAGTAAATATAACGGGTTGGCACTGATTGACTAGCACGTTATTAAACAGCGGAATTGCAAAGTAATATTATTGTTGTTAATAATATGGACTTCCGCAAAGTAACGCCTGATTCAATTAATTACTTAAAAGCGGCTAGCATAGCCGAACAGGCACGACTTTATGTCAAATTAACCAAACAACATCGTGCAGCTGTCCAGAATGTATGGTTTAACCAGCAGTGCAAGCGTTTAAATGTTGTACCTAATTATATTCATATTCGCTGTAACAGTACTACGAGAGCGGCAAGGTTGGCAATTGACAGAGCTCAAAAAGTTTGGTTGAACGAAGAATCTCGCCATTGGTTTACAGTTCGAGATAATTTGAAATTACATCTTAAAGTGTTATATTCGAGACTTTCATTTAAGTTGCATAATCTCGAGTTTGATATACTTGACCAAAAGGCGAGATACTTTGCATCTGAATTAGCACATGAGATGTATACTACTCAGCTTAACAAGTTGCAAAGGCTAAGGAGGTCGAGTTCTAGTTCATATTTTAAGCGACAGGAAATAGGACCATTGGCACATCATAATTTCTACCCTCGTGTAAATAATCTAACTGATGTTGAATTTTCGGGAGCTGAAATTGGGTTATTGGAAAAAGGGTTAAAATATAACATCCAGCCGAGAATGACTAAAAAGGTATTAGAGAATTTGGCAGTGGATTCAGAGGTTGCAATAGTGCGGGGACGAGGTGAAGTAGAAACGAAGGTTGAAGTGGCTAATTTTATTAAGAGTACTGATTCATTAGAGGATGCTCGACATCATTCTGATAGTTTGTTGCTAAGATCTGTACAACGGAAAGTGGAAGCTAGTGATTTGGTGGTTTCCAAGGCAGACAAAGGCAATTGTATTGTAATTATGGAGAGAGGACAGTATAATCAGAAAGTATTAGATCTTATTCAAGGTGACGGCTTTTCGAGTTTACGTCGAGATCCTACTCCAGGATTCCAAAAAGATTTAAGGAATGCAGTTAAAAATTCATCTTTTGTTTTTGAAACCGAGCATGAGAAGAATATGATTATACCTATGAATCCACGTGCTCCTATGCTTTATGGCCTTCCGAAAATTCATAAAGACAATATCCCGATTCGTCCAGTAGTCTCTTATTTGGGTGCGCCAACATATAATTTAGCGAAAAGGTTGAATTACATTATTAGACAAAAGTCCCAATTTCGGCCAAAGTATTGTTTGAAGAATAGTTTGGACTTAATAGATAGAATCAAAGACATGAATGTTCCGGAAAATTCTATCCTTCTTTCATTAGATGTAGATAGTTTATTCACTAATGTACCATATATGGAAACTTTAGACATTCTTAGGGATCTATTTGAAAAACAACGATTACATCCAGGGGAAGTAGATGAATTAATAGAGTTAACTAGTATTTGTATGAAACAAAATTACTTCAGGTTTGGGGCCAATTTTATTTGCAGGGTAATGGTTTAGCTATGGGTTCCCCTCTAAGTCCTTTAATGGCGGATATTTTTATGGACCATTTTGAAAACCAGCACATTGTGGGTAATGGGAATATTTTGTATTACTTTAGATATGTGGATGATTTAATTATCTGTTGGACGGGAAGTATGGAACAGCTGGACACTTTTGTGGCTGATCTTAATAACAAGCACCCAAAGATAAAGTTTAAGAAGGAACTAGAACAAGACGGCTCACTCAATTTCCTTGATTTAACACTCGCAAAAGTAAATAACAAACATCAGTTCAATATTTACCGCAAGCCTACGCATACCGACACGGTCATCCCGGCTTCTTCCACTCATCCATGGCAGCATAAGTTAGCTGCTTTTCATTGTTATTTGCATATATTGTTAACCGTGCCTCTTTCTGCTGAACATTATCAGATGGAATTAAATAATATTTATCACTTAGCTTTTCGAATGGCTACGATAGGTCTGTTGTAGATGGTATTATCAGGAAGAAGCAAAATAAATTGGTTAATAATATGTTGTATGCTGCAAGATCTTTAGATCCCATTAAAAGATTCAAGCTAGCATAACGTATATTGGAAAGTTGTCAGATAGAATTTACAAAATTTTAAAATCTAACGATATAAATGTTGCTTTTAGGACAAATAACACTTTGCGGTCAAAACTTTGTAATGGGAAGGATAGAATTGAGAAGGGGAAAAAATCTGGTGTTTATAAGTTAACTTGTGATGACTGCCATAAAGTGTATGTGGGGCAAACGGGTCGCAGTTTTAGTACAAGATACAAAGAACATGTTGCTTCATATATGCATAACCATCCAGAACGATCCAATTTTGCGAAACATTTGTTAGAAAATTCCCATTCTATATCTGAGGATCACTCTTTTGATCTTTTACATGTTTGTGAAAAAGGATTACGTCTGAATGTTCTGGAACAGTTAGAAATAATTAGGTACAAAAATAGAGATTTAATTATTAACGAACAGTTGAACATTGTGTCATCACCGTTACTTCGAATTTTTGTATCTCACTCGCACTTGCACGGTAGAAGGGGTGGTGATGCAATAAATATGGCCGACCATTCTGGACAAGTCATTCCGTTGTCGGACGTCAGACCGACAACATCTCCAGCGTCTCCTGAGGATGCCTCGTAGAGAGGCGAAACACGTGTCGAGTTTTGGTATTATTGGTGGTGGTTTGTTATGTTTATTTGCGTATTTAATTTTGCGGTGGGAGGGAGGGAACATTAATGCATGAAAAAATACGCAAGTAAATATAACGGGTTGGCACTGATTGACTAGCACGTTATTAAACAGCGGAATTGCAAAGTAATATTATTGTTGTTAATAATATGGACTTCCGCAAAGTAACGCCTGATTCAATTAATTACCAACCCTGTTGGTTGTACGAATCTAAAAAAAAATAACTAAAAGTCACATCTTCTTAGGTGAACTTAGTTGTTTGTAAAGGCCCATTTACACGATACAAGATTCTTGAACAAAAATCCGCAATAATTGTATGCAAGTTTTGCCATTCAATAATTGAATTCAAGAATTGAATCAAAGTGTTTACACATGAGCAATAACCAAAATCTTGAATGAAATTATTGTATACAATTCTTGACAGTCAATTTTCTTGACCGTATCTTGTTTACACCACGGACATTTATTGCACGGCAATATTTGCTCGCAAGTATCGACACGTCTAAACTTTGAGTTGAATCAACTATGGCGTATTGAAGCAAGAATTGAACCGATTTGCATTGGCAGATTTTCATTCAATATTGAACGTTCGCTGAGGATTCGGAGATAATTAAATTAATAGAAATTTATAGAGGTGACGAATGTCTCTGGGACACAGAAAATAAAAACTATAAAAACCGTGAGGCTCGTGACACTGCCCTTGCAGCTTTTTCTAAAGAATTCGGGGTAGAAGGTTTCGGTCCAAAAGAGATAATGAAAAAACTAAAGTATATTCCGTCTTTGAATTGTGGGAGTGAACACGGCATCTTCTTCAGCTCTGAGTTCCACGCACAGAGTGTTTGAAGCCCCCAGCATGCTTCTTCTGTGTATCCATTTTCTTGTACACAATCTTTTATGCGACGTTTTTCGACTAGTTTTTCCCGTAGCACAGTTGCTATGACAGCAGCGACAAGGACCACACCTTCACGCACGGAATACATTGTGAAAAAAAAATGATTTGATTCACATTTCTTGTATTCAATTAACTGCCTAGGCTATGTTTACATGCATACCAGTATATTGAATTCAATTTGCTGCTTGAATACAATAATGGCACGTTATGTTTATACAGTGCTATTTTTTTATTGCCTTAACTTTCTTGTATTGAATGTTCAAGAAACTTGTATCGTCTAAATGGGCCTTAAGCTCGACCCTCGGCGAATTTATCTTAATGCTTCTTTCATAAGTTCTTCTGTATGGGCGCCAATAGATAGTGGCTTTGATTTTCGAGGCATCCTAAAACAAACACAGGACACGTCCATAAAAAACCGCGATATTAATAACAGTTTTCATCCAAAATAAGTGAACGTGACTAAGTAAGCCAATTGTAAAAACGTAGATACATACATACAACATTACATACAGTGGATTATGTGATTTATGTGTACCACTGTGTCCCTTTGCAAACCGTGCCATTGCGGCCGTCGGCGCCATTTTGAAGAAATAAATTTGCTACGAACTAAGTAATGCGTATTCTTTGTAAAACATTTCACCAGTGCCTTTAGAAATAAGCATGGTTTGCTCCAAAAAATAAAGCATACGTAAATTACAAACAATATTGTTACTGGAACAAAAATAAAACTTACCTTCAATCACAAATTTTCACCACTATAACAAAATAGTCTCCTCACACAACCAACATGCGGCGCTGACGCCACCCGACTGGTTTGTCCTTGCTCGCGTACCAAGAGCTAACGAACGATGACTATACTGATTACTATAACTATCCCTTTCGGGTGAACTGCCTTTGCGCCACTGTTGTCGCCCGCGCCACCGTTGACCACTTGACCCTACGTATGATTGATAGTTATATTACTCGTATTACGTATTTGGACTATAGTTGCACTATAGGACTATAGTTGGGTAGTTTTACGGTAGAAGAGAAGATCAGGCACATCGATGGTGGCCAGAGACCGACGGAATATGTCATTTCAAAATGATAATTTCGCGACTTAGGAAACTAATTGTCATACCTGGGATAACTCGGGGCATCTATTAAATGCGTGACCAAATATTTTATCGATAATAAAATATATCGATGTCAATGACAACATCTAAATTTTATTAGACATATAGAAATATTCTGTTAGTCATTTTGTAAAAAAATTAAATAAAACGGGTATTTTCATGTTTATTTTAAAATAGTTTTCATGATATCAATATTTTTTCATGTTCGTCGGTACCTATTAATGATTATGCCGTGAGTTATACCAGGTATATGGCTTATTACTATTTACTGATTTAAAACTCTAGTAATAGAAATTAGTGTCATATAGAGTAGTAATATATATCGACATTTTGTATCGATATCAAATCCCTATAACTTGCCCCGAGTTGCCCAGGTCTGCTAATTGTACAAATAATTGTATTAACACGATAAATTATTTCCAGGTTTTGTTTGGCATGCTTTCACACTGACAAAGGATCATAAGGTGATAAGATGCGCTGCTTGGCCCAATGAGAATACGAGGCATCCAAAACTTCTCAATGTTCTAATATACCTTCATTATATACCGGCATTAGGTGATTCTGGGGCAGGTCGTAAGTACCGAGCTTAATAATATGATTTATCGAAATGTAGTATTGATATTTTATTTGTGATAAGTATAAAAAATACAGTATAAAAACATTAACTCAAATAATAAAATAATACAAAAATAGGACTAAAAACTAACTATACTAAATCTAAAAAAGGTCCCTTCGGCATGGTGCCGAAGACGCTGGCTGCGTTACCCCGCTGAACTGCGAGACAGATGCGTTGAGCGAGGTAACTGCCAGCTCTCCGGTTACCTGTAGCGTCTCTGAGTCTCTTCGAAATAGCTTTGAAAAGACTCAGAGCGCTAGGGCCCCAAGCCCTCAACGCCAAAAGGGACAAAGCAATATTCGGCGCTGAGACCTCTATATTTGTCAAACTTTCCATTTTCCGCGGTTGCAGCGGCTGCCGTCCTTAAGGAAGTAACTTGGAGATGGGACTGGGCTAGTGTGTCGACGCAGGTTGCATCCCAAACTAGCACCCGCCCCATACTCCAAGGGACTAAGGACATTCCGTCGGGTCTCTTGCCGTCGCTTCTGCATATCCCTGTATACCATTATACGGACAGGGGCAATTCGCTTAGTGTACCCCTTATATTTCATTAAATTGTCGAAAGGGTCTCTGCGCATTGGCTCGATCCGGCTCCGCATACGCCTCCCAAGTGTCCGGAACACCATTGTTCCGTACGGAAAAGATTTATCGAAATTGTTCACTGTTTAAGGATGACTCACATTGCACCGTCGCCCTTCCTGCACGTCGACCTCACGAGCCCGAGCCCACCGTCGATCACCGTGGCGGCCCGGGCCCGGGCGGCCCGACACTCGAATATTGACATTAACACAAGTGTCGTTCCATCCAGCCATTTGTTGCGAGTAGACGATCATTACACGCCCGTCGATATCGCGTGGACATCACGTTGGACCCGGGTATGTCCTTAAACTACGTCCAACAATGAGAGGTAGGGCACAGCGATGACCATCACGCTTGAATCTGGGGCAGCCCAACTGGGGAAGTACCTCCTTACAGAAGACCACAGCCATAATAGCACTGCTGCCTTTCAGGTATGCAGTGTTGTGTTCCTGATGGTGAGTAAGGTTCCCAGAGCTCCCTTAAAGGCAGGCAACGCGCTTGTGACTCCTCTGGTGTTACGGGTGCCCATGGGCGACGGTAATTGCTTACCACCAGGCAATCCGTCTGCTCGTTTGCCGCCTATGTCATAAAAACAAAAAAAAAGGTTGCCTTCCCATCACCGGGCCGGGCAAAGCCTGTAACGGCCGACGCACGACCGGCCCGTGCCCGTACTGAGTGACTCGGACGGCTCGGTGGTCACGTGATTCAATCCATACAAAATGTCGCAAGTGGCCTCGGCTCGGACACGGGCCGGTGTAATGTGTGTCAACCTTTATTAGGCAGACGTCCGATTTTTCATCCAATAGCCCAGTAACCAGTCCATCCTATTCACCCAATACAACATTTTGGATTCCATTCAATCTCACTAGTCCTTACACAATGGCAGGCGCTGTCTGTGTGTGCGTAATATGACAATTTAGTGTACCCCTTAAATTTAATTTTCCCCTCACTAGCTCGTAAAGCGCTTGTTTATCCTTTAATACGAGAGGGTAAAAACGCATTTTATCCACTAGTGATTTAAGTAACTTGACTTCTCATAGCTCTTATTGCTATGGTTTTAAAGTCTAAATTCGCGAAGTACAGCTCACTTGCCCCCGCGGCGGCGGCGGGCGCGGGCGAGCCTCGCTAACGCACCGCGTTGAAAATTGAATTAGAACATTCGAAAATCGTACTGGACCAACCAAGCCAAAGGCACCTTTTGTAAAAATGTTGAATGTATCTAAACGCAAAGAAAGAAGTCAATGCGATTTCAAAACGTTTTTTTGCATGTTTCACTTTCCTCGCTGTAGTGAGTTTTGTGTTACACACGGGTGCAATTGTAATTTACTTCTTGTATATTGAAACACAATCCCACACTCGCAGTTCAAATACAATTTTGCACCCTTGTATAACAAATAACTATTAATTCGTATACGTCTGCACATTGGTCTTGTTATATAACTTCGCGTTCAGACATGCTGGCTCGTCACCCGCCTCGCTATTCGTCGAAACGTTCGACGAGACTTTACCTATACAAAAACGCGATGCGAGGCACGAGAGGAATAGCGAGTCGTCCGCGTACACATGCGTGCTCGCGTTCCGCCTCGCTACTCGCGCGAATGTGTAGCGGCAGCATCAGGCGTAAAGTCCACCGAACGAAGTATATCTAAGAGTATTGCTGTGTGTAGAACGGACAGCACAGTTGCCAATTTTTCGTCTGCCTCGCTATCCGACAGTTTCGCACTAACATTTTTGTCACTTGTTGGAGCGAGACAGATATTGTGACAAATTATAAAACCACATTAGACTAGCAGGAAAACATTTATCGCAATGAATTAGGAACTAGTTCTTACATTATTTGATAATTTATTCCGACATTTCCAGAACGGCATCATCCTCGTAGTCCCCTCGTAGTTTGAACTTGTGTTATTACTTATTAGCCAGTGATCTGTTATTTGGATTATCCCTCGCGGGATATCATGTAGAAAACTTAATATAGATACGACAATTTCCCGCGATACAAAACAATACAAAAATAAAACAATTCAAATTGTCTTTAAGGGATTTTATCTACGTACATATCATTAGTGCTCTAAAATGCGTCCAGAAACCGTAGGCAATGACCAGCATTACCAACCATCAGAAATTAATGGAGATGTAAAGTTAACATTACCTCTTGAAAACAGTAGGTTATGAGTTTAAATTAGGAACAGCTATCAAATTCAAGTAGGGTGTCTAGTCTAGTATCTGTGGATATTAAAACAGTCATTGATACGAAACACCGATTCGTTTTTTTAATATAAATCGAACGACATTTGAACTCGAGTGACAATAGAATAGGGAGTTCATTCGCAAGCGAATGGTAAATCTATGGTTTAAAAAAATATTTGACAGAGATATGAAATACGAAACGCCGCCATTCCAAGCTGTCATTTATTGACAGTTGAACCTCAAAATGGCGAAGTCGTCTTGAAAATATATTTTTTGTTTTTTGTTCAAACGTAGTTTAGTGTGTAATATTGATAGCGTATTATGCAGTGATCTAACGCGGAATTGTGCAGCTAATGAAGAATAGATTTAAAAAAGTGTTTCACCACTATTTTTGGTCATCACCCGGCAATCCCACCGGGTCACGGCCGCCTCTTAGCTTTCTATATAGTCCAGCTACCACTTTACAAAACGCAAGGCCTACTACCGAACAACGTCATGCTCTAAGGGCAAACTTATATGTTATTTTATTATACTTATTTTTTCTTCTTTCTTTATGTCATAGGCGGCAAACGAGCAGACGGATTGCCTGATGGTAAGCAATTACCGTCGCCCATGGGCACCCGCAACACCAGGGGAGTCACAAGCGCGTTGCCGGCCTTTAAGGGGGGTTGGAGCTCAGGGAACCTTACTCACCATCAGGAACACAACACTACATACCTGAAAGGTAGCAGTGCTATTATGGCTGTGGTCTTCTGTAAGGAGGAGGTACTTCCCCAGTTGGGCTGCCCCAGATTCAAGCGTGATGGTCATCGCTGTGCCCTACCTCTCATTGTTGGACGTAGTTTAAGGACATACCCGGGTCCAAACTTATTTGTTATTCTACTTGACAATGGCGAAATCATCGATTTATTTATTGATAGAAGCCATATTTTTTTAAAAGAAGAAGAAGAGGCTGTCATTAGTTTTGTTCGTTGACTTTTTAATGTATACAAGTAACACTAGTAATAATGCAGGTCATTTCCCTGCGGTTCCTGAACCTATCTTAAAACACTTATGGTATGTGTGTAGATAAAGTAGTGTATGCAACTATACACATAATTATTATTATTTTTTTTTTTTTTTTATGACATAGGCGGCAAACGAGCAATAATAAGCAATTACCGTCGCCCATAGGCACCCGCAACACCAGATGAGTCACAAGCGCGTTGCCGGCCTTTAAGGGGGGTTGGAGCTCTGGGAACCTTACTATCACCATCAGGAACACAGCACTACATACCTGAAAGGTAGCAAGTGCTATTATGGCTGTGGTCTTCTGTAAGGAGGAGGTACTTCCCCAGTTGGGCTGCCCCAGATTCAAGCGTGATGGTCATCGCTGTGTCCTACCTCTCATTGTTGGACGTAGTTTAAGGACATACCCGGGTCCAAAATTAAAATAAAGCATTAAAACACTCATTAGTGCTCTAATATGTTAAAATTAAGCATTAAAACACTCATGTCATATTGTACACTCTTGTTGTAATGCCCTTCAATATGCACAGTTATATAAACTACTATTTATTGTATTTTTCCTATAACACAACTTTAATATAGTACATCATATTTAAAAATCAAAGCAATCCGACACTAAAAAGTTTCAGTGATAGCTGGGTTAACTGAACTGTGTCATTTAATTAATCGCAGTAGGTATATTAAAAATGAATTAATACCATCTGACTGTGACAGTCTGCGCCATCTTATATTTTTCAGTTTAAAATGGCGCCTAGATATGACAGGCCTCCGCCTAGCGCGAAAATAGAAAGTCGCAAATTTCGAACGATCGTCTTTGTCATTATTAGTATGCCTTACTTAGCGTAAAAGAGAAAGATGCCCGAAATTTTTTAATTTTGTTTTTCGCGGTAGGACTTTTGTTATTTGTATGCCTCCCCTCCATTTTAAGATATACTAACAATAATTATGGATGTAACTTTGTGGATCCGAAATAAAGAAATATTTTATTTAATTTAATTATACCATTATTTTTGTTTTGTCTGTAGATGGCGGTGTGACCACAAAGTCTTTGAGAGCCGATAAAACGTTACAATTGCCAGGTAAATATTATTATAAGTCCCTACTGTACTGTTAAAAATACTCCAAGACATATATGTTTTATTTGTAGATAAACTAAAAGTAAACTTGTCAAACTAACACTGCAAATATACCAAAAAAGTATTACTGTTTTTAATACGCGTTGGCAGAAAGTCATCAAACCAACCAGCAAATGTAAACAATATTTTTTATGGCCAATGCTGGAATGAATATATGTGGATTGGCAATTAAAAGAGGACCTTGCCGGTCTAGGCCAGCAATGTGGTTTCCTCGCATAATGTATCAGCATTGCGGTACTTAAAGGAAATGCCTCAAGGGCCTTTTCGTAGATATATTTTGGACCCGGGTATGTCCTTAAACTACGTCCAACAATGAGAGGTAGGGCACAGCGTTGACCATCACGCTTGAATCTGGGGCAGCCCAACTGGGGAAGTACCTCCTTCTTACAGAAGACCACAGCCATAATAGCACTGCCACCTTTCAGGTATGTAGTGTTGTGTTCCTGATGGTGAGTACGGTTCCCAGAGCTCCAACCCCCCTTAAAGGCCGGCAACGCGCTTGTGACTCCCCTGGTGTTGCGAGTGCCCATGGGCGACGGTAATTGCTTAACACCAGGTAATCCGTCTGCTCGTTTGCCGCCTGTCATAAAAAATATATATATATATATAATAAATAATAATAAATATTTCGGGACAATCTTACACAAATCGACCTAGTCCTACGGTAAGCTCAGTAAGGCTTGTGTTGTAGGTACTAGACGAAGATATATATAATAGATAGATACATATAAATACTTAAATACATAAAAAACACTCATGACTCAGGAACAAATATATGCAATATGCTAGTTTAGTCTTTGTACAGTTATTGTAAAACTTAAGTATATTTTATAAATTATGTACAAACATAAGTCGGGTGGTACCGGCTGTGAACAGCACCACCCTATCTCCTCCCGCGGGTGTCGTAAGAGGCGAACCGATGGCTGCCCATCCAGCGTCCGTCAGTTGAAACCAAATCAACAGCTACTATGGTCGCCACTCTACTTGCCAAACGTGATTACTATGGAAACACCCCCAAGTTAATACCTGAGTCATATCTGGGAGATTTATTTAATTCCGCCATCTCCGTTCCACCACCGGACGCCCAGACAAGGAGCGGTTTCATCCTTCATCATCATCATCATGTCAGCCGAAAGACGTCCACTGCTGGACATAGGCCTCCCCCAGAACCACCCAAGAAGACCGATCCTGCGCCTTCCACATCCAGCGGTATCCCGCGACTCTAACTAGGTCGTCGGTCCATCTTGTGGGAGGCCTACCTACGCTGCGTCTTCCAGTTCGTGGTCGCCACTCCAGAACCTTTCCGCCCCACCGGCCATCGGTTCTGCGTGCAATGTGCCGTGCCCACTGCCACTTAAGTTTGGCGATTCGGAGGGCTATATCGGTGACTTTGGTTCTACTGCGGATAAAATCATTCGTTTCATCCTTACCTTGTGAATATTCCATTCATCGGTATGAAGCGATTCGCCTCTACTTTCCTAATGCGGACTGCTAGGGAATGGAATTCACTCCCTTCGTTTGTATTCCCGGAAAGATATAATTCGGGTATTTGAAAGGCAAAAATGAATAGACTGTTACTGAACCAGCGTGCTACACCATCGACCTCGGCGTCACTTACAATCAGGGTGTGACTGAGGTCAAACGCTGATCAGTCTTGTAAGGCCTATGTCCAGCAGTGGACGTCTTACGGCTGAAATAAGGATGAAGATAAATAAATAATAAATATTTCTGAACAATCTTACACAAATCAGCCTAGTCCTACGGTAAGCTCCGTAAGGCTTGTGTTGTAGGTACTAGACGACGATATATGTAATAGATAGATACATATAAATACCTAAATACATAGAAAATACCCATGACTCAAGAACAAATATCTGTGCTCATCACAAATAAATGCCCTGACTGGGAATCGAACCCAGGTCCATCGGCTTTATAGGCAGGGTCACTACCCACTAGACTGGTCGTCAAAGAGAAAAAGAAGATGAAAATATAAATTTAATTCTTCTGTATTTTTCAGTTCCATGGATCATCTTCCCGGCCACAGCGACAGTCGTCATCCTTTTATTATTGGTGTTAGTCAAATACATCCTGAGATATAGGAGCACAGGTACGTATAGGTTTACGTTTTGGACCCGGGTATGTCCTTAAATTACGTCCAACAATGAGAGGTAGGGCACAGCGATGACCATCACGCTTGAATCTGGGGCAGCCCAACTGGGGAAGTACCTCCTCCTTACAGAAGACCACAGCCATAATAGCACTGCTACCTTTCAGGTATGTAGTGTTGTGTTCCTGATGGTGAGTAAGGTTCCCAGAGCTCCAACACCATTTAAAGGCCGGCAACGCGCTTGTGACTCCCCTGGTGTTACGGGTGCCCATGGGCGACGGTAATTGCTTACCATCAGGTAATCCGTCTGCTCGTTTGCCACCTTATGTCATAAAAAAAAAAATAGGTGGCAGCACTATAAGACAAAAGCGACACCATGCGGATTCCAAAGAAACTTTTTTAAGGATGCGCCAAATAAATTACAGGAGAATTTCGTTTGTTAGATTCCTTTGTTGTATAGTTATTCCTTAATCTTATCCTATGTGTGTCATAAGCAGACATCGGATATTCGGATCGATATTTGCCTAAACTTTAGCGTGAGTGGTATGGAGACGGACTCAGTTTTATTTTCGTAATAATATTCCCGGGATGTATTACAGAACCCTTGAATCTACAATACTATACGACATACCAGTTGTGTAAAATAAGCATAGAGAAACGCTTACACTAATTAGCTAATTCACACTGCGGCCACACTACATACAATGTTCTTGTAAGATCTATATACCAACTTATTTCCTTACAAAAATAGTCAAAAATACCCATTTACTAATAATATTACTAAATGTATGCCTTCTTATGTAATTTTGTGCCATCCCGGAGTCCCGGAGGATATTTATTAAACAACAATAATATTACTTTGCTATTCCGCTGTTTAATAACGTGCTAGTCAATCAGTGCCAACCCGTTATATTTACTTGCGTATTTTTTCATGCATTAATGTTCCCTCCCTCCCACCGCAAAATTAAATACTAGGAGGATATATGTATCAATAAAATATCAAAAATATATATTTCAGGAAAACAACTAGATGACGCACAACACGTGTTACGACTTGCAATGGAGAGACAAAATGAGATAGCCTGCATAGCGATGAGACAGCCTATGCCGCCGCCACCAGAACTAGTCTATGACTGTAAGTTGTAATCTTGTTCTAATGCCCGGAATACACGAGGCTAGTACAGTAAGCTAGTTACTATACTGGCTTGAAAAACTAGCCTCGTGTATTCCGGGCATGAGGGTATTCATAAAACGTCAGATTTTGTCTCTTTCTAACAAACATATATTATAAAAAGACTGACTGTGACAGGCGATTTCAAGGACATGAAATTAATTCTTTTTTGTAAGTTTTATGAAAAAAAAAACATAGCCTCTCAGTAGCGGCGCGTCCATTTTTTTCTTACGCAAGACGGAACCAATATGGCTTTGCCTTTCTTCATGAACCAAAGGAAAACTGTTCAACTGCGGAAAAGTTAGTTAAGCCGGCAGGAATCGGCTTGTATGGACGCACCGCCGCTGTAGCCTCTTTACATTACGAATATTTAAAATAATTAGTGAAAAACGATCTAACAAAACTTTCTGGCATTTAAAAAAATATCAAATCAAATCAATCAAAATAAAAAAATATTTATTTTCAAAACACATTATTTATGAATTTATGAATCGCTGTGCCCTACCTCTCATTGTTGTACGTAGTTTAAGGACATACCCGGGTCCGCGTCCGAGTCAGCTTTGTGGGATCTATATAGAAGTAGAAACTCCACGATTAATCTTTGGAAACTATATTATTTAACTTTTAAAATATTAATTCTTCTTCTTCTTCTTTTAAAAAAATATGGCTTCCATCAATAAATCAATCGATGATTTCGCCAATGTCAAGTAGAATAACAAATAAGTATAATAACATATAAGTTTGCCCTTAGAGCATGACGTTGTTCGGTAGTAGGCCTTGCGTTTTGTAAAGTGGTAGCTAGACTTTACAGAAAGCTAAGAGGCGGCCGTGACCCCGGGATTGCCTGGTGATGACCAAAATAGTGGTGAAACACGTTTTTAAATCTATTCTTCATTAGCTGCACAATTCTGCGTTAGATCACTGCATAATACGCTATCAATATTACACACTGAACTACGTTTGAACGAAAAACAAAAAATATATTTTCAAGACGACTTCGCCATTTTGAGGTTCAACCGTCAATCCACATCAAAATTATTTCAAAGACATAAAAGTGACATTTTGACAATTGACATTATAAAAACTAATCTACGTACATATTAAAGGCTGGCATGAGGTTTTATTCTGGTAGAGCGAGGCCACCACAGCTTTAATTCTTATATGTATAATATTTTATTTGTTAATAAATTACTAATGTTAGAATTTTTATTATTAATCCTTTTAGAGTACTGTTAAGTAATTTTACGTCACACTGGGCGGTAAGGGAGATTTACCACCCTAGGGCGCGATGGAAAATCTCAGTTTACACCCGATGAAGACGTAAAACTATGTACGCACCATGGGCGGTAAGAAAGAAGGCCTAAGATCGCTTGTTTATGGCCCTCACATACCTGCGATCTTAGCCATTCTTTGTTTTACCGCCCTGGGTACGTAATATACTATTTTTATGTGTAGGTGTGTACCATCACGGCGCCGGTCTACTTCGACCAGTGCGGAAAGGGGAGCAGCGTGACCAACTGGTAACTTGCGACTGAGCGACGACTCACCGGCGACTGGTCGACAACTCACCTGCGACTGGTCGACGATTGACCTGCCGACCGTCAACTGATACGACTGACAAAGAGATGGGGTCAAAAACACAATTTTGGTCCCGTCTTTCCTATGGATCACCAGAGCCCGGAAAATCCATAGCAAAACAAAAGACTGTCGCAATGAAACTAGTGTTAGAAACATTTTTTTATCTATATCGAGTTTATCGATGTCTTATGGAATACAAATTTTCTGAAGTATCTATTATTTTCAATGAGGTTGATTACCTTTTTGTCACCCGACTACGGCCAAGTCAAAAAGGAAGGATTATTATTTATTATTTAACATGAAATATAAGTAACGTTGATAATATAAGTTACGTTGCGTTTTAGATGAAATGAAATAACACATATAAAACAAACCCTTAACTTACCACTTCCTCTTTTGCGTTTGGCGTAAATGATTAAAAAATAATGTACCTAAACATATCGGTATGACTTTCTTTAGACAAAACTTACTCGATATCGATAAAAAAACATTTTTATCACTAGTTTGATTACGACAGTCTTTTGTTTTGCTATGGATTTTCCGGGCTCTGGACATCACCAAAGGGATTCAAAATAAAGGGCTCAAATTGTTTGGTTGGATTCCGATCTAGAAACATTTTGTTCTCTTGTTTTTGACTCTCCTGTGGCTAATAATGAACAGTTTGTGTTCATATGAGATATGTTTTCACCACATTAGCTCGGAAAACACGGTTTAATTCTTTAAAAGCAGATAGCTAACTGCATTTTGTTCACAAACGAGCAAAGTTAATTTAATATTAACCTTTTGAACGTTTTTCCTCTCGCGTCAAAATTTCACGTGTACGCCATGGTATGACTTGTGAAGAACAAATATAAACCTTATCTGTCAGCTAGACAATTGCTTTGACAGCGTTCGCCATAGCCACTTTAGTGGTCGGTGGCGTGGCAGGCACGACATCACGCGACCACTTTAGTGGTGCTTGGCGTGCAAAAGGTTAATGTGAACATATTCTTTGGCGTTAGCTGGTTGGTTGTAATTTTATATCATTGAATAATACATGATTGGTACCAGTAATTTGGAGTTGTAATGTTTTAGATTTATTATTTTCCTTGAACGATACACCCTCAACGCGAGCGGTGTGCCCTCACTCGGCTTGGAAATGGGTACCAGAGCTTACCCGAAATATGTCGCCTAGGGCGATTTAATTACACGTGAGTTGATCCGTTTGTAACTAAGTAGAAGTACCTATTTTGACTTTTATGACCGGCAAGCAACTCAGCGGGACTTATTTTTTCAAAAGAGTGGATATACTTTCTTCTATAAAAAAACATATTAAAAAATTACAGGAATTAAATATCATAAAAAAATATAGATAAAATTACTTACAAATCCAAATATGACTGCTTAAAATGAAATTAACATGACGTTTGATAGGTACGCTTTCTTATCTGAACTGTGTCCTTTACTCTAATTTCCAAATTACAATAATTAATCATCAATAGACTTAAATACCTACATATCGATAATTTTTTTATTATGCAGAAACATCTGCTAGCGAATATTTTCGATATTTAAATCGAAAGAAAAATAGAAAAATTTTTTTGACTCGCAGCGGGACTCGAACCCACAACCACTGGATCACTAGCCCAGTGCACTACCAATTGTGCTACACGATTACCGCTTAGACTTGTCAAATTTTTCTATCTATCCCTCGTCGTAAACGTCATCATGGGTGACGTGTAAACACATCTACCGCCAGCGTATTAAACGCTTACACATCGACCCGGATTTGGACCCGGGTATGTCCTTAAACTACGTCCAACAATGAGAGGTAGGGCACAGCGAAGTACCATCACGCTTGAGTCCGGAGAAGCCCAACTGGGGAAGTACCTCCTCCTTACAGAATACCACAGCCATAATAGCACTGCTACCTTTCAGGTATGTAGTATTATGTTCCTGATGGTGAGTAAGGTTCCCAGAGCTCCAACCCCCTTAATGGTGGGCAACGCGCTTGTGACTCCCCTGGTGTTACGTATGCCCATGGGCGACGGTAATGGCTTACCATCAGGCAATCCGTCTGCTCGTTTGCCACCTTTTGTCATAAAAAATGTCTTTTAAATAGTTATTTTGATTTTAAAGTCACAAAATTATAAAATACATATGCTTATTACAAAACCTTAGATATGTATAAGGGCTCCTGGTGTCTTGATCTATATAATATACTATTTAAAACAAGCACCGAAAAAAGTGTACACTAAGGGTCTATTTCACAAATACAGCTATTATTGTACAGTCAGCAGCAAAAGTTGCTAAGCGTTTGAAGTGTTCAAAATGAGACACGCGCGCTTATTCTCTTGACAATAGAGACGTGTTGACCTCATATTGAACACCTCAAATGCTTAGCTACTTTTGCTGCTGACTGTACTATGCCTCGAAAGTTTAAAAGCAAATCATTCATAATTTAGTAATCAAGAATTATATTTTTATTTAAGGTGTTATATCTTATTGCGGCATAATATATGGTAATGAAAAAATACTACTTGACCTAAATATAAATGGTCCTATTTATTTATTAGTCAATATAAAATAAAAGTAATTGAAATAAGAGTTATGCACATAAAGTAGATGTTATCAAGGATAGATATTTATCCTATCTATGTTAAAATAAGTAGGCATAAGCATATATTTTAATAATTTACATATGTTAGGTGAAAAACTTAACTGAAGGACCATGTCTATGTAGTTGTGCAGATGATTCATATGGAACTTACGTTAGAATTTGAATATAGAATGCCGACATGCGTGTACACACGTTACCACTACATAGGCCAAGTGCTTTAGCTAAGTTATTCACCTAAACCACTTTCATCCATACACTTAATTAACCCTTTACTGTATGACGTAGAAAAGAAATGTTTGAATTTGATCTTTACCGCTCTTTCAATAGAGTTGAAAACTATAACTGTTATAAATGGTTACGTACACCGTAAAAGGTTAAATATGTAATCCTTTAGGTATGTACCTCACGCTTATGTTTACTATAATTGCTGCTCACTGAGAATCGCTTGGAACACATCTTGCACGCGTATGGTTTTTCACCAGTGTGTGTTCGCATATGACAGGTCAAAGTCGACTTATGCCTGAAAGACTTTTTACATATTTGACAACGGAACGGCTTTTCACCTGAATGTATAAGTTTATGTCTGCTCAGATGTGATTTGATTCTAAAATTATCTCCACATACTTCACAGATATGAGGTTTTTGATTTTCAGTCTGAGAATGCATTTTTAAGTGATACACAAGATTTTCCTTATATCCAAATTCTTTTTTACATATTTCGCATTTATATGGCCTCTCTCCTGTGTGAGTCAATTTGTGTTTGACTAAATTATCTTTACGAATAAACTGTTTCTTACATAAATTACACTTAAAACGTTTTTCCTTTAAATGAATTAGTTTATGTTTCTTTAAATTATTTGCAGCACTAAATTTTCTGTTACATATTTCGCAATGCAATGGTTTCTCTCCAGTGTGAGATCTTTTATGAGACAGTAGAAGCGATTTGCATGTAAACTGCTTAGAACAAGCGTTACATGAGTGAGGTTTTAATCGTTGTCCATAATGTTCTTTTATGTGAAGAACTAAGGCACTTTTGTGTTTGTAACATCGACCACAAATTTCACAGATAAACCTTTTCCCATCCCTCTCATCAGTGTGTGTAAGCATATGTAAGCCCAAAGTATATACAGTTGCAAATTCCTTATTGCAAATTCGACAAATTGTTTCACCTAAATGTCTCCTAATATGTTTAATTAGTGCTGGTTTTGATGAAAATTGTTCTTTACAATTATTGCATGTTTTACTTTTATCGACAACGTGTAGTAATGTATGTCTCCTTAACTTAATATTGTCTGAAAATATTAAATGGCATTCTTTACACCTGTAAGGCAAGTGTTGTTTTATGTGTTGGACAAATAATCTTTTTACAGAGAGTACTTTGCTGCATGTATTGCAGGTGTATGTCTTTTTTTTAACTGCAGAGGATTTTTTTACCAAGTTTCTTCGCAATTTATTGTCATCTTTAGCATTAGAATGCTTGTGTTTAGTGATATTTGATTCATAGTCATATTTACTTGACTTATCTTCACAGAGTGGCATACGCTCGAGTCGGACATAGCAGTCTTGGAGTTTAGGGAATCTGCTACTAGACGCTAAACCTAGCTGGATGCAATCAATATCCTGATGCAATTTGAAATCTGAAAAAAAATAATAATAATAAGGGTCAGATTCAGAAGGCGGTAATCCTGGACACGGCGCGCATAGTTCGACGGTTCCTCTCTCTGCAGCCATAACCACCGGCAGTCTGGGCCCTGCCCCGTTGCCGGCGGCACTCTAGGTTAGGTTTTTTATAATGTTTTTATTGTTTTGATATGTTTTAGATGTATTTTTATATTTTACTTTTATAAAAATATTGTAAAAAAACCTAATCTAAGAAAGAAGATAAATAAAGAGATAATAATAATAATTATAAATAAATATTATGGGGCATTCTTACACAAATTGACTTGAGTCTTACAGTAAGCTCAAGAGCTTGTGTTATGGGTAGTCGCCAACAATATATTTAATTTATTAATTTATTCATTTAATCTTTATAGCACAAAAGAAAATCTTACAGTACAAAAGGCGAACTTAATGCCATAACGCATTCTCTACCAGTCAACATTTAGACAAAGCAGATATAAAAATACTTAAATACATAGAAAATACCCATGACTTAGGAACAAATATCTGTGCTCATCACAGAAATAGATGCTCTTACTGTGTAATTATAATTCTACTAAAATAAAAACAATTTTATATAGTGGTAATGCAATAAAACTACGCATTTTTATCTAATTAAACTAAATTATTTTGTACACATCCTCTGCTCCTGCTGGCCACTAATGCATAAATGCATCCACCTAGGCAGACAAGTACTGAAACCTTATGAGGTACACAACATTACAGCCCAAAGAATCTGGAGCTTTCTGGACTCAACGGGAATCAGTAATGAGTTATAAAAAGGGCTGCCACAATAGATCATAACTGGTCGATGCGGCGCAAATAATAGCCCAAAACAGCAAATAATAAATAATAAGAAAATTATTTTGTATAAAATGGAAGGTCTCTGCGTAGAGCATCAAGTAGGTCTGAGGGTCTGACAAGATAGGTACATCGACTCCTTGAATGCTGGTACACAAATCATATACAGAGGTATATAATCATATATGATGACCGGTCTGGCCCGCTAGGCCAGTAGTGATCCTGCCTATTCCCAGTCAGGGCTTTTATTTGTGTGATGAGCATAGATATTTGTTTCTGAGTCATGGGTGTTTTCAATGTATTTAAGTATTTATATGTATCTATCTATTATATATATTATATCGTCATCTAGTATAACAACACAAGCCTTACTGAGCTTACCGAAGGACTAGGTCGATTTGTGTCATATGTCCCGAAATATTTATTTATTTTATTTATATCCACCAGAAATGATGATGAATCATGTACATGTAGTTTACTAGTAAATTAACTTCCTAAGGCCCAATGCAAAATTCAGTACATAGTCATTGCGAACCATGGTACTAGCAATAGTAATAATGTTTTACACTCATTCAGGCCTTAGAATACTTTTATTTAAATGTTATTCTACTTGTATAGTACTTGTTAGTCTACTTGTATGGCTGTGGTCTTCTGTAAGGAGGAGCAAGATTCAAGATTCAAGCGTGATGGTACTTTGCTGCGCCCTACCTCTCATTGTTGTACGTAGTTTAAAGACATATCCGGGTCCAAAATATATGTTAAAAATTGAATATATGCTAAATACAATATTTTAAAATTATTAGATTGTTAAACTTACTTCCAGTTTCATCAATGCTGTCTGATAGCTGTAGCTCTGGTACAAACACAAGTTCATCCTTCACCTGATGATGATAATGCTCAACTTGGGCTGCCGTGTCGTCTGCTTCCGACTCCTGCTTAAAGTCCATAAGTATCTCGGCATCCCAATCAGATTTTCTCTTTTCATCTAGTTCCTCTTTCTCCATACATTCTTCCAGCGACATGTTGACTTAAAGTACGTGGAACACAAACGGAAGAGGCAATCTCTCTAATTCCTTCAAAATCAGAGAGGGCACGAGGGGAGTAGTAACATACTGCTATCACACTCACAGCGTAATAATAAACTTCTCTGTTTGTTCAGTTCTTATTTAAGTACTTAAACTTTACAACACTCGAAATCGTACCACTTTAACCACTTAAGTAAACTTCGCAGCACTTGACTATTCAACTTCACACTTAACGAATGTTAATAGCGGAAAAGATAAAAAAACTTTTCTTTCTTTAAGCGAAAACTTCTCTTCGTTCTTTAATCGTAAAATTATGATTTTCAATGCCAAAACTTTGTATAATAAAATAAACAGTGTTTATGCAGTGTTATTGTAAAAGTATTTTAAAATTAACGGCAACGTATTGACTATTGAGTTTTGATTTGATTTGACGTAGGCGTGAGCTCTGCTGTCATTGAAGGTGGCCATCAAAACGCAACCCAACAATGCTCGACCGGAATGAAGAGTACATCAATTGGCGACCATGGTGCACTCGGGTTACTTACCAATAGGGATATTGACACATATTACATTTTGAAACAAAATTAAGTGAAATTGGTTCACAATGACGAATATAATCAATTAAAAATTATATTGAATATAAAGGTTATTCGAAAATGGAGGTGTTGCAAAAACGTTAAGAAGCTTACATTCATACGCATATAGTAAATATCCACATATAAGTAATACAAATAGACATACATACAGCAACAAACAAATAAATATATATAAAAATAAACCCGACAATTTTTTTTTTTTTTTACTATACCAGGTGCAGCCTGTACCAGGAGCAAAAATTTTACGAATTGCTTCTACACCACGAACGTAACAACATTTGTTCTACAACTTATAAGTTATTATTTGTGAACTTTTCGAACAAACTAAATAGTATTTTCAATGAACAGCATCCAATACAGATAAGACGTTTACTGTCAGCCTACACACTTCATAGTTTTCGCAATACATTGCTTGCCTAGAAACTCTTTTTTTATTAGTATTTATTAAGCTATAAGTTATTTTCAGTTATTTTAAAGTCTTAGAACAAATGTTGCTACGTTTGTAGTGTAGAAAACGATGCGTAAAGTTAATGAGTGTGTTGTAATAAACTGTAGTAAATATTACAGGCCACACCCGGTATAACATTTATTTTATTCTTATAAAGACTTGAAGTATTTATTCGCATTATCAGTCCGTACAAACGCGTTACGGGGCAGCAATCAGACGCCACGTTTCTTAGGCGGCAACAATGCTCAACCCATCAATCCGCGTACAAAAAAGTGGTCGTCAATTGATGGATCGTCATTTGTTGGGTTGCGTATTACCCGGACTGTAGTTTGAAGTTTGAAGTGGTTTGAAGTTGCTTTGTTTTGTTCAATGGTTTTGTTGCAAATTCTTGGAAGTCATTTTTTAAATTTTATAGAACTATCTATTCAAATTGTATAAATTAAATTTATCAGGCTTTAGTAGGTGTAATACGTTAATTAAGTTTATAAATTTAAATGTGCCAGGTAATAAGGCTTCGTTTCTATCGGTATGGATGGAAAATGAGTAAGTACGTAATCAGCTTATCACTAAATTAGTAATCTGGTACACACCACGGAACTGCCGATGATGGAATTTGAGAACCACAGAGTACAGTCAGCGTCATATAGTTAATTGTAGTCAGTGTATGGCGAAATATATACAGATCTTTGTTCATAAAGCAGTAAGGATGAGTATCGATATATTTGGCCATACTGACTGCAACTAACTATATGACGCTGACTGTACAACAAGGGAACCATTATTTTTTTTTGCATTTCTACTGTATGACTTCTTTACCAGGCCAAAAAAAGCCTGAAAACAATATTACCTATATTTAAAAAAAAAAGATAAAGATAAAAGATCTTTATTTTTCAATTTAGGCACATAACATGCACTTATGAACGTCAAAAAAAAAAAAAAAATCTACACCGGTTCAAACCCTACACCTCTGACCCGTGAAGATACCGGCAAGAAACTACGGCGGGACTTATTTTTTCAAAACAGTGATACATCAAATCTTAAAGTAGGTACTTACATAATTATGCGTAGTCCGATAAGAAAACATATCAAACAGTTTATTACAAGATAAGAAAATATTAAAATATAAAAGTAAAAATAATAATGTATAAATAAATTCGACTCCACAAAATAGACATACTTTAATATGCTTTCTTATCTGAACTGTGTCATTTACATTATCTGGCAGTACATACAATTGTTGAATTAATTGCTAGGCGGTTTTGTTAGTTTCTGGTTTGGGCCATGCATGTTTGTCTGTCAAATAATCCTCTACTCTGTAATAGCCCTTAGACATCAAAGACTTTTTTAAGTAATTCTTAAGTATTGGGAAGGGTAATTTTAAGGCATCATCAGGTAACTTGTTATATAAATGAATACATTGCCCAAAAAATGATTTATACACTTTACGCACACGACACTTTCTAATAGCAAGCTTATTCTTATTTCTAGTGTTATAGGTATGGATGTCACAATTTTTGGTAAACAACTGAAGGTTTTTAATAACGTACATAATATTTTCATATATATATTGACAAGCTACAGTTAATATATTAATTTTTTTTTAAAGTTTTCTAACAGATGCACCTGCTCTTAAGTTATACATAAAACGAATGGCTCTTTTTTGTAATACAAATATAGTCTGTATGTCAGCTGCTTTGCCCCAAACCAGAATACCATATGACATTACACTATGGAAATAACTATGATAAACTAATCGAGCTGTCTCAATATTCGACAGTTGCCTAATTCTCCTAACGGCGAAAGCGGCCGAACTTAATCTATGTGCGAGTTTTGTTATATGAGGACTCCACTGTAGACTTTTGTCCAATGTTAAACCAAGGAACAATGTTTTATCTACTATCTCTAAGCATTCATTATTTAAAAGTATTCTAGTATCCACCGGTGTAACATTCGGCAAAGCAAATCTAACACATTTTGTTTTCTTAGCATTAAGCAACAGATTGTTAGTAGTAAACCAGTTGAGAACATCAGCTAGTGTGTTATTAATTACATTAAAATCTGTAGATTGCCGGTCAACCTTGAAAATTAATGATGTATCATCGGCAAATAAAACTATATCACAACGGTTTTCTACTATACAAGGTAAATCATTTATATAAACCAAAAACAGGAACGGGCCTAATATAGAACCCTGTGGTACTCCTAATTTTACTAAGGCTCCTCTAGACTGGGTGTTATTTACAACGACTGTTTGGTTTCTATTGCTAAGATATGAGGACATGAGGTTTAAGGCATTTTCTGATAGGCCATAATGTTCTAGTTTCAGAATGAGAGTTCCATGATCTACACAATCAAAAGCTTTAGAAAGATCACAAAATATTCCAATGGCATCACAAGAATTTTCCCAAATACTGTAAATGTGTTGAATAAGCACCGAAGCAGCATCGGTTGTGGAACGTCCCTTTGTAAAACCGAACTGATTACTTGTAAGTAATCTTTGTCTATATATACACCTCAATCCAATCTATGCATTTATTAAATAAATATTTCGGACATTCTTACACAAATCGACCTAGTCGTCCTATCGACGATATATATAATAAATAGATACATATAAATACTTAAATACATAGAAAACACCCATGACTCAGGAACAAATATCTCGTCGCCGTAGAGCGAAAAGTCACCAAATCACAAAATGGCCAAAATTGACTTATATATGTCATCAAAATCGCATTTTTTTTCTTCAAATTTCAGTCTTATTGCCGTAGCAATAGCGTTCATAGTTTCAATTTTAAAAAGTTAAAGAACTAACTAAAAACCCACTTCGGTTTCAATATTTTAGTCAAAAAATACCTAATTCCGTTATACATTTTCGAACTTCTTGTAACTTTTTTATGAGCGTACCTAAGTCATTTTAGTTATTTTTTCCCTAAGTGTTACTAAACTGTTTAACCACGAAGCATCTCATTCAAAAAGTCACTTAATTTACTTAGTTATTTTTTGAATACCTGGTATGTCAAAAGTGTGAAAGCGAAAATTAACTAACTTTATTTAGTTATTTTTTATTCATAGTTGTAAGGCAATATACATCATTTAACCAAAGGGATAATTAATTAAACAGATTTAATGAGTTTTACCCTACATTAAAAATGTACAATACAATAACTAATCATATTTAATTAATTTTACAATAGTGACGGTACTGTACGCCGACGTGATTTGAATGAATTTTGCCCGCAAGTTAGTGAATTTTCGCCCAGTGCCGCTGGCCACCGTGCCGATGCCGACCGCTGCGTCTCCCTCCGCCGCGTTGACCTGCCAGTCGTTGCGCATGGGCCGACAGTGATACATAAGTGTATTTACTATTTGCTACATAATAATTGCGTGTACCGAGATTAAGTTTGAAACGCACCAAGGTAATTTTGGATTTGGTAAAAGAGAAAGATGATTTGGATAACGAGGTAAGTGTTTTTGGTATCAGGTTGTTATTTAATTGTATTTTTTTTAATCAATAACTTTTTTATATAAAATCAAATACTATTTTATAGGTTCCAGATTAGAAGTACTTATATGGGGCAAGCCAAAAGAAACAGGATTATCTGTAACGATACAAGTAAAATTTTGTTATATCGGTGTGATGACTAAAGCTTGTGGGTGTTTTTTTTATTTACTCAAATATAACAATCAGTTCGCCTCGTTAAGTCCTCGTTCTAACGTGACCATCCCTTAAACGTTACTAATCCAACTTGACCCCAAACTGGTTTAGTAACTAATAAGTTGCATCTATTTCAGAATTATTTAAGCAACAAAGACATTGGAGATTGAGGAATTATTTCTATTTTCTCTTGTTCGTTGACAATGGACAACCGTGCGCCTCCAGGTGGTGCGAGGTCGTCCTGGCTTCCTTTTTCCGGGTGCATTCCACCCCAGACCCTGCTTGGATAGGTGGTTCGCTGGTCTACGCAAAATATGACCTATCCACCACCATTTCCTGCTCAGGATCTCCTTCGCTATTGGGGTCTGGTCGGTCAACTCCCATAGTCTGGCGTTTGAGATGGTACACTTCCAGAAGACACCTTGTATTCGCCGCAAGCACTTGTTGACGAACACTTGTAGCCTACTAGTGGTATCTGATTTCACTAGCCATGTCTCGCACCCATACAAGATGACCGACTTGACGTTAGAGTTGAACACCCTTATTTTTGTGCGGCGCGTGATGACTGAAGATGACCAAACGGGCTTCAGCTGCGCATATGCGGCAAGAGTTTTTTTGATGCGCGCCTTAATATCCGCTTCTGCTCCTCCCTGAGGATCCATAATGCTACCCAGGTATGTGATCTTATTCTGCTCGACTGGTTCTCCATTCACTAGTATTGGTTGGTTATTACAGTCACAGCAGTCCGCATTAGGAAGGCAGAAGCGAATCGCTTCGTGCGAATGAATGGCATATTCACAACATAAGGATGAAACCGCTCCGGTGGGGGAACGGAGATAGCGGAACCAAATCGTGTAATTTCTGTGCACACTCTCCAAAATATATCCTGTAAGACACAGACAAATTAGCAACCTTACGATGGTGCTCAAGGCTCAATCACCTTACACTCAGTAATTCAGTATCGCCAATGAGTCTGCGAGCTGGGTGCTCTAACGAATCCAAAGCGGCCAGCTGATACTTGGCAGACCCATCTCAAAAGTGGTAACAGTACTCCATACACGATCAAACCTGCGCTTGATAAAGTGTTAGGAGCTATCCCAGCGTGAAGTATTGCTTCACCTAGTGTTAGACCCCAAGTTTTTTAGCAGCGGATTTCGCTTTGGCCTCAATAGTCGCACCGAAGTTAGCTTAGTGGTAAGTTTAAGCCCAAGTAGCTTAAGACGATGAGAGAGCTTGGTCCGTAATCCTTAAGGATACATTTCGGAAAGCAGGAGTAAATTTAAAAAGGCTCCTTTTGGCGGAGTATAAACACGCCTATGTTTTGGAGGCGTTAAACCTAACCAAATGGGCTTCGCCCCACTCGTCAACGGCCTTCCAGGTTAAGTTCGTTCACTCAACCAAAGCTTCCCTAAAGAACTCGGTCTTTCCACTGGTAGTTTGGGCCTCAGAAACATATCTCTCAGTCACCGTGCTGTCGTCCGCATACCCAAAAATACCGGGCTTCAGCAAATCATTTATATGCAGCAAAAAGAGGGTGGCAGAAAGAATCGAACCCTGAGGCACCCTGTACCCTTACCATGAGTTGTGACATTGACGTTTTCGATAACTATCTGTGCATCTCGCTTGTACTATTTCAGTGCGAACGAGATGCACAGATAGTAAACTCGATACTCGTTACCGAAAACGCCAATGTCACAACTCATGGTAAGGGTACTGGCATTAATTGCCATGCGATCTGATGTGCAACAATCCACTACGACCATAATAGTTCGCTGCCTCAGGGAATCAGAAATACCAGAGCACAAACCAGTGGAGAGAGTATATGTGAGACGAAAAAAAAGATCTCTTCAATTTATGCAAAAGATCTCTTAAAGCAGTAATTCCTCGAGAGAGTTATTGACAGATTGTGTGAACCTGATGTCACAGAAACGGACGAAGAGGTCGAAGAGTGACTGTGATGCGTAAAGACCGCTATATTTTACTAAGATCATGTTTTGAATACCTGAAGTTTTTTTGTGTTTAAGTTCCTTGTAATTTGATTTGTAGGTCAACTTGATTTGATTTGTAGTCCATATTAATTTGATTTGCAATTCATTTAGTTTTAATAAAGTGTTCGCAGAAAATGACGTGTTTTACTTCGATCCTTAAATATTAACAAGAATTCAAAAAATATATATAGTAAGTAGTTTTTAACTAACACGTATTTTCACTGTATCGTAGCAGTCATAATGCAACTAACTTTACTTAGTTAAATGTAGATGCACTAGAATGTGGGCAAAAAATCATTAACTTCGTTCAAAAAATCACTAAGTGATAATTAAGATTTAATATTTAAGGGCAAAAATTAATTATCGCCTATAACTCCTAAATCGTTAGTGTGAATAGTATAAATCTATTTTTAGCCCAAAGAATAGCAGTTTCTAATGAATAAATACATACAAAACCATAATTTCATCTTCAGATAATTTCAGTAAAAAATAATTAATTTTTTTTTTCTTTAAACCCTCATAACTCAAAATGACCAATTAACGATTTAGTGACTTTTCGCTCTACGGCGACGATCTGTGCTCATCACACAAATAAATGCCTTCGGCTTCATAGGCAGGGTCACTACCCACTAGCCGGTTTATTATCTATGTAAATCTTTGGTTTTTGACTTAACATAAATCACAAAAAAAAAAACATGACTTGTTAATATTTGGCATGCTGGCCCAAAATAGTAGAGGTGGTGGAGGCCAACTGGTTATAGGAGGCCTAAGGTCGAGAGAGGTGGAAATCTCAAAGTCCTATGGTGTGTTTAAATGTGCCAGGTAATAAGGCTTCGTTTCTATCGGTATGGATGGAAAATGAGTAAGTACGTAATCAGCTTATCACTAAATTAGTAATCTGGTACACACCACGGAACTGCCGATGATGGAATTTGAGAACCACAGAGTACAGTCAGCGTCATATAGTTAATTGTAGTCAGTGTATGGCGAAATATATACAGATCTTTGTTCATAAAGCAGTAAGGATGAGTATCGATATATTTGGCCATACTGACTGCAACTAACTATATGACGCTGACTGTACAACAAGGGAACCATTATTTTTTTTTGCATTTCTACTGTATGACTTCTTTACCAGGCCAAAAAAAGCCTGAAAACAATATTACCTATATTTAAAAAAAAAAGATAAAGATAAAAGATCTTTATTTTTCAATTTAGGCACATTACATGCACTTGTAACAAAAAAAATCTACACCGGTTCAAACCCTACACCTCTGACCCGTGAAGATACCGGCAAGAAACTACGGCGGGACTTATTTTTTCAAAACAGTGATACATCAAATCTTAAAGTAGGTACTTACATAATTATGCGTAGTCCGATAAGAAAACATATCAAACAGTTTATTACAAGATAAGAAAATATTAAAATATAAAAGTAAAAATAATAATGTATAAATAAATTCGACTCCACAAAATAGACATACTTTAATATGCTTTCTTATCTGAACTGTGTCATTTACATTATCTGGCAGTACATACAATTGTTGAATTAATTGCTAGGCGGTTTTGTTAGTTTCTGGTTTGGGCCATGCATGTTTGTCTGTCAAATAATCCTCTACTCTGTAATAGCCCTTAGACATCAAAGACTTTTTTAAGTAATTCTTAAGTATTGGGAAGGGTAATTTTAAGGCATCATCAGGTAACTTGTTATATAAATGAATACATTGCCCAAAAATGATTTATACACTTTACGCACACGACACTTTCTAATAGCAAGCTTATTCTTATTTCTAGTGTTATAGGTATGGATGTCACAATTTTTGGTAAACAACTGAAGGTTTTAATAACGTACATAATATTTTCATATATATATTGACAAGCTACAGTTAATATATTAATTTCTTTAAAAGTTTTCTAACAGATGCACCTGCTCTTAAGTTATACATAAAACGAATGGCTCTTTTTGTAATACAAATATAGTCTGTATGTCAGCTGCTTTGCCCCAAACCAGAATACCATATGACATTACACTATGGAAATAACTATGATAAACTAATCGAGCTGTCTCAATATTCGACAGTTGCCTAATTCTCCTAACGGCGAAAGCGGCCGAACTTAATCTATGTGCGAGTTTTGTTATATGAGGACTCCACTGTAGACTTTTGTCCAATGTTAAACCAAGGAACAATGTTTTATCTACTATCTCTAAGCATTCATTATTTAAAAGTATTCTAGTATCCACCGGTGTAACATTCGGCAAAGCAAATCTAACACATTTTGTTTTCTTAGCATTAAGCAACAGATTGTTAGTAGTAAACCAGTTGAGAACATCAGCTAGTGTGTTATTAATTACATTAAAATCTGTAGATTGCCGGTCAACCTTGAAAATTAATGATGTATCATCGGCAAATAAAACTATATCACAACGGTTTTCTACTATACAAGGTAAATCATTTATATAAACCAAAAACAGGAACGGGCCTAATATAGAACCCTGTGGTACTCCTAATTTTACTAAGGCTCCTCTAGACTGGGTGTTATTTACAACGACTGTTTGGTTTCTATTGCTAAGATATGAGGACATGAGGTTTAAGGCATTTTCTGATAGGCCATAATGTTCTAGTTTCAGAATGAGAGTTCCATGATCTACACAATCAAAAGCTTTAGAAAGATCACAAAATATTCCAATGGCATCACAAGAATTTTCCCAAATACTGTAAATGTGTTGAATAAGCACCGAAGCAGCATCGGTTGTGGAACGTCCCTTTGTAAAACCGAACTGATTACTTGTAAGTAATCTTTGTCTATATATACACCTCAATCCAATCTATGCATTTATTAAATAAATATTTCGGACATTCTTACACAAATCGACCTAGTCGTCCTATCGACGATATATATAATAAATAGATACATATAAATACTTAAATACATAGAAAACACCCATGACTCAGGAACAAATATCTGTGCTCATCACACAAATAAATGCCTTCGGCTTCATAGGCAGGGTCACTACCCACTAGCCGGTTTATTATCTATGTAAATCTTTGGTTTTTGACTTAACATAAATCACAAAAAAAAAAACATGACTTGTTAATATTTGGCATGCTGGCCCAAAATAGTAGAGGTGGTGGAGGCCAACTGGTTATAGGAGGCCTAAGGTCGAGAGAGGTGGAAATCTCAAAGTCCTATAGGTCATAAAAGGGTTCTGGTGTGATTTTTATACACAAATTAGGTTTATAACCACCTTAAGTTTGCAAATCATTTCATAGTCACATTTTGCCCATAAAATCAAAGGCTTGTTTGTTTTTATTTTATTTTCTTAACATATTCTTCCCTAGTAAGTAGGTTAGTTACCATATCAGCCAATCTCCTCTATCTTTGTATTAATATCCCTAATCCATTTACTTTTCAGCACATGTGAAATGGGAAACCGACTTGGCAGAAGAGTGAGGTTATGGCATTGTAAGACACAGACACAGCATATGATGCCAGTTGTCATCAAAGCTCTGACGCTAACTGCACTATCTACAACGGTCCCAAAGAAGAAGCATTGCTGTCTATTACTGGCTATGCTAACCATGACGAAGGAGCATACTTGCCGTCCGGAGGAGCAGGTACGCTGTCAAGAGCTACTGCTTGCTTTGCTGCAGGAAAGCTTGAAGGTGAAAAGCAGACAAATCAAGGAAAAAATAGAAGTTGGATGTAGTAGCAGATGATAGACTTTTGAAGCAAGAAGAACAAATACTGGGAATAGAAAAGGAGATGAAATGTTTGGGAACAAATGGTGTGGTGACATCTGGTGCACCGGCAGGTAAACTAAAATTACCTCCATTCAACGGTACTTCCACCACCGTTTACAAACTTCAGTTTGAGACTATCAAAAGCAAAGAGTTGGACCGATGAGCAGGCAATAACTGCTCTAAGTTTGGGCTGCGGGATCATTGACCATGTTAAACAACACAGGCAGAGGTGACTTTGGAACGACTCAAGAATGCCCTGGTCATGTTATGGTGGCTCACACCTGGAGCATGATTACACGGCTCAGTTGAAGGATCGAGTACAGCTAAGTAGCGAGAGCCTGCAACAGTGGAGTTTAGAAATAGAAAACTGGTCATCATCATCATCATCATACATACATTTCAGCTGTATGCACACTGTTGGACATAAAATAAAATAAATAAACATAAAAATAGCCTTTATTTCTGAAGTTTTGTACATTTCTTAAATATATCATCTACTTAAATATATTTTGCTTCCCTATACTATTACTGTTTACTATTTTTTAATTTCCATCGACAACTTCAGCTTGTCTTCCGACATAGGCCTCTTCCAAATCCTTCCAGGTGTTGGGGTCTCTTGCTTTCCCTAACCAGTTCACTCCACCTATCCTTTTGAAATCATCGGATCACCGAAGATAGGGCCTTCGTCTCTTCCTTTTGTGCCCCCTTGGGTACCACTCTATAGGGTCTTTTGTCCACTTGTCAAGCCCCTCTCTAATGATGTGACCAGTCCACTGCCACTTCAGTTCTTTGACCTTCTTGACCACTCTCCCATACTGTGATCTTTCTCTTATTATTGACAATTTTATTTTATCTTTAAGCTTAATGTTTAAGACACTTCTTTCCATGTTGTTTTGAAATACAGTAGAATCCGTTTATTATGACTCCGCCTATATTGACCAACCGGTTATTATGACGTAATTACACCACGAAGTTTGGTTTTCATATAAAATTCTTTATAAAAAAGTCGGATATAATGACTTCCCTTACAGTGACATGTTGCTTATTATGACCAATTTTTAATAAATTATGTCCGGTTATAATGACCGACATGATTCTTTACACCTCCGGTAATGTTTGTTGATTCCCGACGACGTTCGGCACGTGGCTCGTTTTTGTTTTGAATCTCAGTGAGTAATAAAATGTCACAAAGTACCATTCATAACTGTTTCAAACATGCAGGATTCATTGAAAGCCACGACGGTTTACCTATTCAAATATCAGAACATGAATTCGATGAAGAAGATGATATTCCTTTATCTTTGTGGTCACGAAACCTAAATTCAGATTCTTTAGCAGCACCGGAAATGTGGGAAGATTATGTTGACATCGATAGCGCTCTCCTCACATCCGAAGAACCCACCGATGAAAATATCGTACAGAACATTAGCGCTAAGAAACAACTCTAAAGTGATGGGGAAGAGGAAGTCGAGGAAGAACCATTACCTACCGCAGAAGAGGCATTAAAAGCTGCAGAATTATTATCACGATTTGTTCACAGCAGTATTGAAAATGATAATTTGACCATAGCTATGTCTTCTATACACAATAGTATTAGAGACTGTTACAATAAAATGAAAAAACAAAAGCAGTCAAAAATTACAGATTTCTCACAGTAAAAAATACACTTGTATGTGTTATAAAATAATGTGCTGATTATGTACAATTTTGATTTTGATTTAATAGGTATGTATACATATGTATTTACTATGTTTCTGTATTAAAATACTTAAGTACATACATATTTACATAAAAAAGGTTTTTCATTTCACAAAACGTTTTGTATGACGTCCGCTTATTATGACGTGTTTGTCAATTCCTTTCGATGTCATAATAAACGGATTCTACTGTAATATAATTAAATCATTTACTTTTGTATTGTCCACACCTGAGTTATGGATATACGTTTATATAGGGTAAACCATATATCTATTGCCTGGTTAACCCTTTTCCAGGCGTAGTACGCTTCATCAACCACGTTAAAATAAAGCCGATGTGATAAATAAATAAAATTTTTAATTGTTTTTATATTAAGCAGAAACGTCTGCTAGCATATCAGGGATATTTAAATCGAAAGAAAAATAGAAAAATTTGACTCGCAGTGGGACTCGAACCCACAACCACTGGATCACTAGAGTGCCACTACCAATTGTGCTATACGAGTACCGCTTAGACGTGTAAACTTTTTCTATCTTATCCTTCCTGGTATACGTCATTACGGGTGACGTGTAGCGACATCTACCGAAGAGTATTGACCCCTTTTTACAGCATCAAAGTCTCAAATTTAGATTGAGAATTCATCGATAACAACGTGCAGCCCCTTTCTGAAATTGTTTTTAATCGTTGGATTAATGGGGCCTGGAAAAGGGTTAAGGGTTCGAGTCCCGCTGCGAGTCAAATTTTTCTATTTTTCTTTCGTTTTAAATATCTTTCACAGTGATTTTCTTAAAGCGAGCAATCACTGGCAGTGAGCAATAACACTCTGTTTTACCCTACTTTAGTTAGTAATAAAAAAAAAACAATTTGCAATAAAATTGTTATTTTATTGTAACAATAGCGAATGAAGTAATAAATAATTCAAAAAAACTTCAACAATGAATAGATATGAAATATTTTTGAAATCTCAATATGTTTAAAACTGTTAAAGGTAAGAATATATTTTACCTGTGTTTTAAAATGTGTCAAAAGTCTGTTTAACCTCATCATCATCATTTTAGCCATAACACGTTCACTGCTGGATATAGGCCTCCCCCAAATATGTCATAGTCGCCACGCTTTTAACCTCTCAAGTGTCTTTAAATGTTGTTTTTATGTTTTGTACTTTTTTTAGCCTATTTTAGTGCCCCCTCTGCATTCGAAACGCAGCGAGTGTCTTGGGCACCTTTGCGCCCGGAGTGACGCGGGGCGGGTTATTTGCCTAAAGGGGATATTGTGGTTTAAAATTGTATGGTACTGCTTCTTTCTGTATTTGTGTTATCATCATCTTGGAGCTTGGAAACTAATACCATAATTTGGCGTAGGCACTAGTCTTTCGGACCCGGGTATGTCCTTAAACTTCGTCCAACAATGAGGGCACAGCGAAGTACCGTCACGCTCGAGTCTGGAGAAGCCCAACTGGGGAAGTACCTCCTCCTTACAGAAGACCACAGCCAAAGTAATGCCATCTGATCTTCCGACTTAGAATCCATCTTCATTCTATTTTTATGATTGTGTTTCTGAATTTTATTGTAAATATAACATGTAGGTAAATTTTATAATTGAAACTTTGAAATTTATAATTACCTAACGTAAATAATGGTCAAAGATCTTTTTAAAACGCTCGTCGACTCCACTGGTGACCGCAGAGCTGGCAGCTTCCTCGCGCAACGCATCAGTATCGCGATACACCGAGGGAATGCTGCCAGCATCCTCGGCACCATGCCAAAGGGGCCCAATTTTAACGACTTCTTTTAAATATTGATTATATTTTTTCTTTAGTTTTATTGTTTACGCACTTTGTATCTGTAAATAGTAAAGTCTGTCACGAATAAATAAATATATAGGTAATAATAATTAAATATAAATGTCAGTGGCGTTATTTTTTTTCTTAGGCAAGACGGAGTTGGCATGGCTTAGCCTTTTCTTTAGCCCAAGGAAAACCGTTGAACTGCAGTAAGTTAGGGAAGCCGGCGGGCTTGATTAAACGCACCGCCACTGAACAAAAACAAAAAAACTGAGTTGAATGAGAATCTTCTAACTAATGAGAATGAAATATTTGTTTCAGCTGCAATATTTACCACCGTATTAGTATCGACATTTAATATAATTCAATCTAAGCAGAATTATGATGCAAAATCTCTAAGCAATGTAATACAAAAATATGACAACTTTAATTTTATTGGAACTAGTAAGAGTAATACATCCGCACATAATACTAAATATACAAAATTACCAGATGCTCTAAACAATGTCTTAAACAAATATGAAAAGAATAACAATAAACTTAGTGTTGCACGAAGATCTTTATCTGACAAATCAGTAATCGAAGAAAAAATACGTCAGAAAATTGCAGAAGTGATGCCGTTGCTCGATGACGAATTAACACTAGGAATAAAAGAAAAAGGACATTTTCGTGTAAATGTACCCGTTTCCCCGACCCAGGACACACAAAACAAAAAATACAAAAAAATGAGGACAGAAATGGAAAAATTGTTGCAACTCGAACCGATATCTAACAAAACTAAAAGTGTTGTCACAGAAGCTTTGGATCAAATTGAAACAGAACTTACAGATGATTGTTTCAAGTCTGAAAAAGATCTAAGAAGTGGACACGCAAATGAACCGACTATTGTTATTCCAAAGGATTTTGAACGGAGAGAAATAATTATGCAACAAATAAAAGACAAATGGGATACAGTTGTTAATGAATATTCAATGCCAGACTCTAAAGACTACAATGATACGATTAGGGAAGTAGCGTTTGTGTTTCTTACCAGACTAAGGCAGTTTGTTTTTGATATTCACGATGAATATGCCACACTTCATAAACGGTACGGAATAAAATGCGGTTTTCCCGACAAATCAGATGTTCCAATATTCAAACAAACAAGAACGAAGGATGAACAAGAATTTGATACAGATGATTTTTGTAACGCAACAATATGCTCTGCAGAGCTGTTAGATTACTTAGCAGATTTCTATAATCAATTAAATGAAACGTGCACTGAAATATTAAAAAACTACATAGAGATGTATGAAAGAGAAATCAAAGCTGATAATGCTGAAAAGGCGACATTCAAAAATCTATTAGAGCTTAGTCTGGATCACGCGAGTAAAACTATTGTAAAACAGTTTACAAACGAACTAGAAACGCTTAATGAAATCCTGAATAGCACTTCTTCAAGAACAAGCGGACTTAGAAATTTTATAGATAGAACAATTAACAATACTAAAGAAGCTATACATGCGTCTTTAACAATGAAACTAAAGAAGCTTAAATCACATCTGCGTGTGACAGTCAAACAAGATATAGGCACGGCTGCGGGTATAGAGTTGGGGAATCTGCAAAAGATATACAAAGACAAAATGTGTTTGGTTTTTAAAAAATGTAACACGGATCATTCGCTCCGGAGGAGCAACAAAAAATCTTATTTCTTAAACCCAAACAGCGTTAAAATTAATATAAGACTTAAAGTTGAAAAACCTGATACTCGCAAGAATATAAAACATAAACCGAATGAAACTGGCTTAGAAAATAACAAAAGTATTGCAAAAAATAATAATAGTATAAGCCATTATAAACATGTTATCGATGTAACTAGAACGACTTTTGCAAAATATTTGGAGAGCGGAACAACTAAAATGGCGGATTCTTTACGGGAAAATGTTACAGAAACTATCGTCTATTTTTAATTCGTTTTGTAGGTTTATGTTTTGGTGTGTCAATACTTCTGGTTGAGCCTTAAAATAGCGTATATGTCTTGAAAATACATTTTTTGTTTTTTATTCTTAACCTTTCTTTAGTCTTTAATATAATATATAGCTTATCTGAACTAACACAGTATTAAACTAAGAACAAAACAAATTATTTTTTTATGAAATATTTTGATTTGCTTTGATTATACGGGTGGCCAAATTGGTTAAAGCGTCAGCCGCGATAGCTGGAGATGCGAGTTCGAATCCCGCCTCGAACACCGGAGGTCCTCGTCGTTTTTTCTTAAGTATATGTTATCTATTTCAACTTTTAACACAGTATTGTGCAGATAATGAAAAATTATAGTATTAAAACTGTTGTGAGCCATGTTACTACTACTTAGTTACAAACGGATAAACTCACGTCTCGGGTAAGCTCTGGTACTCCTCTGATATACCCTCAACGCGAGCGGTGTGTCCTGACTCTGCTTGAAAATGAGTACCAGAGCTTACCCGAAACATGTCGCCTAGTGCGATATAATTACACGTGAGTTTATCCGTTTGTAACTAAGTATTAATAACAAATTTATCTGAAATCGCGTTTCACCATTATTTAGTTATCCTTACCGCCTCGTGGCTTTCTGTAAAGTCCAGCTACCACTTTACAGAACGCAACGCCTACTACCGTACAGTCGCCATCAAATATATCGGAGCACCCAGGGTATTCAAAAATATCGGAGCATGCACTTTATCGCCTTGTTAATATAGGCGTTGTTCCGATATTTGTGACCACCTCCACAACTCCGGTGTACCTGATGGCGACTGTACATATTTATATAAATATAACATATACATATGTATAACACTGGCATGCCTAAGGACCCGGGTATGTCCGTAAACTACGTCCAACAATGAGAGGTATGGCACAGTGATGACCATCACGCTTGAATGTGGAGCAGCCAACTGGGGAAGTACCTCCTCCTTAAGACCACAGCCATAATAATACTGCTACCTTTCAGGTATGTAGTGTTGTGTTCCTGATGGTGAGTAAGGTTCCCAGAGCTCCAACCCCCCTTAAAGGCCGGCAACGCGCTTGTGACTCCCCTGGTGTTGCGGGTGCCCATGGGCGATGGTAATTGCTTACCACCAGGCAATCCGTCTGCTCGTTTGCCGCCTATGTCATAAAAAAAAAGGACAAACTTGCTTGCTATAATTGATTGATTTCATCATCATCATCATCATCAGTCCGTTGCAGTCCACTGCTGGACATAGGCCTCTCCTAAGGTACGCCACAGAGCCCGGTCTGCTGCTTTATGCATCCAGTCGCTGCCGGCCCTCTTATTGATTGATTTGTTATAATATAATCACTGTGACACTGACGAAAGCATTGGAGTTTAGTTAAGCCAATTTTTTTAACCTTTTCATCGGTTTGTCTTAAACCAAAGAACTAGGGACCGAGCGCGACGACACCGCCGCATGACAGGCGGCCATTATGGACAATATTGTCACCACTGTCAAACAAGAAGTAAGTAAATATTGCGAAAAATATTAATGAAATCTTATGTTATTTTACTATATTACACAATTTTGGACAATGGTAGTCAGTAACATTATTGCCAATAATATTAAAAATGTTTACTGCAATATGGATTTGACAGCTCAAGTCAGCGACAAAAATGACAATTTTAGCCGTAGCGAGCGCTGTGATCGTTTAGGCTACCCCCTCCACCCGCCTTGCACTCTGCCAATATTACACGACGTTAAGAGCTATTAATTGCAAGATGTATTAGTGCTGCACTCTGGGAGCAAAACATTGTATTGATGTCACAAAAATAATAACAAATGAAAAAATAACTAACAATAACCACAACATAAAAAAATCTATAATTAAAATTAACTTTGTAATTAATAACATTTAGTATCTAGAGGCAACAGGCGACCCTCGTGCAGGCAGCTTTCTCGCTCAAAGGATTGCAATTGCAATTCAGCGCGGGAATGCTGCCTGCGTAATGGGCACCTTTCCAAAGGGCATAGGTTTGTTCTAGTATAGATATAATTTGTTACCTATTTTTTTAATCTACTTGGTCTTAGGCGGCATCAAATTTGTTTTTTATTATTTATTTTAAAATAAAGATTATTTTTTAGTATCTATATTCTATTGTTTTAAATAATATTTTATTAAAATTAATATGAGGAACAAGACAACGTGCTGAAACTGGAGTAATCCTAATAAGGCCTTGTTTTTTTTATACAATGACGGTGGCTAACAAGCATTCGGCCCGCCTGGTTTTTTTTTATGACATAGGCGGCAAACGAGCAGATGGATTGCCTGATGGTAAACAATTACCGTCGCCCATGGGCACCCGCAACACCACAAGCGCGTTGCCGGCCTTTAAGGGGGGTTGGAGCTCTGGAAACCTTACTCACCATCAGGAACACAGCACTACATACCTGAAAGGTAGCAGTGCTATTATGGCTGTGGTCTTCTGTAAGTGGAGGTACTTCCCCAGTTGGGCTGCCCCAGATTCAAGCGTGATGGTCATCGCTGTGCCCTACCTCTCATTGTTTGACGTAGTTTACGGACATACTCGGGTCCGGGGCCTTGTTTACCTTGTTTGTATAAGGCACAACTACATGGGTCTATGTAGTTGTGCAAAGATATAATAAAGGACTTACGTCAGAATATAGAACACCGACATGCGTGTATACACACGTTACTACTACATAAGCCACGTGCAATAAGTTTTTCGCCTATATACCTACAATGTTTTTGCCCTAACCCAACAACCACACTAATAAGTAATAACCCTTCCACGATTCGAACCCAGAACCTACGGGTACCTTCGTAAAATTGAATAATCAATTGTCTAGCTGGCAGATGTAACTTGGATACCACAGATATTTTTTTCTCCTATTTGATCTTATTATTAATTATTCATCCTAAATGTGTCAAATTGGAGTGAGACACGCATGTCATACAAAATTAAAGCTTATCTAACTATTCAAAAGAAAAAGGTCACATGTCCTTTGAAACGAATATAAACTTTTGCTTTTTTAACAATACAGACAATTCAGTCTCAAAAGCATATTATGAATCCCCTTCGTTTAAAAATGAGTTTTATTAACACACTCTTAAGGTTGAAAATAGAAATGCTATCGAAGGAACTAGGCGGTTTCAAGGACATAGGTTTTTTTTAATGTCCCAGCGGGATTCGAACCCGTGTACCGTCCGTCACTACTGATTAATGATGAATGACGCATCGGAATTCATATTGCATTCACTGGTTCCGTAGAAATATTTCGGATTTTTTTTTTTTACTAAATATGGCGGCTAAAATAGGCCCCTCTCTTTTTTAATAAATTCTATGAGAGGGAGAAGAGAATATATAGAAAGCACTCATGAGTCAGAAACAATATCGCATCATACAAATAAATGTTTTCTATGTATTTAAGTATTTGTATATTACCTACACATATCGTTGGCTGAGTAACCACAACACAAGACTTCTTGAGCTTACCGTGGGGCTTAGTCAATTTGTGTAAGAATGTCCCGTAATATTCATATTATTTTTATTTATTTAAATGTACTTACTGGAATTTGAACCTAGGAACGTCTGCTTCATACATAGGGTTACTAGCCGGTAGGCCAGCTGCCGCGTAAAACGATATTCGTAAATTTCGGACGATTGTCTCTGTCACTTTCATAACGTCTTAATTGGAGTAAAAGAGAAGCTCGAAATATACGAAATTAGATTTTCAAGGTACCGGCCCTGATCCCCGGTCAATCAGAGGCTCTAGTATAAGTTTCTTTTGACGTAAAAAAACGTCTCGAACGCGTAAGTGATAATTTCATTTATATGGGAAACGCAAACGCGTTCGTGACGTTTCGTTACGTTAAAAACTTACACTCAGGGCTCAGTTGAACATCTAATGTTTTCTAAATACGTACTTATAGGTCAGCGATAGATAATATACATAGATGACTAATGAAGTCTGCTTAATAACCCCACAAACTAGTCCACAAAGGCGCAGTTTAAAAAATAGTCTATCAACCGCGCATGAGTTTTGACATTTTATTTTAGCAAATAAAAATAATTGACCAATAACAATATCGGGAATTTGCTTATTGGAATCTAAAGCCTAGGAAGCGGGTTTTTTTTATTTAATACGACGATGGTGGCAAACATGCATACGGCAGTTACCTTAGCCTACGGACGCCTGCCACTCCAGAGGATTAACATGCGCGTTGCCTATCCTTTAAGAACCTATGCACTCTTTTTTTGAAGAACCTCATACTGTAGTCCCTAGAGAAAACCTCAGGGGATAACTGTCATTGGAATATTGGGGTCCAATTTTGGAGTCATTTTGTATTGGAAACAAAACGTACATTTTCGAGAGTGTGCACAGGAATTGCACGATTTAATTCCGCCATCTCCGTTCCACCACCGGACGTCCAGACGAGGGGAGCGGTTTCGTCCTTAGGTTGTGATATTCCATTCATTCGCACGAAGCGGTTCGCTTCTACCTTCCTAATGCCGACTGCTAAGGAATGGAATTCGCTCCCTTCGTCTGTATTTCCGGTAAGATATAATTTAGGTGTTTTCAAGGCAAGAGTGAATAGGCTGTTACAGAACCAGCGTGCTACACCCTCGACCTCGTCGTCACTTACCATCAGGTGCGACTGAGGTCAAACGCTGGTCAGTCTTGTATAAAAATCTTTGTATACATATTCAGTCGATGTCACAGGTTCGTTGTGACCAATATGTATTCTATCGTTAAATATATCCTCTATCCGCCCGGAGACCTATAAAAAGGTCTCCTATTGAATGCCATTTTGAATTTTAATTATGACAAAACAGAGTTGCATTTGGCCTGGCAAGCTTTGATCTCTCTGGGCGGCTAGAGGATAAGGGGTCCATAAATAGTTAAGGGAACTCTAAAACCCCCAAATCGCTACCAATCTATCACATGTGTCATTTAAGGCGATTAGTCACGTTTTGAAATCGACTGACGATCCCAAAATGGCAGGTGCGAACCGAATTATGTCCATTCAACTATTTTTTTTTATGACAAAGGTGGCAAACGAGCAGACGGATTACCTGATGGTAAGCAATTACCGTCGCCCATGGGCACTCGCAACACCAAGGGAGTCACAAGCGCGTTGCCGACCTATAAGTGGGTTGGAGCTCTGGGAACCTTATTCACCATCAGGAACACAACACTACATACCTGAAAGGTAGCAGTGCTATTATGGCTGTGGTCTTCTGTAAGGAGGAGGTACTTCCCCAGTTGGGCTTCTCCAGATTCAAGCGTGATGGTACTTCGCTGTGCCCTACCTCTCATTGTTGGACGTAGTTTAAGGACATACCCGGGTCCATTTGGGTCCGGGTCATTTTGTGTTGTTCTGTGCCATCAGGGGCAACAGTATAGTTTGTTAAAAGAAATGTGGCATCGCGTTCTACTAACACGCTTGGTAGGTGACCCATTATGGAAGGAACATAAAGCTTCCACAAAAAACATGTATCGAAAAGGGGTAGGTATATTACGGGGTTGTTGGCGCAGCTCGATGAATACTCTTTTTTTTTTTATGACATAGGCGGCAAACGAGCAGACGGATTGCCTGGTGTTAAGCAATTACCGTCGCCCATGGGCACTCGCAATACCAGGGGAGTCACAAGCGCGTTGCCGGCCTTTAAGGAGGGTTGGAGCTCTGGCAACCTTACTCGCCATCAGGAACACAACACTACATACCTGAAAGGTAGCAGTGCTATTATGGCTGTGGTCTTCTATAAGGAGGAGGTACTTCCCCAGTTGGGCTTCTCCAGATTCAAGCGTGATGGTACTTCGCTGTGCCCTACCTCTCATTGTTGGACGTAGTTTAAGGACATACACGTGGGTCCATTTGGGTCCGGGTCATTTTGTGTTGTTCCGTGCCATCAGGGGCAACAGTATAGTTTGTTAAAAGAAATCTGGCACCGCGTTCTACTAACACACTTGGTTGACCCATTATGGAAGGAACATAAAGCTACCACAAAAAACATGTATCGAAAAGGGGTAGGTATATTACGGGGTTGTTGGCGCAGCTCGATGAATACTCTTTTTTTTTATGACATAGGCGGCAAACGAGCAGACGGATTGCCTGGTGTTAAGCAATTACCGTCGCCCATGGGCACTCGCAATACCAGGGGAGTCACAAGCGCGTTGCCGGCCTTTAAGGAGGGTTGGAGCTCTGGCAACCTTACTCGTCATCAGGAACACAACACTACATACCTGAAAGGTGGCAGTGCTATTATAGCTGTGGTCTTCTGTAAGGAGGAGGTACTTCCCCAGTTGGGCTGCCCCAGATTCAAGCGTGATGGTCAACGCTGTGCCCTATCTCTCATTGTTGGACGTAGTTTAAGGACATACCCGGGTCCAAACACTTACTACTCGTAACACTTGAATCGATATGTCAATCAATATGGTATATTAAGTATATGCAAGGCGAGAAATAGCCAAGCGTGGCCACTGTGGTAACTATTGGACCCGGGTATGCCTTTAATGGACTCGGGTATGTCCTTAAACTACATCCAACAATGAGAGGCAGGGCTCAGCGAAGTACCATCACGCTTGAGTCCGGAGAAGCCCAACTGGGGAAATACCTCCTCCTTACAGAAGACCACAGCCATAATAGCACTGCTACCTTTCAGGTATGTAGTGCTGTGTTCCTGATGGTGAGTAAGGTTCCCAGAGCTTCAACAACTTAAAGGGTAGGCAATGCGCATGTAAATCCTTTGGAGTTGCAGGCGTCAAAAGGCTACGGTAACTTACCATCAGGCGGGAAGTATGCTTGTTTGCCACCGTCATTGTTTAAAAATATATATTGCTGAAGATGATAAGTCTTTTAGTGGACGACTTACTGCTTATGTCAGTGTTTACAATTAGATCTTAAATCTTACTGGTACATTACAGTCGCCATCAGACATATCGGAGCTGTGGGGGTGGTCACAAATATCTGAGCAACTCCTCTATTATCAAGGCGATAAAGTGCATGTTCACACATTTGTGACCTCCACAGCTCCGATATATCTGATGGCGACTGTACATAGGTAGGCGGTGTGGTACATTTTATATTATGTAATTTCAAGTTTGTTTTAGGTACCAATTCTTAGAACAGGGAGACAATATCGGTGCATCCGGTGATTATTGCGTTTTCTATAGTACCTATTTTAAAGATTTTCAACAAAAGTGACGTTATGTACTATAGCTTATTTTTTTAGGATAAGAAACATCGTGCATCGTGCGATTTCGTTAACCAATCGAAAACCATTTAAAAGCTGTTATATAATTATATTTTACTCTTATTTTCTACACCGTTAACAATAGAATAGTAAATGTTATTTACGAGATTACTGAAATAATTATGAAATGAAGGCAACGGCCATTATTTTTCTCAAGACATTAAAAAGACAAATTATAGCTTGGGTTCAATCGAACGGTGTATAAATATGACCTAAATTACTGTCAAAACTCCACCTCACTTTGACGAGATTATAAATCTTGATTCTTTTCTGTTTATTTTTGTTTCAATTTATGTGTCAACACTATATTTTTCATAATATGACGAAACAATTCTGTATTATCCCAATCCTTGTCCAAGCGTTCTACGAAACTATCTGTCCCCCGTTTGTTCCCAGACAATCATGCTACAAATTAAAACATTTTAAATCAAATTTACCCATTTAATTCGGTTCGACGAAGCCACGATAAAAACGGTTGCCAAAAGCAGCCGGGCCAATCATGGCCCCCGGGGGCAAAAACTCAATAATTAAAAATTCGGGCAACAATATATGACATTATCTATGAAAAGGGACCTTATTGTCGATGGCGCTTATGTCGTTGTTCAAGACGATACAATACAAACGCAACGCGATTCGACGTAAGTGCCATCGACAATAAGGTCCCTTTTCCTAGATAATGACACATATGGCGGACTGGCTGTCGTGGGGACACAGCTCGTATAATTGTAGAGGGAGCAGTCGCTAAGTTAAACGCTTCACGAACTCCTAGTGGAGTTAGCGGTCACCTCGCTTTTTTTATGACAAAGGTGGCAAACGAGCTGACGGATTGCCTGATGGTAAGCAATTACCGTCACACGGCACACCAGCGGAGTCACAAGCGCGTTGCCGGCCTGTAAGAGGGGTTGGAGCTCTGGGAACCTTACCATCAGGAACACAACACCACATACCTGAAAGGTAGCAGTGCTATTATGGCTGTGGTCTTCTGTAAGGAGAAGGTACTTCCCCAGTTGGGCTTCTCCAGACTCGAGCGTGATTGTACTTCGCTGTGCCCTACCTCTCATTGTTTGACGTAGTTTAAGGACATACCCGGGTCCAAAAACCGGGTTCGCTTACGAAGTTACGACGCAGGAGGTCTCAGGTTCCAATCGGGGCCCGGGTATTTATTTGTACGCTTTTCATTAATATTTGTTTTGTAGTTATGGATGTGATTTATGTATTTATAAATAACGAAATTCGTAGAAAAACAATAAATAATTAAAACTAATCTAAAAAAAAATGTATGGTGCTAATGACGCTGACAGCATTTCCTCGCTGAATCGTGAGCCTGATACGCTGAGTGAGGTAGCTCTTCGGTCTCCTATGGCATCTTTGAGCCACTTTGAAGGGTCCTTAAAAAGACTCAGAGCGCCAGGGCCCGACCGACCGAGGTCTCGACGCCAAATGTGTCTATTGTACACATTGTCTTTTAGGTCCAATAACACAAACCTTTTTTGGACCCGGGTATGTCCTTAAACTACGTTCAACAATGAGAGGGCACAGCGAAGTACCATCACGCTTGAGTCTGGAGCAGCCCAACTGGGGAAGTACCTCCTCCTTACAGAAGACCACAGCCATAATAGCACTGCTACCTTTCAGGTATGTAGTGTTGTGTTCCTGATGGTGAGTAAGGTTCCCAGAGCTCCGACCCCCCTTGTGACTCCCCGGCAACGCGCTTGTGACTCCCCTGGTGTTGCGGGTGCCCATGGGCGACGGTAATTACTTACCATCAGGCAATCCGTCTGCTCGTTTGCCGCCTATGTCATAAAAAGAAAACCTTATTGACCTAAGTGTGATAGATCAATCTGCGTAATATAATCCAAAAAATACTTGTTTATGCTAATATTCTTGAGATCTACAAACATTTGTTATAGTCTATGGTGGGGTTTGTTTTGTGAGGTAAAGAGAAGTACCATCACGCTTGAGTCTGGAGAAGCCCAACTGGGGAAGTACCTCCTCATTACAGAACACCACAGCCATAATAGCACTGCTACCGTTCAGAAGTAGTGTTGTGTTCCTGATAGTGAGTAAGGTTCCCAGAGCTCCAACAACTTTTAGGGTAGGCGACGCGCATGCAGGCTACGGTAACTGCTTATCATCAGGCGGGCCGTATGCTTGTTTGCCTCGTTTGTATAAAAAAATACTAGTTGGTTAATAAAGGCTAGCTTAAGACATTTTACGGTGTAGGTTTCACATTGAATCTAATTTAATTCCAAGGCCCTCTGAGCACCGCTAACCTATGTTTGAGTATTTCGTTTATCTTTCTCGTTTACTCCAATAAAGGCGTGATTAGAGTAGCAGATATATAATTTTTTTTAATGGCTTTCACTCCTTGCTGTTTTTTGGCAAGGTGGATTTGGCCAATTTCAAGGTAAAGGCATAATTTGCTTTTGACTTTTGTTTTATGTAGCAGATATAATCCTTCGAAATAATATCAGCGTTTTGTCAGCTATGGTTCTCTCTGCGTTTTATTTAGTCTATGGTCGTGTTACTACAATTTGTTGGACAGGAAAGTTTTGGGGGATTGCAAATGGTTCCTTTATTTATACTCTGTCTTTTGGTGCCCAGCAGTGTGTTTAATTAATCACCAATCAATGTGCCAGCTCTTCTTGAGCCGACCGGCATTGTCAGAGATGGTGGCAAGAGGCCTCATGGAGTGTCTTTGGTTCCTTGGAGCTTGGGAGGGATGCTGGTATGGGATACTACCTGTGTAGACACGCTAGCTCCGTCCCATCTCCAACGAACTATTGTAAAAGCGGGTGCAACGGCGGAAAGCGCCTAAACTTTTAGACATAACAAAATATAAGAGCCGAGAGTACTATTTTGTACCGTTTGGCGTAGAGACGAGGTCCATGGGGTCCCAGCGCGCACAAACTTTTTGCAGAAATCGCGAAGCGTCTGGTTGATGTAACGGTAACCGAAGAGCTGGCGGCTTCTTCGCACAACGTATCAGTATTGCGATACAACGAGGAAATGCCGCCAGTATCCTTGGTACAATGCCTCAAAGGCCTTTTTTAGATTTAATGCAATGACTGCTTAAGTAGGTACTCGTAATTTTCATAATATTGTAATTTATTGCCGTGAAAGTAAATAATTGTATTTATTGTTTTACTCGTTTTTCGTAATCCGTCACACCCTCATAATTATGTAGTTTTACCTCAAATTGTAGTTTTATTTTATGTATTAAAAAACAAACAATCTCGTATATGTTACATTAAATACAATTGCGGTTACTAATGTTGTATGCTTACAGTTCCCTTAATTAAATTGTGTAATCATAAACATTAAAAGATAAAAGTTACTTATATGAATTATAGCTTTGAATCGTTAACATAATAATCGTGCAGTAAACATTGCCAGAAAAATTACAGTTATGTAAAAATAATATTGAAAACAACATGTAAATACAATATTATGCCTGTTGAATACCACACACGTGTATGTTTTCTTTGAATATGGCCAAAAAATGTGTGTATAATCCATAGACATACAATTTAACTAGACGGAGCGTGCTAATAATAATACCACGATCGAAAGGGATGGTCTTATGTAACTTTCCATACATATAGCAGATACGGCTCTATTTCCGTCCGTCCTTGTCATAGTCTCAGATATTTTTGTTCCCTTTCAAACTGAACCTTTCAGAACTGTCAAAGTTGGGGGGATACAAACAAATACAATTGGAGTTTTCTTGTGTTTTCTACCGAAGTTGCGGTAATTAATACAGAATAAGCTAATATTGAGAAGTGTTCTGTAAAGCAAAACTATAGTATTTTGTTACATTTTGGGCTGCAAAAGCCAAAGTATAATTGTCCCTTACTGGCGCTCACGGATGTGTTCTCCAGTCATTATTCCTCCTAGGCATAATCTATGCGCCTACATATTTAACATGGCAATGTTTCTCCCGTATTAAATATTAGAGTATAGAAATATGTTCAAACATTTCATAAGGTGTTAATACTTACTTAATGACGATTTGTTATTTCAAAATATCGAATTGTATAAAAAGTATTTGTGCAATTCTAGTCCTCAAAGTAATAAGTGCCATATTGGGTGCTCGTTTTATGGCACTTTTTTATGATATAGGAGGCAAACGAGCAGACGGATTGCCTGATGGTAAGCAAATACCGCCGCCCATGGACACTCGCAAGACCAGAGGAGTCAAAAATACCTTGCCGACCTTTAAGATAGATATACGCTCTTTTCTTGAAGGTTTGGAGGTCATATCGGTCAGGAAATACTGCACACAAGTCGAGACAATTAATTCCAAAGTTTTGCTGTGCGAGGCACGAAATTTCTGGAAAAACGCACAGTTGAGGACTGCCAACCATCCAAGTGGTGATGATGGAAGTGTTTTCGTGTAGAGCGCTGGCGGAATGAGGCAGCAGGGATTAACCCGAACAATTCCTCGAAGCACTCTTCGTTGTAGATGCGGTAGAAAATGCAGAGTGAGGCCACATCTCTACGCAGTGCCAAGGAGTCAAGCCGGTCCGAGATATCCTGGCATCCGACAATTCGAGTCGATCTCCGCTTATAATGTTTTCATATCAAGTACTTTTTTTTAGTGGGGAATGCTGCCAGTACTTACACACGTTACTACTACTGTGTACAGTACAGTACAGTAGTAGTAACGTGTGTGTGCACGCATGTCGGCGTTCTATATTCAAATTTTGACGTCTTCCATATTCTCTGCACTTTCTTTTTGGACCTAAAGTAAACTAAACTACGTCCAACAATGAGAGGTAGGGCACAGCGATGACCATCACGCTTGAATCTGGGGCAGCCCAACTGGGGAAGTACCTCCTCCTTACAGAAGAACACAGCCATAATAGCATTGCTACCTTTCAGAGTGTTGTGTTTCTGATGGTGAGTAAGGTTCCCAGAGCTCCAAACCCCCTTAAAGGCCGGCAACGCGTTTGTGACTCCTCTGGTGTTACGGGTGCCCATGGGCGACGGTAATTGCTTACCACCAGGCAATCCGTCTGCTCGTTTGCCGCCTAGGACATAAAAAAAAAAACAACTACATAGACATGGTCCTTCAAGTTTTTCATCTATACCACGACGTAATTGTCAAATAAACATCAGGACACAACGAATTTGCCTCCTGGCGCGATCCCGTGTCGCGCCACTTCGCCCGTGAGCCGGGGGACAAAAACTTGCATTATTTAAGGATGTTATCTCAGTCATCAAGTGGCCTTGCTCGACCACCGCTGTTTAGAACTCATCCTTATTTCAAAGTGTGTTTTATACTCCAATCATTTTATTTTCACTTATATGAGAACTCATATTATGCAGACATAAAATGCTATTAATAGCAATCCTAGCATTACAACTATTACTTAAAAAAGAAGATGTAAGATGTTTATTTTTCAATTTAGGCACATTACATGCACTTATGAACGTCAAAATCTACACCGGTTCTAACCCTACACCTCTGACCCGTGAAGATACCGGCAAGAAACTACGGCGGGACTTTAAACCGGCATTATTTGGACCCGGGTATGTCCTTAAACTACGTCCAACAATGAGAGGTAGCACAGCGAAGTACCATCACGCTTGAGTCTGGAGAAGCCCAACTGGGGAAGTACCTATTATGTCCCAAGGGCTTATTTTAGATTGAATGTAGACTAATCAAGTAGCTATTGTAATACCCAGCTTACCTAGCTTGTATTTGACTCATGTCACAAATCTTACAAATTTAAAACGGTTCCCCTTGTTTACGCATAATTTGTTTTGTCATAATTTTAAACCGCATACCCAGTGTTGTTATAATTGTATATGAGCAGACATTGATCTCGCATAATTCTGTTTTGCCGAGTTCTGTTACGCAGAACTAAACTAATCCGAATGGTCGATACGCATAATTTGGAAAGCCCGAATTATTACGATTTTTTTCCCAGGTGTGCGTTTCTGTTGTGGTCGCAGTTCTAACCTAACCTAACCGAAATTGTTTTTCTGTTGTGGTCACAGTTCTAACCTAACCTAACACACTTTCGGACATTCGGCCTCAATAATTGTATGCTAATATATTTTCGGACAAAGTAGTATTCGGCTACTAAAGAATTAGGCTAAATAAAAATCGGCGACATTAACATTCGGCGTAAATAAATTATGCGAAACTTGGTATGCGTATTAAGATTCGGACAAAACAAATTATGCCAAATAAAGGGAACCCATTTAAAACAGCTGCCTGGATCAAGGATGTTACGTATGTTGAATTTTTGACCTCCGCGAATGGGAATGTAGAAGATGTGAGGTACATAAAACAACGAAAAGAAAGTAAATATTTGAATACAGACCTTGCATTGTAATTGACAGAACTCGTCGCATTCTTATTATAGGTGATAATTGATAAACTTAACTGAAGGACCATGTCTATGTAGTTGTACAGAAAATTAATATGGAACTTACGTCAACATTTGAATATAGAACGCTGACATGCGTGTACACACGTTACTACTACATAGGCCGAGTGCTTTAGCTAAATTTTTACATCTATACCTGATATGTAAGGGACTATTCCTGAGGTTCTTCAAAAAAGAGTGCATAAGTTCTTAAAGCGCATGTACACGGTAACTGCTTACCATCAGGCGGGCCGTATGCTTGTTTGCCACCGTCGTTGTATAAAAAAAACATAAATCCTCGGCAATTTTATTAAGCACCTTTTAAACGACCGACTTTTGCAAGCACGAGCGTCAAAGGAATCCATGAATGGCAATAACCTATTCTCAAAAAGGGCTTTACATGAATGAACAAGTTGATTAATTACAGGATACAAATGTCTATTCATGTTGCAAAAACTACTTTATGTCATATGCCGTATAGAATAGTATTATACAGGGTGTAATTTTTCAGATGATACAAAATATGTTTTTCTAACTCCATAAACAACTTGCAATTGAATGCTCCTACTCTCGCTGAAATCAGACAAAAAGTTTAAATCTTTTTTTTTGTAATTTATTTTAAGTACTTTTGATAGATCTTTCTGGATATTATAACTGTTTATTAGGCTATTTAAATTAGTAATGTATACATGTATATGTATGTAAGCACTTTGTTGTACAAAAAACAGGTTAAAACAGTACACAATCCGAAAAACGGAATACAGTACAAAGGCAAGCTTATCCCTATAAGGGATCTCTTCCAGCTAACCTTTGAGCAATTAAGTGGAAAGTGTGAAAATTGAATTTTAATGGACTATTTGAATCATAACTATCAATAATATTTTTTTTTGTGATTTATGCCAGTTTGAAAAGTAATTTAGTTAAATTTACATTTTCTAAATTACATCTTCTAAAGCTGTATTAATATCATAATATCTTTTACATGTAAAAAAAATATAAAAAGCAATTGTATATAAACTAAAGAAAAAGTGTTATCTTAATCAGAGTTACAGCTTTCACTATGGGTAGTTATTTAATAATCAAATATATCAAATAACATTTTGATTACATCCTTACCTATTAGTTAGTGTTAAACATACAAAATAAAATTAAATATTTTCATTTGCTATTTGATTATGAAGTTCGAAAAATATATTTTGTATCATGTAAAAAATTACAACCTGTATTATCTGATGTGGCCGCATGAAAAGAATGGCGGAATAAAAGACGGGCAGCCATTTTAATTTTGACAGTTGTATTTTAAAAGTGTTGCCGTTGAGGTAACAACAATTAATGCCCTTTGTAGTCCACGCGTTACTTTTCATGGCAATTTTAATGGCCATTACAGAATGTTAATGTTGTATCGTTTAGCGACAAGGAAAAAAAAAACGGCGAAGTGCCGAATATTTCAAGCGTCTACGTTCTGCCGTTATCAGTGCCGTACTGAGTCCCGTGGCTCTAGCAGGCTTGTATTGTGGGTACTTAGCCAACTAGGAGGAATAATTACTGGAGAACGCATCCGCGAGCGCCAGTAAGTGACAAAGATATTTTGGCTTTTGTGGCCCAAAATGAAACAATTCACTATAGTTTTGCTTTACAGGACATTCTTTATAGAATAGAATAGAATAGAATAGAATAAACTTTATTGGCAAACTGTGTACAAAAGATGACAATTTTGATAAATATCTAGTTCAGACAGTTACCCAGTATGGGCATGCAATATTTACACACTTATATCTACTTAATTCTAACTTATGATGTATAGTTATAATTGAACTAAACTACTTACTACTAAGGTTAAAATAACACATCGTACAGTGTGCTATTACTCTGTTTCATATAAAAAGTACTCATTTAGATCATAGAACTCCCTTTCGATTAGCCAGTTCTTTAATTTCCCTGTGAATCGATTTCCCTCTAGTTCCTTTATATCGTCGGGAAGTTTGTTATAAATTAAAATTGCACTTATGTATGTGCTTTTCCTGAAAATGTGATAAAATTATAACAGCCTATATAATTATCCTATAATTAGCCTATTCTATATTAATTACCGCACCTTTGGTTGAAAACCCAAGAAAACTCCAATTGTATTTGTTTGTACCCCTCCAACTTTGACAGTTCTGAAGGGACCAGTTTGGAGGAAAACAAAAACATGTGAGAAAAGGACGGACGAAAATAGCGCCGTTTCTGCCATACCTATGGAAAGTTACATAAGACCATCCCTTTCCATCGTGGTATTATTATTAGCACGCTCCGTCTAGGTTAATGGTATGTCTATGTCAGCCAACGATATATATAATATATAGTTAAGACACCCATAGTTCGAGCATATTTCTCTTTTACTCCAATTCAGGCGACAGAGACAATTTTTTTCGAAGTAGTGCCGCAGGATTCTCAGTAACAAATATCAGTGTTCATTACAAAAATAAATAAACGCCCTTACTGGGATTTGAACTCAAGACTGCCAGCTTCAATGTTATCGTCTGTATTATTTAAAGTATTTAAACTCAGTTCCGATACACGTGATTTTATGTGCGCCAGCGCATCCGGGTTGCTAGCGCCATAAATCACGCTATTAGCCACACTGCAGGTCCGGGGCACACTCATATTATGAAGATCGTGTTTTTTTTTTTTAATATGGCTGTTAAACATATTTTTTAGATAAGTAAATAGAGATAGAAGATAAATAAATAGTTAAGTATTCGTATTTTATACAATTAAATTCATGCATAATTAAATAATAGGTACGTGTATTAACAACGGACTGCAGGTAAACACTTAAAATATTAAAATAATATAATTGTGACCTTTTTTTAACGGATTCTCAATGTTTGTTTTCACAGTTTATATCTTAGCGATTTATTTACAACAACTAAATACGTAAAAAACAATAAAATACGTAAAAACCTACCTACTATTTTTGTTACTATTGTAACATAAGTTTTCTATAACATCTACAACTGTAAGCGTATATTAGCTTATATTAATATTATTCCTCAATCCAAATATATTCAGGGTACCTATATTACTACTAACAAACAGTGGCGGCGCGACAATTTATTTCTTAGGCAAGACGGAGCCGATATGTCTTGGCCTTTTCTTCTTGAGCCCAAGGAAAACCGTTGAACTGCAGTTGAACGCGAGGAAGATGATGATGATGAGTGAACGACTCTCAAAACTCGCTCCCTGTGTGCCCAGGTCCTTTCGCGAACGAAGTACCATTGTCGTCAACGGAAACGGCAGATTTTTTGTCCTACTCTAGCCTTTGTCAGGTTTTGACTTGTATGATATATGTCTTCATCATTCATGCCAGCATAGTGTTCCCATGGGAAGAGACATGATGGCTTGCCTTATTTACTTATAGACTAGTGGGTACCCTGCCTATGAAGCCGGGTCTGGATTTGAATCCCAGATATTTTTGTGTGATGAGCACAGATATTTGTTCCCGAGTCATGAGTGTTTTCTATGTATTTAAGTATTTATATGCATTTATGTGCAACACAAGCCTTACTGTGCTTACCGTAGGACTAGGTCGATTTGTGTAAGATTTTCCTGAAAAAAATATTTATTTAAATCAATATTTATAGGCTTAGTGGGTACCCTGCCTACAAAGCTGACGGTCCCGGATTAGAATCCCAGTAAGGGCATATATCTGTGTGATGATATTTATTTTCTATGTATTTAAGTATTTGTATATTATATATATCGTTGGTTGAGTACCCACAACACAAGCAGTCAATCTTTGTAAGGATACTGATATGATTTTTTGGATTTTTGTAATATTTATTTATTATTTTTTTGTATTTTACATATAAGTAGCGTGATGTTACCTACTACCACAACAAGCCTTAATATAGCTTATGTATAGTCAGCAGCAGAAGCGGCTAAGTGGACAATGACTGTGTTCATAATGATCTTGAAACGATCTTATTCCCTTGACAATAAAGTCGTGCCCAGCTAAATTTGAACACCTCGCCCGGTTAAATTTTAATTTAGTATACGCGATATAATCCATGTTAGTTAGTTGTTTATCATGAGTAATTATCGCGGCAACCAAAGACAATATTACGCGTCTAATAACTTTACAAATTACCAGCCATTTTATTTAGCCAGTACCTACCCTTACCATAAGTTGTGACATTGAGGTTTTCGATAACGAGTATCGAGTTTACTATCTGTGCATCTCGTTCACACTAAAATAGTACAAACGAGATGCACAGATAGTAAACTCGATACTCGTTATCGAAAACCTCAATTCCCAATTCATGGTAAGGGTATAGTCGTTACCCGAGACTACGAGGACATCGTCGTTCTCGAAACGTCGGAGGCTTTTCCCGCTTATTCTGTGATAATGTGTAAAAACCGTGAAAGTTTATTTCAGTATTCAAGTCTCTGTCGGTTTTGCGTATAAAAAAAATGCTTATCACGGTTTGCCTAGACATTTCATGATATGGTTAATATGACCGGCCGACATCATTTTGTATTGCCTTCATTTTATATACCCTCTTTTGCGGTACGCAGGTTAATAAAACAATTATTACCTGCATATGTTATTATTTTTATTATTTATATATCAAATAAAGCCTTTCCGCCCGCATACGAAACCACAACATTTCCCACACGGTTGACGCGCGGCCATCTTTGTTCCGAAATGCCTTATGTCCTTTGTAAAGGACGCGCGGTTTGGGATGTTTTTGAATGGGAAGAAAGAGACGACACTTGTTTTATTTCCAAGATGGCCGCTCATTTGCCTCGTATTGTGTGAGGGCGCATATGAGCGCTGGCATAAACGTAGAGCGGACAATTTTAATCGACTTCAAAAAAATATATGCCTTCACCCGAGACCACGAAGGCCAGTATCCGAAACGTCCAAGGTACACATACTGCTTCACTCACGTGTTAGTCACTCGCGCGACATGTTTCGCAGGTCCCCATTATGTAGACCTAGGCTCTAGGGTTAAAGAGTGCCGAGCCCCGTTCGCGTCGGCTTCATATGTGACGCGAACTCTGTTTAATTGAATGTGAAAACGACACGTGAAAGTTTAAATACAAATTGAAAAAGCTTTGGATAATTTTGGAAATTTAAGAAAAGGGAAAAGACAAATCTAAGGCAAAACTATACAATATAAAAATAAACTGATCATCATCATTGGTGGGGTTTTTATCGTCTGTCACGTTCTCACGAGTAAGTGACGCATGAGGTGATACAATTGTAATCATATCTACTTTAGTGGTGTCTATATTGTTTAAAATAATTTGAAATGAGGGGACCGATTTTTGAGAGTCACCCGAATTCAAAAACTACGAAGAAAATAATCGCACACAAAAGGTTTTCACTATTAATTTTGCACGAAACGTATATGCATTAATTTCTATCATTCATGTAACTACCATGTCAAAAACCACTAGTGGCGTCCTTAGAAACTGAAAACCCGACTAGAGAAAGTCCGATCGACACTTGTGTGTAATAGTGCTAGTAATTATGATATTGTGCGTCGGGAGCTATTGTGTGCTACTCACAGGACATCGGGCGTCTGAGGACGGGCTTATGTCATTTTTAAAGTACATAAAGCCAAACAAATCTTAAATTTAATTTTAAGTTAGTACGTAATATCTAACAGAGACTTCGTTTCTATAGTCTATACTTTTAGGTATTTAAAAAAAAAAGTAAACAATCTTGACGTGTCTTTTTATTGAAAAACGCTTTTTAAAAATCAGTGACTATTACTTCAGAATCAGAATCAGAATCAGAAAGCCATTTATTCAGTTCATAGTTAGGTACAATAATTAAATTAAATCTAAATATACTACAGTTCGTAAGAATCATAAGTAAACAAAATAATTAATTTAAATTTAAATTTAAATGGCCTCTCCTTCGGTAAAGAAGGAGGGACGGTAATAAGACTCCATGGGTTACCAGCCCTGCTAGGAGAATTGGGTTAATTTTATTTAGTATTATATTTAATAATTTATGATGATAATCTTGTAAATATGACAAATTACTACTTATTTTTGTATATAATTATAATTATCCTGCCTTTAATATTTATTACCTACTTCCCTATGTATTCTGTCCTTTTTATTATATAGTAATCTAGGTACAAAAAAATAATTTACTTAAAGACTATTACTTACAAAAGCAAAATAATGTAAATAACCATATATGATTCATGATGGTCTCATTCCTGGCATGATTTATTTTTCAAAACTGTTTTTCAATAAAATGACATGTCAAGATTGTTTACCTTTTTTTAAACTTATTTTGACGACCGGTCTGGCCTAGAGGGTAGTGACTCTGCCTATGAAGCTGATGGTCCTGGGTTCGATTCCCAGTCAGGGCATTTATTTGTGTAATGAGCACAGATATTTGTTCCTGAGTCATGGTTGTTTTCTATGTATTTAAGTATTTATATGTATCTATCTATCTATCATATATATCGTCGTGTAGTACTTACAACACAAGCCTTACTGAGCTTACAGTAGGACTAGGTCGATTTGTGTAAGAATGTCCCGAAATATTTATTTATTATTAAAAAAAAAAAAAACTACCTACATAAAAATATAAATTATAGCAGGCTCCGTCATCTGGCATTTGGCAACTAGTTTTCATAATTCATCATTTCGTAAAATGTTTTTTTTTTTTGTGGCGAAGGTATATTAAACATTCAATAACAGATAATTATAATCAAAAATAATAAAAATAATACGTACAAGAGACATACAATTAAATGAAATGTAATTAATTATAATATTTATAGTATTAAATTAATTAAATATAACTTACCTACTTAAAAATACTTAAATACTTTAGTAGTACATATTATTATTTATAATCTTATTATAACCAAAAGCTACATAGAAACTTAACTAAGAGCTAAAAAAAAATTAAAACTAAATAAACTAAAATTAATGCCGTGTGATGCCGGCTGACTAGAATAGCACCACCCCATATCCTCCCGCGGGTGTCGTAAGAGGCGACAAAGGGAAAAGTCCTACGGACGGGCAGTAGCGCCCGTCGAGACGCAATACAGCTACTGCGGACGGCAACCCGCCTGCCAAGCTTGAGGACTATGGCAATTACCCCCAAGATGATACAACTGATACAAGTCATACGAGGGTCATGCCAAAAGAAATTAGATACTCTCTGGTTATTTGATTGATAGTGGCAAGTTATATACCATTGTTACCGCTAATTATTTACTTATAATTTCAAAAATGGAACACTTGAAAAATCTTAGTAGTATTTTTTTAAATATTTTTTTTCTGATTAAATTTGGCGGGAATTTGCCGCAACGATGGAGCTCACTCGACGAATAAAAAAAAATCGTTTATCATATACTGAGACATGATAAAACTTGGCTATACAACTACGACCCTGAAACAAAGCAACAGTCCACAGTATGGTGCGTTGAAGATGAGCCGACTCCAACAAAATGTCGCCGAGCACGAAGCACCCAAAAACAAATGGTTGCCTCATTTTTTTGCAAAACGGGACGTATCCCTACGGTGGTGCTCGAATATCAAAGAACAGTTAATTCAGAATGATATGTAACAGTTTCTGCCCCAAGGGTACTGTCAGCTTGGTGTGACAAGGGCCCGAAGTCAGGAACTCAGCACCTGCTCTGGCACCACGACAACGCTGCCCCGGACACTTCTGCCAGAACACTCGACTATTTCAGTTCCAAAAACGTCACTATGCGGCCTCACCCCCCATATTTCCCTGACCTAGCACCCTGTGATTTTTTCCTATTTCCAAAAATGAAAGAAAAATTTAAAGGAAAGCGATTAGAGAACAAAGAAGATGCCCTGGTTGCGTATAACTATGAAATTTCTGAGGTGTTTAAAGAAGAGTGGTTATTAGTATTTTGCAAGTGGTTTAGACGGATGGAAAAGTGTATACGTGTTCATAGTGAACACTTCGAAAAAATAGATAACTGTAATAAAGAATAACCTCTGTAAATTTTGAGTATCTAATTTCTTTTGGCATGACCCTCGTATTAGTGGGAGGCTTATGTCCAGCAGTGGACTGCATACGGCTGAAATGTATGTATGTAAACTAAAATATCTCAAAAAAATTGGGCCCCCTCGGCATGGTGCCGAGGATGCTGGCAGCATTCTCTCTCTGTATCGCGATACTAATGCGTCGAGCGAGGAAACTGCCAGCTCTTCGATCACCAGTTGAGTCAATGAGTCTTTTACTAATGTGTTTAAAAAGTTGCAGGGCTTAAATTAAAATCTAAAATAAATTAAATTAAATTAAAATCTAAATTTGGCCCTCTAGGCAAGGTGCCCATCCCGCAGGCGGCATTCCCGCGCTGAATTGATATGACAATTATTTTTGCAAGAAAGCCGCCCGCGTGATTTGCTATTTGCAAAAAAAAAATTGCTCACTATGTATTATATCTACATGGGTGTAATGTACTTATATTTAAGTCCGTTAAAATGGAAATTGCACTCAAACAATTGCAGTCATTAAGAATGGTAGTTAAATCATACAACCGCGTACCAGCGGCCTAAAGACAGGCCAAATATTTCGGGCATTCCTGTGTTGCCATGTTCTGACAGATAATAAACAAATATTACAGGATTTCCAAAAATTGTCTGAGTACCACGGCAAGCTCATGAAGGCTTGTGTTTTTTTTTTTATTACATAGGCGGCAAACGAGCAGACGGATTGCCTGGTGGTAAGCAATTACCGTCGCCCATGGGCACCTGTAACACCAGAGGAGTCACAAGCTTTAAGGGGGGTTGGAGCTCTGGGAAGCTTACTCACCATTAGGAACACAACACTGCATACCTGAAAGGTAGCAGTGCTATTATGGCTGTGGTCTTCTGTAAGGAGGAGGTACTTCCCCAGTCGGGCTGCCCCAGATTCAAGCGTGATGATCATCGCTGTGCCCTACCTCTCATTGTTGGACGTAGTTTAAGGACATACCCGGGTCCACTGAGTATTGACAGCACAGGCCTTCTGGAGCTTACCGTGGTCCTCGGTCAATTTGTGTAAAGATGTCTTGTTATATTGATTTAACTTTTATATTTCTGTTATTGTCTTCCGTTGTTCAAGAGTAATTAATAGCATTTTTTTTTTAAATAAATAAATAAATATTTCGGGACAATCTTACACAAATCGACCTAGTCCTACGGTAAGCTCAGTATGGCTTGTGTTGTAGGTACTAGACGACGATATATATTATAATAGATAGATACATATAATTACTTAAATACATAGAAAACACCCATGACTCAGTAACCAATATCTGTGCTCATCACACAAATAAATGCCCTGACTGGGATTCGAACCCAGGACCATCGGCTTCATAGGCAGGGTCACTACCCACTAGGCCAGACCGGTCGTCGTACATTGTTATTGTAAAGATTTTAACATGTAAATAATTATTACATTTATTTACAGAAATTACAATTGCATTGTACCAAGGATGCTGGCGGCATTTCCTCGTTGTATCGCAATGCTGATACGTTGTGTAATTTAACTAATAAAACCAGGTCTTGAAACAGTTGTCCAGTTGACATACGAGTCATACCGAAAAGTTGACTGCCCCAGTTAAGTTGATAAAGAAAATTTTACTGCGGACGTCATGAATAAAAATACCACTGGTCCACCAGCAAAAAAAAAAGCCGGACTATTTCTAAGCAGTACCTAATTAATACATCTGAATACAAAGTGAATACGTGTTATTATAAAATTTACATTTACAGTCCACTGCTGGACATAGGCCTCCCATATATGACTTGTATCATCTTGGAGGGTAGTTGCCATAGTCGCCACACTTGGCAGGCGGGTTGGCGATCGCAGTAGCTGTAGATTCGGTTGCGACGGACGTTGCTGCCCGTCCGCAGGATTTTTCCCTTTGTCGCCTCTTGCTACACCCGCGAGAGGAGATGGGGTGGTGCTATTCTAGTCAGCCGGCATCACGCGGAACATTAAATTTGATTAAAAAATTGTAGAGACAAAAAAATACCCATCGACTCGAAATCCATAAAAATATACCTCCTTTACTACCTCCTAGCCTAGTCTCCACTGCCTACGAAGCTGGAGGTCAAGGGTTCGAATCCTGGCAATTATTGACGGTTGACCTCGTTGGTCACTGTGGCTGCCTATGGGAGAGGCGTCTACCCAACACTGGTCATCCGTCTCCCTAGTGTAACTTTTCCTTTCCTTGTGTAAATAAATAAATAAATAAATATTTCGGGACAATCTTACACAAGTCGACCTAGTCCTACGGTAAGCTCAGTATGGCTTATGTTGCAGCTACTAGACGATGATATTTATAATAGATACATATAAATACTAAAATACATAGAAAACACCCATGACTCAAACATAAATAAAAAAGTAAATCATACTGTAACAACGCTAGCCTAAAATTTATAAGAATACAGATGAGAGTACATTATGGCAACACTGCATTCATTCGCGTTTCTTTAACCAACCTTTTTGCTTCTCGGATTTTTTTAATTACAGGTACTGGCCGTCTACAATTTGGTGACGATTCTTCTTCCAATCTAAAACGAAGCTTAAGCTAACAGACTTAAGATTGATTATTCTTGGTCGTTGCGATAATTTTAAAAAGATATGGCGCTCCGTTTTTTGGCAGCCATCTTGGAAAAATATGGCGGGCCGCTTTCCCCACAGATAATTGCGTTCTCAGTATTGGTTAGTTTGAGGGAAACGTGAAATAATTGTGCTTGATTGCAATATTAAGTTAAATTTGTTCTTTCGAATTGAGTGGTCGGCATTTTGATTAAGGTCTTTAATGAGTTTAAATAGGGTGGGACTATTAGTTAAATTAGCAATTCTTTTTCCTTGCGACTTCGTCGGCAAGCCATAACCGTCTTTTAAACATGCTTACGGGATCCTATGTGCTTTCTCGTAGCTCAACATCTCCCCATACTAAGCTTACGCTGAACCAATTGGGATGAAATTTGGTATGGAGAGAGTTTGAGCTACGAAAAAGCGATTATATAGTATGTTTCTTATCCCGCAACCATATTTTAAAAGACAGGTATGGCTGGCCGATAAAATCGCGAGGAAAAGCAAGTTTTTTATGTTATTAGAAAGATAATATGTGCTGTGTACTTGTAGTTTTACATGGCCGGCCGTACTCCAACGGGCAAACATTGAAAAAAAAAAACTAAATATTTTATCACTAACACGAAAAAAACAAAAAAACTTGTTAGCAGGTACAAAATGAATAATTAAAACTTCCAAAGAACGGCCATATTTGTTTAACTTATAAATTAAAACTTCAATGACGCCTCCTTAAACAAGTCCTGTGTCAACACATCTATAATTGCTCCTTACCATAGACTAAGGGGAATGGGACCATAAACTAGAATTTTATGCCACACCACAGATTATGGTGGCAATAAAACAAAAAAGGGACCACCCGACATATACGTGACGATGTGTACAGGGGGTGTTAAAGTATTAAGTGTAGAAAGATGATGAATTGTAGGGGCTACGTCGAGTGGTCAAGATATTTTTGGTAATTTAAAAAAATATATTTTAAAGTTTGACAAATATAGAAGTCTCAGCGCCGAATATTGCTTTGTCCCTTTTGGCGTTGAGACCCTAGGTCCTTGGGGCCCTAGCGCTCTGAGTCTTTTCAAAGCTATTTCGAAGAGACTCAGAGACGCTACAGGTGACCGGAGAGCTGGCAGTTACCTCGCTCAACGCATCTGTCTCGCAGTTCAGCGGGGTAACGCAGCCAGCGTCTTCGGCACCACGCCGAAGGAACCTTTTCTAGATTTAGTATAGTTAGTTTTTAGTCCTATTTTTGTATTATTTTATTATTTGAGTTAATGTTTAAATTCTGTATTTTTTATACTTATCACAAATAAAATTTAAATTCCCATTTAAAAAAAATGTGTGATCGAAATTGTTTCGCGTAACAGTTTTCGTCGAATGTATTATAATATTATAATGTTGTTTTTAAAATGAAACATCTTCATTTAACAATATTATTATAACTACGAGTAATTAACTATTACTACTTACTACGGTCTCCATCAGATATATCGGAGCTGTGGAGGTGGTCACAAATATCGCAACAACGTCTCTATTATCAAGGCGGTAAAGTGCATATTCCGATATTTATGACCACCTCCACAGCTCCGATATATGTGATGGCGACTGTACATTAAATCTAAATGCCCTTGAGGCATTGTACCTAGGATGCTTGTGCAAGGAATGCCAGCTCTTCGGCCACCAGTTACCCGATATGTGACTACCCGACGAATGTCTATGAAGAAGTTTAGGGTAGATGTTATAAAACACAACTAATCATGGCTAGGAGGAATAATGACTGGAGAACATATCCGCGAGCGCCAGTAAGGGACAAAGATATTCTGGCTTTTGTAGCCCAAAATGTAACAATTCACTATAGTTTTGCTTTACATGACATTCTTCATAACAAAAATATTAGCTAATTCTGTATTCATTACCGCAACTTTGGTTGAAAACCCAAGAAAACTCCAATTGTATTTGTTTGTTCCCCTCCAACTTTGACAGTTCTGAAGGGTCCAGTTTGGAGGGGAACAAAAATGTGTGAGACTATGACAAGGGCAGACGAAAATAGCGCCGTCTCCGGAATACATATGACAAGTTACATAAGACCATTCCTTTTGATCGTGGTAGGTATTATTATTAGCACGCTCCGTTTAGTTAAATGGTATGTCGATGAATCATGGTAATTACATGTAATTCTCTATACCAGTTCTATAGTTTTTTAGTAAAGTTATCAGTTTTCAATTACAAAAAAATCCTACAATTTTTTTACGCTTCTGACAGAAACTTAAGTCCTGTATAAGGCCGTGTTTACACGCCACAACGCGACGTGCGACATTCATCAGCAAATACTTACGCAAACACAGTCGAAATCACACCGCGCTAACGAAATACGACAACACTCTTGTTGACGAGCCAGCACGACATGGGAGCTACAGGGAAACTTGAATAATCGACGGCACATATAATATGCAAGGACCGGATTATTCATAGCATAAATCAAACTGTCAGAGGGATTGACCATGATGTTTTATCGACTTATCGATAAATAACTGTCACTTAACAAAGTTGAAGTAATGAAATCACGCCTTTGGATAACTAAATAACGGTGTCCCTAATTAGCTGACTGTTTATTTTTCACCATTTTACTAACACGGTTCGGGAATCACTTATGAAAACTCAAGTGACACAAATGATATATGTGACGCAGCCATGATTTATTTAAACATAGAGATGCAAGTTGCTAATCAAAGAGGTCAAATGTTACAGAATGATATTTTAAATTGGTAATGTGTACCTATTGCGATATTCTAAATAAATGAATATTTCGGGACAATCTTACACAAATCGACCTAGTCCTACGGTAAGCACAGTAAGGCTTGTGTTGTAGGTACTAGACGACGATATATATAATAGATAGATACGTATAAATACTTAAATACATAGAAAACACCCATGACTCAGGAACAAATATCTGTGATCATCACACAAATAAATGCCCTAACTGGGAATCGAACTCAGGAGGGGATCTGTTTCATAGGCAGGTTCACTACCCACTAGGCCAGACCGGTCGTCAATATTATTCCGTAACATCGATAACTCGATAAAACAGTTTGGGCAATCCCTCTCATAGTTTGATTTTTGCTATGTAAAATTCCGGTCCTTGATAATATGTCATGATGCTGATGGCTAGAAGTACGACCGCTTTCTTTCACCGCACCACTCGCCGTTGGCAGGGTGTTCACCCTTATGGATATGGTGCAACCTTCTGTGAAGAGAAGTCACAGAAGGAGGCAGCGGAGAGAGAAAGAGACGCGGACGGTGACGCGCTGCCTCTACGCAGACGGCAGGGTCATAGACGTAGTTGGGCGGGTACGGGACCCTACCCGCTGCCGGGGAAGAGATCAAGCGTTTCTGATCTCTTTTTTTTATGACATAGGCGGCAAACGAGCAGACGGATTGCCTGGTGGTAAGCAACTACCACCCCAGAGTTCCAACCCCCCTTGAAGGCCGGCAACGCGCTTGTGACTCCCCTATGTCCCATGGGCGACGGTAATTGCTTACCACCAGGCAATCCGTCCTCTCGATTGCCGCGTATAAAAAAGGGTGGTCACCCTCATACTTTGGAACCTAAAATGGCACGCTCTATGCGGTTTAAAAAGAATTTTCTCCCGCTAATGTTTTGTATGTGGAATGAATTCCCTGCGGCTTTAGAGGTTTCAGTATTAGAGGTTCTTCAATAAAGGAATACAGGTTCTTAAGGCGCTGGTCCCACCGCGAGCTAGTAAGCTATGAGCTATCAGCTATTTCAAGTGACAAAAGATAATCGCTCCCGTGTAAATAAACGAGTGAGATATAAATTTATAGCCCATCGCCCGGCGATAAACTAAGATCGCCCGGTTATGACATATATCTCTCTTTTATTTACACGGGATCGATTATATTTTGTCCCTTGAAATAGCTGATAGCTCATAGCTTACTAGCTCGCGGAGTGCCTAAACGGTGGCCGCGCAAGTGTCAATCTTCTGGAATTGCAGCCATAATTATAATTGCCACCGTCGTTGTATAAAAAAAAAATGGATACTAACGACATGCCCACTTATTCCTAAAACGTGTATCAAACCTATACTAATTTTTAATGGCATTCGTTTTTTTTTTAATACTGAAACTTTCGCCATTTCGCTTGTGTTATGTATGGTAGCTGGCTTGGTACCGCGAACGTCGGTGTTCGTACGTTTGGAACTATTCTTTTACTTCAAGTTTGGATTCCCACTTATAAATCTATATCATTCATGCTTCTTAAATACCATTTTTTCGTTTCTGACAGAGTTTAAAATGTTACGAGCTTACGAGTCAAGTAATTGACGCTCCAAAATCGGCCCCCTGAAGTCCCTATATTACTTAATTTATGCTTTGTTCTTATGTTGTTTTATGTCACTTTGTCAATTTTATCGTTTTTGTATGATAAATACAAAACATAAATTAACTAATGTAGGTACAGTCGCCATCAGATATATCGGAGCTGTGGAGGTGGTCACAAATATTCCTCTATTGTCAAGGCGCTAAGTGCATGTTCCGATATTTATGACTACCTCCACAGCTCCGATATATCTGATGGCGACTGTAGTTAGATAATTTTATGAATAAGCGGGTTGATCCCTGATCCCGTTAAGTCTATGACATTTCGTTTTTTTTTTTATAAAATCAGTCTAATTCTCTATTCAAGAATTTGTCGTTTAACACCTTTGGCACTCGTAACCAACTTATATTATACATTCAACTACAACCTTAAGCCGTCATACTAAGGTTTATTTTATATTAACATCACCGTTCATGATAAAAAGGTTACATTTTCATACAAAACTAGTTATGCGATTTTTCTATATTCTAATACTAGGTAATAAAGTTCATTTTCGTTTGACGTAACGATAATATAATTATAATTAAAATTATATGTATTCATACTTTCTGTCGTAAATAACGCAAAATGGCTTCTCCAATAAGACAAATTATGTTGGCTAATATAATTAAATAGACACATTTGTCTGTATTATTAAAGACACGTAAATTAAAGACTGGACTTTTAAAAAGTATACCTATACAACTAAGAACAAACCATTTTTTTTATTATGATATATTTTTATACGTCAACCAGACGCTTCGCAATTTCTTCAATAAGTTTGTACTCGCTGCGACCCTAGCGTCTCTACGTCTAACAGTAAAAAATGGTACTCTCTTTATTTGCTTTGAATTATAAATAGTAAGTACTATAATAGTAATAGTAAGTACTAATATATAAATTGTAAATTGTAATTTAGACGTTCAAGACGTGATTTGAACCCGCATCTCTAGCTATCGCGGCTGACGCTTCAAACTATTGGGCCACCCGAACACAGCGGATCACGTTGAAATTTACCAAGTATATTATGTAATCATGTTAAAAAGATAAAAAAAAAAGATAAAAGATCTTTATTTTTCAATTTAGGCACATTACATGCACTTATGAACGTCAAAGAAAAATGTACACCGACACCGGTTCCAACCCTACACCTCTGACCGAGAAGACACCGGCAAGAAACTACGGCGGGATTTATTTTTTCAATACAGTGATACATCAATTCATAATTATGCATAGTCCGATAAGAAAACATATCAAACAGTTTATTACAAGATAACTGAAAATACTAAAATATAAAAGTAAAAATAATAATGTATAAACAAATTTGACTTCACAAAATAGACATAGTTTAATATGCTTTCTTACCTGAACTGTGTCATTTACATGATCTGGCAGCTGTTTATAATATAACCATAACTTTACTCAACTAGTATGAAGTTACGAGCGGCGAGTTCTTACTTTTTATGAACATTGTCAGTCTCTATTTTGACTGGTCTCTGGTAACTTGATTATAAACACACATTTGTCTGTATTAGTTGAATATAGACACGGTAGTGGGTTGTGCCAATTGGCATTTGGTGCTAATTTGACCCCTGCTGATAGGGGAGAGCTGGGTAATTGCGAACACAATGAAGAACAAAATGCCTAATCGCCACGCTTGGCAGGCGGTTTGGCGATCGCAGTATGTTTCTTCTTTAAGGGACGTGGTTGTCCGTTGACTCAGTTGCTACAGCTTCGCTTCGTTGCATAAAAATTGAATTTATATGCCTCACATTATGTAGTAGTAACATAAACTTCTGTTTTTAAGTTAACATGGGGCTTATTTTCGATATTCAAATCGAAAGAAAAATAGAAAAATTTGACTCGAAGCGGGACTCGAACCCACAACCACTGGATCACTAGCCCAGTGCACTACCAATTGTGCTATCCGAGTACCGCTTAGACTTGTCGAATTTTTGATTTTGAATTTATTTATGTCGAAAAAATATATATATATATATATATATATATATATATATATATATATGTAAAATTTGACTCGAAGCGGGACTCGAACCCACAACCACTGGATCACTAGCCCAGTGCACTACCAATTGTGCTATGCGAGTACCGCTTAGACTTGTCGAATTTTTGATTTTGAATTTATTTATGTCGAAAAAAAAAAAAAAATATATATATATATATATTTTCGACATAAATAAATTCAAAATCAAAAATTTATATATATATGGGGCTTATTGTCTAACTTGTTTCTTATAATATTAGCGGAAGTCTCTTTCCAATTCCTTTTATTAGGAAGAGAGTTCCGCTAATATTATTCTTTTTTTTTTTCGCATCTGATAGTTTCTAAAGTATTGAGTAGGTACGGGATACCTTTCTTGTGTGTTCTATCTCCGTAGTAATTATTTACTCTGAGAACGAATAGTATTATGTAGTAATTTGTTATGCAATGGACCCCTAGGGCCTATTTATTATATTAAAGATAAATTCCTCGTCTCCGAGTTACCCAAAAATAATACCTACTACATGTCCTACTACATACAGTCCACATGTCCTACTATATACAGTATTAGAGCTATATAGGTTGTGGAATGAGAACCACAACACAAAAGGACTACAGTATGGGGTTCTTCAAAAAGGGTGTAAAGAGGTTTTTATGGGGCCGGCAACGCGTGAATGATGCCTCGGTATTGTAAACGTCCATAGGCTGCGGTGACCGCCTAACATCAAGCGGGCCGCATGCTTGTTTGCCACCTTTGTGGTATTAAAAAATATATATATATAGCTCCAATTTAAGCGCGGTAGCGTCGAACTTCCCCCCACTCCTCCACCACGGGGGGCTCTCGATGGCTCCCAGTCTAGATCCACCCACCAGCAAGGAGGGGGGGCACACCTAGGGCACATCTATACCGAATTTCAGCGCACAGTCAAAATTTTACGATCCCATACGTACAAGACTTTACAATAGCACTTCAGCTAATGGCGTACTTGCTGTGCACCGCGGTTTATTAAGGAAAAAACGTAGCCTATGTGTTAATCCAGGGTGTCAGCTAAATCCATACCAAATTTTATTAAAATCGCTCCAGCCGTTTAGACGTGAAGGAGTAGCAAACATATCCTCAGAGGGGGCAAGAGCGCGAGTCCCACATACCCCCCAATATAACCTTCCCGCGGTCAGAGGACTCGATGCGTAAATGGATTCCCCACTCCGACAAAAAAAGGGTAAGTAACTACATAAAAATACAATAACTTTAAGGAAGAAGAGGGACAGTATAGGCTAACCCTGGAGAGTACCAGAGGTCAGTCTACAACGGCGCAGAGGCGCTACCACGAAAAACGATATCCGATTTCGGACGATTGTTTCCGTCACTCTCGTAATGCCTTAGTTGGAGTAAAAGAGAAAAGTGCTCGAAATATATGAAGTTCGATGTCGCGGTACTGAGCCAGGAGTGGTATACTTAATATCGGTCTGAATGGACTTTGCTACCTATCCTGGCGATTTCTGGTTGCAGTTTGATACAACCCTTAAAGCCGACTTCCGAGAGTCGTACATTCGATTTCAAAAAATTTTAAAGACGAAAATAAACGCACACAAAAGTTTCACACCACCATTTTTGCACAATATTTATAGTTTCAATACCCACGATTAATATATGAAATTAATTTTTCTAGAAACCATTTCTTCTGTATCAAACTTCAGTATCTAACAGTATCAAAGTTTAAAATGTCACGAGTTAAGTACTGGACGCTCAAAAATCAGCCCCCTTGGGCCTTTCTTGCTTGAAACTCTGTCAGAAACGAAGAAATGGTATTTTACAAACATGAATGATATAAATTAATCAGTATCGAAGCTACACATTTTATGCAAAAAATATGATCAACTTTTGTATGCGTTTATTTTCGCCCTCAGACTTTTTATAATTCGAATGAACGACTCAAAAATCGTCCCCCTGTCCTTTATCGGCTAAAATGACAAACGATCAATAAGATCTTGTAACAGTAATAAAATATAATTAAATTCTCAATGTAACGTATAAAAATCGCCGACATTCCCAAATATTTGGACACGCCATATATCTTAGTGTGTTTGTCTGTCTAACTGCGAAATTATTCTAATGACCAGCTTAAAGTATAATTTATTGTCCAAATCAATGATGCGACGCCATCTTGCAAGAGGGAACCAAGCAGGAATCTAATGTTATGTCAAGTTATGTTTTTTTTTTTAATAATGGCTTTCACACCTTATTGTTTTTGGCAAGGTGAATTAAGTTGTAAATTGAAATGAAAATAACATTTATTTTTGACGTTTGATTTTTTTTTAAATAATGACAAACGGATAATATAGAGTATACCTATCTGTCACGTATGTCAACTGCTGGATATAGCGAACTGCTAAGGATTAGAATTCGCTACCTTCGTTTGTATTCCCGCAAAGATATAATTTGAGTATTTTCAAGGCAAGAATGAATAGGCTGTTATTGAACCAGCGTGCTACACCCTCGACCTCGTCATACTTACCATCAGGTGTGACTGAGGGCAAACGCTGGTCAGTCTGGTATAAAATATGGGTCTCAATTAGTGAGTTGAGTTCTATAATCGCCACACTTGGCAGGTGGGTTGGCAATTGCAGTATGGGATACCGTAAGTAATAAAGTATATATAACGAAAACTATTTCGTCAACATAAACATTTATACTACTAAATTAATAATAAAAATAAACAACTAGGTAAGAATACCGGAAATGGGGGAGGTGCTATGAACAGCAGTGGACGTCCACGTCCATGGCTAATGATGATGATTATACGGCATTCCAAATTCCAAATATATGAATATTATATTAGGCATGACCTAGCAAATATGGAAGAAAGAAATATAAATATGGCGTTGCCTTTTCTGTTGAACATTATTTTGAACATTATTTTTTACTAAGACATCAAACAAGCATACAATCCATCTGATTGTTGGCAGTCATCATTATCATCATCATCATCTCAGCCATAAGACGTCCACTGCTGAACATAGGCCTCCCCCTTGGATCTCCACATGTACCGATTGGAAGCAACCTGCATCCAGCGTCTTCCGGCGACTTTAATGAGGTCGTCTGTCCATCTGTTGGCAGTCACCAAAGCATAAATTTCTGTAACTCCAGAGGATTCAAACACGCGTAGACTACACTTGCGCCAAACGGATAAACCTACGTGTAATCATATCGCACTAGGCGACATGTTTCGGGTAAGCTCTGGTACCCATTTTCAAGCCGAGTCACGAGTCAGGATCAGGACACACCACTCGCGTTGATGGTGTATCGCTCAACAGTTAATTACACTTGCGCCGTTGAACTGTGGAAAAGTCAAACCGATGGGAATGGGCTCATGGATACGCCGCCACTGATACCTACAGCATAACACCATCCACGATTTATCCGTTTATCGACCGCCAGCGTCGACTATCCATTACGATTCGCAACTAGACATATAACTTACTACACAATATCATTCCATTCTAAACTTTATCGCAATATATTAAAGTGCAAAATCCCATGTCAACGCTAGTGCAATTTAAAGGTGTCTATTTAATATACTGAATTAGGCAGTAACTGTAAATTCTAGTTTTTGATTATATTATAACCATTTTGCTTACATTTATTACTAGGTTTATAGTTTTATATGCAAACGAGATGACAGAATAGTGCAATTTTTATCCTCCGAGACCCTCGGTCCGTGGGGCTCTGGCGCTCTGAGTCTCTTTAAGGACTTTTCAGAGAGACTCAGAGACGCCACAGGAGACCGAAGAGCTGGCAGCTACCTCGCTCAGCTCAGCCTTACGATAAAGCGACGAAATACTGCCAGCGTCACCGGTAACATGCCGCAGGGGTCTTTTTTAGATTTATGTTATTTTTAATTAGTAATTGTTTTTCTACGTATTTACTTGTTTTATTAAGGACTCAGTACTTTATTAGTCAGACCATATTTTTCTCAGTTTTCAGTTCGGTGCAATTTTACAAGCTTTTATTTAACTTGCAATATAAGTAGCCAACCAGTAGGGTAAATTGCCAATAATTAACCATTTTTCAATATCAAAGATATTTAAATAGAAAGAAAAATGGAAAAATTTGACTCCCAGCGGGACTCGAACCCACAACCACTGGATCACTAGCCCAGTGCACTACCAGTTGTGCTATACGAGCGCCGCTTAAACGTGTCAAATTTTTCTATCTTATCCTTCCTTTTTTATACGTCATTACGGGTGACGTGTAGCGACATCTACCGAAGAGTATTGAACCCTTTTTACGGCATCGATGTCTCAAATTTAGATTGAGAATTCATCGATAACAATGTGCTACCCCTTTTTTTTAATTATTTTTTATATTAAGCAGAAACGTCTGCTAGCATATCAAAGATATTTAAATCGAAAGAAAAATAGAAAAAAAATTCTTCTAATTTGACACGTCTATTACGTCTAAGCGGCGCTCGTATAGCACAACTGGTAGTGCACTGGGCTAGTGATCCAGTGGTTGTGGGTTCGAGTCCCGCTGTGAGTCAATTTTTTCTATTTTTCTTTCGATTTAAATATCTTTGATATGCTATTAGACGTTTCTGCTTAATATAAAAAAATATTTTTCAATATCTCTCCACCTTATACTGAAAATGAATTCTAATGGCATATAAACAGAGTTTATTTTTGGTGTAACGTGGCCAGTTAATGGAGGGTGGCCATTTAGTGGCGAATTGTTCGGGTGAAATCTTGCAACTCAATATTAAAGCTCAATATTTTGGACCCGGGTATGTCCTGAAACTACGTTCAACAATGAGAGGTAGGGCACAGCGATGACCATCACGCTTGAATCTGGGGCAGCCCAACTGGGGAAGTACCTCCTCCTTACAGAAGACCGCAGCCATAATACCACTGCTACCTTTCAGGTATGTAGTGTTGTGTTCCTGATGATGAGTAAGGTTCCCAGAGCTCCAACCCCCCTTTAAGGCCGGCAACGCGCTTGTGACTCCCTTGGTGTTGCGGGTGCCCATGGGCGACGGTAATTGCTTACCATCAGGCAATCCGTCTGTACGTTTGCCGCTTATGTCATAAAAAAAAATATATAAAGTCGTCATAGCCTAGTCTAAAGGTTGTATTATTCCTGACAAAAAATTTACTGCTTTTTATCTAACATTGTTTTCTTAAAAACTTACTTTGAAAAGCAGCTAAATATCAGAAACGATAGACACGCACTTGTACTAAATAGCTCATGGATTAAACACAATACTTTCACAAGTTACAATGTAATCACAACGCAAAAAGGCATTAATTAGCAAATGTCTATATTGAAAGCTTGCTACACTACTTACTGGCATGATAGCCGGTAAAATATCTTACTTAAGGTGCCCTTCACTTCAAATATGAATTTCAACGACGATAGGCCTAGTGGGTAGGCCTTCCTACGAAGCCGATGGTCCTGGGTTCAAGTCCCAGTAATTTAGTGCGATGAATAGAAATATTTGTTCCTGACGGGTGTTTTCTATGGAGTGTTTAAGTATTCGTATATCTATCTTATCTTATTCTTATCTATATATAAGTATATATACAAGAAAGTGGGGTTTGTTCAACCGCTTATAACTCGAAAACGGCTGAACCGATTAAAATGATTTTTGATTGGTTGGAATCGCCACAGCCTTGATTGAGACATTAAGTATTATAAAGTCAAAAATCCCGTGATTTCGAAAAATCAATATGACCTCAATTGAATGATCGCCATTGTGGCCATTATGTTTATTGAATTAAAATCATATATGTTTTAGTTAATTAAAAACTATCACTACTTTTGTCGCTTTTTAGGCGGTACGAAGTTCGCCGGATCAACTAGTTAAATATATAAAAGAGGACCCATTCATTAGCCGTTTAGTTTTGTCTCTCTAGTGTGTTGCATTATTTTATATGGATATAACTATAATTGTACTGCTAAGCAAAAGTTACCCAAATATATTATTATTATTATAATATATATATTTTGTTGTTAAGTATTGACGATTCTTATTGGGAGATATAATTTATTTAAGAAATATGTTTTATTCAAAATATTGGATTGTACACAATCCTGAACTTCCAAATATTGTTTTTTAAGTATGTACATACACGCTTTATCCTGTATTTAAATTTTGTTTGACGATCCTTATTGGGAGACACGTATTTATTATTGTACAATATTATAACTGTTATTTCCATTGTGAATATGAAATTTTGACGATCATGATTGAAATTATTATAACTTTGCAAATAAGTCAAACTTATAATGTAATCTTTCCTGAAATAAAATAAACTAAACTAAACTAAACTATGTCCCATATTTCCCGTTATGAGTTCGTCCGTATAAAATTTAGGTCAACGATATTTTTTTGTGTTTTGAAACTAAAAACGCCTCTATTGTTATAACATATTTTTAAAGTTAAGTTCATTATGTTTTAATTATTATTATGTCTTTCCCGTACACGGAACAATGGTGTTCCGGACATTTGGGAGGCGTACACGGAGTCGAATCGAGCCAACGAGCAGAGGCTTTTTCGACAATTTAATGAAATGTAAGGAGTACACTAAACGGATATTGCCCCTATCCGTATCATTGACGCGCACAGAGACAGCACCCGCCATGGTGTAAGGACTATTAGTTTTAATGGAATCTAGAATGTACGAGGCTATTAGGTGGAAAGCATGGATCGGCTACTGGGCTATTGGATAAGAAAACCGGATTAGTAATTCTCTAGTATTAATGTAATTTTAAAATGATGTCTATTAAATAATTAATGCTTTATAAATAAGTTTTTTTAAGGTGGCATTTTTTTTTCGAGTACCACTCAAAGGCATCTTAACTAAAGCAAAGCATTACTAATGATGAACATTCTCAGCGAGCAGGTTGGAAAAGTCACTCAATACTCTATGGAAAATCCGTCAAACACGCAGAAATGTCGCAAGTAAATGAATATCCGTCTAAAGTTAGTACTTATTTCGCAGTAATAAGATACAAATTTGGATGCATCATTGATTGGTTGTTACTATCTTTATGTGTGCAATCCTGTCAACAAGCTTTTCTCCTGGTATATTGAAGTACTCTTTTATATCATTTTCTGTCTAAAATGTCATTTCTGATTCAAACTTTTGCCGACCGACCGAACAATCTAGTCGAAACAGTATTACTTGCTATAAAATTAACTTCATCTTTTTCTTTGTAGGTATTTGTCCAAAAATGATTCCTAAATTTTTTTTTTGTAGTTGAACTTAAAACATAGTCACTATCTGTATCTATAATGCTATAACTATAACCTATAAATTCTTTCCTCGTACCTGCGGCGCTACCGCGAACAACGATATTCGTAAATTTCGGACGATTGTCTCTGTCACTCTCATGACACCCTTAATTGGAGTAAAAGAGAAAGATGCCCGAAATATACGAACTTCGATGTTCGCGGTACCGCTCCTGTAAACCTAATTGATATAGTTGAAAAGGGACGGCTAGTATATGACACCTCTAGATACTGTCGCGCCAATCATGTTAGTTATCTCTTACTCTATATTGCAAAAAAGTGTGACGCAGCTATACAAATAACAACAAACCACGAGTATTGCATTATGGTTTAAAACTTCCGTTTCATTGCAAAATAATAATAATTTCTGCAACACATTCCATAATTCGTACAAAGCCCTCGATTCCATGCTTAAACAGTTTTCTTTTTAAAAGCCGTCAAAATCCAATTCACATTAGGTTTTGCCCGCGCAAACGGCCACAAAAGCGCGCCAAAAAAAAAAACATTCTCTTTGGATTAGCACTGACAAAGGAATTCAATGCATCTCAAATTCTATACAAAATGCTATAGAATACAAACTTTAAAAAAAACTTGGGTTTATTCAGAAAGTAATGAATTTAAATCTTATTATTATGACGTTAGGAACCACAAGTGTGTTTGCAGACGGCATAACTAAGTTTGTCAAATGATTCAAATTTCGAACGTAATAAAAGGTGTTTTAACAGACAAAAGATGGATACGGATGGAATTAAGTCTTTTCTCGAGAAACCTTTAATACATTGGAAATTTGAAACTGACTCGGTGCTCTATTTTAGATTATTTTGGGACTGAGGTGACAGATGGTAGGATAAAATTAATGGAGATTGAAAAAATAGAATTATATCTATTGCCCTTAATCAGGTAGCTACAATTCTGTCAACGGAATTCAACTACAATTTTTAGTTTTACGGGGTCGGCAACGCGTGAATGATGCCTCGGTAATGTAAACGTCCATAGGCTGCGGTGACCGCCTACCGTGAAGCGGGCCGCATGCTTGTTTGCCACCTTTGTGGTATAAAAAAAGTTTAAGTTATAAGTTATCAGCATTGCGATACAACGAGGAAATGCCGCCAGCATGCTTGGTACAATGCCTCAAGCCTTTTTTAGATTTTATACTGTAACTAGTTAAGTACTTGTAGTTATCATAATACGATTCTAATTTCTGTAAATAAATGTTTTAAATGTTAGTTATTAGAATTATTTATTAATCTCGCGTTGTCATTTTGCCACAGCTCAAAGAACCCTGGGGGCCACTTGGCAAGTAAGCCCAGGATTTGGCGTAGGCACTGTTTTACGAAAGCGACTGCCATCTGAACTTCCAACCTAGAGGGTAAACTAAATAGGCCTTATTGAGATTAGTCCGGCCTCTTCACGATGTTTTCTTTCACCGAAAAGTGACTTGTGAATTAAAGTTATCTAATTAATCTAGGTACATATATAAATACAACAACAAAAAATGGGGAAGTACCTCCTCCTTACAGAAGACCACAGCCATAATAGCTCTGCTATCTTTCAGGTATGTGGCGTTGTGTTCCTGATGGCGAGTAAGGTTCCCGGAGCTCCAACCGCCCTGGCGGGTGCCCATGGGCGACGGTACTTGCTTACCATCAGGCAATCCGTCTGCTCGTTTGCCACATTTGTCATAAAAAATTTAGTTCAGTATTTGTACAGATACTGTAAGACTGTTGGCAGCATTTCTACGCTGAATCGTGAGGCTGATACGAGCGAGGTAGCTGCCAGCTCTTCGGTCTCCTGTGGCGTCTCTGAGTCTCTTTGAAAGGTCCTTAAAGAGACTCAGAGCACCAGGGTCCCATGGACCGAGAGTTTAAACACAACACCGAGTGGTATAAAATTCTTTTTTTTTTATGACATAAGGTGGCAAACGAGCAGACGGATTGCCTGATGGTAAGCAATTACCGTCGCCCATGGGCACCCGCAACACCAGGGGAGTAACAAGCGCGTTGCCGACCTTTAAGGGGGGTTGGAGCTCTGTTAACCTTACTCACCATCAGGAACACAATACTACATACCTGAAAGGTAGCAGTTCTATTATAGCTGTGGTCTTCTGTAGGGAGGAGGTACTTCCCCAGTTGGGCTGCTCTCGATTCAAGCGTGATGGTCATCGTTGTACCCTACCTCTCATTGTTGGACATAGTTTAAGGACATACCCGGGTCCAAAACACTTTTACGTTAGTTCAGTATTTGTACAGTTATTGTAAGACGCTGGCAGCATTCCCTCGCTGAATCGTAAGGCTGATACAAGCGAGGTAGCTGCCAGCTCTTCGGTCTCCTGTGGCGTCTCTGAGTCTCTTTGAAAGGTCCTTAAAGATACTCAGAGCACCAGGGTCCCATGGACCGAGAGTTTAAACACCGAATGGTATAAAATTGTATTCTGCAACTTCTTTCCACGAACCACAGAAGACCACATCCATAATAGCACTGCTACCTTTCAGGTATGTAGTGTTGTGTTCCTGATGGTGAGTAAGGTTCCCAGAGCTCCAACCCCCTTATAGGTCGGCAACGCGCTTGTGACTCCCTTGGTGTTGCGAGTGCCCATGGGCGACGGTAATTGCTTACTATCAGGCAATCGGTCTGCTCGTTTGCCACCTTTGTCATAAAAAAAAACGCTCCGGCTGTGGAATGAGCTCTGCCACGGTTTTCCCGAGGGATTACATTATGGGGTTCTTCAACAAAGGAGTTTACTTTCATAAAGAGTCGGCAACGCGTTTGTAACACCTCTGGATTTGCAGGCGTTCGTAGGCTGCGGTAACTGCTTACCAACAGACGGGCCGTATGCTTGTTTGCCACTGTCGTAGTATTAAAAAAAGAGTGTTAAGTAAGACTATCTTTATTTAATGCGAAATAAAAATGAAAACAAAATAAAATTACGTTGATTAATTAACTGGTGACCGAAGAGCTGGCGGCTTCCTCGCACAAGGTATCAGCATTTCGATACAACGAGGAAATGCCGCCAGCATCCTTGGTACAATGCCTTAAGGGCCTTTTTTAGATTTTATACTGTAACTAGTTAAGTACTTGTAGTTATCATAATACGATTGTAATTTCTGTAAATAAATGTATTTCTTTCGTTGATTTGTGTAAGATTGTCCCACTTTTTTTTGTATGCCTGTTTAACCGCCGTCAAAACATGGAAGCCTAAAACCCCTTTAGCGCGTAAGACGTAAAAACACGTCATTTGGCGAGAACGCGGGTACGGCACCGATATGCCGAGGACCGCACTCAACGATGACCGATTACTGTGACCCGGCGACACTATACTGGTTCCGTAGAAAAAAAAACATATCTCAAGAAGCTATAGTTAAGAAATAAGAAATAAAAGCTAAACATTAAGAAAATAAAACTAAGAACTGTGAATAGGGATAAGTTCGCCTTTGTACACATGTTTTGTTTTTTCCCTATTGTATTTTTCATTTCTTGTACAATAAAGTGTTTTACTACTACTACTAAATAGAAAATCTGCCCCAAATCGCCGTCTGCTGGCAGCGTGCCTAGAAGGCTGGCAGCATTGCACCGTTGAATCGCATTGCTGATCCGCTGAGCGAGAGACCCAGCCCTCTGAGCCCTGAGTGTAAGTTTTTAACGTAACTTTACGTCACGAACGCGTTTGCGTTTCCCATATAAATAACATTATCACTTACGCGTTCGTAAACGTTTTTTTACGTCAAAAGAAACTTACACTAGAGCCTCTGGTCACGCGTTAGCTCGATTAGCCTACGGTCACTCTTTAAAAACCCTGAGGCTTTCCCCCATGGTCCCAGGGTTTCAACCCCAAAAGGCTCAAATATGCAACCACTGTTTATGGTTGCATACTTACGCAATTGAATGTTAAATAAAAATTGTGTGTTTCACTCGGTAGCAAAGTGTGTTCCCCTCGTGCTTTGAAACCCTGCGAATGCTCCAGATTCCACTAATCCAGGGCATTTATTCGTGTGATGGCCATGGATATTTGTTCCCGAGTCATGTGTGTTTTATATTTGTATTTACGTATTTGTATATTATATATATCGTTGTCTGAGTACCCACAACATAAGCCCTCTTGAGCTTACCGTGGGGCTCAGACAATCTGTGTAAGAATGTACTGTAATTTTTGTTTTTTTATACAATATGACACTGACGGGTCTTGTACAGTCGGTGTCAAAGACATGTATACACTTTTGGATCTTATTAGTTATTACAAAACAGTAAATAAAAAGTAAATAAATAAATATTTCGGGACAATCTGACACAAATCGACCTAGTCTTACGGTAAGCTCAGTAAGGCTTGTGTTATAGGTACTAGACGACGATATATATAATAGACAGATAAATATAAATACTTAAATAAATAGAAAACACCCATGACTCAGGAACAAATATCTGTGCTCATCATACAAATAAATGCCCTGACTGGGAATCGAACCCAGGACCATCGGCTTTATAAGCAGGGTCACTACCCATTAGGCCAGACCAGTCGTCGTATGTCGTAAGGTGAAAAACTGTATACATATCTTTGTAGTCGACACAGACAAAAATGATACTTGGTTTTACATGACGCCACGGGAACCCCGGTCGTCAACGCTAGGACATTTAATGGCGACTCGGTATAAAAACAGAATGAATCATACCACTATCGGCGCTTTAAGCCACTGATAACTTTGAGGAGCGCATGCGCAAAGAACATACGTTTCAGACTGTCCATTTGGTATTATTATTTTCATACGAAGACGACTAGGATATAACCAATATGGAGCCGACACATGCACTTTTTTTTAGGTCATAGGCGGCAAACGGGCAGACGGATTGCCTGATGGTAAGCAATTACCGTCGCCCATGGGCACCCGCAACACCAGAGGAGTCACAAGCGCGTTGCCGGCCTTTAAGGGGGGGTTGGAGCTCTGGGAACCTTACTCACCATCAGGAACACAACACTACATACCTGAAAGGTAGCAGTGCTATTATGGCTGTGGTCTTCTGTAAGGAGGAGGTACTTCCCCAGTTGGGCTTCTCCAGATTCAAGCGTGATGGTCATCGCTGTGCCCTACCTCTCATTAAAACTAATTTCTATCGGAAAAATTCTGCCGTTTTCGGCATGGTGAGGTAACACACATAAATAATGTTAACACTAATGCATTTTTTACGCGCATCGCTACACACGCACACGACAAAATTCTCAAACACTAGCATAAACTATCACACAAGTTCAATAATTATGACCGGCGGCCGAGTAATTTTGGCAGAGGGGAACGCCTGTTAATGGCTACTCCATATTGGTTATATCCTTATAGGAAGACGACGTCAATGATAGGGGGTGAAGTGGAGGAGAAAAGGAAGGCTGACCCCACCACCATATGGGACGTATAGCTGGGAAGAAAGAAAGAGAAATTTGACAAGGTTTTACTTTGAAGAACAAAAAATTAAGAGCCCGGCAGAGTGCACTATTTTGTACCATTTGGCGTAAAGATGTAGCCTCGCTCTGCATCTTCTATCGCATTTACAACGGAGAGTGTTCTGAGAAATTGTTCGGATTAATCCCTGCTGCCTCCTTCCGCCATCGCTCTACGCGGTAGTATTTCCACCACCACCTGGATAGTTGGAATTCTACTGTGCGTTTCTCTAGAAACTTCCTGCCTCGCACATCAAAACTGTGGAAAGATTTGCCGTCAGCGGTATATCCGAACCGATACGACCCTCTTACCTTCAAGAAAAGAGCGTACTCCTATCTTAAAGGCCGGCTACGCGCTTTTGACTCCCCGGGTGTTGCGAATGCTTATCCTGTATTAATGCAACTTCAGCCAGCAGTGGACTGCATACGGCTGAAATGTATGTATGATGATGATGATCATGCTGGCAGAGTAGTGACACGTCTATACAAGTTCCGCGCCGGTGGTCCGCGAGTGACAACCGATAGCTCTTACGGACGTCATATGACGTCCGCTAAGTGACAAGCCTCACGGTAAAACACACATTCATATACCTACATGGACGTACTGGGTGTAATCAAAATGGTGAGACAAAGTTATATTTTCTGAATCTATTCATGATTACGATCAACTTTTACTATGGCGAGTGTCAGAAGCCTATGGTGCACTGGTCTGCAACATTAGGACATGATTTCACGTCAGCAATTAGGGTATAACTGATGATGATGATGACCAGGCTGGCAGAGTATTGGCGCGTCTATACATATTCCGCGCCGGTGGTCCGCGAGTGACAACCGATAGCTCTTACTGACGTCATATGACGTCCGCTAATGACAAGCCTCACCGTAAAATACACATTCATATACCTATGTGGACATACTGGGTGACATCAAAATGGTGAGACAAAGTTATATTTTCTGAATCTATTCATGATTACGATCAACTTTTACTATGGCGAGTTTCCAAGGCTATGTTGCACTGGTCTGCAACATTAGGACGTGATTTCACGTCAGCAATTAGGGTATAACTGATGATGATGATAACCAGGCTGGCAGAGTAGTGACACGTCTATACAAATTCCGCGCCGGTGGTCCGCGAGTGACAACCGATAGCTCTTACTGACGTCATATGACGTCCGCTAATGACAAGCCTCACCGTAAAATACACATTCATATACCTATGTGGACATACTGGGTGAAATCAAAATGGAAATACAAAGTTTTCTGAATCTATTCATGATTACGATCTACTTTTAATATGGAGCCATAACTGAAAGATCAGTTTTAAAAAATTACCTTTTTTTTGTCGCTGGGAAAATGCGTTGACGCATCCCCCGGGTAGGGTAGGGTAGGGTAGACCCATGATGGTAGTGAGGGGGTATGTGGGACTCTCTCCTCGCTGCTCCTCTTGCTAGCCAAGAGGAGGGGACGAGAATACCCACAAAAAACCCAGCGGCGTCGTCCGCATTGCCGTTAGGGGAGTGCCACTGGATCACGATCGACTCCCCATCGGGCCGAATGACCTGCCATGCTAACAAACTAGCAGCTCACACTTGTCACCGAACTTACATAAGTGTGCTATATTTCAGCTCAATTGGTTAAAGATGTCTGCTTCAAAATTTAGTTGCAAGATTCCACCCGGATAAATAGATATATTGCAAGTCAAATTAAAGCTTGCAAAAATACTTTGTACCGGCTTGTACCGATGAGTTTTTCGGAACTTACATACATACATAATATACATATCAGCTGTATGGCCATAGGCCTCCCTCAAATATGACTCGTATCATCTTGGGGGGTAGTTGCCATAGTCGCCATGCTTGGCAGGCGGGTTGGCGACCGCAGTCGCTGTAGATTGGATTTCGGAAGACGCTACTGCCCGTCCGTAGGATTTTTCCCTTTGTCGCCTCTTACGATACCCGCGGGAGGGGATGGGGTGGTGCTATTCAAGTCAGCCGGCATCACGGGAACTTACGTACGAAATATCATTTGATACCTATATACCAAACGATGAAGGAAAATATCGTGAGGAAACCGCCTAATCCCAAAAAAGTCTTTACCTGCAATGCAATGTTTACCCTCTGAGCTCAGGAAGGTCAGATGTTAGTTGCTTTCGTAAAGCTAGTGCCTACGCCAAATCCTGGAATTAGTTGCCCAGGCTCCCATGAGAAGTGGCATTTTGCCGGGACAACGCGAGGAAAATTATGACTTTAAAAATACTTAGAATAAAAATACTAGAACTAGGCCTGTTGATTTTATCGTCCAGGGGGGGATTTTTAAGAATCGTGCACTCGAATGCAAACATTTTTATCATAATTTTAGTCTTAAGTCGCCCACTGCTGGACATAGACCTTTTCCAAATATGACTTATAACATTTTGGCGGGTAATCGCCACGCTTTGCAGGCGGGTTGGCGACCGCAATTGCTGTACATTGCGTGTCGACGGACGTTGCTCCCAATCCGAAGGCTTTTTCCCTTTGGTTCCCTTTCCCCGAAATATGTCAAAGGTCTCCAAATACTAAAATGGCTCTAATATTATAAACAAAATATAATTGTGAATTAACTACATAATATATATCTAATACTACTATATTTTAATGAGTAGTAGGTAAAATGGGTAGAGATATTACTTGTCGACTATTATCACCAAAAAAAGAAGTAGACCAAATACCACAAATGACCCCATTCAAGGTAGATAGGTAGGTTCCCTACATTTGCCTACCCCTTTTTTAAATAATATAATTAGTTACAACATTCAGAGCAACTTGTAAATTCATTTTTGTCAATTTTACCTACTGTCCCACCTTGGCCGTCTTTCCTCAACCTTTGGTAATTTTTTAGTCAAATATGCTACTTTTACAAGGTGACTTGTACAAGGAGTTTGTATGTATAATATCGACAAGTTTTTGTCCAAGTTCTCTCCTTTCCCATCTTGCATCTTGCCCCTCTCTCCTCAAGCGGTAATTAGGTACTCTTTAATCAAATATTCCGATACTCCGGAACCGGACCCGGACCGGACGTAGTTTAACTACGTCCAACAATGAGAGGTAGGGCACAGCGATGACCATCACGCTTGAATCTGGGGCAGCCCAACTGGGGAAGTACCTCCTCCTTACAGAAGACCACAGCCATAATAGCACTGCTACCTTTCAGGTATGTAGTGTTGTGTTCCTGATGGTGAGTAAGGTTCCCAGAGCTCCAACCCCCCTTAAACGCCGGCAACGCGCTTGTGACTCCCCTGGTGTTGCGAGGCACCAGGCAATCCGTCTGCTCGTTTGCCGCCTATCTCATAAAAAAAAAAAAAAAAAAAACTCCTACAAAGTGACTTATATAAGCATTCCGTTCTCAATAATTTAATTGTAAAAGTGAATTGTCCATATTACCATCTATCCCATCTTGCCCCTTCAAGTGGTAATTAGTAACCCTTTAGTCAAATATGCCAAGATTCCTACAGAGTGAGTTGTAGAAGCATTGTGGTCTCAATAATGCGTGTGGCATACATTACGCATGAATAGGCGCGGGGGCGACTCCGGCTTAAGGGGAAGTACGATTACAATGTGTCCAGTAATAAATAATTATAACAGCAGATTTTTACAAAATAACTGACCCAAGTAAGCTCAAGAAGGCTTGCGTTGTGGGTGCTCAGCGATATATAACATAAAAATGCTTAATTTTTTTTTTATGACATAGGCGGCAAACGATCAGACGGATTGCCTGGTGGTAAGCAATTACCGTCGCCCATGGGCACCCGCAACACCAGATGAGTTACAAGCGCGTTGCCGGCCTTTAAGGGGGGTTGGAGCTCTGAGAACCTTACTCACCATCAGGAACACAGCACTACATACCTGAAAGCAGTGCTATTATGGCTGTGGTCTTCTGTAAGGAGGAGGTACTTTCCCAGTTGGGCTGCAGATTCAAGCGTGATGGTCATCGCTGTGCCCTACCTCTTAAATAGAAAACATCCATGACCCAGGAACAAATATCTATGCTCATCACACAAATAAATGCCCTGACTGGGATTTGAACCCAGGATCATCGGCTTCATAGGCAGGGTCACTACCCAAACCTCTCAAATGTAGACTGTGATGATAAATAAATCGTTGTTCAAACTTATAATAAAACTTTAATTCATCATCATCATAAGTCGTCCACTGCTATACATAGGCATCCCCAAAATGTCTTGTACGACCTGGGGTAGTTGCCAAAGTCGCTACGCTTGGCAGACGGGTTGGTGACCACTATAGCTGTTTAACGGACGCTGCTACCGATCCGTCGGTTTTCCCCTTTGTGGCCTCTTACGACACCCAGGGAGATGGTGCTATTTCTCAGCCAGCAGAGGTAGTCGACGTACCTATAACTTACATTTTGTCTCTCTCGCGACATGTTTCGGAGAACATAGGCCTCCATTTTCAAGCACTAAGAGTACCGAGTGTGTGCGCCTCGCCATACAAACAAACAATTTCTCTGCTTGTATTTAAACTTTCGTGAGACATATCTGATAAATTAAACAATAACATTTAGTTACTCGCGCGACATGTTTCGGAGAACATAGGCCTCCATTATCAAGCACTAAGAGTGCTGAGTGTCCGTTCGATTCGGCGATCGCGTCGCCGGCCCGTCGCGCACTCACTAAACGTGAGTAGAGCCGTGTTAATGTTTAATTTATTTTCTCTGCTTCGTGCTCCCCCTTAACCATTAATTATGTATGACTACCTGTGTTCTTCAAAATATAAATAACAATGGTTAGGATTTCTGTCCGTTTATTCTAATTCATTTTTAAACAGCGCCTCCCTGACAGGACAAAAGACTTCATTCCTGCTCTACCGATTTTGATGGAACACCTGCTACGGGACTTGCGACATAAAAAATCGATTAATAATCGATTGTTTAACGGAATATTTGTATCGATTAAAACAACATTATAATTTTTCTGGAAGAATTTCTTATGCCGCCACACATTCGCACGAGTAGCGAGCACGCATGTGTACGCGGACGTCTCGCTATTCCTGTCGTCCCTCGCATCGCGTTTTTGTATAGGCAAAGTTTCGTCAAACGTTTCGACGAATAGCGACGCGAGTGACGAGCCAGCATGTCTAAACGCGGAGTTAGGAAACCCTCTGGCGTGTGCAAGCACCAAAATTGTTTTATAATTTATTATATTATTAAGGTTTGCATATTGTAATTTTTTGGGATACAGATAAAATAATATTTTTCCTCAGTCCACCTGATGATCACTAACGCTGCTAAAGGGTTCGAAACATCGGGATGAAGTCTAGAGGACGTCAAGACGAGGGGAGCAGTTTCATCCTTACGTTGTGAATATTCCATTCATTCACACGAAGCGATTCGCTTCTACCTTCCTAATGCGGACTGCTAAGGAATGGAATTCGTTCCCTTCGTCTGTATTCCCAGTAAGATATAATTTGGGTCTTTTCACGACAAGAGTCGATAGGCTGTTACTGAACCAGCGTGCTAGACCCTCGACCTCGTCGTCACTTACCATCAGGTGCGACTGAGGTCAAAGGCTGGTCAGTCTTTTATAAAAAAAAAAGTATACGCGATATAATCCGTTTTAGTTTTTTTTATTTCATGAGTAATTATCGCGACAACCAAAGATTAAAACAAGTTAAGCTAACCATATGAACTAGTCTAGATTACTTCTAAATATGTTTCAGTCTAAAGTGACATTTTTTGTAAAATCTTTTGCACTATATAGGTGAAAAACTTAGCTAAAGCACCTGCCCTATGTAGTAGTAACGTGCATATCGGCGTTCTATATTCAAATTTTGACGTACGGTCTATATTGATTCTCTGTACAACTACATAGCAATGGTCCTTCAGTTAAATTTCGTCTATACTTTTTTTGCACAATTACCGAGAGGATTCTAACGAGTCTAAATATGACTGGTTAATTTTGTATTTGGTGTTACTATGGATACCTTCTGGCTCCAGCATCAGAGCCCTGAGTGTAAGTTTTTAACGTAACTTTACTTCACTAACGCGTTTGCGTTTCCCATATAAATAACATTATCACTTACGCGTTCGTAAACGTTTTCATACTTCAAAAGTAACTCACACTAGAGCATCAGATCAGTGGTACCAGAATATTGCATTGTCACCGAACTTACATAAGTGTGCTTTTCAGCTCAATCGGTTAAGATATTTTCAAAATTTAGTTGCAAGATATCACCCAAACATATACATACAATCATTGCAAGTTAAAAACTTGTAAAACGCTGTGGACACATTGTACTAAAGATGCTGCCAGCATTTCCTAGTTGTATCGCAATGCTGATACGTTGTGCGAGGAAGCAGCTAGCTCTTCGGTCGCCACTTACGTAACTTTACATTACTTACATATAATAATTATAATGACAGTTGGCCTAGTGGGTAGTGACACTGCCTATAAAGCCGATAGTCCTGGGTACAAATGCCAGTAAGGGCATTTGTTTGTGTGATGAGCACAGATATTTGTTCCTGAATCATGGGTGTTTTCTATGTATTTAAGTATTTACATGTATCTATCTATTATATATATCTTCTTCTAGTACCTACCTACAAGCCTTACTGAGCTTACCGTAGGACTAGGTCGATTTGTGTAAGATTGTCCCGAAATATTTGTTTATTATAAGGCTTTTAGTAAGTACATTCTAATCAAAGGCCTTTTTTTCTAGTGATTTATAATCGAAATCTTTTTCTGTTGATTTTATGTACCCCGTACCTATCAGACATGGACTTGATATAGATTCCCTGCTTATACCGTCAAAGGCAGCGAATCCCAGCTCTCTGCAGACACCGACTGCCAACGACCCGTAGGTACCTACCTGTTCCGTCCATCTAATTTGAAATCTGACAGTTGCTTTCCTATAGGTCGCCCATCTATAACTTTCTTTTGGGTGAGGGTGTAGCACGCGTTCAGTAGCAGCCTATTCAGTCTTGCCTTGAAAAGATCCAAATTATATCTTTACGGGAATACAGAAGAAGGGAGCGAATTACATTAAAACTGTTGTGAGCCATGTTACTACTACTACTTCGTTACAAACGGATAAACTCACGTGTAATTATATCGCACTAGGGAGAGGACACTCATACATGTGACACATACATATGTGAGCGATACGCCCTAAACGCGAGCGGTGTGTCCTGACTCGGCTTCAAAATGGGTACCCTACCCGAAACATGTCGCCTAGTGCGATATAATTACACGTGAGTTTATCCGTTTGTAACTAAGTAGTATTTTTGTGGCCTTGATGTCGTAAGATATTATTGCCGGTGACTGTATAAATATAATAATATAATTCCGCCATTATAATGGGATATGATTATTACACCCCGTTATCACATGCTCAGTTTAGGGGCAGTAGACCAGATAATATAAGTCGATAAATAAGTTTGTGACTAAAATTACATGTTTGGTACAAGCTTTTATGGCCGACTACTTTCTTTGTACAATCGTCATCTACTCATCGAACGGATTCTAACGAGTCTAAACACACCGGTGGTTTTAGGAGTTGCGTTAGCTACCTTCTGGCTCCAGCATCAGATCAGATCTGATACCATAATATTGCATTTAATTTTCGTATTTGAGGAATAAGAAAACTTTTATTCATTTGATACCGGTCTGGCCTAGTGGGTAGTGACCCTGCCTATGAAGCCGATGATCCTTGGTTCGAATCCCAGTCAGGGCATTTATTTGTTTCATGAGCACATATATTTGTTCCTGAGTCATGGGTGTTTTCTACGTATTTAAGTATTTATATGTATCTTGTTATTATATATATCGTCGTCTAGTACCTACAACACAAGCCTTACTGAGCTTACCGTAGGACTAGGTCGATTTGTGTAAGATTGTCCCGAAATATTTATTATTTATTTATTCATAAACCAGAGAATCTGAAAGAACTCGATAAAGTTTGCTATTTTGCTTATCAAATTTATAGCTTTTATAATGTCGATTCTTACTTAAACAAGCGGTGTAGGATTTGCTAAAGCAGGCATAAGGAAGCTTAAATTGAATATTTCACATATGCTACTAGAATAGCACCACCCCATCTCCTCCCGCGGGTGTCGTAAGAGGCGACAAAGGGAAAAATCCTACGGACGGGCAGCAGCGTCGGTCGAAACCCAATCTACAGCTACTGCGCCGCAACCCGCCTGCCAAGCGTGGCGACTATGGCAACCACCACCAAGATGATACAAGTCATATTTGCGGGAGGCCTATGTCCAGCAGTGGACTGCATACGGCTGAAATGTATGTTTGTTTATCTCACATATAACTTACATTAAATACCAAATTTCACCCCAGTATAATTTTAATCCCGCAGCCATACTTTAAAGACGGGCATGGCTGGCCGATAAGTCGCGAGGAAAAACTGGTATTTTATATATATGTTTGAGTAGACAGATTTGGTGGGTAATTAAAATGAAACGTAATTATATATTTAAAATATTTAATGGCATATATCTTAAAGCGTATTTACAATTATATTAAGTAATTAACATAAATATCACGTGTTATTCACTGGCACTGACATTTTACAATATATTCACAATAATATACAATAAATAATTATATTTGGTATCGAAAAATGCTTACAAGAATACGATTTTTTTTATATTTACGTACATTGTTGAGCCACTTGCCTGACATAAGTTAGCCGTGTAATTTAAATTGAACATTCGCCATCAAATATATCGGAGCAGACAAGGTGTTCAAAAACATCGGAGCATGGTCTTTGTCGCCTTTATATTAGAGGCGTTGTTCCGATATTTGTGACCACCTCCACAGCTCCGATATATCTGATGGCGAGTGGACGTGACACAACTAGTGACATCTGGTGGCTCAACAATCCTTGTACGTTACTGTAAAGAATGATGTCCTATACTGAATTGTACTTATCTTTTTTTTGTATTTTGTGGAGAAAGACAAATTTCAATTAGGAATCAATCAATATCTTCTGTTTATCTATATTTGGGCTTTAATACAAACATAAATAACAGAAAATTAAGAAATATCTGTATTCCAAAAATTTTTTTAAATCTTCACACAACTCTGATGACTCTGGACAATTTCATATAAAATCGACTCGATTTTTTCCAAAAACATTTTGTAATGAACCTGTTTGTATTACAACTCATTTTCAGTAGTTTCCTAAAAGCAAAATTTTCACTATCTGTTAGAAAAGCTTTGTTCACACGATTTAACCTGACTTAAAACCTTTCCTATTCTCTCATGTAATATTTTAGCATTCTTCTCTGGCAAAGGAGGTAATATATCTCTAATTACAACATTATTCTTCTTATGGAACATATCACTTAATTTAATACCTATTGATTTCATATCATACAATCTCTTCAGTGCATCTATTGTAGATCTTCTAAACACACACAAATTATCTAACATCAAACTATGGTATACATTATACTTTTTTAACAGTCTATACCCATGTAACAATCCCGATTCATTATCAAGAAACAAAAGTAAACCACTATCCATTTTTCTAGCCAAATTATGAGCTGGACCGTCCATAATATTAATATTCCACTGATAATTAAATAAGTTATTAACTATTCTGTCCAAATTAGCGGTAAGATAATCGAAAATTATGAGATCAGACCATTGAGCTAATTCTACAAATGTATCTACAGTTTTCTTATTTAACTTAACATCAATGTGATTGAAATTATCAACTTTTTCTACTTTCTTGGTCTTCAATTTCTCAATTAGAATTTCCTTTGTATCGCTTTCTTTCAAAGACATTCTTAATACATCATGTTTGTTTAAATGTCTGTTAGCTGGTTTGAAGATGTCTGGTATCGTGGCTGATTCCAAGCTTGGTATATATTGAGTTAATACCACAGCTCTATTAGTATTCCATTGCGCTGTAGCTATATCATTAGCGACGTTAGCCCATAGTTTATCCTTCAAATCGACGATCTTCAATACCGAAGGCGCTAGATTAGTTAAATTCATTAACTTAGCTACGTAGAAACTGAAGATTTCTCCTTGAATTTGATCCGTATTTTGCCTGTATCTGACGCAAGCTTGGGTTCCATCCTTGAAGATGACTAGTCGATTCTGCATGCGACCACAGCCTGGTTTCATTTCTATTACTTCACTTTGATCGACATATTCCTCCCATAATTCTCCGCTGCTCTCTCCATATCCTTGTGGCATTGAATCTTCAACTTCTGGCCCCCAATACACATTATCGTACAACACGGTTTGATCACTAGGAACATAAGGTTTAGTACTATTAATTATATGTGCTATAACATGTTTATGATGTGATTTGTTATCTTTAAGTATCTCCTTCATGTCTTCTGTTAAGCTTTTGGGGTAAACGTCTTTGTTATATTTATGACCAGCAGTTACAGTGTCATATTTATTTTCATCAACTTTCACTTCGAATTCAGTCTTAGTTTCATATTTTAAAGAATTTATTGTCCTTAAGTCTTTACTACTATTAATAGTAACTCTTCTAGTTATATTTTGAGTTGTTTTCATTAGGACTATTCCTATCGTTAATCCCAGAACAAAACTGAGACAGACACTAAGGAAGCATAGATTGTAACATCTATATTCTCTCTTCATTCTTCTCGTTAATTCTTCTTTGTATCCAAAATTATTATACTGTATATTGTTTTTCATTGTGAAATTTTTAAAGTCTGTCTTCTTTTGCCTGGCGTTGGTTTTGATTTCTTGTAAAGTTGGCAGTCTGTGTGCAACTTTATCGCAGATTGCTTTTTCTTCGTCTTCCATGTATGTTGCACCCATTTTTTCAACTGCTAAGCCGTTTTCATTATTGGAATCTGTAACAAAAGAAAAGAAAGATAAATAAAATGTTTGACTATTCACATCTTTGTGGTAATTCCTTATCCTATGGTTACTTTTGAAAGTAGTAAATCTATATGAAACTTTTTAGGTCAAATTTAAAAATATAATTGACATTGATGAACATAATCAATTTTTTGATACAAAACCATAAGCCATGACCACAATGATATATGACGTTTAAGATTAGGTACATCAAACATTGAATGACAAATACCTCTGATGCAGATGGGAAAAGGTCTTAACTTCTCTAATATTACTGACACGGTTAAGTCTTTACGACTGTAGGTGTAAGTTTGTTTTGATATGCGTAGTCAAATGGATAAGTCCGATTAACAAAATTAGTCATAGTTAAGAGTAAAAGCTTCGGTGATTTGTCATCAAGAAAAGAAATGACGTCTTCCATAATAAAACGTTATTTATTCATGAAAACCAACATCGTAATATTTAAATAAACAGCAACTTTGCGCAAGTTAAATTTAAATTTTTAAGTTAACTCTTATAATGAAGGAAAAATAGAAAAACCAACTGCCCTGGTTCAAATTGTCAATACAATTTGAGACTCCGATCCGTTTACGTTAGATGTCGCTAATAATAATTCGCAGCCTTTGGGCAAGTCTCTGTAGCTGAGTTGGTAGAGCGATGGCCGAGGTTCGAGTCTCTCCCGGGCAGTTGATTTTATTATTTTTCCTTTTTTTTAAGAATTATTCAAAAAAATAATTGAATAAGTTATATTAAAAGTATTTATACAATTAATACCACTAGCTGTTATATTAATCACTAATGAGGTGGTAAATACCCCTCATCAGACAGCTTCGAACAAAAACAATAATTACATAGCGCGGTTACAACCCCCCAATTATTCTATTATTCAGTTAGTCAATTATGCTTTAACCGCCCACTGCGCGCGTGTTCTAAAAAAACCGACACGAGCCGAATATACTTTTTTTTGGCTCACAGTTGTTTGCACCTTGCTCTTGGATGCAGACATAATTATTGAATGATAGTCATTATCGGACGGACAGCAGCGTCCCTTAGCGGAACGTACTGTGATCGCCAACCCGCCTGCCGAGCGTGGTGATTATAACATTAACAAATTATACTGCTTATTGCATTCTATGGGGATATTATCTTCACAATTTAACGGATGAACTAATGAGAGTGAAATTTGGTTTGGAGGTAGATTAAATCTCGGAGAAGGACATAGCATAGTTTTAATCCCGGAAAAGGAGGATTAGTATGCGGAAATCTACTTACACGAAGTCGCGAGCAATACCTCAGACATTCATATAAAAAAAAAACATATTTTTTATACAAAACCATTGAGAGATTTAAACATATTAATTGTATAGAAGCGGGTAACTCACTGAAGTCAAATTATTGCTCATTACGGAATGAAACATGTCAAGCAATATGCGACTTACAAATCGTGAGTTACCCGCTTCCATATAATTACATATTATTAATTTAAAAAAACTTATACTTTACGTACTTTAATACTTTTAGGTTATTTATATTTTATTAACTCATAAATAAAGTTGTTTATATTCCGTTAAAAATACCCTGCAGGTAGAACATTTTTTAATACAATAACCGTATACAAAACTATGTCGTGCCCATATATCATTGTATTACAAAAACAACCACAAAAACCGACTAATAAACCCAAAAAAACAAGTAGGAGAACAAAAAAGCCGTGTAATTATATAGCGTTGCTACAACCCCGTATTATCCACTTATACAGTTAGTTATATTTCAATTACCTTGATTGTCTCACGCCCGCGTTAGTGCTGATATTACCATCTTTTTTTATTAGACGTTTTAGTGGATGTTGTGTTTTGTATTAACTTCAAAGAATGTAAACTTTGAGCTTTATTGTACTAATAAACTGATGTTTGGTATACAGGATGGAATGTGTAATTAGGATAAGTTTTAGATACTGCTTAGATAAAAACAATGCAAAAATAATGCGAGTTTTTTTAATGGGAATATTTTTTCCAAAACTTTTGAAAAATGTAATTTATCGGAAAATGTATACTTAAATACGAATTTAGGCAGTTTTTCCTAGCAGTATAATTTTTGTTTGTCTATTTGGATAGTACGCATGGCAACAGGGCGTTACGCACTGAGCCATAATAAAAGTAAACTATTTAAACTGTTATTATCCTAATAGCCTTAAGCTTGAGTTATTAGCTGTTAAAATTCCATCATGTCAAATTATCCTTTATCAAAGTATCGAATAAGTAAGGTACTAGTAATAACAGAGAAGAATTTAACGTAATAAACACGAATACACCGGAATTATAACGTCAGAGAAATATACTTTATTTTCCAATAATATACAAAGCTATGATATATGTAATTTAAATCTAAAAATGGCCTATGATGATATTTTATAGGAAATGCCGGCAGCATCCTTATTACCGTGATCTTCTCTAGTCTTCGACGACAGTTTTGGCCTAATGAGCGTTTATTTAAGTATTTATATATATATATATATCATTGGCTGAGAGATTATTAAATTTTATACACTTAGAGATTACCACTCTGTATAAATAAAGCCAACTCAATCGATACTAACCGCTCTATATAAATACATCTAAGGTTAACGAGTGCGCCGAGGCAAAACCATACAAGCCTTTTTTCCGACATTTTTTATACCTGACGCGACCGTAACAAAACAACTACAACAAACTTCACAAAGTTTTAGACCTTATTGTAAATAATTAAGGTTTATTTTTACTTATAATCTGTTAGTGACTTAGTACTTTTTGGTAAAAAAAAATTGTGGCTTGTAAGAATTTTGTTAAACACATTTTGCTACGGATCGTCGGTTTTTTCGTGTTTGTGTTTGTCAAATACTGGTTATTTCTCAATCGGTAAGCTTACGAATGTAATTTTAGAGATGGGTTAGCTAACTATAATTATAAAGTGACTTATATCAAGAGATCTACTAGCATTGTTTTAAATAAATAATGTTTTAGTGTTTTAAGGCACGTTTGGGATTCGCTCCTTTTGTTTCTATTCCCTGAAAGATATAATTTGGGTATTTTCAAGGCAAGTGTGAATAGGCTGTTACTGAACCAGCGTGGTACACCCTCGACCTCGACACTTAACATCAGGTGTGACTGAGGTCAAACGCTGGTCAGTCTTGTATAAAAAGAAGTTAGAATGTGCACGATATCAAAAGATAATTTTTTTTTTTAATTATTATTATTTTTTTACCAAAAAATTGTTAGCTTGTAGCCTTTTATATATAAGTATGATTTTTTATTTGTTTTTATAACTTTAAGAGTTATTAATAAATTTATTTTTCGTCATGTAGTTAGGCAAAAAAACTTAAACCCACTATAAAAAAAAAATAAAAAAATCCCGCAAAAAATGTTAATCATGCATCTAATCACATGTAAACGTGTCAATTCAACACGGCCTCCCGAAATAACATTACTAGACGTGACGAATCGACTGCGGAGAAACCAATAACTACAAAAAAAATGATTCGATCGTTGGAGTAACCGGCTAATGTGGCATTAAGGCCTCCTGAGGAGAAATGGATGTCTGTTTTTCTGAATAATACTGAGGAACGCGGAAATCGAAGCTCGAAAATTTCGGGCATCTATCCCTTTTACTCCAATTATGGCGTAATGATAATGACGGAGAATTGTTAGAAATTAGCGCATTTTGATTTTTCCTTCACCTTCTGGCCTGTTACTGCTAACATAGAAGTTTGTAATATTCTAGCAACTTTCTCGTTTACTCAAATTGAGGCGTCATAAAAGTGACAAAGACAATCGTTCGAAATTTACGAATATCCCCTAAGTACAAACGGATAAACTCACGTATATATTGCACTACCTAGGTACCCATTATAAAGCCGAGTAAATTACTGCTATAAGAAAAAAACATTAGTGAATTTTTTAGTGAAAATGTGGCTCCCGAAGGGTGTCGAAACAACTACCCCTATGTCAAGTAGATTGTATTTAAGTAATTAATTTAGTCTTTTAGGAGTCTTTTGGACCCGGGTATGTCCTTAAACTACGTCCAACAATGAGAGGTAGGGCACAGCGATGACCATCACGCTTGAATCTGGGGCAGCCCAACTGGGGAAGTACCTCCTCCTTACAGAAGACCACAGCCACAATAGTACTGCTACCTTTCAGGCATGCAGTGTTGTGTTCCTGATAGTGAGTAAGGTTCCCAGAGCTCCAACCCCCCTTAAAGGCCGGCAACGCGCTTGTGACTCCTCTGGTGTTACGGGTGCCCATGGGCGACGGTAATTGCTTACCACCAGGCAATCCGTCTGCTCGTTTGCCGCCTATGTCATAAAAAAAAAAAAAGTTATAACATAACTCTTAAGAAAAATATTGTTTTTAACAACATTAATGGACTATCTGAAATAAATTATTTGAATTTGAATCTTCATCCGTCTATGTATAAGTCGCTGTTTAAGTCTCTTTGAGATGCCGAGACATATTTGAAGCGTATCAAATAGACAACCTAACAAAGCGTAGTCTATAGCACGAATTATGTTGTCTATGTATGGTTCGTGGAATCGGGAAGATCAGATTACGCGATAGTACAACCTCGGAGCATATCTTATAAAGTTAACTGTATACTTCGTTTAAGTTTACTAACTATGGCTTCCTTCCATAACTTATACTAGCCCTTGCCCGCTACTTCGTCTGTTAAAAACCCACGGGAACGCATTGAATACCAGCCATAAGACGTCCACTGCTGAACATAGGACTCCTCCACATGTACCGGTTGGAAGCGACCTGCATCCAGCGTCTTCCGGCGACCTAAGGTCGTCTGTCCGTCTTGTGGGTGGACGTCCTACGCTACGCTTGCTAGTCCGCGCTCTCCACTCGAGCACTTTTCGACCCCATCGGCCATCTTCTCTGAGTGCAATGTGGCCTGCCCATTGCCACTTTAACTTACTAACCCGGTGGGCTATGTCAGTGACTTAAGAGGTAAGTTAGGTGAAATAAGTTTAGTTAAAAAAATATTATTAACTATCCATTTCTACAAACAATTTTTTCTTCTTTTCAAATATGGTTTCCGTCAAAATATGAATTGATGATTTCGCCAATGTCAAGTAAAGTAACAAATAAGTAGAAAAACATATCAAGTTTGCCCTTAGAGCATGACGTTTTGGAAGTAGGCCTTGCGTTCTGTAAAGTGGTAGCTGGACTTTACAGAAAGCCAAGAGGCGGCCGCGACTCCGGGATTACCGGGTGATGACCAAAATAGTGGTGAAACGCGTTTTGAAATTCTTCATTAGCTACACTATTCTGCGTTAGATCACTGCATAAGCTATCAATATTACACAATAAACTACGTTAATTAACAAAAAACAAAATATATTCTCAAGACGACTTCGCCATTTTTAAGTTCAACCGGAAAACCTAAGTAATAAATATAGACTTGTTTAAATCTAGTCACTATAGTCAATATCAATCCGAATCGCCCTTAAATCCCTTTAACTATAATATCTGCAGCCATAACTTAATAAAGACCCACACAGTCCATTGTCTCGCCCACGCGTGGGCTCGCTGGGCACCGATATATTACAGCTATTTCCTATGTTTAAAGTTTTTGTCTATTTTCGTAATATTATGATATATTTAAATTGTGCAATCAAAATAAAGCCCTGGTGGCCTAACGAAGAGCATACGACATGCAATCCGGAGGTCGCAGGTTCAAAGCCCGGCTTGTACCAATGAGTTTCTCGGAACGTAGGTACTAATATCATTTGAAATTTACCAGTCGCTTTTCGGTGAAGGAAAACATTGAGGAAACTGGACCAATAAGGTCGTTTAACTTCTGGGTTGGAAGGTCAGATGGCAGTCGCTTTCGTAAAACTAGTGCCTACGCCAAATCCTGAGATTAGCGAAGCGGACCCCAGGCCCCCAAGAGCCGTGGCAACATGCCGGGACAACGTGAGGTAGATGATGTGCAATGTGAAAATCCACAGGTGAGACTTGAGCTTGACGTGGGGCTCAGTCGATTTGAAGATGTACTGTAATATACAGCCTTACTCTTATAGTATATTAAATACAAATACTAAAGAAACAAGTATACAATTTTTGTATTTTCTACCTTAAGTTCTTCCAACATTGACAAAGTAACTATTTGAATCGAACCGATTTGATAATAGGTGAAAAACTTAGCTAAAACACCTAGCCTATGTAGTAGTAACGTGTGTGTACACATGTCGGCGTTCCATATTCAAATTTTGACGTAAGTTCCATATTAATTCTCTGCACAACTACATAAACATGGTCCTTCAGTTAAGTCAAACACATAGCCTATGTAGTAGTAACGTGTGTACACGCATGTCGGCGCTCTAAATTAAAATTTTGACGTTATTTCCATATTAATTCTTTGCACAACTAAATAGACATGGTGCTTCAGTTAAGTTTATCACCTATAGGTACCTATAACTTCATAACAATTCCCAACCAAATGCTAGTTAGTCACAATAACCCGGGCCCGATTTCTTCCGATTCGATTCAAGCAAAATCAACAAAAGATCGAATCGAAACGAATAATAAAGTACTAGTCATCGTGACTGTGGGTTCCTAATTCAAGTTGATTAATGATAAAATCGTTGGGCAAAGAGCCGTTGGGATTGTAAGGAACTAAAAATGTTACTGTAGCTGTTTCACGACGAAGTTGCTTTACGGGGTTGTGATATGGGGAAATATTAAATATGAAATTGTATTGATATTTGGTTTCTTTGGGTGTATTTGTGTGTACTAATGTTTTTTTTTTTACTAGTTTTTTTTTATAAAAACTTATTTTTTTATTTTGTGTAAGAATAAGATGTAGGTACCTGTACCTACGATCGTACAGGATGAGTCAAACGTGCAAGTCTGAACCTTCGTGTTGCAGTATGAACTTTCTAGCTGCGTCCGTGATGTACCAAAACTAATATTATTTTAATTAGTTTTGTTTGAAAGCCTGCTTCAAGAGAGTAAATTAAATAAAAATATTTTTTTAGGTCAGGTTATTTAATTAATAAAAAATATTGTAACGCCTTCTGGGTACCATGGGTAACGAACGAGGGGTACTTGGGGTCCATATTTTATTTAGAATTAATATTAAGTCTTATAATTAAGTTATAGTTACATGTATTTTTATAATACGATTGTAGTTTCTGTAAATAAACTTTATGAATATGTTAAACCAAAAAAAAATTGTATATGCCTATATTAAAGGCGCAATCAAATAGGGCTACGATTACGTAAAACAATTGTATCTAAAATTGCCAGAGCCCATAACATAGTATAATTATTATACCTAAGTTCCCGTCTATGACCATAAACATTGATCTATGGCCATATTGTTATTTTAACAATAAGCATCGCTCGAACGCTCTTTACTCACTTTAACTGTAGTTTATAATAAAACCTATAAGACCAAATATATATATACAGGATAATTTGTGAGACGTGAGCAGGACCGAGCCCACAGATACAGTAAAGCCAGGGATAGACTAGGGAACAAATGTCCTGCAACCCGTATCGCCAGCGACGTCGGGTTACATAGATTGACGTACAGTTAGCTTTCTTTATTCATTTCATATCTTAGGCTAGGTTTTTATAACATTTTTATAAAATTAAAATATAAAAATACATCTAAAACGTATCAAAACAATAAAAAACATTATAAAAAACCTAACCTAGAGTGCCGCCGGCAACGGGGCAGGGCCCAGGCTGCCGGTGGTTAGGGCTGCAGAGCGAGGAACCGTCGGACTATGCGCGCCGTGTCCAGGATTACCGCCTTCTGAATCTGACCCTTGATCCAACCACAACCACGTAACGAGAGTCTCTCAATATGTTGGTCGAGACTCTTTAGCTTATTATTATCTGAATACGTGGGTCCTGAGCCCTGAGTGTAAGTTTATAACGTAATATTACTTTACCATCGCGTTAGTATTTCCCATATAAATAACATTATTACTTACGCGTTTGAGACGTTTTTTTTCGTCAAAAGAAACTTACACTAGAGCCTCTGCTCAATGTCTCCTGAATCACCCTGTATATATGTATATGGCTAAGTACCCACAACACATGCCTCGTGTTTCAGTTATATTATGTCCAGCAGTGGGACTGAGACGCATATATAAGTGTACCTACTTTAAATATAAGAGACAACATTATTTTGCCCTGAAGCAGTTTCTTATTCAACTTCAATACTGAATACTGCAATATTAAAACCGGCCATGAGTCATATAAAACATTATGGCACTGAATTAAAAAAATATCAATCGATCATAGTGGACAGATTTGCTTAAATCACGCAATAATATTCACATTAACGCGTCCTTATCCTATTCTATTAAAATTCATTTTCGCTTATCCTAAAATCATTTTAATCTTGCTGAATATATTAAAAAAGCACAACTAAGTCCCTTTAAATATCAACTTAAACCCCATATATTAAAGTCGAGAGTTCAACGCATGAGCAACTTTAAAACAAAACGCAAACATTTCACGTGTCATAGCTCGTAATGCGTTGATTTAAAGTTGATTTTCGCATGCTCAAAGCTGTTTAAGGTTGGTAATGTTTTGACAGGTCGCCATGACAGGTTGTAAGACCACAATAATGACAGTAGCTGTCAAACTTGCACAGATATCGCTACTGAAGATTAGCCGGTACGATAAAGCACTGCTGGTCGGGTGAGTTAGTTGTTTGAATACACTTTCAATAAGTAATCCGCCATTAACGGTAATGGTGAACATTTTTTATTAAAAAAAAACCGTCCGCGATTATATTAAAAGCTAATGTGAAAGCGGGTGCAGCGGCGGAAAACGCCGAAACGTAACAAATATAAGAGCCTGGGCAGAGAGAACTATTTTGTACCCTTTGGCGTAGAGACGCTAGGTCCATGGAGTCCGAGCGCGCACAAACTTTTTCCAGAAATCGCGAAGCGTCTGGTTGATGTAACTGGTGACCGAAGAGCTGGCGGCTTCCTCGCACAACGCATTGCGATACAAAGAGGAAATGCCACCAGCATCCTTGGTACAATGCCTCAATGTCTTTTTTAGATTTGATGCAGTAACTAGTTAAGTACTTGTAGTTTTCATAATATTATAATTATTGTATATAACGATTTTTCTCAAACATACAATAAAATATTGTCTTTACCTTCCTTATAATAGACTCGGAAGTATGGTTTTTTGGGCGCAGCAACTGAAGGGGACGTAAATGGAATTTCATATAACTTTGCAGGCCTAGGCCTGCAAAGTAACTTTTTTTAGACGATTATCCATATAGAGGCAAAGATGGCGGGTGTCATAGCAAACAGCTGATGTTAATTTTTAATATATTTCAATTTCATTGTTAGTTGTGATTTTGCAAATTTCATTTTTTGAAGCATTTCTTTTATTTCATTGTATGTTTGAGAAAAGCACTATACATGCCTCGTCGTGAAAACGGATTCCCGGCCTCGTATCACTATCCGTTTCTATCGTGGTATATACCCACTTGGCCGAAAATCCTCATTTTCCCGGCCTCTGATGTAATGTATTATATTGTAAACTTTGTATTAGGTAAAGGCGGAGCGGAGTGTGGAATGGAATTTCGGCGCACAGATACTATCGCTTCCCAGACCGGTCCGGCCTATAGACTCATGTCTATATTAACTCGTATGCTTCACACTAATGGTTAACTTGAGTATACATTATTCTTGTAAATATTGAGTGGTCTAAATTTAAATGTGTAAAAATGTATAATTATGTTTTAAGGATTTTTGACAAATCTTACACAGATCGACCCAGTTCTACACGGCGATAACATACGTTTCAGAGGTTCTTTTGACGTAAAAAAAACCTTTACGAAAGTGATAATGTTATTTATATGGGAAACACAAACGCGTTTGTGACGTAAAGTTACGTTAAAAACTTACACTCAGTGCTCATATTTGGTTGAGACCTGAATCTCGCTGGCCGAGTAAACTCAGTAGGAGTATTCCAGTAGTACAAATCCGCAAGAAGCATTTTTGTGAATTCATTTGTGTCATTATCTAGGAAAAGGGACCTTATTGTCGATGGCGCTTACGTCGAATCGCGTTGCGTTTATATTGGTTCCTCTTGAACAACGACATAAGCGCCATCGACAATAAGGTCCCTTTTCATAGATAATGTCACATTTGGCAGACTTAATTCGTCTTCTATATTATAAGGTTTTTTTTTTTACCTGACTTAGGCCCTATGACCGTTCGGCACAATAGAGCGATTGGACTGTGTGGGGAAGGTAGCCTGGGGAAAATCCAGGACCCTTCTGCACCAGACTTGACTTGTACTACTGGAATACTCCTACTGAGTTTTTGCTTCCAGCGAGATTGGTTGAGACGGTCTCAACCGAATCTGAGTGGTGTGTAGTGGGATCGAGCTAATGGGAGTTTTATTGCTGGTTCGCTACCCCTAGCCTGCTGGTAAAGACTCCAGCAAGAAACCCAGCAGGCCCGACCGCTGTCGGAGTGACTATCTATATTATAAGTGGCTGACTGTAAAACTGAGTGGATTTTTTTTCTTATGACATAGGCGGCAAACGAGAAGACGGATTGCCTGATGGTAAGCAATTACCGTCGCCCATGGGCACCCGCAACACCAGAGGAGTCACAAGCGCGTTGCCGGCCTTTAAGGGGGGTTGGGGCTCTGGGAACCTTACTCACCATCAGGAATACAACACTACATACCTGAAAGGTAGCAGTGCTATTATGGCTGCGGTCTTCTGTAAGGAGGAGGTACTTCCCCAGTTGGGCTGCTCCAGATTCAAGCGTGATGGTCATCGCTGCGCCCTACCTCTCATTGTTGGACGTAGTTTAAGGACATATCCGGGTCCAAAGATTCCTAAGATTGTCCTAAAATATATTTTATAACCGAATCGCCCACTGTGTCCCGGGCTCGCTCCACACTTATCGCTAGAGGGATCACACTTTACACCGCCGCCCAAAATATCCAAAACTCACATTTTCGCAAAGCCCGTATTTAATCATATTTCAAGTTGAAATTCGGTATCGCACGAGAATCGGCCAATTTTATTACGCCGTTCAACGGTGGACCGTGATTATGTATAATAAATAAGTAAAAAGGCATTATAAATGTTTTTTTATTTTTTACTAACTGCCCGTGACTTCGCCTGCGTAGAATTCGACTGGGACATTATCAGGACAACCTTTATATCAATTCATATATCACTATCACTACATACAATAAAACAAAGTCGCTTTCTCTGCCCCTATATCCCTATGTATGCTTATATCTTTAGAACTACGCAACGGATTTTGATGCGGTTTTTTAATAGATAGAGTGGCTGAAGAGGAAGGTTTATATGTATAATAACATCCATTAAATAGTGGAGAAATACTAATATCAGCATTATCAGTTTTGCTTTACAGGACACTCTTAATAACAAAAATATTAAAACACAACACACAATTATGTATTTGTATCCCTCCAACTTTGACAGTTCTGAAGGGTTCAATTTGGAGGGGAACAAAAATATGTGAGACTATGACAACGGACGGACGAAAATAGCGCCCTCTCATGAAAAGTTATATAAGACAATCCCTTTTTACCGTGGTATTATTATTACCACGCTCCGTCTACTTAAACGCTATGTGTATATTGTCTATGGTATATGTCTACCTAAACACGCCTAAACGTCAGTGGACCGCGTATCTCAAACTCAAAATTCCTCTTTGCAAAAACCTCCGCCGCGGCAACTAATGACTAAAGAATGTCTTTGTAGAACACTGAGTATTCCTTCTTCGAAGTCGCCTTTTATTATTTTTTAATTGATCCCAGTTTTAGTCTGTTTTGGAATGTTAATTCCTTCTTGTTAGCTTGTTTTAGTTTTTAATGCATAGTTGTGGCGTAGGCAGCAATGCCAAAGTATATATACTTTGGCATGCTGGATAAATATATCTAACAATAATTTTATAGGTGAAAAACTTAGCTAAAGCACCTGGTCTATGTAGTAGTAACGTGTACACGCATGTCGGCGTTCTATATTCAAATTTTGACGTAAGTTCCATATTAATTATTTGCACAACTACATAGGCATGGTGCTTCAGTTAAGTTTTTCATCTATATTTTTTGTAAAACATCTCCCCCAGTTGTCTTAAAAAACGACGAAGGGAAAAACAGACGCGCAGAAGCGCGTAACCCAATCTAATGCGGTCGCCAACCCGCCCGTCCAGCGTGGCGTTTATGGCATCGAACTTCCCAAGCTCCATTCAGTGGACGTCCTCGCCCGGTTAGATAGCAATGTCAGTGAGTCAACTTATAGCTTAGGCAAAGCGGCAAATTTGGCCTTTTCTTCATGCACCCAAGAAAGTTAGTCAAGCCGGTGGGAATCGGTATATGGACGCTGATAGATACATTCGCTATCAGATATATCGGAGCTGTGGAAGTCACAAATATGAACAACGAATCTATTCTCAAGACGATAAAATGCATGTTGAGATATTTATGACTCTACAGCTCCGATATATCTAATGGCGACTGTACAACATGTCAACTTAAAGTAATAAAAAAAAAGGTACAGTCAACAAAACTCCTAGCTATACATTGGTAGACCTTATTATATAGGGCATAAAGGTCATCGATGTGTACAGTTAAGAGTGTTGCCGTGTGTACAGTCAGCGGCAGAAGTGGCTGCGCGTTTGAGGTGTTCAAAATGAAGCGAACACTTCTCTATTGTCTAGGGAATAAGAGCGCGTGTACGTCATTTTGAATATTTCAAACGCTTAGCCAGTTTTGCTGCTGACTGTACCACTACTATAAAAAAACATAACTGTTAATACTTATCACCAAAATTTTAATGCTCAACATTCAGTTTCCAAATTAACGTAAAAACATTAAGATGGCAATCGCTTTTTTTAAAGTCGGCCTAAATTAAGTGGTGAAATTAATAAGCGTGCGGTAAAATTAATACAGATTTGCATTTACGAGTGTTTTACGCCCTTGTTTTGTAATTCGGCTTGTCGCCTTTGGTGTCAGTTGTTTGATCTTGTTTTTACGTATGAATGACTCATTTTTTTTTTGTATTTTATTCTCGCATATATTCAGTTTAGACCGCCTCCGATTTCGCTGGAGGCGAAACTCAGTAGGAGTATTCCTGTAGTACAAGTCAAGGGTGAGGTTCTAGTGTAAGTTTCTTTTGACGTAAAAAAGCGTTTACGAACGCGTAAGTGATAATGTTATTTATATGGTAAACGCAAACGCTTTCGTGACGTAAAGTTACGTTAAAAACTTACACTCAGGGCTCTGGTGCGGAAGGGTCCTGGATTTTCCCCAGGCTACCCACCACACAGTCCAGTCTAAAATCCCAGGAGCCTAAACCAGCGGTGCTAACGCGAAAAACACATTCACATTTCAGCCGTATGCAGTCCACTGCTGGACATAGGCCTCCCACAAATGACTTGTATCATCTTGGGGTTCGTTGCCATACTCGCGCAGGCGGGTTGCCGCAGTAGCTGTAGATTGGGTTTCGACGAACGCTGCTGCCCGTCCGTAGGATTATATTTGTCGCCTCTTACGACACCCGCGGGAGGAGATGGGGTGTTATTCTAGTCAGCATCACATGGCAAACACGAAACGCGGGTTAAGGCCCGTTTATTTTGTAATAACGTGTAAAAACCGTGAAAGTTTAGATCAGTATTACATGTCATAAAGTTTTTGTAATTTTAATTCTGAGGTTATTTTATATCTAGGAGGAATAATGACTGGAGAACGCATCCGCGAGTGCCAATAAGGGAGAAAGATATTCTAGCTTTTGTAGCCCAAAATGCAACAATTCACTATAGTTTTGCTTTCCAGGACATTCTTTATAACAAAAATATTAGCTTATTCTGTATTAATTACCGCAACTTTGGTTGAAATGAAAACCCAAGAAAACTCCAATTGTATTTGTTTGTTCCCCTCCAACTTTGACAGTTCTGGAGGATCCAGTTTGGAGGGGATCAAAAATATGTGAGACTATGTATGACAAGGTTGGACAAAAAATAGCGCCGTCTCTGCCATACCTATGGAAAGTTACATAAGGACATCCCTTTCGATCGGTATTATTATTAGAACGATCCGTCTAGTTAAATGGTATGTCTATTTTATATACATTTGTTTATATTTATTTATAACGATAAGTGTGCCATTCATCAGTATATTTAGAAGGAGAATAAATCACAAATATGAGCTATGAGTTAAACTGGCGTGGTTCATACCAGCATATCATATTATTAGTGGATGACAGAGACGTGTGAATAGTCAGACTGTCAAGATGGTTTTATCCGGCGAGACGAGGAGGGACGATTTTATTATTTGTACGCAAAATTAAACCTTGATGACGTATCTTTAGAGTGATTTTTGCAAGGACACAGTTTTACCCGCGCGAGTTCCATGAAAAGTGACACTTTACAAAATCTGCCGAGTTAAATAAATCACAATTCTTCATTTTATCCGTCTCACACTGTACACATTTAATAGCGTTACTTATACTTATACGCACACACGAACACACACCCACTGTTTTTTTTTCTCTATTGTAATATCTTGTTTTCCATTTACTTTTGTATGTTAATTGTATTTTTGTGGACATTTGTTATTGGCTATATTTTTGTTTATTATGCTATGTATATTTTTTTGGTGTTGCTGTTGATGCCCCAAATAAATAAAATAAAATAAAAATAAATGTGTTTTCGCAAACGCTCTAAAGATATGTCAAGCCGATTTAATTTTGCGTACAAATAAATAAAATCATCCCTCGTCTGCCGGTAGAAAACCACCATTAAGCGATTGCTTATACTTGAAACTACAACGGGTTTACCGTATTGGTTTAGAGGTTAGGAAGACATTATCTGATCAGCCGCGAAAACTGAAAATATTAGTGCAAGTCCACCCTTGGAAACTAACGGGCCTGATCGGTAAGCTTGGGCGTTTATTCTCAATTATCATAATTAATAATAAATATGTATTTAAATAATCGATATTATAGGACAACTCTATGCAAATCTATTTGTATTTTCTCAAAAATAGCGTTGCACTCTTATTTTTTACTGACAAGTAAACAAATGAGGTTCTAAATGGATGTGTATAATTGTTTTTGTGCAGAAATCGCGAAGCGTCTGTGTAACTGGCGGCTTCCTCGCACAACGTTGCGATACAATGAGGAAATTCTGCCAGCTTCCTTGGTACAATGCCTCAAGAGCCTTTATTAGATTTAATGCAGTAACTAATGAAGTATTCATATTTATTATATTTTTTATACATGACCACGTTTAACTTTCACCTACAACTTTGCCTCTAGCACCAGTGCATATTTAACAGTCTTTATTATTAAGTTGTCTCTGGCAGATAGGAACTGGTTAAGGCAATAAATAAAAGACGCTAGAATTTGTCAGTCTGTCAGATTTATCTTAGGCCGTTTCCGCGCCATACATTTTGTATGAAACTTTATGTTTGTTGTATGTTTAGATTTCACACAACGAATATCATATATTTGTATGATTAAATCATTACTAGTATTAGATATCGACCCGGGTATTGTACCTAAACTGCGAACATAGTCCTTTTTTTATACAACGACGATGGCAAACAAGCATACGGCCCGCTTAATGGTAAGCAGTTACCGTAGCCTAGGGACGCCTACAACTCCAAAGGGTTCACATGCGCTTTGCCTCTTAAAGAGCGCTTACCTTTTAGAGCGGTGGAGTATAATACGATCGCCAACCCGCCTGCCAAACTTGGAGATTATGGTATTTAACCCTCATGCTTATCGCAATCTAGGGAGTAGCCCATGTCCTGCAATGAACGTCCTTCGGCTGTTATGATGATGATGATGACTTGGGAAGTGGACTCGACGACTTAAGGTCAAATCAAATATATAATTAACTGGTGACCGAAGAGCTGACGCCTTCCTCGCATAACGTATCAGCATTGCGATACAACGAGGATTCGTCAGCATTCTTGGTACAATGCCTCAAGGGCCTTTTATTAGATTTAATGCAGTAACTAGTTTAGTACTCGAAGTTCAATTGTCTTAACGAATGTACATAATTATTGTAAACTAGCTGTGCCCCGCGGACCGCGGTGTTACCTGCGGTTTATCAGGGAAAAAACGTAGCCTACGTGTGTCAGCTAACTCTATACCAAATTTTAATAAAATCGCTCCAGCCGTTTAGACGTGAAGAAGTAACAAACATACACACAAACTTTCGCTTTTATAATATTACTGTAGGTACATAAATAATGTTTTAGGTATAATTTAAAAGATAAACAGTATTGTATAAAAACAACTTCACTAAAATTACAAAAAATATTCAAAAAGAAAAGAATAATAAATAAATAATAATAAACTGAACTATTCAAATAGCCCACGCCGCGTCGTTACAGGTACAAAGGTGTCCATTACACTCGCTGCGTTGCCACGTTGAACTACAATGGACAACCTTTGTAATTCGATAAAGAATTATATTCATAAAACATTAACTTATATACTTTGGCCCTAATGAAATACGGTATGAGTTTCGTATTAGTTGCTTGTTACTAGGGTTACAAAAATATAATTTTAAGATAATTCTTGAATAGTTTTTAACATAAGTCTTAGTTTAAACACCAAAACCGGTCTAATCGCTATCTGCTTACAATATTCTAATACAGATATTAGAGTGATCCGCGCAAATTGATCAATGATTTATAGATACATAGAAAACTACGCTTCTCGCCGCCTCTAAGCTTAAAAATAATTATTTTGTGAGTCACAAATCGTCCTGATTCGCTGAGTACCCACAAGCCTTCTTGAGCTTACCGTGGTACCCAGCCAATTTGTGTTAGCACGTCAATATTTATTGTTCAGAGTATATCATATATATAGGAGCAGTGGAATCACAAATATCTGAACAACGCCTCTATTATATTTCAGCTGTATGCAGTCCACTGCTGGACATAAGCCTGAAATATGACTTGTATCATCTCGGGGGTAGTTGCCATAGTCGCCACGCTTGGCGACCGCAGTAGCTGTAGATTGGGTTTCGACGGACGCTGCTGCTGTAGGATTTTTCCCTTTGTCGCCTCTTACGACACCCGCGGGAGATGGGGTGGTACTATTCTAGTCAGCCGGCATCACACGACACACGCCTCTATTATTAAGGCGATAAAGTGCATGTTCAGATATATTTGATGGCGATCCCTCCCGTTTCATAACCAAACTTAAAACGACAAAACTGTACCTTTACCATGAGTTGTGACATTGAGGTTTTCGATAACGAGTATCGAGCTTACTATATGTGCATTTCATTTAGACGACCGGTCTGACCTAGTGGGTAGTCCCTGCCTGTGAAGCCGATGGTCCTGGGTCCGATTCCCAGTCAGGGCATTTATTTGTGTGATGAGCACAGATATTTGTTCCTGAGTCATGGGTGTTTTCTATGTATTTAAGTATTTATATGTATCTACTTATCTATTATATATATCGTCGTCTAGTACCTACAACAAGCCTTACTGAGCTTACCGTAGGACTAGGTCGATTTGTGTAAGATTGTCCAGAAATATTTATTTATTTATTTATTTCGCTTGTACTATTTTAGTGCGAACGAGATGTACAGATAGTAAACTCGATACTCGTTATCGAAAACCTCAACGTCACAACTCATGGTAAGGGTACTGAGAAGTACCAAATTTTCTCACCACCAAATCTCTCACCGCGTCATATCGTGATACCAAGCCTGACCAGGTCACGAAATCATTTTGACACAAAAGCCACTCTGACACGAGAAGACACTGACACAAAAAGGCACGATTTCTGTTTTTTCCGCGTTACGTACCTTTGCCTTTGACCGGAGTCGTGATTATCGATTAGACTGGTTTTGTATCTTTTTTGAGCTACTCTTGTCCGGGTGTCTTAAAAAACTTTATTTTTTATCTATACCTACGAGTCTGTATTCCCGGTAAGATATAATTTGGGTATAGGTAGTTTCACGAGAGTTGAAGTCACGCACACAACAACATCTCATGTAATGACAGGAAGATTTTGAAATTACTCATTCATTCCATTCATTCAGTCAGTACTTCATATAGTTGTGTGCGTAATGTATTCGCCTCAACTCTCGTGGAACTGCCTATATTTCAAGGCAAGAGTGAATATGCTGTTACTGAACCAGCGTGCTACACCTTCGACCTCGTCGTCACTTACCATCAGGTGCGACTGAGATCAAACGCTGGTCAGTCTTGTATAAAAAAGGGTAGTTAGTTAAAGAGCGCTAGTGTCCTAGCGGTAAGAGCGTGCGACTTGCAATCAGGAGGTCGTGGCTTGTACACTCGCCATCAGATATATCGGAGCTGTGGAGGTGGTCACAAATATGTGAACATGCACTTTATCGCCTTGAAAATAGAGGCGTTGTTCAGATATTTGTGACCACCTCCACAGCTCCGATATATCTGATGGCGACTGTACCAAAGAGTTCTCCGGAACTTAAATATGTACGAAATAACATTTGATATTTACCAGCAGTCGCTTTTCGGTGAAGGAAAACATCTTGAGCAAACCGGATTAATCCCAATAAAGCCTAGTTTACCGTCTGCGTTGGATGGTCAGATAGCAGTCGCTTTCGTAAAGTGCCTACGCCAAATCCTGAGATTACTTGTCAAGCGGACCCCAGGCTGCCATGAGCCGTGGTATCATGCCGGAACAATGCGAGAAAGATGATATACCTACGAGTAATTATATAGACTGGTTCAAATAAGAGTGCAAAATTTTGTTTCTTTTTTTAATGTTTTAAATTAGTATTTTCCTTTCGGTAATTAAGTAGATAAAAAAATCTGTCACGGCAGCTCATGATTGCACTTGCACTCGCTGTGTTCGTTATTTAATTTTTCAATATTGGCACAAGAGAGTAAAAACTAACTTTGCTCTCTTGTAGAACAAATAATATTTAATGTTTGAATCAATCGTAAAACATGAATAGGTCTACAGATTTGGTCTCATTGCATTATTGTATTACGAAAGCTTTTGCTCATTGCTCAACGAGATGACTGTACATGGAATGCAGTTTGTCTGGACTGTACGTGTACAGTCAGAAAGAATTATTTACGACTACTATAATAATTGATGAATAGTGGGCAAAAGTGTCCGTTATTATTGTAATCTTAAAACTGTGGCATAATTATTAGAAATAAAGGAAAAATCAACTCGGGCGAGACTCCGACAACATAAGCCTTATTGATTTTTATAAGATTATATATAAAACGAATGAGTATGATGTTGCAAACTTCTTTCTTTCATACATCATCATGACATATATTTAAATGTTTTTTTATGGATTTTCTATTTTTAGATATTTTGTATTTTTCATGTCACTCATTCAATAAATGGCTAAAAGTTCAATACAGTTTTTCTTTCGGCTGCTCATAACCACAGTTTCCAACATATAATATAAATATAACATTTTCGCAATATGACGTAAATTTCAAAAGGCCTACAAACAAAAAATCAGTTTTTGGGAGTTTTTAGAAAAAACATATACTCAATTTGCGTTAGTTGTAGAAGTTAAAGTGTGTCAATTTTGTGAAATCTATTACATACATTTTATCCGTATGCAGTCCACTGCTGGACATAGGACTTGTATCAAAGAAACGATCAAAATCCTACTGACGGGCCGCAGCGTCCGTCGAAACCCAACAGCTACTGCGGTCGCCAACCGGCCTGCCAAGCGTGGCGATTATGGCTACCCCAAGAAATCTATATCGATATTAAATTTTCGCATTGTAATATTGCTTTTTGTTTATAAAACGATCACCAAATCTAATTATTTATAGAGATTTAATGCATATTTATCGTCACACAACCGACATAAATTAACATTTCTAGATCAAGCTTATTGGGTAATTTATTTTCTGAAAACTAAAAAAAAATATAAAAGGTGAACTTGTCCTTAGGGCCCTCACTGTTAACCTAATTAGAATACTAACCTAGTTAGTTTGACAATTTTTACTGTTACAGCTGTTCAATATTTTAAAAAGTCTATCATAAATTATAATATAATAAATAAAAAATAAATATTTCGGGACATTCTTACACAAATCGACCTAGTCCCACGGTAAGCTCAATAAGGCTCCCAGCAGTACTAGACGACGATATAATAAATAGATACATAAAAATTCTTAAATACATAGAAAACACCCATGACTCAGGAACAAATATCTGTGGAATCGAACCCAGGACCTTCGGCTTCATAGGCAGGGTCACTACCCACTAGGCCAGACTGGTCGTCAATATCTACCTAAACTTTAAAATTTAAATCCCTAATTTCTGTCGTTACTTTTTGCGTCCGCTCCCCGAAAGTTATCTGGAAGATTTTGATTGAAGCGATAAGGCCGCCAGCAGGCATGTGGGTCGGGTAATATTAATGGTATGTCAGGAATGTCATTCCTGTCTGCCATGCGAAGGACATTAGAGAATATTTTATTTCGTTTTTTACTCTATTGTAATATGTCTAGCTTTGTCCAAGTGGAATATTTGTACAGTTTCAACCCCTTTTCACCTCCTTAGGGTTGATTTCCAATAAACTTTTAATGGAGGTCAAATATAATGTGTAAAAAAAATCTTGTCAATTTTCGTTAGGGTCACGGAAGACCAGTGTTCAGGGCCAATTAATGGCATGAAAAAAAAAGTTATTAGCCAGAGCTAATGCATTTAATTACTACTTGTTTATGCAGTTAAAAAAACTTAATAATGTTCACGATTGAAATTTCACCCTGTATAATACTTATTTCGTCTGAGTTTTATAAACTTGTTTTTTGTTTGGTTTAGGTAATTAGTTCTGAATAAATTAATTCATATTTTAAAATATGTATATAAATATATTTTTCGTCCTGCCTACAAACTTCTGACGAAGCTGGAAGGACCGAATTCGATTCCTGATAAAGGCACTGATTTTCGCTTTTATCATCGTGTGTTAATAAGTTAATAGGTCTGGTTTTATCAAATCTAAATTTTCATTGGTTTAGTAACTGTACTTTTCGGGCAAAAAATTACTACTCGTATTGAGAAAATTTTGTGTGCTATTATTTTCGTCCTTAATTTTTTTTTAATTTTGAATACTCAAAATCTGCTCAAAAAACACATTTCTGAAAAGATAATATAACTATTCATTATAATGAAATGTTTGTATACTGTGTCTGTGTATTATCTAAATATATCACAGCTATTGACAAAAATTGTTTAATACATTATTGGTTTTTATTTACGTCCTTAAAATTAATAATTGTTGCACAAGTACATTAATACAATAATTGAGAAGTGTATTTTCAAAAGGACTCATTTCTTTAGGTCAATAGGGCTTATTTTGTATGATTTTTTTAGAAAAATAACTCCTGCTTACATAAAGATATAAGCTTTTTTGAAAGCTCTTTAATTATGCATATTTAGAGGCGATCTACTTAATTTTATCCTACATTTCACAAAATTATATTATATAAAACTATGAACAAATCAAATTATTTTTTATGAAATATTTTGATTTGCTTTGATTTTTAAGTAGTAATACTACTATATATCCCCGTCTCGAACACCGGAGGTCCTCGTGGTTTTTTTCTTAAGTATATGTTATCTATTTCAACTTTTATATTATATAATATTAATTATCATAATATTTTGATTTATTCTAGTATTATTTGGGTCTCAATTATTATATTTTAGTAAAATGAATAGAGGCTACGGTAATAATCGTTTAATTTTATTAGAAAATGGGCAAAATTTTAAATTATTCAATGAATTCAAGGATTGCATACATACTAATGATGTCATAAACATCACCATTTTTAATAAATGTGAGATATTAAGTTACTATAATAATTAATTAATTTACTATCAATTATCTTATTCTTTGCGTTGTCCCGTAGTTTTGCCACGGCTAATGGGAACATGGGGTCCGCTTGGCAACTAATCCCAGAAATTAACTTTTTTTTTTAATTAGTTTTATTAAAGCGACTGTCTGACCTTCCAACCCTGAGAGTAAACTCAAGGCGTTTTTCTTCGCCGAAAATTTAAATTTAATTCAATACGAAATATAAAATTATATTTCGTAGTTACATGAGTTCCGAAAGCTCATTCTTATGAGCCGGGATTTGTACCGACGACCACCGGATTGCACGCCAACAGCACTTAATTTTTTTACTTATAAGTAAATGAATAAATATCACAAATTAATAACGTGTAAAGAATCCTGTTAAACACACGTCGACATTAATATTTAAACAATAATAAAGTACAATATTAATATAACCAACCTTCGATAAATTCCTGAATACACAACACACTTCAAGTCACAAATATTCACTTTAAAAAAACAATCGGGAAACACAATCGAGCTAACTCCTCAGACGTCCGCAGCGCTCGCCTCTCCACTCTCGACTGACTGTTCTCAGAACAACTGCTTGAATAAGAAACATACCCCTCTCTTTCCGTCCCCCGGATTCCTTCCCGTTAAAACGAGACAGGTACAATGGCATGCATTGGAGGTCTCGCTGTACTTTTTTTTTTCAATGATTTCTTTGAAAGATCGAGGATCTATATGATGTATAGATCTTTATGGCCGTGAGTTATGGTACCGTGCTCATTGATAGTGTGTCTATGAAGTTATGGTGTTTGGATGTGGGGCATGGTTGTGGGTGGGTTTAACAGGTTTTTTTTTAATTAATTGAGACGCGGATCGGTTAATTGATTGATTAATCATGGTTTTTAATTGATTTATTCATTTAGTCTGTTTGCTTTAGTTTATACAAGCTTCTGCCGGTGACTTCGTCTTTTTGTGTGCAAATAAGTACATCGGGTCAATTTTATATGTACAATATTATTTTTAAAGTGTACCCTTTTTGCTATTCTGATAAATACAAAAATATAAAAAAAAAAAATATGTCTGGCGGACCCGAAACAATCTATACTTTTAGATATTTAAAAAAAAGGTAAACAATCTTGACGTGTCTTTTTATTGAAAAACTCTTTTTAAAAATCATTGACTATTACTTACGAAAGCAAAATAATGTAAATAACCATATATGATTCATAATTGTCACATACTTGTCATGATTTATTCTTCAAAACTGATTTTCAATAAAAAGACATGTCAAGATTGTTTACCTTTTTTTAACTACCTAAAAGTATAAACTATAGGCTGAGTTTTTTTTAGAAACCTGACTTGGGCTCTATGACCATTGGGGCACATTAGCTTGCTAAATAGGTACATTTTTTCTGAAAACTTTCAGTTACCCTTTCTGTACCTTTAATCTACCTAATCATATATCAAACTATAAGATTTAAAATAATTAAGATTAAAGTAATTTTTACACCCGTCTTTGTCTTCTTTAAACATTTTTAGCCTTGGGCTAGGGTTTTTATAACATTTTGATATTAAACTATATAAATACATCCAAAAGATATCAAAACAATAAGAATATTATAAAAAACCTAACCTAGGGTGCCGACGGCAACGGGGCGGGGCCCAGGCTGCCGGTGGTTAGGACTGCAGAGAGGAACCGCCGGACTATGCGCGCCGTGTCCAGGATTACCGCCTTCTGAATCTGACGCTTGATCCAACCACAACCACGTAGCGAGAGTCTCTCAAGATGTTGGTCGAGACTCTTCGCTATGAAACAACTATCGGTACAATGATCGCCGAATCAACTTCCCACATGGCGGTTACCTCGTGAGCCAAGTCTAAGTACTTGCTGGACTTGTCCTTCTCGGCCTTCACGAGGTTCTCGTCACATGGGAACACCCGTCTTCTTATTATTAGTACAGTCGCCATCAGATATATCCGAGCTGTGGAGGTGGTCACAAATATCTGAACAACGCCTCTATTAACAAGGTGATACAGTGCGTGTTCCGATATTTATGAACACCTTAACCGCTTCTATATATTTGATGGCGACTGTACCTGATTGATGATAGAGATAAGAACATACTGCCTGTTGCGGAACCCAGAGATCAAAATTTTGTATCATCATCATCATCATTTCAGTAAGACGTCCGCTTCCGGACATAGGCATTCACCTAATATGACTTGTATTATCATGGGAAGTTGCCATAGCCACGCTTGGTAGGCGGGTTGGCGACTGCAGTAGGTATCAGTCGATTCGGTTTCGACACACGCTGTCTGAAAAAATTACAATAAATAAAAAATAAGGATTCCAAATATAAAATAAAAATGATATAAAACTATAGTCCTTATAAACTCTACTTCCTTGATCAAGTAGCAAAACTTTATTTTGTCGATCGAGAAGCAAAGCTTTATTTTGGTTTCGTTGTTTTTTTATCGTCGACCAAGTACTGACGACTAAGTGTTATTTTATGTGTCGGTACAGTCGGCGACGTTGGTCGTTTGCTTATTTGATGTACAGTCCACAGATATATTATTACTAGCTTTTCTTCGCGACTTCCTCCCCCCCCCCGGTCGGTATTTTTATGACATAAGGTGGCAAACGAGCAGACGGATTGCCTGATGGTTAGCAATTACCGTCGACCATTGGCACCCGAAACACCAGGGGAGTCACAAGCGCGTTGCCGGCCTTTAAGGGGGGTTGGAGCTCTGGGAACCTTACTCACCATCAGGAACACAACACTACCTACCTGAAAGGTAGCAGTGCTATTATGGCTGTGGTCTTCTGTAAGGAGGAGGTAATTCCCCAGTTGGGCTGCCCCAGATTCAAGCGTGATGGTACTTCGCTGTGCCCTACCTCTCATTGTTGGACGTAGTTTAAGGACATACCCGAGTCCAATATGAATAAATACATTTTGAAATTACAAAGTTGTACTGTACTGTGACTTGCTGTATTATTTAAAATTCACTAATGATAATTCTCAAAAATATACGCAACCCATACAATTACACACTTCACTTCCAAAATAACATAACTCACTCAAAAACCAAAGCTTTATACACATTTCGACAAAATAAAACAGCGGAATTTCTCAATTACCTTTATATTTAAGTCTTTTGTTAATATATTATTAATGGCGTCATGTCAGTCGCCATCTTGAATTTTTTGACAAGTAAAGGCATAAGTCCTTTGATTTTGAGTGGCGGTTACTCTTTTTCAAAATGGCGTTTTGTTTTGTAATTATGGTCGGCTGATCGCGAATTTGAAATAATGATTGATCGACGGAATGCAATATTATATTACAAAAGATTTTTTTTGGTTTTTGGTTATCGTAAGTATTGAGTAAGTATGGTAATCAGTAATTATGCTGATAATTTAAAGTAAAATATTATACAATATTATACTACAATTGGTAGTGCACCGGGCTAGTGATCCAGTGGTTGTGGGTTCGAGTCCCGCTTCGATTCAAATTTTTCTTTCGATTTAAATGTCGAAGATATTCGCTGGCAGACGTTTCTGCATAATAAAAAATAAAATATTATACCTAGTCGACTGAAGTATAAAATATCAGGTTTTTAAATTTACAGTAGCTCTTAGTAAATCCTTATGTAAGTACATATTTGTGTACTTTTGTACTAGGTTTATACTATGTTTGTACTTTTCTTTACTTTTAATTTTAAGGTTTTTTGGAAATTAATAATTATTGTGATAATTATCTTCTTGGATCAATACTAAACACCATAAATAATTATAAAAATCAAATTATATTTATTAATAAAAATCAATAGAGAAATGTGTGTATATAAAATATCTATATGTATAAAAAATATGTAGGTAGTAATTAGCCATAAAAAGTATATAATAATTAGCCACCATCCAATAATTATCCAAATTATACAAAAAAATTGTTCTCCTTATCTGTGATCAGAATTTATTTTAGTAAGATGTGTCCATTGGAGGGTGGCCAGTAACTGACCCATACTTAAAAAAAAAATAACTCTGTTTATAAGAGACCAGAATATTTATAGTGAGGTGGCCACAGATATCTTTATTATTCTAAAAAGTAGCAATAAATACAATATGAGTATAAATAAATATTCTATGTGGTACCGGTTGACTTGAAAAGCACCACCCCATCTTCTCCCGCGGGTGTCGCAAGAGACAACAAAAAGAAAAAACCGACAGATAGGCAGCAGCGTCCGTTGAAACCCAATCAACAACTACTGCGGTTCCCAACGCGCCTGCCAAGCGTGGCGACTATGGCAACTATCCCCCTAATATGAAACAAGTCATATTTGGAGAAGGTCTATGTCCAGCAGTGGGCGTCTTACGACTGAGATGATGATGATAAAAAGATAAAACTTTCATATTCGACTGTACATCATAGCTCTCAAGGTTAGACACTTGAAAATTAAAGACGAGTGTACTCCGTCACTCTACGTTGACTAACGGCAGATTGTACTAAAGTGGCAAATAAGCACACTGTACCACATTGCCATAACGGAGATACGTCACCACTTTAAGGGTTTTTGTTAGGCTCTATACAATTTACTCCATACATACAACTCCGTACAAACGGATTTGTATAGGTATTTTTTTTTCCTACCCATCACATGATTAGGGTCATACAGATTGGTTAAAACTAAAATCGTCTTTTCTGTGGTCAATAGTTAACGGATTACGTGATTACAAATGTGACATTATCTATGAAAAGGGACCTTATTGTCGACGGCGCTTATGTCGTTGTTCAAGAGGAACCAATATAAACGCAACACGATTCGACGTAAGCGCCATCAAGAATAAGGTCCTTTCCTAGATAATGACACAAATTATGTTTTTGTGGTATAATGTTACGTAAGAGGAGTGGTTTATGTTGATATATCAATTAATAATCAAAAATTTGGCTTCAAAACCCTTAACTTTGACTATGTCCACAGGAGAGACGCGAACCTAATTGATCTATATGACCCGTTAGCGTGACAGTATCTCACAGCGACAGAGAGAGAAATAGTCTATTTTTTTATTTTTTTTATGACATAGACGGCAAACGAGCAGACGGATTGCCTGGTGTTAAGCAATTACCGTCGCCCATGGGCACCCGCAACACCAGGGGAGTCACAAGCGCGTTGCCGGCCTTTAAGGGGGGTTGGAGCTCTGGGAACCTTACTCACCATCAGGAACACAACACTACATACCTGAAAGGGGGCAGTGCTATTATGGCTGTAGTCTTCTGTAAGGAGGAGGTACTTCCCCAGTTGGGCTGCCCCAGATTCAAGCGTGATGGTCAACGCTGTGCCCTACCTCTCATTGTTGGACGTAGTTTAAGGACATACCCGGGTCCAAAAATTTCTTTCTCTGTGCTAATAAATGAGAGACACTAATCTTATGATAGTTTTGATTCTCGGCGCGACAAATTATGTGCCAGTCCATTAGTTTGACATTAGGCTCTATAAACCACTCAGAATCTTAGAGTGAGCTGTGTTGGAGAAAGGTAGCTTGGGGAAAATCCAGGACCCTTCCGCACTAGACTTGACTTGTACTACTGTACCCTTACCATGAGTTGTGACTTCGAGGTTTTCGATAACGAGTATCGAGTTTACTGTGCATCTCGTTCGCACTAAAATAGTACAAGAGAGATGCACAGATAGTAAACTCGATATTCGTTATCGAAAATCTCAATGTCACAACTCATGGTAAGGGTACTGGAATACTCCTGAGTTTACGCTTCCAGCGAGATTGGTTGAGGCGGTCTCTAGCGAATCTGAGTGGTGTGTCGAGTCGAGGTAATATGAGTATTGTCGCTGGTTAGCTAACCCCGCTACGAAGACTCCAAAAATAAACTTTGACTTGTTTATTATTTGACGACCGGTCTGGCCTAGTGGGTAGTAACCCTGCTTATGAAGCCGATGGTCCTGGGTTCGAATCCCAGTCAGGGCATTTATTTATGCGATGAGCACAAGGTATTTGTTCCTGAGTCATGGGTGTTTTCTATGTAATTAAGTATTTATATGTATCTATCCTATATCGTCATCTAGTACCACAAGCCCCGAGCTTACCGTGGGACTAGGTCGATTTGTGTAAGATTGTCCCGAAATTTGTATTTATTTATTTAAACTCAGTTAGGCTCGACCGTTGTCGGAGTGACTTTATCTGGCACGCGGTATCGAGTTGATAAAGGGATTGATTGTGAAGCCCTGCAGAACGATATAGAATATGCCTTAATAAATAAATATTACAGGACATACATACACAAATTGACTGAGCCCTACTGTAAGCTCAAGAAGGCTTGTATTGTGGGTACTCAAACAAACACAGGTTATACCGCGTGTCTCCGACATAGGGGCTTTAAATGCAAGGATTAATTTTGCTCATAATACTGAATTACTTTAAGTCTACAACTAGTCAAATAACGGTTATTTAATGATATCATTTTTATCATACAAACTAAATACTATTTTCAATGTACGACATCCAATGAACCAAATGACATTGTCTGTCACACTTCAAAAAGTGGTGATATTGCAATGCATTGATTGCTCTAATAAGTTTTGAACTGTATTATTTTTTACCCCATGACGACCGGTCTGGCCTAGTGGGGTGTTCCTGGGTCATGGGTGTTTTCTATGTATTTAAGTATTTATATGTATCTATCTATTATATATATCGTCGTCTAGTACCTACAGCACAAGCCTTATACTGAGCTTACCGTAGGACTAGGTCGATTTGTGTAAGATTGTCCCGAAATATTTATTATTTATTTATTACCTATCCAGTTATTCTCAAAATTTATAGACTAAATGTAGCTCAGTTTTATGAGCAAAGTCGATCCTTAGGTACATTTAAAGCCCCAATTTCGGAGACACACGGTATTTAGGTATTAATCTTTAACTTAATACTTAGAATATTCCAACAATGTCCTAAACGTGTTTTTATATTTTTTACCGACTGTTTTTTTTTGGGCGTTTGGGCTTCGCGTCGGCTCCCGGGGTGGCGGACGGACTGACAATAAATCAGTCCGACCACCGACACCAGATATGGGTTAAGGCATAGTCCGTATCTACACTAATATTATAAACTAAAAAAACTCATTGTTTTTTTTTTTTATGACATAGGCGGCAAACGAGCAGACGGATTGCCTGGTGTTAAGCAATTACCGTCGCCCATGGGCACTCGCAACATCAGGGGAGTCACAAGCGCGTTGCCGGCCTTTAAGGGGGGTTGGAGCTCTGGGAACCTTACTCACCATCAGGAACACAACACTACATACCTGAAAGGTGGCAGTGCTATTATGGCTGTGGTCTTCTGTAAGGAGGAGGTACTTCCCCAGTTGGGCTGCCCCAGATTCAAGCCTAATATTTTAAACTAAAAAACTCATTGTTTGCCATAATAATCAATTGTCATAATGCGTTCTTTTTACTGAACATGTTATTTTTTGGGATTATTATAAAACAAACCTAACCTAACCCTAAATATTACACCTTAAAAGTCCTGATACTTCCAACAGTTTTGTAAAAAAATGGATTATGCCAAATGATGGATTTATAGCTAATAATGAATTATGACAATCAAAATTATGCGACACAACACGCACCGGGACATAGGCTTCCCCTAAATATGACTAATATTATAAAGGCGAAAGTTTGTGAGTGTGTATGTTTGTTACTTCTTCACGTCTAAACGGCTGGAGCGATTTTAATAAAATCTGGTGTGGAGTTAGCTGACACCCTGGATTAACACAGACTACGTTTTTTCCACTAATATTATAAAGGCTAAAGTATGTAAGTGTGCATGTTTGTTACTTCTTCACGTCTAAACAGCTGGAGCGATATTAATAAAATTTGGTATGGAGTTAGCTGACACTCTGGATTATAGGCTACGTTTTTTCCACTAATATTATAAAGGCTAAAGTTTGTGAGTGTGTATTTGTTACTTCTTCACGTCTAAATGGCTGGAGCGATTTTCATAAAATCTGGTATGGAGTTAGCTGACACTCTGGATTATAGGCTACGTTTTTTCCACTAATATTATAAAGGCTAAAGTTTGTGAGTGTGTATTTGTTACTTCTTCACGTCTAAACAGCTGGAGCGATATTAATAAAATTTGGTATGGAGTTAGCTGACACTCTGGATTATAGGCTACGTTTTTTTCCACTAATATTATAAAGGCTAAAGGAAGCTGTAGACAAGTGAGTTTTAACAACAACATCCTCTTGACACGTGCCTGTTAGTTGTTTAGTCACAGACTTTAATTGTTGAGCCACTTACGGTTCAAGCTAGTTTCTTTTGTTTAATACTTTCTATATGAAATGCCCAATGTAAAGTGAACCCTAAATGGCTCAACAACTAAAGTCCCTGACCGTACAGTCAGCAGCAGAAGTTGCTAAGCGGGCCTTGTGTTTTACGTATATTTTCATTACTTGGTTATCTACACTAATATTATAAAGGCTAAAGTTTGTAAGTGTGTATGTTTGTTACTTCTTCACGTCTAAACGGCTGGAGCGATTTTCATAAAATTTGGTATGGAGTTAGCTGACACCCTGGATTATCACATAGGCTACGTTTTTTCCCTAGCAAACCGGAGGTAGCACCGCGGGCACAGCTAACTAGTATTTAATTATTTATTTAACCTTTATTCCACAAATACAAAGTACAAAAGGCAGACTTAATGCTATAAAGCATCTATTCTAAGAATAATCAAATATCATTATGACAAAAAGACGTAATCGCCTGGAAGTATCTGCTTAATAATGACTTTGTTTAAATTATTATGTCTTCGTAACTCTTTTTGAAGGTGGCTAGAATCCATTTATACTGTAACGACAGTTATTGGAGGGAGGCTAATAAAATTATTATAACAACCCTTTTTTTTAACATAGCTTTTTTTAAAGAGATATTTAACTAAAGAGAACTTCGCCTTAAGGGTGGGATGTAGACATTCCGGGCGCGGAATGTACGGTAATGACCGCTTGTTCAACCCTATTGTTACACGTGTTTGCTTAGATGCGACAGCCCTAGCGCACACGCTTGCCGGGCGTCACTAGCTAAATTTACTAAGCGGCTCATATGTTCAAAATTATGTGAACAGAATCGTGTTTTTTACCAGCTAACATCATAATAACTCTCGATTAGTAATAAACAATTTCTATGAAATTGATTTGCACCGCTGTGAATACAATGCATCTTTGCTATCTGATTTTAAAGAATAAAACAGTTATTTCCGAACTAGTGCTGTGAAAAGCTCTTTATCACAATTGTGACGTCACAAAATACTTCACGTCAGGCTTAGGTGTTGTAAAAAGGTGTTTGGTGTTACTATTATTACTTTGAAGTAACGATGATGTATTTTTATAATTAACTTTATGCAAAATAGGAACCTATGACATACTAAAATAACACACATCAATAAAAATAACATTCGACATTACAAAATTATTATTGTGTATATTTATTTAATACAAATATAGTAACAATGTTAGCGGAACATAAGTTAACAATGTGTGACAACCCTATTGTTACACGTGTTTGCTTAGATTTGACTACCCTACAGCGGAGCTTATTCAGATATGTATAATACAATACTGATTTTATTCTTTTTTTATCTTTAAAGAAAGAGTTTTATCATATTAACATTGATTTCTCTAAATGAGAGAGTAAACTACCTATTATACTAAAACTAAAAAAGGGAGTGCTAGTGGCCTAGCAGTTACCTACCCTAAAAGTTGTTGGAGCTCTTAGACCTTACTCACCATTAACAACACAACACTACATACCTGAAACGTAGCAGTGCTATTATGGCTGTGGTCTTCTGTAAGGAGGAGGTACTTCCCCAGTTGGGCTGCTCCAGACTCAAGCGTGATGGTACTTCGCTGTGCCCTACCTCACATTGTTAGACGCAGTTTCTGCCGCCCAAACGTCGGTTTTTGCCCTATGTCGCGTCTTACGACACCAGCGGGAGATGGGGTGGTGCTATTCTAGTCAGCCATCACACGGCTACCATAAACAACAAATCCTTTTAAATATTTGTATTCGCCGATATCCTTTAGCTCCTTAAGCAAGGCTTGCCCGTCAGAATTCAAACAATTATGTTATAAAAAAAAAATATTGTATGTAAACACAAACCCACCCATTTCATGACTCAATCTATTGTCAAAGTGACGCACAATAAACAAAAAAAAAAAACAAAAAAACTCCTTACCGTCGCGGCCATATCTATTTTCTCCTTCCATTGAAAATTGAACCGTAACATAACTACATAAAACTGATTTTTCAATAATAAATTTATATAATCGCCTAACTTTCAAAACCGCGTATGTGTTTTATAGGTTATACGATAATATGCCTTCTGTTGTAGTACATTAGGAAGTTTTTTGGACAAAATTGTTGTAAAGGGATTCTTTAAGTTTGGACTTAAATAATGGATGGTTTATGAGTTACTTTGGTCTCGCCGCTTTGGAGTGACATAGATAAGGGTTGTCAGGAGAATCTGTGTCCTGGTAGCAGGCTGGAGGTCCCGGGATTGTTCCCGGTTAAGCTATTACTGTTTTTATCAATCATATTGGTAAACAGTTTAAAATATTGTAAATCAGCTGGTTGGTTTGATGAGATTCTGCCTATTAAAATCAATAATATTTTTTAGTAATTTTTGCGAATTATTTGGCAAGACTACTTTAGGTTTTTCTATAATAGTACATTCCATCAGAGGCCGGGAATCCGTTTTTACGACGAGGCATGTATAGTGCTTTTCTCAAACATAAAATGAAATAAAAGAAATGCTTAAAAAAATTAAATATGCAAAATCACAACTAACAATGAAATCGAAATGTATTAAAAATTAACATCAGCTGTTTGCTATGACACCCGCCATCTTTGCCTATGTATGGATAATCGTCGAAAAAAAGTTACTTTGCAGGCCTGCAAAGTTGTATGACATTCCATTTCAGTCCCCTTCAGTTGCCGCTTGCCGCGCCCAAAAAACCATACTTCCGAGTTTATTATAAGGAATGTAAAGAGAATATTTGATTTCATGTTTGAGAAAAGCTTTACTTAACTCGGAATGAAAAGGGGTTGTAGGCTTCGTAACATCTATATATATCCGGACGGCTACCCCATATTTCACACCCTTTACACTACCTTTGCAGAAATGTACTATTTTCACCTATATCCATGTACAGTCGCCATCAGATATATCGGAGCTGTGGAGGTCACCAATATCTGAACAAAGCATTTATTGTCAAGACGATAAAGTACATGTTCAGATATTTGTGACCACCTCCACAGCTCCGATATTGATGGCGACTGTACAGTTATTCGATGACATTGAAAGTTGACAGAATTAATAATAATAAATAATAAATAAATATTTCGGGACAATCTTACACAAATCGACCTAGTCCTACGGTAAGCTCAGTAAGGCTTGTGTTGCAGGTACTAGACGACGATATATATAATAGATAGATACATATAAATACTTAAATACATAAAAAACACCCATGACTCGGGAACAAATATCTGTGCTCATCACACATATAAATGCCCTGACTGGGAATCGAACCCAGGACCATCGGCATCATAGGCAGGGTCACTACCCACTAGGCCAGACCGGTCGTCAAATTACCTGTGTCTGGCGGCATATTTAGAACTGTTGATTTTTTCCGAGAAACTTAAACAGAAGGTGACTCATCTTGACCCATATTAACGCAACCATGTTTGTTATCTTAATTATTTTACTATTGTGTTTGCTATTGAAAAAAACTATTGTTTGACGCAACGAATGCGATTTTTGAGTAGTGACGATGTTACTTCTTGGAACAAACCACTTTCTTACGTTTGTTTATTATAAGAAAAAAAGAGACGAGCATATTTCTGTAGCCCTAGTGACAAACGGTATAAGCAGTTTCGTGGCGACAATTAAACATGAAATCTTTATGAAGATAGACTTTTTGCCTTGATGAGAGGTAGGGCACAGCGATGACCATCACGCTTGAATCTGGGGCAGCCCAACTGGGGAAGTACCTCCTCCTTAGGTATGCAGTGTTGTGTTCCTGATGGTGAGTAAGGTTCCCAGAGCTCCAACCCCCCTTAAAGGCCGACAACGCGCTTGTGACTCCTCTGGTGTTACGGGTGCCCATGGGCGACGGTAATTGCTTACCACCAGGCAATCCGTCTGCTCGTTTGCCGCCTATGTCATAAAAAATAAATAAAAAATAAAAAAATTAGGTTGTAATATCGACTGAGTTTTATAAAATAGACATCAAAACCATGTTTTTGTCGAAATTTAATGTTTGTCGAAATAAAAAATTTAATTTGTTGTTACGAAACTGATAGTGATTTAACTTTTTTTAACAACTTTCGCTAATTGGGTGTACTAAACTAAATATTTATTGAAAACTCCTTTAAACTTTAAAGTAACTGTCATACCCATAATCTCAATATTACCATAGATTACCTACCACTTGTAATTGTTATACCTAGTCTCACTCATGGATCCCTAGTCAAACTGTGAAAACAGTTTTGCGGGACAAATTTTTAATTTTAAGTCATTATTCATTATTTTTACTATATAATAAATAATAAAAAAAAAAATCCAAAACAGTTTCCACTAATGAAGTAAGATTATGGTTGCTCAGACAAGTCTTGGTAGTACAATCCAATTAAGCTATACTTAGATCTAGTTATAGAACTAAACACTGCGAATTTATAACCAAAGCCCAAATGTGACATGTATTAATTTAATTTTACAAACGTAAACTTTCATAAATAGCAAAATCAATATTGTATTGCTTTATTAGTATTAAAAAAATCAAAATAAAATGTATGCTTTTTGTTCATTTGCTCTTAATTGCAGATATAATTTTTTGTAATTATGGAATAAATTCAAGTCAATATGAGAATACTTATCATTGTAATTTTTGCATTGTAGTTGTTCGTCACTTATACCGTTTTCCACTAGAGCCGCATATGTATTTCTTCTACTACTATTGCTAAATTTGTTTCTGCCATGATACTAATAGTCCCTTATCAAGTCGGTACCGCCGCATACCGGATAGCGTCACTCCAACTACACGAGCCTAGCTGAGATTCTCGCTGGAGTCTTCTCAGCGAGCTAGGAGCGAACCAGCGACATAACTCCCATTACCTCGACATCACACACCACTCAGATTCGATTGAGCCCGCCTTAACCAATCTCGCTGGCTTCCAAATGAGTCTCTGAAGTGTTAAAAGCAGATGATAGGTGCCCAAACTCACGAAAGTTAGAGATTGCCTCCTTATAAATGTTCTATAGCTTGGCGCCGAGTAACTAAGGAATAACATATGTAATACATAATCAAAAAAATAAAATAAAAAAACAGTCTATTTATATTAACTGGCTGGATGGACCATCAAGCATTCACGGCACACAGCCGTCCATCTCCAAGCAAACAGGTCACATTCAGATGATGTCAGAAGCGCATTGAGGAGTGTTAACGCGCGCGGAAGCGGCGAGTTTGCCCGTGATACCGTGCGTGCAGCCGGCACTGCTAATAAGTAGGTGAGATGATGCATACGGCCGCTTTCTAACATCACATCGCTCGTCGACAGGGTATTCACCCCCACACCTTGGAACCTATGAGGGTTGAGACCGCTTCAACCCTCGCTGGAAGCGTAAACTCAATAGGAGTTCCAAGAGTACAAATCAAGTCTGGTGCGGAAAGGTCCTGGATTTTCCCCAGGCTACCTCTCCCACACAGTCCAATCGCTTTAACATTCCAAGGTTCAGTCAGAGCCTAAGTCAGGTAAAAAAAGTTCTGCCAAGTGGGTATTTATTACACACAATTACAAATACAAATAGAAATATTATAGTGATTTTAAACATGAAACTATCGTGAGATTGAAACATATTAATTGTATAAAAGCGGGTAACTCACGTTTTATATGTAAGTCGAATATTGCTCGAGATGTTTCACTTCGTAACGAGGAGCATAATCATGAGCCATTCGCGTTGGCTAACCGACGCAGACAACCGCGTATGGCTCATGGTTATACGCGCAATGTCGAGCAATATTCGACTTATAAAACGTGAGTTACCCGCTTTTATACAATTAATAATATTTTCCTAACTAGTGCGTAAAAAGTGCACTTTTCGCACGCTTGCGTAAATTTCACTTTTTAAGGCACTTGCTATGAAAAATTAGGTTCGATACTCGTGTAAAAACTTCTTTAAGACTCGGGTGATTGTCACCCTCGTTTCACTCGGGCTCCAACGTTCACCCTCGTCGAAAAAAAATTTTTTTTCACTAGTATCGAATATAGTGTTTACAAACAGTAAACAGTAATAAATAATAAAGTTCCATTTAAATGTCGTTGTAAACTATTTAGGCAAAAAATAGGAAACATTGCTTCCCGTTATGCTAAATAAAGGCCATGAATATTCTAAAAGGGTCCCATTGTTTTACAGACAAGGGTAGTATTACTATTTAACTGTATAATAACGGTTCCTTTTATATTAACAGTTATTTTTAAAGTCATCCGCCATTGACATAAACTCGAGTGGAAATAAAACGTATCTTTATAATTTTTTATTAATGAAAAGAAAGAAGTTTTTTTTTACTTGGGCTCTATATTCCGGGATGTTAGAGTGGACTGTGTGGGGGAAATGTGGCCTGGGGGAAATCCAGGACCCTTCCGACCTTGATTTGTACTGCTAGAATACTCGCTAGTTTACGCTTCCAGCGAGATTGCTCGAGGCTGACTCAAGCGAATCTGAGTGGTGTGTGTCGAGGTAATGGGAGTTTTATCGCTGGTTCGCGAACCCGCTGAGAAGACTCCAGCGAGAAACTCAGCTACGCCCGCTTATTTAGTGACCTTGCTATTGCCTCGTTGTAAGCAATGCTGATACGTTGTGCGAGGAAGCCGCCAGCTCTTCCGTCACCAGTTACGTCAAGCAGCCGCTTCGCGATTACTGCTGCTTGTGTACGATCCCATGGACCTAGAGATTCTACGCCATAAGGTACAAAATGATACTCTCTGCCGAGGCTCTTATGATTAAAATACAAGATTATTATTCGTCAGCACTAACAAAACGCAATAACAATTGTTGAAATATTCATCTAAAACTACAAAAATAAACAATAACAGTGAACTATATCATATTTAATCACAACCCAAACGTTAATTCAATTTACTTTTTAAAATACTTTGACCGTTCAAATACCGAGCCCCGAACATCTAAATACATTCTCAAAACGAATGGCTCACATTTGTCTCCCTGCGTGCGACGCCGTTTAAAAAAAAGAATACATTTAAAAAAAATGCACCGTTTTGTTTCTCCTGCGCTCGGATAAAACGATCGCTCTACGATCCCTTTCGAATATTCGGAGTTAAAGCGAGAGGTCGTATTTTTTTTACAACCGGCCAGTTATGAGACGCTCATAAAGAATTTAAAAATGATATTACTAAGTTCTTTTTGGATGTTTGCTTTGATGCGCTGGTCCTTTTTTTTTAAATTTCCTTTGACATCCGGGTGTCTTGTGTGATAATAATCTATTTTTATTTAATAAAAAATCTGTTTGATTTTATCTCGAGCGCTTAAAATGAAGTATGGTTGCCGAGAAACATTTTATTGAGGATGAACATTTGTTTCGGAACGATCCCTTTAGCTTGTGCCGTGGGTTTTGTAGTTTCCCATGGGACAGTTTATTATAGTCTAACCAGCCTAGGCTATCTCCATCTTTATCGCTCGTGCATATAAGAGCGAATAAGAGGCCAATAGACGAAGTCTATAATGAATACGGTAACAATTTACAGAAAATTATTGTTGTCATGGATGTTTTCTATGTATTTAACTATTTCTATATTATACAGAATGATATTTAAATTGTGAACCTTAAGTTGTATACTTTTCTAACTCTGACTCTCACTAAAATACAGGTAAAAGTTTTTTTACCTCATTAAGAGTTAGTCATTATAATCTCAGTTAGAAATGAAATTCACTTAATTTTACATCTTAAATATTTTAAAAAACTTTTGATAAAGTAAAGCCGTTGGGAAAGGGCTTGGATGGACGAACCACCACTATTACCAATCACATAATACAATTTAATATGTCGAAACAAAAATAGAATAATCTATAAATTCACAAAAACATTACCGTGTGCTGTTTTTTTATACATGACTGACCAGCGTTTGACCTCAGTCACACCTGATGGTAAGTGTCGACGAGGTCGAGGGTGTAGCACGCTGGTTCAGTAACAGCCTATTCACTTGCCTTGAATAGACACAAATTATATCTTTCAGGGAATTCAGACGAAGGGAGCGAATTCCATTCCTTAGCAGTCCGCATTAGGAAGGTAGAAGCGAATCGCTTCTTGCGAATGAATGGAGAGACATATATGTCATAGTCGGTAGTAGTTCATCGCCGGGCAATGAGCTATCAATATATATCTCTCTTAGCTGCGAATGACACCACCCCATCTCCCTCGGGTGTCGTAAGAGGCGACAAACGACGGATGCAGCAGCGTCCGTCCAAGCCGAAGCAGCTACTATGACCACCAACCCGCCTGCCGAGCGTGGCGAATGTGGCAACTCCTCAAGCCTAAGTCCAGCAGTGGACGTCTTACGACTGAAATGAAACATTATGTGCTTGTACAATGGGTTGTGCTCTGAAGAACTGTTCGACATGATGCCAACGGCCGCTTTCTACCACCGCACCGCTCGTCGGCAGTGCACTCATCCTCACACCCTGGAGCCTAAAGAGTCACGCACTAAATTTAAGAGGAATATCCTCCCAGTTTGAGGTTCTTCCAAAAAGTAGTATATGTTACTGGTCCCACCGCGAGCTAGTAATCTATGAGCTATCAGCTATTTCAAGGGACAAAAGATAATCGCTCCCGTGTAAATAAAAGAGACATATATATATTTATAGCTCATCGCCCGGCGATGAACTACGATCGCCTGGCTATGGCATATATGTCTCTTTTATTTACACGGGATCGATTATCTTTTGTCCCTTGAAATAGCTGATAGCTCATAGATTACTAGCTCGCGGTGGGACCAGTGCCAAAAGGTTCTTAAAAGGTAGGCAATACGATGTGAATCCTCTGGCGCTGCAGGCGTCCATAGGCAACGGTAACTGCTTACCATCGGGTGGGCCGTATGCTTGTTTGCCACCGTCGTTGTATAAAAATAAAAATGTTTGTATGACTGTATATATGTATGTCTGAACCCACATGGCCAGTTTTAATGGAATCTAGAATGTATTAGACTATTGGGTGGAAAGGATGGATTAATACAAAAAAAATGGTTTGTCTGTATGTATGTTTCTCTGAAAGTCTGAACCCACATGACCCCTCGGATACTGGGGCATATTTCCATAAGTTGAGCGGCGCTAAGGCAAATAAATAAATAATCATACTGCGTGGTGTATAGCACGTTCGCGAAACAACAGTGCAAAGTCTAATACATTTTTATACAGTTAGAAATCATCGCCTACAATATTTTCTAGTTTGCCCTAAATACGCCTTTTTTACACTGAGTTATCTTTTGTACAATAAATATTAAATTAATAAACAAATCAGAAACTTTTTTTTATACACCGTGTTTACTTTTTTAAGATAACGGTGGCATATAATATAACAAGCAACGGCCCGAGCTATGGACTCCTGTCAGAGAATTGATATGCGAGTTGCCTCTTAAAGGGCTTGAACTCTACCAATGAAAGTGATTACCTAATATACCTAATAAGTATATACACAAAATTACACAACACCCCATTCACACTCAACACTCACCAATTTACACCATTACACACTCCACACGAAACGGGGGAGTTTTAGTCCGTAGGCGACTGGGTTCCTTCCCAGTTGAGTTGGGCATGCGGTCAGGTACGGACCTGGCCGTATACAATGAGTTTTTCCTCCCTCGTCGCAAAAAAATATATATATATATATATAGTATATTCATTCTTGCGTTGTACAACTAGACTACTATACGATACGTAATTAAATAGATGACGTCCGTGATATTAAAGTTAAATATTCTTGATAAGCACACAAATATATGCCTATGCCAGAATTTGATTCCGTTGTCTTGTTTCGTACGCAGAGCCCTGAGTGTAAGTTTTTAACATAACTTTACGTCACGAACGCGTTTGCGTTTCCCATATAAATAACATTATCACTTACGCGTTCGTAAACGATTTTTTGCGTCAAAAAAAACTTACACTAGAGCCTCAGAATCCTAAAGTTAAAAGAGATTCGCGTTAACTTTAAGATCCTGCAAGTCAATCGTAATTAGTTCGATTGATGATTTTAAATATCGATTTTGAAAATGTGCCATAACTTAAGTTTGAATTGAACCATAAGTTCTTTGGTGAAGATAGAAACCACCATGGGTACATATTTCGTGTATTGAGTTTAAATAGGGGTGTTAAGTGTATATTTTATGACGTACTTATATTTTATTTCAATTTACATAACATTGTCATAAAGCAGGTCATTAGTCAAACGTCCACTGCTGGACAATGGCCGCCCCTAATGATAATGTATAAAATAATATCCTCATAATAATATTTACAAGGAAACACTACTTAAATATTCGCACAGATACGTACTCGTCTTAAGCTCAGGACACACGACGACACTGACACTCATCACAAATGTCGACACTAGTATAGATTGCGTCCTCATGGTAAGCAATTTTTTGTGTCGACATCGGTGTAAACATTTTAATGTCCAGGTTATGTGTGGTTAGCTGTCTACAAAATTTAATCCCAAACGTCGCACCTCCACCCGCCGCACGGCCTATACTGCATTATTTATGTTTCCATGGAAACCGATTTCAATTATATCACCCTGTGTTTATCGCCTTTATTTTAGCGCGAATACACACACACACACACACACACACACACACACACACACACACACACACACACACACACACACACACAAACACACGAAACAACCGTATGTGACATTATACTTTATTGGGCAAGAACTCAATAAGTTTTTGAACCCTTTAAGACTTTTTGAATACTAACTTTTTACATTAATATGTCAATATAATAAATTATACCCCGCGTGGTGCCGGCAGACTAGAATGGCACCACCCCATCTCCCGCCTACGAAGCCTAGTGCCTATAGTGTCGTAGGTTCGAATCCCCGACAGGGCATTTATTTGCACAGATATTGACTCCTGAGGCATGGGTGTTTTATATGTATTTAAGTATTTATATGTGTCTATCTATTAAACAGGGTGATCAATCCAAATGGGTCAGTAGGGGGAAGTCAGAGACTATTCGTGAGTCACAACGAGTACCTAGATTTTTAATATTGCTCAAGTAATTGACTAAGAAACACAAAAAAAAACAATAAATGTTCAAAATAGTAACCATTTTCATGTATGCAAAAATTAATATTCTTAAAAAGTTTGAATGACATTATTATTAAATCTAAAATCGAAGCCATGGTTCCTAAGAACAGATTTCGCTATCTCTCATAGTTTCTGACTTCCCACTACTGACCCATTTGGATTGATCACCCGGTATATATCGTCGTTTAGTACCTACATCACAAGCCTTACTGAGCTCACCGTAGGACTAAGTCGATTTGTGAAAATTGTCCCGAAATATTTATTTATTTATAAGTTATTTTCAAAATTTGTAGAACACATGTTGTTTATGGTGTAGAAACAATGCCTAAAGTTAATGCTCCTGTTACAGGAAACACCCGATATATGGTTAATGCCGGTTCTGACTTGACTGTCCCTGAGGTCATAAACTTCGGTTATATGTGACCACGCTGTGGGACCACGATAAGGGCAATGCGGTCACTTGTGCATTAACTACCTCCAATGAACACACTTTAAATAACCGTTTAAAAAACCACTCAGGTTCGGTTGAGACCCTCAACCAATCTCACTGGAAGCGTAAACTCAGTAGGAGTATTTCAGTAGTACAAGTCAAGTCTGGTGCGGAAGGGTCCTGGATTTTCCCAAGCACCTTCCCATCGCTCTAATGTGCCGAAAGGTCATAGAGCCTAAGTCAGGTTCAAAAAAAAGCATTTTAAATGCAACAGGTCTGGCCTAGTGGGTAGTGACCCTGCCTATGAAGACAAACGGCTAGGTTCAAACCCTAGTAAGGAAATTTATTTGTGTGATAGGCACACTGTATTTCTCCTTGAATCGTGGATGTTTTCAATGTACAACAAATATTTTAGGACAATCTTACACACGACCTAGTCCTACGGTAAGCTCAGTAAGGCTCGTGTTGTAGGTACTAGACGACGATATATATAATAGATAGATAAAAAATACTTAAATACATACTACATAGAAAACACCCATGACTCAGGAACAAATGTCTGTGCTTATCACACAAATAAATGCCCCATGGGATTCGAACCCAGGACCATCGGCTTCAAAGGCAGGGTCACTACCCACTAGGCCAGACCGGTCGAAATTATACGTATTTATATCCATACTTAATATTATAAATGCGAACGTAACTCTCTCTGTCTGTCTGTTACCTCTTCACGCTTTAACCACTGAACCAATTGGGATAAAATTTGGTATGGAGAGTTTGAGCTACGAGAAAGGACATAGGATAATTTGTATCCCGCAACCATACTTTAAAGACGGGAATGGCTGGCCGACGAAGTCGCTATGAAAAGCTAGTATTATATTAATTATTTTTTTATTTATTTACAAGAACAATGTAACTCAGCATTACAGTAAAAACCAATGCGCTGAGAAAGCAATAACATATAAAATACATAATCAAATAATAAAAAATAAAAAAATAACTTATTTATAGTAAGGTGCTGGATGGCCTATCATCCATCACCTCACAAAACCTCAAGCATTCACGGCACACAGCCGTCCATCTCCAAGCAAACAGGTCACATTCAGGTGATGTCAGAAGCACATTGAGGAGTGTCAACGCACGCGGAAGCGGCGAGTTTGCTCGCGATACCGTGCGTGCAGCCGGCACTGCTAAAAGTGGGTGAGAACGATGCCTCAAACAGATTTTGGGAACATCCGGGACGTACAGCCTGCAGACTCGAGCAATAAGTTCTAGGCAGTCCGAATCACCACGCAAAATGCGACAAACGGTAGTCAGCAAATTATTGTTACGTCTAACTTCCAAAGAATTGTAGCTAAGACATCCAAGCAAGAATTTAGTTGGGTACAGGAATGGGTAATAGGTATCCAAATCTTTTCTTATATAATAGTAGATTGTTTGACAAGGGGCTAAAGCAGGCCATAGTACCACGAGATGGTTATTTTAGGAAAATACATACACGAGTTCGAGGGGTAATATGGCGTTTAGACCCGAGTTATGCATACTAGTTTTCACTTCGATTGCGAGAAAATAAGATAAAATAACATTTCAACAATTAACAAATACAATTTTATTCGACCGCAATGAATTCTGAGTCAAAAATGTTTAATTTGGCAGTCTTTGTATTTTTTTCACTGCTTTGATACAGATAGGATATATCTACGCCGTGAATAAATGCCATAGACAACGTATAATTGGGGCTACAAAGAGTTTGCCAACGATTTAAACTTTTTTTTAATGCTTGTGAAGTAGGAACTAAAAAGCACCTAATGCTTTGACAATTTGATTGCGTTTCCTCATTGGTCGATTTTAATATTGTGGTATTGTCTGATTGGTTGATACTTTATACAAAGTTTTTTTTTTACAGTATTCGCACCAAAAAAGAATCTAGAGTTGCGATTAACTTCGATATGTGTCGTGATTGGTGGATTTAATAAGATGAAGTGTTCTGGTTGGTCAATTTAAAACGTAACTTTGTATATCATAAATATGTATACATAGTTATGATATACAAAGTTGGCACTTACAGCCTTCTTGAGCTCAATACCGTGGGGCTCATCCGAATTCTGTGATGCCTGGAATATTTTTTTGTTTAATAATAATAACAGGCTGTTTTTGCCGTGTGATGCCGGCTGACTAGAATAGCCCCATCTCCTCCCGCGGGTGTCGTGAGACGACAAAGGAAAAAATCCTAAGGACCGGCAGCAGCGTCCGTCGAAACCCAATCTATAGCTATTGCGGTCGCCAACCCGCCTGCTAAGCGTGGCCACTATGGCAACTACCCCATGATACAAGACATATTTGTGGGAGGCCTATGTCCAGCAGTGGACTGCATACGGCTGAAATGTAAAATAAATGAAATAAAAAAGTGCCAGGCACATTTAAATTTCTTCAATAGATAATTAACCGTTAGTAAGTAGTTTCATAATGAACCTTTAAAATACCGTAATATAATAAACTACCCTTGTTGCAAACAAAAACACAAAAGGAAAGAATGAATAGGATGCTTTTTGTTTTTTGTCACTTTCACACTTACTTGTTAGAATGGGACAGTTGTGGTCCCCGTTAATTTTGGTAATTATATTGTTGTTAACTGTATATTTGTTTACATTTTTGCCGTAACGGGGAACTTTTTGTATAGGAAATTACTAGGAATTTATAATATTAGAGAGTTCTTAACTGTAACTACTATAAACAATAGCTGTTTATTATGAGCACAGATATTTGTTCCTGAGTCATGGGTGTTTTCTATGTATTTATGTATTTATATGTATCTATCTATTATATTTATCGTCGTCTAGTACCTACAACACAAGCCTTACTGAGCTTACCGTAGGACTAGGTCGATTTGTGTAAGATTGTCCCGAAATATTTATTTATTATTTTTATTTTATTTATTATGATAACGAGCTCCTAGCCTGATAAGTAGTGACGTCGCCTGCGCAGCAGGAGGTCGCGGGTTCAGATCCTGGCAAGGTATTTATTTGTGTATTTATCAATATCACATACTTAGGCTATAATCAACTTAAATAATATAAAAACTCATCATCATCATCTCCATAAGTCGTCCACTGTTGGACTAACCTTTCCCGCCAAATATGACTAGTATCATTCTTTATTCTTTATTCTTTATCATAGTAGTAGCTATAGTCGCCACGCTTGGCAGGCGGGTTGGCGACCGCAATAGCTGTAGATTAGTTTCCGGTTATATTTATTTGACCCTAAATTGAGTTAACTCATCATCATCATCATCTTAGACGTCCGCTGCTGGACATAGGCCTCTCCCAAATATTACTTGTATCATATTAGTTGCCATAGTGGCCACGCTTGGCAAGCGGGTTGGCGACCGCAACAGCTGTAGATTAGCTTCCGATTATATTTATTTGTCCCTAATGATGTCAGTGCTTGGTGGTGCTTCGGTCGCCAACCAGCCTGCCAAGCGTAACGATAGCAACAAGTTAATATGGGGGTATCAATAGTTCTTGTAACATAAAATATAAAAACAAATTCCCACGCCATTTTAGAACAATCAACAATACGATCCGTTCGAATATTTATGAGCAGGGGCCTCTTCTTATTGTTAACATTTATTAGCATAACGGAAACAGTAAGTCCCTGGATATTATTCCTAATATAAATAAAACAAATAGTTTTTTGAACCCTTCGTGTCTATAGGTGTTGTACAGTCGCCATCAGATATACCGGAATCAGGGTTTTTTTATGACAAAGGCGGCAAACGAGCAGACGGATTGCCTGATGGTAAGCAATTACCGTCGCCCATGGGCACTCGCAACACCAGGGGAGTCAAGCGCGTTGCAGGCCTTTAAGGGTTGGAGCTCTGGGAACCTTACTCACCATCAGGAACACAAGACTATAAGACCTGAATGGTAGCAGTGTTATTATGGCTGTGGTCTTCTGTAAGGAGGAGGTACTTCCCCAGTTGGGCTGCCCCAGACTCAAGCGTGATGGTCATCGCTGTGCCCTACCTCTTATTGTTGGACGTAGTTTAAGGACATACCCGGGTCTAGGTATTCAAAAATATCTGAACATGCACTTTATCGCCTTGATAATAGAGGCGTTGTTCCGATATTTGTGACCACCTCCACAGCTCCGATATATCTGATGGCGACTGTACTTATGTACGAAATATCATTTAATATTTACCAGTCGCTTTTCGGTGCAGGAAAACATCGTGAGGAAACCAGACTAATCCCAATAAGGCCTAGTATACCCTCTGGGTTGGAAGGTCAGATGGCAGTCGCTTTCGTAAAACTAGTGTCTACGCCAAATCCTGGGATTAGTTGCCAAGCAGACCCCAGGCTGCCAGGAGTCGTGGCAAAATGCCGGGAAAACGCGAGGAAGTTGATGATATATATAAACGTGAAAGTCCTGACTGACACTACCCTTACCATGAGCCTTGGCCACTTCGAACCTTGTCACAGTGACGTTAATAAGAGATCTTTTGCGTCTTACATATAGATTTTCACTGTGACAAAGAACGAAGTGGCCTATAAATCAAATTGGTTGACTGTACATCTCGCTTGTACTATTTTAGTGCGAACAATATGCACAGATAGTAAACTCGATACTCGTTATCGAAAACCTCAATATAACAACTCATGGTAAGGGTACTGATCAACCGCATAACCTAGATAGCTGATTTTTTTATCATCATCATCATCTTATGATGACTAAGGATTTTTGGAAATTCCACCATTAAGAGGCTAAAAAGGCGGTTGAAAGTTTGTATTGTGTAATACTTGAAATTTTGTGTAACACTCGTTATTCGAATAAAAGAAAAGTAATTTCAGCGTTTTTTGAAAGTCATCCCCTAAGGGGTCATAAAGGGGGTTCTTCTGTGCGTGGGAAGCCGCGGGTAAGAACTAGTGTACCTAATGGTTTACTAATTATTCGCCAAAAAACATTTAGCAAATTCTTAACTCCCCAAACTACGTATCCCAAAGTTTTATTTGGTCAAATTTTTATTTCGCAACTCAACCGTTCGCATTGATATCTTTTCCCAATTCATGATTTAATAAATTATTGTTCGACAAAATATTACATGGGATTTTTTTATAATGTCAATTATAATATCGTCAAATGTTTTGATTGGCATACCTTTTTTTTGCAAAATATTGAATGTTTATTCACCTCGGCCAAATCATCTACAGCTATGAATCTCCATTTAGTTTTTATTAATGTATCCAGCAAAAGGTGCCAAAATAAGCATGCGAAACGGACGTTTTTAGGGTCATAAAAAATAAACATAACCTATATATCTCTTTCCGGCAGCATTTCGGTTCCGTGAAGGTAGCAGTTCTAACCTAACCTAACAAACCTTTCTGGCAGCATTTCGGTTCTGTGAGGGCCGCAGTTCTAACTAAACCTAACCCACCTTTCTGGCAGCATTTCGGTTCCGTGAAGGTCGCAGTTCTAACCTAACCTAACAAACCTTTCTGGCAGCATTTCGGTTCTGTGAGGGTCGCAGTTCTAACTAAACCTAACCCACCTTTCTGGCAGCATTTTGGTTCTGTGAGGGTCGCAGTTCTAACCTAACCTAACCCACCTTTCTGGCAGCATTTCGGTTCTGTAAGGGTCGCAGTTGTAACCTAACCCACCTTAATGGCAGCATCTCGGCTTTGTGAGGGTCGCAGTTCAAACCTTACCTGACCCACCTTTCTGGCAGCATTTCGGTTCTGTAAGGGTCGCAGTTGTAACCTAACCCACTTTAATGGCAGCATCTCGGCTTTGTGAGGGTCGCAGTTCAAACCTTACCTGACCCACCTTTCTGGCAGCATTTCGGTTCTGTGAGAGTCGCAGTTCTAACCTAACCTAACCCACCTTTCTCTTTTTTACTTAATAATTATTTGTCATTATGTTATTTGGCTTAGCAAATCATTTGCTACACAATTATTTACCACATAAAATTTGACGAAATAAAATTTTGCAATATAAAAACGTATCGAAATAAAAAAAATACGAAGTAAAATTATGCCAAGAAATTGCTTTGCTAAATAAATCTTCGGCGAAAAGTTGGTTGCCAAATGAAATTTGACCAAACATAATTCGGCAAAAAGGCAGTACACCGTACCTAATAAATGAATTGACTTAATTTTTTTTTTGAACATTGAAATGAAATTTGAACTAGACGATTTGCATCCTTTCCGGGTCAGAGAAATATACAAAAAAAATACCTACCGGACATCCTTACACAAATTTTCTAAGCCCCACGGTAAGCTCAAGAAGGTTTATGTTGTGACTTAGACAACGATATAATATACAAATACTTAAACACAGAAAACACCCATGAATCATGAACAAAATCATCACATAAATAAATGCCCTTACCGGGATTTGAACCCAGGACCATCGGCTTTATAGGCAGGATCTACAGGGGCGAAGACCTAGGGCCTATTCCTCGAAAAATTGTAACTTGTAATACAAACGGAAGTCACTTTTTAACACCTGTTGTTAGAAAGAGACTTCCGCTTGTAATACAAGTTACACGTGTTCGAGAAATAGACCCCTGTAGTCATAACTATATTAAAAAAAGCATGCGTTTATACTTATTTTCAAAAACAAAAAATAAAACATACCCTAATGTCCGCCATACATTCCTTGATATGTCCAAAATGCAGCTATTACGTCGCATATGCGCATGAAAAAAGGCCCCTCATGAGGAAAAAAGCACGCGAAAAATCCTCCTTACCGTTAAACACTCTGTAATTTGTCATGTGGCCACGAAATCACATATTTGATGGATGCGGCACTATAGTCTCAAGTAAGCTCAGCGCAGCGGGTTGGCCACTTATTTCATTAGAAAGAAGAACCAAAATCGTGCTTAATTAATTCTTACACACTACACAATATACGTACAGTCGCCATCAGATATATCGAAGCTGCGGAGGTGGTCACAAATATCTGAACAACGTCTCTATTGTCAAGGCGATGAAGTGCATGTTCAGATATTTATGACCACCTCCACAGCTCCGATATATTTGATGGTGACTGTACACATTTTTTTTTATTCAATACTGACCAGCGTTTGCCCTCAGTCACACCTGATGGTAAGTGTCGACGAGGTCGAGGGTGTAGCACGCTGGTTCAGTAACAGCCTATTCACTCTTGCTTTGAATAGGGAATACAGACGAAGGGAGCGAATTCCATTCCTTACTAGTCCGCATTAGGAAGGTAGAAGCGAATCCCTTCGTGCGAATGAACGGAATATTCACAACGTAAAGATGAAATCGCTCCCCTCGCCTGTAAATTGAACGGAGTTGGCATAATTATTACGTGCAATTCCTGTGCACACTCTCCAAAATATACATGGCTTGTATCATTTTGGGGGGCAGTTACCATAGTTACCATTTTTGAGCACTCGACGCTCGAATCGTGACATTTTAAACTCTCTCAAACACGAAGAAATGGTATTTAAGAAGCATGAATTATATAAATAAATAATTGTGGATATCGAAACTATGCATTTTGTGCAAAAATAATGGTAAGAAACTTTTGTGTGTGATTATTTTCGTTCTCAAAGTTTTATGAATTCGAATGCACGACTCTCAAAATCCGCCCTCAGATGTTTTTGCAGAGTTTTTCACCTATAACTATTAATGTTGTCATTTTTTAAAGCCAGGGTGAACCATTTTCTCACATCCACGTTGCCGAATATCTCCGGCATAGTAGAACAACATACTGCCCTGAAACGTGCGTCAAAAAACTGCCCGTACACAGCAAACTATGGATTTAATCATTTCTCGAAACCAGAACCTCAACAACACAAACACAACTTTATTTTACATGTATCAAACTATGTAACAAACGAAAACAGACCTTAAGATAACGTCATATAAGTTAGTCGTAAGTTTACAAGCGGTAAATGTAAAACTGCGCTGTGTATGCGCTCCGATGAAATTACAAAGTTAAAATGCGGTTTGAAAGCGAAAAGTTGTGTGATTTTAGATTGTATTACAAAGGAATAAGATTGTATAGGAGATGTGTAGTGGTACAGTGGTGGTGGTGAAAGTAATATAATTTGGGCCCGCCTCAGTTTTTCGCTTTGGGTGGAGTTTTTAGTGACCCCTCCTCAATAATGAGAAAATTGTGGTACCCATGTTTGCATCCCAGTTGTATACCTCACTCGCTTCTACATCTGCGAAAGAGTAGGTACGTAGTAAAATAGAGGTAAGACATTCATCATAATTTTTTTAAACTTAGTAATTATTTGGGTTAGTCTTACACGGATTAGAACATTTTTTTTTTTTTTTTATGATATAGGAGGCAAACGAGCAGACGGATTGCCTGGTGGTAAGCAACTACCGCCGCCCATGGACACTCGCAACACCAGAGGAGTCACAAGTACGTTGCCGGCCTTTAAGATCCCTATACGCTCTTTTCTTGAAGGTTTGGATGTCATATCGGTCCGGAAATACTGCACACGACAATTTATTCCAGAGTTTTGCTGTGCGAGGCAGGAAGTTTCTAGAAAAACGCACAGTTGAGGACTGCCAACCATCTATTTGGTGAAGATGGAAATGTTGTCGTGTAGAGCGCTGGCGGAAGGAAGCAGCTGGGATTAACCCGAACAATTCCTCGGAGCACTCTCCGTAATAGATGCGGTAGAAAATGCAGAGTGAGGCCACACCTCTACGCAGTGCCAAGGAGTCAAGCCGGTCCGAGATATCCTGGCTGCCGACAATTCTAGTCGCTCTCCGCTGGATGCGGTCCAAAGGGAGAAGCTGGTATTGGTGTGCCCCTGACCAGGTTGTAGGCGGTGGGCCGAACTGAAATACTGCCTCGATCTGTTGAGCACACCAAGCTTCTTCGAGGCCAACTTGGCCTTTCCCTCTAAATGACCGCGGAACTGGACTGAGCTAGAGATGTCGACACCCAGAATTCCGATACTGGCTGATCACATAAAATGAGTATTTGGACCCGGGTATGTCCTTAAACTACGTCCAACAATGAGAGGTAGGGCACAGCGAAGTACCATCACGCTTGAATCTGGGGCAGCCCAACTGGAGAAGTACCTCCTCCTTACAGAAGACCACAGCCATAGCACTGCTACCTTTCAAGGTATGTAGTGTTGTGTTCCTGATGGTAAGGTTCCCAGAGCTCCAATCCCCCTTAAAGGCTGGCAACGCGCTTGTGACCCCCTGGTGTGCCCATGGGCGACGGTAATTGCTTACCATCAGGCAATCCGTCTGCTCATTTGCCACCTTTGTTATAAAAAAAATAACAATCAAAAAACTATTTTCAGCATCAAATCTCATTGTCATTATTTTCCGTAGAAGGCATTTCTTACAACAACCCAAGTATAGTTCTCAAGGGTTTTATGTCTATTCGAGCATGGGAATGTAATAAAGAAGTTTCATTATCTCCTTAACATCGTCGTCAATTTCAGAGATATCGATACGGACAAAGTTTCAATATATGTATACATGTGCCTTAATATTGAGACAATAAGGTGCATTGTATACATATTTTGGAACTTTGTCCGTGTCGATAAATCTGACCTCGACAGTACTAAGCTTTGAATGTTTAAGAATGGAATGCATAGCAATTCTTTGTTTACATATGAGTAATGAAAGGAACTAATACATAATGTATAAACGGCTTACCTTGGTTTATCGGTGATAGTGCATTGATACACTGATAGGATCAATCGCCAGTAACTGGCGACATTTCAATAATCGGCCACCTACTACAGTTACAGACGGATAAACTCACGTGTAATTATATCGCTCTAGCTAGGCGACATGTTTTGGGTAAGCTCTGGTACCCATCTCATAGACTCATAAGGTCCAAGCGCGCACAAATTTTTTGCACAAATCGGAACGCGTATGGTTGACGTAACTGGTGACCGAAGAACTGGCGGCTTCGTTGCACAAAGTATCAGCATTGCGATACAACGAAAGGGCCTGTTTTAGGTAGTCATTGTAAAATTGTAATTCTTGTATATGAGGACAAATGACTCTATAATACGTCCATAACTTCGAAACATTTCGAAACACACAAAGATATTTTTTGGATTCGAACCCTGAACTATAGAATATATTGAATAGCTCAGAACAGTTCTAGGGATCCATAGAATATAGTGATTTGTCTATAGTTATACAGTGATATATCAAACGATAGTCTATAGATATTTGAGCCTCATACGCGTGACAGAGACGTGTCTATTAGAGGTAAGAGGATTAAAATGGGACGGATGCAAGTCACAAGATATTAGCTAATCATACATGTCATTTTGGACCCGGGTATGTCCTTAAACTACGTCCAACAATGAGAGATAGGGCACACCGTTGACCATCACGCTTGAATCTGGGGCAGCCCAACTGGGGAAGTACCTCCTCCTTACAGAAGACCACAGCCATAATAGCACTGCCACTTTTCAGGTATGTAGTGTTACTGATGGTGAGTATTAAGGTTCCCAGAGCTCCAACCCCCCTTAAAGGCCGGCAACGCGCTTGTGACTCCCCTGGTGTTGCGGGTGCCCATGGGCGACAGTAATTGCTTAACACCAGGCAATCCGTCTGCTCGTTTGCCGCCTATGTCATAAAAAAAAATGTAGAAGCGTCTGATTTTTTGAAACTCCGGCACTCAAATTCAAAATCTTTGAAGACGAAAATAATAAGGTTCTAGAGTGGCGGCCACGAACTGGATAACGCAGCGTAGGTAGGCCTCCCACAAGGTGGACCGACAACTTAGTTAGAGTCGCGGGATGCCGCTGCATGTGGAAGGCGTAGGATCGGTCTTCTTGGGTCGTTCTGGGGGAGGCCTATGTCCAGCAGTGGACGTCTTTCGGCTGACATGATGATGATGATGAAAGATTCTTACCATTATTTTTGCATGTAATGTATAATTTCAATACTCATTTTCATTACCAAGCTCAGGTTCGATCGTGCATGGAGTACTGTTGCCATCTTTGGGACGGGTCTGCCAAGTATCAGCTGGCCGCTTTGGATTCAATAGAGCACCGTGCTCGCAGACTCATTGGCGATCCTGAATTACTGAGTGTAAGGTTACAAAGCCTTGAGCACCGTCGCAGGGTTGCTAGTTGTCTGTGTTTTACAGGATACATTTTGGAGAGTGTGCACAGGAACTGCACGATTTAATTCCGCCATCTCCGTTCCTCCACCGGACGTCCAGACGAGGGGAGCGGATTCATCCTTACGTTGTGAATATTCCATTCATTCGCACGAAGCGATTCGCTTCTACCTTCCTAATGCGGACTGCTAAGGAATGGAATTCGCTCCCTTCGTCTGTATTCCCGGTAAGATATAATTTGGGTCTTTTCAAGGCAAGAGTGAATAGGCTGTTACTGAACCAGTGTGCTACACCCTCGACCTCGTCGTCACTTTCCATCAGGTGCGACTGAGGTCAAACGCTGGTCAGTCTTTTATAAAAACAAAAAAAAAATACTATTTCTTCGTTTCTGACAGAGTTTAAAATGTCACGAGTCGAGAATAGGTGAAAAACTTAACTGAAGGACCATGTATATGTGGTTGTGCAGAGAATTTACGAACAGGTCAAATACGGAAATAATAAATAATAAATAAATATTCAGGACAATCTTACACAAATCGACCTTGTCCTACGGTAAGCTCAGTAAGGCTTGTGTTGCAGGTACTAGGCGACGATATATATAATAGATAGATACATATAAATACTTAAATACATAGAAAACAACCATGACCCAGGAACAAATATGTGCTCATCACACAAATAAATTCCCTGACTGGGAATCGAACCCAGGACCATCGGCTTCATAGGCAGGGTCACTACCCACTAGGCCAGACCGGTCGTCATACAACAAAACAACTGAAAACGGACTATATCGCCTATACTAATTTAAACTTCATCCTAACATTCCGAACCTTTCAGCAGGTCTTGGTTTAAAATCATTTCCCAAAATTTTGTGGGATTTATTTTCCCCAAACCACCAACATTTTTCTTTACTGTGAACAGTTCCTGCTTTGCACATAAAAACTGTGGAACGATTGGCATCCAGACGAAGTGACTCGGACGGCTCGGTGGTCACGTGATTCATTCCATACAAAATGTCGCGACAGTGGCCTCGGCTCGGACGCGGGCCGGTGTAACATGTGTCAACCTTTAGAAAACCAATCCGTTCCCCGCTACCGCTAACGATTCGCCCCACACGAATGAAACATAACTAATAGTTCTAAAAGCTTCTTACCAACCATCCCTGCCCACTTCCTAGTTGTTTTTTGAATCCGTACGCTTTTCAATTTGTAAGTATTAACAGTTTATTAATACCTTGGCTTTTTTATGACAAAGGTGGCAAACGAGCAGGCGGATTGCCTGATGGTAAGCAATTACCGCCGCCCATGGGCACACGCAACACCAGGGCAAGCGTGTTGCCGGCCTTTAAGGGGGGTTGGAGCTCTGGGAACCTTACCACCAGGAACACAACACTACATACCTGAAAGGTAGCAGTGCTGTTATGGCTGTGGTCTTCTGTAAGGAGATACTTCCCCAGTCGGGCTTCTCCAGACTCAAGCGTGATGGTACTTCGCTGTGCCCTACCTCTCATTGTTGGACGTAGTTTAAGGACATACCCGGGTCCAGGGCTTGCTTCTAAATATCGCTGTACAGTTAAGGACATATATATGTATGTTTTCGATTGTGTATTTGCTAAATGCATATACGTTTTCTATCAAAATAATCTAATATCGGGTGTGTCCTGTAATAAGAGCAATAATTTTATATATATGTTATGGACCAAGTGATAAGAACGGGCATTATTTGTAATTCCCGGGCATTATGAATAATGACTACCTACCTATACTGGGCTAAGTGGCAAGTGACAAGCTAAACTTCAATATTTATCACATTGTCTGGTCATTATGAATACTGCTACATCGTCGTTGGGCAATTTGGTCGGGGAGAGAAACAAACTCGTGACACGTGTTAACCACAGTTACCGATGGATGCAACTGCAACTGGCACAAAGGCCTACAGCTATTTCTAAACTAATTTTTTTTTCTTAGCGAGTCGGCTGTGTTGTGAACGCAAAAAACCTAACACTCTTCCTCGCTTCGCTCGTCGTCGTACCTACCGGTGACTCTGAGACTGAATTTCTGTTTTGCCCTAATATGATTGTCTAAGCTCAGTAGTAATTGTATGAAAAAAATGATGGACCGGGGGTTTTCTAACTATATCTCATCTGTCATTTGGTCGATATTGTTAGCTTAGTATTCTGCCCCATAGGTAATAGACATTATTAATAATGCCCGGTCAACTTAATAATTTGAATATTTATAATCAAATTGCCCTCTGATATTGGGCGTTTTTCATAATGCCCGGGCATTTTCAATAATACCCAAGTTATCACTTGGTCCATGACATATACATTACAAGCGAAGCAACATTTGTTCTACGCCTTTTGAAAATAGGTAACTTATAGTTTACGAAATATTACACACACGCCTTCTTTAGCTTACCGTGGGACTCAGACAAATTGTGTAAGAATGTCCTGTAATATATATTTATTTATATTGATATACATTTTTTTATGACAAAGCAGACGTATTGCCTAATAAGCAATTACCGTTGCCCATGGGCACCCAAGAACAGAGGAGTCACAAGCACGTTGCCGGCCTTTAAGGGGGGTTGGAGCTCTTGGAACCTTACTCACCATCAGGACATACCAGAAAGGTATGGCTGTGGTTATAATTTATATGTTTTGAAACAATTTAAAGTCGGAGTATGAGAGGTAGGGCACAGCGATGACCATCACGCTTGAATCCGGAGCAGCCCAACTGGGGAAGTACCTCCTCCTTACAGAAGACCACAGCCATAATAGCACTGGTACCTTTCAGGTATGTAGTGTTGTGTTCCTGATGGTGAGTAAGGTTCCCAGAGCTCCAACCCCCCTTAAAGGCCGGCAACGCGCTTGTGACTCCTTCTGGTGTTGCGGGTGCCCATGGGCGACGGTAATTGCTTACCACCAGGCAATCCGTCAATGCCGCCTATGTCATAAAAAAAAAAAGTCAGATTAAATTTTTTATACATTTATTTCCAAATATAAAATACTAAAACTATAATGACACCTTTAATTATTACATCTTTTTACAAGCTTCTCAATATACAACTTTTTTTTCTTTTTATTCAAGGCTTCGTTTGACACCTTAACAAAAGTTATATTTATATGTCACTACTTATTAACCTTCGCTGCGGTAGTTAGTTAACAACGCAGTTAACCATACTTGTGTAGGGGTCGATCGACCTAATAACGCAGTGAACGTGGTAATTAGAAAATATTTTTTTGGACCATTAATAATCAATTGTGAATGGGCAGAGAGTACCATTATGTAACGTTTGGAACGCTATACTTAATGCTTTTTTTATAAGTCCACGGGGTCCCTGTACCCTTACCATGAGTTGTGACATTTAGGTTTTCGATAACGAATATCGAGTTTACTATCTGTGCATCTCGCTTGTACTATTTTAGTGTGAACAAGATGCACAGATAGTAAACTCGATACTCGTTATCGAAAACTTACAAGTCATGGTAAGGGTACAGGGCACACAAACTTTTTAGCGCCAAAGCGTCTGGTTGACGTAACTGGTGGCCGAAGAGCTGGCGGCTTCCTCGCACAACGTATCAGCATTGCGATACAACGACGAGCCGCCAGCATCCTTGGTGCAATGTCTTAAGGGCCTTTTTTTAGATTTAATGTAGTAAGTAGTTAAGTACTCGTACTTATTATAATATGCAAATATTGTATAAATCAATGAATGTATATTGTGAAATATCAGTTAAAATCAAATTTTTAATTAAACGGAGTAAACTGACAGCAGTTTTCATACTAAAGCTGTCAAACGACCTGTCAGATGTATGAAAACTGCTGTCAGTTTACTCAGTTTAATTATAAATTTGATTTTAGACTTTGAACCTCAAAATGGCGAAGTCGTCTTGAAAATATATTTTTTGTTTTTTGTTCAAACGTAGTTTAGTGTGTAATATTGATAGCGTATTATGCAGTGATCTAACGCAGAATTGTGCAGCTGAAGAAGAAACCACTATTTTGGTCATCACCCGGCAGTCCCGGGGTCACGACCGCCTCTTAGCTTTCTGTAAAGTCCAGCTACCACTTTACAAAACGCAAGGCCTACTACCGAACAACGTCATGCTCTAAGGGCAAACTTATATGTTATTATACTTATTTGTTATTCTACTTGACACTGGCGAAATCATCGATTGATTTATTGATGGAAGCCATATTTTTTTAAAAGAAGCAGACTTTATTCAATAATATTTTCAGGTTATGGCAGTTCTAAAATCATAATGACTTATAATAACATTAGGACATGATCAATAAACTTTTACCATGAATCAGTAATTTAATATGATTATGAAAATAATGCTTATAAATAAAGAAACATGGATAAATCAATGACCCGAGCGAAACTCAGCCCGACCGCACCAATAGAGCTACAGTGCAGCAGTGGCTCGCCCAAAGGCTGCAAAGTATCTTATTTATCTTAGTATTTTAGTTATGTCTTGTAAAAACTGTTTGATATGTTTTCGACACACGATCCCGAGCCTACCGTCGACCCACCGGGACGGCCCGGGCCCGAGCGGCCCGACACTCGAATATTGACATTAACACAAGCGTCGTTCCATCCAGCCATTTGTTGCGAGTAGACGATCGTCACACGCCCGTCGATATCACGTGGACATCACGTCGCCTTCCCATCACCGGGCCGAGCAGAGCCTTTTTACATAGCTGTAACGGCCGTCGCACGACCGGCCCGTGCCCGGACCGAGTGACTCCGGCGACTCGGTGGTCACGTGATTCATTCCATACAAAATCTCGCTAGCCCATAAAAGTGCAAGTGGGCATAATATTCAACATGTCAAGTACCCGATTAATATATTTATTATTCTACAATCTTTGTCTATCACAATATTAAAAAGTGGTTAAGTCAATGTAAATAAATTGAAATAGATGTCATACTAAATACTTGGAAATAAGTGACGAGGTTCTCCGAGGAATTGAACCCTCATCTTCAGTTATCGCGGCTGACGCCTTAACTAGTTTGTTCTTAGTTGCATAGATGGCAGCACTATCTGTCTACCTATATCACTATGAGAATCCCGTAAGTGATTCTAATATGCCTTTAGAGATGAAAACGGGGCAAAAAAAAGCACATAATATACTTTAAAAATTTCGACGGGTTCCGCTGTGTTCAATTGGTTAAGGCGTCAGCCGCGATAGCCGGAGATGCGGGTTCAAATCGGTCTCGGATGCCGGAGGATCGTGTCAGTTTTTCTTAAGTATATGACAACTATTACAATTTATAATAGTAGTGTTACTGCTTAAAAACCAAAGCAAATCCAAAAAATATATAAAAAAATTGTTTGATTTGTTCTTAGTTTCAACATATGTATTTAATTAATCTAAGTCAACATTGGATAAGTCTTCCGTGATCTTCTTGACTTCTGCGTCGCTTCTCTTCTTTTCTTTAGCCATCTCCGTCATCTTCTTAGCTTCTTCTTTCTTCTGGCCGTATAGTCTTCTTAATTCATCCATTACCTAAAAAATAAAGTATGTAAATAAAATATTTTTCACCATCAGAGCAGTATACAAATTACTACTTACTACATTAAATCTAAAAAAAGTCCAAGCTTCGAGGCATTGTACCATGGATTCTGGCGGCATTTCCTCGTTGTATCGCAATGCTGATACGTTGTGCGAGGGAGCCGCCAGCTCTTCGGTCACCAGTTACATCAACCAGACGCTTCGCCATTTCTGCGTCTCTACGCCAAATGGTACAAAATGGTGCTCTCTGCCCAGAATCTTAAATTTGTTACGTGTAATTTCGGCGCTTTCCGCTGCTGCACCCGCTTTTACATTAGTTCGTTGGAGATGGGACGGCGCTAGCGTGTCTACGCAGGTAGCATCCCACACCAGCATCCGTCCCAAGCTCCAAGGAACCAAAGACAACCTGTCCTGGTATCTTTACAAACAAAACTCTTTTGACGACAGATTTGGCCTAGTGGGTAATGACCCTGCCTATGAAGCCGATGGTCCTGGGTTCGAATCCCAGTAAGGGCATTTAATTGTGTGTAACTTATATTTTTTCCTGAGTCATGGGGTGTTTTATTTATATATGTATTTAAGTATTTGTATATCATATATATCGTTGGCTGAATACCCCACAACACAAGCCTTCTTGAGCTTACCGTGGGGTTCAGTCATTTTGTGTCAGAATGTCCTGTAATATTTATTTATCTAGTTATTAATGTTGTTACCTCCACTGGTATATGACCCGGCCTGGGCTGATGAATCTCGTACTCTCCCTTCCTGTTCTTCACCAGCTCGACCACAGAGTCTTCCAAGCTCGGCAGCTCCGTGGATGCCATGAACGGCCCAGGTTTGGATGGACGGCGCATGGCAGATGCCCAGTTCTGGAGGTAGCTGCCGGCTTCCGTTTGAAGTAGCTAGAATAGGGTAGTTTTCACATGTTAAATTTGGTAATATAGGTAAAAATTATGTCTTTATATATAAACATGAAAGTCCTGACTGACTCAACGCCCAGCCTAAACCGCTTAACCTAGACAGCTTATTTTTTCACAATAGGTAGTTTATGTACTGTAAGAGCCCACTAAGAAGGAATTTCTGGAAATTTCACCATTAAGGGGGTAAAAAGGGGGTTGAAAGTTTGTATGGGCATTGTGTAAAATCTAAAGCGCTTAAAGGCTTGAAATTTTCCGTTAACCCGTCGAAATTTGTCAAGTATAATATACTAGCTGTGCCCCGCGGTGTTACCGGCGGTTTATTAGGGAAAACACGTAGCCTATGTGTTAATCCAGGGTGTCAGCTTAGTCGATACCATTTTTTTTAAATCTCTCCAGCCGTTTAGACGTGAGGTGAAGTAGCAAACATACACACGCACACACTCACAAACTATCGCCTTTATAATATTAGTGTAGATATAATCTTGTTTATCAACTCTAAGGCGAAACACGACTTGGTTGCGCACCTCCTAAATGAGGCCGCCTCAGTATTTTTTTATAAAAAAGACATTGGTATGATTTGATATCTTAGGGTTTACTAAAACATATTTATTTATAACTATATAAATAACATAAATAACTTCCTTATATTTAAAGAGGACAGTAAACCAAATCTTTGTTTAAATCGTGACAAGAAGCTTCCGGAAATAGATCCGGGTATTGTCCCTGATTTTTTGAGAGAGTTTTCAAAAAATAATGCACCCAATAAGTGAAAGTTGATAAGAAAAGTTAACCCTTCGTATGCTTAGGCACAGATCCGTGCCAAGCATTTGAATTCAACTGAATTAACTACAAGGATGTTTTTTAATTGGAGAATTTCGACATCCGCATACGAGGGGTTTAATCACTGACAGTTTCGTGACGAAAATTAAGCATGACGATCTTTATGAAGAGCGACTTTTTGCCTTTAACTATTGTGTAATATAAAATGAGCATCGAAACGAAACTGACAGTGATTTAATTTTTCATAGTAAATTGCGACAGGTAGCATCTCTAGAGCGGTTAAATCTACTAGTCAGTCAAGCGAGGTGATTATAACTTTACCTTTTCTCTATTCTTGGTGAGTTTTGGTGGCGTCGACGCTTGTCGCTTTGAGTTACCATTGCTAACCTGCCCAGCTGAAAGGAGGTAAGGAAGGTTAAAACATTGTATTACTGTATAACTAATACCGGGTGCTGCCTGTAATAGGAGCAAAAATTTTAGGGATCGCTGCTACACCACGAACGTAACAACTTTTGTTCAACAACTTTAAATAATTGGGTAATTTATTACTTGGGATTTTTTCGAACAAACTAAATAAATAGTATTTTCAATGAACAGCATCCAATAGTCTAGTTGACGTTTACTGTCAGCCTACAAACTTCATAGTTTCCGCAATTCATCGCTTGCTTAGAAAATCTTTTTTTATTAATATTTATTAAACTATTAGTTATTTTCAAAAGTCGTAGAACAAATGTTGCTACGTTTGTGGTGTAGAAATGATGCCTAAAGTTAATGCTCCTATTACAGGCAACACCCGGTATATGTATACCTACTTGTATAAACAGTAATTAATATTGTTAACAAATACCAGACTTCAGACACGCTACCTGAAAGTCGGCGCTAAAAAAGAATAGTTGTATAACATGTGTGATTGCCAGAAGCTAGCAATTTTATAAATAATAAATAAATAAACAAATATTTCTGGACAATCTTACACAAATCGGCCTAGTCGGGTAAGCTCGGTAAGGCTTGTGTTGCAGGTACTAGACGACGATATATATAATAGATAGGTACAAAATACTCAAATACATATAAAACGCCCATGACTCAGGAACAAATATCTGTGCACAAATAAATGCCCCGACTGGTATTCGAACCCAGGACCATCGGCTTCATAGGCAGGGTCACTACCCACTAGGCCAGTCGTATAAAGTAACCTCGACCGCTCCCCGACATATTCTGAGTGTAGATACCGCTAGCAGTTATGTAATTGGCATGTTGAAGTGCTGGAGTAGAAACACTTCAAAATACGAGTAAGATTGTCAAAAGTAAAATGTTAATAAAGTATCTTTGCCGTGTGATGCCGGCTGACTAGAAAAGCACCACCCCATCTCCTCCCGCGGGTGTCGTAAGAGGCGACAAAGGGAAAAATCCTATGGACGGGCAGTAGCGTCCGTCGAAACCCAATCTACAGCAATTGCGGTCGCATGCGCTCGCCAAGCGTGGCGACTATCCCAACTACCCCCAAGATGATACAAGTCATATTTGTGGGAGGCCTATGTCCAGCAGTAGCGGCTGAAATGTATGTATGTAAAGTGTCTCGAAAATCTAAATGTCAAAGTCGGCACGCCTAACTAATTGTATTGTATATTTGAGTTAGTTATCCAGTTATTTTTGCCACGGCTCAGCAGCCTGGGGTCCGCTTGGCAACTCCCAGGATTTGACTAGTTTTACGAAAGCGACTGCCATGTGACCTTCCAACCCAGGGTAAACTAGGCCTCATTGGGATTAGTCCGGTTTCCTTTTTTTATGACATAGGGGGCAAACGAGCAGACGGATTGCCTGGTGTTATGCAATTGCCGTCGCCCATGAGCACCCGCAACACCAGGGGAGTCACAAGCGCGTTGCCGCCCTTTATGGGGGATGGAGCTCTGGGAACCTTACTCACCATCAGGAACACAACACTACATACCTGAAAGGAGGCAGTGCTATTATGGCTGTGGTCTTCTGTAAGGAGGAGGAACTTCCCCAGTTGGGCTGCCCCAGATTCAAGCGTGATGGTCAACGCTGTGCCCTACCTCTCATTGTTGGACGTAGTTTAAGGACATACCCGTGTCCTCAGGATGTCTTCGCCGGAAAGTGACTGGTAAATATCAAATTATATTTCTAAGTTCCGAAAAACTTTGGTACAAGGTTTGGACCTGCGACCTACGAATCACAAGTCGCACGCTCTTACCGCTAAGCCACAGCGCTCTTTTTTGTACATATATCAGAGTTAGTAAGGCACCTTATTTGTGAGACTTGGACCAAAGTTGGGATCCTCTACTTACTTAGAGGCGCTGTGTTGGTTTGGGGTCCAAGTTCCAACATCACCTGGAAGTCCGCATGGTTGCCAAAAGCGAAGCCAAACCCGACGCGCGAGTCTGTGCCTGGAACAAGTATGAATATACTTATAAATAAAACATACAAGGACAGTGGACACTTTAAGCTGACAGGCACCAATGATGGACACTTAGATCTTAATTCTAAAACCGTAACGTTATAAATTATTTTTTACTATGCAGACACGTCTGCTAGCGAATATCTTCGATATTTAAATCGAAAGCAAAATAGAAAAAAATTGACTCGGAGCGTCCAATTGTGCTATCCGAGTACCAAATCACAATTACTACTTACTATTACTATTATTGTAATAGGTACTCGGATAGCACAATTGGTAGTGCACTGGGCTAGTGATCCAGTGGTTGTGGGTTCGTGTCCCGCTCCGAGTCAAATTTTTTCTATTTTTCTTTCGATTTAAATATCGAACATAACGTTATAAATTCAATATGAACCAACAAATGCATAATTCTTGACTCCTTTAAAATAAGCACTAAAATGTTCATGATTGGTTCCTTGTTACTGTTCGTCACCCTACGTGCCGATTTTTGAAAGTCGAAAAAACTGTAAAGGCGAACATAAGCGGACACAAAAGATTCTCACCATTACTTTTGCTTAATATGTAGGTATAAAAACTTTCGTGAAACATTATAATATTTTACAAATGATATGAACTGCTCTACTCACCTTTATCTAGTCACTCGCTCAACATGTTTCGGAGAACATAGGCCTCCATTTTCAAGCACTAAGAATGCTGAGCGTCCGTTCGGTTCGCCTCTCTTAGTGCTTGAAAATGGAGGCCTATGTTCTCTCGTTTAGTTATGTTTTTCACTTAGTTATGGTAGATTACCTTTCTTGATTGGCGGGATATTGGAGTAGGCCACCGACAGTAGAGACGGCAGTTCCTCAGGTATGATAACGGAACTGTACCCTGAAAACATACAAATACAAATTTAAAAAAAAGAAGCAAACGAGCAAACTAATCGCTTGATGGAAAGCAATGATCAAGGACCGGAATTTTTCATAGCAAAAATAAAACTGTCAGAGGGATTGACCAAGCTGATTTATCGACTTATCGATGTTATGAAATAATATCGCATTACACATTACCAACTCTAAAGATTATTTTGTAACATTTGCCACATTGATAGCAACTTGCATCTCTATATTTAAATAAATCATGTCAGCGTGGCGTATGTCATTTATGTCACTTGAGTTTTCATAAGTGATTCCCGTACCGTGTTACTAAAATGGTTAATCCTAAAAGAAAAAAAGTCAGCTAATTAGAGACACCGTCATTTTGTTTGTATGTATTATCCAAAAACCTGATTTCATTACATTAACTTTGTTAAGTGACAGTTATTTATCAATAAGTCGATAAAACATCATGGTCAAGCCCTCTGACAGTTTGATTTTTGCTATGAAGATTCCGGTCCTTGGCAATGATCTCCACCCATGAACACCTGAGAGCTCTGGGAACCTTACTCAACACCACGAACACAATACTGCATAACAAAACTTGACTGAGCCCCACGGTAAGCTCAAGAAGGCTTGTGTTGTGGGTACTCGCAGCCAACGATATACATAATATACAAATATGTATATAGATGCATAACATCATAAATACGAAAATAGCTCTCTCTGTCTGTATGTTACCTCTTCACGCTTAAACCGCTGAATCAATTGGGATGAAATTTGGTATGGAGAGAGTTTAAGCTACGAGAAAGGACATAGGATCATTTTTATCCCGCAACCATACTTTAAAGATGGGCATGGCTAGCGGACGAAGATAGGAAAAGCTAGTACTTAAATACATAGGAAATACCCACCGGTGTTTAAGCTCATCACACAAATAAGTACTTGATTCGTTGACACCTCCAATAGGAGGCGTTGTAATCAATTATTATTTCTTAATTAAATATATAGCTAGCCAGTAAGTACTTCACTTTTAAAATATACACCATACGAAGCACACGGCGTTCTGATTCTCAGGAACTTCCATCCACGAGCCAACAGCAGGGTCACTACACACTAGACGGTAGACCTGTCTTCGATCTGTCGTTGGACCTTGACATGTCGCGGCGACATATCGGTGCCGAATTGTGTCGTTTCTAAAGTTCTTAAGTACCTACCTATACACCAAGTCAAGTGTTCATACCATACATATAATACAAAAGATAAAATAGATAAAAGATCTTTATTTTTCAATTTAGGCATATTACATGCACTTATGAACGTCAAAGAAAAATCAACACCGGTTCCAACCCTACACCTCTGACCCGAGAAGATACCGGCAAGAAACTACGGCGCGACATATTTTTTCAAAACAGTGATACATCAAATCTTAAAGTACATAATTATGTGTAGTCCCAAAAGAAAACATATCAAACAGTTTATTACAAGATATAACTAAAAATACTAAGCCCAGTGCACTACCAGTTGTGCTATACGAGCGCCGCTTAGACGTGTCTAATTTTTGTATCTTATCCTTCCTGGTATCCAGTGGTTGTGGGTTCGAGTCCCGCTGCGAGTCAAATTTTTCTATTTATCTTCCGATTTCTTTGATATGCTAGCAGACGTTTCTGCTTAATATAAAAATAAAAATACTAACATAGGAAAGTAAAAATAATAATGTATAAACAAATTTAACTTAACAAAAATAGACTTATTTTTATATGCTTTCTTACCTGAATGAACACATCTAGCGAGTACTTGTACACAGTAGGTACACAGACATTGCACAACCTGACCCGGCGCCATTAGCCAACCAGTTAGGATCAAGGTAGTACGAAAACTAGTAGTTTTCCTTGCATAGAATCTATGATATTTTTTTAGTCATTCTCTGGATACCAATTAGGAAAAGATAAAATAATGACGAAATGACGTTTCTACTTAGATTAGCAGTGTGTGATACAAGATTTTTTCAAAGTAGTGACGATTTAGTTATTCCAGTCAAGGACTATACAGCCTTGGGATAAAGAATTGAGCACGACATTATAGTTATATATATTCTAATCTTTTATTTACACAAGGTGTATTATAAAAAGTTTACATAATAAACAAAACTAAAAAAGAAAAGCCTAAGTCCCCTAAGTCTGTTCCTTGCGGCAGGGTGCCCATAAGGCTGGTTACATTCCCCCGCTGAAGGAAGTCACAAGCCCGTTGCCGGCCTTAAGGGGATTGGAGCTCTGGGAACCTTACTCACCATCAGGAACACAACACTAAATACTGATTTAAACTTTCACGGTTTGTACACATTATTAAACATGAACGGGACTTAACCGCGTATATTAACTTTAAAATTTACCTCCGACGTTTCGAAGACGAGGTTGTCCTCGTGGTCTCGGATTAAGACTAGTATTCGGATTAAGGTAAATTTTAAAGTTAATATACGCGGTTAAGTCCCGTTCATGTTTAACAACACTACATACCTGAAAGGTAGTAGTGCTATTATGGCTGTGGTCTTCTGTAAGGAGGTACTTCCCCAGTCGGACTTCTCCAGACTCAAGCGTGATGGTACTTCATACCCTACCTCTCATTGTTGGACGTAGTTTAAAGACATACCCGGGTCCCATATTGTCTTAATATTGCAAATCTATATACGTATATATGAACTCGGCTTTATACATTGCGTAATTAATAGTTCGGGTCATGGGCGCGCAGGTCAGCGGATAGTATTATTATGATGTAACTAAGAACAAATCAAATTATTTTTTATGAAATATTTTGATTTGCTTTGATTTTTAAGTAGTAATACTACTATATAAATTAAAAGTTGAAACAACGAGGACCTCGAACACCGGAGGTCCTCGTCGTTTTTTCTTAAGTGTATGTTATCTATTTCAACTTTTTATTATGATGTGTCAAACGAAAGTAAACCTTATAATAAAGTAACACGGTGGTTATTACTAGAGGAAATAAAGGAGAATAGGGGTGTCTCATTAGCACAGAATGACATATCGAATTATGGTCATGTTGGCATTATTGACTTCTTTAGTCCTTTTAAACGAGAAGTCGATTGTATTTTACTTGTATGTCCATTTAGGAATTACTATTTATTTTATGACATAGGCGGCAAACGAGCAGACGGATTGCCTGGTGGCAAGCAATTATCGTCGCCCATGGGCACCCGTAACACCAGGGGAGTCACAAGCGCGTTGCCGGCGTTTAAAGGGGGGGTTGGAGCTCAGGGAACCTTACCATCAGGAACACAATACTACCTACATAAAAGGTAGCAGTGCTATTATGGCTGTGGTCTTCTGTAAGGAGGAGGTACTTCCCCAGTTGGGCTTCTCCAGACTCAAGCATGATGGTCATCGCTGTGCCCTACCTCTCATTGTTGGACGTAGTTTAAGGACATACCCGGGTCCAAAATTTATTATTAATTTATTAATTAATTTATTATTTTTTTCATTTATTTATTTATTATTATTAATTATTGGTACTTTTAAACGAGAAGCCAATTGTATTTTACTTGTATGTCCATTTAGGCATTACTTTTTAGTAAAAATACTTAAAAAAAATGTACTGTTTTTAGTTCTACCTTTTTCTCTAAGATTCTTTAAGAATTCAATTAATTTAATAAACTTTTCACTGCCTAAGTTAATATGCTAAAATATTTTTAAAATCCTGTTTAATTGGTGAGACGAAATGGTAAAATTAAATAATTATAATTGGTATGTTTTCATTAAATATATAAAGGTAAAGGTAAATCGCCAGTAACTACTAACTAGCCACCGTTCTAAAAATGAATTCTGTTTGCCTATAAATATAACTCATTATTATTATTTATTTATTTTTATTCCCATATAACATTATAATAACAAACATAAAACTAAACCTAAAATAAGAATTAAAAGCTAAAAATGAAGAAAATAAAATTAAGAACTATAAATAAAATACATTATTTAATTTGCTACTAGCGAATTTACCCTAAATGAAGTTTATAGTTTTCAATTGCCGAAGTAATCGGAAATTGATAATTGTATTCAGATTTGAATCATAATTATTAAATCATTTAATGATCTCCGTAAAGTGCGCTTTTATACTAAACTCCACACCTAAGACTGGGGGGCCATATTTGCGCCGAGAACTATATATATCGAGATATTGTTAAACCTAACAGAAACGAAAAAATGGTATTTTATATATGCCCCAATATAAACCAATAAGAGATTGAAAATAATATAAAACGGAACTCTAAAAACAATATTTCAAGGTTGGCACCTTTTTAATATTTTTAAAAGTGTTTTTTTTTTTTTTATAATATTGTACCCAACATTAAATTGTTTTGCCAAGTCGGATACGACAACGCAAAGTATGAAAGCTGAACGCAGCTCAAGTTCATTTAATTAAAATACGTTTTGCGATAAATTAACTAGTTATAAATCGTTTAAGAGAATCAGCGTTATGGCGGATAATGCGTAATCCATTACAAATCAATTAAAATTATTACGCTAGCACTACTCACCGAAGGAAAGTAGACACAGGAAAAACAACGATTTCACAACCATTTTAACGTTTGTATCATAAAAGCACTTATAATTTACACAACTGAACTCATTTCTCCTCGGACCCGAGTCTTTAAAAAAATAAAATTAAAAACTAAACTGTCAATGCCAAGTTTTGCCGCCAAACTGAGCTCAGGAACATATGATATCCGGACTAAAACTTTCACTACAAGTAAAACATCATAAATTAACACTCATTTCAATCTATAATGAACCTAATGTTGCATCATTAAGGTATAAATTCCTTTCGTCTGAATCACAGCTGTGATTCATTTACGAACGGCCGCGAACTCGTTCCTCGGCTTCGAAATTTAAAATCGTTTTGAAGTATCTTCCAAAGACCAAGACATTGCAATTTGCACTCTGTCACCTAGCGCATAAAGTTAACATTGTTTTGCGCTGATTCTTAATTCGCTAATTGCACATGTGTGCGTTTCCATTCACTGCAGCCTTACGTAACTTTCAAGAGGTTATAAATAACATAAATTTGCCATGCGAATTTAAACTGTAAGCCAAGTGAATGAGACACAACTTTCTCTTAAGAAAATATGTATTTTATGATGTTTTGGCATACAAAATGACCACCACTTTCATATTTCGAAACCGATAGTGGTTTGCGCCGTGCGTTTTCCAGTTATGTCATGTGTGTATTCTATTGCGTCAAATAAATGTTAGCAATTCTAGCCTTTATTCCATTGTAATAAAGGCGAATAGTGTATCCATATTTTTGATGTATTCAGTAAAATATGGGTTCTCAGTTTGAGATAAAATGACACAGTGTGTGTTGTGTCGAAACTTTTCATTTTAAGGTTTTCCGTGATTTGTACAAAATATATGGAGGTCACCGTAGGTCCCTGGTTACATAAATAGAGAATTCTATGGTGTTTTAATGACGTTTAATTTATTTTTATGCATAGTTAGGTTCCTGGATTCAAGAAATATGAAAAAGCTGTTAAATTTGTTACTCAACGCAACAGTAGCAATTTGATAGTTGATGTATTTTTGTTTTCTCAAATTATTACCCTGTGTCCATCTTATTTAGAGATTAATGTTAGATAAGATGTGTCCAATAACTTAACTTCAGTATACAGGGTGATCAATCCAAATGGGTCAGTAGGGGGAAGTCAGAAACTATGAGAGATAGCGAAATCTGTTCTTAGGAACCATGGCTTCCATTTCAGATTTAATAATAATGGCATTCAAACTTTTTTTAAATCTCTCATACATAATCGGGAATCGAACCTGTCAATATTCTGTATACGGCTGATGATGATGATGATGATGATGATGATGATGATGATGAAAAATGTATTCAAAGACTCATGATTCTCATGAATTTACGTTTCGTATCATCAACAATAACAACGAAAAATATTTCAGATTTACACCTAACATTGTTTAAAAGACTTTCGACCAGGTTCGATTCCCGGTTATGTATGAGATTTAAAAAAGTTTGAATGCCATTATTATTAAGTCTGAAATCGAAGCCATGGTTCTTAAGAACAGATTTCGCTATCTCTTATAGTTTCTGACTTCCACTTACTGACCCATTTGGATTGATCACCCTGTATACATATAATATACAAACACTTAAATACATCGAAAACACCCACGACTCCGGTACAAATAGGTACCTTTTTTATACAACGACGGTGGCAAACAATCATACAGCAGCATGATGGTAAGCAGCTACCGTAGCTTATAGACGCTTACAACTCCAAAGGATTCACATGCGCGTTGCCTATCCTTTAAAAATCTATACACTCCCTTTTTGAAGTACCTTATACCTGTGCTCATCAGCATCACACAAATAGATGCCCTTACTGGGGTTTGAACCCAGGACCGTCGGCTCCATAGGCAGGGTCACTACCCACTAGGCCAGGGGGCTGATTTTTAAGAGTCGTGCACTCCAATTCTAAAAACTTTAAGAACGAAAATAAACGCATACAATAGTAGTTGTATCTGTGCATAATTAAGGGCATTACAACAAGAGTGTGAGTTTAATAATATCACACGATTGTTGTAATGCCTAATTATGTATAGTTACATACACTATTTTATCTACACACATATCATAAATGTTTTAAGATGGGTTCAGGAACCGTAGGAAAATGACCTGCAGTATTACTAGTGTTACTTGAAACATTAAAAAGTCAACGAACAAAACAAATGACAGCTTGGAATGGCGGCGTTGCGCATTTCATATCTCAGTCAAATATTTTTTTAAACCATAGACAAGCGAATGAACTCCCTATTCTATTGTCACTCGAGTTCTTATGTCGTTCGATTTATATTAAAAAAAACATAACGAATTGGCGTTTCGTATCAATGACTGTTTTAATATCTATATATACTAGAATAGACACCCCACTTGAATTTGAGAGCTGTTCCAAATTTAAACTCATAACCTACGGATTTCAGTAGGTAATGCTAACATTACATCTCCATTCATTTCTGATGGTTGGTAATGCTGGTCATTGCCTACGGTTCCTGGACGCATTTTAGAGCACTTATGATATGTACGTAGATAAAAGAATTTTACCATTATTTTTTTACAAAATGTATAGTTTCGATACCCGCTTTTATACAATTAATATGTTTCAATCTCACGATAGTTTTGTGTTTACATCATTCATGTTTCTAGAATAACATATCTTCGTGTCTGACAGAGTTTAAATTGTCACGAGTAGAGCTCGACGCTCAATAATTGACCCCCAGACCTGACAATGATTTTTTTAGGTATACGAGATTGCAGTAGCCGCGCGTTTATACATGCCGTTTCCCGCCGGCTTGACTAACTTTACTGCAGTTCAACGGTTTTCCTTGGGCTCAAGGAGAAAAGGCTAAGACATACCGGGTCCGTCTTGCCTAAGAAAAAAATTGGCGCGCCGCCACTGTAAGACTGACCAGCGATTGACCTCAGTCGCACCTGATGGTAAGTGTCGACGAGGTCGAAGGTGTAGCACGCTGGTTCAGTAATAGTGTTGAGGTTGTATATAGTTTTTAAGTATTTATTTTTAACTTATTTTGTCATGTTTGATTTTTGTATGTCAATTTATTTGTTTTGTTATTGAATCAGTATATTTTCGTTGCTCCAAGCTGTTGGTGTGTTATTTACAACAACCCCGTGTCCTTTTTAAATAGCCTCACTCTTGTCTTGAAAAGACCCAAATTATATCTTACCGGGAATACAGACGAAGGGAGCGAATTCCATTCCTTAGCATTAGCAGTCCGCATGAGGAAGGTAGAAGCGAATCGCTTCGTGCGTGAATGGAATATACACTCTTGTGATTTTACACTTTTGTGAATAAAATGCATTTTTTTTCTGTTGTTGCAATCTGTTTAAGAGTAAACCAGGGTTTTTCGAGATAATAAGGTGAAGAATTGTCAGTTTACATACTCAAACTTAAACTCAAACGTTTATTCAGTAAGTAGGCCACAAGGGCACTTTTACACGTCGAGTATACAAAAGTAAAAGAGAAAAATACAAATTACACCGGTTCTAACCCTACACCTCTGACCCGAGAAGTATTTTGACTTTTATGACCGGCAAGAAACTCGGCGGGACTTATTTTTTCAAAACAGTATACAAAAAAATCTTAAACATACATGCGTAATTCTGTAAGAAAACATATCAAACAATTTCAGTAATTAAATACCACAAAAAAAATATATATAGAAAAGAATATATATAGAATATACATAGAAGACTATGAACATTGATAGTTTTCGTGAAAAACTACGGGTAAAAAATACAGGAAAAATGGAAAAATCATATTAAATAACTTCTTAACTCGACTGTACCCAAATCCCTTTACCCATTCGTGGGAATTCCTCTCAATAACTAACAATAGCTATTTTTTATGACTTAGCAATACATTAACGACAGTAACTAACCGACCGGCGAAATCTCTGGTCCTTTATTAACTTGATTGCTTTTGTGAAAATTGCATCAAAAATTGTGCAGTAATGAAGTGGCTTTGTGTGTGTTGCGTATTAGTTTTCGGATGTAAGTTTTAAGTTTAAGTTTGCGCAAAGTGCAATTTTATATTATAAGTGCCTACGCCAAATCCTGGGATCAGTTGCCAAGCGGACCCCAGGCTATTATGAGCCGTGGTAATAGCCGGGACAACGCGAAGATGATTTTTATTGTAATGTGTCTAAGTTGAAAAATAAACTTTATTTTTTTTATCATCAATGAGAATTACCAGCTTACCTTTTTTGACAGTTGTAAGCAGTGAAGCAATATTCCTGATAGTACCGGAAGACGTACCCATGGCTCTGATAGGCATCTACGGATTCTCGCCACCATTTCATCTCGGTAAGACCATGGCTGAAATTGCCATCACTATATTATTACCAGTTAAACTACGTCCAATAATGAGAGGTAGGGCACAGCGATGACCATCACGCTTGAGTTTGGAGAACTGGGGAAGTACCTCCTCCTTACAGAAGACCACAGCCATAATAGCACTGCTAGCTTTCAGGTATGTAGTGTTGTGTTCCTGATGGTGAGTAAGGTTCCCAGAGCTCCAACCCCCCTTAAAGGCCGGCAACGCGCTTGTGACTTCCCTGGTGTTGCGGGTGCCCATGGGCGACGGTAATTGCTTACCATCAGGCAATTCGTCTGCTCGTTTGCCGCCTATGACATAAAAAAAAAAAAAAAAATTGCGTCTCTGCTCGCAGTAATGTGGACATGGCTCCAAAATTAATCAATGTTATTCAATAAATTATTGTTGAAATCAAATTTTAGTTTCTTATATTTATTATGAAACAGTTATTTAATGTGGTTAGCATTTTCGTCAGAAGAAAAATAAGTTACGTTGTTAAACTGACACGATTATAAATATCCTGATTATTATTTCTGACGAAGACGTTTTAGTTTTATAGGTAAAAAGCCTCCATGGATATTCCTATTAAACTACTTAAGTTTGCTCCATTAACATCAGTGGATTGCGAGCGGACTTTCACAGAACACTAGTGGAATTTGGACAAAATGCTGCTTTTTTTGTTACAAAAATCATATTGTTATATAAATCGAGCAATGACGCAAAGTTCGATCTTTGATTATTACTCCTAGCGAAAGATTCCAAAATCGAAATACGAGAGAGAAACTTAACTGCTTTAAGGGGGGTTGGAGCTCTGGGAACCTTACTCACCATCAGGAACACAACACTACATATCTGAAAGGCAGCAGTGCAATATGGCTGTGGTCTTCTATAAGGAAGTACTTCTCCAGTTGGGCTTCTCTATACTCAAGCTTGATGGTACTTGCGCTGTGCTCTACCTGTCATCAATACATCAATAGACAATACAAAATGTAAATCATTAAAATTTCCACAATCATTAGGATCAATCATTTATCATTTATAATGACATAACCCAGCTAACGGAAGAATAATATACAACAATTGTATGAAATTACTTTGACTTGTGAATAAAGTACGGTTTAGCTACTTGTTAAAAAAAAAAAATACGTCCTGCCCGAGCTAGTTCGGCGAAAAATATTTTCGGTAAGTGATGCTTCCATTACTCCATTTATATGTATAACTTTTTGAGCGTCATATAGACATAGAAAAATCAATAGAATTTAATAATAAATTAGTAGTTTTTCTATCAACACATTCTAATTAACACAATAATAGAATATAGGAATAGGAAAACGAATAGGTAGTATGCGAAGTTAAATCTTAATGGCCGCCACGCAATGCAGCCGACATGTACCGTGGGAACAAGTAAGCAGACAATTTAACAACAGATTTCAATCTCACCTAATAAAACAAGAAATAATACTTGGCACATTTTCGTTAAAAACATGAATTTCTCACAAATCAATTATTTACTTACTCAAAACAACAATATAAATTGACGGTAATTAAGTCACAACACTTACATGGTAATATTAATAAAATATGTAATAAAAGAAAAATATAAAAACAAAAGACAAAGTGAGAGTAAAATAAAAATAAACAAAAATAAATAATTCTATGATGATGTTTCTAATATTTTTCTGCAAAATACATCAATACTATCAGTAAACATATCAACGCTAGCCTCAATTAACATGTGGTTGAGAGCCGTTAGTGCTCTAGTAGTGGGAGTGGGCACCCTCTCCGTGAACAGCTTTTTGGTAAATGTATCGCATAAAATGATCATGATCAATGATGTCCAATATTGACCTGCAGACACCGATATTGTTTATTTAATTGGCTGCTCCATACATTAACTCGCAATTAAGTATGTATGGAGTAGCACATTACATACATACTTAATTGCGAGTTTCTATATTGAAATATACTTACACATACACAAATAGAAACAAACATACATACAGTATACGTAACTGTACTACATAAGTTTTCGCCGCAACGTCAAAAAAGTGACGTCCCAGGGGAAAGGTTTTTGCAAGACAGCGAAAAAACCTTTCTTCTCAATGCATAGGATCTATCAGGCCTCGACTTGATATTAAGTCGCGAAATTCTCTGACATCATAAGTTGATGATGTAGAAAGCTTGTCAAGGAAATGCTTGCGTGCTATGTTATTGTAGCCTATATCATTAATTTCATTTATTTCATGGTATGGTTTCAGGCAGGGACCATCGTGTGGGCTTTGGGTTCCGATTCGGCAACCACGCGGATCTGCAACTGATGTACGAGTTTGGACCTCAGAGTCGCACTAAACCTCTGCAGCCGATCAGTAAGTTTCTCAGATTATTGGTACTTGGACGGTATTCAAAATAAAAGTCATTTGTAGAAAACGCAATCGAAAAGAAAATAATGTATGAAAAATATCACATGACTTTTCGGTCTGTCGGTCATTCCAATTTCAGTTGAAATATCATTTCGATAGTTACTTTAGTGAAAAGTTATAGAATTTAAATTACTTAAAAAAATATATTTAAACGTTTAATTCATATATTTACGACTAGCATTTCCTCGCGACTTCGTCGGCCAACCATGTCTTTAAAGTATGGTTGCAGGATTGGCGGGATGGCGGGAGTCATAGCAAACAGCAGATGTTAATTTTTAATACATTTCGATTTCATTGTTAGTTATGATTTTGCTTTCTTTTATTTCATTGTATATTTGAGAAAGTCACTATAACCTCGTCGTGAAAACGGATTCCCGGCCTCGTATCGCCATCCTCTCACCTCGTATATACCCACTTGGCCGGAAATCCTCATTTTCCCGGCTTCTGATGTAATTATATTCATGTCTCATTGCAGAAATCCGGTCAGCATCATACCGGCAGCGTGTGACGCGACGGCGCCCCCTGTTAGAGCTGCTCGTTCGAGCCGGTCTCCTGCAAGTGGTCGAGGCCGAGGCGGATGTGACCTACGACACGGAAGACCAGCCTAGGTAGACTGAAGACCGTTGGTGTGTACGAGTAAACTTGGAAAATACTTACCAGACTTTCTTTCCATAGAATAATTTTTATACAATTAAGGCACTGGTCCCACCGCGAGCTAGTAAGCTATGAGCTATCAGCTATTTCAAGGGACAAAAGATAATCGATCCCGTGTAAATAAAAGTGACATATAGGTATGTCATAGCCGGGCAATGGTAGTTCATCGCCGAGCGAAGAGCCCATAAATATATATCTCTCTTATTTACACGGGAGCGATTCTTTTGTCCCTTGAAATAGCTGATAGCTCATAGCTTACTGGCTCGCGGTGGGACCAGTGCCTAATGAAAAAAAAACTAAAATATTTATTGTGATATCATCATCATCATCTCAGCCATAAGTCGTCAACTGCTGAACTTAAGCCTCCCCTTGGACATCCACATGTACCGGTTGGAAGCGACCTGCATCCAACGTCTTCCAGCGACCTTAATGAGGTCGTCTGTCCATCTTGTGGACATCCTACGCTGCACTTGCTAGTCCGTGGTCTCCAATTGAGCACTATTCGACTCCATCGGCCATCTTCTCTGCATGCAATGTGGCCTCCCCATTGCCACTTCAGGGACCTACGGATCTCCTCATATTGTGATATTACATATATATAATTATTAAACAAAACTAACAAAAACTACATCATAAATACTTAGAAATACATATGTCCCCTATGTCTGTCCCTTGCGGAAAGGTGCCCATAAGGCTGGCTAGATTTAAAAGGCTAAAAATTAAGAAAAATAATTAACAAAATAAATAAAATATTGACTATCTATTGACCACTGTAATGGTTCTCTTAATCATCATCATATGAGTCGAAGGACGTCCATTACTTGACGCAGGCCCCCCAAAGCGACTTGCAGTGACCGGTTTCGTGTCATCCTCGTAATAATTGCTGCAAATGATAATGTCCAAATTGGCCATTTTATTTGTTGGGATTTTATGTGTGCTACTAAGAATCACGTACGTTTTCGACTTTGATAGGAGCGTTCCAAAATTTATAAACACGAAAAATGGAAATGCAATGGAAGTGACTCATTATTAGTCCTATCCGTATCGAAAAAGCTCAGATTCTGATTAAAAAACACGAGTAAACAAGATACAACTTATAATTATGAGCCATTAATTATAACTTGTATCTTGTATACTCAACTTTTTGTTTAATTTGAATATATATATAGTACAAATACTTTCGTCATTTTGCTATCTAAGAGACCTCATACTGACAATGTTTAGTTCTGGGGACGACCGCAGACGGCGCTGTAGAGTCGGCGAGACATATTGAATCTGTAGAGGCGGACAAAAATATCTGAGCAAAGCCTCTATTGTCAAAGCGATAAAGTACATGTTCAGATATTTGTGGAGGTGCCACAGGTGCGACATTATGGCGCCTGTAGTCAGCGTCAAATAGTTAGCGGCAACCAATGTGGCCAAATATATAATAATTAAATACAGTACAGATCCTTATTTGGGCGATTCTCCGAGCCGAGCTGTTTTGCGTGACTTCGGTGGAACAATTTTTTTTTAACTTTTTTAATGTAAAACATTAAATCCTAGATTCAGGCTTAAATTTAAAAAATATTGCCGGGAAAGGCCCCCTTGTAGACTTAACGGTTTTTAAGATATTTTAGTTTTTTAAATCACCGAAATCAAGTCCACCCACCGAAATCAATATTCATAAAAAAGTTCAAAATTGGTGTTAAAATCACTTTAAAAGTGTTTATGTCTTTAAGTTTTTATCAAAAAATACTTGTCCATATAAAGTTTTCTTATAAAACTCAGAAAAATCTTGCATTGGAAACTCATTAACTATAAAGTTTATACTTAGTTCCATATTTTTAGCCCAACGAGCTGATTTTAGCAAGCAAACTAGTCAATTCGGAAGAATCGCAGCCTAACTCTCTTGCATTTTGTCGGCGATGTCACGCACGCCCAGGCTTCCTCGCACGTACTCGTTGCGGATTTTATCGAGCCTGGTAACGCCGCACATCCACCTCAGAATCTTCATTTCAGCAACTGAGATGGTACGCAGGTGCTTCTGCGTCACCGCCCACGTCTCGCTGCCATAGGTTAAAACTGGTCTAATCATGGTCTTATAGATCAGCCCCTTTAGTTTGACCGGCATTTTTTTGTCGCAGGTCACATCAGTCACTGCTCGCCATTTTTGCCATGTAGCGGCTATTCTGTGATGAATGTTGCATTGCATTCGATGTCTCCGGACATGTGCATTATACCACCCAGGTATTTGGACTAATTGCCCATCGATGGGTATCGGACTGTCGTCACGTGGATCTGGTTCGTTCAGGGACATGTTTTGGCAACACTCAACACCAGGCCCCGGATTGCAACTGGTGCTTCCATGAAGCGAGCGCTTTCTACAGCTCGGTACGGCTTTCAGTGCATATGGCTACATCGTGAGCGTATATAAATGACCACTTTGCCAAATCTTGTGCTTCTTTAGTAAGCGAGTCCAAAAACTAAGCAAAACAGGAAGGGCTCAGTACTGAGCCCTGATGAACACCTTTTGACCACTATTGCTTTGGTCTCACCCACCGATGTCCGGACAACTGATCGTGCATCCCTATACATGTCAGCAATGGTCTTGACATATTGCTCTGGGACATTTTTTTTTCGAAGGCTCCACCAAATAGTATCCCTTGGAGAACGGTCAAATGCCTTTTCCATGTCCAGGAACGCAACGAACAGCGGTTTTTTCTTCGAGCGATATTCTTCGGCAATTGTGGACAGAGCAAACATATTAGGATCGGTAGTTGATAAACCAGGTACGAAGCCATAATAATGTCTAGATAGTGAGCACTCTGACCTTATTCGGTTGTCGATTACTCTTTCGTAAAGCTTCATAGTATGGTTTAAGAGCTTGATGCCTAGATAGTTGTTGCACTCGTACTTGCTTCCATTTCCCTTGACAATCGGAACGATAGTGCGCAATCTCCACGCCTCTGGCATTTTGGAAGAGAGCAACACCTGACTGAAGAGATTAGAAAGTAGCAACACACCAGTTTCTTGCAGGCATTTCCAAGCTTCCACTTGGATACCTACGGGGCCTATTTTTGCAGCGCTTTCTTAACTTCATGTGGCTGTATCGGAGGTATGAGAGTTACATTTGCTGCCATTTCTGGAAGCTGTGTAGCAGCAAGCGTAGGGTTTAGATAGTAGTGATGCCAGGCCGCAATGACATCTTTGTCCTTAAAGAAACAGCTTATTTGTATTTAATATATCGCTGGCCGAGCACCCGCATCCGCAACTCAAGCCTTCTGGAGCTTTTATATGCAAGATGGGGGCCGAGAATGCGCACACCGACGCATCGAGGAGCTTTTGAAGCGGTGTGGTGAACACAGCACATCAATTTTGAAGAAGATGAAACCCGGGCTTATAATTTTGAACCAGAGCCTAAACATCATTGAATACAAAATGGCTGGAAAGTTGATGGCCAAATTTTTCTGGGATTGTCGAGGTATTTTGAAGATTGACTAAAAAGAAAGAGGGTTTCATTATCATGTGTCTTTAAACTAGTATGCTTTTAGCTAGTGTGAACTTTAAACTTCATAATTTAAACAGTAATTTAGGACCCAAAAGTTCATCAGACGGAACTATAAAGACTTGAAAGAATAGAGAGTCGGCTCCAAGATTCTTGATGACCTTAAGCGTCTGTTATAGGCCCAGAAGGAGAATCTTTATCAGAAGGCACTGAACTTGATAGATATAGGTCAACAGTAATCATAACTGAAGTGATTAAATAGGAAAAATATCCGCAGATACCATAACCAAAAAATTTTTCAAGTTGCGATGAATATACGAGTATACTAACAACGTTGGTGTTAACATTAACAACATATTCAACTATTTAGAATACAATTATAACATACAAACTATTTAAAAACAAAAATAACCTGTTTTTATAGTCAAGATTGATCACGGTGGCACCTTTTTGATTTCGGTGGCCTAAAACCCCACCGAATCCACGGAAATCACGCCCACTGAATTCAAACTTTATCGTTATTGAACAATTACACAAAAAATAACCATTGTATTAAAAAGACTCACTGGTAACCAAATCACATACTTCTTGGCATAACTTAGGCACTGTTGCACTAAGAAAAGCACAAACACTGAACGAAAAATTTTGTTCACCGAATTCAAGAAAACACGAAACCAAATCCACCGAATGATGAAGATACCTTTGCAAATTCTGCTAATACACTGTGAGCCTACGTCCGCCCTCGTCGGTGAACGCGGTGCAACTGAAGCTACCTGTGGACTCGGCATTGAGTTCCTGGTATATTGCTTTGTGCGATACCGCCAAGTTTTGTAAACTCCAGCGAAATCAAGCGTTGGCGCGGGACATGGCGAAAATATGTTTTTATTTAATAAGGGTAATTCATATATTATGTTCAGTGAAATTATAGTAGAACTAAACTTATTAAGAATATGTGAACCAATATTAAAAATTAATACAACATCCCCAACTTGAATTATAATTTTTTGTTTCAACAAATTTGGGTGCGGGACACGCCCACTGTACGTCAATTTCTGCACTTTTTATTTTTTTTATAATATTGAATATGGTGTTATGGAATATTTTATTGATTATCGAGATATAACAGACGCTGTAACATGTGTATGAATTTTTTCAAAAATATTGAGCCAAAAATTCACGCAAATATAGCCTCGGACACGTAAAAACGCCACCTCTGAGAACTGCCCATTTATATAGCAGTAAGGGCTATACAGTAGGGCTACTGCTATATGTACTATTCTCCATACAAAACATGTACGTCGTGTAGTCGCTAGCGATTATCGTCACTGTAAACTCATGAGCGACATTAAAGCGATACAATACTTACGCGGCGAACTCTCAGTGTTGTCACCTTAAAAAAACTCGCTCGTAAACCGCTAGTAATAGCACCCTAAGTATGCGTTTGACCTATAAATAGTACATTGGGCCAAAGTTCTGGGTAAGTTATAAATTATAATAAAACTCAAAACAGTTGAATAATAATTATAATATCGTATTCATTAATATATAACATTAGTCTTTTCCGCAAATGGCATTACACTTTTGAACATTAAATAAAAAAAAATATCTACAAGATCGTACCGTACACTGTAAAATTACGGAGAAATGTTACAATTTGATTCTTCTAAATTTTACATACAGAAATTGATGTCAGTCATTTATGTGGCCCTAGTGAAAAACGGTACATGTTTCATACAAGTTGTTCGACACTTGTGCCCTTTTTCACTGGACTCACAGATTTTTTGTTTATATGTGACTTTTTTTTAAAACACGAAACTGGCTTAATAGACTGGAAGACTGATTTGGCAATCATAATCCTCGCGAACCGACGTAACACTTTGTCACTAACTGGATAGTTTGGTTTTCTATTTGATTCCGTTTTTTCCTGTTATAATACAGTCGCCTTCATATATATCGGAGCTGTGAACGTGGTCACAAATATCGGAACAACGCCTCTATCCGGCATGTTCCGATATTTTTGAATACCTTGGCTGTTCTGATTTATTTGATGGCGACTGTACATAAAACTTTACAGCGGCAAAAAATGTCTTAAAATGCTTTAATCCGTATTTGGCAACTTTATAGTGACATTTACACCGGACAGTACATTTTTTAACATTTAGAATAAACAATATTTTTGAAGAATTTTCATTTACACTTGATGGCAAGTGTAAATGAAAAATATCAAATCATAACATCTCCCTGGCAACATTCACGCACGCAAGCTACCCTCCATTTTATAAATACCATTTTTTTTTCTGTAAGACTGTCTCTGTGTTATTTAAAATTAATTCCTAAAAGACATAATTAGCAACAGCTCAAGCTAAAAATCCACTGGTATTTATAAAACAGAGTAACTACCTAATAAAGCTTATTCTAATAATTGTGACGAAAATTGCAAAAAAACACTTATGAACTACGATAACATTGACCCGACGGACGTTAATCGATACTTACGAGTTAATTATCAATTAATTGATGATAATAATTAGATTATTACTATGCCCTTTATACAAAAGTTAGTAAGAAATTGATTTTTGTCTATTCGTTTCTAGTCCGGCTGTACTAAATAAAGTACAAATCTAATTTTAGGTCATTATTAAATAATTAAGCAAGCCCATACTTGAAATGAGATTTGGATTTCATCGGCTTGCAAATTCAAAATGTTTTGGAATTTGTTCTATATTTAGTACTTAGGGATTAACGATGGAAAACTCAAGCATTTTAATAATTTTACTTTTATAAGTTACTAACAACAATAATATTACTTTGCAATTCCGCTGTTTAATAACGTGCTAGTCAATCAGTGCCAACCCGTTATATTTACTTGCGTATTTTTTCATGCATTAATGTTCCCTCCCTCCCACCGCAAAATTAAATACGCAAATAAACATAACAAACCACCACCAATAATACCAAAACTCGACACGTGTTTCGCCTCTCTACGAGGCATCCTCAGGAGACGCTGGAGATGTTGTCGATGAGATTTCCGTTGTCGGACGTCAGACCGACAACATCTCCAGCGTCTCCTGAGGATGCCTCGTGAACTAATGAATCAGTTTCGTAAACAGCATTGCTTGGTGAATTTTTCAAATTGTTAACTTTAATACGTTGGTGGGCATGGGCAGTAAATTACGTCATGTCTCATAGGCTAGACGAAACAAAAACACGTGTACGCGACGCCTGTAGGCGTAATGTCCGCTAAAGTGTTAATATGAGGCCTATAGTGGTACGGCTTCCTGCGGCCTATTACTTGTAACTTGTAATACAAGCGGAAGTCTCTTTCTAACAACAGTTGTCAATAAGAGACTACCAAGCGGTATTACAAGTGTTCGAGAAATAGGCCTCTGAAAGCCTTTACTACAGGCTCTATGTTCTTCAGGTTAAGGGTGTCTTTCCATCAGCTATGATGTATATACAAATCAGCCAAGCTATGCTATGAGCTATTTGTATATAGACGTAGCGAAGCGTAGCTGTGGTGGAAAGACTAACGGTTTTCTATACTGAAAAATGATGTAACTTACACTAGCCAGTATATTCGACTTTTTCGTCGTTTTAATTGAATTGGGCGATTGCGAAATAGAATTGAAAATGTGCAATGTAGGCTAATTCAGATGACTCACAGCCAAATTGTGGCGCGGCTTGAAACGTCGATAACCCACCTTCACAGCTCACATATTTGATGGCGACTGTACCTAGAATATTTTGGAACAATACAACCAAAGAAATACATAACCCATTTTCCATCGCAGTCGGTTAAGCCACGTTTCACGACACGCCAACAAATTCAGTTCGCATGCAGTATATCAAATACAATTCGCTACGTTGGACGCAAGAAACAGATTCCTACCATTGCATTTTGACCTCTACGGCTCAGACATTAAGATTATATTTACATTTGCGTTCCCAGGCCTATATCTCGAAAGCTTTTGGCTCAATTATTCGTTGCCATGGTTACGGTTCCCTGTGGCACGTTAGACCTTTCGTGTCCTTATCAGCAGATCTGCTATGTACGCTAACGGCCCGGCTACGATATCGCGCGAATTACGGCGAAATAAGCGGTGTATCTGTTCATTGCGTGTAATCCAACTAACCGCACTGCATTGCGTGTCTCGACCACGCAACGTACAGACAAAACGCTTGCCGCGCCGCAAGTCGCACATTGTCGTGGCCGGGCCGTAACTGCTATAGCCTCCTGAGGCCCACAGGCCTACATGTAGTACTAATTACTTTAAAGAAATTTGAATTTTATCAAATAGGAACAGACTTGAGTTTTATTTGTTTTCTTCGATTTTGACACAAAATAAATTATACTTTATTTCCTATACTATAAAGAACGAATCCGAGTAGCATTTTACTTGTATGGTCGGCCTCAGGAGGATATAGCAGATTGGGACCAATGAGACTTGGACTACTCTTCGCGCTCGATATTACCCGTGGACATTCGTAGAAGCGGCACGGCATACGAAAGGTTATAACCATCCTTTTAAATCCCACCGTACAGATAAAATGCTACTCAAATTCGTTCTTTATAGTGTAGGAAATAAAGTACAATCTCTTTTGTGTCAAAATCAAAGGATACATATAAAATTCAACTCTGTTCCAATTTCATAAAATTCAAATTTGTTTAAAGTATTTAGTACTACAGGTAGGCTCGTGGGTCTTAGGAGGATATTACATTTAAAGACAAAAAAACATATTTTTTTTGCTATTAACTCAAATATGTCAATCACATAATGGGTCTACCAGACTTTTTAATAGAACTGCTTCATTCCATCTAAGCCCCTGTTTTCCCTAGCTGATGGTATAGTGGCAAGAGATAATAGTTGATTAACAAGTGGAAGTCACTTTTCAACACCTTTTATTAGAAAGAGATTTCCGCTTGACAAGTTACGTCTAGCGTTTAACTGAGTCTGAGGTACTCTTGACATTTTAAACTTTGTCAAAAACGAAGAAGTAGTATTATAAGGAAGAAGAATGATAGAAATTTATAATTGTGAGTATGGAATTGACACATTTTGTGAAAAAGTAATGGTGAAGTTTTGTCTGTGATTAATTTCGACCTAAGTTTTTGAATTCGAGTGCAGAGCTCAATAATGTATAACTTTCGAGACATAGGCCCCTAGTATATAAACTACCGTCATATAGTTGACTTGTAACTTCAATTTCACCGAGGCTTTGAAATCTGTAAATAGTGTAAATCGCCAATAACTGATCACTTTTCGATAATCGGCCAGCTTATACTGAAAATGAATTCTGTTTATCTACAAATAGAACATTTTCTAATGGGGTTTCAATTAATGGCCAGCTCACACTAAAATGAATTCTAATGCCTATAAAAATAAATAGAGTTCATTTTAGTACAATGTCAGTTATTGGAGGATGGCCAGTAACTAGCGAATTACCGTATAACATTTTAGAATAAATTAAACTTTACTTGTGATCAATAATAAAATTAAGTGTTCGTACTTCTCATAACAGAAAAAATATGTCAGATATAGAAAAATAGATGGCGCTAGTGATTATCAAATAAAATAAACACAAATATACTTGTGGCCAAAGAATACAATACATCATTTCAATAGCAAGACGTCCACTGCTTGACACCCATCCCCATAGAATAAAAGAAACTTGCGAAGCCACTAGCGCCATCTAGTTAAAAGTTGCGGTACTATTACAAGAACGACTGAGCTCATTTCTAAAAGACGCTAAGATAATTTTACAGGTAATGTAAGTTACATGAAACACAATGTACAGTTGACACTTATTTTAGATATTTACATCCTTATCGTAGGAGGTTTAAAATTCACAATTCCGTTATTTTTCTATTAGGTGAGCATTTCACAAAAAAAACCATCCGTAATTTTGTTTTATTACGTGTATTTTATGTTTTTTTTTTTTTCTAATCAGAATCACGCGCTCTTTCATATATGTACAGTCAGCGTCAAATAGTTGATTGCAATCAAAGTGGCTAATTATATCGATACAGATCTTTATTTATATAGCAGTATTTGGTTCATATTAATTGTATAAAAGCGGGTAACTCACGTTTTATAAGTCGAATATTGCTCGACATGTTTCACTCCGTAACGAGGAGCATAATCATGAGCCATTCGCGTTGGCTAACCGACGCAGACTGCGGGCCGCAGCTCTCCGCGACCGCGCACTCGACGCCGGCAACAGCTGAGGGCGGGGAGGCGAGAAACTACCCTCATTTTCAGCAATATTGTCAATAGTAGGGTTGCACACTACACTTACTACGTCCGTTGACAAAGGTCCGTCCACACAAAACGCCGACGCACCACACAAAACAGTTCTCCAACTAGGGGGCACAGACCATCCACAGTCACGGTTAAAGTTCGGATAACGACTAATTTCAATAGCCTCCCGTACTTTGCGCTGAACTACAAATTTTTCCTTCGAAAGTACGGTTACCTTATCGAAACGTATGTAATGAGTCGAGTCCGAGTCCAATATATGCTCCGTCACTGCAGAACCACGGCTGTCCCTGTTTTTCATGCTGCGTATGTGTTCTGATATCCTGGTGGCAATGTTGCGGCCCGTTTCTCCTATGTAGCTCTTCCCACAGGAGCAAGGAATCCTATATACACCTGGACAGTTCAAGGGCTCTTTGTCCTTCGGCGAACGCACCAACTGCCTTAACTGCATATGAGGGCGGAAAATCGTCTTGATGCAATATCTCCGGCGTAACAAGTGTCCGATCTTATCCGTCACGCCCTTAATATATGGCAGGAATAAGGGCAGTCGTTCCACTACAGCAGGCCGGGGACGAGCCGAGGCATTCGCAACACGACAACACTGCCTCCATCCATAGCCATTGCTCTCCAATACGCGCCTAACGTGTCCTAGTTCACGGTCCAAAAACGGCGGGTCGCAGAGATTTAATGCCCGATTAAACAAAGTTCTGGGTACCGAACATAAGTGAAGAGGATGGTGGTGCGAATCTGCTCTCAGATAACGATCTGTATGCGTTGGTTTACGATATACCGTGGTTTGTAAACGCCCACACGGTTTACGCATGACCAAAACATCCAGAAACGGCAAGTTCCCGTCATTTTCCTCCTCCACGTCGCGAATGGCTCATGATTATGCTCCTCGTTACGGAGTGAAACATGTCGAGCAATATTCGACTTATAAAACGTGAGTTACCCGCTTTTATACAATTAATATGTTTCAATCTCACGATAATTTTGCAGTATTTGGTTACAATATATTGGGTCATACAGACTGCTACTAGCTATATGTATGTATCAAATATATCGGAGCTGTGGAGGTGGTCACATATATCTGAACGCCTCTATTATCAAGGCGATAAAGTGCATGCTCCGATAGTCATACTGACTGCAACTACCTATATCATGAACAGTAAAAGAATAAGGCTTTAGATAAATCCTCAGCTATTTTGATACTGACTGTACTTTATATCTTATTAGTACAGTGTAACGTTTCACCAGTTGACAGCTAGCTTAGATGGCGCCACACATTATGTCATTCTGGGTTTCAAACGGCAACATTTCACAAAAAATATGTGACATTATCTAGCAAAAGGGACCTTATTGTCGATGGCGCTTACGTCGAACCGCGTTGCGTTTGTATTGCGGCATCTTGAACAACGGCGTAAGCGACATAGACAATAAGGTCCCTTATCATAGATAATGTCACTTATTTGTTTTCTGTAAAAGCGCCATCTATTAGCAGCGACTACAAACTCGAAACACGATCACGTCTTAAACTGTACTAACTATATTCTCTCTGGTTGTAATCAAGTTCAAGTCGTGATTTTTTTTAATATTTTCTATAATCACAAAAAATAATTTCTCACCATGATTTGTGCATTAGTAAAATTAGTTGACATGAACATAATTGGAATGATAAATAAATGCAAATATAAATACTGTCTAAAAATGGCGACGGAATTTTCTTAACTCTGATTAAATTCGTAATTTATAATAATTTCGATACCAATGTTAAAATATAAAAATTAATAACGAATGGAATAAATAATATTTTAAAATAGAGTATATCAAATAGTAACGTTAGATTTTAAATAGTTTTGAAATGTTTTTAATGTCTTTTTAGTGTATCTCACACAGTTATTGGTTAAACTAGGTTAAACTTAAACGCCACCATTTTATTCAAAAAACTTTTCATCAAAATAATAAATATAAAAATAAATAAATAAATAAATAAATATTTCGGACATTCTTACACAAATCGACCTAGTCCCACGGTAAGCTCAATAAGGCTTGTGTTGCAGGTACTAGACGACGATATATATAATAAATAGATACGTATAAATACTTAAATACATAGAAAACACCCATGACTCAGGAACAAATATCTGTGCTCATCACACAAATAAATGCCCTGACTGGGAATCGAACCCAGGACCTTCAGCTTCATAGGCAGGGTCACTACCCACTAGGCCAGACCGGTCGTCAAAAAAAAAAGTTTACATTTAAAATACGAGGGGTGATCCAAAAGTAATGATAATGACTATGATCTAACGAAGTTATTAGTATTATATATATTTTTACTGTTACATAATATCCTTATTAGTGTATGTACATACATCATACGAGAACATGCTGTCATCTAGTTAATAAAAAAAAAGAAAAACTTTTGTGGGTCGCAATTTGCGTTAATTTTTCTTTCACCGCTAGTATAGCGAATTATTGGAAGAGTTTTTAGAATCAAAGTATAGTACGTTGTTGCCAAAGATTTAGACTTGATTACACAATAGGCAACTTACAAGTTCAAGCGCTAGGTACTGAGCAGCATACTTGGTGATCTGCGAGATAACTGAGGAAAGCAACCATCAAACTTCCTTTTTTTTTAATTTACTTTTTATTTGTCAAGCTTTTAGGTTTGGTATAGGATTATGTTATATCGACCTTTATTTATTTATTTTTATACATATTGATGGATTTTGTCTACAAAATTTACTTGTTTAAACAAAAACGTCTTTAAAGACCAAAAACTAGCAACCTTAACTTAAGCAGGGCTCTTGAGCCCTAAAATTAGATTTTACGAGTATATTTTTTTGCCCTACGCCATCACAATAAACGTAAATTTCAATTCTAAGTACATTTTATTTTACTACAGTACTAAATTTTATAACAGCATCGTTCCTAACCGACACAAAAACGCGAGCGCATTTACTGAAATTTCGATATGTGTTACCCTACTGTCTTTGTTTCTTAATAACATAAAAACAACTTAATAAATTATTATATTTATTTTTATAATTTATTGATGATAAGTGACATAACAAGACCAGTAATCAAAACTTATCATAATATGTCTAGATCATAGTCATTATCATTACATTTGGATCACCCCTCGTATGTCCCGAATGCCAAATTTCTCTAAGCTTTGCAATTATTATGTTGGTTAATCTAATGCAACTCTTTTCAAATCAAATAGAGCTGTTTGACAAAACATATCATTGAAACATATAAAATTTCTGTCTTTCCCGTACACGGAACAATGGTGTTCCGGACATTTGGGAGGCGTACGCGGAGCCGGATCGAACCAACGCGCAGAGGCTCTTTCGAAAATTTAATGAAATGTAAGGAGCACACTAAGCGGATGTTGCCCCTGTCCGTATCATGGAACGCGCGCTGAGACAGCACCCGCCATGGTGTAAGGACTATTAGTATATAAAAAAATATTATGATTTTTATAAAACGTAGATAAAAAAAAAACAGTAATTATGGTGACGTCAAAGTTATATTATACCTTTGTTATTCCCTCAAAAAAATTAGTATCTCACTTTTGTAAAACTTAAAATTTTACCACAGAATAAAATCAGAGTTTCACAAATATCTCTTATCCATCACGTGACGAGATATATTTAATATCAGTCACGTGGCAAGGCAGCGTCCAATTTATTTATTTTTATGTCAAACACCAGTCATAAGATCCACAATGTCGACAGGGGATTGCCGGCCTCGTATTAATAAACGTCCTTGCTTTGCTCGGCCGTTTAACTCACACTCGGCTGGTAAGTTGACATTGTAAGGTCGACGGGTTTTTAAATATACACCGTGTTTTTTTGTTAATGTAAGACAAATAAAATAAGCCTCCTAAAGTATTTTTTTTTTGCCATGAAACATGTAATTTTGAGATATTATTTTTGATATATTCAAATAATATAACTGAAAAAGTGTGAAAGATTTTAAAGGTTGGTAAGATTGAGCATTACAATGTACACTCCCTTTTTTAGAAAAATTCAAATCTTTTATAAACTGTAATAAGCTAAAGATATTTTCATTGTTTTTTGAATAAAATAAATTCAAGCCAATTCAGTGTATACTAGGATAAATTTTAGCTATATTTTTTAATATGATGGACGATATATTACAAGGTTGTGTCACTGTCACATGTCACAAAAGTAAAGATTGGCATTGAACTAGCACTAAAGGATTTTTTTAATGAATAGTTCATCAAAATTTTGCATAAAGATATTAACCTGGTACGTTCTTAAAATGTCGAAATGTCCAAGAATCTCGAATTAAAATAAACCAAAACACGGTGTATAATGTATATGTAGGATTGTAGACTGGCATTTATAACAATACAATAAAAATAATAGTCATTTGGCTTGATTCAAATAAAAATGTAGGCAAATATAAAAATAAAAATTAGATAATAAATATATAATGTCAAATAAAATGCGTAATGTAATATGGACGCCGCACGATCACAATATTAGTCTTAAAATATATTTAGCAAAATTGACAATAAACTGACAATGCCCTGGTTACAGCTACATTATTTGGACGAATGACTTCCATAAAACAAATACTAGATGGCGTTGCGATCCAAGTATTTTAAACTTATCCATTTACATTTTTAATACTTAATATGTCTTTTTTTTAATTCCAACCAACGAGGCTGTAGCCTCAACAGAACTGGATTAATCAACATTCTCTAGGCCGATTTCCAAGTACCACTAAAGGCGTGGTTCCGTGTAAAAAGGGACCTTAGGACTCTTTCATACAACACACAGAACGTCTAAGAAAAGGTAATTAAACTCCATCACAGACTAAACACACAACAATTCCGACTACTCACCACCAGATGGCGTCCTACATGTAAATCTACCCGCGCACGTACACTTTAGTTCCGACTATTCACCACTAGATGGCATTACGACAACACTTTCGTTCACGTCGTTTCACGAAAATCCGCTAGATGACATTTCAAAATGTTTAAAGCAATTCTCCGGTAGATGGCGTGAATGATACCAGCTAACTCAGTTTTCACACTTCTTGGTCGGTCGCTACATATACTAGCTGCTGGCCCCAGGTTCGCGCGCCGGCGGCAGAGACTGGGGGCTCTGTGAGAATTGGTTCACCATCTTGCTTTGCATCATGTTTAGAAGTATGTCGCTGTATTGTTCTATTAGGGACATGTTGTTTGATTCTGTGAAGGGAAATATAGTAAGTCAGTTGAAGTGATTGGTACAGTTGGTGAAAAATACCGACACAGCCAATGTTCCAAAATATGTGTACACGTTACAGGCCTCAGTATTTAACAATAACCACATCGATGTTGTAGAACTGGATTGTATAAAAATATGTTAAAATAAGAAATTAGAATATTTGATAAATATAAATAATTATTTTTCATTATGCAGAAACGTCTGCTAGCGAATATCTTCGATATTTAAATCGAAAGAAAAATAGAAAAAATTGAATCGCAGCGGGACTCGAACCCACATCCAGTGGTTGTGGGTTCGAAACTACCCTCATTCTGTTATAAATCCTAAACGTACCTTTAGAAACGAGGTGTTCAAGTTTTTGGCGGGCGCTATCGACGTTCATACCCCTATACTCCCCCTCGGTGGAGGACAGACTGCTGGGTGCATCGCCGTTCTGCGCCACGGCGCCCCGTAGGACTTTCTGCGTTTCCAATATGGCCGCTTCTAAGCCTGGTTGAGACAAAAACAAATGAATATTACAGGACATTCTTACACAATTGACTGAGCCCCACGCTGAGCTTAAGAAGGCTTGTTGTGGGTACACACAGCAAAACACTTAGCTGTACATTGGTGGACCTTATGGCTTATATAATAAGGTACAACAAAGTACAGCTAAGAGTGTTTCTGTGTGTACTCAGCTAACGATATATATAATACAAACAAAACACCCATGACTCAAGAACAAATATCTGTGCTTTACTTAGGCAAGATGGAGCTTTGCCCTCGTGAGCCACACGGTAACTGTCTAACTTTTTTTATTATTTGGATTGTTTTGTCTAGTTTCTATTCAGAATCACGAGTTCTTTCGAGCCTGATAGGAGAAAAAAACAGTCCCAATATTTTCATACATTTTTATTACTTCCGTTTCGTTACCGCCATCTTATATATAAAAATAGTAACGGAATGGAATAAAAAAAAGCTTGAGACACATAGTAGAAACCACATAAAAAATATTAATAAAGTTGGGTATACAAGTTTAAATAAAATGGCTCTTATAATAATCCCAAAAAGACAACATGTTCGGACAACATCGCATTATGCCAAATGATTATAAGATGATTCACCACTAATGTCAGCCGCGGCGCCCGGCTCCTGTCGGAGACTGCGATACAACTGCACCACCTTGCTCGCTGTGCGCGTCAACTGGTCAGTCAGTGCTGAGCATAGCTGGGACGATGACACTGGAATACAAAACGGGAATAAACATATTTTCTTTTTTTTTTGCAGCAGACTGATTACCTGATGGTAAGCAATTACCGTCGCCCATGGGCACCCGCAACACCAGAGGAGTCACAAGCGCGTTGCCGGCCTTTAAGGGGGGTTGGAGCTCTGGGAACATTACTCACCATCAGGAACACAACACTGCATACCTGAAAGGTAGCAGTGCTATTATGGCTGTGGTCTTCTGTAAGGAGGCGGTACTTCCCCAGTTGGGTTGCCCCAGATTCAAGCGTGGTGGTCATCGCTGTGCTCTACCTCTCATTGTTGGACGTAGTTTAAGGACATACCCGGGTCCAAAAACTTAAAGTAATTAGCCGTGTGGTGCCGGCTGACTAGAATAGCACCACCCCCTCTCCCGCGGGTGTTGTAAGAGGCGACAAAGGGAAAAATCCTACGGACGGGCAGCAGCGTCCGTCTAAACCCAATCTACAACTACTGCGGTCGGCAATCCGCCTGCCAAGCGTGGCGACTATGGTAACTATGCCCAAGATAATACAAATCATATTTGTGGGAGGCCTATGTCCACCAGTGGACTGCATACGGCTGAAATGTATGTACCTATGTAAAGTAATTAGTGTAGTATTTAAAAAAACATAAAGTAATTAGTGCACCTACTACACGGTGAAGTTTTTGGGCTTGGTATTAGCTCAAGGCTAGATATCGAGGTACAGTCGCCATTCATTATATCGGAGCGCTCGGAGAACGGGCAATTTTTAAGAAAAGTAGAACATAAACAGCCAAAATATATATTTTTTTAAATAAGAATCGTCTACTAAGGAAACCATGATTCTTAGAAGAGTTTGCTTCGGTTCTATAGAGGGACCCGGGTATGTCCTTAAACTACGTCCAACAATGAGAGGTAGGGCACAGCGAAGTACCATCACGCTTGACTCTGGAGAAGCCCGACTGGGGAAGTACCTCCTTACAGAACACCACAGCGGTAACAGCACGGCTACCTTTCAGGTATGTAGTGTTGTATTCTGGTGGTGAGTAAGGCCTAAGAGCTCCAACAACTTTTAGGGTAAGCAACGCGCAAAAGAATCCTCTGGAGTTGCAGGCTACGGTAACTGCTTACCATCAGGCGGGCCGCATGCATTTTTGCCACCGTTGTTGTATTATAAAGCTATATCCAGTGGGACTCGGTGGCTGATATGGTGTGTTAGCTACTCACGCTGCGGGTCTGGTGTCTGCGGTTCCGTCTTGCCGCGCGGCCTGCTTGTAGGTTGCGTCAACCGCGCCGTAACTTCACGCGCCTTTGCGGATAAGTCGCGCTCTGAGCCGCTTCGACCTAAATTATCATACAAGACAATTACCACGCCGTGTCCAGGATTACCGCCTTCTGAACACGACCAGAACGTAGCGAGCCTCTTAAGATTATGGTAGACTCTTCGCTAGTTATTAGCATCTTATCCTTACCTGTATGTACCTATGTTGCACAAATAAATCTTTGAATCTTTGAATCTTTATCGTGATATCACCTAAATGGTTCCTATGGAAGACCAGCGCTGGTTACAACACCAGCTTCATTCTGAGTAGGGACCATTTCGTGACATATATCTTTTAATTTATGTATCTTTCTATCTTTTGTTATTTCTGTATATGTCTCGAATAAATGGTTTCTATTTATATTTCTTAGCATGTAGTATCCCAACACCCACCATATCCCACTGCGGAGCAAAGGCCTCCCACTCATTCTTCCACGCGTCTCTATCTATGGCAGTATCAAGCAAGTCCAGCTATCCCCTAGTCAGTAGTTTCATGGCCCTCAGTTCGCAAATGTGTTCCACTTAAGTTAACTAGACATTTTATTCCTATCTGTAGTGCCACTAATTCAATTTGAAATTTATTCAAATTCAAACAGATAAAAAAATTGCTATAGATGACAATGACATATACGATTAAGCGACGAGGTACTCCGGCTTTCGAGGCTTTCATCTATTTCAATGTTCAATTTATGTAGTAGTATTACTAGTTCAAAATCAAAGCAAATCAAAATATTTCAAGTTGAAATAGATAACATATACTTAAGAAAAAACGATGAGGACCTCCGGTGTTCGAGACAGGATTCGAACCCGCATCTCCAGCTATCGCGGCTGACGCCTTAACCTTAGAGCTGGTAAAACGGTGCCAAAAACCGTTAAAAATAAACTAAATATTTTGATTTGCTTTGATTTTTAAGTAGTAATACTATAGTAGTATTACTACTTAAAAATCAAAGCAAATCAAAATATTTCATAAAAAATAATTTGATTTGTTCTTCGTTTCAAAATATTTCATAAAAAAAATTGATTAGTTCAGTTTCAAACGTACTTGATTTTCATTTGTTTTTTTCGGATATCAAACAAAAGATTTTCTTTCATATTTACACTAAAGCAAAAAATTAAATGGGATTTTCGTTTATAGTGGCCTTTGGGAAGCTAAAATGCTTCTTTGTAAAAAAATATCCTGGTTACGGCACCAATTTGTAACACCTGGCAGCCAAAGGAAACCGAACAATTTCAATAGAAAAAGTTGTTTTTTTATGGTCTTACCAATACGCCGAGCATCGACGCTCCCAGCCCTCGGCCGGGGCGCTCCCGGCTTGTCCTCTGCTTCGGAGCTGGACTCCTCTTGCGCGGCCGTCGACAGCGACACTGTTAGTAAATGTGTTGGTCTACTTAGCTGTGTGTTATTTGGCTGGCACTAATTTACAGTACAAAAAAGGACCACTGGAACACATTAATGAGCATATGAAACTCCCGTGAGACTACTAAACTAATATTATCCATGTCCATAAGGATATGTAACTCAAAAACTATTAACTCATATAGTTGAATTTTTTTTTTTGTATTTGTCACTCATTGACATATTAAAGATCGTCTGGATAATTTTAAAACCTGGTTTTATTGCATTAATATTCACAAAACACTGTACTTTCTATTTAAATGAACGTTTTCTAAGAATTAAGGCAATAAAAGTAATACAAATAGTTACTATGGCAACAAGTGACAAAATGATGATTACCAAAAATTTTACTTCTGTATCTCGAATTTCTGCAAATGTAAGTAATATATACAAAATAAAATGGTAATAAAATAAAACAAACTTATTAACCATTTAAGAAACACTTATTAATATTCCTGTGTCCTCATTTGAACCTTTTTTATACTATATCGATCGGTCGAATTAATTTGATATATTTTCATGATTATTATTTTTGAGTAATTATAGAAACAACTGTTTCGCATTAATACAACCATGAAAAGCTACAAACACCATTCGAGCCTAGATTCTACATAATGTTCCCGAATCGCGTGATCTGCCTCTATCAAATCACACCAGATTGAAAGAGACAGGCGCTGTCAGGGTATTAAGCAGTGGCAACTTGCACTACTGTGCAGTATCAGTGAAATTATAGATCGGGGTAATGGCGTCACCATTTTATTTAGAAAAGTATATTCTCATTTAACAGCAAGTTATGAATTATGAAGTAATTGTAAATGAGCAAGTAATGTGTATATTGAAATATTCTTTTCTTTTGTATTTATACAATATGTGAAGTAACTCTTCTTTTGACTATAATTGTACGATATATAAACATTGTTAAAAACGGCAATTCAGACGCTTTTGTCACTAATATACTAATTTAAACTCTCAAGATACAGTAATATCCCGGTTTACGAGGCCCCGTTTTACGAGCATTTCAAATAACGCGCTAAATTGCCCAGTTCCCCGGCGTGTGGTTTTTAGGCAAATTACTGCCGATTATTTCGTAATGTGTCAAAATCAGTTTTGTTTGTTTATATATTTTTACCCGTACTATACCCGACGTTCGTATGACGTGTATTCTCCAATACACATCCCTCGCATAAACCGAGGTATTACTGTAATTACAAATTGAACGGGAGTTCATCGCGTTAAAACTAAAGTTTTGCCCATTTAGACCCTGTTGGGAAAAATGCGTCTTCTTAAAATAATGGCTAAACAATTACGATTAGGTTTTCAAAATTACATGAAACGTTTTCATATAATACAGTATCGTTTGAGGGTTTTCAATAGAAGACCCCAAAAATAGCTATTTGCACCGTCACATAATAGTAAATTTTATACAAATACGTCTGTGCATTTCTTCTTCTTCTTTTAAAATATGGCCAACATTAACACGTTCAGCTCCGACGACACAACGTCTGTGATCCTATTAAACCTTCTCCAGTGCCAGTGACACAACGTATGTGATCAAAAAATATTGAATTCCTATGCCAGTGACACGTATTTGTGTTTAAAAAGATAGTCATCCTATGCCGGTAACACGTAACTTTGTTCAGATAAATTAACTACCCAATGCCGGCGACACAACAGTTGTGTTAAAAACGTTCGTTATCCTATACCCCTGGCATAGGAGTAAGAACTTGACTTAAGACAGCGGCGTAGGAATAAAAAATCGTATACTGCCAGTGGCATGCTCTGAGTGATCGAGGTAATTTCTACCGGCATATTGTAAGCGTTTAGTAAAACAGTACCGGAGGCGAACGTGTTAATAAATCAGTCGATGATTTCGCCAATGTCAATTAAAGTAACAGATAAATAAAATAATATATCAAGTTTGCTCTTAGAGCATGACGTTGTTCGGACGGCCCTGCGATTTGTAAAGCGGTAGCTAGACTTTACAAATAGCTACTGGCGGCCCCGGGACAGCCGGTGGTGACCAAATAGTCAGGGCATTTGTAGACAAATATAATTTGTATGTAGCTGCACACGGCTGCTTCGCGTCTATACAGCTACGCTTCCGTGGATATAGGGCCTTAGGTTTAACAGTGCTTTTTGTACAAACCTGAGCTATAGGCGTTGGGTAACGGCCGCCTTCGACTGTTGCTGGCCTGTTTGTTCATGGAGCTGATCGTTGGTCGCATCAGCCCGGCGCCACGAGACCGGGACGGTGCCGGATCCGATTCAGAGTCGCTCTGAAAATTGTATATCAGCTGCTGTCAGCACAACCCGGGTATTGGCTCTGTCATATGACCAGAAAGCACCGCAGGACGGGTGTATCATAGAGTTTAGAGTGAGCGAAAAGTAATTAAAAACGAAAAATATATATGTTTCAAGTCATAGTTTAATGACCCGTTGGTCACACCATTATAATTATAAATAACTATACAAGAAATCTTCACTACTTTGAAAAAATCTCATATCTGAGACATATACTCTAAGTTGAAACGCTTTAAATCTGTACTCATTTCATACATAGTTACGTCATTTTTCTTTTGAATGACAGAATGAGTGACGTGGTTTTTTTCAAAGTAGTGACGAAATACAATATAAGAAGAGATCCAATGGATGTGATATGACTGAGGAACAAATTTCTTAAATACCTGTGCTAATCACAGAAATAAAGTTCCTTATTAAGATTTGAACCCAGGACCATCGGTTTCATAGGGAGGGTCATTACCTTCTATGTAACAATTATAACACGTCTATTAGAGTTACAGTTTAAGTTTCAATTCAACCAAATTTTTTACCAAAAAATGTGCACTATAATCAATATTACCCCACGAATCAATATGTGACATTAGACATTATCTATGAAAAGGGACTTTATTGTCGATGGTACTTATGTCGTTGTTCAAGGCGATACAATACATACGCAACGCGATTCGACGTAAGTGCCATCGACAATAAGGTCCCTTTTCCTAGATAGTGACACATATAATCCCCAGTATTTGGTAGTAACAATCAAACCTGGTTCAAGACTCCAACACTGCTACTCCTGGTCATATTAGACTTGGCGTTATACCGGGGCGCAGGCCTCACGAATCCGCTGGGGCTCTTCCCGGGGCTAGGCACCGGAGCCGGCTTGTTCGCCGTCACTAAAATAAATGTCATGTTAGTGTCGCCATCTGTTGGAAATTGTCCGTACTGACACGACGCCATCTAGTGTCGAGTAGTGCGTACTAGGGATATAAGTGAAGTTGCCGGGATTGATTGAAGTGACATCTTGCGTCGAGATATAGACGATCCTTCCCTGTTTGATTAACAATGATCGTACTTTTTCCAGCATTCTTGGTGCAGTGCTAGGGTTGTCAGTAGTGCCCAATATCAAACTGTTTGAACCAAGAATAGAATAAAATGCAAAATAAAAATAAATAGCGTAATAAACAAATCTGAAATACAGAAAATATTCTCATGTAAAGCCTTACCCAATACGTATAATGATGTGAAGGGTAACTACGATTATATGAAATTATGTAACACAGTTGCAATAAATCCTTATCTCAGGTTATAGTTCATATTTATGATTAGGAATTGATATACTAACTATATATTAACATAGACAATATAATGCGTAAGTAATAAATTTACTATTATAATAACTAATTAAGTACAAAAATATAGTATTTCATTTCCATTGACATACTATGTTGTCATCATTTTAAACGTCAATCATATTATACACATCGACAACCCTAGGTCGCTGTCGTGTGTCATTTGAAGTCATCGCACCAAAAATGCTGGAAAAAGTACGAACAAGAAGGAGACCTGTAGAAGAAGAGGGTCTAGCGCAACGAGATTCTATTCAGTCAATCATTTCCTGGGCCAACTGGGATGAAAAAACGATTAAGACATTTTCAAGTAAGGAACGTCGCCTTTAAATATCTCAAAATGTTTTGTTTAGTGGTTTACGAATGTATTCTTTGAATATATTATAGTTACCAATAGTATTCATTTTTTTTTAACGCCATCAATTTCATTAATTTGAAACAAAACCTTCGGTAGAATCATGTGATAAAATTAAATAAAATCAAAAGGAATTAGCCTACTAGTATTCCAGGCTACGCCAATTCAAATGGCTATCCTAATAATTCCAAAAATATTCTAATAATTTTAGGTTAAATATTTTAAATCTATTCGCTTTTACGACACTCCAATGCAATATGAACTTAAAAGTAATTTATTACATAGAAATTGGAGTAAAAAAATAATTATACAACTAGTTTAAATAAGCGCTGATATTAACTATAATAGATATAAGCGGCGTGTAAGCATAATGACAGCTGACAGTAATAAGCAATGAACAAGCCCACAAACCAATAAGAATAAAAAAACATGCATTCATGCGGATATATATCAATAATTCCGTACGTGTACGGTCAGAACGAAATTGTACTTAAGAGTGTAAAAAATTTAAGGTTGTGTTGTGAATCGACGATATAATATAAGTGGCCCACTTTGGTAAACCAACCACATATATACATACAACCAAATATAGAAACATAACATAACATGGAATGACAATATATTCATTGTATAGATGCTGGTAACTCACGTTTTATAAAGCTAATATTGCTCGATATGGTTTCAGCAGGGAGCAGTTCGCGTTGGCTAACCGACGCAGTTACCCGCACTCCCTCACGATAGTTTTGTATTTAAAAATGGAAAAAATGTACATACAAAATCGTGTTCTCCGCATCCTGACAAACACATTAGCGACATCTATCATGTAACAGCAGTACTCAGTGCTATACTAGTTGTGTGGAGATGTCTCGCTGTCAAAATAACTCAACATGTGTCCAATAGATGGCGCTGTACTACAGTAGTAGAGAGAAATAACATGTCGGAGGAAAGCGACTCTGTATAACGTTCTCATTCCATGTCTTGAATGTTTCTTTAATTATTATCGATTGTTTAATTAGTATCCTCCAGCCGCCCAGATATTAAAACTTGCAAGGCCAAATGCAACTATGGTTTGTCATAATTGAAATCCAAAATGGCATTAAATTGGAGTTCTTTTTATAGGTCTCCGGGCGGCTAGAGGTTATCATAATATTAGCTATATTCTAAACCATCACCAAGTAGCATATCTACAAAACCTCTACCAGTCTACAAATGTCAGGACCTTGCAATCACGCCAATCCTTTTAAAACTTCCGATCCCAAGCATATTACCATAGACAAAATGAAATAAAGACGCATAAAATAATTCATAATAATGCTAGCTTTCAAAAATCTTCCGCTTTATAACTACACCTCTAATATCAAATCACATATTCAAAGTGTTTAACAAAAAAAAAACAACTGAAGTGAATTAAAAGAAAAAAAATTGCTAGCTATGGGATGGGTATCAGTGGCGGCGCGTCCATATGAACGTATCCCGCCGGCTTTACTAACTTTCCCATAGTTTTTCTATGTATTTTGTTTCTGTTCTCATAGAAATAACTGTAATAATATGTTACTACTACTTAGTTACAAACTAGCAGAATTAATCAAATTATGTACCGTTGCACACAGTACTATTTCTATGACTTTAGTTACAAACGGATAAACTAACGTGTAATTATATCGCACTAAGCGACATGTTTCGGATAAGCTCTGGCACCCATGGTAAGCTTTTGGTGGAGTGATACCCCATCAACGCGAGCGTGTGTCCTGACTCGGCTTGAAAATGGGCACCAGAGCTTACCCGAAACACGTCGCCTAGATAGTGCCATATAAGCACACGTGAGTTTATCCGTTTGTAACTAAGAAGTCATAGAAATACATAACTAGATTAATTCATGTTCTTCCTCGCGTTATCCCGGCCTTTCTCACGGCTCATAGGAGCCTGGGTCCGCTTGGCAACTAATCCCAGGATTAGGCGTAGGGACTAGTTTTACGACCATCATCGGCCATCTGACCTTCCATCCCAGAGGGTAAACTAGGCCTTATTGGGATTAGTCCGGTTTCCTCACGATGTTTTCGTTCACCGAAAAGCGACTGGTAAATATTAAATGATATTTCGTACATAAATTACGAAAAACTCTTTGGTACGAGCCGGGGTTCGAACCTGCAACCTCTGGATTATAAGTCGCACGCCCTTACCGCTAGGCTACCAGCGCTCTTACATAATTAGATTAATTAGCTCTTAAAATTCTATTAGCAGTTGTATAAAGTAGCCTCGGCGCCCATCCCGACATGTAATGAGTTTAGATACTAGCTATATAATTGTCATATTCAAGTGCTGAAGAGAATATACTATTTTATCACCTAACAATGTTACTTAACGTTAAACCAACCCTTACATTACACACCACCACCTGACCATCCTAAGGCCCCAGAAAAATCCTCTTGATTGTGTATCTTATGCCATAGGACATAAAGTAGAATTTCTTTTGTTACACAATAGTAACAAAAAAAAAAAACTTGATTCCAATAGGGAGTAGGTATTTAATGTATTGTTCTACCGTCAGAGTGTAGCACTAGCACAACAGTGTTTGAACTAAGCTATTAACTTAGTGTTATTTTTATTATATAATTTCATTTAATGTTTTAGTATTTATCTCTTTCAGAGATTAGCTTATGATTTTTTTATTTGCTTATGATCAGAGCTCGGAATTTTCATGGCGAAACAAAAGTCTGTCACAAACTTACTAGTGTTAGATGCATTTTTTAATCGACATCGACAGTTGTGTAATATGAAAGAATAAAACTATGCAATAAAGAAACAAAATATTTAGGTATAATAAAAATACACAAGTAAATTAATGACTCATCATCTTTGTCGATCATTCAGTTTACACAAATGGCTTTTATAGTGATAAACGAAACTGTATAATCCCAGAGAATGTAGAGAAATTAATGATCATATATTCTTACCACTATCAGAAACCAAATAAAATATCATGTGATGCTGTGTGTACTGCGTATATTACGTATTTTTTTATTAATATTTTGTTTCTTTATTGGATACTTTTATTCTTCCATTACAAATTTGTCGATGTCGATAAAAAAATGCATCTAACACTAGTAAGTGTGAGACAGTTTTTTGTTTTGCCATGAAAACTCCGAGCTCTGATAATGACGTCCGTCGAGAACCGAATCAACAGCTACTGCGGTCGCAAGCCTACCTGCCAAGCGTGGCGACTATGCCTATAGCTACTCACCCCCATCTCCCCAAGATGATACAAGTTTTATTTGGGGGAGGCCTATGTCGCTGTGGAAGGCTAAAATGATGGTGATTATCATCGATGTATAATAAACGTAGATTCACAATCGGCCCCAAAAACAATGGCTCTAAAAAACAGCCGCTCGAACAACTTGGGCGGTACATTTAGTTAGTCTTCTTTGAACCGCTGTCAGTGCAAGTGTCAACAATGACTAAAAATTTATCACTTTATCAATGGTGAAGTTTGATACTTAATAATTAGAACACAAAGCTCTGTTTTTTTTGATTATATTATCTAATAGTACATTGTGCAACGAGGATGGTAAGTAAGGTATAGTAAACGCGAGTCTATGTCGGAGGGCTTTTAATGACTCAAGTTTGTTATACACTTACCACCCGTGGTACACACAATGTTTTTCATCACATTTGCGAGGAAATAAAATAAATTCGTTGGTAAAATATTAGTTAGTACTTATGTAGGTTTAAAATCAAAATACACTTTGAAAACTACAATCAGACCTCATCCACTAAAAAAGATTGTCAACAATGTCAACTTTTTTCAATGTCTTCCACAGATAATGTTAACAACTGCGTTTTGTTTTCGAAGTTGACAGATCATCCTGCCAATATTTTTAATAAATACTAAACATTAAATTGCAGTAAAATTTAATATAAAGAAATGTTTTTTTATTAAATACATATTTTTTACATATTAAAAGTTGGTTGTAGCAAATTTTTGAAGATATGTAATACACCTTGGCTGTTTGGAAACATCCTCAGTCCAAGTGAAGTATAGGTTCTGTATATTTTTAAAACTAAACTTAACAGCCCGTGGGAGCTAAAACGGCTATAACTGTTCTGTACGCTCGCAAGTAATAACGCCATTGACGAGCAAGTGTGATGAAAAAGAAGATTATAAATTAGCATAAACTGGAACGTGATAGAAATTTAATTTAGTGCCATATTTTGCTACATAATTTGTTCGCGTGTAGGAGTCCATTTCTTTATGTCAGTGGTGATTACATTATGTGTCATAGCGGTTTGGTTGTGCTAGTGTAGCCCTCTGATGACGAGTTATATATATATTCATAATCAGACTTTGGATTCCATGGGGCGAAACTTCTTGACAGCTAGGGACTTCCTATATCGATAAACTCATTTATCGATACTAGTTCTAAATACTAGATCACACCATGGTTTGCTTATAAAATATTTTTTTATTAAAAGAGTATTATGTAATAATATAAGAACTCAATTTTCTTCTTCTTTTTTGAAAACGTTTTTAAAAGTTTACTCATCACAATTTATTTCTTCATGACATCTATTAATGTTAAAGTAAACCACCTCGATTTTTTTTTTTCATCAGTGATCAATGGTATTTGAATTTCATACTGGTCTTCAGAACAATAGTTACGAAAAACACACACAATTGGGGGCGGTCACTAGAATATAGAACTAGTATCGATACATGAGTTTATCGATATAGGAAGTCCCTAGCTGTCAAGAAGTTTCGCAAGTTATGTCTGTTCATAATATTCTCTATCTATGAGGTTTTAATTTAGTTGAAGTAGGACAAGTTCCCGTGGGCCTTAGGGAGGGTTACAACACAAACCTTGTGTCCTAGGTGCCGGCAGGGGTTTGACGGCCAGATCGGAGAGGGAGATGGCGCGTCTCATGCCGGACTCTTCTTCAGGCGCGTACGGCGATAAGTGGGTTCGGTTTGCTGGTGGATATTTCTTACCTTAGTTTGTTTTTGATTGCTGTATTGAATTGCAATACAGATAACGGATGTTTCGAGTATTATACTAAATGTTTTTATTTAAAAAATACTGCCTCAGGCACTGACTTAAGAATAGCAGCAGAATCGTAAGGGAGTCTTGCCTGAAGCAATATATTTTTCCAATATTTCTACCTCTATATATTTTGTTATAATGTAAAAGACTATATTTAACTAATCTATAATTATTCTAATTGTATTTGCAAAATAATAATTATAGGCGTCCATAATGCGTGCCTTGTGTCTGGGTTTAAAAAAAAACTTAAAACTACAACAATATCCTCCTTAGGACCAAAATACAAGAAATATGCTATTTCAGGAAAAAACAACTCTGTTCCGATTAAAAAAGGACATAATTCATTGTAGTAATTGGGTACTAGTTGGTCCTTAGAAGGATATACGATATTGCGACCTATTACAGACAGAAATCAATAAAAACAGGCGAATCAAAAAGACATGCCAAAAACACTGACAAAAGCATGCCGAAAAAACGTTATATTTCAAAACATGCTTCCAACCTTGTGGTACAAAATGCGACGGCAGGATAGGAGAATGGAACGGGACTCTTTTAGCTAACGCAGAAAGCCTAACACCACCCCCGGGGTGTAAAACCGGCCTAAATTTCGCCACCGGCATGATTCTCTCCATGCAAAGTCTTGGCGTTGGTACGCGAATCATCTTCCTAAACGGAGGTTTCGGCTTGTTGAAGTATAAAGAGAGCCTCTTTGGAGAATTGGTGCAGCTTGAACTGGTGGTTGAGGACTCGTAGTTTTCACTGTCTAGATGTACATCGGTTTTTGGAATGACCATCTCGTTGTAAACTCTCTGTTTCAGCATCTGTGGTGGTTCTGTTTTAATAGTGTTGTTTAGTTTTTCTTCAGGCTGATTACCGGCTTCGCAGCTGGCTTCCAGAGCCTCGGTGACTATGCCTCCTATTTGGTCTGTATCCAATATGTCTGGAAGGCTTAGATTTCGTTTAATTTCTTTGCCATCTGAATTAGTTTCTGTGTCCGTGTCAACTTCTTCTAGAGTTAATGATGCGAAGTTAGGAACAGTCTGTTTCGTAGCTAACTTCTCGAATTTTCTGGAAAGCACTTTAACAACGCCTTTGCCGTCATTTATATTGGCTTTGAGCGGTTTCATTCTATATTCTTTAAGAATTTTCTCTTGTAAGATTTTCCGTTCCTCCATTTCAACTAATTTATTAATGATTTCTATTTTCCGCTCGATGTACTTGAATTTTTTTATTTCATCGACCATCGCTTTTGGATCTATGTTTTCTTTGGTTTCTCTATTTTTATTAGACGAGCATGCATTGTCGATTATAGACGTCATTTGATTGCTTTGATCTTTAATATACTTCCCATAAGATACTTTATTATTCTGCTCCGCATAGTAATCTAACGAATCTTTAGCAAAGTCATTACTGTCTTCGAGAACATCTAAAGAGTCCATACTGACTTCCTTCATCCTTTCCATTCTTTGCATAGCATACACTTCAAGGCTATCCATTTGCATTTCTGACTTATTTTCATTCACATCTTTTTCTTTAACGATGACATCAAATGTCTTCTCCGCGGCATCGTTTGGGTCTACAATCTGATTAGAATTACTATCTTCGAGAGGTTTTTTATTCGCTATAAAGTTTTTGTTGTGTAATCCGTCTAATTTAGCTTTATACTGAGATGATATTGATGAACTGAGACCTGACTTTTCTAAGCCTGCTTTAAGCCTATTATTTAGTTTCACTGAAGACGTTCTTTTAATAGGTTTCGGAGGTTTGTGAGGAACAAACTCCATGGTAGTCTTAACATTGTTATTCTTCTGTCCAGAACCTCTCTCTAAACTCTTCGTCGCATTGTTACACTTAGCTCCATTCGCCTTTTCTTTATTAATTTGGTTTTTACTCACTTTGGTTTGTGTGTTTTTTCTTATTTGTTCTTCGAATTTCTCCAAATTCTTTTGCACGTGAGAGTTGCGTTTCTCCATCAAGTTCTTTAATGGATTTGGTTTTGAAGCAGGTTCTAGTACTACTTCAAAACTGCAACTTTTAGATTTGACCATAGCCTTTGTTTCGCATCCTTCCATCTCACTTTTATACTTCTGGTTCTCAGCAAACTTTGGTTGCAGAGACTTGCTTGTACTGGCCCTGTAATCTTGTTTATCAAGCCTCGGTATTTCGTCTGTAGTTTTCTTTTCTTTCGAGTACTGCTGAACATTATTTCCGTCGAAATAATATGCAATATTTTTAGCGGGAGGAGGCGGGGCATGTTTTGAAGTCGAATCGTACAGACTTTTGGATCTCGTCACAGTTTTATGCCCAGAAAATTCAGAAACGGGTATTTCGAAACCATAAACTTTAGCAGCTGGTTTCGGTGGTTTCGGCGGTGCTTCAACGTATTTGGGACTAGCTTCTCCCAAATAATTATTATACATGTAACCACCGAAATATGGAGCGTTATTGGGGCTGGAACCATAGCTTTTAGACGTGTTATCAAATTCGTAGCAACTCTTACTGTTTCTAGGTATACCAACAGGATGGTTGGATATTGGTTTCTTAGGTTTGGTGCCTTCAAAGAGCATTTCAAGAGGCGCGCTTTTAGTGTACTCGGAGTCATCTGACAACACGCTTTCTAAAGAGTTACAGTTGGTTCGAGATAAATGGTTATCGTTATCCAAGTACATTTCATCAGAAAGCACGGATTCCTGACTGCAGCTTGATTTCATATACTTCTTCTGATTTAAGAAGAAACTAGCGCTGCTATGCCTATGTTTATCTAAATAATTTTCATCGGGTTCATTGAGATTTTCAAATGAACAATTTTGAGAATCCAAATTATATCTGCTATCGTGTAGTTTTCCTTGTTGAAAAGCTACTTCGTTTCCGTATTTTAGGAATATTTCATTGGAAACACTCGATCCGTTTGAATTGTCGCTCAGAACGGATTCATTGGATCTAGTGACACATCGTTTAGTCAGAACACTTTGGCATCTGTACATATTAGGATAATTAGCGTTCATGGCTTCCTCGTCCATAATATCATCCAGATTCGAAGGCATATTCCGCGGTAAAGTTGAACTCTTCTGTCCAACTATATACGCAGGTTTGGCTGGTACTACAGGCTTATCCATAGACCCGTATATCTCATAGTTAGACACCGCACGTCTCGGCATTTTAGCTTTGTTATGTTTCTTGCAAACCTTTTTAGAATACAACTTATTTTTACAACTGGCATCCTGACTGAGACTACAATCCTCTAATGAATCTGACGAGAAATTACCATCGTCTTTTTCCTCTTTCGTCGGTTGCAAATCTAGATCATTTCTATTAGGTTCATATTCATCTAAATCTCCGTATTTTCTAGTTATCTCTGCTATCATCTTTTCAGTGTCGCTTTTTATCGTATCAACTATACTTTTACCGTTATCTTTCAAACTTTTATCGAGCCCTACGAAGAAGCTTAATGAATTCCTTTTCTTTGGGTCTAAAGAGTTATTTGCTCTACTCGCTTGATTTTGGGCAACTTTATCAGCCCATTTACATTCTTCAGAAACAGGAGAAACGGGACAACTCTTGTAATTCTTAAAAATGCTTCTAGCATTAGGTTTTAAAAGCTTTTTATCATCTTGATTTTTATTTAAACTCAAATGGAAATTCCTTGGTTTGGGCGGTTCTTTTTCTTCGGCCGAAGGAAAAAGTCTGTTAAAGACTTTAGAAACAGGTTTCTTAGACATGTCTATGCTAAAAGCTAGTGGTTGTTTTTGAGTTTGTTCTTTAAATACCATAGGCCGGGCTGCGTGTACAGTAAAATTATGTCGTTTATCACTTGTAGCGTTTTGAATATTTGAATGTGGTGGTATGTATGGGGGCATATCATATTCGGGTATATATTTGTTTACATTAGCGGGGATGGCGTAGGGGTTTTTCTGGCGATAGTCTAGGTTTTGGTAGGGGTTTAGGCTGTCGTAGAAATTAAGGCTGTCTAGGGTTTCTTCGGGACAAGGTGGGACTCCTGGCAGCGTGGGGCAGACAGTTAATGAGTCGATGGTGTTATTGTCGCAAGTCTCCAGTGATCAGCAAAAAAAGCAATGTTCAACTTATCTGAACAGGCATTGTGCAGATAGTTTTGAACATTTTGCCCGCGTTGATTTAATTGCTGACATAGTCGTTTGCAAACATATCAGTGCAAACAATTTTACTTGTGGAGACGCTTTACACAGCAATTAAGTAACATTTTCGACGAATATTCATTCTGCACCTTTTTTTATTATATCTTCTTTCTATCAATGTGAAGGTCACTTTAGAAATCACTTCTGGTCGCCATTTCGAAATTATTACTCAATTACAAATCACACATTTAAAATTAATTATTAATACAGTCGGCAGTCAAATGTTATTAAAATGCTTGCTTTTTCGAAACTAGTATAGTTATTTAGTAATAAGTTAAACATAAAAACATCAGGGGCCCTTTGCATAAAAATTTACAACTAATAATATTAACGGAACTATCTTCCTAATAAAAGGAATTGGAAAGGGACTTCCGATAACATTATAAGTTACAAGTTGTTATACAATAGGCCCTAGGATCATAGATCATAATAAAATTGTATCCTGCGAAATATCGAATCGGCGATCAAGACTGAAAGAATATGATTTTGCAGCCAACTGCCAAAGTATTTAGTAATTGCGCAAGAATCTACAGAATTAACAGTTAATCAATATGTTTCATTGTATTTAAACTTGTGATTCATTGTCATATTTTATAAATGAAAATATCGGCTTTACTCATGTTTGAGAGCCAAGCACGACATCTAGCGAGTAGCTTAGTAAAATAAACGTCCGCTGCGCGCTTGGCGCCTAGCTAGTCGCTTAGCGTGTGTCCAAGTAAACAGACGTATTGGTATTTTGTGACGAGGACTGACGTATTGACGGACAATTCCACTGTTACATGAGTTGCAAACACTATCTGTATATTGAGGATAAAAAATTGACTTACTCATATCTCTATATTCTACATTCCTGATCACCGATTTAAATAAGGTTTTATGATTAGGTTCAAAATTCAAGTGACTTAGACTTTAGTATTCTCGCCCGGTGGACCTATGGTGGTTTTATCATTATCACAAACATCATTGTCAAATTATCTATGGACAACTAATTGGTAATTATCATTAATATTTGATGTTGTATTATAATACAGTTATATATAACGTCGCGCTTTCCATAAGATAACCAATACTATCATAGAGCCACCGATGGATATTTCTTACATAGTCCTGTGCATAGCCGACGCGAAAGATACCTATCTGATGTTTATCTCTTTCGCACCTTACTCATTCGTGTATTGTAAGAATGTAAAAGCATCTTTAATATCGGCTGTACCGTTTAATAAAATTCAACTGCATTAGATTTTAAACTTTAAGCTCCTTACCGTATGGCCTGGAATTGCTAGGCACAGCCATGGAGACGGGGCGATTGCGACTCGTTCTGTCCTTTTCGGGTATGTAGGAGAGATCCGTCGTTGATTGGCTAGATTTTAAGTTTGAGCGGAACGCCACCTGGGGGGGAAATAAATAAATTAATAGGTCCGAACTTTATCGGATCAAAAATATTCGTGTTAATGGGAGTTTTCAAAATTTGGTACACCCAATTACCGAAAGATTAAAAAAAAAGTTAATCACTGTCAGTTTCGTGACGACAATTAAGCATTAAATCTTTATGAAGATCGACTTTTTGCCTTCTATTATGTTTGTAATATCGATAGAAGTTTATAAATCGAACATCAAAACCAAGTTTTTATCGATATTTAATGCTTAATTGTCGTCACGAAACTGACAGTGATTTAACTTTTCTTAACAACTTTCACTAATTGGGTGCACAATTTATTGAAAACGCACTAATGCCTATTAAGTTCAACCCATGTTATAAATGGACTGAAAATGTAGTTAAGCATGCCTAAAATTGACAGTATGTTATCGGCGGTAAAGGAGAATGGGCATTTTTGTATGGCGGGTGTACCATGAGTGTATACAGTTGAGACGTATCTCGTTTGAAAGCTCTTAATTAGAGTATTAAAGTTTTCTATGGCACCAAAGCTGGATATCATGCAGGGACCGTAATATTTAAAAAAAAAGGTTCAACTTTTACATGGTTATTTTTCAAAATACACGGTCCATAATCAGTTGGAACATGGTATATATGACTTCATATAAGAAATGCTTTACGTCTTTGTAAAAAAAACTAGCGTTTAAGTACGTATAAGGCTAGAAATAAATGGAAGAACATCAGCTTGCTATGAACACCCCTGTTGTTAAGGAGAATGGTAATGTGTATACACAAGTCATATATAACATGATGTCAGTATTCCTAAAAACTGTTTTTTAATGTATATACCTGACCTCAGATTCATGCAGGGACCCAAAAAACTACTTTGTAAGTTTATTAAGTTTGTTTAAGCTTTTCTACTCCTCGCTAGATGGAGCGAGCTATCAAAATTCTTATTAAGAACATTGACGTGTCATAACGTCGGTCTAACTCTTTCACGAAAACGTTCTGGTAACAACTGATAATTGTCTATGAATTACTGAAAAAGCAACTTGACATTTGACGTAAGGAATTTTATATTGTCAAAAGAAATATATCATACCGAGGAAAATATACATTGATTGTAATTCATTTGCTAAAATAATATGACATCGTTACGATAAAGAGGTAACCTATATAGTTTTATTCTAAACAGATTGAATGCCTAGAAAGGCCTATTTTGAAGAGTTTGAAATTATTTTCCTTGACTACCGCAAAAAGTATGAGCAAAATCTCTTTTTGGGAAGAAGGTATGTGGTTACAAATTCGATTAACTATTAGCACGCTTAATAGTAGGGCAGGCCCATGGCCGTAAATCGATTAAAAAACTACACGTCCTAGTTTTAGATTCCTTCGTAGACTAAAATCGTAGTTTTTATAATGAAAAACTAAGTGACTAATTTCAAACATTACGTACGATCAACACATTGATCAAGTAAATTCAACTATATATCATCATCATCATTTTCATCAGCCGAAAAACGTCCTCTGCTGGACAAAGGCCGGGTACTACTATTATCAGCAGCTTTGACCACATCGTCGTTCCACCTAGTTGAGGGCCATCCAACGCTACGTCTTTTGGTACATGGTCACAACTCAAGAACCTTTCTGTCCTTCTTCGTGCAATGTAAACGTGCAATTTGGTACTTAATGCTTCTTTTGTACAATAAACCGCAAATAAAAGTGGTTTAACACTATATATACTAATAGTTACCTACTAGTTGTATTCTATATAAATATAAGTGGATGAAAATGGATAGGTACTTAATTATATTTTATACTTTTCCTGGTACTGCATACAATGCCTAGGAGTTGTATATAATAATTACATTATGTGTTTATTTTATTATTATTTTTTTTCAGGAATACTGGTGTCCAAATTGCCATAAGAAAGTTCTAGTTTTATCAGTATGTTAGTAAAGTTTTCTCTGGAGATGGGTAAATAGTCATGAATTATAATATTTATAGCCTTTCTTGCATCTTTTTGCCAAACCTTTTGTGTAAATCATATTATTATTATTCTTGTGTCATACCTACTTATAAGCGAAAAACCATTAACCACTCTTTGGGTCGGTAACGTGCGAAGGGTGTACTTACCAGAAAATAATTATGTTTGTATGTCGTTGATATGTCTAAGAGGAATCTACACGAAGATCTAATAAGGTGCCGATTCGAAACCTACTTTAACCCTTTGTGTAGGTAACCAACTATGTTCGAATGATGTTGGGATAAGCGTAATCCACACGTGGATCTAATATGTGCAGGCGCCGGTTCGAATCCCGCCGATGCTCTTTGAGTCGGTAACCTACCCAAGTGTACTACTTACCAGAAAATATATTCGTATGTCGTTGGGACAAACGGAATCCACACGTGGATCAATATGTGCAGGTGCCGGTTAGAATCCCACCATAGCTCTTTGTGTCAGTATCCTACCCAAGTGCACTACTTACAAGAAAATATGTTCGTATGTCGTTGGGACACACGGAAGCCACACGTGGATCGATATGTGCAGGCGCCGGTTCGAATCCCGCCGTAGAACTTTGTACATGCAAATGTGCTTGATTACCAGAAAATATGTTCGTATATAATAAGCACAGGTGCCGGTTCGAATCCCGCCGTAGCTCTTTGTACCTTCACAAGTGTGCTTGCTTACCAGAAAATATGTTTGTATGTAATAAGTACAGGTGCCGGTTCGAATCCCGACATAGCTCTTTGTGTTAGTAACCTACCCAAGTGTAATACTTACCAAAAAATATGTTCGTATGTCGTTGGGACAAACGGAATCCACACGTGGATCAATATGTGCAGGTGCCGGTTAGAATCCCACCATAGCTCTTTGTGTCAGTATCCTACCCAAGTGTACTACTTACAAGAAAATATGTTCGTATGTTGTTGGGACATACGGAAGCCACACGTGGATCGATATGTGCAGGCGCCGGTTCGAATCCCGCCGTAGAACTTTGTACATGCAAATGTGCTTGATTACCAGAAAATATGTTCGTATATAATAAGCACAGGTGCCGGTTCGAATCCCGCCGTAGCTCTTTGTACCTTCACAAGTGTGCTTGCTTACCAGAAAATATGTTTGTATGTAATAAGTACAGGTGCCGGTTCGAATCCCGACATAGCTCTTTGTGTCAGTAACCTACCCAAGTGTAATACTTACCAAAAAATATGTTCGTATGTAGTAAGTGCAGGTGTCGGTTCGAATCCCGTCGTAGCTCTTTATGTCGGTATCATACCCAAGTATACTACTTACCAGAAAATATGTTCGTATGTCGTTGGGACACACGGAATCCACACGTGGATCGATATGTGCAGGCGCCGGTTCGAATCCTGCCGTAGAACTTTGTACATGCAAATGTGCTTGCTTACCAGAAAATATGTTCGTATATAATAAGCACAGGTGCCGGTTCGAATCCCGCCGTAGCTCATTGTACCTTCGCAAGTGGGCTTGCTTACCAGTAAATATATTCGTATGTAATAAGTACAGGTGCCGGTTCGAATCCCGACATAGCTATTTGTGTTAGTAACTTACCCAAGTGTAATACTTACCAAAAAATGCGTGAGTGCAGGTTCCGGTTTGAATCCTGCCATAGCTCTTTATGTCCCCCTACCCAAGTGTACTACCAGAAAATATGTTCGTATGCCGTTGGGACATACGTTTTTGTATGAAACACTATTTACCCCGTCTTGTTAATGCCATTCTTATACAAATTGTTAATTTAATTATGTTTTCAGAAAACTTTTGAACGACTAATGTTGCTGCGAATTTAAATGGACCTAGAATCGATGTCGGCATTTATCTTTATAGTTGAAGACCATGAGCACTAAAGATGGATTTATTTACATAATAACTGTACCTTTACAGCGTCCTGTAGGTAGTACCAGACTAGTAGGTAGATAAATAAATAAATATTTTGGGACAATCTTACACAAAACGACCCAGCCCTATGGTAAGCTCAGTAAGACTAGTGTTGTAGGTACCTACTAGAGGACGAAATATATAATAGACATATACATATAAATAACTACTTAAATACATAGAAAACACCCATGACTCAGGAATATGAATCTGTGCTCATCAGTCATCACACAAATAAATGCCTCGACTGGGAAGAAAGAAAGAGAAAGATAGAAAGCCGACGAAACATATGGAATATTGGGTATTGTCTCTGGGACCAAAAACAGGGAGTAAACATGCACTTGCCACCTGCCAAGCGTGGAGATAATGGACCCCCCCTAGTCAGATATCCAATTTCCAGCACTGGGTGTCTATGACTAGTAGGTAGTTAGAAGTGGCGGCTTGACTAATTTTCATATACTAGAGCGATTTACCATTAGCTCTTACAGGAAAGGAAAGCCATAATGGCTATGGTTTGCTTAAGAAAAATCCTAACCCGCCGCCATTGATAGGTAGTATAACAAATCTGAGTGATTATTATTTTATCATCATCATTTCAGCCATAAGACGTCCACTGCCGAACGTAGGCCTCCCCCTTGGACCTCCACATGTACCGGTTGGAAGCGACTTGCATCCAGCGTTTTCCGGCGACCTTAATACTTAATATTTTATAGTACTTTGGTATTTTCAGGCATATCTTAAGCGCATGGCCACCAGATAACTGAATTACTTTTTAACAGCCTCTAGAGGAGCACCGCATACAACATTCGAGTGGCGTGTAAAATTACCCAAAACAATGTATATTAAGATAGTAATAATATAATGAACCCTTTTTACGTGTCATTGCAGAGATATATCAGTCATCATCATCATCGTCATCATCATCAGCCTATCGCAGTCCACTGCTGGACATATTCTATATATAGACTCCCCAATTTTACGCCATCGTGTTTGATCTTCGGCTGTTTGCATCCAGCTCCTGGCAGCCATCTTGCGCAAGTCTTCACCTTGCCTGAGGGCGTCTTACACTACGCTTTCCGAGGCGCGGCCTCCACTCAAGAACTCGTTTACCCCAACGGTTGTCGGTTCTACGGCTAATATGGCCTGCCCACTGCCACTTCAACTTGCTAATACGGTGGGCTATGTCGATGACTTTGGTTCTCTGCTGGATTACCTCATTTCTGTTTCGATCCCGCAGAGAAACGCCGAGCATAACCCTTTCCATAGCCCGCTGAGCGACTTTCAACTTGTGGACCAGCCGTACCGTCAGTGTCCACTTTTCGGCTCCATACGTCATGACGGGTAGGACGCACCGACTGAAGACTCGTCTTTAGGTATATCAGGATGTTAGGATATATCAGTATTATAGAGATATTTATGAACCTAAGTCCACTTTGGATTTATGTCTTCTATCTACATTTTCATCTATCGTCAGCCGGGATAAATTATGGGATATTTTATTAAAATTGAATGATATATATGATATGAAACTAATTGTTTTTATTATACCTACTTACATTATCAAGGATATTTTAAGAATTGCTTATAATTTATAATCATATGGTGCGTGTTTTGCAAGAGCTATTTAAACGGATACAATATTATAATCACTACCGAGTTTATCTAAAGTATAAGAGTATTACATATAGATTATGCTAGTTTCTAGGGTTCCGTAACCTAATGGTAAAAATGAGACCCTATTACTAAGACTCCGCTGTCCGTCTGTCTTTTCTTCATCAGGCTAAATCATGATAGTTAGACAGTTGACGTTTACAGATGCTGTTGCCGCTATAACATCAATTATTAAAAAACAAAATAAATTAAATATCCCATGCAATAAACGCGATTTTATAGTAGTTTTTTTTCTACAGATAAGATTTGTGTAGATATTTATAGTATGTACACGGAGGCCGCAGATGATTTCAGATTTATTTTCAGTTTACTTGCATAAGAAGTAGCCTACTAGCTTTATCACGTACGCGTTTCTCCTTTTTCTCTGTTTTGGACAATATTCAAGATTCACAGAACAAGATGGGGCGCTAATTATGAAGCAGGTTTTGACGAAGAACAACTTCTGTAGAGAAACTACGACTGTGCAGAACAAGAAGTGCTCTTACTCGCGTATGAAGAATTATTATATGACAGAGTCTGAAGCTGCTACCGATTGCGACCGCCGAATTTGTAGTTGTTTAATACATTAATAGGCACCTAATTACTCGTTACACCAACAACATCTACAGAATCTCCTGAGAAACACGAATCGAGTTTTAGTATTATTGTCGGCGAATTGTTGTTAAACCTCACTTTTACCTGTGGCCTTGTTGCCTTCTGTTTCTGTTATTTATGAACCACGGATCAATTGTGTTAAGTACGCTTATTTTTTGTCGTTTCTTGTGATAAATGCAAATATTTTATATAGTCATATTTGCATTAACCGTTTTCCATGTCCCACCAATCCGAATGGTTTTCCTAGAAAGCCAAATACATTCTAATTAGTTCGTTTTGCTTATTTATTTTAAAATACATTTTTAGGATAGTCCAATTTAATATGAACTTTAATGTAGAAATAAAATTGACACGCATTTGGTCGATATATCTGACCAAGTATGTCTGGAAAAGAAAGCTTTAAGATCCTTGAAATGCAACTAGGACGTGTATACCACACTTGATAGTAAGTTCCATGACAACCAACGAGAACAGTGGTCTTCACGATTTTTTATAGACGAGGTGCCCCAGCAACACCAGCGCGTTTCTCACCACGGCCACGCTGTAATGAGGAAGCTTGGTAGGTAGTCTCACCCGATAGTAATTAAACTTTTTTTTGCCTGCCTGCCTGTTCTGCCTTGCCTGGCTCAACTGGATCAACATGGTGTAGGATGTACGTCGTAGGTCTCCGAGTACCAGTACCGCGGCCAAATCACTGCAAAATGGCTGTATATATCAATAAATGCTTTCTTGTATTTGATTTTTTTTAATAATTTTCCTAAACTTGGAGTGTGGTGTCGGTTCAAAATCTCTACGTGGTGATGTGAAACTATGAATTTGTGTAGCACTGAATATACTTTTACCGTTTGAACGTTTTACCTTTCGCGTAAACACATTCGCTGCCACCCCCTCCAAAAATGTATGGAAATGAACGCACATGTGCGTTGGTGGCAGTGAATGTACGCCACGTTGGTACGTGTACGCCAAGGCCTCAATCAGTAAAGAGCATGTTTAACACGTTCACAGTCCAGTGCCCCGCACTTGGGTCACTATAACCGACCAGGTGCGCACTGAAATCAAATCATTTCTACTGCCTTCAATAGTGCTCATAATATAAAGATAATTCTGATTTCTCTATTAACCCTTTCGCCGCTATTGACTTAATATGAAGTCTGGACATTTTGTGCCCCACACGCTATGACTTGATATCAAGTCGAAGCCTTGGACCTAGGTACTGAGAGTTAAGGCTTTGGCGTGTGGCGCACGTCAGATTTTTTTTGCCGTGGCCGGCGAATAGGTTAACCCATTGAATGCGGAAGGCACGAATTCGCGTCCCATGAATGTGCAAGCGTAATGCCGAGGACGGGATTTCGCGTCCCCCAGTTATTTGTTTTTATTCGCGTCCTTGAAAAGTCAACGTAATGCCGCGGACGCATATTCGCTTCCTTGAAATGTTAACGTAATGCCGAGCAGTTTTGTTTTTATTTGCACCCTTGAAAAGTCAACGTAATGCCGCGGACGCGAATTCGCGTCGTCGCGTGGATGGCGGCGGCACTGCGTGATGACTTTAGTAAAAATATGAGGCGTCGGCAATGAATGGGTTAATAATGTTAATATTCCTGTTAGAGAGAAGAACATTCTATTATATATTACTGTAGTAATACGAGGGCGTACCTGGGCGTTTCTTAGTGACCCATATGTGGAGCACGGGTGTGCAAAGTAATTTGCTTGGATGTATGAGTAGATCAAAACATTGTGTACCTATATCTTTAATTGCGTTGACAGCGTCCGCCATAGCCACTAGGGGTCGCTGGTGTGAGAGGCAGTGTTGGTGTAGACACGACGACATCAATACCACTTTAGGGGTTCTTGGCGTTCAGTGTTAAAGGTACGAATTTCATATTGGGGCCATATAGATCAATTTAACCACTTCGACGCCATTGACTTGATATGAAGTCGGAACATTTCGTGCCACACACGCCACGACTTGATACCAAGTCCATGCCTAGGATGTCGTACCTAGTTATTTACAGGTAAGGTTTATTTTATTATTATTCATTACTTACAAAAACCTTAGGCATGCGACGCACTTTAATTTTTTCCACTTGACGGCAAAAAGGTCGAAACTCCTGTCGAAATTGTGCCTAGAAGGTGTCAGCCGCCATAGCTGGAGATGGGTTCAAATCCTCCCTCGGACGCAGGAGGACGTCAGTTTTTCATAAGTATATGATATCTATTTTCAATTTATAAACCTAATCTGTCGGCAGGAAAAATGCTATCACAGTGTCCAACATAGCCAATATAGTGTTCGGTGGCATGGTAGACACGACATATTCGGCACGTTCTTAGCGTTCAAAGGATTAAAAACAAAACTAGTCTTTCCTGTGGATGTTAACCTTTTGAACGCTTTTCGTCTCGCGTCAAAATATGACGTCGTGTACGCCATGGTATGACTTGTGAAGAACAAATATAAACCTTATCTGTCAGCAGGACTATTGCTTTGAAAGCGTCGGTGGTCGGTGGCGTGGCAGGCACGACATCACGCGACCATTTTAGTGGTGCTTGGCGTTCAAATGGTTAATATATAGCATTACATGTATTAACTGCTTCTTCTCATGTTTAGTATTGCCAAATATAAGGCTTAGGAATTCTTGGTGTTCACAATGTTCATAGAAATTACTAACCTAAATCTATATAATCATAATATCATTGAACCGTGGCAGCAGTACGTTCGCCAGATCTGGTTGCCTTTTTTAGTTTTTTAGGTATGTTGAGACTGAGAACGTGAATACTAACTATTAATTAGACTTCTCGTGTAATGTGAGTGATGTTGTAATACGTGTAATATTTATTATATTGCAAACTAAAATAAATAATGTCATTAAATGTATTTAAAATGTTTTATTTATTATGAACCATATAGTAACAAAAATATTAACCTTTTTGTCGCTTTCCCGCCAAATATGTGGTCTATGCCAACATCTCTACTCGGTAGTCGTTCTTTGTTAAGAAGCTGAAAGATTAATCCCTTATCTGTCAGCAACAATGTTGCTTTGACAGCGTCTGCCAATTTTGGCCGAGTATTTTGCGTGGTAGGTAGGCACGGGAGTGCACAATGTCACCTTTAGATGGTCGTGGCGATAAACGGTTAACCTCATAATCGCCATAGGCATGCTGTACGCCACAAATTGACAGTTATATTTTTGTCATGTAGTTTGCTTGCTTTGTGGTCTTTGTCGATATATGAATCATAGGCGACCAAAAGCTTAATTTTTTTACTCCCTCTAAAAACGTAATGCTCCTATAATAGTTGCCGCAGTTGGGGAAAATAAAAAGATTTGTAGTGTGCACAATAACCTGTATTGTTGTGCTACTTACTATCAACGTAAGTAACCTAGGAAGAAAGAGACGACGAATTCCAATTATATATCTTCTTCAAGCAGGAAGAAGCTTGATTCACAAGATGACAACTCTTTGTCTTTCTATATCCCCTCTCTCCCCCTATCATTTGAAAATGCAAATACAATACAATAAATAAAATTAAATAAACAGAATGTCGATTAACGTAGATCATAGTAGATGCCCCCTAGATTAGTTGTATTTTTTAATATTATCTTTCAGAAATAAGCAACCTAAAAGTATTTCTTAGCGTTAAAAGTGACTATATGGACATAGCATTATTAACGCATGTCAAGTACACCTATTTGACGCTTACTTGGTTCATCTATTGCGTACAAGATGTCGGCATTGAAAGATATTTTTAAATAATTAGGCTTGTAATTGAGATCTTAAACCAGTTTTTAGTAACAATAAATAATGCTTAGCGTTACAGATCATGATAGGGCTAATAACAATATCAGGGGTCACAAATATAAATATATTTGACCAAGAATTTTAGTTCCAGTATTCGCCGTTATGCCATTGAATTTAAATAATAAATATTATCTTCTCTGTACCCTTTCTTCACCCATTGTCATATATGCAATAGAAGCTATGGTTAAGACCTTTTAAATAAGATATGCTACAAGGATATACAAGACTGAAAAAAAAATACATTTGCTACCCAAGCTCCATCTAGAGATGAGTAGATGAATCAAAGGGTTGTTAATTAAGGCAATTATCTATCAATTAACTCTTAAAAAACTCGTTTATCGCAGTCCCTGCATTCTTTGAAGGAGAAGTGTCTGTTATAAAACATAGCTTATAATAATGCCTTTACTATGTAATATATGACTACTGTATACACTTTAGCTCCGTTGTACAAGAAGCATTTGATCAGTTAAGCAAATCTTCAGATCGTTAATTCCAGCCCTGTATGCGCTTTAGCTTTGATAGTGGTATATAAGCGTAAAGCATTTTTCATATACTTTAATTTAAGACACACTTAAACTTGTTAGATAGCAAGTATTTTGTAAAACATGGGTTTATCTGAGCTGACTTTTTTTTTAAATAGCTCGGCCCCTGCACGCTATCCAATGTTGGTGCCATACAAATAAATAATGCTATGATTAAGACCTTTCCAACGATATATGTCTCAACTGTATACACTCATGGTACAAAATGCCCATTCTCCTTTGAAAATACATGATTTGGCAGCTTCGTTTTTAAATTATACCATATTAAACATTTACTATTCGAATGGTGTATTTATTTATTTAATTGCATTAGTTTGAGAAAAGCACTATACATGCCTAACTGTGAAAGGGGCTTGGATGCTTCGTATACTATCCGGCCTCACTGCGGTTGGCATATTAAGCCTGCAACCCCCTGTTTCTCGGCGGCTGTAGTAATCTATTACAAAAGCTCGACATAAATGTGACATTATCTATGAAAAGAGACCGCCGGGAAACAAGAGGTTGCATGCTGAGTACATACTCAGCATGCAACCCCTTGTCAGCATGTCTATACATATAGACGGGCGACCTTAGGGAGGCCGGATAGTATACGAAGCATCCAAGCCCCTTTCACGGTCAAATCGTCACTACATTGAAAAAACCTCGTAACTCATTTAGGCAATTGAAAGAAAAATGACGTAACTACGTCACTACGTTTCAACTTACGAGTATCTGTGTCAGATACGATTTTTTTTTTAAAGCAGCCACGAAATGTCGAAAGTACTCACGCTCTCCAACTGGCGCCGGGTCTCGAGGATGCGGCGGTTGAGCTCCTCGCGGCGGCGCGCGGCCTCGGGGTCGGCGGCGCGGCGCGGCGCGGCGGCCGGCGCGCGCGACAGGTGCTGCGCCGACAGCGACGTGTGGCCGGCTGCAGGGGGGGGCAGGGTTAGGCTAATGTACGAGGGCGGGCACGGCCAGAGCTCGACTCGAACGAGATTTTTTTTGCAAACGAGCAGACAAATTGCCCGATGGTAAGCAATTACCGTCGCCCATGGGCAGTGCAATACTAGAAGAGTCTCAAGCGCGTTGCTTTTAAGATAAAAGTATGGTCTTTTCTTGAAGGTGTGAGGGTCGTATTGATCCGGAAATACCGCTCTGGTGAAAAGTTACCCTTATTTTACTGTTTATCCCTAGCATACTTATTACATCGGATCCTAAGAGTAAAACTCTACAGATATTTCTATTTATCCTTTCGTTTTATTTCTTTAACAAACAAGTATATAATCCCTCCTTATTATTTGCTACTAAACATAGAATTGGCTAAAGCCTTTGACCATGTAAACATAATAAATATTGATGTAGATAGTTAGAAATTCGCATAAACTAGTCAGCACTTGACGAAAGTACAGAAACACACAAAATTATATAAAACGTTAAATAAAAATGAGCTTAAACAGATAATTCAATAACAATTAAATATAGTGTACCTCAAGGCACTATACTAGGGCCCATACTATTTCTATCTAAAAAAACAAGCTTACCTCCAATGCTAGTATCCAATTCCGCGCCACTCAAACTATCGAAGGCGGACTTGAGGTATTTCTCCCGTCTAACCGCTGTGTCTATGCTCTCGCACGAGCCTGAGAGCGGGTTGCGCTCTGCGTTATCACCAGATGGCGTTGAAACCTAAACAGAGTTCAATAGTTTAATAAACACAAAGAAAAAAAAAAACAAGAAGTAAATAGTACAAGTTTGATCGAAGCTAAATGTACCATTATCTGGCAGGGTCGCCATGTAATGAGTGGCGTAGAGGGTAGTGATTCAAACAAAGAACTTTTCGGTTCGGTTCTAATTGATACTGAATCGACACTGAATTATTTATTCAAGATGATGTGGGCTTATATACTAGTGGTTGACGTTTAGTTGACATTTAAATAAATAATTATTCATTCTTACAATTAGGTCGTAACCTTTTGATCACGTAGAAACTGTACGTTTTGTCCACTATTTAACTGTGTAAAAAGAGCAACTTGGGGGTAGTTGCCATAGTCGCCACGCTTGGCAGGCCGGTTGGCGACCGCAGTATCTGTAGATTGGGTTTCGACGGACGCTGCTGCCCATCCGTAGGATTTCTCCCTTTGTCGCTTCTTACGACACCCGCGGTAGATGGGGTGGTGCTATTCTAGCCAGCCGGAATCACACGGCAACATACTTTACTTTTAATGGTTGACGACTAACCTCATCTTCGTCCTCCTCGTGACCTGACCCACTGAGAGAAGCCCCGGTGGCCGGCGGTGCCAGCCTGTCCCCGGACCACTGTTTCGAGCGCCGCATCGACTGTCTTAATTCTTCGGCGTCCATTGCGTTCACCATGAATTCTCTAAAAAACAGTTTAAATTAACATATTTCTAAACATAATCACAAGCTGTGACATTACCTAAGGGACCTTATTGTCGATGGCGCTTATGTCGTTGTTTGAGATGGCGCGATACAAACGTAACGCGGCTCGACGTAAGTGCCATCGACCATAAGGTCCCTTTTCATAGATAATGCCACAATTTATTTTAATACGACACAAAGTGTCCCAGTTTTCTATATAATCAACTTGCGCTACTTTAGGCACTGGTCCCACCGCGAGCTAGTAAAGCTATGGGCTATTAGCTATTTCTAGGGACAATAGATAATCGATCCCGTGTAGATAAAAGTGACATATATGTCATAGCCGGGCGATCGTAGTTCATCGCTGGATATATATCTCTCTTTTATGATATATGTATATGATAGATGTATAGGTAGTTTCACGAGAATTGAAGTCACTCACACAACAACATCTCATATAATTATAGGGAGATTTTAAAATAAGAAATTACCGTTATTTTTTTCATACCGATAGCAAGTTCAACAGCGAATGTCGTTCATACATCACACATACATTTCAGCCGTATGCAGTCCACTGCTGGACATAGGCCTCCCACAAATATGACTTGTATCATCTTGGGGGTAGTTGCCATAGTCGCCATGCTTAGCAGGGTTGGCGACCGCAGTAGCTGTAGATTGGATTTCGACGGACGCTGCCCGTCCGTAGGTTGCACACCCGCACGAGGAGATGGGGTGGTGCTATTCTAGTCAGCCGGCATCACACGGCAATAAATGTCGTTCCTGCTAGAATTATATCCAGGTATAGATATCACTGACAAATGTACGTACCCGGGCGTATCATCATCGTTGTTTCCAGGGTAATAAGTCGGCCGATTTCTCTCAGAAGACGACGTCCGTTCTCCATCCGAGATGTCTTCTATATCGCCGTCATGCTCCGTAGATTCCTGCTCCTAAAACAATGGACGTCTGATGTAAACACAATTCGACCAAGTCTAATTGGATCCTGATCACGGCACCATAATGTAACAAGTGTTATTAAGACTAGTAAGCTTTTAAAAGCTTGTGTAGTTATTAGACTACGATAATATTTTACATAGATACTTATAAATACTGGGCTAATGATAAACTCAATTATCTATGGTGGAATATCGTCAAGTGACAACCAAAACTCACAAATTACTAAAAAATAATTAAACAAAAATCAACCTTATTTAGGTTTTAATATGATCCACTATATATTAACTTGTGGTAGTAATTAGTGAGTTTTAGTTGTAACCTGACGATATACTAATGGTGACCCCAAGCTTTGATTGTAAAATATATTTTTATTAAAACTGTATAAATTAAACAAAGTTATAACGAAATATTTTTCATTCTTTTTTTCTAATCTCGTAATGATACTTTACTCTTCATTACTGCCCCATCCACTATTATTAAAATAAAATTAAAGTATTTATTCTCCAGAACAATACTTACAAAGTAAATACACAATGCTAGTATGTGAAAAAATTATCGATAACTGAGTTTATCGATATAGGAACTCCCTTTAGAGAAAATTTTGCCCCGTCGTATTGTCTGCATTTTAGTTGTAATGGAATTAAGTGTGTTGCTACTGGAGACTGTTTATTCAGTGACAGATAGCCATAACCCAAAGATTCCCTCCGTCCACTAAAATCTATTAGGTATCAAATCTACCAAAGGATTTGAGCAGACTTCATTGAACACTAGGTCTAAGTAGATTAAGTTCAACTAATAAGTCTCCTAAAACCCATCAATGTATTCAAGTAAACTATTTATAGCCAGCGATCCTTATGTGGATTTTAGCTAACTCTTATATCAAGTATAATCCACAAATTGAGTCACGTGAACTATTAATAAATATTTTATGATATTATGATGCATTTCATAAAAGAGCTGTTTCCGCTAAGCAACCTCATAAAATTAAAAATGTTAAAACCTGATATTTACAGTCATATGACAGACAATTGCCAAGCACAAAAAAAATAAAACAAAACAGAAACCTCATATTTAAAACTGCCAAGCGACGAATCGTCTGTGTGGTGCCGCGTACGCACCGTCGTCGGCGGCAGGTGCAGAGACACCTAGTGACATAACGTGGCAACTTAGGTAACTAAAATAAATTAAAACAGAAGCGCCATCTAGTATCGAATAGATGTATTAGTGTTTAATATGATTGCCGGTAAGGGTTAAGGTTGCTATGTAAGTTAACAAGACATGCGATGTATGGACAAGACATGTATTTTTATGATTCAATAGAATCAATTGAATTGGATTCAATCATTCAATAGACATTCAGTGTACCTTACGAATGATGTATGAATTGCCTTATAAAATTAAAAACAAGTGACCAAGCAACACAAATAAAAGCTTATTATTTTTATAATTATTGCGATTATATGAAATTGACACATTGATTTTTTAATTCTCATACATTTGGTAGCATTGCTGTATATTAAACTGTAAATAAGCAATTATATAGAGTGAGCATGATAGATATATAAGCTCATGCATGATACTTTAGTTTTTAGGAATAAGGTTAATAATATTTGTTTGCCTGTTGGCAAAATATAGTGAAACTATGTTCAACATTACCACCATTGTAACTACCTATATTTACAAATAAAGCTTACTTACTTACTTAAAGGGAAATTACCAATTAATATGATATGATGTGTACCTTTCTAGAAGATTCTATAGAACATTACATACTTAGTTTTTTATTTTAGTAGCAAGGATGAACACTGAAATAATATATTCAAGAATAAAATGTGTTATTTACTAAATGAAATAAATGTACTCAGGCTAAACACAGTGGAAAGGCGAATTAAGGCGGCAAAGGTATTAAAAAAAAAGTAGTAAAAATATATGTTAAATATTTAAGGACAATCTTACACAAATCGACCTAGTCCTACGGTAAGCTCAGTAATTCTCGTGTTGTAGGTACTAGGCGACGATATATATAATGGATAGATACATATAAATACTAAAATACATAGAAAACACCCTTGACCCAGGAACAAATATTCCCTGACTGGGAATCGAACCCAGGACCATCGGCTTCATAGGCACGGTCACTACCGCACTAGGCACACTAGACCAGACCGATCGTCAACTGAACTGACTCAAGTATGCAAAATATGTATTAAATAAGGATACAAAAAATCCAAAAATTCGAATCTACAACGAAGTGATTTTTTACAAATTTCCTATACTATCACCGCGACGACCAACACCTAATCAGTTTAAATAAATTGATAATATTTGATATTATCTATGAAAAGCAAGTTATTGTCGGTGGCGGTTATGTCATTGTTCAAGTTGACGCAATATATACGCAACGCGGTTCGACGTAAGTACCATCGACAATAAGGTACCTTTTTATAGATAATATCTATGTCAGCAGAAAATATGTAAATACTACGCTAAAATAACGAATTTTCATATAAAAAGCATGTTTGCTCAATACTTCTGGCGATGGCTGTATGTGGATTATTGTCCGACTAAATGCTTTTTTTTTACCTCAATTAGTTACTTCGTGCACCCTGCTCGTCAAAGAAAAGCTGTGACGCCATGAGTATGACAGTCACTGGCATATGTTATTAAAATAAATCTAATAAGTAAAAGAAATACCATAAACGTGATACCTCTACTAACTTTTTTTGGACAGCCTACTCAAATTCAGCTTAAACCTTACTGGCATATGTTGCTGTGGCATTTTTCCGATAACATTAGCCAGCTTCAAAACATAGCAATCACCGTGGCAATAACTATGTCAGTGTGTCCTATGAATTATGATTTAATGATAATGTGTATGCGTCTTGACGGTAACAGAAGATATATGAGCATAATATAGCAGAACATAACATAAAGCCAAAACCATCATGCGGCGAAAAAATGACTAAAATCAACTAAACTGAGAAAATAAAAATAGATATTTGTCTAATAGTGTCTTATACAGTATGTACCAGACCTCGGAGTAAATATTAAAAATTAAAGCCATCTAAATTAATTTTGTATAAACCAAAACCGTCCGTCAACTAGAATATATTGCTTAGACATAAAGCAGCTGCGTCGGGCGTGATTCGAACCCGTACAAAGCACACCGCTACCACTGAGCCATAAACAGCAATGAAATTTTATGAAGGGCGACGTTTTGTGAATAATTTTTATCTAAATGTTTTACAATCCTTGGTTAAATTGATCTAAAATAAATTCATTGTTGCTACTGACTTAATACGAATCAAATAATTAACTAATTAATGAATAAAGCATGACAGACAAATGATAATTGTGACGTGCGTGATTGACATATAGGTAGATACGTCTGTAAATATAAATACATTTAATGTTTCAAAAATATGTGTGCACGACTCCTTTATCGTGTTTTTGTCACATTAAATGTACTTATATATTATCAGACCAGATCGTACACGTACCGTAACGTTCACACTAGCTGCAAAACATAACAAAAAAAGCCCAAACAAAATGCCGCAAAAATAAACGTAAACAAAACCTTCTCCAGTCTCGGCGAAATGGTCAAAATGTCGTATGTTTTACGCATTGTCGCGTCGAAGTTTCTGAATAGGGCTTCAACGCGGGGCAGCTGCGACAGGTTGAGCGATTTCGGCCTCTAGTGTGTAGGGAATAAAGACCATAACCGCGTGAAAGGGGGTTTAGAGCTGGTTTCGCAGAGTGAGTTGTTTGCATGTAAAGTTTGTACGCGCATTTGATTGTACATTTTTTTTATGATATAGGAGTCAGACGAGCAGACGGATTTCCTGATGGTAAGCAACTACCGCCGCCCATGGACACTCGCAACACCAGAGGAGTCACAAGTACGTTGCCGGCCTTTAAGATACCTATACGCTCTTTTCTTGAAGGTTTGGAGGTTCCCCAGTGCTCAGTGAAAAAGTATACGTGTGCCAAAAGTTATTGTAGAACTAACGACAAGTCGACTAGATCGACGCTTTGGTATGTAGTTAACATTAACAAATCATCAAACGTTATATTTTAGCAATGTAACAGGAACAAAAACATTTTATTCCTTAGTTTTTGTGTCTCCTATGATCAATAGTTAACAGCTTGTATGGATATAACTTATATTTTGTCATCCATTAAAATTATAGTCCATTTAAAAAAATAGGGCTAAAATTCCTTAACTTGACATGCCCACAAGAAGGCCGCAAACGTAATATATCCTCACCCTATAGGTTTTTAAGGAGAACAAAGGGCCGTACAGCGCCATGTGTAAATATTAAACTACTTAAAACTTTGTATAATTGATGACTGTTTAATGTATAATTATTGACTGAATACGAGGGATATGATGTATAACCTTTTTCTATACATTAACCCGGTGATTTCAAATCACATGCGGCTATTCATTATCCACAACGCCAAATACGCATATATGCGTTTTAAAATATAATAGTAATTATTATAAATTTTAGTAAGAAACAACTCACTCCGCGTTAAAAATAAATTAAAAAACCACATCCAATTAAAATAATAGAAATAGGCAAAAATAACCAACACCTTTACAATTGTGTGAGTGAGGATAAAAGTGACTTTGTTTCATGCATTAAAATATTAAAAATAAATTCACTAAAATTATGATAGTTAAATATAAAATGTGGAGCTTTGGACGCTGATTAGCATATAGCCCGGATTTTTCACGCAAAACAAAATACTATCGTAATATAGCCAGTGATAGAAACATTATTTTATCGATATCGATAATTGTGTAATCAAATAAATATTTAATAAAATAATTACGTGAAGTGTGTATGAAATTATATATAAGAAAGAAATGCAATTTCTTCTCATATTTTATTTTATAAATATTTTATACGTATATCAAACAAGTCGGTTTCAAAGCGTTATAAGAAATGAATATAATCTAGACGAAATTTATGATTTATACATAACCTTTAAAGTCTTATGGAGTAATAATTGTCTATTATTGACTGTATTGTCTACTATTTTCAATGAGTAATTATCGCGACTATTTCGTTGTGTTAAATACCTTATGGAGTTTTCGTTTCTTCCGACACTTCTAGTTTTTTTATAAAAAAAATAAAAAGGTCGTTTTGCAAACTGTAAATTGTCAATAATATAAAAATATGTCGGCGAGTTATTTTTATACCTATGTACCTAATAAGAATCGATATCGATAAAATAATATTTCTATCACTGGCTAGATTACTATAGTGTTTTGTTTTGACGTGAAAAATCCGGGCTCTGCTCATTAGCACCTGTTTTATAGAATAGTGTATACAGTGAACAATAAAGTTTAAACTGTAATTTTTTTTAACTACTCTTAATACAGTATAAGGTAACTGACCTGTTTATTGACGACATCCCGCCGTTTGTCGCCGTATCGCGTGTCCGTGCCGCTGTCAAGCGAGCTGTCTTTCGAGCCGTCTGAATCGCCACGTTTGTCTGTGAAAATACTATATTTTGTCAAAATACTTCGCTTAAAATTAAATATAAATTATAAAAATTACTTAAAGAGTGAATTAACTATTCTGTCCGGTCAGCCAGGAGACATCTGAGGCATAGTTTGTTAGAAGAAATATGGCACCGTGTTCTACTAACACGCTTGGTAGGTGACACATTATGGAAGGGACATATAGCTACCAGAAATATGCATGTTTTGTGCATTTAGATGCCATAAAACTGTTTTAAGAGTGACCCAGGGGTACGTAACCATGGCATCGAGGGACAAAGAATAGTTGATTCAGCCTAAAACGCCTGGCCTATGTAGTAGTAACGTGTGTGTACAGGTACAGTAGGTACACGCATGTCGGCGTTCTATATTCAAATGTTGTACACTCGCTTACAAATATATAGGAGCGCGTTATTGAACTTTATTTTTTAGTGTCAAACGTCAAAGTGAAAAATGATATTTGACATTAAACAATAAAGTTCCATATTAATGGATGTGACAATTCCACTCATTTAATACAATCATGAATTGACAGGTCGAATGCCATCGTATTTCGATCGAGATACGAGTTTTCCTAAGGAAAATAGTTTTGCATTAAAATTGTAATTGCGAAGAAAAGGCAATTTTAGCCGTGTGGTGCCGGCTGACTAGAATAGCACCACCCCGTCTCCCGCGGGTGTCGTAAGAGGCGACAATGGGAAATGCCGGCGGATGTGTAGCAGCGTCCGCCGAACCCCAATCTACAGCTACTGCGGTCGCCAACCCTGCCAAGCGTGGCGACAATGCAGCTACCCCACAAGATGATACAAGTCGTATTTGGGGGAGGCCTATGTCCAGCAGTGGACGTGTTACGTCTGATGATGGTGATGATGATCACATATTTTTGCTATTGCTATTACCAGAGCCCGAAATTTTCATGGCAAAACAAAAGACTGTCACAACCTTACTAGTGTTAGATGCATTTTTTATCGATATCGGCAGTTGTGCAATGGAAGAATAACACTATCCAATAAAGAAAAAACATATTAATAAATAAAAAATACGTAAGGTAAGGATCGAGAAAGTGAACTCATGATGAGTCATTAAATTACTTTGTCGATCATTCAGTTTACACAAATGGGTTTTAAAGTGAACGAAACTGTCTACTCCCAGATAATGTAGAGAAATTAATGATCATATACTCTTATCATTATCAGAAACCAAATAAAATATCATGTGATGCTGCGTCTACTGACGTGGATTTTGAACAACTTTCACTTGGTTCTACATAATTTTATACCTTACGTTTTTTTATAAAATAATTGTTTCTTTATTGGATAGTTTTCTTCTTCCATTGCATAACCGTCGATGTCGATAAAAATGTATCTGACACTAGTAAGTTTGTGTTATTACGTCACACTGGGCGGTAAGAGAGATTTACCACTAGGGCGCGACGGAAAATCTCACTTTACACCCAGATGAAGACGTAAAACTATATATACACCACGGGCGGTAATAAAGAAGGCATCAGATCGCTTGTTTATGCCCCTCACCTCCTGTGCGGGCCACAAATACCCGTGATCTGAGCCATTCTTTGTTTTACCGCCCTGGGTACGTAATATACTATTTTGCCATGACAATTCCGGGCCCTGGGCATGACGTACCGTGCGGCTGCATGCGGCGCGCCCACTTGCCGCGCGCGGGCGGCTCGGGCGGCGCGGGCTCCGGCGCCAGCTCGTCGCCGAGGCTCTTCTTGGCCCACGACGGCAGCCGCCCGATGCGGAGCCTGCGCACGGAGGTGGAATACTACGTTACATCAGAGCCCGGGAAAATTAGGATTTCCGGCCAAGTGGGTAATACGAGGATACGTGGCCGGGAATCCGTTTTCACGACGAGGCATGTATAGTGCTTTTCTCAAACATACAATGAAGTAAAAGAAATGCTTCAAAAAAATTAAATTTGCAAAATCACAATTAACAATGAAATCGAAATGTATTAAAAATTAACGTCAGCTGCCATGACACCCGCTTTTTTTGCCTCTGTGTGGATAATCGTCGAAAAAAAAGTTTATATGAAATTCCATTTCCGTCCCCTTCAGTATAAGGAATGTAAAGACAATATTTCATTGCAAGTTTGAGAAAAAACACATTGCCGCCTGTCAAGCGTGGACACTATGGCGACTGCCAAAAGACGATACGAGTCATTTTGGCACTGGTCCCACCGCGAGCTAGTAAGCTATGAGCTTTTTTTTATGCAAGTCTGACCAGCGTTTGACCTCAGTCGCACCTGATGGTAAGTGTCGACGAGGTCGAGGGTGGAACACGCTGGTTCAGTAACAGCCTATTCACTCTTGCCTTGAAAAGGCCCAAATTATATCTTACCGGGAATATAAATGAAGGGAGCAAATTCCATTCCTTAGCAATCAGCATTAGGAAGGCAGAAGCGAATCGCTTCGTGCGAATGAATGGAGACATATATGTCATAGCCGGTAGTAGTTCATCGCCGGGCGATGAGCTATAAATATATATGTCTCTATTATTTACACGGGAGCGATTATCTTTTATACCTTGAAATAGCTGATAGCTCATAGCTTACTAGCTCGCGATGGGACCAGTGCGTTAGGTTATGGTCTCCTAGTTATAAACGCTGTCGGCTTAAACGCTTACAGCGTCAGCGTCACAACGCTGCCTATACAGATGTACTGTTGTGGTCTCTCGCACGTCGACATTGGCGCCTTTCTTGTCCAGTAACGTCGACGCTGACGTCAGACGTCGAGTGTACCACAAAATAGAAGATCAAAGCTTTATCCTCTAGCCACCTATAGACCTATAAAAAGGTCTCCAATTGAATGCCATTTTGAATTTTAATTATGACAAACTATAGTTGCATTTAGCCTGGCAAGTTTTGATCTCTGGGCGGCGAGAGGCTTTGCCCGTGAATTTTTTTTTTTTATGCAAAGACGGTGGCAAACAAGGATACAACCCGCCTGATGGTAAACAGTTACCGTAGCTTATGGACGTCTGCAACTGCAGAGGTTATCCACCAAATTGGAAGATCAGAAGGCAGTCGCTTCTGTAAAACTATTGCCTACCCCAAATCCTGGGTTTAATTGCCAAGGGGACTCGTGGCTCCCATGAGCCTTGGCAAAATGCCGGGACAACGCGAGGATGTTTTTTTTTTAATTGATTATGAAGAGATGATGACTCACGTATAGTCCGGCACAACGGGCGTGGTGAACTTGTCTTCTAGAAGCTCCCGCGGCGGGGAGCCGAGGTGCGAGTCGGTTTCGCTCTCCACTCCGCTGACACCGTTAGATGGCACCACGCGTCTGGAAACAGAGTTAGAATTAAGAACAGATCCATTTTTTTTTTTGATCTGCTTAGGTGCTTTTTAGTTCCTACTTCACAAGCATTAAAAAAAAGTTTAAATCGTTGGCAAACTCTTATAAGCCCCAATTATACATTGTCTATGGCATTTATTCACGGCGTAGATATATCCTATCTGTTTTAAAGCAGTGAAAAAAATACAAAAACTGCCAATTTAAACATTTTCGACTCGGAATTCATTGCGCGCGAATAAAATTGTATTTGTTAATTGTTAAAATGTTATTTTATTTTATTTTCTCGCAATCGAAGTGAAAACTAGTATGTAAAACTCGGGTCTAAGCGCCATACGCGGGAAAATAACCATCTCCTGGTACTATGGCCTACTTTAGCCCCTTGTCAAACAATCTACTATTCAATTTGAGTAAGAATTGTAATATGCAAAATACAAAACCACAATATTTTACAATCATCCAAACCAAAAATCAAAATCTAACTATCCCTTTTTTAATCATCAACTTTTGAACTGAAAATTATTGTACACTTACTTTCCCTGTCTTATAGCTTGCTGCGCTAGTCGAGCCCTCATAGTCACCACCATATCATGAGGAACACGCCACACGAACACGCAACCATCACCGGACGCGGATATTAGGTGTTGGCAGTCCGGCGTGAACCTAAAAACAAATGTGTTTCAATTACAACATCAAATATAAGCATTGGTGAAAAGAGAGAGTAGTTTACGGGCAAGTGAGAAATAATTTTATAATTGGATCCAGGTCACGGCACCAATTGTGACAAGTCATGCACATAAAATACCCTCGTATTCTTAATTTCTACTGTTAACAGGTTTTCAGATGACGGTAAGAGTGAGATGGAGACTACTCGGTGAGTATTTAAAAAATAGGACCCCTGATTCATAGAGCCTCATAGAGCTCTGCTATAGTGATTTTTTCGAATTGCTATTGCATTATGTTTCATAATGAATTAACAATATTTTTTTCCAGATTATATGAAGTCAAACTTCGGTGTTTTAAGGGTGAATCAACTATTTGTTGTTGCTATTCTGCTCCATCAGCCAGGAGACGACTGAAGCATAGTTTGTATAAGCATAGAAATGTGGCCCTGCGTACTACTGACGCGCTTGGTAGGTGACCCATTATGGAAGGGACATATAGCTTCTACATCTGTTTTGTGTATTTTGATGCAATTAAACTGTGGTTTGAAGAGTGACCCAGGGGAACGTAACCATGGCAACGAAGGACAAATAATAGTTGATTGAGCCTTAAACATTCACTTACATTAATTCAATAAATTTTATTTTGTCAAATATTTTTTTATAGATAAATATGCATGACCTGGATGGTTTCTGTCGCGATTGGCGGGAGCATGCACTAGACCGCGACGAGTGGTTAAAGCGAGGGAAGGCCTTTGCCCAGCAGTGGGACACAACATAGGCTCCGTAAAAAAAAAAAGATTAATATGAATCGACTAATGATGCAAAATGAGCGTTAGATATGGGGTGTAGTTCGTGTTTGAAAGTGGACGTCTGTGGCTACTAGGCAGATAGTAGATAGCCTTACCTGAGTCCTGTGACAATTTCCGAGTGTCCATACATGGTCGCCATGCATTCTCCGGAGTAATAATCGTAGACGCTCAACACTTTATCCGTACAAGACGTCGCGAGATATATACCGCTGTTGTCTAACGCCACCTGAAAAAAAAAGGATCATATTATAGTCTGATTAAAAATAATATCATAAAACACTTATAATTAAATATCGACGGTGGAAATTTCAAATGTCGTAAGGGACATACTTTTATATGCGACTTACGACATTTGAAATTTCCACTGTCGATATATACATAGGATAAATCGCCAGTAACTGACCGCCTTATACTGAAAATGAATTCTGTTTACCTATAAATAGAACACATTTTCTAATGGGGATTCAATTATTACCCATCATTCAATAATCCACCTCACACTAAAATGAATTCTAATCGCCTATAAACAGAGTTCATTTTTAGTATAATGTGGCCAGTTACTGGAGGGTGGCCAGTTACTAGCGAATTACCCTACATAGTTTTTCCTAAGGAATATTTAGGTACATATGTGCTAGTTACGTGTATCGTGGTTTATGCTGATATCAAATATAATCATCATAATCATAATCAAGTCATCTTCCTCGCGTTGTCCCGGCATTTGCCATGGGAGCTTTTTTTTTTTATGACATAGGCGGCAAACGAGCAGACGGATTGCCTGGTGGTAAGCAATTACCGTCGCCCATGGACACCCGTAACACCAGATGAGTCACAAGCGCGTTGCCGGCCTTTAAGGGGGGTTGGAGCTCTGGGAACCTTACTCACCATCAGGAACACAGCAATACATACCTGAAAGGTAGCAGTGCTATTATGGCTGTGGTCTTCTGTAAGGAGGAGGTACTTCCCCAGTTGGGCTGCCACAGATTCAAGCGTGATGGTCATCGCTGTGCCCTACCTCTCATTGTAGGACGTAGTTTAAGGACATACCCGGGTCCAAGCTGGGGTTCGCTTGGCAACTAATCCCAGGAATTGGCGTAGGCACTAGTTTTACGAAAGCGACTGCCATCTGACCTTCCAACCCAAAGGGTACTAGGCCTTATTGGAATTAGTCCGGTTTCCTCACGATGTTTTCCTTCACCGAAAAGCGACTGGTAAATATCAAATGATAGTGCGCACATAAGTTCCGATAACTCATTGGTACGAGCCGGGGTTTGAACTAGCGACCTCCGGATTGAAAGTCGCACGCTCTAACCGCTAGGCTACCAACGCTCTTTAAATACAATAAAGCATTAGGCTTAAAAATATTTAGCTTCAACAATGTCCACAGTGGGTGCCGTGAACAAAGTGTCCACCACTGGTGCTAGTGTCCACAACTGGTGCTTACCTTTATGAGCGTCCCGTCGTCTGCTGTAGTTCCCCTGAACGTTTTTGTATGCCGGCCGTTGGATGCGCTGTACACCCTGACGTTTCGATCCTGAAAATTTTATATAATTATCATTTTGTCAGCTGTAAGATGGCCACATAAGAGGCGACAAGGGGATAACCGACGGATGGGCAGCAGCGTCCGTCGAAACGCAATCTACATGCGGTCGTCAACCCGCCTGTAAGGCGTGGACTATGGCAACTACCCCTCAAGGTGATACTATTTGGGGGGAGGCATTTGTCCAGCAGTGGGCGACTACTGGCTGAAATTATGATGATGATTTTTTATTTTATTTTTGCTGTTTTTATTATTTACCGCATCGACCAGTTATGATCTATTGTGGCAGCCCTTTTTATAACTAATTACTGATTCCCGTTGAGTCCAGAAAGCTCCAGATTCTTTGGGCTGTAATGTTGTGTACCTCATAAGGTTTCAGTACCTGCCTGCCTAGGTGGATACATGACGATAATGACAGAAAATTTTTAATTGTAAAACTTACCTGACAGGCTGTCAGGACATGTCGCCCGCCGGCGTCCACTTCCATGTCGTACAAGGTCGTTCGACCCGACACGTTCTGTCCACGTTCAAACCTGTAACCGCCGTCTGGTGTCTGGAATGAATTAACGGTTAAATTATTAAATAATAAAAATATTTCGGGTCAATCTTACACAAATCGAGCTAGTACTACGGTAAGCTCAGTAAGGCTTGTGTTGCAGGTACTAGACGACGACATATATAATACATAGATACATATTAGTATATTACGTACCCAGGGCGGTAAAACAAAGAATGGCTCAGATCGCTTATTTATGCGCGATTTAGGCCTTCTTTATTACCGCCCGTAGTGTGTACATAGTTTTACGTCTTCAACTGGGTATAAAGTGCGATTTTCCGTCACGCCCTAAGGCTGTTAATCTCTCTTACCGCCCAGTGTGACGTAAAAATACTTAAATAAATAGAAAGCACCCATGACTCAGGAACAAATATCTGTGCTCATCACACAAATTAATGCCCCGACCGGGAATCGAACCCAGGACCATCGGCTTCATAGGCAGGGTCACTACCCACTAGGCCAGACCGGTCACCAGCTAAGCCGAGGGTGTGGAGACTCACGGAGACGAGCTGGCGGAACAGCACCGTCTTGTCGGCGCCGCACGACACGAGCTGCAGCGCGCCGGGCGCCGCCGCCGGCAGCAGCCGCACCGCCGTGATGCTGGACGAGTGCTCGTCCAGGGTCTGCAGGATCTGGTAGCCCTGGAACCACAACCGTCATTTAGGTGTGACGGCGGCTAGAACAACACTTTTTCTAGGACGTCATTGTTTACTAGCAAACTAACCTACCTTTTACTACCGTTTACTAACACACTAAGGGCCTGCGCTGGCTGACGCGGACGCCCGCCGCGTGCCAAAAGTCGCCCGCCGCCCGCCGCGCGGATTAACATTTGTATGGACACGTCAGCTAGCGTAGGCCCTAAGATATAAGATAGTCAAGCGAACAATGGGGCCAGTTAGATATACAGATGTGATTGTTAATCAAAAGACCTCGGTTCCAATTACCTAGTATCGAGTCCTCGACGTAATGACTTGTCGATGAAATGAAAGTACTTGAAACGTTGTCTTTGAAATGATATTCGATAAAAATGTCTGTCGGCAATTCAATGGTATACCGTTCTGAGAATATTGTCTTTATTTCAGATACGTTATTATTTGATTCTTGGTTCAAACAGTTTGATATTGGGCACTACTGACAACCCTAGCATTGCACCAATAATTCTGGAAAAAGTACGATCACTGATAAAAAGTAGTCTCACCCGATCGACCATGAACACGTGAATGAGACGATCCCGCGAAGCCGAAGCCAAGAGTCGCGGTTTTGCAGAGTATTCCAGACACAACACTTCGGCGTCGTGGGCCTCTAACCTGAAGGAGGTAAAGATTAATAAAATATATATACCAATTAAACATATCAATTAAGAACTAACATCAGAAATTGCATATAGAACACCGATATGAGTGTACACACACGTTACTACTACACAGGCCAAGTGCTTTACCTAAGTTTTTCACATTTAAATGTTTTTTTTTTACATTATTTTCATTTCCTATTGACCCCAAATATACAGACAACAAAAACAGAGAATCAAAACATTAAATGGACGTAGTTAAGACATAGGATCAGTGCCACAACATTGTGTCAATTCAATTTGAACCGTTCGTCAAAATCATAAGTCGTTTTTTCCAATGATAAATATTTTAGGATGGATTCTTATTTAGCCTCTTGAATCATTTTTCTCTCGCGTCAAAATGTGTCGTGTACGCCAACGTCTCGACTAGTGAAGAACAAATATACACCTTATCTGTCATGGCAACTACCCCCAAGATGATACAAGTCATATTTGTGGGAGGCCTATGTCCAGCAGTGGACTGCATACGGCTGAAATGTATGTATGTATGTAGGTAGGTACCTATGGAGCAAGGATCCAGCAGCGGAATGTATCCACACGTTGCCTGCTCGGTCGCCGGAGGCTATGTGAGCACCGTCGGGACTGATTCTTACACATCTGAAAAAAAAAAAAGGATTTTCACATTAATTCTCATAATGATAAGCAAAGTGCTGGTGGCCTAGTGGTAAGAGCGTGCTATTTGTAATACGGAGATCGCAGGTTCTAACCCCGGCTAATATAGTTAGCGTCAAATAGTTAGTGGCAACAACTACACTACAAACTTACTACAAAGTGAAAACTTAAACTTAAACTACATCCAACAATGAGAGGTAGGGCACAGCGAAGTACCATCACGCTCGAGTCTGGAGAAGCCCAACTGGTGTGATACCTCGTTACAGAAGACCAAAGCCATAATAAAACCGCTATTATTTTGTTTTGGTATGCAATCTTGTAGTCCTGGTGGTGAGTAAGGTTCCCAGAGCTGCAACCCAGAGCCCAACTGGGGAAGTACCTCCTCCTTACAGAACACCACAGCCATAATAGCACTGCTACCTTTCAGGTATGTAGTGTTGTGTTCCTGATGGTAAGGTTCCCAGAGCTCCAACACCCCTTAAACGCCGGCAACGCGCTTGCGACTCCTCTGGTGCCCATGGGCGACGGTAATTGCTTACCAGGCAATCCGTCTGCTCGTTTCCCGCCTATGTCATAAAAACAAAGTTTATATACTAACCGAACACCAGTCTTGTCGTCATAAGACTTCGCTTTGTCCTTGTCCGCGGCGCTGAGATCCGCGTCCTTAAGAAACTTCAACTCCGGATCGATGTACACTACTTTGTTCAGTTCCTGAAAACATATTTTTGGTAAGTAATAATATACATTTTGTATGATATCGGAGGCACGAATTGCCTGGTGGGAAGCCACTACCGCCGCCCATGGACACTCGCAACACCAGAATGTGAAATCTGGTCTGTTAAAAGAGTCTACAAAAATTTGTCCACAAAGGCGGAGTTTAAAAGTCCTCGCATGAGGTTTGATTTAATAAATATTTATAAATAAATAAATATTTCGGTACAATCTTACACAAATCGACCTAGTCCTACGGTAAGCTCAGTAGGGCTTGTGTTGTAGGTACTAGAGGACGATATATATAATAGATACATATATATAATATCAATAATAATAAATAAATATAGTAAAGAACCTAACGTAAGAGATAAGATGAATAAACTTAATAATTAATAAATATTTCGGGACAATCTTACACAAATCTACCTAGTCCTACGGTAAGCTCAGTAAGGCTTGAGGTATAGTACTAGAGGACGATATTTATAATAGATACATATATATAATATCAATAATAGTAAATAAATATAGTAAAGAACCTAACGTAAGAGATAAGATGAATAAACTTAATAATTAATAAATATTTCGGGACAATCTTACACAAATCTACCTAGTCCTACGGTAAGCTCAGTAAGGCTTGAGGTATAGTACTAGAGGACGATATATATAATAGATACATATATATAATATCAATAATAATAAATAAATATAGTAAAGAACCTAACGTAAGAGATAAGATGAATAAACTTAATAATTAATAAATATTTCGGGACAATATTACACAAATCGATACTTAAATACATAGAAAACACCCATGACTCAGGAACAAGATATCTGTGCTCATCACACAAAAAAATGCCCTGACTGGCATTTGAACCCAGGACCATCGGCTTCATAGGCAGAGTCACTAGCCACTAGGCCAGACCAGTCGTCAAATTTAATCAAAACTTTGATGAAAATATTACAACTTCTAATAGCGGGAACCCTGATTGGGTTAGGTTAAGTTTTTAGAAGTTCATTTTTATATTGAATCTCATTGTACTTACCAGAGCCCGGAAAATCCATAGCAAAACAAAAGACTGTCGCAATCAAACTAGTGATAGAAACGTTTTTTTATCGATATCGAGTAAGTTTTATCTAAACAAAATCATTCCGATATGTTTAGGTACATTATTTTTTAATCATTTACGCCAAACGCAAAAGAAGTAGTAAGTTAAGGGTTTGTTTTATATGTGTTATTTCATCTGAAACGCAACGTAACGTATATTTCATGTTAAGTAATAACCCTTCCCTTTTGGCTTGGCCGTAGTCGGGTGACAAAGATGTAATCTACCTCATCAAAAAGAAAACATAATTAGTATTCCGTAAGACGTCGATGAACTCGATATCGATAAAAAAATGTTTCTAACACTAGTTTGCTTGCGACAGTCTTTTGTTACGCTATGGATTTTCCGGGCTCTGGTACTTACATTGCTGTATATGTTAGGTCCATTCCGTCCCTGCAACGTCCACATCCTAACGGTGTCATCGCTGGAGCACGTCACGAAAGTCCCAGCGGGGAGAGTCCCCGCGCCGTTCGCCATGTCCACTCCCCAAATGCACGCCGAGTGGTACAGGGCGGAGTGGGATTTGCCCACCTGGAAAGTTTATATAATTTCTTTATTCGGGTACGGGTACTACAAACAAGTCGGATAAACTAATAACGGAGTTTTCAGAAGGAAAGCCCTGTGACGCCCTGGAGGAAAGCGATCTAAATGTCAACCTATAGGTTATCCTTCTGTTCTGCAGGAAAATTGGGAGATTTGAGGAGCATTGTGTGGGAACGCAGCCGGAACTGTAACCTGCAGCTCCAACTACAGGGAACTGGGCTGAATGACTGCAAGGCGATCGACAGCCCGCCTGAGTCCGGCCGGGCGACCCTACACTACATCTAAATCTTTCAGAAGAAAATGCCCCTAATTAGCGATAACATACAAATACTTAAATACATAGAAAACACCCACTCAGGAACAAATATCTGCGGTCATCACACAAATAAATATCCTTACTAGGATTTGAACCCAAGACCATCGGCTTCATAGGCCGCTACCCACTAGACCAGAACTGTCGTTAAACAGACTATGTAAAGTATAATGTAGTGGCAACAGGGACAATTCATTGAAGTCATAAGGTAACGGCACCTATAATTGACAAGGACTCATTATGGATGTTCACTCTTATTATAAAGAAATAAGGTCTATACATTAGTGTCACGTCAATCAATTGTCAACCAATCATTGATTTAAGAATGAAGTGTCCATCACTGGTGCCTGTCAAGTGGGCAGTTTAGTGGCTAGTGATGTGCAATATCAACAAAAAAAAAAAACATTTTTTTTTAGTATGCAAAAAAAGTTGTTCTGGGTCTGCTCAGAGAGAGTAATTTAATTTATTAAGTAAGACAGTGTACGCTCATTATCCGTGTTAATCTTATCAGTATGAGGAAAAGATGTAAGGACGAGATTGAGGAATCAAAAGGTTAGATATCGAACCTGCATAAACTGGTTGTAAAAAGTTTGTTTAGTCTTATTACAAAAGTATCATCAAAATGATTGTTTGATTTTATACTTTAGTGAAAGCGTCAAGAAATGTTTTAATAAAGTTTTTATTGACATTGTGGCTACATCGCTAATGTCACTATAGTCTATACTTTTAGGTAGGTTCTTAAAAAAAGGTAAACAATCTTGACATGTCTATTTATTTAATCGCTTTAGAAAATTAATCCTGATATGTATATAACAATTATACATCACATATGATTATTTACATTACTTTTCTTTCGTAAGAAATAGTCACTAATTTTTAAAAAGCCATTATCAATAAAAAGACAAGTCAAAATTGTTTACCTTTCTTTAACTACCTAAAAGTATAGACTATAGCTACCAAACTGCCCGCTTGATAACGGGGTCTGCTGTCAACTAAAACAGTCCATCATCGGTGCGTCTACCTTACGCCGACTCTAGCGTTAAAAACGGCAAATTGTACAGAATACCAACCCGCTTGATATCCCTAACGTCCCACACGTAGAGGCTGTGGTCGTTGTAAACGCAGGTGAGCTTGTGGTTCCTGTCGTCGTACGTCAGCGCTACGGCGTCCGGGTAGCGGGCGTTCGGCGGCACGGTGAACATGTGACTGTTGACAATTGAGTGCAAATAAATAAATGAACACAGATTATAAATAAGATAAGAGGTTTAAATGGAAAGAAAAATAGAAAAAATTGACTCGCAGCGGGACTCAAACCCACAACCACTGGATCACTAGCCCAGTGCACTACCAGTTGTGCTATACGAGCGCCGCTTAGACGTGTCAATTTTTTCTATATTATCCTTCCTGGTATACGTCATTACGAGCGACGAGTAGAGACATCTACCGAAGAGAATTGAACCCTTTTTACGGCATCGAAGTCTCAAATTTAGATTGAGAATTCATCGATATGACGTATACCAGGAAGGATAAGATAGAAAAAAAACACGTCTAAGCAGCGCTCGTATAGCACAACTGGTAGTGCACTGGGCTAGTGATCCAGTGGTTGTGGGTTCGAGTCCCGCTGGTAGTCAATTTTTTCTATTTTTCTTTCGATTTAAATATCTTTGATATGCTAGCAGACGTTTCTGCTTAATATTAAAACAAGATAAGATAATAAACATTTATTCATGACAATCACAATACAGAAGGAGAACAAACCATAAAAGAAAAAAACTGTCACGAAATGGTCGCAACTTAGCGTTAATGCTGGCAGAGCCAGCTCTGCTCTTCCGTTGCAATCATTGATGAGGATACGGAGCAATGGCGGCCCGATCACACACAAGTAAAAACAATGACCATCAAAGATGTGAATAATAAAATAATACAGACAATTTAATAACATAACAAACAAAAACACAGGAAAACGCCTCACTACTGCGCGATGTAACAGGCAAATATATAAACATTACAGGACATTCTTACACAAATCGACTGAGCCCCACGGTAAGCTCAAGAAGGCTTGTGTTGTGAATACTCAGCCAAAGATATATTCCGTCGGCGGCGCATCTATAGAACCCGATTCTCAACGAATTTTCATATACCTGAGCGATTTACCATCAGCTCCTACATAAAAGGAAAGCCATATTGGCTACGGTTTGCCTAACAATAATCCTAACCCGCCGTCACTGATAATATATACATATAGGTACATAGGAGCTGTGGTGGTGGTCACAAATATCTGAGAACACTTCTATTGCCAAGGCAATAAAGTACATGTTCAGATATTTTTGACCACCTCCACAGCCCCAATATATCTGATGGCTGTACTAACCGAAAATATACACTCATAAAGTGCGCAATATATTCGTAATAAATAAACACACAAATAAGTACTCCAGCCAGGATTCGAACCCGCGTTCTATTTTTTTTTTCTCTATGACAAAAGCTGGCAAACGAGCAGACGGATCGCCTGATGGTAAGCAATTACCGTCGCCCATAGGCACCAGGAGAGTCGCAAGCGTGTTGCCGGCCTGTAAGGCTTGGGCACATAGGCGCGTTTTGTGAGCATGGCTTCAGCGGGGCGCGACGCCGGTGTGGCCAATGTAACGAAATAAGGCACACGTTCGGACGGCAGCGTCGCGCCCCGCTGCGCCACGCTCACAAAACGCGCCTATGTGCCCAGGCCTTTAAGATAGGAGTACCCTCTTTTCTTGAAGGTATGAGGATCGTATCGGTCCGGAAATAGCGCTGACGGCAAATAGATTGTAAAGTACCTTATGTTGAGTCCCTGAGCCACGTCAACCCCCAAATAGTGGGTCCTGGGTAACGTGGTGACGTATCGCAGCGAGTCCGGGGCGAAGCATCGAACCAGGCCCTCCGCGCAGCCGACGAAGATGTAACCGGCGCCGATGGACATGCAATTTGCCGATGTTGTCTGTGGATATTTAAAAAAAATTACGACTTTGTTGCCTTTGGCCTTGACAGTTGACACATGGTAAGTGTCGACGAGGTCGAGGGTGTAGCACACTGGTTCAGTAACAGTCTATTCACTCTTGCCTTGAAAATACCCAAATTATATCTTTCCGGGATTATAGACGAAGGGAGCGAATTCCATTCCTTAGCAGTCTGCATTAGGAAGGTAGAAGGGAATCGCTTCGTGCGAATGAATGGAATATTCACAACGTATGGATGAAACCGCTCCCTCGCCTGGACGTCCGGTGGTGGAACGGCGATGGCGGACGTGCTGTCCGCGGCCTCCCCCCGGCCGCACACCACGTCGCAGAACTCTTTGTCCTTCTGCTCTCCTAGTACCCTGGTACTCACCCGCAGCTCCACCCACTTGTCGAGCAGCCGTCTGCTGTTGAACTCGCACAGCAACCCGCTCCTGGTGATGGCGTACGTGCTGTCCGCGGCCTCCCCCGTCCGCACACCACGTCGCAGAACTCTTTGTCCTTCTGCTCTCCTAGTACCCTGGTACTCACCCGCAGCTCCACCCACTTGTCGAGCAGCCGTCTGCTGTTGAACTCGCACAGCAACCCGCTCCTGGTGATGGCGTACGGGCTGTCCGCGGCCTCCCCCCGGCCGCACACCACCGTCCTTCTGCTCTCCTGGTACCCTGGTACTCACCCGCAGCTCCACCCACTTGTCGAGCAGCCGTCTGCTGTTGAACTCGCACAGCAACCCGCTCCTGGTGATGGCGTACGGGCTGTCCGCGGCCTCCCCCCGGCCGCACACTATGTCGCAGAACTCTTTGTCCTTCTGCTCTCCTAGTACCCTGGTACTCACCCGCAGCTCCACCCACTTGTCGAGCAGCCGTCTGCTGTTGAACTCGCACAGCAACCCGCTCCTGGTGATGGCGTACGGGCTGTCCGCGGCCTCCCCCCGGCCGCACACCACCGTCCTTCTGCTCTCCTAGTACCCTGGTACTCACCCGCAGCTCCACCCACTTGTCGAGCAGCCGTCTGCTGTTGAACTCGCACAGCAACCCGCTCCTGGTGATGGCGTACGTGCTGTCCGCGGCCTCCCCCCGGCCGCACACCACCGTCCTTCTGCCCTCCTAGTACCCTGGTACTCACCCGCAGCTCCACCCACTTGTCGAGCAGCCGTCTGCTGTTGAACTCGCACAGCAACCCGCTCCTGGTGATGGCGTACGTGCTGTCCGCGGCCTCCCCCCGTCCGCATACGACATCGCAGAATTCGTTGTCCTTCTGTTCTCCTAGTATCGCCGAGCGGCCCATTAGGGGTACGGGTTCCTTGAACTGGAAACAAGTTTTTTTTTTTTAAATAAAGCACCAATTATAGAGACGCTGTGAACAAATTACAAAATAATAACTATCCGTAAGAAGCCGAGGCGGGTTGCTAATATTTAATAATAACTTAAGATGATATTCAAATTAAAAGCTATCTTTTGTCTTCGGTTGCCGCCATAATTACTCATGAAATAAAACAACTAAAACGGATTTTTCCTAACTAGTGCGTAAAAAGTGCACTTTTTTTGCGTAAATTTCACTTTTTAAGGCACTTGCTATGAAAAATTAGGTTCGATACTCGTGTAAAAACTTCTTTAAGACTCGGGTTCACTCGGGCTCCAACTTTCACCCCCGTCGAAATAAATTTTTTTTTCACTAGTATCGAAATGTACTAATACCGCGTATACTAATTTAAACTTTATCCCGACGTGTTGAACCCATTAGCAGCGTCATGGGATGGACAGCTGTTCATTTTTTACAAGCTATTCATAAGGAACTTTATAGTGTCAAACGTCAAAGTGAAAAATTTTATTTGACATTAAACAATAAAGTTCCATATTAATGGATATGAAAATGTCACTCATTTAATACAAACATTAATTGACAGTTCGATTGCCGTCGCATTTCGATTGAAATCCGAGTTTTTGAAATGAAAAATAGTTTTGCACTACATCTGAACCCGGGTGTAAAAAAAAATAAGTCTCACCTTAGCATTTCTGGAATATTCTAGGTACCAGAACTTGACATGTCTGAAACCGACTGTGACGAAGTAGTTTCCGTTCTCAGCGAAGCTCACCGCTTTGACTCGGGACGACACCTGTCAGACGATAAAAAAAAATTAAAAAATGGCAAACACATGAAACAAATAAATCGAGACATTCTGACTGAGCCCCGGGAACTCAAGAAGGCTCGTGTTGTGGGTACTCAGCCAACTATATATACAAATACTTAAATACATAGAAAGCACCCATGACTCAGGAACAAATATCTGTGCTCATCACACAAATAAATGCCCTGACTGGGATTTGAATCCAGAGCCATCGCCAATTTGAACCCACAAGCAAAATCTGTAGTCTAAATAATAAGCAATATTACTATACAAAAATAGATAAATAATTGGGTTTGCATACAAATTTCATGCTTCATTATCGTCACAATATAACGTCACACCAGACATACGAGTAGTTTAATTTTTAACCAACTTCAAAAAAAGGAGGACGTTATCAATTCGGTTGTATGTTGTTTTTTTTTTATGCGTGTTTCCTAAGAACTCCGTCATTTATGGATCGATTACAAAAAATCTTTCGTTGTTAACAAGTCACTTTAATTTAGGGCACTTTTGAAAACTCTCATATCCACTAATGAACTGAACTGAGTGTTCGTTTAGAAATTAGGGCTGACAGTTTCTCCTTTATTTATCTCTATCTTTTATTTACACGGGAGCGATTATCTTTAGTCCCTTGAAATAGCTGATAGCTCATAGCTTACTAGCTCGCGGTGGGACCAGTGCCTAAGGGTACTGGCGCCGGCACCCTGTACACACACACATTTCAGCCGTATGCAGTCCACTGCTGGACATAGGCCTCCCGCAAATATGACTTGTATCATCTTGGGGGTAGATGCCATAGTCGCCACGCTTGGCAGGCGGGTTGGCGACCGCAGTAATTGTAGATTGGGTTTCGACGGACGCTGCTGCCCGTCCATAGGATTTTTCCCTTTGTCGCCTCTTACGACACCCGCAGGAGGAGATGGGGTGATGCTATTCTAGTCAGCCGGCATCACACGGCATTGCCCTATAGCTGGCAGTTTATCCTGTACCTTGTTGCTGGCAAGTTTGAGGTTCGCCCGCCAGTCCCACACGTTGACGATCATGTCGTGCTGAGATCCCACTGACACGAGGTACTTCGATGACGTCGAGAACGCCTGCAACAGATAGTTTGTATCAGCGCCATCTGTTGACTAGTTACGACACAACAGTAAAAAAATTCTATAGGGCTGTCTACACATAAATAAATATTTCGGGACAATCTTACACAAATCGACCTAGTCGTAAGGTAAGCTCAGTAAAGCTTGTGTTGTAGGTACTATACGACGATATATATAATAGACAGATACATATAAATACTTAATTACATAGAATACACCCATGACTCAGGAAGAAATATCAGTGCTAAACACACAAGATGCCCTTACCGGGATTTAAACCCAGGACCGTCTTCATAGGCAGGGTCATTCGTAAATTTCGGACGATTATCTCTGTCACCCTCTTGACACCTTAATTGGAATAAAAAGAGAAAAATGCCCGTAATATACGAACTTCCATTTTCGCGGAACATCGAAGTACGTGTATTTCGAGCATCTTTCTCTTTTACTCCAATTAAGGCATCATAAGAGTGACAGAGACAATCGTCCGAAATTTACGAATATCGTGTTTTGCGGTACCGCTCCAGACTTGTCGTCTATGGGACCACCAAGTCGATGAAAATAAAATGTTTTTTTTTTTATGACAAAGGTGGCAAACGAGCAGACGGATTGCCTGATGGTAACCAATTACCGTCGCCCATGGGCACTCGCACACCAAGGGAGTCGCAAGCGCGTTGCCGACCTATAAGTGGGTCGGAGCTCTGGGAACCTTATTCACCATCAGGAACACAACACTACATACCTGAAAGGTAGCAGTGTTATTATGGCTGTGGTCTTCTGTAAGGAGGAGGTACTTCCCCAGTTGGGCCGCCCCAGATTCAAGCGTGATGGTCATCGCTGTGCCCTACCTCTCATTGTTGGACGTAGTTTAAGGACATACCCGGGTCCAATGTACAACTTACAACGCAATTGACTCCATGAGTATGCCCCAGAAACTCCGCAATCTGAACTGCCCCGGACGCCGTCGGGTCCTGTAAGCAAAATTTTGCTATTATTACACATGTCCATGCTTACTATCCTAAAGCCCACCGTACAAGTAAAATGCTACTCGAATTCGTTCTTTATAGTGTAGGAAATAAAGTATAATTTCTTTTGTGTCAAAATCGAAAGAAACAAATGAAATGCAACTCTGTTCCAATTTTATAAAATTCAAATTTCTTTAAAGTTGTCAGTAGTACAGTCAGCAGCAAAAGTTGCTAAGCGTTTGAAGTGTTCAAAATGACCTACACGCGCTCTTATTCTCTTAACAATAGAGACGTGTTGACCTCATTTTGAACACCTCAAATGCTTAGCTACTTCTGCTGCTGACTGTACTACAGGTAGGCCCGTGGGCCTTACGAGGCTATAATAATAATATAAATGCGAAAGTAACTCTGTCTGTCTGTTACCTCTTCACGCTTAAACCGCTGAACCAATTGGGATGACATGTACAGTTTGTGCTACGAGAAAGGACAAAGGATAATTTTTATCGCATACTTTGAAGAGGGGCATGGCTGGCGACGAAGTCGCGGGGAAAAGCTAGTCATACTAATGTTATAAATGCGAAAGTAACTCTCTCTGTCTGTCTGTTACCTCTTCACGCTTAAACCGTTTGATTTACGAGAAAGGACATAGTTCGCTATTCATCGCTAGATGGCGCTAACCTTGATAACATCATGCCGATTCGTTTATTTTCTTAAATGTGATAAATACAACCATAAGAACTCAATATTTATATCACATTCATTTTCAAATATTCAACACGAAGTAGCTAAAGCTTAGAAACCATACGGATCAGACATATTTTTAAAGTTTTGTCGTGTGCGGCGTTCGACAGTCGGATTTATGTAATATAATAAAACGATTAGTATCATCTTTTCAAAGACGACACAAGTAACAGTGTAAACTTTTACTAAGTTCATCCACTCACCGCCAGATGGCGCTGAATTCAATATTTCGTTAACCGAACTAAACATTTTGAAACGCACCTGTAGATCCCATACCCGCACGGCGGGCGCGTGCCCGCACTCGCCGGTGGCCAGATACCTCCCGTCCGGGCTGAACGCGACGCATGTGACGCTTTTCCTTGACGCGTTGAGCACGTGAGTCTGTCTGTTCTTGCGTACATTGTAAAGCACTACGGTGCATCTGTAAGGGGAAAAATATTTAATTAGTTTTTGTAATCCACATCGCTCCTATTGTTCCCTCATCTGAGTTTGCTTTGTGACATTTTTGTTTTAATACTTTTTGTACAGTCGCCATCAGATATATCGGAGTTATGGAGGTGGTCATAAATATCTGAACATGCACTTTGTCGCCTTGAGAATAGAGGCGTTGTTAACATATTTGTGGCCACCTAACATTTTTAAACATATTGTTTTAGCTTCTGCGGCGCTACCGCGAAAATCGATATTCGTAGATTTCGGACAAATGTCTCTGTCATTCTCATGACGCCTTAATTGGACTGGTAGCCTAGCGGTAAAAGCGTGCGATTTGCAATCCGGAGGTAGTAGGTTTGACCCCGGCTTGTACCAATGAGTTTTTCGGAACTTTTCTTTAGTTATGTATGTAATATCATTTGATATTTACCAGTAACTTTTCGGTGAAGGAAAACATTGTGAGGAAAACTGACTAATCCCAATAAGGCCTAGTTTACCCTCTGGATTGGAAGGTCTGATGGCAGTCGCTTTCGTAAAACTAGTGCCTACGTCAAATCCTGAGATTAGTTGGCAAGCGGACCCCAGGCTCCCATGAGCCGTGGCCAAAATGCCGGGACAACGCGAGGAAGATGAGATGACTTATTTTATATCGTCTCTGATTACGAATGGCTGGTCACTTTACTATCCTCATTTATTACTTGGCAAGATGGCTGGCAGGAGCTGGATGCGAACAGCCGAAGATCGAACACGATGGCGTGAAATTTGGGAGGCCTATGTCCAGCAGTGGACTGCGATGGGCTGATAATGATGATGATTTATTACTAATGGAATTTTTTACCGTTTCGTTTATGTTAACTATACACCGGCGTGAGTTTTTTATTACATTTTTATACACACGCTTATTATCATAAAATATAACCCCTAAACGAGTCAGGTAAAATGCCATCCATCCCCGCTGGCAAATTTGTATTTCAATTTCGTATAATCCATATCAAATTCGCTGGCACGGGGCTTTAGTTACTCTGGCATCCGACAGCAAAAATATGTACCTCATTATATATCTCATTTTAATATTCAATATAGCATTCGTTTCGTTGGAATACTGACAAATTAGATGTTATTCACGATCTGGGTTCAAATCACAGTAAGGACAGTTATTTGTATGATGTGATGAGTATATAGATATTTTTTTAGTCATGGGTGTTTCCATGTACGTAAGTATTTGTATTTTATATGTATCGTTGGCTGAGTACCTGAGGCTTGTGTTGTGACAAGCCTTCTTGAGCTGGGGGGCTGAGTCAATTTGTGTAAGAATGTCCAGTACATTTTTTATATATTTATTTGTACATAAAAGGGTTAATTACTTGTCTCGTTAAAGCCCGTTTCACATCAAGGGCGGGCGCGTGTCAACGCGGGCCCGCCGCGGGCCCGCTTTGTCACGCGCCCGCCCTTGATGTGAAACGGGCTTAAGTTAGCGATCATTCCACCTCTTCCAGCTGGGGTGAACATTGTTTTGTTGATAGTTTTACTTTTAGGATACTTGTCGATGTAACTGTCGATTTTATTCGACTTAAAAAACACACACACACATAAGTACTAATAAATTAGACAGGCTAAATAGAATTCACAACAAACTTTTAGCTTTAGCATTTCATTAAAATAAAACTTTATTTGTCACCTTCTTACTTAAGTAGTTATACATAATGTATGTCAAAGTAAAGTTACACTTTGTGGAAGAGTGGTGTCTCCTAACACAAGTATTTCGATACTTAAAAGGAGACACCAACCTGTATTTTGCATCGTATAAGTTACTGAATAAATTATCTTTCTTGTCGCGCATATTACACGATTTAGATCGAAATTGTAATAGAAGTTTAATTTTCGCAACAGGGGCCGATATTCGAGCACTCGACGCTCGAATCGTGACATTTTAAACTCTCTCAAACACAAAGAAATGGTATTTAAGAAGCATGAATGATATAAATAAATAATCGTGGGTATCGAAATTATATACATTTTGGGCAAATCTAATGGTATAAAACTTTTATGTGTGATTATTTTCGTTCTCAAAGTTTTATGAATTATGAATTCGAGTGTTTTATGAATTATGAACTCGAGTGTTTTATGAATTATGATTTTGAGAGTCGTGACGGCCCATAGCCATACGCGGGCGTATTTGATGACATCAACATGTTTCAACTTGCTCCTAGCCTACTCCATTTCTCGGCGCATTACGCTCGCCGCAACCTGTCCAGATGAGATGATCCACCAGCGACGTTGCAGATGTGGCACAGATCACCCCTCTAGTTCTATTCTTTTTTTTATTCTGGTACAAACGGCAAGAATATCTTACGATATAAAGACCGCAATGTACCGACTTTATTGCCGGTGACTGTACGCAGTGTGTTTCTTATAACACTTGCGATTTGCGAGCGAGTTGAAAGCGAAGCGAGCGCGCAGCGAGTTCGCTGCGAGTGCGTAACGAATTCGTCGCGAGCGTGTCACGATTTCGCCGCGAGTGGGCAACGAATTCGCTGCGTACTCGCGTGAAAATCATGGCGAGTGATTTGCGTCTTAGACAGTCAGTTACATAACGAATTCCGACGAACTCGCTGCGCACTCGCGGCAGAGTCGCTACGCACTCGCGGCAAATTCGCTGCCCGCTCGCTCCGCTTTCAACTCGCTCGCAAATCGCAAGTGTGATAAGGCCCTATGAGTCCGTGACGTACAGTCGCCATCAGATATATCGGAGCTGTGGTGGTCACAAATATCGGAACAACGCCTCTATTGTCTGGGCGATAAAGTGCATGGTCAGATATATATCCACCTCCACAGCTCCGATATATCTGGTGGTGACTGTCCCAGCGACAAGAATGATGATGATGCACTTGGCAATCTAGTTTGCTTAAAAATTGAGACCTAGGTATGTTCTCCTAGTCATGTCATAAAATCAAACGACTGAGCCTTCATGATTTTTTTTTTCATAATGTTATAATCTCTATGTTTTTACTGTCAAACGAGTATTTAAGTAAACACACATAATAAATAATTAAACCCCACTATCGGAGGTGTAAAATGGTAGCTGTCAAGTTCTTAGGGATGGGTAATCAAGTAATCATATTTGTGATGTCGATATCGATACTCGATTTTTCAATAGATTTTATTGTATACAATATAACTTTTATGGGATATATGATAATCATTGACATTAAAAATATAAATTGTTATTAGTACAACAAAATTCTATGGTTCCTATTATTTTTCTTTTGTTTCTTTTCTTATTATTTTTGTTATACTAATAACGATTTATATTTTTAATGTCAATGATTATAATAGTCGAGTATCAATATCGACATGACAAATATGATTAGTTGAATACCGATCCCTAAGAACAGCTACCATTTTGCACCTCCGATAGCGGGGTCTATAAATAATACATTTAAAAACCCTAACAACTTAACCTACTTAAAAATACGAAGCCTCTATGTATAGTCGCCGACAGATCTATGTATAGTCGGCTCGCGCTTGAACCCCACGGCCTCTACGTTTCAACGCCTATATCTTATGCACATAAGGTGTTTTTAGGGTTCCGTACCTCAAAAGGAAAAAACGGAACCCTTATAGGATCACTTTGTTGTCCGTCTGTCCGTCCGTCCGTCCGTCTGTCAAGACCCTTTTTCTCAGGAACGCGTGGAGGTATGAAGCTGAAATTTATATCAATTACTCAGGTCTACTGTCCCTTGAAGCTGTGAAAAAATCAAACTTCTAAGCCAACGCAATCAAAAGATATAGCCGTTTATGCCGCATATTTTCGACACTTGCAAGGGAATCAAAACCTACAGGGTGCTTCCCGTGAACTCAGAATCTTGAAATTTGGTACGAAGCAACGTCTTATAGCATAGATAAAGGAAAAATTACGAAAACCATAAATTTTTAGTTACATCACATAATATATTTTTTTTTAATAATTTTAAACTTACTACCCATTTCCTCATAAACGCGTAGAGGTATTAAATTGAAATTCATACCAAATACTCAGGTCTATAATACCTTTAAGCTGTAGCAAAATCAAACTTCTATGTCAACGCAATCAAAAGAAACAGCAATTTAAGCTGCATATTTTGAAACTCGCAAGTACTCGCAAGGGAATCAAAACCTAAAGGGTACTTCCAGTCGACCTAGAATCTTGAAATTTGGCATGAAGCAACGTTTTATAGCACACATAAAGGAAAAATTCCGAAAACCTTAAACTTTTAGTTAATTTACAAAATATATATTTTTTAATAAATATAAACTTTGTAAACCTTGCAGGTTTGTACGGAACCCTCGGTGCGCGAGTCCGACTCGCACTTGGCCGGTTTTTTTTTTTTTATGACATAGGCGGCAAACGAGCAGACGGATTGCCTGGTGGTAAGCAATTACCGTCGCCCATGGGCACCCGCAACACCAGATGAGTCACAAGCGCGTTGCCGGCCGGTGTTTTTTTAATCCCTCTACAAGGCACGCACACTTGTAAATAAAGAATTGGACATTTTGACGAGTAGATTTTTTAGGCCTAGAAGTAACGTGTCTGTACACCCAAGTCGGCGTTCTATATTCAAATTTCGACATAAGTTCCATTTTAATTCGCTGCACAACTACATAGACATGGTAACTTTTTTACCTATAACAGTGTATCTTGGTGGTGTTCGCAGTACGTTCGAAAATCAGAGTCTATTGGAAGTAGTCTGCGGAATACGCCAAATGCATTTTTAATATAAATAGGTCAGGGGGTTGCCAAGTCGTTTGACATATAGTAAACCACTCGTTTCTTGGCATCGGATATTTTTCCAGCACACTTGATGGACATTTCACCGTATAAATCTTTTAGATTTTGCTGAATTCGTGATGTTAAAATATGAGGTAAAATATTTTTATCTACGTACATATCATAAGTGCTCTAAAATTCGTCCAGAAACCGTAGGCAATGACCAGCATTACCAACCATCAGAAATGAATGGAGATGTAATGTTAACATTACCTACTGAAATCAGTAGGTTATGAGTTCAAATTTGGAACAGCTGTCAAATTCAATTGGGGTGTCTATTCTAGTATCTATAGATATTAAAACAGTCATTGATACGAAACGCCATTCGTTATGTTTTTTTAATGTAAAACGAACGACATTTGAACTCGAGTGACAATAGAATAGGGAGTTCATTCGCTTCTCTATGGTTTAAAAAAAATATTTGACTGAGATACGAAATACGCAACGCCGCCATTCCAAGCTGTCATTTGTTTTATTCGTTGACTTTTTAGGTAATGTTAACATTACCTACTGAAATCTTTCTGATGGTTGGTAATGCTGGTCATTGCCTACGGTTTCTGGACGCATTTTAGAGCACTTATGACATGTACGTAGATAAACTACTATTATTTGTAGAAGAAGTCTGTAACTGTAACTCGGTTCAAAACGTTATGGGAATAAGTTAATTTGTGAATCAACTATTTGTTGTTGTTATTCTGTCCCATCAGCCAGAGGACATCTGAAGCATAGTTTGTCACAACAAATGTGGCACCGCGTAGGTACTACTGACGCGCTTGGTAGATGATCCATTATGGAAAGGAAATATTACACATATGTATGTTTTACATGTCTATATTTCTACAAATATCTATGTTTTGTGTATTTAGATGCGATACTAGTAACGCTAGGTCCATGGGGTCTTTGCAGAAATTGCGAAACGTCTAGTTGATGGTAACTGGTGACCAAAGAGCTGGCGGCTTCCTCGCACAAGCCAACACCAGCGTACTTGGTACAATGTCGCATTTTTTAAACTTGAATGTATATTTTTTTTTATGACAAAAGGTGGCAAACGAGCAGACGGATTGCCTGATGGTAAGCAATTACCGTCACCCATGGGCACCCGCAACACCAGGGGAGTCACAAGCGCGTTGCCGACCTTTAAGGGGGGTTGGAGCTCTGGGAACCTTACTCACCATCAGGAACACAACACTACATACCTGAAAGGTAGCAGTGCTATTATGGCTGTGGTCTTCTGTAAGGAGGAGGTACTTCCCCAGTTGGGCTTCTCCAGACTCGAGCATGATGGTACTTCGCTGTGCCCTACCTCTCATTGTTGGACGTAGTTTAAGGACATACCCGGGTCCAAAAGTACTTAGTGAGTAATATAATAAGTAAATGTAGTAAGTAGTTAAGTACTCGCACTTGTCTATTTTTAGAATTCACTCCAAACAAAACGAGCTTGAAGCTTCAGAGACGACTAACGGTACAATTTGACATCATTTGTAGTAAGAGAACATCGAACAGCGATTGACAGGCAAGTGTTAACGCGTACAAACAATATGTATGTATGTATGTATGTATGTATGTATGTATGTATGTATGTATGTATGTCTCTGCGACCGTGAGAGAGGACGCCGCGTCAGTTATACAGACGGGGTTAGGTTGCGTGCTTAGGTGAGCGGAGCTGTTAGCGGGGCGGTGAGCGGGAGCGGAACTCATTTTATAAAAAATATTTATTTTTCAATTTAGGCACGTTACATGCACCTATGAACGTCTAAGAAAAATTTACCATTGGTTCCACCCTGACCCGAGAAGATACTAGCAAGAAACTACGGCGGGACTTATTTTTTCAAAAGTGATACTTACATGAATTCAAATCTTAAAGTACATAATTATGCGTAGTCCCAAAGTTGTGTTGTAAGGGATTGCAATGTTGAATTGACTATTAAGCCCACATAGCGTGGAGACGATAGCCGTTGGGGCATTTCTATATGTCACTGTGTGACGAATTGGCGATCAAGGATAGTCGGATGACTATAAACTGGACGTATGACCTCAGTCACAGCATGCTAGAGAACGTCCGATGTGGCGATGCATTGGGAAGACCATGTCCAGCAATCATCAAAGACATCCACTGCTGGACATGGGCCTCCCCCAAAGCGACCCACAATTACCGGTTTCGCACCACCAGCATCCAGTGGATTCCCGCGATCTTTACCATGCCTTCGGTCCACCTTGTGGGAGGTCTTGCTGTGTGAAACTCGAGAACCTTTAAGCCCCAACGGCCGTCTGTTCTAAGTGTAATGAGTCCCGCCTACTGCCGCCTAAGTTTAGCGATCCGGCTACATCGGTTACTTAATTCTGTCCAGCAATATAGTACTTAAAAAAGTTCTAGACGTAATTTTGTAAATTTCACATTATCGGTTGAAAATTGAACTCGAAAAGGAGAATACTCGGACATAAAAAGGCATTCAGTGTATTAGACGTACTTTTTAAAAATAAAAAAAATAAATTGTTCATCAAGTAATTTATTTATAGGTACTGAAGCATTCGACGGACAGTTCAATTTACAATGAAAGAATTTTGCAAATTGAATCATAAGTCTGGGTTTCAAGATATCCAGACGCGTTGTAGAGATATGGTAAGAATTAAGAACCAAGTGATATACTCCATTCGAAGAAGCGATTCCATTGGTTCGTAGAAATCGCTATTGTCGTCACTGTGCCCACTCCGAACCATACCGTCACGGAGTCATCGATAACTATTCCGCCTGCGTACGCGCCGATGGGAAGCGTAATAGGAGAAGTATATGTGATTATCACTTATTTATAAAATATATATTGTACTCGACAGACAATGTCTTATTTTTACTATGAATTAACGGCGTTCAAATATGCAAAAAGTTTTTTTTTTTTTTTTTTTCATTCTATTTGACGATATTTGAAGCGAATTTGAAACGCCATAATACATTAAACAAGTTTAAAATTATCTAAAGGGCGAAGGTTACATTTGAAATAATTTAATGGTTCAATCAACTATTATTTGTCCCTCGTTGCCATGGTTACGTTTACCTGGGTCACTGTTCAAACCACAGTTTAATTGCATCTTAATACACAAAACATAGATATTTGTAGAAGCTATATGTGCCTTCCATAATGTGTCACCCTACCAAGCGCGTCAGTAGTAACTGCCATTTATAATGTTCAACTCTCAGTATTTCAATGAAATTTCAAAATACTTTCTTTTCCCAAAGTGTTAAGACCACAAGACACGAATTACGTCGGTTGCACTGTATTCACTCGGAAAGATGAGCAAAAATATATATAGTTAATGAGTTTCACGAGTCAATACTACAGAAGGATAGGCATAACCGCCACGCTTGGCAGGCGGGTTGGCGATCGCATTCTATCAACCGATAGTTAAAATCGTGAACAAATTTATGTCATTTTATAGATGAACATAACGTCTTTTCTCACGTTTATTTTACTCCTTTCGCCTCGACTCGCGAACGAAGGGACACTCAGCACTCTTAGTGCTTGAAAATGGAGGCCTATGTTCTATATACCGTACTACCATAAGAGCCTACCCCATAAGATTAGACATGAGGCAGATAAATCCTAATTAATAAAAAAACCGTTCATGATATAAACATTTCGGGACAATCTTACGCAAATCGACCTAGTCCTACGGTAGCCTCAGTAAGGCTTGTGTTGTAGGTACTAGACAACGATACATATATATAATACAATAGATAGATACATATAAATACTAAAATACATAGAAAACACCCATGACTCAGGAACAAATAACTGTGCTCATCATACAAATAAATGGCCCGACTGGGAATCGAACCCAGGACTATCGGCTTCATAGGCAGGGTCACTACCCATTAGATCAGACCGGTCGTCGATATACCTATTATAAACACTTAAGTAATTAAGAAATTAATTAAATAATTCGTCATTAAGAGCTATATTTCCAAACCTGCAGACAAACTGTTCAAATGGTTTTGCAGGGACTGTATAACAACACTGTTAAACATTTGAATAAAGCATCTATCTATCATCTGTTATTTTGATTTATAAGATTTTACAAAGACTCACATAAGTTTAGTTACAAACTTACGAGTATATATCATGTTCGATCGATATAAGTAGTTTTACAAATTATGTATTAGTATAATTACAATCACCCCTTCCATTGCTAAATATGGCAATTGCAACCTAACTAGCACTCATTAAGGTCCCATTTACCTTGGCATTAACCGCTTGCATGTCACGGCCAAGCGGGTGAACGACCTCTTTAAGGCGCGGCGCGGGCGCGGCCAGCATAGCAGTGTGGACAAGCCCTTAATCGATAGTTGTACTATGGGGATTGCTTTAAATTTCGTCTTTGGTTTTTCAAAATGAGATATCATTTACTTAAAAAAAAAACATTTGAAACGATGATCTAAATAAGTCTACAAGTAATTATGACCTCGTAAGGTTCATTATGAGTAGTGTTCTGGCAATCTTTCGGTGTGGCGCGGCCTACATATGTCCAGCTGAAGATGTCCGTGGCTGATGTAGCAACAATTAAGCATTTTTCTCCATGAATTTTCTATATAATAGATAACTATCACAAAAAAATACCAGCAACAAAAATACAACAATACAATAAATATAAATTTTACGAAACACGTGGTGGATACAATGTTTGAATGGGACAAATATGACAAAGCCTAGGATGTATTAAATGTCCCATTTAAAAATATAACCAAGATCATATTGGTATGCCCCACTATTAAGAATGCCGTAAAATCCACTGGTCATATCATATTCAAATTTAAATGGGACCACAAGCGAACATGCCAAAAATAATGCCCTTACTCGGATTTGAACCAAGAACCGTCGGCTTCGTCGATTTGTTAGGATCTTTACAATTTCTCTATACAAATATATTGCTCAGACATCTAATGCAAACTCGTGGCAGTGGTACTGCAAGCCCTTTTATGGCGCCCTGTCGTTGACCGGTGACAAACGTGATGTAAATGTGACATAATTGTCGTTTAGTATGCGAGGCGACAGGCTATCGCCAAATGTGTGCGGACAATTCATAGTTTCATTCCGTGGCTTATTCTGCAAAGGGTAAACAGAATGGGGCCTATAACTGATCCCTGTGGAGACCTCTACTAAAACAAAGGATTTTAAAGCAGGATACAAGCAATTATGCAGCTATCTGTTGCGGATATTAAATGCATATAATCTTCAGCCATTAAGATATTAATCTACATGTATCTTGCACAATACACCGGGATAACGCGAGTTGAACATTGTCATTTGCTTACATCAAGTCGGGAATCCACAAGTTCACCTGATAATGCGACTGAACGACTGGTGTGGCTTAGTCGGTGGTGACCCTGCCTTACTAAACCGATGTTCCTAGGTTCGAATGCCAGTAAAATCATTTGATGAGCACAAGTATTTGTACCTGAGTCATGCGATATCTATGTAATTTAGTATTTGTATCCATACTAATAATATAAATGCGAAAGTAACTCTGATTGTCTGTTACCTCATCACGCTTAAACCGCTGATCCAATTGGGATGAAATTTGGTATGGAAAGAGTTTGACCTACGAGAAAGAACATAGGATATTTTTTATCCCGCAACCATAATGTAAAGACGGGCATGGCTGGCCGATAAGTCGCGAGGAAAAGCTAGTAATATATATAATAGTCCTGACGGGATTTCCAACGAAAGAATACCTTTTTAGACTAATTTCCTTGCGATACCCGAATCAAGAACTAGTAACAAGTTAGCATACCAAGATCTTTAACCTAGTATAAGTTTAGTCGATGACCGTTAGAGAATGTCATGTAAATGTCACATAATAAACGTTTTAGTATGCACGCGACAAAAATACCGAATTTAATATATGTTAATATAATCAATTAACAGAACTTTCTTATTAGCGGTCAATAAGCACAAGTTTTTAGCAAACGGTTTGTTAGCCTAGTCGGATCCTGTCTAAGAAGTAGCACCTCCCGGGTTCTAATCCTTGCAAGCATTTGTAAGAACAAATGCTATGCGTCCACTATCCAAGAGGATAGTGGACGTCATCTATGTATTTAAGTATTAAAAAAAAAAATCTATTCAATATGTATACATGATGGAGGATATGGCGGACATTGAAGGATATGGTGCAGAAATTCGCAACCTTTGAGCACGCCAATTTTTGGCTGCAACTGAGGCTATTTGGTCTTACTATCTATCAGTAGCGGCGTGTTTATACAAGCCGTTTCCCGCCGGCTTGACTAACTTTACTACAATTCAACGGTTTTCCTTCCGCTCAAAAAGAAAAGGCTAAGACAAATCGGCTCCGTCTTGCCTAAGAAAAAAATTGTCGCGCCGCCACTACTATCTATTATGGCGCAAAAGGTTTAGTTTAGGTGTAGCTTCTTTTGAAGAAGCTCGGCTTGAACACCTGGACCAAAAGCGCTATCATCGGAAGACTCGGCCTAAGCCGTCCTACGTTTACACTCTTAACGACCAGGGACAGCTTTTCTGTTCTCTGTGCAACAGGGTTTTCAAAACAAAGTTTGGTTTTGCAAGCCACGTAAGGGCTCATCAGAGAAGTTAAGGTTCGCCGTTGTCGAATACGACATGGAGGACTATATATATATCTATTATTGGGCCAACCTTGACTTCTAGAACCATATGGTCTCTTCCATTTCATGGCGTTTAGGGTCCATCTGTCGTCGGTATATCTCTACACGTGACCCGTCTATTTTCACTTTTTGTTTAAAAAGCTTGAATTCACATAGAAAATTGTTTATAGTCAAAGATAAAGATCCTCTTAAATATAAACAAGATAAAACAGCCCCGTGTTTCTAATGGTTTTGTCGTAAGCACTTATTTTTACGACATGAAAGCAATTAACATTTGACCTTTCAACTAAGGGGAAACAACTAGTTTTTTTAGGTTAAGACTTAAAATCGGTTGCAGAAGAATAGTTTTTTTTTTTTTTTTTTTTTTTTTTTATTATTAAAAATACAGTACAACATTTTGTTTTATACATAGCTCCACAAAACTGTTTTCACAGTTTGACTGTGGAGTCCGGAGTCTCTACTTATAAAAGATATATAATGCGTTCTGCAATTTGGAGATGTACGTCTAGACTATTACAATAATAAAATAACTGATAATTTAACAATACGCGGGTTACATAATATTAAAAAGATGCATTTTCAAGCGGCTCTTAAATTTATGTTTTCTAGGTTCTAGTGCAATGTCTGTCGGCAAAGAGTTCAGTAGATAAGGTAACCGTTTCCTGAGTGTCCTATCTCCGTAGTAGTTGGTCACCCTAGGTACATCATATTTGCCCGCAGACACTGCTCTAGTTGCATAATAATTTAATTACTGTATATCATATCAATATATATTTAGTCATGTTAACGATTAATTATTGTAGGTTGTAGTTAGTTTTGACGGCAGGCTTAGTACCGGGAGTATCTTTGTCTTTTACTCCAATTAAGGCGTCATGAGAGTGACAGAGAAAATCGTTAAATTCACTAATATCGATTTTCGCGGTGGCGTCGCAGTTCTAACCTATAGTCGGATTATCCTTGGAAACTACTTGTGACATATGGCAGCACCCATATAACGTACAAAATGCGCATTTAATTTTACTGTATAAAAAAACGACACAAGCAAAGATAAATTAGTTATTTTTCGAAAATAGTACCAACTATCTGAATAACTTCCAATACGTGTTCTTTTTTATGACGAAGGTGGCAAACGAGCTGGCGGATTGCCTGCTGGTAAGCAACTAAAGTCGCCCATGGGCACCCGCAACACCAGGGAGTCACAAGCGCGTTGCCGTTGCGTTGCCTTTTAGGGGAGTTGGACCTCTGGGAACCTTACTCACCTGAAAGGTAGCAGTGTTATTATGGCTGTCGTCTTCTGTAAGGAGATACTTCCCCAGTTGGGCTTCTCCAGGCTCAAGCGTGATGGTACTGCGCTGTGGCCTACCTATTATTGTTGGACGTAGTTTATAAGGACATCTGAACTCACCCTGCGGGGTATGCGACCAGCTCGGTGTTGGGATCGCAGTCGAGGGCGGCGTTCGAGGAGACCGTCAGCCCGAGGACACTCTCCAATTTGATCTGTTGACAAAAAAAAACATGATTTTAAGAATATATAACACAGATATTTGTTCCTGAGTCATGGGTGTTTTCTATGTATTTAAGTATTTATATGTATCTATTTATTATATATATCGTCGTCTAGTACCTGCAACACAAGCCTTATTGAGCTTACCGTGGGACTAGGTCGATTTGTGTAAGAATGTCCGAAATATTTATTTATTATTTATTTATTTATTTATTTATTTTTTAATTATGCAGAAACGTCTGCTAGCCAATATCTTTGATATTTAAATCGAAAGAAAAAATAGAAAAATTTGACTCGCAGCGGGACTCGAACCCACAACCACTGGATCACTAGCCCAGTGCACTACCAATTGTGCAATACGACGAGTATCGCTTAGACTTGTCAAATTTTTCTATTTATCCCCCGTCGTATACGTCATCATGGGTGACGTGTAAACACATCTACCGCCAGCGTATTAAACACTTAGCGGCATCGAAGTCTCAATTTAGGAATATAGTTTAGCCATTCAGAGAATCATACTGTCTGAATAATCTCAGTTCATGTGAAGAGTTAGAAGTAGAACTGGTAGCTTCTTCTCATAAGTGTATTATGATATTTATGATCGAGGGGATGTCGTGGTGTAATGCTTGCGACCCCATGGCATCCTCCGTAAACGCCAGGGTTTTTAGTGGGTATTCCCCTCCCGTATGGAGGGGCGAGTCCCATACACGCCCTGGACCCATGGCTGGGGGGATGCGTAAATGCATTTTCCTTGCGTAAAAATAAAATTCTTGTCACGTGCACAATAGTACATTTCGATGCTAGTGCGGAAAGTATGTCATTACTTCACGAGGCCCAAGATATTTGGCGATACTCGGGCCGAGTGAAGAATGACATTTCCGCGCGTGTATCGAACGACGTTTTTTAATACAGTTGCGAAAAAACAAATAAGAAATAAAATAAAAAAACAACTACTCGTTCAACAACAAGTTCGATTATCGCAGTGACAATTTTTGACATTACAAAGAGGTGTCTTTTTTAGCTTAAATTCGACTAGAGTGGAATTTTTTTAGTATTACTATTAATCCATTTCCATGAAAGTTTTTAAATGTATGTATAAAATACATACATACTTGTAAATATACAATATTTTACTTAAACACTACGTTTTTTACTATTATTTGTGTATATTTATAAAAACAATATCGAATGCTACCTTTGGAAACGTAACCAGTAACCAGTAGGAAAAACGCCTATTGTTTGACAGGCGTTTCGGCAACTGTTCCGTTTCATTCTAACAACTTTTTAAGAATGGTTTTTCAATATTAAAAATAAACTTGTTATAATGATGATTGATGAAGAGGTAAGTAATAAAATATGACATGTTTATGTTATTTCTTTTTGTTACATTAACAGTAAGTTATTTGTTTATTAAAATGTTTAAAGGAGACTTGTAGTATTAACACCCATTAGTAATCCATGAATTGGAACAAGTGTAAATAAATAAATAAACTAGAAAAGTAAAAAGCACTAGTGCGCGAAATCCAACTTTCCGCACGTTAAACAGCAACGAAAAGTACCCATTTTTGAGCACCTGTATTAAAAATAATCTTTTTTTTTTACCGATATAATAAATTTTTGAAGGTTTACCAATACATATTTTCATTTACAAATCATCATCATCATCATCATATGGCTGACCATAAGACGTCCACTGCTGAACATAGGCCTCCCCCTTGGACCTCCACATCACATGTACCATTTACAAATACAAAATATTAATTACAAGGATGGATTCGTACTGTAAGATTACCATGTTTCGAGGAACCACTTTTCCACAAGTTACAAGCGAATTACATCGAATACTTATACATTATTTTTACAAGTTAATAAAAACTAATACAGGACAATCTACACAAATTAAATTAGCCCCACGGGCAACTCAAGACGATAAGACCTGCGTTCTGGGTACTCAACTCAGCCAACGAAGTATCATTCATTCATCAATCATCATCATCATTGCAGTTGTAGGCCATCCACTGCTGGACATAGGTGATTTGGATCATCTTGGGGGGTAGCTGCCATCGACACCACGCTTGGCAGGCGGGTTGGCGACCGCAGTAGCTATATTCGATTTCCTTTCGTAATGGGTTACATAGCGGTAAGGTTACTGAGGGTAAGGTTACAGAGCCTTGAGCACCGTCGCAGGGTTACTACTTTACTAGTTTGTCTGTGTTTTACATTATGGAGTGTGCACTGGAACTGCACGATTTAATTCCGCAATTTCCGTTCCTCCACCGGACGTCCAGGCGAGGGGAGCGGTTTCATACTTACGTTGTGAATATTCCATTCATTCGCACGAAGCGATTCGCTTCTACCTTCCTAATGCGGACTATGCTAAGGAATGGAATTGGCTCCCTTCGTCTGTATCGGGAATACAAGTTTCTAATCTCAAGGCAAGAGTGAATAGGCTGTTACTGAACCAGCGTGCTACACCCTCGACCCCGTCGACACTTAGAATCTGGCTCTAGTGTAAGTTTCTTTTGACGTAAAAAAACGTCTCGAACGCGTAAGTGATGTTATCTATATGGGTAACTCTAACGCGAGGGTGACGGTTTGTTACGTTAAATTAAAAACTTACACACAGGCCCGGTACCGCGAACATTGAAATTCGTATATTTCGGCCATCTTACTCTTTTACACCAATTAAGGCGTCATGAGAGTGACAGAGACAATCGTCCGAAATTTACGAATATCGGTTTTCGCGGTAGCGCCGCAGGGCTCAGGTGTGACTGACGCCAAACGCTGGTCAGTCTTGCATAAATATATACAATATACAAATACATGAATACACAGAAAACACCCATGACAAAGTACCAAATATCTGTGCTAAACCGCCGAGAGAACATAGATGATATTTCATACACGGAATCCAGTTACCGTAAGAATGGAGTAGGTAGGTATGTGAGGTAGGTAGGTAGGTCCACGCAAGGACGCCATACCGACTTTGTCAAGGTCGCCCACCTGTTTCTCGGGTAGGATCCTTAGCGTTCAATGGCACTACGGATTCACATACGCACATCATACACAGTCAACCAATTTGATTTACAGGCCACTTCGTACCTTGTCACAGGGAAAATCTATATGAAAGACGCAAAAGATCTCTTATTAACGTCACTGTGACAAGGTTCGAAGTGGCATAGAAATCAAATTGCTTGACTATTATTATATTTTGTTCAATATTTTTATATTTGACGACATGTCTGGCCTAGTGGGTAGTGACCCTGCCTATGTAGCCGACGGTCATGCGTTCGAGTCCCAGTAAAGATATTTTCACCTCACTAGCTCGGAAAGAACTGTTTTATTCCTTAAAAACGACAGATAGCAAAGTTGCTCTTTATGCCGGCGTTCGAGACGGGATTAAAACCCTCCCGTTCCCGTCTCGAACGCTGAAGATCCTCGTTGATTTTTCTTAAGCATATGTCATATACTTAAACTTTTTACATTTTTAAACTTTTTATACTTTTTTTTCCTCGCGGTAGAGAGGTGAAAAATTGTGTGTTTCACTCGGTAGCAAAGTATGTTCCCCTCTCGTGCTTTGAGAGCCTCCCAATGCTCAAGATGCCTCTCTATTATAATATTCTATATTATTTTTGGTTAGTGTATTGGTAATCGCTGTCAAAGCAAGATCTTGTTGATTTTCTTTAACATACAAATAAACTGTAAAAGCGATGTTAAACATATATAATCCTCCTGAGGCCGACCATACAAGTAAAATGCTACTCGAATTCGTTCATTATAGTGTAGGAAATAAATTATAATTTCTATTGTATCAAAACCGAAGGAAACAAACAAAACTCAACTCTGTTCCAATTTTATAAAATTCAAATTTCTTTAAAGTAATTAGTACTACAGGTAGGCCTGTGGGTCTCAGGAGGATATAAAAGATCATTGAATGTAAACACCCAAATTTGATTATCAGACCTGGGACAACTCGGGGCAAATTGTAGGGATTACGATATCGATAAAAAAATGACGATATTACTACTCGATATGCCACTTATTTCTATTACTAGAGTTTTAAATCAGTAAATAGTAATAGGCCATACCTGGGATAACTCGGGGCAGGTTCTAGATATTTGATATCGATTAAAAGAGATGTCTATATAATGAAATGAATACGTGAGTTCATTGACCATTCCCGATTTCTATAAAGAGGTTTAATATCGTATCTGATATCGACCATCTTAAGATAATAAAAGTATACTTTCATCTAGACGGCAATCATTACCGACGAACATGGAAAAAATATTCATTGTATATTATGGAAACTATTTTAAAATAAACATGTAAATACCTGTTTACGATTTTTTTATTTCAAAATAATTAGAAAATAAATTACATTTTATATATGTCTAATAAAATTCAGGTGTTGTCATTTTAACATCGATATTTTTTTTTATCGATAAAATATTTGGTCACACACTTGTAGATGCCCCGAGTTATCCCAGGTATGTTGATTATAAGCTTGCAGTCCACTTCTTTTTTTTTTTTTATGACATAGGCGGCAAACGAGCAGACGGATTGCCTGGTGGTAAGCAATTACCGTCGCCCATAGGCACCCGCAACACCAGATGAGTCACAAGCGCGTTGCCGGCCTTTAAGGGGGTTGGAGCTCTGGGAACCTTACTCACCATCAGGAACACAGCACTACATACCTGAAAGGTAGCAGTGCTATTATGGCTGTGGTCTTCTGTAAGGAGGAGGTACTTCCCCAGTTGGGCTGCCCCAGATTCAAGCTTACATTTGCTTTTGCTTTGCGTACATTTTAAGGGCTGAGTTTTAAAAAGCAGACTAGGTACGTCATGCCCAACCTTGGGTACATAAGGCACAAGTCCGTCAGCGATTCAAATGCTTGTACCCATACGGAGGCATCCGCACGTGGGCGGAATGACGAGTTATGCAAGTCATACCTACATACAAATAGTTTCTAGGTGGCCGAGTGAATCTATTAAGAGAATTCCGATAAACTTCATTACGCGGTTCACTATTGTCTGGCATAAAATATGATCAGGTATGTAGTGTTGTGTTCCTGATGGTGAGTAAGGTTCCCAGAGCTCCAACCCCCCTTAAAGGCCGGCAACGCGCTTGTGACTCCCCTGGTGTTGCGGGTGCCCATGGGCGATGGTAATTGCTTACCACCAGGCAATCCATCTGCTCGTTTGCCGCCTATGTCATAAAAAAAAAATATATGTGGCTTTTTTTCTAAAAGTTTTCAAGATTATAATAAAAAGTTTTTTTGACGGAGTGAAATGCGTTTACGCATCCCCCTATCTCCCGGGAAGGCTCTTACGGGGCTCGTCCTTCTGGCCTCTCTTCGAATAAGAGAGGCGGATGGGAATACCCACTAAAACACCGGGCGCACACGCCTCACCGTCTAGTGGGAGGCGTCACGGAGTTGCTTAGCATTCCACCGCGACATCCCTCCCCTCCCACCCAACCAAAAAAACCTAACCTAACATATATATCAGAATGATGCCTTCAAAACTTTTTCAGCTTCAGAAAACGGTATCCAGATGACAGCACCGCTATCCTAGTAAACTAGAGCTTTAAAAGTATATGGTACAGTCGCCATCAGATATATCGGATCTGTGGAGGTGGTCACAACTATCTGAACAAAGCCTCTATTGTCAAGGCGATAAAGTGCATGTTCAGATATTTGTGATCACCTCCACAGCTCCGATATATCTGATGGCGACTGTACCAGACGCTCTAGTGTAAGTTTCATTTGACGTAAAAAAAACTTTTACGAATGCGTAAGTGTTAATGTTATTTATATGGGAAACGCAAACGCGTTCGTGACGTAAAGTTACCTACGTTAAAAACTTAACTCCGGGCTCAGACATTTTGAACAAACCATTCAAAATTGGTATCAAATAACTTCACTAACTAGTGTACAAATGTCTATTTTGTTCATCTTTTTCAAAACACATCCGCCATTCCAATCATATAGAATGGACTAACATTATGTATATATATAAACACCCAAATAGACGCGATTATATGTTTACAACAGATATAATAAAACCTATAAAATTATGCAAAAAGTCAAGGACAATAGACAGAACAATATTGAGTGTGTTCTATAAATGACGAAACGAATATAACGTATTCCATTCATAGAATCCAAGCCAAAGGAAAGAATGTCTTAAGTGTATCGGGTGAAAATGTGAGAGGTTCTACATACAGTCAGCAGCAAAGTGGCTAAGCGTTTGAAGTGTTCAAAATGACCTACACGCGCTCTTATTCTCTTGACAATAGAGAGGTGTTGACCTCATTTTGAACACCTCAAACGCTTAGCCAATTCTGCTGCTGACTGTACATAATCATAGGTTAAAACTAAACTGAAGGACGTGGTGAAATTCTTGCGACCTAATGGCATCCCCCGTAGACGGCAAAGATAGAAACGCCGCAGGGTTATGGGTATTCCTCTACCCTATGGAGGGGTGATGTCACCCGCCATCTTTGCCAATGTATGGATAAACGTCGAAAAATTAATTTGCAGACCTTGGCCTGCAAAGTTATATGAAATTCTATTTTCGTCCCCTTCAGTTGCCGCGTCCAAAAAACCATACTTCCGACTCTTCCGAGTCTATTATAAGGAATGTAAAGACAATATTTGATTGCATGCTTGAGAAAATGCATTTTCCCTGTGTCAATAATAAAGGGTTGTTACACTGGAGTATTTTGGCGGGTATTTTCATCCCTTAACCTCTCACCAGGAGAAGGCTAAATGGAGGGAGTCCACTGAATCCGAATGCTTTTCCAATACATCTCGATTAATTTCTTGATTTACAATCTCACCAATTTGTGACAGAGTTGTGTACTTGTCGTTTCACGTTACTTAAGTCTTTTTAACTTTGTCTCAGTAAAGCTTGGTCAAAGCGGTCCGCCCACACCGACAGCTGATCCACATTTGACCGACTTACGCTAAGTGGCTCAACTCAAATCAAAGAAAACATTTAAGCCCGTTTCACATCAAGCGCGGGCGCGTGTCAACGCGGGCCCGCGCCGCGATTGTTCAGCTAGTTTTAAATGAACGCCTTCACACAGCGGCGGGCGCGGGCGGGTGCGTGTGGCGCGGACCCGCGCACGCCCGCGCCCGCCGCTGTGTGAAGGCGTTCATTTAAAACTAGCTGAACAATCGCGGCGCGGGCCGCCGCGGGTCCGCCGCGGGCCCGCGTTGACACGCGCCCGCGCTTGATGTGAAACGGGCTTAAATGTACCAGCTTCTTAAAAGCTATTTGTCTTTTTCTAATATATATATTTTCAAGGGTTCCCGAGGTATTCCCAATCCCATCAGACGGGTTGCATGCTTGTTTTCCATCGTCATAGTAATTTTTTTTCTTCAAATTGTTTAAATGACATTTATCTTAATATTCTTATATAATAGCTATTAATAATACATAAATTTGCATTTAATTCGACATATAAACATAAATCTCTTCTTATCTACTCTAATATCAAACTATCACCACTCAAAATTATACTTTACGGTCTTTAATAAAAGATTGACTTTTGATTGAATTCCGATGAAAAAAAAAACTTTCTAACGGTTAAAATTAATAAAGATAGCGTATCGATAATTCGTTCTCACTTTCACTAGTGTGATCGAGTGGTCGAAATATCGAATAATTGGAGCTGTCCGCAGTTTTCTCTCTCTACGGTAACAGACTGAGCAGGCCGGCTGCGATTTTTTTTATATCGAACGATTGTCTATGTAAAATACAGTTGATCATCAATTCATCTGTTTTGAAAAACTAAGTCCCGCCGAGTTTCTTGCCGGTCATAAAAGTCGAAATGCTTCTCGGGTCAGAGGTGTAGGGTTAGAACCGGTGTAGTTTTTATGTTTTCTTCTTTTGTATACTCGACGTGTAAAAGTGCCCTTGTGGCCTACTTACTGAATAAACGTTTGAGTTTTTGAGTTTTTTTCAGACATAGAATACCTGTACCCTTACCATTGCTATGCGTATATGCATCCCCTATGCAAGGCACACGAAAGCCAATGCCGTTATGGAGCTGTGTTAATGTAGTAAGTAGTTAACACCTTTGCTGCGGCAATTAAACTACGTCTAACAATGAGAGGTAGGGCACAGCGATGACCATCACGCTTGAATCTGGGGCAGCTCAACTGGGGAAGTACCTCCTCCTTACAGAAGACCACAGCCATAATAGCACTGCTACCTTTCAGGTATGCAGTGTTGTGTTCCTGATGGTGAGTAAGGTTCCCAGAGCTCCAACCCCCCTTAAAGGCCGGCAACGCGCTTGTGACTCCCCTGGTGTTGCGAGTGCCCATGGGCGACGGTAATTGCTTAACACCAGGCAATCCGTCTGCTCGTTTGCCGCCTATGTCATAAAAAAAAAAAAAAACACTTACGGACGGCAGCGTCGCGCCCCGCTTACGCCACGCTCACAAAACGCGCCTATGTGCCTAACCTTTAAGCGTGAAGAGGTAACATACAGACAGAGTTACTTTCGCATTTATAATATTAATATGGATAACAATTAGCCGTTATGGTAAAATGTTAATTAAAATGCTTCATAGTCAACCTTACCTTTATTGTCACCTTGGTGCTCCAAAACTTATCGTTATTTAAGCCTTAGCTAATAACCTGGTAAATATTTATATAGTAAGGCCTTGTTGCTATCTTTAGTAATATTCATTAGTTTCATTACTAACGTGGAAACTAAAATGGTTAAGATAAGACATCTATTTATGTAGTAATATGTGACATTTTCTATGATATCGATGGCGCTTACGCCGTTGTTCAAGATGCCGCTATACAAACGCTACGCGGTTCGACGTAAGCGCCATCGACAATAAGGTCCCTTTTAATAGATAATGCCACATATATTTGACGATAAGTCTGGCCTAGTGGGTAGTGACCCTGCCTGTGAAGCCGGTGGTCTTGGGTTCAAATCCCAGTAAGGGCATTTATTTGTGTGATGAGCACAGATATTTGTTCTAGGCTACTACAGTTTTATCGGATTTAATATCTATTTCCGTTAGTTTATGTTACTTATTATGTATATATGTACAGTCAGCAGCAGAAGTGGCTAAGCGTTTGAGGTGTTCAAAATGAGGTCAACACATCTCTATTGTCAAGAGAATAAAAGCGCGTGTAGGTAATTTTGAATACTTTAAACACTTAGCCACTTTTGCTGCTGACTGTACCTGTCTTTGTTGATAATAAATTCTCTTTAATCCTAAACTTAAATAAAATAAAATCAAAACCCGAACATTGCCGATTTAAACCGACACGATCCGAATCTCAAAGTGTAAGTAACCGCCGTACTGTAAACTCTATAATTACCATTGTGCCCCAAGCACGCGTTTTAATTATTCAACGTTTATGTAACGATGTAGTAACGTTACTTAAACGTGCTGTTGCGAGAACGTATTCTAATTACGTTTATACAAAACATCGGTAATATTACATAGCGTGATATGAGGTGCCGGCTGGGAATAGAACCATCACATCTCCTCCCGCAGGTGTCGTACATAACATATGTATGTAAATTTCAGCCGTATGCAGTCCACTGCTGGACATAGGCCTCCCACAAATATGACTTGTTTTATCTTGAAGGGTAGTTGCCGCAGTTCCCACGCTTGGCTGACGGGTTGACCGCAGCAGCTGTAGATTGGGATTCGAGGGACGCTGCTGCCCGTCCGTAGCTTTTCCCTTTGTCGCCTCTTACGACACCCACGGGAGGAGATGGGGTGGTGCTATTCTAGTCAGCCGGCATCACACGGCAAAGGCAAAGGTGTCGTAAGTGGCGACAAAGGGAAAAACCGCCGGACTGCTGCCCAACCGTAGGTTTTCTCCCTCTTACGACACCCGCGGGAGAATATGGGGTGGTGTTATTCTAGTCAGCCGGCTGCGCACGGCAAATATATAGCGATATCTCTTAAACATGACTATGCCATCGTAAATGCAGGAAGTTTAATCCCATTACTCGACCTCATATACCCATTATATATTATGTACACTTATTATCGGAACATTATTAGTGTTATTAACGTCGTGATTCGCACTTCTGTCATCATTAAGGTCAAATCATATCACCATCTTACGTACAATTAATCATCATCAACCATATCTTAAATAACTTTAGAGTTCATTTTTAACTGTCAAGTTGTTTTTCTTTTTCGCAGACTATGAGAACGTAATAGGGCAAGAAGGAGATCGACAATCGAACATTTATTTTCATCTTTACTGCTCGTGTAGAATTGGTGTGACAGAGACGAAAAACTGCGGTACCCTAGTTCGTTTGTACTCGCTTCAGTTCAACAAGAAATGACAAGACAAGATTACCTGCTATCTCGATTTGAACTTTGTTCCTTTGGCATTAAGCATAATTTCGTTTGCCAACATTCAATCAATGGAGTTGATATTAGCAATCATTATTAAGCTATGTTTTTGTTCAACTTCGTAAATAGCAACTTCGAACTTTGTAACTATCACATTAGAGTATATTTTTGTTTGTGTGTTTTTAATCTTCTGTTATGCAATTTTCTTGATTCATTAATATCTGCGGCTGATTAAAACTGAGCGTTGGTAGCAACTTGCATTAAATTGTATGTCGTTATTAATGATAAACATTTCAAACATATAACAAAGCTAAATAGAAGATATTGTTTTATTTATACAAGACTGACTAGCGTTTGACCTCAGTCGCAGCTGATGGTAAATGACGACGAGGTCGAGGGTGTAGCACGTTGGTTCACTTAACAGCTTATTTACTCTTGCCTTGAAAATACCCAAAATATATATTTTTCCGGGGATACAGACGAAGGGAGCGAATTCCATTCCTTAGCAGTCCGCATTAGGAAGGTAGAAGCGAATCGCTTTGTGCGAATTAATGGAATATTTACAAAGATGAAACCGCTCCCCACGCCTGGACGTCCAGTAGTGGAACGGAGAAGGCGGAATTAAATCGTGCAATTCCTGTGCACACTCCAGAATATAATGTTTAAGGCCACCGATGTATAAGGTAAATATATAATAATAGGTTTCTTACTAAACCTGTGCTTGAGCACAGTTGGTTGTCAGTCGCATGCAGTTTGTCATTAGTCATTACGTCAACATGCTAAAGTGATGTATTTGAACTTAAGTTTTAAAAAATCATAAGTTCCTAGTTGCATCTTCTAATGGATTAACTATAGAAGTTACTGGAAGAAGCCTTTAGATTGAGTTAATCCAAGCTAATAGGATTAGTCAAGCGTTCAATGTTGCATTTGTCAAAGACTTAACCATGAGTCATTGTAAGAGGCTCCTGTTTAGACCACATCACATTATTCTGCAGTCTTAATGGGGGATTGTTAGAGAGGGTAATGAAACCAGACAAAGATATACAAGAGCGACAAGCAGTTAACACTTTGGCGGCTATAGGCGTCGCGTATGTTTTTGTATCCTATGGTCTATGACAGATGACGTCAATTACTGTCCATTAACGTGTCAATCCAGGCTAATAGTATTTGTCAATGTTAAAACAATTGACTTTAAGTATGTGTCATAATAGGACAGAAAGCTGTTATTTGCATCGCGTGAGATCACGATGCAGTCAGGATGGCCAATTGGCGTGGGCAGGGAGTGAGGCTAATCTTCAAATTATGAATATTGTGAGCTATGATTTTTAAAGTGGGAATACTTCTTTATCATCCTGGTTATAAATTATAAAGATTTATTTACATCCTATAAAGTTCCAGATCCTTTGGGTCGAAATATCTTGTATAATAGTCAACCAATTTGATTTCTAGGCCACTTCGAACCTTGTCACAGTGACGTTAATAAGAAATCTTTTGCGTCTTTCATATAGATTTTCACTGAGGCAATGAATCATGTTGGGGTTGGGGACACTTCCAAGGGTGTGCCGACCTAGGTATGTATTTCTCTTCGACATAAGCGGTCCACAGTACCTAAATTTATCTTAAGTTGTGCTTTGGAAAATTTTTGGAAAAAAATCCTTACAAGAGTGACCCAGGGAACTAACTATGGCAACGATAGACGTCTTTCAGCCGTCCACTGCTGGACAAAGGCCTCCCCCAAATATGACTTGTATCATATTGGAAAGTGTCGCCATAGTCGTCACGCTTGGCAGGCGGATTGGCGACTGAAGTTGCTGGGTTTCATTTAACCGGACGCTGCTGCGCATCTGTCGATTTTTTTCATTGTCGCCTCTTACACCCACGGGAGATGAGTTTGCGCTACACACGGGAGAGATAGAACATTTGGTTGAGTTGAGCCATTACGTTACGTTTTTATTTATGATATAGGAGACAAAGGAGGAGACGGATTGCCTGATGATGGTAAGCAACTACCGCCGCCCATGGACACTCGCAACACCAGAGGCCTCGAAGGTTTGGAGGTCATATGGGTCCGGAAATACTGCACACGACAATTAATTCCAAAGTTTTAATGTGCGAGGCAGGAAGTTTCTAGAAAAACGCACAGTTGAGGACTGCCAACCATCCAAGTGGTGATGATGGAAGTGTTGTCGTGTAGAGCATAGCGGAAGGAGGCAGCAGGGATTAAACCGAACAATTCCTCGGAGCACTCTCCGTTGTAGATACGGTATAAAACGCAGAATGAGGCCACATCTCTACGCAGTGCCAAGGAGTCAAGCTGGTCCGATATCTGATCGCATCTTCAAGGCCATAAGATGCTGTCAGATTTTTTTGCGGCCTTGACATCATAAGATATTATTGCCGGTGACTGTACCTATACCTATATATCAATAGTCAAGACAAATATAAAAAAACAACTACTGAAGCAAAGAGAAACCTATTATATTCTACATTAGCATCCAAATCTTATGCATATGAGTCGATCCCGGAGCGTTTGAGCCAGAAGATTAGCATATAAGTATATTTTTCTGGAACAGCATACTAAATTATCTTGAAGGAAAGGTTGGAAAGGGTCTTATATTTGAGTACCTCCTTCGGGTAAACAGTTTTATATAAAATTTAATATAGCAAAACTGTTTACCTCTCATATTAAAGCAAAAGAGGTCAATTTGTAGCAAAAACAAGCACATACTTCACCTGGAAATTCTATGTCGTGCATATTTCTCTTTTTTTTTATAAATGATAGGTTAGCATTTGGCCCAATCTCACCTGATGGTAAGTGACGATGAGGCCGATGATGGAGCATGCTTACCTAGCAAGTGCTTATTCACTCTCCACTTGAAGATACCCAGGTTGTATAGCTCCGGGAAAAGATCAGCTGGAATTACGCTTACATTACATTTACGCTAATTAAGACGTAATTAGAGTGACAGAGAAAAAAACTTTGCAAATTTTCTCGGAAGCCAACTGATTTTATTTCTACAGAACATCTAACATATAACTTTCGCATACTCGTATATCTAAAAGTCTAAATAGACCATTTTAGATATTATACTGTTGTTTTAAAGTTCAATTTTAATTGCACTAAAACTATTATATAGTTTAATGTGCAAATATGTGTAGCAACTCTCGCAAACTCTTATCTTTAATAATAATTGGGTTAAAAAATAAACCTAATCATACCGGATTAAGGTTCAATTTTCATTGAGCTAGTAAAGATTTAAGTAAGCTTTGTAATGTATTAATCCGTTCCATTTGCTATGTAGAGCGATAACACTTCTCAATTGTAAAAGAGCTTAAGTCAATCAAGTTTAAAAGACGCATAAGTCGTTTTCCGCAAATGTTTAATATTGGAAATGGAATTTTAGTTTGACCGATATTATAATTGAAAATCGCGAATCACGAATGGTCAGTTTTCCAAAATTAATACTTCTATTTGAGCAATGGCCGCCCACTGCTGGGCTTGGCCCTCCTTCATGGAGCCATAACCAGGTATATGGGGGGTTTAACACGTTCGCTGCGGCATTAGTTAACATCGCAGTTAACCGTTTGTAAGGGGTCGATCGGCGGCGAAGGTGTTTGGGTTGTGTGTGGATTGATATAGGAATAATGCACTTTTTAGAGAATTGACAAAGTTGAGTTCTTATGTTCTTTCATTTGCTTAGTTTATGTTAAACCGTGCAACATATATCAGGATTTTTTTAATGACAAAGCTGGCAAGCGAGCAGTCGCAACACCAGGGGAGTCAGAAGCGCGTTGCCGGCCTTTAAGGGAGTTGGAGCTCTAGGAACCTTACTCACCACCAGGAACACACTACATACCTGAAAGGTAGCAGTGCTATTATGGCTGTGGTCTTCTGTAAGGTGGAGGTACCACCCCGCTAGGGCTGCTCCAGACGCAAGCGTGATGGTACTTCGCTGCGCCCTACCTCTCTTTGTTGGACGTAGTTTAAGGACATACCCGGATCTGGTGGGTTTGGTTAACGGAAATCGATATAGGGCATTAATGCAATAATCGCCACGCTTGGCAGGCAGGTTAGCAATCGATCATACCCACCTCTTGACTGTCCTCTGGTGGTCTCTGCTCGCACTGTAAGTTCACCCGGGTCCCTATTTAATCAGATTTCGTCACAACTTTGAAAACACCTCGTAACTCATTCTGGCAATCAAAATAAATATGACGTAACTATGTATGGACGAGTACAGAGTTACTGCGTTTCAACTTAAAGTATCTATATCAGATATTTGTTTCTAGTTACATTACTAACTTTCATACCCTTCTTACTTATTCTTACCTCGTAAGCGGGAGCGAGGAGGCTGTCCCGCACAGCGGGCACGCTATTCCTTGGGCCGATGTACGCCATTTTCGCATTTTAAGCAATTGCACTGCACATCCAATTCACCAAATGCACTGGATCCATCACTATATCACTGTTACACTAGTTGTTACTCACTTAACTTGTTATCTGTAATATTTCTATCATATATATACGTGCGAATTAATGGACTAGGCTGTATAAATATTTTTTCATCAAATGGTACCTAATTAATACCTTTTTATGTTTGTATATTACTAGCTTTTGCCCGCGGCTTCGCACGCGCAAAAGAACCTCTTTTTTGACACCTTAGGGGATGAATTTGAAAAAAGGCTGAAACAAATTTTTCCTAACTAGTGCGTAAAAAGTGCACTTTTCGTAATGCGTAAATTTCACTTTTTAAGGCACTTGCTATGAAAAATTAGGTTCGATACTCGTATAAAAACTTCTTTAAGACTCGGGTGATTGTCACCCTCGTTTCACTCGGGCTCCAACGTTCACCCTCGTCGAAAAAAAATTTTTTTTCACTAGTATCGAAATGTACTATTCTTTTATTCGAATAAGGAGTGTTTACACAAAATTGAATGTCTCTCGCTTTAAATTTTATACCATCTTCATACAAATTTTCAACCCCCTTTTTACCCCCTTAACTGTGGCATTTCTAAAAATCCCTTCTTAGTGGATCCTTACGATATATAAACTACATATTGTGAAAAAATCAGCTATCTAGGTTAAGCGGTTTGGGTTGTTCGTTGATCAGTCAGTCAGGACATTCACGTTTATATATATATAGATTCTTTATAACACAAAATAATAATAGTTTTGCCCTATTATCTACTTCATCTAGAGAATTCTAATGAGATACAGTCAAGGTCAAAAATATCGACTCAAACAATGTGCCAAAATATGTATACACAATAGTAATTTACAGTCAAGTGTAAAAATTCGTTCACTGCCAAAATTTCAAAAATATGTACAGTCAGCAGCAAAAGTTGCTAAGCGTTTCAAGTGTTCAAAATGACCTACACGCGCTCTTATTCTCTTGACAATAGAGACGTGTTGACCTCATTTTGAACACCTCAAATGCTTAGCTACTTCTGCTGCTAACTGTACCCAGCAACTCTATTGTACAGTAAATAAGGTTGTAGGACGTATTTATGAAAGGATTCTTTCGGTACGTATTTTTGCACTTGACTATACATGTATAAATAGTAAGATTAGTAAGGTGCATGTATACAAATTTTGGCACTTTGACGTCCTTGAAAAGAGAGAGTTCCAGTTGCCTGGAAGAGATCGCACGGCCAGAAGAATAGTTAGTTATTGATTAACCCGTGGAGTCCTATGGAGGAACATTTCTTAGTAAGTTTCGCTTTTCGTTTCGTGGCAATCACGAAAGTATAGCTATTTATCTTTTTATTGATCGTTATCGAATTTCTTAAATAACCCCGCGGCATGAAAGTACATGTGACCATCAACACTATATAATACTCGTCAACATTCGCTTTCTACGGCGACAGTGTGATTTTAACTATCTCACGGCTTTTATCGCTAGAGATTTCGATCTATAACACTGACACACCGAAACGAAACATGATAAAGCTTTGGTCACACTGACGGTGTATTTCAATAAATTTGAAAACCAAACACACACACACACACAAACACACACACACACACTCCCCTAACGGCAATGCGGACGACGCCGCTGGGTTTTTAGTGCGTATTCTCCTCCCCTCTTGGCTAGCAAGAGGAGCAGCGAGGAGAGTCCCACATGCCTCACTACCATCATGGGCCTACCCTACCCCACCCAGGGGGATGCATAAACGCATTTTCCCAGCAACAATAAAAAAGGTTTTCCTAACTAGTGCGTAAAAAGTGCACTTTTCGCACGCTTCGCGTGCGTAAATTTCACTTTTTAAGGCACTTGCTATGAAAAATTAGGTTCGATACTCGTGTAAAAACTTCTTTAAGACTCGGGTGATTGTCACCCTCATTTCACTCGGGCTCCAACGTTCACCCTCGTCGAAAAAAAATTTTTTTTTCACTAGTATCGAAATGTACTATTTTATCATTTTGTCGGGGATAGTGCAATACCGCGTAAGTCGCGTAACTACAAATATCGAACGAAACTGGAGCTATACCGCCAACATTGAAGTTCGTATATGGCATCTTTATCTTTTACTCCAATTAAGGTGTCATGAGAGTCACAGAGACAATCGTCCGAAATTTACAAATATCGTCGTTCGCGGTAGCGCCGCTGTATCTTATTGCATTTATTGGTTACGAGGTATTGTACTATCCCCGACCATTTGCACAATTTCTGTCACGCTCCAACGTGCGTGTACGTGTGTTAGTGCGAAAGTGACGGATAGTGCGATCGTCAATAAAATGGTAATCATGCTATCCGTTCAGCATTATGCTGGCGACCAAATCTTTTGGCACAAGTTGGTGACAATCACTTGAGAAACTAGTTTGAGTTCATTACATGTTGCACTGTTAAGTACCTACCTATTATCAGACAACCGGTCTGGCCTAGTGGGTATTGACCCTGCCTATGAAGCCGATGGTCCTTGGTTCGATTCCCAGTCGGGGCATTTATTTGTGTGATGAGCACAGATATTTGTTCCTGAGTCATGGGTGTTTTCTATGTATTTAAGTATTTATATGTATCTATCTATTATACATATCGTCGTCTAGTACCTACAACACAAGCCTTACTGAGCTTACCGTAGGACTAGGTCGATTTGTGTAAGATTGTCCCGAAATATTTATTTATTTATTTATTATTATGGTTTTTAATAGTTTAATTCAATGTTTTAAATTGTTTTTTTTGTGGCTATGATAGTGTACCTACTATTACTGCAGAAGCCGTGAAGTGAGGGATTCCAGGACGAGAATGAGACAGACTGATAAACATACATCGTTATCGCGGGAGCGAATTCGATTTGACAGTACTGAAAGATTATAAAAAACAGTCAAAAACAGAAATGACATTCGTGTAGAGAACGTTTATACCTACGACTTTAAAAATGTATAATTATTTTATTGAATATCAATTTTAAAAACGCACCCATTACAACAGTGGCTTTCTAAAGATCATTTAGCCAGTTAAAATGGATTATTAGTAGAAAACATAGAGAAATTTTTTGTCATATATTACGAAAATCACTCAAGATCAACAAAAAGTAAAAAAAGTCGTATTAAATTAAAACATTTATATTTATTTAAGTTGATATGTCAATTTCAGGTATTTTTTTACTAACAGAGTGTAAAGCAAGATTTATTAACATTATTCAGCAAAAACTTCGTGCTAGTTATGATGAACTTCTTGAAGGCTTATAATGTGTAGGCAGAAAAGTCTGTTTTTCCTAAATGGAGAGTCTGTTTTACTACTTCTACAACAAATTTATATTTGCTCCCGCGATAACGATGTATGCTGATAAAGCGAATCTTGCAATCCCTGTTCCGGCCAAAGATTGTATTGTGCTTTACTCAAACAATATTAGATAATATTAAAATTTAAAATTACTACTGAGTAGTCAAGTGAACAAAATTAAATTCCAATAGACAGAACCATTAACAATATTTAGGTATCGTAAAGATTAAATGATTTGTACATGTAAATCATATTCTATTTTTGTAACAATAAATAAGATTCAATAAAAAAAAACTACGATTTTTTTAGCTGTGTGAACACGTCTTTATTTCTCACGTCATTTTAAGCAAAATTTGACAGTTATGAATAGAGGCAAGAATAAGTGATGTTATGGCGTGGGATGTAATTTATTCTTGTGTTCTGGAAAATACATAATATTAGTATACCAACACGAGATTCTTTGAGACTATAGAGTCCTAGACTTTGGTTAAACAACATATAGGTGAAAGACTTAGCTAAAGCCCCTCGCCCAGGGGTTCCCAAAGTGTCCGCCGCGGCGCCCTGGTGCGTCATGGAAAGTTCAGAGGGGCGCCGTGAGTCGATCATCTATTATTATCTATCTACAACGACGATAGATTCATATTGTGGATGTTTAATTTTCTTCCTACCTCCCTCTAACTAAACTAACCTAACCTGACTAATTTTATTGCAGGTAATGTAGGTAATTATGTTTTTCTACTATATCTTTTTGAAATTGCTAGGACAGGGCGCCGTGACAAAATACTCATTTTGTAACGTGTGTGACTGTGTCTACACGCATGTCGGAGTTCTATATTCAAACTTAGACGTAAGTTTTTAATTCTCTACACAACTACATAACCATGTTCCTCCATTAATTAAAATGGTTGGCATCCATCATATCATTCAAAATCATTAAATAAAAGAACAACCAATCGGCTAACTTCAAAAAAACACTTGAGTCGTAATAAACAAATTCGTATGAAATTACTTTTGCACTGTGAATAAAATGCTATTTAAAGAATAAATGAGTTATTTCAGACGAAGTCACGGGCAAAACTAGTTTAAAATGAGTCTGCTAATTAACGACCGAGATACACGTATTACACGTCTGTCCATCCATCGACCTTGAGCGCAAACTTAGCAGGCCAGTAATCATATAATTATTACGCTTTTTACTACCGTACTATAAAAAGCACATTACATTAATCTTCACAGGCCACAAATGGACTTTGAGTTCATAGCAATAAGGTTTAAAATTGCACAGCTGACAACATGGACGGCGGTATGTACTCGAGAGATACTTCATATTAGAACTAAGATGTTATGTTTGTTATTTTAACGTAGATGTAAAGTTTTTAGGTTATTGACTTAGAACGTCTAATTACTAACTATTTTAACTAGGCAAGTACAAATTAGCAGCAGCGGCGCTACAGCGAAAATCGATATTCGAAAATTTCCAACGAGTGTCTCTGTCACTCCCATGACATGACCCAAGTGGAGTGAAAGAGAAAGATGCTCGAAATATACGAACTTCGATGTTCACGGTACCGGCCCTGATTTATCTCTAAATGCGACCAACACTTGTTTTAACAACGGTTTGTGATGTGAAGTCGTCTAAGAGCAGAGTTGCAAAAATCTTTATAGGTACAGTCAGCAGCAAAAGTGGCTAAGCGTTTGAAATGTTAAAAATGACCTACACGCGCTCTTATTCTCTTGACAATAGAGATGTGTTGACCTAAATTTGAACACCTCAAACGCTTAGCCAGTTCTGCTGATGACTGTACTCTAGAATCTAGACATTAAAAAAAAACATAGTGTCTAAAGTACCAAGTGAAACCTTCCAACTTCAAGACACTTATATACGTCCGAAACAGCATTGGCTCAGATCTCGCCGCATTCTAGATTTGTCGAGCGGCCCGGCGGGTTCGGTTTCTAGGTGAAAACAATGCACTTTCGCGCCGACAGCGAATATTTACACCGGTAGGTATTTACTGTATCTCGCGGTAACCCGTCTACCCGTCTTTTACTGTGTTGATTAAAAAGAGACGGATAATCTATCTAGACGCGTGATGGCGCGACAATCTTGCGCTAGACTTGCTTATTGCTAAAGCTGACAGCTGCTTTAGCAGTAGGCAGTCAATGTTTTGTTTTTTACATTTTATACCGTGGCTCCTTAATCAGAAATGAGGATATAAAATTGCTCGAGAAGTAATCGTCATGGCTCGCAAGATTGCGCAGTTGACGTGACAATGGGCAGGCCGCATAGCCCGGAAAGTCGATCGAAATGTATTTATTTAGAACATCAATGTACGTAACTGATCATTACAAAATAAAATTACCGTACCTTTACCATGAGTTGTGACATTGACGTTTTCTATAACGAGTATCGAGTTTACTATCTGTGCATCTCGCTTGTACTATTTTAGTGCGAACGAGATGCACATATAGTAAACTCGATACTCGTTATCGAAAACGTCAATGTCACAACTCATGGTAAGGGTACCGGGGCGCTAACGCCAAAAACGATATTCGTAAATTTTAACGGAATCCTAAAAACATTAAATTGATGTGCAATTTGCCACGCCATATAAGTTCTCTTTACGTATTTATGCCGAACCGAATATGGCGTCGAATGGCGGTATTTCCGGCAAAGATGGCCGACTTCCGTTGCAGGTAACTGTTTCGATCGAGTAATAATATATGTGACAAGTTGGTTCTGCGCTTGAAATAATTTCAGAAGTTTAGTTATGCATTAGGTTACATTGGAAACTTGTAACAGTATATTGGTAACTTAACTAGCTTTTCCTCACGACTTCGTCGGCCAGCCAGGCGTCTTTAAAAGTATGGTTGCGCGATAAAAAATACCGTATGTCCTTTCTCGTAGCTCAAACTCTCTCCATACCAAATTTTATCCGTATTGGTTCAGCGGTTCAAGCGTAAAGACGTATTATAATATTAGTATGGGCTATATACTTTTTATGGAACTGTTCAGAACGCATCCGTAGTGACGTCACGTATGGACGTTCGTTTCCGAAATTTGAAGATCGCCGATGACTCGGGAGAATAACGGCCCGGGCCGCCGACAGCCACAGCAACGGCAATGATTCAAAATCCATTGAGCGACCAACACCTTATTTTGTACAATTACTTGTATTATCAAGAAATACAATTTTATTATATTTTTAATAACAAGTCTTCATTGAAGATCCACTTAGGCATCCCTACGTTATATAGAAAAGGAGCCTAGGCATCTTCAACAGAACCTCACCCTCTCCCGGTTTCGAATCTCGTCCGGGGCAGTTGATTTTTCGTTTTTTTCTTTTATTTCTAAGAACTAACAATATGTAAGAGCATTTGAGTAAATCGAACTATTTCTAGTTCCTAAATATTCTGTACTATCAGCCAGGAGACATTTGGCTAGTAAAAAAATGTTGTACAGTCGCCATCAGATATATCGGAGCTGTGGAGGTAAATAGATAAATATCTAAATGCACTTTATCGCCTTGACAATAGAGGCGTTGTTCAGATATTTGTGACCACCTCCACAGCTCCGATATATCTGATGGCGACTGTACCACACACTCATTTACTAGGTGATTGACTCATTATGGAAATTTCAAAGTTTTTTTTTAATAAACGCAATTATCAAGAACAAATCAGTACCTGATTACAGCTCAATTAACATCTGTCGCGCCAAGCCTATTTCGCAATAAAGTTTATTCAAATAAACATCTCACACCTTCTGACACCTATTAGCCAACTTTCTTCACCGGTTAGGCCTTTGCATATGTTAGAATTTAGATAAAGACATAACACTATTGTACCCCACACAATAACGCGTTAAGCTAAAATGAGACTGAACTACGCATAGTACTTAAAAAACTGTAAGCCTTATGTCAGTGGTATAAAGTCTAATTTTGTGTGTAGTGATATAAATGTAGACTTAAGTTATGTTCAGAAGAGCTAAAGTAGAAACAACATAATGTATACGACTGTCAATGGTGGATAGGTTTTTTTAAATCCAATGGATATAGTATAGTGTGCCATACTTCTTTCATTGAGGCGTGATTATGTCACTTGGAATAATAATTGAAATGCATATATGAATGTGATAAGTGAGTATGACTAAAAGATTTCGCTTCTAGTATTTATTAATCATCATCATTTCAAGCATGAGACGGATAACTGATCGTAACATTTGTAAGCGTAACAAATCCCACACTATTGGTACAGGTTTTTACAAGCTTTTAACTTGCAATAGAAGTACGTTCGGGTTAAATCTTGCAACTTAATTTTGATGCAGATAATTATAATCCGATTTAGCACACATATTAAGTTGGGTAAATGCAAGATTATGGTACCACTGATCTGGTCTAATGCTAAAGCCAGAAGGTAGCCATAGCAACTCCTAAAAAACACAAGATAACCCCGTGGTGTGTAGGCGCCTTAGAATTCTCTCGATCATCATCATCGGCCGATCGCAGCCCACTGCTGGACATTGGCCTCGCCAATTTCACGCCATCGTGTTCGATCTCCGGCTGTTCGCATCCAGCTCCTGCCAGCCATCTTGCGAAATTCGTCACTCCACCTAGCCTGAGGGCGTCCTACATGCGAGATTAGAGACGCGGCCGCCACTCAAGAACTCGTTTACCCCAACGGTTATCGGTTCTACGGCTGAACACGGAATTCTCTCGATGATTGTGCAAAAAAAAGTACAGTCGGCAATAAAGCTTGTACCAAAAATGTCATTTTTGGCAGACTTATTTTATCGTGCCTCCTAAAAAGAGATACAATAATATAATTGACGTAACGACAAAAAACCCTCTAACCCCGGTAACATCCGGTATTACCGACAATTACCGTTTCGCGTCGAGAAAATGTCTTCCTCGGAAACGCGAGACATGGAAAGTTGTGTAATGCAATGCTGTACCAACTGCTCCAGTATCTCATAAGTCAATGTAGATTTTCATGCGAAAATTAATCTTAATGTGTGTGAAACAGAGTTGATTATTGATAATAAAGAAATGAGATCTTCAGATGAGTAATTAATAGGTCAATACACGTTTGATCGCACTCTCGTTTGTGCAGAATAAAATTGTTGACGACCGGTCTGGCCTAGTGGGTATTGACCCTGCCTTTGAAGCCCATGGTCCTGGGTTCGAATCCCAGTCAGGGCATTTATTCTTGTGACGAGCACAGATATTCGTTCCTGAGTCATGGGTGTTTTCTATATTTAAGTATTTATATGTATGTATATATATATATATATATATTATTATATATATATATATATATATATATATATATATATATATATATATATATATATATATATCGTCGTCTAGTACCTACAACACAAGCCTTACTGTATCTGTGTCATATTGTCCCGAAATATTTATTTATTTATTTAAAAGATATTCCTTCAACCTCGCATGAGGTTTAACGTATGACATTTTATTTTAGCCTATCAAAAATTTTGAAGGAAGGAGGGAATTTGCTCATTGGATAATATCCAAAACCGAGGAAAACTGTCAGTAGAATATTGAGGTTATTTCTGGGACCCATTTTGTACTGGAAACGAAAATCCCTGAGTATAAGCCCAAAAGTCACTTTGGTCGTACGTTCAAGCCGCGCGGCTCGATTGTCCTAATGATTCTTGTTAAGAAAAAAATATATGCAAAAAGACGATGTTGTTGGGTCGTCATTTTTGCATTGCAATTTTGAACTTGCCCTATAAAGGGTTAAGGGAGGGAAAAGGGTATTATCCCTCAGTCAGAAGGGGCATTACTCCGTCAGTCATTAAACAGGAGTCGAAGCAGGTCAAGTCTAAAAGCGTTCGACAAAGCGAAACCCAGCAACGTGAAACTCTTCAAGTCTTCATGCAAGAAAACGTCACACAGTTCATACGAATTGTATGAGACATGTGACGTTTTTAAGTCACAGTTTTGAGCCAACGTTTCGATGTTTCAGAAACAATAGTGAAGTGTTTGCGAGCGGAAATGTACGATACAATCATGGTTGTAAGAAATAAAGCACATAATGCATGTTCTTTTATGACAAAGGTGGTAAACGAGCAGACGGATTGCCTGTTGGTAAGCAGTTACCGTATCCTATGGACGCCTGCAACTACAGAGGATTCACATGTTTGTTGTTTACCCTTTAAGGAACTATACACTCCTTTTTTGAAGAACCTCATACTGTAGTCCCTAAGGAAAACCTCGGCAGGGAGTTGAATCCACAGCCGGAGCGTTCGCGGGAGGAAATTCCTCTTAAACCGCTTAGTGCGCGACCCTTTCGGCCCCAGAGTAACAGAACGCGGTGCCACATTTCTTAAACTATGCCGCTGTTACCTAGCTTCATCATCATCATCATCATGTCAGCCGAAAGACGTCCACTGCTGGACATAGGCCTCCCCCAGAACGACCCAAGAAGACCGATCCTGCGCCTTCCACATCCAGCGGTATATCCCGCGACTCTAACTAGGTACCTAGCTTACAGGGCACAAAAAGGGATTAGTAATCAATACATTCATACGACTTTGTAGGTGATCTGCGATCGCAATTCACAACTCGGCGACGTATCGACAACGCGTAGAGCAATATAGAAAGTCAATTTGATTGGAGAAAGTGCTGGGCCCGCCCTGCGCCGGCGCACGCTAGGTCTCGTGCCTGGAGCTAGACTGACAGCGTTGCCACTTGCCAGATCGTGCTTTTTAGCACGGTTTTACGTGCTTTTTTGAACCCGTACGTGCTATAAACGTGCTATTTCCGTGCTCTTTGGATGTCGGCTGTGATACATCTGTTTTACGGTTATGTATGTTGAAATGTTCGTAAATAATGAACGTCTTATTATGATGACAGAGGCGCTACCGCCATAAACGATATTCGCAGATTTCGGACGATTATCTCTGTCACTCTCATGACGTCTTACTTGGGGTAAAAGAGAAAGATGCCCGAAATGCCAACTTCGACGTTCGCGGTACCGGGCCAATAGTCCCTCTCCTTCCTTATTAGAACTGCAAGTACAAAAAATGTGTGTAAAATGAACTATGACAGTAAATAATAATAAATAATAAATATTTCGGGACAATCTGACACAAATCGACCTAGTCCTACAGTAAGCTCAGTAAGGCTTGTGTTGCATGTACAGTCAGCAGTAGAAGTGGCTAAGCGTTTGAGCTGTTCAAAATGAGGTTAACACACCTCTATTGTCAAAAGAATAAGAGCGCGTGTAGGTCATTTTGAACACTTCAAACGCTTAGCCACTTTTGCTGCTGACTGTACAAGACGACGATATAATATATAATAGCTACATATAAATACTTAAATACACAGAAAACACCCATGACTCATGATAAAATATCTGTACTCATCACAAATAAATGCCCTGACTGGGAATCGAACCCAGGACCATAGGCAGGGTTACTACCGACTAGGCCAGACCGGTCGAAAAAAACATCATATTTAGTAAAGCTGTGGCGTGGAAATTAAAAAATGTGTCCCTCGCTCTTTTGAACCGCAACCCCAAAAAAAAAAATAATATCACTAAAGTACAGCTTAAAAAGGCTTGTGATAAAAATTATTTTTAACTCGATTAGTTTAACCGTTTTTGAGTTATGCATCGATAACTACGGAACCCTACACTGAGCATTTCTAGGCCGGTTTAATTTTCTATTACGATCCAAATAACGAATAGCTTTATAAAAAAAACTACACGTAAGTCTAATTATTTACTTTATTAATAATAATTTTAATGTTAATTAGTGTTTGCAAACGCTTGTACGTTTCTTTGTTGTCTGGTGCCGTGGGGGTGGACCAAGCGCGTCTTAAAGCACTCGCGGAACCGGAATCCGGGGCTTGGTTACATGCCTTGCCATCTCCCCAGCTGGGTACTATGCTCGACAATGACTCGTTGAGGATAGCAGTAGCGCTCAGATTGGGTGCAAAGGTGTGCGAGCCCCATCGTTGTGTTTGCGGGGTTTTAGTGACGGAGGAAGGTCACCACGGTTTGAGTTGCCAAAGGTGTGCTGGTCGTTTCCCCAGGCATCACTCAATAAATGAGATTGTGCGACGTGCCATGGTGTCAGCTAACGTGCCGTGTGTCCTTGAGCCGCCAGGTCTTAGCCGCACAGATTATAAGAGGCCTGATGGTCTCACGTTGGTACCCTGGCGGCGAGGGCGATGCCTCTTGTGGGACGCCACTTGCGTGAGCACTTTTGCGGCGTCCCATTTGGGGCAGACCACGCGTCACGCTGGTTCAGCGGCGGAGTCTGCCGCTAAGCTTAAGCACACCAAGTACGCAGAGCTAGAGTTAGGGTATGATTTTGTACCGGTGGCAGTGGAAACAGCAGGGCCCTGGGGCTCGGAAGCCCGCCAGCTGTTTAGGGATTTAGGCCAGCGTCTGCGGGAGAGAGGTGGCGATCCCCGCTCTGGGTCGTACCTGGTTCAACAGGTCTCCATAGCAATTCAGCGTGGTAATGCTGCAGGTGTTATGGGGACCTTCGAGCCTGGTACGATGCAGGGTGGTGTGTTTTAGATTTTAGTTAGCTTAGTTAGATTGTAAGTATTATTTGATTATTTGTTTATTAATTGTATTCAATATTCATTACTTTCTTTTCAATATTCATTATTTTTATTTTTGTTCAGTTTAATTTCAATATTTGTTTCCTATTTCATTCTAATAAAGATATTTATAAATACTATCTACGGCGATTCTGTGGGCCGATTTTTGGTGATATCTATTTTAAATTCTGTTAGAAATTAAGAAACGGTATTTTGGAAACATGAATGATAGAATATAATAATCATGGATATTTTCTGCAAAAATAATGGTAAATAATGGTTTTCTGCAAAAAATAAACGATTTAAAGTTCACTTTAATTTATTAGTGTTTTGTGCCGAACATATGGACATCATGTCATGTCTGGAATAAATTATTTTCATTTCATTTCATTTCATTCATTAACAGATTTTTCCTACATATGTACAAATGTATAATTAATATTAATTATACTCTGTTGGAGAACGATTTAACTTTCTAACTAAATATCATGCGATGTGTCGTGTCTTTACGGAATTTCGTTATATTCATTCTGGTGTGCGAGTGAGACAGTGCTATACATGTGAACAGGGTGGCTTTTCTAAAGGTCAGTGAGGGCAACTACCATATCCCATGAAGCCAGGGATAGACTAGGGGGCAAATGTCCGGCGACAATTGTCGGCGCGATATCAAACGAACTCGACCGACAAGTCCGACGACTACGCCAGACACTTGCAGGCATAGTCATGGCTTGTCGGACGATGTCCGGCTACGTCAATGTATGTCACCCGACGTCGCTGGCGATACGGGTTGCAGGACATTTGTTCCATAGTCTATCCCTGGCTTGATGCTATACGAAAAGGGTCTGAGGGAAATTAGGAAAAGTACATTACATACTTAATTAATAAATCTCAAAACTCAAAGTAAATAAGTGTCTCTCATAAATTTAATTGTTGGTACAGTCGACGTCAATATGTGCTTACACATATCATATGTGAAAAAGTGTAAACATATCTTTGACGTCAACTGTACAAGCCTACGTTGCAGACTGTATATTTTTTATTATTAACTACTACCGCATTCTGACAAACCTAAACGCGACGTGTTTATCTTAGCAATAATAGCAAAAAGAAAATAACATTAAATAAAACTATCAAAAAAATAAAAAAACTTCTAAATACTAAACCTACCCTAGGTCTCGGTCGGTAAGGTGCCTAGAAGCCTGGCCGCGTTCCTGTGTTGGCCCGCATTGCTTATCCTCTGTGCGTCATAGGGGCTAGTACCCTTACCACGAGTTGTGACATTGAGGTTGCCGATAACGAGTTTACTATCTGTGCATCTCGTTTGTACTATTTTAGTGCACGAGATGCACAGATAGCAAACTCGATACTCGTTATCGAAAACCTCAGTCACAACTCATGGTAAGGGTACAGCCCTCTGGTCACCAGAAGCGTCAATGAGGCGCGCAGTCTCTCTGTAGGGACGCGCATCTGGACCCCATGGCCCCAGTTTCATAATAATAATATTGCATTGTCACCGAACTCACATAAGTGTGTGCAAAATTTTATTTCAATCATAAACTGATGATAAACTGCTTTAAAATTCAGTTGCATTAGACGCAAACATACAAACAAACAAATTAAATAAAAGCTTGCTAACAGTTATTTCAATCCATCCGATTGCTAGAAGAGATAATACCACTAACCCTGAGGGCAACTACATTATCCAGAAGTAAGTATTCCAAAATTTCTAAATAAAAAAATAATATCAAGCGACGTTTGTTAAAAAAAATTGGAAAGGTTCCTTAATTATTTTTTGCGAAACACCGTGAGATCTGTCAACTGCTCCCATGAGCGCCATTTTGAAAATCCAGCCTATATATCCATGAATTGTCGGTTTGAATTTTATTTGAAATTCGATTTCTTTGCTTATAATTCTTATAAAACATTTCAAATTCCCTTAGTGTTGAAATTTTACATTGAGTTTTGTACACATATGAAATACCAATAAAACTAAAGTTTAATTATGGCCATTGCAACCGACAAACAAATGAGAAACGTTTAAAAGAAAAATTTCTTAAGAACTTGACATCTTTATTTGCACTTTGGTAATGCAATTTGAACTTTAACCCTTTATAAGGCCGCAGTTATACAGATATGCTACGTGAAAGTTAAATACACTCCCATGTTTGTAATGCACTGGGGAACACATCTACGGCAAAAAAAAACCGAAATCATTAATAAAAACATGTGGTCGTTATATGCACTCAGCCCGTTAGTGCACTCGAGTTTTCAGATGATCTGTTTCCAATACACCTATTCATTGACAAATACGTGACATGCAATACTCAATACTTCTTCATGCAAATAGTTCTAATTACAATATTTATCGATATAGCATGTAACTTTTTATAATTTTATTAATCTTAAGTGGCAAATGATACACTTTCCTGATACTACAAACAACGTAGTTCAGTTATTGCAAATATTGCAATTCACGATGGAGAGTGGATTTATCAAAATTAGACTTTATTATCATACCAATAACAGTCTCGCCACTCGCAATTACAAGAGCTATAATTGAAATTATTAGATTCAGCGACTTGTGTATTTTTAATAGTATAATGGAAACAGTGACAAATGCTTGCTTCCCTTAACGGGCACAGTGCATTCATTGACCACAAACTTTAGATTAATTAATTACACTAAAATTAAATTATGACCGAAAAAGTATAAATAAGAAAAGAAAGCCTGATATATTTGCTATATAATACCATTATAGTTAAATAAAAAAGAGGATGTTTTTTCTTTGTAAATGTTTATTAACTAAGTGGTTTCCAAATCGCCTCTGCCTTGGGTTAACATAAAAACTAGAAACTCCATTCTTGACCAAACACGCAACTTATCGAATCGTTATTTAATTTGCAAAGCGTTCCATGCATCAAAGCTTTACTTTACTAATCCACATATTATTAGAACCTTTAATCCATTAACATAAGGTCTCAGTTCGCTTGGCAATCGCCGCAGGTGAGCCGGTTAACTCGAACAATGCGAGGAATGTCATTCTAAATTCAAAATTGTTCGGAACTAGTAGTACAAATATTTCACGACCCTGACCCGGAAAGTGCAATGGAATTTCAACTTTAACTCTAAGAAATTAGATTGAAATTCCAATGAGCTTTGCCACTGAAGATATTTCAACATTATCGTAGGACAGGTTTGCTATGTGCATAGATAAGACGACCTTCTACAATGGCTATGAATTTTGTATTTTGGACTCCAGTCCCTTGTCATAAGGTATAAATTTAAATGAGACCAGTTAAGTTGGTTAAACTGTGACACAGGTCATGGGTACATCTTTCGTTGTACAAAGAGCTTATTTTGTATAGAGGTTCCCGTTAGTTGTGACTTTTCGTAGTTGGGGTGGTCGTAGTGTGACCACAGAGTTATAGCTGGAGGGTTTATCTAAAATAATAGCCCACGTAATGAGAGCTGGCCAAATATTATGCACAGATGCCATTGGAAATTATTTGAAAATAAAAATCTAAAGATAGGCTAGGCGTAGGCTAGGGTAAAAATTAGCTTATCTATTTTAATTTCATGGATATTTTATGCTCTTTTCTCCACCACTTCACTTCAACAGTACAATTATTTTGTTTTCTTTTCCATCATAATTTCAACCGTAACACATCCACTGCTGGACACAGGCCTCCCCCAAATATGACTTTGGGGGACGTAGTCCCCCATCTTGGAGGGGAGTTGTCATAGTCGCCACGTTTGGCCGACGGGTTGGCTACCGCAGTGGCTGTTTATTCCTTCGGCTTTTCTCCCTCTGTCGCCTCTTACGACTTAGCGCTCTCTGCTGCCACCACACGGCAAACTTTTCTTTTCTAGTGCGATGCAAATAGAGCTCAACTGAGAACCTACACGAACATCGTGCATCGATGCTCAAAATTTTCGTGCATCTTTCTCTTTTCATCTTCCTCGCGTTGTCCCGGCATTCTGCCACGAACCATGGGAGCCTGGCTAGTTTGGCAACTAACCCCATGATTTGGCGTAGTCACTAGTTTTATAAAAGCGACTGCCGTCTAACCTTCCAACTCTGAGGGTAAACTAGGCCTTATTGGGATTAGTCCGGTTTCCTCACGATGTCTTCCTTCACAGGAAAGTGACTGGTAAATATCTAATGATATTTTGTACATAAGTTCCGAAAAACTCATTGGTACAAGCCGGGGGTTGAACCTGCGACCTCCGGATTGCAAGTCGCACGCTGTTACCGCTAGGTCACCAACGCTCTAAACATCTGCATCTCTTTTACTCCTATTAAAGCGTAATTAGAGTATCCAAAGACAATCTTTCGATTGCGAGTTTCGATGTGTGATGAGTGGGTTCGCCACTTGCATTAACTTAAGGGTCTGACAGTCTGACAATAGCTAAAAGCGACTTAGTCCAACTACCTCAGGCATTAAACTACATTATTATTTATTAATATATACGTAACACAACCTCGCTATCGCCGTAGGCAGAAACAATAAAGAATTAATTATTATTTTGCATAATTATAATAATATAACTAGTACTATTGGCTATTAAGCTATTATTCAATGATTTATACAAGTCATTATTATTGTAAGCAATAGTATTAGAATTTCTTAATTATCAATGAGATAACACCTGGTTATGTATGATAACAATAAATAATAAATATTACAGGACAAACAAATAGACTGGGCCCCAAGGTAAGCTCAAGAAAACTTGTGTTATATATATAGGTACTGAAACAAACATATATTATATATACAATTACTTAAATACATAGAAAACACCCATTAAAACAAATATGCTAATGTGCTCATCATACAAAAACATGTACTTTTTTGGATGTGAACCCAGGACCGTCGCGCGTCGCTTCATAGACAAGTCGTGGTTGACTTCTTACCTATAGTCGAAATCCCTCGTTCGAATCATGGCGAGGGTATTTATTATTATTACCTATTAGGCTAATAGGCCGTTAAAGTTATGACCGACTAGAACAGTAGGCCGTTATAGTTATGACCGACTAGGCTAGACCTGCTAGAAGGCCGTTAAAGAGATGACCGAATATGTTAGACCTAGTAGGCGATTAAAGTTATGATTGACTAAATGACTACGCCAGGCCTGCTAGTAGGCCGCTTCAGATATGATCGACTAGACTAGACCTGCTAGGAACCCGTTAAAGTTATGAAAAATAAGTCCCGACGAGTTTCTTGCCGGTCATAGAAGTTAAAATGCTTCTCGGGTCAGAGGTGTAGGGTTAGAACGGGTGTAGTTTTTATTTTTCTTCTTTTGTATACTCGACGTGTAAAAGTGGCCTTGTGGTCTATCTACTGAATAAACGTTTGAGTTTGAGATTGAGATTGACTACGCAAGGCCGGCTAGGAAGCCGTTATAGTTATAACCGACTAGGCTAGACCTGCTAGAAGGCCGTTATAGTTATGACCGACTACGCTAAGTCTGCTTGGAGGCCGTTAAACTTATGCATTTAGCCTGCACCCACGAACAAACAACATTAGAAATCCTCGATTTACATTGAGATTCGTATCCACAGTTAGCCGACTTGCGAGTCGCATACCGGCGCCTGGTCTTACCTTACAAGGATAATAGGAAGCGGTAGGAAGCATTGTACGAAGCATAATTTACTTGTCAGAGATAAGCCTTATCTCCTTTTAAATAAGGTCTACTAACGGTTAATTGTGTGAGTTACGGAAACACAAGTTACCTTAACTACAATTTTTTCGCGTTAATAACTTGTGATTATTGATAGTATGGAAAATATGTATGTGTGTGTGTCAAGTGTTATTCGTTGTTATTCTACCGAAGGGAAACTGGCATAGTTTGACATAAGAAATGTGACACCACGTCCTAGTGACACATTTGGTAGGTGGACATTATAGATACCATGTTTATTTGTAACAAATAGTTTGAGTGTTCGACAGGTTTCGCCTATAGAGACCCTGTCTATGACGCTGATGGTCCTGGGTTCAAATCCCAGTGAGGCCATTTAATTGTGTAATGAGCACAGATATTTGTTCCTGAGTCATGGGTGTTTTCGTTGGCTGAGTACCCACAACATAAGTTGTCTTGAGCTTACCGTGGGTAATTTATAGTAGTAACACTACTATAAATTGAAATAGATGAAATATACTTAAGAAAAAGTGACGAGGTCCTCCGGCGGAGGATTTGAACCCGCATCTCCAGCTATCGCGGCTGACGTCCTAACCAATTGGTCCACCCGAACACAGCGAAACCCGTCGATATTTTGCAAGTTTGTAATCATGTTTTAGAACAGTTGTTTTGTACCGTTTACCATCTCTACTCACATATATATATACATTTTTAATAGAAAACTCCCGTGAGATTCAGACATACTAAAATATATATCGAGAAGTTCTCGAAAGGCCGCCGCCAGCGACGGTGCGGCTCGAAGCTCATGAATATGGTTCACGAATTGGACCGAAACATATGTCGAACGTTATTCAACCTTAAGATACGTGACCCGTAAGTATTTTAGTATATATACATAATATACATTTGCCGTAAAAAGTCATAGCATAGCTCTAGTCTATACCTAACAAGTTGTCATAGACAATAGTTCCTAGACGAGCAGTGGGCAGCAACTGCGCAGCACGAATCATGGATATATGTATGAACACAAACACCACGCCAGTGGCACAACTACTACACACATACTCAGAACTATTACAACACATACAACCACATACACTGGACTAAACAAATAATTACTATTTTATTTTGTTACAAACGGATAAACTTACGTACAGTCGCCATCAGATATATCGGAGCTGTGGGGGTGGTCACAAATATAGCAACATGCACTTTATTGCATTGACATTAGAGGCGTTACGACTGTACGTACGTGTGTGTGGTAAGTGAGTGTGGTGATGAGTGTAGTAGTAACATGGCACACAACATTTTAAATTATATTAAAAAATATATATATTTCAAAATATACTTATACAAAATTGACTGAGCGCCACGGAGCTCAAGAAGACAACACAAGACTCGTAAGTGCGTACTCAGCCAACGATATATAATATACAAATACTTAAAAATACACAGGAAACATTCATGACAAAATTGTGACTCTAGTGAACAAGGGTATAAGTACAATTGGCTCAATAAAAAAAGGCCACAAGTCCTATAAAATGTACGGCACTTGTACCCTTTTTCGCTATGCTAATTTGACTTATACCCTTTTTAACTACAGCCACAGAAATACGTTTATCGCACAAATACAAGCCCTTACTGGGATTTGAACCGTCGGCTTCATAGGCCCGACCTGTCAAACTGTTCACATACTCGTATAAACTTTTTATTCGGGATTACGCGCGCCCTGTACAATTAGCGATGAGCTAAAGCGCGCATGTGTGACGAATGCGTCGCCATTTTGTCACAACTGGTAACTGGAATTATTCCATACATCCATGGTTAGCATACTATTAATTGCACAGTGATGTCATGCCATTAGACACCACAAATAAGATAGCTTAGACACACGAAGAGATAATATGTAGGCTTGGAATTTAAACCTTATCTGTAATATAATAAGGTCAAGTACTCAACTAGTTATTTAAAAAAGGCCCTTGAGGCATTGTACCAAGGATGCTGGCGGCATTTCTTCGTTATATCGCAATTTGAATGTAATTATTGTAAATTAAAATTTATTTCATGTCTTTAAGGTCTAATTTGATCGCGCAGTTGTGTTCAAAGGTTACAATAAAAATTGTTACAGTCAATATAATACATACAACATATACCCCATTGCCATCTCGGCTGTATCCATACAAATCCATACTTATATTATAAATGTGACATGATCTACCAAAAGGGACCTTATTGTCGATGGCGCTTACGTCGAACCGCCTTGGGTTTGTATTGCGGCATCTTGAACAACGGCGTAAGCGCCATCGACAATAAGATCCCTTATCATAGATAATGCCACAAATGTCAAAGTAACTCTATTATAAATGCCAAAGTAACTCTCTCTCTGTCTGTCTGTCTGTCTGTTACCTCTTCACGCTTAAACCGCTGAACGAATTGGGCTGAAATTTGGTATGGAGAGAGTTTGAGCTACGAGAAAGGACATAGGATATAATTTTTATCCCGCAACCATACTTTATAGACGGCTGGCAGACGAAGTCGCTAGGAAAAGCTAGCAGTCTATATTACTTTCGCAATATTAAATAATAAGTATGTATTGACATAATTCTCAATATTTATTACTATCAAACCCTAGTAAACAGATAATTAGTAAAATCAATACTAAAATAACTTGACCTTCGCATACCAGATTACCAGTAGGTGAATTATAACGATCCAATTATATATGTCAAGCAAATAAAAACATATTAACACATTATAATATAGAAGCTCACATCTAAAACTGTTAAGGCGTTGGCCAAAAACTGTGGTTGTGGGTCGTAAGGTCGGTACAAGGTCGGGAAACACATTGCGTAATAAACATATGATAATGTATACTACAAACTAGGTATACCTATGTTTGACGGTCTTACCTAGTTGGTATCTAGCCTAAGAAGCCGATGGTTCTGGGTTTGAATCCCAGTAGAATAAAAATTTCGTATAGTGCATGCTTTGAGTGATCGAGATAATTTCTACCGGCATATTGTAAGCGTTTTTTTATGACAGAGGTGACAAACGAGCAGACGGATTGCCTGATGGTAAGCAAATACCGTCGCCCATGGGCACCCGCGACACCAAGGCAGTCACAAGTGCGTTGCCGGCCTTTAAGGGGGGTTGGAGCTCAGGGAACCCTACTCACCATCAGGAACACAACACTACATACCTGAAAGGTAGCAGTGCTATTATGGCTGTGGTTTTCTGTAAGGAGGAGGTACTTCCCCAGTTGGGCTTCTCCAGACTCAAGCGTGATGGTACTTCGCTGTGCTCTACCTCTCATTGTTGGACGTGAATAGTTTAAGTACATACCCGGGTTGTTTAGTAAAACAGTACTGAGAATGAACGCGTTAAACATCATTTCGTATATCAAGAAACTATAAACCTACTTTATGACAGGTAAGTTCATTTTATGGCATTCAGTAATAGGTCTGACAAGTGACATAATACAACTATTTAACACCATCTCTTCATAGTTTTATTATATACTCTTGAAAATCATGAATGCGATTGAATTAATCAAATCTATACCTTCTGGCTATTGGAATAAGAAAAATCCACTCGCTTTCGCGAATAGCTAGTGTTAAATTTTACGACCGTGCCTTAACTAGGCGTTATCTCACAATAGAGACAATAATATAATAAAGAATGCTAGTCAAAATGGCGACACGTAAATTCAAAGACAAGATGGCGGTACGTTAAAAAAATACGTATATCTGTAAGTCTGATAGTTATTAACTTGTCAACGAGTAGGTACTTATTAATTAATAAAAAGACTTTAGTAGGTACCCATTTAAGTTTCTCAAATGTATGTACTCTTAACAGCGATTGACCATACACTTATACAAAATTATTACACATAAACGGGACTTACCTGGCTAAAGGGCATGACCATCTTCTAGCAGCGCGAGTTTTCCGAACTACCCGCTGCTAGAAGATGTTGATGTAAACTTTAGCCAGCCTTAATCCAAGATCACGAGGACAACGTCGTCCTCGAAACGTAGGAGGTAATTTTTAAAGTTAATATACGCGGTTAAGCCCCGTTTATGTATAATAACGTGTAAAAACCGTGCACTTCTACAAATGAAAAAAAAATGGTAAAAGCGATGAGACGCAAATTGACAGTCCTTTTTTTATCGCTCTCTGGCCACAGTCATACAGTTTAGCACGTGACGTCACTGTTTGTCTTTAACTGTGTCACTTCCATACAAACACCGTTGTATAATCGCTAAACCGAGACATATTTACCATACTACCTACTTATTGTATTGTATGTGTGTATCTTAGTACGAGCTAAGGGCTTGGGCAGATAGGCGCGTTTTGAGAGCGTGGCGCAGCGGGGCGTGACAGCGGTGTGGCTAATGTAACGAAATAAGGCACACATTCGGACGGCAGCGTCGCGCCCCGCTGCGCCACGCCACAAAACGCGCCCTATGTGACCAAGTCTTAATGGGAGTATCCCCACTTTTTTCTGAACTCCCTAACTCGCCTACCCAATATATGAAGTTTAAGTACAGATGTACAAAAACAGGTTTTGTTACTAGCGTGTGTGGTTTTGTTTGGGACAGCCAAGGTCAAAGATATCGACTAAACCAAAGTGCCAAAATATGTATACATATGTACCTTAGTAAGACAAAGGTACAGTCAGCAGCAAAAGTTGCTAAGCGTTTGAAGTGTTCAAAATGACCTACACGCGCTCTTATTCTCTTGACAATAGAGATGTGTTGGCCTCATTTTGAACACCTCAAATGCTTAGCAACTTTTGCTGCTGACTGTACCTTTGTCTTACTAAGGTTCATATATACATATTTTGGCACTTCTGCTGCTGACTGTATATAGAATACATAGAATAAAGGCGTTGTTCAGATATTTGTGACCACATCTACAGTTCCTTTTTTTTATGATATAGGCGGCAAACGAGCAAGCGGATTGCCTGGTGGCAAGCAATTACCGTTGCCCATGGGCACCCGCAACACCAGGGGAGTCACAAGCGCGTTGCCGGCCTTTAAGGGGGGTTGGAGCTCTGGGAACTTTACTAACCATCACTACATACATGAAAGGTAGCAGTGCTATTGTGGCTGTGGTATTCTGTAAGGAGGAGGTACTTCCCCAGTTGGGCTGCCCCAGATTCAAGTGTGATGGTCATCGCTGTGCCCTACCTCTCATTGTGGGACGTAGTTTAAGGACATACCCGGTCCAAAAAGATCCTATATATCTGATGGCGACTCTACAAGGAATATATCCCTCTTTTACTTCCGTTTAATTATATTGTTTTCTCTTTCAAATGTTCCCATTCCCATATCATATCGTATACTTCAAGGGCACTATTTATTCATCTAAGCGTGTCAAAAACATAGTCAAACAGTATCATAGCCGAATGTTAATTTATTATAATGACCCTTATCACCGAGACATAAGCTCTACATACCTTTAAAAGTACAGTTGTCAGTAACTGACTAGAAGTGAACCGTATTCATATAGACATAAGGGCTACCAATGGTCAGATAATTTTATGTTACTTGCCAAGGTTAAAAAACATTCCGATATATTAAGATTCAACAGTGTATCTTCGTCTGTTACATACAGTATCTCATGTATTATTTGTTGTATAAAAAAGGTAATGCGGTGAGCCATTGGCAAGCCGGAAAGCTGGCGGTTTAAATCGTTGGCTCATCGACTCGCGTTGGTGATCCATTAACATTTTTTTTTTTATGACATAGGCGGCAAACGAGCAGACGGATTGCCTGATGGTAAGCAATTACCGTCGCCCATGGGCACCCGCAACACCAGGGGAGTCACAAGCGCCGTGCCGGCCTTTAAGGGGGGTTGGAGCTCTGGGAACCTTACTCACCATCAGGAACACAACACTACATACCTGAAAGGTAGCAGTGCTATTATGGCTGTGGTCTTCTGTAAGGAGGAGGTACAGTCAGTGTCATATAGTTGGTAGCATTCAAAGTAGTCAAATAGTTCGGTACACCATACAAATTCTATGGTGTAACGAACTTTTTGAGTACTTTGGATGCTACCAACTATATGACGCTGACTGTACTTCCCCAGTTGGGCTGCCCCAGATTCAAGCGTGATGGTCATCGCTGTGCCCTACCTCTCATTGTTGGACGTAGTTTAAGGACATACCCGGGTCCAAAACAAGCATACCCAAGGCTTGCCTAAAGGCTGAGAACTATTTACTTTTATTTCTAAGAATTAAAGTCTAGATACACATCACAACTAAATATTACGAAACCTAACGGTAGCCCGTATCCCTAGCGAAGGTTGTTGGCTGTAACCCAGTCTTAATACAATAAGTTTCTGCCAAAAATGACATTTTTCGCAGAACTGTACTTTTTTTGCACAATCGTCATCTACTCATGGAAAGGATTCAAACGAGCCTAAACACCACGGGTTTATCTTGTGTATTTTGGGAGTTGCTTATGATACCTTCTGGCTCCAGCATCAGATCAGATCAGACCATAACATTGCATTGTCACCAAACTTACATAAGTGTGCTAAATTTCAGCTCAATCGGTTAAAGACGTCTGCTTCAAAATTGAGTTGCAAGATTTCATCCGCATAAACATATGTAGGTACATACATTGACGACCGGTATGGCCTAGTGGATAGTGATGGAGCTATAAAGCCGATGGTCCTGGGTTCAATTTCCATTCAGGGCATTTATTTGTGTGATGAGCACAGATATTTGTTCCTGAGCCATGGGTGTTTTCTATTTATATGTATATATCTATGTATTTATCTATTAAGTATATATATCGTCGCCTAATACCTGCAACTCCTTACTGACTTTACCGTAGGACTATTAGGTCGATTTGTATAAGATAGTCCTGATATATTTATTATTATACATTGCAAGTTAAATAAAAGCTTGTAAAAAAAAAGCTAAATGCCGTAGGGGATCGAGGGAGATAGCCGGTCATCACGTAGGGGAGCCATAAAGTTGGGACAATAAGGTGCTTGTATGTATACATATATTGACACTCTGGTCCTGTACATATCTTCGACCTTCACTCTAGGTGTAGTTGTTTAAAATTTGAACTTTCAAATGACTAGGCCCTGATATTTTGACATTTGAAGTTTGTCATACGGACAGATGATCGTGATCCGACAGCCTTGATTATTGCGGTATCTGTCATCTCAACGAATCCGAATATAATAACGCCCAAACATATAATGACATTTTATATCATTGACTAGACATTAAGCACACTTGAAGTGTGTCATAACTCATAATAAAGAAAACATAATCTGGTAGTTATAGTATGCTATAAAATTATAGACTGTTGGAGTCTTGTGTACCAACGATATATATGTACAAATACATAGAAAACACCCATGAATCGGGAACAAATATCTGTGCTCATCACACAAATAAATTCCCTTGCTGGGATTTGAATCCAGGACCGCAGGCGGGGGTCACCCACTAGGCCACAGCTGTCGTCAAATAGTAAACAAGATATCTCTTAAAAATATGTAATCTTACATGTACAGTCAAGTGTAAAAATTCGTTCACTGCCAAAGATTCAAAAATATGTACCGAGCAACTCTATTGTACAGTAAATAAGGTTGTAGGACGTATTTATGAAAGGATTCTTTCGCTACGTATATTTGCACTTGACTGTACAGAAAGTTCAAGTTTAAACATATTTAGACCACCTAAGTTAACCAATAAACCGATTTAAAAAAATACTAAATAGGATTAGGTTCTATTTTCGACGGTACGTAAATATGTTTTTATATATTTTTACCGATTTACACTTTAATCTAGACAACAAAACAAACAGGTGTAGAATCCTAATTAAAATCATAAGAAATAAACACGCAATAATTATTCTCTCAAAAGGACGCAAAAACTACACATAAATACATACACAATCAAAAAGATCCATACAGCTAAGTCACATCCAACTTTAGACCATAGAGCACTAGATAGATTCGTCACCAAACTTTTTAATATCACTGACACATCCACAGATAACTTCCACGTGTGACGCGACCGGCGGGCGCGGAGCGACTGGCCGGATTATAGTGGGGAGTTGAATCAGGATGTAGGAAGCTCATAATATAAACTCTGATTAGCTCGGTTGACTCTTTAAGAGCATTTCTCGAAAATTGTACATTCGCCATAGGATATAGAGATGTGGAGACCGGAAATATCTGAAAATGCACTTTATCTTGACTATAAAGGCGTTGTTATATTACCAACTCCGCAGCTCCATATATCTGGTGGCGACTCAATGTCAGAGATATCGATACGCACAGTGTCAAAAATATATATGCATTTTATTGTCTTAATATTAATGGACATGTTTTGGAACTTTTTCTGTATTTTGCCTTGACTATATATTCATAGATTTATTTGTATTAAACATACACTTTCAAATGGTAAATAATTAATTAAACATTAAAATAAGAAAATATAACAGTCTAATAACAATAGATAGGTAAATTGATAAATTCATGATATTAATTAAAAATATAGAAATTACAATGTCACTAAGTCAACTTGAGGCATCAATGGCAAATGGCAATATAGACATCTTCACTCATCAAGGAACTCATTAACTGAGTAGAATGCCATCGACTGGCAAAACATATTTAATTTACTTTAAAAAATTTTTATGACATAGGCGGCAAACGAGCAGTCGGATTGCCTGGTGTTAAGCAATTACCGTCGCCCATGGGCACCCGCAACACCAGAGGAGTCAAGCGCGTTGCCGGCCTTTAAGGGGGGTTGGAGCTCTGGGAACCTTACTCACCATCAGGAACACAACACTACATACCTGAAAGGTAGCAGTGCTATTATGGCTGTTGTCTTCTGTAAGGAGGAGGTACTTCCCCAGTTGGGCTGCCCCAGATTCAAGCGTGATGGTCAACGCTGTGCCCTACCTCTCATTGTTGGACGTAGTTTAAGGACATACCGGGTCCAAAACTGGTGAATTAAAGCTCAGTGACATTTCCTAATTTTTAATACGTTTGGATTACGTATTTTATAAAAATTGGAAGGCTGGTAGGATTACGCCTGACAAGATCCTCTATATTTCCCAAAACATGCCCAGAAAGATCCATACAAACTTATTGTGAAAAGCTTTGTATCTTACAGTCTCCATCAGATATATCGGAGCTGTGGAGGTGGCCACAAATATCTGAACAACGCCTCTATTGTCAAGGAGATAAAGTGCATGTACAGATATGTGACCACCTCCACAGCTCCGATGGCGACTGTACAGTCAGCAGCAGAAGTGACTAAGCGTTTGAGGTGTTCAAAATGAGGTCAACACATCTCTATTGTCAAGAGAATAAGGGCTCGTGTAGGTCATTTTGAGCACTTCAAGCGCTTAGCCACTTTTGCTGCTGACTGTACATGCGGAGCGTGCGAGGTGTGATAAAGAAGAGAGAGTGAATGAGTGAATGGGAAGTTAATAGATCAGTCTGTTCGGAGACATTGATAACATAACATAAAATTGATGATTTCGTTCAGAAACCATCCCTGACCGTACTAATAGAAAAAAAATCTTTTTAAATAAAAACAAAGTTTGTGGCCTAAAAATATATTTATGCCTTGATAATACTCGCCTCTGTAATATTTTAAGGGCCCTCAGCCATCTTTCTCGCCGCTTTGCCATCTCAAGTACCCTTAACGTTACGTAAGCATTCCAGATTTAATTTGGACGTGTTTACACACTTTGAGACGTGTGTTAAATGTTAAAAGGAACAAGAATAATGATTTGAGACGTATAGATTAACATCCAAAACCAATAAGAGAACAGTACCCTTACCATGAGCTGTGACATTAAGGTTTTCGATAGCGAGTATGGAGTTTACTATCTGTGCGTCTCGCTTGTACTATTTTAGTGCGAACTCGATACTCGTTATCGAAAATCTCAAAGTCACAACTCGTGGTAATTTGTATTTAAACTTATGTGAGACATATTTAATAATTAACGATTTATACGGTACTACTCACGTTTATTTAGTCACTCGCGCCGACGTCGCGTCGCGCGACGGGCCGGTGACGCGAGCGGCGAACCGAGCGGACACTCAGCACTCTTAGTGCTTGAAAATGGAGGCCTATGTTCTCCGAAACATGTCGCGCGAGTGACTAAATAAACGTGAGTAGTACCGTATTAATCGTTAACTCGTGGTAACGTTACAGGGGGCTGATTTTTGACCGTCGAGTACTCGACTTGTGACATTCTAAACTCTGCCAGAAACGAAGAAATGGTATTTCACAAACATGAATTATTGAAAATAATAGTCATCAAGAGCGCTGGTAGCCTAGCGGTAAGAGCGAGCGCCTTGCAATCCGGAGGTCGCAGGTTTAAACCCCGGCTTGTACCAATGAGTTTTTCGGAACTTATGTACGAAATATCATTTGATATTTAACGTTTCGGTGAAGGAAAACATGGTGAGGAAACCGGACTGATCCCAATAAGGCCTAGTTTACCCTCTGGGGTTGGAAGGTCAGATGGTAGCTTTCGTAAAAACTAGTGCCTACGCCAAATCCTGGGATTAGTTGCCAAGCGGACCCCAGGCTCCAATGAGCCGTGGCAAAATGCCGGGACAAGGCGAGGAAGATGATGATGATGAATAGTCATCGGTATTAAATCTATAAATTTTGTTCAAAAATAATAGTGAAAAAAATTTGTGTCGATATTGAGAGTAATTCAATCGAATTTAAAAAACTTTAAGGACGATAATATTCGCATTGTTTCGATAATGACGATTAATTTCTATCATTCATGTTTCTAAAATACCATTTCGTTTCTGACAGAGTTCAAATTGTCACGATTCAAAAACTCGACGTTCGAGGCGAGTACCTACTCAAAATGTGACATTTTCAACTCTTTGACGGAGTCTCTGTCGGAAACGAAGAAATGTTTATTTTAGAAACACTTCGATACGAAATTAAAATTTATGCTCACACAATTATAATTGTGCAAAAAATGGTAAAAGTGGTAATGCTATGCGATTATTTTCGTCCGCAAAGTTTTTTGAATTTGAGTGCACGAATCTCAAAAATCGGCCTCATGAGGGCCTACCCGAAAATAGCAAATTTCGAACGGTTGTATCTGTCACTTTAATTGGAGTAAAAGAGAAATATGCCCGAAATTATGTAACTTGATAGTGATAACTAAAAAAGTTGCATAAAATTCTTGCACATCAGAAACTTTACGCTAGACACACTAGCGCCATCTAATGGCGAGTAGTTTAGACTAGTGTTAGTTCTTTTTACACTGATCTTTTTTTTACTTGATTACCTAGTTGGTACATCGGCTTCGGCTTTCGGAGGTGATACAGGAGAAAGTCCAATTTTCGCAGTAGGCTTTCTATAACGTCACCTAGCGACTAATAGTCGAACTATCTCGATAGTTGTATCCAAGGATGACATAAGACTGGATCGCAATGCCCATATCATATAGTATATCGTTCCCGCGTTGCTGGCTAAGGTACTAGTGGCATCTAGTTCTAGTCTTTCACAGCCGCAATATTTCAGTTGTATAGAATTTGTTCTGGAAAACGCCCGCAAAGTAACTACACACAAAACTCGACAGATGGCAGCTTTATGCACTTAGTACCAAAGATATACGTTCAGTGTAGCCAGTAATTCGGCAGAAAGCAGTTTTATTTAGGCATTGTCGGGTAAATCTCTTGACTTTTCGTAGTTTTATTTTACTGTCCAAGACTTGTCACTGTCCAAGACGAAGTTACCCACTACTTACTAGGTCCATGCCAATAACATATTTGATGGTAGTCTGCTCTAACCTTTTAAAACCAATACAAATCTGCGAAAACTGATTCTGACTTTAGTCAATTAATTGTTGCTGAAGTAGCTAAGTCACCTACTGAAACTATAATTAAGCTAAGGCTTGATACCAGCCACTTGCGATTCGCATGCGACCTTTGTATGGAGACGAAACACACTGCGTACGAGATTTGTATAGAAGTATACACATATCAAGAGATATCACGCAAGTGTGATAATTTACAATTACTTATAATATTTTAGACTTACCCGGTCCGAAATCGCCTCCTCCGTCTTGCCCCTCTTAAGGCCCGGTGCGCGCACGACACTCGCCGAAGCGGGGGGCTGCCCCCCGCCCGCGCTCGCCCTGATAAAGCCCGCCTCCATCACCGCATAGTACCAACACACACGCACAGGTGGCGCTCACGCCCACACTAAACAAAACACTAGTTATAACTTACACATAGTTCCGCTACTCGAACACAGAGGGCGCGGTTATCAATAAGCAAAACTAGTTTTAAACGGACGAATATAATCACTATAAGGAACTTGATATATAATTGAGCATTTCTGAACGGAATAAATACACTGACACTGCTTGTTCAGCTTGTTTGAAGACGGGTGTGCTGTTTCACTCGGGCGTCATACCTGCGAACGAGAGAGATGTACAATTAATTTTAATGACAAACAAAGCTAGTTGAACTGGTTATGGTAATTAAAACAATAACACAAGTAAAGAATTATGAGCAATACTTTAACATGGCACTAAAGTAACATACATAATTATGTCCTCCTACGGCCCAACGCAAAATTCATTCATACTCAAACGTAGGCTGTGCATACTTCCAGTCCTCACCTATGGTGCTCAGACTTGGTCTTTGACGTAAGCTCAGAAGTCTAAACTCGGGGTTTGCCAGAGAGCTATGGAGCGCAGCATATTAGGTGTGAAACTCAGGGATCGCATCCGGAACACCACGCTGCGCTCAAAAACTCAAATAGAGGATGTAGCTCGAAAAGCGGCCAAGTCAAAGTGGGACTGGGCTGGTCATGTCTGCCGCATGCCGAATGACTTGTGGGCCAAGTTAACCACGGAGTGGGTGCCCCACGAGTCAAACCGGGGATCCGGCAGACCCCGTCGGCGATGGCGGGATAACTTGGACTCCTTTTTGAGAGACTGGCCAGATGTAGCTCAAAACCGGGACGATTGGAGGAAGAGGGGGGAGGCCTTTGCCCAGCAGTGGGACACAATACGCTCACAATAATAATAATAATAAAATGGCGTAGGGATGTGACGACCCCATCGCCCACTGGTTTTCTCCAGTGCAATCAGTCAACGCAGGGCAGCTTGTGGCGAGCTGTTGGAGAGTAGCGACTCCACGTACCTGAGTGCTCCTGGGGTGCCCTGTCGGGCAGGTGGGACAGGTCCCCTGCCTCTGGCTTGCCTTCACCGGCTGTCCAGAGTGGGGTCGCGAGAGCTGCGTTCTCGAGGGTAGATGTGGAAACCTAAGTGGCGAGTTGGCTATATGTTTAAAGTCCAGTGACACCTCTCTACCCTTAGCCCTATGCACCGGTGTTGCCCTTGAGCCATCTTTGATGTCGCTTTTTGTGGGGGCCCATCTCGCATAGGGCGAGTCACCGTCTGCCGGAAATAAAATTGAATACCGTTTTATTAGGCAGACGTCCGGTTTTTTATCCAATAGCCCAGTAGCTAGTCCATCCTTTCCACCCAATAGCCTAGTATATTCTAGATTCCATTATAACTTAATAGTCCTTACACCATGGCGGGTGCTGTCTCTGTGCGCGTCCCATGATACGGACAGGGGCAACATCCGCTTAGTGTACCCCTTACATTTCATTAAATTGTCGAAAGGGCCTCTGCGCGTTGGCTCGATCTGGCTCCGCGTACGCCTCCCAAATGTCCGGAACACCATTGTTCCGTGTACGGAAGAGACATACAAATAATAATAATAGTCATTGCGAACCATGGTACTTCTTTTTTTTTTTGACGCAGGGAAAATGCTTTTGCGCAGCCCTCGGGTAGGGTCTTACAGGGGGTATGTGGGACTCGCCCCTCCATATGGGAGGGGAATACCCACTTAAAACCCTGCGGCGTTTCCGTCTTTGCCGTTTACGGGGGATGTTATGGGATCACAGGCATGTCACCACGACATCCCCCCAGCCCCTCTTACGTACCTAACACTGTACCACGAAAACACAATTTGTACCACAAGCCGTGAACTGATGACAACAGAAAAGACAATTTCTGTTTCAGTCAATCCATATGACTCACCCTGTATCTAAGTTAGAAAACTTATTTCTACTTAACTTTCGCGAACGCTCCGGCTGTGGAATGAACTCCCTGCCGAGGTTTTCCCTAGGGACTACTGCATGAAGTTCTTCAAAAAAGAATGTACACATTCTTAAAGGGTAGGCAACGCGCATGTGAATCCTCTGGAGTTTTTTTAATGACATAAGGTGGCAAACGAGCAGACGGATTGCCTAATGGTAAGCAATTACCGTCGCCCATGGGCACCCGCAACACCAGAGGAGTCACAAGCGCGTTGCCGACCTTTAAACGGGGTTGGAGCTCTGGGAACCTTACTCACCATCAGGAACACAACACTACACACCAGAAAGGTTGCAGGCGTCCATAGGCTACGGTAACTGCTTACCATCAGGCGGGCCGTATGCTTGTTTGCCAGCGTCGTTGTATTAAAATAAACTTTCCCAGGTGGGTGTTATTTCGTTTGCCCGTATGCAAATCGTGACCTAAGCTACGCTACTTATGCAATCTACTACTAGTTTAGTTTGCACGTGTAGTGACACTAGTGACACATAAGAATATATCGCCACATGTCGTTATCATTGTTTCAATAAAAAAAAAATGCTGTTACGACAAAAACAATAGCTAACATTTGGGTTGCCTGCCTCGCGTCTTTGTAGAACTCGTCCTGTTAACTACCCCGTAACACAAATAGATGGACGGATAACCATGTATGGCTGAAGACTGCAGTGTACTAGATCGCTCACCGTGGCTGGCTATGGGGGAGGTCTATAACCAGCAGAACGTCCGTAGCTTTGTATAAAATTCTTTTAGTATACATACATTCGCCTTGCTAGGCAGATCAATAAAGTAAAATAAATATTTCTGTACAACCTTAAGTAGTAGGCTCGGGCACATAGCCGTGATTTGTGAGCGTGGCGCAGCGCGAGGCGCGACACCGGTGTTGCTAATGTAACGAAATAAGGCACACATTGAGGTGCAGGCGTCCATGGGCTACGGTAACTGCTTAACACCAGGCGCGCCGTATATTTGTTTGTCACCGTCGTTGTATTGAAAAAAAAAGACACAACACAATATGTATACAATAACTAACGCTACTCCATAGACATTGTATCGAAGTAGCTTAATGGAATTTTGAAAAGCTACATTGACACTTTTCGTGTCATATTAAAATGGATTCCTTGCGATTCAAATTAGAAATAGCGTGGTTTTTCCCTAAATGCGACCAACACTTGTTTCCACAAGGTTTCGTTTCACACATATAATCCTAGCACCCTTACCATGAGTTGTGACCTTGTGACATTAACGTTTTCGAATACAAGTATCGAGTTCACTATCTGTGCATCTCGCTTGTACTATTTTAGTGCGAACGAGATGCACAGATAGTAAACTCGATACTCTTTATCGAAAACTTCAATGTCACAACTCATGGTAAGGGTACAGGATCAAGTATTCCCTAATAACACACAAATTGCCCTTGCCAGGATCCCAACCCGAAACCTCCAGCTTCGTAAGTCACGGACTAAACTAGGAGACCGTTAATACCATAGAAATGCCATTTAACTAGACGGAGCGGGCTAATAATAATACGACGATAGAAAGGGATGGTCTTACGTAATTTTCCATAGGTATGGCAGAGACAGCGCTATTTTCGCCCGTCCTTGTCATAGTCTCACATATTTTTGTTCCCCTCCAAACTGGACCCTTCAGAACTGTCAAAGTTGGAGGGCAACAAACAAATACAATTGGAGGTTTCTTGGGTTTTCAACAAAAGTTGCGGTAACGAATACAGAATAAGCTAATATTTTTGTTATAAAGAATGTCCTGTAAAGCGAAACTATAGTGAATTGTTACATTTTGGGCTACAAAAGCAAGAATATAATTGCCCCTTACATTATTCCTCCTAGGTTAATACAAATTGAACAACAGCTTATTCGACCAAACGCCGTACAGAACCCATTTTGTTTCCAATTTCGCTTTATTGACAATGTTAAGGCGAAACATTTTGATAGAGCTCTTTGTTCGCAAATTTAGCTTGCTATAGATTTTAGGAAACCATTTTTCATTTGAGTATAAAAGCAATGAACAATGGGTGAGGTTGTGAACCCGTAGAAAATAAGTGTTTCAGAGAATAGTACGCCATGCTGTAGTCTAATGCTGCCCTGAAACCAATAAAGCAATTTTCCATTGAGTTTTGAATATTTTTTTTACAATAGTATTACAATATTAACACATATTACATTTTGCAACAAAATCACAATGACGAATATAATCAAAAATAAAATTGAATATAAATACTTATTTGATTTTAAGGTATCACGTTTACAAAATGTTAAATAGAACAGCATTTTAATTTGCGAGATTTCAAAAAACCGTGGCGTGGTACCCATCAAATTCTCACGGTAACATAACATACTATACATAAAAGCAATATTTTTTTTATTTTTTTTTTTATGACAAAGGTGGCAAACGAGCAGACGGATTGCCTGATGGTAAGCAATTACCGTCGCCCATGGGCACTCGCAACACCAAGGGAGGCACAAGCGCCTTGCCGACCTATAAGTGGGTATTTCGCGGCCCAAATAGCAATTGAATTATTTTTCCATACTTTAGAGAGCGCGGCTAGGAATAAGTGACGTCATAAGTTCTCATCATTATGTAAGGATCGTTTTCGCGGGAAATACGAATGTCAGACTTTGACACTCATTTCTGGCTTTTGTGTAGTTTTAATGCCATTACTCCCATATAGACATTTCATCCCTAGAACGAAAGTGATCGATTGATAGAATAGAAAACAGTCAACTAGCCTATTATCTTAGAAATTTGTGTTTAATGGGCGCGTATAATTACGTTTGGCTAAGCAATTGTTTTTAGTATATATTTATATATACAGGGGACGCATTTAGATCGGTCAGTATAGGGAAATCCGAAACTATAAACATACAAAAATCTGTGCTTAGGATCCATGTCATCCATTTTATATATTATATTATTTTTGGACCCGGGTATGTCCTTAAACTACGTCCAACAATGAGAGGTAGGGCACAGCGTTGACCATCACGCTTGAATCTGGGGCAGCCCAACTGGGGAAGTACCTCCTCCTTACAGAAGACCACAGCCATAATAGCACTGCCACCTCTCAGGTATGTAGTGTTGTGTTCCTGATGGTGAGTAAGGTTCCCAGAGCTCCAACCCCCCTTAAAGGCCGGCAACGCGCTTGTGACTCCCCTGGTGTTGCGAGTGCCCATGGGCGACGGTAATTGCTTAACACCAGGAAATCCGTCTGCTCGTTTGCCGCCTATGTCATAAAAAAAAAATATATTACGAGCCCATGTTGTCCCACTGTTGGGCAAAGGCCTCCCTCTTGCTCTTCCACGTATCCCGATCTTCGGCAGTTTGCCACCAGTCTCTGTCAAAGGCGTCAAGCTCGTCCCGCCATCTCCGACGAGGTCTGCCGCAGCGCCTTACAGTTTGTGGGATCCAACGGGTAGATGTTCTGGCCCACAGGTCATCGGGCATACGACAGACGTGTCCTGCCCAGTCCCATTTAAGTTTGGCGGCAGCTTCAGCTACACCGCTTATTGCAGTTTTGGAGCGTAGTATTGAGTTTTTAATGCGATCGGTTAACTTCATTGTCATCCATTTTAGGGACAAGAAAAACTGCATACATAGATAAAAAAAAAGATACAAGGAGGAGACGCCGTCACGATATTTAGTACAATGTCTCAAGGGTCTTTTTTAGATTTCAGTTAGTTTACAATACATTTTATAATATTATTCTATTCTTATATACATTATCGATATGCAATCACGATAAAAACATTGCCGACGTAATATCGATTATCTGATAATGCTTCAAACAATCATTTAGTCATCTTACGCCAACGACGTATATAGAGGTCAGGTGCTAGCGACTATAAAGCCCGTTTCACATCAAGCGCGGGCGCGTGTCAACGCGGGCCCGCGGCGCGATTGTTCAGCTAGTTTTAAATGAACACCTTCACACAGCGACGTGCGCGGGCCCGCGGCGGGCCCGCGCCACACGCACCCGCCCGCGCCCGCGCTCGCCGGCAATCGCGGCGGGCCCGCGCTTGCCCGCATCACACCGCCGCGGCCGGTAGTCTGTACCAAGATGTCGGAGGATACGGACACAGACGAAGAATTGTTATATCTACTTATTTTGAGAAATAGAGTACGAAAAAGAAAAAGACAGTGGGTTCACGATATTAATAAAATAAGGTTAGAATTTGGAGAGTACTCTCGACTATGTAAGGAATTGGAATCATATGAAGATAAGTTTTACAAATATTTTCATATGTCAAAGGCAAGCTTTGAAGAATTACATGACACACTGAGTGCAAGAATATTCACACAAGATACGAATTGGAGACCAGCGATCTCGACAAAAGAAAAACTTGCAGTTTGTTTAATAATTTATTTATTTAGATTCAATCTTTCTTTTTCCCCTGAATTGTTATTGAACTTTTTGTGTATTTTTTCGGTCTCTATAAATTGTCTATGTGAGTTGTGAAATATTGAGTAGGTATTTTTACTAAATTCTAAACATAGACATAATTTGAAGCAGAATTTTCGTTCAAATATAATGAATAAAACAAAGTATAATTATGTACAGCTATAGTTTAATCATGGTAATTTTTTAATGAAATCGACAATCACAGAAAAATCAACTTACCTTCTAAATTTTAGCATTATTTGTAGCGTTAATTACTTTCCATCAATCAAGATGAAGCGATATCATGAAATATTAATTTGTATATTATGAAAAGTAGTATTATTATGTTTCAGAGAATTTTAACAAATATACTAATAGAGCAATAATAATATTGTCACATTTTACCATTTTAAATAAATGGAATGTTCACACTAATTTTCAATCTTATTATATTTATTATTGAGATCAACAATCACAGATAAATAAACTTAGCTTAGGCAGGTACGCCTCTATTTTGATTCATCATCATCATTATCATAATTATAATTACGCCGAAAGACTTTCACTGCTGAACGCTGAACATGGGCCTCCTCCAAGAGTCGCCATATCACTAACAAATATACTAATAGTTATAATATACTAATTAGGCACTATAGTTAGGAAAAATATACTTAGGCTCATAAAACGTTATACCGGTATATGACAGGGCTTATAAATATCCGAATAATTAGGTACCTAGTAGGTAGCCTACTACCTACCTACTCAAGGTTAAAAATGAAATGAAAGCGAGTTTTCTAACAGAATAGACATGTAATAATATAGTAATGGCACTATTTTCGTATATAGGTTATTACCTATATACGAAATAGATTATTACCTGTAAACCTACAATTTTCACTTGACCCAAATGACGAAGTTGTTAGTAGTTTCAACAGAATTTAGGACACTCGTACTACAGACAAATTGGTCGATCGAAGGACCAAGAGACATGAACATTGAATTTTTAAAGGATACTTTTGTAAACTAGACGATTAAATGGTCTTTCCGTGTTGTTTACCTCTTGTATTGGCGTACACATTTGTCACATTCGATCATTCTTTCGTTGGAGTCCATATTATTTTGTAATAAAATACAACGTAAATGAAGCGCACGCGCCCGCCCGACCCGCACCCGCTCGCTGTGTGAAAGGTTGTTCACAAATGTACGTGAGACAAAAAAAGCTCCCGCTCGCCACCCGCGATACCCGCGCTCTGTGTGAAATGGTGTGGCGAGCGGGCGCGGGCGGCCGCGGGCGTGCGCGATTTCCGGCGAGCGCGGGCCTCGTTCTTCATACAAAGAGCGCGAATCGGACCCGCGGCGGGCCCGCGGCGGACCCGCGGCGGACCCGCGGCGGGCCCGCGGCGGGCCCGCGCTTGCCCTCATCGCAGCGCCTGTGCCGGTAGTTTGTACCAAGATGTCGGAGGATACGGACAAAAACGAAGAATTGTCATATCTACTTATTTTGAGAAATAGAGTACGAAAAAAAAGACAGTGGGTTCACGATATTAATAAAATTTGGAGGTTAGAATTTGGAGAGTACTCTGGACTGTGTAAGGAATTGGAATCATATGAAGTAAGTTAAGTTTTTCAAATACTTTCATATGTCAAAAGGCAAACTTTGAAGAATTACATGATACATTGAATGCAAAAATATTCACACAAGATACGAATTACAGAAAAAAATGATGGAATGTGAACGCTAATTCAAGAGGTAACCAACAAGGGAAGATCATTTAATCGTCTAGTTTGCAAAATAATCCTTTAAAAATTCAATTTTGTATATTTTTTATGTCTCTTGGTCCTTCGGTCGACCAATTTGTCTGTAGTGCGAGTGTCCTAAAAAACTACTAAACTGCTAACATCTTCGTCATTTGGGTCTTAGACGAAACTTGTCTTACCTGTATACGAAAAAAGTGCCATTAACATTATTATATTATTTCATGTCTCTTTTGTTAGAAAACCTGCTTTCATTCCATTTTTAACATTGAGTAGGTAGGTAGTAGGCTACCTACTAGGTAGGTACCTAATTACTCGGTAAGCCCTGTAGCATTTCTTTATTATTAATATCGTGAAACCACTCTCTTTTTCTTTTTCGAACTCGATTTCTCAACATAAATAGATAGGTACAGCCGCGGCGCTGTTTGCGGGCAAGCGCGGGCCCGCCGCGGGCCCGCCGCGGGTCCGCCGCGGGCCCGACCCGCGCTCTGTGTGGAAGCTTGAGGCCCGTCGCGGGCCCGCCGCGGGCCCGCGTTGACACGCGCCCGCGCTTGATGTGAATTGGCCTTAATTGTCTATGGCAATGTCGAATCAACCTACGTGCATTTTAGTAGTTTATTTTTACTATTTATATTATCTATAGGTAAAGTGTACCTATTGGGAATATTGGAATATTTTAAATAAAAATAAATAAATATTTCGGAACAATCTTACACAAATCGACCTAGTCCTACGGTAAGCTCAGTAAAGCTTGTGTGTAGATACTAGACGACGATATATATAATAGATAGATACATATAAATACTTAAATACATAGAAAACACCCATGACTCAGGAACAAATATCTGTGCTCATCACACAAATAGCTCTCATCACGCTTCAGAGGCAGGGTCACTACCCACTAGGCCAGACCGGTCGTAAATAATTTCGAAGATATAGATAAAAAGGTATATCCTTATTTTTTTACATACAACGACGGTGGCAAACAAGCATATAGCCCGCCTTATGGTAAGCAGTCATCGCAGCCCTTGGACGCCTGCAACACCATAGGATTCACATGCGCGTTGCCTACCCTTTAGAAACCTATAGGTACACTCCTTTATTGAAGAACCTCATGATGTAGTCCCTAGGATTTCTGGCATTTTTCTCTTTTACTCCAATTATGGCGTAAGTTCCTATTGTAACCCACAAGGTATATTGGGTGTGGCCTGTAATAGGAGCATTAACTTTAGGCATCATTTCTACACCAGAAACGTAGCAACATTTGTTCTACGACTTTTGAAAATAACTAATAGTTTCATAAACATTAATAAAAAAAGATTTTCCAAGCAAGCGATGTACTGCGAAAACGATGAAGTTTGTAGGCTGACAGTAAACGTCAACTAGACTAATGGATGCTGTTCATTGAAAATACTATTTAGTTTGTTCGAAAAATTCACAAGTAATAAATTACCCAATTATTTAAAGTTGTAGAACAAGTATTGTTACGTTCGTGGTGTAGAAGTGATCCCTAAAATTTTTGCTCCTATTACAGGCCGCACCCGGTATACAATTGATATGTTCAGAATTGAACTTAGAAAGTGCGAGTGAAAGGTTATATAAAGTTCGCCAACGAATTGGTTTCGTGACCAAGTTATGTAAGGGAGTCACGACTTGTAAAACAAAGCTCTGTTAAAGCGGTTTGTACATATTACATTCATACAATAACCCTTTGAATGTAATTCAGAGGCTCTAGTGTAAGTTTCTTTTGACGTAAAAAAACGTTTACGAACGCGTAAGTGATAATGTTATTTATATTTTTTTGTTTTTTTTTTTTGTATGTCATAGGCGGCAAACGAGCAGACGGATTGCCTGATGGTAAGCAATTACCGTCGCCCATGGGCACCTGCAACACCAGGGGAGTCACAAGCGCGTTGCCGGCCTTTAAGGGGGGTTGGAGCTCTGGGAACCTTACTCACCATCAGGAACACAACACTACATACCTGAAAGCTAGTAGTGCTATTATGGCTGTGGTCTTCTGTAAGGAGGAGGTACTTCCCCAGTTGGGCTGCCCCAGATTCAAGCGTGATGGTCATCGCTGTGCCCTACCTCTCATTGTTGGACGTAGTTTAAGGACATATCCGGGTTATATGGGAAACGTAAACGCGTTCGTGACGTAAAGTTACGTTAAAAACTTACACTCAGGGCTCAGGCTTATGCTTATGAAACATGAATACACTAGCTTTTCCCCGCGACTTCGTCCGCGTAACTTGCCACGATAATGTATTACCGGGACTTCGATTAACCCTATACTATAATCCCTACAGCTGACTGTAGAGCCTTAATATCAAGACATGCATGTATACATATTTTCGCACTTTGGTCGCATCGATATCATTGACCTTGGATTAAATACAAATATCGTCAGTACTTTGAAAAAAATCGACTATTTCACACTGGTACTCAAGTCAAAACGTATTAACTCCATATGCATAACATACTCAGTTACGATCCTTTTCTTTTGATTCACAGAACAAGATATAATATTTTTTGAAAGTAGTGACGATATGTCGATGGTAAAACTACAAATAAAATTTCCCAAGGCAAAAAACAAGTCAATAAAAGCACTTTTACACCCAGTACACAAATGTCGCCAAACATGAATCCATTATCTGCCCACAACCGATATCGGCTTACACATTGCGTTTACGCACAGAGTCGGTGTTTTAGTGCAACCAATGTGTCGTGCTGTAGAAAATGACAATATTTTCGACGACCGTTTTGGCCTAGTGGGTAGTGACCCTAATATAAAGCCGATGGTCCTATTTATTTGTGTGATGAGCACAGACATTTGTTCCCGAGTCATGGATGTTGTGTGTATTTAAGTATTTATATGTATCTATTACCTAGATATACCGTCAACCAGAGATCTTATACTGGTTACACTCATTCGAAACTCGTCTGTAGAGAATGACATCCAAGGCCGTGGTTGCGAAAAACCCTGTCGCAACTAACACAGAGGCGGCAAGCCAAGGGTGAGGAGATTACGAGACGTTTAGGAGGATGTAACTCCTTATGTCTAGTTTTTTTTTTATGACAAAGGTGGCAAGAGCAGACGGATTGCCTGATGGTAAGCTATTACCGTCGCCCATAGGCACCCGCAACACCAAGGGAGTCACAAACACGTTGCCGACCTTTAAGAGGGTTGGAGCTCTGGGAACCTTACTCATCATCAGGAACACAACACTACATACCTGAAAGGTAGCAGTGTTATTATGGCTGTCTTCTGTAAGGAGGAGGTTACTTCCCCAGTTGGGCTTCTCCAGACTCAAGCGTGATGGTACTTCGCTGTGCCCTACCTCACATTGTTGGACGTAGTTTAAGGACATACCCGGGACCAAAAAGTTACCAAGCATTCATTAAACTATATTTCCTACACCACGCTTAGAAACTGTTAGGTTTTTGTTATACAAGTCTGACCAACGTTTGACCTCAGTCGCACTTGATGGTAAGTGTCGACGAGGTCGAGGGTGATGCTGGTTTAGTAACAGCCTATTAACTCTTGCCTTAAAAGACTCAAATTATATCTTACCGGGAATACAGACGAAGAGAGCGAATTCCATTCCTTAGCAGTCCGCATTAGGAAGGTAGAAGCGAATCGCGCGAATGAATGGAACATTCAAAACGTGAAGTAACGTTTATTTATTAAATGTATCCCTATAGGTAATACCGCATCTACTGCCGAATTAAAGCTTCGATTCCATTTACAACCACATACTAGAATTTCCAAAGCCAGCATCAAAAATATCAGCTGCGGTCGGTGAAAGATTAAGCAGCACAGTCGACAAACATATGTGTACAATTTTGGTCCTTACCACTTTGTAATACGGTGTAAAAGTGAGAACATATGTTTATCGTCGACTGTAAGAATATAAGTATTGAAAGAGTTTACTAAAAGCAAATGTAAGTTTGTAAATAGAAAGAGGATTATTGTGATATTAACCGCTTTAGAAGCCTTTGGCATTCGCGAAGTACTTTATGACCTTGGCTTTAAGTGTAAGTATTTAATATGGGTGATTTTGGAGTCGTTAAGCAATACCACATATACTTATATGATACAGAATTTAAAGATATTACCTAATTGTATAAGTCATTAATTTTCTATCAACAATAATAAAATAAAATAAGGTGTAGGGATATGACGGCCCTATCGCCTACTGGTTTTCTCCAGTGCAATCAGTCAACGCAGGGCAGCGTGGCGAGCTGTTGGGGAGTAGCGACTCCACGTATCTGACTGCCTTGTCGGACAGGTGTGACAGGTCCCCTCTGCCTCTGACTTGCCTTAACCGGCCGTCCAGAGTGAGGTCGCTAGAGCTGCGTTCTCGAGGGTAGATGTGGAAACCTAAGTGGCGAGTTGGCTATATGTTTAAAATCCAGTGACACCTCTTTACCCTTAGCCCTTTGCACCGGTGTTGCCCTTGTGTAATTTGTGATGTCGCTTTTTGTGTGTGATACGACTTATATTCTAGCTCATGTAGGTGGATCAAAACTTAACAGAAATATGTATATATATATAGTCAAGGTCAAAGATATATACACGACCAAACTGCCAAAATATGTATACATCCACCTCATTGTCTCAGCTTTACACGTATACATATTTTGGCACTTTAGTCGCATCGATATATTTGACCTTGTCTGTACTCGTAATGAGATATAGTCTTGCCTGTTCGCTGTATGTAATTTTGATACTAAATAAATAAAATATCTTCTTTTTCTTTAAACTCGTATTTTTATACAGCTCAACTTAATCGAGCCATCAATTAAAACTGTACCGATCCACAATCGACTATAGATCTCGAGTCGATCGCAGCGTGTCATCGTTTTTGTCACGCTCTAATTTGTCTGTGTACAGTCAGCGTCATATAGTTGGATGCAGCCAGTATGGCCCTAGGAGGAATAATGACTAGAGAACGCATCCGCGAGCGCCAGTAAGGGACAAATATATTTTGACTTTTGTGGCCCAAAATGAAACAATTCACTATAGTTTTGCTTTACAGGACATTCTTTATAACAAAAATATTAGCCTATTATGTAGGAGGTAGGAGGAGAGAGTCACACTCCCCCCATATGACCATTCCCCAGGTCGGGGGAGATGCGGAAAGCATTTCCACAACGTCAAAAAAAAAAATGGTGGGTATCGGGTTCTACGCGCCATCACTGGATACGACGCAGGCGCAGCCCGTTTTCTAGATAAGGGACCATAACCGGAGTTCTATGTCGTTGCATTTTATTTACTACCAACAGAGACGTGAAAATAATAAAGATTGCAATATAAACTTATAAAAACACCTATTAGACGCAGTGTTCCGACCCGGGTTCGCGGGGGACTTGTATAGTCAACCAATTTGATTTCTATGCCACTTCGAACCTTGTCGCGGTGACGTTAATAAAATCTTTTGCGTCTTACATATAGATTTTCACTGTGACACAGAACGAAGTTGCCTATAAATCAAATTGGTTGACTGTAAAGTCAAGGTAACAGATATCGATACGACGAAAGCGGCAAAATATGTAACCATGCACCTTATTCTCATATATTCTACCTTAACTGAAGATGTAAGCATGTTTACCTATAAATAGATAGAACATAATTTCTAATGGAACTACTGACCAGCAAATATGAAAATAGGTTATATTTATAAGTAAACAGAGTTCTGAAAGTTATACAATTTACTGGCGATTTACCCTCATAATTCATAATTCTTTATTGCATGAAATGAGTAGGTACAAAGGTGTTACTATACATAAAAGAACATCACAATCCGCCGAGATCCAGCACGCAATAACTTATAAGGTAAATTTAGTTAAAAATCTAAACTTATTAACAATTTAAAATTAATCAATTATTAAAAATATACATAGGCATCACTTAAAAGATTAATGAGTACACATTGCATCATAAAATGTTAAGCTCAAATTTCAAATCTTTAAAAATTAAATGGGTAGTTCTCCACAAACGTCATTGTCGTCTTGCGATTATCTCCGAACATAAAGAAGAAACTTCGTAAATTAAGATTAATTAATACTAAGCACAAGTATTGTTACAAGAATTCTTCAAAAGTTGAGTGTAGTTTTCAATTATTTAACAAAATATTTACAAATCCGACAATGACATTGTGGAGAGCCCAAATAAGCTAAATTTTACATAAAAATTTATTCTTTGAAATCCAAAAATTCTTGAAGCGAGTAAAACCGTTTGTTTAATAGCCAATGTTTATATTTTACATACATCATACATCGCTAATTGCTCTTATGCAGTTCTTTTGGCTGATGAACAGTCTACCAACCTCACTAGAATTCCCCCACAATAGAAGGCCATATCTTAGGATTGATCCTACGTATCCATGGTAAGCAAGGAGAGCAGTTTTCTTGTTTACTACGGATGATAGCTTTCTTAGCGGATATAGAAAGCTATAAACTTTTTTTTATTTGATGTCGATTTAAGGCTTCCATGAAGATTTCCTATCAACCAACATTCCCAAAAATGTATGCTGATCAGATTCAGTTATTATGTGGTTATTATATTTAACACAAATTCCGGGATGTTCCTTTCTATTGCAAAATTGAACATATGTAGTTTTGTCCAAGTTTACTTTTAAATTATTTGATGTTAACCAGTTTATTACTAGATTTATTAAATTGTTAATGTCATCATTATAATACATGGAATTATTATTGAGATATCATCCGCAAAAAGAATAAAAAAAAGATAAAAAGATAAAAGATCTTTATTTTTCAATTTAGGCACATTACATGCACTTATGAACGTCAAAAAAAAAAAAAATCTAAAATCTACACCGGTTCAAACCCTACACCTCTGACCCGTGAAGATACCGGCAAGAAACTACTAATACTAATAAATTTGTAATCAGAAATGTCAGGTATATCATTAATATATATTAAAAATAGCAATGGGCCTAATGCACTACCCTGAGGTACACCAACCTCATTTTTTAAGTCATTGAGCGAATATTTCTAAGTTTGTTTCCCCTTACATTTTCTATTTGAACACACTGTTGTCTGTTACTTAAATAACTACTAATCCATTTCAAAACATGACCTCTCAGTCCATACATACTACATTTGCGCAAAAGTCTTTGATGTGAGACAAAATCAAAAGCCTTGCTCATATCGAAGAACACTACACAATTTGAAATTTTCTGGTCAACTAGTTCAACAACCCTTCTTACCAGCGTAAAAGTCGTGGATTCTCCACTTTGAAATCCATACTGCTCTTCCTTCAGGACATTTATTAAAAAAAAATTGTGTTTCTTGATTGTACTGATTTTTCAAAAATCTTCGAAAATACGGGTACTAGAGTAATTGGACGATAGTTGTTTAAATCTTCCCTATTGCCTTTTTTGTGCAACGGTTTGACAATTGCCATCTTTAAACGATCGTGAAATTCAGCTTGTGTAAAAGAAAGATTAATTAAATAACATAGCACGGGGCCAATAAGGATAGCACACCCCTTAATTATTTTCGTCGAAATATCATCAAAGACTACTGCATTTGTTTGTTTTAATAATTTGATGACTTTAATTTAATTTATGAGAGGTAGGGCACAGCGTTGACCATCACGCTTGAATCTGGGGCAGCCCAACTGGGGAAGTACCTCCTCCTTACAGAAAACCACAGCCATAATAGCACTGCCACCTTTCAGGTATGTAGTGTTGTGTTCCTGATGGTGAGTAAGGTTCCCAGAGCTCCAACCCCCGTTAAAGGCCGGCAACGCGCTTGTGACTCCCCTGGTGTTGCGGGTGCCCATGGGCGACGGTAATTGCTTAACACCAGGCAATCCGTCTGCTCGTTTGCCGCCTATGTCATAAAAAAAAAATCACCTCTTGATGATCACAACTATCACAAGGGTAGAGAAACATCGTTGATTCAAGAGCTTGAGTAGAAACTGTAGAAAGTGGGTGTTTCGAGTTTTCATAATAATTTTTTGTTAATTGAATATAGTAATTATTGAATGCGTTTGCTATTTCATCGTGATCCGTGGTGAACCTGTTACCAAATTTAATTTCATTAATATACTGCGGCTTAGATTTACAAAATGCTTTGTTTTTGATCAGATTCCAGGCGGCCGTGCATTTGTTTTTGGATACATATAAATAAGAATGGTTTTGTTTTTTTTTTTTTAAACTAATGCAATTTTTGAGTAACCTAGAATAATTGTGGTATTTGTTTTTGGCTACTTGCTGCTTTGTTTTATAGAATTCATAGCGTAATTTACGTTTAGTTATCGAGCTTGTCTGAATTCCTTTAGTTATCCATTGGCTTTTCCCCTGTTTGTTATTCATTCGAATTATATTATATGGGAAACAAAGGTTATAAAATAATACAAACGTGTCATGAAAGTCATTGAAAGCAGTGTTTAAGTATGTTTGCTTGTAAACATCTGTTTATTTATTTAATTATTCTTACACTCTTTTAAAAATATACAAGACGCGGACTTAATGCCTTATGGCATCTCCCAGATCTACTTTTCGAGCAGGATTATCTAGTGCTCGTTTTTTTTTATGCCATAGGCGGCAAACGAGTAGACGGATTGCCTGGTGGTAAGCAATTAAGCTCAATTCACACTTAGCGCGGTCGCGTGTCAACGCGGGCCCGCGGCGGGTTTCAAGCTCCCACACAGAGCGCGGGTCGGACCCGCGGCGGACCCGCGCTTTGCCGCATAACAGCGCCGCGGCCGGTGGTCTATACCAAGCTGTCTGCGATGTGAGCAAGTCGCCGCGGGTCCGATTCGCGCTCTTTGTATGAAGAACACAGGCCCGCGCCCGCTCGCCACACCATTGCACACAGAGCGCGGGTGGCGCGGGTGGCGAGCGGGAGCTTTTTATGTCTCACGTACATTCGTGAACAACCTTTCACACAGCGAGTGGGTGTGGGTCGGGCGGGCGCGTGCGTTTCATTTACGTTGTATTTTATTACAAATAATATGCACTCCAACGAAAGAATGATGGAACGTGTAGGTACGCTAATACAAGAGGTAAACAACACGGGAAGACCTTTTAATCGTTTACAAAATAATCCTTTAAAAATTCAATTTTCATGTGTATTGGTCTTTCGATCGGCCAATTTGTACAGTACTACAGAGTACTGTCTGTAGTTCGTATCTTGTGTGAATATTCTTGCATTCAGAGTATCATATAATTCTTCAAAGCTTGCCTTTGACATATGAAAGTATTTGAAACACTTATCTTCATACGATTCCAATTCCATACACAGTGCAGAGTACTCTCCAAATTTTAATAATATCGTGAGCCCACTGTCTCTTTCTTTTTCGAACTCTATTTCTCAAAATAAGTAGATATATTCTTAGGGCCCTATGTCCCTGATGAGGGATAAGAGGATTTCATCATCATCATCATCATCAAGCAGACATAACGGACGGCGGGCCCGCCGCGGGTCCGCTTTGCACTCTCTGTATGAGCCTCGTCACCCGCGCTCTGTGCGTGAGCGGGCGCGGGCGGGCGCGGGAAGGTGAGGGCGTGCGCGATTGCCGGGCGAGCGCGGGCGCGGGCGGGTGCGTGTGGCGCGGACCCGCGCACGCCCGCGCCCGCCGCTGAGTGAAGGTGTTCATTTAAAACTAGCTGAACAATCGCGCCGCGGGCCCGCGTTGACACGTGCCCGCGCTGTGTGTGAATCGGGCTTTACCGTCGCCCATGGGCACTCGCAACACCAGACGAGTCACAAGCGCGTTGCCGGCCTTTAAGGGGGGTTGGAGCTCTGGGAACCTCACTCACCATCAGGAACACAGCACTACATACCTGAAAGGTAGCAGTGCTATTATGGCTGTGGTCTTCTGTAAGGAGGAGGTACTTCCCCAGTTGGGCTGCCCCAGATTCAAGCGTGATGGTCATCGCTGTGCCCTACCTCTCATAAGTTTAGCAGTCTGTACTTTTAACTGTCTCGCGTGTATCATACCAGGTCGACCGTCGCGCGTCACCGCGCGCGCACAATCGAATCGTTGATAATCGATTAATAGGCATTATTCGATTATTAGCCTCTCGATAATATTATGATAGCTACTCACATACAACGGGTTATTTCCTGTTGTTTATCATAGGACTGCCATTTTCCTTTTTAAACATATTTATATTCAATACTTACTAGGACACTCTAAACATACCTATCAGCGAAACATTGTTAATATAAAATAAAGATTTTTTATCTTTAAACATCATGAGCATAATCTCCTCGAATTGTCTCGGCAATTTGCCAGCTCCTGATCCTGGGGTCCGCTTGGCAATTAATCCCAGAATTTGGCATAGACAGACACACAGACACTAGTTTTACCAATCAACAACTCGCATTCAACTTTCAGCACAAGAGGGTAAACTAGGCCTTATAGTTATTAGTCCAGTTTCCTCACGATGTTTTCCTTCACCGAAAAGTGACCGGTAAATATCAAATAATTCCGAAAACTCATTGGTACAACCCAGAGTTTGATCCTGCGGCCTCCGGATTGGAAGTCGCGAAAGAGTCAAATATTCGGTATTCTGCAATTGTTCATAAATTTTGATGTTTTTTTTCGTTGGAATACCTTCTTTTATCAACTGCCAATTTCAGCCATATACCTCAGAATGCTTATTTGAACTTGGCAGTACTTGCTACTGGAAAGTATACTCAGTATAGTTTTGATGTGAGTGAAGAAGTACATTTTGTCTAATAAAAATGTTTAGCAATTGTGTTTGCGCCCTTATTTCTGATTAAATTGTTTGCAGCACAGCTGTTAAGGCTCTAATTGAAATAAAAAAAAAGTAAAATAGCTTCTATATCTAGGTAGAAAATACCTTTTCTACAAAGCTTAAAAAATTTTTTTTGTGTCACTTCAGACCAGCACCCTCATTTGAGGTGATGCATCTTCCAGAGCCAACCTCTGTTTGCAATCTTGGGCCCTCCACATCCAATAAATTGAGATATGCTCCTCTCAATCCAAGCTGCAGTTGGTATCAGCAGTGTGCATACCAACTGGTTAATCTAGGAGTGGCAGACAGCAGACATTGCACAATAAATTTATCATAATTATTTATATTGTGAGTGCATCAGTATATCTTATTTTAGTTGCATTCAACAATGCTTAAGGCTTGGGCAGATAGGCGCGTTTCGAGACCGTGGAGCAGCGGGGCGCGACTCTGCCATCCAAATGTGTGCCTTATTCCGTTACATTAGCCACAACGCTGTCACGCCCCGCTGCGCCACACCACAAAACGTGCCCTATGTGACCAAGCCTTTAATGGTGATGTTGACTATAGTCAAATTTTTAATTAGATGGAGTAAACCAACAGCAGTTTTCATACATTTGACAGGTCGTTTGATAAAAAATTTGATCTTAATTGCTGCAGCAAAGGTGTAAAGGCATCACAGTCCATCTTAATGGGTGACAAAGACATGGCTGGTAAATATTGACCACAAGAAACCAAAAAAAGGCCTATTTTTTTTTTATTACAGCTATTACAGTTCACAGAATTAAACAGTCTAACATCATATATAGTTGGGCTGCTACATTGTATTGGTCACTTTTTTTACAAATGTCTTTGCTAACCTTGGGTTTAGGTTGCCGATCAGCCCCAGGTTATAATAATATATAAACCCTAAGATAATGAGTAACCTAGCAATAGTATAATAGTTATAGAAAGCACAATTATACAGAAGAAGATTTATCTAAATACCCTTTTTTTTTCCTTTATATGTCCCTTATGTGACACCATAGGTTTAAAAATAAACATATAGAAACTGTATTAAGCAAGTAAATCCATAAATAATATATTAAAAATTGTATATGGAAAAAGGCTCCACTAAGTGCAATTTATAGATTTTTTGTCAAATGACGGTCTTATAATTCTTACAGCCCTGATTCCAATATAAAAAGTAAAAAAAAAATGGATAACTAAAACCATCTTACGGTTTATTTTCATTAATCCATAACTGTCAAGATGTTACAATGAAACAATATCTGAATGAAAAACTAATAAACAATCGTGCTCAAATCGATTACAACTAATAATCACGATTAAATACTTTCACCGGCTGCAGAACCATGTCCGATATAATCTCAGAAATCGCTCGTGGACGATTTATGCATGCGAAAATCAACGCTTAGAACAATAACACAAATAACCAACAAAATACTAAAATATGACTCAAATTATCACTCACCTGATGACGTTACGTGTTTACGAAAGTAAATGAAGCGTTGTAATCCATTTACACTACGTTAAAACGATAAGAATGTATGGTAAATACGTGTAATGCAAGACACCACTGTCCACAACACAACACAGGACACTCTACTCGCAGAACGTTGTCACAGCGTTATTATAATTAACGACGACATACGCCAAACTGGCGAAACACCCCCGCAATAAGATTTGAGCGAATTCAACTAAATATCACAGTATCTTAATATTATATCGTTTGATCGGTTGGCATTGGCAATCAGCGACAATTCCATTTGATTGATTGAATGAACTTGAATGATTGATGCAAATTCCATTCGTTAACCCGTTAATGCAGGTGTATTGAACCAATGAATAATTAAATATTGCTGCATGCATCATTGCTCTTACAAACAAATATTTTTAGGTACGTTTTAGTAAAATATGCTCATATTTTATTAATTAATATGATTAGATAATTATAAATTAAAAATTCAGTTTATTATACCATTCGGTGATGATTCTATGGTAGCATCTGCTTGTCTGTGTTAAAAAATTTGCCTTTGTCTGTGATTTCTTACGTTTCGTTTAACCGTGTTTCATTTCACCTTGCCTGCAAACTTTGCAGTTTTTGCTTTTGTTTGTATGTTCATTTCTACTCCAATAAGGCCCGTCATACATTTTAGAATAAAATGTAATGTTATTCCACATAGTTATATAATTACAATCAAATAATTTATTAATAAAAATAACTTTTAAATAGTTGCATCGAAACGCAACTGTACAATTGTATGTAGATGTCAAAATGAAAACAAATGAAATGCTAAAGAGAATTCGTGAATTCACGTTTAATTGAGAAACAATGGTAATCGATGTTGGATAACATCTATGTAAACAAATTTTAAGCAAATATATAGTAACAGTAAATCTCAGATACAGATTTTTCAGTGAAGTATCATCAGACCAAACCACATCTGGTACAGCATGTCCGACACAGTAATCCAAATAAAAATAGAGCCTGAATCGGACAGTGATGAAAACACGCCGGAGACAGCAGAATATACCGAGAAAGTGATTAAATGCGAGACGTTAGAGATTGAAATTACTCCTGACGTGCCGCCCGATGTCGATGGTAAGTGCTGCGGCGCTACCGCGAACAACGATATTCGTGAATTTCGGACGATTGTCTCTGTCACTCTCATGACACCCTTAATTGGAGTAAAAGAGACAGATGCCCGCAATATACGAACTTCGACGTTCGCGGTACCTGGCCTGGACTGAAGGCTAAAGTCTTACCACGAAACTAGAAATTCTAAAGTTATATATCGAACTCTATCGCTCTTGTATATAGTAGCGATAAAGAGGCAGATAGACTAACGAACGACGTGGTCATGTTTCCAGGAGAAATTGCTAGCAATATGCTGAGATGGGGCCATTTCGTGGCACTTTCTGTAATGTCTTATCGTTTGTTGCATGTTTTTTGTAAATAGTCTGTGTTCTACGAAAAAAAAAATAATAATAATAATAATTTACCTCTAGCCGCCCAGAGATCAAAGCTTGCCAGGCCAAATGCAACTATGGTTTGTCATAATTAAAATTCAAAATGGCATTCAATGGGAGACCTTTTTATAGGTAGGACGGCTATAGGTTAAAAGTGAACACTGTAGAAATATATTTTTTTGCATATTAATATTGCTTATAGTTACACCCCGTTATCTAATGCTCATTTTGGGGGCAATCTAAAATAGTGATGTTGCTTCACATAATTGGTCGATTCACATTTATCTATAAAAGTTATTTGTCAAGCTAAAATTCTTCTTTAGTGAAAGCTATAGTATAAATATTGAATATCGTCAATTTGGGGTCAGATTTTTGAAATAGTCACCGACTAATCTTCATAGAGATTCTCAATCATTCTCTATGGAAATCACTTGGTGACTATTTCAAAAATCGGACCCAAGATCTTTTGACATGTTATTGAGTGAGTAAGTCAACTAAATTTTTTATCGACTCAGATTATCGTAACTGCCCAATCACTTGCCCCTAAACTGAGCATAAGATAACGGGGTATACTTATAGTTCATGAAATGGATCTAACTAACCTAACCTAACCGTTTGACCACCCATGAGCCATAGATAGAGGATATCTTTAGCAGATAGATAAATTTGCAGCCAGGGCCACAGGCGTAGCGATGGGCATGTATCCCGGAATTGCAGGTTCAAGTCTTGCACTGTCTCCATTTATGATATATTGGAGGCTGATGAATTACAGTGTCTACTTTGAAAAAATGTGTTATTATCAGGGCTTGTATGTACCTTTCATATATTTGTCACAAAAATGGCGCCATGCTACTTACTCCATGATTCCAATTACAATTTCGTAAAAATCAATCATATGTAAATCTTTCAGTAAAACTTTGAAATCACATAAATTCCCATTTTCTACTTGGACTCATATACTTTCTTAAAATCTGTAAGGTCAAAATACTTTTAAATACATATTTGTTTGGCATCTGGCTGGTGGTTATATAGTATATTGACAACTTGGGCTGCGGAGAGGTAGTGCAAAGATGACATGGCAGAAGCACCTTTTTTTTGTAGCAACTGGTGAAAATAAGTATTATACTGTGATAGGTGGCTGAGAAGAGGAGAGGTCATTGCCCAGCAGTGGGACACTAACTGGGCTAAAAAAGAAAACTTTGTTTTAAAGTATTTTTAAGGCCCAATGAGAATCACAGAGAACAACCACGATAAATAAAGAATAATTGTTATTTTTTTCTTCATGTATAAGATATTTATTTATTATATACAACAATTACAACATTGTTATAACTTCTTACCACATTAAATTTATAAGTTCAAAATAAATCTTGTTCATACAATTAATAATTAAAACTAACAATAAAATTCATCTGAAACTAAAACTAATTTTAAAAGTTAAAGAAAATTAACATCATGCCCATACTAGTTAAATTGGTTTAAAAAAATATATATGTGAAAGTCTAAAGTTTATATAATCTTAACAAAAATTAGAAAAAAAAGAAAGAAAGAAAAAAACATTTATTCATGACAAAAAATAACACAAAACAAAAGACCATAAACATGAACTTTAAAATACATTTTTGCCACATAAGGGTCACAACTCAGCATTCTTCCGTTGTGACCCGGTGTACACCGTTCGCTGACGAGGAAGCTGTACTGACTCGATTAATCATACATTACATAAACGAAACTATACTAAAAACTAATTACTAACCTGATATCATCATATCATACACAATGTATTTGTCATACAGATTGATTATAACAAAAATCGTCTTTTCTATGGTCAATATTAATGGCTTATATGAAACTTGTTTATTTATAACTTATGCGCTTTTTTAGGTAATAATCAAACATACAAGAATTTAAATATATACAGAAAAATACAACGCAAACAATAAGACTAAAGAAAAAATAATAAAAGAAATTTAAAAAACGTCGTTGAAATTGGGCCCCTTTGGCATGGTGCCGAGTATGCTGGCAGCATTCCCCCGCTGAATCGCGATACTGAATGGCTTATTATTACAAGTTATGTTTTACGGTATTTATGTTGATATTTCATAGAATCCAATTTTTCATCCATCCCAGGATTAAATGATATTTTTTCCAATTTCCCGTGAATTCCCCGGATTTTCCATATCGGTATTCGCCGTAATAAATAACTCAATAACTCAACAACACTGTGAATTAATTTATCTCCGATTACTACAGAATTGAAATGATCTTTGAGTTCACTCAAATGGATTTTATCGCCAATGCGGAGGTGTTAAAAATCACAAAATTTTGATAAAAATATAAAAGATATAATTTTGAAACAGGACGACTTGGACGCGTTCTGCGTAGAATGGCGGGATCACACAAATGACAGGGTTGAGAGAAGAAAAAGATGGGAGTCATTTGGCAAGCAGTGGGACAGAATCACAGGCTATTAATAAAAAAAAAAATATACTAATAACTGGAGCATGCACCCGCGTACGTCAGTAAGGGACAAAGATACTTTCGCTTTTACAGCCTAAAATGTAACAATATGCTATAGTTTTATATATAGCGAAGAATATGAATTTAATTTAATTTAATCTGCCAGTATATCATTAATGATAAAGAGGTTGCAATGTGCGTAATTTCTTTTGCGATTAAATTACTTATCTGGTATGGGTATAGGTACCTTATTATTTATTATCTAGTATGAAGTACCAACAGGATTATTTTGAAAAAAATATATGTTATAGTATAGACCTTTATATAAGCAATAACTTAACGAAGAACTGTTGGTGGCGCTCTTCTAGAAACCAAGAAAAAAAACTTATTTTTTAATTCCAACTATCCAAGATTTTTTATATTAAATTAAAATATTATTTAAAGAATATGTGAGTATCTATATGGAGATTACCATGCCAAAAATTCATGTAAATCGCATAAGCCAATGTGAGATTTTGTTATGATTTTTTAAAAGTATCATATCTCAGAAAATAACACAGAAAGGAAGCTGAAACTTACAGGAAATAATACTTGTCTTGAGGGCTCTTGATAAAAAAAATACTGTAAACATTTCGTGGAAGGGCCGCTTTTCCATGAAAACACGGCTACGCTCTTTCAAGTCTCTCGTTTTAAATTTTACACAATCCCCATACAAACGTTTGGATCTCGTTTTAACGTTTAACCTCCTTTTTACCCCCTTAATGGTGGAATTTCTAAATATCCTTTCTTAGTGGGTCCTTGCGGTATATAAACTGCCTATTGTGATAAAATCAGTTAGTTAATCATCTAGGTTAAGCTGTTTGGGCTGGGCGTTGATCAGTCCGTCAGTCAGTTACGCCTTTCACGTTTATATACCGTGTGTCGCCGTCATAGGAGCTTTAACTTTGGGGATAGCTTCTGCACCACGAACGTGTTGAGAACACGAGAAAACTCCAATTGTATTTTAAACACAAAACTATTGTGAGATTTGTGAGTATTAAAACATATTAATTGTATAGAAGCGGGTAACTCACGTTTTATGTAAGTCGAATATTGCTCGACATGTTTCACTCCGTAACGAGGAGCATAATCATGAGCCGTTCGCGTTGGCTAACCGACTGCGTTTGCGTCGCAATTCAAACATATCGCTTAATCGCTTCTGTATTTGTTTATATCTCTCCAATTTTGACAGTTCTGAAAGGTTCAGTTTGAAGGTGAACAAAAATATGTAAGACTATGACAAGGACGGACGAAAATAGCGCCGTCTCAGCCATACCTGTGGAAAGTTACATAAGACCCCTTTTCGATGGTGGTATTATTATTAGCCTCGTCTAGGTTCTCGGGTAAGCTCTGGTACCCATCTTCAAGCCGAGTCAGGACCTGACCGTGACCGTGTCCTGACTCGGCTTGAAGATACAGTCAGCAGCAAAAGTTGTTAAGCGTTTGAAGTGTTCAAAATGACCTACACGCGCTCTTATTCTCTTGACAATAGAGACGTGTTGACCTCATTTTGAACACCTCAAATGCTTAGCTACTTCTGCTGCTGACTGTACCAGAGCTTACCCGAAACGTGTAATTACACGTGAGTTTATCCGTTTGTGACTAAGTAGACATAACAGTAGTTTGTTATCAATATTGACTTCAAAAATATGTCTCCTGGCACTATTGAGAAGTCATACATAATTTCTCCCTACAAACCAGGCTTTCATTATAATTGCTATGTGTATGCAATGAAATAATATATATCTATTCATGTTTCAGATCCACTGTCCACCGATCAAGCCACTTGCCACCAAGAACCAAAAGCGCCCCCCATAAGTGAAGAGCAAGAAAGGTCGTGGGACATAGAAATATCCACAGCCCAGCTATACACGTGCAACGTTTGCAAGAAAACATTCGAATTTCTAAGTAATCTATTAGTTCATAAACAATCTGAACATGAAAACAAAACAGTCTCATGCGAATGGTGCAATAAAAAATTCAAAAGAAACTGTGAGTTAAATAAGCATAAACGCGTACACACCAGGGAGAGGCGGTTCGAATGCGACTTGTGCGATTCAAAGTTCATTCGCAAAGAAGAACTAGCATTGCACAGACAACTGCATTCAGGTGAGAAACCATTCACGTGCGACCAATGCGATAAATCGTTTGCGGTGAAACAGTACTTAACTAGACACAAATTAACGCACAAACAGGATAATTACCCTTGTGACGAATGCGGGAAAGTTTTTACCGTCAAAAAGTATCTGAACGTTCACAAACGGACGCACTTAGGTGAGAAACCATTCGAGTGTGACGTATGCTTTAAACAATTTACATTGAAAGTTAATTTGAATAATCATAAGAATATACATACCGGTGACCGGCCGTTCTATTGTGAAATTTGCAACAAAACGTTTTCACAATTGAGCTGCTTGATCACGCATAAAAAGATACACACGGGTGAGAAACCGTATGCCTGCGACATATGCGGTAAGAATTTTTCTTTAAAATGGCTGTTGAGTCGTCATAAAGATGTTCATGCGCAAATAACGTACCCCTGTGAGGTATGCCAAAAAACTTTCACCCAAAAACGGAGTTTGGTCGTACATCAGAAGTTGCGTTGTGACAAATCATGATCCAAGGATGGTTGTACTGAAGAAATCTCTTATGAGCAATAGTATAGACTTATGGTGGGACACCGGGAAGGTCAAGACTAAGCCAGTGCGGCTCATATGCAGAGTAATTAACCTTTTCCACGCCAAAGACGGATATATTGGCACCGCAGGTTCAACACCAAAGACGCATATATATGTCCTCGACCACAGAGCAAATTAGACCTACGTGCACACGCATAAAGTTCAACTTCAGTTTTGACATTTCGTTGACGTGGCGTGTGAGCGGTAGCTTATGCGTTTGACATGGCGCCGAAAAGGTTAATAAAGTAACTGGGTTTTAAAAAACAAAAAATAGGTTTTAAGGATTTTTGTTCAAACAGTGTATCAGTTAAAGCAAGTGGAATTCTGCAACCTGGTGGTACATGCCTTCGCTATCAGATATATCGGATCAGCCAAGGTGTTCACAAATATCGGCACAACGCCTCTATTCTCAGGGCGATAAATTGCATGTTCCTATATTTTTAACACCTTGGCTACTCCGATATATTTGTGGTCGACTATACACAATTGCATATAAAATGTCTTTTGTATAATGTACTTTCTCCATACACCTGTATTACTTATATATTTTTGTTCTTTAGTTTACTATTTAATGTTTAATTTTTAATTGGAACTTTTCGTTGGAATAACATGAATACATTAATGAGACGTACATTAAAAGCAGGAACTAATTGTAAATATTATACTATTTCGTTTTTTTAAATACCGTGCAAAATAGTACAGTTGCCATCTGATATATCGGAGCTGTGGAGGTGCTCACAAATATCTGAAGATTCACTTTATCGCCTTGACAATAGAGGCGTTATTCAGATATTTGTGAACTCCACAGCTCCGGTATATCTGATGGCGAACAAGATTGAACCTTTGAACGCTTTCAATCTTACGTAAAATGGCGGCATGAACGGCATTTGCTTAGTGCTTGCCACAATAAAAATATCGACAATCCTGTTATCGATAAGTACAGTCAAGTGCAAAAATATGTACCGAAAGAATCCTTTATAATAAAATTATAAATACGTCCTACTATTTACTATACAATAGAGTTGCTCGGTACATATTTTTGAACCGTTGGCTGTGAACGATTTTTACACTTGACTGTACATAGTACTTCAACGGCAAGAGGTACACACAGTCTTATATCGGCTACCTACCTAGACGCCACGTGCCACCGATCTTGAACAAATTGAACGTAATTCGTGCACTTTTGATCAAATCTACTTTTATAATTTGCAGTGAATAGACCCAAATTGTTATCTGAAGTATATAAAATATAAATAAATAGATAGTTTTGTTATTCATTTTTAAACCTATTATCCTATATTTGTCTTTATGTTACCTGTATGACATTGAAGTGGTACTTATCGATAACAGGACTATTGACGTTTTTATTTTGTCAATCACTTACAACAAATCGTTTGTGCTAGAAAAATATCTAATTATAATTATGTGTTTTATATTATTCTAATTGCATTCTAGAAGAATCCGTTCTGCTAATGTAGCTTATCCTTGATTTAGCTATAATGCTATGATTTAGCTATAAATAGTTTTTAATTACAGCACTACAAATTGAGAGTTGATTTTTTTTAAACCTCTTCACCATGTCACTATCAAAGTTAACTGATACCATTTGAATCATGTCATCTTAACTATAACCCTATAACTGTCCGTGCGTTACATATAAACAGAGCCCGGAAAATCCATAGCCAAACAAAATACTGTCGCGATCAAACTAGTGATAAAAATATTTTTTATCGATATCGATTAAATTTTGTGTAATAACAATCATATATAGGTACATTATCGTATAATCATTAATCATTCACGCCAAACGCAAAAGAAGTGGTAAGTTAAGGGTTTGTTTTATATGTGTTATTTCATCTAAAACGCAACGTAACTTATATTTCATATTAAGTAATATCCCTTCCCTTTTGGCTTTGCCGTAGTCGGATCACAAAGAGGATTACCTCTTTGTGATCCGACTACGGCAAATCCCTCCCTCCCCGCGCTGCCGCCGCCCGCCTGCCCCGCGCCCGCGGCCCCGCGCGGCCGGCGCAGCACCCGCCGCCCACCAGCATCATCAAGCGGAACGTGCTCTCCAACTCGCTCGTCGAGTTGGAGAGCACGTTCTCGAGAGCACGTTCTTCGTCGAGTTCGAGATTTTCAATGAGGTTGATTACAACCTCATTGAAAATAAAAGACAATTCAGAAAAATTGTATTCCATAAGACACCGATAAACTCGATATCGGTAAAAAAATGTTTCTAACACTAGTTTGATTGCGACAGTCTTTTGTTTTGCTATGGATTTTCCGGGCTCTGCATATAATGCACCGTCAACTATCTCTGTCCAGTCCTCGTGACGTCAGAAATGGATGGCGCTGTACATTCGTGCATCACCTGTAATGCACGGACGTTGTAAAAACACCTTCCATCTGCCATACGAAATCGTTTGAAATTTGTAAAGGCAAGAAATTTCCAAAAATTATATAGTTTTGATGTTGACTATGACTATAATAATTTATTTACTACTATGACTTAGTATACTAATTCATTAAATTGATTAATACATTGCCATACTTCACAAATTCACAATCCTCATACAAAATGTCTTCATACCTAAAAACAAATTACTGCCTTCACACGTCCGTGTTCCACATATGGGTCACTAATAAAAGAACTGTGGAGGTGTTTACAAATGAACATGCACTTTATCGCCTTGACAATAGAGGCGTTGTTCAGATATTTCTGACTACATCCACACCTCCGATATATCTGATGGCGACTGTACGCGCTCGGATTATTACAATATATGTTATAGAATGCTGTTCTGTATCTACAGAAATATTAATAGAGAAATCAGAATTATCTTTATGAGCACAATTGATTGCAGTAGGATGTGACTTGATTTCAGAGCGTACCTCGTCGATTATATATATAGTGACCCATATGTGGGTCATGAACTTGTTTATATAATTCGTCGTGACCCATATATGGGCATTAGACTGTGAACGTGTTAGTAAAATGACATAATAAAATTATAGTATAAAAACTAAACAGAGATACATGAGACGTCAACAGGATTAACTCCACGAATTAAATTTATACTAAGCTACTGTTTCGTAGCAATCTTAGAGAAATTTATTTACTTTTTGTGTCAAATAAAAAAAAGGTATAAATTATTAACAATATGAATGCTCCCGCCAAATTATATGTTTGTTTTTTTTTTTTCTATATATGGCCGTGTTTCTATTTCTGTATATACTCCGTGCCGATGTCGGTTGTAGTTCATTTCATACTACCCTTTCATGCTCAGTCTGATTACCCCACTTTTCTTTCTTCGTTATCAAAGATCTGTCATAATAATCAAAGAGGATTTTTATTTATTAATTAGTTGTTGTAGGATGACGATCATTTTTAAGAAAGAAATTATGCAAAAAAAATAATAACAAACAAACCGTGCAAAAGAAAGAAATAGTTGCTCGTGTTTCACTTCATTGCGATTCTAAACGATACAATATATTTACTCTGTCTGTGGGCTTACTCCTACTCGCCTCTCACGAATCGCCCTGTTCTCATTGAGTAATTAGTAATTACTCTATTAAACTAGTATTTTAACTCATAATATTTTGCGATATGTTTGTGGGCACTGGGCCACAGCGTCCGTCGAATCCTGCGTGCCTGCCAAACGTGACGACTATGGCAACTTCCCCCCAAGAATCATCTTACATAATTATATTTGCAGGGGCCTATGTGCAGCTGTGGACGTCCTATGGTTGAAACGAATAATATTATTATCTGTTAACCTAGAGTTGGAGAAAAAAGGAAGTAAGCAATATACCTACCATAGACCAGAATCTGGACTCGGGTATTGTTGACCAAAAACTATCGTAGGACGTGCAGCAGCGGTAGAATCGACTGCGACCGCCAACCCGCCTGCCATACGTAGTGGGCATTAACCCGCCCTCCGTGGACGTACGTGGCTGACCCTACTGTTCAATATACTCTATGGTGGCTGGTAAGCAAGTAATTACTTGAATATGATAGACGAAAAGGACCTACTTTACTACTAAAGTACCCTAATTTATTATATAATAATAAGTCAGCCAACCCATTTTACATTAATGTCCAAAGAATATAGTACCTAACCCAGAATCCTTGGAGCGGTACCGGTACCGCGGACATCGAAGTTCGTATATTGCGGGCATCTTTCTCTTTTACTCCAATTAAGGTGTCATGTCATTAGAGTGATAGTCGCGGCTGTCGTAAGAGGTGACACCGACGGATGGGCAGCAGCGTCCGGCGCCAATCTACAGCTACTGCGGTCGCCAACCCGCCTGCCAAGCGTGGCGACTATGGCAACTACCCCGCAAGATGATACAAGTCGTATTTGGGGGAGGCCTATCTCCAGCAGTGGACAATTTACGGCTGAAGTGAGAGTCAAAGATGGCCGCCACCCGTTCTCCTTAAAAAAATCTACTCTCATCGCGGTGGGTACTAGGGCAAGTTTGGTATCATTTTCGTATAAAACGAAGATGTAGAATTCATTTCTAATATTAGTTTTATACAGTTTCATAGTAATTTTACAAGAAATACATAAAAACGTGAAAATTTAAGTTGCAAATTTTTGCTTTGAGAGCTAATAACTTTTGTATAGTGACAAAAAATGTCTTACAAAAAATACTATAATAAAGCCTAATTTATGTAGATTAAAAAAATATTAACTTTTAATAATGCCCTTATTGAAATAGATGCCGAAAAAAAATATTAAATGTCCGCGCAGCGCGAGTAGTTGGCCTCACGCGCGGTGTTCATCCTACAGAATAGTCAAGTACGAATATCTACCTATGCTTACTTACACTAAATTTTATGATGCCAAACGAAATACGTTACATATATATTTATAAAATAACTGAAATTCCGCAGTTTACTGCAGAAACAATTCTTCTAATGTGGTTTTTACAATTTTTGTAACCTTTCTTGCAACTGGAACGAGTGAGTTCTAGGCACGCACAGGCGACATCTGGTAATCGGACCAAACAGGAATCCATTATATATCCAGACTGAAGCTACTGGAGAGGCACTGAAGCTTGTCTCCTGACATGGACTGTGGAATTTCAGTTGTTGTATAAATATACTGAAATTCCGCAGTTTACAGCACAAACATTTCTTTTAATGTGGTTGTTACGATTTTTATAACCTTTCTTGTACGAGTATGTTCCAGATACACACTTGCGACATCTGGTAATCGGACCAAACAGGAATCCATTATATATCCAGACTCTGAAGCTACCGGAGAGGCACTGAAGCTTGTCTCCTGACATGGATTGCTTGACATATTGCTCGAAGTATGTGCTGTAGTGTAGTGGAATACCATTTGAGGGATGTTTTCTACCTGTCTGTCTCTCTTCATAAATAGATAGGTATTTTCTTAATTTTTTCACTGTTTTACAAGAGCTTGAGCTGAAAAATAACATCCTGGAGTCACTCAAATCAATGTTATATCAGAAAGGGAACGTTGAATTTGTATATAACCATTTTATACTTACCGGTTCAATATTGTAATCAAGGATTTTATAAGAGGGGATTGACAACGCCTATACAGCACCGCGTTCCTCCGAATTGCTAGCCAAATGTACACATTTAGTACTAAGTGCACGCAGCGCCACATGTCGAATATCGTGTGTAGTTACTTTGCCAACGCACAAATTCTATGCTGCGGAGATCTAATGCGGCTGTGAAACACTAAATGGCACAATAAGTACCTTATCCAGCAATGCGGGAACGATATATTGTATGGGATATCCAAGTTATATATCATCCTTGATTGTACTTAATTATTAAATTCTGAATGAAAGAGCCCATTTCTACCAATTTTCCCTCCAGCAATGCCTTGAACCCACAAGTTGCCTCATGGTCATAGGCAGTTGTGGTCCCACAATATGTAAAAATACATTTGTTAGTATACAATTACTGTACAATTTTTAAAAATTTCATTACTAAGGGCATGCCAATGCACGTGGTACGAGGTGTACGGAATACAAGTCTGGTTTTTGCTAGATGAGCTGAGGATCCACATGGGCACAACTCATGTGGATCCACAGCTCATCTGATTCCGACAAGTCTTGAATACACTTAGACTGCTACGACCACCACGACTATATCCGGTCCACAGAGTCAATAACATAAAGTACCATTCTATTATCCGTAGTTGCATAGCTCAATCATTCTTCTAAAATTCACGCTGCGCAAATGTTCATCGTATGTAATTGAATAAAGAAGAGCTTTTTGATCTGCTTTCGATTTTATTCATCTCATTGGATTTAGCCTAAGATAAGAAGTTATAAAAAGTTATAAAAAATGCAGTTTTGTGTAATTCCAGTCGAGCCAGACTAATGATTGAGCCATGGAACCTCGAAGAGGACGAAACTAGAATAGTATTTCATGTTGTTAACGCTGTAGACCGAGGACTTAAATAGTTATCATTTGTACTGTACATATAGACATAGTGGTCGCAGCAGTTTCGTGAATTAGCCTGAGTATGAAAACGTATAAAATTCTGCAGTGAAGATATTCTAAATAATGTATTCCTACTTATTTCGGAACCAGAAAGAGCCGAAGTACTGGTTTTATGAATCGAAATCGAATTTTACATGCCTTGACAGGATCCGATATGAAGGAGGTTAAAAGAGTGCCTATGATCCTTAAGCAACTTGCGCATTCAAAGCATTGCTGGACGGAAAATTGCCACAAGTGGACTTTTTTATCCAGAATTTTATTATTACAATATGTTACTGATAAGTATTACTAGTTTGATACAAATTCAACGTACCTGTTCTAATATAATAAACAGCCAATAAACACCATGCATTTGTGGTTCCATGGTGGGAGATGATGGCCACCACGCATTGAGCTGCCGCCGGTGTGCTGGCAGGCACCCGCGTCACCATGCTCTGAATGACGCTCTCCAGAGGGCTCTCAGGTCGGCTGGTGTTCCATCGGTGCTTGAGCCACCAGGTCTTAGCCGCAAATGCCTGATGCAAAGCGGTTCGTCTGCGACATTGGCCGTCGTCTCAGACAAAAGGGAGAGGATCCCCCCTCAGAGTCCTTTCTGGTGCAAAAGTTGTCCATAATTATACAACGCGGCAATGCGTCTAGCATTATGGGCACTTTTGCATCAGAAATGAATTAATTTAGGTATGTATGCTATTTTTCTTTTATTTTGCCTCTTTTGTTTTTATATTATTTTTATAAATAAAGAATATTTAATTATTTGCCAATAAATTAAGACAATAACAATTTACGAACAGATACAGACAGCTAGGAGACAAGCTTCAGTGTCTCTCCAGAAGCTTCAGAGTCCTTCTTCTTGGAGCTGGACCACTTACAATGGATTTCTGTTTGGTCCGATAATCAGATGTCGCAAGTGTGTGCCTGAAACTCACTCGTTGCAGTTGCACGAAAGGTTACATAAATCGTAACAACCACATTAAAAGAAATGTTTGTGCTGTAAACTGCGGAATTTCAGTATACTTATAAAACAACTGAAATTCCGCAGTCCATGTCAGGAGACAAGCTTCAGTGCCTCTCCAGTAGCTTCAGTCTGGTTATATAATGGATTCCTGTTTGGTCCGATTACCAAATGTCGCAAGTGTGTGCCTAGAACTCACTCGTTGCAGTTGCAAGAAAGGTTACAAAAATTGTAAAAACCACATTAGAAGAATTGTTTCTGCAGTAAACTGCGGAATTTCAGTTATTTTATAAATATATATGTAACGTATTTCGTTTGGTATCATAAAATTTAGTGTAAGTAAGCATAGGTAGATATGCGTACTTGACTATTCTGTAGGATGAACACCGCGCGTGAGGCCAACTACTCGCGCTGCGCGGACATTTAATTTTTTTTTCGGCATCTATTTCAATAAGGGCATTATTAAAAGTTAATATTTTTTTAATCTACATAAATTAGGCTTTATTATAGTATTTTTTGTAAGACATTTTTTGTCACTATACAAAAGTTATTAGCTCTCAACGCAAAAATTTGCAACTAAAATTTTTTTTTTTATGACATAGGCGGCAAACGAGCAGACGGATTGCCTGGTGGTAAGCAATTACCGTCGCCCATGGGCACCCGCAACACCAGGGGAGTCACAAGCGCGTTGCCGGCCTTTAAGGGGGGTTGGAGCTCTGGGAACCTTACTCAGCATCAGGAACACAACACTACAGACCTGAAAGGTAGCAATGCTATTATGGCTGTGGTCTTCTGTAAAGGTGGAGGTACTTCCCCAGTTGGGCTGCTCCAGATCCAAGCGTGATGGTCATCGCTGTGCCCTACCTCTCATTGTTGGACGTAGTTTAAGGACATACCCGGGTCCAAAAATTTTCACGTTTTTATGTATTTCTTGTAAAATTACTATGAAACTGTATAAAACTAATGTTAGAAATGAATTCTACATCTTCGTTTTATACGAAAATGATACCAAACTTGCCCTAGTACCCACCGCGATGAGAGTAGATTTTTTTTAAGGAGAACGGGTGGCGGCCATCTTTGAATCCCCCCCCGACTAGCCGCACATTTCGGTTTGCCTCCCGGACTAGAAATGCTTAGAATTACTCAAAGAATATATGTGGTAAAGCACATAGCTCTACAAAAAATTTTTGGGTTATGTATGGGAGCGATGCGTAACTTCCTCCACTATTATGGCAACTACCGCCATGATAAGAGGTGCTAGGCTTTGCGCACCGTGGTGTATAAAACGATAAATCATAATGCCAAGGAAACAAAATAAAAATTCCACAAAAATGTTATGTCTTAACAAAACAAAACAATACATTTCACTTTTAAACAATATTGGCAGTATATTCTCGGATTAAAGTCTAACTTGGACCCGTACAAGGCAAAAAAGCTGACATTGACAATTCGAGAATTTGACATTTATACAATCATGGCGTCTGGAACGCTGACGGGAGGCGGAGTTGATTAAATAAAACAATATTGATTTTTTGTTTAACAATTATAAATCTTAATTAATTTTAATAGGAAAGCGATTTGTAGTTTAACCATATTTGGCAATAAAAATGATTTCTAAATACATGCACTGACTTAGATGGAAGCCGACAACATTTGAACCGATGTTTTTCCTTATATTTCCAACAAAATGAACAAAGAAGGTATGTCACAGCAAGTACGTGTAAAAGAAGAAGTGATCGTTAAAGAGGAGCCAGAATGGGGCGAGGCTGATGTGACCCAGGAGATGAGGCCGGTTATGGAATATGAGATCGAGATAAAAACTGAGGTTTTATCCGCAGACGAGTTTTCTCCCGCACAGGGTGAGTTGACGTTACTTGTAAAAGTTACAGTTTAATATTTTAGAGACCTAATTTAAATCCAAAATTAGCAAGCAATCTTATACAAGTATATAAGCTTACATGATAAACTTGAATACCTATTCTGTATTTCCTTAAAGTTCGCTACGTTGGCATTAACCAGCTCAAAAGCTACCCGCCACATCGCTTTTTGTTATTTAAAAACAGAGGTAGAACATAAATTGATAATTATGAATTAATGAATAATGTTTGATAAAACTATTAGTAAGGTATTGAGATATATCAAAAATACTAGGTTTATAGTTGACATGTTCGCCTCCAGTACTGTTTTACTAAACGCTTACAATGTGCCGGTAGAAATTACCTCGACCACTCAGAGCATGCTACTGGCATTATACGATTTTTTATTCCTATGCCGCAGTCATAAGTCAAGTTCTTACTCCTATGCCAGCGGTATGGGTCTTAGATACAAATTTCATCCAGATATTATTGGATGCCTCCTTGATTAGGAAATTGCAATCTGAGGTCACAAGATTGTTTTGTTATGTTGTAATTATAATATAAAAATTTAATAGTAATGTGTTATTACCTAAATACATACATCCTGTTGCTACCTTTATTAACATTACAATTTTGTTTTCTGTTTTTATTTTCTTTGTGGTGTAATAAATAATATTTACGTACTTTTTTATATTAATAATAATATTAGAAAATATTAATATATTTCTCATACATTATTAATATCTTGTAACATTGCAGTGTTGAGTTTTAAGTATGATGAACAGTGATCGGCACTAAGGGTGCAAAACTTTAACAAAACTCGTTAAGCGGACATATAGAGCCATGAAAACAATTATATTCTTAAACCCAAATATTGGCATATCGAGATTCCGATATACAATTAAATTTGACAGTTATTTTCCAAAGTTATTCGTATTTTTCTTGATGGTAAGTATTACTATACCTCAGTTCAACAAGTTTTGTTAAAGTTTTGCACCTGTAGTGCCGATCACTGATGATGAGTGGTAGCTCTGCTACACAAACAGCATATTATATATCTTTATAATATGCTTATAGTACCTTTTACACAAAATGTGTATTTTGTACATAACTTTGATGTTTGTTCTTACCTGAACTGTTCCTTTCATTTGACAATAAAAACTATAAATTAAATGCGAAATAATGATAGAAAAAATATTTGGAAATTATTTTGATTCATTTTGAAATATGCATGTATCTAACCAGATGTTATCATGACTTTATTTTACATTAGAAACTTAATTGTCTGTGTCCTTACGAAAGTTATATTGTAAGTATTTTTTTATCAACAAACATAACTGAGGCTCTAGTGTAAGTTTCTTTTGACGAAAAAAACATTTAGGAACGCGTAAGTGGTAATGTTATTAATATGGGAAAGGCAAACGCGTTCGTGACGTAAAGTTCCGTTAAAAACTTACACTCAGGGCTCAGAACTATTTCAGTGTTTCTATACAAATTATATAGAAAATATTTAATTATATTTCTGGGAAACTCCCTTAAGCCCTTATTTAATGAATCTGTTATTTTACATAAAAAATGTTGTCTACTTTTTACCTTTATCTCATTCTGTTTAAGATATTTTTTTCTAGTCTATTTAGTCTTGACTATTAAAAAGTCTAGTATAATGTATTTATTGGTAACAATATATTTTTTTATTTTTTGAATTGACAGATGTATGTCTGTCAATGGTTCAGGTTAAATTGTTCAACATTAGTGCCATAATTAGATCATAGAATAAATGTTGTCAGTTTTTTTTATACACTCAAGAGCAATAGAAACGGGGTCACTTTCCCTAGAAATGTCTATACGAAATAACGACAACATTTCCATCATCACCACTTAGATGGTTGGCAGTCCTCAACTGTGCGTTTTTATAGAAACTTCCTGCCTCGCACAGCAAAACTCTGGAATAAATTGTCGTGTGCAGTATTTCCGGACCGATATGACATCCAAACCTTCAAGAAAAGAGTGTATAGGGATCTTTAAGGCCGGCAACGTACTTGTGACTCCTCTGGTGTTGCGAGTGTCCATGGGCGGCGGTAGTTGCTTACCATCAGGCAATCTGCTCGTTTGCCTCCTATATCATAAAAAAAAGCCATTCATGAGTGTTTTGGTGTTAAACAGTTTACATACATTCTTTCAGATATTGTTCCAGTGGAGACACACTCGACATCCGAAACAAATCGTAAAACACTGGAAAAAATCCAAGAGAAGGCTCTCTCTCAAAGTAAAAAACCAGTAAAGAATTTAAAACCAAAGAAGAGATTCCTATGTACTACATGCAACCGAAATTTTGCAAGTAAAACTATCCTAACCACGCACATTCGGATACATTTAAACCTCAAACCGTTCGTGTGTACGGTTTGCGATAAGAAATTTAGAAGTGCGTCGTGTCTGACTATACACACACGGGTGCACACAGGCGAGAAACCATATAGGTGCGAAGTATGTGACAAACGGTTTGCGAAGCGCGCTAATTTGAAGAGGCATTTGCGGACGCATGCTATTGCAGGTTTGTTTTTACAATTTTTAAACACATACTATATTGTGTAGTAGCTGTGCCTGCGGTATTCGGTGCATACATACATACATTTCATTATCATCTTGGGGGTAGTTGCCATAGTCGCCACGCTTGGCAGGTGGGTTGGCGACCGCAGTAGCTGTAGATTGGGTTTCGACGGACGCTGCTGCCCGTCCGTAGGATTTTTCCCTTTGTTGCCTCTTACAATACCCGCGGGAGGCGATAGGGTGGTGCTATTCTTAGTCAGCCGGCATCACGTGGCAATTCGGAGCGCCAGTAACTAATTAATTCCTAATTTTTCTTCCTCTCCCCTGGTGGAAGAACTTACCAGTGAAATTTATGGATGAATATGCTAGTATTTTATCCTCTTAATATCCAAAATGCAAAAAAATACAAATAAGTTTGTTTCCAATAGAGAACATATTTTAATTCAATATCAATTTTATAATAAAATTTAAGTTAACTTAATTTTTTTTCCGTTTAATGTTGGTTTTATTTTGTAAACATTTCCAAAGGTTCAGAATCTGCATTTTACTGCAGTTTTTAGGTTTTACGAAAACTACACATTTGGCGTACAGTCGGAATCAAATGTTGCTTCAATTGCCAGGTCCAAGTTACTATGGGTTATAGTCATGAGAAATATATTAATAACTTAAAATATATTAGCGACATCTGCCGTAAATTCGTCAACACTTTTACTGGCAATGAAGTCTCAACCCATATTGAGAATTCACCAATATCGATACGCTACTCCATTACTAAATATTTTTATATTAAGCAGAAACCTCTGCTAAAAAAACTATCATTCTTAGAAAACAATTAAAGATATGTTCTAAGAAAGCATGTCACCGCTTTACTAATACATATTTTTTATCGAAATATATAATAAATTAACTTATACGTTATAACTTTTTCAGGTTTGTTCGGCGACCCCGGTGACATCGGTAAGTGAATGCATTATAGTATATTTTATTTGTGACATTATCTGCGAAAAGGGACCTTATGGTCGATGGCGCGTATGTCGTTGTTCAAGACGATACAATACAAACGCAACGCGAATCGACGTTAGTGCCATCGACAATAAGGTCCCTTTTCCTAGATAATTACACATTTTATCCTAGAAATACAGTTCTTACTAAAACTTTCACGGATTTAATGCTTTGCTGTGCTAAAGATACACACTTATTTCTAAGATATTACAGTTTTATATTTTGAATGAACTTATTTGTAACCTCACTTTTAAACTTTTTCCAGGTGTCAAGTTGTTTGAATGCGAAATATGTCACAAGACGATGACGAACAAACGGAATCTAGTCGATCACATTCGCATACACACAGGTGAGAGACCATATAAATGCGAACACTGCTCCAAACAGTTCGCCGACAAGCGCAACCTTACCTGCCATTTAAGAATACACACAGGCGAGAAACCCTACTCATGCCACATCTGTCAACGACAATTCATACAAAAGGGTCAACTTAACTCCCACCTACTAAGTCACAGCGCACAAAAACCTTTCCCCTGTGACATGTGTGAAAGACAGTTCACGAGAAAAGATCTCCTAGCGCACCATATGAAAGCGCACACAGGAGAGAGACCATACACCTGCGAAACATGTCAAAAGAAATTCATAAGAAAAATGCATTTGAACAAACATATGGTAACGCATTCCGAGATAAAACCATATCCCTGCAAACAGTGCCCTAGGCAATTTACGAATAAGCGTAACTTTATTAACCATAGCATGATACATGCAGGTGAGGTCCCGTTTTCCTGTATGACATGTGTCAAGCCATTTAAAGATGAGGCAGCATTAGTCAAACATAAACGTATGTGGTGTGAAAGAGACCCAAGCTTGGGGCCTCGGAAGATAAGAAGTAAAAAAAAAAGAAAATCTCAGAAGAAAAACAATGACCTTGAGAAATTAGAGCCTTTGAATTTGTCAGTAAGGATAAAAAAAGAGCCGGACTCTTAAAAAGTTTGTACATAACATTGTTAACGCCAAACGTCAGAAATATACCTAGATATTTTTATAGCAGGAACAATATTTGCTTAGTGTTTGCCACAATAAAAATATCGACAATCCTGTTATCGATAAGTACATACTACATCAACGACAAGACGTAGTCGTCATCAGATATATCGGAGCTGTGGATGTGGTCACAAATATCGGAACAACGCCTCTATTGTCAAGGCGATAAAATGTATGTTCCGATATTTGTGACCACCTTTACAGCTCCGATGTATCAGATGTCGACTGTATATACAACCACGCAGTCTTATATCTTTAACAGATGTAACGTAATACGTACACTTTTGATCCAAATTACTTTTATAATTTGCAATGTATAATTTCCAAATTGTATGTAAAATATGAATAAATTGATAGCTTTGTTATGGTTATCTATTTTTAACGCAACCTAATTTAATCTAATTTATTTTTAATTTGTCTTTGTATATGTAGGTATGACGTTGAAGTGGTACTTATCGATAACAGGACTCTCGATGTTTTTATTTTGCCAATCACCAGTGATCGGCACTAACGGTGCAACACTTTAACGAAACTTGTCGAACTGAGGTATAGTAATCCGCATACGTCGGACTCCAGCAGGCATTTTCGTGGCATGTCAGAATAATAGGTAAGGTTTGCAAATCAATCAATTCACTTTCGAGTATTTGATACCTAGTATTTATAATGTAAAATTCCAAATATTATAGCAACTAACTACGTTATTTATAAACGTACTTGGACTACACATAAGACAAAATGGCGAAAAAGTTCGTTTGGTTTTATCCGTCACTCAGACAATTGCAACTGCGAGAACGGAATAAAACACAACTTCAAAGAGTATTTACACATTGAAGATGAATAAATGATAACGGGTAACTAATTTAATTAACTATGATGCAAATACTAGGTACATTATAATACTCGTAAGTTAAGATTTTTTTGTAAACTTTACCTTGCCCTCAAACTGCCTCATGCAGTCCGACGTATGCTAATCCGTAACAGTCAAGAAACATACGGATGACTTTGGCAAACTAGTGTCCAATTTAATTGAATATCGGTATCTCGATATGCCAATATTTGGGTGCAAGAATGTAATTGTTTTTATGACTATACACTCTTATGTCCGCTTAACGAATTCTGTTAGTTTTGCAGCCATAGTGCCAATCACTATCAATCACTTACAAAAAATCGTTCGTGCTAGAAAAATATATAGGTGGAGCCATAAAACAATCATTCCGTGGAGACCTGCGCCTAAACTCTGGAATCTAGAACGTATATCGAGAAATAGAAAAGGAATTTCCAGAAAAAATATACCCAATTAGTGTAAGTTGAACGCCAAGCATAACCCTTTGTGATCTTCCCTTATTCATTAGAGGTCGACCACTATCATCATTTCAGCTGCAAGACGTCCACTATTGGACGTAGGCCTCCCCCAAACGTTATATATGTATATGTATAATTCTGGGGAGGATGTGTTATTTTCTAAGAATCTTGTATTATTTATATTTAGAACCACGTGATGATAAAGTGTCAAAGAAAGACCATACATAGTTGTAAAAGTTTCCATTGTGTTACCGCCATAAAAGTCTGAGATATAGTAACGTAATAGGAAATACTTTTTTGTATAATATTCTCAGAAAATAACATACTAAAATATTGAAGGTTATTTATTTATTAAAAAAGGTAGGTACTAAATCAACTTGACGACTATATGCGTTCTTGGCGTTTCAGGTTAAAATCTGTACATAATGTTTTACGTGTCTCCATCTTTTATTATACAAGTAAGGGTTAAAAATATAGATGGATGTTTGCATACGTGAGAAATGTATTAGATACTCGATCTGAACATGTCACAAAATATATTTTATAACAAACAAAACGCCTTTTATTTAATTGATTTTGTTATATCTACAATGTAATACCAACGATAATAAAATTGTGTCGCCTAACTTCAATCTCGAGTAAATCTGTTGTAAAAAAATATAATAATCTAAAAGCTAATCAACCATAGAGACTGGAACAGAACAAAGAATACGAGAAGCTAGAGCTAGCTTTCCTCTCATAGAGGTGTCATGATTCGCATTTTTCCCTACCCAAATTTCTACCCGTTCGGGAATTTGATCAAAAATATTTTTTTACACCATAATTTCCTAACACAAGTCGACGGAGCCCTGCTAAGCGGGGCTCCCATTTCTGGGTGATCTGCCTTTCGGGCATCTAAAGTATTAGCTAGTTACTTTATTTATTTGTCATTTGATATAAAAAACCGAATAGAGTAGAAATTCGGGTGCTAACAATGCGAACGGTGACATTCATAAATTAAAACAAATGAGTGGGGATACATGCGATTAATTTATGCAGAATTAACGCTTTCGGCACTAATCTAGTTCCCGAAAAATAATATATACCTACCTAGGTACAGTCAACCAATTTGATTTATAGGCCACTTCGTACCTTGTCACAGTGAAAATCTATATGAAAGACGCAAAAGATCTCTTATTAACGTCACTGTGACAAGGTTCGAAGTGGCTTAGAAATCAAATTGGTTGACTATACGTCAAATTTGAAAATATGGATACAATACAATTAAAATCAGTTAAGACTTCGGCCAACCTCGGTAATTGTCGTGAATCCCTCGTCTATCACATAGAGTTATCAATTTACAGATTTGACCTTTAATTATATATATTACTCGTTGACTTATTGAATACAGTAGGTACAAGAACGATATGAGCAACGAAACCTCCTTTGTAGCTCAAAACTAACACAACCTTTATATTGAAATAAGAAAGATGCTAACAAGTACTAAATAGTTTGACAGTCTGCCTTCTTAGTGTAAAATAAAAGATACAGTCGTTAATGGTGCAAATTTTAGACTTTTCAACACTCGCAAAATCTACGGGGTACCTACTTCCCGTGAATTCAGAAACTTGAAATTTGGCACGAAGCACCCAGATCAAGGAAAAATTACGAAAAGAAGACATTTCAAACAAACATTTTTTTTTTAATTTTGAGCTTAGCTTTGTTGTTTTACTATATGAAAATGAAATATTACCAAAATCGGCCAAGCCGTTTACGAAATATGAATAAAAAACGGTTGAAGCCGGTTTTTTTTTATGTTAATTTTATGATTATTTTATTATCAATGATTAATGCGACATAATATCGTACCTACTTACACCAAACAGTAAAATATTGACTCATGTATGTATTCAGCTTCATTAAATAATGAATGTTCAAATTCATGTCGCTTCTCCATAACAAATTTCCTAGGTCTACCGGTTAATAATGTCATCTTGGCAGGTGCTTAACATTGCGTTTATGATACTTCAAATTAAATGCTACCTAAAAGTAATCGCGGCAATGTATATCGTGTCATTTCCGACTCCGGAATTAAACGATGATACCCGAGAAAACCGAAGTCTTAACTGATTTTAATTGTATTGTACTTACAATATACATTTAATGTGACATACATTCGGAAAGTTTATTTCTATTGAAAGTTGAAATAGATGACATATACTTAAGAAAAAGCGACGAGGACCTCCGGCGTTCGAGACGGGACTCAAACCCGCATCTCCAGCTATCGCGGCTGACGCCTTAACCAATTCGGCCACCCGTACGCAGCGGAACCTGTCGAAATTAATCAAGTATATGTAATCTTGTTAATTTTTTTAAACGGTTTTTGGCACCGTTTTACCAGCTCTAACGTGAAACACTACTATTTATTTTTTCTATTGATTTGTTTTGAATGTTATTGCAATTACCATAAAGTCGTAATTCAATGTCCGAACCTTTTTTTGCTGGTAAGTAGCACTGGTTTTACTTACAATAGATAAAAATATAGCCGTAAGTAAGGGTCAGATTCAAAACTGAGTACTACTTAGTATACTTCAAGTAGGCGCGTGCTCCTTAGGATAAATTTAATATGCTTAGACATTCCTTTTGAACGTTCTTTCTTGCGTTCAAATGGGGTGTAAAGTCAGCAGCAAAAGTGGCTAAGCGTTTGAAGTGTTCAAAATGACCTACACGCGCTCTTATTCTCTTGACAATAGAGATGTGTTGACCTCATTTTAAACACCTCAAACGCTTAGCCACTTCTGCTGCTGACTGTACCTGAACGCCAACATCTCGACTGATATAAAATTAATCTGTAAGAAGGAAAATTGATTTGACAGCGTCTGCTATACTGCTTTACTTTAGGCGTCACGACACCAAGGCGTTCTTGGCGTTCAAAGTTAGCGCATTGAGCCCAAGTTGCAAACGTTTAACTTGCATAAGTATAAATTTAAAATAGATGACATATACTCGAGAAAAAGTGACGAGGACTTCCAACGTCCGAGAAAGGATTTGATCCTGCATCTCCAGCTATTTTGACCTCCGTCGCACCTGATGGTAAGTGACGACGACGTCGAGGGTGTAGCACGCTGGTTCAGTAACAGCCTAAATATTCACTCTTGCCTTGCAAAGACCCAAATTATATCTTTCCAGGAATACAGACTGAGGGAGCGAATTCCATTCCTTAGCAGTCCGCATTAAGAAGCAAGTAGAAGCGAATCGCTTCGTGCGAATGGTCCTCGCCTGGACGTCCGGTGGTGGAACGGAGATGGCAGAATTAAATCGTGTAATTCCTGTGCACACTCTCCAAAATGTATCCTGTAAAACACAGACGAACTAGCAACCCTGCGACGGTGCTCAAGGCTCTGTAACCTTACACTCACCAACTCAGGATTGCCAATGAGTCTGCAAGCTCGGTGCTCTATTGAATCCACAGCAGCCAGCTGATACTTGGCAGACAGTATTCCATACACGATCGAACCTGAGCGTCGTAAAGTGTTAGAGGCTGGAGCGGTACGAACATCGAAGTTCGTATATTTCGGGCATCTTTCTCTTTTACTCCAATTAAGGTGTCATGAGAGTGACGGAGACGTCCGAAATTTACGAATATCGTTTTTCGCGGTAGCGCCGCTATTCCGGCGTGAAGTACCGCTTCTCTCTGTGTAAGAGCCAGCGGATTTGGTTTTGGCTTCAATAGTAATGGCACCGAAGTTCAACAGTCATATGTTATCCATTTTCAATTTATAATTTGTATTGTAGTGTTACTATTTAAAAATGAAAAGAAATGAAAATATTTAATAATAAAATATAATTTGATGTGTTCTTATTTGCACAAGTATAGGTAGATTCTAGTTCAGCTCTAAAAAGAACAACCAGATTTCCTAACCCCGTCGGAATCACAATCAGACGCATCAGAAGAAAACATCGACGCCCGCGACATATGCAGCAGTTCCAAATCCGGATTCGGATCAGAAAAGCGTCCGACTTTCTGTGACAACAAAGAAAGAACCGCCTGCAGATTATTCTTAGAAGTCCCAGTAGACGAAATGGTTAATTTCTCCTGCGCCAAACCTCTTTCTGATAAAAAATCTATAGATTCTTTTGACAAGCACTCCTTTGCGTAATTCTCACTTAAAGAATGAGTTTTCTTTAGCGCTGTTACGTATTTAGTGTAGAAATTATGTGAATCATAATTTACTTTTTCGGATGAACTTTTCGACGACTCTTTGCTGGCTCTACCTGACATATCGTCCATTACATACTCCATACCAACGTCTTCTAATCTGGGTTTCTGAATGATGTCGGATCTTTTCGGATTCGCAGTCCAATCCCGTCTTTTCAGACACCTTGATAGGATGTCGTCTGACATGCTAGCTTTCGCTCTCTTATCTTGACATGCTTTGTAAAATCTAATCTTCTTGTCATTGTTAGACGAAGACTCAGACAGCATCTGACAAGTGGTCGCAGTGCCGAGACTGTCGCTCAGCAGAGGCGTAGATATAGAATCTCTTTTATTAATATACTTTTTTAAAACCTCCTTCTCTTTTTTCTTACCGTGACACCTATGCCTAACATAATAAACTACTATAATTACGAAACAGCACTGTAAGCATACGACGAGAAATAATATTTTCGGAGATCGGAAAGAATCAAGAAATATCATAAGCAATTTGTGTTTCTCATAATGTACATTTACTTTCTTAGTGTTGTTAAAATTAATGATCTCGTGTAAAGCTTTGATAGTATTTTTAACTGTATGTTTTTCTCCCATTTTACTTATCGAATCTATCTCTTTGATATCATCATCAGTGATGCTCTTGACGCATCTATTTGAGTCTTCGTCGTAAATATGGTCTTCGGAGCACCGCGGTGCAGCTAAGCACCGTTTGAGTCGCAGGCTGAAATGTGGTTTGTGTCCGTTGTAATAAATATCACAGTCCACTGGCTGGCAGTTGTTGAAGGCGTCCTGGTCGACTCCGGCGCATGGCGGGACGTCTGAAGGTCTGCCGGTGTCGAAGGGAATGATCACACTGTCTCGGTACATCGGGTGATCTGTAGACAAGATATCAAGATAATACGACGACGACATAAATTATAAATATACATATATAAATACTTTTTATTTAAATTCTGTACTGTATAGAATCTAGAATCCAATACACATAACAATCGCCTAAGTTATATCTAATAATAAAAAAATCTTAAAAAACAATTGAATTTTGACGACCGGTCTGGCCTAATGGGTAGTTTTTTGGACCCGGGTATGTCCTTAAACTACGTCCAACAATGAGAGGTAGGGCACAGCGTTGACCATCACGCTTGAATCTGGGGCAGCCCAACTGGGGAAGTACCTCCTCCATACAGAATACCACAGCCATAATAGCACTGCCACCTTTCAGGTATGTAGTGTTGTGTTCCTGGTTGTGAGTAAGGTTCCCAGAGCTCCAACCCCCCTTAAAGGCCGGCAAGGTACTTGTGACTCCTCTGTTGTTGCGAGTGTCAATGGGCGGCGGTAGTTGCTTACCATCAGGCAATCCGTCTGCTCGTTTGCCTCCTATATCATGAAAAAAAATGCTTACCCTTGAGTTTCGAATTTATATGTACGATACAGTAGCCACGCCTCTCATAAGGGTTGACCAGCGGCGCTGCTAAACGTGCTGTTCTGTTCTCACCTGAAAACAACGGATTTACAATAAATTAATATGTTTCATTAGGATTTTGGATCCGGGTATGTCCTTAAACTACGTCCAACAATGAGAGGTAGGGCACAGCGTTGACCATCACGCTTGAATCTGGGGCAGCCCAACTGGAGAAGTACCTCCTCCTTACTGAAGACCACAGCCATAATAGCACTGCTACCTTTCAGGTATGCAGTGTTGTGTTCCTGATGGTGAGTAAGGTCCCCAGAGCTCCAACCCCCCTTAAAGGCCGGCAACGTGCTTGTGACTCCTCTGGTGTTACGGGTGCCCATGGGCGACGGTAATTGCTTACCACCAGGCAATCAGTCTGCTCGTTTGCCGCCTATGTCATAAAAAAAAAAATCCTAGATCCTACCTAACTACGAGTATTTACAAGGCTATATAGCGCCTATGTTTAGGTATTATATTTATTTTGATGAGAGAGAGACGTGCACTCGAATTCAAATAATTTTTTGAACGAAAATATACGCACACAAAAGTTTGTCAATATTTGTATAGTTACGATACCCACGATTATATATTTCTATAATTTTTTTAAACATATCTTCTCTGACAGAGTTATAATGTCACAAGTGGAATATTGTATTATGTATATTTGATAGTTTATATCACTTTAATACTTTATTCAATTCAATCTTAGTTTTTGCGTATAAAGGTAACAAAATCCATACATAAATTCATTAACCTTTGCATGTCCATTTTAAATATTTACATCCATAATACAAATTAACACAAATCATAGAATTAAATTAACATACTGCTAATTCATCTACGGCACCTAAATATATAACAGCTATTTTTAAATATAACGAAAGAAAATACAAGAACATATATTTAAATGGACTCCAAATCAGTGCCAGTTGGTAGGGTGCCCAGAAGGCTAGCAGCATTGCCCCGCTGGACGGCAATACAGAGGCGCTAACGCCAAAAACGATATTCGTAAATTTCGGACGATTGTCTCTGTCACTCGAATTAACGCGCCATGAGAGTGTCAGAGACATAGGTCGCAATTTACGAATAATATATCGTGTTTCGCGGTAGCGCCTCTGATGCGCTGGGCAAAGTATGACCCAGCCTTTTGGTTACCCGTGGGTGCCTGTGGCGACAAGACACTTGGAAAGCTCTTTATGGATTCTGTGTGCCTGGTCCCTACGGTCCAAGCGTCTCCACCCCAAACTGCTCAAACATGCAGCCAGGACCGGTACCGCGAACATCGAAGTTCGTATATTTCGGGCACCTTATTTACGCCAATTAAGGCTTCATGAGAGTGAGAGAGACAATCGTCCGAAATTTACGAATAACGTTTTTCGCGGTAGCGCCGCAGAGTCAATTGGTGCATATTTGCGCAGCTTGAGAAGTTCGGCTGCATCGCCAGCGGCTCCTGGGGGCCGATTTTTGAGTCTTGCACTCGGATTCATAAAACTTTGAGTACGAACATAATCACACACAAAAGTTTCATACCATTATTTTTGCACATAATGTACAGCGTCGCGCCCCTCTGCGCCACGCTCACAAAACGCGCCTATGTGCCCAAGCCTTAACCTTATGAACGCTTTTCCTCTCGCGTCAAAATGTGACGTGTACGCCATGGTATGACTTGTGAAGAACAAATATAAACCTTATTTGTCAGCAGGACAATTGCTTTGACAGCGTCCGCCATAGCCACTTTAGTAGTCGGTGGCGTGGCAGGGACGACATCACGCGACCACTTTAGTGGTGTTTGGCGTTCAAAAGGTTAAAATGTCACAAAACGAGCGTCGAGTGCTCTAAAATCGGCCCACTGGCCGAAGTGACCGGAACGTGGAACGACGCAAAGTGCATCTTAGCACGTGGCATCCCAGACTAAGGGCCATCCCAGCCTCCACGGAACCAAGGTCATGGCATCCATTATACCGGATGTTATTGGCATCCATTATAAAAAACGTGGTACAAGATTACCAACCCGACACCTGAGCATTATTTGGAACAATTTTTACTATGGAGTCAACTTAGTAAATTGTAAAAAAAAAACAACTCTCTCATACATTATCGTCAACTAATCAACTTATAGGTATACTTGACCTTTTCTGGAACATTCCATGAAAACATCAACTTTTTGTCGCTTACGTAACGCTATGGCAGCTACCAGAATAAAACGTACTAGCCTTTAAGAAACACCAAACTTCAAGCCAAGTTATTATAAAGCATTGCTGATATCTATCTTCCCAAATTTACTTCTCGGTGGTATTAAAAATATGGTGTCGCTTACATGTGGTTTTCATGGATGATGGAATGCTCCTTCTATGGAACAGCTCAATTTTTATTTAATTTTACAAACTTGACCCCATATTAGATGTTCAAAATCATGAACAGATGCCGGTTTGATAATCTTGTATCACGTTTTTTATAACACCCAGTATTATATTAAAGTTGTAGGTATTTATATAATACATGTCGAGTGATAATTGAATAAGAAATCATGAAACACCTTTTAGATATACTTACGTACCTGCTGGAATATTTTGTTGATAACCCCCAAACAGTTTTATCACATCGCAGTTTTCCTCGTTCCCCTGCTCCGAACAGCATCTGCCTGGGATGCATTCCACCAGACAGTCCTTACCTGAAACATGAAACAGTTAGGACCTACGCTAGCTGATGCGGACGCCCGACGCGTGTCCATATAAATTTTAAGGGCCTACGCTAGCTTACGCGGACGCTTGCCGCGTGCCATATAAAAGTCGCCCGCCGCCCGTCGCGCGGTTTAAAATTTGTATGGACACGCGGAGGGCGTCCGCGTCCGTTATAGGCCCTAATCCGCGCGGCGGGCGGCGGGTGACTTATATATGGGCACGCGGCGGGCGTCCGCGTCTGCTAGCGTACCCTTACGGCCCGGCCACGACTATGCGCGACTTGCGGCGCGGCTAGCGTTTTATCTGTTCGTTGCGCGGTCAAGACGCGCAATGCACTGCGGTTAGGTGGTATCACACGCAATGCACAGATAAAACGCTCGCCGCGCCGCAAGTCGCGCATAGTTGTGGCCGGGCCGTTAGAGTCTACGCTAGCTGACGCGGGCGCCCGCCGCGTGTCTATATAAATTTTAATCCGCGCGGCGGGCGGCTGGTGACTTATATATGGGCACGCGGCGGGCGTCCGCGTCAGGTAGCGTACCCTTATAGGTGAAAAACTTAGCTAAAGCACCGGACCTATGTAGTAGTAACGTGTGTACACGCATGTCGACGTTCTACATACAAATCTTGACGTAAGTTCCATATCCATTCTCTGCACAACTACATAGACATGGTCCTTCAGTTAAGTTTTTCATCTTTAATAACCTTTTGAACGCACATGTTTCAGAGTCGTAGTAGTTTTTATGTTTTCTTCTTTTGTATACTCGACGTGTAAAAGTGCCCTTGTGGCCTACTTACTGAATAAACGTTTGAGTTTGAGTTTGAGTCGTGCACTCAAATTCAAAAACTTTTGATGTTGAAAATAATCGCACACAAAACTTTCTACCCTTATTTCTGCACGAAATATATATATTCGATAACCATGATTATTAATTCATGTCATTCATGTTCCTAAAATACCATTTATTCGTTTCTGACAGAGTTTAAAATGCGAGTCGAGTATTCGAAGCTCAAAAGTTACCCCCCGGGCCTTAGACTTAGTAAAATGGATACCTTAGTAACTTAAATAATGTTTTATTAAATAAATTCAATACAATACATCGAATGTATCAATAAAATAATACTTATTTAATGTTTCCATTGAATACATAAAATTAAAAACCATTGCTGTATTACAACTATTACTTAATACGGGATAGCTACCATGTATATTAATTTGAATAAGTTTGCGATATTTGGGCACTGTTAAAAGCTGTATAACTGGAGTAGAGCAAGCTTTAAGGGTAGTCAAACCACACTCTGTAGCGATCTACCCTCTTTCTGATGCGCTTTGTTTAATAATCTACAGTAATATTACAAAGGCGAAAGTTTGTGAGTGTCTATGTTTGTTACTTCTTCACGTCTAAACGGCTGGAGCGATTTTAATAAAATTTGGTATTGATTTAGCTGACACCCTGGATTAATACATAGGCTACGTTTTTTCTTTGATAGACCGCGGGTAACACCGCGGGGCACACTAGTAGTTGTAATGTGATCCATTTTAAGTTAAAATCATATATCATACCTGTATTTACAATATGTACATAAAATGTCATAGCAACAGAATCTCTCGAAACTTCGTCCAAGCCACAAGATATCTTCAAATGTTTATTAACTCTGCTTGATGTAAAATGTAATAAAAAACTTAATAAATAAATACGAAATAACATGATGAGTTATAAATTTGACAAATTGACAGCGGTAACATTGACGTGTTGTGTTGGAATAGAGGTTTTAAAGAAGTTCAGAATAAGGAGACTTGAACACACAAATAATACCAACTTTAAATTACACAAAAAATAAAAAATACTAGATGGAAAAATCGAATGCCACATGGATGGCAACTGCCTTAAATATTGTAAACTAGCTGTCCCGGTGAACATTGTACCGTCTGAATTCTTTTTGTTTGATTTTTTTTTTCTTTTTTAAGCATACTATTAAACTATTGGCCAAGACGATCACAACGAACCCTAAATCGTCCAAATCGGTTCAGCCGTTCTCGAGATATAAAAGCGGGAAATATCACAATTTTATTTTAATTAATATAGAAGATAACTATTATAGATCAGTTATTCATACTAATCCATATCCATACTAATATTGTAAATGCGAAAGTAACTCTCTCTGTCTGTCTGTTACCTCTTCACGCTTGAACCACTGAACCAACTGGGATGAAATTTGTTATGGAGAGAGTTTGAGCTACGAGAAAGGACATCAATAATTTTTATCCCGCAACCATACTTTAACAACACAACAAGACGGCTATGCCCATGCTTACAATACCAAAACTGTGGCATCAGGCAAACTATTTGTTCCTAGAATTAACAACTACTACGGGGATAGAACCCTTAGAAAACGTATCCCATATATAATGAATAGTTTGCCTGAACTTATCGGAAGTGAAAACCGAAAGAGAATCTTCAAAAGACTGTTAAAGAAACACTTTCATACACTGCCTATACCTTAATCACAGTAATTTGTTAAATTAGCTCGTATACAACATATCCACTTAACTAGAGACTGTCGATCCCATAGTCAAAAAACCGGCCAAGAGCGTGTCGGGCCACGCTCAGTGTAGGGTTCCGTAGTTTTTCGTCCGTCACAGTAAGTGTTCCCACTTAAGAGTTAAAAATGGGCTATTTGATACATTGTTGTTGTTTTGTTGACATATTAATATTAAGTACATAACCCTAAAAACGGGCCCACAAAGGACTCTGACAACTAAAGAAAGAGTTATAGACCCCAACTATACATGGAAAATTCGAAAAAATGTTGTCAATTTCAGTCCCACCACGTAGTAAGAAGGGGTTGTAACATGAAGTGATAACCAGCCAGCGTCATTTGAAATCAGTCAGTCAGTTCCAACCTAATGTATGGGCATGTATGCTCCGACCCCATTATTCAGAAAGAATCTTAAAACCGCCATGTAGGTGATGTAGGGTATGGGCGTTCCACCTACAGCGACATCTATCGGTCATCATCTATTTTAGTGTTATACTATATTACTCGATCTTTTTTCATACTTTCTCACCGTTTAAACCTTCCATAAGCTACTACAAATATTTCAAGACCAAAATTAGCCAAATCGGTAAAGCCGTTCGCAAGTTATGAGTGACCAAGAGAAATAGGGGTTTATTTTTATATATATAGATTTTTTTCAAAAACCATTGAGCCTATCAAGTTCAAAATAATTTTTCTATAAAGTTTATGTAAAGTTCTACTTTTGAGATTTTTTTCATATTTTTGAAACTTGTGGTTCAAAAGTTAGAGGGGGGGGGGACGCACTTTTTTTTTACTTCTGGAGCGATTATTTCCGAAAATATTGACATTATCAAAAAATGATCTTAGTAAACCCCTATTCATTTTTAAATACCTATCCAACAATATATCACACGTTAGGATTAGAATGAAGAAAAAAATCACTCCGCACTTTACGTATAGGGGGGGTACCCTAAGAAAACATTTTTTTCCATTTTTTATTTTTGCACTTTGTCGGCGTGATTGATATACATATTCCTACCAAATTTCAGCTTTGTAGTGCTAACGGTCACTGAGATTATCCGCGGACGGACGGACGGACGGACGGACGGACGGACAGACATGGCGAAACTATAAGGGTTCCTAGTTGACTACGGAACCCTAAAAAAATAGAGTTTTATGGGGCTATATTCAGAGTCCATTGTATGACACATTTTATAATTATATTAAATAAATAAAAAAATCTTTAAAGTATGGTTGCGAGATATATTGTAGAAGTAGGTTGGTATGGTAGACGTTTAGTCCAGTTATAAATCAATGAATTTTCTGATATATATTTGGCTTCTTTGGTTGCTATTATTTATCGCTAGCGGCTCGGTTGTGGGAAGTAACTTACTAACCAAGTGTGTTGAAAACCAGTAAGTAGAACGGCTCCTAGATAATGTTAGATTACGACATCAACTTCCGATGGCGCCATTTTATCAGAAGCCCTTGATCCCGGGGCAAACCGTCATGATGGAAGCTAATTACTTATTTTATATTAATCTTTAAACTACAATAGGACCCGGGTATGTCCTTAAACTACGTCCAACAATGAGAGGTAGGGCACAGCGTTGACCATCACGCTTGAATCTGGGGCAGCCCGACTGGGGAAGTACCTCCTCCTTACAGAAGACCACAGCCATAATAGCACTGCCACCTTTCAGGTATGTTAGTGTTGTGTTCCTGATGGTGAGTAAGGTTCCCAGAGCTCCAACCCCCCTTAAAGGCCGGCAACGCGCTTGTGACTCCCCTGGTGTTGCGGGTGCCCATGGGCGACGGTAATTGCTTAACACCAGGCAATCCGTCTGCTCGTTTGCCGCCTATGTCATAAAAAAAGGAAGTATAGCTATGGACAATGTAAAAAAGCTCCGGGCAGTGTGTTCTGAGGCCGATTTTTGAGTTATGCGCTCGAATTCAAAAACTGTTAAGGACGAAAATAATCGAAGACATAAGTTTCTTACCATTATATATTTGTGTGATGAGCACAGATATTTGTTCCCGAGTTAATTCCGCTATCTCCGTTCCTCCACCTGACGTCCAGACATAGGTCCAGCCGAGGGGAGCGGTTTCATCCTTACCTTGTGAATATTCCATTCATTCGCACGAAGCGATTCGCTTTTACCTTCCTAATGCGGACTGCTAAGGAATAGAATAATTTCGTTTGTATTCCCGGAAATATATAATTTGAGTCTCTTCAAGGCAAGAGTGAATAGGCTGTTACTGAACCAGCGTGTTACACCTTCGACCTCTTCGCGTCGACAGTTTCCAGGTGCGACTGAGGTCAAACGCTGGTCAATCTTGTATAAAAAAAAATCATTTTTTTCAAGACCGAAATTCGTACAAATCTTCAAACAAAAAGCATAGCTAGTTTTTTTCTGTGTGGTTATTTAATAATTAAATCAGACGAAGAAGATCGTAGTCGCGATATTTCATCCATCAGACACCTATTAGTAGTTTACTGCGTAGACTTTATCCTCAATAAAATACCGTCGGGTAAGTACTATCTCTAGGCAGTTTACTATAATTAGGTTATTGAAGAACTACGTCACTAACGAGTTTATTTTACATTAGGAAATACCTATACGGTATTTTTGTCCAATTATAATATTATCACTAGTTTATCAGATATATTATTTGTGGCAGGGGGTCTGGATTTTTGAGATTCGTGCATTCGAATTCAAAAAACGTTTGAGGATTAAAAAAATCGCATATGATAATATCACACCGATATTTTTTTGTAAAATATAGAGATAGTATTATCAATTACTATCGATCAGGGATCTAAAATACCATTTATTCGTTTCTGGAGGGCGATTTTTGTGCGTCGACTACTCGAATTGTGACTTTTTTCGTAATGGTTGGAAACAAGAATGATAAAAAATAATGAGCGTGGTTATCCAAAGCAAATCTATACATTTTGTGCAATAATAATGGTGAGATACTTTTGTGTGTGATTATATTCGTGCTCAAAGTTTTTTGAATTAGAATGGCCACTAGACCGTTTTGAAAATGTCACGATTCGAGTACTCGACACCCAAAAATCGATCCCCAGTTACATTTAACATTCTATCATTTATATTTCTAAACTAACATTTCTTATTTGCGACATTGCTCGCAATAATCTGGACATGACTTTAAAATTAGTCATATAAGTAATCATTTCATTAATTTGTTACTTGACATATAATATAATAGAATAGAATAGAATAGAATAATGCTTTATTGCCACACACACTATACACAGACAACACAGAAATTAAAAACAACCAAAGACAGTAACTGTAATTTGCTAATATCTATGTACAAAAAAATATACAAAGAAATATATATATCTAAGACAGTGCGACAACAGGGATGGATAATTTGATTCATGGTCAATAAATATAAAAGTTTGTGACTAAAAAGTTTTTAAATTAAAAAAACTGTATTTTATCCAAATTCCACTACTTTACACATCAAAAAATATACTTAAATTCCGAAAAACTCCGCTGGCAATCCACTAATGTTAATGAAAAGTAGTTTAATAGGAATATCCTCGGAGGGTTTGTTACCTATAAATCTAAAAAACGGTTTTCGTCAGAAATAAAAATCATAGTAGAATATTTATACACTATGTCAGTTTTTTTTGTAGTAGATATTAAGAAGAATAATTAATTGAATAACATTTTGATTAATTTTGGAGTCATGTCCACATTACTGCGGGCAATGACATAAATTTGTTTGACAGACTAAAATGTCATGAGCCCGTAAATAGCTAGCTAGTAAATGGCCCACTAGTTTCGTTATCGACATACAAAGACAAATTAATACAAATAAATAATATGTATTTATATTGTGGTAATATTTGGACAGATGGTGCAAACCAAGTAGAGTAGACAAACACAATAAGGCAGGTAGCTATCAATAATTAAAATCCCATTGTTAGGTTATTCTTGTAAATATTTCTTAAAAAAATGTTCGTCATGTTATGTTGGTGTGTAAACACCCCATAAATTATATTACTCGTCTTATTCATTAATATGGTGTAGGGAATTCGATAGCTTAGAGTATAAAAAGGGGCTGAAAACTAAAAGGCGACCGTAGTTGGGCAATTTCACTTTCAGGGACATCCAATTACCTTAATTGTCAAATAAAAGTTAAATCAGTGGTCAGTTTAGTGACGACAATTAAGCTTTAAATCTTTATGTAAATCATCTTTATTCGCATTTTTCTATTACAATAACACGTATTATTTATGAATTGAACATAAAACAGTAGATTGTATTGAAATTTAAAGCTTAATTGTCGTCACGAAACTGACCACTGATTTAACTTTTATTTGCCAATTAAGTTAATTGGGTGTCCCTGAAAGTGAAATTGCCCAGTTAGCAAAAATATAATGACAACTGATAGAATATGTACAAAAACAGGATTCAAAAATAAAGACATAGACAAAACAGTAAAACAGTATAAAACCTATAGCCTAAACCTCGACAGATGGATATAATAAAGAAATGGCAACTACGTATTTTTCTGCATTTTCGGTCTCGAATTCAAAAAACTTTGAGGGCGTAAGTAATCCAAAACAAAAGGTTTTCAACATTATATTTGTACAATGTGTAAAATTTCGATGTCCACGATAAATTTCTAGGGTTCATATTTCTAAAATACCATTTGTTCGTTTCTGACAGAGTTTAACACTTTAACTGTCCCTTCGCTTGCGCCACTGACATGAATCTATACAACGTCCGTGCATTACAGGTGATGCACTAATGTACAGCGCCATCCATTTCTGACGTCACGTGGACTTGACAGAGATAGTTTGACGGTGCATTATATGTAATGCACGGACAGTTATAGGGTTAAAATGTCACGATTCGAATATTCGACGCTCAAAAAATCGGCCTACTCGAATACTCTAGTACTCGACTTATGGCATTTTAAACTCTGTCTGATATTGTTTAAAATGATAAAATTAAGATTACGTTTATTTAGTACTCGACGCTTAATAATTGCCCCCGAAATCCAGACGCTTTGTCATATTATTATTTTTGTTATATTATTTAATGAGTCGAGTAATCGAATACTTAACTTATGGTGACTCTTATATTATTTAATGAGTCGAGTATACTCAACTCTATAAGAAACGAAAATAGAGAAATGGATAATCATGTAACAATCATCATCATCATGTCAGCCGAAAGAAGTCCACTGCTGGACATAGGCCTCCCCCAGAACGACCCAAGACCGATCGTGTAACAATTAAGCCCCATTTAGACCAGGCAAGAACTTGTATACGATTTTCGTTACATTGCGGGCTATCGCATACGGCGAATCCGGTGGCTTTATATAACCCCGCAATGTAATGATAATGAAAATCGCATACAAGTTCTTGCATGGTCTAAATGGGGCTTAATGGCGAGAAACTTTAATGGGCGTGTATTTTCGTCCACGAAGTCTTTTGAAATCGAATGCACAACTCTCAAAAATCAGCCTCCAGTTCTCAATGAAAGCCGATTTTCAGCCGGTGGTTACTTACAAGCGATCGAGTATCATTAATATCACACACAACACATATATGTGTCATGTCTATGAAAAGGGACCTTATTGCCAATGGCGCTTATGTCATTGTTCAAGATGACGCAATACAAACGCAAAGGGATTCGTTGTAAGTGCCATCGACAATAAGGCTGCTTTTTATAAATAATGTCTCAAATGTTTACGCCGTCTTCAATAGTACAAAGCTACTTAATACTTTATTCTTTCTTTAGTATCATTCTAACTCCGAGCGCAAACGGACGCGCGCCGTGCGCACGTGAATTAATTATAAATAAAAAACGTGTTAAAAAATGAGTGATAAACCTACAGCACCGACGTTAGAACAGGACTGTTCTGATCATCAGCACCTTGGGAAGATGTCGTCATCAGCTCCCATGTTAGAGGAGAAGGGTCCAAGGATCCTGATTCGCGAAGACACGGTCCTAGCTGGATTGAAGGGTTGTGCAGGCTGTGGAGCTGCCCATTTTACCTGTGCTGGTGTTACGAAGCAATGGTCGGCCCTGTGCTGGGGCAGAGGCAGTGAGAAGAAATACTATTGTGGTGAGTAGATTTTTTATAATATGTGACAAATTTGCGGTAGATTACAACCGGTGATTGTAGATGTTGTCAAACCTTGGTTTGGGGTTTTGGTGAAAAGGCATAAATGATAATAAAATTAACAATATCTTCGATATTAGTTTTCGCAAAAGTGTTTGGATCTGGGGGCGGATTTTTGAGACTCGAATTCGAAATTTTTGAAGGATGAAAATAATCTTATACAAAAGTTTCTTACTAAATGGTGAGAAACCATTATGTGTGATTATTTTCGTTCTCAATTTTTTTAATGCCAGTGCATGACTCTTGAAAATCTGCCTCTTAAACGAAGAATTATGGTATATTGGAAACATTAATGATAGAAATTAATAATCGTGGGTATCGAAACTTATACGTACATTTTGTGACAAAATAATAAAATAAAATAAATAAATATTTCGGGACAATCTGACACAAATCGACCTAGTCCTACGGTAAGCTCATTTAGGCTTGTGTTGTAGGTAATAGACGACGATATATATATATATATATCCATTTATATATATATACATTTTGTGGTAGAGATGAGAAACTGCGATTATTTTCGTTTAAGTTTTTTTTTTATTCGAGTGCATGACTCTCAAAAATCTAGAAAAACCTATCTAGGAAAATCAGAAGAAATATCACAAATAGACATTATACTTTACATACATTTTTAAGTTAAACTAATATAAAACCTTTAAATCAATAATGTGTAGCTTGATATTTATAATGATACCACTCAGAAGTAGTCCCAGTCAGCATTAGTTGCCTCGTATTTCTGTAAATTATGCGACTACTTTGTATATTTGGACTAACTTTTGCTTGCTTTGTTGGCGTAGAACTATAAATGAAAGTACTTACAATATGCAGGGAATATTATATCAGTTATACTATAAACTAAATGAGTACTTTATAATATATACGTGCTAGTTGATTTGAAGCACGAAGAGTCAAATGTCAACTGATAGCAATAGATATTTAGTCCAACGTCTCACTTACTTTCCGAGTATGAACTTATACGTATGTATTTTTATATCTATATAAATAAAAACGAAATGCGTTTGTTAGTTACCTATAAACTCGAGAACTGCTGGTCCGATTTTTTTTTAATACCACATAGGTGGCAAACAAGCATGCGGCCCGCCTGATGGTAGGCAGTCACCGCAGCCTATGGACGCTTACAATACCGAGGCATCAGTCACGCGTTGCCGACCCCGTAAAAACCTCTTTACACCCTTTTTGAAGAACCCAATACTGTAGTCCTTTGGGATGACCTCCGCAGGAAGCTCATTCCACTGGGTACGCGACCATTTTGGTTTTAAAGTATGTGGGTAATTTAGGTAATTTTAGTATTGATATGTTTGTATTTACCGCAGGTTTTGGCCGGTGTTTAGGCAGTGTAATAACACGGAAATATTGTAATGATAATTAGAAAACAGTGACTCTTTATTCCCATGCAGGTGTCGGACACCTCAACACAATGCTGAGACAGTAACCTTTTTACTGCCGCGAAGACACACACATTATATGTTGTATGTTATACCGTCCAATATTATGTATTTGTGTGTCTTTTGTGCGGTAAATAAATGTTTTTCTTCTTCTTCTACACTCTGTTCCGATCTGTCAATTATTGACATTCAAATTTATAACAGACATCCGTTTCTTAGTTGCGTTATTTTTTAAAGAGAAGAATCGGGTGTTACAAAGTTCACCGGGTCATCTAGTTGGTAATAAAATCTGCTCAAAATACGTGTACGAGATAATTTTTGTATGACAATTGTTTTTGCATGATAAGGAATGGCCTTAAGAGCCGATTTTGGAGCGTCGATTACCTACTCGAAACGTGATATTTTAAACTCTGTCAGAAACGAAGAAATTGTATTTTATAAAATTTTAACTATATATTAATAATCGTGGGTATCGAAAATATACATTTTATGTAAAAATAATAGTAAAAAACTGTGTGATTATTTACGTACCGTAAAAATCCCCAACTAGTCCAATTATGTAACTACTCGTATGGTCCAAACCTTTAATTCGTAATTAAGTACCAATCCTAATATTCTTTTTGGTTTTTTCTTAATTGATTCGTTAATTTATGAACACCCGTTGGCTTTTAACTGCGTAATTTAAATTATATTCACACCTAAACGAAGACATTCAACTTAAACCCCATTTAGACCATGCAAGAACTTGTATACGATTTTCATTACATTGCGGTGTTATATAAAGCGACTGAATTCGCCGTACGCCGATAGCCCGCAATGTAATGAAAATCGTATACAAATTCTTGCCTGGTCTAAATGGGGCTAGTTTTGGACCATTGTCGAGAGATCTTGGACTATAGTTGGGTAGTTTTAGGTACTCAAATGTTTTTGTACGACCGGTCTGGCCTAGTGGATAGTGACCCTGCCTATGAAGCCGATGGTCCTGAGTTCGATTCCCAGTCAGGGCATTTATTTGTGATGAGCACAGATATCTGTTCCTGAGTCATGGGTATTTTCTATGTATTTAAGTATTTATATGTATCTATCTATTATATATATCGTCGTCTAGTACCTGCAACACAAGCCTTACTGAGCTTACCGTAGGGCTAGGTTTATTTGTGTAACATTGTCCCGAAATATTTATTTATTTATTATTATTTATTTAATACTCACTCGTCTCGCTGATCGCGCTGGATAGATGGATTATGTGAATTGGCCACATCGAAATTATGCTGCTGTAATTGCCATAGGAATGTTGTTTTTTTTTTAATTTAAGTGAATTGTTAATGAATTGTCAATGTCTATACAAAGCTACGTTCTTTCAATATTCAGGCTATTTGATCTGTTTTAGAGTACAATGCGGCGTTTAAGTTTTGATGTAAAAAAAAACGTCTTGAACGCGTAAGTGATAATGTTATTTATATGGGAAACTCAAACGCGATGGTGACTTTTAAAACTTGCACTCAAGGCTCTGTACCCTTACCATGAGTTGTGACTTTGACGTTTTCGATAACGAGTATCGAGTTTACTATCTGTGCATCTCGCTTGTACTATTTTTGTGCGAACAAGATGCACAGATAGTAAACTCGTTACTAACTATCGAAAACGTTAATGTCACAACTTATGGTAAAGGTACTGAGGCTCTAGTGTAAGTTCCTTTTGACGTAAAAAAACGTTTACGAACGCGTAAGTGATAATGTTATTTATATGGGAAACTCAAACGCGATGGTGATGTTTTGTTACGTTAAAAACATACACTCAATGCTCTGCGGCGCTACCGCGAACAACGATATTCGTATATTTCGGACGAGTGTCTCTATCACTCTCATGACAACTTGATTGGAGAATAAGAGAAAGATGCCCGAAATTTCCGAACGTCGATGTTCGCGGTACCGCTCAACAGCATGTCTCTTTTTTGTTATTTTAAGTAAAATTTATGTAATTTCTACTCAGAATAGCAATATATATTGTCTCCTAGTTTTTTTTATTACGTTACCAACTTCAATTTATTTTGTACGGCGCTAAAAAAGTGGGATTTTGTAAAATGTATAATACTTACCTATTTTCTGGGACCATCTTGTTTTCAATTGGAATGTAAAATAAATGTGATTTATAGTAAAAAAAAAAACATAAAAAAAACCTTTTTATTTAGATTATCGCTCATCTGTGTACTACTCGTATATCCTTATGCCGAGTTATATTGACCGCGATACATTTCCATAGAACTAGTATAGAATGAGATTTACTGCTGCTACACGTAATAGATATGGCGCTAGTGCGTTTGCCAGAATGAGGAGAAAGCTATTTTGTATCACATTTTTTTCCCATTTCAGCCGTATGCAGTCGACTGCTGGACATAGGCCTCCCACAAATATGACTTGTATCATCTTGGGGGTAGTTGCCATAGTCGCCACGCTTGGTAGGCGGGGCGACCGCAGTAGCTGTAGATTGGGTTTAGACGGACGCTGCTGCCCGTCCGTAGGATTTTTCCTTTTGTCGCATCTTACGACACCCGCGGAGGTGATGGGGTGGTGCTATTTATTCTCGCCAGCCGGCATCACACGGCGGCTATTTTGTATAGAGATTGTCAATTTATTTTTCCTATGATCATTTTGCTAAGTACCAATCTTGAACTTAAACGTGCTAAAGTATCATCATCAAAACCATTTCAGCCGTAAATCGAAAAATAAGAATATCTTGAGACCTGCCTATGAAGCGGATGGTCCTGGGTTCAAATTCCAGTCAGAGCATTTATTTGTGCGATGAGCATAGATATTTGTTCTTAAGTGATGGGTGTTTTCTATGTATTTAAGTATTTATATGTATCTATCTGTTATATACTTATATCGTCGTCTTAACACAAGACTTACTGAGCTTACCGTAGGACTAGGTCGATTTGTTTAAGATTGTCCCGAAATATTTATTTATTTATTGGTATTCCCAAAGTGAATAACCTAATGTGTACCCGGTTCATACTATTGTAAAAAAATGCAAGAACAAAGCATATTTAGAAAATCTGCAATGCAAATATCAAAATAACACAGACTAACTAAATACGATATAGCTGATGATGCAATAGATAATTTTATACATAATTTAGGTATTATAGATAATTGCAGTATAAAAAAAAACTTGATATTAATATTCTTCTCCCAGACACTGAATAATTCATGAAATAACATCGATAAAACATATTTACTAAAGACTATAACGGGTCTATCGCGAATTAAATTTAATTACCATGAGAGTGCGTTTCGATGCAGGTTGGACAGATAATATATAGATACAAAATATGTTTTTCTGAGTCTATAAATAATAAGCAACATAGTGCCTCAACTCTTATTAATGTAAGACATTTTTTTTGTGTGTTTTTTATAAATTTTTTGTAGTTTAATTTTCTTTTAACAGTGGATTTAGGACTTTACAACGACTTATTAACATAATTAAATTTGTGAATATTTCTTATCTCCCAAGTCTTATTTTAATACCAAAAAAAATATGCGCAGGCGCACACGCGTGTGCATCTGTATGAAACATTGTATGTAGTATGAAACATGCTTGTAATGAAGATATATTCGACCTGTTTTAACAACACTTGATATACTGCGCTATAGTCGATATATAAACAAAGAGCAAAAAAGTCTTCTGTACCCTCACCATGAGTTGTGACATTGACGATTTCGATAACGAATATCGAGTTTACTATCTGTGCATCTCGTTCGCACTAAAATAGTACAAGCGAGATGCACAGATAGTAAACTCGATACTCGCTATCGAAAATGTCAATGTCACAACTCATGGTAAGGGTACTGTGTCCTCGTTCGTTTCTGTGTCCTCGTTGTATCGCAATGCTGATACGTTGTGCGAGGAAGCCGTCTGCTCGGTCACCAGTTACGTCAAGCAGAGGCTTTGCGGTTACTGCAAAAAGTTTGTACGCTGGAACCCCTGGGCGTTTCTACGCCAAACGGTACAAAATGGTACTCTCTGCCCAGGCTTACTAATTCACATGTGACGTAAACTAAAATGGGGTAATATTGAATGAGTTTTATGAGGGCTATTCCGTAACAGGAGCGTTACAGGCGACTTATCCCTACAGTAAAACATTGTCAATTTATTTTACGATCCTTTTGCTAAAGTGCTAATCTTGCGCTAGCGAAAACGCGGGCAGAAGCTATCGTAATATACATATACTGCTAAAATATATATCATCATCGACAAGTCGTCCACTGCTGCAAAGAATATCGTGATACAATCGTAGAAATGTCGACCTAGTAGTACAGTAAGCTCGATAAGGCTACTGCTACACAAATATCAGTTAGACTTACCCCTACCGTAAAAAAATGTCTATTTTCTCCTACTAAGAGCGATGTTCGCTATATCGCAAGTTGTTGATGGCAATATGGAATCGCGTCTTAAACAATAGAAGTGCCAATTTTTTTTTCAGTCCATAATGACCTTGTCTACAAATTTAGATAAATAAAAGCGACACTGTTTCATCTATTTTAAACAAGCTCATTTTACTAACTCTTAATGCCTTTACGATAAAGTCTAAATTGCTTGTTTTTATTCGAATGTGACTTAGGCTTTATAAGCCATACGGCTTATTAGAGCGATCGGACTATGTGTAGCCTGGGGAAAATCCAGGACCCTTCCGCACCAGACTTGACTTGTACTACTGGAATACTCCTGTTTACTCTTCCAGTGAGATTGGTTGAGGCGATCTCAACCGAATCTGAGTGGTGTGTGATATCGTGCTAATGGGAGGGCAAGAAACTCGCCACGCTTGGCCGGCGGGTTGGCGACAGCAGTAGCTTAGGGTGCCCAAAGCGCCATCTGTCGAGTATCGTGTGTTATTTATTTGATAGCTATTGTGTAAAATACTAGATGGCACTAGTGATTTAGGCAGCAATGCCTGAACGATATATTGTATGGGAATTGTTTTACATCATCTCTAGTAGTTAGTACCTATACATACTATTGCATTCGAGAGATTGACTACTTTGTCACGATTTAAGACCTTATGTAATTATCATAAGATCTAAAGTGGCGTGCATGTAAATTGCAAGTCATTCGTATAATACAATTATACATGGGATTAGAAAATAATTAGCTGGTGTGGACTACGAAAACGTGACTGCATAACGAAGGATAATTAGAAAAAATGGTACATGTATGACGTTCACATTCTAAAATCTGAATAGGTAAGCGCTAAAACCGACCAAGGGACCCGGGTATGTCCTTAAACTACGTCCAACAATGAGAGGTAGGGCACAGCGAAGACCATCATGCTCGAATCTGGAGAAGCCCAACTGGGGAAGTACCTCCTCCTTACAGAAGACCACAGCCATAATAGCACTGCTACCTTTCAGGTCTGTAGTGTTGTGTTCCTGATGGTGAGTAAGGTTCCCAGAGCTCCAACCCCCCTTAAAGGTCGGCAACGCGCTTGTGACTCCCCTGGTGTTGCGGGTGCCCATGGGTGACGGTAATTGCTTACCATCAGGCAATCCGTCTGCTCGTTTGCCACCTTTTGTCATAAAAAAAAGGGAAAATAACGACGGATGGGCAGCAGCATCCGTCGAAATTAAATCAACAGCTACTACGGTCTCCATCCCGCCTGCCAAGCGTGACGAAAATGACAAGTCATACTTGGGGAGGCCTATGTCCAGCAGTGGACTGCTTACGTCTAAAATGATGATGATGATGAAGCGCTAAGGTACAGGTTGTCGCCTACAAAGCCCCTAGCGTAAATCCTCCAGGTTTAAATTTCGATAGACACATTTATTCGTCAACCGTAAATTGTACATGCCGTTCTGTGATGCCGTTATATGTGTCATCATCAATGAAAAGGGACCTTATTGTCGGTGGCGCTTACGTCGAACGGAACTGGATTTGTACTGCGCCATTATTAACAAAAGCGTAAGCGCCATCGGCAATAAGGTCCCTTTTCATTGATAATGACACATTATAATCTAACTCGCGATATTGTAAAGTGTCGGAAGATTGTAAATTTTAACATGTTGTTTACAATTTAACGGATTATTTTTCGATACGAGTATTTCATTCAAATTCAAAACTTTTATTGTCCATATATTTTAGTTAGTAGTATTATTTTACTTAATTCTACTTGTTAGTCTATCTAATTGTATAACAATAAGATAATAGTAGTTTATGTATCTGTGCATAATGAAGGGCATTACAACTAGAGTGTGGGTTTATGAAACGAGCCGAAGGCGAGTTTCATAATAATATCACACGATTGTTGTAATGCCTAATTATGTATAGTTACATACACTACTTTAGCACACACATATCATTAGGTGGTTTAAGATGGGTTCAGAAACCGTAGGGAAATGACTTATTACTAGGGTTACTTGTAAAGTCAACGAACAAAACAGATGACAGCTTGGAACGGCGGCGTTGCGTATTTCGTATCTCAGTAAATTTTTTTTTAAACCATAGACAAGCGAATGAACTCCCTATTCTACTGTCACTCGAGTTCAAATGTCGTACGATTTATATTAAAAAAACATAACGAATTGGCGTTTCGTATCAATGGCTGTTTTAATATCTATAGATACTAGATTAGACACCCCACTTGAATTTGACAGCTGTTCCAAATTTAAATTCATAACCTACTGATTTCAGTAGGTAATGTTAACATCACACGCTCAACACAACAAACCCACGCTCTTGTTGTAATGCCCTTCATTATGCACAGATACATAAACTACTATCATAAACTATAACTTGTAGTTTGTGAAACGGTCACCAAATCTAAGTACCTATTTATAGAATTTTAATGCTTTATCGTTACAAAACTGACATTAACTTTTTACTTGTCACGCTAATGAGTCCACTTTTCTACAAACTCCAAATTGTAAGTAGTACATTACAGTTCTTTCGAGAGTTTACAATCTAACGAGTTAGATTATATGACATTTACAATATCACGGTAACATGTCTATCGCGTATTTTTGTCCCTGGATTAAGGTTTATGTTATTTACACGAATCAATTATAAACATACGTCGGACTATAGGGGGCAGTTTGAGGGTAAGGTAAAGTTTACAAAAAGATCTTAACTTACGAGTATTATAATGTACCTAGTATTTGTAACATAGTTAATCAAATTAGTTACCCGTTATCATTTATTCATCTTTAATGTGGTAATACTCTTTGAAGCTGTGTTTTATTCCTTTCTCACAGCTGCAATTGTCTGAGTGACGGATAAAGCCAAACGAACTTTTTCGCCATTTTGACTTATGTGTAGTCTAATGTACGTTTATAAATAACGTAGTTAGTTGCTATGATATTTGGAATTTCACATGATAACTACTAGGTACCAAATAAGTGAATTGATTGATTTGCGAACCTTACCTACCATTCTGACATGCCACGAAAATGCCCACTGGAGTCCGACGTATGATTATAAAAAGTCGTTTATTTTTTGCTAAAAGTTATATCATATGTATTATGTCAATTACATACCGTACCGGAAAAAAAATGGTAACTCATTACCTTAACAAAAGTAACAAACTCTGTGTGTGATCCGATGAATGAGAGGTAGGGCACAGCGATGACCATCACGCTTGAATCTGGAGCAGCCCAACTGGGGAAGTACCTCCTCCTTACAGAAGACCACAGCCATAATAGCACTGCTACCTTTCAGGTATGTAGTGTTGTGTTCCTGATGGTGAGTAAGGTTCCCAGAGCTCCAACCCCCCTTAAAAGCCGGCAACGCGCTTGTGACTCCTCTGGTGTTGCGGGTGCCCATGGGCGACGGTAATTGCTTACCATCAGGCAATCCGTCTGCTCGTTTGCCGCCTATGTCAAAAAAAAAATCATCCGAAAAGTCATTAAATTCGCTACAAGCTGCCTAGGATACATTGTTTCTTTACAGAGTTCTGTTAATCATTTTATAGTCTATGATTACTGTTATTACTTCTGTACTGAAAGCCTTTTATGAACCAAAATTCGCTTCAGTTAATTTGTATAGGTGTAAACTTAACTGAAGGACCATGTCTATGTAGTTGTGCAAAGAATGCATATGGAACTTATGTCAACATTTGAATAAAGAACGCCGAGATGTGTGTACACACGTTACAACTACATAGGCATCTCTTTAGCTAAGTTTTTTACCTATATGTTAAGTGTAAGGCAAAGGCGAGCCCTAAAGGACATTACAAAAAATCATTCTCATTTTCCGGAACTGCAAATCCTTGGATATTCTTTATATTTACTTAAATCTTTATTTTTACTATTATCAGAAAACAATGTTAGCTTCAATTTTGTATTTACTTAATGTTTTTTTTATAATTAAGTACATATTAACATTCTTATTAGTTTTTGTGCGCTAAATAGATGGGCTAGGTTGTTTTAAAATGAATTCTAATACAAACATACTTAATTTAAAATCTTTATTATTATTAAAAATTACATTTATTAAAAACAATTAAATACGTAATAAATCATTAAAACTACTTAAAACTAACAATAAATTTAACTTAAACTAATATAAATCTAATAAAGGCCCGGCATAGTACCGAAGACGCTGGCAGCATTTCCTCGCTGAATCGTTAGACTGATACGCTGAGCGAGGTAGCTGCCAGCTCTTCGGTCTCCTGTGGCGTCTCTGAGTCTCTTAACTTGACTTCATAATTTACAAAAAAAAAAGAGGTCTATTAGTTCGAGTATGTGTTCACTGATTTCTCATCTACATACATACATTCCATACATTTCAGCCGTATGCAGTCCACTGCTGGACATAGGCCTCCCACAAATATGACTTGTATCATCTTGGGGGTAGTTGCCATAGTCGCCACGCTTGGCGACCGCAGTAGCTGTAGATTGGGTTTCGACGGACGCTGCTGCCCGTCCGTAGGATTTTTCCCTTTGTCGCCTCTTACGACACCCCCGTGATGGGGTGGTGCTATTCTAGTCAGCCGGCATCACACGGCAAAAATTTCTCATCTGTTTAACAATATTTATTATACAATTTGGAATTGAAAAATTGTTATTAAATAGTTAATTTACTTGACATCTTTAATTACTATATTCGCGGTCAATAGAAAACGAAAATAACATAAACAAATATGGCCGACTGACAACTGAATTTCTAAGTTAAAAAAAAGAAGCATTTGACACATAATATAACTTGACGACCGGTCTGGCCTCGTGGGTAGTGACCCTGCCTAAGAAGCCGATGGTCCTGGGTTCGATTCCCAGTCGGGGCATTTATTTGTGTGATGAGCACAGATATTTGTTCCTGAGTCATCGGTGTTTTCTATCTGTTTAAGTATTTATATGTATCTATCTATTATATATATCGTCGTCTAGTACCTACAACACAAGCCTTACTGAGCTTACCGTAGGACTAGGTCGATTTGTGTAAGATTGTCCCAAAATACTTATTTATTTATTTATTTATTATTATTTATATAAATATTATTATAGCATCCTTAGTACAATTCCTCGATGATCTTTTTTAGATTTAACGCAATAACTAGTTAATTACTCGTATTTTAATTAATGTAATTATTGTAAATAAATATTTATTATTATGCAATAACTAGTTAATTACTCGTATTTTAATTAATGTAATTATTGTAAATAAATATTTATTATTAGTGACAATGACAATGGTTCCCATGGTTGTTTGTGGCGTGTTTTTATGAGAGGTGGGGCACAGCGATGACCATCACGCTTGAGTCTGGGGCAGCCCAACTGAGGAAGTACCTCCTCCTTACAGAAGACCACAGCCATAATAGCACTGCTACCTTTCAGGTATGTAGTGTTGTGTTCCTGATGGTGAGTAAGGTTCCCAGAGCTCCAACCCCCCTTAAAGGCCGGCAACGCGCTTGTGACTCCCCTGGTGTTGCGGGTGCCCATGGGCGACGGTAATTGCTTATCACCAGGCAATCCGTCTGCTCGTTTGCCGCCTATGTCATAAAAAAAAGCTATGAAGGTAGATAGTTTGTTTACATTATTTTCGTTCTCTACTGACGCTAAATATAATAGTAATAATAGGATAGGTCCTTGATTGCAATATTTGCAATCCTGGATCATTTCTTAATTTAACACGACTAACAAATTAAAAAAATGCATTTATTTCTGACAAGATAGTCCATATTATGTTAGTACAAGAACTTAAAACAAAAGGTTAAATTTAAGGTTAGGTTAGACATTTTAGAATGATCGAACTGTAGAAAACATCCGTCACACGAAAACCTTTAATTATGAGAGACTGTTAGCATCCTGCCATTAGACATAACAAGGCAGTTTGCATAGCAAAAAATAATGCCAAGTTCTGAAATAAAAAAGGTAAAAGAGCATAGGAAAAAAATTACGCTGAAGAAAATTGAGTTTGTGTAAATTATGTTTAAAAATAAAAATAAATTTGAACAACAACAACAGTGTTATTCTATTTATTATTTATATTCTTGATGAGTTACATTACTAATTAAGAATAAAGTCAATTATATTTTTTATTATACAGAAACGTCTGCTAACGAATATCTGCGATATTTAAATCGAAAGAAAAATAGTAATATTTGACTCGCGACCCACAACCACGATGACGTATACGACGAGGGATAGATAGAAAAATTTGACAAGTCTCAGCGATACCCGTATAGCACAATTGGAAGTGCACTGGGCTAGTGATCTAGTGGTTGTGGGTTCGAGTCCCGCTGCGAGTCGAATTTTTCCTTTTTGTCTTTCGATTTAAATATCCAATTAACTATATTGAATTAAGATTAAGCCCAAACTGAGTAACTGTTGGAACTGTATGTCATCTGGTCATATCTATTGTACACATCAGTTTATCAATAAATTGATTTTAATTTATATACAACTATTTGTAACTAAATATGAATGCAAAACCATGACATCCCGACAAAAGCCCAAAATTAGAGTTATTTTTTGACAGAACTTGTCTGAGCGTTACGATGTCTACAAACGTTTTCAATATTCATACTACCACGATTTAAGTTTTATGTACCAAATTTTAATTTAAGTGACTGTTTAAGCAATATACTGTTTAAAAAGTTGTTTTATTACTAACAGTACTCATGGCTTTGTCTATGTAAGACACACTTTTCAATATATTATTGGCAATTCACAAAATATTTGTGCTTAATAATTAATATTAACAAAATAAGAGTCATTAGGTAGCGGGAGAGGTGTCGCATTCCAGCGGAGTGCACAGTTAATTCGTACGAGTGTAGTATTTAGTTAAACTCCGCCCTATCCGAATATCCACAACTTTTATTTCGGATTCGGTCACGGTTACGGATATGGATATCCATAACAACACTGCTTTATTCCAATATGAAAGCTACATTATTGTTTTTTTTTTTTTTTTTTTTTTTTTATAAAAGACTGACCAGCATTTGACCTCAGTCGCACCTGATGGAAAGTGACGACGAGGTCGAGGGTGTAGCACGCTGGTTCAGTAACAGCCTATTCACTCTTGCCTTGAAAAGACCCAAATTATATCTTACCGGGAATACAGACGAAGGGAGCGAATTCCATTCCTTAGCAGTCCGCATTAGGAAGGTAGAAGCGAATCGCTTCGTGCGAATGAATGGAATATTCACAACGTAAGGATGAAACCGCTCCCCTCGTCTGGACGTCCGGTGGAGGAACGGAGATGGCGGAATTAAATCGTGCAGTTCCTGTGCACACTCTCCAAAATGTATCCTGTAAAACACAGACAAACTAGCAACCCTGCGACGGTGCTCAAGGCTTTGTAACCTTACACTCAGTAATTCAGGATCGCCAATGAGTCTGCGAGCACGGTGCTCTATTGAATCCAAAGCGGCCAGCTGATACTTGGCAGACCCGTCCCAAAGATGGCAACAGTACTCCATGCACGATCGAACCTGAGCTTGGTAAAGTGTTAGAAGCTGTTCCGGCGTGAAGTACCGCTTCACCCTGTGTAAGACCCCAAGTTTTTAGCAGCGGATTTCGCTTTGGCCTCAATAGTGGCACCGAAGTTCAGCTTAGTAGTTAATTTCAGCCCAAGTAGTTCGAGGTGGTCCGAAATTGCTAATGAAACATTCTGGAAAGCAGGAGCCAAGTTAAAAGGGCTCCTTTTGGCTGTGAATAAACACGCCTGTGTCTTGGAAGCGTTAAACCTGACCAAGTTGGCTTCGCCCCACTCGTCAACGGCCTTCAAGGTCAGGTTCGTTCGCTCAACCAAAGCTTCCCTAAAGGATTCGGTCTCTCCACTAGTAGTTTGGGCCTCAGGAATATATCTCTCAGTCACCGTGCTGTCGTCTGCATACCCAAAGATACCGGGCTTTAGCAAATCGTTTATATGCAGCAAAAGAGGGTAGCTGAAAGAACTGAACCCTGAGGCACTCCGGCATTAATTGCAACGCGATCCGATGAGCAACCATCCACTACGACCCTAATAGATCGCTGCCTCAGGAAATCAGAAATCCAAGAGCACAAACCAGCAGAGATTCCGTACGCAGAGAGCTTGCCCAGAAGGCCGTCATGCCAAACCCTATCAAAGGCCTTGGAAATGTCGAGAGACACGGCGAGAGCTTCGCCGCGTTTCTCGATGGCCTCGCTCAAATGTGGGTAGCGTACACTAGAAGGTCCCCAGTAGACCGCTTTCGGCGGAAGCCGTATTGCCGGTCGCTAAGGAGATCGTTACCTTCAAGATACGCAAGGAGCTTGTTGTTCAATACACGTTCCATAATCTTGCAGAGTATGGAAGTGATTGCAATGGGACGATAATTCGATGGGTCCGCACGGCTACCCTTCTTAGGCACAGGCTGCACGTTAGCAAGCTTCCACGCTTCGGGAACTTTTCTCGACTTTAGGGAAAGACGAAACAGGCGCGTCAAAACAGGAGACAACTCAGGGGCACACGTTTTTAAAACGACTGCTGGGATACCGTCGGGACCACTAGCCTTATTCACATTTAGACAGCGTAGTGACTTCAGTACTTCCCTTTGATGAATACGCACCTCTGGCATTGATACTTCGCAGCGGGGCAAAGAAGGAGGCATGGCACTACCAGCGTCTAAATGTGAATTTTCCGCAAATAGAGAGGCAAACAAGTTCGCCTTCTCTTCCGCAGTGTGGGCCAGTGAACCGTCCGGTTTCAGCAGTGGAGGTAGTGATGGGCGACAGAAATTCAACTCAGCCGATTTCGCGAGAGACCAAAACGCTTTGCTCCCAGATGGGTATGCAGCAAGTTTGGCCCCGACACGACGAACATGGAGGAATCGAGCTTTCTGCATGACCTTCTTGCAGTACTTGGCAGCTTTGTTATAGGACTGTTTCTTTACGTGTACATCCGGAGCTTTACAACTACGAGCATCAACCCATGATAAATACGCCACGTGCTTAAGCGCTTCCGCCTGAGCACACTCAGCATTAAACCACGGGCGAGCTGCGCCACCAACAGCTACGTCGGAGTAGGGGATGTAATATTCCATACCCCGACGCAACACATCAGTGACAGCTGCTGCACAGCTCGACGGATCATCACTATTGAAACAGGTTGGCAGCCAAGGATATGATGCAAAGAAATGCCGCATCTCATCCCAATCTGCTGACTTGTATCGCCACACACGGCGCATGCCCTTCGGGCTAAGGACAGGAGGTGAGTGGTGCGACACAGATTTCACCAGACAGTGGTCAGAAGTTCCCAACGGGGATGACACTGACACGTTGTATCTGTCCGGATCGGTAGTCAACAGAAGGTCCAGGCAATTAGGCGTGTGACTCGCAACATCCGGAATGCGGGTGGGTTGGTCGACCAGCTGAGAGAGATCCAGCGATAACGCAAACTTGCGTGCCTCTCTCCCTGCATGGTCAGTGAACTGGTATGGGCACAGCCACTCCTCGTGATGAGCGTTAAAGTCCCCCAGAAAAACCAATTGCGCACTCGGGTACCGTTGCTGAGCCACACCCGCCGCATCACTAAGTTGTTCAAAGAGCCTGGTTGTCTCCTGGTCACCGCTGTGCGATCGGTAAACCACGGCGTAAACAATTTGTTCAACGCCGAGGTCCACCAGAAGCCATAAAGAGGAAAGGTTACGGTCCTCAAGGTTACGGAGACGCCGATAACAGATGTCATCGCGAATATACACGCACACGCCAGCCTTCTGCACAAAAGAGTGCTCCAGGGCATATCCCGGGTAGTGCAGATACGACGCGTCCATGGGACATCTGATCTGCGTCTCGGTGAGGCAGAGCAAGTGGGGCTTCTCAGTCTCGAGATGGTGGTGGACTGGCACGAGATTAGAGTGCAAGCCTCGGATGTTCGAGAGGTGCACTTTAAAGGAGAGGATGTGCTTCCGCTGTGAACACTTGCTCGATTTTTTACTTTAGCCATATATTTAAGTGTGAATAGGCGGGGAAGGCGGCAGTTGAACAGGTGCAAAGCTGCTCACCCATCAGCACACAAACAGTCTGCCACACATTGGAGGCCTGGTCTGGAGACTGCGGGGACATGAACCCCCGAAGACAGCTGTCGGGTCCTCTCTCCGGTCGCAAACCGGCACTACAGCACATCTCCGGGATTTTTCACAGTTGGCGGGGCAGCCTTTCGGGGTTAGCTAAGTCCCTACTTGGGCCCCCAACTACCTGCGGTCGGCCAGCGGAGAACCGTGCTTCGGATCCCGCTACCCTCCGCGACCAGGCATCCGGTGCAACAAACAGATGGTACTGAAACCGGCTTGCAAGCAGAGCAATACCGTTCAGACCCGCCTTCCCAAAAATGGCTGCTACTGTCTTCATGCCGGAACATGATCCGAAGATCATTTAGCGACATGGCTTAGACAGCAGGGTGGTGACAAGCCGCGGCTATAAAGCCTACCACCAGAGAGTGCTGGTCATTTGGCGCTACCCAGGGGACACGTGTGGGTATCTAGAGCTAAAGCCCACGGACGCGACAACAGCTTTATCCCCCAAATAACAGCTTTATCCCCCAAAATTGTAAATTTCATTAAAATCCATTCATTAGTTAAGCGTCAAAGAGTGACAAACATCCATACATACTTTCACGTTTATAACTTTAGTAGCATTTACAATCCCTACCAATTCAATAGGCTAAATAGTTTTCTACTACACCATTTACAGAAACAACAAAAAAAGTAAAAAAACCATCTTTGTCATGCCGTCAACTTGGCTTGCCACTCTAATGCACCGATCTATAATTACCGCCGCGGGCATGAGGAAGCCCAGAAGTACAGTCTACAATTCTACATCAATACAACTTATAAAACAACTCACTAAAACAGTTTCACATTTTTTATGTATGTTTTTTTTATGTATGCTAATTTAATAGCGGAAAGTAATTATTACGAAATAGTACATTTCGATATTAGTAAAAAAATTTTTTTTCGACGAGGGTGAACGTTGGAGCCCGAGTGAATTTTTTTTTTCACTAGTATCGAAATGTAGGTACTATTTCCTAACTAGTGCGTAAAAAGTGCACTTTTCGTAAGTTTCACTTTTTAAGGCACTTTTTATGAAAAATTGGGTTCGATACACGTGTAAAAACTTCTTTAAGACTCGGGTGATTGTAGTATCGATATGTACTATTATATGTTCAAGATGACGATGGTTTTAGGATTATATCTACATACATAGAATGCGGTCAGTAAAAAACAATGAGTTCCATAATAAATAAATATTACATCCCTACATAAATTTTCTGAGCCACACGGTAAGAAGATTAAATAAGAAGGCTTGTACTCGTATTGTGGAGTATTTGACCCTCAAAAATTACCCTTAAGGGGCCAAGTTTTGAGAGTCGTCCACTTGAATTCAAAAAACTATGAGGACCAAAAGCAGTCGCGCGCAAAAGTTTCTCTAACCGTTATTTTTGCACAAATGTATAGTTTATCGATGACCACGATTATTATTTTCAGACCTTAAGCCCCATTTAGACCAGGCAAGAATTTGTATACGATTTTGATTACATTGCGGGCTATCGGCGTACGGCGAATTTAGTCGCTTTATATAACTCCGCAATGTAATGAAAATCGTATACAAGTTCTTGTATGGTCTAAATGGGGTTGTTGTTTCAGACAGTACAACTAAATACCATTGACAGTTATGTCACTCGACGCTCAAAAATTGCCTCCGATTTTTGAGAGTCGTGCATTCGAATTCATAAAACTTTGAGAACGAAAATAATCACACACAAAAGTATCTTACCAGTATCTTTGCACAAAATGTATAGTTTCGATACCAACGATGATTTATTTATATCATTCATGTTTTTAAAATACCATTACTTCGTTTCTGACCGAGTTGAAAATGTCAAGAGTCGAGTACTCGACTCTCAAAAATCAGCCCTGTACTTTCTGTACGAGAAGTGAGAACGAAGTCGTTCTCGAAATACTCATTTTTCAAGTCTATACACGCGGCTGAGTGCTGTTTATAATGGATTTCACTTAGCATTGTCACGTGCCATTTTACAAATGTAATGTTGGTGCTAATCAATTTCTCATCATGTCTTTTCGACTATCGATAAACTGTGCAATGTAAGTATTCGGAATCAATTCAATCATAATGACATGTCATTAATATCAAATAGTAACACTGTCCACGGGGTCCCAACACGCACGAACTTTTTGCAGAAATCGCGAAGCGTGTGGTTGAGGTGCCCGAAGAGCTGGCGGGTTCTTCGCACAACGTACCAGCATCATCATCTCAAAAATCGGCGCCCTGTGCATATGAGAAACGTGTGCGAATATTTTCGTCTTTTGCATTTTCATGAAATGTAAAAGATGTGTTTGTGTGTGTCACATGCTATATAAAATTGACTATAATTTTGGGTTTGGTTTCGTTTGCCAAAGAGCAATGGAACGCAGCATACTGGGTAGAACCGATAGAACCAGTAGAACCGATCGTGACAAAAACACCGAACTGCGATCCAAAACCGGCATTGTCGATGATGGTATGAAGGCCGCCAAGCTGAAGTGGGACTGGTACACCCGAATGGACCCAGAGCGCTGGACGAAACTAGCAACGGTATAGGTCCCACAGGACGGATAGAGGAAGACCAAAACGAAGATGGCGGGACGACCTTGATACATTTTACAAAGAGTGGCGAGAGAGTCCATTGGATAGGATCAAATGGAGAGAAAGAGGGGAGGCCTTTGCCCAGCAGTGGGATACTCTTATAGGCTAATTAAAAAAAATACTGATTATGTTCTATGCTGCCGACTGTACACTAACAGTAATGAAGTGAGCCACACACAGACTCCGATGTCTCACTTAACTTGTTTTACGAATGTCATTTAATTACAACCGACACTCGATCATATTGGAATTTGACCATAATATCATGTTTACGAGTAGGGCGTGTCCACACTAGCGACGGACACACGACGTTTCCCTGACGATGCAGCAGCGTGCAATTTTAAATGGGAACGCCGATAAAACCCAGAACGGGAAGCCGATTTTTGAGCACTCGACGCTAGAATCGTGACATTTAAAATTCTCTCAAACGCGAAGAAATAGTATTTAAGAAGCATGATTGATATTAAACAAATAATCGTGGGTATGGAAACTATACATTTTGTGCAAAAATAATGATACCTTTGTGTGTCAATATTTTCTTTTTCAAAGTTTTATGATTTCTAGTGCATGGCTCTCAAAAATCGACGCCCAGAATCGCTAGTAAGCCCGTGCTCTTAACGTATTAAATAAACTACAAAATCAAAGAAATAAACAACAAAATCTTTTTTTAGATTCATTTAATTGTTACCAAAACCCGTTTCAGTATTTTATCTACGTACATGTCATAAGTGCTCTAAAATGCGTCCAGAAACCGTAGGCAATGACCAGCATTACCAACCATCAGAAATATTTCAGTAGGTAATGTTAACATTACCTACTGAAATCAGTAGGTTATGAATTTAAATTTGGAACAGCTGTCAAATTCAAGTGGGGTGTCTAATCTAGTATCTATAGATATTAAAACAGCCATTGATACGAAACGCCAATTCGTTATGTTTTTTTAATATAAATCGAACGACATTTGAACTCGAGTGACAGTAGAATAGGGAGTTCATTTGCTTGTCTATGGTTTAAAAAAAAAATTGACTAAGATACGAAATACGCAACGCCGCCGTTCCAAGCTGTCATTTGTTTTGTTCGTTGACTTTTTAATGTTTACAAGTAACCCTAGTAATAAGTCATTTCCCTACGGTTTCTGAACCCATCTTAAAACACTTAATGATATGTGTGTAGATAAAGTAGTGTATGTAACTATACATAATTAGGCATTACAACAATCGTGTGATATTATTATGAAACTCGCCTTCGGCTCGTTTCATAAACCCACACTCTTGTTGTAATGCCCTTCATTATGCACAGATACATAAACTACTATAACGTTCTAAATTTAGGATTGTATTTTAAGTTCCTAAACGGACAATATCAAATGACCCATACGAGATTCAAAAATAGAACAGGCCATATTGTGACGTCAATTTGACCGCGTAAAAAAAAACGGTTGCAGCGCTGGACGTACGCGCCTTTATATATAGAACTCACTTTTTTTCTTTTTCTAAATTAAAACTATATTTAGTAAAATAAAATAATAATAACCGTGTACGACGATGCTATCGCCACTGGGTGTCGTTAGTCGGAACTACTTGCGCTGTCTAACCTAATTTTGACATTTATAACTAGTACCCTTAACATGAGTTGTGACATAATCATTTTCGATAACGAGTATCGAGTTTACTATCTGTGCATATCGCTTGTACTATTTTAGTGCGAACAAGATGCACAGATAGTAAACTCGATACTCGTTATCGAAAACCGTAATTGCACAACTCATGGTACCTACGGGTATAGAAATTAGTATTAGTTTTACTAGTTAAAAATACTATTCTGGCTAATTATAACTTCTTGTTCTTGAGGTTACCGTGGGGCTCAGTCGATTTGTGTAAGGACTTTAAGGATATCCTATTAAAAAAACCGTCCAAGTGCGATTCGGACTCGCGCTCCGAGGGCGAAATACCAATTTAAGTAGCATATTTTGAAACTGAGTATTCGCAATAAACTTAAATCCTAAAGGGTCCTTCGCTCAGCGCGAAACTCGGCACGAAGAAACTTCATATAGCATATGTAGACAAATGAATAATTACGAAAAGTAGACATTATTAGTAAATGCATACAAAAAAAAAAAATATATTACATTTTAAATTTACTACGTTTTTCCTCGTAAACGCGTAGAGGTTTATAATACCGTTCAGTTTGTAGCATTACGAAACTTTTATGTCCACGCAATCATTAATAAAGATTTTTTTTATTCTTATAAATATAGATATATCATAAAATCATAAGAAATAGCAATAAATAAGTACGTAGCATAATTTATAAAAAAACAAGTAAGTAGCATAATTTATAAAAATAACCGTCCAAGTGCGAGTCGGACTCGCGCGCCGAGGATTCCGTAGAAACTTATAACAAGCAAAAGTTATAGTATGTTTATTACTAAATGAAAATGAAATCCGCAACATTACAATGTGGAAAGCTGACGGAGCATACATTTAAACAGGGTCAATTTATCAATTTCGTAATTCTTTATTTTATTTATATTATACCACACCATTTATTTTATAGTATAACTGAATAATATAACTGAAATACCTACACTATTTTTGTTTTTTATGACATAGGCGGCAAACGAGCAAACGAATTGCCTGGTGGTAAGCAATTACCGTCGCCCATGGGCACCCACAGATGAGTCACAAGCGCGTTGCCGGCCTTTAAGGGGGGTTGGAGCTCTGGGAACATAACTCACCATCAGGAACACAGTACTACATACCTGAAAGGTAGCAGTGCTATTATGGTTGTGGTCTTCTGTAAGGAGGAGGTACTTCCCCAGTTGGGCTGCTCCAGATTCAAGTGTGATGGTCATCGTTGTGCCCTACCTCTCATTAAACTAGATCTACAGCAGCCGGGCATAACTTCTTTTATAAAAGTCGTTTATTTACAAAGTTTTTAGTCACTGTTTTTTTATAAATCTCTTTCAAAAGTACTAATTAATAACCGTTAAATTTAGGTAAATGGTGACTGAAAAAGGTATGAATAGTACCACATTGAACATTGAAATTCGAAAAAACGTTATTTATAATTGTAGGCACTACTTCTTGTAGGGTAACGGCCCCAGTAATGGACAAGGAACCAATTATAAACATTAGTGCTTATTTCAAAGGAGTCAAGTGTTGTGCATTTGTTGGTAAATATTGAATTTATAACTTTATGCTTTTTAAATTAACACCTATGTGTCAAACATTGTTAAAGTGTCTAACATTGGTGCCATCGCCCTAGTGCTAGTGCTTATTAACGGAAGCATGTTTATGGATGAAAAATATGTGTAAAATTCATTTATGGGATTCATTCTAAACTCGATATTGAAGTCTCCCACAAAAATCAAACGGGAACACGGGGTACATACCCACTGGGGTTGCTGCCTTATATTGTTCTATTTATGCATTCAATTGCATACATAACCTACCTAGTTACTTCATTTCATTATGCGACTTTTATTACTATTTCTTATGATTTTATGATATTATCTTTATGAGTTTAAAAAAAATGTCTATAAACCTATTTCTTATGATTGCGTGAACATAAAAGTTTCGTATTGCTACAACTGAGAGGTATTATAGACCTCTACGCGTTTACGAGGAAAAAGGTAGTAAGTTTAAAATAAAAATAAAATGTTTTTGTGTGAATTTACTAAAAACGTCTACTTTTCGTAATTTTTCTTTTGTCTGTGCTGTATGAAGTTTCTTTGTGCCAGTTTTAAAGTTTCTGAGTTAACGGCAGGTACCCCGTAAGTTTTGCGAGTGGCGAAAATCTCTAAAATTTGCAGCATAAATGACTGTAACTTTTGAATGCGTTTTGCTTGAAATTTTCAAATTTCGACGTAAGTTCCATATTAATTCTCTGCACAACTACATACATGGTCCTTCAGTTAAGTTAAGCACCTGACCTATGTAGTAATAACGTGTGTACAAGCATGTCGGCGTTCTATATTCAAATGTTGACGTAAGTTTCATGTTAATACTCTGCACAACTACATAGACATGGTCCTTCAGTTAAACACCTGGCCTATGTAGTAGTAACGTGCGTGTCCACGCATGTCGGCGTTCTATATTCAAATTTTAACGTAATTATTAGGTTTATGAATTCCCTGCACAACTACATAGACAATGGTCCTTCAGCTAAGTTAAGCACCTGACCTATGTAGTAATAACGTGTGTACAAGCATGTCGGCGTTCTATATTCAAATTTCGACGTAAGTTTCATATTAATTCTCTGCACAACTACATAGACATGGTCCTTCAGTTAAGTTTTTTTACGAGAATGTCACGCTATAACAGGACAACTGCCATTAATGTCATAATACAGCTATTATCCGACGAGTATCTTGTAAAAAACTGCAATAGCTTTTAACATAATTGATTAAACAGTTTTTCTGCTGTAATAACTAATTTAATGCAGCATGGACAAAAACTAATATTGTTAATACAATGCAGGTGTAATCCAAGTAATTAACTATAACAATCAATCCCGGTAATTGACTATAACATGAACAAAAGATATTTAATTGAGAGATGGCTTTTGAAGTCGACGGTGCGGTTCGAATTTCAGAAGGGCATATATGTTTGTGGTGCGTTACGGATCGAGACTACGGAACCCTACACGGTGCATGACGCGACATGCTTTTGGCCAGTTTTTATATATTTATTATTTATTGTTGGTTCCATGGCACTCCCTCCTAATGATTAATAAAATGTTTAACAGAATGAAAGATAAATAATTGTGACGCTTTTTTTGCCTCCTCCTTCCCGTGTGATGCCGGCTGACTAGAATAGCACCACCCCATCTCCTCCGGCTGGGCAGCAGCGGTCGTAAGAGGCGCAAAGGGAAAATCCTACGGACGGGCAGCAGCGTCCGTCGAAACCCAATTTACAGCTACTGTGGTCGCCAACCCAACTGCCAAGCGTGGCGACTATGGCAACTACCCCCAAGATGATACAAGTCATATTTGTGGGAGGCCTATATCCAGCAGTGGACTGCATACGGCTGAAATGTATATTGGTGATCGCAGTATGTTTTGTTCTAATGAACGCTGCTGTCCGTCCTCCGGTTGTAATATTATTTCGCATTTGAACTGGAAGTATTTTTCATCGTGGGTAGAAATAGGTATGTTGCCATTTATCTGTCTATCTATCACCAGCCTCTAACATGATAGTTAGATAGACGAGGTATTTTTGTTGCCGCTGTAACAACAAAAATACTTTTTTTTATATTACGGCCCGGATTTTTGAGTCAAGCACTCGATTTCAAAAAAATTGAGGACTAAAATGAGCAATTCTCAAAAAGATTGTACATTTGGATCACGTCTCCGAAAGTCTATAGAAATTTGGTAACAAAAAAGGAAAGTTCCATACAAACTTTATGGGACATTTTGAGAAATATGGTAGATCTTGCTCAGCATAATTTACTCAATCAGTCTACCGCTTTTAATCAAAATCGAAGACGTGATCCAAATGTACAAACTTTTTGAGAATTGCTCAAGTAATCGACAACACGATAATTTCACACCATTATTTTTTTCATAAAATATATAGATTCTATACCCACGATTATCAATGTCTATCAATCATGCATCTAAAACACCATTTCTTTGTTTCTGATCAATTTTAAAATGTCACTATTCGAGTACACGACGCCCAAAAATCGGCCCCAGAAATATACAAATGGTTATTAGGAGAATCAATAACTCGACGTGATGTGATTTTATAACAAGAAATAAATAATCAAGTAATTGTTATCAATTTGTCATGCAGACGCCCCCGAATTTTGAAATCAATAAGTCAAAACAACCTATCGTACGATCCGTTATCAGCAATGTCAGTGGTCAGACTCCACGTTCGTAAACAACATATGTTGAAACATGTGAAAAGAGGCGAAAAACTTCGTTACTGAGGGCTTATCGCGCACATCGAAATAAAAATCGAGTATGTTTCTCTTTTACTCCAATAGATTGACTCACGTTAAAGCGGCCCGACGCCGAGCCCATGCCGAGCCGTACCCTTACCATGAGTTGAGACTTTGAGGTTTTCGATAACAAGTATCGAGTTTACTATACTTTCGCACTAAAATAGTACAAGCGAGATGCACAGATAGTAAACTCTATACTCGTTATCGAAAACGTCAATGTCACAACTCATGGTGAGGGTACTGAAGCCAGTCGCTACATTTTGTATGGAATGAATCACGTGATCACCGAGCCGCTCGGGCACGGGCCGGTCATGCGACGGACGCTACAGCTATGTAAAAAGGCTCTGCTCGGCTCGGTGATGGGAAGGCGTCGTGATGTCCACGCGATATCGACGGGTGTGTGATGATCGTCTCGCAACTAATGGTTCGACGGAATGACGCTCGTTTTATTAGTACCTACAGTCAAGTGTAAAAAATCGTTCACTGCCAAAGTTTCAAAAATATGTACCGAGCCATTCTAATGTACAGTAAATAAGGTTGTAGGACGTATTTATGAAAGGATTCTTTCGGTACATATTTTTGCACTTGACTGTACATAGTCGAGTGTCGGGCCGCTCGGGCCCGGGCCGCTCCGGTGAGTGCCCGGTCAACGAAAGGCTCGGGCTCGGGAGGGCGACGTGTAGAACACGCGACCGTGTAACGTGAATCATCCTTAAGATGTAATTAGAGATTTTATATGTCAGTTGTGTCATTCAGCTGGTTTTATGGTAACGATAAAAGAAAACTCTCATAGGCTTCTGTTCGGACATGTTATCGATTTGCTAACATTTTCTTTTTGTTCTAGTTCTCGTCAGCTTGTCAGCAACCTTCGTGCTGAGCCTCATCGGGACAGTGTTCTTCTGCTTCACTAACACGCTCAACAATGCTATACTATCCGTAAGTATCATATAAGTATTTTTTTTATGACAGAGGTTACAAACGAGCAGACGGATTGCCTGATGGTCAAATACCGTCATCCACGACACCAAAACAGTCACAACCGCGTTTGCGGCCTTTAAGGAGGGTTGGAGCTCTGGGAACCTTACTCACCATCAGGAACACAACATTAAATACCTAAAAGGTAGCAGTGCTATTATGGCTGTGGTCAAGTAAGAAGTAGGTACTTCCCCAGTTGGGCTTCTCCAGACACAAGCGTGATGGTATTTCGCTGTGCCGTACCTCTCATTGTTGGACGTGGTTTAAGGACATACCCAGGTCCAAAGAATGTGATTAAGTAAATATTTGAGAGAATCTTAGCAAAGCATCGTATGAGTTTTGAGCGTCGAGTACTCGACATGCCTCGCAAGTGACAATTTCAACTCGGAGAGACGAACAATAAACACATTAATGATAGAAATTGATAATCGTGAGAAAATGTTGTGTGTGATTATTTTCGTCCTGAATTCGAGTCGTTTCGAATTCGAGTCGAGAGTCGAGCACGAATCGTCAAGAATCGGTTCTTTCTTCTCATTATTAAAATCTTATCTTGGTAAAAGGTTCTACGAAGTAAAGTATAACTGTCACGCATCTCAAATGCATGAAATTAAGTCAGGAGTACCACAAGGTAGCATACTGGGTCCAGTTCTCTATCAACTATTCACAGCGGATATACCTACTCATCTTTATAGTTACCACCACAGAGACGTATGCGGATGATACCACAATCCTTTAAACATATTTGAACCAAGACTCCGCAACCGAAATACTCCAACTACACCTGACTCTGATCGAAGCCTGGCTCAAGCACGGGCGTATCAAAGTCAACACAGATAACTCGGTTCAAGTTCCTTCGAAACTTTTTAATACAGAGATCCCACAATCAGATAGTGCCAAATACTTAGGTATGCATCTTGACCGATGCAAACACAAAAGAAAACAATTGGACAGCAAGCTCTGGAGCATGTACTGGCTCATTAGATGCAAGTCACAGTAGACAGACGACAATAAAATGGCTGTCTATAAAGCCATACTGAATCCTGTATGGACGTATGGCATACAAATATGGGGCACAGTAACATCGAAATACTTAGTGCTAGATCAAGATTTGAAGACAGAAGATGAGGATGGCATCAATGGGTGAACAATTAAAACTAAAGATGCATCTACCGATGAACATCTGACAACATAATAGATTACTGAATCGAGGAAACAAATTGCTAAACAGCAGGATAGATACAAAAAAAAAGAAGAAAAAACCATTTGCTTCTAATTAGTTTCCCATTGCAATTGTATAAATATTCTGATGTAATCATACTTGTTTGCATGACAAATTGAGAGCGTAATTATTGTAATTACTCTTCTATTAGGACATTTCTTGCTTAAGGATTTTAACTAAACGTTTACTTTTTTTCCACGCCATTATCATTCCTATCTTTGTTCGGTCCTTAAATCCTTATATTATTAGGCTAATTTGCTGTCTACTGCCATATTTTTTTTATGACAAAGGCGGTAAACTAGCAGACGGATTGCCTGATGGTAAGCAATTACCGTCGCCCATGGGCAGCCGCAACACCAGGGGAGTTACAAGCGCGTTCCCGGTCTCTAAGGGGATAGGAGCTCTGGGAACCTTACTCATCATCAGGAACACAATACATACCTGAAAGGTAGCAGTGCTATTATGCCTGTGGTCTTCTGTAAGGAGGAGGTACTTCCCCAGTTGGGCTGCTCCAGATTCAAGCGTGATGGTCATCGCTGTGCCCTACCTCTCATTGTTGGACGTCGTTTAAGGACATACCCGGGCCCCAACATCAAATATTGAAGATCCAAATACTACTACTACTACTGGACATCGAGATACTGGAAAGGTTTCAAAGTAAAACGATGAGAACTATGTTAGATATTGCACCCTAAAAATACTAAAAATTTGCATCTGCTCATTTGAATCTGCAACTGAACTGAACAGTGAAGAAGGAAATTCAGCCATACAGCAACAAATATCAATTCAGACTAGACCAACACATTAACCAGTTAGCTGCTGAACTTCACAGAGTGGGCAGTCTAAGATTCTCTCGCCTCAAGAGAAATTGTATACCAGACCTAGCATCAAGATTTGAAGACAGAAGATGAGGATGGCATCAATGGGTGAACAATTAAAACTAAAGATGCATCTACCGATGAACATCTGACAACATAATCGATTACTGATTCGAGGAAACAAATTGCTAATCAACAGGATAGATACAAAAAAAGAAGAAAAAACAAATTGTATCTAATTAGTTTCCCATTGTAACTGTATAAATATTCTGATGTAATCATTCTTGATTTCATGACAAGTTGAGAGCGTAATTATTGTAATTACTCTTCTATTAAGACATTTATTGCAAGGATTTTAAATGAACCTTTAGTTTTTTTTCACGCCATTATTATTCCCATCTGTTGGGTCCTTAAGTCCTTATATTATTACGCCAATTTGTTGTCTTCTGCCATATTTTTAACAATATCTACTGTTGTTGTTCGTATCATTATTTACTGTGCTGCTCCAATTTATCAGTTATCGCCCTCAACCCTCCAGTTCAACCCACGTTTTGTCATATTTAGATCATCATCATCATCAATATTCAAGAGCTTGTCTTGCCCAATTTTAGATAAACCTAAACGTTAACCTCTAGCCGCTCAGAGATCAATACTTGCCAAATGCAACTATGGTTTGTCATAATTAAAATTCAAAATGGCAATCAATGGGAGACCTTTTGATAGGGTCTGGGCGGCTAGAGGATAAATGAGAAGTTGAAACTTATCCTGTTTTTACAGAATATGGTGATAAGAAACAATTCTATGGCCTTCTCCCTGTGGCGGGCACCGACTGTTCAACCTCTAATGAAAGTCCATCTGTTCAACTACACGAACTGGGAGAGAGTCCGAGACGGCAAAGATCGCAAGCTCCATGTAGAAGATGTCGGTCCTTTTGTATATTCGTGAGTATTTATTTGTATATATTTTCCGTACACGGAACAATGGTGTTGCGGACATTTTGAAGGCGTACGCGGAGCCGAATCGAGCCAACGCGCAGCTCTTTCGACAATTCAATGAAATGTAAGGGGTATACTAAGCGGATGTTGCCCCTGTCCGTGTCATGGGATGCGTACAGAGACAGCACCCGCAATGGTGTAAGGACTATTGAGTTTAATGGAATATAGAATGTGCTAGGCTATTGGGTGGTGTCGGGGCTTCCAACCTCTGTACTGACCAGACTGACTGTACAGGCTGACTGACATGTTTTGGAATGACCAACACTAAATTTAAAGACTGACTGGCAAAAACATTGACAGGATAAAATCGACAGTCGACGACAAGAACCAGACATAGACGGTTCAAGTGGAAAGGATGGACTAGCTACACTTGTATATATTATTGTAAGAAGCGCTGGTGGCCTAGCGGTAATAGCGTGCGACTTGCAATCCGGAACGCGCAGGTTCTAACCCCGGCTTGTACTAATTTGGAACTTATGTACGAAATATCAGTCGCTTTTCGGTGAAGGAAAAGATCGTCAGGAAACCGGACTAAGTTACCTTAGCCTAGGCCTAGTTTACCCTCTGGGCATTCGCTTTCGTACAACTAGTGCCTACGCCTGGGATTAATTGCCAAGCGGACAATGGGCAGTGGAAAAATGCCGGGACAACTCGAGGAAGATGTGTGTATATATTATTGTGTGTTCTATTGTATTGAATAATGGGTCGTGCTCAGTTGAACTGTTTGACAGCAATAAACAATTTATAAAAAAATCTCAAAAATGTAACAAAGTTTACAGAACTTTGCCAAAAAATTTAAATTAGGTTCCCGTACAGAAAGATTTTGTAGAAATTTTTACTGTAATTTTCGTATAATTTACTTATTTGTTAGTTAGGTAAACATTTACAAAAACTTAAATGTTGCGTTTGGTACGCTATCAACGTTTTTTGATATTTTTCTTTAAATATTTTTGAATATTTTCTGGGCTGATAATATCGCAGCTTTGGAAACTTGCTAGTGCACGATATAACATGATGATGATGATAATATCTCTTGGACCCAACATTGAACCCTGAGATACTCCTTATTTTACTACTGCTCTGTTACTGACAAGGAAGGTTACCCAACTGTCCGACACCGGTTTCGAGATTAATTTTGATATATGTTGTAGAGTAGTCTAAAATAACGGACACGTATTTTTCTTTAGCGGCCCCAACTCAACCTATATTGTTTCTTAGAAAATAGCATCTACAACAAATCTTGGCACTTAACTACTGAGCGGAGCCCAGCGTCATTATTGATCATCTTTCTAGCCAAAAGTCGTCTACTACTGGACATATCCCTTACCCAAGGATCGCCTAAATGACTGCCCCATGACAAAAGTCGTCGGAACCTTATATAGGTCTTCTAGTATCCTTGGAGACCAGAAAAAATGTTGGGATTGGATAATATTCTCTAACAAGTATACACCTTTCATTTCATTAAAATGCCCTTCAAAGTACTGAAATTTGACTGAACTTTCTAACTCCTGTGATGAAGTAACATGCTAATTTAATTTGAGTATACATTTTGAGGATAGGAAGATAATAATTTTTGCCTTTGACTTGACTTGACTGGGTAGCAACCCTAGTACAGTCAGCAGCAAAAGTAGCTAAGCGTTTGAAGTGTTCAAAATGACCTACACGCGCTCTTATTCTCTTGACAATAGAGACGTGTTGACCTCATTTTGAACACCTCAAATGCTTAGCTACTTCTGCTGCTGACTGTACTTCAATGGATATCGCTCGCAGTTAACGATGCCTGATTATTATATAGGGTAAAACTAGTTATTTCCAAAATAATTGACATAGTTAAAGTCGAAATTAACTTTAAAGACAAAATATTGGTTATTTTTCGATAAAAAGTCTTGTTGTATTTGAAAAAAAAAAATGAAACCGGTAAGTGCGAGTCGGACTCGCACACAGAGGGTTCCGTACAAACTTATAAGCAAAAGTTGTAGTATGTTTATTACTAAATTATAATAAAATCCGTAACATTACAATGTGGAAATCTGGAGGAGCATAAATTTACACAGGGTCACTTTATCCATTTAAGGTGACGGCACCAGTAATGGACAAGGAACCAATCATGAACATTAGTGCTTATTTCAAAGGAGTTAAGTGTTGTGCACTTCTTGGGACATATTCAATTTATATCTTTATGATTTTTGAAATAAGAACTAAGTGTCCATCATTGGTGCCTGTCAGCTAAAAGTGTCCAACATTAGTGCCATTACCTTAGTAATGATTTATTTTATGTATATTACCACATCATTTATTTTATAATGTAACGTATGCAATAAAAAATCTTTATTTACAATAATTACATTCAATAAAATACGAGTTCTTAACTAGTTATTAAATCTAAAAAAGTCCCTTGAGGCATTGTACCTAGAATGCTGGCGTCATTTCCTCGTTGTATCGCAATACTGATACGTTGTGCGAGGAAGCCGTCAGCTCGTCGGTCACCAGTTACATCAACCAATTAATGCATCCAATTGCATACCTACTCATTTTAAAATTATGCAACTTTTATTGCTATTTCTTATGAGGTAAAAGTTTGATTTTGCTACAGCTAAAAGGTATTATAGACCTGAGTATTTGATATGAATTTAAATTTATTATCTCTACGCGTTTGCTAGGAAAAGGGTAGTCAGTTTATTTAAAAAAATATTTTTTGTATGATTTTATCTAATGCCTTATGAAGGTTACAAATATTCCACTGTTAAAGAATAATCTCTATTCGAACATTTTACTAATTACAAATTTGATAGAAGTTACAACTTAAAGATCTAGATGATTCCCCAAGTAACACAGGAAGCATTTTAACATACAAATAGTAAGCTTGTATAGGACTTAAGGTGTGCATAAGCGCTTATATAAGTTCACGAAGCAACTTAAGACTTTATATCAGCATTTTGAAGCCATTATGGTGCCTGAAACTGTATACTAGTTCTATAATGGCATTTTAAAATGCTACTGTAAGTCAGAATTATCTAGCTGGGTTTTAATTTTTGAAGTGATTATGTTACTTAAGGTTATCGACTGCTGTTATCAGTTCATTGGTACTTTATTATTGTATTTTTGCTAGGTATACCTATGGTTAGGTGAGTTACTATTATCAGAATGACATTAACAATTATATTTTTTTAAATTAATTAACAAACGTAAGTCTATTTTTTGTCACCTTCAGCTGTGAAATATTAATTAGTGTATACGGAGTAACAAAGTTTATCACTTAACCGCAACGGTTATTAAATTGTCGCGGATTTAACCTGACAGTTAAGTTTCATATTTAATAAATATTACTGGACAACCTTACACAAATTGACTGAGCACCGCGGTAAGAAGAAGGCTTGTGTTGTAGGTTCTTTGCCATCGATATAATATACAAATACTTAAATACATAGAAAACACCCATGACTCAGTAACAAATTGCTGTGCCCATCGCACAAATAAATGCCCTTACGGGGATTTGAACCAAGCATCGTCAGCTTCATAAGCTGGGGCTGTTATATTTAATTAATAAATAAACATTTCGGGACGATCTTACACAAATCGACCTACTCCTACGGTAAGCTCAGTACGGCTTGTGTTGTAGGTACTAGTCGACGATATACATAATAGATAGATACATATAAATACTTAAATACATAGAAAACACCCATGACTCAGGAACAAATATCACACAAATAAATGCCCTGACTGGGATTTGAACCCAGGACCATCGGCTTCATAGGCAGGGTCACTACCCACTAGGCCAGACCGGTCGTCAAAATATAATGGCTAATAGCAATAAATAAGTGTGGAAGTAATCTTTTATGTCTAATTAGTTTCCCATTGTGATGCAATTATAATTGCTTTATTACTTAAATAGCATGGTTTTTTGTTACAGCCTAGTAGAAAAAAAAATTTTTTTGCAATTTTTTTTCCGTTTTTCATGTTTTTTTGACATAAAAAATAAAGTCTATTGAAAAAACTATACCTGAAAACAAACAATGAGTTCAATAGTGGTAAAATTGCCCTTAAAAAAGCGAACGGTGCTGAGTTATAATCAAAAAAATATTTTTGTAATCAGTTCTAACTACGAAACTAGGTGAATTTCTAATAGGTTTATTGGACATTTTAGTCTCGAAATATGGTCTGGATAACTCTGGAAAAATTATCCGGTTACCTCATGTTACTCGGTGTATTTACTAACTCCCTACACTACTTATTAGCCTAGGTCAAGAAATTATGTAAGGAGCCATAAATGAGAAACTTAATACATTTCGGACTTGTATCTTTGAGAAAAATATCGTTTTATCCTACTAATACAGAAATAAATATTACAGGATGTTCTTACACAAATTCTGTTACACTTTATTTACATTAAATAGAATATAAATAACTATAACAAAAAAACTAACAGTAAAACTAAATTAACCCTAAAATTTAATAACTGGTAGTCGTTTCTGGTGCAAAAATGCCCATAATGCTCGCGGCATTACCGCGCTGAATTACTATAGACAGCCTTTGCACCAGAAAAGACTCTGAAACGAAACACCAGAAACACAAATTGACAAGTACCCTTACCATGAGTTGTGACATTGAGGTTTTCGATAACGAGTATCGAGTTTACTACCTGTGCATCTCGCTTGTACTATTTTAGTGCTCTCAAAGTCACAACTCATGGTAAGGGCATAGGCCCCACGGTAAGTTCAAGAAGTCTTGTATTATGGGTACTCTGCCAATAATATATATAATATACAAATACGTAAATACATAGATAAAACCCATGACTCAGGAACAAATATTTGTGTTCGGCACTAATAAATAAATGCCCTTACCTCACAGAGAACTACCTATAGAGTCGCAATGTTGTTCATTTTGTTCGCGATACAAGCTGCCAACACAAGAGGTGAAACGTGAGGGGCGGCAGGGCGTTAACGTCGCTGCGATTGGTTGTCTCAAGGACGACGCGCGGCCGCTTGAGCGTGTAGTGATGGGACATGTTTTTAACCGGAAGCCTAACCGGTAGTCATTTATGTTTGGTAAACAAAAGTAACTATAAACATAAATCAGTAGGTATAGTAATATTATTTTAACTCACTTCAAAAGTATAGGTTAAAATACTAAAGGTGTAATAATCTAAAAATTAAATGTGTATGACAGTAATAAGAGCTTCAGAAAAGAGTACAAATTACGATGCGAAATGGTACAATTTTTTTGACCAAAATAACGATTATAATATTATGTACGAGAGTGGTTTGTTTGTTCATAAACCACTCTTGTACATATCATAATGTGGGTTGGAATAACTTCTATAATTAACAGCCTATTTTAAAAAATGTCTTTTTGAATTAATTAATTAGTTATTAATTAAATTGTTATTGTATGAAATAGTGCATTACTGCAAATACTAGTCATCCTGGATGAGTATCAGTTAGGCGACCGGACTGAAGGTGAGGAACGAGGCCAGAATATCACTTGCTGTCTAAACAGTCCCTAATTCAAAAATAGTACAAATTGTATGAATGGAATCTTGCAAATATATTAAAGTTAATACGCAATTTGTATTTTTATAAAAATACAAGGGTTTCAAATAAAATACATATTTAATCACTAGAGATACATTATTCGTATGTTGTTTGTGTAGACACTGTAGACTATAGCTGTGCCCCCTAAGGATTCTCTGTAGACCACCTCGGCCACCATGGACTCCCGTGTTCTTCGGGCGCTGGCCGCTTGTCCCGCCATGCTACGTTAAGTTAAACTATATTCTCAGAAGGGCGCTTGTCAGCGCGAACATCCCCGCCACTCTGGTACACCAGATTGTGCGGGGTCAGATGTCGTTAATACCCGTTGTAGGAGAATGGGTCGCGCACTGGTGTGCTATTCTATGACACTAGACCCAAGGACTCACCAAGTGGATTCTAAAAAGCCCCCATAACATACCTCTATCTCAAACCAGCTATGAGTGCCCTGGGACTTCTTCGAAGTTCATCATCAGGCCCATTCTATGACACTGGACACAAGTACTTACGAAGTGGATTCCAAAAAGCCCCCATAACATACCTCTATCTCAAACCAACTATGAGTGCCCTGGGACTTCTTCGAAGTTCATCATCAGGCCCATTCTATGACACTGGACCCAAGTACTCACCAAGTGGATTCTAAAAAGCCCCCATAACATACCTCTATCTCAAACCAGCTATGAGTGCCCTGGGACTTCTTCGAAGTTCATCATCAGGCTCATTCTATGACACTGAACCCAAGGACTCACCAAGTGGATTCTAAAAAGCCCCCATAACATACCTCTATCTCAAACCAGCTATGAGTGCCCTGGGACTTCTTCGAAGTTCATCATCAGGCCAATTCTATGACACTGGACCCTAGTACTCACCAAGTGGATTCTAAAAAGCCCCCATAACATACCTCTATCTCAAACCAGCTATGAGTGCCCTGGGACTTCTTCGAAGTTCATAACAGGCCAATTCTATGACACTGGACCCAAGTACTCACCAAGTGGATTCTAAAAAGCCCCCATAACATACCTCTATCTCAATCCAGCTATGAATGCCCTGGGACTTCTTCGAAGTTCATCATCAGGCCCATTCTATGACTCTGGACCCCAAGGACTCACCAACCCCCTCTAGTCCACTACATAACTCTACATAAAACTAAGTATGCGTACATACATATTCTACTACTACCAGTTAGTATTAAATATAATATACTATATAAACTACTGAAATATAAATATATACTCGTATATATATATATATATATTTAGTGCGTATCCCTGATTTCTATTATATTTTGTAAATTCGGTACACCTTCGGTAATCCTAAGCACACGATTACGGTTAATACGGTAACGACATCAGCACATCACTAGAGCTACACGTGGCTTCGTAAGACAGGAATAGCACACTGTATTTACAATATGATGAAAAGAGACGAACAAACTATCTACTTCTGTAAGCGACCAGTATAAATGAACTCCGCTAGGAACAAATAATTTTTCAATAATATAATCATTTTGACTTATCTGTGGAATGTTATACCATCTTTCTTGTAATTTGATGTCTTAGAATTTTTACCACACTATCTTACAGTACAATGACACATGATGTCAACGTTTTTATTATAATTATCAATTTTTTTGTGTAGTAACAATGTGCACTGCGCGCAGGTCAGATACTTGGACGCAACTGAACGGCACTGCGCGCGACCGGGAATTATATAAGCCTTGTAGCGCATACGGACTGATGATCGTCAGTGCCCTGCAATACTTGTCTATAGGTTTACTGGTCTGTGCCTTACCTTGAACCCAGGGGGCCGATTTTTGAGCGTTGACTACTCGATTCGTGGCAATTTAAACTTTGTCAGAAACGAAGAAATAGTATTTTAAAAACATGAATAATAGAAACTAAGAACAAATCAAATAATTTTTTTTATGAAATATTTTGATTTGCTTTGATTTTTCAGTAGTAATACTACTATATACATTAAAAGTTGAAATAGATAACATATACCTACTTAAGAAAAAACGACGAGGACCACCGGATATGTTATCTATTTCAACTTTTAATGAATAATAGAAATTAATAATCGTGGGCATCGAAACTATACGTGCAAAAGTAATGGTAAGAAACTGTTGTATACGATTATTTTTTAATTAAAATATTATGAAAACTACTCAACTAGTTAATACATTAAATCTAAAAAAGGCCCTTGAGGCATTGCGGCGGTATTTCCTCGTTGTATCGCAATGCTAAAAACGTTGTGCGAGGAAACCACCAGTTACATCAACCAGACGCTTCGCGATTTCTGCAAAAGAGCGCTGGGACCCCATGGACCTAGCGTCTATTTTGTCCTCGATAGTTTTTGAATTCGAGTGGACGACTCTCAAAAATTGGTCCCCTAAACATTTTAAACTCTCTCAAACACAAAGAAATGGTATGTAAGAAGCATGAATGATATAAATAAATAAACGTTGGTATCGAAACTATACATTTCGTGCAAAAATAATGGTAAGAAACTTTTGTGTGTGATTATTTTCGTTCTCAAAGTTTTATGAATTTAACTGCACGACTCTCAAAAGTCGGACCCCATACGCATAGCGATTCCTGCAAAAAGTTAGTGTGCGTTGAGGCCCCATGGACCTAGCGTCTCTTTTGTCCCCTGGACCGTCTGTTTCATAGGCAGGTCACCACCCATTAGACAAGACATGTCGTCAAACAAAACGCGAAAGTTTGCGAGTATGTTGAACCAAAGCATAGCTCGGACCCAAGAACCCCCGGAACCAAGCATCGGAAAAACGCCCGTCAATTTGAAAATATAACCCAGTTCCGTACAGCAGAGACTTCCTTATGATAAAAAAAATAGTATTTTATACATTTATTGGACCATAATTTATATCTAGTAACAAATTAATTTATGATTGACATTCCGAAATTTACTTTCGCCAATAAAATAGAATGACCAAATTATTTTCTAAATTTTCAGTTGTGAGCCTATAACGATGTGAATTTAGGACCCATTTATGCGTTGAAAAAGTCCGTTCACAGACTTATAAAATAAATTATTGTAACATCATAAAATAAGGAAGTCTCTGCTGTGCGGAACAGGGTTATATTTTCGAAATGACGGGCGTTTGTCCGATCTTTTGTATTTGTATTTGTATTTATTCATAAACAATACAGAGATTGTGTTTGCTTATATCAAAGTGGGCGACACTATGTTTTGCACTTTGGAGCAAAGATGGATTACTAATTGGATAAATGTGCAACACAGTTGAACTCCCGACCTCATATTTGGAGCAGGGGCGTCCGGGTAATACCCAACCCAACAAATGACGACCACTTTGTTGATTGATGTGTCGAGCATTGTTCATCTCAGCCATAAGACGTCCACTGCTGAACATAGGCCTACCCTTTGGACCACCACATGTACCGGTTGAAGCGACCTGCATCTAGCGTCTTCCGGCGACCTTAATGAGGTCGTCTGTCTACGAGTATCTTGTGGCTGGCCTACGCTGCGCTTGCTAGTCCGTGGTCTCCACTCAAGCACTCTTTTCGACCCCATCTTCCATCTTCTCTGCGTGCAATGTGGCCTGCCCATTGCCACTTCAGCTTGCTAACCCGGTGGGCTGTCGGTGATTTTAGTTCGCCTACGGATCTCCTCATTTCTGACTCGATTACGTAGAGCGATAGCTCTCTCCATAGCTCGTTGAGCGACTTTGAGTTTTGAGATGAGGCCGATAGTGAAAGACCACGTTTCGGAGCCGTAAGTCATCATTGTTACCGTGTATAAAACGTGGCTTCGGATTACTGCCTGCATTTATACGGATCTACTCAGCAATTCGAGTATGTCATGGTCGCCAATTGTTGGGCTGTACATTCCGGGGTTGAGCATTGCTGGGCTGCGTTTTGTTGGTGACTGGAGTAGGGTAGGCTCAAACTGGATTCAATTGTTCACACTGTTGACGCATTATATTAAACAAGTTAGGCATCTGCGTCATAATCTGTTTACAACACCAGACTATTACGGTATCACACTCAGACTCTCATCTCCTTGTTACTTTGGTCCATTTATTCATATTTACTATACATTTATTGATGAATTTTGGCTTAATTACATTTTTTTTTATTATACTGAAACGTCTGCTAGCGAATATCTACGATATTTAAATCGAAAAAAAAATAGAAAAATTTGACTCGAAGCGGGACTCGAACCCACATCACTGGATCACTAGCCCAGTGCACTACCAATTGTGCTATCCGAGTACCGCTTAGACCTGTCAAATTTTTCTGTCTTATCCTTCGTGGTACATATAATTAACTTTGCCCTCACCATGAGTTGTGACTGAGGTTTTCGATACCAAGTATCGAGTTTACTATCTGTGCATCTCGTTCGCACTAAAATAGTACAAGCGAGATGCACAGATAGTAAACTCGATACTCGTTATCGAAAACCTCAATGTCACAACTCATGGTAAGGGTACTTATTACATCTCGACGTTTCGAAATGTTGGTATTGGTCATAGAAGTAGTAAACCTACAGAAGGAATCCACCGATACAACGAGTTGTGACGCGTAATGGCGGCCGCTTTACATGTGTGCGTATTTCCGTGTGGTGCCAGTTAAAAAAAAATCCCAATTTCAGATTAAATATTTTAGTATAAAAAATGTGTTATGAATACACATATTTGTTAAATAAAACATATTTGTTAAAAAAAACGACGATATGCGTATGATTTAATAAATATAGTAAAATATATTTCAGAAGCGGGGAATTTAACGAAAAACAGAATAACTCACTAATATTAAATTGATAAAAGTACACGATGTAAATGTGTGTGTTTTCTCACTCTTCTCGACCCTATACTATAATTTCAAGCACTTTTACTATACACATTTATTAATTATGAGGCACAGCAATGGCCCCGCCAAGACAAAAAAAACTAATGAATTTCAAATCCTCATAGGTTTATTTATCCCAGAGAAAATGTGATCAGTACGGGAATATAATGTACAAAAAAACAAATACACTTTTATTGTTTGACTAAACTCTCAAATTTTAAATTTTAATGTAGGTATTTACTTAAAACACAACGAGTTGGCCATAGACGTGAATTGACGCGAGACGCGATTGAATGTTCTGACTTACCTACTTAGTATGAAACAGCCAAGCCATAATTTTTCAACCAAGAAGTAATATCCTAAACTACTTAAAGATATTCATAGCCTTTATTAGCAATATCATAACTAAGATTGCAAAACAACAGGTCGCATAGTTAAATTATGACGATTTGTCGTGACAATTTATGGTGGTAGTGTATAGGGGTTTACCGTATCTTTAAAAAACTTATTAACATGAAAAGATGGTTGCAATTACATAGGTGATACAAATAGGGTTATAGTTTGCAAAAAAATACTGTGTACTTGTTTTTAGTTAAGAACGTTACTTAATAAAATTATAAAATTTTAATCAACATTATTGGTATCGATTCGTTTACAGTTGTGATAAATAAAAGAACATAGAAATAAATTACAAAACAAAAATTAAATTAATTAAAACTAAACTTAAAAACCTGTACCTACACCAAACCCGCTCCGCGCTCATACATAATAGTTAACAAAATGGAACATCAATTACCCTACGTTCGGGAAATTTCTCCGATTTTGTTTGACCCGATTGTCTGGCAACACAGATGGCGTGAAGTAAATAGCTAGCGAATTTACTAATTTTTAATTTAATTACGTGGTTAATTGTTTATTTACTGATGAAAAGTGATTGGGGGAGTTTTTTTGTGTCGATCAGTAGCATTTTTACTTGATATTACAGCATATGACGGCATATTTTAATATTATTTTGGTCCACTGCGGCGTGCTTTGACGTTCGGAGGCGACTGTTGGGAGTCCCGCGCATCAATGCCTTGCGTATGTGTGTGAAGCCCGTCAGTACGAGTCGACCGACGCCATTTGTAGTCACAATTTGTTGTTGGCAGCGTGGAGTCTAATAATATTATATAGTCTAAGGTATTGGTAGTGTTCGCTGGCGCTGGAAAGAAACGTATATATTTCATGACGACCGGTCTGGCCTAGTGGGTAGTGACCCTGCTTATGAAGCCGATGGTCCTGGGTTCGATTCCCAGTCGGGGCATTTATTTGTGTCATGAGCACAGATATTTGTTCCGGAGTCATGGGTGTTTTCTATGTATTTAAGTATTTATATGTATCTATGTTTTTATTGTTTTTACATGTTTGTTTTATATTCTAATTTAGTAAAAAAAGTTCTAAAAACCTATAAGCTCTTAAAGAGTAGGTAAAGTGCATGTGAATCTTCTGGAGCTGCAGGCGTCTATAGGTAGGGTAACTGCTTACCATCAGGCGGGCCGTATGCTTGTTTGCCACCGTCGCTGTATATGAAAAACCTAAGAGAGGAAAAAAGAATTTTAATAAATACTTAAATCTTTATTTATAATTATCGCCTAACGAAATTAATTAGAGCGAGCAAAAGTGCCGTAAACCCTATAAAAAATCAACAATAGCAATATTTACGGACATTAAATCTTGCGTTTAGTGATAAAGCGGACACTAGATATCACAAACGCCGTAAAACACATATTTTACAGAGGGCTGAAACTACTTTTTCATGACACTCGTTGCCATAGTAATTGTCTCCGGGACAACTATTTTTATTACTGATTTTATTCCCATTATTACACGGCCTTAAAACTAGCTCGGAGGTGTGTGTAAACCCGGTCTCAAACTGTTGTCGTTGTCCAGTGGACCGGTGCTGTAGTTACGAGTAAATAGTTAATTCACTCAGTAATACTGAATAACTAAATGAAACTTGATAATATATAACCATTTATAGAATATACAGGATGATCAATCCAAATGGGTCAGTAGAGGGGAGTCAGAAACTATGAGAGATAGCGAAATCTGTTCTTAGGAACCATGGCTTCGATTTTAGATTTAATAATAATGGCATTCTTATTAATCTCACATACATAACCGGTAATCGAACCTGGTCGAAACCTTGTAAACAATGTTAGGTGTTAATCTGAAAGATTTTCGTTGTTTTTGTTGATGGAAACATAAATTCGTGAGTCAAAACGAGTACATTTTTAATATTGTTCAAGTAAATTGACTAAGAAACCCAACAAAAAGATAATAAATAAATAAGTATTTCAATAAATGTTCAAAATATAGTAACCATTTTCCTGGATGCAAAAAATAATTCTTCTTAAACAGTTTGAATGCCATTATTATTAAATCTAATATCGAAGCCATGGTGGTGTGGTCTTAAGAACAGATTTCGCTATCTCTCATAGTTTCTGACTTCCCCCTACTGTCCCATTTGGATTGATCACCTTGTATAACCATTTATTCGAGATATACACAGAAATAACAAAAGACAGAAAAATACATAAATTAAAAGATATATGTCACGAAATGGTCTCTACTCAGCATGAAGTTGATATGGTAACCATAAGTGTTTGTGTTCTATCGCTTGTACAATAGCTCTGAAGAACTGTTCGACATGATGCCAACGGCCGGTGTCTACCATCACACCGCTCGCCGTCGGCAGTGCATTCATCCTCACACCCTGGAGCCTAAAGGGTCGCGCACAGCGGTTTAAGAGGAATTTCCTCCCGCGAACGCTCCGGCTGTGTAATGAACTCCCTGCCGAGGTTTTCCTTAGGGACTACAGTATGAGGTTAACGAGTTATGGCCTAGTGACGCAAAATGACTAGTGTAATATTTTGCCTATATCGCAAAATGCCTACATCACTTTCGTCGCTTTATTTTTAAGTTAGCGATGTCGACATTTGGCCTTCGGCCATTTGAAGAAAACTAACGAACCTAACCTACCTACTGATATAAGAGTGACATAAATAAGTGGTCATTTTGCGTTCTAGCTAGACCATTTGCGATGTAGTCCGTTTGCGATGTAGGCACAATATTACACTAGTCATTTTGCGTTTTAGGCCATCCGCGTATAATACGTTTAAACGAATTAATAGTATTTTAGAAACATGAATGATTCATATTAATATTTATGGGTATAGAAACTCTTTGTACAAAGATAACAGTGGGAAATTTTTGTGCTCAGTTTTTTTAATTCGAGTATGCATTACTCTCAAAAATCTCCCCGCTGGTGATAAAGAAGTTACTACAGGGTGAACGATATGAAGTGTTACCAAATTAAAAAAGGCTACGTTTTTTATTTTGTTGCAAAAATTATTTATTATTAAGGAAAAACAGACGGAAAAATATCAAAATTTTGGAATTTATTTATTTTAACTCAATGTGGCCAGTTTTTGTCTTGACTATGGCCTTCAGACGGTCGAAGAATGAGTTGCACGCTGCACGAATGTTCCTGTGGTATATTGTGCCAATTACGTACGATAGCTTTCTTGAGTGCTTCCATACTGTCATGTTTTCTTGTCCTCACCTTGCTCTCCAAGATGTCCAAGTTAGAAAAGTCCATCGGATTGGCGTCTGGGGAATTCGAAAGCCATTGGGTGGACGAAATAAAATGTGGAACGCTATTTTTCAGCCATTCTTGGTTTACACGACCTTTATGAGCCGGGGCCGAGTCTTGTTGAAATGTCCACGGTCTACTACCGAAATGTTTTCGTGCCCAAGGCTCCAATGCAACTTCCAAAACATTTTCCCGATAGTATGTCGCATTTGATTTTTTTCAGATATGGCCAGTGTGAATTTGATAACACTTCATATCGTTTACCCTGTAAGTTCAATGGCCTGTAAAAACTTACGCCATAACATTCCTTACAACATAATGTTACTTACGACATTAAATTTGGAGTATAACATGTTTATTTTTAGATTATATTGCTGCTCATAAAAAGACGGAGATAAGAGCGAAATTGTGACATGATACTGCCCAAATTAGATGCTATCAGATAGTAATATAATGTTAATATCGACTGGGTGAGGCCAATCAGCTCAGCTGTGTCTTGATGTGTAGGGGTCGTCAACAAATTACGTTACTGCTTTCCCTCAATAAATAAAAAAGGTTGATTTTTTGGAATACCATAATTGGGTACAGTACATGACCAAATTGTTACCTAGTATTATTTCCAAGAAGTTCATAATTGATAAGCCTTAATTAGGATTAAGCTGAAGACAGGGCGCTGTGGCGCTCTTTAGGGGAGGGCTATGTCCAGCAGTGGACTAATATAGCCTGATGATGATGAATTAGGATTCGGTCCAGTATGTTTTTCTCTTCCATCATACATCATACCAGTCCACTGGTGGACATAGGCCTCCCACAAATATATTATGACTTGTATCGTCTTGGTCGTAGTTGCCATAGTCGCCACGCTTGGCAGGCGGGTTTGCGACCGCAGTAGATTGGGTTTCGACGGACGCTGCTGCCCGTCCGTAGGATTTTTCCATTTGTCGCCTCTTACGACACCACCGGGAGGAAATGGGGTGGTGGTATTCTAGTCAGCCGGCATCACACGGCAAAACTTCTTTTTGTATTCCATACGTATGTAATTTTTTTTTAATAGTCTTTTATAAAGTCAAATAAACATTATTGGGTCATTATTTATTATACATACCTATTCCACCTTTGACTTACACGCACTTCATACTCAAGGTAATTTATAACGCGCCACAGATGATTAATCCCAAAAATGAAAATGTGGCAGTCCACATGGAAAGGTACCTTATGGCGCTTGGCGCTTACGTTGCAAAGTGTCACATTAGTATTGAAGCGTCATTAACAATAGCGTAAGCGCCAAGCGCCATAAGGTACCTTTCCATGTGGACTACCACAAATTTTCTTACCATCTGTCAAACATGTCACTTTTCTGACGCTTTCCTTATCTCTACGTATGACGTTAGTAATGGATAACCTCTTTATAGGTGAAAAACTTAACTGAAGGACCATGTATATGTAGTTGTGCAGATGATTAATATGGAACTTACGTCAGCATTTGAATATAGAACGCCGACATGCGTGTACACACGTTACTACTACATAGGCCAGGTGCTTAGCTAACGGCCCGGCCACGACTATGCGCGACTTGCGGCTCGGCAAGCGTTTTATCTGTTCGTTGCGCGGTCAAGACGCGCAATGCACTGCGGTTAGTTGGGATCAGACGCAATGAACAGATAAAACGCTCGCCGCGCCGCAAGTCGTGCAATGTCGTGGCCAGGCCGGAAGTTTTTCACCTAATAGCGTCGTTCACTGCCCTACAAAATCATTTGAATTTCAACGTCATGCAATTAATTTTGTTTTGTTAGGAAATTTGCTCGAAATGTAATCTGCAAAATTTTCTGAGAGATTTTTATGAAAACTTTCAAATCATACTAAAAACAAGACCTTTTCGGGATTATAATAGCAATGATGTTCCTGACGATGCCGATGGCTTCTTTTACTAACAGCCAGGCTAAAATATCATATGATTTATCATAATTAAAATAAATAAATAAAAATTACAATATGTTACAAGTGTTAAGTACTTGTAAGACTTATAATATTGTAATTATTTACTACATTAAATGTAAAAAAGGGCCTTGAGGCATTGTATACTTGTAATAAATAAAATCAACTCAGTCGAGGTGAGGTACAAACCCGCGAGCTACGAACGATTTACGGCCCGGCCACGATTATGCGCGACTTGCGGCGCGGCAAGCGTTTTATCTGTTCGTTGCGCGGTCAAGACGCGCAATGCACTGCGGTTGCGGTTAGAACAGATAAAACGCTCGCCGCGCCGCAACGCAATGTCGTGGCCAGGCCGTTAATGTTGCGTCTTACTGGCCACCTCAACGTTTCGGACAGGATTTGAACATTTTAAACCCACGTCTTTAGCAGCTGTATCTAGAATTCCGAAAAAAAAATCAGTAAACATTGTATTTCTTTGTTTTTTTGTTTCTCCTTTGGTCCAATAGTTGTGTTTTTATCACTCGTTAAGCAGAATGTTATTTAAATGGTGTCTGTCTATGGTGTCCAGAACCCTAAGCCCTGAGTGTAAGTTTTTAACGTAACTTTACGTCAAGAACGCATTTGCGTTTCCCATATAAATAATATTATCACTTACGCGTTTGTAAACGTTTTTTACGTCAAAAGAAACTTACACTAGAGCCTGAGTGTAAGTTTTTAACGTAAATAACTTTACCATGACGTTAGTATTTCCCATATAAATAACATTATCACTTACGCGTTCGAGACGTTTTTTAATGTCAAAAGTAACTTACACTAGAGTCTCAGTTTATTCCAAAAATTTGGGCTGGCGTCCCTTAACTTTGGTTATGTTAACAAAAAAGTTGAATGCTAAAATAAGTTTTTGATCTATTTCATTTTATATTTATTTCTGCAAATTAATCCCTCAAAATTTTTGGTTCTAATCTCAAAATTTATCACTTAGTTACAAACGGACAAACTCACGTGTAATTATATCACACTAGGCGAGAAAATTAACTCGGCTTGAAAATGGGTACCAGAGCTTACCTGAAACATGTCGCCCAGTGCGATATTACCCGTGACTTTATCAGTTTGTAACTAAATAGTAGTAACATGGCTCACAACAGTTTTAATTATATCAAAATTTTTCTTTTAAACTGAAAATTTGTACTTAATAAATATATCAAACAGATATATTATGGAGTAATTCCGATTCTACGCACAACACGTAATTATGGTATCGGTTATAGTGTTCATCTTAAATATCGCACCATTGTGTAAATATAGTGTCGAAAAGAACCTAATCTGCACCTTATTACAAGTACATAAGGTTGTTATATATGTACCTATTTCTACCATCGACCGCATAATAGCTTCGATCTAATTGTTATGACCTCCCTTATCATTTCACGTTATAACTAAACAGCTTAAGTGACATGAAATATGAATCAACATAAGCTTTATATATGATTAAAGATTACATAATTTTGAAGTCACCATGCCAGCAGATATGAGAAAATTTATTCTAAGAAGTGTATACTTGTTTTAAGAAGTAAATAGCGTGACCCGTTTTACTCTAGAATGTCACATATTAGGTAAATCGTATTTTGTACTCATGTGTGGAAATAATTAGCTGATATTTGAAACTCAAACTTTAATAGAGTCGACGTATAAAAGTGCCGTTGTGGCCTATTTACTGAATAAACGTTTGAGTTATTCAGTAAGTAGGCCACAAGGGCACTTTTATACGTCGAGTATACAAAAGAAGAAAAATAGAAACTACACCGGTTCTAACCCTACACCTCTGAGCCGAGAATCATTTTGACTTTTTTGACCGGCAAGAAACACGGCGGGACTTATTTTTTCAAAACAGTATTACAAAAGAGATCTTCAACATATTACATAAAAATGCGTTATTCTATAAGAAAACATTACCAACAAATACAAAGATTTTCTACCAAAGAAAAAATTAATATAATTACTTACAAGTCCAAATCTGATTGCAAAGAACGAAATTAACAAAACGTTATGCTTTCTTATCTTACTTAAATGTGAATGAATGTGTTAAGTTACGTTTAAATAAAGATAACAAAAGTAAAAGTAAAGTAAGTAAGTAAGTTATGAGAGGTAGGGCACAGCGATGACCATCACGCTTGAATCTGGGGCAGCCCAACTGGGGAAGTACCTCCTCCTTACAGAAGACCACAGCCATAATAGCACTGCTACCTTTCAGGTATGTAGTGTTGTGTTCCTGATGGTGAGTAAGGTTCCCAGAGCTCCAACCCTCCTTGAAGGCCGGCAACGCGCTTGTGACTCCTCTAGTGTTACGGGTGCCCATGGGCGACGGTAATTGCTTACCATCAGGCAATCCGTCTGCTCGTTTGCCGCCTATGTAATAAAATAAAAAAAACGTTTAAAAGCATGGTTGTTTCCAAAAATCTAACAATTTGATAGCCATTTCTAACTATTTTACTTACCATCAGGTGAGATTGGGGCCAAATGCTAACCTATCATTCAAAAAAAAAAATCCAAATGGCGTCAGTAAAGGCGTCAGCCGCGATAGAGGGTTTACTATTTAAACTATAAATTAAATCTTGTCTCGGATGCCGGGGTCCTCGTAAATTTTTCTTAGGTAATGGCACCAATGTTGGACACTTTTAGCTGACAGGCACCAATGATGGATACTTAGTTCTTATTTCAAAAATCATAAAGTTATAAATTGAATATGTCCCAACAAATGCACAACACTTAACTCCTTTGAAATAAGCACTAATGGTCATGATTGGTTCCTTGTCCATTACTGGTGCCGTCACCTTATTACAATTTTTAATTGAATCCAAATTAATGCCAGGATGCCGAGAAGGCTAGCAGCATTTCAATGATGATGCGCTGGGCGACCCAGCCTTCTGGTCACCAAAGACTATTGGCAATCTTTTACCTTTATCTTTTATTTATACGAAATTCAAAACGCATTATTCTCATTCCAAATAAATATGTATTAAGTCCTGTACCCCTTACCATGAGTTGTGTCATTGACGTTTTTGATAACGAGTGTCGAGTTTACTATCGGTGCATCTCGCTTGTACTATTTTAGTGCGAACGAGATACACAGATAGTAAACTCGATACTCGTGATCGAAAACGTCAATGCCACAACTCATGGTAAGGGTACTGAGTGTAAGTTTTTAACGTAACTTTACGTCACGAACGCGTTAGCGTTTCTCATATAAATAACATTATCACTTACGCGTTCGTAAACGTTTTTTTACGTCAAAAGTAACTTACACTAGAGCCTTAGTACGCTATGCCATTACAATAAATAAATAAATGCCACAGGTTATCCTTACATAAATCTATCCATCGGCTTCATAGGCAGGGTCACTACACACCCATACATACATACATTTCAGCCGTATGCAGTCCACTGCTGGACATAGGCCTCCCATAAATATGACTTGTATCATCTTGGGGGTAGTTGACATAGTCGCCACGGTTGGCAGGCGGGTTGGCGACCGCAGTAGCTGTAGATTGGGTTTCGACGGACGCTGCTGCCCGTCCGTAGGATTTTTCCCTTTGTCACCTCTTACAACACCGCGGGAGGAGACGGGTGGTGCTATTCTAGTCAGCCGGCATCACACGACACTACACACCCACTAAGCGAAATCAGTTGTCAAATTTGCATTAAGGTGGAAAAAGTGTATATATAAATAAATAAATAAATATTTCGGGACAATCTTACACAAATCGACCTAGTCCTACGGTAAGCTCAGTAAGGCTTGTGTTGTAGGTACTAGACGACGATATATATAATAGATAGATACATATAAATACTTAAATACATAGAAACACCCATGACTCAGGAACAAATATCTGTGCTCATCACACAAATAAATGCCCTGACTGGGAATCGAACCCAGGACCTTCGGCTTCATAGGCAGGGTCACTAGCTACCCACTCGGCGAAATGTGTCGCCAAATTTGCATTAAGGTGTAAAAGTGTATATATATAATGCCCTAGACTGTACACGCCATCTAGATATTAACAACGCATCATTCCTATTGTGTTTAGTTCCCACCGAATGGGCAATCGACTTAAACACAGAGATTTAATTAGAATTTCCAAGAATTACTAGTAATAACTTGTCACAGTTTTGAATTTTATCCCCAGCTACAATTACCTGATGCTTATGTCACATATTACATGGATGTGCCCTGAAGTCAGGGATAGACTAGGGGACAAAATGTCCTGCAACCCGTATCGCCAGCGACGTCGGGTGACATAGATCGACGTAGCCGGACACCGCCCGACAAGTCACGACTATGCCTGCAAGTGTCTGGCGAAGTCGCCGGACTTGTCGGTCGAGTTCGTTTGATATCTCGCCGACAATTGTCGCCGGACATTTGTCGCCTAGTCTGGCCTGGCTTTACGTTTTATTATTCGTTGCAGGCAGAAAGTGGAGCGCGTCAACATACAGTTCGAGAAGGACTGGCTGTCGTACCAGGAGCGCAACCTCTTCCGATACCGCCCCGACAAGACCGAGGGGGCACAGTTTGACAAAGTCATCGTGCCCAACTTACCCCTCATGGTACGTAAGTTTATCAACAGTGATCGGTTATTTGGATTTCCCTCGCGGGATATCATGTAGAAAAAATATAGCTACGACAGTTTCCTGCGATACTAAACAAATAAAAAAAAAACAATTAAAATTGTTTGTAAAGAATTTTTTACTTACTTTTAACTTTTCAAACGGTACAAAATGTGCCGCTTTGGTGGCAGCAAATGAGTTGTCAGTGTGAACACTTGCGCTCATTTGTTCGATTTGGACAAAATAATGGCGAGTAAATGAGCGTGTCTATCAGCTACTTAGATGTTTCAAAGTGTAATAAAATAAACATATTGTATTTTTTTGCCTTTTCTAACAACATAAAACCCGGATTCCCGTGGCATATCCATACTAACATAATGGTTGAGGTCGTTCACCCCGTGTCTAATCCAAATTACCGAGTCAGAATACCGCCCGTCGCATTGCAGTGGGAAGGTATCCTGGGAATAAACAGGACCCTTCCAGACATGATTCCAGAAAAAGTCTGGTAACACTTTTCTTCATAATATCGGAGACTTATTATCACATTTCTTTCAGGGCGTGGTATCTAAGGCTATACAAATGAACCTGAACCCCATCGTACAGGGAACGTTGAACACGGCGCTGTTCTTTGCGAATCACAAGGAAGCCTTCCTCCAGCTGCCGGTACACAGGTACGAGTCTTCTTGTGGTGCCTCTCCAACTACTGAAGGTCGGCAGTCAGCTCCGCATATTTCACGATCTTTTGCCAGAAAAGCTCTGAGGCACTTATAACACCGTCTATTCATGGATGTTACGCAACCAGAATTTCTTCCTACGTCCTTGGCCCTTGAGGCATTGTACTAAGGATGGAGGCATTTCCTCGGGGTTAGTCTTACACGGACTAGAACATAAAATGAGTACATCAGTTCATAGTCCAAAACTCAAAATGGCGGAAACACAAAATGACTACAACACATTTAGTTGATGGAGATCCGCTTGCGCGGAGCTCCTATTTCTTAGTGTTTTGGCCTTTCAAGCCGATACAAAACGAACATAATCTAAACCTACCTAGAGGACAGTAGATTTACTTTTCCACATCAGGTGTTTTTTCGTGTGTGACTAATTGTGTTGTACTCATTTTGGTTTACGATCATTTTGAGTTTAGACTTCCACATTGCTTGAAGCTTTCCACGTTGTATCGCAATGCTGATACGTTGTGCGAGGTAGCCAGTGTCACCAGTTACGTCAACCAGACGCTTCGTGGTTATGGTTTATGGTTTGCAAAAAGTTCGTGCGCGCTGGGACCTCATGGACCTAGCGTTTCTAAGCAAACGGTACAAATGGTACTCTCTGCCCAGGCTCTTATATTTGTTACGTTTGATAATTTCGGCGCTTTCCGCCGCTGCACCCGCTTTTACATTAGTTCGTTGGAGATGGGACGGAGATGTAGGATTTATTTTGTGTGAAACGGAACGAGTGTAAGGGTTGAAAGAGAGGGATTGCATAAGATGGCCACAAGAGAAAATTTTGTGAAGAATATAGAAGATAATGCAAAAATAGCCATAGGAAAAAATAGAAAGTAATCTACTAATGAGCAATAAGAGTCCTAATGTAATGACTATAAGAATATACAATAACCTTCCTAAAGAAATTTTAAGCGTAGAGATGATATGTGGAAAATTGGCACTTACAGAAACTTAAACATAGGTACTTAACGGAAAAATGTTTTTTACTCTGCAAGAATTACTTTATATAATTAATTTTATTAATTAAGTTATCTTGTAAGTAGATGTTTATTTTTTGTAAAACTTTGCAATACCTTGTTTGGGGTCTTCTGTTGTTCTTAGTTATAAGAACTTCTGTAATAACAAGAAAGCAAAAAATATATGCTATTCTATTATATGTAAGGCAATTAAACAAACCTTTTTATTATAAAACTTTAATATTCTTGATAAACAAACCTTTTTATTATAAAACTTTAATATTTGATGCCGGCTGACTAGAATAGCACCACCCCATCTCCTTCCGCGGGTGTCGTAAGAGGCGACAAAGGGAAAATCCTACGGACGGGCAGCAGCGTCCGTCGACACCCAATCTACTTACAGCTACTGCGGTTGCCAAGCGTGGCGACTATGGCAACTACCCCCAAGATGATACAAGTCATATTTTTGGGAGGCCTATGTCCAGCAGTGGACTACATACGGCTGAAATGTATACTCGTAATCATAATATCATCCAACAGACATATATCCTGATTTTGGACCCGGCTATGTCCTTAAACTACGTCCAACAATGAGAGGTAGGTCACAGCGAAGTACCATCACGCTTGAGTCCGGAGAAGCCCAACTGGGGCAGTACCTCCTCCTTACAGAAGACCACAGCCATAATAGCACTGCTACCTTTCAGGTATGTAGTGCTGTGTTCCTGGTGGTGAGTAAGGTTCCCAGAGCTCCAACCCCCCTTAAAGGTCGGCAACGCGCTTGTGACTCCCCTGGTGATGCGGGTGCCCATGGGCGACGGTAATTGCATACCATCAAGCAATCCGTCTGCTCGTTTGCCACCTTTTGTCATAAAAAAAAAATTTAGTCATTTGCGCGGCACACAAGTTTGACCCTCACTCACTCTATAGATTTTAATTTTCTAAGCATTCAAACAATTTATTCCAGATTCCTGTGGGGATACGATGACACCATAATAAATTCCGCGAAGCCTTTTTTGAGTCTACAAGGACAATTGAAGTTTAAAAACTTCGGATTGCTTGCCACTGTGAGTTACGGTTATTTTTTTGTTTTATGGCTCAATCAACTATTCTTTGTCCCTCATTACGTTCCCCTGGGTCACTCTTCAATTGCATCTAAATACACAAAAGATAATGGGTTACCTACCAAGCGCGTCAGTAGCACGCAGGGCCACATTTCTTCTAACAAACTATGCTTCAGTTGGCCCCTGGCTGATGGGACAGAATAACAACAACAAATAGTTGATTCACTGTTATGTAAGACGACCAGCGTTTGACCTCAGTCGCACCTGATGGTAAGTGACGACGAGGTCGAGGGTGTAGCACGCTGGTTCAGTAACAGCCTATTCACTCTTGCCTTCAAAAGACCCAAGTTGTATATTTACGGGAATACAGACGAAGGGAGCGAATTCGTGCGAATGAATGGAATATCGATAACTACGCAATGCGATTCGACGTAAGTGCCATCGACAATAAGGTCCCTTTTCCTAGATAGTGACACATATTTAATTTATATCTTCGCTAATTTTCAGAAAAATGGTACAGTAGACGAACATTTTACCATCAACACGGGAGACCGGAACATGGACCGGATGAACGTCATCGAGAAACTGAATGGAGAAGACCATCTCACTTTTTGGGGCAACCCGGAGTGTAATAGGTAAGTTATATAGGTATTTTCAAAATAAACAGACTCTATTTTTTATATAGATGATGCCCGCGGCTTCGCCCACATGGCTAGAGGAAAATGTAACATATTGAGTCTTCCCCTGGAAATGAGATGTTTTCCCGCTTGAAAGCCTATGTCACTCTCCATCCCTTCAACTAGGTAGGTACCTCCACTTAAAAAAAATCACGTTAATGCGTCGCTCCGTTTTGCCGTGAAAGATGGACAAACAAAAAGACACACTTTCGCATTTATAATATTAGTATGGATTTTTTTTAAGTGACCGTATATGTCACCTATTGTCGTTCATAATTCATACAAAAATGATATAATACATATAACATCTTTATCTTACAATTGAAGCACATTACAATAAACGTTGAAAGAAGTCTTCCGTTCGGTTTAAAGAAGATTATTATCGGCAAGAAAATCGGCGGGACTTATTTAGCAACACATAAAAAAATATGGATATGTCTCAACTGATATATCTGATTGTAAGATTATTTGATCTAGCTAACAACTAAATATCTATAAATTTAACTATAAAATTCTACTAAAACTCAAATGGAGCTTAAAAAATAAACTCACTAACGTATCAATAAATAAATAAATAAATATTTCGGGACAATCTGACGCAAATCGATCTAGTCCTACGGTAAGCTCAGTAAGGCTTGTGTTGTAGGTACTAGACGACATATATAATAGATAGATACATATAAATACTTAAATACATAGAAAACACCCATGACTCAGGAACAAATATCTGTGCTCATCACACAAATAAATGCCCTGACAATAATTATCAAACATTTAAATAATATCTTTGTTTTAACAAATAAGTGACGCCGAGTCTCATTTGGCATCACTGAGTCTTCGTCAGGTTCCCAAAGTTACTTCAAAACTGCCCACGATCCGAGGGTCTCGACGCAGAATGCCATAACATTTTATTCGGCGAAAGAACAGCCAACGGGCCACTGACATGGCATAAAATATTCTCCGAAACACCAGCCAACTAGCTACTGAAACAAGCTACATAATAGCGCCTCGCACACGTAATATGCAAATCAGAAATTGGACCAGATATACTTAGTCACTTAATACATAACTTGAGGTTATCGTTGGTCATTGAGCAGATTGTGTGGCCTTTGCTGTTCATAATTTTCAAAGCATATCGATTTATATTTATGAATTAGGTTGCCGCTTTAACCTGAGCGATGAGAGATCGCTTTGGGCTCGTTTGAGCGTCTGAAACTAACTAAACCGCCTAGCAATTAATTCAACAATAGTATTTACTGCCAGATCATGTAAATGACACAGTTCAGGTAATAAAGCATATTAAAGTATGTATATTTTGTGAAGTCGAATTTGTTTATACATTATTATTTTTACCTACTTTTATATTTTAGTATTTTCAGTTATATCTTGTAATAAACTGTTTGATATGTTTTCTTATCGGACTACGCATTATTATGTAAGTACTTTAAGATTTGATGTATCACTGTATTGAAAAAATAAGTCCCGCCGTAGTTTCTTGCCGGTATCTTCCCGGGTCAGAGGTGTAGGGTTTGAACCGTTGTAGATTTTTCTTTGACGTTCATAAGTGCATGTAATGTGCCTAAATTGAAAAATAAAGATCTTTTATCATTTTTTTTCGTCGAATACTCAAAGATTCAAAGCATTTATTTGTTCAAAATAGGTGCAATACATGGTGTTAAAAAAATATAGGAAATTAATATGTATGTTTGAGTCTCACGATAGTTTTGTTTTTAAAAATCCTTTTATGTTTTTATTCCGTGTGTAAGTATGACACTGTACGTCATGTGACGTCATAAGATCTGGTATACAGCATTCCGTTGACGTGGTATGCCGTCTTTGACGTTCAAAAGGTTAAACGATCAACCCATACCGTACAGATACTCGTAAGATAGTTATTTTTTTATCAGTCTGTGCTTATTCTTCCATTTATTAGCATAGTTTGTCTTAGAAATGCCTCACTCAACACTCAAGGAATAAAAATAGTCTAAAATCTAAAATATGTCCTTAAACTACGTCCAACAATGAGAGGCAGGGCACAGCGAAGTACAATCACGCTTGAGTCTGGAGCAGCCCGAGTAGGGAAGTACCTCCTCCTTTCAGAAGACCACAGCCATAATAGCACTGCAACCTTTCAGGTATGTAGTGTTGTGTTCCTGACGGTGAGAAAGGTTCCCAGAGCTCCCTCTTAAAGGCCGACAACGCGCTTTCGATTCCCCTGGTGTTGCGGGCGCCCATGAGCGACGGTAATTGCTTACCATCAGGCAATCCGTCTGCTGGTTTGCTACCTTTGTCATTAAAAAAAAGCGTCCGACGAAAGATGATGTAATACGCTTCATTCGATTCATCAATGGACACAAAAACTATTTACTTAATTAAAATACTAGTACCTTGATTGCAACTTAGCAAAATAGTAAACAAGCATATCAAGGCGAAACCACGGCAGAACGCTAGCTCTCTTATCACGCTCTTATCATAGTTCAAAAGTTTATCAATATATGTCGAGCGAATGGAACGTGTAAAAAACACGAGTTCATTAGAGTCTTTAACATCATAATCGCGCATGATATTTTAACTCTAATTACTATAGTAATATAGTCTAAAATGGCGTATCATCTAAGCGAGTATAGTTGACTATTGATATGATACGTTTGAATGTAAAATTGTAGACATAATATAGGACATTGTTTTGTAAATTGGTTTGATAAGGCGGCGCTGAGATAGGATTCTTGGATGTTACTAATGAGGACTATTAAGGTTGTCTGGAAGACATTACTTACCGATGATATTTCTTAGAAATAAGGAAAGAAAAATAAACTGCCCCGTACGAGATTCGAACTCGCGATTCTGGAATACATGCCCATCGTTCTACCAACTGTTACATAGGCTTGCCTAAAGGCGGTAGATGTGTCTACACACCCATGGAATATACCACGAAGGATAAAATAGAAAAAAATTGACCATTGAAATTGAAGTCTAACCGGTACTCGTATAGCACAATTGGTAGTGCACTAGAAAAGAGCGTATAGGGATCTTAAAGGCCGGCAACGTACTTGTGACTCCTCTGGTGTTGCGAGTGTCCATGGGCGGCGGTAGTTGCTTACCATCAGGCAATCCATCTGCTCGTTTGTCTCCTATATCTTAAAAAAAAAAAAAAAACTAGGCTATAGTCTGTCTGTTTAGGTAGTTAAAAAAGGTAAACAACATTAACGTTTATTTTTGTTGACAAACGCTTTTTAAAAAGCAGTGACTATTACTTACGAAAGCAAATTATGTAAATAACCATATGTGATTCATAATTGTTACATACTTGTCAAGATTTATTTTTCAAAACTGATTTTCAATAAAACTACTTGTCAAGATTGTTTACCTTTTTTATACAGACAGAGTATAGTGATCCGTTGTGGGTTCGAGTCCCGCTGCGAGTCAAAAATTTTCCATTTTACTTTCGATTTTAATATTGCCCATAGGCTGTTTTTTTTTCAACCGTATCCTTCAAAGCACCAAGCGACATTATTGCATTTGCATTCGTATTGAGCAAAAAATATTCAAAACTTTGCTCTTTTTATTTGTGTAAATGCAGTTTAAATTGTGGCCTTAGTGATAAAGCCATGATTTGATGAACAACTAATAAATAAAAATAAATAAATATTTCGGGACAATCTTACACAAATCGACCTAGTCCTACGGTAAGCTCAGTAAGGTTTGTGTTGTAGGTACGAGACGACGATATATATAATAGATAGATACATATAAATACTTAAATACATAGAAAACACCCATGACTCAGACAAATATCTCTGCTCGTCACACATATAAAATACTGACTGAATTTTGAACCCAGGACCATCGACTTCATAGGCAGGGTCACCCACTAGGCCAGAACGGTCGCCATATGAATATATATGAATCATCATCATCAGCCCGTTGCAGTCCGCTGCTGGACATAGGCCTCTCCCAAGGTACGCCACAGGGCCCCTGCTGCTTTATGCATCCAGTCGCAGCCGGCCTTCTTATGCAAATCGTCCCGCCATCTGGCCGGAGGACGTCCCACGCTTGCCCAGACGCGGTCTCCACTCCAGAACACGCTTACTCCAGCGGTATATGTAAGAGCAAAGTCGGGTATCTCTCTGAAGGACAAAATCCCTCAGAGAACCAAGGTTTTTTTTTTATGACATAGGCGGCAAACGAGCAGACGGATTGCCTTATGGTAAGCAATTACCGTCGCCCATGGGCACCCGCAACACCAGAGGAGTCACAAGCGCGTTACCGGCCTTTAAGGGGGGTTGGAGCTCTGGGAACCTTACTCACCATCAGGAACACAACACTACATACCTGAAAGGTAGCAGTGCTATTATGGCTGTGGTCTTCTGTAAGGAGGAGGTGCTTCCCCAGTTGGGCTGCCCCAGATTCAAGCGTGATGGTACTTCGCTGTGCCCTACCTCTCATTGTTGGACGTAGTTTAAGGACATACCCGGGTCCAACCTACCGGGTGACCGACATAGCTCTAAAAGTTAGCACGTTGAAGTGGCAATGGGCTTGCCACGTATGTCGTAGAACTGATATATAAATATGAATTAATAATTAAACTTTTTGTCCGCAGTATTGAAGCTACCGACGGCTCCATCTTCCCTCCCTCCCAGCTGGACCGCAAGACAACTTTACACGTCTTCTTCCCCAACCTCTGTCGACGACTTCCATTTGTCTACGAGAAAGATATTGTGGTAAGTTACATTCGTGATTTGGGGGCCGACTTTTGAGCACTCGACGCTCGAATCGTGACATTTTAAACTCTCTCAAACACGAAAAAATGGTATTTTAGAAGCATGAGTGATATAAATATATAATCGTGGGAATCTAAACTATACATTTTGTGCAAAAATACTAGTAAGAAACTTTTGTGTGTGATTATTTTCGTCCTCAAAGTGTTTTGAATTCGAGTGCACGACTCTCAAAAATCGACCCGCAGGGGGCCGAATTTTGAATCGTCCCGGAATGAAAAATAATTTGAGGCATATTTTATAAATGATAATCACGGCTGTACTTACATTTAAGACCCATTTAGACCATGCAAGAACTTGTATGAGATTTTCATTACATTGCGGGGTTATATAAAGCGACCGAATTCGCCGTACGCCGATAGCCCGCAATGTAATGAAAATCGTATACAAGTTCTTGCCTAGTCTAAATGGGGCTTTTGTCACTCGCGTAAGTGCGCGACGGGCCGGTGACGCGAGGGGCGAACCGAACGGACACTCAGCACTCTTAGTGCTTGAAAATGGAGGCCTATGTTCTTCACAATATGGACCCGTTACTTTCATTTTAAAAAGATAAGCAAAGAAAGAAAAGGAAACATATCACAAGTTTGTAGCACAAGGCGGAAAAATTAGGTAATTGAGGATAAGAAAACGTCTGCATAAAAAAGATTGATTTATATATTAAATACACACTAGGTATCTAAATAATAAAACTAAAAAAAAATTAAACTCTTAAAATTTAAAGAAAATTGGGCCGTTTTGGCATGGTGCCGAAAATGCTGGTAGCCTTTTCAAAATATCTTTAAGCATACATACTATTTTATATGTACTTAATAAAATTCCTGCTTAGATGTCTTGAATTCACCTCTTTGACATAAACAAATAATGCGTTTCGCCAAACGTTGGAAAGTAAGTACTTAAATAAGCTTTAATTTGCGATAGACCCGTTCTATTTTTACTTAATATCAATGTAACTTTTTGCAGACGGCAGACGGGATCCAGCTCCTCCGCTACCGTATGCCGATGAACGTCTTCGACGACCACATCCACAACCCTGCCAACCAGTGCTACTGCGAGATCGACTCCGGGACCTGCCCACCACGAGGCGTCATCAATGTCACCGCTTGTGCCATGGGTAAGTCAGCTCTCTACTCTAAAGGTACTTCTTTCGCACGAAGCGATTCGCTGCTGCCTCCCTAATGCGGACTGCTAACGGCCCAGCCACGACTATGCGCGACTTGCGGCGCGGCGAGCGTTTTATCTGTTCATTGCGTGTGATACCACCTAACCGCAGTGCATTGCGCGTCTTGACCGCGCAACGAACAGATAAAACGCTCGCCGCGTTGCAAGTCGCGCATAGTCGGGGCCGGGCCGTAAGGAATGGAATTCGCTCCCTTCGTCTGTATTCCCGAAAAGATATAATTTGGGTCTTTTCAAGGCAAGAGTGAAGCTGTTACTGAACCAGCGTGCTATACCCTCGTCCTCGTCGTCACTTACCATCAGGTGCGATTGAGGTCAAACGCTGGTCAGTCTTGAAAACAAAAGGTGCTACCGTGATTGACTCCGGGAACTGCCCACCACTATTACCGAGTAGAGGACCATTTGACAATCAAGCATGATCCAAGTCAGAAACTATGGTGACCGAACAGAAGAGAACATAAATAAGGTCTTTTAGATTCCGCCTTTCTGACCTAGTTTTCTCTTATACTCATTATGCAGATTATCAATCACTGATGTCATGAAATTGTTTTGGGCAGGTGCTCCAGCCCTTGCGTCCCACCCTCACTTCTACCTCGGCGACCCCGAGCTTCGGGAGAACGTCACGGGAATGAACCCGGACCCTGTACTCCACGACTCCTACGTTGACATTCATCCGACTTTGGGTATATCGCTCCATGGAAAATCCAGGTACAACACAAAACTTTTAGACTCTTGACTTGTTAAAGAAGTATACGTATCAGTGGCGGAGTCAAAGTAGCTTTGCCTTTTCTCCGTGAAAAGGGAAAAGCTAGTAAAGCCGATGGGAAGTTTTATGGACGCGCCGCCACTGCTATGTACGGTCAACTAATTTAATTTCTAGGCCACTTCGAACTTTATCACAGTGACATTAATAGGATATCTTTTGCGTCTACGTCTTTCATATAGATTTTCACTGTGACAAGGAACTAAGTAGCCCATGATTCCCATGAATCAAATTGGTTGACTGTACATGTATTATTTAAAATGGGTACCCAGCGATACATAATGTCGTTTGTCTTAAAATGTTTTGGCCGAAGATATAAACATTATGGTGACTAATATTTAGGACAAACGATGTTAAGTAAAACAATTTAGGCCAAAAAAAATTATGCGCTGCAAAGTTTATGCCAAACGTTGTAGTATAAATTTGTTATGCGATTCAATATACAGACTCTTGGGTCAATTTGGGTCTTTTCAAGACAAGAGTGAATAGGCTGTTACTGAACCAACGTGCTACAACCTCGACCTCGTCGTCACTTAGCATCAGGTGCGACTGAGGTCAAACGCTGGTCAGTCTTTTATAAAAAAAAAGACTAACAATTTTATGCCACTCGATATAGAACTAGTTTTAAGTTTTAAGTGACCCAGGGGACTGTAACTATGACAACGAATGATAAATAGTTGAACAAAAGGCTCTTAATGTAGCTGCTCTGTATAATCGACTTGGAAAATGTAACTTTCCTTTTTCAATGTACAGTCGCCTTCAGATCTATCGTAGCTGAAGAGGTGACCAAAAATATCTGAACATGCACTTTATGTCTTTGTTAATAGAGGCGTTGTTCAGATGTTCTGTGGAACTGCCACAGCTATGATATATCTGATTGCGACTGTGTATGATCTCCAGTGGTCAGTTATTTTGATTAGACACGGGGTGAACGACCTCAATCATTATGTTAGTATGGATATGCCCCGGGAATCCGGGCTTCATGTTGTTAGAAATGGCAAAAAAACAATGTGTTTATTTTATTACACATCTAAGTAGCTGATGGACACGCGTTCTTTTGTCCAAATCAAACAAATGAGCACAAGTGTTCACACTGACAGCTTATTTGCTGCCACCAAAGCGGCACATTTTGTACCGATTGAATAACAGTTCGGTGAGTAAGTAAAAAATCCCTTGCAGACAATTTAAATTGTTTTATTTTTGAATAATTTGTTCGGTATCGCGGGAAATTGTCGTATCTATATTAATTTTTGATGTCCCGCGAGGGAGAATCCAAATAACCGATCACTGAAGATCTCATTAAAACTAATAATATTGGTTGTTGCCTCTTTCAGTATGCAGATTAACATCCAAGTGAAGAAAACTGCGATGTTTCCAGCGCTCAGCTTCCTTGAGGAGGGGACTATCCTGCCCATTGCGTGGATTGAGATGGTAAATATGTTGTTGTACTACTTGTACTTACCTAAGGTCAAGCTTGAGTTTGACTTTAATTAGTTTTAGTTTGACCACCGGTCTGGCCTAGTTGGTAGTGACCCTGCCTATGAAGCCGATGGTCCTGGGTTCAAATTCCAAGCAGGGCATTTATTTGTGTGATGAGCACAGATATTTGTTTCTGAGTCATGGGTGTTTTCTATGTATTTAAGTATTTATATGTATCTATCTATTACATGTATCGTCGTCTAGTACCTACAACATAAACCTGTCTAGTACCTACAACTGAGCTTACCGTAGGATTAGGTCGATTTGTGTAAGATTGTCCCGATTTTTTTTAAATTAATTATATTTATCGTAATTATTATTCTGAGTATCATTATGTACATAACTATTACACTAAATTTACTGACTCGTGAAGACGTCTGCGCCGTCTATTGAATTGAGAAATTTAATAGTGTTCGAATGAGTCTGGCTGTGGGAATATTTTATAAGCATCGATGTATAAAATGACAGGGTTTGGGCTAGTGGGTAGTGATCCTGCCTATGAAGCTGATGGTCCTGGGTTCAAATCCCAGTAAGGGCATTTATTTGTGTGATGAGAAAGATATTTTTTTCCTGAGTCATGGGTGTTTTATATATGTATTTAAGTATTTGTATTATATACTGGGTTTTATGAAAAACGTGATACAAGATCATCAAACCTGTTCTGTTAAATAAAAATTGAGCTGTTCCATAGAAAATGTATGAGAGAGTTGTTATTTTTTACAATTTACAAAGTTGACCCCATAGTAAAAATTGTTCCAAATCATGACCAGATGCCAGCTTGATAATCTTGTATCACGTTTTTTATAACACCCGGTATATATCGTTGGCTGAGTAACCACAACAGAGCTTATCTGTGGGGTTCAGTCAATCTGTGTAAGAATGTCCTGTAATATTTATTTATTATTTATAATACTCAAGATAACTACATACTTTGTATAAGACCTAAGGTTTTAATTCATTAGTTGCAGCTATTTTGACCTATACCTTTAAATTTGGTTCACAGACTGTCGAAGAGATTCCCGAGAGCCTACGCTCCCTGATCTACCACGGAACCTTCTCGACAGCAGCCGCCGAACTGGCCCTCACAGTGATCTGCATCATCGCCCTCGCCATATCCTCAATCTGCCTCTCCATCATGATATTCCGGCGAAGGCAGAGGCCGTGTGTGACCCTGAAGAAAGTCGCGCTGACTGAAGCGGAGCTGAAAGGATTGAAGACTGCTTCGTGAGGTGGTCGTGGGTAGGATTAGGATTGTAAAGACGTATTTTAGGTGCGTATTACCGATATCCAAAGAAAAAATAGGCAAATTACAATGCATTTGAACGTATAAAAAACATCTGATGACCGCGAACGATGTCGTTCTTTCGTCTATTTGCCTCTTCGTTCGTATGCCCAAGAGCGTAAGAGATGGAGATAGAGAATTTTCCAATTTCGATTCTCGTGGTAGACCTTAAGCTAAAAAAATATTTATTTTTTTCGTCGTTTGCCTATTTATCGCTAGAGCGATAATTAAGGATGTTAATTTATGGAATTTCGACTTTAACAATTATTTAGGTAGCCATAAAAACAGCCATAAATAAATTCGTATTTTTTTTTTTTTGATATCTTGCATGTAAGTTATGAATTCTTGTTCAGTACATATTAGTTTTGTAGTGTACAAGAAGAACCTGAATCAATATTTAATATAATATTTTCATAATATATTCCTTCGTGTTACAAAATTTTTTGACTAAGTTTCGACTAAGTTTTGCAACATAAATAAATCTATTAGAAAAAATAAGGCCTTAATTTAGTTTCAAAAATGTGCATTACACCTACATATCGTAACCAAATTTAGCCATTCTGGCTATAGGAATAAGAAATATCTACTCGCTTTTGTGTATTGCAAGAGGTAAAATTTCGTATCACCTTTTCTTTTACACAATGTTTGCGATTTTTTTTATATATATATGGCCTGGAAACTAGTCCTTTAAGCCAAAAGTTTGCGCTAAAATAAGGGTGTTTTTCTGCCAGTGGAATACGCATCAAAAAATCAATATGGACGATATTAAAAAAAAATTAGATTCAAAAATTTGGTTGCCAATGTGACTTAAAAATTGGCCCGTGCTGATACCAAAAAAGTGTCGTGTTTGGCTCTTTTTGAGCTTTGTCTGCATTTAATGTGCGAATGGATGTGTTATTTAGTTAATAAGGGTACCTTTAAAATAGTTAATATAGATAGTTTAAAAATATATCTTCAATTCTGATGTTGATGTCTTGTAGTTGTAGTAGATCGATCAATTAACAGCAACTTTCGACTCAACCTGGAGTCGCGTTTTTTTTGTGGATGGACTTGATTAAGTCAGCGTAAAACTGTGTTCTAGACGTCATTGACGTCACCCGCGCTTTTCTATGTCATACTTTTGACATAATGACATGTCGTGAGTTACGAAATCATTGCTTTTAAATTGTAGGTACTTGTGTGGAAGTCTAATACGGGCGAAGAATTAAACCAGACATAGGATTTACCAGTATAATCATTAACCATAAGGTTTTTCTTTAATGATACCTATTATACACATGTAATTAATTTTTGTAAAATTTCTGTGCGATTAAGCGCGATATAAGCTTTTGAAACTAACTGTCAACGAGTGTTTAACTCGAGTGTGTTGCATTACATTGCGGGCCGAATTTTTTTATATGGATAAAACTTCTAAGTAAAAGTTATCTAAATATATTTCTTACGTCCTATTCAACCCTCCGTTAAAAGATTCGCCCGTATAAGACTTCCACACTGTATTTGCATAATTATAATTTTTAGGGCTCTGTTGTGAAGTAGGAACCGTTTCGCCATGTCTGTCTATCTGTCCCCAGCTATGCTCAATGACCGTCAGTCCTAGAGAGCTATGACAGCTGTAATTTAGTGTAAATATCGTCGCTACTTTTAAAAACCTAACTCATTCTGTCAATCAAAAGAAAAATGACGTAACTATGTATGGGTGAGTATTATACAGAGTTACTTCTTTTTGTTTTAAAGTATCTAGGTCAGATACGAGACATTTTCAAAGTAGCGAGGATATATGTAAATAAATCGCGCGGACAAAGTGGTCAAATAAGGAATGTAAATTTTTTTTAGGTTACTTGAATTAATTAATTTTGTCAGGTAATTCAAATTTTATGGCTGGTAACCCTAAACGTCATGGCGTATGAGACACAGTTTTTCCATTAACTGGATGGGCGATCAAAGGGTTAAGATAATATATGATGATTATGAATTATGATTGTTATGAAATATTACATTTTACCAAATTTTAGATAGGGTTTGGTGGCGGGGTTTGGGTCCAAATAAGTTTTTACTTAAGCCCGATTTGATAGTAAAAATGAATATCTTGTCTCTCTACAAAATGTCTACCTAGAGGCCAATTTTTGAGAGTCGTACACTCGAATTCATAATCACACACAAATGTTTCTTACCATTATTTTGCACAAAATGTATTGTTTTCGATACCCACTATTATATATTTATATCATTCATGCTTCTTAAATACCATTTGTTCGTATTTGAGAGATTTTAAACACAAAACTATCGTGAGATTGAAACATATTAATTGTATAAAAGCGGGTAACTCACGTTTTATAAGTCGAATATTGCTCGACATGTTTCACTCCGTAACGAGGAGCATAATCATGAGCCATTCGCGTTGGCTAACCGACGCAGACTGCGGGCCGCAGCTCTCCGCGACCGCGCACTCGACGCCGGCAACAGCTGAGGGCGGGGAGGCGAGAAACTACCCTCATTTTCAGCAATATTGTCAATAGTAGGGTTGCACACTACACTTACTACGTCCGTTGGCAAAGGTCCGTCCACACAAAACGCCGACGCACCACACAAAACAGTTCTCCAACTAGGGGGCACAGACCATCCACAGTCACGGTTAAAGTTCGGATAACGACTAATTTCAATAGCCTCCCGTACTTTGCGCTGAACTACAAATTTTTCCTTCGAAAGTACGGTTACCTTATCGAAACGTATGTAATGAGTCGAGTCCGAGTCCAATATATGCTCCGTCACTGCAGAACCACGGCTGTCCCTGTTTTTCATGCTGCGTATGTGTTCTGATATCCTGGTGGCAATGTTGCGGCCCGTTTCTCCTATATAGCTCTTCCCACAGGAGCAAGGAATCCTATATACACCTGGACAGTTCAAGGGCTCTTTGTCCTTCGGCGAACGCACCAACTGCCTTAACTGCATATGAGGGCGGAAAATCGTCTTGATGCAATATCTCCGGCGTAACAAGTGTCCGATCTTATCCGTCACGCCCTTAATATATGGCAGGAATAAGGGCAGTCGTTCCACTACAGCCGGCCGGGGACGAGCCGAGGCGTTCGCAACACGACAACACTGCCTCCATCCATAGCCATTGCTCTCCAATACGCGCCTAACGTGTCCTAGTTCACGGTCCAAAAACGGCGGGTCGCAGAGATTTAATGCCCGATTAAACAAAGTTCTGGGTACCGAACATAAGTGAAGAGGATGGTGGTGCGAATCTGCTCTCAGATAACGATCTGTATGCGTTGGTTTACGATATACCGTGGTTTGTAAACGCCCACACGGTTTACGCATGACCAAAACATCCAGAAACGGCAAGTTCCCGTCATTTTCCTCCTCCACCGTGAACTGGACCTTACGATGCATAGAATTGACTTATAAAACGTGAGTTACCCGCTTTTATACAATTAATACGTATTTGAGAGAGTTTAAGATGTCACGATTCGAGCGTCGAATGGTCAAAAATCGGCCCGCAGTAGTCCCAAATATATGAATAAAAATATACCTACCTAACGGCATGGTTATTTTGTGTAGTGAAATTTGTTTTATGCATTATTATTTTAAGAAAATATAAGAATCTCCTACTTTACTGTAGTGTATTGTATGCAAAAAAGACTTCTACATAGGTACCACCTGAAAATAAATTTAACTTTTAGTGAAAAAAATTACCATTAGCCCAGTAGTCCACCCTTTTCACCCAATAGTCTAGCACATTTTAGATTCCATTAAATCGCAATAGTCCTTACACCAAGGCCGTCTCTGTGCGCGTCCCATGACACGGACAGGGCCAGCATCCGCTTAGAGTGCTCCTTGCATTTCATAAAATTTTCAAAAGGTCCTCGGCGCGTTACGTTCGGCATTCATTGAAAAATATTATCGCCAATGCTTAAATGATTTCTATATATTGGGTGAACAGTGTTACTTGAGGCATTGTACCAAGGGTGCTAGCGGCATTTCCTCGTTGTATCGCAATGGGACGTTGTGCGAGGAAGCCGCCAGCTCTTCGGTCACCAGTTACGCTTCGCGATTTCTGCAAGAAGCTGGTACGAACTGGGACCCCATGGATCTGTTTTAGGCCTGTTTTAAGCTAGTTTAGTATTGTACAGTTACAATTAAAATTAGAAGTATATTCTGTATAATATCGTTATAAATGTATAATAATAACAATGAAGTTTACTATTTTTACTTTTTATTGAAGCTTAAAAAGACACATTTTTTTACAAGCTAATGTAAAGTTTGGTGGTTTCAGATAAGCGTTCGCATTTTTTTAGTTTGATTAGAAACGTGTCTGCGGGATGATATTTGGGAGTCGTGCACACGAATTCATAAAACTTTGAGAACGAAAATAATCACGCATAAAAGTTTCTCACCATTATTTTTGCACAAAATGTATAGTTTCGATAGCCACGATTATTTATTTATATCATTCATGCTTCTTAAATACCATTTCTTCGTGTTTGACAGAGTTTAAAATGTCGCGATTCGAGCGAGTGCTCAAAAATCTTATAGAGCAGTGTCAGTAAATAATCGTGGGTATCGAAACTAATAATTTATGCAAAATAATGGTGAGAAATTTTTGTGTAATTATTTTCGTTCTCAAAGTTAATGAATTCGAGTGTACGACACTCAAAAATCAGCCCCGCGTTCTCCGGTGGTTTGGAAATGTAATTAATTAAGATCTGATAGTTCTAGAACTAGGCTAACTAAAGTTGTGAATATATTAAGTAATGCCTTTTCAATGCGGTTTATACACTGTATTTTTCATACGGGCGTATACGTTGTTCGCATATAGTATCCAGTAATACGACTCGTATTATGTATTGTGATGTATTTTATACTATTTTATACTGGCAACCTACAGGCTGTCACTTCATAGAGTTGCCGCCAAAAGTTGACGTTTAATGTAGTGTCATAGTGTGGATATCGAGCGTAATATAGGAACAAAATAAATGATTAATACATATAAACAGTGGTTTGATATTCTTTAGAAACTTATTAACAATTCTGTTAAATAGTGTTATATAATAGTTGTAACGGTTTTTCTGTCTGAATGGGCAGCAATGTACCTACGCAGTTATTTTATGACACGACGCATCGGTACGTTAATTATTATAAGTGTCACATATGTATGAAAAAAAAATAAACAATTTTTTTAACATAATGAATATAAATAGGTTCCTGTGGTCCAATACTAATCGCCACTATAATATACGCCTGTGTGAAAAATGTACGCTGTAAAGGCATTTGAGAGGATAGAAAAAGGTATATGTTACTCTGTTCCTCTCACCAGAAAGTGTTCTATCAAATAGCTAATAGCCTACTGTGAACATCGAAGAAAATTTCGGGCATCTTTCTCTTTTACTCCAATTAAGGGGTAATCAGAGTGACAGAGACAATTGATTGAAATTAGCTATTTTCGGTGTTTGCGGTATGGATGTATGAACTAAGTGTAAACTTACTGTTTTTATATTTTTTTATGTAATGTGAATATTATATTTTTGGTTAAAGTTACTTCTTGTGTTATAGTTACGCTTTCCACTGAAAGTCATATATCAATAAAATAAAAATACCATAATTTTCCATAGATACAATCCAGGAATTTAAGATACATTTAATGAGAAGGAAACGTGGGGGTTGATTTTGTATCGCGTACTCGAATACAAAAAACTTACGAGGACGAAATCTAAATAATAGTACAGTAAAGTTTCTCACCATTATTTTTTATTATGCAGAAACGTCTGCTAGCGAATATCTTCGATATTTAAATCGAAAGAAAAATAGAAAAATTTGACTCGGAGCGGGACTCGAACCCAGAACCACTGGATCACTAGCCCAGTGCACTTCCAATTGTGCTATCCGAGTACCATCACCATTATTTTTGCACAAATATATAGTTTCGATACCCACGGTTATTAATTTCTATCATTCATGTTTGTAATATTCCATTTACCTATGTATTTCGGACAGAGTTTAAAATGTCACAAGTCGAGTTATCTACGCCCAAGAATCGGCCCCATTTTTCCCGGACTAAATGGTAAAAGTCGTACACACTTTTTTTGCAATATTGAAATGTATATACCTATCCATATTTTCAGATTACGTTGTATTTTTAAAACGTTCCGTTGTGTTACATATTGAAAATCAATAAAAGACAAAAATGTTAACAACGTATTTTGATCGCGGCGCTACCGCGAAAAACGATATTCGTAAATTTCGGACGATTGTCTGTGTCACGACGCCTTAATTGGAGTAAAAGAGAAAGATGTTCGAAATATGCGAAATTCGATGTTCTGGTACCGATCCTGCTGTGATTGAATGAGTTTGTTTTTTATTTATTTATTTGTTATTTTTTTTGTTAAAACCTTTTTATGTATAATTCACGTGTAGGTACAATTTATTTTAGGTACTTTGGGATAATTATTATCCGCTCTGCCAACTAATGTCTTAAGTCTGTACATAAACAATAAAACGATGTGATATAGGGGCCATGTTTATATAAAAATGAATTAAAAATAATCTAATTAATATTTTGTTTTAATCTTGAGACAAACCTTATTCAGGAGCATTCCATGAAAACGTTACGTAGGCGACACTACATTTTTAATACCATCTTCATCATCATCATGTCTGGCCTAGTGGGTAGTGACCCTGCCTATGAAGCCGATGGTCCTGGGTTCGATTCCCAGTCAGGGCATTTATTCGTGTGATGAGCACAGATATTTGTTCCTGAGTCATGGGTGTTTTCTATGTATTTAAGTATTTATATTTATCTATTTATTATATATACCGTCGTCTAGTACCTACAACACAAGCCTTACTGAGCTTATCATAGGACTAGGTCGATTTGTGTAAGATTGTCCCGAAATATTTATTTATTTATTATCATGTCAGCCGAAAGACGTCCACTGCTGGACATAGACCTCCCCCAGAACGACCCAAGAAGACCGATCCTGCGCCTTCCACATCCAGCGGTATATTTTTAATACCACCGAGAAGTAAATTTAGGAAGCTAATCATCAGCAATGCAATATAATAACTCGGCTTTAAGATTATGGTGTTTCTTAAAGGCTAATACGTTTTATTATGGTAGCCGCCATAGCGTTACGTAAGCGACAAAAAGTTGATGTTTTCGTGGAATGCTCCATTCATGGGACATACCCAAGGTGCGGACAACCGCCCGCCATTTTGAAAAACACGATTTTTGTTTTAATCAATGCTATAGAAAAATTTGACTCGTGGCAGGACTCGTATCCACAACCAATCCAGTGGTTGTGGGTTACTATCGCAACCGGAATAAAGTCGTAAATTCTGACAGAATTTAAAATATCAGATTTCGAGTACTTGACGCTCAAAATACCCCTTCCTGTACAGTCAGCGTCATATAGTTGGTAGCATCCAAAGTACTCAAATAGTTCGGTACACCATACTAATTCTATGATGTACCGAACTTTTTGAGTACTTTGGATGCTACCAACTATATGACGCTGACTGTACAGTTAATAAAAATAATAAAACACCATTTTATATAAATATTTACATTTTATTTTCGCTCATCCCTCATCTCTTGTTGAGAACATTCAATTTAAAAACATTAATGCTACATTTGAAAATGTATACAACTGATAAGTAACTTCGAATGTAATGTCCCCTTATTTCAAAAATAATAATTAGAACATGACATTTGAATTATATTATTCGAGTAACCAAAAATACTAACTCATTAAAATAATCACACTATATAGGTCGCCGGGTAATACAACGACCACTATACATGACATTGGCGTTCGAGAAATTTCTCGATGAATTTTTTTAAAGCATTTATTACGCCAATAATATATATCTCCAAATGTAGCAATAATTGATCATTTTGGACCGCAACACTAAACAGTCATATATACAATCAGTCATATTACAATATCTTAAGTTTTAAGGAAGTCTCCTTTCCGATAGACACTTAATATAATGTGCACTTGTGTAAAAACGATACAATCTTTTGAACGCCAAAGTCGTCTATAACCGACAACAGTTACTGTTAAAAAAAACTTTTTGCGTTCCAATAAAGTTTATGGCGTATAACGCCACGCACAAAAAGTAATTTACACACCAAGGTCATAAGCGTAACTGTTACATTATTCAAAACAAACCTTACTTAAAAATAAACAAAAAACAATTGTCTACAATGAAATTATACCCAGAGTTTGACAATACTTGACAGCACGTCTTTAACCACATGACCGCCATAATAAAATTGCAGTGACGTGCTGTAAACTATCACGAATTCACAGTTTAGTACATTTGTCATGTAGTGACGACCGTGGCGTTTCATGCATTCCATTGTCTGTCACGACTAGACGACAATGGCGGCCAAGAGGTTAAAAGCAAACGCTTAAAAGTTTTTAGCATCCAAAAATGACAAATAATTTGACATTTTTACTTGTTTGTAGTAGTTTTTATACACATGTGCACAAGTAAGAGAATGCGTACTAATGTTTGTAAATGAGATTTTTCACCTGACTATGGCAAAGCTATTTAAACTTTCACAGTTTTACGCATTAATAATATTAATTAATTTATTGTTCTGCCGGATATAAAATTGTATACCATTGTATTAGACAGGCGTCTAGTTTTAATCCAAGTAGCTAGTCCATCCTTTCCACTCAATCGCCTAGTACATTTTAGATTTCATTAAAATTCAATAGTCCTTACACCAAGGCGGGTGCTGTCCCTGCGCGTCCCATGACACGGACAGGGGCAACATCCGCTTAGTATACCCCTTACATTGTCGAAAGGTATTTAACGTGTGTAAGATATTATGGCGAACGTAAGCTAATAATTTATTGAAATTCTGAATGTCCCGGGATTTTTTTTTCAAGTCCCGGTATAAATAAAAATTTGTATCTATTTTTGGTTGCCACAAACTATTTGACGCTGACTGTACAGTCGCCATTAGATGTAATCTATCAAAGCTGTGGTGGTAACATGCACTTTATCGCCATGACAATAGAGACGTTGTTCAGATATTTGTGACAACCTCCACAGCTCTCTGTATTAATTAAATAGTTGTAATAACTTCATAAGCTATTTCATTTAGAGTTTTATATTTTAAAACTGGTATTTTTAAGCAAACATCAAATTATAAGATATTTGATTTGACAACTATTTACACAAAACATTAATACGCATTTCCGTAATAAAAATAATCATTTAAATCTATATTACAGACACTCCCTTTTATTTGGCATATCTATATTACAAAATATACAAGTTCCGGTCGGCTATGCTCTATTGTTTTTTAATAGAAGTCCAAGCGAAGCGAGTGTTTCAAGTGCAACAAATTCCGATTTTTCATTTACTTGTATAATATAGGAACTGGCCTAATCACTTTTTTAATACTTCTGTTAATGCATTGTTGAACCCAACTATTTAAAAACAGGTACTAAAGAAATTGTTGCACACCCTGCTTCTGTTCAATGAATTGGAGTTATTTTTAATGTTTAATCTTTTTAGTGTAGTTAGAGTATAGCCAACCTCATATTAACAAGCGTAATTTCAGGCAGTTCATTATTTTAACTCCTAAAAGAATTATTTTATACAAAAACATGTCTTGAAAGATACAATTTTCATTCATATCACTATAGTTTCAAGCCATATTTTTATATAAAAAAATCCAATTAAAAAAAAGATAATTAAGACGAAAAATATCTTATTATGAAAATCTCGAGGTCCATAAAACGCACAGACAAGATAAAAGTATTCAGGTTTACCTGTTCATTCATAAACGTATTTCAAACCAACTTTAGTTAAACTATGTTTTGTCTGTATCTTACAAACACTATTGTCAAAGTGAAAGATAAAGATAAAACATAATTTAAGATTTTAACTAATGTACAGTCAGCAGCATAAGTGGCTAAGCGGCTGAGGTGTTCAAAATGAGGTCAACACATCTCTATTGTCAAGAGAATAAGAGCGCGTGTAGGTCATTTTGAACACTTCAAACGCTTAGCCACTATTGCTGCTGACTGTATTAGGTGAAAAACTGAACTAAATGACCATGTATCAGGTGTTTCCTGTAATAAGAGCAATAACTTTAGGCATCGTTTCTACACCACAAACGTAGCAACATTTGTTCTACGACATATGAATAAAAAAAAATCCAAGCAAGCAATGTTATTGAGAAAACTATGAATTTGGTAATTTTTGTAGGCTGACGGTAAACGTCAACTAGACTATTGGATGCTCTTCATTGAAAATACTATTTAGTTTGTTCGAAAAAATAACAAGTAATAAATTACACAATTTCAAGTTGTAGTACAAATATTGCAACGTTCATGTTGCAGAAGCAATCCCTAAAGTTGTAGCTTTTTTTACAGGAAACACACGGCATGTAGTTGCCCACAGAACGAACATGGAATTGACATTAACATTAGAAATATATAACGCCAACATGCGTGTACAGTCAGCAGCAAAATTGGCTAAGCATTTGAAGTGTTCAAAATGACCTACACGCGCTCTTATTCTCTTGACAATAGAGATGTGTTGACCTCATTTTGAACACCTCAAACGCTTAGCCACTTCTGCTGCTGACTGTACACACACATTACCAATAGATCGGGTCGTTTAGCTAAGTTTTCCACCTCTAGTTTGAGAGGCATTTATGAATAAGTGGTTAGTGAGTGATTTATGTATAACTTGGAAGTGTTAATTTAATGAAAAGTTAATCAAATAGTTACAAATTATACAAGATAAGTGATTAGATTTTATATCTGTTTGTAAATAAGTGGGACCTCGATAGAATTATAAAATATAGAAATCTATAAGTTGGCATGGGATAGATCAGCAAAGGATTTGATCTGCAGTTGACGACAAACTAGTCGCATAGTATCACGAAGATGTAGTCAGTACGGCCAATTGTAACACATTATAACTGCTATATAAATAAAGATGTGTATCAATATATATGGTCGCTTTGGTTGCCACTATTTAACGCTTACTGTACCATTCCTATGCAATTAAAAAAGGCAGCAGTGAGCGATACACCCTCACCCCGAGCGGTGTGTCGTAACTCGGCTTGTTGTCGCCTAGTGCGATATAATTACACGTGAGTTTATACGTTTGTAAGTAAGTAGTTGTACCATTCTCAGTAATTTCCAATATTACTGTGGGAAATATTCTCAAATAGTAAATATCCCCGAAGTAATATTGGAAATTTACAGTGTACAGGAACACAGTGTAAAATTCTACTCTGACACCAACTGCAGATCACAGCCCAGGCAATATGTATCCGTTTTACAAATTAATACCTTTTCAGTAACGCTATCAAAGTCTATCCAATTAATTAGCACCAACAACGCATGTGGTGTGAAATAAAACAACAAACGAATTTATTAGAGTAAATGATGATCATCACGAAAATATCAAGGTACAGTCGCCATCACATATATCGGACCGGCCTAAGTGGTTACAAATATCTGAACAACGCCTCTATTGTCAAGGCGATAAAGTGCAAATTCAGATATTTGTTATCACCTCCACAGCTCTGACATATCTGATGGCGACTGTACATTCGGCAGAAATTGGAAATGGGGTTTCCCAATTTATTCGCAAATTCTGAAACTATCCCATAACCAAGTCACTAAACAGATTACGGAAATATAGTAAAATTGTATGCACACAGAACGAAAATAACTATTTGAAACTTTAAACTTTGGTTTAAATTGTTTAAATCCAATGTTTTTGACTTTATAAAACTAATTAAATGTATTGTAAAAACTCCTTTATCATTCCATAGTCTATATATACTATTAGTTTTCTTATCACACTTGCAAAGTTTTGCAATTTTTCATATCTATTCCTCGGGACCGAGTCTTAATTCCTTCATTTTCTAGAATCATATGCATCATTATCAGTCAAAAGGTTCTTAATAAGTCATCTATAAAGTGCTGTAACATTTGAAAATATGTATACATGAAATGTGATGTTATGACAACCATGACATAGTGGATACATGTTTATGTCACATTAAATGTATACATAACTTTTAGATTTAGCATAGAAAATTCAATAATAAGCAGTGATCGTAAAATGCGAGTAAAATGATTGAAGTGCATAGAGTTTCACTTGTTATTATAAGTCATTTCAATCGACTTTGCTCGCGATTTACGATCACTAATAAGAAGTATTCCTTTTTGACCTTTAAGCAAACCTTTTTTAATTCACATGAAGTTTGATTTGCAAAGTTTACATGGACAAGACTTGAAATGTCATATGTCTATCTCTATAGTATATCTTTGTCATCTAGTGATGACAGTGGCGTGCGAGGCATTATTGGCTGTCACGTATAGACGACAGTGGCGGCCAAGAGCGCAGCCGGTAAATTCAAGCTCCATAACTTCACAAACCAAAAAATCAACAGATGCACAATTCTTACAGCATCCAACAATCCCCGTATAATCCAATTCACTATTCCAACACATCACAAACACTTTCACTGTAAATTCACAATCCGCCATTGTCCAGCGCACGGCTCGAGCACAGCGCAGAGTTTCACTCGTGCGTGTAGAAGATGAGCTGAGGGTTGGAGTCGTCCGGGGACATCTCCAGCTGGACGAACTGCGGGGTGGTGCGCGCGGACTCGTACGAGCCGCCGCCGTTGCGGGATAGCGAGTTTCTTGACCTGTTGGGCGTATGAAAACAATTAGATCATCCGTCAAAACCTACGCCACAAACACAAATGAAATAATTAATTTAGACTATTTCCTACAATATTATTGAAATGAAATGAAATCGTTTATTAACATAACACAGGTAATAAAAATAATGTCATATTTTACACACAGCCATACACGACAACTGTCGTCTATACACCACCGTTGCCGGGCGTACACGACATTGTCGGCTATACGCGATATTGTCGGCCATACACGACAACTGTCAACTACACCACCGTTCAATCGTACTCGCCATTTGTCGGCTATACGCGACATTGTCGGCCATACACGATAACCGTTGTCGGCCGTACACGACCTTGTCGGCTATACACGACATTTTCGACCATTCATGACAACTGTCAACTACACTACCGGTGCCTGCCACACACGACAAAAACAGTGTCGTTTACTGACAGTATACTCACTTGGCTTTCGCGTGCGTTAATATGTGAGACTTGAGGTTGGTGCTCTGCGCGAATTTCTTGTTGCAGCCGTCGAAAGGACACACGTACGGCCGGTCTCCCGTGTGGATCCTCACGTGTGTTCTGAAAATAACATTTTTAGGTTATTTGTGGCGCTCTCTAGTGTCGGCCGAGACCCAGTTTAGGCCGCTGCGCCAGTGAAGTAAGTAAGGTTATAACCCAGGCCCCATACATCCGAATGGTTTTCTAAGAACTTCTAACTATATTGGAAATGAGCCTATGTTCTGATTATTTATTTTAATTGTACAAAGAATGCTGGCGGCATATCCTCGTTGTATCGCAATGCTGATACGCTGTGCGAGGAAGCGGCCAGCTCTTCGGTCACAAGTTACGTTAACCAGACGAAACCCACCAGACCTCTTGCCATCATCTATTATTTATTTCTTTCCTTGCTGTGCCCCGCTGTTTATTAGGCAAAAACCGTAGCTTATATGTTAATCCAGGGTTTCAGTTAACTCCATACCAAATAGTATTAAAATCGCTGCAGCCGTTTAGACGTGAAGAAGTAACTATATATTATAGGTAGTTTCACGAGAGTTGAAATCACACACACAACATATCATATAATGATAGGAAGATTTTGAACTTAGTTCTTTTTTCATACCGATAGCAAGTTCAACAGCGAATTGAGTGAATACAGACCAAATAGTTTTTTATTAAACCTCTTCAAACATGACTGAAGTTACTGGCACTGGTTACACTTTAATGTTTTTATTTACATCCACTAATTCATTCCATTCGTTCGCTCTTTTTGCAATCAGTACTTCATATAGTTGTGTGCGTAATCCATTCGCCTCAAATCTCACGGAACTACCTATATATATAGTGTAGTCTATATGTATAGTCATCTATCAGTAAGTCTACTGACCTTAAATTAAAATCGAGTGAGAACCTCTTCCCGCAGCCCTCGAAGGTACACTGGAACGGTTTCTCCCCCGTGTGGACCAACTGGTGCCTTTTTAGTTTTGAACTTTCTACAAACGCTTTACCTGTAACATAATATTGTAATGTTTAAATTTGTCACGTGTAAAAATTATCCAAACGCATAAAGAAACTTAGAGGTCGTTCCCACTATGTCATGTCGGGACGATTTTAATCGGGCGTCTTAGCGGTAGAACATTTTTATATGAAGCTGTTCGCATACGAACGACAACGATTTAACGACTGGCTGACAAAATACACGACACACATTATGTCGGATGCCGCCGTCCTTCACATATTGGATGTCGGGGTGACTGTGCCTCGCGCATACACATTGTGCAGGCGCATAGCACCACCCCATCTCCTCCCGCGGGTGTCGTAAAGGAAAAACCGACGGATGGGCACCAACGTCCGTCGAAACCGAATCTGTAGATCAATCATGCATTCGGTGTGGCTCGGCCTTTACGGATGATATGATGATGATGTTTATACAGTCCACCTTTTTACTAAGCGATCGCTGTGACAGTCCAGTCGCCATCCGATTTATTTTGACGACCGGTCTGGCCTAGTTGGTACCGTGCCTATGAAGCCGATGGTCCTGGGTTCGAATCCCAGTAAGGGCATTTATTTGTGTAATGAGCAGATATTTCTTCCTAAATCATGGGTGTTTTCTGTGTATTTAAGTATTTATACGTGTATCAATTATACTGAGTGTTATAAAAAACGTGATACAAGATTATCAGGCCGGCATCTAGTCATAATTTGGAACAATTTTTACTATGGGGTCAACTTTGTAAATTGTAAAAAAAAAAACAACTCTCTCATACATTTTCGTCAACTTATACTTGACCGTTTCTATGGAACTGGTCAATTTTTATTTAATTTTACAAACTTGGCCTCTTTTTACTTGACTTCTCATAGTATAAGATGTTCAAAATCATGAACAGATGCCAGTTTGATAATCTTGATGATGATAATGTATTTTATATATTTATTTATATATCGGAGCTGTGGAGGTGCTCGCAAATATCTGAACAACGCTTAGGCGATAAACTGCGTGTACAGATATTAGTGACAACCAAGGATCGGACAAACGCCCGTCATTTTGAAAATATAACCCTGTTCCGTACAGCAGAGACTTCCTTATGTTAATAAAAAAATAGTATTTTAAAGATTTATTGGACCATAATTTATATCCAGTGACAAATTAATATATGATTGACATTCCGAAATTTAATTTCGCCACTAAAATAGAATGACCAAATTTTTTTCTACATTTTCAGTTTTGAGCCTATAACAATGTGAATTTAGGACCCATTTATGCGTTGAAAAATTCCGTTCAGTCTTATAAAATAAAATATTTTAACATCATAAAATAAGGTAGTCTCTGCTGTACGGAACAGAGTTATATTTTCCAAATGATGGACGTTTGTCCGATCCTTGGTGACAACCTCCACAGCTCCGATGTATCCGACGGCGACTGTCCAGCGGTCGTCCGTGGACAGTTTACGTACCACACTCCGCGCACACATGCACCCTGGGCCCGTGCGTGTGCAGATGTTTCCTCATGGCCGAGTTGTCTCTGAACATCTTTGTGCAACCTTTGTGTGGACATGCTGCAATAAAAATAAAAATAAAATTAAAATAGAGACCTAGTGGGTAGTGAGCCTGCCTGTAAAGCCGATCTTGGGTTCTAATCCTTTGACGACCGGTCTGGCCTAGTGGAAAGTGACCCTGCCTATGAAGCCAATGGTCCTGGGTTCGATTCCCAGTCAGGGCACTTATTTGTGTGATGAGCACAGATATTTGTTCCTGAGTTATGGGTGTTTTCTATGTATTTAAGTATTTATGTGTATCTATCTATTATATATACAGTCAGCAGCAGAAATGACTAAACGTTTGAGGTATCCAAAATGAGGTCAACACATCTCTATTGTCAAGAGAATAAGAGCGCGTGTAGGTCATTTTGAACACTTGAAACGCTTAGCCACTTTTGCTGCTGACTATACCTACAACACAAGCCTTACTGAGGACTAGGTCTAGGTCGGTTTGTGTAAGATTGTAAAAAAGTAAGGGCATTTATTTGTATGATGAGCACAGATAATTGTTGCTGATTCATGGGTGTTTTCATAGACATACCATTTAACTAGACGCAAATAATACCACGATCGAAAGGGATGGTCTTATGTAACTTTCCAAAGGTATGGCAGAGACGGCGCTATTTTCATCCGTCCTTGTCAGTCTCATATATTTTTGTTCCCCTCCAAACGGAACCCTTCAGAACTGTCAAAGTTGGAGGGATACAAACAAATACAATTGGAGTTTTCTAGGGTTTTCAACCGACGTTGCGGTAATGAATACAGAATAAGCTAATATTTTTGTTATACAGTGGCCTGTAAAGCAAAGCTATAGTTACATTTTGAGCTGCAAAAGCCAGAATATCTTTGTCTCTTACTGGCGCTCGCGGATGCGTGCTCCAGACATTATTCCTCCTAGGGTGTTTTATATGTATTTAAGTATTTGTATATTATATATATATCGTTGGCTGACTATCAACAACACAAGCCTTCTCGAGCTTACAGGGAGGCTAAGTCAATTTGTGTAAAAATGTACTTATTTATTAAACCTCATGCACAGTTGAAGGACTATAAATTATTACTTTATGTACTTCATTCGACATCTATAATTATCAATACCTAACAACCATATTAGAAGGAAGGTTATTTATAAACTTTTTCAGATTACTTCAATGTTTCTACCCTCAAACAGTTTATCGTACCTATAGTTCTGTCGGACGACTCGGGCGAGGGTTTCTTTAGCCTAATCTTGTGTCCGGGCCTCGCAAACTCCGCTAATTGCTTTGGATCTGACAAATCTAAACCTGAAACAGTAAAAAATAAATAAAATAAATTACATTGAATATACCTGTATATATTTTATCGTGCAAAGAAACCTGGTTCGATTTATGTTCCTAAAATCAATGACATGGTTTGAGAACAAATCTTTGTATGTCTTATAGTTCCAGATTTCCCCATACTGTCCAATAATTGGGACTTAAAATGTTAGGATCGATTTTGCTCATAAAACTGAGCTTTTTTTAGTCAACAACTATAGTTATTTAATGATATAATTTTTTTCATACCTAAATTAATGTTCGACTTCCAGTGAATTAAAAGTAATTACACACTTAAAACACACTTAAAAAAACTGATGATTTTGCAATATTGATTTGTTAAGTTTGCAATAGTCTCGGTGACTATTGCAAACTCAATAATCAACAATGTATTGCAACAATAGATTGTTGAGATTTCATATAAAAAGCATGAGTGCTCAATACTTCTAATAAAGTCTGTAAGTGACCGAGCCTGATACTCACCGGGCATAGTTTCGTTTCCAAGAATATTCTTCTTCCCCGTCATGTACTCTGTGTAGTCGGGGTCGGGCTCGGGGTTTGAGCCGTCATCTGCAAAGTACAATATTACCTTCATGTACAGTCAGCAGCAAAAGTGGCTAAGCGTTTGAAGTGTTCAAAATAACCTACACGCGCTCTTATTCTCTTGACAATAGAGATGTGTTGACCTCATTTTGAACACCTCAAACGCTTAGCCACTTCTGGTGCTGACTGTAGTACTGGGCATCATACAGGCTGATCTTTATAAAGTGTATGTATGTAGTATGCTTTGCTAACTCATTAATACGGCTTGCAACTGCATCTGACCAAGATAAAAAATCAAGATTTTACTATCAAAGGTGAATCATTTTTCAAATAAAAATTAAGTACATTTCATTTCTGAGATAATTAGATAAATGACAAAATGTATTGCAATTATATTGTCTTCAGTTCGATCCCGTGTAAATAAAAGACATATGTCATAGCCAGGCGATCGTAGTTCATCGCCGGGCGATGAGCTATAAATATATATCTCTCTTTTATATACACGGGAGCAATTATCTTTTGTCCCTTGAAATAGCTTATAGCTCGTAGCTTACTAGCTCGCGGTGGGACCAGTGCCTAAAGGGACCGGTGGTTTGTGGTCGCAGTTTATCGGGTATGTCCTTAAACTACGTCCAACAATGAGAGGTAGGGCGCAGCGAAGTACCATCACGCTTGAGTCTGGAGCAGCACAACTGGGGAAGTACCTCCTCCTTACAGAAGACCACAGCCATAACAGAACTGCTACCTTTCAGGTATGTAGTGTTGTGTTCCTGATGGTAAGGTTCCCAGAGCTCCAACCCCCCCTTAAAGGCCGGCAACTTGTGATTTCCCTGGGTGCCCATGGGCGACGGTAATTGCTTACCATCAGGCAATCAGTCTGCTCGTTTGCCACTCATAAAAAAGAAATGTTCTCGAACGTACCGTCGTCCTCGCCCGTGGCCCACATGGTGACGCTGAACTCCCCCTCCATGGTCTTGATCTGCACCTGCTTCTGCTCCCAGCGCCGCGCCGAGCGCCCGCCGCCCACGCCCACGCCCTCCATCAGCCCCATGGGCACTTCACCTGTTACCACAGAGTCGGTCAACGATTTGCCACATTTTATGCAAATTGTACAAATGTCGCCGGCTGACTAGCATAGCACCACCCCATCACCTCCCGCGGGTGTCGTAAGAGGGAAACATCCTACGGACGGGCAACAGCGTCCGTCGAAACCCAATCTAGATCTGCGGCGGTCGCCAACCCGCCTGCCAAGCGCGGTGACTAAGGCAACTACCCCCCAAGATGATACAAGTCATATTTGTGGGAGGCCTATGTCCAGCAGTGGACTGCATACAGCTGAAATGTAATGTAACCCGTTCTTCTGTATGATTTTGCATTGTTGTACGTTAAATTAGTAATTAATCTAAGCAGCTGAGTAAACGTCTTAAAAGACGCTACAGGTGACCAGGCTGATTCTTCGCCTAGCATCATCCGTAGGATTTTCTCTTTCTGATGGAGAAAAATTAGAAATTACGATCGACATATTATACGTTTTTAGTTTATCTGTATTTGATAACTGAGATTCCTGTTTTATCTACTAATACATATATTTTCATAAATTTGTTAGGCAAAATGGTATAAAATCGTGCCGAGTTCTCAGCCTTGCCTAATGATAGTGGCGAAATTTCGGCGCCGGCTAAGAATCGTACCGACGTCGAGGTGTCAGTCAAGAATCTCCCCGAGATCTCGGTCTCCGCCAAGAATCTCCCCGAAATCTCGGTATTGGCCAAGTATCATGCCGAAATCTCGATCTCGGCCAAATATCATGCCGACATCTCGATCTCGGCCAAGAATCATGCCGTAATCTCGGTCTCGGCCTAGAATCGTACCGAGATCTTTTGTCTCCTGCATTCACTAACAATTGTGTTCTACATTGTAGTACACCATTGTGTCGATTAAAATTATAATGTTATTAAAATTAGTTCCATTACAGTCGTCATAGTCATAAATAACTCACCGATAGGCATAAGATGGTGGACGTTGTTCGTGTTGTTATTAGCTTTTACAACCGGCCGGCCGCGAGCTCTGCGGATATAAAAAAAATATGTTTATATATCAAAATTACTTAACACGTTCAGCTCCGACGACAAAACGTCTGTGATCTTATTATACCTTCTCCAATGCCAGTGACACAACGTCTGTGATCAAAAATTATTGTATTCCTATGCCATTGACACGTATTTGTGTTTCAGAAGACAGTACTCCTATGCCGGTAACACGTAAGTATGTTCAGATAAATTAACTACCCAACGCCGGCGACACAACAGTTGTGTTAAAAACGTTCGTATTACTATACCACTGGCATAGGAGTCAGAACTTGAGTTAAGACAGCGGCATAGGAATAAAAAATCGTATACTGCCAGTCGCATGCTCGAGTAATCGAGGTAATTTCTACCGGCATATTGTAAGCGTTTAGTAAAACAGTACCGGAGGCGAACGTGATAACCTCTAGCCGACCTATAAAAAGGTCTCCCATTGAATGCCATTTTGAATTGTAATTATGACAAACCATAGTTGAATTTGGTCTGGCTAGTTTTCATCTCTGGGCGGATAGAGGATAAAATGGTTATTAATACTTCCGCAAAAGGGCAGGAAACCGAGAGTACTAGTTAGGCGGGCAACGACGTGCAACGCAATTCCGCACACCGCGTGCCCCGGCGGTGTACGGAATTGCGTCCGCCTAGTACCTGCCTAGTGCCCCCCTAGGCGGGCACTAGGCGAACGCTCAGGACTGTGCCGAGTAACTTTTGTGTACGTGAATAAAATTATATCTATTCTCTCATCTGTTTATGCATGCTGCATGAATTTCAGCTTGATACCTCCACGCTTTCCTCGGAAAAAGGGTGACAGACAGACCAGCGGACAACAGAATGAACCTATAAGTGTTTCCGTTTTTGCCTAATAAGGTACAGTCACCGACTTTAATTGTTGAGCCACTTACGGTCCAAGCTATTTTCTTTTGTTTAATACTAACTCTATAAAATACCCAATGTAAAGCCCCATTTAGACCATGCAAGAACTTGTATACGATTTTCATTACATTGCGGGCTTATTAAAGCGACCGAATTCGTCGTACGCCGATAACCCGCAATGTAATGAAAATCGTATACAAGTTCTTGCCTGGTCTAAATGGGGCTTAAAGTGAACCCTAAATGGCTCAACAATTAAAGTCCCTGACCGTACGTAACCCTAATAAATTTCATGTATTTGTTTTTAGATTGAGTAAATGGGCCATTTTATTTAAAGTTGTACACTGAACTTCTTTTTTAATTCGGTTTTTTTGCGTGGTTTCTACTCAGACTCATGTGTTCTTTCGAGCCTGAGGCTCTAGTGTAAGTTTCTTTTGACGTAATCGTTTACGAACGCGTAAGTGATAACGTTATTTATATGGGAAACGCAAACGCGTTCGTGAAGTATATTACTTACACTCAGGGCTCTGATAGGAGAAAAAATGTGTCCCAAAAGTTTCATACATTTTTTATTACTTCCGTTCCGTTACCGCCATATGAAATGTATGAAAAATAGTAACGGAATGGAATAAAGAAGCTTATGACACATTTTTTGTCCTATCAGGCTCGATAGAGCTCATGATTCTGAGTAGTAACCACACAAAAAAATCCAAATAAAAAAAAAAAAACTTAAAATAATACGGCCCAAATGAAATCGAAAATATCCTTCCTGGTATACGTCATTACGGGTCACGTGTAGCGACATCTACCGAAGAGTATTGAACCCTTTTTACGGCATCGAAGTCTCAAATTTAGATTGAGAATTCATCGATAACAATGTACAGTACTCGTATAGCACAATTGCACTGGGCTAGTGATCCAGTGGTCGTGGGTTCGCGTCCCGCTGCAATTCAATTTTTTATATTTTAAATTTCGATGATATGTACACCCCGTTATCTTATGCTCAGTTTAGGGGCAAGTGATTGGGCAGTTACGATAATATAAGTCGATAACAAATTAAGTTGACTTAGTCACTCAACAACATGTCAAAAGATCTCTCAACATGAAAAAGATAGAGAAAGAATGAGAATCTCTATGAAGATTACTCGGTGACTATTTCAAAAATCGGACCCCAAATTGACGATATGGGCGTTTTCAAAAAATTGTGCACTCAATTAGTGAAAGTTGTTAAGAAAAGTCAAATCACTGTCAGTTTCGTGACGACAATTAAGCATTAAATATCGATAAAAACTTGGTTTTGATGTTCGTTTTATAAACTTCAATCGATATTACAATATAATTAAAGGTAAAAAGTCGATCTTCATAAAGATTTAATGCTTAATTGTCGTCACGAAACTGACAGTGATTTAACTTTTTTTTACATCTTTCGCTAATTGGGTGTACCAAATTTTGAAAACTCCCATATTCGATATTTATAATTATCGCCCTCCGATTTGACTAAAAAGAGGAATGAATGCGTCTCTATAGCTTTCACTAAAGAAGAATTTTAGTTTGACACATAACTTTTATAGATAAATATGAATTGACTAATTATGTGAAGTAACATCACTATTATAGATTGCCCCCAAAATGAGCATTAGATAACGGGGTGTAATGATATGCTAGCAGACGTTACTGTTTAATATAAAAACTATTTGTATATGACTGTGCAAGTTCCATACCTGTTGTTATTACTAGTGGAAGGCGGTGTGGCATACACGGGGTCATACGAGTCGGTGGCACTGAGGACCTCCTCCCCGGACATGCCCGGCAATATCACCTCCTCGCTCCCGACTGCAAGTTTGTAATCTGTCAGCAGGGCTGACATGGGGTGTGATGATGATGGTGATAAGTGCAAATGTAAGTTGTGATGAGCTGATCAGATTTTTGGGTTTTTTTTAAATTACTAAAGATTGTCACTTTTGCTGTAAATATATATGGTAACCCAAAAATCCGATAAACAGTGATGAAAGAATAGAAAGGATGCGGCGTGGATAGACCCCCTACAAGGTGGAACGACGACATGGTAAAGAAAGATGCGGGTGACGCAACATCGGTCATTGTGGGTCGCTTTGGGGGAGGCCTATGTCCAGCAAATTACTTTGGATGATATGATGATGATGATGATGATTTTTGTGTTTTTACTGAGCTTACAATATCCATTCTGCTTTAAGGTAGATTATACAACAAAAAAATATAATTTTAAACCGAAAACTTTTTTTATTTTTGATTATCTAAATTTTAAGTTAAGCGGCACATATTTACATAGATTGGGTAGTATATAGATATTATATAACTTAGGTTTTTCATAAAGAATGAATTAGGTGAATCGACTTTTTCGTATCACTCGTTGCTAATAGTAACGGTCACCTGGACAACTTCAAGACCTGGTTTTAAGGCATTAGAATTAGAATTCGTAATACATGCACTTAATACTAAGCACTAAGCACTAATATGAAGCAGTTTGTTATTAAGACCATATAGGGTAAATTGCCAGTAACTAGCCACTTTCACTAACTGGCCACCTTCAATTGAAAATGAATTCTGTTTACATACAAATAGAACACATTTTCAAATGCGGTTTCAATTATTGGCCACCCTTCGATAGCTGGTCACGTCACACTAAAATGAATTCTAATCGCCTATAGGTAAACGTTCATTTTTAGTATAATGTGTCCAGTTATTGGAGGATGGCCAGTTACTAGCAAATTGCCCTACTATGATGTATGGTATTGAAAATTTCCATGAAACAAAAAATAAACTAGGTCCTAAAACAACAATTGACAAGGAAATGTTAAAGCAATTATTATTTGTATTGCAATGTCATTTGTCACCATACCCAAGTTATGTAAAAAAAGCATATAGCTTCACGATACAAGAAAAATACCGTAGACTAAACTTGTATGCAATGACGCGTCCCATACAAAAAATGATTCCCGTAGCTCAAGTTTATAATACGGTACGTCCTCGTAATTTAAGCAGCGGTGTGGGCGCAACTTTAAACCCAGTAAGTGGCCACTTGTCAATAACTGGCCACCTTATATTGAAAATGAATTCTGTTTACCTATAAATAGAACACATTTTCTAATGGAGTTTCAATTATTGGCCACCATTAAAGGCCAGCCCCTCACAATAAATAAAATTTTAATCATATATACAGTATGTATTTTTCGTACGGGCGTATATTGTAGTGGCGATTAGTATTGGACCTCAAGAACATATTTACATTCACTTTGTTAAAAAAATGAGGTTATTATTATTTCATACATAAAAATTAAGCAAGCAATGTATTTCATCCACAGTAATAGAAGTACCGATGCGTCATGTCATGTCAGTATTACTTGTCATGTCAAAATAAGTTGGACTGCGTACATTGTTGCCCGGTCAGACTTAAAAAAATCGTTACAACTATGTTATAACACAATTTAACAAAATTATTAACATAATACGAATCGTATTACTGGATACTGTATGTGGGCGAAATATACGCCCGTATGAAAAATACACAGTGTATACAGAGTGACCAGCGGATTACCTTACCCTACACGACAATACAAATTTTTCCGATACGTTCGACCGATCGTTAACCGTCTTACAAAAAATCTAAATGTTACCGTTAATATGTATTTAGGTAATGAGAATACATTATCTGATTAATACCAGTCGGTTTTTTTTATGATATAGGAGGCAAACGAGCAAACGGATTGATGGTAAGCAACTACCGCCGCCCATGGACATTCACACCAGAGGAGCCACAAGTGAGTTGCCGACCTTTAAGATCTCTATACACTCTTTTCTTGAATGTTTGGAGGTCATATCGGTCCGGAAATACTGCACACGACAATTTATTAGAAAGTTTTCCTGTGCGAGGCAGGAAGTTTCTGGAAAAACGCACAGTTGAGGACTGTCCGTCCAAGTGGTGATGATGAAAGTATCCCGGTCAATTTGTATGAAAATACCCTACAACATCCTACAGTCGACGTCAAATATATGTATGCACTTTTGCATTTTAGCTCCGTCACGTATAATTTCAGTCTCAAAGATTTGAATCAGGCGAACTGAACAATGGACTCCATTTACCCGTTTTAATTATTTTCACAAAGGAAAATGCACTTTACGTATATTACAAACGGTATAAATTCAATTGCAATATCGCTATGCATTTTTTTATTAATATTTATTTATTGTAATCGTGTATGTCTCGACAAACAATTCAATTCTGTAACCTCTTTTAATCACAGCTCAGAGAGACCTTTTTATTCTTTAAAAACAATTGCATTTTAACCACTAGAGAGCAAAGTCAAGTGTGTATTGGTGTTAACTTTGATTGATATCGATTATTTGGAGTTAGTATTTTCCTCGCGGTAGTGAGGTGTGAGGAAACGACCGGTCTGGCCTAGTGGGTAGTGACCCTGCCTATGAAGGCGATGATCCTGGGTTCGATTCCCAGTCAGGGCATTTATTTGTGTGATGAGCACAGATTCATGTTCCTGACTCGTGGGTGTTTTCTATGTATTTAAGTATTGATATGTATTTATCTATTATATTTATCGTCGTCTAGTACTTACAACACAAGCCTTACTGAGCTTACCGTAGGACTAGGTCAATTTGTTTAAGTCGAAATGTTTATTTTATTTTTATTTTAGGTGAAAAATGTTGTTCTCGTATTAACTGTCCGACGTTGAAGTGGTACAGTCAGCAGCAGAAGTGGCTAAGGGTTTGAGGTGTTCAAAATGAGGTCAACACATCTCTATTGTCAAGAGAATAAGAGCGCGTGTAGGTCATTTTGAACACTTCAGCCGCTCAGTCACTTTTGCTGCTGACTGTACTTATCGGTAACAAGACTGTCGATATTTTGTCAATCACTTACAAAAAATCGTTCATGCTAGAAAAATATCTAGGTGTATACCGGGTGTTATTAAAAATGTGATAAGATTATCAAACCGGCAACTGTTCATGATTTTGAACATATTTTACTATGGGGTCAAGTTTGTAAAATTAAATAAAAATTAAGCTGTTCCATAGAAAAGGTCAAGTATGAGTTGTCAAAAATGTATGAGAGAGTTGTTATTTTTTTTACAATTTTCAAAGTTGACGCCATAGTAAAAATTGTTCCAAATCATGACCAGATACCGGCTTCATAATCTAGTAACGCGTTTTTCATAACACCCGGTATATGAATAAGCGGGTTAGTGTTTTAAAATACTTGTTTAAGGCTTTGGTCTCCTATTTAGTGCTATACGCGACGTCTGGCGTCAGCGTTGACGTTCCTGAACAAAAAAGACGCCGACGTCGGCGTGTGAGAGAAACCACAACGGTAATATCTAGAGGCAGCATTGTAACGCAGACGCTGCAGGCGGCGTTTATAGAAGACCATAGCCTATAAGATAATAATGAAATGGAGATGATACGCACTACTGAACTGACCTTCCTCCAGATGGTGCATGCCTATCACCTGCTCCTCAACCTCTTCATACTGGTCGTCGGTTATGTACTCCTCGTATTGGCCGGCCTCTATCTCTTCGTACTGTAACAAGTTAAAATACTACGTCAATCAACTAGTCAAGAATTACTTTTTGTCCCGTTTGCGGTAGAAACGACCGGTTGTTGGGGTTCGGAGGCCTGCAAATTTCATTAGGAGAACGGGGGGCACTAGACGATATATATAATAAATAGATTATATATATCGTCTAGTACCCCGCGATAACACAAGCCTTACTAAGCTTACCGTAGGACTAGGTCGAATCGTGTGAGATTGTCCCGAAATATTTACTTATTTAATCCTATGCCAGTGGTATAGGAAAACAAACGTTTTTAACACAACTGTTGTGTCGCCGGCAACACACATACGAGATACCGATATGGAAGGACGATCTTTTTAGACACAAATGCGAGTCACCGGCATTGGAGTTTGATAATTTTTGATCACACACGTTGTGTCACTGGCATTAGAGAAGGTTTTATGAGATCACAGACGTGTCGTCGGGGCTTAACGTGTTAACGCAAGCTTAAAATAGGCAGATGTGCAAATTGAACGTCAATATGTTTTCGTATGGGACACGTCATGGCGTATAAGTTGCGTCTGCGTAGTGAGCAGCAGTGTGAAGAGCATGAGATAAAGTCGTGATGTTTAGGGCACGTCACTGCGATTGCGTGCCGTCTGCGTATGAACAGCGGTGTGGGAAGCGTGCGGCAAAAATGGTGTCGATACGTTGCGTCACTGATTCCGTACAGTTTTTTAAGCATCGTTGTGGGCGCAACTTAAATCCCCCTGAAAGCTCTTCAAGCGTCCACTCAGACCCACACACTAATTCATCATCATCCTCGCGTTGTCCCGGCTCATGGGAGCCTGGGGTCCGCTTGGCAACTAATCCCAAGATGTGGCGTAGGCCTTAGTTTTACGAAAGCGACTGCCATCTGACCTTCCAATCCAGAGGGTAAAATAGGCCTTATTGGGATTAGTCCGCTTTCCTCACGATGTTTTCGTTCACCGAAAAGCGACTGGTAAATATCAAATGATATTTCGAACATAAATTCCGAAAAACTCATTGGTTTAGAACTTGCGACCATTGCAAGTCGCACGCTCTTACCGCTAGGCTACCAGCGCTCTTTGGGTACACTAAGGTGAGGGCACCAGTAATGGACACGGAACCAATCATGAACATTAGTGCTTATTTCCAAGGAGTTACGTGTTGTGCATTTGTTGGGACATATTCAATTTATAACATTATGATTATTGAAATAAGAAATAAGTGTCCATCATTGGTGCCTGTCAGCTAAAAGTGTCCAACATTGGTGCCATTACCTTAATTGATTATTTGAAATTCAACTCAGAAGTAAATTAGGGGATGAAATTTTGTATGACGTTATGAAGTTAACGGGACCAGCTAACTGTACTTAAGGGGAATAGGGTAGAGGTGTGAAGAGGGGGTGAGGGGGGCGGGTGTTACCTTGACGCCGACCTGATCGTCTCCATCTATCTCTATGCCGCCGTGGGTGCCGATCTCCACCTCGCACATGATCTCCTGGTTCATCATGGCGCAGGCGCGCTGGAAACAATGAAAAAAAACTTAAGACAGATATCCAATAAGTGCAAAGTAAAATAAAAAAAATAAGCTAGATGAAATTTTCATTATCTTAACATATAGTATGAAAATAGACATATTTACGGTGACGAGGGCTTTTGTTGGGAAAAGAACTACATAGAACACTATAGAACAACAAATGCATACATTATTTCAATAAAATGCATAAACAAACAATCAATCTAACAAACACAATAGACGCAAAACAGACCCAAGTCTCAAAGAAAAACCAACAATTTAAAAAATCTCTTAAAAATAAAATACGTAATCTTGAACTTTGTCTATATTTGCATGGCATACTAGAAACAGAGGGAAACACTAGCGACCTTTTGGAAAACGAACACCCTGAATGCATTAAGTGATCAATTGGCACTCGCCAAGCTAATACATGGACATAAATATCGCATACACTGCCACCAACGCACATGTGCGTTCATTTAAATACATTTTTGGAGGGGGTGGCAGCGAATGTGTTAAGGGGCAAATGGGAAGTAAGCAATGAGGCAATGACTAGATTCGGGCAAGTGAAAGAAGGCAAAAATCAACCAATCTTGATCATAAATCTTGGCGAATGTAAAATACAGGTACTGAAAAACAACAAGAAGTTCCCTATGTTTATGCCTTTTTTTTATGATATAGCAGGCAAACGAGCAGACGGATTGCCTGATGGTAAGCAACTACCGCCACCCATGGACACTCGCAACACCAGAGGAGTCACAAGTACGTTGCCGGCCTTTAAGATACCTATACGCTCTTTTCTTAAGGTTTGGATGTCATATCGGTCCGGTAATACTGCAGATGATTAACCAAAATAAGTCCCAGTAAAGGGAACAGCTTTCATCCAATACGACAAACTTATTCTAAAGAAGGAAACAGTTCCAGTAAATTCACCAGCAGTTTAACCAAATGGAAAAGTCTTTCCACTTTAAATTACCATTCTAAAATAAATAAATCAAATGCCTACTCTCAATAGAGAAATACCGCATCACCCAAAGACCCATAGCAATTAAACACAAGCCGGATGAAAATAGTAATAAACAAAAGAATACAGGTAACAAAATTCCCTCCCTCACCGCGGGGGATAAACCTGGGGGCCAATTTTTGAGTGTCGCGCACTCGATTCAAAAAACTTTGAGAACGAAAATAATCGAACATAAAAGTTTCTCACCATTATTTTTGACAAAATGTATAATGCTCGTTTCACACACAGGTGGGCGCGGGTCGGGCGCGTGTCAACGCGGACCCGCGGCGCGATTGTTCAGCTAGTTTTAAATGAACACCTTCACACAACCGGCGGGCGCGGCGGGCGCGGGCGTGCGCGAGCGGGTGCGTGTGACGCGGGCGCTGTCTGAAGGTGTTCATTTAAAACTAGCTGAACAATCGCGCCGCGGGCCCGCCGCGGGTCCGCGTTGACACGCGCCCGACCCGCACCCGCGCTGTGTGTGAATTGACCTTAAGTCCTTGACTTAGCCACAATTATTAACTTCTATTATTCATGTTTCTAAAATACCATTTCATTGTTTCTCATCGATATGAAAGTGTCACGATTCGAGTACATAACGCTCAAAAATCGGCCCCCTGAACCCTTCAAATAAGGAAAACAATACTATGAAGGAAAACCGAAATGGCAAATCATTGTACATATTATTTAGCTATAAAACAAGATCTCTATTATCTCCTGAAATATATAGCCTCGTAAGACCCAGTGTACATTACAATGAACAGCCCCTTTCATTGAAATTTAATTTTTTTATAAAAGGAAATAGAGTATAAAGTATAACTTCTTTTGTTTAATCATTTCTCGGTCAAAACTAAATTCAACCCAATTCACTACACAGTAAGATTGGTTTTAACTGTTAAATATTTTATAATGGTGGGCCTTACGAGGATAGAGTTAAACTGAGGATATAGAAAACTGGTGAAAACTGGAGGCCACCATTTACCCATAAGTCCAAACCCATATAAAGGAATGTTACCAAATAAATTGGAAATAAATATATGCAAACATAGTTATAAATATAATAAATTTCTATATACTTATACAAAAGGGTAAATGTAATTAGAAAAAGATGTTACTATTCTAAGCTGGTTTTAGAATAAATGGGATTCTATTATGTTATTTTATTTATAACATATGCTTGTCATAGGCAGCCTACTCTTCCAAGTTAAATTATGTCTAAATCTATATTTTCAAGAAATTACATATTATTAATATTAAGATGGTGGTGAGGCCAAGACGGTTGCCGAGGTGTGGAAAGATCTTGTGGAGGCCCTATACACCTTCACTATGCCCTAGGACCAGCAAAAACATCAACAGAATTTACTTGAGTGAATTGAAATATACCATGGAAAACCAAAGCATTCAAATGTATTTTCTACCAATAGAAAAATGTTATAAAATTGCACATTAACACATTCGCTGCCACCCCCTCCAAAAATGTATGGAAATGAACGCACATGTGCGTTGGTGGCAGTGAAGTGAATGCGTTAAAGCATTGTACATTAAAAATACATTATTACTTGTACTTGTTAGGGTAAAGTTTAATGAACCAAAGTGATAATTATAATACAACACATGCATATGCATAAATATAATTATATTTATAATGGTGTCTTTCCTGCTGAACAAACAGAATTTGCTTAGTTAATTATAAGTTGATAAGAATCCTATACAGGATAAAACAAAATGGGTTTTATACTAATTGTTGGTCCACGTTGTGGGTGGTATTAGGTCACTACTTGAAAACCTTATGCCCCAACACACATTGGTACTACAAGCAACATGCCCAGCTCACTGCCACTTAAGCTTACGTATCCGGAGGGTGCTTAGCTATCGGTAACTTTTGTTCTGCTAAGAATGACTTGGTGAAGATCGAAGCAATGCACTGGATGCCGGTGGCACCAAAACGGTCATTATGGGTGACTTTGGGGTATGCCAATGTCCAGTGTGGACGTGTTTCAGCTGATATGATGATGATGAATTATAGAACCAAATTAAAAATAATATCTAGGAAGAATGAAGATTATCAGCATATTTAATGAGAGCTCATTAGTGCAACATTCTATATCGCCCATTAGATAAGCTTGCACGATTAAAATAAGAAGTCAAAAACAAATACAGAAAGTGGTTTGTTTGGTATCTGTGCTAAAAAAAACTTTGACAGGTGCGTCTGTTTGGTCACATTCCTTGGGCAGCCGTCGAGAGATAATATTATAAGTAATAAAAACAACAAATAAAGCGGAAATGCATGTCATTTTACCTAATTCAGATACGTAATATGATTAAATGTTTACATCAAGTGCCAGAGCAAATTGGCCGGATCCGAAAACAATTAACTGGGTGATATCATATTACAGAAGTCAGCCTACGTAATTGAATTGGTTGTCACAGTTTCTTGGCGTGACCGTAATGTAATATGCAGTGAATGCCGCATAAATTACTGCATTGATGTAGGAAAACAACATCTAGCGGTTACAGAGGGCGATAGCCGCTGCCGGCAGTGGCGGTCGGCTGACAGAATAAGACCGTTTTTTTGGGATATCTATAAAACGACCACGCCAAACTCTAACCAGATGAAACCCTCTCAATTTGACCTTCATCCACTCACCTTCAAAACACACCCGACACCGTAAATTCATAGAAAATACAAAGCACTTGTTACAATGTGTCAAATCGTATGAACGTTTTGGTGGAAATAATTTACCTTTATTTATCTTATAACAAAAGCTGCACGGCCACTTGGAGACAAATTTGGACTGCTGCGTAGGTACAGAATTTTTCCAAGTGATCTTCACCCCTATCTTTCCCCCCGACTTCAGTGAAAAAAAGTTCGATATTTAGGCTCAAAAATATTTGAAATTTACGCGAAAATGTTTATAAAATATGTCCGACTAAACATGGCGTCAAAGATGTCCGACCAAATTCAATATGGCGTACAAAATGGACGCCGCCTGAGCAATGGCGAAAAGATAAAGCTCACACACACGACGTGCTTCGATAAAATAAACGGTAAAATAAATGTTGCCCTAATTGAAATTATAATTTTTTCGAAATATTTATTTTATATTAAATTTATACAATTATTTTATTGATTCATAAATTAAATAAACCTTGATGATGAAATGATGAGGGGCGGGCATGTATCCCGGAGTCACGAGTTTAAGTCTCGTCTGAGGCAGTAAATTTTATTCCCTTTTTCTATTATTTCTCAAAATATGGATTCGTTAGCAGACATTTATGCTTACTAAATTAAATTTAGTTCTAGCCAGCGATCCGTGGATTGACAATGTAACTTAAAACTCTGATGCCGGTTTAAATATATACACATTTTACGGTGGATGTTGCTTAGTGCCTCTCTAAAAGCGCATATAAAAAAATTAATTAAATAAATCATTTATAATTTTCTTTTGGTATTTTTTTCGAAAAAACTACATAGTATTTTCATTGAAAATCTTCCAAGATTCTAATTGATTGCCAACTCACAACCTTCATAGTTTTCACCTTTTCACAATATACATTTACTTAGGAAAGTTTTTGTCTTCATTTTAAGTAAACTATAAGTTAGTTTCAGAAGTCGTAGAACAAATGTTGCTTTGTACCCTACAAGGTAGAAATGATAGCTAAAGTTATTATTCTTATTACAGGCCACATCCGATATGCAAGAGCGACAACGAAGTAAATAGTCATTTTTAGAAATTCGGTGTACAAGGCAAACCCTCTGGGTGCCCTAGTCGTCAATTAGTCTAATGGCTACCACTCCACTAGCCATATCCTAAGGCTTTAAAATGATTCCTTTTTTGTTTGCCGCAGTTGGGTAAAAATAATATTTATTGAACCTATTTTATACCCGTGTGCTTAGTGCTTTATAATTTTGATGAAAAGTGGTGCCACCCTGAAAAACTTTGACAGTTCAGCGCCATCTGACGCGCAAGAGTCATCAACTTCCTCCACCTTCCTTTTCCTGTGATTATTCAACAACCTGCCCGCAGTATTTTCGATTTTAAAAGGTTCTACGGCCTTGTGTGAAGAAAATACATAATGGCAGTGAGGCTATTGTCTAAGCTGAAGCTCATCCCGGAACTGGGAGGCGCCGCATATTCGAGTTCAGCCGCTGCACCTGCTACTGTCTCGGACTTCGATATCCAGCATAAAACACCAGTTACAAGAAAACAGACCCACATTCCGAAGGCCCACTATGGAGGAAGGCATGCTGTTACCATGCTTCCAGGCGGCGGTATCGGTCCAGAATGCATGGGTTACGTCAGAGACATTTTCAAGTAAGTTTCTTGAGACAGTCATTCCTGGTTATATTTATCCATACCGAGTGAGCTCCTGTGCGTAAATAGCTCTTAAATGAACTGTGTGTACGTTTATAGTATCATTAAATAATATTTCCGAGCTAGGACATAGGATTAGTTCAAAATATTATCTAATTACAGTAATATCATGATTTGAAGGTATTGTTAACAATTTACGCAGTTCAGAAATAGGTTGGTGTCGTATGCCATTTAATAATTGATGCTATGTATGCTGTTTCAGTGTTGTATAGTCACATGTTTCTGGACGCAAGCTAGTTTAAACTACTATATGGTAAATTCAACAACCTCCAAAGCATAGTAAAACTGTTTCGCCAATATTTTTAAATGTTGGTTCACCGCTGGGAGTAACTGTTCCTTAGGCTCTCTGATGGCCTACACTATCCTTCATCATTTCAGCTTTTGTCCACTGCTCTTCATAGGCAACCTCTAAATATTGGCAACTGCAGTAACTGTTGATTTGGTATGTCGGTACTGCTGCTGTAGATGCGGCTGCCCATCCGGTTTTTTCCCTTTGTATCTTCATTCGACACGGGAGGAGGTCCCATTTACTCCAATTAGGGTGACATAAGAGTGACAGAGACAATGTTAGAAATTTACGAATACTGATTTTTGGTCTAGCACTGCAGTTATTTAAAAATATTTGAAATCATATTGTATATTGTTACAGATACATTGGCGCACCGGTTGATTTTGAAATAGTTGATATTGACCCCAATGTGGACAATGATGAGGACGTGCAGTACGCCATTACCACCATCAAGAGGAACGGTGTTGGTCTTAAGGTCTGTATATTCAGATTTAATAGAAAAACAAAATAAACAAATATGGCTGATAACTATATTATTATATACATTTTTTTATACAAGACTTACCAGTGTTTGATCTCAGTCGCACCTGATGGTAAGAGTCAACGAGGTTGAGGGTGTAGCATGCTGGTTCAGTAACAGCCTATACACTCTTGCTCTGAAAAGTCCCAAATTATTTGCATTGAACATAGGTAATTTAATTGTCGCATATTTGAACTAAGTAACCATGTAAGTAAAAAAAAAATGTGTATAAAATCACTATAAAACCATGGTTGATTTTTAAAAGAACCTAATTGTGAAAAATATGAAGGTAATTGGGTTTCAATTTTTTTTCCTATTTACTGACCTTGAATAAATATATAATCACTTATTGCGCAAACATTTATTTTTACTTTCTAATGTATAAAATAAATTGTCTGCGCAAGAAGGCATACAGTCACTATGATACTTATACAACTTTGTTTTTTTGGTTCTATCAACCTTTTATGGATAATAACTAGTTAACTCCAGCTAAAATTCAAGCACAGACAATAATAATCTTCATTCTCTTCTTTCTGGTATAAAATAAATGTATAAATATAAATATATAATTGTACATGAACTCAAACTCAAACATTTATTCAGTAAGGAGGCCACAAGGGCACTTTTACACGTCAAGTATACAAAAGAAGAAAACATAAAAACTACATGTTGTAACGTAATTTGAAATATAATGTCTAACCGTAGGAATCATAGACAGATGGAAGGTAGCTAATGCTTATAGCGCAGGTTTAAACCTATTTTAAGTATCAGCTACAAGATTTAACGTTTGAATCGTTTGTATATGTAATAGCCTTTAATTTCTTTTTTGTCAAATAAATTCTATTCTATCCTCAGGCCTAACGCAAAAATCAGTACATAATCATTGCGAACCACGGTACTACCGGTAGTACTAATGTTATATACTCATTCAGGCCCGAGTACTTGGACACTTTTTTAAATGTTATTCTACTTGTATAAGACCGATAGTTATTGAGCTTGTTTATAATCACTATATGACACCTTTTTGGACATTTGAAAATGTAAATTTAGAAAACGCGAAATTTGAAATCAAAATTTGATTTCATTTGAAAATTTCTGGTTTCTCAATATGTCCTATGGGTAGGACCATGGTACGCTATAGCTACAGGAGCTGGGCTTGAATAACAGTGTTAGTTAATCCCATAGGTGGGACCTTGGGCCTTAAGAGGCTGTTCTATTTAATAAACCAGCTTTTAAATTCCAGGGCAACATCGAGACCAAGAGCGAAGCGGCGTACGTGACGTCACGCAACGTAGCCCTACGTAACGAGCTGGACATGTACGCCTACGTGATGCACTGCAAGTCCTACCCGGGACTCACCACGAGGCACAAGGACATCGATGTCGCTATTATTCGGTAACTACACTTTTTGGTCTGTCGATAATGCTGGGGCCACACTAGCGGGAAATGCCGTCAATAATTGCGTTTATTGTAGCCTCAACTTCAAGCGATAATTCGACAATGGCATTGATATTGTTGGACCCGGGTATGTCCTTAAACTACGTCCAACAATGAGAGGTAGGGCACAGCGTTGACCATCACGCTTGAATCTGGGGCAGCCCAACTGGGGAAGTACCTCCTCCTTACAGAAGACCACAGCCATAATACCACTGCCACCTTTCAGGTATGTAGTGTTGTGTTCCTGATGGTGAGTAAGGTTCCCAAAGCTCCAACCCCCCTTAAAGGCCGGCAACGCGCTTGTGATCCGTCTGCTCGTTTGCCGCCTATGTCATAAAAAACAAAAAAAATAAATATTGCCGTTTGACGTTAGGCGATAGCTGAAATGGCGGTATATCAAGGAGATTCACGCGAGAATTATTCAGTTAAAGCAGCCACACTACGTCTGTTCCGTGTCCACTCTGTTCAGTTTTAATTGTATTGGCAGAGTGCAAAGCGGGTGGAGGGGGTAGCCTAAACGATCAATGGCTAAAATTGTCATTTTTGTCGCTGACTTGAGCTGTCAAATCCATATTGCAGTAAACATTTTTACTATTATCGGCAATAATGTTACTGACTACCATTGTCCAAAATTGTGTAATATAGTAAAATAACACAAGATTTAATTGATGTTTTTCACAATATTTACTTACTTCCCGTTTGACAGCGGTGACAATATTGTCCATAATAGCCGCCTGACACGTGGCGCTGTCGTCGCGCTCGGTCCCAATAGAAACGGGTAACTAATGTTTACTCGAATATAAAGTTTCGTAGGTCTCTGTAAAATTTTTTACGAACGTCGACGGACGAGGTCGAGGGTGTAGCACGCTGGTTCAGTAACAGCCTATTCACTCTTGCCTTGAAAAGACCCAGAGGAAAGGAGTGAATTCCATTCCTTAAGTCCGCATTTTATATATTTATTTTTCCAGACAGAACACGGAAGGTGAATACGCGATGTTGGAGCACGAGTCGGTGTCCGGCGTCATCGAGTCCATGAAGGTCGTGACGGCCAGCAACTCGGAGAGGGTCGCAAGGTTCGCCTTCGAGTATGCCAGGAAGAACGGACGGAAGAAGGTAAGCGGCGTGTGTTTAATGGAGACACAGATAAAAAAAAATCTTGACAATCTTACACAATCGACCTAGTCCTACGGTAAGCTCTAAGGCTTGTGTTGTAGGTACTAGACGACGATATATATAATAGATAGACAGATATAAATGCTTAAATACATAGAAAACACCCATGACTCAGGAACAAATATCTGTGCTCATCACACAAATAAATGCCCTGACTGTGATTTGAACCCAGGACCATCGGCTTCATAGGCAAGGTCACTACCCACTAGGCCAGACCGGTCGTCAATTAAAGTTAACACACAAGTAAAATAATATAATATATCAAGTTTGCCCTTAGAGCATGACGTTGTTCGGTAGTAGGCCTTGCGATTTGTAAAGTGATGGCTAGACTTTACAAAAAGCCACAAGGCGGCCGCGGCCCCGGGACTGCCGGGTGATGAGCAAATAATGGTGAAACGGGTTTTGAGATCAATTCTTCATTAACTGGGCAGTTCTGCGTCAGATCACTGCATAATAAGCTATCAATATTACACACTAAACAACGTAAATGAACAAAAAACAAAAAATATATGTAATCTCAAGACCACTTCGCCATTTTGAGGTTCAACCGGAAATCCCAATCAATGACTTATAATGAGTGACATTTTCATGTCTATTAATATGGAACTTTATTGTTTAATGTCACATGTAATTTTTCATTTTGACATTCGACACCAAATAATAAAGTTCCATGTTAATGGATATGAAAATGTCACTCATTAAATACGATCATTCATTGACAATTTAGGTGTCATTCGTATGGGTAAACTTCATAGAGTGGGCGATTTTTGAGTTGATTTTTTGTATTCTAATTCAAAATGCTTTGAGGACGAAAATAATGACCCACCATTATTTTTGCACAAAATGTGTAGTTTCGATACCCACGTTATTTATTTCTATCATTCATATTTCTAAAATACTATTTCTTCATTTCTGACCGTGTCAAAAATCGCCCCCTTCAATAAAGTTAAGTTAAAAAAATAAGTCCCGCCGTAGTTTCTTGCCGGTCTCCTCTCGGGTCAGAGGTGTAGGGTTTGAACCGGTGTAGATTTTTCTTTGACGTTCATAAGTGCATGTAATGTGCCTAAATTGAAAAATTATATATATTTTTTTATCTTCGTCCACTTTGTGACCAAGCGTCATATATATGGATTTGTTCTTAATTGAATTTTCCTATTCCAGGTGACCACAGTCCACAAGGCTAACATCATGAAGATATCCGACGGTCTCTTCCTGGAGACGTCCCGCCGGCTCGCCAAGGAGTACCCCGAGCTGGAGCACAACGATATGATCATCGACAACTGCTGCATGCAGCTTGTTGCCAAGTGAGTCTATATTCGTGGCATTATATATGAAAAGGGACCTTATTGTCGATGGCGCTTACGTCGAACCGAAATGGATTTGTACTGAGCCATTATTAATAAAAGCATAAGCGCCATCGACAATAAGGTCCCTTTTCATTGATAATGACACATTTTTCATTCATTTCATTTTCATTCAAGTTCTTGAACCCGGCTATGTCCTTAACCCTTTACTAGGCCCCAAAGAACTACCGTGTCTTCATACGTACTGTATATACTGTTACAAACGTATTGAACGCCTTTTAAAAAATGCATTTACTAAAGTCGGATATGCTCCTTTAAACCAGAAATAAAAATGTGGGTTACGGTTATCCCATCACCTGTCTAAGTAATGAACTGTCATACTCGATTATGTCTTATTATATTCTTGATCAGGCGAAGGGACATATTCTTCCCAGATCTCGATATCGGTTATCACAGTCCAGGTTTAAGTCCAAACCTACTACGAAACATTATATTCATCAATCACTGAAAACATTATTTTATGATCTTCAGTGTAATTACTTACATGAGTTTTTATGACATGAAAAGACAATTTACCGGGCCATGGGAAGATTAGCTCCCACACAGTTTAACTCTAATAAGGCCATGGGATAATGTCAACCCACATCCTAATTCTGGTCATACACAATAATGCGTAAATATTTAGCAATGTTTACGATTACATTACCTTTCAACACTCAAAATTTACAAAATGTCAAAAAATTGTTCGATCTATGTACTTCTGTTTAAGAGAAATTAAGGAAAGTGTTCGAATTTCTCTGTAGTTTACTGAAATTAGCGTTCAAGTGAATTTAAACGGCTGCCAAAGATAAATTACGCGATTTAGAAGCGTGTTGTGAATGTAGATTATAAAATACAATTTTCAGGGATTGAAAAAATATTTTGTAGGAGGTTTGGAGTTAAAACCTGACTTCGGTAACCGATATAAGATGTGGGAGGAATATATCCCTTCGCCTGGTAAAGGGTTAACCTACATCCAACAATGATAGGTAGGGCACAGCGATGACCATCACGCTTGAATCTGGAGAAGCCCAACTGATTATCTATACAGAGGCAAAGATGGCGGGTGTCATAGCAAACAGATGATGTTAATTTTTAATACATTTGAAATGAAATTTAATGACAACAACAACAGTTAACATCATTCTTAAATCTAGGTATGTTGTAGCAGATGTCTCAAAAAAGGAGTCCACTCGGCATAAGTCGAGGCAGGGGGCCACGACTCTGATTTTCAGTGGGTTGTGATTTTGCAAATTTCATTTTTTGAAGCATTTCTTTTATTTCATTGTATGTTTGAGAAAAGCACTATACATGCCTCGTCGTGAAAACGGATTCCCGGCCTCGTATCACTATCCGTATATACCCACTTGGCCTCTGATGTAATGTACTATTGTTTTTTTTTCGCACCGCAGGCCTCACCAGTTCGACGTGATGCTGATGACGAACCTCTACGGCTCCATCGTGTCCAACGTGGTCTGCGGGCTGCTGGGCGGCGCGGGGCTGCTCTCCGGCCGCAACTACGGCGAGCACTACGCCGTCTTCGAACCCGGCACTAGGAACACGGGTACTGTGCCAGTGACTTGGCTGTTTGGTTACTTTGTTCCGAAGTCGAAGATACGCTAAAGCAATAGAAACTGGTCTTATGGCGGTGTTTATGAGCAATTCTCAAAAAGTTTGTACATTTTGATCACGTCTTCGATTTTGATTAAAAGCGGTAGACTGATTGAGTAACTGATGCTGAGCAAGATCTACCATATTTCCCAAAATGTCCCAGAAAGTTTGTATGGAGCTTTCGATACAATCAAAGGCCCGTTACTATTGCTCTTGGACACTGACATAAAGAAATGGACTCCCGCACGCGAACAAATTATGTAGAAAAATATGGCATTAAATTACATTTCTATCACATTCCAGTTTATGCTAACAATGCTAATTTATTATTTCTTTTAGATAATATAATCAAACAAAAAAAGCGCAGTGTTCTAATTATTAAGTATCAAACTTCACTATTGAAAAAGTACTAACTTTTTAGTCATTGTTGACACTTGCACTGACAGCGGTTCAAAGAGAACTAAATGTACCGCCCAAGTTGTTCGAGCGGTTGTTTCTAGAGCCATTTTTTTGGGGCTGATTGTGCATCTACGTTTATTATCCATCGATGAGTGCATTGAAGGATATGGTGGAGAAATTCGCAGCCTGAACCAGAGGCGGCTCGTGACTAAAGTATGGGAGTTCACTTGAAATAAAACAATGTAAATAGGTACATAGCGTTAGCAGTACCTACAATTTATTTAAAAAAATACTTATAGAGGAAATGCATACGTTTGTCTTTTTGGTGTGCAAGAATATGTAAGTATAACTTTTTTGTGAAAATGTAATGTCGGATTATTCGGATTAATCAGCCGTTTGTGTCATGCAAAACTTTCGGTAGGTAGGTAACTACGCGGAATCTAGTGCCTTGCGAATATCTTGTCGTCCGCTAGACGTTAAATGCAGTTCATTTAACAAAATAAACATGGTTTCGAGATTGTGAACATTTTTTCATCTTGATTGAAAGATGAGCTAGGTCCTCAATGCCCGTTTCAGTCCAAGCAGTCTTACCTCCGCTCCGCCGGCCGCGACCACTTCGAATAAAAGACACGGAAAACAAAATTGTTTGTTACTCTTATCTCTTATCACAACCACATAACCACGGTGTTTTCACATATTGTTCGGATTTAAACACACGCGTATTTTTCGCCGTAAGTAATTATTTTGCACAAGGTCAAATTCAGACCGTGGCGGTCCCTTTGCCTTCAATTCAAGCCGTATTTATAACGTTTTTTCACACTTTTTAATGAACCACATTATAATTGTCCATTTTAACACTCACAATTAGTAACAATTGATAAGTATAGGCTATTTCAATACGCATTAAATGGTTATTCATTAGAAAATTCCCGAATTTACATTCGCGCGCATTCATTGCTGACTAGGAGTGACAACGTCGCGTCCCGCGCATCGCTGTGTTGCGGGCGGGATGACCCGGCAACTCCAAATTTTGCTATTTTTTCATAGAAAATCTTCTGTTTCACGCGCTGGACTCTGGCTAAATTTCTCTTTCACTCTTATTGGATTTCGTATTAGGAATTGTACTGAATTTTGTTTCATTGGAGCGGAATCGTGAGCGCACCAATGAAACAAAATTCATATGGGCGTCTTGTGGAAGGTAGTTCTTTTATTGGTATCGGTGCAGTTGTTTTTTACGATAGATTTTAAATAGTAATACTTATTAATATAATGAGATTAATGAGTGTAATTTTATAATAGATATAATAATTATTTATGGGAGTTCACTGCACCAGCGCTCCTTAGGGCGAGCCGCCTCTGCCTTATACAAGCCTCGGTAGCTCAGTTGGTAAAGTGACGAACATGTATCCCAGAGTCGCGAGTTCATGTCTCGCTTGGGACAGTAAATTTTTCCATTATTTTTGAGACTTACTGTAAGTCTTAATCTATTTATACATGTGGTAATCCACGAAGAAAAGTACCTTATGGCGCTTGGCGCTTACAATACACAGTGTCACATTAGTATTGAAGCGTCATTAACAATAGCGTAAGCGCCAAGTGCCATAAGGCACAGTCGCGGAATTAAAAGGCTGACCAGTTCTCAAACAAATTCAAAACAAGTGTTGTATTGAAAATTATGTTTAACTATTTGACAACAAAGTTCAAATTTACTAAGATGTAAGGTATGTTCCTTGACTATTAAGAGTTGAACTAAAACCTTTTTATCAAGATTAGATATAAAAACGTTGTCTCAAGATTGATAAATCCTCTTCACTTATATGTATATTGCGGCCCTCTTTTAAGCTTCCTGAAATAACTGAAGAATGAATGAGAAAAGTTTTCTTTTTAATTTTAACTCGCCTCTAAAATGCAAAGAGGTCAATTTCTCATTGGGGTCGTAAGTATCTGTCATGTAGTGAAGTGACATTAATTATTACAGAAAGTGCCATACTTACTCGGTCGATAAAGCAGATACTTATAATTTATTCTGAGCAAGCAAAAACAGATCTTAAGCTGGTCAACCTTTACATTCCGCGACTATACCTTTGGACTACCACATATTAAGACTTACCTCAACTCTACCTCAGGTACCGCCATCGCCGGCAAGAACATCGCCAACCCGATCGCAATGATCAACGCCTCCGTCGACATGCTGGAGCACCTCGGCAACCACTTCCACGCGGAGCTGATCCGCAACGCCGTCCAGAAGACCATCAACGTCGACAGGATCTTCACGCCCGACGTGGGCGGCACCGCGTCCAGCACTGACGTCGTCAAGGCCATCATAGGTAACATTGGACAGAGTCTTGGACACTAGATTGTTGTTGATAAGGGTCGTGTTGTGGTCTTAGTTTAAGGCAGCATCTAAATTTTTGTAGGTCAATGTGGGTAAGACCGTCTATCGGGAAAGACCGTCTACCAACCAATTTCCTACATTATCTCATCGGTATTTGAAGGATCCACGGAAAGAACATGTCTAGTCATTTTTTGTCCAAAAATGAGATTTTAATCTCAAAATGTAGAGCCCTCAACGAACTATTATTACCTACACCTTTTTTTTGCACTTGAAAATCATCTAATTGCGAAGATAGTATGGTTAAGGGTGATTATTCGGGCGTTTGAACCGTTCTTATGACTCTGTCCAGATTTCTGTAGAAATGATCACACAGTTTGGTGTTATTTTTGGTTTACTGGTAGACAGCTGGGCTGGCTAAAGGACAACCAAAACCTACTTAATATAATGCAGGCACTTTTACAGAAATCTGGACAGAGTAATAAGAACTGTTAAAACGCCCGAACAATCACCCTAAGACCGTCTACCAACCAATTTCCTACATTATCTTATCTGTATGTCATAATGACGGACTTCCGTTAAAAATAAAGTATGTCGGTCTTACCCACATTGACTAAATTAAAAAAAAATGTGCCAATTAATAGGATCATTGTCGCCCTTATTGACAACAAATATTTTTTTAAGAGATCGAAAGTTTTTCTTTTTTAAAGCAAAATACAAGCAACTGTTTATGCTGTAAGAAAAAAAAAAACGGCAATTAAATGTTTTTTTTTTTTCTACTTAAAAAAAAAAGTTAAAATATTCGATCTATTAACTGAGATTTGATTGTAGATACCTACGTGTGTAATTGACTGAAATCTTTATGAGATTTATTATACTTGCATTATGTTATAGATTTTGGTCGTTTTAACACTCTGGTATTCTATGGTGAAGTGCCTCTTAAATTATGGAAAAGTGATCAATTGAATCATCATATAACTTCACCTTTCTATAAACTGGTCAGTTCAAATTGAGTTTTTTAATAATATTCACTTATAGTTTATATTATAATTCTCAATTTTAACTGTACCATACAGTATTCTAATACATTTTAGTAAACCAAAAAGTAGTAGTACTTATTAATTTATTTAGTACTGTACGCTTCTAAACAAACTTTTTTTTTATTCCACCATTGACTTATTCAATTACAATGTCAATTTTATTATTGTTTTTTTTTTTTTACGTAGTGACCATAGACTATACAGAGTAACATGTAATTTATTAGTCTTGTAAATCGACAATAATTTATCATGTATTTATATTACCATGTATTATATTATATTTTCGTTATTTTGTTGTACAGTCAGCAGCAAAAGGTTCTAAGCAGGCGAGATGATCAAAATTAGCTTGACACAACTTTATAAGAGCGTGTCCAGATTATTATGAACTCGTCTGCTTAGTAACTTCTGCTGCTCACTATATGTATCATTAGAAAAATTGTAAGAAATGTAAAATAGTTTTCAGTCCGTTACGTATGCATTGTCAAACTTTAAACTCTATGGGTTATATTTTAAGGTCGAATATTGACTAGCAAAGGGCTTTGACAAAGCATTCGATAAATGATCTTAAATAATATAGAATTTCAGTTACCGTCTTGTAAGTAGTTGTTTATTTATTTATTTCGATAGTTTTAAATATTGGAAATAAAAGCCAGTATTACACGATTTTGTTTCATTTAAGCAGTAATTGTAGGCTTTAGAAGTATATAAATATAACGTCAGGTGACAACCAAAACTCAATAGCTACAAAAAAATCTACCTTATTCTGGTACAGTCAGCGTCATATAGTTGGTAGCATCCAAAGTACTCATAAAGTTCGGTACACCATAGAATTTGTATAGTGTACCGAACTATTTGACTACTTTTAATGCTACCAACTATATGACGCTGTCTATCCTAATATGATTCACTATGGCTATTAACTCGTGGCAGTAATTAGTCAGTTTTGGTTGTCATCTGACTATAAACAGTATCACAGTTTTAAGTATCATAGTGTTGTACCATTTGCTAGTACAGTCAGCGTCATATAGTTACAGCCCTGACCAAATATATCGATACACATCCTTACTGCTATGTTAATAAAAATCTGTATAGATATAATAAATATTTCGGGACAATCTTACACAAATCGATCTAGTCCTACGGTAAGCTCAGTAAGGCTTGTGTTGTAGGTACTAGACGACGATATATATAATACATAGATACATACAAATACTTAAATACAGGGAAAACACCCATGACTCAGGAACAAATATTTGTGCTCACCACAAATAAATGCCCTGACTGGGAATCGAACCCAGGACCATCGGCTTCATAGGCAGGGTCACTACCCACTAGGCCAGACCAGTCGTTAAATATATTTGGCCATACTGACTGCAACTAACTATATGACGCTGACTATACAGTAAACAAATATATTTAATATTACCTCAAACCGTAACCAAGTAGGTTTTCGTACTCTATATTTGAGCTTCGAGTAAACTAGTGCCATCTAGTGTTTCACAGCCGCAATAGATCTCCGTTGCATAGAATTTGTTCACTTCGTTCGCAAACGCCCGCAAAGGGGTTATACGCGGATGGCCTAGAACGCAAAAGACTAGTGCAATATTTTACCTATAATAAATCAATAATAAAATATATCTAGAATGTACTAGGCTATTGGGTGGAAAGGATGGACTAGCTACTGGGTTAATACAAAAAATATATCGCAAAAGGTGTACATCGTAAACGGTCTAAAACGCAAAATGCCTACATCGCTTTCGTCGCTTTATTTTTAAGTTAGCGATGTCGACGGAGCCCCGCTATTGCGTGGCTCCTATTCTGTACTGTTTGGCCTTCGGCTATTTGAAGAAATCTAACGAACCTAATCTACCTAGTGATATAATATAAATAAGTGGTAATTTTGCGTTCTAGACCATTTGCGATGTAGGCAAAATATTACACTAGTCATTTTGGTTTCTATGCTTTCCGCGAATACCCGGAAAGTAACTACACACGGTACTCGATAGATGGCGCTTTGTGCACTTAGTAACAAAAATATACGCGCAGCCAGCAGTTTGGAGGAACGTGGTATAGGCATTTTCAATCCCTGCTTATGTCATCCTTGGTGGCTACATATTTATGATACATTAAAAGTATACATATATTTAGTGACGCAACTGTACCTAAATACCTTTTTTATACACAACTGATTAGTGTTAGACCTCAGTCGCACCTGATGGTAAGTGTCGAGGTCGAGGGTGTAGCACGCTGGTTCAGTAACAGTCTTCACTCTTGCCTTGAAAATACCCAAATTATATCTTTCCGGGAATACAGATGAAGGGACCTCGTTAATATTAGTACGTAGTTGTAATGAGTTACCACTGTAGTGTAAACATAGCCTACATATAATATTTCATTAAATATGATTTATGCATAAGTACGGTTATGCTTAGTATTGTCTTCGGTTGGCGCCATAATTACTCATGAAATAAAACAACTGAAACGGATTACTCATATAGTGAGAAATTATATCCTTCGGGAAAACTGATCTTTATCGGAATACGATGACACCCGAACTGTCGATGAATGATCGTATTAAATGAGTGACATTTTCATGTCTATTAATATCTAGGAGGAATAATGACTGGAGAACGCATCCGCGAGCGCCAGCAAGGTACAAAGATATTTTGGCTTTTGTAGCCCAAAATGAAACAATTCACTATAGTTTTTCTTTACAGGATATTCTTTATAACAAAAATATTAACCTATTCTGTATTCATTACCGCAACTTTGGTTGAAAACCCAAGAAAACTCCAATTGTATTTGTTTGTTCCCCTCCAACTTTGACAGTTCTGAAACAATGTGAAAAAACATGTGAAACTATGACAAGGACGGATAAAAATAGCGCCATCTCTGCCATATCTATGGAAAGTTACATAAGACCATCCCTTTCATCGTGGTATTATTATTTTATTACCACGCTCCGTCTAGGTTAATGGTATCTCTATGATTAATGTGGATTAATTGTTTAACGTCAAATGTCATTTTCCGGTTTGACACTTGACACTAAACAATAAAGTTCCATATTAATATAATGAGTATGAAAAAGTGACTCATTTAATACGATCATTTATTACCAGAGTTTTCCCGATAGTTTTGCACTACATCTGTATATCGCGTATAGTGATTTAAACTTCATACCGACGTTTCGAACCCGATGACCACGAACGCTGCTTAAGGGTTCGAAACGTCGGGATGAAGTTTAAATTAGTATACCCGATGTAATCCGTTTCAGTTGTTTTATTTTACGGTTTTGCTGTTTTCAGATAATGTCGAATACGTTTTCAAGCACCGAAACGACTTCGAGTCTAACATATATTAAATTATTTCCAACGAAATCAGTTAAATCATGTAATTGTATTTTATGGTTTCTAATATAAGTTGTGATAACAATATAAAATTCAAATTAAATATATATTTATTTCATAAATTGATTAAGGTACAAGAGGTCTTAAAGTGGTCCCCACACTAGGCAGAGCCTGTGACGTGGAATCTTAGAGAAATATATATTTTTAAATAATAAGTGTATGAATTTGGGAGTGTTTGTATGAATTAGTTATGTATGTGTGTGTTAACCTACGTGATAGAAGTTTTTTTTTTTTTTTTTTATAAAAGACTGACCAGCGTTTGACCTCAGTCGCACCTGATGGAAAGTGACGACGAGGTCGAGGGTGTAGCACGCTGGTTCAGTAACAGCCTATTCACTCTTGCCTTGAAAAGACCCAAATTATATCTTACCGGGAATACAGACGAAGGGAGCGAATTCCATTCCTTAGCAGTCCGCATTAGGAAGGTAGAAGCGAATCGCTTCGTGCGAATGAATGGAATATTCACAACGTAAGGATGAAACCGCTCCCCTCGTCTGGACGTCCGGTGGAGGAACGGAGATGGCGGAATTAAATCGTGCAGTTCCTGTGCACACTCTCCAAAATGTATCCTGTAAAACACAGATAAACTAGCAACCCTGCGACGGTGCTCAAGGCTTTGTAACCTTACACTCAGTAATTCAGGATCGCCAATGAGTCTGCGAGCACGGTGCTCTATTGAATCCAAAGCGGCCAGCTGATACTTGGCAGACCCGTCCCAAAGATGGCAACAGTACTCCATGCACGATCGAACCTGAGCTTGGTAAAGTGTTAGAAGCTGTTCCGGCGTGAAGTACCGCTTCACCCTGTGTAAGACCCCAAGTTTTTAGCAGCGGATTTCGCTTTGGCCTCAATAGTGGCACCGAAGTTCAGCTTAGTAGTTAATTTCAGCCCAAGTAGTTCGAGGTGGTCCGAAATTGCTAATGAAACATTCTGGAAAGCAGGAGCCAAGTTAAAAGGGCTCCTTTTGGCTGTGAATAAACACGCCTGAGTCTTGGAAGCGTTAAACCTGACCAAGTTGGCTTCGCCCCACTCGTCAACGGCCTTCAAGGTCAGGTTCGTTCGCTCAACCAAAGCTTCCCTAAAGGATTCGGTCTCTCCACTAGTAGTTTGGGCCTCAGGAATATATCTCTCAGTCACCGTGCTGTCGTCTGCATACCCAAAGATACCGGGCTTTAGCAAATCGTTTATATGCAGCAACAAGAGGGTAGCTGAAAGAACTGAACCCTGAGGCACTCCGGCATTAATTGCAACGCGATCCGATGAGCAACCATCCACTACGACCCTAATAGATCGCTGCCTCAGGAAATCAGAAATCCAAGAGCACAAACCAGCAGAGATTCCGTACGCAGAGAGCTTGCCCAGAAGGCCGTCATGCCAAACCCTATCAAAGGCCTTGGAAATGTCGAGAGACACGGCGAGAGCTTCGCCGCGTTTCTCGATGGCCTCGCTCCAAATGTGGGTAGCGTACACTAGAAGGTCCCCAGTAGACCGCTTTCGGCGGAAGCCGTATTGCCGGTCGCTAAGGAGATCGTTACCTTCAAGATACGCAAGGAGCTTGTTGTTCAATACACGTTCCATAATCTTGCAGAGTATGGAAGTGATTGCAATGGGACGATAATTCGATGGGTCCGCACGGCTACCCTTCTTAGGCACAGGCTGCACGTTAGCAAGCTTCCACGCTTCGGGAACTTTGAAAAGTCGGGAAGTGTGAAAAGGTAAACTAGAAGAGAAGAAGATTAAATGTGTATGTTATTCAAAGAAAGGCGATAAGACGTAGAGAATATTAGGGTCTATAACTATTCATAGTTATTCCAAAATGACCTCATGAAATGATAATTTACTAACATCATAAACAACTGAATTCTAACTCAGTATTTTTTATAATTGTTTATGTCATTTTTTTATATTTAAATGTGGTTATGATATTAAAATCGTTATAAGAGGTTTTACGTTTAGACAGACGCTGCTGCCTTTTTTTCCTTTTGTCGCCCCCTTACGGCACCCACGGCACCGTAATGATGAATATAGGGGGACATTATTTTCTTTTCCCCTGCGAAGCAGAGCTAGTAGGTAAATAAAACTACAGAAATATTACTTAAAAAGGTGTATTTCATAATAATTGTATAAATTCATTTCACAAGAAACGTAAAAACCATTCAATTGGAATCAATATGTCCGCCATGTACCAATATATCGTCGCTACTTTAAAAAAAATCTATCTGACACAGATACTCCAAGTTGAAACGCAGTAACTCTGTACTTCCCATACATAGTTACGTCATTTTTCTTTTGAATACCAGAAGTTATCCTCTAGCCGCCGAGAGATCAAAAGTTGCCAGGCCAAATGCAACTGTGGTTTGTCATAATTAAAGTTCAAAATGGCATTCAATGGGAGACCTTTTTATAGGTATCTTTTTATGAGAGGTAGGGCACAGCGATGACCATCACGCTTGAATCTGGAGCAGCCCAACTGGGGAAGTACCTCCTCCTTACAGAAGACCACAGCCATAATAGCACTGCTACCTTTCAGGTATGCAGTGTTGTGTTCCTGATGGTGAGTAAGGTTCCCAGAGATCCAACCCCCTTAAAGGCCGGCAACGCGCTTGTGACTCCCCTGGTGTTGCGGGTGCCCATGGGCGACGGTAATTGCTTACCATCAGGCAATCCGTCTACTCGTTTGCCGCCTATGTCATAAAAAAAAAAAAAAAGGTCTTCGGGCGGCTAGAGGTTTTGTCAGTAGTGACGATAGGTTTTAGTTCTCTTACAATATATATTTTAACCTATAAGTATTGTCAAGTGCACATAAATGTGCATGGACATTGCAGTGTCAACTACCCGATGATTGGCACTATAGTATAGTCAGTGTCAACGTGTTACACCGCACCAGTATCTGACAGTGATTATGTTTTACAAAATGAGATATTTTTCTGCAGTACCGTTTCAGTTCTTTTCGCATTTTAATTGTAAACAGGCAAAAAAATGTCTGAATTTGTAAAAAATGTATTTATTTTAGGTGTTTAATTCTTTAATGTGACAAAACTTGTATCCAAGACTACGCCACGTTAAAAAGATCACTTTTTTGACCCACTCGCTATGCTCGCTATTCATTTTGGAATCTTTCGCTAGCTCCGTTCTCAATATGAGCACGCGATGAAAAACAGTAACTTTTCTCCCTTGTAAAACATTACTACAGAGGCCGGATAAGTTGAGGCCGAAAACCTTTGTTCATGCCGATAAATGTAATTCACTTGTAACTTATAATATTAGCGGAAGTCCCTTTCAATTCTTTTTAATAAAAAGAGAGTTTCGATACTATTATTACTTGTAAATTGTTATGCAATGAGCCTCAGGTGTCAAAAAGTGACCGCTTGTAATTACAGTCAAGTGCAAAAATACGTAACGAAAGAATCCTTTCATAAATACGTCCTACAACCTTATTTACTGTACAATAGAGTTGCTCGGTACATATTTTTTAAACTTTGGCAGTGAACGAATTTTTACACTTGACTGTAGTACGAGAGCCACGACCAAAATTTTTGTCTCATAGCAATACGGCCAAAACCGCATCAAATCGATAGATACGATTATCCTGAACTCGAAAATACCAATATCAGACATTTTCCGCGTAGCGTTTGATCTGACCGAATTTTCAAAATTGAATTTTACCGAACTGCATCATAGCAATATGTCTGATTTGCAGACTGTAGTTGAATGATAGTTCTGAGATACCGGAAACATATTTTTCAGACGTTAGTGGTGTAGCGCAAACCCGTAAAATCACTTAAATCTTTTTTATTAGTCAATTTTGGTTATTTGATGCGAACAAAACAATTTTCAAACGGAAATGTGAACGCATTAAATTTTGAGACCGTTTTGAAAATGTTAACAAATTTTACCGATCGGTATCATAGCAATATGTCTGAAAATTGTTGGACATGATAAAATAAGTTGTCCACATGTGCAAAAAAATTATATCAGACAAATTAAGTGTAGCACCTTCTCTATCAGACAACTTTATGCTACACTTAAAGTGTCTGAAAACAGGTTTTTGGTAATCATGGCAGCAATACGAAAAGTTGAAAAAAAAAATTTTTCGTATTGCTATGATACAGGTCGGCTAAATTTGTTGACATTTTCAAAAATGCGCTCAGGCTATATGCTACGCGCAAAATGTCTGAAAACAAACTTTTTCGAATACAATTATAAAATCTATGTACATTTTCACTATCAGACGTATTGCTATAATACCGACTGTCTTTTTTTTTTTGACACAGCAGAAATGGCCTCCCACGCAGATGCTACACTTTCTACCTATTCGGGTTCAGAATCATACAATCTAACGATTTTATAGGGTTTTTGCCGTATTGCTATGAGACATGGTTATGGTCGTGGGCTCTCGTACTAAGTTACTAGTGTTCAAGAAATAGGCCCCTGATCTTGACAGTATTTTCAAGCTGTGAGGACGTCGTCGCGCCTGGGAAACTGCCGTCTTTGACGTTGAGTGCCGACCACGGGTACGGTGTCGACGACGGGGTCTACTTGACTCGTTTCTGCTGCCGCTGCCGGTAGATATCGTTGAGGGGCGGAGCCACGCTCAAGTCATCATCATCTGAGTCATCGCCGGCTTTTCTTCTGCGAGACTGCGGAGAAAGTTATACATTTATTCATCATCATCATGTCAGCCGAAAGACGCCAAAAAAACCGGTCCTGCGCCTTCCACATACAGCGGCATTCCGCGACCTTCACCAGGTCCACCTTGTGGGAGGCCTATCTACGCTGTAATATTACATTTATTACCAGTCACTACTAGAAAGTTGCTTACTGTAAGTGAGAGTGTATGAATGTGCTAATAAATGTATTTTCTTTCTTTCAATAATCAATTAATCAGAATTTTGAAATTCTGCCGGCTGTGAACCACAATACATTTTTACTCCAGTAAAAATAGTGAAGTCAGATGTTAAGCTTAAATCTAAGCTTTACCTTGTTGGCGACCGTGGTGATGCCCTCGTCATCCACTATCCAGTGCACGGAGCGCGCCAGGTCGAAGAGTTTGGTGTCGCAGCCGTTCTCCTGCGTCGGGGCTGGAGCTGCACAACAGAAAAATAAACACATCATTGGATATCGCTGGGACTACGATATCATTTGATTGCCAGTCGCTTTTCGGTGAAGGAAAACATCGTTTTTTTTTGTAAAGGTGGCAAAGGAGCAGACGGATTGCCTGATGGTAAGCAATTACCGTCGCCCATGGGCACCCGCAATACCAGGGGAGTCACAGGCGTTTAAGGCGGGGTTGGAGCTATAGGAACCTTACTCACCACCAGGAACACAACACTACATACCTGAAAGGTAGCAGTGCTATTATGCCTGTGGTCTTCTGTAAGGAGGTACTTCCCCAGTTGGGCTTCTCCAGACTCAAGCGTGATGGTACTTCGCTGTGCCCTACCTCTCATTGTTGGACGTGGTCCCGAATCGTATGGAAAACGGACTGACTAATCCCAATAAGGACTTGTTTACTCTCTGGGTTGTACAGTCAGATAGAAGTCGCTTTTGTAAGCATATTAAGTGTGGGTCACCGTTGTGACAGCCAAGACGGGCCCAATGTGACTGCTTTTTATTCACTACCCCAGAAAAACCGGTTTTAACCTAGATGTCCAGCAGTGGACGACTTCGGCTGATATGATGATGATGAAATAGGTTGTCATGTACATTTGGATTGTTACGAGGCCGACAACCCCTTTTGACGCTTAATGTTTTTACTCAAATATGCAATACAATACTAAAAAAAACTTTAAAAATAAAAGTTAATAGAAAAAAAAACTAGATACAATGCAAAATTTACAAAATGATATTTGTTTTTAATGGGCATAGTGGCAGAATATAATCGCACCAACCAGCACATGTAACCATTTTTTTTTAATGACCAATCTACGTCATCATCATCATATTGCACAATTGGTAGTGCACTGGGCTAGTGATCCAGTGGTTGTCAGTTCGAGTCGCGCTGCGACTAAATTATTTCTATTTTTCTCTCGATTTAAATATCTATAAAAAAAGATGTCTGGTACCTTACCTATAGTGGAGTGCACTCACGTTTGTCGGGCAAGGAGATCCGGTTGAAGAGCTGCATGAGGCGGTCGACGGCCACGAAGGGCCCGCGGAACGAGGCGGGCGGCGGCATCAGCGTGCACACGTGCGCCGCGGCCGGCGGCAGCGGGAACGTGCCGCCTGGGGGGGACAAATACCAATTCTAAATTCGTGATAAACTACATAAAATTACAAAAATGTAACATATATACTAGTTTTCCTAACTAGTGCGTAAAAAGTGCACTTTGCGCACGCTTAATTTCACATTTTAAGGCACTTGTTATGAAAAATTGGGTTCGATACACGTGTAAAAACTTATTTAAGACTCGGGTTATTGTCACCTTCGTTTCACTCGGGCTCCAACTTACACCCTCGTCGAAATTTTTTTTTTTTCACTAGTATCGAAATGTACTATTGTAATATAGTAGATTGTACAACAAGGGTATAGTGATTTATTTTATATCCGACGCATTTTAAGTTAAGCACGTTAAGGAAAAAAATACAATTCCCGCTAACAACTTCAACATGTGAACATAGAGCTAGTACACGTGGATACTCATTTTCTGGTCAACTCATAAAAAATAAATCTTGTTAGCTATATTTGATTTTATTTATTGAATTATAGTAAACACAAAATTTGTATTATTACCTAGAATAAAATTAAACAACAAGTTTCAGTGTTCTACGACATTTCACTGCTCAATTTAATTTTGTTGTTTGACTGTCTTGGCTGTTGAGCCGGGTTCCCTTTATTTGGCATAATTTGTTTTGTCCGAATTTTAATACGCATACCAAGTTTAAAAAAAAAAATACTTTAAGCACAAGAGCCTGAAATACGACTTTATGTCGTCCACGCACGACGTATACTTAAGAAAAGGTGACGAGTAGAGATGCCCAAATACGATTCACTGACTTAAAAAGATTAATTCATATCTTTGCTCGCGAAGATAATTAAATGGTTAATTAAAGAGGGACTGATATAATATTACTACTATTACGGAATAGTGTTACTACTTAAAAAAACAAATAAAATATTTAATAAAAAATAATTTGATTTGGACGGATATAGTCCATCTCGCCGCGAAATACTAACGCGCCAACCTTGTGCTAGCACCAGCCGGGCTAGAATTAACAATTTTAAAAAAACTTGACAGCCCAAAAGAGTAGATTCAAAACATTTGCGTACAATCTTACACAAATCGACCTAATCCTACGGTAAGCTCAGTAAGGCTTGTGTTGTAGGTACTAGACGACGATATATATAATAGACAGATACATATAAATACTTAAATAGAAAACACCCATGACTCGGGAACAAATGTCTCTGCTCATCACACAAATAAATAACTGGGATTTGAACCCAGGACCATCGGCTTCATAGGCAGGGTTACCCACTAGGCCAGACCGGTCGTCAAAGACACTTGCATAAATTTCTTACCAGGTATAGGGTGTTCCCCGGGCAGAGGATTCGACTTCGGCTTGTAAGGTATCATCTGATTGGTGTCCGGGCGTGCGATGTCCTTATTTGGGTCGTTGTCTCTGCAAATAAATATTGATCAATTAATTCCTCTATCACACTAAGCACAGTGTGGTATTTTACCGATCTGGGCGGCCAATATTATTTTTGATGTAATATTGATACACACATACATTTTAGCCGTATGCAGTCCACTGCTGGACATAGGCCTCCCACAAATATGACTTGGGGGGTAGTTTACACAAGATTTCTTTAATCCGCACCGCAGGCTTCGTCACGAGGATACAAGAACAGTCAACCACAGGTTTCGTCACATTTAACAGGTACAAGTTGAAATCCGCCGTAGGCTTTGTCACCAACAACCCGGACCGTAGCCGGCTCAAACGTCCCCACGACACTAGCAGCGTTGCCACGCTGAATACCCAAGGAAACTTGAACCACGTACGACCCAGAGCGAGGATCGCAACCCCTTTCCCTCCAAACTCCAAAGCCTCTGCACCCCACGGCCCTGCAGTCTCTACCGCCACCGGTATGAAGTCATACGTTGTTTCCAGCTGCCTAGCTGCATACTCGGCAGTAAACCCAGCAGCTCTTATGGTATAATTTATTTTCAATGTCCAGTTTGATTTATTAATTTGGCAATTTCGTTTGAAAAACGACTAAATCAGTATTTTGTATCATCGCTTCGACTGCTTATCACACGAATAATTGCTCTTACTGGGAGCTCAAGACATCGGCTTCACAGGCAGGGTGCCTAGGCCAGACCGGCCGTCAAATAGAGTACTGTACTCACTTCTGGCCAAGTATGACGGCAGCCAGTTCGGGCGATATCCCGGCCAGAGGACCGCCCAGGGCCCAGGACTTGTTGGACATCGAGGCCACCTGTAAGCACATTGAAGAGTTTAAAAATTACAGAAATGAACCGTACTGATATGTCCGAAGGTATGGCTTTTGGGACGATTTTCTATTATTTTTGGACCGAGGTGTGTCATTAAACTACGTCCAACAATGAGAGGTAGGGCACAGCGAAGTACCAACACGCTTGAGTCTGGAGAAGCCCAACTAGAGAAGTACTGTACTCCTTAAAGAAGACCACAGTCATAATAGCACTGCTACCTTTCAGGTATGTAGTGTTGTGTTCCTGATGGTGAGCAAGGCTCCCAGAGCTCCATCAACTTTTAGGGTAGGCAACGCGCATGTCAATCCTCTGGTGTTGCAGGTGTCCTTAGGCTACGGTAACTGCTTACCATCAGGCGGGCCGTATGCTTGTTTGCCACCGGCGTTGTATAAAAAAATACAGCCGAAAGACGTCCGAAAGATGCGGGTTCAAGACCAGTCAGTCAGTCGTTCAATTGGGGAGGCCTATCCATCCATAGTTTCAGATTTCCCCATACTGACCGATCTAAATGCGCCATCCTGTATATTATATCTATCACTCATGTTTCTAAAATATAATTTATTTATTTCTGAAATAGTTAAGAATGTCACTAGTCAAGTACTCGACATTTAAAAAATACGTAAAATTGTGGATTTTTTTTTAGGAAAATTGTCTTAAAATAATAGTTATTTGTTATATACAAGGGTGCAAAATTGTATTTTAACTGCGAGTGTGGGATTGAAACTCGAGCAAGCGAATGGATTCTATAGTTTAACCACGAGCAAAGCGAGTGGTTTTAAAATAGAATCCTGAGCGTAGCGAGTGTTTCAATACACGAGAATTAAATTACAATTGCACCCGTGTGTAACACAAAACTTTTCTCCTCACTACAGCGAGGAAAGTGAAACATAAAAAAAAAAGCTTTGAAATCGCATTGACTTTTTCTTTGCGTTTAGATACATTCAACATTTTTACAAAAGGTGCCTCTAGCTTGGTTAGCTTGTGGTGGCCAGTACGATTTTCGAATGTTCTAATTCGATTTTCAACTCGGTGCGTTAGCGAGGCTCGCCCGCGCCCGCCGCCGCCGCGGGGGCAAGTGAGCTGTACTTCGCGAATTTAGACTTTAAAGCCACAGCAATAAGAGCTATGAGAAGTCAACTTACTTTAATCACTAGCGGATAAAATGCGTTTTTACCCTCTCGTATTAAAGGATAAACAAGCGCTTTACGAGCTAGTGAGGGGAAAAATAGTTTTGTTTTGTTCTGATAATATTAAATGTAATCAATCAAAGAATAGCAAGTTAAAAGTACTGCAAACAACGCTTAGACGTGGTTTCAGAACTAGGGTGACGGCGCCAGTAATGGACAAGGAACCAATCATGAACATTAGTGCTCATTTCAAAGGAGTCAAGTGTTGTGCATTTGTCGGTACATATTCAATTTATAACGTTATGGTTTTTGAATTAATAACTAAGTGTCCATCATTGGCGCCTGTCAGCTTGAAGTGTCATCACCCTAAATTCTGGGATTTTGATACTATGTATACTTCCAAGTACCTAAGTTTCAACCGATTTGTAGTTCTCCCGGACAACTTAAGAGGGACGAGCTGAAGGAAATGGTGCGAAGCAGAAGCTGCAAATATAAAAATGGAGCTCACCTCAGTGTAACCAATGGATTTGAGTTCTTGGATGCTGCAGGGGTACAAGTCCAGAAACTTGTATCTGTCGACCAGTTGTGCCGTCTCCTTCCCTTCGAATTCTTTGATCTAAGGACAGTCATTGTAAGATTAAAAAAAAGAAAAAATAAAAGATCTTTATTTTTTTCAATTTAGGATCATTACATGCACTTATGAACGTCAAAAAAAATATCTACCACTGGTTCAAAACCTACACTTCTGACCCGAGAAGAGACCGGCAAGAAGCGACGGCGGGACTTATTTTTTCAAAACAGTGATACGGGCAATTTCACTTTCAGGGACACCCAATTACCTTTATTGTCAAATAAAAGTTAAATCAGTGGTCAGTTTAGTGACGAGAATTAAGCTTGAAATATTTATGTAAATCATCTTTATTCGCATTTTTCTATTACAATAACACGTATTATTTATGGATTAAACATAAAACAGTAACTAAACTAAACTGACCACTGATTTAACTTTTATTTGACAATTATGTTAGTTGGGTGTCCCTGAAAGTGAAATTGCCCATACATCAAATCTTAAAGTACATAAACTGTCCCAAAATGACTAATTTAGTTAAGAATAAAAAAGATAAAAGATCTTTTAATTTTCAATTTAGGAACATTACACTGCACTTATGCATGTTAATAAAATCTACCACAGGTTCAAACTGCATTCTAGATCGCGCGACGTGCGATCCGGAAGTTACAGGTTCAAACCACGGCTCGTACAAATAAGTTTTCCGGAACTAATGTACTTACGAAATATCGTTTGATATTCACTAGTCGCTTTTCGGTGAAGAAAATCATCGTGAGGAAACCTGACTAATCCCAATAAGGTTTTAAGGTTTACCCTCTGACTTAGTAGGTCAGATGGCAGTAGCTTTGGTAAAACTGGTGCCTACGCCAATTCCTGGGATTAGTTCCCAAGCGGACACCAGGCTCCCATGACACGGCGCGTACCTTCTCGAGCACAGCCTGACGACGTTTCTCCACTTTCACGATGGACACCAGATCACCGATATTGGACTCGAACTCCAAAAACCTATTAAAAAAAATCATATTTGAGCAACTAAGAATAATACATATTTTTTTTTACTAGAGTTGCAACGGGCGACTTTTTACTATTCCCGCCACAAAAACTACACTGGTTCTTGTGACCTTACACCTCTGACCAGAGAAGTACTTTGACTGAAACTCGTCGGAACTTATTTTTTCAAAACAGTATTACAAAAAAATCTTAACATGTACACACGTGTTATTTATTCTGTAAGAAGTACGACTCCCGTTCGCGAGTACGACGCGTATCTCAGCCAACCTTTCTTTCGCCGAATACCGAACAGTGATCTAGCATTCGGCCGGATACCGGATAGACTTAGTAGGCCGGATACCTGTGTGAACATACCTGTTCCAGATGTCCACGGAGCTCTCAGGTTTTAAACTGCCGGAGGAGAGCACTCGCTCGAACAATACGCGAGTGTTATTATCCTCTGAAAATAAATTAATTATTAGAAAAAAAAAATGAAGCTAGGCTCTTCTATTAATAATTAATTTTGTCGTAAAAGTAATATCGATTGAAGTTTATAAAACGAACATCGAAACCAAGCTTTTATCGATATTTAATGCTTAATTGTCGTCACGAAACTGACAGTGATTTAACTTTTCTTAACAACTTTCACTAATTGGGTGCACAATTTTTTGAAAACGCCCGTACACCCATGAGTCAGGAACAAATATCTGCGCTCATCACACAAATAAATGCCCTGACTGGGATTCGAACCCAAAACCATCGGCTTCATAGGCAGGGTCACTACCCACTAGGCCAGACCGGTCGTCAATATAAGTTTATGAAGATCAGCCTCACCGTTAAGATGTGATAGATAGTCGATGTAGCACAACACATATTCGGGTATGTGCGAAAACTTCTTCAAGCCCAATTCGAAGATTCTAAACGCGATGTTTTTGTCCTTTGAACAGTAGTACTCCATCAGGGCCGCCGCAACGAACACGTGATAGGCTGACCTGCAACAAACAAATAAATAGTCATATTTTATTTTATTTTTTTATTGCTGGGCCCGGGTATGTCCTTAAACTGCGTCCTACAATGAGAGGTAGGGCACAGCGATGACCATCACGCTTGAATCTGGGGCAGCCCAACTGGGGCAGTACCTCCTCCTTACAGAAGACCACAGCCATAATAGCACTGCTACCTTTCAGGTATGTATTGCTGTGTTTCTGATGGTGAGTAAGGTTCCCAGAGCTCCAACCCCCCTTAAAGGCCGGCAACGCGCTTGTGACTCATCTGATAGTATCCAATATATATATATATCTATGTATAAAAGAAAGTGGGGTTTGGCCAACGCTTATAACTGCGGCTGAACCGATTGAAATGATTTTGGATTGGTTGGAATCGTCACAGCCCTGATTGAGACATTAAGTACTAAAAAATCACAAAAAATCCCGTGATTTTTTAAAGCTATCACTACTTTTGTCGCTTTATAGGCGGTACGAAGTTCGGAGAGTCAGCTAGTTTGTTATGCAAGGGGGCAAAGTTAGTGTTTACCTTCTCGTGCTAATATTGAGACCCGAGCTAGCGAGAGATTCCAAAATTGAAAGGTTCAAAGAGTGGAATCTTGAGCATTGGGAGGGTCTCAAAGCATGAGATGGGAAACACACTTTGCTACCGAGTGAAACATGTAATTTTTCACGCGAGGAAAAAGAATACTCTAAAACTTTTAAAAACTATTGAAAATTATTGGCATCCATCATTCACCATTCAAAAACATTAAATACAAGAACATCCGACCAGATAATATAAAAAAAACACTCGATTAGTAATAAATATTTTGTATGAAATTACTTTGCACTCTTGTGAATAAAATGCAACTTTGCTATTTGTTTTTAAAGAACAATACAGTTCTTACTGAGCTAGTGAGGTTAAAATGTATTTTATAAATGACTATCTTTTCTAGTTTAAGGACATACCCGGTTACGAGACATGAGAATCTAAAATTTTATTTCAAAAATAATTAATTGAATAACATTTTGATGAATTTTGGAGTCGTGTCCTAATGCGAGCAATGACGCAAAGTCCGATCTCTGTTTATAATTGAATCGTCTGACCTGGGATCTTCCCTGGCGCGTTTGAACACAGTCCGGGCGGACTTAATGCCCTCCGCGCGTCTCGCGAACTTCATATACTGCACGTACGCCAGCGTCGGGTCGATGTCCTCCATGTCCAGGTACCGGGTGTACACCTGGTGGACCTGCGAAACGGCGTTCAGCGTCAAAGGTGGGATATCACGTCGACGGAAATATGTGTCCCAGAAAATAAGAGTTTAAAAGCGTCATATTCATTTTGACAGGTTTGTTGTCAAAACAGATGTTTTTGTTTGTTCTTAGAGAAATTAATTATTAGCGTCATCTAGTATTAGTAATCGAATTAGAGACCCAAGAGACTTCTTAATATAACTAGTTAATTATCAATTTTCTTGAACAAATCTCTACAGAAATCAGTTTTGGTAAATTCTCAGTACTTTGAAGGACATTTTCTCTATACAGGTTGAGTTTGGCCAGCTAAATAAAATGTCCGTTATTTTAGACTATTGTATAACATAACGTATGCGGAATGAAATTTGCACAAAGTTTATATACAAAGTTTTAAGAGTAAATGATTCGATATTTAAAATTTGATAGTATTTTTTGTTTTCTGTATTATCTGTCAAAGTATTGTACAAATCATTCGCTTGTAGGATTTGTTTAAAAAAAATATGGCAAATCTTGAAGAAATACGTCGAAAAAACGTGTGTGATTTTCACGACACACATCCAGATTGGCCGAAGTCGAAGATTGTTAAATACTTTACAGAAATGGGGGAGAGCCGAAGGACGGTTTATAATATATTATCATCCTATTCTCTTCGACATACGACTGCTAGAAAACCAGGTTCGGGCAAACTGTGTTCCTTACGCCAATCTTTGAAAAGAAGCCAGCTTAAAAAAATTACGGTAGGTCGAGTAGCTAAATCCTACAGAGAACTCGGAAAAAAATTCAATTGTGATGGCAAAACAGTGAAAAAGTATCTTAATGAAATGGGCATTGTGAAACGAACGCGAAAAGTAAAACCCACAGTGTCGGAAAACCAAAAACTTACCCGGAAGAAGAGACTCGCAACTTTAGTCAAAAACATATTTTATGCAAAAAACGACGTAGAGTGCATTATGGACGATGAATCCTATTTCACCTTAGACGGCAATGAATGGCAAGGAAACTTTTTTCCAAAACGGCAATAAGCCAACTGAAGAATCAGTAAAATACTTGGAGCATACTAAGTTTCCAAAAAGGTTTTGTTGTGGCTTGCAATTAGCCCTCGCGGTATGTCGAACCCGGTGTTTTTTGAGTCTGGTTTAGCAGTCAATGCTGATCGATACAAGGATGGTTGCTTACCGATTGTCCGTGATTTTATTAAAACACATCACAGACGAGCTAATGTTGTGTTTTGGCCCGATCTAGCATCCAGCCATTATTCAAAAAAGACCCTGGCTAAAATGGAGGAACTAGGAATACCATATGTGCCAAAGGATTCAAATCCGCCTAACGTACCACAACTTCGCCCGATCGAAGATTTTTGGGCCAATTTAAAAAGGCGTGTTTATGAAAATAATTTCAGGCCAAAAACTATACAGGCACTTATTCGAAAAATAAAACTAGAATTAAAGAAAATGCCAACATCTACTTACACAACAGCCATGGATAAAGTACCAGCAAACTGTCGAAAAGCAGCACGCAAGGGGCCAAATTACTTTATACATTAAAATTTGTTAGTAGATTATTTATAAAAATACATATTTTTATCGCTTTATTAAAGATTTTTTTTATTTTATAAGGTTACAAGTTTGTGCAAATTTCATTCCGCATACGTTATTTCAAAATGAAACAAAACAGAGTCTGACAGTTGGATCTCCTTGTCAGTCAATTTGAGTAAGAATGTCCTGTAATATTTATTTTACAGCGTGGGCACAACAGCATTTCTTTCCCGCACATTGCACGCGGCTACTACGGAATCGTCATGAAAACGTCGCGCGACCGCTGGCAGTGTGCCCGGGTCCTACGCCGGCACCTTGTTGTAGTGCAGCCGGCTCTCCTCGTAGTCGGCGTGCGCGAAGTGCAGCAGCGTGGAGCGCTTGAGCGGCCCGCTCGTCGCACGCTCGTACACCGCCGCCGCCTCGTCCGAGAACAGTCGCGCCGCGTTCGAATCCTAATAACACAAAACTTTATTGCTTAATTGCTTGAAGAAATGACAGCAGAATTTCGTTTGTTAGATTCCTTTTTTTGTATAGTTAATCCTTAATCTTATTCTTGGCGACCACGAACTGGAAGACGCAGCGTAGGTAGGCCTCCCACAAGGTGGACCGACGACCTAGTTAGAGTCGCGGGATACCGCTGGATGTGGAAGGCGCAAGATCGGTCTTCTTGGGTCGTTCTGGGGGAGGCCTATGTCCAGCAGTGGACGTCTTTCGGCTGACATGATGATGATGATGATAATGATGATGATGAATCTTATTCTTTGTGCGTCATAATACTACATGACAGTAAGGGATTCCGGCCGAGTATATGTAGGCGTTTACATATTGTAAGGGTTACGAGGCCGGCAACCCAATTTCACGGGAAGATATGTTTAGTGCTTATCTCAAACATACAATACTATAATAGTAATAATCAAATTCCAAGACGTAAAGTATTATTTTTAGAAAAAATAAATGTTAACTTGTTACTTGTTACCAAAAATAATTATTGTTTTTAACAGGCCTAGTGGCAGAATATCATCGAACCAAGCCGCAAATGTGACCAATTTTTTTTAATGGCCAATAGCCATGATGCTATGTCGCAGCCTGTTATAATGTGTTTTCAACGCTAACTGACAATATCTATTGGATCTAGAGCGGGATGAGGATTTCTGTAGGATAAACAGCGACGCGAGTGTTTTTATTGCCTTTACAAGGGACTAAAAAAGGAGTGTATAGGTTCTTAAAGGGTAGGCAAACCGCATGTGAATCCTCTGGAGCTGCAGACGTCCATAGGCGCTAACTGCATACCATCAGGCGGGCCGTATGCTTGTTTGCCACCGTTGTTGTATTAAACAAAACTAAGAATGTCTGTCTAGAGTGATTTATGTAGGAGTACGAGCGTTGTGAGTGCTTTTACTGCCTTTACAACGCTAACTGAGAATCTAAAGCTAACTGAGGATTTAAGGAGTACGAGCGTTGCGAGTGTTTTTCGAGCGGGAAAATGCAAATTTAGAGTGAACGCACCCCTTTCTCGGTGAGCAACTTGGCGGAGTGGTCGAGGAACTGCGCCGCCTGGTGCCACACGTCGGGGTGGTGCGCCAGACACAGCAGACACTGCTCGATGGCGAACATCACCCGCCGCGCCACCAGCGCCGTGTCCTCGGACCTCAGGGGGTTGGAGCGCTCCCAGCTTATGTATTTCTTCCAGAGCTCCACCTGAATACAAAATTATGTTGTTAGTTGCTGCCCTGCCAGCTAACGCCTGCTTGTACAGGCAGCAGCAGAAGTGGCTAAGCGGTTGAAGTGTCCAAAATGAGGTCAACACATCTCTATTGTCAAGAGAATAAGAGCGCGTGTAGGTCATTTTGAAAACTTCACCCGGTCAGCCAATTTTACTACTGACTGTACAGTCGCCATCAGATATATAGGAGCTGTGGAGCTGATTCCAAAAATCTGAACAACGCCTCTGTGCGGTAATGAGCATGTTCAGATATTTAATACAGGATTTTTTTTTCTAACAACAGGTGTCTAAAAGTGACTTCCGCTTGTATTACAAGTTACAAATGTTGTAGAAATAGGCCCCTGGTTATTTACTTTATATAAACAGTAAGTTGTGAAGTATTTATAGGTGAAAAACTTAGCTATGGTTCTTCACAAAACTGACATAATTAAACTTTTTACTTATCGCTAGTAAAGGTTTTTTTTTTATAAAAACTCCCAAAACGCGTTAAACTGCTTCTTGGCCCAGTCAGTAGTGACACGGTTTATTAAGCAGGGCGTCCCGTGTTCGCATACTGGTTCCATGGTCGAGAGAGAGCTCGAGAGAGGAGGAGCGCGAGAGAGAGAGCGAGTGAGAGAGCTCGAGAGAGAGAGAGAGAGAGCGCGAAAGAGAGAGAGAGAGCGAGAGCGCGAGAGGGGAGGGGGGGGATGAACGTCTCCAACTGTTTGTACTGCGAGAACGTTCCACGGTCGAGAGAGAGGTACCTGTTTCATCTCCTCCCGGTCTACAGCCGGCGGCGTGGCGGGCATGTTCCTGTTCAGGCCGCGGGTGACCGTCTCCAACTGTTTGTACTGCGAGAACGTTCCACGGTCGAGAGAGAGGTACCTGTTTCATCTCCTCCCGGTCTACAGCCGGCGGCGTGGCGGGCATGTTCCTGTTCAGGCCGCGGGTGACCGTCTCCAACTGTTTGTACTGCGAGAACGTTCCACGGTCGAGAGAGAGGTACCTGTTTCATCTCCTCCCGGTCTACAGCCGGCGGCGTGGCGGGCATGTTCCTGTTCAGGCCGCGGGTGACCGTCTCCAACTGTTTGTACTGCGAGAACGTTCCACGGTCGAGAGAGAGGTACCTGTTTCATCTCCTCCCGGTCTACAGCCGGCGGCGTGGCGGGCATGTTCCTGTTCAGGCCGCGGGTGACCGTCTCCAACTGTTTGTACTGCGAGAACGTTCCACGGTCGAGAGAGGTACCTGTTTCATCTCCTCCCGGTCTACAGCCGGCGGCGTGGCGGGCATGTTCCTGTTCAGGCCGCGGGTGACCGTCTCCAACTGTTTGTACTGCGAGAACGTTCCACGGTCGAGAGAGAGGTACCTGTTTCATCTCCTCCCGGTCTACAGCCGGCGGCGTGGCGGGCATGTTCCTGTTCAGGCCGCGGGTGACCGTCTCCAACTGTTTGTACTGCGAGAACGTTCCACGGTCGAGAGAGGTACCTGTTTCATCTCCTCCCGGTCTACAGCCGGCGGCGTGGCGGGCATGTTCCTGTTCAGGCCGCGGGTGACCGTCTCCAACTGTTTGTACTGCGAGAACGTTCCACGGTCGAGAGAGAGGTACCTGTTTCATCTCCTCCCGGTCTACAGCCGGCGGCGTGGCGGGCATGTTCCTGTTCAGGCCGCGGGTGACCGTCTCCAACTGTTTGTACTGCGAGAACGTTCCACGGTCGAGAGAGAGGTACCTGTTTCATCTCCTCCCGGTCTACAGCCGGCGGCGTGGCGGGCATGTTCCTGTTCAGGCCGCGGGTGACCGTCTCCAACTGTTTGTACTGCGAGAACGTTCCACGGTCGAGAGAGAGGTACCTGTTTCATCTCCTCCCGGTCTACAGCCGGCGGCGTGGCGGGCATGTTCCTGTTCAGGCCGCGGGTGACCGTCTCCAACTGTTTGTACTGCGAGAACGTTCCACGGTCGAGAGAGGTACCTGTTTCATCTCCTCCCGGTCTACAGCCGGCGGCGTGGCGGGCATGTTCCTGTTCAGGCCGCGGGTGACCGTCTCCAACTGTTTGTACTGCGAGAACGTTCCACGGTCGAGAGAGAGGTACCTGTTTCATCTCCTCCCGGTCTACAGCCGGCGGCGTGGCGGGCATGTTCCTGTTCAGGCCGCGGGTGACCGTCTCCAACTGTTTGTACTGCGTGAACGTTCCACGGTCGAGAGAGAGGTACCTGTTTCATCTCCTCCCGGTCTACAGCCGGCGGCGTGGCGGGCATGTTCCTGTTCAGGCCGCGGGTGACCGTCTCCAACTGTTTGTACTGCGAGAACGTTCCACGGTCGAGAGAGAGGTACCTGTTTCATCTCCTCCCGGTCTACAGCCGGCGGCGTGGCGGGCATGTTCCTGTTCAGGCCGCGGGTGACCGTCTCCAACTGTTTGTACTGCGAGAACGTTCCACGGTCGAGAGAGAGGTACCTGTTTCATCTCCTCCCGGTCTACAGCCGGCGGCGTGGCGGGCATGTTCCTGTTCAGGCCGCGGGTGACCGTCTCCAACTGTTTGTACTGCGAGAACGTTCCACGGTCGAGAGAGAGGTACCTGTTTCATCTCCTCCCGGTCTACAGCCGGCGGCGTGGCGGGCATGTTCCTGTTCAGGCCGCGGGTGACCGTCTCCAACTGTTTGTACTGCGAGAACGTTCCACGGTCGAGAGAGAGGTACCTGTTTCATCTCCTCCCGGTCTACAGCCGGCGGCGTGGCGGGCATGTTCCTGTTCAGGCCGCGGGTGACCGTCTCCAACTGTTTGTACTGCGAGAACGTTCCACGGTCGAGAGAGAGGTACCTGTTTCATCTCCTCCCGGTCTACAGCCGGCGGCGTGGCGGGCATGTTCCTGTTCAGGCCGCGGGTGACCGTCTCCAACTGTTTGTACTGCGAGAACGTTCCACGGTCGAGAGAGAGGTACCTGTTTCATCTCCTCCCGGTCTACAGCCGGCGGCGTGGCGGGCATGTTCCTGTTCAGGCCGCGGGTGACCGTCTCCAACTGTTTGTACTGCGAGAACGTTCCACGGTCGAGAGAGGTACCTGTTTCATCTCCTCCCGGTCTACAGCCGGCGGCGTGGCGGGCATGTTCCTGTTCAGGCCGCGGGTGACCGTCTCCAACTGTTTGTACTGCGAGAACGTTCCACGGTCGAGAGAGAGGTACCTGTTTCATCTCCTCCCGGTCTACAGCCGGCGGCGTGGCGGGCATGTTCCTGTTCAGGCCGCGGGTGACCGTCTCCAACTGTTTGTACTGCGAGAACGTTCCACGGTCGAGAGAGAGGTACCTGTTTCATCTCCTCCCGGTCTACAGCCGGCGGCGTGGCGGGCATGTTCCTGTTCAGGCCGCGGGTGACCGTCTCCAACTGTTTGTACTGCGAGAACGTTCCACGGTCGAGAGAGAGGTACCTGTTTCATCTCCTCCCGGTCTACAGCCGGCGGCGTGGCGGGCATGTTCCTGTTCAGGCCGCGGGTGACCGTCTCCAACTGTTTGTACTGCGAGAACGTTCCACGGTCGAGAGAGAGGTACCTGTTTCATCTCCTCCCGGTCTACAGCCGGCGGCGTGGCGGGCATGTTCCTGTTCAGGCCGCGGGTGACCGTCTCCAACTGTTTGTACTGCGAGAACGTTCCACGGTCGAGAGAGAGGTACCTGTTTCATCTCCTCCCGGTCTACAGCCGGCGGCGTGGCGGGCATGTTCCTGTTCAGGCCGCGGGTGACCGTCTCCAACTGTTTGTACTGCGAGAACGTTCCACGGTCGAGAGAGAGGTACCTGTTTCATCTCCTCCCGGTCTACAGCCGGCGGCGTGGCGGGCATGTTCCTGTTCAGGCCGCGGGTGACCGTCTCCAACTCTTTGTACTGCGAGAACGTTCCACGGTCGAGAGAGAGGTACCTGTTTCATCTCCTCCCGGTCTACAGCCGGCGGCGTGGCGGGCATGTTCCTGTTCAGGCCGCGGGTGACCGTCTCCAACTGTTTGTACTGCGAGAACGTTCCACGGTCGAGAGAGAGGTACCTGTTTCATCTCCTCCCGGTCTACAGCCGGCGGCGTGGCGGGCATGTTCCTGTTCAGGCCGCGGGTGACCGTCTCCAACTGTTTGTACTGCGAGAACGTTCCACGGTCGAGAGAGGTACCTGTTTCATCTCCTCCCGGTCTACAGCCGGCGGCGTGGCGGGCATGTTCCTGTTCAGGCCGCGGGTGACCGTCTCCAACTGTTTGTACTCGCGAGAACGTTCCATGGTCAGAGAGAGGTACCTGTTTCATCTCCTCCCGGTCTACAGCCGGCGGCGTGGCGGGCATGTTCCTGTTCAGGCCGCGGGTGACCGTCTCCAACTGTTTGTACTGCGAGAACGTTCCACGGTCGAGAGAGAGGTACCTGTTTCATCTCCTCCCGGTCTACAGCCGGCGGCGTGGCGGGCATGTTCCTGTTCAGGCCGCGGGTGACCGTCTCCAACTGTTTGTACTGCGAGAACGTTCCACGGTCGAGAGAGAGGTACCTGTTTCATCTCCTCCCGGTCTACAGCCGGCGGCGTGGCGGGCATGTTCCTGTTCAGGCCGCGGGTGACCGTCTCCAACTCCTTGGCGACGCGGCGGGCGTTCATGTACTCGCGAGACCGTTCCATGGCCATCCGTTCAGCTGTTGAATTGAAAATAACTTGTAAATAAAAATAGAAGACATTAAAATGAGTGAATCAAATATTTGTTGTTGTTATTCTGTCCCATCAGCCAAAGGACGCGTGAAGCATAGTTTGTTACAAGAAATGTGGCCCTGCGTACTACTGACGCGCTTGGTAGGTGACCGGTTATGGAAGGGACATTTTGCTACCACAACATAATTTGTGTATTTCAATGTAATTAAACTCTGGTTTCAAGAGTGACCCAGGGGAACGTAACCATGGCAACGAAGGACTAGTTGATTCAACCTTATATCCTATATTTTATCAAATAGCTAAGTCACATCAATAAGCATCTCATTGCGAAATGTTTGTCATCTTGTCACAAAATACTCACAAAGGATTAGAACGTTGACATGTTGAATTAGCACCATAGACAAAAATAGTTAACTAAACTTACCTATTATAGTGTTGATACTCTGCTCAAACGCAATATAATCCTTCCATAATGTTTCTATACCAATGATGGGGGTTATCACAGCTCTCTGGTATACCTAGAAAAATGGATTAATCATATAGATTCATCGAAACAAAGATCGTATTTCTTGTGTTTTTTTTTTTATTTCAAAGGTGGCAGAGCATACGGATTGCCTGATGGTAATAGTTGACAGAGCCTGAGCAGACTTATCCTATCATGTTACTGGCATAAGAGAATGATCTTTTTAGACACAAATGCGTGTCACCGGCATAGGAGTTAAATATTTTTCGATCACACACGTTGTGTCACTGGCATTGGAAGGTTCAATATCACAGACTGGGTCTGGACGTGAAGCAATCCCGCTTTTGCATAAACAACTCTCAAACCTGCTTTACTTAAATTTTCCTTACAAAAACAATTGTCAGTTTTTTTTTATGATATAGGAGGCTAACGAGCATACGGATTGCCTGATGGTAAGCAACTACCGCCGCCCAAGGACACTCGCAACACCAGAGGAGTCACAATTACGTAGCCGGCCTTTAAGATCCCTATATATACGCACTTTTCTTGAAGGTTTGGAGTGACAGATAAGACCCGGACCCGGGTATGTCCTTAAACTACGTCCAACAATGAGAGGTACGGCACAGCGATGACCATCACGCTTGAGTCTGGGACAGCCCAACCGGGGAAGTACCTCCTCCTTACAGAAGACCACAGCCATAATAGCACTGCTACCTTTCAGGTATGTAGTGTTGTGTTCCTGATGGTGAGTAAGGTTCCCAGAGCTCCAACCCCCCTTATAGGCCGGCAACGCGCTTGTGACTCCTCTGGTGTTGCGGGTGCCCATGGGCGACGGTAATTGCTTACCATCAGGCAATCCGTCTGCTCGTTTGCCGCCTATGTGATAAAAAAAAAAGTGTCAATACCTTTCTGACGGCCGAAATCTTCTGGTTCTCGGCATAAGAGCCTACAGCCTCCACGCTCTTTAGAAACGTTACATAATCGTTCCATATGGGATAAGCGTGTATGTCGAGCCCAATCTTGTCCAGAGCGAAGTCGTATGCTTGCGCCATTTTCTCTCTGGAAACAATAAATAATAAAGTATTATTATACCTAGATATTTTTCTAGCACACACGATTTGTTGTAAGTGATTGACAAAATAGGAACATCGATAGTCCTGTATATCGATAACTACCACTTCAACAACATACAGGCAATACAAAGACAAATATAGGGTAAATAGGGTTAAAAATACATACATACATTACATACATTTCATTATATGCAGTCCACTGCTGGACATAGGCCTCCCAGAAATATGACTTTGTATCATCTCGGGGGTAGTTGCCATAGTCACTACCTTTGGCAGGCGGGTTGGCGACCGCAGTAGCTGTAGATTGGGTTTCGACGGACGCTGCTGCCCGTCCGTAGGATTTTCCCCTTTGTCGCTTCTTACGACACCCGCGGGAGCAGATGGGGTGGTGTAATTTTTTTTTTATGATATAGGAGGCAAACGAGCAGACGGATTGCCTGATGGTAAGCAACTACCGCCGCCCATGGACACTCGCAACACCAGAGGAGTCACAAGTACGTTGCCGGCTTTTAAGATCCCTATACGCTCTTTTCTTGAAGGTTTGGATGTCATATCGGTCCGGAAATACTGTACACGACAATTTATTCCAGAGTTTTGCTGTGCGAGGCAGGATGTTTCTAGAAAAACGCACAGTTTAGGACTGCCAACCATCTAAGTGGTGGTATATACATGTATATATATATGTATATATATATATATATATATTTATTTATATTTTACATACACTACCGTACCATATTACATACGTACCATAGACCAAACACAAAAATGTATGCAAATAATCAACTTTTTCATACTAGCACCTGGGTCCTTTTATATGAACTAGGATGTTATTTGAAGAATTGAGAGCTGCGATTCTGAGAGAGAGATTCTTAGAACAAACAATATCGTTTAAATCTCAAATTTTGAAAATTTACTTTTAAGTGCCTTCTCAATCAAATACTTTTTCTTACAAATGTATAGAAAAGAGTATTTGCTAAAGGTACAAAGCCAAAAATAATAAGTTTACCTTGTTTTCTATTGATTGCAAATTTGTTTTGATGTTATTTAGAAGAGTTTATAACAATAAACTAAACATTGTGTTTGGTCTTAAACTTTTTGACGGTAGTGTACTTCAGAAAGTAATTTGGAACTATTCATTGGTCATATCATAATTATTCACATGGATTACGTTCAATTTGTTCAAGATCGGTAGTTCGCGACGTTTATATAGGTAGCCAATATAAGACTGTGTGTTCGTCTTGTCGTTAAATAGTGTGTACTTATCGATAACATGAATGTAGATATTTTTATTGTGGCAAGCACTAATCAAATGTTAAAAAAATATCTAGGTATAATTATTATTGATGAGATGAAGAAGGCGCACATTTATATTTACTTATATCTGTATTGTACAAAAGATAACTTATTAAAGTACATTACAAGTACAAACCAAAGAACATATAACCATTTTTTTTTGTTTAACACAGGTATGTACAGTCACCGGCAATATCTTATGATGTGAAGGCCGCAAAAAATTCTGACAGCACCTTATGGCCTTGACATAAGATGAGATCAGATATTTTTGCGGCCTTGATATCGTAAGATACTATTGGCAGTGACTGTACACAATGTTTTATATCTTTTCTTTTGGGACTACGCATAATTAAGTACTTTAACATTTGATGTATCACTGTTTTGAAAAAATAAGTCCCGCCGTAGTATCTTGCTGGTGTCGTCTCGGGTCAGAGGTGTATGGTTTACCGGTGTAGATATTAAAAAATAAAGATCTTTTATCTTTCTTTTATGGCGTCTCTTAAATGTATAGAGTCCAACAAACACACTTTGATAGGCGGGAATGATTTATAGTTAACCAAAAAAATCGAACACATTTTTTTAATTGCTTTGCAACATTCATTATTAAAATTTATTTTGGTAGTTTATTATAAATTTTGGATGTCATTCCAAAAAAGCATTTTGCAAAAACCTGCCAAGTACGTTCGAGTGCATTTATTTGTACCTGGCAAACGAATTAGCGACATCTATCATGTAACAGCAGTACGTCTCAGTGCTATACTAGTTGTATGGAGATGTCGCGCTGTCAAAATATCTCAATATGTGTCCATAGATGGTGCTGCCCCACATAGTATAGCCAGCGTGTCGGAGGACCGCGACTTTGTACAGTCGTTCCTTGTTACAGACTTAATGCCACAATGCATCCTCTACCAGTTAACCTTAAGGATGAATCCATTCGTAATGTGTCCTTGCAATTTTGAATCTCACTTCACTATTGCAGCGTCGAGCGTAAAAAAAAGTACCAATGTTGTTTTTTTTTATACAAGACTGACCAGCGTTTGACCTCAGTCGCACCTGATGGTAAGTGACGACGAGGTCGAAGATGTAGCACGCTGGTTCGTAACAACCTATTCACTCTTGCCTTGAAGAGACCCAAATTATATCTTTCCTGGAATACAGACGAAGGGAGCGAATTCGGAAATGAAGGTCGAAGCGAATCGCTTCGTGCGAATGAATGGAATATTCACAACGTAAGGATGAAATCGCTCCCCTCGCCTGGACGTCCGGTGATGGAACGGAGATGGCGGAATTAGATCGTGCAATTCCTGAGCACACTCTCCAAAATGTATCCTGTAAAACATCCTCCAAAATGTATCCTACATTTTACAACAATGTGCTTGTAAATAGGCACTACGCATTTACACGCTTTAAGATAGAATAGCCTAATTCACTACAGCTGACGCTTGTAGCGTGTAGCGTAAAAATCAAATGTATGAACTTACTTGTAAGTGGGCAGCATGCACTTGGTCTCCTTCACGTAGTTGAGGTACAGCCGCCACAATTCGATGTTTAGGATCTTCATTAAGCACCGTTGGAAAAGCTAGACAAACAATAAATTAGGTTATAAATTTAAATAGACGGTATATTATAAATAAGCGACCAAGTTGCCGTGTGATGCCGGCTGACTAGAATAACACCACCCCATCTCCCACGGGTGTCGTAAGAGGCGACAAAGGGAAAGGGCGGATGGGCAGCAGCGTCCGTCGAAACCCAATCTACAGATACTGCGGTCGCCAACCCGCCTGCCAAGCGTGGCGACTATGGCAACTAAAAACGAGACAGAACGCTAAAAAAATGTTTGCCTTATATACTAAATAACTTGCCCGCAGACATTAGACTCGAGCAAAATACAAAGATTTTCAAAAGGAAGCTCAAAAAACATTTGCTAGATTTATTACCATAGTTTTTAATTTTAATTAGTAAATAAGTACCTACAGTATATCTAAGCTGAACTGTTATTTTGATAAGTACAGATAATATAGTCTAGATGTTCAAAGACTTCCTGCAGACAAACTGTTTGAACAGTTTTGCAGGGCTTTTGTTGGAAATGTATTTTTGTTGATTGTTTAATAATAAATAAATAATAATGCGTTCTCGAGGGTAGATGTGGAAACCTAAGTGGCGAGTTGGCTATATGTTTAAAGTCCAGTGACACCTCTCTACCCTTAGCCCTATGCACCGGTGTTGCCCTTGAGCCATCTTTGATGTCGCTTTTTGTGGGGGCCCATCTCGCATAGGGCGAGTCACCGTCTGCCGGAAATAAAATTGAATACCATTTTATTAGGCAGACGTCCGGTTTTTTATCCAATAGCCCAGTAGCTAGTCCATCCTTTCCACCCAATAGCCTAGTGCATTCTAGATTCCATTATAACTCAATAGTTCTTACACCATGGCGGGTGCTGTCTCTGTGCGCATCCGATGATACGGACAGGGGCAACATCCGCTTAGTGTACCCCTTACATTTCATTAAATTGTCGAAAGGGCCTCTGCGCGTTGGCTCGAAATGGCTCCGCGTACGCCTCCCAAATGTCCGGAACACCATTGTTCCGTGTACGGAAGAGACATACAATAATAAATAATAATAACTACCCAGATGATACAAGTCATATTTGTGGGAGGCCTATGTCCAGCAGTGGACTGCATACGGCTGAAATGTTGACCAAACTGACTGGTGCCCGAGGTCGGATTTGAACCCACGTTCAGCCTTTTTTGCCTTTCCGTTGAAATTTCTGAACTATAGACAATGTTTGGACGGTTTTTTAGGCAGGGGTGACCATACTCCTGGCAGCCTGGGCACTGCCCCGGCGGTTAGGTTTTTTTATGTTTTGATACGTTATAGATATATTTTTATATCTTACTTTTATAAAAATCTACCCTACTAAGTCTGAAAATGTATAAAGATAAGTATTTTAAATATGAAAACATACCGTTACCTCTTCGTGCTTAAGCCGCCGAACCAATTATGGTGGTGCTAAATGCTATGGTATAGTTTCAGTCAGAAAGCGTACAGTCAGCAGCAAAAGTAGCTAAGCGGGTGAAGTGTTCAAAATTACCAACACACGTTCTTTATTCTCTTGACAATAGCGATGTGTTGACCTCATTTTGAACACCTCAACCGCTTAGCCACTTCTGCTGCTGACTGTACAACTATTGTATCTTCTCCAAACAGCGATGCATTCACTCTACGTTGTATGTTCAAGTGTTGCTCAGGTTCCGAGTAATATGTGACATTATCTAGCAAAAGGGACCTTATTGTCGATGGCGCTTACGCCGTTGTTCAAGATGTCGCAATACAAACGCAACGCGGTTTGACGTAAGCGCCATCGACAATAAGATCCCTTTTACTAGATAATGTCACATATAATATCTATACTTTGAAAAAACCTCTTAACTCATTCTGACATTTAAAAGAAAAATGACGTAACTATGTATCGGTTGAGTACATAGAGTTTCAACTTAGAGTGTCGGAAACGAGATTTTTTCAAAGTAGTGACGATATTATACCTCAGAACACCTTATTATTCTTACAACTATTGGATAACAAACAAACGCTAATCTTTGAGCACTATGTTATAATTATAACGATAGATACAAAAGTGATTCGCGACTTTAACTGCCCTTGTACCTCGTTTTTTAAGATAAATAAATAATGGTCTGTTTTGCCTAAATTCCATGAATTATTTCAGTAATCTTGTATATAAGATTTAATAGTCTTTTAACTTTATAGTAAAGAAAATAAGAAGTAAATATGACAGTTTTTAAAATTGTTTTCCTATAAATCTATAGTACCTATAACGGCCCGACCACGATATGCGTGCATTATCGTGGTCGGGTGTGATCCCAACAAACAGCAGTGCATTGCGCGTCATGACCGCGCAACGAACAGATAAAACGCTTGCCGCGCCGCAAGTCGCGCATTGTCGTGGCCGGGCCGTAAGGTAATTTTCTTGTAAGTATTTTTTTGTATAGACGTGACGCCGATCACTCCGCTCGAGTGCACGCTCAAGTTGGGCGTGTAGCGGAGCGGGGCGTGAGGCATCACAAATATGCAAATGTATAGATTTGACCGTAGTACACGCTGCTCAAATCCCTAGGAAGGTCGAACCGACGCTGCACGCCCTGACTGTTCCGCTTTGTGCGTCCACTCAGGCTTTAGGTATGTAAACTCCTCATTAACCATTAACGCCAAAGACTACCTACATCGGCACCGCAATCGCAAGTCAAACGCCAAAGTCTGATACATTGGCACCGCAGTTGCCTTCGGACCGTTATTTTACTAATATTTAAAAAAAAACGAGGTTACCGTCAATGAATATGGGATATTTTAATGCTTTTATCACTTATATGCATAGGTAAAAACTTAGCTAAAGCACCTGGCCTATGTAGTAACGTGTGTACACGCATGTTGGAGTTCTATATTCAAATTTTGACGTAAGTTCCATATTAATTCTCTGCACAACTACATAGACATGGTCCTTCGGTTAAGCACCTGGCCATGTAGTAGGAACGTGTGTGTACACGCATGTCGACATTCTTTATTCAAATTTTGACGTAAGTTCCATATCTCTCCCACAACTACATAGACATAGTCCTTCAGCTAAGTATTTCACCTATAACTGCTATTGGCGTGATTGACAATCGCTTGTAAAATCTATAGCGTTATCTAATAATTTTGGCGGGATTTAGTTATTCGTTTAATAAGGGAGCAAAATTAGTGTTTATATTGAACTTAGAAATGTGCCCTCTTGCGAATACCTGATGGTAATAAGATTGGGTTATTTGTATTTAAACTTTCGTGAGACATATCTGATAAATTAAACATTAACACGGCTCTACTCACGTTTATTTAGTCACTCGCGCGACATGTTAAGATTGGGTTATTTTTTTCCGTTCGAAAATTTATTAATTAATATGATCTTTAAGCCCTCTATAATAGTTATTTGTTATACAAGGGTGCAAAATTGTATTTTAACTGCGAGTGTGGGATTGAAACTCGAGCAAGCGAATGGATTCTATAGTTTAACCACGAGCCAAGCGAGTGGTTTTAAAATAGAATCCTGAGCGTAGCGAATGTTTCAATACACGAGAATTAAATTACAATTGCAGTGAGTAGAACTAAAGTTTTGTGTTACACACGGGTTAACACAAAACTTTAGTTCTACTCACTACAGCGAGGAAAGTTAAACATGCAAAAAAACGTTTTGAAAGCGCATTGACTTTTTCTTTGCGTTTAGATACATTCAACATTTTTACAAAAGATGCCTTTAGCTTGGTTAGCTTGTGGTGGCCAGTACGATTTTCGAATGTTCTAATTCGATTTTCAACTCGGTGCGTTAGCGAGGCTCGCCCGCGCCCGCCGCCGCCGCGGGGGCAAGTGAGCTGTACTTCGCGAGTTTAGACTTTAAAACCATAGCAATAAGAGCTATGAGCAGTAAACTTACTTTAATCACTGGTGAATAAAATGCGTTTTTACCCTCTCGTATTAAAGGATAAACAAGCGCTTTACGAGCTAGTGAGGGGAAAAAGTAGTTAAAACTGTGATGGAACTAGGTGTACTTTGAATATGATATTGTCTTTGGTTGCCGCGATAGTCATTATCATAAAATAAAACAGGTAAAACGGATATCGCATATACTAATTTAAAACTCCATCCCGACAACATCAAATTGTTTAATAATCTATACGTTGCGTCATTGTAAAAATATAACCCTGTTCCGCACAACGGAGACTTCCTTGTGATGCTACTATATTATATTTTATATTGTTTATTCATTAGGCACTGGTCCCACCGCGAGTTATCGTGAGTATCAGCTATTTCAAGGGACAAAAGATAATTGATCCCGTGTAAAAAAAAAGAGACATATGTATACAGCATAGCCGGGCGATGAGCTATAAATATTTATCTCTCTATTTTATTTACACGGGAGCGATTATCTTTTGTTCCTTGAAATAGCTGATAGCTCATAGGAAGATATTGTCGTCAGTTGTTATAAATTATTATATAATATAATAAATAAATAAATAATAATAAATATTTGGGGACAATCTTAAACGAATCGACCTAGTCCTACGGTAAGCTCAGTAAGGCTTGTGTTGTAGGTACTAGACGACGATATTACATAATATATAGATAGACAAATATAAATACATAGTCAGGAACAAATATCTGTGCTCATCACACAAATAAATGCCCTGATTGGGATTCGTAACCAGGACCATCGGCTTCATAGGCAGGGCCACTACCCACTAGGTCAGACGGGTCGTCAAATTTATAAACGATAAGAATGTTAATATTTTAGAATATAGGGAAGTCTCCGTTGCACGGAACAGGGTTACGTTTTCAAAATGACGAGCGTTTTTTTTCGTGCCTTGAACATTTGACTTTTTTTTTTTTAACAATTTGGTTGTGGCATATGTGTAATATATGCGTAAATGCTATTTCGTCCCCCATTGTTACGTGAATTTAGTTTTTACTGAGCAATAAAGTTCGAGATAAATGCAAGCTCTTATTTAATTAACCCGTACATTATAAATTTTGTAATTCTGTAACGGAATTTTGAAAAACAAAGGCAAACAATTACCAACATCTTAGATTTATCAAGCTTTTACGAATCACGCCAAAAGAATTCAAAATTACAATAATCATGATAGGGATTATACATGTCAAAAGCGATCTTCATTGGCAAAATATTTCCATTAAATGCTATATTAGCAGAAACTAAAAAAAAAACTTTAAAAAACGGAATATTTTTTAAATATATTGATTTGAAAATTTGTCTTAAAATACATTTAAAATTGCAAATGAAAATCGCCTCCAACATGTCTGAACACAAGACACCCTAACAGAAAGAAAAGATATCAATAATGTAGTCATCTTTATTTCTTACATACTAAAAGTAATCCTATTTGCCTTACAAACTAGACCACCACGTGTACTGTGCACACTTAATATTTATAAACTAGTATATTTTATTTGGTACCTTTTTTAGGTACTAACATAACTTAGAATTGTATATATGCTATAATATATTGTGGATTATAATCAATTAACAAAACGTGACGTGTACGCCAACGTCTCGACTTGTGAACATCTGCCATAACCACTAGGGTTCTGTAGCATGGTTGGCACGACACATCCTCACGACAATTTAGAGGTTCATGGCGTTCAAGTGTCAAAAAAGTATAGTAAGATTGGATGACTTTTTACGAGGGGTGCCAAAAGGTTACATCTATTGTAACACTAAAAACACATTCACCCCCCTTCCTTTAGAAATTCAGAAAATTATGCAGAAATTCTTAATATTAATAACCTTTATTACTGATAAGCTACTTTTTTCTGTATTTATTCCGTTTATCTGCGTGTCTTTAAGACATAAAGGTCTCCAAAGAAGCAATGCAGAAATTAGTGAAATACAAATTGCATAAAATCTGTACATGGTCTCATTCATTTTTATTTATGTTTAGCGTATTTTACCCCTTATTCAGATTCATAGATTAACTGATCATATAAGTAGCTAGCCACTCGCCAACTTTATTAGATATTGTAGACACTATGATGCCTACAGGCATTATTAAATTTTTTGTTTCCTATAGCCTGACAGATGTGGTCATTTACTGTCCACCAACATGTTAATTAATACCAATATACTATCACCCAATCAATGTATACTTTCATATTTAATATAAAAGTGTTTTTACATGTCTATCTGTACTAACGTCTATGGTGACATAGAACAGAGGATTTTTTTTTTTCACTATTTAAGTTTATACTCGATGTACTAACCTTTTCAACTTTTTCAAAATTACGCGCCTTCATCTGAAATTACAAGATAAATAATAATTAGTTGCAATGTTTACTTTGGTGTCACAATAAATGTTTCAAGTCAAATACAGTATTGTCTTGGCTCATCTCAATAGTTTTTTCTAGAGTTTTTAAATTCGTCACCCATTCTTCATTCATAACTTTTGTTGTTTGGCTATTTATTATTCCAGCTTAGTTTGGTATTTGTCAACATCGTCCTTGTGTACAGTTCATACTTGTTTATGTTGTTTTTAGGCTCACTCTTTATTTGTCCTGTCATTTTTGGTACTAACAACAACAAACATGCCATGAATTAAATTACAAATAATGAGAGAGTTTGAAAACAACATTGACTAACATTAAACATGCCTATAAACCATGTAGTTGAATACAGAACTAAGCCGGAATAAGTAACAGCCAAACAACTAAAGTTACTAATGAAAAATGGGTGACGAAAGCAGAACAGGACGAATTTAAGAACTTGACAAAAAAATTCAGACAAGTCAAGACAATACCGCAAATGCAATATGATACAAGTCAAATACAATATGTATTAATTGGATTAATCTAAAAAATTACATCATTTATCATAAGCACACAGAATATGTATGGTTTCCAACCCCGGAACTTCTGCTCTATGTAGCAGAGTCACCGCTGACTAGGTTAGGAGGCTGGCTGCATATATATTTTTTGTAACCATTCGCACTGGGCAGATTATTTACAAACATGGCGCGTTTGCGACTTCCAAGACCACATGTAAAAAAAAATGTGAAAAACAATACAGTCTAAACTCACCTCCTGCTCAATGAAGATCTTCCAATAGCGCCCCGTGGTCGGGAACGCAACGATCAGCTTCTCGTACACCGAGCGAACTTCATTGATCGGCCGTGTCTGAGCTTCTCGGATCAACAGTGACCACGAATCCACATCATAAATGTTGGCTTCTACGGCCCGCTGCGCTCGTGTAAGGCGCTCGTTTCCCCAATCCTGTACATAAAAATCATAACTAGTCACAGAGGAAGCGTATCATTAAATATATATGTAATATTCAATGCTAAATACTCACAATTTCTGGGTTGTCTTCTACTGCTGGAGTTGGAGCTGGGTTCGCCATATTGGAACTTAATCGTAATTCTACAACGGATACAGCAATAAAACGGTGTCAAGTCAAGTTGTATTCCGAAGCTGGTTTATTGCATTTCTGAGCGTTATTTATTGCTTATAATAACAGAAAAAATAAACGGTGAATAAACGGCACGACAACGCGAGACATCCAAGCACCGCCGCTATTCATAGACATTAGACAATAACATTTTTTTTTAAAGGACTGCGATAAGCGTAAGCTCTAATTTAGTTTTCTTATTTGCGAATTTATTTTCAAAATAGTTTTTTTTATCGATTCTTTAGGAAGTCGTACTATTCGTAGTCGAATAAATATCTTTGTGTCCAAAAGATATTTATTCGTTCAACATGTATTGGATAAAGGATAGTAATAGACAAACTATTTTTTTATCCCAATATCCTGGTATTCAGATGAAATGACATTTGTAAATTTTGACGTTTTGATCGAAGTGACGTGTAAAGTGTATTCGTCGGCGCCCCACAGTTTCCTAATAACCCGAAAGAAAAAGCTCAAAATGAGCTCTTTCAAACGTGACAAGAAAGAAGAAGAGGATGGCAGCGGCAATCCGTATCAAAACCTCGATAAAACCATCGTTCTGCAAGAATCTCGATACTTCAACGAGAGTTCGGTCCATCCGCGAAAATGCACGCATATTTTATCGAAAATACTGTTTTTACTCAATCAGGGCGAGAAACTGACAACCCAAGAAGCTACAGACGCTTTTTTCGCGACCACTAAGCTATTCCAATCCAAAGATGTAATGCTGCGTCGTATGGTATACTTGTGTATAAAAGAGTTGAGCAGTATGGCTCAGGATGTCATCATAGTTACGTCCTCGTTGACTAAGGACATGACTGGCAAGGAGGATCTGTACAGGGCGGCGGCTATTCGAGCCCTGTGCAGTATTACTGACAGTACCATGCTTCAGGCTATCGAGAGATACATGAAACAAGCCATTGTGGATAAGAATCCAGCAGTAAGTTCGGCTGCGTTGGTATCGGCGCTTCACCTGTCGTCCAGCGCGCCCGATCTCGTCCGCCGGTGGGCTAATGAAGCTCAGGTATGGTGAAACTAATTCTTTATAACAATTTTTTTGTTATGTATACATGTAGTACATGACTTTAATTGTTGAGCCACTTACGGTTCGAGCTATTTTCTTTTGTTTAGTAGTAGTAATATTCTTTATTGCACCAAACAGAAATTGCTACAGAAAAAAAACTTAAGAATAATAGGTAACAACAGGTGGTCTTATATTATTTATTTTGTTTAATGATTACTCTATGAAATGCCCAATATAAAGTGAACCCTACATGGCTGACAATGAAAGTCTCTAACCATACCTAGTTATAGATAATAGTTATAGCCTCCTAAGGCCAACAGCCCTACTTGTAGTACTAATTACTTTAAAGAAATTTGATTTTTTAAAATTGGAACAGAGTTGAGTTTCATATGTTTCCTTCAATTTTGACACAAAAGAGATTATACTTTATTTCCTACACTATAAAGAACAAATTCAAGTAGCATTTAACTTGTATGGTGGGCCTTAAGAGGATAGTAATATTTGTAATCCTTGTATCAAATACAAAGAAATATTATTTGGATAATACTCTATTTTTTTTTGGGTTTATGTCTAGCAATATCTAGAGAAACATAACTGCTTTCTTATTTTAACTTATAATTTCTCTAGAACCTACAAGCAACTGAAATGTACTTGCTTAACTTGAAATATAATGGTACCTGTTGATTAAATTCCGAGGAAAATATCATCCCATGCAGCTCAGGCAGTTTATATGTGACTTGGTCATCTAATCTAACATGTTGTGAGGCCTTGGCCAACAATTAGACCACACACGAAACATTTACTGACCAAAATAATGACCAATATCTAGGGAACTTTCTGATTTACATGCAATGATTAAATAAATAAATAAAAAAACAAATTTAAATAAACTTAAAAATCAAGAAAATTAAGAAAACTAACATCACCCTGAAATTTGATATTATACATTTGCTTATTTAATCATTTTATTTACTATGGATTTAAATTATCTTAATTAAATGATTTTTATTTTATTCATTTTCATTAAAGTCCAGCCATAATGGGTTATAGGTCATTGTTATATTTTAAAAACGTGATCCCCGCCTAGTTACTAAATCGTTGTTGTGACAATATCATCCTTCATTCCTGTTAATACTGTCATGTCCTGTTTTAATCAACAGTAGGAAGAAAACATATTCCTGTGATAATAATTTGTCCAACTATCCACTAAATTGTGTCATCATCATACATCGTTATCGCGGGAGCAAATATAAATTTGTTGTAGAAGTAGTAAAACAGACTGTCCATTTAGGAAAAACAGACTTTTCTGCCTACACATTATACGCCTCCAAGAAGTTCATCATAACTAGCACGAAGTTTTTGAGAAAAGTGTGTCTTTCAGAGTTAAAATGACGTTTCAGAGAAGATTTTGTTTGACAAAAACTAACATTGCACTTCGAGCAAACTAACTCAGGATAATCCTGTATAAAAAATCCCCCAAATTTTCCTTCGAACCATTTTAAAAGGCAACTTCTATTTGATTATGTTTTTACAAATACAGATTAATCAAGAATGACGAATGTCTAAAGTGACTGATGAGGTTGCGTACCTAATAGGTAATGTTTTTAAGTACTAATCAAGTCAAATATGGAGGTACGATAGCATTGATATTCAATAAAATAATTATACATTTTTAAAGTCGTAGGTATAAACGTTCTCTACACGAATGTCATTTCTGTTTTTGACTGTTTTTTATAATCTTTCAGTACTCTCAAATCGAATTCGCTCCAACGATAACGATGTATGGTCATCATACACTCCCTACACTCGTATCTACCTAAAGTCACCGCCACATTACGTCTTTAGTGACCAACAGTTTGATCATACCCCTAATTCAAACTGTAATGTATATTTGCCTTTACAGGAAGCCATCAGCTCAGACAACGCCATGGTGTCGTACCACGCGCTCGGCGTCGTCGCCGGCTCGCGCAGGAACGACAAACTATCCACCGTCAAATTGGTCACCCGACTCGCTCGCGCTCCCTTAAAATCCCCCTACGCACTATGCTTGCTCATTCGTCTCGCCGCTCAGTTGGTCGAAGACGACGAATCCGATGCTTCCCAACCTTACATCGAGTTTATCGAGTGTTGTTTGCGGCACAAGTCAGAAATGGTGATTTACGAGGCCGCCCACGCGATTGTCAATCTTAGGAAGACGGCTAGAGATTTAGCTCCAGCTGTCTCAGTCTTACAACTCTTCTGTGGGTCTTCTAAGGCTTCCTTAAGGCTGGCTGGAGCTAGGACTTTAGCCAGACTAACAGCTAAACACCCGACAGCTGTAGCAGCATGTGCTGTTGACTTGGAGAATTTAATTTCAGACCCGAACCGCTCTGTCGCCACTCTAGCTGTCACGACTCTGTTGGCTACCGGCGCCGAGAGTTCGGTAGATAGATTGATGAAGCAAATATCAAGTTTCGTGTCAGAGATTTCAGATGAGTTCAAGATTGTTGTAGTCAGAGCTATAAGGCGGCTTTGTACGAAGTTCCCAAGGAAACATCAGTCGCTTGCAGCGTTTTTAGCTGGCATGTTGAGAGATGAGGGTGGTTTAGAATACAAGGCCGCTATCGCCGATGCTATAATAGCTCTGGTCGAAGAGAACCCGGACGCAAAGGAGACTGGGCTCGCCCATCTTTGTGAGTTCATCGAAGATTGCGAGCACACGGCTTTGGCCGTCCGCATCTTGCATTTGCTCGGTCGCGAAGGTCCAAAATCCCGTCAACCTTCGCGTTACATACGCTTTATTTACAACAGGGTTATTTTGGAATCCGGGCCAGTCAGAGCGGCCGCTGTTTCGGCGGTGGCTCAATTCGGAGCTCAGAGACCAGAACTTTTACCCAATATCAGCGTGCTGCTATCTAGGTGTCAAATGGATGATGATGACGAAGTGCGCGACAGGGCTATATATTACTCCGCCATTTTGGATACTGGGGACCAGCAGCTGATCAATGATTATATCGTGAACGTGCCTAAACCGAACCCGGTATTGCTCGAGCGAGCTTTGCGCGACCATTTGGCCACTCGTCCTGACGAACCATTTGACATCATGGCGGTTCCAACCGAAGAAGAACAGAAGGAAAGCAAGGAAGCTGTCGTTGAGATCGAAGTGAGGAAACCAGCGCCAGTGTCTATCGAAGAATTGTATTCTGAACAGCTCTCAAAACTGCCGGGCATCGAGCGTCTTGGTCCTATCTTCAAAACAGTTCCACCCACAGACTTAACAGAAGCAGAGACGGAGTACAGAGTCCGTTTACTAAAACATGTCTTTGCCAGGCATTTGGTCTTACAATTTGAGTGTGTTAACACCTTAAACGACCAACTTTTAGAACAGGTCCACGTGCGATTGGAAACTCCGCCCGAATATGAGGTAAAATCCATCGTACCGTGTCAGAAGCTTGAGTATGATAAGCCTGGAAGTGTGTTCCTGATCTTAGAATTCCCGAGTGCTTTCATCGACAGCTTGGGACTGTTTGGGGCGACGTTGGAATTCACAGTGCGGGACTGCGATCCTACTACAGGAGTCCCGGATTCCCATGAAGGATACGCGGACTCGTATCCTTTGGAAGAGTTTGGGGTGGGTTGCAGTGATCAGATCAGAGCCAGACCAGCGTCTGACGATTGGGAACAGATCTGGGACAGGGCTGCAAACGCGCCGGAAGCCAGTGACACCTTTGGTTTGTCACAGAACGATATAAACGATGCCGTATCTGCTGTCTGCGAACATCTTGGTCTCCCTAAATCCTCAGTTTCAGGGGATGCTGTGAAGGAGATTCGGGCACAGGGGATATTTAGGGGAGGCGCGCCCGTGTTGGTTAGGGGGAAGTTGGTGGCTGGGGGAGAAACAGTTACAATGAAGTTAGCGGCTCGGTCGCCTAGAGAGGATGTGGCTCAGATGTTGTTGGCCGCCATTTAAATTAGGGTCAGGAGCCTGAATGCACATGATATAAGTTGCCATCAGTACATATTCTATTTAGAGAACGAGAACTTAAAGTGGATTGTAGCCTAAGTGCGGTCTGAAAGAGAGCATGTAATTCGGTATCTGCCTCAGTTTTCACTGATTGACTTGTGAAATATCAGTATGATTGTCAAATGACGTAATTTTCTGTATGGTGGCTTCTCTTTCAGTAAATGTACCTTTTCCTAACTAGTGCGTAAAAAGTGCACTTTTCGCGTGCATAAATTTCACTTTTTAAGGCACTTGCTATGAAAAATTAGGTTCGATACTCGTGTAAAAACTTCTTTAAGACTCGGGTGATTTTCACCCTCGTTTCACTAGGGCTCCAACGTTCACCCTGGTCGAAAAAAAAATTTTTTTCACTAGTATCGAAATGTACTATTTTGTTGTATACCTGCAGAAATGATACCTACCTAAATTAATTGGTATTTAGGTTTTTAAAACTTGAATAACTTTCATCTGTATTAACTGTGCGTTCTTAGTGTTAAACAGTAAATAATATTTTGTATTATAATTTTTTTGTTAAATTCCTAAGTGATTATTTTGCTTTTAAGAGGTCTCTGTACGTTAATTTCATATTATATTGATTTCTAAAAATATAGCCTTGCCCTTTCAAAATTACTAGTTAGTCATATATATTTAATTTAATTGTCTGTACTATCAGCAAATATTTTTGATTGTTTTGAGTACAGTTAAAATGAATTCATTCTATATCTGCATTCCAAAATGCCTAGCAAACTATATTTATGTATTTCTTAATCTTAAAACTATTTACAATAAATAAAACAATATACGATAAACTGATTGTTTATTTATAATCATCTGAAATAAGTAAAAAAAAACAATAAGATTCATCGAGGTTTGTCAAATTTTCCCTTCTCAATCATAATCATTTTTGACGTGAATTATTAGTCAAACCAAACCACAGATTTTCAACTACAAGCGGCTGCGCTACCGTGAAAAACAATGTTCGTAAATTTCGGACGATTGTCTCTGTCACTCTCATAACGGCATTGGAGTAAAAGAGAAAGATGGCCGAAATATACGAACTTCGATGTTCGCGGCCCAGGCCTGTACTATATCTGATAATTATAATACTATATAAATAATATTGTCTTCGGTTGCCGCGATAATTACTCATGAAATAAAACAACTAGAACGGATTAAATCGCGTATACTAATTTAAACTTCATCCCGACGTTTCCACCCGATGACCACGAACGCTGCTAAAGGGTTCGCAGCGTTGGGATGAAGTTTAAATTAGTATACGCGATTTAATCCTTTTTAGTTGTTTTATTTCATAACTATATAAATAGTATTATAATATTATTTTTAGACAATTAATATGGTTGTATCATACCGACTAATATAATATACAGGATGTAATCGTTTAGTAAAGCATGTGTGCTTTAGGCTCTAGCCTCGTAAGACCCAGTGTGCATTACAATGTACACTCCCTTTCAATGGAGTTTAAAGTACAGTGAAATCTAATATAAATTTGTCATCTTGTTCTCATATGGAATCTGGTGTAGTCACTAAAAGTGGCTAAGCGGTTGAGGTCGTTATGGTCGAGATAATAAGATGGCGTCATTTTAAACACTTCACCCGCTCAGCCGCTTTAGCTGCTGACTGTACTTAAATTTAGCGAAACAAAAAATGTAATTAAAATAATTGCCCCTTTAGGACATATTGATATTTTCTGAGGATTTTATGTTATTTCTACTTCAAATCATCTTTTCATCCCATTAGGAAAATGTCACAAAAATTCCATAAAAGTTTTGAAATTTTCCTTTGTGTTACTGCCGCACAGAGCATATTGTTAAGGTAGCACAATAGGAAATAAACATTTGGACATTTTTAAATTCTTTTCTATTCAAAAGATTTCTTGATGCTAACATACATATTATATTTTATTTTCTTACTTAGTCACAACATATGTGCTTTGGTACAGTCGCCATCATATATCGGAGCTGTGGAAGTGATCACAATTATCTGAACAACGCCTCTAATGTCAAAGCGATAATCTGCATGTTCAGATATTTGTGACCACCTCCACAGCTCCGATATATCTGATGGCGACTGTACAGCACCTTAAAAAAATAAAAAAAAAACAGAAAAGATAACAATTTATAAACCTATCATTTTTAAAGAAACACTCTAGTATATAACTTGAAATAGTTATTATAATTAAATATTCATTTATACTTATAATACTTATGTATACCGGGTGTGGCCTGTAATAGGAGCTTTAACTTTAGGCATTGTTTCTACACCAAAAACGCAGCTACATTTGTTCTATGACTTTTGAAAATAGCTTATAGTTTAATAAATATTAATAAAAAAAGATTTCCCAAGCAAGCAATGTATTGAAAAAACTATGAAGTTTGTAGGCTGACAGTAAACGTCAACTAGACTATTGGATGCTGTTCATTGAAAATACTATTTAGTTTGTTCGAAAAAATCACAAGTAACATATTACCCAATTACTTAAAGTTGTAGAACAAATGTTGTTACGTTCGTGGTGCAAAAGCGATCCCGAAAATTTTTGCTCCTATTACAGGCCGCACCCGGTATATTATATTATTTTTGGTCAATTGTTTGTCTATACACGGTACATAAACGGTGTATATGATTTCAAGAGAAGTTTCAAAGTCAACATGTTTACCAGTCGTAGGAATTAGTGCTATAAAACTATAACTGCTAACTAATTTATTTTAGTTTCCTTCTAAAATAATTCAGCGCGCAATGTATCGCTACTGTCTTACTTGCGATGGCGTGACGTCACAACCGTCGCTTCAAGTGTACGCAATACATTGCTGCTCGAAAATAATTCAAAAATTAATAACGCTTTAGTGGTTAAGACTAATTTAAAATTACCTTGCAACATCTGTTCATAGTAGTCAGCAGCAGTAGTGGCTGAGCGTTTGAGGTGTTCAAAATGAGGTCAACACATCTCTATTGTCAAGAGAATAAGAGCGCGTCTAGGTCATTTTGAACACTTCAAACGCTTAGCCACTTTTGCTGCTGACTGTAACACAATACGATTATACTTAATTAATTGAGAATTTATTAATTAGTGGTATGTTTTGATTAATACATTCGGAATATAGTAAATAAACTATTTAGTCCAGCCATTAGGACAAAAAAATTGAGGTAATATTCACGGTGTATACTAACACCGTGTATATTAACTCAAATGTTTACCAGTCGTAGGAATTAGTGCTATAAAACTATAACTGCTAACTAATTTATTTTAGTTTCCTTCTAAAATAATTCAGCGCGCAATGTATCGCTACTGTCTTACTTGCGATGGCGTGACGTCACAACCGTCGCTTCAAGTGTACGCAATACATTGCTGCTCGAAAATAATTCAAAAATTAATAACGCTTTAGTGGTTAAGACTAATTTAAAATTACCTTGCAACATCTGTTCATAGTAGTCAGCAGCAGTAGTGGCTGAGCGTTTGAGGTGTTCAAAATGAGGTCAACACATCTCTATTGTCAAGAGAATAAGAGCGCGTCTAGGTCATTTTGAACACTTCAAACGCTTAGCCACTTTTGCTGCTGACTGTAACACAATACGATTATACTTAATTAATTGAGAATTTATTAATTAGTGGTATGTTTTGATTAATACATTCGGGGTATAGTGAATAAACTATTTTGTCCAGTAATTACCATAAACAACAGTATCTGGGCCATTTTAATTAAAGTTCACAGTATTCTCAACTTTATTTTTAATTTGGATGTTTTTGTGTGGTTTCTACTCAGAATCATGAGCTCTTTCGAGGCTGATAGGAGTAAAAATATGTCCCAAGCTTTTCATATTTTTTTTTAATACTCCCGTTACAGCCATATTAAATATATATAAAATAGTAACGGAATGGAATAAAAAAGCTTGGGACACATTTTTTCTCTAATCAGGCTCGAAATAGCTCATGATTCTGAGTAGACCACACAAAAAAATCAATAAAAAAAAAAGTTGAATATACAATTTTAAATAAAACGGCTCATTTATCCTCGTAAGGCCCGCCATACAAGTAAAATCTTACTCAAATACATTCTTTATAGTGTAGGGATATATTTTTGAGGCCAGAATTACACTTGTACGTTTTACTTACTTAAGTAGGGATAAAGCTATTTGCTAGAACGAGATAGTGATATTCTCTCATTCTGAACTATACTTATTACTATTTTATCTCTATACTACATTTGGTATATTTACAGTCATTTTAAGGCACTTTTTAAGTCAAGTAATCTAATCAACGATATACAGCTAAGAGCTGGCGGCTTCCTCGCATAACGTATCAGCATTGCGATACAACGTGAAGCCGATTTTTAAATTGAATGTAAGTAGGTAAGTACGCGTAGTTATTATAATACATACTGTATATAATAATAAAGTTTAAAAAGTAATAATAATAAAGTTAAATAACACTTAACTTTTGCGTATTATTACACATATTTACTAAAAACTATAGAACGAGTCTATAAATTTAATTCGGGATAAACCCGTTCTAAAGTCATTTTAAATAATTTCAACAAACTTGTTATAGATAAATTAGCGAGAGCGTGGAATTGCATCTGTAGTGGTATTGTGTGTTTATAGGCATTCTATGTAGTGGTATTGTGTGTTTATAGGCATTCTATGTAGTGGTATTGTGTGTTTATAGGCATTCTATGTAGTGGTATTGTGTGTTTATAGGCATTCTATGTAGTGGTATTGTGTGTTTATAGGCATTCTATGTAGTGGTATTGTTTGTTTATAGGCATTCTATGTAGTGGTGTTGTGTGTTTATAGGCATTCTATGTAGTGGTATTGTGTGTTTATAGGCATTCTATGTAGTGGTATTGTGTGTTTATAGGCATTCTATGTAGTGGTATTGTGTGTTTATAGGCATTCTATGTAGTGGTATTGTGTGTTTATAGGCATTCTATGTAGTGGTATTGTTTGTTTATAGGCATTCTATGTAGTGGTGTTGTGTGTTTATAGGCATTCTATGTAGTGGTATTGTTTGTTTATAGACATTCTATGTAGTGGTATTGTGTGTTTATAGGCATTCTATGTAGTGGTATTGTTTGTTTATAGGCATTCTATGTAGTGGTGTTGTGTGTTTATAGGCATTCTATGTAGTGGTGTTGTGTGTTTATAGGCATTCTATGTAGTGGTATTGTTTGTTTATAGGCATTCTATGTAGTGGTATTGTTTGTTTATAGACATTCTATGTAGTGGTATTGTTTGTTTATAGGCATTCTATGTAGTGGTATTGTGTTTATAGGCATTCTATGTAGTGGTATTGTTTGTTTATAGGCATTCTATGTAGTGGTGTTGTGTGTTTATAGGCATTCTATGTAGTGGTATTGTTTGTTTATAGACATTCTATGTAGTGGTATTGTGTATTTATAGGCATTCTATGTAGTGGTATTGTGTATTTATAGGCATTCTATGTAGTAGTATTGTGTGTTTATAGGCATTCTATGTAGTGGTATTGTTTGTTTATAGGCATTCTATGTAGTGGTGTTGTGTGTTTATAGGCATTCTATGTAGTGGTATTGTTTGTTTATAGACATTCTATGTAGTGGTATTGTGTGTTTATAGGCATTCTATGTAGTGGTATTGTTTGTTTATAGGCATTCTATGTAGTGGTGTTGTGTGTTTATAGGCATTCTATGTAGTGGTGTTGTGTGTTTATAGGCATTCTATGTAGTGGTATTGTTTGTTTATAGACATTCTATGTAGTGGTATTGTTTGTTTATAGGCATTATATGTAGTGGTATTGTTTGTTTATAGACATTCTATGTAGTGGTATTGTGTGTTTATAGGCATTCTATGTAGTGGTATTGTTTGTTTATAGGCATTCTATGTAGTGGTGTTGTGTGTTTATAGGCATTCTATGTAGTGGTGTTGTGTGTTTATAGGCATTCTATGTAGTGGTATTGTTTGTTTATAGGCATTCTATGTAGTGGTATTGTTTGTTTATAGACATTCTATGTAGTGGTATTGTTTGTTTATAGGCATTATATGTAGTGGTATTGTGTGTTTATAGGCATTCTATGTAGTGGTATTGTTTGTTTATAGACATTCTATGTAGTGGTATTGTGTTTATAGGCATTCTATGTAGTGGTATTGTTTGTTTATAGGCATTCTATGTAGTGGTATTGTTTGTTTATAGGCATTCTATGTAGTGGTATTGTGTGTTTATAGGCATTCTATGTAGTGGTATTGTGTGTTTATCAGTGGCGGCGCGCCAATTTTTTTCTTAGGCAATACGGAGCCGCTATGTCTTAGCCTTTTCTTCTTGAGCCCAAGGCAAACCGTTGAACTGCAGTAAAGTTAGTCAAGCCGGCGGCAATAGGCTTGTATAAACGCGCCGCCACTGGTGTTTATTAGCATTCTATTTTTGAAATTTCCCTCGCTAATTTATCGCGCACTCTCATTCCCATTTGTTACCATAAATTGATACCGATAGTAACAGAAAGGAATGCAGATTCCAGATGTAACTAATTAATTTGTGGTATAGTAAGATTTTTTTAAATTTCTCTGTCAGACTACCGCGAACCATAGCCTTTATCCATATACTGGGTGAAATAAAAATGGTGATACAAAGTTATATTTTCTGTATTTATTCATGATTACGATCAACTTTTATTATGGAGCCATAACTGAAAAATCTGTTAAAAACATGCCCATAGTAACAACTACAGCTAGTTTTTAAAACTGATTTTTGTAAGTAGTGACAGGTGATACGAGGACGGCAATCCGTTTTCACGACGAGGCATGTATATGTATAGTGCTTTTCTCAAACATACAATGAAATAAAAGAAATTCTTCAAAAAATGAAATTACAACTAACAATGAAATCGAACTGTATTAAAAATTAACATCAGCTGTATGCTATGACACCCGCCAAAGTTATGTGAAATTCCTTTCCGTCCCCTTCAGTTACCGCGTCCAAAAATCCATACTTCCGAGTCTAAAGGAATGTAAAGACAATATTTCATTGCATGTTTGAGAAAACATATTTTGTATTACCATTTTGATTTCGCCTGGTATACAAGTTTCGAATTTCAATTTCTGGAAATATTTTTTTTGGTTTTATTTATATACCTAACTCCCATTGGATAATTGCATATTGCTTCTCAAACGCGTCGGTAGAACCGGGCTTGGTGTATCAGAGGTACAGTACGTTATGTCGCTCTCTTTCGGACTTGCAGTGTTGAAGAGAGACAGCATATGTTCTAGAATTTCTTCGAGCATTTGTGCTTGTTGGATGAATTTGGCTACTGTGGGTCTGAAAGGTAAAACTCAGTTAAGGTAAATGCGTTTGTAGGGTAACTATGCCTAACCTGACTTTTTAAATTACAAATTAGCAATTTTTTTTTCCGTTTTGTAATATTAACACTACTACAAATAATTAAAGGGGTGTCAGCCGCGAATGAAGAAGTGGGTTCAAATCCTGCCTTGGATTCTTGACACCTGTCAGTTTTTAAAATAAGGTTCTCTAGTGACGACCAGATACAGTAAGACGCAGAGTCGGAAGTCCCCCAACTAGGTGGACGTCGTCGGACTCGGACAGCTCAGAACTTGTCGATGTTAAAATTATTATTAGAAACTTTTGTCCAACAGAGGACATGATGATGATGAATGTATAATACTAACTTGTAATTGGCTATAATGATGTCATCCTCGACATAGTCCCCAGCCTTGATGAGGAGATCTTTCAGGGCAGTTCCGTCGCCAGATTCCCTCGCGATGATGCTGGAATCAAACATTTCTGGGTTACAAGAGAATTTCTGTAAAAACGGCCACACCACTCAGATTCGGTTCAGAGAGCCTCAACCAATCTGGAAGCGTACAACTACAGCAACTAGCAGCTAGTATGGGAAGGTCTAGTATTGAAAACAGATTTTTGTAAGTGGGCGTTTTCAAAAAATTGTGCACCCAATTAGTGAAAGTTGTTAAGATAAGTTAAATCACTGTCAGTTTCGTGACGACAATTAAGCATTAAATATCGATAAAAGCTTGGTTTTGATGTTCGTTTTATAAACTTCAATCGATATTACAACATAATAGAAGGCAAAAAGTCGATCTTCATAAAGATTTAATACTTAATTGTCGTCACGAAACTGACAGTGATTTAACTTTTTTTTACATCTTTCGCTAATTGGGTGTAGCAAATTTTGAAAACTCCCAAGTAAGTAAATTAATCGTAATCACGAATAGATCTAGAAACAGTACATTACATCAGAGGCCGGGAAAATGAGGATTTCTGGCCAAATGAGTATACAGGGTGTTACAAAAATCCTGGTGATCCGTTTAAGGGCATATCCAGTATCGAATCGAGATCACGGAAATCATACCAATTTTTAATTTTAAACACATTAAAAAAAACGGTTGACAAAAAAATTAATAAATTAGGACTCTTAAAAAAATGTTGCTTACCCCTGTAAGTCATGAGCGAGCAGGCGCGCACGCGCTGCCCATTGCCGCCGTCCCGCTCTAACGCGAACAAGAGTGGGACGGGCAAATTGATTGAAATAAGCGATTGATTTGTGTTCAAACACGAAACATGAATTGTTTTAGCCCTTAAAAGGGCTTTCAAAATGAAGATACCTAGGTAAAACAAACTGCAATTACGTGTGTAATAATTAATTAATCACTGACCAAACGTGCTCGTTATGGATATTAAAAAGTCGCCTGTGCGACTGAACGAGCACTCGTCTGTGAACAGGATTTAAGCCAAAAAGTTTGCGTCCTCCTCCACTTTGTCCAACATCCACTGACAAAACTCGAATCTTGAACCGAAGTCACCCGGCAGTACATCATGCACTCGTTGGTAGTGGAAGGCATGCTGGTTGTTATTTTTTAACACTCTCCAAACATCCAAGTGATTCGCGCCGAGGTCTAGCGCTACTGACCTGATCTTCAAACCGCTCATCCTGCCTTCGAAGGCGGCCAGCATCAAGCTGCCTGTGTTAAACACTCGCGTATGTAACCGGGCGAAAGTACCTATTCCACGTAGGCTCTCGTAAGTGGTTAGGCCGGGAATAATTTTCGATGTACCAGTCCTCCAGTCGAGCCGCGGCATAATTGCAGTTTGCCCTACCTAGGCACATCAACATGTTAAAGTATTCTTCATTAGTACCTAAACTCCATTTTCTCACTTACAATATTGCACTAATCACGATCGAATAAACTTTACAAGCGCACTAGCAAACATCCGGTACCGATCGATGTTCAATTGTGACTAGTCGAAATTTAAAATTTTCGAAAAACCTACGCCTACGTTTGCAAAATTCTCCGATTTATTAGCATTCTCAGAAGCCGAAAAGCCGTAAGTAGTTTCGAAATTCAAATGGAGTTACGACTTTTTGGACTAGCACAGTACTGGTTCTCGGAAAATGGCTACCGCGAGTGCCGCGTCCAGCTAGTTGTAGGTAACTTACTCGTAAAGGCGGTTTACACGAGATCAAATATTTTCATCATCATCATCATCATCATTTCCGCTTTATGACGTGCACTGATGGACATAGGCCTCCCCCAAAGATCCCAAAGAGTTCGGATTTTAAGCAAAAAAGAAAACCTTGATAACTTTTTCACCTTGGCATTTTTTATATATTTTTTATTTTTTACGTGTTCTACATTGATGTATGTATACCCCCTTAAACGGATCACCAGGATTTTTGTAACACCCTGTATTACTGATAATGATACGAGGCCGGGAATCCGTTTTCAAGACGAGGCATGTATAATGCTTTTCTCAAACATACAATGAAATAAAAGAAATGCTTCAAACACGGGGAAGATGGTACCAGGTCTTCAGGAAAAATGTGCAGTGACTGAACACTAGTAAATTGGTAAAGATTTACTCACTGTTTCATTCTTCTAGCGATTTTCTGTAAGTACTGGCGAGACAGCTCCGTTTTCAGTTTTATTTCAGCCCTTTTTGCCATGGACATACCTTCCTTATATTCATATATGGTTGTATTGCTGAAAAAGATGTTAAAATAAACAATTATTCTAATACAAAATTCGATTCGGTTAATAATGAATTGAGTCATTTTTATATTAAGCAGAAACGTTTGCTAGCATATCAAAGATATTTAATCGAAAGAACGATAGAAAAAATTGACTCGCAGCGGGACTCGAACCCACAACCACTGGATCACTAGCCCAGTGCACTACCAGTTGTGCTATACGAGCGCCGCTTAGACGTGTCAAATTTTTCTATCTTATCCTTCTTGGTATACGTCATTACGGGTGACGCGTAGCGACATCTACCGAAGAGTATTGAACGTTTTTTACGGCATCTATGTCTCAAATTTAGATTGAGAATGAGATTAGAGTGAAAAACTTAGCTAAAGCACCTAGCCTATGTAGTAGTAACGTGTGTACACGCATGGCGGCGTTCTATATTCAAATTTTGACGTAAGTTCCATATTAATGCTCTGCACAACTTTTTTTTCATATAGGAGGCAAACGAGCAGACGGATTGCCTATGATGTAGATGACGATGTGGATGGTAAGCAACTACCGCCGCCTATGGACACTCGCAATACCAGAGGAGTCACAAGTACGTTGCCGACCTTTAAGATAGATATGCAGTATTACTAACTTTTAAAAACAAAATAGTCTTCGTTCAGAAAAATATCCTATCTAAGATATTTAAGATACTTTCTCTTTATGTCTCATAGTCTCTACAAAGCTGGCAAACGAGCAGACGGATTGCCTGATGGTGAGAAATTACCCTCGCCCATGGGCACCCGCAACACCAGGGGAGTTCCGGCCTAAAAGGGGGGTTGGAGCATTGGGAACCTTACTCACCATCAGGAACACAACACTACATACCTGAAAGCAGCATAGCAGTGCTATTATGGCTGTGGTCTTCTGTAAGGAGGAGGTACTTCCCCAGTTGGGCTTCTCCAGACTCAAGCGTGATGGTACTACGCTGTGCCCTACCTCTCATTGTTGGACGTAGTTTAAGGACATACCCGGGTCCAAATAAATAGATTTACATGTAAACACTTTTGAATACTTACATGAAATTGAATATTTGTATCAACATGCCTTTTACTTTGACCAGAAATATTTTCGCCAGCGAATACGCCCGGGTACACTCCGAGTCCACGCTGCTCTCGGACACGGACAGGTCATCCAGAACGAAATCGTATTCCGGATCTGATTTCTCACTTTTGATCGCCGTATCTGATATAGTGTACACACTTTGGTTATCTTCATAATCTAGTTCGTCCAAATCCAATTGCAATTTATTTTTTAATCTTTCTTCAAATGCATCTATGATTTTCACGTTTCTTATAACTTTTGGTTGATTTACGTTAGTTTCTTCATTGTTATTTTGGTTAGTGATAGCTTTGTCAGCATTATTTTCTACAGTTATAACTTTAGTGTTACTAATTTTAAGAGTATTCAAGTTTTTACCATTAGTTATTAATATATTAGGTTCTTTATCTATGTCTTCATCTTTCGTGTTTGTTTCACTTTGCCATACTTCGAAATGCTTACTCAAGTATTCTATAATTTCGTTTCTACTCTTCCTGAATCCTATTGGATCTTTCGTGTCTGAAATATCACTTCTACTAAATATTGGCGTATTAACTTTTTCTAAAGACAGATCTATGTCCGTCTTGGGATCTTCCATGTTTTTAATCAAATCGGCTAATCTTTCTTCAGCTATTCCCAATTCTGTAAAATTTACAATCTCTTTCAAATGTTCAATTAGGATAACGCTTAAACCAACAATTTTCATAAAATCGTTTGGTTTGATGTCTTTTTTTATTTTTCCATTGTTTGAACTGGAGCTTAGAAGTTTTATTGAAAACTGATCTATAATGGGTTTTATAGTTGTGTGTGTTCTATAAGTTTCCCCTGTTACCTGTAGAGCTTCGAACAAGTTCCATGGAGGCATCATTTTTTTAACTTTGATATTTTCACTCAGTAGAAGATCTGTTAAAACTCCTTCCATGGTTTGGCTTAAACGGCAAACCCATTCGTCGATTCTATTTTTGATTCTGCCTTCCATAACAGTGTTTTTTATACAAAATCTTTCCAATTCTGCATTTAAATTGAATTCTTTGTTTAATTTCGTTATTCCGCTTACTTTAACAGTGTCTCTAGATTTCTCTTGATCGCGTTCCGCAACGTTTTGTCTTCTTACATCTAAATTGATTTCGTCAATAATTTCAATATTATGTACATTGTTCTGATTCTGATTGATATTATCTATGTTATTCTCAGAACTATTCTGTCTGAGATTTGGGTTAGTGTTTTGATCGATTTCATAATTAACTCCCGTATTTCTGAAGACATTTTTCAAAATATCTTTAGTTCGCTTACGCGCAGGACTGATTTCCGCTATGCTTAGTTTTACAATTTGATTTTTCACTTTAGTCATTTCATTATTGAATATAGTATTCACATCTTTTGGTCTGGTTATATCTATAAGTTTATCAGAATTGGTGTCTGTTTTGTATTCGTTATCTTTAACTATATTATTGTTGATTATATTCAATCGGGAAGGGCGTACGTAAAAACCATTAGGATTAGTCAAATACAGATTATTCACGTCGTTCAAATGTTGCAAGAATATATTATCTATTTTATTTCTATCATTTTCTACTATCGCCGACTTCTTATTATCATTATCTACAATTATTTTCAGGTTTGTTTTAACGTTTTGTGGTACTGAATCTGTTTCACTGCCAGCTTTGATTTCCTGTGTAGTATAGCATTCTAAGTCGATACTTTTTGCTTTGTTTGATATGTTTTCGTTATTTGTCACGAGAATCTGTAAGAAACTTTTATTAGTTACTATAGTTAGTGAGATTTTAAAAGGGAAAGTGATACGCTGGGAGACTTATATATCTAAATACTAGCAATTTGAAAATCTGCCGTGATAGCTGGAGATGCGCGTTCTAATCCTGTCTCGGATGCCAGAGGTTTTCGCCACTTTTTCTTAAGTATATGTCATCTATAAATTTTTTTTAATAGCAGTTTATCAAGGCTACTTAAGGGAGTTTTCAGAAGAAAATGTCCTATTAGCGTGACTTGTAGCAAAGTTAAATATGTCAGTTTTAAAGCCTAAATACTCAAACTCAAACGTTTATTCAGTAAGTAGGCCACAAGGACACTTTTACACGTCGAGTATACAAAAGTAAAAGAGAAAAATAAAAACTACACCGGTTCTAACCCTACACCTCTGACCCGAGAAGTATTTTGACTTTTATGACCGGCAAGAAATTCGGCGGGACTTATTTTTTCAAAACAGTATACAAAAAAATCTTAAACATATTCTATATGCGTAATTCTGTAAGAAAACATATCAAACAATTTCAGTAATTAAATACCACAAAAAAATATATGGAAAATAAAATTACCTACAAGTCCAAATATGACTGCTTAGAATTAAATTAACATGACGTTTGGTATGCTTTCTTATCTGAACTGTGTCCTACACTCTAATTTCCAAATTATAATAATTTATCATCAACACTTTAAAATACATATCGATATTTTTATAGTTATTTTTGTTCCCGATTGACAAAAATATAAAATATACTTATTACAAATTAACCTTAGAGATGTAAAGGTCTCCAAGTGTAGATCTACATATATTATTTAAACACTTTTTTTTTTAAATACGAGGGTCATGCCAAAAGAAATTAGATACTCAAAATTTACAGAGGTTATTCTTTATTACAGTTATCTATTTTTTCGAAGTGTTCACTATGAACACGTATACACTTTTCCATCCGTCTAAACCACTTGCAAAATATTAATAACCACTCTTCTTTAGACACCTCAGAAATTTCATAGTTATACGCAGCCAGGGCATCTTCTTTGTTCTCTAATCGCTTTCCTTTTAATTTTTCTTTCATTTTTGGAAATAGGAAAAAATCACAGGGCGCTAGGTCAGGGGAATATGGGGGTGAGGCCGCATAGTGACGTTTTTGGAACTGAAATAGTCGAGTGTTCTGGCAGAAGTGTGCGGGGCAGCGTTGTCGTGGTGCCAGAGCAGGTGCTGAGTTCCTGAGTTCGGCCGCTTGTCACACCAAGCTGACAGTACCCTTGGGGCAGAAACTGTTATATACCATTCTAAATTAACTGTTCTTTGATCTTCGAGCACCACCGTAGCGATACATCCCGTTTTGCAAAAAAATGAGGCAACCATTTGTCTTTGGGTGCTTCGTGCTCGGCAACATTTTGTTGGAGTCGGCTCATCTTCAACGCACCATACTGTGGACTGTTGCTTTGTTTCAGGGTCGTAGTTATATAGCCAAGTTTCGTCACCTCTCAGTATATCATAAACGTTTTTTTTCTCGCCAGCGTCAAATTTAATTATCATAAATATACACCAATTCACACGACGGCCTTTCTGCAAATCGTTGAGTTTATGCGGCACCCATCTCGAACAACGCTTATGGAGGGACAGTTGATCGTGAATGATAGTTTTCAATGCCGCTGATCCAACCCCCAGTTCACGCTCGAGCTCTACATATATAATACGTCGGGTCGCACGAATAATTTTTTCAACAGCTTGCACATTTTCTTGTGTGACTGCGGTTAGCGGCCATCTTGTCTTCGCCGCATCTTCAAAGCTCTCCCGTCCTATTTCAAATTCAGCAAACCAATTAAATTCAGTTGCACGTGAACACACATACTCGCCAAATCTTGTGACTTAAAGTTAAAAACACTCTCGAGGCTTTAAACTTTTTTTATAGTCATAATACATCATAGCACGTAAATCACGTCGAGTGAGCTCCATTGTTGCGGCAATTTCCCGCCAAATTTAATCAGAAAAAAAATATTAAAAAAAATACTACTAAGATTTTTCGAGTTTTCCATTTTTAAAATTATAAGTAAATAATTAGCGGTAACAATGGTGTATAACTTGCCACTATCTATCAAATGACCAGAGAGTATCTAATTTCTTTTGGCATGACCCTCGTAAACAAGCACCGAATGAAGTGTATCACACTAAATATTATAAGCAAAAGGAAATACAATTTGAAGGAAATTATAGCCCCTTATAGCCAAAACAGACCGGTCTCCACAAACAGCACCCGTTCACGAGTACGACGCGTATCTCAGCCATCGCCTCCCTCAACCTTTCTTCGGGAAAATGGCGACCCGATCAACAACGCATAAGCAAAGACTTTTAAGTGAGCATGACATGTTCAGGCTGGCAGGCTATATTAATTAGCAAAACTAGTGACATGTATCATGGTGAGAAGCAACATTCTGTGCTGGTCCATTACAAACTTACTTAAGTTTATATTTAATAATAAAAGGCATATAGAGTTGGAGATGTCTCTATGCGTCAGGATCAGTATATAAATCAATAAAAAAAATGGTATATATATATATATATAATATAGGTAATTAGGGGTGTATAATGTCCCTAAGTGTCTGAAGACTATATTAGAATTAAAACATTACAACAAAAAAAAGGACGAGTTGAACATATCTCGTGTCAGACATACTGGACGCTAGTAGGTAATAGCCATATAGTAAAAAAAAAAATTGTAATTTTTAACTCTGATTGTACTACAGTATCAGGCTATAGGCTTAAAGGCATCTTATCTGCAATAAATTCTTTTATAGTATAGTATTCTTTTCTTAGTAGATATAGTTTCACATATTATTTGAATTTATTTAGTGGCAAATTCACTACCTCAGTAGGCACTTTGTTATAAAAGCGTGTACAGTTTCCAGCGAAAGATGAACGAACCTTGGCGATACTACTTAGATTTGATGCTCGTTTTATAAACTTTAGGCAGTAATACAATGCCAAAAGGTAAAAAATAATTCCATACAGACTTTGTGCTTTATTATGGCCACAAGTCTGACATAATTTAACGTTTCTCACGTCACGTAATTAAGGGAACTTTTTTTTTAAACTTCCATAAAGATTCTGGCACATCAACAGATTGTCGTTGGCCTATTATAAATGGAATACTCATCATATTCCACCAGAATCTCGGGTTTATGGCAACATTCTTTCTTTCTAAGCAAGCGAGTGAAATTAGCAAGAATATTTTGGACGTGTAGTTAAGCTATGATTTTGTATTCTTGTATTTTCTTTATATTAGTAAGGTAAAAGACATAGATAAATAAGCGAGAGCGTGGAATTGCATCTGTAGTGGTATTGTGTGTTTATAGGCATTCTATGTAGTGGTACTAGTGGTATTGTTTGTTTATAGGCATTATATGTAGTGGTACTAGTGGTATTGTTTGTTTATAGGCATTATATGTAGTGGTACTAGTGGTATTGTGTGTTTATAGGCATTCTATGTAGTGGTACTAGTGGTATTGTGTGTTTATAGGCATTCTATGTAGTGGTACTAGTGGTATTGTTTGTTTATAGGCATTCTATGTAGTGGTACTAGTGGTATTGTTTGTTTATAGGCATTATATGTAGTGGTACTAGTGGTATTGTGTGTTTATAGGCATTCTATGTAGTGGTACTAGTGGTATTGTTTGTTTATAGGCATTCTATGTAGTGGTACTAGTGGTATTGTGTGTGTTATAGGCATTCTATGTAGTGGTACTAGTGGTATTGTGTGTTTATAGACATTTTATGTAGTGGTACTAGTGGTACTGTGTGTTTATAGGCATTCTATGTAGTGGTACTAGTGGTATTGTGTGTTTATAGACATTCTATGTAGTGGTACTAGTGGTATTGTGTGTTTATAGACATTCTATGTAGTGGTACTAGTGGTATTGTGTGTTTATAGACATTTTATGTAGTGGTACTAGTGGTACTGTGTGTTTATAGGCATTCTATGTAGTGGTACTAGTGGTATTGTGTGTTTATAGGCATTCTATGCAGTGGTATTTTTTGTTTATTGGCATTCTATGTAGTGCTATTGTGTGTTTATAAGCATTCTATGTAGTCGTATTGTGTGTTTATAGAAATTTTATATTTGAAATTTCTTTTTACCCGTACAACCACTACAAATGCAATTCCCCAATCTCGCTAATTTGTCTATGCCTACATATAATTGTTTACTGGTAGAGAATGCTTTACGGCATGAAGCTCGCCATTTGTATCTGTATTTTTATACTGCGTAATAAAGTTTTATATAATAAATATTATTTTAAAAACGTACCACATGACAATTTTCTTGCATTAGGTTCCAACAGCACTCGAGTACGCTATCTTCAGTTGGTAGATCGCAATCTGGTTTATCTTGCACTAAAAAGAAATTACTGATGCATTAATACAACACTAACATAATGAATTCATCATCATCATCTTCTTTTAAAATATGGCTTCCATCAATAAATCTATCGATGATATCGCCAATGTCAAGTAAAAGTAACAAATAAGTAAAATAACATATCAAGTTTACTCTTAGAGCATGACGTTGTTCGGTAGTAGGCATTGCGTTTTGTAAAGTAGCTGGACTTTACAGAAAGCCACGAGGCGGCCGCGACCTCGGGACTGGGAAAATTGTGGTGAAACGCGTTTTGAAATTAATTCTTCATTAGCTGCACAATTATGCGTTAGATCACTGCGTAATAAGCTATCAATATTATACACTAAACTACGTTAATGAACAAAACACAAAAAATATAATCTCAAAAAGACTCTGCCATTTTGTGATTCAACCAGAAATCATCATCATCTTATAAGCCGAAGGACTATCTACTTGATACAGATATACAAATATAAAATTTGAATTTATAATGATATCCAGTTACCTAATATATGGTTGTCGAGAGCAGCCAACTTCCTAAGCAGGTGTCGTGCCGAAATCGCGCCGGAGTCGCCACGGCTCCGCGTCTCCAACTCGGAGTACACCGCGTGAGGAACCAGTAGTCGGCAGTTGGGATCTAAACACAGGTAATCAATACTTACTAATATTATAAATGCGAAAGTAACTCTCTCGGTCTGTCTGTTACCTCTTCACGCTTAAACCGCTGAACCCATTGAGATGAGATTTGGTATGCAGAGTGTATGCCGTGTGATGCCGGCTGATTAGAATAGCACCACCCCATCTCCTCCCGCGGGTGTCGTAAGAGACGACAAAGGGAAAAATCCTACGGACGGGCAGCAGTGTCCGTCGAAACCCAATCTGCAGCGACTGCGGTCGCCAACCCGCCTGCCAAGCGTGGCGACTATGGCAACTACCCCCTAAAATGATACAAGTCATATTTGTGGGAGGCCTATGTCCAGCAGTGGACTGCATACGGCTGAATTGTAAATGTATGCAGTGTTTGAACTACGGGAAAGGACATAGGATAATTTTTATCTCGCTTTTAAGACCGACATGGCTAGCCGACTTCGCGAAAATATAAATTAGGAATATAATACTAATAAAGAAACAGGAATAATAGATAACCCGTCGGTCTCTGACACCATCAATGTGCCTGCTCTTCTTGAGCCGACCGGCATCACCAGAGATGATGGCAAGAAGATGGGTGTGTTTGGTTCCTTGGAGCTTGGGACGGATGCTGGTGTGGGATGCTACCTGCGTAGATACCCTAGCGCCGTTCTATCTCCAACGAACTAATGTAAAAGCAGGCGCAGCGGCGGAAAGCGCCGAAATTTTGAAACGTAACAAATATAAGAGCCTGGGCAGAGAGTAGCACTTTGTACCGTTTAGAGTAGAGCCGCTAGGTCCATGGGGTCCCAGCACGCACAAACTTTTTGCAGAAATCGCGAAGCGTCTGGTTGATGACGCCAAACGGTACCAAATGGTGCTCTCTGCCCAGGCTCTTATATTTGTTACGTTTTTCTTAAACGTAAAACTTTTCTGCCCCTTCCGCCGCTACGCCCGCTTTTACATTAGTTCGTTGGAGATGGGACGGCGCTAGTGTGTCTACGCAGGCAGCCCACACCAGCATCCGTCCCAAGCTCCAATGAACCAAAGACACCCCATCAGGCCTCTTGCCATCATCTCTGAAAATCTGAGGAGTATCACTATGTATCTACGACTTACCACTCATAACGAACTCTTCAATACATTTCAACTCCGATAGCAATGTTTCAGTGTCAGCTGCCACGTACCAATGAGCTGGCTCTATTGGAGACGCCGGGCTCTGAAGCAAACAGGGGGCGATTTTTTAGGCATGCACTCTAATTCAAAGAGAGAGGTAGGGCACAGCGATGACCATCACGCTTGAATCTGGGGCAGCCCAACTGGGGAAGTACCTCCTCCTTACAGAACACCACAGCCATAATAGCACTGCTACCTTTCAGGTATGTAGTGTTCTGTTTCCTGATGGTGAGTAAGGTTCCCAGAGCTCCAACCCTATAAAGGCCGGCAACGCGCTTGTGACTCCCCTGGTGTTGCGGGTCAGGCAATCCGGCTGCTCGTTTGCCGCCTATGACATAAAAAAAAAAAACTTTATGACATAGTCGGCAAACGAGCAGCCGGATTGCCTTGTGGTAAGCAATTACCGTCGCCCATGGCACCCGCAACACAAGCACGCTGCCGGCCTTTAAGGGGGGTTGGAGTTCTGGGAACCTTACCATCAGGAACACAGCACTACATACCTGAAAGGTAGCAGTGCTATTATGGCTGTGGTTCTGTAAGGAGGAGGTACTTCCTCAGTTGGGCTGCCCAAGATTCAAGCGTGATGGTCATCGCTGTGTCCAACCTCTCATTGTTGGACGTAGTTTAAGGACATACCCGGGTTCGGGGGTTGAAGTATGAAAATAATCTCACACAAAGTTTCTTAACATTATTTTTGCACGAAATGTACAGAGTACGATACCCGCGATTATTTATTTATATCATGAATGCTTCTTAAATACTATTACTTCGTGTTTGAGAGAATTTAAAATGTCACGATTCGAGCGTAGAGTGCTCAAAAATCAGCCCGCAGGACGGTAAAAATATACAAAAAAAAAAAAATGTATCATATTATTTCAAACTATTATCTTAAAATAAGGTACTTGAATGATGTAATAGATGTATTGTAATAATTACAAAAAAAATGTTTAACTTATTGAAGACTCTTTTTTATGGTTTTCATTTCCCTTCAAACATTACTTTTAACAGTAATTAAATTGTAGTTTTCTAAATTTATTCATATTTACTATATTCTACGTCATCCCATATTTTTGTGATTCGTAAATAAGATTTTATTTAGAAGTTATATAAAAATTATGTCGTTCTCGATACTTTTGGCCTAGTTAGGTAATATTTAAACTTATAATCAAATGTATGTTTGATCGAAAAAACTACATACCTTAGGCGTACATAGGCTACGCTAACTAGTTACCATCAGGCGGGCCGTGTGCTTGTTTGCTACCGTCATTGTATAAAAAAAAGTTACCTGTACATCTTCAGAGGTAGTGTTGGATCCTGGTTCCGGGAAGTCGAATGTCACTCTCTTCTTTCGCAGGCCTTCTCTTTTACTCTCTTTAGGTTGGTCTACGAAAATGGTGTTTGATCATGATATTAGAATTTAGGACCCATAGACTATAGAACCATGGGTGTGATAATATCTATACAAAGTCTAGTAACCGGTTTGGCCTAGTGGGTAGTGACTCTGCCTATGAAGCCGATGGTTTTGGGTTCAAATCCCAATTAGGGCATTTATTTGTGTGATGAGCACAGATATTTAATCCTGCGTCATGGGTTTTTATGTATTTATACTGTATCTATCTATTTTATACATCGTCGTCTAATACCTATAACACACGCCTTACTGAGCTTACCGATCGATTTTTGTAAGAATGCAAATGTCCCGAAACATTTATTTATTATTATTATTTAGTTTCCGTTATGCAAAGCGTCATACCTCTGATGAATGCAGTAAATATTCATTGTGCTTACACATCCTAAGTATCGCATTAGTGTATCCTATAGAAATAACATTATCACTTACGCGTTCGAGACTTTTTTTACGTCAATAGAAACTTACACTAGAGCCTCTGGCCCGGTACCGAGAACATCGAAGTTCGTACATTTCTTGTTTAAAAAAAATCGAGTAACATTATCTTTTACTCTATTAAGTCGTCTTACGAGTGATAAAGACAGTCGTCCGAAAGTTACGAATATCGTTATTCGCGGTAGCGCCGCAGAAGTCTTACCGCGAACATCGAAAATTTCGAACATTTTCTCTGTGGCTCTTGTTACGCCTTAATTGGAGTAAAAGCAAAAGATACCTACCAGAAATTTTTAAATTTCTATTATCGAAGTCGGTTCCAGAGATCTAAGGGATGTTGATTTTGACGCGGATATTAAAAGGCTTGCATCTACGAACGCGTATATTTCGATACTAGTCAAATTTAGTTCTGATAGGAAAAATAGGGTTCGATACACGGGTAAAAACTTCTTTAAAACTCGGGTGATTGTCACCCTCGTTTCACTCGGGCTCCAACTTTCACCCCCGTCGAAGGTTTTTTTTACTAGTATCGAAATGTACTATTTTGCAAGTCAAAATCGGTTTTAGAAAATAATGCGGATCTTCGGGTGCGTAAGTATTCGTATACGAATATCCATAACGCTTTGGTTTCCTAGGATAGCGGTATAGTCATGTGCCGGCAGTTTTCATACTTTTTACATAAACAAAGTATGGAGACTGCTGCTATATGGTGGAATTGCTATTCTAGGAAACTAGAGTTTTACGTCCCTGCTCTGTTTACACCATCAATGTTGTGTTGAATCGCAGTATTTACTAATAGCCATTTTTTTTTTTTTACTTTATTTGGGTAGCCACCAGATATATCAGAGCTGAGGATATGGTCGCAAATATCTGTGCCCCGCGGTGTTACCAGCGGTTCATTGGGAAAAAAACGTAGCCTATGTGTTAATCCAGGGTGTCAGCTAATTCCATACCAAATTTTATTAAAATCGCTCCAGCCGTTTAGACGTGAAGAAGTAACAAACAAACACTCACAAACTTTCGCCTTTATAATATTATAGTCTATACTTTTAGGTATTTAAAAAAAGGTATACAATCTTGACATGTCTTTTTATTGAAAAATGCTTTTAAAAAATCAGTGACTATTACTTACGAAAGCAAAATAATGTAAATAACCATATGTTCATGTTCATTCATAATTGTCTCATACTTGTCATGATTTATTTTTCAAAACTGATTTTCAATAAAAAGAGATGTCTAGATTGTTTACCTTTTTTTTAAAGTATAAACTATAGTGTAGATCACCTTGACAATAGAGTTGTTCAGATATTTCTGACCACCTCCACAGCTCCGATACATCTTATGGTGACCATATACGAATTTACACTACCACCATACCCAGTATGCAAATATTACTAATTATTGTATAAATACCTGTTACTTTATCTGCCACTGTTGTGTATTCAACCTTCTTCTGTTTAGCTACCAATTTAAACCTCAAATCATTCTTATCTAACTCACTCCATTTATCACTCCCATTTTCAACCTTATTCAGACTACTTAAAGTACAATTTTCAACACCTTTTGTGAATAGGGTAAGATTTTCCACAGACCTGCTCTCTTTTAAAGTTGGCTTTGTAGTCAAATCACTTTCTGATTTAGTTCTTTTCCTTTGGGTTATTGGTACAAACGTTTGACAAGCTTCATCCTTCATCTTAGGTTTGGCAAATGTTGGTTCTTTGAAGGTTCTAAAGTTTGAAGCTTGGTCAAACATTGGCATTTCTTTACAATAATATGGTGTAGAGTTCTGAATGGGTGCGAATGTTGGTTTCCTTAGTGAAAACCTGCTATTTATTGGCATGGATCTTTGTACAAACATTGGTTCCGGTTCTATTGTTTGTGTTATTTGATCCATCATTTGTCTTTGAGGCATTTGGCTTGGCATGTACATTGGTGTTAGTGTCCATACAAATTTTGGTGCGAAAATGTCTGGTGGTACGTATTTGGGGAACACTGCTTGGCCGAAGACCGGTGACGGTCGGATGTTGGCAGCATTGTGGGTGTAGTCTGTGTTAATAGTGTTTTTTAAGGACGAGAAAGAGTTGGTGGTGTTGGGGCTGTCATCTGGAGGGTCAAATGGTTCAGGGTAGGTATGAGCTTTATCTGTTACTCTATGAATTGAGCCTTTTTTCACGTTTTTCTGTGGAAACAATTTAGCAATTCAAGTTACTCAAAGTTATTAATAATAACATTTTCTTTATTGCACAGAATGAATATTACAGTCTAAAGGGCGGTCCGCTTACTATAATATTCTTAACAAGAACAGTACTAGACTGTACAGCAACTTTTGATTATAATATAGATATTTATATATATATTCCATATTATGCATTTATGTAAATAATGCATTGTAGCTGCGGTTATATTGTAGCCAAGAATGTATCAAATAAGTCTAATAAAGATTGAATATAACATCACTACCGCATTTTTCTGAACGCGCGTTTAGGTACCTACTCATTATTAGTCAAACGAAACTCTGAAACCCATTTGAAATCTTGTTTCATTGAGTGTAAAATATCAACTTACCTCTGTATCGCTAAGGCACCATGCGGTTTCACCGGTTTGTCCATTGAAATAGTAAAATTTTCCAGGAAAACTCTTTGATGGACACAGTAGCCATGGACTTGCTTGGCCTTGATTGTTTTTAAAATTTGGTAACTTTTTATGCGGATTCATTGTTTAACATCCTTGCATTGTTTGAGATGAAATAGAGAATTACACAATTGTAAAGGTATGGCGTGAAATACAATCGCTAGAAAACTTTGCTTACCGCCGCAAAATCTAAACACTATTACCAACTTTCAAAGTTACTTCAAAGCGTTTAGTTTCCCATTTTTTCAACAGCCATTTTTTGGCGAAAACATTTTTTCTGTTAATTTCACCGTTTTGAAATGACTTAAATTTGTCCGTTCTTTATGTTTTAAGTTTAAATAATAATCATAATTACTGTAATCAGGCAATAAAATAAATTTACGTTATTTTCTTTGAAGTTTCTTGATTAAGAAATCTGGCGTTACAATTGCAAAACGAAACGCTAAAATGATACCAGTTTTTCGCAAATTGGTGTAATTTAAGGGGAAAATCGAAACAAAAGGTTCACGTTTATCCTTTTATTTACATCTTAAAGCTAGAAGTGAGCAAATAGTTTATTATCTTATCTTAGGAACAATCACAGCGTTACACTAGCCCTTGATACAATATATGTATATTTTTGTATAAACTACATATTTTATAGAAAACCTGTTTAGAAATATGAATGTAAGGAAATATATGTGTATATACAATCAATAAGTATTCGATTTATTAATAACGCATGAGCCAGGCGATTATATTGTAAATGCGAGTATGGTTTTCAGTCTTTACTCGTTGAACAGTTTTTGTATAGACACTACTGACACGCTTACATTAAGTAAAATATACAAAAACAAAACATAGTCATATTCAGCTAGGAGACTTCAGGAAAACTTCTTTTTCATTGGCAAACCATTTTGTACTAGCTATAACCTTATTTTGGTTATATTGAACTTGCAATACAGAATTTAAACTATCATTCTTAAAGTTGTGGATATAAATTTGTCTAAATATAATAAAACATGCTAATAATAATGTTGTTGTTAAAACTACAGTTGTCATGGGAGGTAGTACTACTGTCATAAAATATATAGTGCCCTGGATTCGCTTTGGTAAGCCTTCTTGGTTCTGAAACAAAAAAACGTATTAAAAATATTGTAAGTCCCTAAAATTTTATATTAGCGTAACCGTTTTACGACCCCATTATAATTTATAAGTTATGTTGACAGCTATGAAAATAAAGGAGGAGTACCGTAATTGTAGGGAATATTATTTTAGATTGCAAGTTTAAACATATTATAGGATTAAGAAATAATAGGTTCGTATATTGATAAGCTATGTACGGGTTATTGTCGTTCTTCATATGGTCACACCTATGGTTGTACTAACCAATAAGGATTCAGTAATGGATGGTAAAGATGGCCGCGAAATTTAAAATAAAATGAAACCGTTTAAAAAGTTATGACGTATATTTTGTGATAAGATTTATATTAATATATTTTTTAATATTTTTTGTTGTTACACCAAAATATACTTACATATTCCGCCCAGAACAGAGGTATTATGAGGTTTGAAAACTTATTATAGTTATCAGAAAACCCTGAAAGGTCTTTTAAGTGTAGATTACTCTGCATCCGTGCTACAGAGCGGAAGGGGGTCCCTGTCAGCTAAAACAAGAAAAAAACACAAATGAATATGCGAACAACGATCAGAGGCCTATTTCTTGAACATTTGCAACTTGTATTACAAGCGGAAGTCACTTTTTGACACCTATTGTTAGAAAGAGACTTCCGCTTGTATTACAATTGTTCGAGAAATAGGCCACAGATATAATAAATGTGTCTTAATCTGTCTAACGGGAACAGGCCCGGTACCGCGAACATAGAAGTTCGTATATTTCGGGCATCTTTCTCTTTTACTCCAATTGACGCGTCATGAGAGTGACAGAGACAATCGTCCGAAATTTACGAATATCGTGTTTCGCGGTAGCGCCGCTGATTAGTATGTACAGTCAACCAATTTGATTTATGGGCCACTTATTCCTTGTCACAGTGAAAGTCTATATGAAAGACGCGAAAGATCTCTTATTAACTTCACTGTGACAAGGTTCAAAGTGGCCTAGAAATCAAATTAGTTGACTATACCTACTAATTTCTATTAATTAGTCATTCTGCAAAACAATTCATTACGAGTAAATACCTAAAAGTCAATTTCAGCGGCCATTTGATTTTATAGTGTTTATATATTCCGTGTACCTAATTTTTTTTCTAAATTTGGTATTTTTTTTACGTACAGATACGTGGTCATTCGATCCGGATAATTCTACAAATAAAGATACCAGTTTATCCATAAAATTTATAAGTCTAACTAGTTTTAATACACTCGGTAGTAGGAGGCCTGTCTTTGAATAAGGGAATTCGAAGTCGGGCCTCATTTTTGCTTCGTATTTTACTACAGACTGGAGGGCTTTAATACCATGGGGCAATTTCTGGCCATCGAGGGTGTCCTGTTATATTTATTTTCAACTCACTAGCTCGGAAAGAACTTATTTATTCTTTAAAAACAGATAGCAAAGTTACAATTTATTCACAAGAGTGCAAAGTAATTTCATACAAATTGTGTATTGTTTCTTTGACGTTAGCTGGTTGGATGTTCTTTTATTTAATGTTTTTGAATTACAAAATAGGGATGCTAATAATTTTGAAAACATTTTTAATGTTTTAGAGTACTTATTTTTTTTCCTCGTGGTAGTGAGGTTTCATTCGGTGTGTTCCCCTCTCGTGCTTTGAAACCCTCCCAACAACAACTCGCTATGCTTGGTTCAATTTGGAATCTTTCGCTCCGGGTCTCAATATTAGCACGAGAATGCAAACACTAATTTTGCTCCCTTGTATAACAAACAACTATTTCTTTAATCATAATTATCATTCGTAACATGTAGCGTGCACAGTGTAGATATTATTGATCACTTTCCTTGTAGCTAATGGTCGTGAGGTGTCAATGAGTGACCTTAAGTGTGATGTTTTTATTAGTGTCAGCTGTAAGTACAATTGATCAGATATATAGGAGCGGAGGGTGGTCACAAATATCTGAACACCTCTATTGTCAAGGCGATAAAGTGCATGTTCAGATATGTACGACTGAGGTCACACGCTGGTCAGTCTTTTATATAAAAAAAAAGATATTTATGAGTACCTGTCTACCTTGGCCGCTCAAATATAATTCGACTGTACAGTCGCCATCAGATTTATCGGAGCTGTGGAGGTGATCACAAATATCTGAACATGCACTCAACTTGATAATAGAGGCGTTGTTCAGATATTTGTGACCACCTCCACAGCTCCGATATATCTGATGGCGACTGTACATGTAAAATGTGTATCTAAAAGGGGCCGCTTTTGAGAGACGTCACTAGAATTCCAAAACATTGAAAACGAAAATAAAATAACATTTATTCGTTTCTGACCGAGTTTTAACCCCTCGAACGCCTTGTCCCGTATCCGTCACAAGCCGTTTGGACTTTAAATGTAATGTTCAAAGTCATTATTTCAACAGCAAAAATTTGACAGTGGCATTCCAGGGGTTAATATGTCACGTCGAGTATGTAAAGTGCATGTTTCGATATTTGTGACCACCTCCACAGCTCCGATATATCTAATGGTGATTGCGGCGCTACCGCGAAAAACGATATTCTTAAATAACGATAGTCTCTATCACTCTCCTGACGCCTTAATTGAAGTAAAAGAGAAATATGCTCGAAATATACGAAGGGCAATTCTGGGGGGCAATTTTAACTCTGTCAGAAACGAAGAAATGGTATTTTAGAAACATGAATGATAGAAATTAATAAACGTGGGTATCGAAACTATACATTTTGTTCAAAAATAATGGTGAGAAACTTTTGCGAGCGATTATTTTCTTCCTCAAAGTTTTTTAAATTAGAGTGCACGACTCAAAAATCGGCCCCCCGTACAGTCAGCAGCAAAAGTGGCTAAGCGTTTGATGTGTTCAAAATGACCTTCACGCGCTCTTATTCTCTTGACAAGAGGTGTGTTGACCTTATTTTGAACACCTTAAACGCTTAGCTACTTCTGCTGCTGACTGTACCTACCCATATTCATCCCAAATTTTAGTTTAACACATTGCCGGGATTTAAAAAAAATGTAAATTCTAATCAATATGATAACGAACACTGCGCTCGCTATGAGTATAGAATGACTATCCTTGTATGACATAAATCCATGTCATGATAAATTCTGAACCTGATTAATATTCTACAGGGACTTAAACTTGATTTTATTTAGAATACTAATTTATTTGTTCACTACACTAGCCCGGCCGCGTAGCGCGAACATCGAAGTTCGCAAAAGCGAGCATCTTACTCTTTTACCGCAATTAAGGCGTCATGAGAGTGACAGAGACAATCGTCCGAAATTTACAAATATCGATTTGCAGGTAGCACCGCTGATACTACAGTATATTCGACCCTCGAGGTCGATATAAAACGCCCCGCCGAGAAGTCCTGAGTTGTACGGTTAGAATAACCAGTGGTAGAATTTTTTATTGACGTTCATAATTGTGCCTAAATTAAAAAATAAATATGGTTTATCTTTTTTTCACTTCTCATGCTCTAAAAGTGTGTCATATTATGCTTGCCAAGGCGGACTAAAGTAATACATTTAGCCTCTTGGGAAAATATGTATACATATTTATGATATACAAAACATTTTTAATTTAATTGACCAACCAGAACACTTCATCGTATTAAATCCACGCAGTTGTCAAAGCATTATTAGGTGCTTTTTAGTTCCTACTTCACAAGCATTAAAAAAAAGTTTAAATCGTTGGTTGGCAAACTCTTTGAATCCCCAATTATACGTTGTCTAAGTCTATGGCATTTATTCACGGCGTATATATCCTATCTGTATCAAAGCAGTGAAAAAAATACAAAGACTGCCAAATTAAACATTTTTGACTCAGAATTCATTGCGGGTGAATAAATAGTTACATTTCGATACTAGTGAAAAAAATTTTTTTTTCGACGAGGGTGAACGTTGGAGCCCGAGTGAAACGAGGGTGACAATCACCCGAGTCTTAAAGAAGTTTTTACACGAGTATCGAACCTAATTTTTCATAGCAAGTGCCTTAAAAAGTGAAATTTACGCACGCGAAGCGTGCGAAAAGTGCACTTTTTACGCACTAGTTAGGAAAATTGTATTTGTTAATTGTTGAAATGTTATTTTATCTTATTTTCTCGCAATCGAAGTGAAAACTAGTATGCATAACTTGGGTCTAAACGCCATATTATCCCTCGAACAATTTGCCCTCACTTCGTTCGGGAAAATAACCATCTCGTGGTACTATGGCCTACTTTAGCCCCTTGTCAAACAATCTACTATTATCTGTCAACGATAATGATGTAAATTTTAAAGACGGACTGACAACTGAATTTCTAGGCAAAAGTAAATTGCTTATTAATTATTATGCAGTAATCTAGCGCACGGGGCCGATTTTTGAGCGCTCGACGCTCGAATCGTCACATTTTAAACTCCCAAACAGGAAGAAATGGTATTTAATAAGCATGAATGATATAAATTAATAATCGTGGGTATCGAAACTATACATTTTGTGCAAAAATAATGGTAACAAACTTTTGTGTGTGATTATTTTCGTTCTCAAAGTTTTATGAATTCGAGTGCACGACTCCCAAAAATCGGCCCTCTAGGCACTCTGGGGCACGGTTGCGCATACGAAAGGTTAAACTAAACAAAACTGTACGTGTACAAATGTATACAATGACAATTAAGACGTTTTTTTTTAAATTGTATAATTGTGAAGCTAGGTAGGTAAATGTTTGACTACATAATTTCTGTCTATTGACCCCGAATATACGTTTTTTTTTTTTTGGAGCTCTGGGAACCTTATTCACCAACAGGAACACAACACTACATACCAGAAAGGTAGCAGTGCTGTTATGGCTGTGGTCTTCTGTAAGGAGGAGGTACTTCCCCAGGCGGGCTTCTCCAGACTCAAGCGTGATGGTACTTCGCTGTGCCCTACCTCTCATTGTTGGACGTAGTTTAAGGACATACCCGGGTCCAGAACACACACGTCTTCTGCACTTAGACGTAAGTGGCAAAATTTTATCCTAAACATATTACTAACTTCGATTAACTAGGAGACGTACGTGATTAGAGTGACAGAGACAACCGATCTTTTGCGAATATCAATTTTCGAGGTAAGCTTTCTGTGGGCAATTGTTGACAGTTTTTGTGACCCATTCAAATAGAAGGGCTGATTCTTGAGAGTTGAAAACTTTGAGGCCGAAAATAATCTCACACAATAGATCTACACCACTAATTTTGCACAAAATGTGTAGTTTCGATACTCACGAGTATTAATTTCTATCATACATGTTATGAAATAAAACAACGGGTCCACCCGATGACCACGAACGCTGCTAAAGGGTTCGGAACTTCGGGATGAAGTTTAAATTAGTATACGCGATTTAATCCGTTTTAGTTGTTTTATTTCATGAGTAATTATAATTATCGCGGCAACCGAAGACAATATTATAGCATACATGTTACTAAAAAAACATTTCTTCGTTTCTGAAAAATTGCCCCACAGGCCTGAGACAATCGCCCGAAATTTATGAAAAACGTTTTTAACGCAAAAATCCGCTAGACCTCGTTAAGGGAGCCGATTTGTGAGAGTCGTGTACTCGAATTCATAAAACTTTGAGGACGTAAATAGCCACACAAAATAGTTTCTCACCATGAATTTTGCACACAATGTACGGTTTCGATAACACCGATTTGTATTTTATATCATTCATGTTTCTAAAATTTCTTCGTCTCTGACTCTGACAAAGTTTAAAATGTCACGATTCCAGTACTCAACGATAAAAAATCGACTCCTGGTGTAATAAGTAAAGTATACTTACTTTGTGAACAGTCTACAGTCAAGGTCAAAAATTTCCACTCAACCAAAGTGCCAAAATGTGTTTACATATTAAATAGTAGTGCTTAACGTAAATGTATACAAGTTATGACACTTTGATCACATATATATCTTTGACCTTGGCCGAGTAAGTAATAAGTTCAAAACTTAGCTAAAGCTACTATGTAGTTCGACTATGTAGTAGTAACGTGTGTGTACACGCATGTCGGCGTTCTATATTCAAATGTTGACGTAAGTTCCATATTAATTCTCCACACAACTACATAGACATGGTGCTTCAGTTAAGTTTTTCACATTAGGCACTGGTCCCACGCGAGCTAGTATGCAATGAGCTATCAGCTATTAAAGAGACATATATGTCATAGCCGGGCCAACGTAGTTCAACACCGGGTGATGAGCTATAAATATATATATCTCTCTTTTATTTACACGGGAGCGATTATCTTTTGTCCCTTGAAATTTGTACCCGGGTATGTATAACGTCCAACAATGAGAGGTAGGGCACAGCGATGACCATCACGCTTGAATCTGGGGCAGCCCAACTGGGGAAGTACCTCCTTCTTACAGAAGACCACAGCCATAATAGCACTGCTACCTTTCAGGTATGTAGTGTTGTGTTCCTGATGGTGAGTAAGGTTCCCAGAGCTCCAACCCCCCTTAAAGGCCGGCAACGCGCTTGTGACTCCCCTGGTGTTGCGGATGCCCATGGGCGACGGTAATTGCTTACCATCAGGTAATCCGTCTGCTCGTTTGCCGCCTATGTCATAAAAAAAAAGGAAAAAAAGAAATAGCTGATGGCTCATAGCTTACTAGCTCGCGGTGGGACCAGTGCCTTTATACGTATCTACTTACTGGTTCTACAATGGCGTAGGAATTATGTTTATAACGATCTGGTTGTAAACCAGTCACGTAATAATCTTGTGGGAGACCGCCCGTGTAGAAATGGGGGAACGACACCACCATCGGGAAATCTGTAAACAAGATACAATATATAGAGTGGCGACCACGAACTGGAAGACGCAGCGTAGGTAAGCCTCCCCACAAGGTGGACCGACGACCTAGTTAGAGTCGCGGGATACAGCTGGATGTGGAAGGCGTAGGAACGGTTTTCGTGGGTCGTTCTGGGGGAGGCCTATGTCCAGCAGTGGACGTCTTTCGGCTGACATGATGATGATGATGATTTAAATCGAAAGAAAAATAGAAACATTTTGACCCACAACCACTGGATCACTAGCCCAGTGCACTACCAATTGTGCTATACGAGCTATATGTCACCCATGATGACGTATACGGCGAGGGATAGATAGAAAAAAAATTACAAGTCTAAGCGGTACTCGTATGTCACAATTGGTAGTGCACTGGGCTAGAAATCCTGTGGTTGTGGGTTCGAGTTCCGCTTAGAGTAAAAAAAAAAACAATTTTTCTTTAGATTTAAATATCGAAGATATTCGCTAGCAGACGTTTCTGCATAATAAAAAATAATTAAGATATAATATATTATATAAGAGTATATACCATTTTGTATCGTTTGGCGTAGAGACGCCATGGGGTCCCAGCGCGCACAAACTTTTTGCAGAAATCGCGAAGCGTCTGGTTGATGTAACTGGTGACCGAAGAGCTGGCGGCTTCCTCGCTCAACGTATCAGCATTGCTTTACAACCAGGAAATGCCGCCAGCATTCTTGGTACAATGGCCCAAGGGGCTTACAATTAAAGCAATAACTAGTTAAGTACTCGTATTTTAATGAATGTCCATTGTAATATATAATATGAAAGCGGCAGCAACCATACATTTACTTTAACTTGTACAGTTGTTATCAAGGAACATAGGTATAGTAAACCAATTTGATTTCTAGGCCACTTCGAACCTTGTCACAGTGACGTTAATAAGATATCTTTTGCGTCTTTCATATAGATTTTCACTGTGACAAAGAACGAACTGGCCCATAAATGAGAATAAAAATTCTGGACAGAACAAAATAAAACTATTTAAAATTAAAAAAAAAATACAAGAAAAGGAGTGTCACTGAAATGGCCTTCACTCAGCTTGTGTCAGGTGCCGTATGACCCCTGTCGCTGGTCTTCCGTGGAGACCCGTCTGCATAAATAAATAAATATTTCGGGACAATCTTACACAAATCGACCTAGTCCTACGGTAAGCTCAGTAAGGCTTGCTGTTGTAGGTACTACACTACGATATATATAATACATATATACATATAAATACTTAAATACATAGAAAACACCTATGACTTTGGATCAAATATCTGTGCTCATCACACAAATAAATGCCCTGACTGGGATTCGAACCCAGGACCATCGGCTTCATAGGCAGGGTCACTGCCCACTAGGCCAGACCGGTCGTCGAGTCAAATCAAATTGGTTGACTGTACATCAGGACATGGAGTAACAATATCTATACAAAAACCGCAATCCCCACATCCTGGCAAGCAAACTAGCGACATCTATCACGTTAAACAGCAGTACGTCTCAATGCTATACTAGTTGTATGGAGATGTCTCGCTGTCAAAGTAACTCAACATGTGTCCATAGATGGCGCTGCACCACATAGTATCTAAAAGAGAGAAATAGCCAGCGTATCGGAGGAACGCGACTTTGTATATCAAAATAAAATCAAATCATCATTTATTTCTGACAGCATGTAATCCATATACAGTGTGTAATTCTTATACGGGCGAATCTCTTAACGGAGGGTAGAATAGGACATAAGAAATATATTTAGATAACTTTTGCTTAGAAGTACAATTAAAATTTAATGAATATAAAAAAATTCGGCCCGCAATGTAATGCAACACACTCGAGTTAAACACTCGCCGACAGTTAGTTTCAAAAGCTCATATCGCGTAATGTTCGCAGTACATTACTGCTCAGAAATTTTACAAAAAAATATTATACATGTATAATAGGTATAATTAAAGAAAAACCTTTTGGTTAATGATTATACTGGTAAATCCTATGTCTGGTTCAATTCTTCGCCCGTATTAGACTTACACACAGTACAATCATTTAAAATATACATAAAATTACAAATTAAAAAATAAAATAAAATAAAAATTAATAAATTAAAAAGTAAACATTCCTTGGTATCTATATATAGATGATGTCTCGGCCAATAGGTCAGACCCTGAATCCCAGCAGATAATAAGATATCAATAATGCACTGTGAATAACAATTTTCAATGCTAGCCCTAGGACATTGGGTCGACGCACTAATAACCGTGATTCTCTTCAGCCTATCAATCGCCTTAAAATGCAATCATTAATATCGCCCAGGTTTCACAAACAACGCCCTCGTTTTCCGCCTATGTCATAAAAAAAAAAAACAACGGAGAGCGTCGTGGTGAATGCTCGCTGACCCCATAACGCCCCCAAAACGGCTTGGTGAGGGAAACGCCGGTGTGTTTTTAGTGGATAGGCTCTTCCCCTCCCTCTGACTAGCAGAGGGGGTTGCGGGAAGAGATAGCCCCATATAACCCCCCAAAATGGCCTCTCCTTAGACCCGACGGATTTTGGACCCGGGAATGTCCTTAAACTACATCCAACAATGAGAGGTACAGCGAAGTACCATCACGCTTAAATCTGGAGCAGCCCAACTGGGGAAGCCTCCTTACAGAAGACCACAGCCATAATAGCACTGCTACCTTTCAGGTGTTGTGTTCCTGATGGTGAGTAAGGTTCCCAGAGCTCCAACAACTTTTAGGGTAAGCAACGCGCATGTGAATCCTCTGGAGTTGCAGACGTCCATTTGCGGAGAGCTGCGGCTCGCAGTCTACGTTGGTTAGCCAATGCCAACGGTCCGGCCACGACATCGCGCGAATTGCGGCGCGGCGAGCGTTTTATCTGTTCATTGCGTGTGATCTTAACTAACCGCAGTGCATTGCGCGTCTTGATCGCGCAACGAACAGATAAAACGCTCGTCGTGGCCGGGCCGTAATAGCTCATGATTATGCTCCTCGCTACGGAGTGAAACATGTCGAGCAATATTCGACTTATAAAATGTGAGTTACTCGCTTCTATACAATTACAATGTCTCGAGAAACTCTAAAAAAAAGGAATGAATACTTACTAAAATAGCACTTGCTAGCGTCGCTCAGCCCAGCCGGTAGTGGCGGGTCTGTGTTGTAGCAATCCGTACCATTCGTTCGTTCAAACACGCGCTCAGACAAGTTGAAGCGGTACACTGGAACGTTGTCCACCGTTACCTCACCTGAAATGTTATACAAATGTTTAGCCGTAAAATGGGGTAAGTGGGGACTGCGAGGGCAGTCTGGTTATAAATGGGGAGAATACCTATAAATAATAAATAAATATTTCGTACTTAAATACATAAAAACCGGCCAAGAGCGTGTCGGGCCACGCTCAGTGTAGGGTTCCGTAGTTTTTCGTCCGTCACAGTAAGTGTTCCCACTTAAGAGTTAAAAATGGGCTATTTAAGTACAGAACCGTAAAAACGGGCCCACATAGCACGGTGACAACTAAATAAAGAGTTATAGATCCCAACTATACATGGAAAATTCGAAAAAATGGTGTCAATTTCAGTCCCACCACGTGTAGTAAGAAGGGATTGTATTTGAAGTCAGTCAGTCAGTTTCAACCTAATGTATGGGCATGGAGACTGCATGCTCCGACCCCATTAAATCAGAAAGAATCTTGTCTCTGTCACTCTCTTAACGCCTTAATAGTAAGTAAATGAGAAATACTCGACATAGGTATGTGAACTTCGATGTTCGCGGTACCGGGCCTGAAGTGATGAAGTGTGTCTTGTCATTCAATAGAGATTTTGACAGCCATATCTTAGGGAATAAGGGCTAATATATTAACAATTTGTAAGAAACTATCGCCTTAACGACTTTAGTGATGGAATAATATAAAGTACCTATTATGCTAGCAAAAAAGCCTAAGATATATGCAATCCTACGGCACTTCCGCCTTTCTCGAGCGAAAGTAGAGACCATTTTACCAAAAACTCGTAAGATGTATGAAATCCTGCGGCGCTTACAGTTTTTTCGAATTGATAAAGTTTGTATGGGGGAACAATATTTTAGTTTTTTAGTATATTACTCGATTTTTTTCATACTTTCTCACCGTTTAAACCTTCCCTGAGCTTCTACAAATATTTCAAGACCAAAATTAGCCAAATCGGTAAAGCTGTTCTTACGTTATAGCGTGACCAAGAGAAATAGGGGTTCATTTATATATATATAGATTTTTTTCAAAAACTATTGAACCTATCAAGTTCAAAATAATTTTCCTAGAAAGTTTATGTAAAGTTGTATTTTTGAGATTTTTTTCATATTTTTTAAACTTGTGGTTCAAAAGTTAGAGGGGGGGGGACGCACTTTTTTTTACTTCTGGAGCGATTATTTCCGAAAATATTTATATTATCGAAAAATGATGTTAGTAAACCCCTATTCATTTTTGAATACCTATCCAACAATATATCACACGTTAGGATTAGAATGAAAAAAAAAAAAACACTCCCCACTTTACGTATAGGGGGGTTACACTAAGAAAACATTTTTTTTCACTTTTTATTTTTGCACTTTGTCGGCGTGATTGATATACATATTACTACCAAATTTCAGCTCTCTAGTGCTAACGGTCACTGAGATTATCCGCGGACGGACGGACGGACAGACATGGCGAAACTATAAGGGTTCCTAGTTGACTACGGAACCCTAAAAAACACCCATGACTCAGGAACAAATATCTGGGCTGATCACATAAATAAATGCTCTGACTCGGATTCGAACCCAGGAACATCAGCTTCATAGGCAGGGCCACTACCCACTAGGCCATTAGGACTAGGTCGACTTGTAAAAAAAAACGCTTGCCGCGCCGCAAGTCGCGCATTGTCGTGGCCAGGCCGTTAAGGGCTAGGCTTTTGGCCGATAAGTTATTGACGTATCCACGCTTATGGTAAAACATAAATAAGAAGCTTATTCGTTTATTTATAACTTTATAAGCAGTAAAAAGTTATGTGCGTCATATTGTACCTACATGTTTATTAGCGGGGCGTATGTGGCGATAAGTTAATAGGTGTCGAAGGTTAGGAATAAAGATAATTCTGCGATTTCCTTTTATAAATGGAAAATATTTAATCTGTATCACCAAATGCAATAAAATTGTAGAAATCACGTTCAAATAACACAAGAAACAATCTTTTTTGACGACCGGTTTCCTCTTTCCTGAATCATGGGTGTTATCTAAGTTTTTGTAGGTATATTATACAGTGTGTATTTTTCATACGGGCGTATAAGTTGCCCACATACAGTATCCAGTAATAGGACTCGTATTATGGTACAATTTTTATTAAATAGTGTTATAACATAGTTGTACCCTTTTTTTTTAAGTCTGACCGGGCAGCAATGTACGCAGTCCAACTTATTTTGACATGACAAGTAATACTGACATGATATGACGCATCGGTACGTTAATTACAATTAAAATGGATGCAATACATTGCGTGCTTACTTTTTATGTATGAAATAAAAATAACCTATTTTTTTTTTAACAAAATGAATGTAACTAGGTTGAAAAATACACACTGTATATACGTATCTGTAATATTTCGTAATTAGTGTTTACGACAAATGATTTACAAGCTTAATTTTCTCGTATTCAGGCTTACAGCCTTTCTTGTGCTAAATATTATAACATTCACTAGTGCAAATTGAAGAATAAAGACTGAGAAAGAAGAAATTAATTACAAGTTAGATTAGATCGGTATCTACCAAAATTGGGACTATTTTTTAACCAAGAGGATCATATCCTGTGAATAATTAGTCCCAATTTTGGTAGGTACCTTCGGAGAACGTAGTTTAGGGAAAAATATCCATTAAACAAAATTGTCGAATCGAATTTGAACTCTCTTTCAAAGGAATAAGTGATTTATTTCAATGAATGCTTGATGATGGATTTTTCGTAAACTACAATGTCTGCATTAAAAAGCGATCAGGCAACGATACTACCCATCTATCTCCATATTTATCGGTGAAGCTTCAACCGTTTTGAATCGAACAGCGAGTCAATATATTTTTGAATTTGACGTCACACGCCGACCGCGGCCGGGGGCGGACTGATGTTTCTTGGCGAGCAATGGAGCCGTTAAGGCGTCTTTTCTCCACGACAGACATTCTTGTTCTATCTCGATTATTATCCGAGTTGCGAGTACTTGGGGCCGATTTTTGAACACTCTACGCTCGAATCGTGACATTTTAAACTCTCTCCAACACGAACAAATGGTATTTAAGAGGCATGAATGATATTAATATATAATTGTGGGTATCGAAGCTATACATTTTATTAAAAAATAATGGTAAAGTTTGTTTTTGTGTTTATTTCGTTCTCAAAGTTTTATGAATTCGAGTGCACGACTCCCAAAAATCGGCCCACGGAAATCCGAGCCCCGAGTGTAAGTTTTTAACGTAACTTTACTTCACGAACGCGTTTGCGTTACCCATATTAATAACATTATCACTTACGCGTTCGTAAACGTTTTTCTACGTGAAAAGAAGATTATACACTAGAGCCTCAGAGGCTGAAGAATTACTCTTCTTTTCAATTTTCTTTTTTTCTGTATCAAATACTTACTGTCAAAATGCAGAGGCATGAGTTTGCATACGGTCTTTCTCCAGTAGAGAAGGACGTCTTTCTTGGTAATGTGCTGTTGGTACATCACTCCTTCGGTGGATCCAAAGATGCGATCTGGACATTCCTATGGACAATTGCACAACAAATGAAAATGGAAGTTGATGCGACGGACATGACTGAAGATAAGTAGTCTTGTGCTTTGTCCACGACACACTAGGTTAGATTTTTAATAACTTATGTTGTATTTTTTTTTTATGACATAGGCGGCAAACGAGCAGACAGATTGCCTGGTGGTAAGCAATTACCGTCGCCCATGGGCACCCGTAACACCAGGGCGCGTTGCCGGCCTTTAAGGGGGGTTGGAGCTCTGGGAACCTTACTCACCATCAGGAACACAACACTACATACCTGAAAGGTAGCAGTGCTATTATGGCTGTGGTCTTCTGTAAGGAGGAGGTACTTCCCCAGTTGGGCTGCCCCAGATTCAAGCGTGATGGTCATCGTTGTGCCCTACCTCTCATAAAATTAATAATGTAATATGCCACAACAACTCTGTTATGGCCCTGTGTTGGCCCTATATTGGCCGTGTGATGCCGGCTGACCAGAATAGCACTACCCCATCTCCTCCCGTGGGTGTCGTAAGAGGCGACAAAGGAAAAATCCTACGGACGGGAACCCAATCTACAGCTACTGCGGTCGCCAACCCGCCTGCCAAGCGTGGCGACTATGGCAACTACCCCCAAGATGATACAAGTCATATTTGTGGGAGGCCTATGTCCAGCAGTGGACTGCATACGGCTGAAATGTAACCCTAATATGGCGTATTGGTCAAACTATAATAAAAACTATTAGATTACATGAAGCAAGAACACCCAAGAACTTGATTGTATTTGATACTCGATTGGACTCGATGACATAATTCCAATATTAGGTGATAAGTTTTCGTTGTATCTCTATTTTCAAATAATATACAAGGATTACTTTACAATATGCGGACTGCTAAGGAATGGAATTCGCTCCCTTCGTCTGTATTCCCGGTAAGATATAATTTGGGTCTTTTCAAGGCAAGAGTGAATAGGCTGTTACTGAACCAGCGTGCTACACCCTCGACCTCGTCGTCACTTTCCATCAGGTGCGACTGAGGTCAAACGCTGGTCAGTCTTTTATAAAAAAAAAAAAAACAATAACTACTTATTAAATCTGAATACAATAACTACATATAAACTACTTATTAAGGCCCTTGAGGCATTGTAACAAGATCGCCGGCAACATTTCCTCGTTGTATTGCTGATGAGCGAGGAAGCCGCCAGCTCTTCGGTCACCAGTTACGTCAGCGCCTTAACCAAGCCCTACCTTAATCCTTGGTTAAATCGTCAGCCGCGATAGCTGGACATGCGGGTTCAAATCCCGTCTCGAACGGAGAACCTCGTCGCTTTTTCTTAAGTATATGTCATCCAATTCAATTTTTAGTTTATATAGTAGATAAAAAACAAAGCAAATCAAAATATTTCACTTTTTTATTAGATTTTTTACAAATTTTTCGTTTCGAGCAATGTGTCCCTCTTACTCCAGTTCAAAAAGACAAGGACTAACTTAGCTGTGGACGGCCTGTGACGGGATTGTCGACAGCCTTGCACTCACCTCAGGGTTGTATCCCGGCAGCTGCTGGTCTCCCCTAAACCGGTCAATCTTGAAAAAGTTCTCGTGCCCCCATTGTGGTCCTATCCTCACTGTGATCTCATCTGTAAAATCTGCATATATCTGAAAAGACAGATGACTACACATAGATATTTTTCTAGCACGAAGGATTTGCTGTAAGTGATTGACAAAATAAAAACATCGACAGTCCTGAACCCTGAGTGTACGTTTTTAACGTAACAAAACGTCACCATCGCGTTAGAGTTACCCATATAAATAACATTATCACTTACGCGTTCGAGACGTTTTTTACGTCAAAAGAAACTTACACTAGAGCCTCTGAGTGTAAGTTTTTACCGTAACAAAACGTCATCATCGCGTTAGAGTTTTTTACGTCAAAAGAAACTTACATTACAGCCTCTGTTATCGATAAGTACCACTTCAACGTAATATAGGTAATACAGAGACAAATATAGGGTGATAAGGTGCATTAAAATGGATATAACTAAATTATCTATTTATTTATATTGTACGTACTTACTTAAGAAAACAATTGCAAAAATAAATTGGATCAAAAGTATACGTAATTCAAGATCGGTGGCACTGCTTAAAATCACGCACCATATGCTTCACAAGTATAGGACAAGTATAGATGATGATAAATTAAATAAAATGTTTAATTACTCACCCTAGCCAACATACCCATGTTGCTGACCGGCACCAAACCTGGTGCTATACTCTTCGAGGTATCCAGGATCGGTTCCCTGTACTCCCATAAATATTCGTAGATGGTCTTCTCTAGAAAGAAGTCGCTCTTGTAAGCGATGCCACGGAAGAGAAGCTTGGCTATATATGGCGCCGTTGAGAGGTATGAGGATATGCCCTGAAGAAAAAAAATCTTGATTGATCATACAGGTTTATTAAAACAAAAATCGTATTTCTATGGTCAACAGTTAACGGCTCAAATTAAGGTTGTCTCACGTTAGAGCGGCCCGTCACCGAGCCGAGGCCAACGTCGCTACATTGAATTCAATGAATCATGTGCTCATCGAGCCCTCCGAGCCACGCGGCCCGGGCCCGGGCCGGTCATGCGACGGCCGCTACCGTTATGTAAAAAGGCTCGGCTTGGCCCGGTGATGGGAAGGAGACGTGATGTTTAATTTAGACCCGGGTATGTCCTTAAACTACGTCCAACAATGAGAGGTAGGGCACAGCGAAGTAGGTACCAACACGCTTGAGTCTGGAAGCCCAACTGGGGAAGTACCTCCTCCTTACAGAAGACAGCCATAATAGCACTGCTACCTTTCTATATGTGGTGTTGGGTTTCTGATGGTACCTAAGGTTCCTAGAGCTCCAACCCCCCTAAAAGGCCGGCAACGAGCTTGTGACTCCCCTGGTGTTACAGGTGCCCATGGGCGACGGTAATTGCTTACCATCAGGCAATCCGTTTGCCTTTTTCATAAAAAAAAATGTCGACGCGATGTCGACGGGCGTGTGACGATCGTCTACTTGCAACAAATGGCTGTATGGGTCAACGCAAGGCTCGGGCTCGGGACGGTAACGTGTAAGAGACACGATGGTGTATCGTGAGTCATCCTTAAGTATTTGTTGTATAGTGTTACATAAAAGGGGGAAGGGTTTATGTTGATATTTCAAAGAATGAAAAGTTTAGCTTGAAAACTTTTAAAACCCCAATGTCTACAGGAAAGACGTGAACAGATTTTTTTTTGTATGACATAGGCGGCTAACGAGCAGACGGATTGCCTGGTGTTAAGCAATTACCGTCGCCCATGGGCACCCGCAACACCAGGGGAGTCACAAGCGCGTTGCCGGCCTTTAAAGGGGGTTGGAGCTCTGGGAACCTTACTCACCATCAGGAACACAACACTACATACCTGAAAGGTGGCAGTGCTATTATGGCTGTGGTCTTCTGTAAGGAGGAGGTACTTCCCCAGATCCAAGCGTGATGGTCAACGCTGTGCCCTACCTCCCATTGTTGGACGTAGTTTAAGGACATACCCGGGTCCAAAGAAGAAAAGAAATAATTGATCTGTATGAACCTATGCTAGGTGTTTTATATGGTATCAATAGAATCCATTAGTTCTGAGAATCAATTGTAGGTATTCCTATTATCCGTGTTTTTTTATACAACACTGACCAGCGTTTGACCTCACACCTGATGGTAAGTGTCGAGGTCGAGGGTGCACGCTGGTTCAGTAACAGCATATTCACTCTTGCGTTGAAAAGACGCAAATTATATATTTCCGGGAATACAGACGAAGGGATACAATATTATATGTACAGTCAGCAGAAATGGCTAAGTGGTTAAGGTGTTCAAAATGAGGTCAACACATCTCTATTGTCAAGAGAATAAAGAGCGCATGAGCGCATTTTGAAAACCACAGCCACTTTTGCCGCTGACTGTACCTATAATACAAAAATTTTATGTCCATTAACTTTAATGGCAATATTCTGTAGGTAGTTTTTGTGAGAAACTAGTAAGTATGTTCATCATCATCACAATCATAGGGTGAACCAAAGGACGTCCACAACGACCGGTTTAACGCCACCCACATCCCAGTGGATTCCCGCGACATTTATCGCGCGAATTGCGGCGCGGCAAGCGTTTTATCTGTTCATTGCGTCTGATCTTAACTAACCGCAGTGCATTGCGCGTCTTGACCGCGCAACGAACAGATAAAACACTTGCCGCGCCGCAAGTCGCGCATTGTCGTGGCCGGGCCGTAATACCTACAAGGTCGTATGTCCACCATGAAATTATACTTTAGTTATGGGGTAGCGCATCGATATCGGTGAATTCTCAATTTGATTAGAGACTCCCTTGCCGCTAAAAAGTGTTAACAAATTTACGCTAGATGTCGCTAGGCGCCTCCTAAACGTTAAGCGCGTTGAAGGATTTGGGGACCGATTTTTGAGAGTCGTGCACTCGAATTCATAAAACTTTGAGAACGAAAATAATCACACACAAAAGTTTCTTACCATTATTTTTGCACAAAATGTATAGTTTCGATACCCACGATTATTTATTTATATCATTCATGCTTCTTAAATACCATTTCTTCGTGTTTGAGAGAGTTTAAAATGTCACGATTCGAGCGTCGAGTGCACAAAAATGGCGGTGAAGTTCGCAGCCTTTAGCAAACTGCTGTAGCTCAATTGGTAGAGCGATGGTCATATATCCCAGGGTCGTGAGTTCGAGTCTCGCCCAGGGTAATTGAATTTCCATTTTTCCTTTATTTCTAAGAACTATGGTTTTTTTAGCAGACGTTTCTACTTAAAAATGAGTAGTTACATATTTGCGGCGTTTGGGGTTGAAACCATGGGGCCGTGGAGCCCAAGTGCGCGCCGACTCTACAAGGAGATATCGGCGCGTCTTATAGAGGTTTCTGGTGACCAGAAGGCTGGTCACTATTTCGCCCAACGGATCAGCATTGCTATCCAGCGCGGAAACGCGGCCAGCCTTCTGGGCACCCTACCTAATGACCAGGACCTAGGTCAATTTTTTTATTTATAGTTAAGTTTTTAGTTAGTATCTTTATCATGTTTTTATCTTATATTTTTGTGGTTTATTAAAAAAAAATTAAACTTAAAAATATAATTTATCTAAGGTTATATTGTCTTACCTCCGATCGACATTAAGAACGTGAGAACATAATAAAGATGGCGGAAATGGTTAAAAAAACGTTAACATATCATCAAAGGGTCTTTTATATACAAGTACCTACAACTGAACGTGGCGATTACCTATAGGTACCTAGCAGAGACGAGTTTCTAAAACAGACTGCAAAGTCTTTACTTAATTTAAGTTAGAGCCTGCCAAGCGTGGCGTTTTTTTTATCCTCCTAAAGCCCACCATACAAATAATTATCCTGCTGTGTTCTTTATAGTGTAGGAAATAAATTAGAATCTCTTTTGTGTCAAAAACGAAGGAAACAAATAAAATTCAACTCTTTTACAATTGTATAAAATTCAAATTTCATTATAATAATTAGTACTACAGGTAGGCCCGTGGGCCCTACGAGGTTTACAAGACTGATCAGCGTTTTCATGATCAGCGATTCAGCGTCACCTGATGGTAAGTGTCGACGAGGTCGAGGGTGTAGCATGCTGGTTCAGTAACAGTCTATTCGCTTCGCCTATTGACTAGGGCAACTACCACCCCAAGATGATAAATTATGTTTGGCGGAGACCTAGTGAACGATTTACGGCTGAAATGAGGACTCGGGTAATATTTCAGATCCTGGGTAGTGTTCCTGGACCCGGGTTGTGACCCCACAGAAACCAGAAACCACCCCACCGGATGGGAGCAGCTTCCTTTTAGAGCGGTGAAACATCCTACAATCGCCAACCCGCCTGCCAAGCTTGGCGGTTCTAACAAGCCCAGCTATATTGGTATGGGGGAAGCTTATGTCCAACAGTGGGCGTCCGTGACAGATAAACTGATAATGATAAATAGTTGATATAATATAGAAATTTGCAGTCCTTATTTATACATCTCTGCCTCATACACAATGTAATGATTATAAACATTAAATGCCTACGTTGTTCATCACAATCATGACGTTTACACCAACCAGTATAAGTTAAATCTTATTTATATAAAGTCACCAATAACATAGAGGTCAAGATATTTTAGTAGTAGTAACGGGTCGTGTATTATATGTGATAATCAACACTCATTGTTGCATGACATAATCATGCGCCTTGACATCTTTGCCGACGTTTTTTTTAAACACGTGTGAACGGACTATGGGATTTTAAGCAGCCAGTGGTGTTGCCGCGAAAATCGACATTCGTTATCGTACAATTGTCTCTGGCACTTTCATCCCAGTTGGAGTAAAAGATGCCTGTCTATCTTTAAACACATTTAGATTTCATATACATGATAATTTTAATATAAATATTACAGGACATTCTGATACAAATTAACTGAGCCCCACGGTAAGCTCAAGAAGGCTAACTATACTCAGCCAACTATATTATAAAAATAAATGAATTAATTATTCGGGACAATCTTACACAAATCGTCCTAGTCCTACGGTAAGCTCAGTAAGGCTTGTGTTGTAGGTACTAGACGACGACATATATAATAGATAGATACATATAAATACTTAAATACATAGAAAACACCCATGACTGAGGAACAAATATCTGTGCTCATCACACAAATAAATGCCCTGACTGGGAATCGAACCCAGGACCTTCGGCTTCACAGGCAGGGTCACTACCCACTAGGCCAGACCGGTCGTATATATGTATTAGTAGTAATAGTTAGTTTGACCCGGGTATGTCCTTAAAGTACCTACGTCCAACAATGAGAGTTAGGGCACAGCGAAATACCATCACGCTTGAGTCTGGAGAAGCGCAACTGGGAAAGTACCTCCTCCTTACAGAAGACCACAGCCATAATAGCACTGCTACCCTTTCAGGTCTGTAGTGTTGTGTTCCTGATGGTGAGTAAGGTTCCCAGAGCTCCAACCGCTTGTCACTCCCCTGTGTTGCGGGTGCCCATGGGCGACGGTAATTGCTTATCATCAGGCCATCCATCTGCTCGTTTGCCATATTTGTCATATAAAAACGACAATATTATCATATTTATAAAGTGTTGTTGTGGTAATATGTATTAATTTATTTTATTAAAATTTTCTGTCACTCTGTAATATTTAACACAATTTTTTATTGTGTATAAATAAAAACTATGACTATGTCTGGTGTCTGTTTGAGTCACTCTAAAGCTATAAATAATGCAATATCTTATTAATATTCCGAAGTGCTTTGATACTGTTAAGTACTTCCCTATTCGTCGGTGTTTTTGTTAGTCTTTGCTTGTAATAACATCCTTCTGTTCTAATCACGTGTAGATTCTTTAGTTAAAATTGTGGATTACCTATATGCTACGACAATAAAGCCAGGGATAGACTAGGGGACAAATGTCCGGCGACAATTTTCGGCGAGATATCAAACGAACTCGACCGACAAGTCCGGCGACTTCGCCAGACACTTGCAGGCATACTCATGGCTTGTCGGGCGATGTCCGGCTACGTCAATCTATGTCACCCGACGTCGCTGGCGATACGGGTTGCAGGACATTTATTCCCTATTCTATCCCTGGCTTTAACGTCTACGCGTCTTTCCCGTACACGGAACAATGGTGTTCCGGACATTTGGGAGGCATATGCGGAGCCGGATCGAGCCAACGCGCAGAGGCTCTTTCGAGAATTTAATTAGGGTACACTAAGAGGATGTTGCCTCTATCATCATCATCATGTCGTCCAAGCCGTATCCGGCTACGGCGACTCCAACTAACTTATTCGGTCTGTGTTTCTGCTTTGGTGTGCTCGCAGGTGACTTGCAAAACCGAACTTAGTTTTAAATATGCGAATACACGGTGCACAATGCAACTGGCCAATCGAGTTAAGATGTAGATGTAAGAGGGCTTTGGTTTGGTCTTCCGTATTTGGCGTTTTGCTTCAAGGTCTTCTAGACGCTGGCTTTCGAAAGAGTCGGAATTGTGAACCATATGACGCCATTCCGGTCTGACACGGGCACACTCCTCCCCTATCAGCGGCGCTACCGCGAACAACGATGTTCGTGAATTTCGGACGATTGACTCTGTCACTCTCATGTCACCTTAATTGGAGTAAAAGAGAAAGATGCCCGAAATATACGAACTTCGATGTTCGCGGTACCGCTTCAGTAGCTATTCTATATGTGCCATGCGACGCGCATAGAGACACCGTTAAAGGAGTCATCATCATCATCATCAGCCTATCGTAGTCCACTGCTGGACATAGGCCTCCCCAATTTCACGCCATTTCAATTTTGTTAAAGGAGTATAGATATTTAATTGGATTCTAAAATGTAGTTACCAGGGTGGAAAGGATGGACTAGCTAAAATTCTCGGGTCTGTTATCACGAAACTCGGCTAACCCTCGTTTTGTAACGACTCTCGATTCTTAAGGACTTTTTGCAGAAAACACTACCCTAGGAGTACTGATTGCTAGAATGCATAATAATTCTTGTGGGATCTCTGGGCGTATCGCCAATTTCGAACGTTTGTCTCAGTCACTAATTAGAGTAAACTTAAGTGATAAAATATTCCCGAATACGAACTTCCATGTTTGCGGTATACCCCCTAACTTGGCGCGGATTCTAATTTCATCATGTGTAATTGATAATTAATGGATCAACGGTCAAAATCGGCATAAATCAAAGGTATTTAATCAACCGATTATCAAATTTGTCGATTAATGAGTCGGATAACGACACATTTATCTGTCCGATTTCCTTTTCGTGAACGACAGTTCCACACCAAAAATCGGTGTAACAGGGCGAGCTTGTGCATCCAGTGACATCAAGCTGTAAGTTCCACTGCTCTCATATCCTCCATATTTAAAAACATTAGGGACCTATTTATTGAACACAAGCGGAAGTCTCTTTCTAACAACAGGTGTCAAAAAGTGACTTCCGCTTGTATTACAAGTTGCAAGTGTGCGAGAAATAGGCCCCAGGTTGTAAAATTATTTTTTGCTAGCTTCTGCCCACGACTTCGTCTGCGATTTTCAATGTGGTCAATTTACACAATATTTTATTTTATATGAAACTATATATATACCTACCTAAAATCATAAAAACACTGTAATACGTGTACAAACGATCGGAATTTTATTATTTTTATTTAATTTTATTACATAGGAATAATTACAGCTAAGGTTACATAGACTATAGTAATATAAAAGCAGAGAGCCAATTACAAGTTTCCACAGGTAGAAATTGCGTAAAATAAATACCAAAAAAACAACAAAGTGTGCCAGAGTAAAAGTTTCTAAACACATCGGAATACTTTTATTAATTTAACTAGCTGTGCCCCGCGTGGTTACCCGCGGTTTATTAGGGAAAAAATCTGGCCTATGTGTTAAGGGTGTCAGCTAACTCCATACCAAATTTTATTTAAATCGCTCCAGCCGTTTAGACGCGAAGAAGTAAGTAACATACCAACTCACACACTCACAAACTTTCACCTTTATGATATTAGTGCAGATATTATAAAAAAAATATCGAGGTTTGTACCTCGTTTTACGATATGGCTAGGACTGCTAGGAGCGATATTTGCGAACATTGTCAATGTACCCTTGCTAACAAAGTATTTATATTTTCAGCTTAATTCACAATGAAATTGTCCTTGCTCTTCACTGTTTTGTACGTCTTCCGGGAAGCGAACGCCGGTCTCAACAATCGACCGATCATAGGAGTACTCTCCCAGGAGCAGTCCCTGTACCTCCACACCAAGTATCCGGAGGAAAACTATACGAGTTACATTGCAGCTTCATATGTGAAAGATGTCGAGGCGGCTGGAGCTAGGGTTGTGCCTATCATGTAAGTTAAGTTACATAAGTTTTGACGACCGGTCTGGCCTAGTGGGTAGTGACCCTGCCTATGAAGCCGATGGTCCTGGGTTCGATTCCAAGTGGGGGCATTTATTTGTGTGATGAGCACAGATTCATGTTCCTGAGTCATGGGAGTTTTCAATGTATTTAAGTATTTATATGTATCTATCTATTATATATATTGTCGTCTAGTACCTACAACACAAGCCTTACTGAGCTTACCGTAGGGCTAGGTCGATTTGTGTAAGATTGTCCCGAAATATTTATTTATTATTTATTTATTTATTTATAAGCTAATTCTGGGCTACGAGTTGCCATACCGAGTAGGGCGCTCTACATGTCACGCCTGCATTACTCCGCCGTGGCTGATGATGTGGTGGAGTACGTTCACCGGAGGACTGGCTTCACGCTGACGGTGCAACAACTGCGGGCCCGCCATTACGTGCACTTCAGCTCGTTTGTGGTGCGCATGCCGCGGTCGCTGCTGGACACCATTGGAAGCGCGGATTTCTGGCAGAAGGGGGTAGTGTTTCGAAGGTTCCGGGGCAACCTGCCGAATCCTACTCCAGTTCTATCTATGCAACGAAGCCCTACTGCTGCGTTGCCAAAACCTAGATAGTTTTGTTTTTGTTTTTATTATTATGTACTTGGTTATATGACGCATTGGTATTACTGTAATGTCATATTAACTTATTTAAATAAATGAAATTAAATTAAATAATTTAAGTCATTAGTTATAATACATTGTCAGAGGCTCAGATATGCCACGGGAGGCTTCTTGGTACAGTCATTTATAGTATATATGGATTATTCGACGCTCATGCCATTATTGTTTCTTCCTAGTCGCGATTCTGCACAATATGGATTCCACACATTTGATTTTGATCACATTCCTTATTCTTCGCAGTCATTAGTTTTATACAATCCGGTTTCTTCCTAGTCGCGATTCTGCACAATATGGATTCCACACAGTTGCTTTTGATCACATTCCTTATTCTTCGCAGTCAGTAGTTTTATACAATCCGGTTTCTTCCTAGTCGCGATTCTGCACAATATGGATTCCATACAGTTGCTTTTGATCACATTCCTTATTCTTCGCAGTCAGTAGTTTTATACAATCCGGTTTCTTCCTAGTCGCGATTCTGCACAATATGGATTCCACACAGTTGCTTTTGATCACATTCCTTATTCTTCGCAGTCAGTAGTTTTATACAATCCGGTTTCTTCCTAGTCGCGATTCTGCACAATATGGATTCCACACAGTTGCTTTTGATCACATTCCTTATTCTTCGCAGTCATTAGTTTTATACAATCCGGTTTCTTCCTAGTCGCGATTCTGCACAATATGGATTCCACACAGTTGCTTTTGATCACATTCCTTATTCTTCGCAGTCATTAGTTTTATACAATCCGGTTTCTTCCTAGTCGCGATTCTGCACAATATGGATTCCACACAGTTGCTTTTGATCACATTCCTTATTCTTCGCAGTCAGTAGTTTTATACAATCCGGTTTCTTCCTAGTCGCGATTCTGCACAATATGGATTCCACACAGTTGCTTTTGATCACATTCCTTATTCTTCGCAGTCATTAGTTTTATACAATCCGGTTTCTTCCTAGTCGCGATTCTGCACAATATGGATTCCACACAGTTGCTTTTGATCACATTCCTTATTCTTCGCAGTCAGTAGTTTTATACAATCCGGTTTCTTCCTAGTCGTGATTCTGCACAATATGGATTCCACACAGTTGCTTTTGATCACATTCCTTATTCTTCGCAGTCAGTAGTTTTATACAATCCGGTTTCTTCCTAGTCGCGATTCTGCACAATATGGATTCCACACAGTTGCTTTTGATCACATTCCTTATTCTTCGCAGTCAGTAGTTTTATACAATCCGGTTTCTTCCTAGTCGCGATTCTGCACAATATGGATTCCACACAGTTGCTTTTGATCACATTCCTTATTCTTCGCAGTCAGTAGTTTTATACAATCCGGTTTCTTCCTAGTCACGATTCTGCACAATATGGATTCCACACAGTTGCTTTTGATCACATTCCTTATTCTTCGCAGTCAGTAGTTTTATACAATCCGGTTTCTTCCTAGTCGCGATTCTGCACAATATGGATTCCACACAGTTGCTTTTGATCACATTCCTTATTCTTCGCAGTCAGTAGTTTTATACAATCCGGTTTCTTCCTAGTCGCGATTCTGCACAATATGGATTCCACACAGTTGCTTTTGATCACATTCCTTATTCTTCGCAGTCAGTAGTTTTATACAATCCGGTTTCTTCCTAGTCGCGATTCTGCACAATATGGATTCCACACAGTTGCTTTTGATCACATTCCTTATTCTTCGCAGTCAGTAGTTTTATACAATCAGGTTTCTTCCTAGTCGCGATTCTGCACAATATGGATTCCACACAGTTACTTTTGATCACATTCATTATTCTTTAACATGGTACGAATTTTTTTAATTACCATTTTTTCTGGGACTAGGAAGACACAATAATGGCATGAGCGTAGAATAATCCGTATATATATATCATTTATAGTTTGTAGTATAGACATTTTTATAAATAGATAAAAACCATTTCCGATTTTCAAAGTTACTTTACATATATGCATTGAGGATAAAAATAAAATATATGTAAATGTTTTTGTGTTGTCTAATTTTAATTATTTTTAATGCTGTGTTTAACATAATATAATGTATGAGTCATTGTTACTTGAAATAAATACATTTTATTTATTTATTGCATTGCCTTTTACATGGTACTACATCAGTTATTCGGAATTTTACGAACGCGCAGTCAAAGCGATTGTCCGTAAATTCCAATGAAATGTAAGGGGTAAATCTACCCTACGGGGGTGCCCTGTTGGTGTACATTTTTAGTTTTGACACTTTTTCTCTTTCAGGATTGGGAGGGACCGCGCTTACTATGCAGATCTGATATCAAAGCTGAATGGGTGAGTAAAATTTGCTACGAGAAGAGACCTAAATGTTCCGGTCGTTTGTATTTTAAAAATCCAACAACATAATATATTAGATGTTTTATTGCTCATGTAATTTTCGCCTGATTTTCAGGGAATTTAAATAACTTATTTTTTATTATATTTGGCAGTCGCGGCCATTAATATTGGTGGATTAATCAAGTCTGTTCTTTCCTATACCCTATGACCAAGATGTTTCCAGGGTCCTGATACCAGGAGGCGCCACCTACTTCAACCAGTCCAACGGCTACGCAGATGCTGGCCAGCACATCTACGAGATAGCCATGGAGCTGAACGACGCTGGAGACTACTTCCCGGTCTTCGGGACCTGCCTCGGTTTCGAGCTGCTCTTGATCCTGGCTTCAGGGAGAGGGGATCCAGAAAACCGTATCACTTGCTATTCTTACGATAATCTGGCGCTGGATTTTACTGCCGGTAAGGGCTTGTCTTTGGTAAAGTATTCCAACGCTGTAGTTTACGGAATATTGTCATTAGTTGCCGCGATAATTACTCATGAAATAAAACTGAAACGGATTATATCGCGTATACTAATTTAAACTTGGACAGTGTGGAAATTGTAATAGGGTAAACTATATAGATATTGCCCAGTTAAGGATTGGTATGAGTGATTGCCCACACATACAATTGACAATGTTTTTCTTAAAGCGAGCAATCAATGGCAGTGGGCAATGACACTCTGTTTTACTCTAGTAGTTTTTATACTCGCGACATACTTTTCAATATCAGACTGTATGACACTTCCAACTCAACTATAATATTATTTCATTAGGATACGCTGTAGAGTTCTATAATAATTTCAAAAATAGAAACAAACATACAAATTCTATACTAATTTGCGATACCTGGCAAATTTCCCTGCATTTGAAACACATTTTTTTATCGGTCACGTTATCGGCCAACCAGATACAGCCAGCCAACAGCCAAATAGCACAGAGTCTAGTCCATAGTCATAGGGTTGTGTTCCTGTCGGTAAGGTCGTCAGACCTCAGCACCTTAAAGGGCAGGTACTACCCTCTGGTATTATTGGCGGCTGCTTACCATCAGGCGGGGGGCGTGCTTGTTTACGATTAGTGGGTAGTGACCTTGTCTATGAAGCCTATGGTACTGTTTCAAAACCCAGTAAGGGCATCTATTTGTGTGATGAGCACAGATATTTGTTCCTAAGTCCTGACTTAGGAAACACCCTGGTGTTTTCTATGTATTCTAGGTATTTGTATATATAATATTATTCACTGCCTCGCTACCCACAACAGAAGCCTTGATCTTGAGCTCACCGAGGCATATATATATATTTGAGCTGTATGCAGTCCACTGCTGGACAAAGGCCTTCCACAAATATGACTTGTATCATCTTGGGGGGTAGTCGCCATAGTCGCCACGCTTAGCAGGCGGTTTAGCTGTAGTATGGTAGTAGCTGCGACCGGAGTAGCTGTTGATTGGGTTTCGACGGACGCTGCTGCCCGTCCGTAGGGTTTTTCCCTTTATCGCCTCTTACGACACCCGCGGGAGAAGATGGGGTGGTGCTATTCTAATCAGCCGGCATCACACGGCATAGTCAATTTGTAAGGATGTCCTGTAATATTAATTATCTGATATCTCTATCTACTTGTTGCAGATTTCCGAGACAGCAAGATGTTTAAAGACGCGGACGACGACATCATAGAGATCCTCGCAACACAAGACGTCACTGTCAATGCACATCAGTTCTGTATAGTAGATGATGTGAGTATGAGTATGTAGTAGTAATTTACCATAGCGTATGTGGTTCAATTAACTATTCTTTGTCCCTCGTTGCCATATATGGTTAAGTTCCCCTGGGTCACTCTTCAAACACAGTTCAATTGTTCACAGTTAACACTTCACTCTTCACAGTTTAATTGCATCTAATTATCTAAATACACCAATAGATATTTGTGATGATGATGACTATATGTTCCTTCCATAACGGGTCACCTACTAAGCGCGTCAGTAGTACGCAGGGCCACATTTCTTGTAACAAACTAAGCTTTAGTTGTCCCCGGGCTAATAGAATAACAACAACAACTCATGTATTAAAAAAAAGAAAATAGCTTGAAACGTAAAATATAAACAAAACTCGAAAATAACATTAAAAGTCTGAAACTCGCAGTTTTCTTTTCAAAACGGGGTATATCACGTTAGTGCGACACCGAATGTGCGATGTTCGATAGTGCGACATCTCTTTTGTAGGTACGACACTAGAATTCAGCGACGGGATATTGTGCGACGCATACTTCAAATTTAACACTTTTGTTCGACAGCTTATTAACACCTTCGCTGCGGCAATTAGTTAACATCGCAGTTAATCATACTTAGTGAGGGGTCAATAGGCCCCCTACCGCAGCGAACGTGTTAATGCGAAGTAAACTAACAGATAGGTAGGTTAGGTTTGTTAGGTTGCTTCAGATACCCGAAGGGCAAACTAACCAAAAAAGGAGTCCCGCTATAGCGGGGCTCCGTCGACTCTGGGAAGGATAAGTGCGTTTCGACATATTAAAAAAAATGTTTATTTAATTTATATATATTTATAGGTAGGTAATAGTCTTATATCGTTTTATTATATATCGCACAAACTATGGTTCGCACAATTGTGCATATCGCACAGGCGTGCATCGCCTAAATTTAATTCGCATAAAGAGTAGTTCGCACAAATGAAGTGTCGCTCAATCGTTTTTCGTAAATCACCCTTCGCACGAACAGTATTTCGCACGAGCGGGTGTCGCACATTCGTAGTAATCCCTTCAAAACGTTCCTTACAAAATTATACTTAACTATGAAGTCACGTCGTCGCGCACTTTAAAATATGGAAAAATATCCAATTGTTATATTTTGATCGTAAAATGTGGCTCGACAATTAAAGTACGTGACATAGAGATGTGCCGTTCTCCGTAAATTTTGGGGAATATTCCCAAACAAAATCTGTCATTCGAACTATCTACACAGAGGTCAAACGCGCAGCATGCGTTTTTTTTAAGCTTTGAGGATATACCTTTTTTATGTTGTCGGAGTGGAGAATGCCTTTACGCATCGTCTCCCCTGACCGCGGGGAGGCCATATTGGGGGGTATGTGGGGCTCGCCGCTCTTGTCCCTTCTGAGGGGAGATTTGCCCTACCCACTAAATCTCACTCCGGCGTTTCATCCTCTTTGCGAGGGCGCCATAGGATCGCGAACAGTCTACTACGGTGCCCTCCGGCGGCCCCAGTTTGAGGATATAGATGTAGTGTAGGGACGCTCGGCCGAACTCAGGCGGGCTGTCGATCGCCTGTTGCAGTCATTCAGCCCAGTTCCCTGTAGTTGGAGCTGCAGGTTACTGTTCCGGCTGCGTTCCCACCAGAGATGTAACAGAGCTCCGGTTCTGGTTTCGTTAAGTCGGAACTTCCGATGGGTTTGAGACATCCGCTTCGGTTCCGGTTCTTCTACTTGAACCAGAAACAGAAGTTATATCGGATGTTACAGCAACGCAGCGGGGAAAATGAGCGACGTACATCAAAATTAAAAAGGTTTATTTGCTCATGTCCCGCTTGCTACGTGCTGCACTAATCGTATTTATTTTGATAAATAAGTATTATTCCATTAAAAATCCCTATTAGTATGTGTTGGTGTGAAATCTGTGAAGTACTCTTATGTTTCGGGTTCCGATTCTGGTTTCGCTTCCGTGTTCGGTTCCAGTTACGTTTCTGGTTCCGATAAAGTAAATGTAAAACATCTGATTCTGCTTTCGGTTTCGATAAAACCACATCTGTTACATCCCTGGTTCCCACACAGTGCTCCTCAAATCTTATTGAGGATATACATACCTACTAATAACTTTTTCAGAACCTGATCTCCCACAACCTGACCGAGGACTGGCGTGTGACCTCGTACGGTAACGACTACTATAGTGTTCAGTTCATCGCCACCGTCGAGCATAATAGGTATGAACATGAAACCTTTTCACTTTTCACTTGATATAGAGGTAAATTCAGTAGAATTCGTGCCTCCCACGCCACGTCTTCATATGTGAAAATTTTGTCGTCCATGATCATGACACTTCATTACTTAGTGACGAGGTGGCGAATATGTTAAAATCTCTATAGACAACGGAAAAGAAAAATCATCTACAATGTACAGTCAGCAGTAAAAGTTGCTAAGCGTTTGAAGTGTTCAAAATGACCTACACGCGCTCTTATTCTCTTGACAATGGAGTCGTGTTGACCTCATTTTGAACACCTCAAATGCTTAGCTACTTCTGCTGCTAACTGTACTCCATGGGGACTTCCAGTTGAACTTTAAAATTGTGTAAAAGTCTTGAGAATATATTTTTGTTTTTTGTTCTGTAACGTTGTTGAGTGTGTAATATCGATAGATTGTTAAGCAGTGATCTAACGCAGTATTGTGCAGCTAATAAGGAATTTATTTCAAAACGCGTTTTACCACTATTTGGTCACCACCCGGCAGTCCCGAGGCCGATACCGTCTCGTGGCTTTTTATAAAGTTCAGCGGATCGATTTTTGAGAGTCATGCACTCGAATTCAAATAACTTTGCGGACAAAAATAATCGGACACAAAAGTTTCTTACCAGAATTTTTGAACAAAATGTATAGTTTAGATTCCCACGATTATTTATTTATATCACTCATGCTTCTTCTCCATTTCTTCGTCTTTGAGAGAGTTTAAAATGTCACGATTCGAGCGTCGAGTGCTCAAAAATCGGCCCACTGCTACCAGTTTACAAAACGCGAAGTATATATACTACCGAACAACGTCATGTTCTAAGAGCAAACTTGATATATTATTTTACTTATCTGTTACTTGACATTGGCGAAATTATCGATTGATATATTGATGGAAGCCCTATATGAAAAGAAGATATACTCCATGGAATAATGTAACTACAATTGATCTACAATATTAACGAAACACTTTTACAGGTACCCATTCTACGGCGTCCAATTCCATCCAGAAAAGAACTCATTCGAGTGGAAGCTGAATAAGAACCATCCTTCAGACAGAGCAGCCATTAAAGCAAACCGATACTTCATGGACTTCTTCGTAGATGAATCTAGAAAGAGTTCCCACGTATTTGCCAACGCGGCTGAAGAAAATCAGTACCTCATCTATAACTATCAGGCACATTTCACTGGGGTGCTTGGTAGCGCTTTCCATGAGTGTTACCTCTTTGAACCGAGAGGAACAGTCGCATAGAACTCTCAACAGATGGCGCTACTACGTAATAAGTTGACGTTGAGTTGGACCCGGGTATGTCCTTAAACTACGTCCAACAATGAGAGGTAGGGCACAGCGATGACCGTCACGCTTGAATATGGGGCAGCCCAACTGGGGAAGTACCTCCTCCTTACAGAAGACCACAGCCATAATAGCACTGCCACCTTTCAGGTCTGTAGTGTTGTGTTCCTGATGGTGAGTAAGGTTCCCAGAGCTCCAACCCCCTTTAAAGGCCGGCAACGCGCTTGTGACTCCCCTGGTGTTGCGAGTGCCCATGGGCGACGGTAATTGCTTACCACCAGGCAATCCGTCTGCTCGTTTGCCGCCTATGTCATAAAATAAAGTTGACGCGCGAATATTGCCAGTACTCTCACCATGAGTTGTGACATTGAGGTTTTTGATAACGTGTATCTAGTTTACTATCTGTGCATCTGGCTTGTACTATTTTGAACGAGATGCACAGATAGTAAACTCGATACTCGTCATCGAAAACCTCAATGCCACAACTCATGGTAAGGGTACAGTGGCCCATGGATATACAAATGTAACATGTACTTAGGTAATATCAATGGCAAGAACGACATAAGGAGGGATTGACAGTGTCTTTACAAATATACGTGTTCCTCCGAATTGCTGGCTAAACGTATATTTTTGGTGTACAGTATGTAGCGCCATCTGTAGTGTAGTTACTGTGCAGGCGTTTGCCAGCGAACAAATTCTACGCAACTGGGATCTATTGCGGCTGTGAAACACTGGATGGCACTAGTACCTTAGCCAGCAATGCGGGTACGACATCGTGAGATGACAACCAAAACTCACTAATTACTACCGCAAGGTAATGAATTTTACGTCACACTGGGCGGTAAGAGAGGTTTACCGCACTAGGGCGCGACGGGAAATCTCACTTTACACCCAGATGAAGACGTAAAACTATACATGAACGCACCACGGGCGGTAATAAAGACGGCCTCAGATCGCTTATTGCCCTCAGCGCCGGTTCGGGTCACAAATACCATTCTTTGTTTCACCGCCCTAGGTACGTAATAAATATATTATTGGATGTCATGTGACGATAAATTGTATGGGCATTCAAGTATTTTATCAGTATATATAATATTTGTTACAAATTGTTGGACAATAAATATATACCTAACGACTGATTTGTATTTTATTCTAAGAATTAAATTTGAATTATATGAAAATTTATAATTTCATTTTGTGTTGTTTTATTTTTTGGGTGGTTATTTTTTATTTAAGATACATATTTATAAAGTAAATATTTTTTTGTTAACTGCAGAAAACAAGGCCCATATTGTATAATTATATTAATACTTACAAGTATACTTGTGCACTGAGAAGCGCCTATTATGTGCAAAAAATAAAAAACATCAATGCATAAGATTTGCCACAGAATCGCGCTTTAAAAGTTACATTTTAGATTACAATAAATTTTAATAAAAAAACACATTGTACCAACAACGTATAACGTATAACTAGGTGATATAGTTAACCCTAGTACTAGCAATTCATTTATTGTCCATACTTCAAAGAGCGCAGCCATGGACGAATGACGTCATAGGTTCGTATCACTTTGTAAGGAGTGCTTCCAGCGGGAAATGCGAGTGTCAAACTGTGACACTAATTTCTGAGTTTTGTCTAGCTTTACGGAAATTAGTCCCAGACATTTGATCCTTACAACGAACCGAGTCGGTTGATACCATAACTCCGCATTTAGACATGCTGGCTCGTCACTCGCCTCGCTATTCGTCGAAACGTTCGACGAAACTCTGCTTATACAAAAACGCGATGCGAGGGACGAGGGAAATAGCGAGACGTCCGCGTACACATGCGTGTTCGCGCCTCGCTACTCGCGCGAATGTGTGGCGGTAGCATTACAACGAACCGAATCGATTGATACCATAAAGTCAAGACGATTGTAAAAAAAACTTACCAGTAACGCTAGATTCGGAACTATGATGGTCGCGTTCAAATCCAGCGTGTTCTCTTCCGGCAAGAAGATGGCGAAACGCTTGGCTGTGTACGTCAGCGTACTGTTCTCATTGAAAGTAATGTTTGAATGCAGGAGTTTCTCACTGAAACAAGATAATATTACTTATAACAAGTAAATGGAACTTAATCCCGTATATAACAATACAGGGGGCCAATTTTTGAGAGTCGTGCATGTCGTGTTGTACGTCAAAAGCATAGAGCATTTATTAAAGAGGTTCAATACTACTACATCTCTCTCCTTATAAATGTTAAAATAAATTAAATAAAACATACATTAAGTAGATAAATAAAAAATACCAACATAACATTACATCTCCCGTTCAAAAAAGAAAATTAAGAAAAATATTTTGAAAGTGAGCAGCTACAATGTTATTCAAAGCTAAATCTTTGTGGCGGACGCACTTGTCTCCCATTTCTAGTGACGATACCACTACCACCTGCCTCGCGTTCACCCAGTGCAGGGGCTACATCGCGTGCACCCAGAGGTGACCCAGGAACGACAGTCAAATTTGGGCGTGTTGTTACATCGTCTGAGTCTGGAAGATTAAAATCTAGATCACTGTATCGTTGAGAAACTGGTGGTGTCGTCGAGGGAACTGAAGGAGACAAACATTTGTTCCGCTGCAAGATTTGAACCCGATTTCTTCGGTACGTTCGTCCGGTGTCCGTGGTGAGCCAGTACGAGCGTTCTCCTCGTGCAGCGCCGGCCACCCTGGCAGGCACCCAGACGTTGTTGTCGCGCATGCGAACAGGTTCATCTGGCTTGAGCTGGGGCAACTCTCTGGTACCACGATCATAATATTCTTTCACTTGTCTGGTTTTTTCCATACGTATTTGTTTAATTTTATCAGGATCCACAGTTTCGGGTCTCAAGCAGTCGTCTATACATGGAAGTCGTGTTCTGAGCCTTCGACCCATTAATAGCTGAGCTGGTGAATATTCCTCTCCAGATATTGGAGTGTTCCTAAAATTGAGCAATGCCAACTGCCAATCAGTGTGGTCCTCCTGAGCTTTAACAAATATTTTTTTCACCGTCTGGACATTACGTTCCACCAGACCGTTAGAACGAGGATATAAAGGTGAACTTGTTACGTGTTCAAATCCATAGTGTACTGCAAATTTCTTAAATTCTTGCGCAGAAAATTGGGGTCCATTATCAGATACTAATTTCTGAGGTATTCCTAAACGCCCAAAAAAATTCTTTAGGTGAGTAATGGTGGTCCCGCTTGTGAGACTGTTTAAAGACGCCACTTCAAAATACTTGGAATAATAGTCTACGACAATTAAATAATGCTTTTGTTGGAATTCAAACAGATCAGCTGCGACCACTTGCCACGGCAACGTCGGTACCGGGTGTGGACATAACGGTTCCCGCGCCTGCGCCGCGCGGTGTCGCTGACAAGGCTCGCAGCGCTGCACTAACTGCTCGATATCAACTCCCATACCTGGCCACCACACTAACTCCTTAGCACGCCGTTTGCATTTTTCTATTCCCAAATGCCCCTCGTGTATTAATGAAAGTATTTCCCTCCGTAGTGTTTTAGGTATAATAATTTGGTAGTTACGAAATACAATTCCATCAATCACGTGTATCTCATTTTGAAAAGTCCAATATGGTCCCGTAGTATCATTGGCTTTATTTTTATTACTAGGCCAGCCATTTAAGTAATATTCCTTCACCCGCTGTAAGATTTCATCTCTATTAGTCTCGTCCTTAATTTTAGAAATCCTATCTTTGGAGACATTAAGATACTCCATCAAACTGTTTACATGTATAGTGACATCAGCATGTACGTCTTTATCCGAACCCATTTCTGAGGGAGCACGAGACAACGTATCTGCTAGGTATAGCAGTTTTCCCGGCTTATAACGAATTTGAATAGCGTAACCGTGAAGTTTCATTAGCATGCGTTGTAGTCTTACAGGGGTGCTGCTCAGTGGCTTTTTGAATATAGATTCCAAAGGCTTATGATCCGTCTCAACAATAACTTTTTTATGGCCGTAAATATATTGGTGAAAACGCGTGCACCCGAACACTATTGCCAGAAGCTCTTTCTCAATTTGTGCCCAACGCGACTCAGCTGGCGTGAGTGTTCGAGCAGCGTAGGCCACAGGTCGCCCATCTTGCAGTAAAACCGCTCCAAGACCACGCGAACTCGCGTCAACTGAAACTACTACTTCTTCATCTGGTGAGTAGTACCTTAAGACTGGTGCAGAGCAAATTCTCTTTTTTAACTCATCAAATATTCTTTTCTGTTCAACATTCCACTCAAACACATAATCTTTTTTAAGCAAATCCCGGAGAGGAGCTGCTATATTCGAATAGTTGGGAATATAGCGCGACAAGTAGTTCGTCACGCCCAAAAAACGCTCTAATTCTTTTCTACTCGACGGTTCCGGCATGTCAATAATTGCTTTAACCCGTTTTGGGTCCAAGCGCATTCCTTCAGCGCTAAATAGATGACCGAGATATTGAACTTCCTTGGTGTCGAAAACACATTTGGCTTTATTAAATTTGACACCATTTGCCTTGGCTTTATCAAAAACCTCTTGCAGTCTTGCGTCATGCTCACTTTTAGTACGACCAAAAACTATCAGATCATCAATATAGACAGCAACTCCTTCCTTCCTGAATATTTTAACCATTTCATTGTGAAATATTTCTGGCGCACAGTTAATTCCAAACGGCATCCTTAGGAAGCGATATCTACCAAAAGGAGTGGCAAAAGTGCAGAATTTTGAACTCGCGTCATCAAGCTTAAGCATCCAAAACCCTTTGCACGCATCAAGTTTAGAGAAGTATTTAGCACCATCCAGTTCACTTGCAACCTCATCCAACGTCGGCAGCTGGAAGTGACTCCTGCGCACGGCCTTGTTTAAATGCAAGGGATCAAGGCAAATTCGTAACTTCTTATCTGGCTTCTCCACAATGACTATCGGCGACACCCAATCCGTAGGACCTTCTTCACGTTTAATAATGCCCAAATTTACCATTTCATCTAGTTCTTCTTTCAGACGAGGTTTCAAACACAACGGTACCCGCCTAGAAGCCGAAATAACAGGTGATACTGTCTCGTCAATAGAAATCTTTATGACTGAAGGCAAGCAGCCAACACCCTCATATATGGAATCGTTATATGTTTCTAATTCATTAATTCGAGCAATAAGTTCTAACCCGGTGCATGCCTTCAGCCCCAATAAATTATTACATTTACAGTCTAGAACATAAACCTTTTGCAATGACGAACACTTTTTGTATTTCATACTTGCCATGAAATATCCTACCACAGGTAAACGGTTTTGGCTTACTTCCTTTAACACCGTGTTAGTTTTATGTAAAATACTAGTATTGAAACCCGCCTGTGTAAAACACTTCAGTGATATGACAGAAACGGCAGCACCGCAATCTAATTTAAACCTTATCGACACATTGTTAATTAAAATGTTTTCATACCAAGATGTTTCACTGCAGTCCATCGCGTTAATTGTAATATTTTCAAGGATAAACTCACCATCGTTCGCCGTACAATCCTCACCGTTTATTACATCAGTCGAAATCTCTCTGAGTAGCTTCTCGCGGCAGGTTTTAGCAAAATGTCCAACGCGCTCACACCTGTAACATCTAACATTATATGCTGGACATCTGTCATAGGCGGCGTGCCATCCGCCGCACTTCTCACACTCAGTGTCGCGCCGTAGGCCTCGGCCCGCAGACGTAGCACGTGCGAGTCCTCCACGAGCTCCACGCCCTCGCGCTCCGCTGCTGCGCGCTCTTGCCCCGAAGCTGTAGCCTCTGCCGCTAGGTCCACCACGCCCGCGCTCTAGTTCTTCTAATGCTGGCGCTATTTGCTCTGGTTTTCCACCCTGACAAGCTGCCGCTTGTTCGCTAGCTCGTTCTGCCGCTCGACAATATCCTACAGCCTGCTCCAAGTCCAAGGAAGACTTTGAAAGTAATCGTTCCCGCATGTGAACATCTTTAAGACCTCTTATTATCTGCGTTAAAATTAAGCTATCCTTTAAGGTACCGAATTCGCAACTTTTGCTTTTAATTTTCAGGTCACTCAAGTATTTATCAAAGGAATCATGTTGATAAGTTTCAAAGAACGAATGCCTTTCAAAATTAACGTTCCTCTTTGGATCGAAACGCTCTGTAAATACCTTCACCAACTTATCGTAATCGGAATTGTCATCAAGTTCAAATTCTTGATATATTTCCCGACCGAATTTTCCTATGACATGAAGAAATATTGCACACTTTTCTTTCGATGAAGCCGCTTCTCGGCCTGATGCAATCAAGAAAAAATCAAAAGCAGATTTCCATTCTTTCCAGTTGACAGCTATGTTCCCTTGTTCTTGTAAGGGTTCCGGTTGCTGTATTGCAGCATACACACTGTTAGTAGACGTACTACTTTTCGCCATTTTAATTTAATTAGTTATAATTCTCTCATTACATTGTATTTGTAAATATTTTATTAATATTTAAATTATATTTTCACACCTGACACCATGTCGTGTTGTACGTCAAAAGCATAGAGCATTTATTAAAGAGGTTCAATACTACTACAGTGCACTCGAATTAAAAAGCTTTGAGGTGAGGACGAAAAACATATATGGCACACAAAAGTTTCTCACTATTATTATTGTGCGAAATGTATAGTTACGATACCCACTTTTTCTGTCATTCGTGTTTCAAAAATACCATTTATTCGTTTCTGACAGAGTTTAAAATGTCACGAGTCAAGTACTCGACGCTCAAAAATTGGTGACTGCCAAGATTAAGAATATGCTTCATACTTCGGAGTCTATTATGAGGAATGCAAAGACAATATTTCATTGCATGTTTGAGAAAAGTATATTTTAGGTTCATGTATCTTTGTCACTTTAGCCTTATATATATCTTATATACCTTAACTGCGCCAAGTGATACAGAAGACCGAAGAGTATAACTTGCCATTATGCCTAGCGTTTGTGGACTATGAGAAAGCCTTCGATTCGGTGGAAACATGGGCGGTGCTTGAGTCTCTTCAGCGATGCCATATTGACTATCGGTACATCGAAGTGTTGAAGTGTTTGTATAGTAACGCCACCATGTCAGTCCGAGTACAGGAGGCATAAGGGCCTTAATACACTTATGCTAGCGAGTTGAAAGCGAAGCGAGCGCGCAGTGAATTCGCCGCGACTGCGCTGCGAGGTAATCCGTTATGTAACTAACTGTCCAAGACGCAAATCACACACACACGCGAGTAGCGATTCGCTGCGCACTCGTGGCGAAATCGTGACACGCTCGCGGCGAATCCGTTACGCGCTCGCAGCGAACTCGCTCGCAAATCGCAAGTGTAATAATACCCTAAGACACAGGTCCCACCGCGAGCCAGTAAGCTATGAGCTATCAGCTATTTCAAGGGGCAAAAGATAATCGCTCCCGTGTAAATAAAAGAGACATATATCTTATAGCTGGGCGATCGTAGTTCATCGCCGGGTGATGAGCTATAAATAGATATCTCTCTAAATGTACCTAAATAAAAGAGACATATAGGTTATAGCTGGGCGATCGTAGTTCATCGCCGGGCGATGAGCTATACCTAAATATATATCTCTCTCTCTTTTATTTACACGGGAGCGATTATCTTTTGTCCCTTGAAATAGCTACTAGCTCATAGCTTACTAGCTCGCGGTGGGACCAGTGCCTAAGGCCATAACTCGTGTGACCGGGTTAGTCCGCCGATAAGCGCCTACGCACGATCACTTCATATGACACTTTATTTATTGCCAACTATCATAATTATCGCCACGATTGTACAATAAGCATCGTATACAGAGTGAAGCTTCAATCGTGAACATTATTACGTTTTTCTGACTCCATAAACAAGTATATAAGAAAAATAGAAAAATTTTGACTCGCAGCGGGAGACGTTTCTACATAATAAAAAATAATTCCATAAACAAGTAGTCATTAAATGCCCTGGCTCTGACTAATACCATTTGAGACATTTTTAACCGACGAAAAAACCGGAGGAAGTTCTGAATTCGACGCGTATTATTTTTTTGAAATTATTGACACTTTTTTACTTTTAAAGGTGATATTATGATATTAAATAAGTTTGAAAAGATATTTAGTATCTAAAATTAGGTAAATGTCATTTCTACCTACAACACAATGTGCAATGTATCTATGTTTATCCGGGTGGAATCGTGCAACGTTCTCAATTTTGAAGCAGACATCTTTAACCGATTATCTTAAATAGTTTGATGACCTAGTGGGTAGTAACCCTGCCTATAAAGCCGATGGTCCTAGGTTCAAATCCCAGTCAGGCCATCATCATCATCAGGTCGGGTTATTTGTGTGATGAGCACAAATGTTTGTTCCTGTGTCATGGATGTTTTCTATGTATTTAAGTATTTATATGCATCTACTAACTATCTATTATAATATATGTATCGTCGTCTAGTACCTACAACACAAGCCTTACTGAGCTTACCGTAGGACTAGGCAGATTTGTGTAAGATTGTCCCGAAATATTTATTATTTACTTACAGATACACGACGGGCCCCAGCTCCTGTACGTTCAGTTTGGAGTCCAAACCCTTCATGTACCTGTCATGATTGGTCACATTGAACACGTAAGCTCGTAGTTTGACCTCGTCCGGGGGGTCTGCCCACCATTCGTAGGGGGGGAACCCTGAAACAAGGTAGGCACAGTCAACCAATTAGATTTATGGGCCACTTCGCACCTTGTCACAGTGATAATCTATGAAAGACGCAAAAGATCTCTTATTAACGTCACTGTGACAAGGTTCGAAGTGGCCTAGAAATCAGATTGGTTGACTACACTTAGACTTAATCTAATATTTCATTTATATTTATGACGGTGGCAAACAAGCATACAGCCCGCCTGATGGTAAGCTATCACCGTAGCCTATGGACGCCTGCAACTCCAGAAGATTCACAAGCGCTTTGACTGCCCTTAAATAACCTATACACTCCTTTTTTGAAGAATCTCATACGAGTGGTCGCGGGAGGATTTATTTAGATAATATACTAATTATTAGTTAAGCGACATAATTATGATGATGACTGTATACTACCAATAAAATAACTGGGCCATTTTATTTAAAGTTATGTACTCAATTTCTTTTTTATTATTTCGATTTTTTTGTGGTTTCTAGGAGAAAAAAACTGGCCCAAAATTTTCATCCATTTTTATTAATACCGTTCCGTTACCGCCATATGACATATATGAAAAATAGTAACGGAATGGAATAAAAAAGCTAGGGACACACTTTTTCTCCTATCAGGCTCGAAAGAACTCATGATTCTAAATAGAAACCACACAAATAAAAAAAGAAGCTGAGTATACAACTTTTATAATAAAATGGCCGAACTAGTTGATACAAAAATAAAATAAGATATAACATAGAGCGGTCAATACCCCAGTTACACTAACTCGATAACCATTTCATCATATCATTTGTACCCCGGAAGAGTTTGTATTAATTTAAAGAGATGCACATGTATGTCGTGTGCTTATTTCTTGATTTGTATAATTAACGAGCTCATAAACTAAGATATATGGCATTATTATTAATAATAGCTCGGCATATCGCGTTCCCATTGTGTGTTGCCAGTGATTACATATGGTAATTTTTTTTTTATGACATAGGCCGCAAACGAGCAGACGGATTACCTGGTGTTAAGCAATTACCGTCGCCCATGGGCACCCGCAACACCAGGGGAGTCACAAGCGTGTTGCCGGCCTTTAAGGGGGGTTGGAGCTCTGGGAACCTTACTCACCATCAGGAACACAACACTACATACCTGAAAGCTAGCAGTGCTATTATGGCTGATGTGGTCTTCTGTACATAAGGAGGAGGTACTTCCCCAGTTGGGCTGCCCCAGATTCAAGCGTGATGATAATCGCTGTGCCCTACCTCTCATTGTTGGACGTAGTTTATGACATACCCGGGTCCACTGAAACGTGGTCGCTTACTATGGGCCTAATAAGGTTCAAAGTTACCTAAAGGGCAATGGAGAGGGCTAAGCTGGGAGCGTTTCCACGTGATCAGATTTGGTGTCATTCGCAGCAGAACGAAAGTAACCGATATGACCTCTAAACCTTCAAGAAAAGAGCGTATAGAGATCTTAAAGGTCGGCAACGTACTTGTGTCTCCTCTGGTGTTGCGAGTGTCCATGGGCGGCGGTAGTTGCTTACCATCAGGCAATCCGTCTGCTCGTTTGCCTTCTATATCATAAAAAAAAACATAAGGCAATCCGTATGCTCGTTTGCCATGTTTGTCATGAAAAAAATTCTCGTAGCCAATTTCTCTTAGCATTTTCTTCACGATTCCATTTGTTGAACTGTGGGATCGTGCCACCTCCGATATACAGGATGTCACATTAAGATCGGTAGTATGGGAAAATATGAAACTATAAGACCTCAAATATCTGTTCTTAGGAACCATGTCCTTGATTTTAGGGACAAGAAAAACTGGATACATAGAAATAAGAACAAGTTAATATTTTGATTTCTTTTGATTTTGATGTTCGTAACACTACTATATAAATTATACATTAAAATAGATGACAAACATTTAAGAAAAAGCGACGAGGACCTCCGGCATCCGAGACGGGATTTGAACCCGCATCTCCAGCTATCGCGGTTGACGAATCAACTAATTGGACCACCCGAATACAGAAGGTTCTCCGCCGAAATTGATCAAGTATATGTAATCTTGTTTGTTTTTATAGTTTTTGGGCACAGTTTACTGTAAGGCGAACAACTACATGTTTGCGCCTCCTATAAGAATTACATTTTTTTCAGGTTCTGGTTTTCCGGTGCATCGACCCCAGTTAAAATAAGATTACAAAATATTGAATACAGTGCAATTTATTCATTTTAGATATCATGTTATATGGTAAAATTTACTGCCCACAGACCTACACAATCCATATCCAAATCCAAATGATTAAGTAATTTTTTTTTCAAAACAAACTGGGGCCGATTTTTGAGCATCGAATACTCGAATCGTGACATTTTAAACTCTGAAAAGAAACGAAAAAATGGTATTTTAGAAACATGACTGACAGAATTTAATAATCGTGAGTATCGAAATAACATTTTATACAAAAATAATTGTGAGACACTTTTGTGTGCGATTATTTTCGTCGTCAAATTTTTTTGAATTCGAGCGCACGATTCCCGAAAATCGGCCCCTGTTTCGATTCTCGAGCAGAGCTCAATTTACGATACATTACAATGACATAGTTCACAGAACAAATCTTTGTATATTTCTTATAGTTTCAAATTCGCATACTGATCGATCTAGATGAGCCATCCTGTATACTTCCAAGGCAAGGTCATACCTGGCCTCATGTTGAGTTTCTCCCACAGCATCAAGTCTTGGGGAGTGTACAGCAGGCCCCCTATTGATACTATTAGCATTAGGACACCCCATACACATTGCGCTATAGAATCTGAAACAAATAAAAAAAATGGTTTAAAATATTAATAAAAAAAGATTTTCCAAGCAAGCAATGTATTGAAAAAACTATGAAGTGTGTAAACGTCAACTAGACTATTGATGCTGTTCATTGAAAATATACCATTTAGTTTGTTCGGAAAAATCATAAGTAATATACGAGTATTACCCAATTATTTAAAGTTGTAGAACAATTGTTGTTACGTTCGTGGTGTAGAAGCGATCCCTAAAATTTTTATTCCTATTACAGGCCACACCCGGTATAAATAAAGATATGTATCGATATATTTGGCCACTATGGTTGTCACGATCTATATGACGCTAACTATACTTAACACGTAATTTGGCAGTGTTCAGCCGGCTTTAAGTATTTTTTTATGATTAGAATTTTTAGGACTATTCAGATCTGCCGATGCTTGGACGCACGTTTTTTTGCCAATTTTTTAAGCCCAAGCAATAGCCTCATTACTAAGACTTCACTCTACGCCTGTTTTACTGTATGTCTGGCACCATGCTATATCTCATGAACTCTAGATCTGATAGCTAGACAGTTTTTTAAGATGTTTAGATGATTTATTTAGAACAACAATATAACTCAGCATTACAGTTTATACCAATGCGCCGAGAAACTAGGTACTTTCCCTTCAGGGCCTGACTTATCTTTCCACACTGTATAGATAATCAAATAAGCAGTAGGGAAGAAAAAACAACTTATTTATATTAAGGCGGGTGCTAGATGTATTTCTGTTTTTCTGTTCCAAACGACAAACCTTATTTAGAATAAGCAATTTGCGTAACGGTTACTTGAACTGCGACCCTACCGCGAAAATTATAGTTCGAAAATTTCGGGCATCTGTCTCTTTTACTCCAATTAAGGTGTAACTAGAGGGATAGAGAGACAATTGTTCTAAATTTTCGAACTTTTGCTCAGTTGTCTCATGAATGGTGCTGACAGTTAATTACCAACAAGATGGCCGACAGATCGCAAGAAAGAGCGGGTTCCGGATAAAAAATATAATTGTCTATGGGCACATTTAAGCATTGTCTTGGATGTGCCCATAGACAATTATATTTTTTAATAACCATTAAGTTTTTAATAAGGAACAATCTGATTTTTAAAGTCGTTTAACTTCTTATAGTCCGAAATGTTGGATGGGTTTTTTCATATATTAGCTACTAATGAAGACTTTTTATTGCAAAAATCTGTAGGAATCTAACATTTATGAGTTATATTCTTTATTTCAGCCGTAAGTCGTCCACTGCTGGACATACGCCTCCCACAAACATGACTTGTATCATCTTGGGGGGTAGTTATCATAGTCGCCGCGTTTGGCAGGTGGGATGGCGACCACAGTTACTGTATATTTGTTTCGACGGACGCTGTCGCCCATCCGTCGGTTTTTTTCGAAACTCATAAAACTTTGAAAATGGTACGAAACTCATTATTTTTGCTCAATGTATAGTTTCGATATATTTTTTTTTCAGCTCGTGATCCAGTGGCTGTGGGTTCAAGTCCCGCTGCGAGTCAATTTTTTTATTTTTCTTTCGATTTAAATATCGAAGTATAGTTTCGATACCCACCATTATTTATTTATATCATTCATGCTTCTTAAATACCACCTCGTCGTGTTTGAAAGAGTTTAAAATGTCACGATTCGAGCGTCGAGTGCTCAAAAATCGTCTCGTGGGGCTCAATCAATTGTAATATTATATTTTTTAACGTTTTTTGTACATTACCTAAGGAACACCAAAACCATAATCAATTTACACTTGGACAGTATTATTTATTGAATGTGCCTTTGTTGTACTAAATTAATGTTAAACACACAAATTATAAGAATATTATGAATGCGTAAGGCCAGAATTCCTAAGGACAAGCAATGTCGCAAGATGCCAATAAAAATAGTAACTGGGCAGTTTGTTTAATTTATACGGTTTTGTATGGACAAACATATTCTTGTAAGATCTGCTTTTTACCTGATTACCAGTCATCGGAATTCTGGTAGCATTTTTGAGCTGTCATAGGGACTTCTCGTTTATCGACTACCGATTATACATATGTACATATATCGATAAATACAGAATACAATGTAAAATAATTACGATTACAAGTAGAAGTATACAACAGGCGGTCTTATCACTAATGAGCGATCTCTTTTAGATCCCTATAACACCTCAAAAATGCTACCAGAATTCCGATGACTGCTGATTATTTTAATTTATTCAATTTCAATATCTTTCATCATCATCATCATCTCAGCCACAAGACGTCCACTGCTGAACATAGGCCTCCCTCTTGGATCTCGACATGTACCGATTGGAAGCGATCTGCATCCAGCGTCTTCCGGCGACCTTAATGGGGTCGTCTGTCCATCTTGACGTCCTAATACGCTGCGCTTGCTAGTCCGTGGTCTCCACTCGAGCACCTTTCGACCCCATCGGCCATCTCTGCGTGCAATGTGGCCTGCCCATTGCCACTTCAGCTTGCTAACCCGGTGGGCTATGGCGGTGACTTTAGTTCGCCTACCGATCTCCTCATTTCTGATTCGTTATCATATATTTATCGTTCGCTACCGCACGATCGTTTAGTACCGCACTTAAGATAGTAAATTGTCAAAAGTATGTGTAGCTAATAAGTTGTTGGCCTTTAATAGTTATTTATTCCTAAACACATATTAATAGAAAAACCGAGTAACCTAGCCCCAACAGTACAATGTCATGTACCTACAACATAATGTATGCCTCAAATGCGTTAACCGCGACATATTGCATAAAACACATTACCCCCTTTAACCCGAGTCGGTTATTGAGGCCAAGTGCAAACATTTACATATATGCGAATACATTATCTGTAGATAAGTTGAGATGGCTCTTAGCGTTTGATGCTTACTAAGTAATAACTATTAAAATTTAATTATAATTAATATAATACATAAAAACAAATAATACAGGGGATTCTTACATAAATTGACGGTAAGCTCAAGACGGCTTGTATTGTGCGTACTCAGCCAACGGTTTATTTTTTGATTGCCTGACGGTAAGCAATTACCGTCGCCCATAGGCACCCGCAACACCAGGGGAGTCACAAGCGCGTTGCCGGCCTTTAAGGGGGGTTGGAGCTCTGGGAACCTTACTCACCATCAGGAACACAACACTACATACCTGAAAGGTAGCAGTGCTATTATGGCTGTGGTCTCCTGTAAGGAGGAGGTACTTCCCCAGTTGGGCTGCCCCAGATTCAAGCGTGATGGTCATCGCTGTGCCCTACCTCTCATTGTTGGACGTAGTTTAAGGACATACCTGGGTCCAAATATATATAATACAGGGTACAATTTTTTACGTGATAGAAAATATGTTTTTCACCTCACTCGCTCGGAAAACCTTAGTTTATAGCGCGAAATCTGCGTGGAAAAGCTTATTTTATCCGCTAGCGTGGAAAAGTCATTCGAATTTCGAAGCCGATTGTTGTAATTCTCTGTGGTGCAAATAAGTTTTTTTTAAATATAAAACTCCTTCAACGCGACACTGACGCCGCTACCGCGAAAAACGATATTCGTAAATTTCGGACTAACGTCTCTGTCACTCTCATCGGAGTAAAAGAGAAAGATGCTCGCAATATACGAACTTCGATGTTCGCGGTACCGAGCCTGAGTTCATATTAACCATAGATAATAAGAATAAGAACCAATCAGAAACATGATTTGATTACAGATTTTTAACTTTTTTATTTTTACCTACACTTTATTTTATCTCAAATAGGTTTTATTATAAATACTAATATTTTATGTCAAATTGGTTTTATTGTAAATACCTACTAATAGTATTTCTGTTATAGTATTTATGTAATTTACATATTTTGGCTAATTAATCCATTAAATAAAACACAATTATATTGTTTATTTGATAAAGAAATTGACATGTACTTAATATTGTAATATCTGAACGCAACCGAAAAAAAGAAAAATTTAAAAAGTTTTAAGTTATCACAATTCACGTAATCGCAAATTTGTCGGATTTGTCCTGTGCTAAGCTCTTTGAACTCAATGTTTGAACTATAAAACTGTGTGGATCTAGCAGCGATGCCGATATGATTTCTCTAAAAATCGCGCGATATGTTTCTTTTATTGTTTTTCTTGCCGCTCGAATTTTCCTCGCTGTAGTGAGGTGAAAAGATGTGTGTTCCGCATGGCTGCAAAATTATTTGGCGTCTCGTGTCTTGAAAGCCTCGCTACGCTCAGGAATCTATCTTTGAACCATTCGCTTCGCTCATGGTTCAATCATAGCTTCCTTCGCTTGCTCTGCTTTCAATTTCAACACTAACGCCAAATAACCACTTTGCAGCCTTGCATAACAAATAACTATTTCTGGCTCTATAAATAACAAGCAATTAAATGCCCCAACTCTTACTAAAATAAGACATTTTTGTATTTTATTTACTTTTTGGCGTTTAATTTTCTTTTATCAGTGGATTTAGGACTATACAAAGGCTTATTAACATATTTAAATTAGTGAATTGAACCTATTACAATCGGAGCTGTCATGGACATTAATTTAGTCAGTTGTCCCAATTAGAAACGAAATTTACTAAATTCTTCATCAGAAATGCCTAATAAATAAATCTGTTTAACACCACTTTATCACGTGTGAAGGTAAAATAAACGACAAAAAAAAAACACACAAAAAAAAATATTTTAGTAAGAGTTGGGGCATTAAATGCTTGTTGTTCATAGAGTCAGCAAAACATATCTTGTATCACGTAAAATATTGCACTCTGTATATACATAGAAAACACCAGACCAGAGGCTCTAGTGTAAGTTTCTTTTGACCTAAAAAAACTTTTACGAACGCGTAAGTGATAATGTTATTTATAATATGGGAAACCCAAACGCGTTCGTGACGTAAAGTAACGTTAAAACTTACACTCAGGGCTCAGGGGGGCGATTTTTGACCGTCGAGTACTCGAATCCTGACATGTACCTAAACTTCGATATTTAAATCGAAAGAAAAATAGAAAAATTTGACTCGCAGCGGGACTCGAACCCACAACTAGTGATCCAGTGGTTGTGGGTTCGAGTCCCGCTGCGAGTCAATTTTTTCTATTTTTCTTTCGATTTAAATATCGAAGATATTCGCTAGCAGACGTTTCTGCATAATAAACAATAATGTACCTAAACTCTGTCTGAAACAAAGAAATGATATTTTAGGAACATGAAAAATAAAAATTAATAATCGTATTAATATCGAAGCTATACATTTTGTGCATAAGTGATACTTTGGTGTACGATTATTTTCGCCCTCATAGTTTTTGAAATCGAGAACACGAATTGTAAAAAAAACCTAGCCTGAGTCAAAAACTAAACAAACGAATAATTAAATTAAATTAATAAGCAATACGTATATAAGTCTCAGAGGAATTTCCTCCCGCGTACGCTAAGGTTGTGGAATGAGCTTCCTGCGGAGGTCATCCCAAAGGACTACAGTATGGGGTTCTTCAAAAAGGGTGTAAAGAGGTTTTTACGGAGTCGGCAACGCGTGAATGATGCCTCGGTATTGTAAGCGCCCATAGCCCAACGCCTACCATCAAGCGGGCGGCCTGCTTGTTTGCCGCCTTTGTGGTATAAAAAAAGTTATAAGTGTATAAGTATAATATAAGTATAAGCTTTGGTATCAGTATGGAAAACTCCACGGCCGAAGACAATAAAAAGTTGCCAATTAACACCAACTAATAATTATACTTCAATTTACCGTGACGTAATATCACTTTATGGCAATGTTACACACGGATGTTTTCATAATCTCACGTGTTTCAATTATAAACGAGAAGTTGACTCATTCCTAGCAAAGGGTTTTTTTTATGACAAAGATGGCAAACGAGCAGACGGATTGCCTGATGGTAAGCAATAACCGTCGCCCATGGGCACCCGCAACAGCAGAGGAGTTGCCGGCCTTAGAGGGGGGTTGGAGCTCTGGGAACCTTACCATCAGGAACACAACACTACATACTTGAAAGGTGGCAGTGCTGTTATGGCTGTGGTCTGATTCTGTAAGGAGGAGGTACTTCCCCAGTTGGGCTGCCCCAGACTCAAGCGTGATGGTCATCGCTGTGCCCTACCACTCATTGTTGGACGTAGTTTAAGGACATACCCGGGTCCAAAAAAACTTTATTGAAAAAAGACGGACAAGTGCGAGACGGACTAACGGCCCAAAGTTTCTGAATCACGACGTATTTTACGTAATTTTTTTTTTTCTAAGACAACGATCATCCATACTAATATTATAAAGGCGAAAGTAACTCTCTCTGTCTGTCTGTTTGTCTGTTACATCATCACGCTTAAACCGCTGAACCAATGGGGATGAGATTTGGTATGAAGAGAGTTTGGGCTACGGGAAAGGGCATAGGAATTTTTTTATCCCGCAACCATACTTTAAAGACGTCGCGAAGAAAATGTAGTAGGTTATAAGACTTATAATAATATATTTAACATTTATTCCAGCATCCTTGGTGCAATATGACTCAATGGCCTTTTTTATATTTAATGTAGTAAATAGTTAAGTACTCGTAATATTATAATTAAAGTAATTAAAAAAATAATATAGTCAAATTTGTTACACAAAAAATCTTGTATAAAATGGTAAACCACTTCTTTAGCAATCGAATATATGGCGAAAAATATGTACATAACATACAGATTATAGGAAATATAGAATTACATTGTTTTGGGGACCGATTTTTGAGAGTCGTGCACTCGAATTCATAAACTTTGAGAACGAAAATAATCACACACAAAAGTTTCTTACCATAATTTTTGCACAAAATCTATAGTTTTGATACCCCCGATTATTTATTGATATCATTCATGCGTCTTAAATACCATTTCTTCGTGTTTGAGAGTTTAAAATGTCACGTATCGAGCGTCGAGTGCTCAAAAATCGGCCCACTATTGCGTACCTAGTCTAAGAGTTTTCTAAGTTTAAATGCAAGGGACATTAGTCTTTTGAAATATGCATTTTAATCAGACATGTGCGAAAACTATCACAACAAACTTAAATAACCCTGAAGACATGTGCCACATCAGGTTAACCAATAATACAAATAATACCGGTTTAGCAAGGTGCTTGTAATAGGAGATAGCTAAGGTCCGATTATTTAATCTCTTTACATACATATATACTACTTAGTTACAAACGGATAAACTCACGTGTAATTATATCGCACTAGGCGATGTGAGCGATACACCCTCAACGCGATCGGTGTGTCCTGACTCGGCTTGAAATGGGTACCAAAGCTTCCCCGAAACATGTCGCCTAGTGCGATATAATTACACGTGAGTTTATCCGTTTGTAACTAAGTAGTAGTAACATGGCTCATTAGAGTTTTAATTGTATTGTATATATATACGTATTTCCTTGCTCAAGACATCACGCGTGAAGTGCAAACCAAGCCAGGGGGGCCGATAATAGTTAAATACAAAAATTCAGCTTTCATTAACATCTACCATCCATCTAGTAGGGTTGCCATGCGTCCCGGTACACCCGGACATGTCCGGATTTTTGGACCCGGGTATGTCCTTAAACTACGTCCAACAATGAGAGGTAGGGCACAGCGATGACCATCACGCTTGAATCTGTGGCAGCCCAACTGGGGAAGTATCTCCTCCTTACAGAAGACCACAACCATAATAGCACTGCTACCTTTCAGGTATGTAGTGTTGTGTTCCTGATGGTGAGTAAGGTTCCCAGAGCTCCAACTCCCCTTAAAGGCAGGCAACGCGCTTGTGACTCCCCTGGTGTTGTGGGTGCCCATGGGCGACGGTAATTGCTTACCACCAGGCAATCCGTCTGCTCGTTTGCCGCCATGTCATAAAAAAAAAATTAAAGTGTCCCGGCGTCCCGGCCGAATTGTCTCGGTTTTAAAATCATAGTTTAGAAGGTGGCTGGACTTTTTCAATATTTAAATAATAATATACCTACAATAAACACCGGCTAGGCTAACCGTACGCAGATAGAACAAAGAATTGTTAGAGCGAGAGCGCACTGGCACTACCAAGCTCACTATCGGAAACACTGTGGCACACTGTCGCAAAAGGTACCTTTAAAGTTTACCCATTTTTGTAAAGAAAAAATATTATTTTTCTTCCTTTACTACTTTTTCTTAAAATGTCCTGGTTCGAGTCCTTATACTTATGGCAACCCTAATCTAGACTAAAGAAGTTAAGCTAACTACATACCTACTTTTTTCGACAGTAGCCTTAACCTACAGCAGCAATGGTCAGTAATGTTTCGTGCGGAACACATCAAAGGAAACATGACGCGTGGTTTCTACCATTATGCACTTGGTAATTCGTAGTCGCGTACAAACGTACGCTATGATTTAAAATAATCGAAGTTTCGTTCATTATTTCCGCGGTTTTTTGATGTACGCTAATAGGCACATTGTTAAGGTCAAGCATGGCCGGTCTGTTGGAGATGTTATGATACTCCGCGATTAGACATGCTGGCTCGTCACTCGCCTCGCTATTCGTCGAAATGTTCGACGAAACTTTGCCAATACAAAAACGCGATGCGAGGGACGAGAGGAATAGCGAGACGTCCGCGTACACATTTGTGCTCGCGTTTCGCCTCGTTATTCGCCTCGCTACTCGTGCGAATGTGTGGCGGTAGCGATACCAAATTCAATAAAGTGTGTTTTACATGATCTATGGTCAATATAGTTTTGCTTCAAGTAAATGTGACCTGGAAACTTATACCATAGACTTATACTTATATATGCTTATACCCGGGTATGTCCTTAAACTAACTCCAACAATGAAAGGCACAGCGATACCATCACGCTTAATCTGTGGCAACCCAACCGGAGAAGTACCTCCTCCTTACAGAAGAAATGTAGCAGTGCTATTCTGGCTACCTTTCAGGTAGCAGTGCTAAGTAAAGTAAAAGTGCCCTTGTGGCCTACCTACTGAATAAACGTCTGAGTTTGAGTTTGGTATGTAGTGTTGTGTTCCTGGTGGTGAGTAAGGTTCCCAGAGCTCCAACTCCCCTTAAAGGCCGGCAACGCGCTTGTGATTCCCCTGGTGTTGCGGGTGCCCATGGGCGACGGTAATTGCTTACCACCAGGCAATCAGTCTGCCCGTTTGCCGCCTATGTCATAAAAAAAAAAGAATCGACTCACACCATAAACAAAAAAATATAATGTCGCCTATTGTACTGGGAAAGTATTAATTTACGGTAACTACTGTTTGTATTTGTCATGTTTTAATATTGCTGTATAATTTCAAGGTCGCACAACCTTGAAATGACGCTTGAACTGTAGACAAGTTCAGCCCGCGATGGCCCTGTGCCTAATGTGAGATTATAGAAATTTCGTTCGTTTATACTGAAGAATTTTAGTAAGTACCAATTGACACGATTCTATTTAACATGGTCGTTTACATTACAAATATTACTTAAAACGGGATAGTAATGGGATAGTTTTTTAAATCCATTGGTTACACCGAGGTGAGCTCCAGTTTTATATTTGCAATTTCTGCTTCGCATCATTGCCTTCAGCTCGTCCCTCTAAGTTGCTCGGGAGAACTACATATCGGTTGAAACTTTAGTAAGGAACTTGGAAGTAGGTACCAACAAATGCACAACACTTGACGTCTTTGAAATGACCCCAACCCGGGACCCGGGTATGTCCTTAAACTACGTCCAACAATGAGAGGTAGGGCACAGCGATGACCATGACGCTTGAATCTGGAGCAGCCCAACTGGGGAAGTACCTCCTCCTTACAGAAGACCACAGCCATAATAGCACTGCTACCTTTCAGGTATGTAGTGTTGTGTTCCTGATGGCGAGTAAGGTTCCCAGAGCTCCAACCCCCCTTAAAGGCCGGCAACGCGCTTATGACTCCCCTTGTGTTGCGGGTGCCCATGGGCGACGGTAATTGCTTACCACCAGGCAATCCGTCTGCTCGTTTGTCGCCAATGTCATAAAAAAAAAGTTAATATGTGTAATTTTTTGACTGAGTTTCCTATATTTTGGTAGGTACTGTTGCAAGCGCCATTCCCATGGAATACCTAACTAAAGTACTTAGGTATTCCGTGGATAGATTTAACGGTGAAGCACAGTCAAATAAACATACATGGTAACTATCCCGTTTTAAGTACATGGTAACTATACTCAATCGTGTGCCGAATTTGGCAGCTTATAACTATGTACCTATATTATATAGGTGGCGCTACTAGAGCTTTTGAGATAAATAAACAATATAATTCGCTCGTATGATTGTCTGTCATTCTAATTAGGCCTTAACTGAAGAAGGATATACGAAATTTTTGAAATTCGTGAGTCCTTACGGTAAATAAACTACCGATTGTGAAAAAATCAGCTATCTAGGTTAATATGATAACTTGATCAGTCAGTCAGGACTTTCACGTTTATATATGTATAGATAGATATTATGCAATAGCCCTTTAGTAGGTCAGTGATTATGTATTAGTTATTCTGTGATAATTTATGGAAATCACAAGTTTAGCTGACTAACTCTATTGTCTATGACAACGGTTTTCCTGTTCCCATTTTCTGACGTAGAATGACGTCTTCTAAAAAAACAAATTAATTAAAAACATTCTTAAAAATACTACCTCAAACGTAACGTCATTAGTATAAGTTTGAAATTCGAATAACTTTTCATTTTCGAACGGTAACATTACAATGGCCGGTGTAGGTTCTTTTTAGTATGCATTTCGCGTTCAAAATCCTTTGTAATCTTAAGCTAGGTCGTTTATTGTACGCTATAAAAGACCTGCTCTATTAATAATTCATTTGAATGATCATCTGATTACGATGGTCGATGAAATGTAGGTCGCTAAGGTCACATAATGTAATTCGGGTTATTCACTTATTGCAAGGAGTATTAACCGATAATACTGACCGAAGTAGACGATAACACATTGAACTTCGTCGATAACTACAGTTTTATTGTCTTCGTAAAAGAGGTATTTGACCCAACGAACTTTTGACCAGAAAGTGACTTGTGACTCCCTTGGTGTTGCGAGTGCCCATGGGCGACGGTAATTGCTTACCATCAGGCAATCCGTCTGCTCGTTTGCCACCTTTGTCATAAAAAAAAAAAAAGTCTGTGACAGAGCTACCTTCGAACTATAATGCTGCCGCCACACATTCGCGCGAGTAGCGAGGCGAATGGTGAGGCGAAACGCGAGAACGCATGTGTACGCGGACGTTTCGCTATTCCTCTCGTCCCTCGCATCGCGTTTTTGTATAGGAAAAGTCTCGTCGAACGTTTCGATGAAAGACGAGGCAAGTGAAGAGCCAGCATGTCTAAACGCGGAGTTAGGTTCAAAATAGTAATACATAGACATACCATTTAAATAGACGAGGCGTGCTAATAATAATACCACGTTTGAAAGGGATGGTCTTCTGTAAATTTCCATAGGTATTTAATTTTTATTATGCAGAAACGTCTGCTAGCGAATATTTTCGATATTTAAATTTAAAATTTGACTCGCAGCGGGACTCGAACCCACAACCAGTGGACCACTAGCCCAGTGCACTACACATTGTGCTATACGAGTACTGATTAGACTTGTCAAATTTTTCTATTTATCCCTCGTCGTATACGTCATCATGGGTGATATAATATGATATATGAGCATTTCTCAAAAAGTTTGTACATTCGGATCACGTCTTCGATTTTGATTAAAAGCGGTAGACTGATAGAGCAAATGATGCTTAGCAAGATCTACCTATTTCCCAAAATGTCCCATAAAGTTTGTATCGAACTTTTCTTTTTTGTTACCGAAAGTCTATAAAAATTTGGTAAAAAAAAATCAATGAAAATCGAAGACGTGATCCAAATGTACAAACTTTTTGAGAAATGCTCATATGATATGATAGGTATGGCTGAGATGGCACTATGTTCGTCCGTCCTTGTCATAGTCTCACATATTTTTGTTCCCCTTCAAACTGAACCTTTCAGAACTGTCAGAAGTTGGAGAGATATAAACAAATACAATTGGAGTTTTATCGTGTTTTCAACCGAAGTTGCGGTAATCAATATAGAATCTCTAAATATATGTAACTCAAAGGTGACTGACTGACTGACATAGTGATCTATCAACGCACAGCCCAAACCACTGGACGGATCGGGCTGAGAGTTGGCATGCAGGTAGATGTTATGAAGTAGGCATCCGCTAAGAAAGGATTTTGATCAATTCTATCCCCAAGGGGATAAAATAGTGGATGAAAGTTTGTATGAAACTTTGTCAATTTTAAACCGATCGGGCTGAGACTTTGCATGCATAAAGCTACTATGACGTAGGCATTTGTGGATAAAAAGGCATTTTCCGAACAAGAAGCATGCATGCATACAAAACTACGTTTAGAACGATAGCGTGCTAAAAATAACTTAAAAATAACTTACTTCTTAACGCGAGCGGTGCCGCGGGCAAAAGCTAGTAAGCTTATATTTTTGTTATAAAGAGTGCACCTTAAACCAATTTTCTATATTTCGCTTTAGAAACTTCGTTGCATATTATCGGATAACAGTTTTGTAAGATACTTACTGCAGCAATATGCTCTCCGCTTTTCCGGCTCACAATGTGTCGTGCAGTCGCTTTTCCCAACTTCGGAGTTCTGGAGAAGACTGTTGACAGAAAAAAGGACTTTAGACTTTGGACTTTAGACTATAAGCCGTGCCATAGCCAGTAGGAATTTAGTTTTAAGGACTTGCCGCTACTGCTCATATAGACTCATATTGCTGCATTAGTCTAGTAGGTAAATTGCAAATTTTCCCATTGCTTCTAAGAAAGAGTGCCTGTTCAATGAGGTGTGTAAAAAATATTTACCTATTAAGGGAGTCCCGAGGGTCCGAATCGGAGTCTTCCGCACACCGTGTTGACGTTTCGGACATCTTTGGTTTTACTGTAAACAAAATAGAATTATAAATATATTTTTCATAAGAATTTTGGTTATGGATACAACTAGAAAAGTTCAAGAGCGTCTACCATCTGATCTTCCAACCCAGAGAGTAAACTAGGCTTTATTGGGATTAGTCCGGATTTCTCACGATCCTCTTAACACCTTCGTTGCGGCATTTTGTTAACATCGCAGTTAATCATACTTGTTTAGGGGTCGATGGACCTAATAACGCAGCGAACGTGTTTAACCGAAAAGCGACTGAAATATCAAATGATATTTCGTACATAAGTTCCGACAAACTCATTGGTATGAGCCGGGGTTTGGACCTGCGATCTTCGTTTTGCACGTCGCACGTTCTTACCGTTAGGCCACCAGCTAAAGTAATAATATAATAATTATATGTAAATGAAAATAATATATGTATTTGACTGTATTGTAATTATTTTATTTTAAACAAACATTCAGGAATTTGAATATTATAAAAAAAATAGGCAAAACAAAAGAAAAATAATAATACATACCTAAATTAATTCATTTCTGATGCAAAAGTGCCCATAATGCTAAATTAAATGTTTTTTTTATACCTACATATAGTTTGGTCGTATAGTTTGGTCTACATACATATAGTAGACGAATGGTCATTGAGCACAGCCGGGGACAGACAGAGACATGGCGAAACTATAAAGGTTTCCAAGTTGACTACGGATCTCTAAACAAAGTTATTTATGACGACATTTCGCATTCGTTAATGTTGTTGCAATTATGACATTGACAAAGTAAGAATGCAGATTAATTAGTGAATGCACAAAATTAAATACAATGTGCCGTGTGATGCCGGCTGACTAGAATAGCACCACCCCATCTCCTCCCGCGGGTGTCGTAAGAGGCGACAAAGGGAAACATCCTACGGACGGGCAGCAGCGTCCGTCGAAACCCAATCTACAGCTACTGCGGCCAACCCGCCTGCCAAGCGTGGCGACTATGGCAACTACCCCCCAAGATGATACAAAACATATTTGTGGGAGGCCTATGTCCAGCAGTGGACTGCATACGGCTGATATGTACACACAATAACATTGTGTAAGATTGTCCCAAAAATATTTATTTATTATTTTATTTAATAAAGTACTCAGACAATAAACACAACAAATACTCTGATTAAATAAGTTGTATTAATTAATTAATAAAACTGATTTGGAAATTTATTTACTTTTTTATATCATTTGATAACATACAATTAATAATTAAAACTAACAATAAAATTTATCCTAATCTAAAACAAATTGTAAAAAGTCAAAGAAAATAAAACAAAATGAACGTCTAAACTAGCGTCTAGACTCTAGTCTGATACGTACCCGGCTCAAACGTTCCCAAGATGGCCGCCGCATTCCCGCGTTGAATAGCCAGGGAAACACGTTGAACCAGGTAGGTACCAGACCGAATTAATTAATTGTGTGTATTTACTCAGTAAAATACAATTCAAATGTATTGTCTACGAGAAGCAACAGGCGAACCTCGCGCAGGCAGCTTTCTCGCTCAAAGGATTGCAATTGCAATTCAGCGCGGGAATGCTGCCTGCGTAATGGGCACCTTTCCAAGGGGCATAGGTTTGTTCTAGTATAGATATAATTTGTTACCTATTTTAATTTACTTGGTCTTAGGCGGCATCAAATTTGTTTTTTATTATTTATTTTAATTAATTAAATGTTTTTATGTTGCGCTGTTATTCAAATGTGAAAAATTTAACCTGTTGTGTTTTTTCACACTTAGTTCATATATTGTTATTTTTATCTATAATTATATAAATTAATATATAACATGACGACCGGTCTGGCCTAGTGGGTAGTGACCCTGCCTATGAAGCCGATAGTCCTGGTTTCGATTCCCAGTCGGGGCATTTGTTAGTATGATGAGCACAGATATATGTTCCTGAGTCATGGGTGTTTTCTATGTATTTAAGTATTTATATCTATCTATTACATATATCGTCGTCTAGTACCTACAACACAAGCCTTACTGAGCTTACCGTAGGACTAGGGCGATTTGTGTAAGATTGTCCCGAAATATTTAGGTATTTATTTAATATAAATTAATTGTTTAAAATAATTAGTGTCCCCAAAACAAATTGACACACATCTTGGCATAGTTTTTATTTGCTGGAATCATGGTTACAATACAGATGGTAGTTTTACAATTCACATTAGCATAATTCGCCAATGTCTTGGCATGCAAAATGTTATTTTAAAATACACCTAGAGTTTATTCTAGGAAGGGCATTAAATGAGCACGCATAGCTCCTGAGTCATGGGTGTTTTCTATGTACCTATGTAAGTATTTGTATATTATATGTAAAAAGTATTTATACTTTATTATTTTTCTTATTTGAGGTTTAGCTTAGTCTTTGAATGCGATCGTGTCATAGAAAATAACGATGCAAGAAAATGATTAATGAAAATATTTAAATTAATAAGATTTAAGTGATTTAAGAATGGATAGACGAATGAACATTTAATGTCGTTGTTCATTCGCAAATGTTGTAGTTACACGGAGGAAATAAAAACTTTACTTACAGAGCAAGACATTATTTTTATTCGTCAATAAATAAATGACAATAAATTATCTTATATATATATGACGTTGAGTCACAATACAAGCCTCCTTGCACTTAGGGGCTCAGTCAATTTGTGTAAGATGTCCAGTAATATTTATTTATTTATTATAATATAACATTGGCTGAGTCACAACACAAGCCTCCTTGAGCTTACAGTGGGGCTCAGTCAATTTGTGTAAGAATGTCCTGTAATATCGGACCCGGGTATGTCCTTAAACTACGTCCAACAATGAGAGGTAGGGCACAGCGATGACCATCACGCTTGAATCTGGGGCAGCCCAACTGGGGAAGTACCTCCTCCTTACAGAAGACCACAGCCATAATAGCATTGCCACCTTTCAGGTATGTAGTGTTGTGTTCCTGATGGTGAGTAGGGTTCCCAGAGCTCCAACCACCCTTAAAGGCCGGCAACGCGCTTGTGACTCCCCTGGTGTTGCGAGTGCCCATGGGCGACGGTAATTGCTTAACACCAGGCAATCCGTCTGCTCGTTTGCCGCCTATGTCATAAAAAAAAAAATATCCTTTTAACGCCCACCATACTAAAATATTTACTAGTTAAAACCAATCTTACTATGCAGTGAATTGGTTTGAATTATGTTTTGTAAAAGAAACAAAATAAATTATACTCTATTTCCTGTTATTAAAGATTAAAATTCCTTTTAAAGGTAGTGTACATTGTAATGCACTCTGGGTCTTACGAGGATATTAATTTATTCATTACAATATGACCCGTTGAACTTCGTAACACCCGTAACTTCTCTTTTTAGGGTTCCGTAGTCAACTAGGAACCCTTATAGTTTCGCCATGTCTGTCCGTCCGTCCGTCCGTCCGCGGATAATCTCAGTGACCGTTAGCACTACAAAGCTGAAATTTGGTAGCAATATGTATATCAATCACGCCGACAAAGTGCAAAAATAAAAAGTGGAAAAAAATGTTTTCTTAGGGTACCCCCCCCTATACGTAAAGTGGTGAGTGATTTTTTTCTTCATTCTAATCCTAACGTGTGATATATTGTTGGATAGGTATTTAAAAATGAATAGGGGTTTACTTACATCATTTTTTGATAATGTCAATATTTTCGGAAATAAGCGCTCCAGAAGTAAAAAAAAGTGCGTCCCCCCCCCTCTAACTTTTGAACCACAAGTTTCAAAAATATGAAAAAAATCTTAAAAGTAGAACTTTACATAAACTTTCTAGGAAAATTATTTTGAACTTGATAGGTTCAATGGTTTTTGAAAAAAATCTATATATATAAAAATGAACCCCTATTTCTCTTGGTCACGCTATAACTTGCGAACGGCTTTACCGATTTGGCTAATTTTGGTCTTGAATATTTGTAGTAGCTCAGGAAAGGTTTAAACGGTGAAAAAGTATGAAAAAAGATCGAGTAATATACTAAAAAACGAAAATATTGTTCCCCCATACTCCAGACTAATCAACTCGAAAAAACTGTAAGCGCCGCAGGATTTCATACATCTTACGCGTTTTTGGTAAAATGGTCTCTGCTTTCACTCGAGAAAGACGGAAGCGCCGCAGGATTGCATATATCTTAGGCTTTTTTGCGAGCAAACTAGGTACCTACTTTATATTATTCCAGCACTAAAGTCGTTAAGGCGATAGTTTCTTATAAATTGTTAATAAATTAGCCCTTATTCCCTAAGATATGGCTGTCAAAATCTCTGTTGAATGACAAGACACACTTAGGGGAGAGTGGGGATATTGCGGACACTTAAGGGAATACTTTAATAAAACATAAAATTTTAAAGCTAATCAGTTCGTTTTTATTAATTAATAAACTTTGCTTATTACCTTACAAAATTAACATATAAAATTATTAGTATCAAATCAACATTTATATTTTTTCTCAAAAAAACAAAACCCTTGCTGTCCGCATTTACCCGACGCCTTCCAGGTAAATACGGACAGCGGGTGGGGTAATTGCGGTCAGTCTATTTCTCCTTGCACAAGTCGCAAATATAGCCTCGGCTTGAGCTTCCGCTTGTGCAATTTTTTTTCATTCCGTTTGTATACTCGAGGCATCTGAAACATGATACAGATATAATAAGTCATGTGTCCGTATTCTCCCCAACCCCTTTGACTTGGACGGACGTCCGTATTTATCCCAAAATAATGTCTGCAATTACCCCATCTGCCTTTCGACATTTTATAGCAAAACAATTTTAGGTTAGGTAATAACTTTTGTGGATTATAATTGCACATTAATATAGGTGAAAGACACCTTAACACGTAACCAATACAGTTTTTACTCAAAACAAATATCATAGCGTATGCACGCTACTGGAAATCATCGAAAATTACAAGAAAATACATAAAAATAATTAATTGATCTTACCTCGAATCGCGTGCGCGGGCTCCCGTGTTGACAACTTTCCGGACACTAAAGATGGCGGATACAATAGCGCGAGTCGTGTTGCGGGACGCGGGGAGGGCTGTATCAGCCGGTAAGGCAGTGTCCGCAATTACCCGCTGTCCGTAATCACCCCACCCTCCCCTACTCACTTCAGGCCCGGTACCGCGAAGATCGAAGTTCGTATATGTCGAGCATTTCTCTTTTACTCCAATTAAGGCGTTAAGAGTGACAGAGACAATCGTCCGAAATTTACGAATATCGTTGTTCGCGGTAGCGCCGCCGTTTTATGTATAATTTCGCGTTTAGTTTTAACCGTAAATAAGAATCTGCACTAATATTCATCGCCCAATGCGACCGTCCCCTCCGTTGTCTTACTACTACACATGGGTAATGAGTGTGTGTGAAGTAGTAAGACAAATACGAACATTTCCGAGAAAATACGATAGGAAAGGATTATTCACTATATCTGAGCTCTGAGTGTATGTTTTTAACGTAACGAAACGTCTCCATCGCGTTAGTTACCCATATCATATCAGTATCACTTACGCATTTGAGACATTTTTTACGTCAAAAGAAACTTACACTAGAGCCTCTGTACTTTAAGCTCGCGCGCATAGTTTACTTGATTTGCCGATAGATGTCGCTGTAGGTGGAACGCTCATACCCTACATGGTGGTTTTAAGATGCTTTCTGAATAATGGGGTCGGAGCATACATGCCCATACATTAGGTTGAAACTGACTGATTGACTTCAAATGACGAATTGATGAATGAATTCTTACTACTCGTGGTGGGACTGAAATTGACAACATTTTTTCAATTTTTCCATATATAGTTGGGATCTATAACTCTTTCTATAGTTGTCAGCGTCCATTGTAGGCCCGTTTTTAGGGTTCTGCACTTAATATTAATATGTCAACAACAATGTATCAAATAGCCCATTTTTAACTCTTAAGTGGGAACACTTAGGCCCAGCACACATGGTGAAACGCAACTGCAACGAAACCCTTTTGAAATTATAGGTTTGAAACCAGTTTCAAACGTTTTCCACACACGCCGCAACCTAAATATGATGAAATTAGTCACAATCATTCCGATTTTGAGATCAGACAGACGTCTCCAAAATGTCTAGTTCAAGTGATGAAGAAGTTCTGGTTCTTCGTTATATTTGTATCTTCGACAAAGAAGGAGGCGTAAAAGAAGAAGTATGTGGTTATATCCCTACATTGAGCTCATGCTTTATCAGTCTCATTCTTGCGAGAGTAGCTTGAAAGTGTTGTATTGTACAAGCAAGGATGTTTCTCAACTTCCAATACGAATTGAATGTTTTTATTTTCGTCGTCAGCCATTTTGTCGAACAGAAAAGACGCCAAATCCGACACGAGTTTCCTGCACGCTGGTTTCAAAGCAACTGATCTGCAACGCGTTTCAAACCGGTTTCAAACTAGTTGCGTTGTGTGTTGTCTCTCAAAGGTATCTATGGCATAAACTCAAATTAAACTCAAAAGTAACTAGTAGTTGCAGTTGCGTTTCACCATGTGTGCTGGGCCTTACTGTGACGGACGAAAATCTACGGAACCCTACACTGAGCGTGGCCCGACACGCTCTTGGCCGGTTTTTTATCTTATTATGTCTATGGTTATAAATTGGAATGTCAATGATTGACAGGTAGGAACAATTTGTCTGGGAATAAAGAATCACTGTCTCTAATTATCATCACAATATTTCCGTGTTTTTACACTGCCTAAACCTTCTGCGGTCTAATACAAACATTACAATACCAAAATTGGTTCAGCGATTGTCGAGTTTATGGGTAACTAACAAACGCATTTCATTATTATTTTGGCACTTAGCTTGTATCGGTATCTTAGACCGTGACTGGGCGTTGCACCCGCGGTCAAATGCACATATACATATATATGTATGCATATACTGTAAGTTGCATAGTCCTACAGCGTGCACTGGTGCAACCCCAAGGTCGCCGCTCACCTCGTCTCGATACTGCAGGTCATGCGCTGTATGACTTTATATATTACATAATACATAACTGTCCTTTTACATGCAGATATATGATTTCGTTTAGGAATTCACGATTTTAATCAGCAATTTTTTCTTTTTGAAGTCGAAGTTTGTTCGAATTCAAAAGTTTTGAGGACGGAAATAGTCACACAAAAGTTGTTACCTTTGTATTAATACTTTCGTTAGTCATTGTAATATTCTATAAATGAAAAGAATGTTAGTAAGTACTAACATTTATTTAGTCACTCGGAGAACATCGGCCTCTATTTTACTTTTCACTAAGCTTAAAAATGGAGGCCTATTATGTTCTCCGATATATGTGACATTATCTATGAAAAGGGACCTTATTGTCGATGGCGCTTATGTCGTTGTTCAAGACGATACAATACAAACGCAACGTGATTCGACGTAAGCGCCATCGACAATAAGGTCCCTTTTCATAGATAATGTCACATATGTCGTGCGAGAGACTGGATAAACGTAAGTTAGCCGTTATTTTCATATATATAAGTTACTTACCATAATTTTTGCACGAAGTGTGTAATTTCTATACCCACGATTATTAATTTCCATCATCTTTCATATTTCTAAAATATCTAAACAAGAACAATTAGAAATGATTATAAAATAGGCATCGCAACTATACATTTTGATTAAAAATCATGGCAAGGAACTTTTGTCTGCGATTATTTTCGTCCAAAAGTTTTTTGGATTCTAGTGCACGACTTCCAAAATTTTTGACTCGTGTCATATTGTGTCTCGTCTTTTCATCATTTTACATGAAAATATTTTAGATGGGATTTCACTTCTTTGTGTAAGTTAGTTCTCGTTTTTTGTTCGGAAAATGGTATTTTACCTACACGGTTATTTTATTGCGTTTTTAAATTATTTATGGGATCCGTAAGAAATTTTCAGACATTCAGCGTCAAAATTTGCGGGAGTTTCATAAAAATGTCTAATTTGTTCATGGGTACGGGGGATAAAAGTTCCAAGTGTTGGGTAATTTTATTAAACACACAAAAAGATAAATATATACAATTTTATTAAAACTAAATCTAACTTAAAAAATTAAATATTATTAAATATTTACAAATAAAAAACTGGCTCTAGCTCGGAGCCTGACGGAAGGGTGCCCAGAAGGCTGGCGGAGTTGCCACGCTGAATGGCGATGCCAATGCGCTGGGCAAGGAATGAACCAGCCCTCTGTCAAGTGTTTAGTTTTTTTCGTTGTTTTTGTACTAATACTAGTTTGTATACATAGCTTTATCTTTGTAGTACATTTTGTACCCTAAGAATTTTGATGATCATTCATTAGAGACCGTACGTTCCATATCGTTGACTCAGAAATGACATCACGCTACTTAGGATATGATTTCAATTAAAATTTTTTAGAGGAGAAGGTACGAGTATTTAGATACCGAAAATATGTATTTTTTATGACAAAGGTGGCAAATGAGGGTGGATTGTACTTCCAGAAATATATTTGTTTTAGGTAGGTACCCAACCTATCCCTTCACAATTTGACGACCGGTCTGGCCTAGTGGGTAGTGACCCTGCCTATGAAGCCGATGGTCCTGGATTCGATTCCCAGTCGGGGCATTTATTTGTGTGATGAGCACAGATATTTGTTCCTGAGTCATGGGTGTTTTCTATGTGAGTATTTAAGTATTTATATGTATGTATCTATTATATATATCGTCGTTTAGTACCTAAACACAAGCCTTACTGAGCTTACCGTAGGATTAGATCGATTTGTGTAAGATTGTCTCGAAATATTTATTTTATTATTATTTATTATCACCCATAACGTGTCTGGCGAGACATTGGAGAAATCCACCTTGCTAAAATCGGCAAGGAGTATAAGCTATCTAATGAAGAGAAAAATATGCATAAACTGACGAATGACGTGATCACTGATCATGATAAAATGGCGTCCGTACTGTCGGTCTAGAATCATAACATCTTATCAGTTCAAAGGGTCGAGAAGTGTCACAGCATTGAACTTGTCCGGCTATCTACGCGATCTGATGCAAATACGAGCAGAATACGATAAAGCGGTTATCACACGCTGCAACTTCGTGCAAACAAGATGGAGATATACGTATGCTGTCTCAGAATTTCAAGTGTACCTACAAAATATTACAGAACATTCCTGCACAAATTGACTAAACCCAAGAAGGCTTGTGTCGTGGGTACTCAGCCGTCGATATGGATAATATGCAAATAATTGGATACATATTATAGACACCCATGCCGTGTGATGCCGGCTGACTAGAATAGCACCACCCCATCTCCTCCCGCGGGTGTCGTAAGAGGCGACAAAGGGAAACATCCTACGGACGGGCAGCAGCGTCCGTCGAAACCCAATCTACAGCTACTGCGGTTGCCAACCCGTGGCGACTATGGCAACTACCCCCAAGGTGATACAAGTCATACCTGTGGGAGGCCTATGTTCAGCAGTGGACTGCATACGGCTGAAATGTATGTATGTATACACACTTATGACTCAGGAACAAATATCTGTGCTAATCACATAAATAAATGGGATTGGGATTTGAACCCATTACCATCGGCTTCATAAGCAGGGTCACCCACTAGGCCTCACGTGTCGTCAAATATTATAATCATGGATGCTGTCATTCAACCTCTTACTAATAATTAATTTGAAGCTCAAACAATTTTTTTAAAATTTAAAGACATCCGAAAAGTTTTAATAATACCTATAGTTTATTTAGCCAGAGTTACAGCAGATAGAAAATCAGGGGATCGATTATTATAGCGTCGACTACTTGACTCGTGGCATTTTAGACTTTGTTCGAAACGAAAAAATGTTTTTTTAGAAACACACCCGGACCCGGGTATGTCCTTAAACTACGTCCATCTAGAGGTAGGGCACAGCGAAGTACCATCACGCTTGAGTCTGGAGAAGCCCAACTGGGGAAGCACCTCTTCCTTACAGAAGACCATAGCCATAATGACACTGCTACCTTTCAGGTATGTTGTTTTGTGTTCCTGATGGTAAGGTTCACAGAGCTCTAACCCGCCTTAAAGGCCGGCAACGTGCTTGTGACTCCCCTGGTGTTGCGGTTGCCCATGGGCGACAGTACTTACCATCAGGCAATCCGTCTGCTCGTTTACTAAATTATACATTTTGTGCAAAAAAAATATTGAGAATTTTTTGTGTGCAATTATTTTCATCCTCAAACATTTTAAATTCGAGTACACGACTCTCCTAAATACCCCGATACTCTTTTCTTTTTTTTTTTTTATGTCATAGGCGGCAAACGAGCAGACGGATTGCCTGATGGTAAGCAATTACTGTCGCCCATTGGCACCCGCAACACCAGGGAATCACAAGCGCGTTGCCTGCCTTTAAGGGAGCTTGGAGCTCTGGGAACCTTACTCACCATCAGGTACACAACACTGCATACCTGAAAGGTAGCAGTGCTATTATGGCTGTGGTCTTCTGTAAGGAGGAGGTACTTCCTCAGTTGGGCTGCCCCTGATTCAAGCGTGATGGTCATCGCTGTGCCCTACCTCTCATTGTTGGACGTAGTTTAAGGACATACCCGGGTCCGGGTGCGGGGTTTTCTTACGGTTTTAAACAAAGCGGGAGTTTGATGATCTCTAATTATCCTCTAACTGACTAAGATGGTACAGCCATGTCATGCGCCGACCACCAGACCACATGACGAGGAAAGTTTTAGACATGAGTGAACAACCCCGAGGTCTAGGTAGACCCACATACATGGATGGGCCTGGTAAGCAAAGACATGAAAAATGCCCAAATATCGACGCAGACGACCCAGGATCGATTTTCTTGGAGACGACGTATTAGGAGAGCCGACCTAGATGGGATTAAGGCTAGGGAAAAGTAGAAGAAGGGAGTTTGATAACCTTCAAATTTACTCCGAGCCTACCGTGATGCGACACTCAATGGATGTTATGTCTACTCATACTTGTAATGTTATGTCTAGTTTTTTATCTATTTTGTCACTGAACTGCCGATATTGTGCGTAAACAAGTATCTCCATTCTAAGAGCCATATTTTTTCCACACCTACTCAGTAATGCACTTTGTGCTTTGAGAACTGTAGGTTTCCATTTAGTGCACTTGAATGACAAATTATGCAAGATTATCCTTTTTTCAGGTTATCCAGCAGAAATAGTTTGACAAATATTTGAAATGTTTACAGATTTTTGAGCGTCGAGTATAGGTCGTTCCACGAGAGTTGAGGCGAATGAATTACGCACACAACTATATATGAAGTACTGATTGAATGAATGGAATGAATGAGTAATTTCAAAATCTTCCTGTCATGAGATGTTGTTGTGTGTGCGACTTCAACTCTCATGAAACTACCTATACCTACTCGAAACGCGACATTTTAAACTCTATCAGAAACGAAGAAATGGTAGGTATTTTAGACACGTGAATGATAGAAATGAATAATCGTGGGTATCAAAACTATACATTTTGTGTAAAATTGATGTAAAAATCTTATGTGTGCGAATATTTTCTTCCTCAAAGTTTTTTGAGTTCTTATGCACGACTCTCAAAAATCGGCCCATCAGGTGTCAAAATTATGTTTGCCTTTTCCCGCGGACAGAACCAAACCTATGACCCTTCCACAACAGTGCGTGACTTGCGGCGCGGCAAGCGTTTTATCTGTTCGTTGCGCGGTCAATAGGCGCAATGCACAGCGGTTAGTTGGGATCCCACGCAATGAACAGATAAAACGCTTGCCGCGCCGCAATTTGCGCAATGTTGTGGCCGGGCCGTTAAGGGATTCCATTTCATTTAAATATCTAATCCGAATAGATACTGTATGTACTGTAGCCTAAATATTAATTTCTTAATGGTTGACAAGAACATTATATGCGTATAACTTATTACGTGGAATCTGTTAGCTATTGACCGCAAGAGTAAAAAAACAAATCGGTTGGCATGTTGTTGTTTTTTTTTTATTATTCTAATTAATTAATATACTCGAAGATAGTAAACTTTTTCGTATTGTCTCAATATTAAAGCACGTGTGTGCATACCGGGTGTTATAAAAAACGTGATACAAGATTATCAATTCGGCATCTGGTTATGATTTGGAACATTATTTACTACGGGGACAAATTTGTAAATTGTAAAAAAAAATAACTCTCTCATACATTTTCGTCAACTTATACTTGACCCTTTATGGAACAGCTCAATTTTTATTTAATTTTACACACTTGACCCCATAGTAAAAGATGTTCAAAATCATGAAGAGATGCCGGTTTGATAATCTTGTTAAGTTTTTTATAACACCCAGTATTATGAGACTTCTTCCGTATCGATATTTTACAAACGTACAATAAAGTGTAAACGTGTATATTTATGCCCTTGAATTTAGTAAAAATAGCTATAAGTATCTTCCGGACAATTTCTCAGTTGACTAAGGTTAACTTATAGATTGGTTGCAGAACAATCACACCAATTGCTTCTGTCCCAATATAGGTCAACGTGTATTCAGGCCAATCAGTTGTTAATAATTGTCTATAACAAATCATAATTTATATTCATCTCAGTTTTTGCAGCCTCGGCGATGCACGTGAAGCTAATAACTAATTAAAAAGATAATGCAATATTTAAAATATATATTGAGATAAACAGACGTCCAATCGAGACGGATCTAGCCAGACCAAGGAAAATTCAAATTAAAGGAAAGTACCTAATCTAATTTAGTTGTAAAGTGGCGCGTTTGTTTCTTAAATTTGTATATATTTAAATACATATTTATTTAAACAAAATTAATTATAGATACATATATACATTTTAAATGTCAATAATACATTTTACCGGCTAACTTAAGACTAACTTAAGCCTAGTCAAATAGTCCCTCTCGAGTCGTCCCTGGTGCAAAGGTACCCATTACACTAGCCGCGTTACCACGCTGAATAGCGACGGACAACCTTTGCACCAGATACGAACCCGCGCGGGCGTCATACCCCCTCTCTCCGATTCGACGTCTCACTTCCCTAATGAAGGCAGCCTCTGACCCCCAGCACCCAGTAGTCTCGAATGCAAGGGGTACAAAAAAGTAATTAGTGCCCAGAGCCAAATACTTTAAAATAAAGATACCGCCTTCTGAATTTGGCTGTTGATCAAACCACAACAACTTAGGGGGAGTCTCTCAAGATGTTGTTCGAGACTCTTAAACGAAAATTAAAAAAATAATGCAACAATTTGGAAATAAAAATGCCACTTAAAGACGAAACCCGGCCCGTGTGGTCACAGCGTTCGCAATAAAAATAAACAAATAAATATTACAGGACAGATTACTCTTTACTAAGCCCCATGATAAGTTGAAGAAGGCTTGTGTTGTGGGTACTCAGCCAACGATTTTTTTTAAAGGCAGGCAATTCCATGACGTCATAGCTGTACCCAGTAGTCAATATGGTTTTGAGGTTTCAATTCAATTCAATTCAATTTTTGTTGATATGGCCCCATCAACTTTTTGATGATTCCGCCAATGTCGCAGTTGGATAACACACGGTATTTATACGCGATTTTTATATAGTTTCGAACAGTACTCCGAGTTAAGTTAACAAAACATTCTCATTCTGTTAGTTAAATTCAGACACAACAAAGTCAACAATACATAGACAAAAGCCACAACCTAAAGACATGCGTTTTTTTTTTTTTTTTTAAGTAGTAAATGTCAAAATATATTTAAAATGTTTGCCAGAAACAATTACAGTTTTATGCTATTTTGTGTTAAAAATTTGTTTAATATTTTACAATTGGGGGAGAACACAAGGGTTAACATGAAATTGACATTGATAGGACGGCTTATATCACTTGATAATAAATTATACAAGGGTGTAGAGATATTAGGGCATTCCAATAGTATATGCTCTAGAGAGCCCTCAGCTAGACCACACTCGCAGATTGAGCTGTCCCTTATTCTTAGTTTAGCTAAAAAAACAGGGGAACAAACATGACCAAGTCTCATTCTAATAATAGTTGAAGTATTAATTTTAGAAAAATGTTTATTTTTAAAGAACCAGGGTTTTGAAGGAATAATCGGCTGCAAATTTCCATAATGTTTACCTTTAGCCCTGCGAGAAAGTTGCCATAAATTGTTCCATTTTTCATCCAATTGTGGTTTCACTAAAGATCTCAAGTCACGAGTAAAACATTTATTATATACCTCAATTCCCAATTGAATTGCATCTTTAGCGCATCGATCAACTATTTCATTATCTTTGATTCCACAGTGGCTCGGCACCCAGGCCAAAACCACCCGTAAATTTGCAATCTGGCACTCCCTAAGTTTATCCTGAATTTTTAGAGTTAAGTAAAAGTTATTATTAGAGTGAAACGGAGATCCTGTTAGGTCTTTTAAACAGCTCAATGAGTCAGTTAGAATTATAGTTTTATCAAGGTTATGTGCTCGAACGTAAGAAACGGCTTCAAAAAGTGCTACTGCCTCTCCAGTAAAAATTGAAGACTGAGGTGGACTTTTGAAACTTAGGATAATTTTATATTTAGGGATCCATACAGCAGAACCAACACAATTTTTAGGAGATGTTTTAGAAGCATCCGTGAAAATTTGTAACCAACCATTCCATTTTTTATCCATGATTCTGTTAAATTCAGAATTAGCTTGGACAGAATTCTTGTCAATACCCAAGTCCAAGATAACGGAGGGTTGGAAAATCAGTGAGTCATAATCTAGACAAAAGAGATGTTGTTTGTCGTACTGGAAAATAGGAATAGAAGAATATTTATTATATGATTTAATTAAAGGTGGCAGTTCTTTATTTTTCCAGAAGTCACAATTAGGGTAAATATCGGACAGAGTTTTACAGCGAGACAATAAAGGATGCGAGGAATATTGTAAAATATTTAGGAAATATCTGTCAGCTAAGTATTGTCTGCGCAAAATTAGAGGAGGATCGACACATTCTACTTGTAAAGCATTTATAGGAGAAGACTTCATAGCCCCAGTTATTATACGTAGGCATTTGGCCTGGATTTTATCTAATTTTGCTAATGCTAACTTATTGCAAGGTTCAAGAACGAAGCTGGAATAGTCAAAATGACTGCGAACTATAGCGTTATATAGAATTTTTTGAGAGAACGGATGTGAGCCCCAGCGAACTCCAGACAATGAACGCATCACGTTTAAACTTTTCTCACACTTGGTAGCAATGTAATTTAAATGATAAACTCCTGTTAATTTACAATCCAAGTACACCCCCAGAAATTTAATTTTATCAACGACCACTATGTCCTGGTTGTCCACTGAAAGGTTCAAAGAAGGAATATTTCTTTTTCGGGTGAATAATACCGCATTGCATTTCGGAACTGATAATGTGAGCCCGTGAAGGTCTAGGTAATCCTTGAGATAGAATAATGCAGAGTTAAGTCTGGTGGAGCATTCAGAAATTGATGCTGAATTACTATACAATACTATATCGTCTGCATACTGCAGTATCTTACAAAAACTGTTTACAGACGCGTCTAGATCACAAGTATAAAGGTTATACAAAATTGGACTAAGGACTGAACCCTGAGGTAAACCTTTCCAGACAGGTCTGGGGGAAAGAAGGGAACCATTAACTCGAACACGAATATAGCGAGCCATATACATGTTACATATTACATTTATCAGCCTCGACGGAATGTTCAACTGGTGCATTTTTTGCCTGAGTATGGAAAGGTCAACATTATCATACGCCGCTGCAATATCCAAAAACACAGAAGCTAAATATTCATTATTGCTTAAGGCAATACGAATATCAGATGTTAGAATACTGAGACTGTCTGTCGTACCCATGCCTTTACGAAAACCAAATTGTGTCCTAGGCAATATATTTCTATTTTCAACGATCCACTCTAATCGATTTTTTATTAAATGCTCCATTATTTTCGCTAATACTGACGACAAAGCTATTGGACGATAAGACGATGCGTCACAGGGGTTCTTTCCTGGTTTTAAAATTGGAATTATAATTTGAATTTTCCACGATTCTGGCACAATTCCAGACAAAATATAAAATTAATATTTTTAAGAAAAACTCTTTGGTTTTAGTGGATGATCTGGTAAAAAATGAGTACGGAATACCATCGATCCCGGGAGCAGAATCTTTCAGATTATCTATCGCGCACAACAGCTCAGGGAATGAAAAAGGTTCGTTCATCCTGTCTCTACCAGGAACAGGAGGCAAAGCTTGACAAGGAAGTAGATCCTCAGAAGGGACGAAGGGAGGGGACAGCTTATCAATAAACTCTGTTAACCACGAATCATGATTATTAGAATGCGGCTCATTATAGTTCCAGCTCCGTCTAAAAGCCTTTATCTTCCTCCAAACAACTGTAGAAGGGGAACGAGGGGATAATGTCTTACAAAAATTTGCCCAACCCTGGATTTTCTTTTTTGACAATAATCTTTTAGATTTTGAATTAGTTTTCTGAAATAATAGATAATTCTCCATCGTGGCATTCTGATTAAATTTTAATTCTGCTTGTTTCCGTTCTCGTATTATATTCGTGCACTCAGAGTCCCACCAGGGAGGAGAAGGTATTTTATTACATGCTGAATTTTTTATCGGTATTGTTAGATCAGCTGATTCGAGAAGATAAATAACAAACTGAGCATATTTTTCCAAAAAAATTGTGTCGTCAATATTATCTATATCTTTAATTTTACTCTCTAGGATACATGAATATTCTGTCCAGTTAGCCTGAGCAACCTTATATTTTAAAAGAGGATGAACAATCGGGAGTGGTGTGAATCTTTGAATGATGGTAGAGAGGATAGGATAGTGATCACTACCGAACGAACTATTTAATACTTTCCATGACATACACGAAGCTAAGTTCACAGAAACCAGAGTTAGATCCAAAGCGCTGGGCTGTTGTAACGGAGAAACCCTCCGTGTGGCAGACCCGTCATTCATTATACATATATTTAAGGAATCAATAATATCTAGTAACGTGAAGGAATTGGTATCATCTGAGGGAGAACCCCATAAAGTGTTTTTACAATTAAAATCTCCTAATATTATATATGGTCCGATAATGTTTGACATTATAGAATTAAATTCCAACAATAAATTTTGATTAGGATGAGGAATATAAACCGATACAAAAGTAGTGTTCGCAACTTTAACAGCTACAATATTTATGCCCTGATCATGATTGGGAAGGGGAATTGTGGAAAATGGAAACGATTTACTAATGAGTAGAGCACAGCCAGCGTAGCCATCGTTTCTGTCATCTCTGAAGCAAGCATAACCTGGAACTCTAAAGCGAGATCCAGGTTTCAGCCAAGTTTCAGAGATGGCAAATACTACAGGCTTATATTTATTTAATAAAAGATTAGATCTGCTTTTTTATTACTGACGCTCTGTGAATTCCACTGCAGGATGCACTGGTCCATCAGTTGGGATTAAATGAACAATAGATTGAAGTTGGGATATAACATTGTTCGGTATTGAATCGCTAAATTTGTGAATTAAATTAACTAAAAAACCTGTGAGATATTCAAGAAGATTGTCATTTGGAGTTAAATGTTGAGAGTGAGTGTTATTAAGAGCAGTTCCATTGGGGGTAGACTTAGGATCAGTTATTATTTGCCTATGAGCTTCCACGTCATAGGTCTTACTTAATGGAATATGTTGCTTCTTTTCCTTATAATATGTTTTTTTATAAGATCGTTGAGATGGGGGGTTTGTTTCTTCTATATAATTAGGTATTGGCGAGTGCTTTGTATGTGTCATGGAAGAAATGGAGGGTTGGTATGTCGGCGCAAATATTTTCTGAGACATTTCAGCATAGCTTGTTCTAACAGGACGAAAACGTTGAGCTGCTTCGAGGTATCCTATATTTTCTTCAGCCATAACAATCTTTATGGATTTTTGTCTAGCATGTTCTGGACATTTAGAGTCTGTTGCTTTGTGAGAACCAGAGCATAGGACACAACTTATTTGACTTTCAGAAACCACACATGAATCACCTGTATGAGGCTGGGCACACGAATAGCAGCAAGGCTTAGACCTACATTTGGCAGCGATATGGCCAAATTTGCAACAATTTCTACACTGAATAGAAGGTAGTTCATATACATTTACCGGTATAGAAGTATTATATAACTATATTTTTCCGGTAGACGTTGCGAGTGGAATGTAAGAACCACTGTTCTAGTTTGTGCCCACTCTGGGGGATGGCCCTCTCTGATTACCTTTCGGGACAAGCGGCGGGCTTTAATAATAGTACAATGCCCAAATCCAGCTGGGAATTCAATCCCTTCAATCAACTCCTGTAGAGTCCATTCAGTTGGAATATTTTTTATGACTCCCATTCTAGACACTAGGAACCTAGGAATTGAGGCAGATAATTTGTTTTTTGTTAATAAATCAGATTGACAAAATTCATTGGCAATGGAAGCCGATTTGAAACCGACTAAAATTTTGTTGCGGCCTACTGACTTAATAGATCCTTCGACTATTCCTTCAACTTTGTTGTTATAAAGCATTTGACCTACCTTTAACATATGTAAGTTTAAACCGGCTGACGGATCAGATTCAATTCTGCTAATGTGGACCACAAAAGGCCCCTTGTCCGAACTTGAATATTTAAGAGGAGGGTCGTCAATATTATATCCGGGGCAAGTATAAGTATTTTGTGAGGAATCAGCTGGGGAGTTAACTTTTTTATTTATCACGCCGTCTTGATTAGAAGAACCCCGTTTACGTGTGTTTTTTCCTGAATTAATTACCATGGATTGATTATCATCATTCACCTGCAACAGTGTTGGCGATAATCCCTCCATGGGTTCATCTAAAATCGCGCACTCACCATCAATGACCTTCGGCACGGGACCCCCCTTATCAGGGGGTTCCTTGTCACACATTTTATACAAATCTACTTACTTATTGTGGCTTTTGTTATAAGTATTCGTAATCTAACACAGAAATACTAACTATTACGGTTAATTTCAGTAAATATTTAACCAAAAAATTGTAATTTCAATTTTCCCGCCAAAACACGTGTGTTTACCAACAGAACGACGAGCAGAATCGTTTTGAGGTTTCTTTGTGTTTGACAAGTTTGTTCTTAAACTCATTGACACTCTGTGCCAATACTGGGGCGCTACCGCCAAAAACGATATTCGTAAATTTCGGACGATTGTCTCTGTCACTCTCATGACGTCTTAATTGGGGTAAAAGTGAAAGATGTCCGAAATTTTCGAATATCGTTTTTGGCGGTAGTATCCTCTGGGATTTTGTTCCAGTTTTTGACAACTCGTTTGCTTATAAAGTATATATGGGGATTTGTGGGACCTACAAGTATCCAGTTTCAGGGGATGGCCCCATAGGCGAGTGTTATCATTTCATATATATGTATTATATACAAATACTTAATAAATACATAGAATAGACCCATGATTCGCGAACAAAATATCCTTGCTTAACCAAAAATAAATACCCTTACTGGGATTCAAATCCAGGACTGACGGTTTCATAGGCAGGGCCAATACCCATTAAGCCAAACCGTACATGAACAATCGTTGTAATATTTTTAAAGATCTTGTACAGTCAGCGTCATATAGTTGGGAGCATTCAAAGTAGTCAAATAGTTCGGTACACCATACAAATTCTATGGTGTACCGAACATTATGAGTACTTTGGATGCTACCAACTATATGACGCTGACTGTAAAAGAGTTCTTCTACTCCACTAGTAACCGCAGAGCAGGCCTGAGTCCTGAGTGTAACGTTACTTTACATCACGAACGCGTTTTCGTTTCCCATATAAATAACATTATCACTTACGCATTCGTAAACGTTTTTGTACCTACGTCAAAAGTAACTTACACTAGCGCCTCTCGTACCGCGAATATCGAAGTTCGTAAACAACCATCATTACCTTTTACTCCAATTAAGATGGCATGAGAGTGACAGAAATGTTGTTCGTTTAGGAATATCGAGTTCGCAATAGCGCCGCGTTACAGCGAGGAAATGCTGCCAGCATCCTCGGTACCATGTTAAACGTTCCATATTCTAGGATTGTTTTAACTGTCAACTTTTTTTAGTTTTTAAGTACCCTGGAAAGATACCAGTTTGTATTATATTATAATACGGAAATGTTTTGTATAATTAGAAGGTTGTGGCATTAATATGTAAAATTATGCATTATAAATGCAATTGCAACGGATGCAATATTATATAAGATAAATATGCATTATGACAGGAAGTTTTGTAAAAATATATTGTTAGGATGTGTTAATGACTTCATTTATTTTAACATGAAGGTAAAACTTATTTTTTATAGTTCATATTTTATATTATTTTTAAATTAGTCAACTTTTATTTAATTGAACCTGGAATTTATTTGCTTACATAGAGTACGCAAAAAATAAAAGATATGTGGCGAACCTTATTTGTATGTCTATTACCTGCCGGTGGATCGCTGGCAGCTAGGCTGTCAATTTAATTTGAAGTGATGTGTTACTTTTTAGTTTGTCAAATGATTGATTTTTACGTTATGTAAATTAATATATTGTTCAATTCTTCCAATAAATACCTGGTTGTTATTAACAAGTCAAGTCCCACAACTGGTGACCCCGACGTGATTAATTTTTATAAATACGACATCAGAAGTATTTCATTGAAAATAGTTTCAAAAGTTATACAGCATGACTGATACGGAGAGAGAATCCAACCAGGCAGTTTGTCGCGTTAGCGTTAAAATTCCTCCGTTTTGGCCAGATAACCCGACATTATGGTTTTCGCAAGTAGAAGGACAGTTTGAAGTCGCAGGCATTACTACGGATTCTACCAAATTTTATCATGTGATCTCAGTGTTAGAAGCAAAATATGCCACGGAAATTCAAGACGTAATAGTAAGTCCGCCGTCAGAAAAAAAGTACGACACTCTTAAACGAGAACTGATTGCTCGCACATCGGCATCGCAACGTGAAAAATTCAAACAACTCATGTCGGCAGAGGAACTCGGAGACAGAAAGCCTAGCCAGTTACTGCGGTACCTACGCAATCTGGTCGGTTCTGAGTATCCCGATGAATTTATACGCACGGTATGGTCAAATCGTCTACCGTTGTTGCTGCAAGGCCTTATTGCTATGCAAGAAGATAGTGTATCTTTAGATAAATTAGCTCAAATGGCAGACAGAGCTTACGAAACTGACCCACAAATGGTTACACCTCAGTCAGTGGCTTCGACATCTTCAGTACCACCATCGGTCGTCGACGAGTTAAGTCAAAAAATTGAAGCCTTGGCTTCGAGAGTCGATGCTATGTCGAAATTAAATCCACGCCGTGATTCACGATCGAGGACATGGTACCGGCCTAGTCAGCGGAACCAGTCAAGGAGCCGACGCCGTGCCGATAGCGGCAGACCGTACTGCTGGTATCATTCTACATTCGCCGATCGAGCAGCTAAGTGTATCCCTCCTTGTAGCTATTCAAAACTAGCTCAACAGTCGCACGATGCGGCTGCTAAGTATAATGTTAGAAACAGTGAATGTCATTCAATGTCTATCCGTTTATTCGTCACAGATGCTAAATCTAAACTACAGTTTTGATTGACACCGGGTCAGATTTGTGTGTTTTCCCAGTGTGTTACTTGCGTGGACAAAAACGTAGTCGGACGGACTACGAACTTTTGCTGCTAATAATACTGTTATTTCTACTTATGGTTATTTAAGTTTGACACTTGATTTTGGTTTACGTCGCGATTTTGTGTGGCGTTTCGTAGTTGCGGATGTGAGTAAACCAATCATAGGAGTAGATTTTCTATCTTATTATAATTTATTAGTTGACATACGAAATTCTCGATTAATAGACAACAGTACCTCGCTCACATCAGCAGGTTTTGCGACACCAGCTCCTTCTTGTCCTCAAATTAAGGTAATTTCGGGTAAATCTTCGTACCATAAACTTCTGGCCGAGTTTCCTGATATATTGCGACCAATGGGTAGTCCGCAAGAGCGAATTTGTAAACACAACACACAACATTATATTAGGACAACTCCAGGTCCGCCAGTATTCGCACGACCTAGACGACTAGCGCCGGACCGTTTGAAAATTGCACGGCAGGAATTCGAGGATATGGAACGTTCGGGTATAGCACGACGATCTGAAAGTGCGTGGTCATCTCCTCTTCATTTGGTACCCAAGAAGGACAAAGGCTGGCGTCCTTGTGGTGATTACCGTGCGCTTAACGCACGCACTATACCAGACCGATATCCAGTACGCAACATTGCAGATTTTTCTCATAATCTCTTCAATTGCAAGATATTTAGTAAGTTAGATTTAGTGAAAGCTTATAATCAAATTCCTGTTGCGCCAGAGGACATTCCCAAAACAGCCATTACAACCCCTTTCGGCCTTTTCGAGTTCCCTTATATGAGTTTCGGGTTAAGAAATGCTGCCCAGTCATTCCAGCGCTTCATGGACGAAGTTTTGCGTGGACTAGATTTCTGTTTTTCGTACATTGACGATGTCTTAGTTGCATCGACAAACGAGGCAGAGCACGAAAAACATTTACGTGCGATTTTTGAACGTTTCAGTGAACATGGCATTTTATTAAATCCTAATAAATGTTTGTTCGCAGTACCAGAAATTGAATTTTAGGATATCAAGTTTCGTCCGGAGGTTCCAAACCTATTGGTGACAGGGTAAGAGCAATTCAAAATTACTCGCAACCTAAAACATTAAAGGACCTTAGACGCTTTCTTGGAGCCATTAATTTCTATAGGCGATTTATAACTAAAGCTGCCAAGATTCAAGCTCCTTTGCATGCATTACTTAGTGGGACTTCTGTCAAAAGCAACAACACTATAATTTGGACCTCAGAATTAGAAAAAGCGTTTAATTCGTGTAAGCAGAGTATTGCTAGTGCTGCTCTTTTGGCTCACCCTGATCCGCATGCACCGTTGGCTATTGTTTCTGACGCGTCTGACTTTGCCTTGGGTTCAGTCTTACAGCAAAAGTGCGCGGTTATTGGCAACCGCTTGGTTTCTTTTCCAGGAAGTTAACCTTAGCTCAAAGAAAATATAGTGCCTACGACAGGGAATTGCTGTCCATTTATGAATCAGTTAAGTACTTCCGTCATATGATCGAATTAAAAACGTTTTTTATTATGACCGATCATAAGCCAATAATATCTGCCTTCAAAAAATCCCATGACGCCTGTTCGCCTCGACAGTTTCGATACCTAGATTTTATTTCACAATTCACAACGGATATACGGTACATCGCAGGCGAGGATAACGTTGTGGCGGACGCTCTATCAAGAGCTGATGCTATAACAGACGGGATTAATCTAGATGATTTAGCTACGTTGCAAGCAACCGATACAGAACTTAGAAATTTAATCAAAACTGGTTCTTCTCTAAATCTTCAACAAGTATTGTTTGATAGAGTTAAACTGTTTTGTGACATGTCAGGTCCGGTTAAACGACTTTATTTAACACCAGAATTCAGAAAATCTGTCTTTGATTCTCTACATCGACTAAGTCACCCTAGTGCAAGAGCTACTCTTAAGTTGGTTACTGAGCGTTATGTTTGGCCAGGAGTTAGAAAGGACTGTCGAATTTGGGCTCGAACATGTATTCCGTGTCAAAAGTCAAAAATTTCTAGACACGTTCACGCTCCAATTCATGACTTTAAGCCACCTTCAGCGAGATTTTCGCATGTTCATTTGGATTTGGTTGGACCTTTACCTAGTTCAGAAGGTTATAAATATTGTTTTACCGCAGTCGATAGGTTTACTCGTTGGCCAGAAGCTGTACCTATCGTTGATATTACGGCGGAAAGCGTGGCTAAAGCGTTTATTTCAACATGGATAGCGCGTTTCGGTTGTCCTGACAGAGAGAGTCACTACAGACAGAGGCAAACAGTTGAATCCAATTTGTTTCGTCAAATTTCAGTGTTACGTGGTTTTAATCATCTAAAAACTACTGCATATCATCCAGCCGCCAATGGACTTGTAGAGCGTTTTCATCGACAGCTGAAATCAGCAATAATGTGCCATGCCAACGATACTTGGACAGAATCTCTTCCACTTGTACTGCTAGGCATACGCAGTGCCTGGAAAGATGATTTATCCGCTTCTACCGCTGAACTTGTTTATGGAGAATCAATTAAACTCCCAGGCGATTTCTTCAACAGTGTGACATTTGATCGACTTACTGACTATACTGATTTTTAGGAAGGTTACGTTTGCACATCAAGAAGTTGCAACCTTCCCTGTAGCGCGTCATGGAACTCCCAAAATATTTGTATTTAAGGACCTTGCTACCGTTTCACATGTTTTTGTAAGACAAGATCTCGTACGGAAATCACTTCAGCCGCCTTATGCTGGCCCGTACAAGGTTCTGGTGAGACATGGTAAATATTTTGTTATCGAAATTTCTGGAAAAGCTGTTTCTGTGTCGATTGACAGATTGAAACCAGCGTATATCTTGTCAGAGGAACCCGGCAGCTCTGCTGCTACACCTGTTCCTGTGGGCCCGGCGTCGCCCGAAACAGTTCTTCCTGTTCCTTTCGTCGCTGAACCTAGGGAAACTCGTTCTGGTCGTCAGGTTAGGTTACCTGCTCGTTATCGACCTTAAGGTCTGAGGGGGGCTGATGTGGCGAACCTTATTTGTATGTCTATTACCTGCCGGTGGATCGCTGGCAGCTAGGCTGTCAATTTAATTTGAAGTGATGTGTTACTTTTTAGTTTGTCAAATGATTGATTTTTACGTTATGTAAATAAATATATTGTTCAATTCTTCCAATAAATACCTGGTTGTTATTAACAAGTCAAGTCCCACAGATATATAAAAAAAAAACAAGATAGTAAATTCATAATAAAATTATAGTTATGTTGTTTTCGGTTGCCGCGATAAATACTCATGAAATAAAACAAGTCGGATTAGGTATATCGCGTAGGTATGCTAATTCGCGTGTGCAAAAATAATGATAAGAAACTTTTGTGTGTGATTATTTTCGTTCTCAAAGTTTTATGGATTCGAGTGTACGACTCTCAAAAATCGGCACCCTGGCCCGGTACAGTCGCCATCAGATATATCGGAGCTGTGGAGGTGGTCACAAATATCGCAGCAACGCCTCTATTGTCAAGGCGGTAAAGTGCATGTTCCGATATTTATGACCACCTCCACAGCTCCGATATATCTGATGGCGACTGTACCGCGAATGTCGAAGTTCGTATATTTCGGACATATTTCTCTTTTAATCCAATAAAAGTGTCATGAGAGTGGCAGAGGAAATCGTCAGAAATTTACGAATATGGTTATTTGCGGTAGCGCCGCTCATCTCTCGTTTGGTCGTATTTTATTTGTAAGATTATGGCTAACTGGTTAAAAATACGATAGTAGTCAGACCAGACTAGAGTCTAGTGTTAAAATTAGATATCACAAACCAGTTACCATCCGTCATACAAGGTTGCAACGTGCATTAGTATTGCACATTTTATTGAATGACTAGTGGACACGAAATACGTCATGTCTTCGTCATCTTCCGGGCATTTTGCCACGGCTCATGAGAGCCTGGGGTCCGCTTGGCAACTAATTCGTAAGGCGTAGCCACTAGTTTTACTAAAGCGACTGCCATCTGACCTTCCAACCAGAGGGTAAACTAGGCCTTATTGGGATTAGTCCGGTTTCCTCAAGATGTTTTCCTTCACCGAAAAGCGACTGGTAAATATCAAATGATATTTATATTTCGTACATAAGGAAAGCCCAGACGCAGCCACATAGATGGTTGGCAGTCCTCAACTGTGCGTTTTTCTAGAAACTTCCTGCCTCGCACAGCAAAACTCTGGAATAAATTGTCGTGTGCAGTATTTCCGGAGCGATATGACATCCAAACCTTCAAGAAAACAGCGTATAGGGATCTTAAAGGCCGGCAACGTACTTGTGACTCCGCTGGTGTTGCGAGTGTCCATGGGCGGCGGTAATTGCTTACCATCAGGCAATCCGTCTGCTCGTTTGCCTCCTATATCATAAAAAAAAAAAGCTACATGGATCAAGTGAAGGAAAAGGTTGGGGTCGTTTCGTATCAAAAAGTCAAGGAGCTGGCGCAAGATAGGAAAAGCTGGAAGATACTCCGCCGACAAGAGTCTAACTCTTAAGTTTATGATGATGATGATGACGTAAGTTCCGAAAAACTCGTTGGTACAAGCCGGAGTTTGAACCTGCGACCTCCGGAATGCAAGCCACAGAGCTCACAAATATTACTAACTAATAAACTATTTGTTTCTTAATTTTTTTTATTTTTTTATTATGCAGAAACGTCTGCTGGCGAATATCTTCGATATTTAAATCGAAAGAAAAGTAGAAAAATTTGACTCTGAGCGGGACTCGAACCCACAACCACTGGATCACTAGCCCAGTGCACTTCCAATTGTGCTATCCGAGTACCGCTTAGACTTGTAAAATTTTTCTAACTTATCCTTCGTTATTTGTTTCTTACTAATTTGAAATCAATATTTATAGTTAAGAGGTTGTCATGTCTTAAATATAAGTATTGATTTGAAATTGATATGAAACAAAGTTTTTATTATTCTAATGCTTTATAAAAAAAATTGCACCTCAATGACGATACTTGCAACATTCTGGCAATGTTATGTCAAAGGCCATAAGGTTATTAAACATAGACATACCATTAACCTAGACGGAGCGTGCTAATAATAATACCACGATGGAAAGGGATGGTATTATGTAACTTTTCATAGATATGGCAGAGACGGCGCTATTTTCGTCCGCCCTTGTCATAGTTTCACATGTTTTTGCTCCCCCTCCAAACTGGTCCCTTCAGAACTGTCAATGTTGGAGGGGAACAAACAAATACAATTGGAGTTTTCTTGGGTTTCCAACCAAAATTGCGGTAATTAATACAGAATAGGCTAATATTTTTGTTAAAAAGAATGTCATGTAAAGCAAAACCATAGTGAATTGTTTCAATTTGGGCCACAAAAGCCAAAATATCTTTGTCTCTTACTGGCGCTCGCGGATGCGTTCTCCAGTCATTATTCCTCTAGTTATTAAACGTTAAAATTATCAAATGAGGTTACATTAAAAAAAAGTTAAAATTGTCAAAAGCACTAAAAGGTTAGGTACATTAGAAATAATTTAATATGGTGGTAAGCATTCATGTCACGCGAGTGGCTAAGTAAACGTGAGTATAGCAAGAGTATAGCAGTTATTTTCACTGATAAAATGGTAATAATTTCTTAATTTTTCTAATTTTCCACGCAATCTTCTTATTATTTTCTTTATTTACCTTCTCCGGTCAACAACAAACACAAAGAATTATCAAAATCAGTCCAGCCGTTCATGCGTGATGCCCTAATTAAGGATTTTTTATGATAAAGGTGGCAAACGAGGAGACGGATTTCCCGATGATAAGCAATAACGGTCGCCCCAACCTTGAAATATAATAACTGAAAATAAATATTATGTTTTTATCGTATATTTTTGTGGTAATCAATATTTAGTTCCGTCGAAAATAAATCACGTATACTAAGTTAGTAAACATCGGGATGAAAGAATAAGTCTACGCGGTATGTTCCATTTTCAGATGTTTTATTTCATAATTACTTATCGCACAGCACAACCGGAGAAAATAGTATAAATTAAGCTAAAAATTAAAGCTAAACACAAAAAAACTAAAAGTAACATTAAAATCAAATTATTGTTAGTTTTAAGTATTAATTGTTTTTCTACGTATTTAGTTGTTTTCAAACTAAATTCAACAAAAAATCGAAAAAAATGTGTCAATAAACAGGCCCGGTACCGCGAACATCGAAGTTCGTATTATACCGAGCATCTTTCTCTTATACTCCAATGAAGTATTCATAAGAATGACAGAGATAAGGGTCCGAAATTTACGAATATTGTGTTTCGCGGTAGCGCCGCCGAGGGCCTACCGGAAAGTATACCTAAGCAGTAGGAACTTGAAGAAATTATTTATTGAATAAATTAGTATTTTAGAAACAAGAATGATATAAATTAATAATCGTGGGTATCTAAACTACACTTTACTTGTAAAAATAATTGTGAGAAACTTTTGTGTGCGATTATTTTCGTCCTCATTATTTTTTAAATTTGAGTGCATGACTTCAAAACTGCGGCCCTACCGCGAACAACGATATTCGTAAATTTCACACTATTATCTCTGTTACGCTTACGACACCTTAATTGGATTAAAAGAGAAAGATGTCCGAAATATACGGACTTCGATTTTCGCGATACCGCTCCTGCAACATGTCACAAGCTACTTCTACCGCTAACCATTATAATCATTTCCAAATCCCTTTCAATATAATTTATAACCTATTAGCCGTGTGATGCCGGCTGACTAGAATAGCACCACTCCATCTCCTCCCGCGGGTGTCGTAATAGGCGACAAAGGGAAAAATCCTACGAACGGGCAGCAGCGTCCGTCGAAACCCAATCTACAGCTACTGCGGTCGCCAACCCGCCAAGCGTGGCGACTATGGCAACTACCCCCAAAATGATACAAGTCATATCTGTGGGAGGCCTATGTCCAGCAGTGGATTGCATACGGCTGAAATGTGATGCTTATAACCTATTCTAAATTTTGAGGTTATAGATTGTATGGAAATGACAGATGTCACAGAACTCAAGCTGTTTGAAAAGGATTATAAACGGATCATATTGAGGATTGACGGTTGAACCTCAAAATGGCGAAGTCGTCATGAAAATATATTTTTTGTTTTTTGTTCAAACGTAGTTTAGTGTGTAATATTGATAGCGTATTATGCAGTGATCTAACGCAGAATTGTGCAGCTAATGAAGAGTAGATTTCAAAACGTGTCACCACTATTTTTGGTCATCACACGGCAATCCCGGGGTCACGGCCGCCTCTTAGCTTTCTGTAAAGTCCAGCTACCACTTTACAAAACGCAAGACCTACTACCGAACAACGTCATGCTCTAAGGGCAAACTTATATGTTATTATACTTATTTGTTATTCTACTTGACACTGGCGAAATCATCGATTGATTTATTGATGGAAGCCATATTTTTTTTAAAGAAGAAGAAGAATGGATCATAGTCCTTAAAATATTTAAAAAATCTCGAAAGTGCTTACTAAGATTTTAAACGGCGCTAGAAAATAAATATCAACAAGAGCAGTTGAATATAATTAAGTTAGAAAAATGTAGAATAAGGCTAAGAATGATCCTTCGCCTACTTTTTTTTCTAGCTAAAGACAATCTTAGCGCACTTAATTACTGCGTACCATAGAGGTTGTTGATAAACAGAAAAAGGGTTTGTTACATCGAGTTTTTTTTTTAATTAAAGACGTGACATAATCCTATCATATTATATGTTACTGCTACATAATGTAAGACATAAAAATTAAGGTTTGGTTTAATAATATAATTAACATCAAACGAGTATTTAAATGCCTAATTACATTATGTAGTTACATACACTGCTTTATACACTTTAGACGACCGGTCTGGCCTAGTGGGTAGTGACCCTGCCTATGAAGCCGATGGTCCTGGGTTAGATTCCCAGTCAGGACATTTACTTGTGATGAGCACAGATATTTGTTTCCTGAGTCATAGGTGTTTTCTATGTATTTAAGTATTAATATGTATCTATCTATTATATATATCGTCGTCTAGTACCTAAAACACAAGCCTTACTGAGCTTACCGTAGGACTAGGTCGATTTGTGTCAGATTGTCCCGAAATATTTATTTATTATTATTTATTATTTAAAAGTCAAACGAACATTTGTAATGTCGGCGAAAGAAAACTTTTACCACGCAACCTTAGTTTTCTTTTTAAAAGAGACAAACTAGAGTCAAGCCCAATTCTCATATCATGTCTATAGTAAGTAACCAATTGCCTTGTTTTTCAGACATTTAGATTTATTGATTTTGATATAACATTTAATGAAGAAATATATACATATAATCTAACTATATATATTGATTTCAGTTTTCAATGGCATTAGCCCATTTTGTTTTGTTAATTTAATTTATTGATCAATTTTTTTTACTAAGATTAACTATAAGGAATTGTACTAACAATATTATGGAATTTTATTCTGAATTAAAGATATTTTATTTTTTATTTTATTTTATATACATATATAACTTATATAAGAAATAACTGTTGTAAAAAATAGTATACTATTATGTGGGTTGTTATTTGCCGTTGGACGCATTATACAGGGGTTTATTTGTTTTTTTTTTATGATATAGGAAGCAGCAGACGGATTGCCCGATGGTAAGCAACTAGCGCCGCCCATGGACACTCGCAACACCAGAGGAGTCACAAGTACGTTGCCGGCCTTTAAAATCCCTATACGCTCTTTTCTTGAAGGTTTGGATGTCATGTCGGTCCGGAAATACTGCACACGACAATTTATTCCAGAGTTTTGCTGTGCGAGGCAGGAAGTTTCTAGAAAAACGCACAGTTGAGGACTGCCAACCATCTAATGTATAACGGGTGCCATCATTAATTACCACAAAATTTTATAGTCGTGGGTTATCATGGTAAGGATACAGCGGCGCTACCGCAAAAAAACGATATGTATTCGTAAATTTCGAACGATCGTTTCTGTCACTATCAAGTCGCCTTACTCGTAATTGGAGTACTTAAAAGAGAAAAATGCTCGAAATATACGAACTTATATGTTCGCTGTACCCGGCCTGGGGGCGATTTACGATCACTCGACAGCGACGCTCGAATCGTGACGTTTCAAGCACTCTCAAACACAAGAAATGGTATTTAAGATGCATGAATTATATAAATAAATAATCGTGGGTATCGAAAGTATGACACTGAACAAAAATAATGGTAAGAAACTTTTGTGTGTGATTATTTTCGTTCTCATAGTTTTTGAATTCGAGTGTACGACTGTCAAAACTCATCTACATAATTGAACGGTATTTGGCGCAATAATTTGGAATTGGAAGGTAAATATTTTTTTTTTTTTTTGTATAATTAAGATTTTGTTTGTTTAATTATTAATGCCTCGATTAAAACAGTTGAAAATAATTAATCCGGTAAACAATTTTAATTTTATAAATTATAATTTAAAATTAAACTCAGTAGCACTACTTAATTATTATTAAAAAAAACCTTGACTTACTTTTTAATTCTAAACATGCTACAAAATAATTTAATGCAATTAAAATAATTACAAACTATAACTAATTAATAACAAATAAATATCCGTACTAACTATAAAATTCTAAACGAATAAAAGTTATAAACTGACCTCTTTTCACGATAAACAAACACAGCACTTAGAAAAACATATTTCGAACGCGTCCTTTGCACGTTATTTTTTTTTAATTTCGTAACACACGCGCCGTTGCGAAAGACCGCGAGACCGCGACTGTCCGTAAACAGCCACAGCACCCGTGGTCCGTGGCCTTAACTATAGATAATCCAACAGTAACTCATTAATAACAATTAAGAAATAAAAACAATGGTGTTCTATGCCTGTCAATTACCGGTAAAATTATAAAATGAGCACTTATTTCATTGTAGTTATTAATACTTCCTTCGAATAATTAATTAATTAATTTTATTTTACGTCTACCTATTTGTTTAAATTTTTTATGTTCTTCATCATGTTACAATAAAAATATTTATTTCAATAAATTACCGATATCGGGTTATAATAAGGACTCTCGTTAACAATGGACCGATCTATTTTAATAATAAAATTTTACGTTCAATGAGACATTTAGCTTAATATAATTAAAACTGTTAAGTTAAGTATGTATTTTTAAGTTATTTATAACCTAGTATAGTTTATCTTGTAATTATTCATACTTGGTTACTAAATATAAGTTTTACTACTACGCCATAATCGAAACTGTTGTGAGCCATGTTACTAATACACGTGTATAATTATAAAATTACACTATTTTTTACTTGTAAATATGTACATATAAATATAATATATCCTTAAGTTAGCTTTTAATTTTGTATTTTATTAACTTCTTATTAAAATAACCTGATGAGAGTGATGAGTGATGACATATACAGTATGTGTCTACAACCCTGGCTTTTTTTAAAGGAGGTTAATCTAACGTATATTTATGATGTAACCATGATATTAATTTAATTTATAAACTAAATTTCAGACTTTGTTAATTTTCTAACAAAATTTTAATTGCCAGCAATGTAAAGCACAGTAATTTGACGTACTTGTCAAAGTGGTAACTAGGTGTAAATATCAGTCAACAGATACTTTGATTATTATGAAGAGTACCTATTTCAAGAGTTAGCGATACGAGTATAACTGCAATTAAGATAACTACGGCAAAGAAATAGCACTTGTACACGTTTGATAAAAACTTTATTATCTACAAATTCAATAAAACTTAAATACGAACATATCATTTACATTTAATTCAGCTAAACTCTGTTTATTCTGTGTTCAATGTGTCGGCCACCCTGATTACGACACAATTCATAACGTCTTGTAATTGAATTATGAATTGTTTGAAAGTCGATACTTTCTTGCAGTTTCTGAAAAGCTGCTGTTATTTTGTCTTTCATAATGTCTACAGTTTCTCTGTCGGTAGCAAACACTTCATTTTTGACAGCACCCCACAAAAAATTACGATTCTCTTCGGGAAGAGTATTTAAATAGTCTAAGAGTGGACCATTTATCAAATCTAAGAACCTCCGCGTGTTTAGAGTCCCATCAATAAAAATAGGCCCGATGATCCTGTTGTTATGAATAGCTGCCCACACGTTAACTGTCCACCGGTACTGATGAGAAGTCTCTCGGAACACATGGGGATTATTTTCTTTATCTTCCCAGTAATGTGTGTTTCTGCGGTTCCACATTCCGTTTCGAGAAAAAGTACTTTCGTCGGTCCATATTATTTTTTGTTGAAAGTCATTTTCATCGACACATTTTTGTAAGAACCAATCGCAGTAATGTTGCCTTATTGGCAAATCCCTAGGGAGTAATTTTTGTACCTTTAAAAACTTGAAAGGATGTTTGCGGTTCCTTTTTAAAACCCTGTGCACAGTTCTGTTGCCCTTACGGAACATTCGGCCCGCGACACGAGTACTTCACGTTGGGACTTGCCTAAAGTGCCTGAGAATCCTTTCTTCAAGTTGCACTGGCACAATTGCGTTCATAGCCCCTTCAGGCTGACCAGGGACTATCGGCTTATTATCACGCACTCGCTGTAGAGCCGCTGTTATCACTCGAGCATCGTGTGGATGTTGTCTGTTTGGGAAGCGTTCGCGATAAAGTCTTAAGGCGTGAGCTGCATTTCCGCGTGTCTCGCCGTAAATTAGAAGCACATCGGCCAATTCCCGTGAATCGTAAACCATTTTGCAGAAACACGAATATCATATTTGGCATAATTTACTTTTGTAGTTTGACAACCCGACGTAAAGACTTTTGAAATTGTTGTGTCAATAATTAATAAAAAAAACTGGTCAACTAATTTAAAACCTCCATACATAAACGTCTTGAAAAGGACGACAATACGTTCTACGCTAGCTATCACAGTTTTTCACCCCCGTACCACGACATGCCTTGTACCAAGTGAATAAACGACATGAATTACGACAATTACACAGTACGTCTACTACATTTAAGTTGCGTATTTAGAAAATTTAATTGTGGCGTTAATTAACATAATTATGATTCACTACTACGTGTAAACGAATGTTAACGAAGCATATTATCATCAGTCTTTATAAAAGCCCGGGTCGTAGACACACACTGTATATTTAAGAAAAAGCGTCGAGGACCTTTTTTAATATATGTCATCTATTTCAACTTTTAATTTATATAGTACTTAGTATTATTACTTAAAAATCAAAGCAAATCAAAATATTTCATAAAAAAATAATTTGATTTGTTCTTACTTTTATTAAATTATCCGTTTGTAACTAAGTAGTTGAGAAATTTAGCTCATTAACAACAATGAAGCTTCCAGAGCCTCATTAAGAAAGGCTGACGGACGTAAGAACGCATGTTTTCACTCAACCTTTTATATTTACATAGGTTAATTTATTCGTGTGAAATTTCATGCGTAAATCACTCGCTTTATTGACATTTATCGGTTATTCGCAGTAGTTACTTGAGGTTAAAGTTGATGTCTACACGTTTTTAGTCGACTTTAATTATTGACATGTTTGATAACAAGTATTTACATATTCGGCTTACCTATTTATCAGTTACTAGCGACCCGCCCCGGCTTCGCACGGGTGCAATGCTGATTAGTATTTCTCCACTATTTAATGGATGATATTATACATATAAACCTTCGCCATCACTCTATCTATTAAAAACGCATGAAAATCCGCTGCGTAGTTTTAAAAATTTAAGCATAGGGATATAGGGACTAAGAAAGCGAGTTTGCTATACAGTGTGGAAGTCTAGTAATTAAACCAGACATAGGATTTACCAGTATAATCATTAACCAAAAGGTTTTTCTTTAATTATACCTATTATACACATGTAATTAATTTTTGTAAAATTTCTGAGCAGTAATGTACTGCGAACATTACGCGATATAAGCTTTTGAAACTAACTGTCAACGAGTGTTTAACTCGATTGTTTCGCATTACATTACGGGCCGAATTTTTTTATATGGATAAAATTGTAATTGCACTTCTAAGTAAAAGTTATCTAAATATATTTCTTATGTCCCATTCTACATTCTAACTTCTATTTCTTATGTCCTATTCTTCTTATGTTCCATTCTGTAACTATGTGATTTTGTGAACAGATAATAAATATTTTAAATAAATAAATAAATAAATACCCTCCGTTAAGAGATTTGCCCGTATAAGACTTCCACACTGTATACTATGTAGTATAAACGTCTGTATTACGGCAATGTTCCACCAGAGTGCAGCACTAGCACATTTAACAATAAGTTTAAGCTCGCGGCGCTACCGCAAAAAGCGATATTTGGAAACTTCGGATTGTCTTTGTCACTCTCATGACGCCTTCATTGGAGTAAAAGAAAAAGATGCTCGAAATATACGAACTTCGAAGTTTGCGGTTCCGGGCCTACATTAGTGCTATATTCTCTTTGGTTTAAGCAACGAGACAAATACTTTAAATATTGATTGAAATTGATACTAAGGCCCACTTGGACCACTCAGGGTTAGCCAATTAACCCGAGTTTAACCGTTTAAGTCCATACATTTTTGATACTAACTCTGGGGTTACCGGTTAACCCTGATTGGCGCAAGTGGGCTTAACTATCTAACGCCACTGTCAACCAACAAATCTAATAGGGCAGACAGAATTTGTCATTAAATTAACACTTTTGTTCTCAAAATACCGGGTGCGGCCTGTAATAGGAGCAAAAAATTTAGGGATCGCTTCTACACCACGAACGTAACAACATTTGTTCTACAACTTTAAATAATTGCGTAATATATTAATTATGATTTTTTCGAATAAAGTAAATAGTATTTTCAATGAACAGCATCCAATAGTCTAGTTGACGTTTACTGTCAGCCTACAAACTTCATAGTTTTTGCAATACATTGCTTGCTTGGAAAATCTTTTTTTATTTATATTTAGTAAACTATAAGTTATTTTCAAAAGTCGTAGAACAAATGTTGCTACGTTTTTGGTGTAGAAACGATGCCTAAAGTTAAAGCTCCTATTACAGGCCACACCCGGTATATAATAAATGATATATACAATTACATTCATTAAAATACGAGTAAGTACTTAAGTAATTATTGATAAAATCTAAAAAAAGGCCCTTGAGGAATCATTATAAGTTTATTATTACCAAGGATCCTGGGGGCATTTTCTCGTTGTATCGCAATGCTGATACGTTGTGCGAGGAAGCCGCCAGCTCTTTGGTCACCAGTTACATCAACCAGACGCTTCACGATTATATAACATTATTGTACATACTGTGTGTAAGTCTAATACGGGCGAAGAATTAAACCAGACATAGGATTTACCAGTATATTAATCATTAACTAAAAGGTTTTTCTTTAATTATACCTAGCATTATCTTGGTGTTGCGAGTGCCCATGGGCGACGGTAATTGCTTACCATCAGGCAATCCGTCTGCTCGTTTGCTACCTTTGTCATAAAAAAAATAAAATAAGGGACCTTGTTGTCGATGGCGCTTACGCCGTTGTTCAAGATGCCGCAATACAAACGCAACGCGGTTCGACGTAAGTGCCATCGACAATAAGGTCCCTTTTGCTAGATAATATCACATATGGATAAAATTTTAATTGCACTTCTAAGTAAGTTATCTAAATATAGTTCTTATGTCCTATGCTACCCTCCGTTAAGAGATTCGCCCGTATAAGACTTCCACACTGTACACTAAATCGTGACGGTATCGGTGTCGTATGTACGCCGTGAAGTGTAAAAGCAATATTCCACCTACAACTTGTCTAACGGGTCATTATGTAACTGTTACGGTAAGTACTACGTTAAGTAACGTGTTTTAAATACGTGCTATACACGCCCCGGCTTCTAAGGTCATGATGACTGTCAATGACATTCAAATTGACGTTTTAACCCTTTGCCGGCGCTAGTGCCTATAGTGAATAGCATAGGGTTGCCATAAGTATAAGGACTCAAACCAGGATATTTCAAATCTCTTCAATAGAACAATTATATTTCAGTTTCACACGTAACTACACCAGAATACCCGCCAATATAATCTGTAATTAATTATATTTCTTGACACTACAACTTTTTTAAACCGCTCTTTCCCGCCATCACCGCCTGATCTATTTTCCTAGTTTTATTTTTTTTAAAGTTGTGTCATCGGTCAAGAGCCAAATACTAAAGAGGTTTAATATTACTTAAATATTTTACTTATTTATGCTAATTACAAAGTTAAATAACAAAAATCACAACAGTAGTAAAGGTAGAAAAAAAGGATTTTTCTTTACAAAAATGGGTAACTTTAAAGGTTTAGACCTTTTCCGACAGTATGCAACAGTGTTTCCGATAGTGAGCTTGGTAGTGTGCCAGTGCGCTCTCGCTCTAACAATTCTTCGTTCTATCTGCGTACGGTTAGCCTAGCCGGTGTTTATTGTAGGTATACATATACATATATACATATCAGCCGTATGCAGTCCACTGCTGGACATAGACCTAAATATGACTTGTATCATCTTGAGGGGTAGTTGCCATAGTCGCCATAGTCGCGCAGTCTGTGGGCAAGTTTCACGCAGAGGGCTTACAATGTATTAAGAGTTCAGTATAACAACGCCCTGAGGATGTTGTTGAGGCTGCCTAAGCACTGTAGCGCGTCAGGTATGTTTGCTGAGAACCAAACAGATGACTTTTTTGCTATAAGGCGTAAAAGAATTGCCTCGATGCTGCGCAGGGTGCGGAGCAGCAGCAACAGCCTCCTAAGGGCGTTAGCTGAACGTCTTGACTGCCAGGTAACAAAATACTGGGTGGAAGTGACTATTGGCAGAGCAAAGTATTTTCAGAGCTCTGGCTGCCCCTGCAAATAGCCACTTCGACCGAGAGTTAAAAGTAAAAACTAAAATGTTTTTCCCACTGCACTGGCATAGTTTTAAGTTTTAAATGGGCACTAACAATAATAAGTTAAGTAAGTGAGTAGGTAACTGTTACTAACAAAATATGGATCGTAAGGTCTGAAATAAAGATATTTTTTTTTTATTTTTTTTATTTTTTATTTATAATAAAAATATTAGCTGATTCTATATTTATAACCGCAACTTTGGTTGAAAACCCAAGAAAACTCCCAATTGTATTTGTTTGTTCCCCTCCAACTTTGACAGTTCTGAAGGGCCCAGTCTGGAAGGGAACAAAAATGTGTGAAACTATGACAAGGACGGACGAAAATAGTGCCGTTTCTGCCATACCTATGGAAAGTTACATAAGACCATCCCTTTTGATCGTGGTATTATTATTAGCACGCTCCGTTTAGTTAAGTGGTATGTCTATGGGTATGCAGTAGCGTCCATGGACGAAACAGCTACTGCGGTCGCCAACTCGCCTGTCAACCGTGGCGACGATGAATGAATAATTACATCCCGATTCGCAGTTTACAGATGTTGGTAATTTATTACAGGACAAGTTAGATCGACGACATGGACCATGGTATAGATCGCGCGAATCCACAGGACGCGGGCGCAAAAGCGGTCACTGTGAGCCGCTTTGGGGGAGGCCTATATACAGTAGTGGACGTCTTTCGGCTGATATCGAGAAGCAAGAAACTCGGCTAGGCCCGACCGTTGTCGGAGTGAGCTAGGCCCCAAGTCGGACTGCAAAAGGGACATAATTCTTCTAAATTTTAAACACAAAACTATCGTGAGATTGAAACATATTAATTGTATAAAAGCGGGTAACTCACGTTTTATAAGTCGAATATTGCTCGACATGTTTCACTCCGTAACGAGGAGCACGATCGGTTAGCCAACGCGAATGGCTCATGATTATGCTCCTCATTACGAGTGAAACATGTCGAGCAATATTCGACTTATAAAACGTGAGTTGCTGCTTTTATACAATTAATATAATTTACCTAAAGTTGAAATTTTTTATCTGCTACTGTCAAATACTTGACCTACTTTCCGTAATGGCGTAATGTCATTCCTCCCTTTTGTTTATTAATTATTTATATTTATTCTGACAGCGCCTGTCACAGACAGCAAACATGGCGCACGTGTTAAGGACTTGGTAACTGTGTCGCCCTGCCCTCACTGGTGCGAAGGGCAACGTTCTTAGGGCCTACGCTAGCTGACGCGGACGACCGCCGCGTGCCATATAAAAAGTCGCCCGTCGCCATTAAGGCTTGGTCACATAGGGCGCGTTTTGTGGAGTGGCGCAGCGGGGCGCGACGCTGCCGTCCGAATGTGTGCCTTATTTCGTTACATTAGCCACACCGCTGTCACGCCCCACTGCGCCACGCTCTCAAAACGCGCCTATCTGCCCAAGCCTTTAACATTTGTATGGACATTTGTATATAAATATATGATTGACTGATTGAAATGAGTGAAGTGAGTGAAGTGAATTGAATGAGTGAGTAAACTCACTAATTAAGTACGTAACTTATTAGTCTTATTCTCTTTATTTATCTTCTTTCTTAGATTAGGTATTTTTACAATATTTTTATAAAAGTAAAATATAAAAATACATCTAAAACATATCAAAACAATAAAAACTTTATAAAAAACCTAAGCTAGGGTACCGCCGGCAGCGGGGCAGGGCCCAGGCTGCCGGTGGTTAGGGCTGCAGAGAGGAACCGCCGGACTATGCGCGCCGTGTCCAGGATTACCTCCTTCTGAATCTGACCCTTGATCCAACCACAACCACGTAGCGAGAGTCTGTCAAGATGTTAGTCTTATTATTATTACAGAGTAGTTTGATTTGGCTAATTATTTTTCATTATATTTTATCTATTAAAATATTTTTTTAATGCCCCAATATCCGCTATCACGAACAGAATGATAAATTAGAATGAAATCTGTAAATCATTGTTAAGTAATCAGTATGTAAGTTACATACCTAAATACATATATAACACTGAAGGTCGGAACTCGGCTAGACGACAGAACCACAGATATATATTTTTATATATGTTTGATCTGGACGCCGATTTTTGAGAGTCGTTCACTCGAATTTATAAAACTTTGAGAACGAAAATAATCATACACAAAAGTTTCTTACCATTATTTTTGCACAAAATTTACAGTTTCAATACCCATGATTATTTATTTATATCATTCATGCTTCTTAGATATCATTACTTTGTGTTAAAGAGAGTTTAAAATGTTACGATTCGAGCGCAGAGTCCTCTAAAATCGGACCCCAATCCTCATATATATATATCAAAGACTCAGTATATCACAGTAACCTGAGAGGCTATTTTTTAAGACAACACTCGACTCTGTCATTAAAAATGAAAGAATTACAAATAATGTATTAACTATACATAGTATAAAACAAAGTCGCTTTCTCTGTCCCTATATCCCTATGTATGCTTAAACTACGCAACGGATTTTGATGCGCGTTTTTTTAATTGATAGAGTGATTGAAGAGAAAGGTTTATATCTATAATAACATCCATTAAATAGTGGAGAAATACTAACATCACCCGTGCGAAGCCGTGGCGGGTAGATATTTATAGAAATATGAAGTAAAGAAATCTCTAAAATAATACTATACCGTACCGCTTGGCGCAGAAACGATAAGTCCAACATATTAGCATTATGATACGAGGAAATGCCGTCAGCATCCAATACCTCAGGCACTGGTCCCACCGCGAGCTAGTGAGCTATTTCAAGGGACAAAGGATAATCGCTCCCGTGCAAATAAAAGAGACATATATGTCATAGCCGGGCGATCTTAGTTCATCGCCGGGCGATGAGCTATAAATATATATCTCTCTTTTTATTTACACGAGAGCGATTATTTTTTGTCCCTTGAAATAGCTGACAGCTCATAGCTTACTAGCTCGTGGTGGGACCAGTGCCTTAAGGGCCTTTTTTGATTTAGCTAGTTTAGGATTCGTACAGATAATGTTATAATTAGAAGTACCTAATTCCCGAGGTATTTGATTTTTGCATTTCTCTTTTTATCTTTATTACGGTTACGTTAGCAGACGTTTCTGCATGGTTTATCTACAGTCAACCAATTTGATTTATGGGCCACTTCGTTCCTTGTCAAAGTGAAAATCTATATGAAAGACGCAAAATATCTCTTATTAACTTCACTGTGATGAGGTTTGAAGTGGCCTAGAAATTAAATTGGTTGACTATACAATCCTAATCTTACTTAATCGGCGCGTGATAAAACTCTATCAACCTATCGTCACGCGCCGAGATACTACATACTCATTTGAACCCAGACCCTCGGCGGCCTAACGATAAGTTTTCTTTTGTGCATTTTTTCAGGACAAGACTAAATGCGTCACTGACAAGGTTCGAAGTGGCCTAAAAATCAAATTGGTTGACTATACATCGATATGTCTGTGATATATAAAGAAGGCGGAAAATCGAGCACAGAATAAGAATAAGTTTTTAACGTCGTATTATGTCAGTGTAGTTACATCTTTATGTGCTATATCAATAGACTATGTAATGTAAGCATTTATGTAAGCAGAATTCCTCTAGATATAAAAAAGAGGCCTGCTCCTCTGGGTGGGTTTAATTTTAAACTTAAATCCTTCCTCATCGAAGGGGCGGATTTTCGAGCACTCGACGCTCGAATCGTAACATTTTAAATTCTCTCAAACACGAAGAAATGGTATTTAAGAAGCAAGAATGATATAAATAAATGCCGATGCCGAAAAAAGGTAAGGGCACCAGAGTATACCGACGAGCAACAATCGACCATTATGTCCCAATGTCGCTGGTTGACTCGAAATTGCAAAGGGAAATCGTTCATTCTTAACGACGAAAGTTATTTCCCATTGAGCAAAACACACATGTACCAGGAAATGACCGATATATATTATTATTGTTCGAGCATTATATACCAAATTCTAATGTGCACTGATCATGTTGTAAATAGTAATTGTATGTATATTTCATAATAAAAAGTAGTTGCTATATAAATGATTCGCGAGTAATTTATTTTCATTTAGAATAAATTCTCATTTTTTTGTTATCACCCGTTACTTACTTTTGTATAATGTTATTGTTTCCTTTTTGTTATTCTGTTGTTTAAAAATATTAACATTAATAAAGCAATTGTAAACATCGATAAACAAGAATGTCAACATACTAATATATCCTCATTACTTCGTTATCTCATTTTTTTAAGAGTAAACATTATGTCCAATTACTTACATTAACAGCTATCTACCTATATTCTTTCACTACATATCAAACTACCACTGCACTTCACTGAATCATATGCATATTTGGTAACGGACCACAAATATATCAGAGACTCTAGTGTAAGATTGTTTTGACGTAAAAAAACGTATCGAACGCGTAAGTGATAATGTTATTTATATGGGTAACTCTAACGCGATGGTGACGTTAAAAACTTACACTCAGGGCTCAGTACTAGAAAACAAATTCGCGGTATTAAATAGTGTGTCGAACGACCGCGCTTAACCTTTAGTTAAACTAAACTAATACTTAACCAATATCTGGTTAAACTGGATCGTTATAGGTACTAGTCTGGTAAGTCAGATGCTAATGCGGAACCTGTTATTAGATATATATGGCGCCGTTTAAAGTCTAGAACTTAAATGCAAAAGAAACAACAAATTCTCTCTTGTTCAGTTGGTAGCATATTTAAATAAATAAGTGATATATAAATATTTTGGGACAATCTTACACAAATCGACCTAGCCCTACGGTAAGCTCAGTAAGGCTTGTGTTGTAGGTACTAGACGATGACTCAGGAACATGAATCTGTGCTCATCACACAAATAAATGTCCCGACTGGGAATCGAACCCAGGATCATCAGCTTCATAGGCAGGGTCACAACCCACTAGGCCAGACCGGTCTTCATAATATCATATCATATTTACTATTCAATATACTCTATGAGGCCGATTTTTGAGCACGCGACGCCTACCCTTGATGGCGCTCTGGCAATTTAACTCAGGGCAGGAACACTATGAGCATACTACGATTCCTACATAAACATTAACAGCGGCGCTACCGCGAAACACGATATTCGTAAATTTCGGACGATTGTCTCTGTCACTCTTATGACGCCTTAATTGGAGTAAAAGAGATAGATGCCCGAAATTTACGAACTTCGATGTTCGCGGTACCGGGCCAGGTACCGTAAAATAGGGTGAGTTGGCTGAAAACTTAAATTTAAACCTCGATAACATTTTATTTTTACATATGAAAACTGAATGGTAGGTAGTTATATATAATAAGTGTTCTGGACGTTTGTATTTTAGTTTTTATTTTATTTTGGTTATTTCCATTTCATAACTTTGACGATAAAGAGAAAAACCTGCCTCACCCCGTAGTGCTTCGTATTTGGGGTGAGAGGGTTTTTCATACAAAAGTGATTTTGGAACATAGTTGGATAATTTTTTTTTTATCATGCGTATTACTATAGCTCCATTTTAAATTGGAATAAATTATTTTTGTAGCAGTAGCCTTAAAATTTCTTCCCATTCCATCTCTCCCCGCGAAACCTAATCACCCCATTTTACGGTATAAAGAAAGGTATAATTAAGAGAATAAGAGCGTCAAGATCATTCTGAAAATCTCCCTCACTGACTGTACCTTCATCATCATCATCATCATCTGCATCTCAGACGAAAGACTTCCACTGCTGGACATAGGCCTCCCCCAAAACAACCCAAAAAGACCGATCCGCGCCTTCCAAGGCAAGCGGCTTGGGGGCCGATTTTTAAGAGTCGATTTTTGAGAGCGAAAATAATCACACACAAAAGTTACTTACCATTATTTTTGGACAAACTATAGTTTCGATACCCACGATTATTCATTTATACCATTCATGTTTCTAAAACACCATTTCTTCGTGTTGGAGAGAGTTTAAAATGTCACTATTCGAGCGTCGAGTACTCAAAAATCGCCCCCCTGTTGTACCATAATAGCGGATAAATATTTACGTAAAAGTATAGATTTTTGCCTTTAAAATCAATGACATGCAGTTTTCCTAATGTAACCTGTTCCTAAATGAACTTCTAAAATATTAATCTAGTAATCCATTTAATATATATTACTGGTTATTAGGAAGTCTAAATTATAAATGTGGTTAATGTAACGGCACACGACTTTTAGGTAAATGTGAGTTATTTTTTATACTTATACAACGACGGTGACAAACTAGCATAAGGCCCGCCTGATGGTAAGCAGTTACCGTAACCTATGGACGCCTGCAACTCCAGAGGATTCACATTGCCTACCTTCTGCGCGATCATAGGGTTGCCCACATGTTACATTCAAAAACTATAACATATGCACATGACAAGACCGATAAAACAATCAAATAATAAAAAAGTACCTACACACTCCTTTTTTGAAGAACCTTATACAGTAGTACCTATGGAAAACCTCGGCAGGGAGTTCATTCCACAGCCGGGGCGTTCGCGAGAGGAAATTCCTCTTTAACCGCTTAGTGCGCGACCCTTTAGGCTCCAGGGTGTGAGGATGAATTCACTGCCGACGGCGAGCGGTGCGGTGGTAGACAGCGGCTGTTGGCATCATGTCGAACAGTTCCTCATAGCACAACCCATTGTGATAGAACACACGTATCGGAGAAAAAGTCTCTCCTTAAGAGTCCTTAGACACAAAGGCTCAATATCACTCGTGAGTTTGGGATCATCGACGATTCGCACAGCGCGTCTTTGTACCGAGTCAAAGGACCCAAGCAGTACTCCATATGCAATTTTAATAAATTAATATGACTAAATTACTAATTATAATTAGCGTCACGGAGCATACAAGGCATTGAATGAAATGTCTATACTCGAACAAAACCGCGTTCCCAGCATACTGCACATTAGCGACATCTATCATATTTAGCATTAGTACTCAGTGCTGCACTAGTTGCATGGAGATCGCCATCTATGGAGACTCAACATGTATCCATAGATGGCGCTGCACCACATAGTACCGAAAAGAGTGAAATAGCCAGCATGTCGGAGGAATGCGACTTTGTATATATGTATGTAGGTACATTGTCATTCTATGTCTTGTATGTACAGCCAACCAATTTGATTTATAGGCCACTAGGCAAAATATCTCTAACGTCACTGTGACAAGGTTCGATGTGGCCAAGAAATCAATTTGGTTGACTATACCTCATACCTTGATTAGAGTAAAAAAAAAAATTCGGGACAATCTTTCGCAAATGGACCTAGTCTTACGGTAAGCTCAGTAAAGCTTGTGTTGTAGGTACAGTCAGCAGCAAAAGTGGCTAAGCGTTTGAAGTGTTCAAAATGACCTACACGCGCTCTTATTCTCTTGACAATAGAGATGTGTTGACCTCATTTTGGACACCTCAAACGCTTAGCCACTTCTGCTGCTGACTGTACTAGGCGACTAATAGATAGATACATATAAATGCTTAAATACATAGAAAACACCCATGACTCAGGAACAAGTATCTGTGCTCATCACACAAATAAATACCCTGACTGGGATTTGAATCCAGGACCGTCGGCTTCATAGGCCTGCCTATGACGGTCTAGCAGTACTAGCAGTGTAACTGTAAGGCCTGATTAGACGCTTCAAGCGGAGCGATTAGCGGGTGCAGTGTAGCGTTGAGCGTCCAAGATGCTCGCAGCCTGCGCGGCCGCTCCCGTACATTTGAATATGCGCCTCTCTCCGCTACACGCTCAACTCAAGCGTCCACGCAGATAGTTTAGGTAATGTAAGCTTTGTAGCAGCTACATGGGCCATTTTATTTAAAGTTATACCGGGTGTGGCCTGTAATAGGAGCTTTAACTTTAGGGATCGTTTCTACACCAAAATCGTAGCAACATTTGTTCTACGACTTTTGAAATTAACTTATAGTTTAATAAATATTAATAAAAAAAGATTTTCCAAGCAAGCAATGTATTGCAAAAACTATGAAGTTTATAAGCTGCCAGTAAACGTCAACTAGACTATTGGATGCTGTTCATTGAAAATACTATTTACTTTGTTCGAAAAAATCACGTAAGTAATATATTACCCAATTATTTAAAGTTGTAGAACAAATGTTGTTTCGTTCGTGGTGTAGAAGCGATCCCTAAAATGTTTGCTCCTATTACAGGCCACACCCGGTATACTAAACTTTTTTTGTGTGGTTTTACTCAGAATTATGTGTTATTGGCTCGAAAGAATCTGTCCCAAAATTTTCATACACTTTTTATTACTTCCGTTCCCTTACCGCCGTATGAAATTTATGAAAAATAGTAACGGGATGAAATAAAAAAGCTTGGAACGCATTTTTTTTCCTAGCAGGCTCGAAAGAACTCATGATCCCGAGTAGAAACCACACAAAAAAATCCAAATATTAAAAAAAATGTATACAACGTTCAATAAAATGACCCACATAACATGTCGCAATAGGGATAATAAGCTGAAGACAGGGCGCTGTGGCGCTCTATAGGGGAGGGCTATGTCCAGCAGTGGACTAATATAGCCTGATGATGATGATGATGATGATGAATAGGGATAATTAATAAATACTCCGAACGAAGGGGAGGGCTATGTCCAGCAGTGGACTAATATAGCCTGATGGTGATGATGATGATGATGAATAGGGATAATTAATAAATACTCCGAACATAAGAAAAAAAAAAAAACGATTTATTCCATAACAAAATAAATACAAGTCCCAGAAAAGATGTCTTAAAATAAAGATATGACAAAATATATCGTGAGCATTCCTCGAGCATAATTCATGTCAATATATAAAAACATTTGGAATGAATAGGTACCTACTTTATATTGTAAACGTTAACGCACATATGCGTTCATGGCACTAAATGCCTTTCGAGTGACGCTTTCGTCCGTATATTCAAAAATATCTCGCGTCACAACACATTTCACAGGCTTATATATACAAAAAAATATATTTATATCACCACTGGACCATAAACCACTTCAGGGCTTCAGAACGAATCATAATGCAATCGCCAACCCACCTGCCTACCGTGGCGAATGTGGTATTAAACGAAAATTATGGAAGCTATGTTATTTATAAACAAAACTAAAGTCATGAGCCGTTCTAAAATTTTCTTAAACACATGGCTTCACTCACGCTTATTCAGTCATGCGACGTCCTCGCGTTAGTTGCTTATGGGAGTTTAAAAAAAATAGTACACCCAATTAGTGAAAGTTGTTAAGGAAAGTTAAATCACTGTCAGTTTCGTGACGACAATTAAGCATTAGGGTGACGGCGCCAGTAATGGACAAGGAACCAATCATGAACATTAGTGCTTATTTCAAAGGAGTCAAGTGTTGTGCATTTGTTGGTAGGTACATATTCAATTTATAACGTTCTGGTTTTTGAATTAAGAACTAAGGGTCCATCATTGGTGCCTGTCAGCTTAACGTGTCCAACATTGGTAGAACTAAGTGTCCATCATTGGTGCCTGTCAGCTTAACGGGTCTAACATTGGTGCCATCACAATTGCGATAATAACTTAGTTTTGATGTTCATTTTATACTTCAATCGATATTACAACCTACTTAAAGGCAAAAAGTCTTTTTAATTTCATGCTTAATTGTCGTCACGAAACTGACAGTGATTTAATTTTGTTTAACCAGTTTCGCTAATTGAGTGTACCAAATTTTAAAAACTCCGTTGTGGAGTTAGAAAAACATATTTTGTATCATGTAAAAAATTACATCTGTATAGTTAGTTACAGTGAGCATGGCTAAATATATCGATACACATACTTACTGCTATATAAATAAAAATCTATATCGATATATTAGACCATGCTGACTGTAACTATATGACGCTGACTGTACAGAAATGATCAATGTCAAATAATTAATATAAATAGTGCCTCACAAGTTGTCACAGAAATCCTAGTAAACCATAATGGTTGTGACAGGTAGTCATAAAGGGAAAGGACATAGCCCCATCCCCTAATGTTACGCTATTTTCCTATACGTTAACCCTTTTCCACGCCAAAGACTGACATATCGGCATCGCAGGTCCAACGTCAAAGACAGATATATATGTCACGGACCACAGAGCAAAATAGACCTACATGCACAAAGAGTAGTAGAGTGCGCGACGGGCCGGTGACGCGAGCGGCGAACCGAACGGACACTCAGCACTCTTAGTGCTTGAAAATGGAGGCCTATGTTCTCCGAAACATGTCGCGCGAGTGACTAAATAAACGTGAGCAGTACCGTATTAATCGTTAATTATTAAATATGTCTCACGTAAGTTTAAATACAAATACATGCACAAAGTTTAACTTAAGTTTTGACATTTCGATTACGTGGCATGTGAGCGATAGCTAATGCGTTTCACATGGCGTGGAAAAAGTTAAAAAAGAATGAGGCCTAAGGAGATGTTCAATAAGTCGTAATTTCTTGTGAGAGTACTGACACTTGTAGAATCTTGTATAACCTCTAGCCGCCTAGAGATCAAACTTGCCAGGCGAAATGCAACTATGGTTTGTCATAATTGTCATAAATTAATTAAAATTCAAAATGGCATTAACTTAGACACCTTTTTATAGGTCTCCGGGCGACTAGAAGTTAAGTCTGTTTAATATGTAAATAACTTAAATAAGAATTCTAGTGAAATTTAAGTAGAAATGATTATATATGCATTTATTTTGTACATAGCATACATTCAACAATCTATGTTATCTACTTGTACACTCGCCTTCAAATATATCGGAGCTGTGGACGTGGTCACAAATATCTGAACATGCACTTTATCGCCTTGACGATAGGGGCGTTGTTCAGATATTTGCGACCACCTCCACAGCTCCGATATATCTGATGGCGACTGTAATTAATTCATTTTAACATATATACAAGATTATATTTAGATACAGACTAGGGAAGTTTCCAGAAAATAGTGTACAGTCAACAACACTGTAAGCTATACATTGGTAGACCTTATTATATAAGGCATAAACTCCACCGATGTACAGTTAAGAGTGTTGCTGTGTGTACCAAAAATATTACGTCAAATGTCACGATAATTTCCTACACCTTTATGTGGATGGCCCCTTAGCGTAAGTTGTTAACCCTTTGAACGTCAAGAACCCCTAAAGTGGTCGAGTGATGTCGTGCCTACCACGCCACAGACCCGTAAAAAGCTATGGCGGACGCTTGTAAAAGCAACTTTATTGCTGATAGATAAGGTTTCATTTCGTTCTTCACTAGACGAGACGTTGGCGTACATGTCACATTAAAAGGTAAGAAAAGCTAAATCACTGTCAGATTTCTGACTACAATTAAACATTAAATCTTTAGGGAAATTTACTTTTTGCCGTTTATACATTGTAATAAAGTAGAAGCGAACTTTGTAACATGAACACCAAAACGAAATATTATTGAAATTTAATACTTAATTGCCTATACTAACTATGATGTAAGTTTTCTTAAAAACTGCATACACTATTTTCTGAAAACACCCTTGTAAATTTATTTGACTGACATTTGTCTGGGTTGTATAAAACCGTGACCCAGTATACCATAACCATTAGCAATAAGGAATATTACCAAGTTTCATTATATTTAAGCATCAAATAAGGGTCACTTTATATTTACAGACATTGAGCGTGCCAGACACCGTGTATTCATCTCCAGACATTAAACGCGCCAGACACAAGACAGGACAAACTCAATTTTATTCACATCTAGTAAAAGTATGAGCTGTCAGACGACAGCAAAACAAAAGGCGTCTATAAATGAAAAACTTAGCAAGTACCTGACCTATGTAGTAGTAAATGTCGGCATTCTATATTCAAATGTTGAGTTGTTGACGTAAGTTCCATATAAGTTCTCCATACAACTATATAGACATGGTGAGTTAAGTTTTTAACACCTTCGCTGCGGCAGTTAGTTAACATCGCAGTTAGCCATACTTGTTTAGGGGTCGATAGACCTAATAACGCAGCAAACATGTTAACTTGTATTTCATTACACCGGGGGTTAAGTTTTTTTTCAGACTGCGGCCTTGCTGGCTTATTTTGTCACGGCATCCTACCCTGAATATAGCTAGTTTTTGAAATAGACACAGCTGACAGAAAGTGACATAAGTAGGTACCTATGTTCTTTAACGATACAAGCGCTCAAAATATGCATTGCTTAAACTTGTAGGTACTTGGGAATATTTGTGGTTTCGAATAATGATAGCCAGTACACTTACAGGTCGATTCACGAGAGTTGGCACGAATGGATTGAACGAAACTTTCATTGTATGAGTGACACTTGTATCGGTATACAATCGAGCCACTATTTTATTGGTTAATGTGAGACACACATAGACATTTTCATTCAGTCATTCATTCCATTCGTGCCAACTCTCGTGAATCGACCTGTACCAAGAGTTGTGACATTGACGTTTTCGATAACGAGTATCGAGTATATACTATCCGTGCATCTCGTTCGCACTAAAATAGTACAAGCGAGATGCACAGATAGTAAACTCGATACTCGGTATCGAAAACGTCAATGTCACAACTCAGGGTAAGGGTACAGATAGCCACAGACACGTGCATAGCGCAGACTAAATTTCCGCGAACACTGAAAATATACTTCACCACTCGTGTCTGGCACGCTCAATGTCTGCAGACATAAACATTAACGCTCGATTAAACATGTTTAAGGCACACTTGCCTTTAGAATACGAGTTTGTGCATATATTAATACCGTACCCAAAACTACTTTTACACACTAAAAATCGATGAGAAAAAGCTGCGTTGTTTTATATACAAATGTTCATATACGACGCGCTTTTATGCTGGTTGCTGTATGCAAAGTTATATAGTTAAGTAGCAATTTACAAGGAAAATATAGGATACTTCGCTAGTAACTGGCACTTTCCAATAACTGGCTACATAGTACTATAAATGAGTTTGTTTATAGGCTATAAGAATTCATTTTAGTGTGAGGTAAAATTTTGAAGGGTGGCCAGTAATTAAAACCCCTTTAGAAAATGTGTTCTATTTATAGGTAAACAGAATTCATTTTTAAATAATGTGGGCAGTTATTGGAGGGTGGCCAGTTACTAGCGAATTAAATTACACGAATTGTCAAATGCGATATACAACTTACATCAATATTGCAAGCAATGCGTCGATAAAACAAAACAAAACTCAACGTACTCGTAGGGCAATTGACACCTAGTCACGGAATTTATTTTTAACGAGCCAGTTACTGGCCACTCCCCAATAACTGGTCATTTCAAGCTACAAATAATTCTAGTTATAAACATAGATTTTTTTGTATGTGCCCAGTTATTGGACGGCCAATAACTAGCAAATTACCTTATACATCCCAACCTGACTACCCCATTAATACTAAATTCCTAATACATAACCCACTATACTAATATAGCACCAAAGCTATATAATAGACCCATGAATCTACCATTCATCCCCAAATATAGTTATATACGAGCATTTCTAGGAAAAGTGTACTTTTCACTTTTAATTCAAGTAAATTTTTGGTCTTTATACCAGAGGCCCTAGTGTAAACTTTTGAAGTAAGAAAACGTTTACGAATGCGTAAGTGATAATGTTATTTATATGGGAAACGCAAACGCGTTCGTGACGTAAAGTTACGTTAAAAACTTACACTCAGGGCTCTGATACGAGGACTGTCGATGAAAATAATAAAATCCAGAATAACTATTCATGAAATAAAATTAATAACGAATTAGTTAAATCGTTGCTGTGTGATGCCGGCCGACTAGAATAGCACCACCCCATCTCCTTCCGCGGGTGTCGTAAGAGGCGACAAATTGAAAATTCCTACGGACGGGCAGCAGCGTCCGTAACCCAATCTACAGTTACTACGGTCGCCGACCCGCCTGCCAAGCGTGGCGACTATGGCAACTACACCCAGATGATACAAGTCATATTTGTGGGAGGCCTATGTCTAGCACTGGACTGCATACGGCTGAAATGTATGTATGTATGATGTAGTTAAATCGTGCCCACCTTACTCCTTCAAGGAAGGGTTCAAAAACAAGTGAAATCAATCAGCGTTACTTAGTTGTAGAAAATTTTAATTATGTCAGTTGTGTGACGATAATTAAGGATTAAATTTCTATAGATACGATTTTGGTGATCGTTGCATTTGTTTCCATACATTTTTAATACTTAATTATTGTCACAAAACTGACATAATATAACTTTTCTACAAGTCACGCTAATAAACTACACTTTTCTGATAGCTTCCCTTAATACACCGTGTACAGGTCGATTCACGAGAGTTGGCACGAATGGATTGAACGAAACTTTCATTGTATGAGTGACACTTGTTTCGGTATACAATCGAGCCACTATTTCATTGGTTAATGTGACACACACATAGACATTTTCATTCAGTCATTCATTCCATTCGTGCCAACTCTCGTGAATCGACCTGTAACATGAGGAAACTGAATAATTTTGCCAGTTATAACTCAGCACCGTTCGCTTTCTTAAGGGCGATTTTACCACTATTGAACTCATTGTTTGTTTTCAGGCATAGTTTTCTTAATAAGAAATATTTTTTTAGTCAAAAAACATGAAAAACATGATTTTTTTTTGCCGGAATTGACCAAGACTTATACGATATTTTTTACTACTTTTGGCATCAGGAATACACTGTTAAAATTATACCGGTTTCATGTTACACAGTGTATAATAAGGGGCACAATGTATACATTTTTTAACGTCGACTGTACAAATAACTACTAAAAGTTTATTTTATTATGAAACTTGATGTCCCAAATTTTGGAAAAAAAGTAAATTGTACACTTTTTCTAAAAATTCTTATTTACACCCAGTAAACTAGTCTTCTAAAATGCGTTCAGAATCTATAATAAATCACCATAATTGCAAAAACTCAAAAATATCAGTATCTACAAATAATAATCTGGGACTGAATAAACTGTACACCTTGAAAAAAAAAATACCGGTTCATACCGTTATACTGATTGGTTGTGAATGTATCGATATCGCAACCAAAATATATAACGGTACCATTATTATTTCCGGTATTAACCGAATTCATAAAGGTACCGTTTGAGGTTTATGACTGGCTTATTCCCCGCACAGCACTCCCCCGATATCGTCTTATAGAAGCAACTTCGTTATTAACGCATTCACTGCCACCAACGCACATGTGCGTTCAATTCCATACATTTTTGGAGGGGGTGGCATGCGTTAATAATTCAAAGTATTAGGTGCCATAATAATACCGTATAGCTACAGTTACGATAAAGGTTTTTGGGAAAATAACTCCAGCTTTATGCTTTTTTTTATACCGATAAACGATTTCATATTTTGAATTTTACAGTGACATTAATATGAGATCTCTAGTTGCTTACATAATCTTTTATTATGACAAAGTACGAAGTGGTTCAGTAATCAAATTGTTTGACTGTACCATTATATTATTCACCGCTATAATTTCTACCCCTCTAACGGTATTGAATATTTATATTTCTACCAATCATCATCAAACCAGGAGAAAATACTGATACCGATATCCAACATCCGATATTAATTGCCGGTAAGTATACTAAAATAATACCGGTATTAAAAAACCTGCTATACAAATCAAATCATTAAGCTTCTGAACCCATCTTAGATTACTAATATTTTTATAAATAACGTATGCATTTGTGCATATATATGTATAATGCTTTCATCAATTGTCGACCTTATAACTACAACCATAAGGTCCAATTTACAGTTACGCATTGTCGAATCTTCATATTTGAGTATAACATTCGAGTCTTCACGTGGTCTAGTTCGCTACGGTGGTTTGCCATGGCACATACATTTCTAATTATACCTGCAAAGGACAGACAAAATTATTATTTTTGAAGGTTAATATTTTTTTCTTTAATGACATTAAGAGACAGAAAAAGAATGGAAGCATTTGAAATGTGGCGTTGGAGACGAATGAAAGGCATAAGCTGGAGAGATAGGATAACTAATGAGGAAGTGTTGCGAAGAGTGGGTGAAAGAAGAGCTATTCTGAACACAATTGAAAACAGACGCGGTAATATGATTGGACATTTACGACACGACCATTTCTTTAAAACCATCTTGGAGGGAAGGATAGAAAGCAAGAGAGGGAGAGGAAAGCCCAGACGCAGCTACATGGATCAAGTGAAGGAAAAGGTTGGGGTCGTTTCGTATCAAAAAGTCAAGGAGCTGGCGCAAGATAGGAAAAGCTGGAAGATACTCCACCGACAAGAGTCTAACTCTTAAGTTTATGATGATGATGATGATGATAATTTTTCCTAGAATAGGGCCTCACCAAGGCATGGACATATGCCCGTTATTTTGAAAACGTTCCGCAGAAAGGATACTTCCTTGTGACACTACAATTACAATTTTTTTATCTTTTATTCATTAAATCGTCTTTTATTATCCTACATTTCAAAGCCTATTTTAAGAGCAAGTTAAATTTCCAACAAGTACAAGCGACATTGTGCCATAATATAAATACAGTATGGTTGATTTTCCAAGTGAGCATATGTGGTCTATATATCGCCTGTGACTTATAAAGGGGGCAAGTAAAACTTAGGAAAAAAACACTCGATTAATAATAAACAATCTTTGCATTCTTGTGAAAAAATGCAACTTTGCTATGTGTTTTTAAATATTAAAATAGCTCTTTCCGAGCTAGTGAGATGATTTATTTGTCTGACTAGCAGAATCATGAGTTCACCCACAATCCAAGCTTCCTTGAATCAATTTGTGTAAGAATGCCCTGTAATAATATCCATACTATATGTTTAAAGTCCAGTGACACCTCTCTACCCTTAGTCCTATGCACCGGTGTTGCCCTTGAGCCATCTTTGATGTCGCTTTTTGTGGGGGCCCATCTCGCATAGGGCGAGTCACCGTCTGCCGGAAATATAATTGAATACCATTTTATTAGGCAGACGTCCGGTTTTTTATCCAATAGCCCAGTAGCTAGTCCATCCTTTCCACCCAATAACCTAGTACATTACTAGATTCCATTATAACTCAATTGTCCTTACACCATGGCGGGTGCTGTCTCTGTGCGCGTCCCATGATACGGACAGAGGCAGCATCCGCTTAGTGTACCCCTTACATTTCATTAAATTGTCGAAAGGGCCTCTGCGCGTTGGCTCGATCCGGCTCCGCGTACGCCTCCCAAATGTCCGGAACACCATTGTTCCGTGTAGGGAAGAGATCCATACTAATATTATAAATGCGAAAGTAACTCTCTGTTTGTCTGTTACCTCTTCACGCTTAAACCGCTGAACCAATTGGGATGAAATTTGGTATGAAGATAGTTTGAGCTACGAGTAAGGACATAGGATAATTTTAATCCAGCAAACATACTTTAAAGACGGGCATGGTTGACCGACGAAGTCGCGAGGAGAAGCTAGTATACCGGGTGATCAATCCAAATGGATCAATTCAGATTTGCACCTAACACTGTTCACAAGACTTCGACCATGTTCGATTCCCGGTTATAAATAAATAAATAAATATTTCGGGACAATCTTACACAAATCGACCTAGTCCAACGGTAAGCTCAGTAAGGCTTGTGTTATAGGTACTAGACGACGATATATATAATAGATAGATACATATAAATACTTAAATACATAGAAAACACCCATGACTCAGGAACATATATCTGTGCTGTGCACACAAATAAATGCCCTGACTGGGAATCGAACCCAGGACCTTCGGCTTCATAGGCAGGGTCACTACCCACTAGGCCAGACCGGTCGTCAAATTCCCGGTTATGTATGAGAGTTAATAAAAAAAGTTTAAATGTAATTATTATTAACACGTTGATGGACAGTAAATGACGTCATCTGTCATACACCATAGGAAACAAAAACACACGCGACGCCTATAGGCGTACTGTCTGCCAAAGTGTTAAATCTAAAATCGACGTCATAGTTCCTAACAGATCTCGCTATCTCTCACAGTTTCCGACTTCTCCATACTGACCCATTTGGATTGTACACCTGGTATACTGTAATGCTGAGTTTTTTTTATGACATAAGGTGGCAAACGAGCAGACGGATTGCCTGATGGTAAGCAATTACCGCCGCCCATGGGCACCCGCAACACCAGGGGAGTCACAAGCGCGTTGCCGGCCTTTAACATTACATTGTTCTTCTAAATAAATAAATTAGTCTGGTGGATAAATCCGGCTCACCCTCGACCCTGGCTTGGTGTCTCTCAACGTCACCGTGGATGCGTTGGACAAGGTGTCCACAGGTTTTCCTTCAGACTTCTCCGAGTCCTGCAAAAATTATTTATTTATTATTAATTTATACAAGACTGACCAGCGTTTGACCTCAGTCGCACCTGATGGTAAGTGTCGACGAGGTCGAAAGTGTAGCACGCGGGTTCAGTAACAGCCTATTCACTCTTGCCTTGAAGAGACCCAAATTATGGTATAAAAAAACTATGGTCCCATGCCTCAGGAACAACACTCAATTATGTGTTAGACACATATTGGTCCAGCAAATTAAGGGAGATTTCAGAAAAAAATATCAGAAAAAAAAATTGTGACTATAATTAAGCATAAATTCTGTGTGGATTTTTTTGTCTTCTGCATTGTAATATTAGTTTATCTACACACATTATCATAAGCAGCATATTGCAACTAGCATAATGTCAAACTCCTTCATTACAGTAATTTTCTTATGTGTTATTATAGCTTCATAATAAGCAAAAATTCGATGTTATTATGACTTTCAAATTTCGAACGTCTCTAGAAAATAAAACAATTGCTTATAGAAACTATATGAGAATTGGGCTTGACTCTACAATGTCTCTGAATTAAAAAAAAACTACGGTTGCTAGGTGTAATGGTCTAATGTTCATTTGACTTTTCGTTTGCGGTTTAAGAAGTTATTATTGAGAGCTTATTGTGTGTAGGTAGATAAAGCAGTGTATGTCACTGTACATAATTAGGCATAAAATAGTTGTTTGATGTTATAATATTATGTTTGTGTTTGTACAGTGGGTAGTGACCCTGCCTATGAAGCCGATGGTCCTAGGTTCGAATCTCAGTCAGGGCATTTATTTGTGTGGTGAGCACCAATATTTGTTTCTGAGTCATGGGTATTTAAGTATTTATATGTATCTATCTATTATTTATATCGTCGTCTAGTACCTACAACACAAGCCTTACTGAGCTTACCGTAGGACTAGGTCGATTTGTGTAAGATGGTCCCGAAATATTTATTTATTTTATTTATTTATAAAATCAAACTAGTATTTTTATGCCTTACATTATGCAGCAGTAACATAAACTACTATTGTGAAACAATCATCAAATCTAAGTAACCTGCTGCGACCTCCGGATTAAGTCACACGCTCTAACCGCTAGGCCACCAACGCTAATCCCCCTGCTACGTGACCCATGCAATAATCTGCACGAGGCAATACTGCATAAGATTAGGAAACGATACAGGTATATGGAAGAACCTTATCTTCAACAGAAAGACGTAATAAATAAATAAATATTTGGAGACAGTCTTACACAATCGACCTAGTTCTACGGTGCTGTAGGTACTAGACGATGATATATATACATAATAGATAGATACATATAAATACTTAAATACATAGAAACAACCCATGACTCAGGAACAAATATCTGTGCTCATCACACAAATAAATGCCCTTACTGGGATCCGAACCCAGGACCATCGGCTTTATAAGCAGGGTTCAGGGCTGAGTATCGTAACATTCTTTGACGGGTTTGGTCCAAACTGGTCGTCAAATAATGTTACGATACTCAGCTCAAAGGACACAACTAATGATGCTAATGATTCGCATCTATACATGCCTCGCCCTATTGCCCCCGCAATGTACCTCGTACCACACTCAACTCACGTCTTACCTCGTCGAGCTCCGCGTGTCCGTTGCGCAGGCTCTCCCGCAGCGTATCATCATCATCATCCGTGTGCACGTCGTAGAACTCCTCGCTGTCTAACTCGTGGTCTGTGCCTTAAGAGGGAAAGAGATAAAAAATTGTTGTCTATTCATAGGCATCATAGCATTAGCAAATGTTAATTTATTAAAGCGACGCAGCATGGGTCCGAATAGAATAGAAACCCAATCTACAGCTACTACGACGGTACTACCCAAGCTATTGGTGGGAGGCCTATGTCCAGCACTGGACTGCATATGGCTGAAATGTAATGTGTATGTAATAAAAAATAATTTTCTCAAACATGTAATGAAATATTGTCTTTACATTCCTTATAATAGACTCGAAAGTAAGGTTTTTTGCCGCGGCAATTGAAGGGGACGGAAATGGAAGTTCCTATAACTTTTTTTCGACGATTACAGAGGCAAAAATGGCGGGTGTCATAGCAAACAGCTGATGTTAATTTTTAATATATTTCGACTTCATTGTTAGTTCTGATTTTGCAAATTTAATTTTTTGAAACTTTTTTTTTATTTCATTGTATGTTTGAGAAAAGCACTATACATGCCTCGTTGTGAAAACGGATTCCCGGCCTCGTATCACTATCTGGCCTCACTCGGCCGCATATACCTACTTGGCCGGAAATCCTCATTTTCCCGGCCTCTGAGGTAGTGTACTATTAGTTACATAGATAATACTTGTATAATCTTACTTAAGACAGACTGGTAGTCGGTAAAGTATTCTGAATCAGAGGCGTAGCTCTTTTCCTGGCCGTCCACGACGTCGCCCTCGCCGGACGCCTTCGCCGCCGGCTTGGGCCGCGGGCGCCGCCTCTGTTTCTGGCGGAGCCGACTGGAATGGAAAAATAAATAGTCAATTAGTATAGGTGGTTCCACACAACTATATGAAGTACTGATTGCAAAGAGTGAATGAATGGAATGAATGAGTGAATGTAAATAATAGTACATTACATGAGAGGCCGGGAAAATGAGGATTTCCGGCCAAGTGGGTTTATAGTGATACGGGAAATCCGTTTTCACAACGAGGCTTGTATAGTGCTTTTCTCAAACATACAATGAAATAAAAGAAATGCTACAAAAAATTAATTTTCCAAAATCACAACTAACAATGAAATCGAAATGTATTAAAAATTAACATCAGCTGTTTGCTATGACACAGACCATCTTAAAAAAAAGTTATATGAAATTAAATTTCCATCCCCTTCAGTTGCCGCGCCAAAAAAATATACTTCCGAGTCTATTATAAGGAATGTAAAGACAATATTTCATTGCAGGTTTGAGAGAAAACATTTAAATTATAACCAGTGCCAGTTACTTCAGTCATGTCAATGAAAAACTTTTTGGTCTGTATTCACTCAATTCGCTGTTCAACTTGCTATCGGTATGAAAAAAGAACTGTAATTATAAAATCTTCCTATCATTACATGAGATGTGGTTGTGTGCGTGACTTCAACTATTGTGAAACTACCTATAACAATCAATTAATTGTTTTATTAAACACTTTGATTTGCATCAGTGTTTAAGTAGTTATTATATTCTGATTAGAAAAATAATAAAAATTATAAGTTGGGTTATATAACATATACATCAATATATGTTATATAACAATATATCATCTTTTTTCCACTTTTTTCTATTTGTGACATTATCTATGAAAAGGGACCTTATTGTCGATTGGGCTTATGTTGTTGTTCAAGATTGCACGATACAAATATAACATGGTTCGACATAAGTGCCATCAACCATAAGGTCCCTTTTCATAGATAATACCACATTTGTTAATTATCTATTGATTTTCAAAAGATTTTCTTTCATGTTTCTTAGTGAATAAAAAGCCAGCTGGTACTAAAATGTTATTATTACTTACTTTTCTTTTTGCAGTTCCCTTAGAGCCTCCAATTCTGTTCTCATGGAAGACACTTGCTTATCCAAACGGGCCATCTCACTCACTGTAACAAACACAAATATTTACATATAAAAATATTGCAGTAAACACTGCATGATATATTCCTGGCAAAAATTACCACCCTACAATTTTTTTTTTACTAGAACCATTATAAACAAAAAAACAATTGAGCGTCAATGAGGCTGGATTGCACGACCATAGTGACATTTGGGCGTTAAAATTAAGTTTAGTATTTAAAAATTGTGCATATTAGGTACAGTAATTATAGGTTATACTGACCGAGCATTGCCCTCCTCTTCTCGTTGTATACTTGTTCGTAAATAAACACTCCAGCGGCCCCGACGAGACCGACAATCGCCGCTCCGACCATCATGCGAGGAGATAGGAAGCTATTCATTCTGCCAAACTGTTAACTCAACCTTGAGAATATAGTGAAATCTACGGAGTTTACGCCCCAATAAACATAAACTTACGCACAGACACGCAAAACTATCTCAGTTTTCTATACACAAACACTAATAGGTCAAAGATCTTTGTAAATATACGTTTTGAACCGGAATACAGGACTTTCTAGTGCTTAGATTCAAGGGTGAATTCAGTGGAATATTATTATAGTTAATTCTTTAGGATTAGAGTAAAACGACAAGTCAGGCTTTAAATTAGGAATTAATTAAATAAAAACGCATTCCGCATTATTAGCAGAATTGGCAATTAAAATGTAATTGCCAAACGACCTGTCAAAATATTTGTGTCACCGCAAGGACGTTTTATTTACGGTTTTGTTCATAAAAAGAACAATCACTATTTATGATTGTTTTGAATCCATCATATTCTAGCATTTATATTTTCTAGATTATTTAACTATGAATATACATTTCTAACTTTAAAATATTTTTTTATAATTTATAATGTTCGACGGTCCAAAATGTGCCTTATTGTTTTTTTTTGTAAATGGCAACTAATGGTAATGGCAGTACAGTATAAGTTAGCATTTAGCATGCAATATTTGCGCTCAATTTTCCAACTAACCGACGTCCTTACCTCAACAATTTTTTTTTAATTGCTCGTATAAGTATTAGAAGTGTAGAGGAAGTGTATCAATATGCTTATAACATTTATTTGTAATGGCAATAACGTATTTTCATATGTCAAACAAATGCATTGCTGTTTATGCGGTTTGTAATGGTGTAATGGTCGATAGCACTATTTCTCCGTATTTATATACAAGAACAGATCAGAAATGTGTTAAAATAAGTTATTAAGTATTCCTTAAGAACCCTATCGATGTATTTGAAATAACTGTGCAGACTAAATGTGTACAGAAACGCTGTGCAAACCGACACTTCCTTACTGTAAAATCTAGTAAATAACATTTTGTCATATTTAAAATGAGTGCAAGCGGCGAGGGTACAGAAAACCTCAGAAAAGAGGGAGAAACTCCAACCGCAACTGTATCCGAAGGTATTCCTAAAACATCTAAAGACGAAATTGACTACTGCAGTTCCAAAGAAGCTGATACAAATGAAACTACATCTGCCAATACTAAAGCCGATAGTTTAGAAGAAACTAGTCAAATAGAAGCTCTTATTGAAAAGAAACTTCCTAGTGACAAAGAAAAAGGCTTAGATGTTGACAGTGAACTGGATTTTGAACTGAAATGGGATGACGACACAGACCCTAATGAAAATCAGGATATTGATAATGTAATAAATAATACAGGTAAAGAATTAGAAAATTTAACATCTATAGACAAAGATAAGGAGGAAGAAGCAGACAGTGCTTTTACTTCTAGGGAGCAAGGTCTTGATAGCTTGGCAACTGGAAGCACTTTTACTTCCACAGAAAAAGATCTCGGTAGCCTTGACAATGAAGATAGCACATTGGAGACCCCAGCTATAGACCTTGATAGAGAAACCGAAGGTATCCTTAGCTCTATAGATGAACATCTTGATACTTCAGGTGAAGAAATAGAGCAAGTAATATCTGATGACAAAAATATTGATAATATTGACAATGTAAATGTTACAACTGATAATGTGGTTCCGAGGTTGGCTTCTGACTTGAACATCAGTTCTATGGATGTTGACAGTGAAACTCAAGTAAAAGAAATTGATAATCAATCTAATATTGCAATGAGTACATGTGAAGACCAGTTAAGTACAGAAACAACAATTGAAGAAGATAAAATTATTAATGTAGACAATGATGTAAAAATAGACACAGATATCAAGATATCACCTGTCGAGTCTGAGGCCAATTCTCTAGATGAACAATTGGTGTATTCTGATGCAGAGGGCTCTGACATTGAGGATAAGGGTCTTATTGATGAGATTGATGCAACTGACATTAGTAGTGAAAAATTAGAACAGACAGAAAATGTCTCTTCTGATATTTTAACTAGCCAGAAAGCATCAGATAAAGGTAATACTGCTGAAATAGCAAGCCCAATGGACATTGATGATGATGCGACAAAATCAAAGATTTTATTTAAATCGGCTAATGATACAATTTCATCAAGCACTGATTTGGACATATCAACTTATGATATCAATAATGACCACAGTTTAGACAAACCTGATGTTATGATTGAAATTCCTACACAAGACTTTATTGATACATTTGATGATAATGATGAAACATCTGAAGATAAGTTAGATAATTCATCTGTTCATAATATCATTGATAAACTTGATCCCACCTCTAAAGATGAAGAAAAAATAATAACTAATGAGATCAATGAAGATAAATTACTTACAGATGAAGATAAGATAATTGCAGATGAAGAAGCTTCTAATAATATAGTAGCAGATGATACAGAAAATATGGAGGTTGATACCAATGATCCTGAACTGGGTATAGATACTGTAGCTTCAAAAGAAACAGAAATAGCGGAAGAACACATTCCTGACAAAGAATCAAAGAAACCTGATACAGAAACTTCAACAGAAAAAGTCAGCCATGCTGATATTATTCTAGAAGCAAGATCAGAACAAGAAGTTACTTCTTCATCTGAGAAACAGGAGCTATGTAAAGAAGTAAATGTTGAACCTGCTGACAAAGATATTAAAGATGATGATAAAATAAATGAAGCAAAAGATGAAACACAGCCATCTACATCTAAATATCATCAAGAATCATCCGATGAAGATCAGGAAGCATCTGATAGCCTTGGGTTACTGGCGGAGTCTTTTAGGGTGATGGATGATGAAGATGAACAGGAGCAGGAGCCGGAACCAGAGGATGATGATGATGATGATGATTTCGATCAGGATGATGGTAAGAATATTATTTATTTATCACCCTTTTGTCACTTGACTCTGGTTGTTGTATGACCTGTTGTATGACCAAGGTTAGGACAAACACCCGTCATTTTGAAAACAGGGTTCATTAACGCGTCTCTTTATTATCCGACCTGAAGCCAATTGTACCTTTCATTTATCGCATAAGTGAAAAGATAGAAAAAAATTGTCGGGTTTTTTTACCAGATAGTGAATTGTTCACATAAACCCACTTACCATTCCAGCTTCATTGATTAATTGTCGCTGAATGTATACTTACAAATTATGATATAAAAATGTAAAAAATAATAATATTTTACAACATAAAAAATTCTCCGTAGGCCGGAACAGGGTTATTGTTTCAAAATGACGGGCGTTTGTCCGAACCTTGTGTATGACATAGCATCTTGTAGACTTCTAGCATCATGGTTGCCATAGTCACCATGCTTGGTAGGCGGTTTGGCGACTGCAGTAGCTATTGAATAAGATGTAACAGAAATTACCCCTTAGTTAGTTTTTTCCCTTTTTAGCCTCTTACGGCACACCCACCTAGTATTTATTGGGCAGCTTGCTAATAATAGAAAAATAATATTATATTACAGAAAGCAATCAAATGACAGCAGAACACTCAGAAGACTCCAACGCTCAGCAATCAGAGGCTGACGTCCCAAAAGAATCCATGGAAATTGATGAATCAAATGACCATGCTCAAGTATCAGATCTGGCTGAGTCTAATGATGGTTTACCTGATGAGACTGCCGGGCCACATGATGGCTTGCCAGTTGAGACACATGATCAGAGGGATCCTGATGATACAAGTGATGGAAAAGAAGGGATGGATATTCAGATTGGAGATGTTGTCAGTCATACTGAGGTTGAACCTACTGAGGTAAGTTTGCTGTGCAACTGGCATTTGGATTTACTTTTTTTTATCCCACTGCTGCAGGGTCACTACCTCAAACTCAAACTCAAACGTTTATTCAGTAAGTAGGCCACAACGGCACTTTTACACGTCGAGTATACAAAAGTAAAAGAGAAAAATAAAAACTACACCGGTTCTAACCCTACACCTCTGACCCGAGAAGTATTTTGACTTTTATGACCGGCAAGAAACTCGGCGGGACTTATTTTTTCAAAACAGTTTACAAAAAAATCTTAAACATACATGCGTAATCCTGTAAGAAAACATGTCAAACAATTTCAGTAATTAAATACCACAAAAAAATATATATAGAAAAGAAAATTACCTACCAGTCCAAATATGACCGCTTAGAATTAAATTAACATGACGTTTGGTATGCTTTCTTATCTGAACTGTGTCCTACACTCTAATTTCCAAATTATAATAATTTATCATCAACACTTTAAAATACAAATCGATTTTTTATAGTTATTTTTGTTCCCAATTGACAAAAATATAAAATATACTTATTACAAATTAACCTTAGAGATGTAAAGGTCTCCAGGTGTCTAGATCTACATATATTATTTAAAACACTTTTTTTTTTTATAAACAAGCACCGAATGAAGTGTATCACACTAAATATTATAAGCAAAAGGAAATACAATTAGAAGGAAATTATAGCCCCATATAGCCAAAACAGACCGGTCTCCACAAACAGCACCCGTTCACGAGTACGACGCGTATCTCAGCCATCGCCTCCCTCAACCTTTCTTCGGGAAAGTGGCGACCCGATCAACAACGCCACCGTAAGCAAAGACTTTTAAGTGAGCATGACATGTTCAGGCTGGCAGGCTCTATTAATTAACAAAACTAGTGACATGTATCATGGTGAGAAGCAACATTCTGTGCTGGTCCATTACAAACTGTTACTTAAGTTTATATTTAATAATAAAAGACATATAGAGTTGGAGATGTTTCTATGCGTCAGAATCAGTATATAAATCAATAAAAAAAAATGGTATATATATATATATAATATATAATTAGGGATGTATAATGTCCCTAACTGTCTGAAGACTAGATTAGAATTAAAACATTATAACAAAAAAAAAAAGGAAAAAAGAGAACTAGGGACTAGTCATCTGTAATATAAAACTTGAATTAGTTTAAATAAATCATATAATATTTACATAAATACCTATCGTCGCAGAGGTCTGAGCCCTGCGGAGGTAAAATAAGGCTGGCTCCATTCCTTCTCTAGTTGGTTACCCCAATCCGTTGGGCGACGAAAGACCCCCCAGCCCTATGTTTATTTGTTACCTAAATAGTCTGTGGGCGCACTATGGTCCCAGAGTTCCACTGCAAATATATTCCGGTCTGTAAGGAAGTATTTTGACATATGTAGTTTTTATTACAGACCACAGAAAATTTAGAAGCCAGTGAAGAGACAGAGAAAGCAGTTGAAGCTCTTCTAGAAGATGAGAAGGATAAAGAATGTGTTGATGTGAGTATATGATATAAACTCTTCGTTGCACAATGTTTATTCAAACACTAGACAGATCTTACAACTAATTTTATTGCGTTGCGCTGTTGAGTATCCCAGTTGACTTCAGTAGATCTAAATAATTTTACCTTAAATATTTAAATCGAAAGAAAAATAGAAAATTTTTGATTCGAGGCGGGACTCGAAGCCACAACCACTGGATCACTAGCCCAGAGCACAAGCAATTGTGCTATTCGAGTACCGCTTGGACATTTTGGTTGTGGGTTCGAGTCCCGCATATACAAACTTTAAAACAATGAAAAAAAAAACTGTAAATAAATAAAACATTGATAAAAACGCGAATGACCTTTACCGGGATTTCAACCTTAAACTTCAACTTCCCAGAGTCAAGGCTCAGATACCGGTTAAATTTACAAACCGTTATCATGTACTTGGCGCAAAACCTTTTCATTACGGTTTCACTCGCGTAACCGTTATTTTTAAACCGGTTTTTAGGGGAAAATTTTCATAAAGTTCAAATTACCCGGTTTGGAACTTTAAAAACCGGTTTATTCCTAAAAAACATAAGTTGCTAGTAGCAATTTGCTACGTGTCTGTATTTACGCGGCACACACGGCATGCTAGCCATCGTCAATCGTCGAATAAACCGGTTTATTTAGGTTTTAATAAAGTTCTTAAAACGTTTGCGTTCTCATAATAGTTCGGAGTAAAACCGAAATAAAACGGTTTTAACCGCTATTTTTTAAACCGGTTCTGAGCCTTGCCCAGACCCCAGAGTCAATAGTTTAAAAATAGAATTTTCCACAGCCACCCCAGGCGGCTGTCAGTTTTGTAGAAAATATCATGGAGACGAAAGAATCTGATAACAGCGAGGAGCCGAGCAAGTTGCGGCAGTTACTTCTCAAGAACAAAGGTAAGAATGAACTATTTTTTTAAATGTTAATGGCGATCCTATTAGCTGTAGGTTGGGTTTCGACGGACTCTACTGGCTATCTATATGGGTGGTGATATTCTAGTCAGCCAGCACAACACTATTTGACGCTGACTCATTTGTTTTTTTTTTCTATAGTCTACACTTTTAGGTACTTAAAAAAAGATAAACAATCTTGACATGTCTTTTTTATTGTTAAACGCTTTTTAAAAATCAGTGACTATTTCTTACAAAAGCAAAATAATGTAAACAATCATATGTGATTTATAATTGTTACATATTTGTCATGATTAATTTTTCAAAAGTGATTTTCAATAAATAGACATGTCAAGATTGTTTACTTTTTTTTAAATACCTAAAAGTATAGACTACTTAAGAAACAATTTAAACATTGAGTGTCAGGAGTCAGTTAGTATTTTTTTACCCCTTTGTCTTATGAGGGTAAAAAAATGTTTGAACCAATAGTAGAAAAATTTAATTGATATATATTTGGCCTTATGACCTTTAAACCTATAGTATAAAATTTCAATGGATATATATTTGGCCTTATGACCTTTAAACCAATAGTAGAAAATTTCAATTGATATATATTTGGCCTTATGACCTTTAAAGTAATAGTAGAAAATTTCAATTGATATATATTTGCCCTTATGACCTTTAAACCAATAGTAGAAAATTTCATTGTATATATATTTGGCCTTATAACCTTTAAACAAATAGTAGAAAATTTCAATGGATCTATATTAGGCCTTATGACCTTTAAACCAATAGTAAAAAAAAACATTTGATATAAATTTGGCCTTATGACCTTTAAACCAATAGTAGAAAATTTTAATTGATACATATGGCCTCGTATGCAGTATAGAGTAGTCGTTTGCTTCAACGAAGCGGGAAAACGCTGGCATCACTAACTAAACTTTTTTACAGCATCCGCAGAAACTCCAGAAGAGAAGAAATCGCCCAGCAAGACTAAGAAGTTGGAGATCAGCAAGCCTAAAAATGAAATCAACATTGTTGAATTGGAAGAAAGCTCCTCCGAAGACGGTAAGTGTGGACATATAGGGTAAATTGCCAGTAACTGGCCGCCTTATCTTATCCATACATACATACACTTCAGCCGTATGCAGTCCACTGCTGGACATAGGCCTGCCACTAATATGACTTGTATCATCTTGGGGGGTAGTTGCCATAGTCGCCACGTTTGGCAGGCGGGTTGGCGACCGCAGTAGCTGTAGATTGGGTTTCGACGGACGCTGCTGCCCGCCCGTAGGATGTTTCCCTTGTACTGTTTGTTGGCCGCCTTATACTGAAAATTAATTCTGTTTACCTACAAATAGAACACATTTTCTAATAGTGTTTCAATGACTGGCCACCTCTCACTAAAATGAATTCTAATTTCATATAAACAGAGTTTATTTTTAGTAGGTATAATATGGACAGTTATTGGAGGATGGCCAGTTACTGGTAATTTACCCTACTAAACACCCGACAAAATTAGGTTGTTAATTACCAAAACTGACAAAACTACATTGACATTGACGTAAGAAAAGAAAATTTTATTTCGTATAGTCGCCATCAAATATATCGGAGCTGTGGAGGTGGTCACAAATATCTGAACATGCACTTTATCGCCTTGACTATAGAGGCGTTACTCAGATATTAGTGTACATTACCCTAAACTGTAAGAGACCACCAGCAGACGGCAACGGCGTCCCTGCGAGCTAGGAACCATATTGCGATGGCCAACCCGCCTGCCAAGCGTAGCTGTTATGGCACTTAATCCCCCATGCTTAGATGTCGCTGTCTATGGCGATTTTCGGGGAAGGCTATATGCCCAACACTGGATGTCTATGACTGATAATTACCAATTATAATATTAAAAATAATCTTACAGATATTCAAGAAATAAACAAGAATCCTCTGGAAACTGGAACCAAGGATGTGACTTCGGTGACCATCCCCGCTGAAGTCGAGGTGATGGCTGCGGCTGCAGGCGACACCTCGGATATCCAGGAGAGAGACGGGGAAGTCAAAGTCACCGGTCTGCCTAAACCTCCTCCACAGAAACCGGTAAGTTATTCGTGTTTAAACTTACGTGAGACATATTTAATAATTAACGATTAATACGGTACTACTCACGTTTATTTAGTCACTCGCGCGACATGTTCCGGAGAACATAGGCCTCCATTTTCAAGCACTAAGAGTGCTGAGTGTCCGTTTGGTTCGCAGAGTGACTAAATAAACGTGAGTAGTACGCTATTAATCGTTAATTAAGTTATTCGTGGTTTTGTTTTCAACTAGATAATAGTACATTTCGATACAAGTAAAAAACATTTTTTTCGACGAAGGTGAAAGTTGTAGCCCGAGTGAAACGTGAGTGACAATCACCCGAGTCTTAGAGGTTTTTATGCGTATATCGAACTCAATATTTCATAACAAGTGCCTTAAAAAGAGAAATTTAGTGAAAAGTGCATGTTTTACGCACTAGTTAGGAAAATAAACATTCACGGGCCAATCCGGGACTTAATTTAAGTTTCTGAACGCACGCAGCGTAGTTAAATTCTTTTCTTTTGATATGTTATGGCGTAGACTTATACCAACTTTGTTTTTCAGGCAAGACTGAATACAGACGAAGTATCCATCAAGACTGTGTCTACCACTGAGCCTTTGGTCATACCAGAAACTACAGCAGTAAGAATTTTGAATAAATAATATAAATATTTTGGGACAATCTTACAAAAAATCCTCAGAAAACACAAACTCCCCATAAACGGGACTTAAACGCGTATATTAACTTTAACATTTACCCGACGTTTCGAGAACTACATTGTACTACCACTAGGATAATATCGTTTTTTTTGTAATATTGTGTAAAAACCGGGAAAGTTTTAATCTGTAACTGTTGACTGCCTACGAAGCAGGAGGCCCCATGTTCGAATCCTGGCTAGGTATATTATTTGTGCGTTTATCACAAACATTTGTTTTTGGATAATGGAGGTTATCTATGTATTTAAGTATTGATATGTATTGACGACCGGTCTGGCCTAGTGGGTAGTGAGCCTGCCTATGAAGCTGAAGGTCCTGGGTTCGATTCCCAGTCAGGGCATTTATTTGTGTGATGAGCACAGATATTTGTTCCTGAGTCATGGGTGTTTTCTATGTATTTAAGTATTTATATGTATCTATTTATTATATATATCGTCGTCTAGTATGTACCTGCAACACAAGCCTTATTGAGCTTACTGTGGGACTAGGTTTGTTTGTTTGTTTAACGCTTCCAAGACACAGGCGTGTTTATTCACAGCCAAAAGGAGCCCTTTTAACTTGGCTCCTGCTTTCCAGAATGTTTCATTAGCAATTTCGGACCACCTCGAACTACTTGGGCTGAAATTAACTACTAAGCTGAACTTCGGTGCCACTATTGAAGCCAAAGCGAAATCCGCTGCTAAAAAACTTGGGGTCTTACACAGGGTGAAGCCGGAACAGCTTCTAACACTTTACCAAGCTCAGGTTCGATCGTGCATGGAGTACTGTTGCCATCTTTGGGACGGGTCTGCCAAGTATCAGCTGGCCGCTTTGGATTCAATAGACTTGCACACCGTGCTCGCAGACTCATTGGCGATCCTGAATTACTGAGTGTAAGGTTACAAAGCCTTGAGCACCGTCGCAGGGTTGCTAGTTTGTCTGTGTTTTACAGGATACATTTTGGAGAGTGTGCACAGGAACTACACGATTTAATTCCGCCATCTCCGTTCCTCCACCGGACGTCCAGACGAGGGGAGCGGTTTCATCCTTACGTTGTGAATATTCCATTCATTCGCACGAAGCGATTCGCTTCTACCTTCCTAATGCGGACTGCTAAGGAATGGAATTCGCTCCCTTCGTCTGTATTCCCGGTAAGATATAATTTGGGTCTTTTCAAGGCAAGAGTGAATAGGCTGTTACTGAACCAGCGTGCTACACCCTCGACCTCGTCGTCACTTTCCATCAGGTGCGACTGAGGTCAAACGCTGGTCAGTCTTTTATAAAAAAAAAAAAAAGGTCGATTTGTGTAAGAATGTCCGAAATATTTATTTATTTATTTATTATTTTATTGATATGTATGTATCTATTATATATAGATATATCTTCGTCTAGTACAGTTGCCATCAGATATATCGGAGCTGTGGAGGTGGTCACACATATTATACAACGCTCTTATTGTCAAGGCGATAAAGTGCATGTTCAGATATATGTGAGCACCTGCACAGCTCCGATATATTTGATGGCGACTATACTTACATCACAAGCCTCATCGGGCTTGAAGACTACATTGATTTCTGTAAGATTGTCCCAACAAATTAAAAAAATATTGCTTGAATCAATTTCACATTTCGAATTATTTTCAGACTGCCAAGACTACGGAATCTAAGCCTTCTATAGACATAGGCTCGGAGATATTCAGTCTGGATTCTGACGACGAAGAAAATGTAAATAAGAGTAAGTAAATTTTCCACCACTTAAATATAAACCTTTTTTGCCCTAACGAAATTGGTGACCACGAAATAAAACAACTGTAATGCCCGGAATACACGAGGCTAGTTTTTCAAGCCAGTATAGTAAGCTAGTTAATAAGCTAGTAAGCTAGTAAAACTGTCCTGGCTTGAACCAAGGCTAGTGCTGTCTACATGATGCCAGTAATTTTAAGTCAGTTCGAGTGCCAGTACCTTTGCAAAGTGTCGTAAAAAATCGTCAATATGAACGTAATTCGTAAAAAATAACATAGCATGAATGAAACAATTACTTAAAAAACTATGTAAATGTGTAGTAGATGAATTACTTGAAGATATATTTAAAAAAACGTGTATGGACAAATGGCACTAGCCGGACGGATACTAGCTTCACCGGCCGCACGAAGATAGTACACAAGCCAGGCTAGCGAAATCGGTGGTGAAGGGCGCTACTAGCTCAAAAAATAGAACGGCAAGCTATTAAAACTATCCTGGCTTCAGCACTAGCTTACTAGCCTGAAAGTTAAGCTAGTTTTGTATACACGAAGATAGACGCACTAGCTTGCTAGCTTACTAGCACTAGCTTACTATACTGGCTTGAAAAACTAGCCTCGTGTATTCCGGGCAAAACGGATATCGAGTATACTAATTTAAACTTTATCCCGACTTTATTGGGTGGGCTGCCTATGAAGCCGATGGTCCTCAAATCGCAGTAAGGGCCTATTTGTGTGATGAACACAAGTATTTGTTCTCGAGTCACAATTGTTTTTTTATGTATTTAAGTATTTGTATATTATATATATCGTTGACGAGTACCCACGACACAAGCCTTCTTGAGCTCTCCGTGTGTGAGGCAATTTTGGGCAGTTACGATACTCTAAGTCGATAAAAAATGAAGTTTACTTACTCATTAATATGTCAAAAGATCTTGGGTCCGATTTTTTAAACAGTCACCCAGTTATTTCCATAGAGAATGAATGAGAATCTCTATGAAGATCACTCGGTGATTATTTCAAAAATCGGACGCTAAATTGACGATATGCAATAGTTGACGATATTTGATATTTATAATTGTCGCCCTCCGATTTGATTAAAAAGAGGAATGAATGAGTCATTTCTCGGGCGTTCAGTAAAGAAGAATTTTAGTTTGCCAAATAACTGATAAATATGAATCGATTAATTATGTGACTTTTAGCTTGCCCTCAAAATGAGCCTTAGATAACGGGGTGTAATAACTAATAATAAGCTATCAATTTACGGACAGGGGCAGCATCCGCTTAGTGTACTCCTTACATTTCATTAAAATTGTCGAAAGGGCTTCTGGGCGTTGGCTCGATCCGGCTCCGCGTACGCCTCCCAAATGTCAAACACCATTGTTCCGTGGACGGAAGAGCTATCAATATTACACACTCAACAACGTTAATGAACAGAAAACAAAAAAAAAACTCAATACGACTTCGCCATTTTGTGGTTTAACCGGAAATCCCCGCTACACGTAAGCAGTCAAAATATTTAATGCCATATTTTTTTTATGTCAACAGCCAAACGCAAGAGCAAACTAACCGCGGTGGAGTTGGACAAGGCGCGCCAAGCCAACAAGTGCATCAACACGGCGTGCGCGGGCGCCGGCGCGGGCGCGCTGCTGGCGGCGCCGGCGCCGGCCGCCGTGTACTTCGCCGCCGGCCTCCAGCGCGGCGCCGGGCTGTGCTGCAGCTGTGCCCAGCTGTTCGAGGACAGGTGCCAGGTGGGTGTCGTGGCTTGTGGGCTAGGTGGAGGTTACAGGGGGGCAATTTTTGACCACTCGACGCTCGAATCGTGACATTTTGAACTCTCTCAAACGCGAAGAAATGGTATTTTAGATCATTAAATATAGAAATTAATAATCGTGGACATCGAAACTATATTTGTGCAATAATAACGGTATAGTACATTTCGATACTAGTGACAAAAAAATTTTTTTTCGACGTGGGTGAACCCGAGTTGGAGCCCGAGTGAAACGAGGGTGACAATCACCCGAGTCTTAAAAAAGTTTTTACACGAGTATCGAACCTAATTTTTCATAGCAAGTGCCTTAAAAAGTGAAATTTGCACTTTTTACACACTAGTTAGGAAAAGAAACTTTTGTGTGTGATTATTTTCGTTCCCAAAGTTTTATGCAATTCGAGAGCACGACTCAAAAATCGGCCCCTAAATCGAAAATCACCATGTCTATGTAGTTGTGCAGATAATTAATATAGAACTTACGGCAACATTTGAATATAGAACGCCGACATGCGTGTACACACGTTACCAGTACAGTCGCGGAATGAAAAGGTTAACCAGCTTAAGATCTGTTTTTGCTTGCTCAGTATAAATATTACAATATCTGCTTTATCGACCGAGTAAGTATGACACTTACCGTCATAATTAATATCACTTCAGTACCTGACAGATACTTACGACCCCAATGAGAAATTTACCTCTTTGCATTTTAGAGAGGCGAGTTAAAATTAAAAAGAAAACTTTTTATCTCATTCATTCTTCAGTTATTCCAGGAAGCTTAAAAAAGGATCGCAATATACATATAAGCGAAGAGGATTTATCAATCTTGAGACAATGTTTTTATATCTAATATTGATAGAGGTTTTGATTCAACTCTAAGGCCCCTTACACACTGCGACTTTTAGCAGCGATGCAGTCGCGCGTTTCAAAAACGATGCTGCATCGCGATTGCATCGATACTGCATCGCTACAGTTCAATGGCCAGCTTCTGCATCGCGACAGCATCGCCACTGGATCGCGACAGCATCGCCACTGTATCGCGACAGCATCGCGTCTGTGTCGATGCTTAAAGTAGCACAAATGTGTAAAAGTAGACCATTTACGACTGCATCGATGCTGCATCGCGACAGCATCGCGACTGCATCGCTGCTAAAAGTCGCAGTGTGTAAGGGGCCTTAGAGTTGAATCAAAACCTCTTTATCAATAGTAGATATAAAAACATTGTCTCGAGATTGATAAATTCTCTTCGCTTATATGTATATTGCGATCCTCTTTTAAGCTTCCTGAAATAATAAAGGGCCTAATTCTCAAGGAACATTCGTCTTAGTTAATAATAACTTTGTTTTTAACACTCTCGTCTATTACACAGTTCACAAATGTAACATGTGCTTGCCACTCGTAAATGAATTTGTTTGAGAACTGGTCAACCTTTTCATTCCGCGACTGTACATAGGCCAGGAGCTTTAAGGCTTGGTCACATAGGGCGCGTTTTGTGGCGTGGCGCAGCGGGGCGCGACGCTGCCGTCCGAATGTGTGCCTTATTTCGTTACATTAGCCACACCGCTGTCACGCCCCGCTGCGCCACGCTCTCAAAACGCGCCTATCTGCCCAAGCCTTTAGCTAAGTTTTTCACTATATTGAACATTTTATCAAAAGTGACAATTTCGTAATTACGCCTTTTCAGAAACTAGTGGAAGGTGTCAAAGATCTCACTCCCTTCCTCTCTATGGACATGTGCGCGATACGGGAGGAGTTTGTGGAGATCTCGGATTCAGATTCCGAGGAAGAGCCTGACATCGTCAAGGGTGACAATGAGATCATAGGAGAGGAAGGTGCCAAGTATGTATTACCAACAATAGTTATTTGTTATACAAGGGAGCAAAGTTAGTGTTTACCTTCTAGTGCTATTATTGAGACCCGAGCTGGCGAAAGATTCCAAAATTGAAGCGAGCCAGCGAGTGGTTCAAAGAGTGGAATCTTGAGCATTGGGAGGGAATTAAAGCACGAGAGGGGAACACACTTTGCTACCGATTGCAACACACAATTTTCCACCTCACTACAGCGAGGAAAAAAAACTCAAGAACTTTAAAAATGTACTTAATCAAAATCACTAACATCAATCATTTATCATTCAAAAACATTAAATCAAAAGAACATCCTACCAGGTAACGTGAAAAAAATACTCGATTAGTAATAAACGATTTATATAAAATACTTTGCACTCTTGTGAAAAAAATGCAACTTTGCTATCTATTTTTAAAGATCAAAACAGTTCTTTCTGAGCCAGTGAGGTGAAAACATTATTTTCTGTGGCAGGTTCTTGGAAGAGAACTTGGCAGACATGTTCAACAATACTTGGAAGAAATTTAACATGGAGGAACGTCTGTTGAATGCCCAGGCTGAGATTAATGTGGAGGTCAACCAGCTGGAGGGTAAGATAATTTTTTTTATGACAATGGTGGCAAACGAGCAGACGGATGGCCTGATGGTAAGCATTATGCCGTGTGATGCCGGCTGACTAGAATAGCACCACCCCATCTCCTCCCGCGGAGAGGCGACAAACTGAAAAATCCTACGTATGGGCAGCAGCGTCTGTCGTAACCCAATCTACAGCTACTGCGGTCGCCAAACCGCCTGCCAAGCGTGGCGACTATGGCAACTATCCCCCAAGATGATACAAGTCAAATTCGTGGGAGGTCTATGTCCAGCAGTGGACTGCATACGACTGAAATGTATGTACCTATGTATGTAAGCAATTACCGTCGTCGCCCATGGGCACCCGCAACACCAGGGGAGTCACAAACGCGTTGCCGACCTTTAAGGGGGTTGGAACTCTGGGAACCTTAATCATCAGGAACACAACACTACATACCTGAAAGGTAGCAGTGCTATTATGGCTGTGGTCTTCTATAAGGAGGAGGTACTTCCTCAGTTGGGCTTCTCCAGCCTCAAGCTTGATGGTACTTCGCTGCGCCCTACCTCTCATTGTTGGACGTAGTTTAAGGACATACCCGGGTCCCAACATCAAATACTAAACATCCAAATACCACTACTACTACTGGACATCGAAATACTGGAAAGGTTTCAAAGTAAAACAATAAGAACTATGTTCAATGTTGCACAGTAAAAATTTGCATTTGATTTGAATCTGCGAACAGTGAAGAAGGAAATTCAGCCATACAGCAAGAAATCAATTCAGACTAGACCAGCATATTAACCAGGTAGCTGCTGAGTCGCCAAAGAAGAGAGGTAGTATACCCGGGTCCAGATCCAAATGTAGATAAATACTTTAATTTCGTAAGACCCAGTGTGCATTACAATGTACACTCTCTTTCAATTGAGTTTTAATCTTTTATAAAACGGAATAGAGTAGAATTTCGTTTGTTTCATTAGTTTTCGTACAAAAGAAAATTCAACCCAATTCACTGCATAGTAAGATTGGTTTTTATTTTACTATTGAATATTTCAGTATGGTGGGCTTCACGAGGATAAATATATAAATAATTTTGGACCCGGGTATGTCCTTAAACTACGTCCAACAATGAGAGGTAGGGCACAGCGAAGTACCATCACGCTTGAGTCTGGAGAAGCCCAACTGGGGAAGTACTTCCTCCTTACAGAAGACCACAGCCATAATAGCACTGCTACCTTTCAGGTATGTAGTGTTGTGTTCCTGATGGTGAGTAAGGTTCCCAGAGCTCCAACAACTTTTAGGGTAGGCAACGCGCATGTGAATCCTCTGGAGTCGCAGGCGTCCGTAGGCTACAGTAACTGCTCACCATCAGGCGGGCCGTATGCTTGTTTGCCACCGTCGTATAAAGAAATAAGTCAACACTTTTCCTTGAACTCATTTAATCTTTATTGCACAAAAGAATACTTAATGTACAAAAGGCGAACTTAATGCCATCAAGCATTCTCTACCAGTTAACCTTAGGGCAAAACAGAAAAGATTGTAGGCGGTGCTTCTCACAACTAAGAAGAAATCTTCTTCATTTCAGAGGAATGCAAGCAGATAGATGCGATGTTGAACGAGTGCCAGAAAGAGACGGACAAGCTGAGGAACGATTTGTACAGTACGTTTGCCGACGATCGTACGGAATTGCCGCCCATAGCTATTGTCGATACCCCTACCAGTCAGGTGAGGTTTATTTTTTTCACTTCTCATGTTCTAAAACTGTGTCATATTATGCTTATCAAGGCGGACTAAAGTAGTACATTTAGCCTCTTGGGAAAATATGTACACATATTTATGATATACAAAACGTTTTAAATTGACCAACTAGTATGTATAACTCGGGTCTAAACGCCATATTACCCCTCGAACCCCAAGAACAATAACCATCTCGTAGTACTATGGCCTACTTTAGCCCCTTGTCAAACAATCTACTATTTATTATGCAGAAACGTCTGCTAGCGAATATCTTCGATATTTAAATCGAAAGAAAAAAGAACGACGAGGGATAAATATAAAAAAATTGACATGTCTAAGCGGTACTCGTATAGCACAATTGGTAGTGCACTAGTGATCCAGTGGTTGTGGGTTCGAGTGCCCGCTGCAAGTCAAGTTTTTTCTAGTTTTATTCGATTTAAATATCCCAGGTGTAGTTTTTTTTAAACGCTTCGTTGCCATGGTTGGGCCATTTTATTTAAAGTTATATTCTCAACTTTTTTTTTTATTTTGGATATTTTTGTGTGGTTTCTACTCAAAATCATGAGCTCTTTCGTGCCTGATAGGAGAAAAAATGTGTCCCAAAGTTTTCATATAATTTTTATTACTTCCGTTACGTTACCGCCATATTAAATGAATAAAAAAGCTTGGGACACATTTTTTCTCCTATAAGGCTCGAAAGAGCTCATGATTCTAAGTAAAAACCACACAAAAAAATTCACAAAAAATAAATAAAAAATGAGAATACAATTTTAAATAAAATGGCCCGGTTACGGTTTCTGTATAATTCGTTTTGATAGATCTGAAGGCTATAATGCATTTTTCACCTCACTAGCTTGGAAAGAACTGTTTTATTCTAATACAGATAGCAAAGTTGCATTTTATTTACGAGAGTGCAAAGTAATTTCATACAATTTGTTTATTACTAATCGAGTGTTTTTTTATGTTCGCTGGTTGGATGTTCTTTGATTTAATGATAAATGATGGATGCCAATAATTTTGAATACTGTCATTACTGGGATTTGAACCCAGGACCAAAGGCTTCATAGGGTATATTATATAATTGAGTTATTTTCTTCCACAGTGGTCTGGGTTAGAGGACACTACGGCACCACCGGCGCCAGAAACTAAAGAGGTAAAGTTCTTAATTTAAAAATTCTTAATCTTTGTCTATTGCCAAATTATACACATTTTTTATGGCGCGTTGTTTGTTCATGAACCTTATAAGTTTTACCTATTGGAAGAGTTGACAGTTCCATAATTTATTTTCTTTTGTCAATTTGTCAACCTTATCAAATGAGTATGTCAATATGGTGCCTTAAATAATATAAAAACTTTAACTGAGTATTTCTTATTCAAATCGCCATATAAACAAATTTAAAAATCTCGAAATATTTCAAACAGCGGATAAAATAATAGGTAACTCCAATATATCGTAATATAGACACATTTAAATAGACGATGGTCCTGGGTTCGAATCCCAGTTAGGCCATTTATTTGTGTGACGAGCACAGATATTTGTACCTGAGTCATGGGTCTTTTCTATGTATTTAAGTATTTATATGCTTCTATCTATTATATATATCGTCGTCTAGTACAATACAAGCCTTACTAAGCTTACCGTAGGAGTAGGTCGATTTGTGTAAGATTGTCCCGAAATATTTATTTAATTTAAATAGAACAATCAAACAGGTTAAATCCGCATACAAAATTATGAAAACTTTTCGAATTATTCCTTTATCTTTTGAAGTCGGTTAAAAATTAGAAATGCGAATTCAAGTTAACGTATCTTTGCAGCGAAATAAACGTCGATCGGTCGCCGCGTCCGAACCGCCGGCGAAACGCGCAGCCATCCCTCTCGGATACGAGCCCATAGACAAGGATGCCGGCACCAGCAAACCGGTAAGAATTAGCACACTTTTTGTACATGTGCCAATGGAAAGTAGACTTTAAATTGTTACTCATTAATGCCATTTTTGCTTATCAGGAAGCGAAACCGGTTCCTATCGTAGACACGCCTTCGGTTAACGACGATGACGTAAGTAATTTATATTTATTAAACACTAATTATTAACCTCGTAAGACCCACCATACAAAAAGTTGTTATAATTAAAATCAATCTTATTGTACATTAAATTGGGTTTTTCTTTTATTCGAAAAATAATGAAACAAATGAAATGTTACTTTATTACCTTTAATAAAGGATTTGAATTCCATTGAAAGGGAGTGTACATTGTAATGTACACTGGGTCTTACGAGGTTAATGTAGGTATTGCTATGACTGTGAAAAGGTTATCTTCTAGAAGGAATAATGGCTGAAGCACGCATCCGCGTACGCCAGTAAGGGACAAAGATACTCTCGCAAAATGAAACAGTTCACTATAGCTTTGCTTTACAGTACACTCTTTACAACAAATAGTATGCAGTCCACTGCTGGACATAGGCCTCCCACAAATATGACTTGTATCATCTTGGGGGGTAGTTGCCATAGTCGCCATGTTTGGCAGGCGGGTTGGCGACCGCAGTAGCTGTAGATTGGGTTACGACGCGCGAACGCTGCTACCCGTCCGTAGGATTTTTTGTTGCCTCTTACGACACCCGCGGGCGAACATGGGGTGGTGCTATTCTAGTCAGCAGGCATCACACGGCAACAAAAATATTGGCTTATTTAGTATTCATTACTACAATTTCGCTTGAAAACACAAGAAAACTTCAATTGTATTTTTTTATATCTTTCCAACATTCTTCTGAAATTCTGGTTCCATTTGAAGGGGAACAAAAATATGTGAGACTATGACAAGGACGGACGAAAATAGCGCCGTCTCTGTCATACCTATTTAAAGTTACATGAAACCATTTCTTTTCGATCGTGGTATTATTATTAACACGCCTCGTCTAGTTCTTTCGTGAGACATATTATATAAATTAAAAATAAACACGGTTCTACTCACGTTTATTCAGTCACTCGCGCGCCATGTTTCGGAGAACATAGGCCTCCATTTTCAAGCACTAAGAGTGCTGAGTGACCGGTCGGATCGCCGCTCGCGTCGCGGCGGCGGCGGTGAGTAGATCCGTGTTTATCTTTAATTTATACTGGCACGTTACAATGTGCATATGAAAACAAATTAAATAAACGTCAGTCAACTTCCAACCGGCTTCTCATTTAATGCACATATGAAATTTATTATGCCAGCAAACGACGATTTGAGGCGTATTTATAGTTCTTAGTTTTATTTCTTGTTCTAATTTTATTGTCTATATTTTGATGTTGTATGTTTTTACAAATACAAGCATGGTATGACATAAGGCGTCATGGCGGGTTGCTTGCGCTAGTGGCGCCATCTATATCTACTTAATATTATCAAACCGCGTTTAGAAAGGGATTCGAGAGTGCCGTGAGCACAACAGTACTTATAAATTATTAAATATAATCATAAGTCAATCTTTGACATCTTCATAAGTGCAGACACCTATTGATAATAGGATCAAAAGATTTACAGAGTATGCTTTGCATATTCTCATTCACACTCTATTCTCGGAAAATGTTGTCATTTGTTCTATATATATATATAAACAAATTATCTTATCTACCAAACCTGTCACTTATTCACATCCATTGCAAAATTTTAAAAAATATGTGTGTATAAAATATGAATCGCGGTAAATTATTAAACGGAAATTATCTGATTATATAAAATATCGCACTAAAGACTAAATTATAACACGAAGGCTCTTCTTAAAACTTTGATGGCCATTCTATATCCATTTGTTTTGTCATACAGGTGATGATACAGACAACTATGATGATGATGGTGATATGGCTGAATATTTTTTATGGTTTTTCTGAAAGTAATTATTTCAGTATTGAGATAAAATTGTTTGATATTTTTTCCAGGCTTTAGAACTCCTTCGTAATAAAACAACAATTTAATTTATCTGCACATTCTACGTCGGACAATGTCATATCATGTATTAATTCAATAATGAAGTATGAGCTCAAACCCTTTCTAAACGCGGTTTGGTAATAAGTCCATGTAACGTGCCTAAATCTAAATATCTATAACTCAAAGGTGCAGTCACCTTTGAGTTATAGATATGATACTGACATAGTGATCTAGAGCGCACCTCAAACCACTGGACGGGCTGAAATTTGGCATACAGGTAGATGTTATGACGTAGGCATCCGCTAAGAAAGGATTTTGATTAATTCTACCACCAAGGGGATAAAATAGGGGATATAATAAATAAATTTACAAAGTTTGTATGAAACATTGTCAATTTTAAACCGATCGGGCTGAGACTTTGCATGCATAAAGCTACTATGACGTAGGCATTTGTGGATAACACGGCCTTTTCGGCATAGAAAACAACGTTCTGAACGATAGTGTGCTAAAAGTAACTTAAATACTTCTTAACGCGAGCGAAGCCGCGAGCAAAAGCTAGTTGAAAAATAAAGATCTTTATTTTTTGCAGAACGCGGACATCTCCGTGGTGAAGCTGTCTGTGGAGGCGGCGCCCGCCGGCTTGCCGCCGCCCGGCGTGGCCACGCGGCCGCCGCTTCGCCCCGGCATGCTTGTGTACGCCATGCGGAACTCCTTCGGCGCCTGGCACCGCGTGCGGCTGCAGGACGTGCAGCCGAAGGTGGTGAGTACGGGGTCGTGGTGGAGGCCCGGTGGGGGCACATAGGTTATAACTACACCCCGTTATCTAACGCTCATTTTGGGGGCAATCTAAAATAGTGATGTTCCTTCACATAATTAGACGATTCATATTCATCTATAAAAGTTATTTGTCAAACTAAAATTTTTATTTAGTGAAAGCTATAGAGATAACACATTCATTCTTCTCTTTAAACAGATCATAGGGCGACAATTATAAATATCGAATATCGTCACTTATTGAATATCGTCAATTTGGGGTCCGATTTTTGAAATAGTCGCCGAGTAGTCTTCATAGAGATTCTCATTAATTGTCTATGGAAATCACTCGGTGATTATTTAAAAAATCGGACCCAAGATCTTTTGACATGTTATTGAGTGAGTAAGTCAACTTAATTTTTTATCGACTTAGATTATCGTAACTGCCCAATCACTTGCCCCTAAACTGAGCATAAGATAACAGGGTGTAGTTATAACTTCTTCTTCATCTTCGCTCTGTCCCATATCATCAATAAATTGATATTAACGCTTAATTTTAAAGATTATAAGTTATTTAACTAAACTCAAGTAAGGAGTTCATTCCACAGCCGGAGCGTTCGCGGGAGGGAATTCCTCTTAACCCTTTAGTGCATACAGTATCAAAAATGTGGAAATACAGCCAGCCTTCTGGGCACCTTACCCGTTGATAGCGATTTGGGCCAAGTTTTTATCTCTAATTATGTTTAAGTAAATTAAACATTAACACGGCTCTACTCACGTTTATTTAGTCACTCGCGCGACATGTTTCGGAGAACATAGGCCTCCATTATCAAGCACTAAGAGTGCTGAGTGTCCGTTCGATTCGGCGATCACGTCGCCGGCCCGTTATGGAGGCCTATGTTCTCCGAAACATGTCGCGCGAGTGACTAAATAAACGTGAGTAGAGCCGTGTTAATGTTTAATTTATCTGATTTGTTTAAGTAGGTTAAGTTGTTAGGGTTTTTATTTTCTTTATTATGTTTTTATACTTAATTGTAATTGTTTTAGATAAATAAAGGGTTTCCATTATCAAAAATGATACCGTTTATCAAAACTGAAGTGACATAAGTCGTATTCAAACGAATGTAAATTATAGAATATACAGTGTCAAACACAGTCACTACATCTGCGTGATTGTACATAAGGCACTTTAGAAGCAATATTAACTTTAAAATTTACCTCCGACGTATCGAAGACAACGTTGTCCTCGTGGTCTCGGATTAAGACCGTTCATGTATAATAATGTGTACAAACCGTGAAAGTTTAAATCAGTACTTTAGAAGCGAATTCATTGAAACTTCATGCACCTAAGGGTTAAACCGCTTAGTGCGCGACCCTAGGCTCCAGGTTGTGAGGATGAATGCACTGCCGACGGCGAGCGGTGCGGTGGTAGAAAGCGGCCGTTGGCATAATGTTTTAATTATTACCTACTTTTAAAAGCATGTTTGAGAAGTTACAATATAAGTGCCAATAAAAATGTCCCTTTTTTTAAATAAAAGCATACTCCACAGGCGGGTCAATTCACCATGTGCCGTGTGAGGTTCGAGCAGCCGAAGACGGTGACGAAACTACTGCCAGCACGCTGTCTCGCCTACGAACAGCCTCCGGATGTAAGGCTCACTATAGGTAAGTACTCTATGGGGTTCCCTTTGAATAGAATCTTTGGACCCAGGTATGTCCTTAAACTACGTCCAACAATGAGAGGTAGGGCACAGCGAAGTACCATCACGCTCGAGTCTGGAGAAGCCCAACTGGGGAAGTACCTCCTCCTTACAGAAGACCACACCCATAATAGCACTGCTACCTTTCAGGTCTGTAGTGTTGTGTTCCTGATGGTGAGTAAGGTTCCCAGAGCTCCAACCCCCCTTAAAGGCCGGCAACGCGCTTGTGACTCCCCTGGTGTTGCGGGTGCCCATGGGCGACGGTAATTGCTTACCACCAGGCAATCCGTCTGCTCGTTTGCCGCCTATGTCATAAAAAAAAAGAATAGAATAGTTTTTTTTTATTCGTAAAACACATACTATTTACAAAAAACATGCAACAGACGATATGACATTAAGGAAGTGCCACGAAATGGCCCCATCTCAGCATATTGCTGGCATGTTGCCAGCGCTGGTCTTCCGATGAGGCCACCTGAGGCCTTTGTTTCGCACTATCTGTGCCCCGCGGTTATTTTCCCGCAGTAAGACGTGGCCTATGTGTCCACGGGCACATTACACCTGCCAGGCTTGTGGTCGTGTATGCCGCTCCCGTGGGTTCCCTTTATTTGGCATAATTTCTTTTGTCCGAATCTTACGCCTTATTCTTCTTCTTATTATTCTTATTTATTTACGCCGAATGTTAATGTCGCCGATTTTTATTTAGCCTAATTCTTTAGTAGCCGAATACTAATTTCTCCGAAAATATATTAGCATACTATTATTGAGGCCGAATGACCGAAAGCGGGTTAGGTTAGGTTAGAACTGCGACCACAACAGAAACGCACTCCTGGGAAAAAAAAACGTAATAACACCATTCGGGCTTTCCAAATTATGCGTATCGACGACCATACGGCTTAGCTTAGTTCTGCGTAACAGAATTCGGCAAAACAGAATTATGCGAAATCAGTTTCTGCTTATATACAATTATGACAAATCTGGGTATGCGGTTTAACATTATGACAAAACAAATTATGCGTAAAACGTTGTCGCCGGTACCTGACACTGCTTGTATAGTCTGTAAGGCCAATGATGATGATGTGTTAATCCAGGGTGTCAGCTAACTCCATACCAAATTTCATTTAAATGCTCCAGCTGTTTAGACGTGAAGAAGTAACAAACATACACATGTTTTATACACTTTTAGATTTTTTAATGTTTTTTTATTATATTTAATTTTTGACGTCGACCGGTCTGGTTTAGAGGGTAGTGACCCTGCCTATGAAGCCGATGGTCCTGGATTCGATTCCCAGTTAGGGCATTTATTTGTGTGATGAGCACAGATATTTGTTCCTGAGTCATGGGTGTTTTCTATGTATTTTAGTATTTATATGTATCTATCTATTATATATATCGTCGTCTAGTACCTACAACACAAGCCTTACTGAGCTTACCGTAGGACTAGGTCGATTTGTGTAAGATTGTTCTGAAATATTTATTTATTATTTATTTATTTATATTGCATGTTTGACAAAAGCACTATACATACCTCGGCGTGAAAAGGCGTTACTGATTTAAACTTTCACGGTTTTAGTGTAGTGGTGTTAAAGTTAATATACGCGGTTAAGTCTCGTTTATATGTAATAATGTGAAAAGGGTTTGTCGGCCTCGTAACAATCCGTCTGCATATACTCGGCCGGCAACCCCTTACTTCCCTTCACCTGTAGTAAAATACTATTTTTTCGATAAAAAGCTCAACTGAACTAATTTTCATTTTCATTTTTCATTTATTCAAATAAGTTAATATGACATAACAGTAAAACCAATGCGTCATATGAATGATGGTTATTGGTTATATCCGTGTTCGTCACTCTGGAATTCAGTCCCAACGGCCATATATTCTCCGGGCTGTGTGCCTTGTCAATTAAACATTGCAAACCTGCGAGCGACGTGAGCCATTTTGGTTCTTCTTCGGACATCACCGACAACGCACCAATACAATGTATAGGTTCTTAAAGAATGAACTCCCTGCCGAGGTTTTCCCTAGGGACTACAGTATGAGGTTCTTCAGAAAAGGAGTATATAGGTTCTCAAAAGGTAGGCAATGCGCATGTGAATCCTCTGAAGTTGCAGACGTCCATAGGCTACGGTAACTGCTTACCATCGGGCGGGCCGTATGCTTCTTTGCCATCGTCGCTGTAGGTATATATAAAGAAAAAGCTGATACCGGCTGGCTTAACTAACTTTCTTACAGTTCAACAACTTTTGAACGAAGAGAATCTTTAGTCTTAAAGCGTTATCACACTTGGGCGATTTGCAAGCGATTTCTATACAAAACTGGTACGCGGCGAACTCGATGCGTATTCGCTTCCATACAAAACTCGCTCGAAAATCGCAAGTGTGATATCAGCGGCACCATTATGAAGGAAAGTCAAAGCCATATGGCCACTCCAGCTTAATTTTTTTTTTGTCGCCACTGACGATTTTCGTTTCTAGTAGTGCCATGTCATTCTTGTATTCTGCAGGTACTCGAGTGGTCGCGCTGTTCAAAGACCACAGAGTCAGCGTCGAGAAGAAGGAAGAGGGTGAGAAGAAGGAGGCGTACTACTCTGGCATTGTGGCCGAGATACCAAACCCGGTCAACAGCTTCAGGTATGTACTTCTAATCGAAATAGAAATTAATATTAAACTCGAAAGAAAGAATAGAAAAAACTTGCAGCGGGACTCGAACCCACAACCACTTTAATATCGATGATATGCTAGCAGACGTTTCTGCTTAAGATAAAAACAATTTAGAAAGGCGTAGCACATAGGGGGTAGCTGTAGAGCTTTCTGTATGATGGTAGACCTTTTCCAGTCGGGATACACTTCAGATTCATCTCGCTTCAGAGATGTCATTCGCTAAACATGCCGTGCCACACTTATTTAGATGACGTTCGCAGGACGCTACCCAGGGTTCGAGTTTTTTTTTATACAAGACTGACTAGCGTTTGACCTCAGTCACACCTGATGGTAAGTGTCGACGAGGTCGAGGGTGTAGCACGCTGGTTCAGTAACAGCCTGTTCACTCTTGCCTTGAAAAGACACAAATTATATCTTTCCGGGAATACAGATCAAGGGAGCGAATTCCATTCTTAGCTTATTAGGAAAGTAGAAGGTAATCGCTTTGTGTAACTGAATGGAATATTCACAATGGATTATATACATTGACGGTCCTCCACAGGTACCTGATATTCTTCGACGACGGCTACGCGCAGTACGTGCAGCACGCCAACACGCGGCTCGTGTGCGAGTGCGCGCCGCGCGTGTGGGACGAGGTGCACCCCTTCAGCCGCAGCTTCGTGCGCGACTACCTGCGCGCCTACCCCGAGCGGCCCATGGTCCGTCTGCACGCCGGCCAGAGCATCAAGACCGAGTGGGACGGTGAGGCTCTGTGGGGACGAGGTGCACCCCTTCAGCCGCAGCTTCGTGCGCGACTACCTGCGCGCCTACCCCGAGCGGCCCATGGTCCGTCTGCACGCCGGCCAGAGCATCAAGACCGAGTGGGACGGTGAGGCTCTGTGGGGACGAGGTGCACCCTTCAGCCGCAGCTTCGTGCGCGACTACCTGCGCGCCTACCCCGAGCGGCCCATGGTCCGTCTGCACGCCGGCCAGAGCATCAAGACCGAGTGGGACGGTGAGGCTCTGTGGGGACGAGGTGCACCCCTTCAGCCGCAGCTTCGTGCGCGACTACCTGCGCGCCTACCCCGAGCGGCCCATGGTCCGTCTGCACGCCGGCCAGAGCATCAAGACCGAGTGGGACGGTGAGGCTCTGTGGGGACGAGGTGCACCCTTCAGCCGCAGCTTCGTGCGCGACTACCTGCGCGCCTACCCCGAGCGGCCCATGGTCCGTCTGCACGCCGGCCAGAGCATCAAGACCGAGTGGGACGGTGAGGCTCTGTGGGGACGAGGTGCACCCTTCAGCCGCAGCTTCGTGCGCGACTACCTGCGCGCCTACCCCGAGCGGCCCATGGTCCGTCTGCACGCCGGCCAGAGCATCAAGACCGAGTGGGACGGTGAGGCTCTGTGGGGACGAGGTGCACCCTTCAGCCGCAGCTTCGTGCGCGACTACCTGCGCGCCTACCCCGAGCGGCCCATGGTCCGTCTGCACGCCGGCCAGAGCATCAAGACCGAGTGGGACGGTGAGGCTCTGTGGGGACGAGGTGCACCCTTCAGCCGCAGCTTCGTGCGCGACTACCTGCGCGCCTACCCCGAGCGGCCCATGGTCCGTCTGCACGCCGGCCAGAGCATCAAGACCGAGTGGGACGGTGAGGCTCTGTGGGGACGAGGTGCACCCTTCAGCCGCAGCTTCGTGCGCGACTACCTGCGCGCCTACCCCGAGCGGCCCATGGTCCGTCTGCACGCCGGCCAGAGCATCAAGACCGAGTGGGACGGTGAGGCTCTGTGGGGACGAGGTGCACCCCTTCAGCCGCAGCTTCGTGCGCGACTACCTGCGCGCCTACCCCGAGCGGCCCATGGTCCGTCTGCACGCCGGCCGGAGCATCAAGGCCGAGGGGGGCGGCGGGGCCCTGTGGGGACGAGGTGCACCCTTCAGCCGCAGCTTCGTGCGCGACTACCTGCGCGCCTACCCCGAGCGGCCCATGGTCCGTCTGCACGCCGGCCAGAGCATCAAGACCGAGTGGGACGGTGAGGCTCTGTGGGGACGAGGTGCACCCTTCAGCCGCAGCTTCGTGCGCGACTACCTGCGCGCCTACCCCGAGCGGCCCATGGTCCGTCTGCACGCCGGCCAGAGCATCAAGACCGAGTGGGACGGTGAGGCTCTGTGGGGACGAGGTGCACCCCTTCAGCCGCAGCTTCGTGCGCGACTACCTGCGCGCCTACCCCGAGCGGCCCATGGTCCGTCTGCACGCCGGCCAGAGCATCAAGACCGAGTGGGACGGTGAGGCTCTGTGGGGACGAGGTGCACCCTTCAGCCGCAGCTTCGTGCGCGACTACCTGCGCGCCTACCCCGAGCGGCCCATGGTCCGTCTGCACGCCGGCCAGAGCATCAAGACCGAGTGGGACGGTGAGGCTCTGTGGGGACGAGGTGCACCTTCAGCCGCAGCTTCGTGCGCGACTACCTGCGCGCCTACCCCGAGCGGCCCATGGTCCGTCTGCACGCCGGCCAGAGCATCAAGACCGAGTGGGACGGTGAGGCTCTGTGGGGACGAGGTGCACCCTTCAGCCGCAGCTTCGTGCGCGACTACCTGCGCGCCTACCCCGAGCGGCCCATGGTCCGTCTGCACGCCGGCCAGAGCATCAAGACCGAGTGGGACGGTGAGGCTCTGTGGGGACGAGGTGCACCCTTCAGCCGCAGCTTCGTGCGCGACTACCTGCGCGCCTACCCCGAGCGGCCCATGGTCCGTCTGCACGCCGGCCAGAGCATCAAGACCGAGTGGGACGGTGAGGCTCTGTGGGGACGAGGTGCACCCTTCAGCCGCAGCTTCGTGCGCGACTACCTGCGCGCCCACCCCGCGCGGCCCATCGTCCGTCTGCACGCCGGCCAGAGCATCAAGACCGAGTGGGACGGTGAGGCTCTGTGGGGACGAGGTGCACCCTTCAGCCGCAGCTTCGTGCGCGACTACCTGCGCGCCTACCCCGAGCGGCCCATGGTCCGTCTGCACGCCGGCCAGAGCATCGAGACCGAGTGGGACGGTGAGGCTCTGTGGGGACGAGGTGCACCCCTTCAGCCGCAGCTTCGTGCGCGACTACCTGCGCGCCTACCCCGAGCGGCCCATGGTCCGTCTGCACGCCGGCCAGAGCATCAAGACCGAGTGGGACGGTGAGGCTCTGTGGGGACGAGGTGCACCCTTCAGCCGCAGCTTCGTGCGCGACTACCTGCGCGCCTACCCCGAGCGGCCCATGGTCCGTCTGCACGCCGGCCAGAGCATCAAGACCGAGTGGGACGGTGAGGCTCTGTGGGGACGAGGGGCACCCTTCAGCCGCAGCTTCGTGCGCGACTACCTGCGCGCCTACCCCGAGCGGCCCATGGTCCGTCTGCACGCCGGCCAGAGCATCAAGACCGAGTGGGACGGTGAGGCTCTGTGGGGACGAGGTGCACCCTTCAGCCGCAGCTTCGTGCGCGACTACCTGCGCGCCTACCCCGAGCGGCCCATGGTCCGTCTGCACGCCGGCCAGAGCATCAAGACCGAGTGGGACGGTGAGGCTCTGTGGGGACGAGGTGCACCCCTTCAGCCGCAGCTTCGTGCGCGACTACCTGCGCGCCTACCCCGAGCGGCCCATGGTCCGTCTGCACGCCGGCCAGAGCATCAAGACCGAGTGGGACGGTGAGGCTCTGTGGGGACGAGGTGCACCCCTTCAGCCGCAGCTTCGTGCGCGACTACCTGCGCGCCTACCCCGAGCGGCCCATGGTCCGTCTGCACGCCGGCCAGAGCATCAAGACCGAGTGGGACGGTGAGGCTCTGTGGGGACGAGGTGCACTCTGTGGGACTGGGCTGGTCATGTCTGCCGCATGCCGAATGACTTGTGGGCCAAGATAACCCACGAGGTGCCCCACGAGTCAAACCGGGGATCCGGCAGACCCCGGCGGCGATGGCGGGACAACTTGGACTCCTTTTTGAGAGACTGGCCTTAGCCCAGCAGTGGGATACACTAGGCTCACAATAATAATCTTACACAAAAAAATTTTTCAGGCAAATGGTGGGCGTCCAAGGTTCTCCAAGTGGACGCTTCCCTGGTCCTGGTATACTTCGAAGGCAAGAAGGACAACAAAACAGAATGGATCTACCGGGGCTCCACCCGGCTGGCTCCTCTGTATCTGGAGTTGCAGGCCGCTGAGCGCACCAGAGCCCGGCCTTTGCCGAGAGCTCAAGCCGCTCGCAGGGTAAGTCAGTTTTTTTTTACGGCTAACTCCAAATGCCCATGGGTACCCAGGGGAGTCACAAACGCGTTGCCGGCCTTCAAGGGGGGTTGGAACTCTGGGAACCTTACTCACCATCAGGAACACAACACTACATATCTGAAAGGTAGCAATGCTATTATGGCTGTTGTCTTCTGTAAGGAGGTACTTCCCCAATCGGGCTGCTCCAGATTCAAGCGTGATGGTCATCGCAGTGCCCTACCTCTCATTGTTCGGGGTCCGATACTAGAAACACTGAAAATAATGCTGGTTGTGGTAAGAGCAGATGAGAGACGCGCGGCAATTTACTAGACCTAGTCCTACGGTAAAATCAATAAGGCTTGTGTTGTAGGTACTAGACGACGATATATATAATAGATAAATATAAATACTTAAATACATAGAAAACACCCATGACTCAGTTACAAATATCTGTGCTCATCATACAAACTACCCACTAGGCCAGACCGGTCGTGTTATCATCCTTATTCGTGACGACCTGTCTGGCCTAGTGGGTGACCCTGCCTATGAAGCCGACGGTCCTGGGTTCAAATCCCAGTCGGGGCATTTATTTGTGTGATGAGCACAGATATTTGTTCCTGAGTCATGGGTGTTTTCTATGTATTTAAGTAAACATGTATCTTTTGTATGCTATTTTTTTAGCTAACTGTGTGGATCTGTAATATAATATGAAGATGACCAAAAATGTAACCATACTTAATGCAAATAAACATATTTAATTTCATTTCATATCTATTATACTGCCCTGCTAAGCCGAAAGGCGCTAAGTCTGAGATACGCCCTTTTAGGTTTTTTTATACCATTCGATAGCTTGAACTATTTCGCATGTGTTGGTATAAGCGATGTGGCGATATCTTATTTCTGTATAAGAAAAAAATATTAAGATTTTTTTTTCATATCTCAATTTTACCTAAAATTTCTATGGAATTTGGCGGCATATTGATTTATTTATGCCAAAAAGCCGTGGCATAGGCTGAAAACGCTTAGATGCAGTGGATAACGTCTTTATTCGTGTTTATTTATTTATTTATTTTTATAGGTGCGAAAGTAAATTTACTAAAAGGCGATTATCTCGCAATTTACTCAAAATGAGATCGCGCCTTTCGGCTTAGCAGGGCAGTATATATATCGTCGTCTAGTACCTACAACACAAGCCTTACGCTTACCGTAGGACTAGGTCGATTAGTGTAAGATTGTACCTAAATATTTATTTATTCGTTGGAATCTATGTCGGACCCGGGTATGTCCTTAAACTACGTCCAACAATGAGAGGTAGGGCACAGCGAAGACCATCACGCTTGAATCTGGGGCAGCCCAACTGGGGAAGTACCTCCTCCTTACAGAAGACCACAGCCGTAATAGCGCTGCTACCTTTCAGGTATGTAGTACTGTGTTCCTGATGGTGAGTAAGGTTCCCAGAGCTCCAACCCCCCTTAAAGGCCGGCAACGCGCTTGTCACTCATCTGGTGTTGCGGGTGCCTATGGGCGACGGTAATTGCTTACCACCAGGCAATCCGTCTGCTCGTTTGCTGTCATAAAAAAAAATGTTCCAGAGGTCACATAGTATCCATATAACTTAGTTTTATTTACAATTTAATCATATGTCGTTTCTATTCCAGTTCAATATGCCGTACGTAGAGTACACTCGGTCGGACGAACAGGACAAGACGCCGGCCCCGGCCACGCCCGAGCAGTCCTCCGAGCAGATACAAGCCACCATGGAGGTAAGCACTCGGTCCTATACCGGATACTAAAAAAATATAAGATCCTTTTTTCAATTGCATGTAGGTTCCCCTTGTTTACGCATAATTTGTTTTGTCATAAGTTTAAACCGCATACCCAGAGTTGTTATAATTGTATATACGTAGAAATTGATCTCGCATAATTCTGTTTTACCGAGTTCTGTTACGCAGAACTAAACTAAGCCGAATGGTCGACACGCATAATTTGGAAAGCCCGAATTATTACGATTTTTTTCCCAGGAGTGCGTTTCTGTTGTGGTCGCAGTTCTAACCTAACCTAACTGAAATTGTTTTTCTGTTGTGTTCACAGTTCTAACCTAACCTAACCGAAATTGTTTTTCTGTTGTGGTCACAGTTCTAACCTAACCTAACACACTTTCGGACATTCGGCCTCAATAATAGTATGCTAATATATTTTCGGCAAAAGTAGTATTCGGCTACTAAAGAATTAGGCTAAATAAAAATCGGCGACATTAACATTCGGCGTCAATAAATTATGCGAAACTTGGTATGCGTATTAAGATTCGGACAAAACAAATTATGCCAAATAAAGGGAACCCTTGCATGTATAGCCTCGTAACGCCCAGTATATATTACAATGTACACTCCTATTTAATGGAGTTGAAATCTTTTATAAAAGGAAATAGGGTAGAATTTCTTTTGTTTCATTAGTTTTCGTACAAACGAAAATTCAACCCAATTCATTGCATAGTAAGGTTAGTTTTGACTATTAAATATTTTAGTACGAAAGAGAGATATATATATATTTATAGCTCATCGACCGGCGATGAACTACGATCACCCGGCTATGACATATATGTCTCTTTTATTTACACGGGATCGATTATCTTTTGTCCCTTGAAATAGCTGATAGCTCATAGCTTACTAGCTCGCGGTGCACGGTGGGACCAGTGCCTTACATTGAATGGTGTTTGCAGCAAGAGATCCGCCGCCAGCGAGCCGTGGCGAAGAAGTCGACCGCGCTGCCCGCGCCCGCGCCCGCGCCCGCCCCGCGCCCGCGCCCGCTCGCGACAACGTCACCAGCCGCGTCGTCGTGAGTATTCCATCCTGAACCTTATGCCCTACAACTTACACTTGAAAATTACACAAAAGCTCGAGGTTGGTTATAAAGTGGGAGTTTTCACAAAAAAGTGTACCATATACTTTTCATTTAAATTTACAAGGTTTACATTTTATCTAGTCATACATTTCAGCCGTATCCAGTCCACTGCTGGACATAGGCCTCCCACAAATATGACGTATCATCTTCGGGGTTGTTGCCATAGTCGCCACGCTTGGCAGGCGGGTTGGCGACCGCAGTAGCTGTAGATTGGGTTTCGACTGACGCTGCTGCCCGTCCGTAGGATTTTGCCCTTCGTCGCCTCTTACGACACCCGCGGGAGAAGATGGGGTGGTGCTATTCTAGTCAGCCGGCACCACACGGCTATCTAGTCATAATCACTAGCGAATTAACCAAAAACATTTTATTTGTGTTATCAGGATTTCTTTTTCGGAATATTTTTTTTTCTGAAAACTCCCAATTAACTATTATAACACTCTTTTTTTATCTGTTTTATTTAAGAGCTTTTATCTCTAAAATATGTTTGACGTAAGATCCTGGCAGGGTCGCCATGTACGGATACGGATGGCGTAAGAGAAACAGCATCGACAGAATATATGATTTATTCTGGGTAAATGAGGCAAGGTACACAATTATATAGGCAGTGCTTAATTACTACTTACATAATACACCACTACGTCTCTCTGCCGGCACTACACGCCATACTTACTATTTACTAATATTATATGTTGGTTTCAGTTTTACACGCCAAAGAACGCCATAAAACCGCACAAGATGGTGCCTCACACGTGCGGCCCGAAGTGCAAGCGTACCGACGTGCTCGCGCTCAAGGATTTGAGGACCTACAACCCGCTCACTAAACCCCTGCTGTCCGGCTGGGAAAGGTAACGTAACCAGAAATAGATTAGATTTACTTATTTCTTTCAGAAAATGGCACTGTATTTTACATAACAAAATAAAATACATTCACTAGAAAATCGTCATAATTACAAGAAGTCAAAGAAAATAATATAAATAAATAAAAAGAAGTTAATAGATGGAGTCAAATTTTTCTATTTCTCTTTCGATTTAAATATTGATCATATGCTAGCAGAAGTTTCTGCTTAATATAAAAACAATTTAGAAAGGGGTAGCACATTGTTATCGATGAATTCTCAATCAAAATTTGAGACTTCGATGCCGTAAAAAGTTCAATATTCTTTTGGGTAGATGTCTCTACACGTCACCCGTAATAACGTATACCAGGAAGGATAAAGTAGAGAAATTTGACTTGTCCAGGCGGTACTCGTATGGCACAATTGGTAGTGTACTGGGCTAGTGACCCAGTGGTTGTGGGTTCGAGTCCCGCTGGAGGTCAATTTTTTATATTTTTCTTTCGATTTAAATATCGATGATATGCTAGCAGACGTTTCTGCTTATATAAAAACAATAGATGGAGGTCTACATGTCTAAAAACCCTAGGTTGTCAAAGTAAAAATATATAAAGGACCCCGCAGCAAACGTAGGGAAAGATTGATTTCAGTATAATCTCACGAAACTCTAGTATGATATACAGAGCCCGGAAAATTCATAGCATAATACAAGATTGTCGCAATGAAACTAGTTTTAGAAACATTTTTTTATCAATGGCAGCTACTTCGCTCAGCATATAAATCTAACGATTCAGCGAGGAAATGCTGCCAGCCTCTTCGGTACTATGCCACAGGGGCCTTTTTTAGATTTATATTAGTTTTAGTTAAATTTATTGCTAGTTTTAAGTAGTTTTAATGATTTATTTGTTTTAAATATCGAGTTCATCGATGTCTTATGGATTACTAATTTTCTGACGTTCTCTATTATTTTCAATGAGGTTGATTACCTTTTTGTCACCCGACTACGGCCAAGTCAAAAGGGAAGGATTTTTGCTTAACATGAAATATAAGTAACGTTAGTAATATAAGTTACGTTGCGTTTTAGATGAAATAACACATAAAACAAACCCTTTACTTACTACTTCTTTTGCGTTTGGCGTAAATGATTAAAAAAGAATGTACCTAAACATATCGGTATGATTTTTTTTAGACAAAACTTACTCAATATCGATAAAAAAAAGTTTCTATCACTAGTTTGATTGCGACAGTGTTTTGTTTTGCTATGGATTTTCCGGGCTCTGATAATATAGATTCGAGGTAGGGCTCCTGGTATCCGTGATGTACGCCGACCCGTAGCTACGTGTTCTTAACACCGCCGGTACTAAGATCACGAATTTCACGAACACGGCCAGGTACGTGTCACGTACCTACGTTCGCATCCGGATTCACGTGACATGCCCTGACACGCCGTGACAGCCCGTACCTGCGTCCGTGTGTGGAGCTTCGGGCTCGATTCCGTTGGATACTTATCGCACGTTTCGTAATTTCGCCACGCCCGGGAATATAATAAATAAGGACTAAGTTTTATTCTTAAGATACGTGAAGGCGTGATCACGCCTACACGGAACTACACGGATTCACGTACCCTAATTTCACGTAACCGAATGTCACGTGCGGAACGGACCAGAAAACCGTTGCCGTGATTCACGAAACCGGGCGCACGGCTACAAGTTCACGAATCACGGACACGACCGCGAGCCCTTCTTTCATTCGAGGCTGCTGAATATTTTTTTATAAGGGCACAACTCTCTCGGAAGTATACTATCAGAAATAATGAATGTAATTGTTTTATACAACACACATGTAGGATGTAGGTTACGTACCTATTCACTGACAGTAGGTGGCTGAGCTTGACTTGACAACGTCAGTATCTGTCAGTGTATCATTCCAACACAATGCACATTTATTTTAGAAAACACGCCCCGTAATTAGAAAAATATTTACTAGATTATTTCTAAAAGTATACTTCCGATAGAGTTGTGCCTTTATAATAAAATATTCAGCAGCCTCGAATCTTTAACATACTAGAGTTTGAAACTAAGAACAAGTCAAATTATTTTTTATGAAATATTTTGATTTGCTTTGATTTTTAAGTAGTAATACTACTATATAAATTAAAAGTTGAAATAGATAACATATACTTAAGAAAAAATGACGAGGACCTCCGGTGTTCGAGACGGGATTCGAACCCGCATCTCCAGCTATCGCGGCTGACGCCTTAACCAATACTAGAGTTTCTTGAGATTTGACTGAAAGCACTTTTTCCCTATGTTTGCTGCTTCAATTCGAAATATAATGCAAACACAATTCCAATAATTATACATTATCAAATAAAATAAAGAGAAACATTTTGAAACTAATTCAAGTTAACTTATTATCTTTTAAATTTGGCGGTAAATTACTTAGGGCTCATTCAAAAATCATATGATCGTTTTTGGGGGGGAGGGGGTCAAAGAAATATCACGATTTATCACGACGGGGGAGGGGGGGGGGAATCCAAGACCACATCACGTGAATTAAGTTTTAGTAGTACTGTTTTCGGTGTGATGTGACATAATATCGTTAACTTTGTAGTAAAAAGTGTCGACTCAAAAATCACTCCAAAACTACACGTGATCTTGACTTTAGCGTTAAGATCATCCAGGTTGGGTCAAAAACGATCATATGATCCCTTAACATAATATAATGTACGACAATAAAAGTTCCTTCAGTCGGTTTTCAAATTTAGTATCGTTGGTTTCATTTCTAAGAGTTGAGGGTAGTCTTTCATACTTCGACGACGGGACGAGACGTTACTATAAGTTCCTGTTAGCTGTGTGGAATAGGTATAGGTATGTCGATAAGTCATTACAGCTGAGACCACCCAGTATAATAATTAATTGTTCATTTTCTAAATGTAACCTGATACTCATCATCATCATCATCATCATGTCAGCCGAAAGACGTCCACTGCTGGACATAGGCCTCCCCCAGAACGACCCAAGACGACCGATCCTGCGCCTGCCACATCCAGCGGTATCCCGCGACTCTAACTAGGTCGTCGGTCCACCTTGTGGAAGGCCTACCTACGCTGCGTCTTCCAGTTCGTGATCGCCACTCCAGAACCTTTCCGCCTCACCGGCTATCAGTTCTGCGTGCAATGTGCCCTGCCCACTGCCACTTAAGTTTGGCGATTCGGAGGGCTATATCGGTAACTTTGGTTCTACTGCGGACGCAATCATTCCTGATTCGATCACGCAGGATATTGGAAACCTGATACTGTCGACATTAAAATAATTGTCTATAATCCCCAGCCTTGGACTATAGACTAACCTTGTATATTGGACACGTGTTTTAACAAAGGATTATTTTTCCCATAAATAGCTGCCGCTTTTCTGAGACATTACATTCGTATAGGACCATTAAGACTTTCATTTCTCCATATCCCGCGCGATACTATATGGCGACCTTGCCAGTAATAATGGAAGTTTAGGTACTTGTGTTTGGGATAGAGATTCAGAACGCCGTGTGTATATTTGAAATGTGATTTACTATTGGCTAGCTATCTATTTTATTTAATTAAGTAATAAAAAAGATATTTTATTTAATAAGATAGTCAAGTTTGAGAAAAAAACGTGCCTCTAAAGAAGCTCTAGAAAGTTGCTCTGAAGTAGATGGCGTTGGCCTTGTCAGGGTGTACTCGAGTAGATGGCGGTGTTTACAAAATCACACGTATTAATAAATAAAATGTTTTTGAAATAGTCCGTAGCGCGCGTTAAGAGTTATATTGTGGTGTAAATAGATGGCAGTATCTGTAATAAACGCTAACCTTCTTGATAGATGGCAGTTAAATTAACCAGTTGTTAAGCTTTTTAAATAGATATAGAACCTTATTTTAGTATTTTATTACGTTTTGGTTAAAAACTAGAATTTTATAGAAACAAAAAGGTTTTTACTTAGCAACAATAACAAGATAATTTTGTGTGTGACAGAGAGAACTAAAAAAAGAGCTTATTGTTGCCGTTGTTACATTAAAAATTAAATAGGTATGTTTAATAGCTACCTAGGTTCTTAGCTGTTTTCCTAGATTTTTAGTTACAGGCCTAAAATAAATAGACTGAGGAATACTTACTAGTAGGTACATTCTTTTCAATAGTCTAGCCCATTTTAGATTCCATGAAAACTCAATAGTTTTTACTTCTTACACTATGGTGGGTGCTGTCTTCGAACATGCGATAGTGATAAAAAATTTAATTTTTGTCATATTTCTATGTATGACATTTAAATAGACGAGTCGTGCTAATAATAATACCACGATCGAAAGGGATGGTCTTATGTAACTTTCCATAGGTATCGCAGAGAAGGCGCTATTTTCGTGCGTCCTTGTCATAGTGTCACATATTTTTGTTCCCCTTCAGACTGAACCTTTCAGAACTTTCAGAAGTTGGATATAAAAAAATACAATTGGAGTTTTCTTCTTTCTGTTTTCGTAGTTTCAGTAATTGAAACAGAATAAATAATTATTTTTGTCATAAATAGTTTCCTGTAAAGCAAAACTCTAATGAACTGTTACATTTTGGGCTGCAAAAGCGAGTGTACCTTTGTCCCTCACTGGCGCACAGGGATGCGTGGTCCAGAGATGGCCTCTTGGCGTCGGCTTCCGTTCGCGTACGCCTTTCATATATTCCGGACACAATTGTTCCGCGGAGATAGAAGAACATATATTATAAGACTAATAATAAAACGTTTAACACGTTCGCTGCGGTAGGGGGCCTATTGATCCCTCACAAAGTATTTCCGGAGCGAAGTTATTAACGTGTTTTTTTTACAAAAAAATACTACTATATAAAGTTTGTCATATTACGTAAATTGTGAGTTTTTTCCACTCATATTACGCGATAAAAACATCGGGATCATTTTTATTAGAGAGTCTAATAAAAATGATCCCGATGTTTATTGCTCCTTTTTCTTCCTTTTACTCAGACATGCGTATACACGACAGTAATATCTATATAATATATATTGTCACGATATACGATAGTATATATTGTCGTGTTATTAATATATTGTTTTAAACGGATTATAAGTTTAGGATTTGAAGCAATTGTGGGCCTTGTGAAAGTGACTGGCCCGGTACCGCCAACATCGAAGTTCGTATATTTCGAGCATCTCTCTGTTACCCCAATTAAGGCGTTAAGAGTCGAGTGACACAGACAATCGTCCGAAATTTACGAATATTATTGTTCGCGGTAGCGCCGCTGACTCGATCTCGTCTTTTGAGTGAGTCGAGATAGAACGGCACACGAACTATGTCAAATGTTATTTTTCACTTTATCATTTGACACTAAACAATTAAGTTCCATATTAAAAGATATGAAAATGTCACTCATTTAATACAATCATTTATAGACAGTTCGGGTGCCGTCGTGTTTCAATCGAGATCCGAACTTTGCCGATGGAAAATAGTTTTGCACTACATCAGGCCCGGTACCGCGAACATCGAAGTTCGTATATTTCGAGCATCTATCTCTTTTATGTGACAGAGGCTATTGTCCGAAATTTACGAATATCGTGTTTCGCGGTAGCGCCGCTGTAATGTAATGACAGAATATTAAAGTTATTTCAAAGATTCAAATAGAATCTTTGAAATCTCCATATGAAAACCATTGACGGTGTTCATTAAACGCCATCTATGGTAATTTATTGTCAACAATTGGATGGGTGAAAAGCTAATGAATGCAGTGAACGCCTTAAAAATGCTTGACATAACCAAAATTGCGTAATTCCATAAAAAACAGACTACGAGGGCCATCTAGTGAACTGACTCAAACTTAAATAGTGGGTTACAATTGTTTCTTTGGCTTTGGCACTCTATATACTATATAATTTCTGGTAATAATAATTGATTACCGGAGCCCGGATTTTTCACGGCAAAATAAAACACTATCGTAATCTAGCCAGTGATAGAAATATTATTTTATCGATATCGATTATTATTAGGTACCTAGGTATACAAATGACTTGCCCATATATTTTTGCATTATTGACAATTTACAGTGTGCAAAACAATCTTTTTACTTTTTTAATAAAAAAATAGAAGTGTATTTTTCTTTCGAAAACGACATAAGATATTTAACACGGTTAAAAAGTTGCGATAATGACAATACCACCTTATTGTAAATAATAAACCATAAAGTCAATAATAGACAATTATTACTCCATAAGACTGTCATTTCATTACGTATAAAACATAAATTGCGTCTAGATATTATCTATTTCTTATAACGCTTCGAAACCGACTTGTTTGATATACGTATAATATCATTATCAGGGGTCGGATATTTCGATCGATATTTACCTAAACTTGGCAAAATTCCGGAAAATGTTGGGCTAATATGGAGGCGGCTTTTTAATTTTAATCAGTTTAATAAATATGCTCCGGGACTCCGGGATCGCATAAAATTACATAAGAAGGCATACATTTAGTAACATGATTAGTGAATGGGTATTTTTGATTATTTTTATAAGGAAACAAGTTGGTACAGATCTTACAAGAACATTGTATCTAGTGTGGCCGCAGTGTGAATTAGCTAATTAGTGTAAGCGTTTCTCTATGCTTATTTTACACAGCTGGCAAGTCCTATAATATTGTAGTTTCAAGGGTTCTGTAATACAGGAGAATAACAAAACAATTACATCATAAAACATTTTTCAAAGTATTTGTGGTGGTATTTTTATAGTACATGTGGTGCTACTTTTGCGCACTAGTTCTAAAAGTGACTATTTTTAAGTCTATGTTAAAACTTCAAAGGGCCACATGTACTTACTAAAAAACGTGTATCGTAAGTGCAAAAACGGAAATCGTAAATTGCGTCGCTTTAAAACACTCCCTTTGGTCGTGTTTTTTGCGAATTTCCTATTTTTTGCACTAGTATCGTAATGTACTATAAAAGTACTAATAGTTAATAGTATTCACGGCAAGTTCCGTTCCTATAAACGAAGTAATGATAATGATATTTCGCTAGTTGAATAAAACTCAAGTAAATTAGATTTAATATTTTCCCACAGAAAATTACATTAAATATCTACATAAAAATAAACGTATTTAAGCCCTCAAATATGAGTTTAAACTGCGTTGTTACTGATATAAGTAATCCCGGGAATTTTATTACGAAACTAAAGCTGAGTCCGTCTCCATACCATTCACGCCGCTAAACTTTAGGTAAATATCGATCCGAATATCCGATGTCTGATCATTATATATTAAAGTTATTAATAAAAATGAGAAGAAATTACACCTGTTTCTCATTTATAATTTCATACACATTTCACGTACTTTAAAAAAAATATTCATTTTATTTTGTGACATTTTTTCTTCTACTTCACAATTATCGATATCGATAAAATAATGTTTCTATCACATAGTGTTTCGTTTTGCCGCGAAAAATCCGGGCTCTGTTGATTACAACGTCTCCTATTGGAGGTATCAACGAATCAAATATTTATCGACCGAGAGACATATCATAGCTATCTAGATAATGAGATTATTGATAAAATTGTATAGATGGCGCTGTCAACCGTATCTACGAGTTGACAGTCCGTAGAGTTTAAACGCATCTGTATGTCTGTTTATCTTTTTATAACTAAATTTTATAAAGTTTAGTGTAGAGATAATATCCCTTCGGCCCACGCGCCGACCCGCGTAGTCAGTCAGCGTCATATAGTTTGGAGCAGCCAAAGTGGCCAAATATATCGGTACACATCATTATTTGCATAGCAATAAGGATGTTGCAATATATTTGGCCTCCACAGCTTCGATATATCCGACTGTACCATGAACCTGCGCCCGCAGACAGACGGTCCGCTACCGCGCGCCGGCCGTGAAGGCGGTGCTGTACCGCGCGCCGTGCGGGCGCCGCCTGCGCGACGTGCGCGAGCTGCACCGCTACCTGCGCGCCGTGCACAGCGACATGGGCGTCGACCTGTTCGACTTCAACCCCGCCACGCACTGCCTCGCCGAGTTCCTGCTCAACAAGTGTCTCATCAGCAAGAAGGTCTGTCTACTTTACTGTACCGCGCGGCCCGGCCGAGCTGCACCGCTACCTGCGCGCCGTGCACAGCGACATGGGCGTCGACCTGTTCGACTTCAACCCCGCCACGCACTGCCTCGCCGAGTTCCTGCTCAACAAGTGTCTCATCAGCAAGAAGGTCTGTCTACTTTACTGTACCGCGCGGCCCGGCCGAGCTGCACCGCTACCTGCGCGCCGTGCACAGCGACATGGGCGTCGACCTGTTCGACTTCAACCCCGCCACGCACTGCCTCGCCGAGTTCCTGCTCAACAAGTGTCTCATCAGCAAGAAGGTCTGTCTACTTTACTGTACCGCGCGGCCCGGCCGAGCTGCACCGCTACCTGCGCGCCGTGCACAGCGACATGGGCGTCGACCTGTTCGACTTCAACCCCGCCACGCACTGCCTCGCCGAGTTCCTGCTCAACAAGTGTCTCATCAGCAAGAAGGTCTGTCTACTTTACTGTACCGCGCGGCCCGGCCGAGCTGCACCGCTACCTGCGCGCCGTGCACAGCGACATGGGCGTCGACCTGTTCGACTTCAACCCCGCCACGCACTGCCTCGCCGAGTTCCTGCTCAACAAGTGTCTCATCAGCAAGAAGGTCTGTCTACTTTACTGTACCGCGCGGCCCGGCCGAGCTGCACCGCTACCTGCGCGCCGTGCACAGCGACATGGGCGTCGACCTGTTCGACTTCAACCCCGCCACGCACTGCCTCGCCGAGTTCCTGCTCAACAAGTGTCTCATCAGCAAGAAGGTCTGTCTACTTTACTGTACCGCGCGGCCCGGCCGAGCTGCACCGCTACCTGCGCGCCGTGCACAGCGACATGGGCGTCGACCTGTTCGACTTCAACCCCGCCACGCACTGCCTCGCCGAGTTCCTGCTCAACAAGTGTCTCATCAGCAAGAAGGTCTGTCTACTTTACTGTACCGCGCGGCCCGGCCGAGCTGCACCGCTACCTGCGCGCCGTGCACAGCGACATGGGCGTCGACCTGTTCGACTTCAACCCCGCCACGCACTGCCTCGCCGAGTTCCTGCTCAACAAGTGTCTCATCAGCAAGAAGGTCTGTCTACTTTACTGTACCGCGCGGCCCGGCCGAGCTGCACCGCTACCTGCGCGCCGTGCACAGCGACATGGGCGTCGACCTGTTCGACTTCAACCCCGCCACGCACTGCCTCGCCGAGTTCCTGCTCAACAAGTGTCTCATCAGCAAGAAGGTCTGTCTACTTTACTGTACCGCGCGGCCCGGCCGAGCTGCACCGCTACCTGCGCGCCGTGCACAGCGACATGGGCGTCGACCTGTTCGACTTCAACCCCGCCACGCACTGCCTCGCCGAGTTCCTGCTCAACAAGTGTCTCATCAGCAAGAAGGTCTGTCTACTTTACTGTACCGCGCGGCCCGGCCGAGCTGCACCGCTACCTGCGCGCCGTGCACAGCGACATGGGCGTCGACCTGTTCGACTTCAACCCCGCCACGCACTGCCTCGCCGAGTTCCTGCTCAACAAGTGTCTCATCAGCAAGAAGGTCTGTCTACTTTACTGTACCGCGCGGCCCGGCCGAGCTGCACCGCTACCTGCGCGCCGTGCACAGCGACATGGGCGTCGACCTGTTCGACTTCAACCCCGCCACGCACTGCCTCGCCGAGTTCCTGCTCAACAAGTGTCTCATCAGCAAGAAGGTCTGTCTACTTTACTGTACCGCGCGGCCCGGCCGAGCTGCACCGCTACCTGCGCGCCGTGCACAGCGACATGGGCGTCGACCTGTTCGACTTCAACCCCGCCACGCACTGCCTCGCCGAGTTCCTGCTCAACAAGTGTCTCATCAGCAAGAAGGTCTGTCTACTTTACTGTACCGCGCGGCCCGGCCGAGCTGCACCGCTACCTGCGCGCCGTGCACAGCGACATGGGCGTCGACCTGTTCGACTTCAACCCCGCCACGCACTGCCTCGCCGAGTTCCTGCTCAACAAGTGTCTCATCAGCAAGAAGGTCTGTCTACTTTACTGTACCGCGCGGCCCGGCCGAGCTGCACCGCTACCTGCGCGCCGTGCACAGCGACATGGGCGTCGACCTGTTCGACTTCAACCCCGCCACGCACTGCCTCGCCGAGTTCCTGCTCAACAAGTGTCTCATCAGCAAGAAGGTCTGTCTACTTTACTGTACCGCGCGGCCCGGCCGAGCTGCACCGCTACCTGCGCGCCGTGCACAGCGACATGGGCGTCGACCTGTTCGACTTCAACCCCGCCACGCACTGCCTCGCCGAGTTCCTGCTCAACAAGTGTCTCATCAGCAAGAAGGTCTGTCTACTTTACTGTACCGCGCGGCCCGGCCGAGCTGCACCGCTACCTGCGCGCCGTGCACAGCGACATGGGCGTCGACCTGTTCGACTTCAACCCCGCCACGCACTGCCTCGCCGAGTTCCTGCTCAACAAGTGTCTCATCAGCAAGAAGGTCTGTCTACTTTACTGTACCGCGCGGCCCGGCCGAGCTGCACCGCTACCTGCGCGCCGTGCACAGCGACATGGGCGTCGACCTGTTCGACTTCAACCCCGCCACGCACTGCCTCGCCGAATTCCTGCTCAACAAGTGTCTCTTCAGCAAGAAGGTCTGTCTACTTCACGTAACTATACCTCGATATTTTTGTAGCAGGAATAAAAATATCGACAATCCTGTTATCGATAAGTTCAACGACGAGACGTACACGCTGTCTTATATCGGCTACCTACCTAGACGCCGCGTGCCACCGATCTTGTTGTTCAAGTAATCCGTACACTTTGGTCCAATTCACTTCTATTATTTATAATTAATAGATCGAAATTGTTTTCTGAAGTATGTAAAATATAAATAAATAAATGGTTTTGTTATTGTTATTTATTTTTAACCCTATTACCATATAGTCATTGTATTACCTGTATGACGTTGAAGTGGTACTTATCGATAACAGGACTGTCGATGTTTTTATTTTGTCAATCACTTACAAGAAATCGTTTGTGCTAGAAAGATATCTAGGTACATACATTACCCACCGGGAAACGAGGGGTTGCAGGCCAAGTAGATGTATACCGGATAGGGTACGAAGCCAGCAACCCTATTTCTCGCCGAGACTTGTATATTGGTTTTCACAAACTTGCAATGAAATAAAACAATAATTGTAGTCAATTTGTTTAATTTGTAAGTAGGTAGAGGTAACAACTAATTTCGAAATCAAGTGTTTTTGCCATTACAAGCTGTCATCTTCATACTATTTACAATCTCAAATTGTAAAAATGGGTTAATATTACAGTTTTTCATTCATTCTTATGTTTTTTTTTTATGCTATACGTCGAGATGTTGTGTCATAATTTGAAGTTAAAAACAAGAGAATGTTGCTTTGCAGTCTTAGGTGTGAAAAGGTTATATGAAATCCCTTTACATGTCATCTTCACTCATCGCGCCGGACATGTAGTATTTCTGAACCTAATTAGAAGTAGTATAAAAAAAATAAATATATTTTTCACCTGACTAGTTCGGAAAGAACTGTTTTATTCTTTAAAAACAGATAGCAAAGCTGCATGGTGGTGTGGCTCCCCTTGATATTAGGTTGGGAATATGGTTCATGTATGGAAAATCGTGTGAGATTACACTTTATATAAAGAATGAAAGGGTTGAGACATTGGACACCTTCCACGTATATCATCCCCACCCGACACGTGTGACCTAAATTCCCAAGTTTAGTAAAAGTTTTCCTCCCGTCTTGAAAGTGGTGGGATAAAAATTATCCTATATCTCTTTTCGTAACTCAAACTCTCTTCATACCAAATTTCAACTCAATTGGTTCAGCAGTTTAAGCGTGACCAGGCAACAGACAGAGTTACTTTCGCTTTTATAATATTAGTATCAATATATACTTAACATTCCTGTGTTTTACTAGTGTTATGAGTTCCATCCGTACATGGCGATCTTGCCTCGACGCTGGAAGATCGAGGCAGGATCGCCATGTAGGGATGCCTCGACCAGGGCAGGGTGCCGATGTTTGACCGTCGAGTACTCGAATCGTGACTCGAATTGTATTTTAGAAATAAGAGTGATAGAAATTAATAGTCGTGGGTATAGAAACTATACGTCTTGTGCAAAAATAATGGCGAGAAACTTGTGTGCGATTATTTTCGTCCTCATTTTTTTTTAATTCGAGTGAATGACTCTCAAAAATCGACCCCCAAATGTTGCCTCTTGTAGGGGGACTGGCCCCTACAAGAGGCAACATACTATAAGCTACTGCAGCCGCTAACATTTATATGTCATATTTCTGTCTACCATGACAAAAAAAACTCTCGAAACTGCTTACTGCAACTTAAAACGGCATTTAGAAAATAAATTTTGACGACCGGTCTGGCCTAGTAGGTAGTGACCCTGCCTATGAAGCCGATGGTCCTGGGTTCAAATCCCAGTCAGGGCATCTATTTGTGTGCTGAGCACAGATATTTGTTCCTGAGTCTTGGATGTTTTCTATATATTTGATGTATCTATTATATATATCGTCGTCTAGTACCTACAACACAAGCCTTACTGAGCTTTCCGTAGGACTAGGTCGACATGTGTAAGATTGTCCAGAAATATTTTATTTTTTTTATTATGCAGGAACGTCTGCAAGCGGATATCTTCTATATTTAAACCGAAAGAAAAATAGAAAAACTCGTCACCCATGATGACGTATACGACGAGGGATAAATAGAAAAAAAAAATAGTCTAAGCGGTACTCGTATAGCACAATTGGTAGTGCACTGGGCTAGTGATCAAGTGGTTGTGGGTTCGAGTCCCGCTGCGAGTCAAGATTTTTCTATTTTTCTTTCGATTTAAATATTTATTTATTATTTATAAAATACCAACAAGAGCTGATTATAATTAAGTTAGAACAAAGCTAAGAATGATGTGACTCCCGGCTTGATACGTGGTGTAACGGCTCTTGCAGGACCTGTCGCACGGCAAGGAGAACGTGCCGGTGCCGTGCGTGAACTACTACGACGCGTCGCTGCCGGAGTTCTGCTCGTACAACACGGAACGGACACCGACGGCCGGCGTGCCGCTCAACCTCGACCCCGAATTCCTGTGCGGCTGCGACTGCACCGACGACTGTGCGGTGAGTGTCACAGTCAGACCCCGGATGACATTTATAATATTTTACGTCACATTGGCGGTAAGAATATTTACCGCCTTAGGGCACGACGGAAAATCTCACTTTACACCCAGTTGAAGACGTAAAACTATGTACGTACCACGGGCGGTAATAAAGTAGGCCGCAGATCGCTTGTTTATGGAGCCATTCTTTGTTTTACCGCCCTGGGTACGTAATGTACTATTTTTTAATTCCCTACCAGCGTCTATTTGGTTGACTAACCAACGGGAGTAACGAGAAAGATTTAATAAATTGCAGGGTCTTTCTAACTCCGTCTAACAAATGATGATGATTTTTTGTTTTACACATAAGGTAAATTTTAAGTATAGTAAATACATACATACATTTCAGCCGTATGCAGTCCACTGCTGGACATAGGCCTCCCACAAATATGACTTGTATCATCTTGGTCAAATTTTGCCTTTATGGTATCATCGTGATTTTTTTTAAATGGGGCATATTTTTGGTTACATGTATGATGTATTTTTTTTTTGTGTTTTTCGATCTTGATTTACACGTTTGTTTTGTAATTGAGGATCGATCATGGCAAGTATATCATTTGTTAGACGGAGTTAGAAAGACCCTGCACCTATTTAATCTTTCCGATACTCCCGTTGGTTGACTGGTAGAGAATGTCTTATGGCATTAAGTCGGCCATTTGTACCTTGTATTGTGTACATTTCAATGAGTAGGTACTGTTATGTATTAATTATCTGCTTATACCCTTGATCGACATCAAATTCTCTACATTCTACTAATATGCCTTTTTGAGACGCTTTTGCACTTAAGTGCATGTGCTCTTCACACGAAGAAATGCCCTTACTGGGATTCGAACCCAGGCCCTCGGCGGTTTTATGGTAATACAATCATGATAATCAGTCTAGCCTAGTAGGTAGTGACCCTCTCTATGAAGCCGATGGTACTGAGTTTGAATCCCAGTCAGGGCATTTATTTGTGTGATGAGCACAGATATTTGTTCCTGAGTCATGGGTGTTTTCTATGTATTTAAGTATTTATACGTATCTATTATATATATCTATCTATTATATATATCATCGTCTAGTACAGTCGTGTAAAAATTCGTTCACTGCCAAAGTTTCAAAAATATGTACCGAGCTTCTATTGTACAGTAAATACTAGGTTATATTACGATTTATGAAAGGATTCTTTCGGTACGTATTTTTGCACATGACTGTACCTACAACACAAGCCTTACTGAGCTTATCGTAGGACTAGGTCGATTTGTGTAAGACTATCCCGAAATATTTATTTATTTTATTTTTATTGATAAGGTTTCTTTGGTACATTTTTTCAGGACAAAACTAAATGCGCTTGTTGGAAGATGACACTAGAGGGCGCCCGCACTATAGGGCTGGACACGAATGAAGTCGGTTATGTGTACAAGAGGCTGCCGGAGCCCCTGCCCTCGGGGATTTACGAGTGTAACAGCAGGTCAGTAGCTGCAAACACAAACTGTCGTGAGACTCGAGCAAAACTGTGCCCCAGAACATAATGCCATAGCATGATCACATACAGTCGCCATCAGATATATCGGAGCTGTGGAGGTGGTCACAAATATCGGAACAACGCCTCTACTGTCGAGGCGATAAGTGTATTGCCGTGTAATGCTGGCTGACTAGAATAGCATCACCCCATCTCCTCCCGCGGGTGTCGTAAGAGGCGACAAAGGGTAAAATCCTACGGACGGGCAGCAGCGTCCGTCGAAACCCAATCTACAGCTACTGCGGTCGCCAAGCGTGGCGACTATGGCAACTACCCCCAAGATGATACAAGTCATATTTGTGGAAGGCCTATGTCCAGCAGTGGACTGCATACGGCTGAAATGTATGTATGTATGTAAGTGTATGTTCAGATATTTGTGACCACAGCTCCGATATATCTGAGGCCCATTTCTCGGATGCTTGTAATACAAGCGGAAGTCACTTTTTGCCATCTGTTGTTAGAAGGAGACTCCCGCTTGTATTACAAGTTACAAGTGTTCGAGAAATTGCCCCTTATGGCGACCCACGTGTTACAAGTCTATGTATCTCATTTTGTATGTATGAATGATTATATTTTCGTTTTATTCCAGATGTAATTGTAAGCAGACCTGCTTGAACAGGGTGGCACAACATCCTTTGCAGCTGAAATTACAGGTATTCAAAACTAAGAACAAATCTAATTTTTTTTTATTTTTTTTTTATTTGCTTTGATTTTTTAGTTGTAACACTACTACCTATATAAATTAAAAATTGAAATAGATGACATATGCTTAAGGAAAAGCGACTAGGACCTCCAGCGTCCGATTGGGCCACCCGGACACAGCGGAATCCGTCGAAAATAATCAAATATATGTAATCATGTTTATTTTTAACGCATTCACTGCCACCGACGCACATGTGCGTTCATTTCCATACATTTTTGGAGGGGGTGGCATCGAATGTGTTACGGGTTTTTGGCACCGTTTTACTAGCTCTAAGGTAAAACAAACTTGCATCTCTATGTCATCTCGCTTCGCTGTGTTCGGGTGGCCCAATTGGTTAAGACGTCAGCCGCGATAGCTGGAGATGCGGTTTCGAATCCCATCTCGAACGCCAGAGGTCCACGTCGGCCCATTGCTACATAGACCTCCCCCACAACATGACTTGTATCATCTTGGGGGGTAGTTGTCATAGTCGCCATGCTTAGCAGGCGAGTTCAAAATCGACCGTTATTCTTGTAATTAAAAAACCTAACCATATTAAAATTTGAAAATTAGAGTAAAGGACACAGTTCAGATAAGAAAGCATATCAAACGTCATGTTAATTTAATTCTAAGCAGTCATATTTGGACTTGTAAGTAATTTTATCTATATATTTTTTTTATGAATTGTTTAATATGTTTTCTTACAAAATAACGCATGTTTACGATTTTGTTGAAATTCTGTTTTGAAAAAAATTGTCCCGCTGAATTTCTTGCCGGTCATAAAAGTCAAAATACTTCTTGGGTCAGAGCTGTAAAGTTTGTGTGGTTTTTATTTTTCTCTTCTACTTTTTGTATAATCGACCTGTAAAAGTGCCCTTGTGGTTTGAGTTTGGAACGAGGTATAGTAGCGGGCCAGAGCTACCAATTTAAAAATATGTCACACAACAGGTGTTCAAGACTGCCAACCGCGGCTGGGGCATCCGCGCGCTCAACGACGTGCCCAAGGGCGCCTTCCTGTGCGTGTACGCCGGCAACCTGCTCACCGACGCCACCGCCAACCTGGTGCGTCCGCTCGCCAACCCGCCTGCCGCGCTCGCCTAGCTAAATAATGTAGCTCGCAAACACAAAGTGACAAACAGGGTTTAGCTTATGTAGCTCACAAACACAGTGTCAAAGTGGCAAACAGGGCTTAAATCATGTAGCTCACAAACACAAAGTGTCAAAGTGACAAACAGGACCCGGGTATGTCCTTAAACTACGTCCTACAATGAGAGGTAGGGCACAGCGATGACCATCACGCTTGAATCTGGGGCAGCCCAACTGGGGAAGTACCTCCTCCTTACAGAAGACCACAGCCATAATAGCACTGCTACCTTTCAGGTATGTAGTGCTGTGTTCCTGATGGTGAGTAAGGTTCCCAGAGCTGCAACCCCCCTTAAAGGCCGGCAACGCGCTTGTGACTCATCTGGTGTTGCGGGTGTCCATGGGCGACGGTAATTGCTTACCACCAGGCAATCCGTCTGCTCGTTTGCCGCCTATGTCCTAAAAAATAAATACAGATGTAGTGCAAAACTATTTTCCACCGGGAAAACTTGTATCTCGATTGAAATAGGACGGCACCCGAACTGTCAATTAATAATTGTATTAAATGAGTAACATGTTCATATCCATTAATATCACAGACCAGATAATACTAAATTAATATGGAACTTTGTTGTTTAATGTCACATATCATTTTTCACTTTGACACTAAAAATAGTTTCTAGTATGTATGTATACATATTTTGGAACTTTTCCCGTATCTTTTACCTTGACTACAAAAAATGAAATTTTGACTTGTTAGACAATTATCTTTTATCATTCAGAAACGTCTGCTAACGAATATCTTCGATATTTAAATCGAAAGAAAAATAGAAAAAATTGACTCACGGCGGGACTCGAACCCACAACCACTGGATCACTAGCCCGGTGCACTACCAATTGTGCTACAAATAAAATTGCTAGACAATTTTCACAAAAGCATTTTTTCATAGTAGCGAAATTACACATCGCGTTTTTTCATGATCGCAAATTTATTTATTCGCGTTCCGCAGGACGGCCTGAACGAGGGGGACGAGTACCTGGCCGAGCTGGACTACATCGAGGTGGTGGAGCAGATGAAGGAGGGCTTCGAGGAGGACATACCTGAAGACGCCAAGAAGTTGGACGAGGTGAGATTACAGGACAGATAATTATGCTCTATACATTCCATTAGTGAATTTTTTGGACCCGGGTATGTCCTTAAACTACGTCCAACAATGAGAGGTAGGGCATAGCGATGACCATCACGCTTGAATCTGGGGCAGCCCAACTGGGAAAGTACCTCCTCCTTACAGAAGACCACAGCCATAATAGCACTGCTACCTTTCAGGTATGTAGTGCTGTGTTCCTGATGGTGAGTAAGGTTCCCAGAGCTTCAACCCCCCCTTAAAGGCCGGCAACGCGCTTGTGACTCATCTGGTGTTGCGGGTGCCTATGGGCGACGGTAGTTGCTTACCACCAGGCAATCCGTCTGCTCGTTTGCCGCCTATGTCATAAAAAAAATTCTCCCTGGCTGAGTACCAGTTGTCGGTTTTTTGGATTCGACATGGGGTGAACGACAATCTTTATGTTCATACGTCGGACTATCGGGGGCAGTTTGAGGGCAAGGTAAAGTTTTCAAAAAAATATTTTCTCAAACATACTACGAAATGTATGCGTTAATGGCACGAAATGATGCCAAGAAGTTTATGGACTAGGCCGTGAATAAATGTATGGAGTTAGTATGAAAAGCACATTATTGTCCGCAGCTCTAACTTTTTAAATTTGCCAACTATGATTAGACTGACGAAGGAAAATAATACATACATACAAGTTACAATCTCTTTGAAAGCATAATTGGTATTATAATAATCGGTTAAACATGGTGCTAGCTTTTTCCAATGTCAATTCATTAAAAAAAAAAAAAACGAAATCTATGAACCATAGATAGTTATATTTTTTACTTGATTGCTTTGTTGTTATTTTAATTTTATTATTTTCTTGAAATGTTTGAGAATAGCACTATACAGGCTTTGGCCTGAACAGGGATTAAAGGACTCAATTTATCGTCTACCGCAATCTCGTCCTTAAATCCCTTACTTCAGGCCTCTGCAGTAATGTACTATAACTTACGAGTATTATAATGTACCTAGTATTTGTAACATAGTTAATTAAATTAGATACCCGTTATCATATATTCATATTTAATGTGTAAATACTCTTTGAAGTTGTGTTTTATTCCCTTCTCACAGCTGCAATTGTCTGAGTGACGGATAAAGCCAAACGAAATTTTTGCCATTTTGACTTGTGTGTAGTCCAAGTATGTTTATAAATAACGTAGTTAGTTGCTATGATATTTGGAATTTCACATTATAAATAGGTACCAAATACTCAAAAGTGAATTGATTGATTTGCGAACCTTACCTATCATTCTGACATGCCACGAAAATGCCCGCTGGAGTCCGACGTATGATTATGTTAGTATGGATACGCCCCGGGAATCCGGGCATAAAGCCCGGCGTTGTTAGAAAAGACAAAAAAATACAACATGTTTATGTATTTTATTACACTTTAAAACATCTAAGTAGCTGATAGACATGCGACTTACTCGGCGTTCTTTTGGGTCGTTTTGGGGAGGCGTATGTCCAGCAGTGGACGTCTTTCGGCTGATGATGATGATGATGATATTTATCGTTGGCTGAGTACCCACAACACAAGCCTTCTTGAGTTTTCTGTGGGACTCAGTCAATTTGTGTAAGAATGTCCATTCGTTTATTTTTTTATTTACCTACTTATTATGACAGACAAAAATATATCGAACCCGGGACTTTCAGGTTCTAGCGCTAATTTTAACAATGTCAAAGTGTATTTTTTATAGTTTAACCCTCTGCAGCTTAATTGTCTTACAGCTAGCCAGAGGCTACCTCCTACAGGTGAGGGGGATTTATTTTTACGCGAACTGAGTGCGGGTTGGCGACTTCGAATTGTTTTTCATTACTTTTCATTACTAACAAACCTCTTGACGGCCGGTCTGGGGTACTGGGTAGTGTCCCTGCCTGTGATGCCGATGGTCCTGGGTTCAAATCCCAGTGATGTGATCCCAGTGGGCATGTATTGTAGTCATGATTTTCATGGGTGCTTTTTATATGTCTATTAGTTTAATTTATAATTGTTATATCTCCAAATCACATTAATATGGCTCAATCAACTATTCTTTGTCCCTCGTTGCCATGGTTACGTTCCCCTGGGTCACTCTTCAAACCACAGTTTAATTGCATCTAAACACACAAAACATAGTTAGTAGTGGTTAATATTTGTAGAAGCTATATGTCCCTTCCATAATGGGTCACCTACCAAGCGCGTCAGTAGTACGCGGGGCCACATTTCTTGTAACAAACTATGCTTCAGTTGTTCCCTGGCTGATGGGACAGAATAACAACAACAAATAGTTGATTCACTCATATATTTATTTAATTGTTGCTTTATGGAAGTTTAAAAAAAAGTCCTCTATTAACGTGAAATGAAAGTTTAAATTAGGTCAGTTTTGTGACGATAATTAAGCATTTTTTGCATTGTATGACTGCTTAAAGTTTATGAAACGAGCACTTGTTGATCAAAGTATTTATAGAAAAAATCAATGCTTAATTATCGTCACACAACTGACATACTTAATTTAAAAGGGTTTAATAATCTTACGGTAGATGTGTCTACACGTCACACGTAATGATGTATAGGAAGGATAAAATAGAAAAATTTGACAAGTCCAAGCGGTACTCGTATATCATAATTGGTGGTGCACTGGGCTAGCGATCCAGTGATTGTAGGTTAGTCCCGATTCGAGTCAATTTTTTCTATTTTTCTTTCGATTTAAATATTGATAAAAGTAAGAACAATCAAATATTTTTTTATGAAATAGTTTGATTTGCTTTGATCTTTAAGTAGTAATACTACTATATACATTAAAAGTAGAAATAGATGACATATATTTAAGAAAAAGCGACGAGGACCTCCGGCGTTCGAGACGGGATTCGAACCCGAATCTTCAGCTATCGCGGCTGACGCCTTAACCAATTCGGCCACCCGTACACAGCGGAACCCGTCGAAATTAATCAAGTATATGTTATCTTGTTAATTTTTAAACGGTTTTGGGCACCGTTTTTACCAGCTCTAAGGCGAAACACTACGTATTTGCGCCTCCTATATGAATCCCTTTCGGGTTTCTGATATAGCTAGAGAGATGGTGCTGCCATCTATGAAATGCCATCTATAGAGGTCCTCGTCGCTTTTTCTTAAGTATATGTCATCTATTTCTACTTTTAAATATTGATAGTTAACTTTTCTACACACTAATTGGGGATTTTTTTTAACACTCCCTTTCTACCGCGTGGCTCGATTTTTGTAAGGATGTCCTGTATACATATATGTATAGTATATATTATTGTGTGTGTGTATGTGTGTGCGTGTGAAACTCCATTGTCGTTCGTCCAGGAGAACGAGTCGTCTTCCATGTCCTCGTCTGAAGAGGAGCCGGAGAAACGGGAGGAGGATGACGACTTCCGACCAGCGATGCCTTCGGGGCAGTACACGCCCTCCGAGTACAGGTGACTTTTTTACATTATTTTTCTTTATGTAACATGAAAATATATTTTTCTCAAACTTGCAATGAAATGTTGATATTACTTACTTGTAATTAGGTTCGGAAATACTACAGTCGGCGTCATATAGTTCGTAGCATTAAAAGTACTCAAATAGTTCGGTACACCATACTAATTCTATGGTGTACCGAACTTTTTGAGTACTTTGGATGCTACCAACTATATGACGCTGACTGTACATGTCCGGCTCAATGAGTGAAGATGATATGTAAAGGGATTTCATATAACCTTTTGACACCTAAGACTGCAAAGTAACTTTCTTTGCTTTTTAACTTCAAATTATGACACAACATCTTGACGTTCAGCATTAAAAAAAAACATAAGAATGAATGAAAGACTGTAATATTAACCCTTTTTTAATAATTTGTGATTGTAAATAGTATGAAGATGATAGTTTGTAATGGCAAAAACACTTGGATTCGAAATTTGTTGTTACCTCTACGTACTCACAAATTAAACAAATTGACTACAATTTTTGTTTTATTTCATTGCAAGTTTGAGAAAAGCACTATACAAGTCTCGGCGAGAAACAGGGTTGCCGGCCGCGTATCCTATCCGGCCTGACTGCCGCTCGGCCGTATACATCTACTTGGCCTGCAACCCCTCGTTTCCTGGCCTCTACAGTAATGTACTAAAATATCATTACAGTGATGTACTTGATAAATTGCGAATTACCTTATGTACATTTTAAATATATTTTTGAACCTTCGCTACAAGAGACCACCGGTCTGGCCTAGTGGGTAGTGACTCTGCTTATGAAGCCGATGCTCCTGGGTTTGTATCCCAGTCGGGGCATTTATTTATGTGATGAGCACAAATATTTGTTACTTTACCATAGGTGTTTTCTATGTATTTGAGTATTTATATGTTTCAATATTTTTTTCAATATTTCTAGTAAGCGTCTCCGAAAACGCGAGAAATCAAAAAAGGTGAAAGAGAAAGAAGTAAAAGAGAAGGAAAAGAAACAGAAACAGAAAGACGGAGAAGATTGCATCACCATCAGCGACGATGAAGAGCGTGAGTTTTTATACCATCAAATATAATTATTAAAACAGTATAGTTACCATGTATGTTAATTTGAATCAGTTTCCGATATTGGCACTGTTGCAAGCGCCATCCTCACGGAATAACTGAAGTACTGCGAGATTTAACGGTAGTCAAACCACACTCCGTAGCGATCTACCCTCTTTCTGATACTCTATGTTTGCGGAATGTCACTACTACCGTTCGCATTCTCACTTGAGACTCGACCGCGTTCACGACACAATACTCACTAATTTCGTACGTTTTGCTTTAAAACTTAGTAGTAGTAGTTTTTATTTTTCTCTTTTACTTTTGTATACTCGACGTGTAAAAGTGCCCTTGTGGCCTACTTACTGAATAAACGTTTGAGTTTGAGTTTGAGTTTGAAACAAAGTTGCTTGCTTTGCGGTTTGTGAATTTACAATATATAAAATGACAGTTACTTGTTAATAAAATATATTACTAATTAATTATACTGTAATTATATCGCTCTATAATTACACTTGAGTTTATCCGTTTGTAACTAAGTAGTAGTAACAGGGCTTAGATCAGTATATTCCAATTGATAATAACAAAAATAAAAATAAATTATACTAAAAAAAAAACATCAGTTGTAATTATGCAAAAAAATAATTTCACGTAAGACGTGTTCATTATTTTGTTTTACAATCTTTGCCATATGTGTGAATACTTATTTTTCTAAATTATTATTATTTTATTTATTATGCAGAAACGTCTGCTACCGAATATCTTCGATATTAAAATCGAAAGGAAATATAAACGCACGTCACCCATGATGACGTATACGACGAGGGATACAATTTGACAAGTCTAAGCGGTACTCGTGTAGCACAATTGGTAGTGCACTGGGCTGGGTAGTGATCCAGTGGTTGTGGGTTCAAATCCCGCCGCGAGTTTTTTTTTTATTTTTCTTTCGATTTAAATACTTTTTTTTTTTCTTAATGTGACATTTATTTGTAAACACACAAAGATAAACATATACAATTCAATTATAAATAATATATTTTGCAGTGAGAGAACCGGCTCATTTCTCCGCACAGCCCGGCATGGGAGGCAAGGACTTCGTCTCTAAATACAAGTAAGTTGGAATTAATGTTCATATACTCTTAATAGTTTCATATCTCTTCTGACGACAGGTTTGGCCTCGTGACCTCGTGAGTGACCCTGCTTATGAAGCCGATGGTCCTGGGTTCAAAGCCCAAAGGGCATTTAATTGTGTGATGAGCACAGATATTTTTTCCTGAGTCATGGGTGTTTTCTATGTATTTATATATCTACTTCTACGCTATAAAAGCGATAGTTTGTGTGTGAGTGTGTATGTTTGTTACTTCTTCACGTCTAAACGGTTGGAGCGATTTTAATATTTGGTATGGAGTTAGCTGACACCCTGGATTAACACATAGGCTACGTTTTTTCCCTAATAAGCCGCGGGTCACAGCTAGTATTATATATATCGTTGGCTGAGTACCCACAACACTAGCCTTCTTGAGCTTACCGTGGGACTCACCATCAGTCAATTTGTGTAAGGTTGTCCTATTATATTTATTTAATTATTTAATTTATTTATTTAATCTCTGTGACGCTCCGTCCACTGCTAGACATAGCCTCCCATTATAACTTGTATCATCTAAGAGGGTAGTTTCCATAATCGCCGCGCTTGGCAGGCGGGTTGGCGAACGCAGTAGCTATGATTGGTTTTCGAGGGCCGCTGCTGTCGCCTTTTACGACACCCGACATGGGTGGTGCCGTTCCAGTCAGGCGGCACTACGGCACTAAACACTTGGTTAATATTTTGGGTATATAACTATAATTAGCCATAAATGTATGTTTGTAGGTCTGTTCGCACACTATTCGGCAAAGACGAGGCGTGCTATATCATGGACGCCAAGGTACAGGGCAACATCGGCAGATATCTCAATGTAAGTATTTAAAAAAAAATCGATTTAGTAGTTATGATAAGTAATTTTTTTTTTCTCCGAACCGTGCACAATTTTAGGATTTATATTTGGTAAAATTATATCTTACATCTGGGATAGTAAATTGGCAAAACGGTAATCAATTTGGTTTCTGGAGCCGATGCGATGCTCCATACAATAGTCTCCGTAACACGGAACAGGGTTATGTTTTCAAAATGACGGGCGTTTGTCCGATCCTTGATAATATGACACACTTTTAGAGCGTGAGAAGTGAAAATAGTACATTACTGCAGATGCCGTGAAGTAAGGGATAAGGGAAGGACGAGATTGCGGTAGGCCGGATAAATTGAGTCCTTTAATCCCTGTTCAGGCCGAAGCCTGTATAGTGCTTTTCTCGAACATTTCAAGAAAATAATAAAGTTAAAATAACAACAAAGCAATGAAGTAAAAAATATAACTATCTATGGTTCATAGATTTCGTTTTTTTAATGAATTGACATTGGAAAAAGCTATTCCAGCACCATGTTTAACCGATTATTATAATATAACTTGGATGTATGTATTTTTTCCTTCGTCAGTTTAATCTTAGTTGGCAAATTTAAAAAGTTACAGCTGCGGACAATAATGTGCTTTTCATACTAACTCCATACATTTATTCACGGCCTAGTCCATAAATGTGCAACTTCGTGGCATCATTTCGTACCATTAACGCATACATTTCGTAGTATGTTTGAAAATATATTTTTTTCTCTATCTACCGCAATCTCGTCCTTAAATCCCTTACTTCACGGCCTCTGCAGTAATGTACTATTTTTTTTACAACAACAACAGCAAAACTCTGGAATAAATTGTCGTGTGCAGTATTTCCGGACCGATATGACATCCAAACCTTCAAGAAAAGAGCGTATAGGGATCTTAAAGGCCGGCAACGTACTTGTGACTCCTCTGGTGTTGCGAGTGTCCATGGGCGGCGGTAGTTGCTTACCATCAGGCAATCCGTCTGCTCGTTTGCCTCCTATATCATAAAAAAAAAAAAACCAAGTTGATGTCTCAACTGCCCCATTGTTCCAGCACTCGTGCACTCCGAACGTGTTCGTCCAGAACGTGTTCGTGGACACGCACGACCCTCGCTTCCCGTGGGTCGCGTTCTTCGCGCTCTCCCAGATCCGCGCCGGCACCGAGCTCACGTGGAACTACAACTACGACGTGGGTTCAGTGCCCGGGAAGGTGCTGTACTGTTACTGCAACGCGCCGAATTGTAGGGGACGGTTGTTGTAAACAAATAAACCAGTAAAATTACGAAAATAGATCAGTAAAAGTACCGTCAGCAGCAGAAGTAGCTAAGCATTTGAGGTGTTCAAAATGAGGTCAACACGTCTCTATTGTCAAGAGAATAAGAGCGCGTGTAGGTCATTTTGAACACTTCAAACGCTTAGCAACTTTTGCTGTTGACTGTACCAAAACCTGAATATAATTCGATAACTGTAATTTTCTTTTTTTTTTATTAAGCAGAAACGTCTGCCAGCGAATATCTTCGATATTTAAATCGAAAGAAACGTAGAAAATTTTTGACTCGCAGTGGGACTCGAACACACAACCACTGGATCACTAGCCCAGTGCAAGTACCGCTTAGACGAGGGATAAATAGAAAAAAAAATGACAAGTCTAAGCGGTACTTAATATTTTAAAAAGAACTAACAATTTAATTTATAGAAAAAGAAAATTACAGTTACCGAATTATGTCCAGGTTTTGGTAATTTTACTGATCTTTAGACAAACGTTGGTCTTATCTATGCTACAGTCGTCGTCAGATATATCGGAGCTATACAGCTGAACATGCACTTTATCGCCTTGACAATATAGTTGTTTTTATTATGCAGAAACGTCTGCTAGCGAATATCTTCGATATTTAAGGCAAGAGTGAATAGGCTGTTACTGAACCAGCGTGCTACACCCTCGACCTCGTCGACACTTACCATCAGGTGCGACTGAGGTCAAACGATGGTCAGTCTTGTTTAAAAAAAAATCTAAGTTGCAACCGTCAGATATATCGGAGTTGTACAGCTGAACATGCACTTTATCGCCTTGACAATAGAGTTGTTTTTATTATGCAGAAACGTCTGCTAGCTATCTTCGCTATTTAAATCGAAGGAAAAATTAGACTCGAAACGCGACTCGCACCCACAACCACTGGATCACTAGCCCAGTGCACTATCAATTGTGCTATTCGAGTATCGCTTAGATTTGTATTTTTTTTTTCTTTTTTACGCGTCACCCGTAATGACGTATACCACGAAGGATAAAATAGAAAAAATTGACAAATCTAAGCGATACTCGTATAGCACAATTGGTAGTGCACTGGGCTAGTGATCCAGTGTTTATGAGTTCGAGTCCCGCTTCGTATAAAATTTTCCTATTTTTCTTTCGATTTAAATAATATAGGTGTTGTTCAGATATTTTTGCCCTCCACAGCTCCGATATATCTGATGGCGACTGTACTTGGTAATTCGATGATACTGCACTATGTTTCACAGAGCCGCTATGAGGAAATGTAAACTATAAGAGAGCGTTGCAAAAAAATGGTACACTAGTTGAGTTAAGGATCTGGGGCCTATACAAGCGGAAGTCTCTTTTTAATAACAGTTGACAAAAAGTGACTTCCGCTTGTATTACAAGTTACAAGTGTACGAGAAATAGGCCTCTGACTTGACCTGATAATTATTTCATTTGTGTTACGATAATAAAGCGGTTACTATTTAGGTTACAATTAAATTGTCTTTTTGAAATAATTTACATCGTTGACTTTCGTTACACAAATGAAATGAATAACTTGAGACTAATTGCAGCTACATATTAACTAGGTTCGAGTTTTCAGAAAAAAATGTCCCCAATTATTCTGCTTGTAGAAAAGGTAACTACGTCAGTTTTGTGACGATAATTAAGTATTAAATTTCTATAATAAATATTTAGTTAAAGTGCTCATTTTCGTAAACTTTGCAGTGCAAAAAACAACGTAAAAAATGTGTACAGTCAGCGTTATATAGTTGGCAGCATTCAAATAGTAAATTAGTTCGGTACACCATGTAAATTCTATGGTGTACCGAACTTTATGAGTGCTTTGGATACTACCAACTAAATGACGCCCCACTGTACAATACAAAAAACGCTTAATTATCGTCACAATAATGACATAATATAAATTTATTTTACGTCACGTGAATTTAGGGCAGTTTTTTCTAAAAACTTCCATTTGCAATATTTTGGCAATTCACTTATAAAATCAATAGCGTACAGCTGTCAGTTTTTGATGCTTACAATTGAGTTGGTAGCAATTTATCGCTTGCAATTCACCATAGTGAGCTCAGCGTAAGAAAACATGCAGTATCAGCGAATCACCAAATATTACCGACAAGCCAAACATGAGTTGCGAAAATAACATTTTATTATTTACTCACCTAACTTTTTATGTGTCAAGTGACATTTTACAGTCAAGCCGGTGACATTTATAATTTTTTTTAATGATTTATCAAGACGTCACAATCTGAGTTTGCTTTACAAGCCTAGGTGTGTAAGGTTGTATGTAATTCCTCACTCCGAATACATTAAGGGGAGTTTTCAAAATTTGGTATATCCAATTAGTGAAAATTGTTAAGAAAAGTGAAATGATTGTCAGTTTCGTGACGACAATTAAGCATAAAATCTTTATGACGATCGACTTTGCCTTTAAATAGGTTGTAATATCGATTGAAGTTTATAAAACGAACATCAAAACCAAGTTTTTATCGAAATTTTACGCTTAATTGTCGTCACGAAACTGACAGTGATTTAACTTAACAACTTTCACTAATTGGTTCAGGAATGGAATACCGGTATTATTTTAATACAAATTAACCGGTATTCAATTTCGGTATCTCAGTTGTTAGGGCATAATTTTACATTTTAACCAACTCATCAGATGTGTTCTCTTTAACAATACCATGTAAGAAGCTCGAAAGATAAATTAGGAATAAACGGCAAAATTTTGATTTTTCGTAATACCAGTAACGATCCCTGAATTGGTTGCACTATTTTTTGTAAACTCCCATAGTGTTTCTTATATTGAACGTTTAAGAAGAATATTTTAATGTCGCAATAACTTCCAATAATTAACATAGATGTTCTTGAAGAATAAGTTTAGAGCGCAGAGTGAATCAAATAAGCCACGAGATGTATGTTGCTATGTTATCTTTTTTCTCACGTGTAGCCGAATCGTCCTAGTTGAATGGTAATAGGATATATGTATATGTTAAGATATCAGACTTGTTTGTACTGATACTGGTATAATTTGAATTAAGACCCTTTTCAGAACAGTGTAAGGCGTAGTTCGCATGATTTCTTAAAAGTAATATGCATGAAATCTTTATCGGAATCAACTTTTCCATGTAATGTCGGTTATGTGCAGTTTATGAAACGATCACCAAAATATTGAAATTTAACGCTTAATTATTTCATAATCTCGTATGACCCAGTGTGCATTACAATGTACACTCCCTTTCAATGGAATTTAAATCCTTTATTGAAGGAAATAAAGTAGCATTTCATTTGTTTCGTTATTTTTCGAACAAAAGATAATTCAACCTAATTTTATGTAGAATAATATTGATTTTAACTGTATAAACTTTTTGTATGGTGGGTCTTACGAGGATAAAACAGGCAGCAATTAACTTTCCTCGATAACTCACTCTAATTAAGTACAATATTTTGTGAAAACTCCCACGTACCTATTGTAAATTGTCATAAATATCTTTGATTTCGCATTTAACCTTTTCCACGCCAAAGACATGTATATTGGCACCGCAGGTTCAACACCATAGACGTTTATATATCTCCACAGTTTAACTTCAGTAAAGTTCAACACTTATGACATTTCGATAACGAGGCGTGTGAGCGTTAGTTTTTGAGTTAGACATGGCGCCGAAAAGGTTCAGGTATCGTAATACCACCCAACTATAGTCCAAACCTTTAATTCGTAATTACGTAAACAATTCTAACATTCTTTTTGTTTTTCTCTTCATTGATTCATTCATTTATGAACAGCCGTTGGCTTTTAACTGCGGAATTTAAATAATACTCACACCTAAATGAAGATATTGAACTTAGTTTTGGCCCATTGTTGGGAGATTTTGGACTATAGTTGGGTAGTTTTACGGTATATACCAAGACGTTTTTTTGTATACTTTTTTTATTACTTTAAAGATAGACAAGTATAGATGGGTCATACGGTCAATTAGGTTCCCGTCTCTTCTGTGGACATTATGAAAGTTAAGGGTTTTAAAATGTTTGATTGTATGAAATATCAGCATAAACCGCTCCCTCTTACGTAACATTATACCACTAAAACATAACTTGTACTCACAAGCCGTTAATTATTGACCACAGAAAAGACGTTTTTTGGTTCAAAACTGTATGACCCAGATAGTTTCATCTACTGACAAGTTTATTTGCTTAACTATATCCTTTCAATGGCTTGGTGTATTTGATAAGTTCATTGATATGCTTATATTTAAGGTTTCAATACCGGTAATTTTTGTATGTATCATACCGGAATTGCTGGTATTTAAGCCAGGCATACATTACTGAAATTTTAGATTAAGTTCTCATCAAGTGTATGTGTGTCGTGTTTGTAAATATTGTTTTATGTCAATAAATAAAAATCGAGTATTATTTCAACGTTTTATTTACTAATTTACATTTTTATATGTACGTCAGTTACTAACTCCTAATTATTTAGGTCAAGTAATAAGTTTAGCAAGCAAAGGTATCGATGGACATATAAACCCATTACAATTATTACTTAATCCTTTTCCAGCTAATCAGAATGGGTTTCCCAGAAATCCCAATATTCAAAATAGTTACATTTCGATTACAGGTCGATTCACGAGAGTTGGCACGAATGGATTGAACGAAACTTTCATTGTATGAGTGACACTTGTATCGGTATACAATCGAGCCACTATTTTATTGGTTAATGTGACACACACATAGACATTTTCATTCAGTCATTCATTCCGTTCGTGCCAACTCTCGTGAATCGAACTGTATATAATGTAATTTTTTTTGGATAGTTCAATCTAATATGAACCTTAAAGTCGAATACTTAGGTTGAAATTAATGACATACTTGTGGTCGATATATCGTACTAAGCCTGGAAAAGGGTTAAAACGGGATACTTACCATGTATGTTAATTTGAATGAGTTTCCGATATTTCGGTACTTGCGTTTTAAGTAATATTTGTAATGTGTACGACCATGATAGTTTAAAATATAAAATAAACCCAATTATATAAAGATAATTATCGAACTTAAAATTTAAAGTAAGCTGAAATGACATACACAGTAAGCTTATTATTAAGAAATAGTCTATTACGTACCCAAGGCGGTAAAACAAAGTATGGCTCAGATCGCGGGTATTTGTGGCTCGAACCGGAGGTGAGGGCCATAAACAAGGGATATGAGGCCTTATTTATTACCGCCCGTGGTGCGTACATAGTTTTATGTCTTCACCTGGGTGTAAAGTGAGATTTTCCGTAGCGCCCTAGGGCGGTAAATCTCTCTTACCGCCCAGTGTGAAAAAAATTATCTTACAAATACAGTGAAAGGAATTTAACCTTTTTCCAGGCCCCACTATCCCAATATTCCCAGAAATCCCAAACATCTATATAGTTACGCTTTGGTTATTTATTTTACATAGAGTAATTTTTGGGATAGTTTAATATGAACCTTAAAGTCGAATGCTTACGTTGAAATTAAATTGACACGCACCGATGAATCGTACTATGCCTGGAAAAGGGTTAACATGTCACCAGCCCCGCAGAGCGCGCTCGTATCCTTGCCTGTTCCAGATGGGAATCGGGAGCCTGGCTACAAGCTTTGCCCTCCAAAAACCTAGGTACCCTGCTGAGGTAGTGGTCCCACCGTGAACTAGTAAGCTATTTCAAAGGAACAAAAGATAATCGATCCCGTGTAAATAAAAGAGACATATATGTCATAGCCGGGCGATCGTAGTTCATCGGCGGGCGATGAGCTATAAATATATATTTCTCTCTTTTATTTACACGGGATCGATTATGTTTTGTCCCTTGAAATACCTGATAGATCATAGCTTACTAGCTCGCGGTGGGACCAGTGCCGGAGTATGTAGGTCGCCGCCTACGGCCGGCATGATGTAGGCAGCACCGCCACCGGCCGGCACACGGTCACGGTGTGGGCCTAGAGCCCCGGCACGATGTAGGCGACGTCCCCAGCAGCACCGGCACACGGTCACGGTGTGGGCCTACAGCCCCGGCACGATGTAGGCGACGTCCCCAGCAGCACCGGCACACGGTCACGGTGTGGGCCTACAGCGCCGGCATGATGTAGGCAGCACCGGCACACGGTCACGGCGGGCCTACAGCCCCGGCATGATGTAGGCGATGTTGTGCAGCGTGCGCTGCAGCAGCGCGGCGGGCGGCGCCAGCGGCGGCAGCGCGCGCGTCACGGCCAGCAGCGGCGCCAGCGCGCACAGCAGCGTGTCCAGCAGCACCGACACCGAGCCCGACACCGCGATCTGGCCCTGCGGACACGGCTCCGGTTCCGTTCACTCGGCACTTACCATCGGTTCACGTTCACAGTCAGCAGTAGAAGTGGCTAAGCGTTTGTGTTCAAAATGAGGTCAAGACCTGCGGCCTGGGTATGACCTTAAACTGCGTCCAACAATGTGCACAGCGAAGTACCATCACGCTTGAGTCTGGTGAAGCCCAACTGGGGACCTCCTCCTTACAGAAGACCACAGCCATAATAGCACTGCCACCTTTCAGGTATGTAGTGTTGTGTTCCCGATGGTGAGTAAGATTCCCAGAGCTCCAACCCTCCTTAAAGGCCGGCAATGCACTTATGGTGAGAAAAAAAAGAGATCATTTTGAACACTTCAAACGCTTAACCACTTCTGCTGCTGAATACAAAAAGTTTAATCTTTTCATACGTCTTAGCAAATTTCTTCCATCGCACGCCCATACCGCACGTATGGGTCTCTAAGAAACGCCCAGAGGCCTATTTTTCTAACACTTGTAACCTGTAATACAAGCAGGTCTCTTTCTAACAACATGTGTCCATTAAATTCTGGTTCCGCTTTAACTTTCCGTTCCAATTCCGTTTTAAGTTCAAACTTCGTTTCGGGGTCCAAAACTAAATGTAAAACATCTGATTCCGATTTCTGTTTAATAAAACCACATCTATCACATCCTAACGGAACGGAACCGAAGTGGATGTTTAAAACCAATCGAACGTTCAGACTACGTGGAACAGGAACCGGAGTTGAGTGATACAGACCTTAAACGGCACTTAATTGCCAGAAATGAATACCGGTATTACTTCCACGCTATACCGGTATTATTTTCATACAATACCGGGTATTCAATTTAAGTATGTCAGTTAATAATGCATATTTTGCATTATATTCTACTAATCAGAAAATTGTTTTTGCATTCGATTGAACTAATCAGATAATCTATTATCCTAACCTAAATACTATTTCAAGCCGAGTCAGGACACACCGATCAGTGTGCTTATCGGTTACTGGGTTCGATGATAATTCACCGCAGGCGAGTGTAGCGGTAGCCGCCTTTACAAAAAGTGCAAGCAATTTCTCAGCGGGCGCGGCGCGCGGACAGCAGTGAGTGATACTACACCCTCATCGCGATCGGTGTGTCCTGACTCGGCTTGAAGATGGGTACCAGAGCTTACCCGAAACATGTCACCTAGTAAGATATAATTACACGTGAGTTTATCCGTTTGTAACTGAGTAGTATATCGAGGGTTGCGTGGTCAAACCCGATATATCTATCCACATAAATCGTCAACCGCCGTACTCGCGCCTCACATGGCGACCCCGCCTCACCTCGTGCTCCTTGAGCCGCTCCCCGATGATGGCCAGGCTCTCCCCCAGCAGCCGCAGGTGCGCCGCCACCTCCACTGCGCCGACGCCGGTCACGCGGTACACGCCCGCCCCCGCCCCCGCTCCCGCTCCCGCGCCCGCTCCGCCCGCCGCTCCGCCAACCGCGACCGCACCCGACACCTGAATGGTTTGATAGTTCATTCTTCTATTGGAACATAAGGCACATGTATGCATATCGTCCCTACTTTGAAAAAACCTCGTAACTCATTCTGGCATTCAAAACAAAAATGACGTAACTATGTATGGGATCAATATACAGTTCCTGCGTTTCAACTCTAAGTATCTGTGTCAGATATGAGATTTTCTCAAAGGAGTGACGATATACCTATTGGCGCTTTGACCGTATCGATATCTTTTACCTTGACTTTATAATACGTCGGTGGCAAACAAGCATACGGCCTGATGGTAACCAGTTACCGTAGCCTATGGACGCCTGCAACTCCAGAGGATTCACATGCGCGTTGCCTACCCTAAGCTACTTTACTATGGAGACATACAAATCTGGTTTAGATATATGTAGTTACAATATACAGTATAGTTATATACATGAATTGTATAGGAAAAAAATTGTTTTAAATTTGATTATAAATAGTGTCCCACCCATATCACATACAAAAGGTTCTGTCTCTTTGTGTTTTCAGTACTATGTGGCACAGCGCCATCTATGGGCTAATGTCGAGATATTCCACACAAACACGTCCATAGAACTAGTACAAATCTGAAACTTACTGCTGCCAAACGTGAAACGCTGGTGCGTTTACCATTTTGTATAGACTTGACGACCGGTCTGGCCTAGTGGGTAGTGACCCTGCCTAAGAAGCCAATGGTCCTGGGGTTCAAATCCCAGTCAGGGCATTTATTGGTGAGATGAACAAAGATATTTATTGCTAAGTCATGGGTGTTTGTTTTCTATGTATTTAAGTATTTATCTATTATATATATCGTCGTCTAGTAGGCAGGCCTTTACTAACTTACTAACACAAGCCTTTACTAAGCTTACCGTAGGACTAGGTCGATTTGTGTAAGATTGTCCCGATTTTTTTATTGTATCCTTCGTCCGACTGAAACATGTTTTTTGCGGAAACCGGAGGCTATGCGATTCTAGTTTCGGCCAAAAACCGAGTCTGAGTACCCTCGCACAATACAATCCTTCTTGAGCTTACCGTGGGGCTCAGTCAAATTGCATAAGGATGTCCCGTAATATTCATTTATCAATTGTATACCGACGATCTAAGACACATTCCTCAAATTCCTTTTTTGTCACGATATATTGTAGCCTGTTTTTGTTCGGGCGAGAACTGAACCTTTGTGGACAGAAGGAAAACTTAGGTAAATTTAAAGTAGTTCGGTTGGTGTAGGGCGCACTCACCGGCACGAGCTGGGTGCAGGGCGCCGGCTCGGGCCCGGCGCGGCGGCCCGGGCGGCCGACTCCTGCCGCCGGAGGCCGGACGCCTGCGGGACAAATACATCATTAGGCATCGGACGGCAGAGTGCAAATGACATAAGGAACAGGACTTGTACCATAATGGAGTAGCTATCAGCGTAACATATTTTATACAGTCGAGTCGATCAATTTATCGATGTCATCGACATAATTATTTTATCGTTATTAATGGTGTTAAATTTAGTCATTTAGAGCCTAGTAATATTTTTTTACCAAATACATTTAGAGCGAAATTAATTTGTTTTCTGGAGAACAGTTCATGTATCTTCGGTATGAAGTGTTTTTATAACAATAGTGTATTAGTAGGAGATTATATCCCGCTCGCTGCAGATTGTGTCATTTTTGCCGTATTTTTAATGCTGCTGCTACAAGACGTTTTATCTACGACATCGACAAATTTATCGACTGTATAAAATGTGCTACGCTGATAGCTACTCCATTATAGTATAAGTCCTGTTCCTTATGTCATTTGCACTCTTCCGTCCGATGCCTATACATCATAAATAAATATTGTCTCGGCTGTAATACAGTCAAGTGCAAAAATACGTACCGAAAGAATCCTTTCATAAATACGTCCTACAACCTTATTTACTGTAAAATAGAGTTGCTCGGTACATAATTTTGAAACTTTGGCAGTGAACGAATTTTTACACTTGACTGTACCTAAACTGTGAAGGGGCATTTAACCGCGTAACGCCCACCATACTAAAATATTTAACAGTTAAAACCAACCTTACTATGCACTGATTTGGGTTGAATTTTCTTTTGCACGAAAACTAATGAAACAAAAGAAATTCTACCCTATTTCCTTTTATAAAAGATTTCAACTCCATTGAAAGGGACTGTACATTGTAACGCACACTGGGCGTTACGAGGTGTTGTAAATAAATATAAATATAAGAGAAAAATATATTAAAGATGCGTGTTGACACGAGTGTTTATTAGAACGAAGTAACCAAGGAATTTCAAACAATATAAAATAATAGAAATAAACAACTTAAAAAGTATAGTTTGCACAACAGAGGTTAGTTTATACAACAGCCGCCCTTAATCGAAGTTGTGACAGACAAACGAACAAAAAATATACAAATTAAGTTTCTATCCCTAAATTAATCGTACACCTTTTATGTGCAATAGGCCCAAGTGGCTTCGTAAGTACATCTGCAGGCATATCGCAAGTTTTAATATATGTTACATTAATAATATTATTAGATACTTTTTCTCTTATAAAATGGAATCTGGTATCTATATGCTTCGTCCTGCAATGGTGTAACGGATTATGTACGAGGTTAATGGCACTCTGACTGTCAGAAGCTAAGTTAACTGGATAGAGTTTACCTGTTATCTCGTAGATAAACCGTCGTAAATAACACGCTTCCTTCGCAGCAGAGGCTAATGCCATGTACTCCGATTCTGCTGAGCTAAGGGCAATGGTAGGTTGCTTCTTGGACTCCCAGGATACTGGACCTCTACTCAACATAAAGGCATAACCAGTGTATGACCTTCTGTCAAACGGACAATTTGCCCAGTCCGCGTCGCAAAAACCTTTCAAAGGTTTTCCACTCTTTCTGTAAACCAATGAATAGTTTAAAGTACCCTTTAGGTACTGCAGAACCCTTTTTGCAGCATTCCAGTGTTCTTTAGTAAAACACGTATTAAACTGACTTAAATAACTCGTTGCGTACGTGATGTCAGGTCGTGAGTTTACTGACAGATACATCAGACATCCTATTAAATTCTGATAAGGATAACACTCACCAGTTTGACCATCAGGTCTCCGTTCCATATTTTTTTTAACTAATGGAGTATTGACATCCTTACACTCCTTCATATTAAACTTTTCCAATATAGAAAGAATATAATTACGCTGGTTTACTTTAATACAGTCGGAATCGTATTCAATTTGTAGTCCCAAATAACATTTTAATATTCCTAGATCCTTTAATGAAAAATATTTCGACAAATCATTCTTGACAATGTCAAATGTCAACTCGGACTTATAGAAGACTATTATGTCATCGACAAATATACCCAATATTACGAGTTCTTTATCAAAAAGTTTCGTACATACGCAAGGCTCGGAAGGAGTTCCTTTAAAACCTATTTTTAACAGCGTATCGTTTAACTTTTTGTTCCACGCTCGCGGTGCCTGTTTAAGACCGTAAAGAGATTTTTTGAGCAAACAAACCTTGTTTTCCTTGCCTGTTTCTATAAAACCAAGTGGTTGCTCCATGAAAACTTCTTCTTCTAAATCTCCATTAAGAAACGCAGTATCCACGTCTAAATGCTTCATTCGTAGGTCCAACTCTGCAGCTAATGCAAACAACGTGCGGAGGGAAGAATGACGAATCACCGGCGCGAACGTTTCCACGTAGTCTATTCCCTCGACTTGATGAAAACCTTTGACGACGAGTCTCGCTTTATACTTTGTGATATTACCATATGCGTCTTTCTTAATCTTATAAACCCATTTACATGGTATAACCTTTTTGTTAGGTCTATCTACTAAATCCCATGTATGGAGTTTTCTCAGTGAACTGTACTCATCAGCCATAGCATGGTGCCACTTGTCAGCATCATCGGCATGAGTAGCTTCGTTAAAAGTTGTAGGTTCACTAGAATCAGCCATAGAAATATTGTAAGTAAGGAAGTCAGGTGGTTTCCTATTTCTTAATGGGTACCGACGTTCAGAAATAATTTCTTCTTCCACATTTTCAGGCTCTTTTTCTTCACAAGATAGCCTCGAATCATTGGGAGGCTTTTGCTCTTCCAATATCACTGGCTCTAGATTTATTGATGAAGACGCTTCAGCCACAGGATCAGTACTCTCATCACAATCATAGAATTCAACTTCATGATTATTATCAGGGTCAGGCTCTATTCTTTCTGCAAATAGAGGCGTACAGTCTGACTGTACCACAGGCTGGCTATTCTCAATCTCAGCTTTCTTTGTATTTGTATCAAACAGTAAGATAGAGTCAGATTGTACTACTGGTTCAGATTGCCACTGCTTTAAGGCTGTAAACCTATTCTCGAAAAAGGTTGCATCTCTGGATACAAGTACTTTTCGTGGATTAACGGGATCTCTAAAGATATAAGTACCTGTAATTTCTGAGTATCCCACGAATATCGCCTCCTGCGCCTTAACATCTAACTTCCTTCGATGACACGAGGGTATATGGACAAGTGCTCTACATCCGAACACTCTCAGGTGACTTAGATCACCTTTTCGACCATACCATCTGTCATAAGGAATATTTCCACCCAAGGCTCTGTGAGGAGACCGATTCTTCAGATATACGGCAACTTTGAATGCATCTTCCCAGTATGCTTTCGACAGTGAGCTATCAGCCAGCAACGTTCTTCCCTTCTCTGTAACCGAGCGATGCGTACGTTCCGCAATTCCACACTGTTGAGGACTGTAAGGCGTCGTCATTTGATGCTCGATACCTTTAGAAGCAAGATAATCAATGAACTCTTTATTAACAAATTCTTTGCCTCCGTCAGTCCTAACAGCTTTTATTTTCTTGTCTAATTGATTTTCAACAAAGGATTGAAACAGACAGAATTTATTTTTAACTTCATTTTTGGAAGAAATAAAATAAACGAATACCTTTCGTGTATAATCGTCTACTACCGTTAACATATACTTATTACCTTGAAAAGAGGTTGTAGAGACCGGTCCCATGAGATCCATATGAATTAACTCCAACGGGGACGTAGCCTTATTCGAAGCTACTTTCTTGAAAGGTTTTCGCGCTTGTTTACCTTCCACGCAAGCGATGCAACTATTTTTATCTACAACTGTAAATTTTACGCCTACCTCGTGATTCTTCAGTTGTCTCATACCTATACGACACAAATGGCCTAACCTCGCGTGCCAAAGTTTATAACTATCTTGACAGTCAGAGTGCACATCGTGTGTCAAATAATTGTCCGCCGAATTTACGTGATCGTTGACTGTACCGTCTAAAACATACAGTCCACCGCAGGGCGAGGCATGAGCAACAGATTCACCTGTAAAACGAAAATTATCAGATTTATAAAAGTTACATCCATTTATATCAAAAACACATACAAAACCCTTTTCAACAGTTTTATGTACAGATAGTAAATTAGCTTTTAAATCTGGTACAAAAGCAACATCACTAATCTTGTTTACAACGTTTTCTGGTGTATTTATAGAAATATTTCCAACTCCACAGCACTTTATCTGTTCTCCGTTTGCGACAGTAACGGTGCCTTCATTTCGCATCGTTATATTTTCAAACCAATCACGTCTAGAAACCATGTGCCTAGTACAGCCCGAATGAATATAGAAGATATCCTTGCAGGAGCTACTAGAAGTGTTGAGCGATGTAATTGTAGTATTATTGACAGTTACCGCATTGGCTTCCTTCTTTTTGCTCTTCAATGGACAGTCTGGTCTCTTATGACCAGGCTTTTTGCATTCGTAACATACTATTTTATTTACCTTCGGCTTCTTTTTAGTATGAAAAACGGAATCTAAAGATGAAGTTGCAGATTTGGACATTTCGTTCAGCAGTTTTGTTTTAACAAGTTCTGTAGTCACTTCGACATTACTGTTTTCTAAAGCCATAATGAGAGGCTCGTATTTTGGAGTAAGACCTCCCAAAAGTATCGCAGCAATAGAGTTATCTTTTATGACTACATCAATATCCGCTAGATCCTGTGCGGTTGACATCACTGCGTTAATGTACAGTTCCATGTCATCAAAGTCCGACAGACTCAACCTGTACAGCTTACGCTCTAAAGCTAACCTTCGTCCCATTCCCTTGTCTTCAAAAGCGGAGGCAAAGAATTTTATCACCTTCGGGGTAGCCACCTATTGTTTCCCACAGGTCCTCATGTACAAGGTAATTGCGCATCTTAAATTTCCACGTAGGGTATCCATCTTTTCCTTTTAAGCAGAAGAATGGAACAGATGAGCTGGTCGTAGGGGAATTTTTCACACACGTAGCATCTCCTTGTTCAAGTGACATTTTTAAATGTATCTATTATTTAGTCACAAATAAACAAATTTAATTATTTTTCACTAAATTCACATTAAAACTAAGCTCTCTATTTCTATTTTAGAGCCTCGTGCTGATAACGTGTTGTAAATAAATATAAATATAAGAGAAAAATATATTAAAGATGCGTGTTGACACGAGTGTTTATTAGAACGAAGTAACCAAGGAATTTCAAACAATATAAAATAATAGAAATAAACAACTTAAAAAGTATAGTTTGCACAACAGAGGTTAGTTTATACAACACGAGGTTAACACCGATTTTTACCTCGTGCACTAGAATTAAAAAATCTTTAAGTGCCCACAGCGGTGCAACGCTAAAACAGCTATTCCGTTTTTTTTAATGTCTTCCATCGTGAGAAATCGCAGTAAATGACTGTTTTGTTTTTGTATATTATATATATCGTTGGCTGAGTACCCACAACACAAGCCTTCTTGGGATTACCGTGGGGCTCAGGCAATTTGTGTAAGCATGTCCTGTAATATTTATTTATTTATTTGACATTTGACGACCGGTCTGGCCTAGTGGGTAGTGATACTGCCTATGAAGCCGATGGTCCTGGGTTCGAATCCCAGTCGGTTTATTTGTGTGATGAGCACAGATATTTGTTCCCGAGTCGTGGGTGTTTTCTATGTATTTAAGTATTTATATGTATTTATCTATTATATACATCGTCGTCTAGTACCTAAAACACAAGCCTTACTGAGCTTACCGTAGGACTAGGTCGATTTGTGTGAGATTGTCCAGAAATATTTATTTATTTAACTTACTAGGGTTAGAGATGATCTTGCTGACTCCAGAGTGGAGGCTCTGTTCTTTCTGCATGGCGAACCTCTTCGCTTTCCTCTTCCACAGATAACGTTCATTGTAATTTACCTAGAAAAAAAACAAACGCTACATTTTTATTTCGGCTTAAGAGAAAGCGACTAGCCTCAATATGACAAAACGATCGTGAGATTCAAACATTAACTGGCAGTCTGCGTCGGTTAGCCAACGCGCACGGCTCATGATTATGCTCCTCGTTACGGATTGCAGATAAGAAAGAAAACAAAACTTTTTAATTAACTTTATCACAAAGAAAACCTTAACATCCTCGGTGTGACCCAATGTGGAAACATGATTTTTTTTCTGGAACCCATGCTTCCTCTATGGGGTCACATCATAGTACATACAAAGATGGACTTCTGACTTTGTCAGATCATAGGATCTAGGATCAGAACATGTGTTAAAATAAAAAAAGGGCCCGGAACATGTCGGGCTACGCTTAGTATAATTATTAATCCTTATAATAGAAAGTAGATTGAAAAAGAATTGGAGTTTGACTTAAACAATTTTTGATAAAGTAAAGATAATCGCAAATAATCGCTCTGAGGCTCTAGTGTAAGTTTCTTTTGACGTAAAAAACGTTTACGAACGCTTAAGTGATCATGTTGTTTATATGGGAAACGCAAACGCGTTCGAGACGTAAAGTTACGTTAAACACTTACACTCAGGGCTCAGGAAGTTAAAACTCAAAACTCAAAGGTTTATTCAGTAAGTAGGCCACAAGGGCACTTTTACACAAAAAATATGTCCTCTCCCTCCTCTATCTATTGAACAGCAAGTCCAGAAAATAAAAAAAGCTTGCCCGGTTGAACCATTTTTGATTGAATTTCGGACGGTAAGTTTACAGTTAATTACATCTAAAATATATTGCAGTTTACATCATTGTTTTATTTCTTTCTTCCTTTTCTTTCTTAACTCTTTTGTCCGTTTGCTCTGAGGCAAAGGCCTCCTCCAAATATATTATATAACTCTTTATCTATCTGTTGATACTTCATGACAGCTGTACTCACATTCGCCCACATTTCCCCCAGCCGCTTGGAGATGGCACTGAAGTCCATATCTGGATGGTTCCGCAGCAGCTCATTGCGCGCCTCTTTGGCCCACATCATGTACGCGGTGATACGAGTCTTGCCTGTTCACAAACACACAGTGTTGATGGTTATTATGGGGCAATGCACACTTTCCAAAATTGTGGGCATATTAGCGTAGAATAGCCGCGTCCCCACAAAACGCACGGCCTCGCGAGCTAATTTCCTCGACACTTAATAACATAACACTTAATAGCGTGTCAAGCGCAGCAGAGCGCGCGTTCGCCTCGGCCGCGGCAAATTCGCACGTCCACACTTACCGAATGCCGCGCGAGGAAATTAGCTCGCGAGGCCGTGCGTTTTGTGGGGACGCGGCTAAAAAATTAAGGTACGTACAGACAACAGAAGAAGTAGCTAAATGGGTGAGTTGATCATAATGAGCAACTTTAATGTTAAGAGCATATCAGAATCATTTTGAACACCTGACCCACTTAGAACCTCTGTTATATGTGAAAAACTTAACTATGTCTATGTAGTTGTGCTGAGAATTAATATGGAACTGACATTATAGTACATTGTGCAACGAGGATGGTAAGTAAGGTATAGTAAACGCGAGTCTATTAGAAGCCCGACGACGAAGTCGGAGGGCTTTTAATGACTCAAGTTTGGTATACGCTTACCACCCGTGGTACATACAATGTTTTTCATCACATTTGCGAGGAAATAAAATAAATTCGTTGAAAACACTTTGAAAACTACAATCAGACCGCATCCACTATAAAAGATTGTCAACAATGTCAACTTTTTTCAATGTCTTCCACAGATAATGTTAACAACTGCGTTTTGTTTTCGAAGTTGACAGATCATCCTGCCAAATAGTATCAATTATCAAAATCAAATAGAAAACAATTATTTTTAATAAATACTAAACATTAAATTGCAGTCAAATTTAATATAAAGATATGTTTTATACATATTAAAAGTTGGTTGTAGCAAACTTTTGAAGATATGAAATACACTTTGGCTGTTTGGAAACACCCTCAGTCCAAGTGAAGTATAGGTTCTGTATATTTTTAAAACTAAACTTAACAGCCCGTGTGAGCTAAATCGGCTATAACTGCTCTGTACTTTCGCAAGTAATAACGCCATTGACGAGCAAATGTGATGAAAATTTTTTAATAAAGTTGTTATACAGGTCCCTGCAAAACTATTTGAACAGCTTGTCTGCATATTATGTCTAAAGGCGGTACCTTTATCTTTCCGCTGAGCCTTAGCACGTCCAATGACCTTCCCATCCTTGACTATTAGTTTCTTCTTGCTCTTCTCCATCATGTAGAGTGAGTTAGCAGGTGTGCGAGCAGAGCCTTCATCGGAGGCTGAGCTGTCCGACTCCATGCTGGGAAAAAGTCAACATGTTGACTAAACAGACTTATAAAATAAATATATGTTACAGAACATCATAAGAGGCGACAAAGGAAAGACAAGCAGCAGCGACCATCGTAGCTCAATCTACAGCTACTTCAATCGCCAAACCGCCTGCCAAGTGTGGCGACTATGGCAACTACCTCGCAAAATGATGCAGGTCATGTTTCAGGGAGGCATATGTCCAGCAGTGAATGACTTATGAGGATGTTACAGGATATCCTTAAACAAATGGACTGAACCCATTGTATACCCATGGGTATTCAACAATATATCAAATTCAAATACTTAAATACATAGAAAACATCCACAACTCAGAAATACCAGTGCTCATCACACATAAACACTGTTACTGGGATTGGAACCCAGGACCATCTGCTTCATAAGCAAGGTCACCCGCCAGGCCAGACCTGTCCTCAAACACAAGGTAATGAGGACCATAGGAATTGGGGTAGCCAAATGTAAAAAAGTTTATTTTGCTCATACAAAAAAAAAAATCTAAATAATATATATACAAATTTATTAACACAATTCAACCTTGTGTGGCTTGTTTTTCTACTTAAAAGTGTATGTGTGTTCTCACACATATGTTATAGAAAATAAGTCATTTCTGGTGCAAAGGCTGTCTATAGTAATTCAGTGTGGTAATGCTGCGAGCATTATGGGCATTTTTGCAGCGGAAACAACTAGCAATTATTAAATTTTAGGGTTAATTTAGTTTTACTGTTATTTTTTGTTAAATTTATATACTAAATGTAAAAATGTTTGTATATTTATGTTGTAAGTTATAATAAAACTTAAGTTAAATAAAGAAAATAAGTAACTATATTATTAGTAATATATCTCTCCTTCTTTTGTCTACTTGACATGTAAAAGTGCCCTTGTGGCCTACTTACTGAATAAATGTTTGAGTTTTATTAGTAAAAAACTTATTGTTTACTTTTTTAGACAATGACAAGTTACTGTCCAGTGTTTTAGACACTCCGTCATAGACAGAGGCAGTGCATTCAAAATCACTGTCTGTGGTCTATGATGTAGGCCTAGCTGTGCACATCCATGGCTGATAATCATAAAACTGGTTACCTTTCAGCATTTTCTCCATTGTTCTCATAATAATCAGATTCGCTGCCGGAGGCCGTGCCCTCTTCCATCGGCTGCGGCGCTTCTCTGAACTCCTGGGGCTCCTCCTGCTTAAACGCGGCAAAGGATTTCACGGGAGTTTGTCGTCGGAATCGCGTTTCTATGTCGTCAGGAGACTCAAAGTCCATGAGCTTAGAGCTCTTCTTCCGCACGCGCCCGCTGCGGGATATACCTGTAACCTCTATAAGGATAGGATTAGACAAATTCAACGTTAATCTAGTGAGACACAAATACTGTGAGGTGGCTTACCGTCTTGCATCTTTGGAGTCGGCTACAGACTACAGAATTAACAAACTAATTGTAAATATATATTGTGAAAACCTTTACGTAAAGAGGTATTACTAATACTATTAGTTAAGAATCTGCGTCGATTTTACTAAAAATATGATAATATTTGTAATTTCACTTCAAGCATTTGATAACTTTGACAGATCTGGAAGCGTCATTTGTATAGCTGCGTTCTAAAAATATGGTTATATGACTTTCACTAAAGGAACAACGAACTGTAACGACATGTTACTACAACAGACTGAAATGATTTATACTATACAAGTAAGAAAAAATAGATAAACAAGTAGCGAAAAGAACATAATGTTCTATATCCACTTATTTATCATAACCAAGTTTAGATAGCCCACTTAAATAGGATGTTTTTTAACATTCTAACTAGTAGAATAAAAGAAAATAGATTACCTAAAACTCCGTCAGTATTAAGTTGTTCAGACTACCTAGTCTCTTATATTGATAAATCGGCACCGATATAGAAATAACCTGAACGCATTTCAATAAAAAAAAAACTGACTGTCACTACTGTCACCTGCAACTGCAAGATTTTTTCCTGTCAGTGTCAAAATTCAATGTCAAATCCCATTTCGTTCGGGATGATATCATTACGCGTAAAAATGGAAATAAAAACCGTTTAGCTACAATAAAAATCTTATCATGCGACCATGGCGGACCGTATACGCACTATAGCCCGAACTCTGCGTTCCAAATTAAATGTGCCCGTGACAGCTACATCCAGTCGCCAGAAAATTGATGATTTGATCGCAAAGTACATGCCTGCAGATAAGGTTGCTGACTTCGCCGACAAACTTCGAAATGAACCCATAGGCACGAAGGTCAAAGAGCTTGTCTCCAGGTATGAGAAGTTCACCGGAGTACAAGAAATTATGGCTATACAGAACACCGTAATAGATGCTCAGGTAATTTGAAGTTTTTTTTCGTCATTAAATTTATTTTGAGAATTTATATGTACCGGACCTGATTAATTATTACAAAATAACAATAATTTGGAGTATTATGCCTAACCATATTTATATTAAATGTCTACATAGCAGTGAACGGAAATAAAACATGGAAGCATTCTGTCCCTTCAATAATAGCACCACGTAAACTTTACCTGGGTGGGCGGGCTTAGCTTATACTTTACCTGGGTGGGCGGGCTTAGCTTAGTCTTCACCTGAGTCGACTTCAGTGCGATTCGTATGACAGTGAGTGACGGATGCCAAAAATTGTATTTTAATACAATGTTTTAAAATACAATTACACTAGTTAAACATGCCTGAATTTGCAGTGAAGTGGTGCAAAAGCCATTCCAATAATTTTAAAGATAGTGGGATAAGTTTATACATGTACTTAAACTGATAATTTCACAGAAATATGCAAACTAATATTACGTCATTTTCTCTATGGGGATGATGTTATGCCAAATGAAGAACATTATTGTATTGTGTAACTGGATTTTAATATTTAGTGTGTGTATTGTAATAGATAGGGAATGCAATACCCGTTCTAATCTGTAACCCGGGTATTACCCGACTTCAAGTATCAAAACCCGGGTACCCGGGTAATAACCGGGTTTCACAAATTGGGTCAAATGTTACTTTTTAGGCATTTTACGCATATTTAAAGCATAATAAAGGTATTTAAATTACAGACTTAGTATTTTCTAGTCACAAATTCACAATAAACGGGTAATTATAAAACATTCAAAGCATATAATGTAATTTAACTAAAAATGACAGTACTAGTTTCAACAATTTAATCATCTATTAGTCGAAATCAACAATATAATAAGAAGTCAGAATTTTTAGCAATACAAATAAATTATAATATCACAGTACTATAATTAAAAACCCCTTACACAGTACTAATTCAATTTGACCCGATATTGTCAATTAACGACGGCCAGACACCATTGGAGGACAAGCAGCGTCCCTAAGAGCTGTGAAATCAAGTGTAGCGATTATGATTCGACATTAAACTGTGGTGACCTATGGTGGAGGCCCGAGTTCAGAAAAAGTTGTTAATAGTCTTAACATTCATGAAGCTAAGATAAGCGTATAAGCCAAGTTACGAGACGATTAAATTGTTATTATAAGGCTTAAAGGAAACGCCAGAATAACCAAACGTATATTTGTTTCATAGTTAAGGTTAAGCCTAAATAGCCTACTAAATGTTTAAATACAATAATTAATAGGAAGTGTTGGTTATAAACATATTTAGTCAATAGTCATGCTTTTTTTTTTAAGTTCGTATAATAAAATTGTTTTGACCATCAACCTATCAGATTTTGTAAGAGTTATTTTGCCATATTTTCCATGTGGTGTTTAAAATATATTTAGAGGCCAAAATAAAATGTTATTTAAGATAAAAAGGTGTATTAGACCATTCTTTGACATTTCGTTCGCGTTTTTAAATATTTTTACCAATATTTCTTAATCTCGGGTAAACCCGGGTTCCATGTTGAAAACCCGGGTTTTACCTGACCATAAATTTGGATGGGTACCCGGGTACCCGGGTTGCGTTCCCTAGTAAGAGATTAGGTCGAAGGTACCGGGTTCAAAGCCGGGCGGGCCGTACTGAGCTTTTCGGAACTTATTTATGAAATATCATTTCGTATTTACCAGTCGTTTTTCGGTTGAAAGGTTAGAAGGCAGTCACTTCCGGAAAAAAACTATTACCACGCCAAATCATGGGATTAGGTTGTCAAGCGAACCTCAGGTTCAATTGAGCCGTGGCAAAAAGCCAGGACAAACGCTATGAGGATGACGATGGTTGTTGCAAATCCCTAACTATTGATTGTATATTGAACTCACAATTAATAATTATAATACTGTTTTCTTTTATTCAGTTTTCCTAAAGATCTATGGAAAAAATAATCAATTTGAGAGACAGGAAAAGAAGGAACAAAAGCAACAAAATTTTATTGCTACTATTATACTGCTTAAGACGCTAACACACACATTAAACAATAAAAAAAATATCACAGAAACACCGAGTCCTACGAAATGTCTATCAGTCTAATTTATTTCTAGTATATTACTCTTGCTTTGTTTTCTTCCACTTTAGTACTACTAGCACTAATATTTGGAAAAAACAAACACGCTATATTGGGGTCACTAACAGTAAGTGACCAACATGGATAACTGAGTTCATGGATACACGGCGTCGCTACCTGTCATAAAATTTTGCGTCCTGAATTCTAATATGAGCTTATAACATATATTTGCATAATTATTGGCAATAATCGATCTAACAATACGTAAAGCAATTGTACCATACGTACCTGATCTCTAGTAATATATAAAATTATACTAGCTCAAGTTTTCTTGTTTGCTTGTAAATGTAGCAGCAATGACTTAGTTTCTAAAATAGTGTTCGAAAATGTGGATTGTTTTTATTTCATTTTGTACTATACTATCAATACCATACTACTATTCATTGAACCCCTACTATTCCTATTTTTGTCAGCCTACGCATAATGTGTGTACATGTTTTCAAATGTGTTTGACATGATTGATATATCATTCTTAAATTGACATTTAAGCATAGGTACGTGAATCAGATTTACGCACTGCCCTTTATCACATTGATAGTTACATACCGGGTGTGACCTGTAATAGACGCTATAACTTTAGGGATCGCTTCTACACTACGAACGTAGCAAAATGTTTTTCTACAACTTACAAAATGTGACTTGTGTAAGTGGAATTTTTTAAAATATTATTTTCAATAAAAATCACTCAATAGTCCAGTTGACATTTACTTTCTGCCAAAATCTTTTTTTAATAATGTTTAGTAAATTATAAAAAATATTATCAAAAGTCGTAGAACAAATGTTGCTACGTTAGTGGTGTAGGAACTATGGCTAAAGTTATTGCTCTTAAAAAACACCCGATGTTATTAAAATAATAATAATTCGTTGTTCCGCTGCCTCTGATGCCGCTGCAGCGTTGACCGAGGTCTTTGGAAGGTAGGAAGGCGCAAAAGTATCCGCATATGTGGCGTCTGAGACAAGAGGCCTTCCTAACTTCCAAAGATGGTATGACCCTCCTTCATGCCATCCGGCCGCTTGCCATCGTGCCAGCCAGTCCCGCAGGACTTCATAAGGATCGAGCAAGGAATATTCCAAGGTGACAGTTTAAGTCCCCTATGGTTCTGCCTAGCTCTGAATCCGCTCAGTACTTTACTAAAGGATTTGGGACTAGGAGAGAGGGTGAAGTCATTTCTCACCTTCTATATATGGACGACCTCAAATTATTTGCGCCAAATAACCGAATCTTGCTGGAACTACTGAAAACCACTGAAGTGTTCAGTAGTGCCATCAAGATGGAGTTTGTTGTCGATAAGTGTACATGCAAGTGGTTCTGCATGTACAGCGGGGGAAAGTAGTAAATTCAACAAATTTACAGCTTTGTGAGACGATATCGTTCAGATCTATCTCCAAATCAGAAACCTATAAATACCTTGGTATGTCAGAGTCTTTGGGTCTCGAGGATGTGGCTATTAGACAGGCGGTGAAGGAGCACTTCTTCGGTCGACTGACAATAGTACTTAATAGCATTTTGTCAGGTGGCAACAAGGTTAAACGCTTGGGTAAATACCCTTACTTATACACTCCTGTGGCACAGAAGATCCAACTCAGACCGAGGTGGATGCCCTGGATCGCAGGGTCCGACTACTAGTCACCACACATCGCCTGCTATACCCACGCTCGTCGGTTATGAGATTGTATATCCCACGGATGTGTGGAGGCCGCGGCTTTTTAAATGCCAAAAGTCTCTATAACCGTGAGGTGTGCAATCTCAGGAATTACTTGCTTAACCACGAGTGTGGGATGCATCGTGATGTCGTGGCAGTAGACAGGAAGCTCACACCACTCTCCTTGGCAAGCACCGAGCACCGAGGACCGCAAGGCCGTATGGAAGAGTAAGGAGCTACATGGGCGGTTCTACAGGGCCCTAAGGGGACCAGACGTATACCTGCCCGCGTCGGTGAACTGGCTACGATTTGAGGACCCCTTCGGAGAAACCGAGGGTTTTGCAATTCACTGCATTCAAAGTCCTGTGCAATTGCGGATGAAGTTATTATGACGAATAACTACCAGAAGTATATCCTGAAGGACGGTACAGTCGACATTTGTCGGGCATGTCGCCGTGCCGGAGAGTCACTCAGACATATAATTTCCGGTTGTTCTCATCTTGCTAACGGCGAGTACTTGCACAGACATAACCTTGTAGCCAGGATTATACACCAGCGGCTTGCTCTTATGTTTGAACTTGCGGACCACGAAGTGCTGTACTACAAGTACACACCTACGCCAGTTCTCGAAAATGGTCGTGCCACGCTCTATAGGGATCGATCTATTATCAGGCCTATTGTAGCCAATAAGCCTGATACCGTGTTGATAAATCGATCGCAGCGCCGGGCAATGCTCGACGACATCACCGTCCCATATGACGAGAACCTTGTGAAGGCCGAGAAGGACAAATCCAGCAAGTACTTAGACTTGGCTCACGAGGTAACCGCCATATGGGAAGTTGATTCGGCGATCATTGTACCGATAGTTGTTTCCGCGAACGGTCTCATAGCGAAGAATCTTTGCGAGACTCTCGCTACGTGGTTGTGGTTAGATCAAGGGCCAGATTCAGAAGGCAGTAATCCTGGACACGGCGCGTATAGTCCGGTTGTTCCTCTCTCTGCAGCCCTAACTACCGGCAGCTTAGGCCCTGCCTCGTTGCCAGCGGCACCCTAGGTTAGGTTTTTTTTATAATATGTTTATTGGTTTGATATTTTTTGGATGGATTTTTACATTCTACTTTTATAAAAATATTGTAAAAAACCTACCGTAATAGATAAGATAAATAAACGATAAATAATAATTACCTGGGGTGCCCTTTCGGACAGGTGGGATAGGTCCCCTGCCTCTAGCTTGCCTTAACCGGCCGTCCAGAGTGGGGTCGCTAGAGCTACGTTCTCGAGGATAGATGTAGAAAACTAAGTGGCGAGTTGGCTATATGTTTTAAGTCCAGTGACATATCTCTATATCCTTAGCACCGGTGTTACCCTTGAGACATCTTTGATGTCGCTTTTTGTGGGGGCCCATCTCGCATAGGGCGAGTCACCGTCTGCTGGAAATACAATTGTATACCATTTTATTAGGCAGAACTCCGGTTTTTTATCCAATAGCCCAGTAGCTAATCCACCCTTTTCCACCCAATAGCCTCGTACATTCTAGATTCCATTAAGACTCAATAGTTATTACACCATGGCCTCTGTGCTGTCTCTGTGCGCGTCCCGTGATACGGACAGGGGCATCGGCGAAAATGATAATAACGCATAAAAATACAATTTCAAATTATTATTTGATTATAAAATATATTTTTTTATTTTACAACATTTTAATGTATTTATTATTTGGTATTAGTTATTTGACTGTCACTTTAATGTATTGCATAAACCTATCCATGTCATCTGAGGGGCTATTGCTAATCACCTTGTTCGTTCGTTTGTCTCCATCGCTCTTCCATATAGGAACAATAGAGAGCTAAATAGACGAACGAATGAAAGATGAGGTTTAAAACATTTTAAAATAGGATCCCTGTAGAAGTATGATTGGCGAATATCTCTGCTGCTGTCAAAAGCCTATTAGCCGAAATGTTGGTGCCCTTAGAGATTGGTAGTTATTGCCTAAATATGTGTTTCTTTTACACGTTATTGTGTAGAACAGTGTAAAAGAGATGACTATAATTTCACTTAGTATTTTCGAATAAACGCTGTGTATATATAACGTTATATTTCAATGTGAGCGTATTTGTGTCTGTGAGATAAATGTCCCGATAATTTTAAAGGTAATGTTCGCGCATGCTGCTTCCATGTTTTATTTCCGTTCACTGCTACATAGTATCCCTAGATCATTCATATTTTTTCAAATTAAAATGATCACAAAGGCCCTTAAACAACCCAAATGAGCAAAAAAAAAAGAAATGTGACTCACTATTAATATAATATTAATAAATACCTCTAAACACACGTGTAAATAATTTTGATATTTTTCAACTATTATATTATTTTGTATATATGACTATGGCAATTACATTCAATATAGCCTACTATACTATAGCCTACTGTGCAATTACATGCAACAATTATAATGATAATTGAAGTGTAACCTTTAGACTGTTCAAAGTAAAAATTAACATAATGAAACCTCTCCATAAACATAAGGTCTTAAAACTCATATTTGAATGAGCAAATGTTTAAACATTACAATTGTATTGTATTGTATTGTTATACGGGCGGGTTTCCGCAACTCGACGACTGGGCGCCTATTTTGCGTGATGGTAGGCCGGTTAGCTCAGCCAGCCCAACTCCTCGAGGAATCCAACCAGACCTTTAACGTCTCGTAGTACCTCGTGGAGATTACTCGGGGTACCGAGATATTTTGCCCTGTGTGTAGCCACTTCGCTGCACTCCAGCACCATGTGAGCGGCCGTCTCTTCTGTCTCCAAGCATCCTCGGCATAGGGGACTGTCTGTAACACCTAAGTTAAATAGATGCTTGTTAAATGGTCCATGACCTGTTATGACACTAGTTACCATTCTTAACTTGGTTTTGTTTAGATAGAGGAGTGTCCTGGTGAGCTTGCCGTTGACGCTAGGCAAGGCTTGTTTGGCCTGCCTGCAGCCTCTCTGACCTTGCCAGTGCGATAAGTGCAGCTTCCCAGTGCGTTCGAGGAGTAACGAGCGTACCTTGCTGAAGGGTATCGGGAGTATCGGTTCTGGGCCGATTGGTCCCGCTGATGACCCTTGTCTGGCCAGCTCGTCCGCTGCATCGTTGCCCCGTGAACCACTGTGTCCTTTGATCCACTGGAGAGTGATCGTGTTGTAGTGACATACCTCCGTTAGTCGTTCGTGACATTCTTGTATTAACTTTGATGTAGTGATGTGGCTCTTTAGAGCCATTAGTACTGCCTTACTGTCGGAGAGTATACGGATGGAGGTACCTGTTACTTTCCTTGCAGTGATTGCAGCAGCCGCGTTGATGATGCCCATACATTCAGCTTGGAAGACTGAGTTATGGGCGCCTAGCGGAGTTATTATCGACATGTCCAGGTCTTCCGAGAAGGTTCCGGAGCCTGCCCCTGTGTCTGTTTTCGATCCGTCCGTGAAGATTCTCAGCTCCCGAGGGTTGAGTCCTTCCTGATTGTCATCCTCGAATAATTGTATTTTATACCTTTTTTCGAAGACGGCTTGTTTCTGGATCCTATCCGTGCCTGCCTTGAGCGTCGGATATTCATCGTAAACCTTGTCCAGGCATGTTGTATGTAGGGTCCTGAGATTGGACCAAATGTTGAGGGTCTGCAGCCTTACCGCTGAGAGGGCAGCCTCCTGTTGAATGTGGAGGTGAAGCGGTGGGAGGTTTAGCATGACCTCTAAGGCCGCAGTCGGTGTGGTACTTGTGCAGCCAGTTGTGGCCACGCATGCAAGCCGTTGTAATCTTTGTAACTTATCTTGTACGGTGGTGAGGTTGGTCCTTGGCCACCATACCAGCGCGCCATAGCAGAATAGCGGCCTGATAATTGTTTTGTATAGCCAGAGGGTGATTTTTGGGGTAAGCCCCCACTTTACCCCAATCATTCTTCTGCATTGCCAGAAGATGACCCCTGCCTTGTCTATTCGATTGTTTAAGTGGTTGGCCCAGTTGAGCTTACTGTCTAGGATGAGCCCTAGATACTTTACCTCATTGGACAGTTGTAACTCAGCTTGGAATAGTTTGGGTTTGCTATAGTTGCCGAGTGTCCTTTTGTTGGTGAACAGTACCATTTCTGTCTTCCCGGGGTTTACAGATAGGTCGAATTCCCTACACCAGCGCTCCACAATTCTGAGGGCCGACTGTGTAAGGTCGCAGACTGTGCTGGCGAACTTACCTCTTATCAGTATCGCCAGATCGTCTGCGTAGCCTATTGTAAAGAAGTGTTCCTCATTAAGTTTGTTTATTAGGTTGTTGACTACAATGTTCCACAGCAGCGGCGAGAGGACCCCACCTTGCGGACATCCACGTACCGCAGTGACTGCCTGAGGCTCACCTGCATACCTTATAGTTCTGTTTTTAAGCATGTACATTATCCATTTTACTAGGCCGGGTTCCGTGCCATGTTGGGTAAGTGCATTCCCTATACTGGTAAAATGGGTCTTATCGAAGGCGCCCTCGATGTCAATGAACGTGCCGAGACACATCTCTTTGTCCTCGATGGCTTTCTCGATACGGCTGACGACCATGTGAAGAGCCGATTCTGTAGATTTACCTGAGCTGTATGCATGTTGATTGTTGTGCATCGGTAAGTTCTTCAACGTTTTGTCTCTCAGGTCCCTGTCACACAGTTTTTCCATAGTCTTTAAAAGGAAAGATGTGAAACTGATAGGCCTGTACGATTTTGCGTTTGTGTAATCGCTCTTACCTGGTTTAGGTATGAATAACACGTTCACATCCCTCCACTGCTCTGGTACATAGCCCCAGACAAGACTGGCCTTCATGATTCTCATCACGGGTTCCTCGATGAGATCTAAGCCCCATTGGAGTAGACCCGGGAAAATCCCATCCGGACCGGCCGCCTTGAAGGGATGGAAGCTGTCAATGGCCCACCTGAGTTTTTCAGCAGTGACGATTCTGTTCGCCATGTGCCAGTTGTCGTCAGGTGTGTTGTGTTGATTTGGCTCGTTTTGTTGTTCCCCGGTTGGACGACTGACGCAACCTGGAAAGTGAGTTTCCAGCAGGATGCGTTGAGTCTCCGCAGGGGAAGATGTATATGTGCCATCGGGTTTGCGCAGTGACCCCAGTTGAGTAGAGGGTTTGTGCGCTAGTGTTTTCCTTACCCGATTTGCGTGGTCTAGTGTTTCTATGTTGCTACAGAAGTTCCTCCATGACAGGGTCCTCCAGTATCGCAGTCGTTTTTATACTTGGCCTTGGCATCGTAGTAATTATCCCAGTCTGCCTCCGCCGTGGTATTCATAGCCCTGTTGAAGAGTCTCCTTGTGTTGCGCCGGAGCTTCTCCAGTTGTGGTCCCCACCACCGTTGCCCCGCCATGGCCGTCTTAGCCGGCGGGTACAGCGGGCACGCTGTGTGGTAGCTGTCCACTAGAGTGTCGATTAATATATTTACCTGTTGATCGATCTCTGCGGGTCCCTGAATGGGTTCCTTTAGAGGTTGTTCCATAATGCCTGCACCTAGATGTGTCCTGAAGACGGTTTTGTTAGTCTTCCTAGGATTTCTTCGAGGGGTAGGTGTTTTGAAGGTGGTTAGTAGATCAAAGCGAATCCACCTGTGGTCTGAGCAAGAGGCCTCCGTGGAGACGTGCCATCCTCCGACCAGCTCGTAGACGTTCTCAGATGCCAGAGTTAGGTCTATGATCGTACTGCATCTTCTGTTTACAAATGTTGGCTCAGCACCTACATTTAGGATGTTCATGTTCGTTGTGACAAGGTATTCCAATAGTGTCTTACCTCGGTTGTTGCTGGTCTTCATTCCCCAAATCGGGTGATGAGCGTTGGAGTCAGTCCCAACAATGATTGCCAGGCCTGCTCCCTCGCTGTGGTTGACCAGCTGCTGTAGTTCGTGAGGTGGCGGCTCGTCCTCTTCGTGCATGTAAGCCGAAGCGAGGACAAGGTCTCGACAACCTGTAGTCAAGGAAGCTTGTATTTTGATCGCACAGACATCTCTTGAACAGAATTCGGTGAGCAGTTGTGCAACTATGTTATTGGTTGTTAGGATACAAGCCCGAGGATTGGCGTGTACCGTAGAGTAGTAGAGCTTACCTCTCGTGTTGGATAGTCCTTTTATGGCTCCGTTGCCCACCCATGGTTCTTGTAGGAGGGCAACCGCTGTGGTTAGGCCCTCCAGACAGCGCCTCAGTTGGGCCGTGGCGGTCACGCTGTGCTGGAGGTTGGCCTGTATGACGCTAGTGTGCGTCGCTGGAAGGGGAGCTAGCTCTGCTACTGCTCCTCTCCTCCTCTTCGACCAGACTGAGCCCAGTCTCCATCCATCCCGATAGCTCCTCGCCCTCGGTGGTTGCCTCGGCTGGTCCTCTGCCAATGCCGAGAAGCTCATCCTCCGATAGCTCCGTGAGAGTCGGTATGGGTGTCGACTGGGTGGTCGAGTTGGCAGCTGGGGTGGAGGTGCTCACCCTGCTCACCGCTGGTGTGTGAGGCATCACAGCCCCCGTCACCTTCAGGGTTTGATCTTCTAGTGTGGGGGGCTGGTCGATGTACTTGCCCCAGGACCTCTAAACGTTAGGTAGACCTGGCCTAACCCGCAGTTTAAGATCCGACCTCTGGTGACAAAGGCGGGAACAAGGTCTTCGGGGATGGTGAACGTCACGAACCATCCTTGATCCTGCCGTAGGATCGTCGTGATGGCCCATGTGCCCACCTTCGCCCAATCGTTCTGGTACTTCAGTCCGTCAGCTGCTTGACGGACGTTTTCCCAGGACGAGTTGTCAATATTAGGTATAAAGAGCCCGCACCTTACTCTCTTTACCATCTCCGATTGGCGTACTGCCATAAGGGAGATCTCCGGTATGGAGAGGGCCTTTACCTTCTGCAGAGACCAGGCGACTGAGTATTCGTCTTGCGCGAAGACCCTCAGCTGCCCTTCTGCGAAGATAGGTCGGCCTTTAAATTTCGGTGGCGTGGCCCCTGGGGTGTCCTTCCTGGCTTCCTCCGCTAGAGCGACGTGGATGCCACGGAGAATGGTGTTGGATTGCTCGGCGGTGATCTTCCCTGTCTTTTCGTCAGTTATGACGATAGTCAGGTCAGACGTCGCCGCTTGAGCGTAGGAGACACCCGGTTGGCTCGGGCTCACCAGCCGCTGCTTTTTTGTTCCTCCTTGCGGGGAGGCGGACTCTTCCCGTGTCCTCTTAGCGGCGGCTCGTGCGCTTTTGCCTGGGCGTCGTTTGGGGGGGCCTGCAAACATCGCCGCAGGAGTACTGGCCGACTTACCAGCCCCAGGGGGTAGGATGGGACCTTTCCCCTTAGGCGGAGGTCTACCAGCATCTGCCTGCTGTGACGCTGCCGGTTTGGGTGGTGGCCCTGGATCGGACCGTTCACCCTCACCGGTTGCAGGGTTGTTGACCAGCTGCTGCTCCCGCATTAAGCGGCCTGCACGCCTCTGGTTTTTGTTCTTCTTAGCCTCTCCTTGACCTTTAACAGGGAGCGGCTGCGAAGAAGGACTATTCTTTGCCGGTCTGGCTGGAGGTAGCTTCCCGTCACCGGGTCGCTTTCTGGACCTGCGGTCCACCACCTTCCAGTCCGCAAAGAGGCCGGTTGCCGTCTGCTCACCTGATGGACTGGTTTGCTGACAACCCCGGGAAGTGCTCGGCTGGGGTTGCCTGACTGGCACTGGCTCTGGTGTAAAGGCCTTGTTACCTGCGGATTGCACCGGCAGGTTTGTGGGCTGACTCACTGTCGCTGGAACAGCTTGTCTGCCCTGTATGGCTTTACCATTGGCGATGGACGCCTCTGGTTCGGCCAGATTTGAGTTTGAGGACCTGTTAGCCATGGTGTCAAACGTCAAGTCTTCATCCTCGTCGGCTCCCACCCTACAAGGGCCCACACCTTTGGGAACGCCTACTCACACACATAGCGGTGCTTTCAGTCGTTAGGACACCGACTCGGGTATAGAAAAGTGAGGTTGGTTAGTTGCGCGACATCAGGAGCTTGTACAGATGGGACGCAGGGTCGCCCAGGTCAGACGCCCCACGCCAGGGTCACCCGTACGCACTCCCTCAGCATGGCCTTTCACCACCGCATTGACAGCCGAAACTGTCTCCGCGGCCCTCCCTTTTCTCGCCGTGAGCCCACTTACGGTACCTCACATACCCGTTTCCCGTACTGTGGCTGAGCAGTACGGGCTACCGTTTTGCCCGAAATCAGGGCCAAAGAGACGTGTTGGACACGCGGGTTGGCTGAGCCTCAGTCTCCAGGATCCCTTCATCCTTGCGTACGGCGCTCTACTGTGCAGGGTCTAGCACAGGTGAGTAGGTATAGGTCGTCAGAAGTACTCACACCTTCTGCCGACACCGTGGGGAGGACATCTTATAATTAGCGTGTGATAAATACTTAGATATATACACTTACTTGTATTTAATAACATCCAGCGGGTGGGGGGTGCCACATCACTGGTAGGAGCGTAGCCCGCGCCGGATGCCGCCCTCATACTTAGCTACTGGTGGTCAGGGGTAGGGTGGTAAATTGCGACGCCCATAATGACCACTAGCATTGCCCGGGGAGTACGGTCAACCACTGGTTGGCTCCGCTCTGATCCGCGGCGGCAGATCAGGGAGGACGGGGACGTGTATGAATGATGGACTTGAGGTGCAGGCCAATATCTCAGCGTCGCAAACCTGAGAGTACCTACCCCCTCTAACTCCCTAAACATTACAATATAAAACAAATATTCTTTATTACACATCACGATAAAACGGAAAACAAAAATACAATACAGGTTGAGAGTACAGGCAAACAAAAGGCAGTCTTATTGCTAGAGAGTGATTTCTTCCAGACAACCTTGTTTTATTTAAATATTGTTTTTTCTTTATATACAGTCACTATCAGATATATAGGAGCTTGAAGGTGGTTACAAATACCTCGATTATTAAGGCAATTGAGTGCATGTTCAGATATTTGTGACCAGCTCCACAGGTCCAATATATCTGATGGTGACTGTACATTATAACCAAGGATCGGACAAACGCCCATCATTTTGAAAATATAACCCTGTTCCGTACAGCAGAGACTTCCTTATTTTATGTTGTTAAAATATTTTGGAAGAACAGTATACCAATATCAACGATTACATATGCCCCTATGACGTCGTAGACTGTGAACAGACTTTTTCAACGCATAAATGGGTCTAAATGCACATTGTTATAGGCTCACAACTGAAAATTTAGAAAAAAATTTGGTCATTCTAATTTATTGGTGAAAGTAAATTTCGGAATATCAATCATAAATTAATTTGTCACTGGATATAAATTATGGTCCAATAAATGTATAAAATACTATTTTTTTTTATTAACATAAAGAATTCTCTGCTGTACGGAACAGGGTTATATTTTCAAAATGACGGGTGTTTGTCCGATCCTTGATTATAACTTATTTGTTTGCTGCACAACTAACTCTTCTTCTTTTTTATTGTATCCTAATGGCTGAAGGATGTAACAACAGGGGACACCTTGCACCAACCTTTTTTTTATGGCCACGGGAAGGCCATATTGGGGGGTCGCCGCTCTTGTCCTCTCTTTTGGGGAAGGGAGATTGGCCCTACTGACTAGACCCCACTCCAACATTTCATCCTCTTAGCCGTTTGCGAGGGCGCCATAGGATCATGAACATTCTACCATGACGCCCACCTTTCACCAACCTAACACCTATAAAAGTCTTACTAGGCTGTACTTGTGACTTGTTTAATATGTAACTTTTAACCCTTATTTCTCTCCAACTTTTTGTCCAACTGTGAGTTCATTTGTCAGAAAAAATAAGTTGGTTATGAACAGTGATCGGCACTAACGGTGCAAAACTTTAACAAAACTTGTTGAACTGAGGTATAGTAATACTTACCATCAAGAAAAATACGAATAACTTTGGCAAATTAGTGTCTAATTTAATTGTATATCGGAATTTCAATATGCATATATTTGGGTGTAAGCATATAATTGTTTTTATGGCTCTTGACACTTAACAAGCTTTGTTAAAGTTTTGCACCCATTGTGCCGGTCACTGGTTATGAATAATTTCATAATCATACACTATGATTACAAAATGTGTCTTATCTATGCACATTGTCTTATTTCATTCTGTAAATTTGAAGATAAATTTAGACATGTGATAAAAGATGTCTGTAGAGAGATTTTAATGCATGTTATCAATAAAGTTATGTCTGATAATACAAACGTCATACTAAAAACTTATGATGGTTGGTATATCTTAAATATATGTGACTTTATCTGTGATAAGGGACCTTATTGTCGATGGCGCTTACGCCGTTGTTCAAGATGCCGCAATACAAACGCAAGGCGGTTCGACGTAAGCGCCATCGCCAATAAGGTCCCTTTTGCTAGATAATGTCACATATGTTCATTTTCACTTCAGTGTACCATAGGGCCATGTAGTCTCACAAACCTGACTGTCAATATCAATGTCCATGTATTTTGTCACAAAACTGACTTTAATTATCTTGAACATAAATTAACTTGTGCTTAAATTTGTAAACCAGGGGTTTTACAGATGATTATTTGACATTCGCGAATTCAGATATTAAAAGGTTCACGACAGCGGATGCGTGAGAAAATGTACAAAAAAAAAGGAAAAAAAAATACAAACGTGAAGCATATGTGTTGTATTTAACACGTTCGCCTCCGGTACTGTTTTACTAAACGCTTACAATATGCCGGTAGAAATTACCTCCGTCACTCAGAGCATGCCACTGGCAGTATACGATTTTTTATTCCTATGCCGCTGTCATAATCATAAGTCAAGTTCTCACTCTTATGCCAGCGGTATAGGAATACGAACGTTTTTAACACAACTGTGTGTCGCCGGCATTGGGTAGTTAATTTATCTGAACACACTCACGTGTTACCGGCATAGGAGAACTATCTTTAGAAACACAAATACGTGTCACTGGCATAGGAATTCAATAATTTTTGATCACATAAGTTGTGTCACTGGCATTGGAGAAGGTTTAATAAGATCACAGACGTTGTGTCGTCGGAGCTGAACGTGTTAAAAAGTCATAGGCGTTATCATTTGTAATCGTGAATCACATACACGTAACGACATCCTTAGCCATGGTCACATGTCCACGTCACGCCGGCGTAAACGTAAAACGACGCGGCGTCGCGTACGTTATCGACCGTGCGAATACACGTTGCTGCGTCGTGAAGACACACGTTGCGCGTCGTGCAAATCCACGTTGCCGCGTCGTCATGACAGTCTGACAGTGCAAGTGCAGGGCGAGACAAAGTCAAACGGCAATCCGTCCTTAAGCCTTTGTTCAAGATGGTTGAGGATATCGATTCCGACTTGTTAATTTCTTTGGTAGAAGAACGTCCAACGCTCTGACATAAAACAAATGACGATTACAAAGATACATTTTTGAAATCTAGTCTATGAACCTCTTTCTTTCGGACCCGGGTATGTCCTTAAACTACGTCCAACAATGAGAAGTAGGGCACAGCGATGACCATCACGCTTGAATCTGGGGCAGCCCAACTGGGGAAGTACCTCCTCCTTACAGAAGACCACAACCATAATAGCACTGCTACCTTTCAGGTATGCAGTGTTGTGTTCCTGATGGTGAGTAAGGTTCACAGAGCTCCAACCCCCCTTAAAGGCCGGCAACGCGCTTGTGACTCCTCTGGTGTTACGGGTGCCCATGGGCGACGGTAATTGCTTACCACCAGGCAATCTGTCTGCTCGTTTGCCGCCTATGTCATAAAAAAAAAAAAGGGACTAGATTTTAAAAAATCCTTTTGGGTGCAGTGCATTCTCACGTTCACACCGCTCACAGAGCTTATATTGCTGATAGCTGTACGAATTAGTTAACGCTCTCAAGGTCACGAAAATGACGTTTTGATTACGACCGGCGTGAGCGAGCGCCATTCGAATTGTCTTGATGTTTGCGCTCACAAACTGCCTCATGCCATCATGCAGCACCGTTATCAATGACGTCATGAGATTTTTAAGTTTTCGCGCAAATTTTTCGCAGCGGATGACGATTAGAAAATAATACAGAAGGTCCACGGTTGCGGATGCATGTGTCCGTAACATCACTAGCATAAACATTTAGAAATCAGTGACATTTGTAGATTTTTAGAAAGTCCAAAGTCTAGTTCCTACTTCACATTCAAGATTTAATACCGATTCTGGTACCGCTTCCCTTTTTCGTTCCGATTCCGTTTTTGGTTCCGATAAACTAAGTGTAAAACATCTGTCTTCGCTTTTGGATCCAATAAAAGCACATCTGTTACAGAACTTCTCAGCCCCATTCACTGCCCTAGTCAGTCATCATCATGATTGTTCGATATTTAAATCGAAAGAAAAATAGAAAAATTTTACCCGCGGCGGGACTCGAATCCACAACCACTGGATCACTAGCCCAGTGCATTACCAATTGTGCTACACGAGTACCTCTTAGACTTGTCAAATTTCTCTATCTTATCCTTCGTCGTATACGTCATCATGGGTGACGTGTAAACAAACACATCTACCGCCAGCGTATTAAACACTTAACGGCATCGAAGTCTCAATTTTCATTGAGAATTCATCGATCACAATGTGCTATCCCTTTGCACATTGTTATCGATGTGTGTTATCGATTATTTAAATATCGAAGATATTCGCTAGCAGACGTTTCTGTATAATAAAAAATAATCATCATTGTTCTTTTACACCGGCAGGAGCGCTTCGTGTCAGCCCAGGACCGGAGGCGGGAGCTGGGCCGGCAGCTGGCCAGCATCGAGGAGAGGCTGAAGGAACTCCACGCTGAGATGCAGAGCACCATGAAGGGGGACGACAAGTATCTGCAGCTCTGCACTGAGGAGCATAAAGTAGGGAACGCGCGTGTGAACCGTTTGGAGTTGCAGGCGTCTATAGGCTACGGTATAGGCGGGCTGTATGCTTGTTTGCCACCGTCGTCGTACAAAAAAAGTTAAGAATGTAACTTACGACAATCCGTCTGCTCGTTTGTCACTTTTATCATAATTTTTTTTTTAAAAAGGGATAGTTTTAGGTGAAACACTTAGCTAAAGCAATTGGCCTATATAGTACTAATGTGTATACACGCATGTCGGCGTTCTATATTCATATTCTGACGTAAGCTCTATATTAATTATCTGCACAACTACATAAACATGATGCTTCAGTTAAGTTTTTCAGCTATAGGTTTGATACTTAGATGCCGTAGGGCAAACCATCCCGAGGCTCCGTGGTCTTGGAAACATGGGAATATAGAAAAAAATACTGATAGATTTTTGGAATGGATAATTGCTGTTAACTTTTCCACGCCATGTCAAACGAAAAAGCTACCGCTCAGACTAAAGCGCCACGTTATCGAAATGTCAAATCATAATTTAAACTTTGTGCATGTACATATAGGTCTACTTTTGTCTGTGGACTGTGACATATTGGCGTTAAACCTGCGGTGCCGATTTGTCAGTCTTTGGCGTGGAAAAGTTTCTCTATACTCGTCCCATTAATACTTTACAACCTCTCTGTCAGTAGAGTCGGTTCAACTTTTTTTTGGCAAGACGAAGTCAATATGCTTTGCCCTTTCTTCATTATTCAATCTGTTGGAACAGTGGGAAAGTTAATCAAACCGGCGAGAATTGACTATAATGTGCCCGCCGCTGCTACCTTTACACTGCTCTGACGTGTACCTGTACACTTGTATCATCATCATCATCAGCCTATCGCAGTCCATTGCTGGACATAGGCTTCCCCAATTTCCCGCCATCGTGTTCGATTTTAGGCTCCTCGCATCTTGCGCAAGTCGTCACTCCACCTAGCCTGAGGGCGTCCTACACTACGCTTGCCGAGACGCGGTCGCCACTCAAGAACTCGTTTACCCCAACGGTTATCGGTTCTACGGCTACTATGGCCAGCCCACTGCCACTTCAACTTGCTAATACGGTACACTTGTATGTGACGTGCGATAAATGCTTTAATCCCCCTACGTTTACAGCTCATAATCCAAGAGCGAACCCTCCGCACTCACTTCGCCGACGCAGAGAGGGAGGAGAGGGAACTGTTCGCTCGCATGTCGGCCGCCGTCAAGCTGGGCCACGAGCGGGAGAGGGCGCACGCCGAGAGGAACAAGTATTGGTACATCGTCGCTTCTATATTCGGTGAGTCGTGCTAGGTTTGCTGTATGGACTGTCACTCGTAGAGAGAGCTCTACAGCTGTTCGCTCGCATGTCGGCCGCAGTCAAGCTGGGCCACGAGCGGGAGAGGGCGCACGCCGAGAGGAACAAGTATTGGTACATCGTCGCTTCTATATTCGGTGAGTCGTGCTAGCTTTGCTGAGTGGACTGTCGCTGGCAGAGAGAGAGTGACAGCTGTTCGCTCGCATGTCGGCCGCCGTCAAGCTGGGCCACGAGCGGGAGAGGGCGCACGCCGAGAGGAACAAGTATTGGTACATCGTCGCTTCTATATTCGGTGAGTCGTGCTAGCTTTGCTGAGTGGACTGTCGCTGGCAGAGAGAGCTCTACAGCTGTTCGCTCGCATGTCGGCCGCAGTCAAGCTGGGCCACGAGCGGGAGAGGGCGCACGCCGAGAGGAACAAGTATTGGTACATCGTCGCTTCTATATTCGGTGAGTCGTGCTAGCTCTGCTGAGTGGACTGTCGCTGGTAAAGAGAGCTCTACAGCTGTTCGCTCGCATGTCGGCCGCAGTCAAGCTGGGCCACGAGCGGGAGAGGGCGCACGCCGAGAGGAACAAGTATTGGTACATCGTCGCTTCTATATTCGGTGAGTCGTGCTAGCTTTGCTGAGTGGACTGTCGCTGGCAGAGAGAGAGTGACAGCTGTTCGCTCGCATGTCGGCCGCCGTCAAGCTGGGCCACGAGCGGGAAAGGGCGCACGCCGAGAGGAACAAGTATTGGTATATCGTCGCTTCTATATTCGGTGAGTCGTGCTAGCTCTGCTGAGTGGACTGTCACTGGCAGAGAGAGCTCTACAGCTGTTCGCTCGCATGTCGGCCGCCGTCAAGCTGGGCCACGAGCGGGAGAGGGCGCACGCCGAGAGGAACAAGTATTGGTATATCGTCGCTTCTATATTCGGTGAGTCGTGCTAGCTTTGCTGAGTGGACTGTCACTGGCAGAGAGAGAGCTCTACAGCTGTTCGCTCGCATGTCGGCCGTCGTCAACTTTCCTGAGTCGGCTGAGTCGGAAAACACTAGTTTTACGAACGCTACTGCCATCTGACCTTCCAACCCAGAGGGTAACCTAGGCCTTATTGGGATTAGTCCGGTTTCCTCGCAATGTTTTCTTTCACCGAAATACGACTGGTAAGTATCAAATGATATTTATTAAAATTTAGAAATATAAAATTTATAAATAGATGTATTCGGACATAAGATCCGAAAAAGTCATTGGGTACGAACCGGGGTCCAAACCTGCGACCTACGGATTGCAAGTCGCACTCTCACCACTAGGCCACCACCGCTCTTATATAAATAAATAAATTAATATTTCGGTACAATCTTACACAAATCGACCTAGTCCTACGGTAAGCTCAGTAAGGCTTGTGTTGTAGGTACTAGACGACTATATATATAATAGATAGATACATATAAATACTTAAATACATAGAAAACACTAAACAAATATCTGTGCTCATCACACAAATAAATGACATGACTGGGAATCGAACCCAGGACCATCGGCTTCATAGGCAGGGTCACTATCCACTAGGCCAAACCGGTCGTCTCAAATTTTATATAAGTAATACTTAATATCTTGTCTCCAGGCACGGTGCTCGGCATAGCCGGCTCGTCCATCAACAACCACCTGAAAATGGCGGAGTTCCGCGACATGATGGAGCAGCAGATGGCCAGGTCTGCCTCTGTGCTGTACACCGTGGCCGGTGGCGGCTCGGCCTCCAAGCAGGACATCACTGAGGCCATGAAGACAGAGTTCGCTTACCAGGTAAACAAGCGTTATAATCAGAGCCCGGATTTTTCACGGCAAAACAAAACACTATAGTAATCTAGCCAGTGATAGAAATATTATTTTATCGATATCGATTATTATCAATGATCGGCACTATGGGTGCAAAACTTTAACAAACCTCGTTAAGCGGACATAAAAGAGTGTAAAGAGCCATAAAAACAATCATATTCTTAAACCCAAATATTGGCATATCGAGATTCCGATATACAATTAAATAAGACACTAATTTACCGAAGTTATTCGTATTTTTCTTGATGGTAAGTATTACTATACCTCAGTTCAACAAGTTTTGTTAAAGTTTTGCACCGTTAGTGCCAATCACTGATTAGGTACATAGGTATACAAATAACATGCCCATATATTTTTACATTATTGACAATTTACAGTATGCAAAACAATCTTTTTAATTTTTTAAATAAAAAACTAGTGTATTTTTATTCCGAAACAGGAGAAGAAATTGCATCTGTTACTCACATATAATTTGACACATGATACACACTTTACGTATTTTTTGTATTAAATGTTTATTTTATTTGGTGACATTTTTACTACACCATTATCGATACCTATCGATAAAACAATGCTTCTGTCACTGGCTAAATTACGATAGTTTTGTTTTGCCGTGAAAAATCCGGGCTCTGGTTATAATTTACTAAATATACATTAGTAGCAGATCTAAATAATAGGTGGAAATCGTCTACGGTGCGTTTCTCTAGAAAATTCCTGCCTCGCACATCAAAACTGTGGAATGATTTGCCGTCAGCGGTATTTCCGATACGACCCTCATACCTTCAAGAGTACACTTTGTACTCCTATCTTAAAGGCCGGCAACGCGCTTGTGACACCCCTGGGTGCCCATGAGCGATGGTAATTGCTTGCCATCAGGCAATCCGTCTGCTCATTTGCCACCTTTTTCATTAAAAAAAGTACAGTCGCCATCAGATATATCGGAGGGGATAACGAGATCTTAAATGGAAGTTTTCAGAAAAAGTGCCTGCAATTAACGTGACGTGAAAAACGTTAAATTATATAAACATTGTCATTCCATGTCAAGTATAAGTTCCTCGTAAAGCACTAATTAACGTGTCGTAAAAAAAAGTAAAATGTCAGTTTTGTCACGATAACTAAGCATGAACTTTGTATGGAAATTATTTATTTTGTATTCAATTACTGCTTAAAGTTTATGAAACGAGCAGCAAATCTAAATATTTCTATAAATTTAATACTTAATTATCGTCACAAAACATAGTTTTTTTTTCTACAACGCTACTTGGCGACATTTTTTTTTATGAAAACTTCCATTTATCTGAACAACAAGTATAGTATCTTACGATATCATATCCATATCCATAAGGTGCTGTCAGATTTTATTACGGCCTAATAATAAGATTTTTGCCGGTGACTGTACAATATAATATGTTTTTTTTTCAGGAGCAATTGGCGACCAACTTAGCTCTAATGCAGGACAACATTAACCATCTAGTCAGCAAACAAACCTCCCTTATTGGTAAGTCTTATATTATTTCTTTTCGGTCGCCAACCCGCCTGCCAAGCGTGGCGACTATGGCAACTACCCCCAAAATGATACAAGACATATTTGTAGGAGGCCTATGTCCAGCAGTGGACTGCATACGGCTGAGATGTATGTAATGTATATATGTATGTTCTTTTTAATTATGTATGACCGTGGCTACAAGTACAGCTGGATTACTTATTTAAACTATAGCCTTGTCAACGAAGGCACCAGCAACACTAAAGATCTGCTGTATACACAGAAATGAACATCAAAAGATTATTATTTTTATTAAATATATAGTAGTATATTTATCAATATATAGGGTAAATTGCTAGTTACTGGCCACCTTATACTGAAAATGAATTCTGTTTACCTATAAATAGAACACATTTTCAAATGGGGTTTCAATTACTGGCCACCCTTCAATTACTGGCCGCCTTATACTTAAATGAATTCTGTTTATAGGTAAATACAGTCCATTTTCAGTATATGGTGGCCATTTTTGAAAGGTGGCCAGTAACTGGCGATTTACCCTATCATATTTCTAGTAATTCATTTGTGTATTCCTATGTATTTTATTATAAAATTAAGTTTTACAATTAATCGTAGCGTATCTAATTAAGGCTTTCTAACTTTACTCTGCACCTATTTGTAATGTCTCTGTTTAGCCTTATGGTTGACTGGTAGAGAATGCCTTTAGGCATTAAGTCCGCCATTTGTACATTTATTTTTATTTTTGTGCAATAAAGTTTAAATAAATAAATAAAATATTTTGCGTAGTATTTTCTCTTTTCAATAGGTGTCATTAACTATGTGTATTGGTTTACTCTGATGTATTATTTTTTATTATTTTTATAATTAGAAAATGAATTAACATTTAGAAAATGAATGACGCTGACTGTACTGCCGGGATTTGAACCTGCGGCCTTCGCATTGGACGTCTCGTATAATAAACAACTATTCTTTACAGAACACATCAACCAACAAGAGCATCACATGGCAATACAGATTCGCGATTTAAAAAAGCTAGTTGTCGCAGCGTCACAGACCAGCGCCAGATCTGACGCCGAGCTCGCTAAAGCATTATCTGTGGTCCACCAGGATTTGGACGACGATAACCGGGAAAAGGACGATGGCCATAACAAGGTCGTATTAGAGCCCCAACAGGTCATAACCGGTATCGGAATCGTCATGTGTCTGGCGATACTTTTGGGCAGCATCGTTGGAAGGTCCTGATGGGAGCAACTTCGCAGTCGTATGGTTTTCTCTAGACTTAAATGAGAATTATTTGCACCTATATTGTGTTAATAATTTTCGTAGCAAATGATCGATTTAAAAAGTATATAAAAGTCTTAATTGGGTGTTAAAAAATTGAGTTTTCGCATTAATTTGAAGTTTCTCAGTGGAGTCAGTTCCGTATATTATCAGGTGACAACCAAAACTCATTAATTACTACCACAAGTTAATAGCCATAGTGAATCATATTAGAACCTACATAAGGTTGATTTTTGTTTAATTATTTTTTAGTAATTAGTGAGATTTGGTTGTCACTTGACGATATAATATATGCTTGAACTCCGCTTTTAAGTTTCAAAAAAGTGTACCATTTATTTATTTTTGTTAAACAAGTTTTGGATTATTTTACTTTGAATCAAAAAGATGACGATTTAAATAGCAAATGTCCCATTTTTTCCAAAATACTGAGTCCTACGTTTTGTGTGAATAACTGTAGATTCATTTATAAATCGAAAGCTTTGGTGATTCTAAGAAGAATGACTCAATTTTTTTTTTCAAAAAACTAAAAGGTACACTTTTCTGAAACGTTTCAAGTTTAAAAACATGTTAAATTATTAAAAAATTGCCATACTTTTAACCGTAGCCTAGACTCGTGTTATTTATAATTTGGCGGTAAAAATTGGATATATAACATGTAACAAAACAAGTACCTACCTTTTTAAAAAGTCCATAGACACGAAAGTATTTATAATCTACGCCCCATTGTTCCGGAGTTGATATTTCAGTGCAATTTTATATACATTGGTGTTTAAGATTTAAAATAAGATTATATACAGTTAACAAAAGGTTTCTGTGATATATACATAACTAACATAGGACGATAAATAGGGCCCGGAATTTTGCGTGCAGTTTTGGAAAAGTCTAAGGGAGAGAGCACTAACGTTTATCGATGTATCGATAAATCGGTCGTGTACTCAGCGTCATTGAGATTAATTTATTTTTAATCAAATAATACTTGCATTAATGCAGTGAAATACCTACTCGGGTTATCAATTCTTTGTAGATAACATATCAGTCTAATATAAAATTATTTTATATTATCTACATACATTTCGTACATTTTTCATCACTAATCATTGAAAGAGCAAAATGCATCATCGGATAGTTAGTTATTATTTAAAGAAAAACGCTAATAAAAAAACTCGGTTTATCGATAAATGTTAGTGTTCTCTCCCTTAGACTTTTTCAAAACCGCACGCAAAATTCCGGGCCCTAATGATAAAATATTGATTTTTTGAAAACTAACCCATTTTTATTGATCGTTGTGGATTCCTGGTACTTAAATAGTCAGACTTCGCAAATTTTTTTAAAGTGTCAAAAAATATACATATTTTTCAATGAAAAATGTCATTTTTAGTGACTCCATAATTTTCCAGTTTCCCAGCCATTACAGTTAGCATGGTTGAACATTTTGGTTTTAGAGATAGATAGATCTTTATTTGCATCCAAAGTACATTTCTTAATATTACTTATATTAACATACATACAGGGACCCTGGTAGGGTATAGCAAAATTTTTATTTTATTATTACAACTTATAAATATTCTGACACTAAAAACAGCTTAAAAATTAAAATTATAATCTTAACTCCATAAAAACATTACAAATTTATTTTATATTAAGTGTTGACTAAAAATCTTTGATCTGTCCCCGAACTTGATTTTAGTTGTCATAGTTGTAGGTATAGAAACCAATGAAAAATTTGTTCCAACATTTGTATTTAATACAACCGTAATAAAAGGATGATTGTTGTTTTTCTGTGTTTTATTGTACTTACCTTGTTTCTTAAGTCTTTAATTAGTGTCCATATTTCATTATTCGTGTAAGTAAAATTTCTTCAATCCCAAATCAATGCACCAAGTATGGGTCATTAAGACACGACCAACTACGATTTCGGGTTAGTACAGTACAGCCAATCAGAGTGATCAACTGACCATATCATAACATATCTTTGCTGATGTACAAATAAAAACCCGTACCCAGTAGCAACTGGTTGTATGTTTCGGAGAACATAGGCCTCCATTTTCAAGCACTAAGAGTTCAAGCCCTCAACCGGTTTTGACATCAAGAGCGGCGCGCGTTAGTGCGTGACGGGGCGGCTACGCGATCGGCGAACCGAACGGACACTCGGCACTCTTAGTGCTTGAAAATGGAGGCCTATGTTCTCCGAAACATATCGCGCGGGTGACTAAATAAACGTGAGTAGAACCATGTTAATCGTTAGATAATTATTGTCTCACGAAAGTTTAAATACAAAAAGCCCAGGACTGTCACACACTAACTTTCCGCCCGCGACTTCGTCCACGTAAGTACCAATGGGAACGCATTAAAGGGATATCACATACCCTATGTCAGAATTCAGATCTTTGTCTATAAGTACTCTATGTAAATCTCCGTTCAGCCCTTGAAGCTTATTAGTTCCATGGTCCAGCCGTTATTTCGTGATTAAGACAATCTTTATTTACAATAATTACAATATTATGAAAACTACGAGTACTTAACTAACTACTGCATTCAATCTAAAAAAGGCCCTTGAGCCTTTGTTACTCCGGGATTAGACATGCTGGCTCGTCACTGGCCTCGCTATTCAATGAAACTTTGCCTATACAAAAAAGCGATGCAAGGGACGAGAGGAATGGCGAGACGTCCTCGTACACGTGCGTGCTCGCGTTTCGCCTCGCTACTCGTGCGAATGTGTGACGGTAGCATTAGAATTTACCGTATTCACTGGAGCAAGCTGGTAAATTTAAAAATAAAACAAACTTTAATTTCATAGTTTTTACTAAATACATCAATCGATATAATTTGTCACATTGATAGCTATAAATCTTACAAAATAGTAATACTTTTATTTCATGGAAATATACATTTAAAACAGCATTTGATGTACAGTCAGCAGCAGAAGTTGCTAAGCATTTGAAGTGTTCAAAATGAGGTCAACACATCTCTATTGTCAAGAGAATAAGAGCTCGTGTAGGTCATTTTGAACACGTCAAACGCTTAGCCACATTTGCTGCTGACTGTACCAGTTGAAAGTAACAGATATCTGCCCGTCATTAAAATAGTAACTTTTCTATAATATGGGCAAAGTTGTAACCCATCTTAATTCGATAATACCTTACTAGGTACATTTTAAAATGATTGTTCACACTCTTTTTCTTTTAACCCTTTTCCAGGCATAGTATGATTTATCGACCACATGCGTGTCAATTGAATATCAACCTAAGCATCTAACGTAAATTTTTGGTATAGTCCAATCTAATATGAACCTTAGTTCATATTAGATTGGACTATACCAAAAATTTACTCTGTTTAAAATAAATAACAAAAACGCAACAATTTAGAATATGTTTATGATTTCTTGTAAAACCATTCGGATTGGTGGGGCCTGGAAAATGGTTAAATTCTATTTGATTATATAGAAGTTAAATTCATAATTAAAAAAACTGTTTTTACAATATGTAATCGTCCTTCAGTCAGCATCATATCAGTTTTATTTAAGTACAAATATATCGTAACACATCATTCTATATAAATAAAGATCTGTATAGATATATTTGGCCACTTTGGTTGCCACTAACTATATTTATTTATTTATTGACAAGAACAATGTAACTCAGCATTACAGTAAAAACCAATGCGCTGAGAAAGCCATATATATATTTTTATGATTCGGTCTCACACGGACCAGAACACAAAATCACTACGTCCATCGGCTCATTTTTTTTTTTAAGTAGGCCACAAGGGCACTTTTACACGTCGAGTATAGTCCATAACTCAAAATGATCGAAACACAAATTGACTACAACACAATTACACATACGAAAAAACACCAGATGCGGAAAAGGAAACCCACTGTCCTGTAGGTAGGTTTAGGTTATGTTCGTTTTGTATCGACCCGGTTTTGTATTCACCCAAAAATAAGAGCAGCGGAGCTCCGGCGACTAATTGTAATGTAGTCATTTCGATTCGCTAATGCGGACTGCTAAGGAATGGAATTCGCTCCCTTCATCTGTATTCCCGGAAATTTGGGTCTTCTTTGGGTAAACATATTTATGACTTCGACTGTACATAACTCCCTGTAAATAAATCATTGATACGATCCAGTTTGCTAGGCCACCAGTGCTTGACTGTACAGTGTCATATAGTTAGTGGCAACCAAAGTGGCCAAATATATCGATACAGATCCTTATTTATATAGCAGTAAGGATGTCTTACCATATATTTGACCATACCAAATGCTACTGAATGTCCATTAACTGAATATTAAAAGTGAAATTGTTTTAATGACCAATTCCGCAAAGTATTGCCCAAGTGTGTTGCAAAAATCACAAAAGAATATTAAAAAAATAGCGCCATTAATTACATTCGAAGTGGAACATGGCAATTTATTTTGGATCAACAGTAACACGAATAATAAATTCTGGTGTTACACAAAAGTAATATAATAAATGATATAAATATATACTATTGTTACTTTACAGGTTACACGAGTATCGAACGTAATTTTTCATAGCAAGTGCCTTAAAAAGTGAAATTTACGCACTAGTGCACTTTTAACGCACTAGTTAGGAAAAAATATATATGCCACTGTAATTTCTAACAATATAAGTTTGTAACAAAACTTTAGCGCCTATATTAGGCCATAGTAAGCTCACACATAGTACTTTGAAACTTAATTTCTTTGATCACAATTCTAATGTACAGTCGACGAGAAACTGGCACCATTTATATACACCATCGACTTTTTTTAAATTAACTATTTCATTGGCGAATTGCAAAATTAAACAATTCTGCCGACTATACATCAACTTACATAATACATTTTACAATTAACCTAGTTTACATATTTATTAAATTATTTATAAATAACAACAATGTCAGTTATTGCCAGAATGTAAATCAAAAGAATACTCGTTGGTTAAGTCACTATTGTTAAAGTAGAAATAGAAATAAATTATTGCATAAACAATTCCTTCCTTATTTTTTATTATGCAAAAACGTCTGTTAGCGAATATCTTCGATATTTAAATCGAAAGAAAAATAGAATTTGACTTGAAGCGGGACTCGAACCCACAACCACTAGATCCGACTCGTACTCGGATAGCACAATTGGAAGTGCACTGGGCTAGTGATCCAGTGGTTGTGGGTTTAAGTCCCGCTTCGAGTCAAATTTTTCTATTTTTCTTTTGATATAGGTAATATCAATTCCTTCCTTGTACATCCTCTCGTCGCCCAGAGGTCAAAAAAATACCAAGTCAAATGCAGTTTTAAACTGTCCGAAACTAGGCTCAAAATTACATTTCATGGCAGACATTTTTTAGGTCTCTGGTCGTCTAGAGGATAACTTACTTATGTTTTTGTATACAGGTTGTCTTTATCTACATATATTTAGGGACACGAAGCGAGCTTTACTTACTATCTCTCTCATAATATCGCTTGTTTTCACTCGCTTTCAAACTGCGGTGATACTTTTAAGTAAATATATTTTTTTTAATTAATATAACAATCATTACTCTAGTTCTGCTGTCCGACTAAATAAAGTTAAATCTCATGTGAAAACGTGGGACAGCATTTGACAAAGAAATAAATGAGGCGAACTGCGCAAATTTAGCATCAAATGGAAATATTAGGAATAAATTACAAATGACGATTTTCATGTAATGGAAAGATTGGATCTTCAAAAAATACAAGTTTTTGTAATTATCTTATGTAAAAAAATGTCACATCTTCATCCCTTGCGTCCATCCTGTATAACTATCCTTAAAAAATACTAATCAGCAGGCAGTAAAAAGTGCGTTTCTCGTTAATTTATCGGTTTTAAAGTTAAGATAAAAATATCCATAAACCTACTTACATACTTTCCTACAAGCGCGATAAAGACTTCGACTACGTAACTTACTTAACTATAAAAGCGTTAAAAATGCAAGAACAATCATCAATATAACATACAATATAAATTAATTTGTACTAAAATGTTTCATAAATATAGGCTTCACTTAAACTTTAATACATACTGTGGCCTGTAATAGAAGCAATAACTTTAGGGATCGCTTCTACACCACGAACGTAGCAACATTTGTTTTTCTTATTTTAAAATATGGCTTTCATCCATATATCAATCGATGATTTCGCCAATGTCAAGTAAAGTAACACATAAGCAGATCTGGTACAACTCGGGGCAAGTTGTAGGGATTTGATATCAATAAAAAAATGTCGATATATATTACTACTCGATACGTCACTAATTTCTACTACTAGAGTTTTAAATCAGTAAATAGTAATAGTAATAGAAAGTTTAGCAGTTTAAAATGGATATTTTCATCTAGACGGTAATCATGAATACCGACGAATATGGAACAAATATAATGAAAACTATATAATATCATACGTAGTATTTTTATTTTAAAATAAACAAGTAAATACTCGTTTTAATTTTTTTATTAAAAATAATATTAATATATGTCTAATAAAATTTGGATGTTGTCATTAACATCGATATATATTTTTTATCGATAAAATATTTGGTCACTCAGTTATAGATGCCCCGAGTTATCCCAGGTATGCACATAAGTAAAATAATATATCAAGTTTGCTCTTAAAGCATGACGTTGTTCGGTAGGCCTTGCGTTCTGTAAAGTGGTAGCTAGACTTTACAGAAATCCACGAGGCGGCCGCGGGCCTAAGACTGCCGGTGGTGGCCAAATAATGGTGGAACGTGTTTTGAGATAAATTCTTCATTAGTTGCACAATACTGCGTTAGATCACTGCATAATAAACTATCGATATTACACAGTAAACAACGTTAAAGAACAAAATACAAAGAATTCTCAAGATATCTTCGCCATTTTATGACTCAACCGGGAGTCAACATTTGTTCTACAACTTTATAAAAATTAGTAATTTGTTACTTCGATTTTTTGTATTTTTAATAAACAGCATCCAATAGTCTAGTTGACATTTACTGTCAAGCAAGAAACTTCATAGTTTTCACAATACATTGCTTGCTTGTAAAATCTGTTGTTTTCAAAAGTCGTAGAACAAATGTTGCTACGTTTGTGGTGTAAAAACGATGCCTAAAGTTATTGCTCTTATTACAGGCCACACCCGATATATCTATAATATATATTATTCATAAACGTATATCAAAACTATTTTAGTTAATTCATGTTTTGTCTTTATCGTACAAAAACATTTGTCAATGTGACAGATAAAGACAAAATTAAACGTTAATTTTGTGTGATATAAGTTTACGAATAAGCGGGATAGTGTTAAAATATTTCAAAATGGCGCTTAGATTCTTATAAAGACCGGGATCCAACACCGGTTCACCTAGTTGGGGGCCTGCCAGCGCCACGTCTTCCGGTACGTGGTCGCCAATCAAAAACATTATAATTTTAATATAAAAATAATGTTAATTTAGGCTACCCCGAAGGCCCGTACAATATGATTGCTTTCGTTTCAAAACTAAACAAAACAAATACTAGAGCATATTTCATTAATATTATAGACAGAGCCCGGAAAATCCATAGCAAAACAAAAGACTGTCGCAATCAAACTAGTGATAGAAACATTTTTTTTATCGATATCGAGTAAGTTTTGCCTAAAAAAAAATCATACCAACATGTTAAGGTACATTATTTTATAATCATTCACGCCAAACGTAAAAGAAGTGGTAAGTTAAGGGTTTATTTTATATGATTATTTTATATAAAACCCAACGTAACTTATATTATCAACGTTACTTATATTTCATGTTAAGTAATAACCCTTCCCTTTTGGCTTGGCCGTAGTCGGGTGACAAAGACCTAATGAACCTCATTGAAAATGAGGTGTCTATCCTCAGAAAATGAGTATTCCATAAGACATCGATAAGCTCGATATCGATAAAAAATGTTTCTAACACTAGTTTGATTGCGACAGACTTTTGTTTTGCTATGGATTTTCCGGGCTCTGATTATAGAGAGCCAAAAATTTCGCGACACTAATAATATAGCGAATCAATATACGAGAAGGTAAACACTTTTGCCTCCTTGTACAGTCGCCATCAGATATATAGGAGCTGTGGAGGTTGCCACAAATATCAGAACATGCACTTTATCGCCTTGATAATAGAGGCGTTGTTCAGATGTTTGTGACCACCTCCACTGCTTCGATAATATCTGTTGGCGACTGTATAACAAATAACTATTGTAGACTGGCGTTAAGAACGGATCTATCCGTCACTCTCGCACTCACTTACTGGTTAGAGCGTGACAGATATTAGTTTAACTGAATGTTAAAAGCAATAGCAACTTAGAAAACATGACTTATTCATTTTAATATATCAACTAATTCATAGAGTCTGTTTTCGTACATCGATGTTCAAAAACTTCGTGCATCTTACTCGTTTACTCTAAGCCTTCATTAGAGTGAGAGAGAAAATTATTCGAAAGCAAAGCCCTGCACCGTATAACACACGAAATAACGAGAAATATATATACGTATATATATCTTATACAGAGTAATATCACTAAATACAAGTCAATATTTGTGACATTATCTCTGATAAGGGACCTTATTGTCGATGGCGCTTACGCCGTTGTTCAAGATTCCACAATACAAACGCAACGCGGTTCGACGTAAGCGCCATCGACAATAAGGTCCCTTTTGCTAGATAATGTCACATTTCATTCAGATCTTATTTTCCCTAACACACTTTCCATTTTGAATCTAAAATCCTTAACAATAAGGTACATTTTCGAACTAAATGAGATCGCTAATTTGTGCATATTTATCTTAAAACTATGTTTAACTGTACGCGATGTATTTTCAAAGACTTAACTCACGGATCATCATCATCATGCTCCGTATACTTGTTTACTACTCGTAAGTTCCTAGTTGGTAAAAACGATGCAATAAACCGTTAAAAATAAACAAGATTACATATACTTGATTAATTTCGACGGGTTCCGCTATGTTCGGGTGGCCCCATTGGTTAAGGCGTCAGCCGCGATAGCTGGAGATGCGGGTTCAAATCCCGTCTCGTACGCCGGAGGTCCTCGTCGCTTTTTCTTAAGTATATGTCATCTAATTCAGTTTTTAATTTATTATTAATACTTAAAAATCAAAGCAAAACAAAAATATTTCATAAAAAATAATTTGATTTGTTCTTAGTTATATTTTGCGGGGTTTAACTTTAATATATATTTAGCTAATTTTATCAGCGATTTATAATATACATAGACGACGAATGAAGTCTCCACAATGACCCCGTAAATATGTTTCCTCAGAAGGCGGAGTCTAACAGTATCCTTCAAGTCTAGTTTGACATCGCCTAATATTGTAAAACGCATGAGGTTTGACAGGTCCTAGGAGGAATAATGACTGGAGAACGCATCCGCGAGCATATAACTAGATGGAGCGTTCTAATAATAATACCACGATCGAAAGGGATGGTCTTATGTAAGTTCCCATAGGTATGGCCGAGACGGCGCTATTTTCGCCCGTCCTTGTCATAGTCTCACATATTTTTGTTCCCCTCCAAACTAAACCCTACAGAACTGTCAAAGTTGGAGGGGAACAAACAAATACAATTGGAGTTTTCTTGTGTTTTCAACCAAAGTTGCGTCAATTAATACAGAATAAGCTAATATTTTTGTATATAAAGAGTATCCTGTAAAGCAAAACTATAGTGAATTGTTACCAAGGAGCGGAAAAGCCATAGCAAAAACTAGAGGTCGAACAAATGACCATTATTTCTATCGACTTATCGATATCACGGAATATTATCGCATTAGGTATTCATAATCAGCTTAAAAGATTATTCTGTAACATTTGACCTCTTTGATAAGCAACTTGCATCTCCATATTAAAGTAAAGCATGTCAACGTCACATATGTCATTTATGTCACTTTATGACTATTTTATTTTACTACAGGGAAGATGAAGAAAGTATATTTAGTACAGATTTAGATTACGACTCTGTTATTTTGAATGAAGATATAAAAAAATTAAAATAAAAGTATTTTCTGTTTTATTCTGCACGATTAAGCTAAATAAAATACAGTGACGGTCAGCTAATTAGGGACACCGTTACTTTGTTTGTACAAATATCCAAAAGCCTGATTTCATTACTTTAACTTTGTTTCGTTAAGTGACAAATATTTCTCGATAAGTCGATAAAACAGTTACTGATTTATGCTATGACAAATTCCGCTCCTTGTTTATAAGACTTTATTTATTATCTACACAAAATTACCTTATCGATAGTCGATAGAAATAATAGTCATTTGTTCGACATCTAGTTTTTGCTATGGCTTTTCCGCTCCTTAATTGTTACATTTTGGGCTACAAAAGCCAGAATATCTTTGTCCCTTACTGGCGCTCGCGGATGCGTTCTCCAGTTATTATTCCTCCTAGCTCTAAGCGGATAATATTGGGGTCATTTTTGGCAGCCATTTTGTCCTAGAAACGAAGTATATGTATATTCAGTCGCTGGATTTTAGGCGTATATCTTAGCGATATTTTTTTAAGTAACAATAATTTTTACTTGATTACTGTGAATTCTTTCGATTTTTAAAGAACAACACAACACACAATAACGATTAGGTTATTTTATGTAAATTTGTGCCATAGCCCGGTTACGAAATATAAATGTTGGGTTATTTCTATTTAGAAACACGAGGAATAGGGTAAACTGCCGGTAAATGGACACGTTATACCGAAAAATAATTCTGTTTAACTATGAATACAACCTATTTTAGCATTACATGGCCAGTTACTTTGTTTATTGTTATTCCAGTAATTTTGAATGAATGATAACTTAACTTAATGAAAAAATAATGATTTTATTATACGACAAGGCTCGTGATTCCGAGTAGAAATATATATTTTTTTTCATAATAAATAATTATTATTACAAATTTTTCATACTCATACTAGTATTCAAAACAAAATGTGGTTTTTTTATTTATTATGAAACCTGTCCAGTAAACATAACTTTTTAACCTAACAAACGTCATGTATCTGTTTGTAATACCTATCGTTGTAGGTTATAGGGTAAATGTCCAGTGACTGTCCATTCAATAACTGGCCATAAAATTATACTAAAAATGAATTCTGTTTACCTATAAATATAACCTATATTAGGCGGCCCGTTACTGAAGGGTGGTTACAGACGATTTACCCTATATCATATTATTTCATGTCATGTATTCGACTATATACTTAATACTAACACATGTAGGTTTTTTAAATCTACATAATTTTACTATATAATATAATTGTGCTTTATATATTTTGAAATAACACGACAAAGCTTGTATCCTTTTCGCTCTTTATAAATTAGAAAGAGACGATGTTAAATACATTTAACCTCTATCCGCCCGCAGACCTATAAAAAGGTCTCCCATTGAATGCCATTTTGAATTTTAATTATGACAAACTATAGTTGCATTTTGCCTGGCAACTTTTGATCTCGGGGCGGCTAGAAGTAAGTTACAATAAGGGGTATTCTTAAACACATTTTAAAATCTAAATAAATAACTATTTAAAGCGACGCGTTTGTCTGAGGTTACAAAATTAAAGTTATACTTATCTCGTGACAGATAAGTTATAACACCGTCGTTTCGTGACAGTACTGAAACAAACGATTATATCATTATTTCAAAGTAAATGACAAATATGTTGTTAAAAATAAAATAAAATAAATGTCTGATTTTAGTAATAGTTGAATACAAATTTTATCTACACACTTATCATAAATCCTCTTTAATGCGTTCAAAAACAGCATATTACGACTAGCATAATGTCCAACTCCTTCATTACCATCATTCATTTTCTTATGTGTGAAAATGTTATTATAGCTCCATAATAAGCAAACATTCTATGTTATTATGACTTTCAAATTTCGAACTTTTCTTTTTTAGAAACATTAATTTGATATGTTAAATACAGGGAAATAATTAAACGTGTTTTTTCAATTGTTTTTGCTTGCTTCTCGCATTTTCCTCGCTGTCGTGAGGTGAAAAGTTGTGTGTTCTGCATGGGTGCAAAATTATTTGCCGTATCGTGTCATCAAAGCCTCGCTAAGCTCAGGAATCTATCTTTGAACCATATTATTAATTTCAACACTAGCGCCAAATATCCACTTTGCAGCCTTGCGTAACAAATAACTATACTGTCAAGAAGTAGCTCGGAACCGTGACGGATGGAGATCGAGGGGGGGGGGAGGCCTTTTCCCAGCAGTGGGACACCATATAGGTTTTATTAAAAACTGTGTCCAGGGTTGTTTCCCTCGCTGCCCACCTACCTAAACCTACAACCTACCTAAAGCCTCTGTACAAACCTGGACAACTCCCAAAAATTGGGCAGCTGATGATAAAATGCGTACTTACACGTTCTTTCTGCTAAGGGTCCTGCGAGGGGCAGAAGAGCGAGGGTGGTGGCCGGTGTGATGACCCTGGAATTAAAGATGGCGGTCAGATGGTAACCCTGGATCTTAATGAAGTTAAAAAATTACAAAATCTCTAAATTGTGTGATGTGTTTCAATACTGCTTATGTTGAATATGGCCTGGACCTATCTTCCTCCCAGCATTTTGACACGGCTCATGGGAGCCTGGGGTCCGCTGGCAAGTAATCCCAAGATTTAGCGTAGACACTAGTTTTACGAAAGCAACTGCCATCTAAACTCCAACCGAGGTTAAACTAGGCCTTATTGGAATTAGTCTAGTTTCCTCACGATGTTTTTCGGTCACCGAAAAGCTACTGGTAAATATCAAATGATATTTCGTACATAAGTTCCGAGAAACTCATTGGTAGAAGCTGGGGTTGGAACCTACGACCTTCGGATTGCAAGTCGCACGCTCTTACCGCTAGGCCACCAGCGCTAATGCGCCTTTATCACCCGGACCAGAATATTGTTCGAATTGCCCACACAATACTATTTGATTGCAGTTTTCAGTAACTTCCATAGCCGGGGTCCGCTCCGATGTCATTCATCATCACCAGCTTGGCTACCAGGCAGTAGACCACCAGCTAGCTCCTGGTACCTGTGTCCTGGCGGTCGGGGTCGGGCGGCGGCGCGCGCGCCTGCGCATGCTCGGCGCCCGGCAGGCAGGTCTCCACCATGGCTTCCAGGCAGTTCACGAACAGCTCGCTGCTCTCTGCTGTGCATTGGATCTGAAAAAAAAAATACCATGATCGACTGACCAGTGTTTGACCTCAGTCGCACCTGATGGTAAGTGTCGACGAGGTCGAGGGTGTAGCACGCTGGTTCAGTAACATCCTATTCACTCTTGCCTTGAAAATACCAGAATTATATTTCCGGGAATACAGACGAAGGAATTTCATTCCTTAGCAGTCCACATTAGGAAGGTAGAAGATCGCTTCGTGCGAATGAATAAATATTCACAACGTAAGGATGAAACCGCTCCCCTCGTCTGGACGTCGCGTGGAACGGAGATGGCAGAATTAAATCGTGCAATTCCTGTGCACACTCTGTATCCTCAAAATGTACAAACTAGCAACCCTGCGACGGTGCTCAAGTATTGTATTGATGTTTGAGAAAAGCATTAACTGTCATCATCATGCACTCGGCCAGCAATCTCTCACTTCCTGACCTATGTAGTGTGTCTGTGTAGTACTATTATTTTACTAATATAAAGAACTGATCTAGCTAGGTTACTTTAGACTCCTTATTAATGGAAACTACTCGTATCTTATAATCATACGTCGGACTATAGGGGGCAGTTTGAGGGCATGGTAAAGTTTACAAAAAAATCTTAACTTACGAGAATTATAATGTACCTAGTATTTGTAATATAGTTAATTAAATTAGTTACCCGTTATCATTTATTCATATTTAATGTGTAAACACTCTTTGAATTCGTGTTTTATTCCTTTCTCACAGCTGCAATTGTCTGAGTGACGGATAAAGCCAAACGAACTTTTACGCCATTTTGACTTATGTGTAGTCCAAGTACCTACTTTTATAAATAACGTAGTTGGTTGCTATGATATTTGGAATTTCACATTATAAATACTAGGTACCAAATACTCAAAAGTGAATTGATTGATTTGCTAACCTTACCTTCTTCTTGACTGACATGCCACGAAAATGCCCGCTGGAGTCCGACGTATGCATATAACCCATGCTTTATTGCTAAGTAGACAATTGAATACCTATATATTTTTTACCTACTGATATATTTGTTTGCACGATTGTATGTATGACTAAAGGTATGTTATGAGAAGTGAGAAGACGACCGGTCTGGCCTAGTGGGTAGTGACACTGCCTATGACGCCGATGGTCCTGGGTTCGAGTCCCAGTCAGGGCATTTATTCGTGTGATGAGCACAGATATTTGTTCCTGAGTCATGGGTGTTTTCTATGTATTTAAGTATTTATATATATCTATTATATATATCGTCGTCTAGTACCTACAACACAAGCCTTACTGAGCTTACCGTAGGACTAGGTCGATTTGTGTAAGATTGTCCCGAAATATGTTTTTTTTTTTGAAGTTTTTCGTGTCTATATATTTATAGGTCTGTGGTCACTACCCACTAGGCCAGGCCTGTCGTCAATTAAGATCTGTGCTAACATATCCATGCTACTACTGTTAAAGTCGTATTAAACTTGATTCTGAATGTCCCACCTCCATGCAATTAGTGTTTTACCACCAACGGTAGAATTTAGGCAATATTAAAGATTTATAGAAGAAATACCTTTCTTTCTAGAGCCGGCCTTTTCTTATTTTATACCACTTACCTTCATGTCGATACCTTAGTGAAGAGCCGTGTCAGTCTTGAGGTCATGTCGATATTAGTGAAGGGCCGTGTCAGACTGAGGTCAAGTCGATATTAGTGGAGCACAGTGTCAGACTGAGGTCACGTCGATATTAGTGAAGGGCCGTATCAGACTGAGGTCATGTCGGTATTAGTGGAGGGCCGTGTCAGACTGAGGTCAAGTCGATATTAGTGGAGGACCGTGTCAGACTGAGGTCACGTCGATATTAGTGAAGGGCCGTATCAGACTGAGGTCATGTCGGTATTAGTGGAGGGCCGTGTCAGACTGAGGTCAAGTCGATATTAGTGGAGGACCGTGTCAGACTGAGGTCAAGTCGATATTAGTGGAGGACCGTGTCAGACTGAGGTCAAGTCGATATTAGTGGAGGACCGTGTCAGACTGAGGTCAAGTCGATATTAGTGGAGGACCGTGTCAGACTGAGGTCAAGTCGATATTAGTGAAGGGTCGTGTCAGTCTTGAAGTCATGTCGATATTAGTGGAGGACCGTGTCAGACTGAGGTCACGTCGATATTAGTAAAGGGCCGTTTTGTCTTGAATTCATGTCGATATTAGTGAAGGGCCGCGTCAGTGTGGAGGTCATGTCGATACCTTAGTGAAGGGCCCCGCGAACCGCCACAGGCCGCCGAAGCCGCAGCTCTGCATGTAGTGCAGCTGCTGCTGGCTGGCGTCCTCGGACGCTATCATGTTCTGTATGATGCTCTGCACCGCGCTCAGGATGACCTGGTCGTGGCAGTGCATCAGCACGTGGTTGATCTTCATGTCTAGGAGGCTGTGGCTGTAAGAGAAAAATATGTTAAAAAGCAGGCGCCACTTGTTTTCAAAATAGTAAAATAAAAATTTACAGGATGTGACTACAAATAAAACACCAAATAGGATGCTACTCAGCATGAGTCGTTACATGACTGATACACCGAAAAAAAATTAAGAATATAAAGTATCCGGAGCTCTAACAACTTTTAGGGTAGGCAACGCGCATGTGAATCGTCTGGAGTTGCAGGCGTGCATAGGCTACGGTAACTGCTTACCATATACTTGGCGGGCCGTATGCTAGTTTGCCACCGTCGTTGTATAAAAAAAATTATACATCTTTCATTACTACTTGCACTTAATTCAAACTTAATTTCAGCAGATATAACAGCACTAGCTTATCCTCGCGAATTTTTTGGCCAGCCATACCCGTCTTTAAAGTATTGTTGCGGGATAAAAATTATCCTATATCCTTTCTCGTAGCTCAAACCCATAGCAAATTTCATCCCAATTGCTTCAGATGTTTAAGCGTGAAGAGGTAACAGACACACAACAGAGTTACTAACGCATTTATAATATTATTATGGATTATAGATTGCTCAATCTATCTCATCATCATCATCATATCAGCTGAACGCCGTCCACTTCTGGATCGCAGTGTTCCACAGTTCCGAGGATGTTGGCGCCAAACCCCGGAGAGCATCGTAGTTTTAGGACATTCCCGGGATTCTGTTGTACTTACATAACGGGAAAAACTTTCGGGAACACGACGGAGCCTTCAGCCAAATATTGGTATAATATTCTGATTTCATCTTCATCTGAAAAAAAAAAAACATTTCTTAATTTATTCGTTCAACAAAAGAAGTATCGATAAATATATCGACGACAGGTCCGGCCTAGTGGGTAATAACCCTGCCTACACAGGTCCCGGGTTCAAATCTCAGTCAGGGTGTTTATTTGTGTGATGAGCACAGGTAAGTTCAAGAAGGCTTGTGTTGTGACTCACCGCCAACATTATATACAAATACTTAAAAACATAGAAAACACCTATGACCGAGTAACAAATATCTGTGCTCATCACACAAATAAATGCTCCGATTGGGATTCGAACCCAGGACCTTCGGCTTCATAGGCCGGGTCACTAACCACTATGCCAGACCGGTCGTCAAATAAATGCCAATTTAATAATGTCGTGTAGGACCTAGTAACATTTCTTACCTGTGGTGTATTTGACTAGAGTGGCGAGTACAGTCAGCACGAGCGCTTGCGTGGTGAAATCTGAGAGTACACTCGGATCCAATAAACTGTTGCTCTCAGGGCTGCTCGTGTCTTTGTCCGTAGATACTTGCTGTTGGCAAAAAAACATACAAATGTTAAAGTGCTTATTTATATGTCTATTACTAATAAAGTTTATCCTCTAGCCGCCCAGACCTATAAAGACCTATAGCCGCCCCTACCTAAAAAGGTCTCCCATTGAACGCCATTTTGAATTTTAATTATGACAAACCATAGTTGCATTTTTGATCTCTGGGCGGCTAGAGGATATATACTATAATCATGACACATTACAATACAAGAAAATATTAGTAACTATTTTTAAAAGTCGCCCTGCATAACTCCAGGTGCAAAGGTGCTCATTACGCTCGCCGCGTTGAACCGCAATAGACAGCCTCTGCACCAGGAATGACCCAGAACTATAGATTATAATGTTGTGTTCCTGATGGTGAGTAAGGTTCCCAGAGCTCCAATTTTTAGTATAGGCAACGCGTATGTGAATCCTCTGGAGTTGCAGGCGTCCATTGTCTACGGTAACTGCTTACCATCAGGCGGGCCGTATGCCTGTTTGCCACCAAAAATAAATATATAAAGTTTACCGTACTAACATTGCTAACCTTCTCCGGGAAGTCGCTGTCGCCGGACTTGGTGGACGAAGGCCGCTCTGTAGCCTCGTCCGTGCTGCCGGGCGAGCCTCGCCCGTCGTCTTCCACCACCTGGACAACATCACATCATGTCTGTGTGCAGGTGTTATTGTCCAACACACACTGGGTGTTAAAAAAAACGTGATACAATATTATCAAACTGGCATATATCTTAGTGCGATATTTTTTAAGTAACAATAATTTTTACTGCGATTTTTTCTTTTTACTTATAATTTTTAAAAAATATAACACATGACACAATAACAATTAGGTTCATTTATGTAAAGTTGTGCCATAGCCCGGTTACGAAAAAAACACTGGGTGTTATAAAAAACGTGATACAAGATTATCAAACCGGCATCTGTTCATGATTTAGAACATCTTTTACTATGGGGTCAAGTTTGTAAAATTAAATAAATTGAGCTGTTCCATAGAAAAGGTTAAGTATAAGTTGACGAAAATGTATGAAGGATTTTTTTATAATTTACAAAGTTGACCCCATAGTAAAAATTGTTCCAAATCATGACCAAGATCGCTTGATAATCTTGTATCTATATGTTTTTTATAACAACCGGTATAGACACATAATTAACGATATTTTTATGAGAATTTTCGAGACAAGTTAAAATATGTAACGACAGGTTACTACACTGCCTATGAAGCCGATGGTCCTGGGTTCTAATCCCAGTAAGGTAATTTATTTGTGTGATGAGCATAGATAATTACTGAGTCATGTGTGTTTTAATATATGTATTTAAGTATTTGTATATTATACCGGGTGTGGCCTGTAATAGGAGCAAAAATTTTAGGGATCGCTTCTACACCACGAACGAAACAACATTAGTTCTACAACTTTAAATAATTGGGTAATTTATTACTTGTGATTTTTTCGAACAAAGTAAATAGTATTTTCAATGAACAGCATCCAATAGTCTAGTTGACGTTCACTGTCACCTTACAAACTTCATAGTTTTTGCAATTCATTGCTTGCTTGGAAAATCTTGTTTTATTAATATTTATTAAACTAGAAGTTATTTTCAAAAGTCGTAGAACAAATGTTGCTACGTTTTTGGTGTAGAAACGATGCCTAAAGTTAAAGCTCCTATTACAGGCCACACCCGGTATACATCGTTGTATGAGTACAACACAACACAAGCCTTCCGCTTAATGTGGAGTTCAGTCAGTTTATGTAAGCATGTTTAATAATATTTTATTTATTTATTATTAGGTGTTACTCGGTTAAAGAAAACCGGTAACACTAGTTAGAGGTATATACACCTCAGAACTAACAATACAAAGATTTGTGTAGGATTGTCCCAAAATATTTTAATAAATATACCAAATCGTTATTCCTTGATGTAAAGCCACAACTTGCATTAATGATAAATTATAATGCACCGTGGGAATTATACCTCTCTTATGAAATTATATTTAAAAAAAAGTTATGAGTTTACTTTAGACATTTAAATTTTATTCTAGAATGTTCTAGACTAGTATTTATCACTACTTCGTCTCGTCTAGAAATGTCTACCAACAATTCCTTACTTACGCTGGCACATCTCTCTCACTCACATCTAAACCGCTATCCGCGTCCTGCTCTGCGCGCGCGGCCTCCCCCGAGGTCCCGTGCTGCATGCTGTGCGCCCGGCCCTCGCTGTCCTGTCGTACGACGCACGTTACAACAAGTTCTACAGTGTGTGGGGTACATTAACACGTAGGGAAGGGGGTGGTGTGATCCCGAATATATTCATAGTGTTATGGTAAAAAACTAAAACTAACTTTGAGTATTTTGTATGACATAATTCAACATTTCAGATCAGATCGAGCCAACGCGCAGAGGCCCTTTCGACAATTTAATTTAAGGGGTACACTAAGCGGATGATGCCCCTGTCCGTATCATGGGACGCGCACAGAGACAGCACCCGCCATGGTGTAAGGACTATTGAGTTTTAATGGAATCTAGAATGTACCAGGCTATTGGGTGGAAAGGATGGACTAGCTACCGGGCTATTGGATAAAAAACCGGACGTCTGCCTTATAAAATGGTATACAATTTTATTTCCGGCAGACTTTTGTTATTATTGAGCTTTATCATCTTACTGTTTGACCTTGCCAATTGATAATTTTATAGATGACATATAATTGAGAAAAAGTGACGATGTACCCGGTGTCTGAGGCAGGATTTGACCCCGTATCTAAAGCTTTCGCGGCTAACCGCATAACCAATTAGCCCAGCAGAACTTTGACTAGATTTTTTTGATTTTTTTTTATCAGTTGTGGGTACTCGACAAAAGATACAAATTTACAAGTGTTTACCTTCTCGTGCAATATTGAGAACTGAGCTAGCTGTTTAAAAATGTGGTCGTTAGCGTTAAATTGATTAATTTAATTAAACTGTTAGATTGATCTCCATGAAACCCTCACAACGCTAACGATCACATTATGAACCACTAGCTATGCTCGTGGTTCAATTTTGGAATCTTTCGCTAGCCGAGCTCCCAATATTAGCACAAGAAGGTAAACACTAACTTTGCTACATAGTAAAACAAATAACTTTGCTTTGTGGTTCATTGGTAGAGGATATTTTTAGTTGTGCAATGTTAAAAGCTACTTAATTCCGTTGAAAACCTATATTTATCCATTTATACATAATTCGGGATCACACTTGCACAAATGACAACAATAACCATATGGGGAAGGAAACACAGACACTTCAAAAATCTATATTTTACCTTCTATTTTAAAGCTAAGGACATTATTATTATTTTTTTTCTATTCCGCTAGGCTAGGGGTACAAACTGTTCAGATAAAAATCTTAGGCTTTCCATATTCCTCAAAAAAGTGCTAGTATTATCTATGAACAAAACGATTCATTAAAGCATTATTGTACATTCGCTATCAGATATACCGGAGCTGTGGAAGGTCACAAAAATCTAAACATGCACTTGATCGCCTTGTCAATAGAGGCGTTGTTCAGATTTTTGACCACTTCCACAGCTCCGATATATCTGAAGTCGACTGTACAAGATATAGTATTACGATATTTACAGTTAAAAAGTTAGGCGTCGGTTTAAAATTTAAAAGTCACTCCCTAAGACATTTGAAGTCACAATCAGATATATCAGAGCTGTGGAGGTGGTCACAAATACCTGAACAATGCCTCTATTGTCAAGACGATAAAGTACACGTTAGGTTTTTGTGACCACCTCCACAGCTTCGATATATCTGATGGCGACTGTACATTTAAAAAAATACCGCAATTGCTTTTAGGGCCCTCTTCTCGTGGTCTCGAAGAAAGACTGTGGTTTAAGTTGATACGAACTAGGCGCGCGAGTTTTTCGAACTACCCGCACTTGATCTAATTCGTAAATTTGATGTATTTTTTTTTTCGAATTGTATACGCCGGTTAAGTCCCGTATATTTGTAGTAAAAATATACATTACCCACAGATGATTAATTGAAAAGTCTCGATTTCATTTTTTTAAATTATAATCTACTCAATGCTGCTAACCATACTTTTGTTATATGTTTTATAGCCAGAATCAGATTCTCTTTCTAACTTAATAAGAAAAAACCTTTTTAATACATTTCCTGATAATTCCATTTGCAACCACAAATCTAAAAACGGGCAACGCAATGGAAAAGCTGAGTAGACTTTTTTCCACTTCTCAGACTATAAAGTTGATCTTTTGGTTATGGAAATAATCTAGTCACGTCCATACTAAAATAACCTAAAACATTAGCTTACATTGAAGAAATTAATTTATTATATGCTGAATTCCGACAAATATTTTCCATCTCTTTTTAGAATATCACAAAAGTTTCGCGTCGAAACGGGATCGAGCATGCAGGCTCGGGTTGAAGCTAGAAAAAAAAACTACAATTGTCTATTGTCATCTAAGCTATGCTTAAGCTCTCTGGTTTTTGTATGTCGACTACGACATAAGGCATGGATCATTCTAGAAAAAAATCTTACCGTGGGAAATTTAACCCTTTATTGACACCGAAAACGGCAAAAACTTAGACGAAAAGCTTCCCAGACGTTACGGCAGCGTCGTACAGGCCATAGCATGTACAGTCGCCATCAGTTATTTTGGAACTGTGGAGGTGGTCACAAATATCTGAACACCGCCTCTATTGTCGAGGCGATAAAGCGATGGCCAGATATTTGTGATCATCTCCACAGCTCCGATATATCTGTGCTTGCTATAGGTATGAGACTGCATACATAGCACGCGGTGACACCATGACATATGGGACAGTTTTCCGTCGATTATCGATCAAAGGGTTAATTGAAGTTCAACAGATGTTAGATTCCGAGTCATTTATTTATTATTCCAATTCAAAATCGCAGGTCAGATATATCAACGCAACCAAAGTGCCAAAATATGTATACATGTACCTAAACAGTAGGACAAGATGAATGTATACAAATTATGGCACTTTGACCGCATCTATATTTTTTACCTTGACTATTGAGTGTGAGGGGCAATTTGTGAATCAGTCATGACATTTTAAATGTTATCATTTAACCGAAAAAAAAATGAATAATAGAAATGATTAATCGCGGCTAAAGAGATTTATCAACCAACATTACTAGGAATCCAACTAACTTCTGAACTTACAACCAAATTGCTTTATCCATTTTAATTATGTGATTGTCATTGTCAAACTAACTTTTTAAAACTTTTTTTTAAAGTCAAGCGTGTTGTGCTTATTATTTCGCTGTGTCACACTAATACACTAATTGTGAAAGTGTAAAATTTATTATTATTTATATTTATTAGCGGCCTACGTGTAAGTGTTTTAGGCAATATACAAAAACTAATTATCTAAAAATAGTTTTATTTACAATTAGCGGAATTAAATATTTGTAATATTAATGTTTAGGATTATGTGCTATCAACTATTTGTTATTCTGTCCCATCAGAAGACAACTGAAGCATAGTTTGTTATAAGAAATGTTGCCCTGCGTACTGACGCGCTTGGTAGGTGACCCGTTATGGAAGGGACATATAGCTTCTACAAATATGTATGTTTTGTGTGTTGAGATGCAATTAAACTGTGGTTTGAAGAGTGACCCAGGGAAAGTAACCATGGCAACGAGGGACAAAGAATAGTTGATTGAGCCTTATAATATAATATTCATACTTTAGTCATATTATTTGTGATAATGAGGTTTAAATAGTTAATACATTTAGATGTAGCATGTTTCTAAGCTATGTTTGTGTATTATAAAAAGAATATGTCAGACAACTCAAAGGCACTTGGGGTTCCCGCGCATAAACTTTTTTCAGAAAGTGCGAAACGTCTGGTTGATGTAACTGGTGACCGAAGAGCTGGCGGCTTCCTCGCACAACCTAGCATTGCTATACAACGAGGAAATACCGCAAGAATCCATCGTACAATGCCTCAAGGGCCTTTTTTACTTCTGTTAATTTAGTAAATAGTTAAGTACTCGTAATATTGCAATTATTGTAAATAAGATTTTTCATTTCTTAAAAAAGGCACTTCAAATATGATAAACATGTGATGTATATACTAATCTGTATTTTAATCAATTCTTCTAATTTATTTAAGCCATGAAGATGAAAAAAATTTGTATGCCATAAATTATTTAAGTTCAATAAACTAAATCATATTTTTTACTTAATTCTTTAGTTTTACTCTTTTTTAAATTCATTAGTTTTTAATTAATATCCATTACTTATACTTCCATTGAACACAAGTTTATATTAAAAAATATATAATTTTAAAATAGAATTGTACAATTTCTGTAATACTTCTGTATGTTATATGAAAATAAAAATAAAAAAGGTTTATTATAGATCCTCAATTAGATACACATGTATCAATCCACCCGCAAACAACTTTGAATCTTACGACGCGGACATAGGTCTCATATTGTCTCACCCTCGGTGGTCCTATAGTATCTTTCGAAGTAGGCACAGAAAATGATCGCTGGGTTTTGAAAAGCATTCTAGCAGATGTCTAAACAAGCAAAGCAAACACAGAAGGACAAGATGCGTCATATTCGTCAGATAAGATAAATATATAAGATAAGATATGTAACGAATATTCACGTTCGTTTAGGATAAAAAGTATGTAACGTCATATTCATAATTAATAATACATTTTTTTAAAGCAATGTTTAAATCATAAATACAATCAAAATATCAAGACCAGAGAGAATAACAGAAGTTATGAAATTGTTTCATTTGAACGTCATATTCGTTACATAAATAAAAGATATGATAACGAATACAAACGCATGGTACAATGATAATACCAATGTATACAAACGATAAACGTAACCAATCCAAGAAACAGTAGCATGAAAGAACACAGTAGGATGTAGTGTGGCTGGATAGTATCCTAGCTTACTGAAATACAAAAGAGTTAAGACACGATAGTGGCAGTTGGAAATAGAAAATTCTAGAAATTTCGAGGTCATTTAGTCAATTTATTTTGTAAGTACAAAAAAATGATTCAAATATCTTTTTTGTATTTAAACTTACGTGAGACATATTTAATAATTAACGATTAATACGGTTCTACTCACGTTTATTTAGTCACTCGCGCGACATGTGTCGGAGAACATAGGCCTCCATTTTCAAGCACTAATAGCGCTGAGTGTCCGTTCGGTTCGCCGCTCGCGTCACCGGCCCATCGCGCATGTTCTCCGAAACATGTCGCGCGAGTGACTAAATAAAGGTGAGTAGTACCGTATTAATCGTTCATTCTTCAAATATACAGATATTTGAAGAATATCTGTTGCTGTGTTTTATGTTCTTAGTTATTTGAATTGTGTTTTCTTTTATTTGAGTGTCGTTGATGTTTGTGTCACCACCACTACTTAGTTCTAGTTATGTTAAGTAGTTCCCCACTGAAAACCAGCGCCGCGGCTTGCTGTGGCATTACGCTGAGAGGGGGTCGTATTTTAACGCCCCGTTGTTTCTATATGTTTTTTACCCTGTTTTAATATTATATCATGTTTTGGCGTTAAAATAAATGTATTTTCTTTCTTTCTTTTAGCAAGAAAAAAACATCTTAATCGCAGCAAATACAGCAGTCTGGTAAGAGAGTAAAATTTTGTACCGTTTGGCGTAGATACGCTACGTCCATGGGGTCTCAGAACGCAAACTTTTTCTTTCTTGCACAATTCGATATAACAATGAAATGCCGCTTTAGCATGCTTTGCAAAGTCGCCGTCAGATATATCGGAGCTGTGAAGGTAGTCATAAATATCTGAACAACGCCTCTATTGTCAAGCCGGTAAAGTGCGTGTTCCGATAGTTTCCAATACCTTGACTGCCCCGATATATTTGGATAAGCCAGTTTTAGATGAATGTTAGTTTTAGTTTAATTTTATTGTTAGATTTACTTATTAATTGTTTTATAGGCTGGTACACACAGCAACACTCTTAACTGTACATCGGTGGACTTTATGCCTTATATAATAAGGTCTACCAATGTATGGCTAGGAGTGTTGTTGACTGTACGTACTTACATATATTAAGTTCCTTGTTATTGAATAATGGTTTTGTCAGTGGCCATTAGTCGAATTTAGTACTGATTGTACGTGGAACACTTTGTTATCAGATACGTTCATCTTAGGAGATCGGTTATTTATTACCCGATTTTTTTTACAACAATATTAAAATATATATGTATATCGGGTGTGTACTGTAATGTGAACAATAACTTTAGGCATAGTTTCTACACTACTAACGTAGCAATATTTGTTCTACTAGTTTTGAAAATAACTTTTTACTATGATATTTAAATCGAAAGAAAAATAGAAAAATTTGACTCGGAGCGGGACTCGAACCCACAACCACTGGATCACTAGCCCAGTGCACTTCCAATTGTGCTATCCGATTCGTGATTTAAATATCGAAGATATTCGCTAGCAGACGTTTCTGCATAATAAAAAAAACTTTTTACTAAATATGAATTTAAAAAGTTTTTCCAAGCAAGCAATGTATTGCGAAAACTATGAAGTTTGTAAGCTGACAGTAAACGTCAACTAGACTATTGGACGCTGTTCCAAATACTATTTAGTTTGTTCGAAAAAATCATAAGTAATAAATTGCTACACCCCGTTATCTTATGCTCAGTTTAAGGGCAAGTGATTGGGCAGTTAATCTAAGTCGATAAAAAATTTAGTTGACTTACTCACTCAATAACATGTCAAAAGATCTTGGGTCCGATTTTTTAAATAGTCACCAAGTGATTTCCCTAGAGAATGAATGAGAATCTCTATGAACATTACTCGGTGACTATTTCAAAAATCGCCCCCGAATTGACGATATTCGACATTTATAATTGTAGCCCTCCGATTTGACTAAAAAGAGGAATTAATGTGTCTCTTCAGCTTCCACTAAAGAAGAATTTTAGCTTGACAAATAACTTTTATAGAAAAACGTGAATCGACTAATTACGTGAAGCAACATCACTATTTTAGATTGCCCCCAAAATGAGCATTAGATAACGGGGTGTATAAATAACACAATTGTTTAAAGTTGTAGAAGAAATGTTGCTACGTTCATGGCGTAGAAGCGATCCCTAAAGCCATTTCTTATTACAGGAAACACCCGGTTTATAACAGTACTTATTTCCATCTGCCATTGAAAAAAAGGAAACGATAAATATAATACACGTACTAAATACTACTGTTAAATGAACATGTCAAAACTTCACGTGGCATGTCAAACCAACACACAAGCTGACCTGTCAAAGTAAGTTTTTCTAAAAAAAGCCGATTTTTTTTTGTACGTCCACGTGGGAAAGATTAGTTTGATTTTTAACTATATGACTGAAATCGTTTAAACTCAAAAACTATTAAATTTTCATCACAAAAGGATTAAGTTTAATTAAAAAAAATTGGGTCTCCTAGAAAAAAAGTTCATAACTAGGCATCGGACGGAAGAGTGCAAATGACATAAGGAACAGGACTTATACTATAATGGAGTAGCTATCAGCGTAACACATAAGTGATTTGTTTGTCTTTTTTGAAAGAGGGAATATATATACTTATATAGGTTATATTAATATTTATTTAATGAAAAAGGTTAGAGTGATAAATCAATTGCGTTGTAGCAGTAGCATCAAAAATACGGCAAAAATCACACAATCTGCAGCGAGCGGGATATAAGCTCCTACTAATACACTATTGTTATAAAAACACTTCATACCGAAGATATATGAACTGTTCCCCAGAAAACAAATTAATTTCGCTCTAAATGTATTTAGTAAAAAAATATTACTAGGCTCTAAATTACTAAATTTAACACCATTAATAACGATGAAATAATTATGTCGATGACATCGACAAATTGACCGACTATATAAAATATGTTACGCTGATAGCTACTCCATTATGGTACAAGTCCTGTTCCTTATGTCATTTGCACTCTTCCGTCCGATGCCTATTCATAACTAGCGTCTATGTGGGTACAGTCCCTTAACCATGTCCACGGGATAGAATATCACACACAAGTTGCCAAATTATTCTACTAGATGGCAGAGCCTATACGCGAGCGTGCGCTGTAGGCTGATATTTGCGAAGTATCTTAAGTTATCCATTTAGACCACAAGATGGCACACTCGCACACATGGCATTAGAGTTACCATATCTAAGAAGGACACTAAAATGATTGGTGTGGGGGAGTATTTAGAAAAATGGGTATGAAACCTGAATGGACATTAGTTTTTTGCCTTTTTTGCATTGTAACATTGCTTATAGTTTATGAAACGAGCCCAAATAAGTATTTAAATAGATATATAATGCTTAATTACAGTCACAAAACTGACAGAATTTAACTTTTCTACAAGTCACGTTAAATAAGTTTTTTTTCTGGACTAAATAGGGAGAAATAGAGAAGGACCCAGAAGTAGGATATTCTTATAGGCAAATAAATAAAATTAAAAAAAGGTACAAAAATATCGAAATTTCTTTCCCAACGTAGAGTTTAAATTTTGAATCAAAATGAAACATAACTCGATGCCATTCCTTTAACTAAACATTTAAATACTTTTACTTGGTGACTTTTTTATGAATTACACTTCAAAGGGTAAAACGATACCTGTATTCATATTAATTAACTCAAGAAAATATACTCTATTCTCAAAAATTAAAGTAATCAACAATATTTAAACCGAAAAAAAAAATAGTTTTTTTTTAAATTTAGATTTTTTTCCTATTTTTCTTTCGATTTAAATACGACGATATTCGCTTGCAGACGGTTCTGCTTAATAAAAAACAAAAGTAATCAATCCATGCCCCCCATGTTTTAGGTGCCGCCACCCTATTGCTGTGACGTAGTATGTGAATGGCCCCCAGATGGCAGACGCAAGAGGTAACAGGCTTTTAAGATGAATGTTGGTATGGAAAGAGGATGACCCAAATTATATAATATTTTTTCACCTTACTAGCTCGAAAATAACTATTTTGTTCTTTACAAACTGATAGCTAAGTTCCATTTTATTCACAAGAGTGCAAAGTAATTTTATACAAATTGTTTATTACTAATTGAGTGCTCTTTTGTTGTTAGCTGGTTGGGTGTTCTTTTATTTAATGTTTTTGAATGATAAATGATGGATGCCAATAATTTTAAATACATTTTTAAAGTTCATAGCGTTTATATTTTCCTCGCGGTAGTGAGGTGAAAAATTGTGTGTTTCACACGGTAGCAAAGTGGCCCTCTCGTACTTTGATACCCTCCCAATGCACAAGATTCCACTCTTTGAACCTTGAGCAATTTTGGAATCTTTCGCTAGCTCGGGCCTCAATATTAGCACGAGAAGGTAAACACTAACTTTGCTCCCTTGAATAACAAATAACTATTAAGTTATCCACGCCAAAGACGTATATATTGGCACCGCAAGTTCAACGGCAGAGACGTATATATATGTCCTCGGCTAGAGCAAATTAGACCTACGTGCACATGCCTAAAGTTTAACATCAGTTTTGACATTTCGATGACGGCGTATGAGCGCTAGCTTTTGTGTTAGACATGGCGCCGAAAAGGTTAATAGAAATTGGTATCCCATGGTATTGGTATTACGGAATGATGCCTGGGTATTGTAAACGTCCATAGGCTGAGGTGACCGCCTACCATCAAGCGGACCTCATGCTTGTTTGCCACCTTTGTGATATAAAAAGAAATGGTCACCTGCTAGTAATGGGTACTATCGTCTGTCATATTGTAATAAAGATGTATGACAGTGCGAAAGAGACGGAGAAGCCTTATGCGATAAATTATATCTGGTTACGAAAAAAACTTAGTATCGTTTCACCCTTCGAAATATAACATATACTGGTAAATGTGTATGTATGTCTGTATGCGACATAAACCCGTTACCTGGTGGGGCATGTTGATAAAGTGTGGGCTGTGGCCCCCACTACTGGACTGTTGCATCGTGGGCGACTTTCCTGCAAGATATTAACTATGTCAACACTTTTTACAACATTAAGCTAAGATGGTCGTTCACATTACATGACGACCGGTCTGGCCTAGTGGGTAGTGACCTATGAAGCCGATGGTCCTGGGTACGATTCCCAGTGAGGGCATTTATTTGTGTGATGAGCAAAGATATTCGTTTCTGAGTCATGGGTGTTTTCTATGTATTTCAGTATTTATATGTATCTATCTATTATATATATCGTCGTCTAGTACCTTACACAAGCCTTACTGAGCTTACCGTAGGACTAGGTCGATTTGTGTAAGATTGTCACGAATTTTTTTTTTTTTTTTACATAAGTTAGAATAAGACTTTATTCGTGAGCACACATTATTTACATAAAACATTACAAGAAGTGCCACGAAATGGCCTAGTGTGGGTCAGTGACACCATCAACGCGAGCGGTGTGTCCTGACTCGGCTCGAAAACGGTTACCAGAGCTTACCCGAAACATGTCGCCTAGTGCGATATAAAGCCAGGGATAAACTAGGGGACAAATGTCCGGCGACAATTGCAAGATATCAAACGTACTCGACCGACAAGTCCGGCGACTTCGCCAGACACTTGCAGGCATAGTCATGGCTTGTCGGGCGATGTCCGGCTACGTCAATCTATGTCACCCGACGTCGCTGGCGATACGGGTTGCAGGACATTTGTTCCCTAGTCTATCCCTGGCTTAAGTACACGTGAATTCATCCGTCTGTAACTAGGTAGTACAGTCAGCAGCAAATGTTGCTAAGCGTTTGAAGTGTTCAAAATGACCTACACGCGCTCTTATTCTCTTGACAATAGAGACGTGTTGACCTCATTTTGAACACCTCAAATGCTTAGCTACTTCTTCTGCTGACTGTACTAAGGCTCTATTAATTTTGATGAATTTCCGATGTTCCCCAGGAGGGCCATAGGGGAACCAATCATTCCGTGAGGTCAGATATTTCGCGAGGACGGCCCTTGTCAGAAATATCGGGAATTTATCAATCATTCATTCAAATCAGAGTCAAGAGTTAGGTGTTGTTTATTTACCCTTAGAATGGGTCACCACCTTAGTTGAATATACTTAGAATAGAAATGTTTATTTGAATGAATACGTACAATTAGGTCTTATAAAATAATTTGTGACGCAGGATTCAGCCGACATACAAAACAACCAACAACATGCAAACACACATAAAGGTACTAATCTACAACTCATTAACATGCTATAATATTTAAATGTCCCAACAAAAACTATTTTTATTGTAACATGATGAAGAACACAAAAAATTTAAACAAATAGGTAGACGTAAAATAAAATAGTGGCAGAAAGAGTTCGTAGGTCAGTCGGCGTGTGGAAGGGCGGCACCATCATCGAAGCCGAATAACTTCGCTGCTGTCTTCCATTTGTGGCGGGTGCCACGAATGCACATGCTGGTCAAATCAAATCAAATCAAATCAAATATATTTATTTTGCATAAAATATGGTACAATAGGTGTCAAAATTTAAAAAAAAGCACAAACATATTTCACCAGCAACTGGCATGCAAAATGAGCACCGCACGTACAAGAAAATTTAATATTACAATTCCATTCTTACGTCATATTATATTATACACATGTATTTAATACTAACTAACGCTAATATTTAAATGTCAGAAAAACAAAGGTCACATTAATATTTACTTAAAGCTCATTTACGTCACTATTTAACATTTATATTTAAAATAAGTCGCTCTAATTATTGAAGTAATTATACGAGCCCTCAGCCAGCCCAATACGCGAGACAGGGATCTATCCCAGCGAGATGCAAGTGCTTCCCCGAGGTGTTTGACGAATGTTGCTAGTTGTGGTGCAAAAACTCCATCCACAGAGGTGACGAGAGGTGTAAAAGTGGCATGACGAAGCTCGCAGGCGTTGGCGTATTTGTTTTGTTTTTCCGACTCTGCTGATTTCAGGACAGAAGCAACAGGGCGTGAGGTGTAAGAGGGAGCGTCAGTGTCTACGACACGGATGTCAAACAACGCCTCCCTCTGTGCAACCCACACGCCCCGGCATGCTAAATCTCCGCGTAGGCCGGTTTCACCTTCAGTGACAATTGGTTCTTTACTACATTTCCCCACGCTTGTTGGCATAATTCGCAAAAGAGATCCCTTATTTCGTTGTGACGTCTCGTTATTAGACCGCCGGTTTTACAACAGAGGGCGTGATCGATGTTGAAGTCGCTATTGCCGCATCCATCGCAAGATTTTGGCATTGAGATCGGTGTTCGATGGTATCGTATTGAGAGGGCATCTCGGAATTCGTGTGGAGACAGGTCAAAGTGATCTTTTCTTGTGGGTATAACGGATAGCCAATTAGAAGATTTTGTTTTCATTTTGGTCACAATTGATCTTTCAATGGCTCTTTTGATAGGTGGGAGATTGGTTAAAATGGAATCTAAAAGGTTATCGTCGTGTGCTTCTTTCAGTTTGTGGCATTCTTTACGTGCTTCGTTGAGGGATTTGTGATGCTTTGCGAGTTCCATATGCTTCATTTCAAGTAGGGAGGATGAAAGAACAGTGCAGCCTTTTTTAGACATATCATAGTATAAATTTGAAGTGGTGGCGCCATCGGATATTGCTAAGCCACCTTTATGAATGGGTAAGGAAAATAAGTCAGCTTCTAATGATGACACATCACCCCCTATTAGAGTCGGCAGAAAAGTAGTGCGTAAGGTATTTGTTAAAGGATCAAAGAATTCTGCGGCATCTTTTAGGACTCGTAACAGAAAGGACCATTGAAATTGTGTAGCTTTGGTAAGGGCAGTATAGGCAGCTTGTGGTGAGTCTTTACATATGAGTGATAATTTTTCTAAGGTGGAAACCCATTTATGTATGTTCTTTTTTACGAATTCTTCTTTTCCTTCTCCAATGTAGCTTCCTAGATACCGAGATCCGGTTACAATCGAAACATTAGTATTCTTAAATATGTGGGTTGCTTTTTGTTTGTCAGATTCAGATACTATTAGGAATGATTTATTGCCTTGGGGGAAATATGCGTAGGCCGGCCCTATGCTACTTATCTTTTTCCACCATTGAAATAGGTTACTAAAATTACCTTGGGCAGAAGAGTCATCAGCATACCAACATTGAGTGGTGTTATGGTCATCTTTGAGTTTTTGAAATTTGACTCGCAGCGGGACTCGAACCCACAACCACTGGATCACTAGCCCAGTGCACTACCAATTGTGCTATCCGAGTACCGCTTAGACGTGTCAAATTTTTCTATCTTATCCTTCCTAGTATACGTCATCATGGGTGACGTGTAGTCACATCTACCGTCAGCGTATTGAACACTAAACGACATCGAAGTCTCAATTTACATTGAGAATTCATCGATGATTACAAAAAAAAACATGCTATAATAATTAAAGAATATAATGAAACAATGTCATTAATAAAATTAAAAAAAATATATATATAAATAAAAAACTTTTAAGATGGGTCACTTATATCAATGTCTTAAAATATAGGTTACTTATAAATCCCGTCACTCTATTTAAAGATACTTTCGAGATGGATAAAATCATAAGAATATGTGACATTATCTGTCTATCATAATGTCGATGGCGCTTACGCCGTTGTTCAAGATGCCACAATACAAACGCAACGCGGTTCGACGTAAGCGCCATCGACAATAAGGTCCCTTTTGCTAGATAATGCCACATATACCTTTGAGATAGGTCAACCTTAAATATATGACTATTTACCATACCATATACTTTCATGATATATTACCGCCATGCGCTGAAGATATCGCAGCCTGGTCCAGCACATCCCAGGACTTCTGCCGGCGGCTTTGGCACGAACTGCTGGATGTCGACGGCTGGATCAGCATTGAGGACTGAAACCGATTTTACTCATAGAAATACCAGTTGAGCCTCGTCTATCAGGAGCCGACTACGGAACCAATGTTGGCTTCCAAAGTTTTCATACATACATACATACATACATTTCAGCCGTATGCAGTCCACTGCTGGACATAGGCCTCCCACAAATATGACTTGTATCATCTTGGGGGTAGTCGACATGGTTGGCGACCGCAGTAGCTGTATTGGGTTTCGACGGACACTGCTGCCCGTCCGTAGGATTTCTCTTTGTCGCCTCTTACGACACCCGCGGGAGGTGGGATGGTGCTATTCTAGTCAGCCGGCATCACAAGTGTTCATACATACATACATAAATTTCAACCGTATGCAGTCCACTGCTGACTTGTATCATCTTGGGGGTAGTTGCCAGTCGCCACGCTACGCAGGCGGGTTGGCGACCGCAGTAGCTGTATTGGGTTTCGACAGACGCTGCTGCCCGTCCGTAGGATTTCCCTTTGTCGCCTCTTACGACACCCGCGGGAGGAGATGGTGCTATTCTAGTGAGCGGAATTATACCAGGGGTTCATAAATACCTGATGATGGTCGACGGTGGGACAGTAGTGGTCGCAGTTGTCTGGCAGCCATTTTGGAAGTGAGTGTTTGACGTGACAGCGAGATCGGACCTCCTCGCTCACACACACCAATGCTGCAATAGATATTATACATATAGATATTATTTTTATGAGAAATAGGGCACAGCGTTGACCATTACGCTTGAATCTGGGGCAGCCCAATGGGGAAGTACCTCCTCCTTAGAGAAGACCACAGCCATAATAGCACTGCCACCTTTCAGGTATGTAGTGTTGTGTTCCTGATGGTGAGTAAGGTTCCCAGAGCTCCAACCGCCCTTAAAGGCCGGCAACGCGCTCGTGACTCCCCTGGTGTTGCGAGTGCCCATGGGCGACGGTAATTGCTTCCCATCAGGCAATCCGTCTGCTCGTTTGTCATAACAAAAAATACTAACCGGTGAGGTACTGACCGGGGAGCGCTGGTGGTCTAGTGGTAAGAGCGTGCGACTTGTAATCCGGCGGTCGCAGTTTCGAACCCCGGCTCGTACCAATGAGTTTCTCGGAACTTATGTACATATCATTTGATATTTACCAGTCGCTTTTCGGTAAAGGAAAATATCGTGAGAAAACTGGGCTAATCCCAATAAGGCCTAGTTCACCCTCTGGGTTGGAAGGTCAGATGGCAGTCGCTTTCGTAAAACTAGTGCATGTAGTCAATACTGCAATGTATTTAATATTATATTAGCCTACGATTTTATTGTGTGAAATACAGATAAATTAAGTTGTTATTTTGACTTATGCCTGAATTATTTTTTATTATGCAGAAACGTCTGCTAGCGAATATCTTCGATATTTAAATCGAAAGAAAAATAGAAAAATTTGACTCGAAGCGGGACTCGAACCCACAACCACTGGATCACTAGCACAGTGCACTTCCAATTGTGCTATCCGAGTACCGCTTAGACTTGTCAAATTTTTCTATCTTATCCTTCGTGGTATACGTCATCATGCCTGAATGTTACCAATACAATTTATCTTACATTACATACATTTCAGCCATATGCAGTCCACTGCTTTACATAGGCCTCCCACAAATATGACTTATATCATTTTGGGGGGTAATTGTCATAGTCGCCCCGCTTGGCAGGCGGGTTGACGACCGCAGTAGCTGTAGATTGGGTTTCTACGGATGCTGCTGCCCGTAGGATATTTCCCTTTGTCGCCTCTTACGACACCCGCGGGGGGAGATGGGGTGGTGCTATTCTAGTCAGCCGGCATCATACGGTATTTAAAATTTATCTTATCTATCTTATTTGATACGACACGACCATTTCTTTAAAACCATCTTGGAGGGAAGGATAGAAAGCAAGAGAGGGATAGGAAAGCCCAGACGCAGCTACATGGATCAAGTGAAGGAAAAAGTTGGGGTCGTTTCCTATCAAAAAGTCAAGGAGCTGGCGCAAGATAGGAAAAGCTGGAAGATACTCCACCGACAAGAGTCTAACTCTTAAGTTTATGATGATGATCTTATCTAGTGCCTACGCCAAATACTGGGATTAGTTGCCAAGCGGACCCCAGGACCCGGGACCCGGGTATGTCCTTAAACTACGTCCAACAATGAGAGGTAGGGCACAGCGAAGTACCATCACGCTTGAATCTGGGGCAGCCCAACTGGGGAAGTACCTCCTCCTTACAGAAGACCACAGCCATAATAGCACTGCTACCTTTCAGGTATGTAGTGTTATGTTCCTGATGGTGAGTAAGGTTCTCAGAGCTCCAACCCCCCTTAAAGGTCGGCAACGCGCTTGTGACTCCCCTGGTGTTGCGGGTGCCCATGGGCGACCGTAATTGCTTACCATCAGGCAATCCGTCTGCTCGTTTGCCACCTAATGTCATAAAAAAAAAAAAAAGGCTCCCATCCAAAATGGCGGGACAGCGCGAGGAAGATGGACTGACCGGTGAGGTAGGCCACAGTGACGGGGGTCACGTGGAACTTGTCCTGGTGGCGCGCCGTGATGGCCAGCAGCGCGGCCAGCACGCGGCACGTGCGGGATACCGATGCCGCCAGCGGGTGCCGGTAGCCCTTCAGCAAGTGGCCGACCAGCGCGAAGTGGAAGTTTGAGCGGAAGCTGAAAAAAAAATTAACAGCGAGTCTTGTCTGAGGGAAGGTGTCTCTACGCCTAACCGCTGGTTAGTGCTATAACATGGATGTAGATTCAAAATCAGCCCCAAAAAAATGGCTCTAATAAACAACCGCTCGAACAACTTGGGCGGTACATTTAGTTAGTTTTTGAACCGCTGTCAGTGCAAGTGTCAACAATGACTAAAAAGTTATCACTTTATCAATAGTGAAGTTTGATACTTAATAATTAGAACACTGAGCTCTTTTTTGTATAATTATATTATCTAAAAGAAGATTATAAATTAGCATTATTAGCGTAGACTGGAACGTGATAGAAATGTCATTTAATGCAATATTTTTCTACATAATTTGTTCGCATGTAGGAGTCCATTTCTTAATATCGGTGTGCTATAAGGACCATGTTACTTATGTTACTAGTGCTATAAGCATCAATAAAGTCTCTGCAACTTATATCGCATTTACGGGAGCTTTCAAAAAATAGTGCATCCAATTAGTGAATATTGTTAAGAAAAGTTAAATCACTGTCAGTTTCGTGACGAAAATTTAGCATGAAATCTTTATGAAGATCGACTTTTTGCCTTTAATTATGTCGTAATATCGATTGAAGTTTATAAAACGAACATCAAAACTAAGTTTTAATCAAAATTTAATGCTATCAGAGTCGATTCTAGTGCAAAACTTGTCCATAATTATACCACAGCAATGGCTCTAGCATTATGGGCACTTTAACATCAGAAATGAGGTATGTATTTATTGTCTTTCTTTTATTTTGCCTGTTTTATTCTTATAATATTTAAATTATCGTCTGTTTGTTTGGAAATAAAGTATAGGTCGATTCACGAGAGTTGGCACGAATGGAATGAATGATTGAATGAAAATGTCTATGTGTGTGTCACATTAACCAATAAAATAGCGGTTCGATTGTATACCGATACAAGTGTCACTCATACAATGAAAGTTCCGTTCAATCCATTCGTGCCAACTCTCGTGAATCGACCTATACCTATTAGTTTAAGATCAAGAGTGTTTAAGTCAATCTAAAATGTTACATTATCTACGAAAAGGGACCTTATTGTCGATGGCGCTTATGTCGTTGTTCAAAATGATACAATACAAACGCAACGCGATTCGACGTAAGTGCCATCGACTATAAGGTCCCTTTTGATCTTCGCTAAACTACGTATGGTGGATAGCATTACCTCAATCCAACTGCGTGATCCATCTGCTTGAAGTGCCACTCGAGTGGCTCCCTCGTCTCCATCATCACCTGTTCCAGCGTCTGAAACATCACGGCACCTAAACTCTCATATACCGGGAGCACATAGCGGAAGACAGCCCCAACTGGGTACTCTGTTCGAGTATTTATTTATCCATTCCAGGTTATTGCAAAATAAATAATTATTTCCGTTGGATTGATATAAATTGTGTAGATTAGGCAGTATAAATCTATATACAGGGTGGGCTATTTAAACCCGACCGATTCGATATCGATATTACAATTAAATAATGTTATATGAACATAGGCCTAATTACGCAGTTTTTATTTTTATATTTTTCAAACAAAATAAATAAATTAAGCTTAGCACTTCATTGTAAATAAATCTTTAGGTCAGAGTGTGAATAAGAAAATCCAATTCCTGATAGAGAAACAGAGTAAGTAAGCAAACACTTAACGAATCACTCCGACACAACACGATGCACTGTCAGTGAAAAGTTAGTATGTGTCATGGATTGTTTGCTACTTTATGACAACTAATTTCAAGTATGTAGGTACAGTCGTGTAATACTAATCGGCTTTTATCAATCAGTCCGCCATTTCTACAGATCTCAGGGCTTTAGCCACGAAAATTCTGACAGTTTGACATTGATGACAGTCTAATGTTCCTAACTAAGACGGGACTGTTATAAGGTAACCATAGCAACATCAGTTTTCGGTAAAACCGTGATCGGTCATTGGTTAACCATCCTTTGTTATAATGTAACCATAGCAACGTCAGCGTCCGTGCAACTCGCAGGATCGGTCATTGGCTAACCGAGCTTTGTTGTAATTTAACCATGGCAACGTCAGCGTCCGTGCACCACGCGGGATCGGTCATTGGCTAACCGAGCTTTGTTGAAATTTAACCATAGCAACGGACGCGTCATTGGTGCGAACAGAGTTTTTAGTGTTTTGAACTTGGTAAATTCTTAAAATCGCGATTATCTAAAAAAATATGCGTTTTTGGACTACATGTTGTACCACTTTTTTAACTTCATTTAAGCTTAGGAAGCTATGGTTAAAATCGGTCGGGTTTAAACAGCCCACGGTGTATATAAACGTGAGAGTCCTGACTGACTGACTGATCAACGCACATCCCAAACCGCTAAACCTAGATGGCTAATTTTTTCACAATAGGTAGTTTGTATAACGCAAGCACCCAATAAGAAAAGATTTTTGGAAATTCCAACATTAAGGGGGTAAAAAAGGGGTGGAAAGTGTGTATGGCGATTGTGTAAAATTTAAAGCTAGAGACTTGAAATTTTATGTAAACACTCCTTATACAAATACAAGAAAAGTAATTTCAGCGGTTTTTGAAATTCATCCTCTAAGGGGTCAAGAAGGGGGTTCTTCTGCGCGTGCGAAGCCGCGGGCAAAAGCTAGTGTGACCATAAAACCACATCTAAAATGACTAAAATGAATTGTAATTCAATATCTATCCATATTTTTTTTTATAAACTGGGGTTGATTATTGAACTGAATACAAGATTTTTTAAATCTATATATGCACTATTTCTTGTCCCTAAAATCAAAGACATGGTTCCTAAGAACAGATTTTCCCATACTGACCGATCTGAATGGGCCACCCTATAATAGTACATTATATCAGAGGCCGGGAAAATGAGGATTACCGGCCAAGTGCGATAGTGATACGATGCCGAGAATCCGTTTTCACGACGAGCCATGTATAGTGCTTTTCTCAAACATACAATGAAATAAAATAAATGCTTCAAAAAATGAAATTTGCAAAATCACAACTAACAATGAAATCGAAATGTATTAAAAATTAACATCAGCTGTTTGCTATGACACCCGCCATCTTTGCGTCTGTATGGATAATCGTAGAAAAATAAGTTACTTTTCACCTTACTCGCTCGGAAAACCTTAATTTATAGCGCGAAATCTGCGTGGAAAAGCTTATTTTATCCGCTAGCGTGCAAAAGTCATTCGAATTTCGAAGCCGATTGTTGTAATTCTCTGTGTTGCAATTTTTTTTTTTATATATAAAACTCCTTCAACGCGTGACTGACGCTACCGCGAAAAACGATATTCGTAAATTCCGGAGTATTGTCTCTGTCACTCTCATTGGAGTAAAAGAGAAAGATGCTCGCAATATAAGAACTTCGATGTTCGTATATTTCGGGCATCTTTCTCTTTTACTCCAATTAAGGCGTCATCGTCATTCGCGGTAGCGCCGTTGAATTCATATTAATTAACCATAGATAATAAATAACCAATCAGAAACATAATTTTTGATTACAGTTTTTTAACTTCTTTATTTTTACCTACACTTTATTTTATGTCAAATAGGTTTTATTATAAATACTAATAGTATTTCAGTTTAATTTACATGTTTTGACTAATTGATCCATTAAATAAAACACAATTATATTGTTTATTTTATAAAGAAATTGAAATATACTTAATATTGTAATTTCTGAACGCAACCGAAAATAAAAGAAAAATTTAAAAAGTTTTAAGTTATCACAATTCACGTAATCGCAAATTTGTCGGATTTGTCCTGTACTAAGCTCTTTGAACTCAATGTTTGAACTATAAAAAAGAGTGATTCTAGCAGCAATGCCGATATGATTTCTCTGAAAATCGCGCGATAAGTTTATTTTATTGTTTTTCTTGCCTTTTTCCTCGCTGTAGTGAGGTGAAAACTTGTGTGTTCCGCATGGCTGCAAAATTATTTGACGTCTCGTGTCTTGAAAGCCTCGCTACGCTCAGGAATCTATATTTGAACCATTCGCTTCGCTCATGGTTCAATCTTAGCTTCCTTCGCTTGCTCAGCTTTCAATTTCAACACTAGCGCCAAATAACCACTTTGCAGCCTTGCATAACAAATAACTATTTATTTTTGTTCTTAGGTATTAATATGTAACATTTATCTTTTGACTAATTGTGTCATTTGTGTTTCTATTGACATTTTCACATTGTAATATTGGAACATAGCAGTTTGTTTTATATTACTTTTTATTAACCATACTTCCGAGTGTATTATAAGGAATGTAAAGACAATATTTCATTGTATGTTTGAGAAAATACATTTAATAAAACATCACAGATGTGGAAGAGTTTACCTTATGCTCGAACTGCCCTTGCGAGTCCAGGGTATGCAGGTTCTGTTCCATCAGGGCCAACCCAGCCGCGTACAGGGTCGGATCGTCCAGCTGCAGCACTGACAGCCCCACCCAGAACAAGGCTGTGTGGATCGGTGACTCCTGAGGAAGGTACATGCAACAATAAAAATTCGACGACCGGTCTGGCCTAGTGGGTGACCCTGACTATGAAGCCGATGGTCAAATGCCAGTCAGGGCATTTATTCGTGTGACGAGCACCGATATTTGTTCCTGAGTCATGGGTGTTCTCTATGTATTTAAGTATTAATATGTATCTATCTATTATATATATCGTCGTCTAGCACCTACAACACAAGCCTTACTCAGGTAAGCTCACCGTAGGACTAGGTCGATTTGTGTAAGATTGTCCCGAAAAAAAAAAGACATTTACTTCAAAATGGCTGCGCATATAGTGTAACTCAGTCCAACATAGGATAAGTGGTGCTTTTTTCGAAGAAATTTAATCAAATATTGGACAAAAACAATTCGAATTCGAATAGCACCCTTAACCTTTTCGGGGCCATGGCGCTTTTCACACCGTCATCGAAATGTCAAAACTGAAGTTGAACTTTATGCGTGTGCATTTAGGTCAAATTTTCTCTGTAGTAGAGGACATATATATACGTCTTTGGCATTGAACTTGCGGTATCAATATTCAAAATTCAAAAAATGTAGGAAATGGAGCCGCCCGGTAGGCAAACATTGCCGGTGTTGGGAGGCACCAATATATATACGTCTTTGGTGTTGAAAAGGTTTCCATCATACATACATACATTTCAGCCGTATGTAGTCCACTGCTGGCCATAGCCAACAAATATGACTTGTATCATCTTGGGGGGTGGTTGCCATACTTGCCACGCCTGGCAGGCGGGTTGGCCGCAGTAGCTGTAGATTAGGTTTCCACAAACGCCGCTGCCCGTATCTAGGATTTTTCCCATTGTCGCCTCTTACACGCGTGGGAGATGGTAATAGAGCACCAGCTCCAGTCAGCCGGCATCACACGGCGGAACGGTTAACCGGTTTTCATCAACTCACCGGATACAAGAGCGGCTGCAGCCTCGTCAGACACATGATGAGGGCCTCCAGCAGCGCCAGGTCATTGAAGGACTCCAGGGCTTTCACCAGGATCCTCAGGAGTTGTTTCATGTCGTCGTCAGTTACGTTTTTACCTGGAAAGTGAGTTCGGTGAGTTCATTAATATATGAGCAATACGGTTGAAAAAAAAAATAGTTTCTTCTAAATTTCTGACGCTGCAGGTGTGCATTGGTTACATTGACCGGTTACAATCGGGTGGGACGTATGCTTGTTTGCCACGAACGCGTTAGGTTTCAATAAAATGCTGTTATTTTTTAATATATTATTGATAGATAGGTAGTAGTTTGGTGAAGAGCTCTTGACAATTGTCACGATCCTCAGAATAAATTTTGATATTTTTCGACATGTGATTAGTCCTGTCGGAATTTCGCGACAATTGTCGTATTTCTCGTGACAATTGACAAGTCTTTCATCTAACTACTACCTATTTATTAATGATGTAATAAAAAATGACAGCATTTTATTAAAACAAACTTGTTGGTGGCAAACAAGCACACGTCCCACCCGATGGTAAGCGGTCAATGTAACCAATGGACACCTGCAACGTCAGAAATTTACATATGTCGGGAATCGTGACAATTGTCGCTGTGGTGAAATAGGGGCCTGATTTCAAGATTTCACGCGCACATACATTGCAAGTTAAATAAAAGCTTGTACATGTGTAAAACTTAACTGAAAAACCATCTCTATGTAAGACATGGTCTTTCAGTTAATATGGAACTTACGTCAAAATTTGAATATAGAACGACATGCGTGTACACACGTTGCTACTACATAAGTCAGGTGTTTCACTTATCTGAAGGACCATGTCTATGTAAGTAAGAAATGTCTATGTAGTTGTGCAGATAAATATGGAACTTACGTCGTTTGAATATAACGCCGACATGCGTGTACACTTTACTACTACATAGGTCAGGTGCTTAACTTAACTGAAGGACCATATCTATGTAGTTGTACAGAGAATGAATATGGAACTTACGTTAAAATTTGAATATAGAACGCCGACATGCGTGTACACACGTTACTACTACACAGGCCAGTGCTATAGCTAAGTTTTTCACCAATAATAATTGAAGTCTGAACTTACTAATACATCCGAAGACTATCAGCGCCCGGGGTTGGAGCGCGGGATTGAAGCAGAAGGCGAAACTCTTGGCCAGGGATGTCCTGATGATGAACAAATATGTTTTTATATTAAGCAGAAACGTCTGCTAGCATATCATATATATTTCAATCGAAAGAAAAAATAGAAAAATTTGACGCGCAGCGGGACTCGAACCCACAACCACTGGATCACTAGCCCAATACCAATTGTGCTATCCGAGTACCGCTTAGACTTGTCAATTTTTTCTATCTTATCCTTCGTGGTATACGTCATCATGGGTGACGTGTAGTCACATTTACCGTCAGCGTATTGGACATTTAACGGCATCGAAGTCTCAATTTACATTGAGAATTTATCGACAACAATGTGCTACCCCTTTCTAAATTTTTTTTTTAATAATAATTTTTCATAGCAATAATCAAACTGTCAGAGGGATTGTGAGTCAATTTTTTCTATTTTTCTTTCGATTTAAATATCGAAGAATTATTATTGCTCATATCATAAGAGAGACCAAGGTATGTACCATGTGGTGAGCCAGTCGCAGTGCGGGATATCCCTCATGCAGGCCTCCATAATCTCCAGCAGAGCGTCTGTGATGGTCTCGAGGGATTGGAGCGGCAGCCGCTCGCGGTCCGAGTGCGGAGGCACCAGCGGCAGGGCTCCGCTGCTGGACGAGGTCGACTCTGTGCAGGCTGTGTAAGAGTGCTCGGAGTACCTGTTGAAATTTTGAGACCTTATTACACAGATTTAGCGCCACAGTAATTTCTTCCCGCTAAGGTTGTGGAATGAGCTTCATGCGGAGGTCATCCCAAAGGATGGGGTTCTTCAAAAAGGGTGTAAAGAGGTTTTTACGGGGTCGGCGCATGAATGATGTCTCGGTATTGTAAACGTCCATAGACTCTATGACCACCTACTATCAAGCGGGCCGCATGCTTGTTTGCCACCTTTGTGGTATAAAAAAAAGCGTGCCGAGTGGTGCCGGCTGCCTAGAATAGCATCACCTATCTCCTACCGCCGGTAAGAGGCGACAAAGGGAAAAATCCTACGGCAGCAGCGTCCGTCTAAACCCAGTCTACAGCTACTGCGGTCTCCAAATGGCCTGCCAAGCGTGGCTACTATGGCAACTACCCCAAAGATGATACAAGTCATATTTGTGGGAGGCCTATGTGCAGCAGTGAACTGTATACGGCTGAAATGTATGTATGTAAGCTCAAGAAGGCTCATGTTATGGTGAAGACGATATATTTACAAAATTACAAGTCTCTTCTCAATCGTTGCCCCATTACTGAGGATCGTGACTCCTTTTCAGCCGATCAATGGTCTGTCTCCAACTGATCCGGTCCGCCGCCTGGTGGAGTGCGGCACTGACAGGTACTTCAAGCTGGTCCGTAATTTGGTCGGACCATCGCTTTGGACTTCGACCTCTGGGTCTTTTGCCTTCGACCTTTCCCAAAATTACAAGTAAACTGTATATTAATTTATGTGAGTCATTGTAATCCATATTACTATTATAAATGCTAAAGTAACTCTCTCTGTCAGTCTGTCTAAACCGCAAAACCGATTGGAATGAAATTTGGTATGGAGTTAGCTGACACCCTGGATTAACACATAGGCTACGTTTTTTCCCTAATAAACTGCGGGTAACACCGCATATATCTTAAACTGAAAGACGGAACTCACCACTCCTTGTCAGGGTTCCTGTTATGTGGACTCCTGAAGGCGGTGACTGCTGCAGACTTGACCTTGGAGATGCCAAACATCTGGTAGAACTTCGGCAGTGCAAACTCATCCAGAGACAGCATCAGAACTCGCTGGGTTTCCTCTGTTGAAATAGTAATGGCGATATTCGTAAATATATATGCGTCAGTTTTTTAAATCGAAAGAAAAAAAGAAAATTTGGACCTGGGTATGTCCTTAAACTACGTTCAACAATGAGAGGTAGGGCACAGCGAAGTACCATCAAGCTTGAATCTGGAGCAGCCCAACTGGGGAAGAACCTCCTCCTTACAGAAGACCACAGCCATGATAGCACTGCTACCTTTCAGGTACGTGTTGTGTTCCTGATGGTGAGTAAGGTTCCCAGAGCTCCAACCCCCCTTAAAGGTTCGCAACGCGCTTGTGACTCCCTTGGTGTTGCAAGTGCCTATTGCTTAACATCAGGCAATCCGTATGCTCGTTTGCCACCTTTGTCATAAAACAAAATATGTACAGTCAGCAGCAGAAGTAGCTAAGCATTTGAGGTGTTCAAAATGAGGTCACACGTCTCTATTGTCAAGAGAATAAGAGCGCGTCTAGGTCATTTTGAACACTTTAAGCGCTTAGCAACATTTGCTGCTGACTGTACTATTCTTTCGAATACTATGATGTCTGACCTGAAAAACTAGGGCTGTTGCAGGTACACAGCGAGTGTATGATGTTGATGACCAGCCCGTGGGTGGCGGCCCTCATGGAGACGGTTCCGGAACACACGAGGAAGGTCACCGTGTGGAACAGGTACGGGAGGTGACGCGTCACGTCCAGGCAGTTGTTGAACGATAACATCAACTGGAAAAGACATGTTCCATTAACTATGTTTGTGCAAGACTGCACATCTTTTTTGAGGAATTTTATCGATGTATAATAAACGTAGGTTCACAATCAGCCAAAAAAACAACCGCTCGAACAACTTGGACGGTACATTTAGTTAGTCTTCTTTGAACCGCTGTCAGTGCAAGTGTCAACAATGACTAAAAAGTTATTACTTTATCAATAGTGAAGTTTGACACTAAATAATTAGAACACTAAGCTGTTTTTTGATTGATTATATTATCTAAAAGAAGATTATAAATTAGCATTATTAGCATAAACTGGAACGTGATAGAAATGTCATTTAGTGCCATATTTTTCTACATAATTTGTTCGCGTGTAGGAGTCCATTTCTTTATGTCAATGAGGACATTTGTATATTTTACATTTGTCTGACGTTTTAGTATTACATTTTGTTTTGACCGAAACTAATGCCTTTTTATTAAGTTCTTTATAATGTTGCTCCTCTTAAAACTAAGTCCCACCGAGTTTCTTGCCGGTCATAAAAGTCAAAATACTTCTCAGGTGTAGAGTTAGAACCGGTGTAGTTTTTATTTTTCATTTTTTACTCTTTGTATACTCGACATGTTATAGAGCCCTTGTGGCCTACTTAATGAATAAACTTCTACAAAATAGTACTTGCCGGGATTCTTAAATTTATTGCGTTTACTTACCAAATATCTGGCCAGTATAGCAATGTCGCCCCACATCATATGCATCTCTAGCACTGGCGTCGGCGAGTGACAGGTCTTGTCGACGACCTGTCAAAAACAAAGGTTTAGGCTACATGACAAACAGACATGACTGATAAAAGTTAGGGGCTTCCGGTCGAGTCTTAACCTCGTAAGGCCCACGGGCCTTTCTATAGCACTAATTACTTTTAACACTTTAACGGCTCTACGCTGCGACATTTTCGCTACATACGGGCAAACCCATGTTATCAGCTACGCGCCTACGAGCGGTGTGCCCGGCAGTCGGGTTCTTAGTAGCGAAAGTGTTAAAGTAATTTGTATTTTATAACATTGGAACAGAGTTGAATTTCATTTTGTTTCTTTAGATTTTGACACAAAAGATATTATACTTTATTTCCTACACTATAAAGAACGAATTCGAGTAGCATTGTACTTGTGGGCCTTAGGAGGTTAAAATGGCGAAGATGTCTTGAGTATTTTTTTTTGTTCTTTTAAATTGTTTAGTGTGTAATATCGATAGCTTATTACGCAGTGATCTAACGCAGTATTGTGCAGATAATCAAGAATTGCTCTCAAACGCGTTTCACCACTATTTGGTCAACACCCGGCAGTCCCGGGGACGAGACCGCCTCGTGGCTTTCTGTAAAGTCCAGCTACCACTTTACAAAACGCAAGGCCTACTTGTACACTTGTAGCCCTACAATTAAGTAAAATGTCATGAATCAGGTCGGACAATTCTGAATTTCATTTTGTTTTGAAAGTTTTATAAAAAAAACGCCACTTTATATAAATCTGGCACGTTCTACTAACACGCTTGGCATGTGACCCATTTTGGAAGAGACATATACCACGAATATGCGTGTTTTGTGTATTTAGATGCCACAAATGTGGTTTTAAACGTGACCCAAGGGAACGTAACCATGGCAACTAGTGGCATAATATAGTTGATGAGCCTGCACATTCGTTCTTACTTCAACGGAGTACATTTTTAATTAAGAATTGAGTGTCCATCATTCGTGCCTGTCAACTTATAGTTTCCAATATTGGTGCCAGTTAGTGATTTTGATAGGCACCGAAGCTTATTAGTATTTATATCGTGAACCAACAGTTTCTTGTTGTTACGTCCCGTTAGCCAGGAGACAATGAGTCAGCGTCAAATAGTTCGTAGCGACGTAGTCTATTATATCTGTACGTAGAGATCTTTATTTGTATAGCATATATGTGTTGCAACTAACTGTTATTATGGAAAGCGATTAAATGCGTGACCCAAGAGACAGTGACAAGAAAACGTTTATTTACGAATTATCAGTTTTACTATGTTAATATAATATTAGTCGCTCACAGTTAATATATAGTTATTATTTAATCTAAGCGCAAGGCCTGAGCGGACGCACGAGTTGAGCGGGTAGCGGGGCGTGCGGTGTACATATCAAACAAATGAAAATGTACGGGAGCGGCCGCAGTTGGGAGCTCGACGCGATGCAACACACTCCGCCAATCGCTGCGCTTCGAGCGTAATTTTTCTTACATTAATTGTGAGTGTTAAAAGCTGCTAAGTGTGTAACTATATCGGGTGTGGCCTGTAACACGAGCAATAACTTTAGGCATCGTTTCTACATCACAAATGTAGCAACATTTGTCCTACGATTTTTTAAATTAATCTATAGTTAACTAAATAAGAATAAAAAGTTTTTCCAAGGAAGCAATGTATTGTGTGCTGTCTTTGCTTGTATTTGTAGGCTAACAGTACATGTCAACTAGACTATTGGATGCTGTTCATTTAAAATACTATTTAGTTTGTTCGAAAAAATCCCAAGTAATAAATTACACATTTTTTTAAAGTTGTAGAACAAATGTTGTTGTTCGTCGTGTAGAAGCGATCTCTAAAGTTATTGCTTATATTAGAGACCACACCCAGTATAATAAAATAACCTATAATTTTGACCACTTTGACATAAATATGCCACTGCCAATTGTCCCCCTTAAAAAAAAATAAACAAAAATACTAAGTAGTTACTGTAAAAAGCAAAATAAAAAAATACTATTGTTTATATTTTTCATTATTATATTGATATGTTTTATTTTAAAAATGTAAATATAATGAAACCAAATATTTCAACACAAACATTGCAAAATCTAACATATTGAGGTAATAAAAACATAAGTGTTCCTAGTTGCAAAATGCCAGACGTCACATGATCAATTTCTGTGACCCAGTTGACAACACCAGGCTAGAATAAGCTAAATTAAAAAAATTGTATCAACTTCAATAAAAAATCGGATAAAGAAATAGTCTTTGATTTGATTATCTTCTGAAATATTAATTATACTCCACCTGGTAAATTCAAATTAAAACATAGGTACTATTGTATAATTTAAATTAAATAAATAATAGAGATAAACTGAGAACGAAAAACTGTTAGTTTAGCATATCAAATTATTTGTTATATTTATTTTTTGTTTTAAATAAAAAAGCAAATAAAATAAAAACAAAACCAACTCACAGTGGCCGGGGTAACGGGGCCCAGGGCATTATTTGGCAGTTTCGATAGGGCCTGCAGGAAAAACTAGTTCAACAATCGAAAATCTACTAAATCTACTCCTTAAAAATACTTAAAACCAAAAATCTTAGTTACAAAACGGATAAACTCACGTTTAATTATATCGCACTAGGCGACATGTTTCGGTTAAGCTCTGGTACCTATCTTCAAGCCGAGTCAGGACACCCGCTCGCGTTGAGGGTGTATAGCTACATGTCGCCTAGTGATCCTTAAGCCCTTTATAAGGAACAGGTAATATATTTTTCCTAACTAGTGCGTAAAAAGTGCACTTTGCGCAAATTTCACTTTTTAAGGCACTTGTTATGAAAAATTGGGTTCGATACACGTGTAAAAACTTATTTAAGACTCGGGTGATTGTCACATTGTTTTCATTCGGCAATTTTAGAACCAGTTAACCAGTCAGTAACTGGTCAATATTATCTCATAGTAGTATCTGATCAAAACAACGTTAATTATCTTTCTTATTTTTCCAATTAAAATAATCATGGCCTTTTAATATACGCAGTATTGGAAGCGTCAATAAGTCTGATTAAATTAAATTATCGTTTATTTGTAATATACAGTCCATATCAAAGTAGGTACACACAGCAACACTCAACTGTACATCGGTGGACTTTATGCCTTATATAATAAGGTCTAACAATGTATAGCTAGGAGTGTTGTTGACTGTACAATTAATTAACAAAAAACAAAATTAAATAAATATAAAATTAAATTCGAATACATATTGAAATACATTAACACATGAAGTAGGGTGACCAAATTGAAAGCATTTATTTTTTCTAATTTTTATTTGTAAAATAATTATAATTTTTAGTGATAAAAAAAAACGTTTAACCTATCGCTTATCTGCCACACCTTGTCTTTTAACTGTGGTTGACTGTACAATTAATAAAAAAAAAAATTAAATAAATATTTAATTGAATTCGAAAACACATTGAAATACATTAACACATTAAGTAGGGTGACCAAATTGAAAGCAAATATTTTTTTCTACCTTTTATTTGTAAAATAATTATAATTTTTGGTGATAAAAAAAAAGTTTAACCTATCGCTTATCTCCCACACCTTGTCTTCTAACTGTTGTTGACTGTACAATGAATTAACAAAAAACAAAATTAAAAAAATATTAAATTAAATTCGAATACACATTGAAATACATTAACACATGAAGTAGGGTGACCAAATTGAAAGTAAATATTTTTTTCTACTTTTTATTTGTAAATTATAATTTTTGGTGATAAAAAAAAACGTTTAACCTATCGCTTATCTGCCACACCTTGTCTTCTTCATGTGTCCGAATCTAGCCTGTATATTAAACATTTATATATGGAAGAAAAGTAACTTTTCTAGGTTACATTGTTAACTTACCCTACACATTCTGCCAATAACCTTCTTGGATACCAATTGCACGTTAGCCGACGCCAAAGCTACGGCTGTGTCTGCCATTATTTCTATCATAGGCGAGCCGAGACCTGAGACAGAAAGGAATTTAGACTTATATATGTTTAAGTATTTATATTGTATTGCCGTGTGATGCCGGCTGACTAGAATAGCTCCACTCCCGCGGGTGTCGTAAGAGGCGACAAAGGGTAAAATCCTACGGACGGGCAGCAGCGTCTGTCGAAACCCAATCTACAGCTACTGCGGTCGCCAACCCGCCTGCCAAGCGTGGCGACTATGGCAACTACCCCCCAAGATGATACAAGTCATATTTGTGGGAGGCCTATGTCCAGCAGTGGACTGCATACGGCTGAAATGTATGTATGTATGTAATGTATTTAACTATTTATATATTACTAGCTTTTGCCCGCGGCTTCGCTCGCGTTAAGAAGTATTTAAGTTATTTTTAGCACACTATCGTTCAAAACGTAGTTATGTATGTACCTATGCATGCTTTTTGTTCGAGAAATGCCGCCACAAATGCCTACGTCATAGTAGCTTTATGCATGCAAAGTCTCAGCCCGATCGGTTTAAAATTGACATTCATACATACTTTCATCCCCTATTTTATCCCCTTGGGGGTAGAATTGATCAAAATCCTTTTTTAGCAGCTTTCAACGTCATAACATCTATCAAATCTCAGCCCGATCCGTCCAGTGGTATGGGCTGTGCGTTGATAAATCACTATGTCAGTCAGTCAGTCACCTTTGAGTTATATATATTTAGATTACAAATAATATGGTTTACCAGAGTTAACACTCCTCTGTATGAAGCTATCTAGGACCATGTCTATCAACTCGGGTACGTGACCGATGGAGCCCCAGATCTTGGCCTGCACCGAGGGGTACATCTCCGTCTCCTCAATCGTCAGGGTTATCAGCTTCTCCAGGATCTGGGCCACTTGCTTCTGGCGGCGGGACTCGTCTGATGGCTTGCAGAATCTGGACATTTAAAAAAGCCGTCAAGAGCTAGTCGGGACATGCTTAGTGTAGGGTTTCGTAGTTCACAATGGGAATGAAAACCCCGACTGTTTTATACATAGGTTTCTAGGTAGATAGGTTATTATTAGGCTAGGAGGAATAACGACTAAAGAACGCATCCGCGAACGCCAGTAAGGTACAAAGATATTCTAGCTTTTGTAGCCCAAAATGTAACGATTTATAATAAAAATATTAGCTTATTCTGTATTAATTACCGCACCTTTGGTTGAAAACACAAGAAAACTTCAATTTCATTTGTTTGTTCCCCTCCAACTTTATATAAACAACATAAAATATGAGAAATTAGGGTTTCTAAACGAGAATTCCCGAAACGAGAATTCGCGGGAAATTTAGCCTTATTCGAGACGGGAAATATTACTTCGAGAAATCGAGAAATTTACTCCTAAAAATTTGTCATTTTCGACTTTAATTAACTTAACGCGTTCGTGAGCGCAAGCATCTGATGGACTTTAAACTCGCACACACTACCACTCTCGCCTTTCGTGAGTTTCATGTTCAATTCGGCTTCCGACCAGTAGCAGATTGCGTGTGTTTTGTTTGTGTGTCAGCCACTCTGGAACCTCCAGATCTGGCACTGGCACGCAGCGACGGCAAGAGGCAGATTGGACAGCCACTTCTCTGGGATACCACTTGTGTGGATACCGTAGCGCCGTCCCACCTGGCTTCTACTTCGCTGAAGGCTGGTGCCGCGACTGCAGCACCTGAGTCTCTCAAGTGCCGCAAAAAAACACATATATAAACGCATTTGCTATTGAGACTCTCGGGCCGTGGAAGCCTAAGTATAACTATTTAAACTTTTTCAATGTACCCGAGACCCTAGGGCGCGTTCCTCGGCTAAAGATTGGGCCAATGAGTGGGGGAATCTAGCCAACCTTATTGGCACTCTTCTGCAAGGGACAGGCTTAGGGGACTTAGGTTAGAGTATATTTTTAAGTATTTATGATGTAGTTTTTGTTAGTTTTGTTTATTATGTAACCTTTATGTTTATTATTTAAATGACTGTAGACTGCGTACTGAGTGTAAGATTTTAACGTAACATAAATATAAATAACATTATCACTTACGCGTTCGAGACGTTTTTTACATCAAAAGAAACTTACACTAGAGCCTCAGATGATCAAATAGTGATATTAACAATGATGTTTGAGTGCTTTCTTTATTATTTTATAACTAATACCATTATTATATTAAGTTTTGAAAATTTCCCGAGTTCCAGGGAATTCCCGGGAGATCTTGGTCGAGAAATCTTGAGTTCCGGGAAATAAAATGCCATACCTATGGAGAGTTACATAAGACCATCCCTTTCGATCGTGGTATTATTATTAGCACGCTCCGTCTAGTTACATGGTATGTATATGCTATTAGGTTACATCCGTACTGGCAGGCTTGCTTGGTAGCCTAGCCACAAAAAACCAACACATCTGTTTACTTGGACACACGCTAAGCGACTAGCTAGCCGCCAAGCGCGCAGGGCCGGTCGCGAACATTCTAGGACGTTTGTTTTACTAAGCTACTCGCTAGATGGCGCGCTAGGCACCAAGCAAGCCATCTGCCAGTGCGATACTTGGCGTAATTCCTGCGTAGTTTGACCATAGGGGAGAGATGAGTAATAAAAAATATTATTGCAATTGGTGATGAGGTGTTGCTAGGTATTTTTCAATTTTCTTCGTGTCACCTTTAGATTGAACCTTTTCACGCCAAAGAATGATATATCCGCACCGCAGGTCCAACGCCAAAGACTGATATTATAAGTGTCACGGACCACAGAGAAAAATAGCCTTATATACACAAGCATAAAGTTCAATTTAAGTTTTAAAATTTCTATGACGTGGCGTGTCAGAGGTAGGTTTTGCGTTTAACATGGCGTTGAAAGGTGAAGATACGATCAACATGTAGATAAAACTTACTATGTTTACCAACCCGCCTTTATACTAAAAACCACTGACATAAAGAAATGGACTTCTACATGCGAACAAATTATGTAGAAAAATATTGCACTAATTGACATTTCTATCACGTTCCAGTTTATGCTAATAATGCTAATTTATAATCTTCTTTTAGATAATATAATCAAACAAAAAAGAGCTCAGTGTTCTAATTATTAAGTATCAAACTTCACTATTGATAAAGTAATAACTTTTCAGTCATTGTTGACACTTGCACTGACAGCGGTTCAAAGAAGACTAACTAAATGTGCCGCCCAAGTTGTTCGAGCGGTTGTTTTTAGAGCCATTTTTTTGGGCTGATTGTGAATCTATATTTATTATACATCGATGCTGAAAACTCAAAATATTAGCCAACTTACAAAACATTTGGTCAGAAAATTAATAATTTAATCCTATCGCTTATGGCGTCGAGTTTCCTTTGTTGTAGTAAAATAGAACTTTTTATCAAGGTCATATTTGATGTACTTCCTATCGCCCATCGGGCGGCACGTGGTTGTACATACCTGACTAAATTAGCCAGCCATGGCGTCATATACTCCAGGCACAAATGCTTCAGCTCGATCGAAGAACCGCGGAAACCCTGCCAATTTAGACACATTGTTATTAAGGGCCGAGTATACGTAGACAGATTGTTACGAGGCCGGAAACCCTTTTTCAGGCCGAGGTATGTATAGTGTTTTTCTCAAACATGCAAAAAAAAATACAAGAAATAAATGCTTAATTTATAGAAAAACTAAAAGCAACGCGCCGGCATTTTTTAAAGGCCGGCAACGCGCTTGTGACTCCCCTGGTGTTGCGGGTGCCCATGGACGACGGTAATTGCTTACCATCAGGCAATCCGTCTGCTCGTTTGCCGCCTATGTCATAAAAAAAAAGCAAACATGCCAAATAAAACAGAAAAATGTACCACAAATTGATTATTGCTTTTCGTAGGGCAGAATGTTACAAAACCACCTATTTCTTTTATAAATGGCCATTTTCCAAGACGCTGTGTCACAAACTTATGCGGAATGGCAGTTAAAAAAAAGGACTTTGCCGGCCTTTAAACCTGCAACCACATACTTCGAAGCCTATAAGGAACATAATGTCCCATGTTTGAGAAAAATAGTTTTGCACTACAATCGTCATCATCATGTCAGCCGAAAAACGTCCACTGCTGGACCCAGAACGACCGATCCTGCGCCTTCAACATCCAGCGGTATCCCGCGACTAGTTCATCGGTCCACCTTGTGGGAGGCGTACCTACGCTGCGTCTTCCAGTTTGTGGTCGCCACTCCAGAACCTTTCTACCCTACAATGTTGCACTGTAGGGTACACTTTGCTCACCTGAATGCACTCCTCGAGAAACTCTAGAGTGAGATGGGGCTCGTTGTGCGCCAGTTTCTCACTCACCGACTTGATGAAAATTGTGTTATTCGATGGTATACACAAGCCTGCAAAAAAAAATTACAACTATTTAGTATCGAATCCCAGTCTGGGCATTTATTTGTGTGATGAGCACAGATATTTTGTTACTGAGTCATACATACATACATATATTTCAGCCGTATGCAGTCCACTGCTGGCCATAAATGCCCCGACTGGGAACCGAACCCAGGACCATCAGCTTCACAGCATCATCATCATAATAAACCCACTATGGAGAAGCCATATTTTATTTCTATTGAATAGCCAAACCTGAGGTTTCCAATAGCTGCCCTTCGATCTTCAGATGGAACGTGGCAGTCAGAGCGCAGAGCTGGTTGTACGCGGCAGTCCGAAGGTTGGGGTCACAGGATCCGAGGTTCAGTAACGCCATGTTTAGGAGAGTGCCCGGGACGTCTTTTGGACGGATCTTCTGATGTACTGTCACTGAGTCCTGGAAAATAAATAATCATCATCATTTTTGGACCATTTCGAGCTACTTGGGCTTAAATTAACTACTAAGCTGAACTTTGGTGCCAGTATTGAGGCCAAAGCGAAATTCGCTGCTAAAAAACTTGGGGTCTTACACAGGGTGAAGCGGTACTTCACGCCGGAACAGCTTCTAACACTTTACCAAGCTCAGGTTCGATCGTGCATGGAGTACTGTTGCCACCTTTGGGACGGGTCTGCCAAGTATCAGCTGGCCGCTTTGGATTCAATAGAGCACCGTGCTCGCAGACTCATTGGCGATCCTGAATTACTGAGTGTAAGGTTACAAAGCCTTGAGCACCGTCGCAGGGTTGCTAGTGCGTCTGTGTTTTACAGGATACATTTTGGAGAGTGTGCACAGGAATTGCACGATTTAATTCCGCCATCTCCGTTCCACCACCGGACGTCCAGACGAGGGGAGCGGTTTCATCCTTACGTTGTGAATATTCTATTCATTCGCATGAAGGGTTTCGCTTCTACCTTCCTAATGCAGACTGCTAAGGAATGGAATGCGCTCCCTTCGTCTGTATTCCCGGAAAGATATTATTCGGGTATTTTCAAGGCAAGAGTGAATAGGCTGTTACTGAACCAGCGCGCTACACCCTCGACCTCGTCGACACTTACCATCAGGTGCGACTGAGGTCAAACGCAGGTCTTGTCTAAAAAAGGGTAATAGTCAGGGAGCGTACTTTTCATGCCGATGACATCAAATTGACGTCAGGTTGCATATAGAATGATACTATTTTTTCTGAAAGTATCAATCATTCATCAATCAAATTAATCATGAATCATTTTATTATATAGATTGTAACAATTTTTTCAAATATGTTTTACATTAATTTCGACAGATATACCATGTTAATTTCCATCTGTATCAGTGCGGAAAACATGCCATTTTATTTTTCATTACTATCAATCAATTCTTCATTTTACGTCATGTTTCATACATCATGAACCAGTTTCTTAAATTTTAAATTATGCTCAATTATCACTGATATCATATTATGATATTACACAATAAAATATAATGTTATGATGTATGAAACACACATGAATAAATGATTGATGATTAATGATTGATGACTACAATAAGACTAACTGGAATCATCCTATATGCAAAGTGACGTCAATTTGCTGTCATCGGCACGAAAGGTACGCTCCCTGGTAATAGTAGATAGTTACCGGCTGACTCAGCTCCCAGCGGTTCCGTATGTGTATGATGGACTGGACGATGTTGTCGCAGTCGTTGTGGATGAAGCTGAGGGGAGTCGGCTCGTTCACGATGGACAGAGAGAACTGGTTGTCGTCCACCAGGCACACCTGGGAATGTGGACAGATAAATAATAAATAAATATTTCGGGACAATCTTAGAAAAATCGACCTAGTCCTACGGTAAGCTCAGTAAGGCTTGTGTTGTAGGTACTACACGACGATATAATTATATAATAGATAGATACATATAAACACTTAAATACAAAGAAAACACCCATGACTCAGAAACAAATATCTGTGCTAATGACACAAATAAATGCGCTGACTGGGAATCGAACCCAGGACCATCGGCTTCATAGGCAGGGTCACTACCCACTAGGCCAGACCGGTCGTCAACAGATGTTTGAAAGAAAGATAGAAATAAAAACCTTCATTTATGATTATGACAAACACAACTTATACAGGGTGTCTCATTGAGATCGGTCAGTATGGGAAAATCTGGAACTATAAGACATACAAAGATTTGTTCTTATCGATTTTACGGACGAGAAAAACTGCATACATAGATTTAACAAAAACTTGTACTCTGTTCGAGAATCGAACCAGGTTGTTTTGGAAAAAAAAAACTTTTAATTATTTCCGTTTGGATATGGAGCGTGTTGGTTTTAGGCAGCAAAAGTTACCATGAAACATGATATCTCAAATGAATGAAATACATTGTAATTCATTATATTTTAATTTTATTTTGAATAACTGGTGTCCATTCCCAAACTGAACACAATTTTTCTATTTAATCTATATATATAGTTTTTCTTATCCCTAAAATCAATGACACGGTTCCTAAGAACAAATCTTTGTATGTCTTATAGTTCCACACTTCCCCATACTGACCGATCTAAATGAGACACTCTGTATATACAAACAATTACACTAAATTAACCTTGTGTTTCCCCCTAATCCATCTCCTCCCGCGAGTGTCGTAAGAGGCGACAAACGGAAAAACCCGCCTGCTAAGCGTGGCGACTACGGCAACTACCCCCAAGATGATACGAGTCATATTTGTGGGAGGCCTATGTCTAGCAGTGGACTGCATACGGCTGAAATGTATGTATGTAAATACTTAGATTTAATGCTCGTTTCATATACTTAAGCAGTGATACACTGCAAAAAGAGGCAACAAAATTCCATACAGAAGTCATGATTAATTATCGTCACAAAACGGACATAACGTTATTCACGTCGCGTTAATTAGGGGCACCACTTTCTTAAAGCTCCGGAAGGTAATTCTCTTCCACTTTTGTTTATTATTCAGCCAGTACGTACGACCATTACAATATGATCATTGCAATAGATCATTTGAATATTTCGAAAACAAATAAAGATGAACTGTATACAGTTTTGTAAGTTATCTTGTCCCACTCGCCCTTGTGACGTAAGAGTGAAATGCAATCAAATTAAAAATTGATAGAACTATATCCATTTGTATCATACCTCGTCGATCTCCGAAGCGTAATAAACGTCGTTTAGTAGCACCGGTAGACCGAGAACCTTCGTTTTTTCCACAGAGGTTATTTGTAGGGCCGTGGGTCCCACCTGCAAGAAATACATGTTTTAGGACATCTTACATAAATTGTAACTTAGGTTTAGTCGGTGTGAAATAGTTAGGGGCAACCAAAGTGGCCAAATATATCGATAGTTTTGTTCTATTAAATATTTCGGGACAATCTTACAATCGACCTAGTCCTACGGTAAGCTCAGTAAGGCTTGTGTTGTAGGTACCCATACTTGACGATAAGGGAGTGTACAGATAAAAGTGTACCAAATAAGCGTGACATAGAGAACAGTTAAATTATAAGTTTTGTGACGATAAGTTAAGGATTAAATTTCTATAGATTTGGTGATCGAAAAATTTTGGTTTTATTTTATTGGCGAAAGTAAATTTCGGAATGTCAATCATAAATTAATTTGTCGCTGGATATAAATTATGGTCCAATATATGTATAAAATACAATTTTTTTATTAACATAAGGAAGTCTCTGCTGTACGGAACAGGGTTATATTTTCAAAATGACGGGCGTTTGTCCGGTCCTTGCTAATAACGTCGCAGCGCGAGGTGCACACTGCACAGCTAATTCCTACGGGTTATACTTTATAGTAAATTTACAACCTCACCTTTATAGCAACTTTGGTGTCCTTGTGTGAGAGTTTGAGCGCGTTACTGAACACCTTCAAGTCCTCTTCCAGCGCCAGGGTGGCTCCTGGTAGCTTCTGCTGCTCCGCCTCCACGTAGTCGCTCAGGCGGGTGTGGTTGTCGATGAATATCAGCTTTCTGTTGCCCTGGTACAAAATAATGTATAAGTTTTAATTTTTTATTATGCAGAAACGTCTGCTAGCGAATATCTTCGATATTTAAATCGCAAGAAGAATAGAAAAAATTGACTCGCAGCAGTATTCGAACACACAACCACTGGATTTATTTATTTATACAGATGTACGGCAAAACTCGTATCTCGATCGACATACGACGGCAGCCGAACTGTCATTCAATGACTTTATTAAATGAGTGACATTTTCATATCTATCAATATGGAACTTTATTGTTTAATGTCACATGTCTGAAGTCACATGGTTGAAGAAACAAATATCCATATTATCGTAGAGAACCATTTTTGTATTTCAAAGCATACAAAAATAATCATTATAATTGGTCCACCCCAGGGGTTCCCAAACTGTGCGCCGCGGCGCCCTGGTGCGCCGTGGAAAGTTCAGAGGGGCGCCGTGAGTCGATCATCTATTATTATCTAACTACAACGACGATAGATTCATGTTATGGATGTTTAAGTTTCTTCCTACCTCCCTCTAACTAAACTAACCTAACCTGACTACTATTATTGAAGGTAATGTAGGTATTTTTTTCTTTCTACTACATCTTTTTGAAATTAATTAGGACAGGGCGCCGTGACAAAATACTAATTTTGTAACTGCGCCGCAGGTTGAAAAAGATTGGGAATCCCTGGTCCACCCATTTGTCCACAGTTGAAGCGGTAAAACTTCGGACTTGGTAAAGAGATTTAAGGTTTCTCAGCTTACCCGCAGCGGCGCTAGTATCGCCTCGTGAAACTTCGTGTACTCGCGCACCCAACTGTTGCAATTGTATATGTAGCACGCGTGTATGTTGATGTACGCCACGTCGGGCAGCACCGTGAACCACTTCTGGAGGAAGTCCGTTCTGGAGACAGAGGTTTAATATAAATAATGGATACATTTTAGATCATATAGGTTTAGGTTTAAGAACATTTATTCTCATAAAAATTATTAATATTCATTTTAGATTTAGAGCGCTGGAGCGTGCTACTTGCAATCCGGAGGAACTTATGTACGATTATGTATTATTCGGAACTTATGTACGAAATATCATAATACATTAAATAAATTCATTTAGTGTCATAAAACACATGCCAAGAAGAATGTATATAATTATAGACAACCATTTTATATTGACGAACTTCACCACCTTGAAAAAGAATGGCCAAATAATTACGTAGACGTTTTATCTACGACATCGACAAATTTATCGATTGTATAATAGTACAGTACTGTAGCCGCCGGAAAAGAGGGGGTTGAAGGCTGAGTTGTATAGACGGCCGACCGTAGGGAGGCCGGATAGTATACGAAGCCTTCAAGACCCTTTCACGGCTAGGCATGTATAGAGCTTTTCTCAAACTAATTCAATGAAATAAATAAAAAAATACCACTGAACAAAACAGCTTCACGACAAAAGTTTTTAATTGTCCCTCCAATCCCGCTTTCTAGTATTTTTGCCTTCGATGTAATAATTAATGACTATCATAAATAGTCTGGCTATAATTACTATATACAACATTTAAAAAACCACCAAAAAAGAATCCACTTACCTTTTAAATGATGGCGCTACGGCATCTGCCTTTGGCGGTACACAATAACAAAATATAGATACATAAAACCGGGCCCGGTTAGATTATTCAATTTTTATACACCTGTAACACTATATCTAAGTCACAAAAGCATTGAATCACACCATTTACCACTATTCAATCTTAATAAACAGAGGTTTACACGCCGAGAAACTTTTCCATTCCGCCATTATTAAAACAAGTAAAAGTGTCCTGTGATTGGTTGACTCAAAAATGCGTTCAAAAACGCGCATGCGTGGAGTAGTGTTTGGTGTTGCCAATACAATTTTAAAATTGAGAGCATGAATAATAAATATAATAATGTAATAACCTGATGATATGAATATTCATTTTTATGATAAATAAAATAAATCTCTTCATACCATTTCGTCTGAAATAAGAGAGATTATTTTTTAGCCCGCTAATCATTTAGTCACTAAATATGATAAAAAAATATAATTCAGCTGTTTGAACAGTCTTCATGAACACAGACGCCAGGTATACATAAAAATTAAAAAAAAAAAATACTTCCCGGCCTAGGCCTTCAATTTTATATGAAATTCGTTACCTGTCCTCTGGAGTCGATCCGCCCTAAACGTGATACTTCGAAGCCTATTATGACGCACGTAACGAAGATATTTCATTGCATGTTTGAGAAAAATGTGTTACGCTGATAGCTAGTCCATTATAGTATAAGTCCTGTTCCTTATGTCATTTGCACTCTTCCGTCCGATGCCTAATCATTTGATATTTACCAGTCGCTTTTCGGTGAAGGAAAACATCGTGCGGAAACCGGACTAATCCCAATAAAGCCTAGTTTACCGTCTGTGTCGAAAGGTCAGATAGGATAGAGGAAGATGATGATATAAATAGACACTGTATTTAATTATTTTAAATTATCCGATAAAAACAATAGTTACCTGAATCGATTGTCCGAGTTGGTGTGCGTGAAGTCCACGATCAGCTCGAAGGGTTGCTGGCAGAAGGGCTTCAGGGTCAGGATCACGTGGTATATGAGCAGGTCCGCATTCACCTCCCCTATCCTGCAGCCAAACACAAAATGGCGGGTTCAAATGGGAGCTTTCAGAAAAAAATGGCTCCAATCAGCGTGACTTGTAGAAAAGCTAACTATGTCAGTTTTGTGACGATTTAGCCCTCGATTCTTCTCAAAAGAGATTTTTTTGAGAAAGAGAATTCTTTATACCACTTATTATTTATACAACAGTAAATGACATGTAGATTTATCTCAACAAGAAACGTTTATTACTCGAAAACGATCTGTTCCCAGCTCCGTAGTAGAAGACCGTTTTCCTGATCTTATTGTTGCCAGGCTGATCGAAGATGTTCAGTCTCTTGATGTTCATCAGTTATGTTTCACGATGAACTCCTCAAAGCTGATGGAAGACATGGAAAACTAGAGGTAGTAGCAGGACAGGTCTGAGCTGATGGGGGAAAGAGATGGCTGCTCCAAACTCACTTGTTACTCCTGGAGATGAAGTCGAAGACTCAATTCCCGATCTTGCTGATGCCAGCTTGACTTGATGCTCTTGATGTTCATCAGTTGTGTTTCACGATGAACTCCTCGAAGTTGATGGAAGACATGGAAAACTAGAGGGAATAGCAGGACAGGTCTGAACTGAAGGAGGGATGAGACGTAGGGCACAGCGAAGTATCATCACGCTTGAGTTTGGAGAAGCCCAACTGGGGAAGTACCTCCTCCTTACAGAAGACCACAGCCATAATAGCACTGCTACCTTTCCGGTATGTAGTGTTGTGTTCCTGATGGTGAGTAAGGTTTCCAGAGCTCCAACCCTCTTAAAGGCTGGCAACGCGCTTGTGACTCCCCTGTCGTTGTGGGCGAATGTTAATTGCTTACCACCAGGCAATCCGTCTGTCCGTTTGCCACATTTGTCATAAAAAAAGGAAAGAGATGGTTTTTTCCAAACTCACTTGTATCTCCTGGAGATGAAGTAGAAGACCGGATTCCCGATCTTGCTGGTGCCGGCCTGATAGAAGATGTTCAGGCTCTTGATGCTCTTAAACTCCTCCTTCTCGTGCATGTTGTGTTTCACGATGAACTCCTCGAAGTTGGTGGAGGACATGTCGATGGAAGACCAGCGGGCGTAGGAAGAGAACAGCAGGCCGGAAGTGCTGGGAGAAAGGGAAGTTCATAAGTATGTATACATTTTTTTATACAGATGTAAATTAGGGATGTAAATGTAACAGATGTGGTTTTATCGGAACCGAAAGCGGAATCAGATGTTTTACATTCAGTTTATAGGAACCAGAAACGGAATTACAAGTGAAACCTGAATCGGAGCCTGAGGCGAGATTTTAGGGTACTTCACAGATTTCACACCAACCTTCCGGGCTCAGAGGCACCACCGCGAAAAACGATATTCGTAAATTTCGGGCATTTTTCTCTTTTACCCCAGTGATCGTAGTTTTTCCAGCATTTTTGGTGCAGTTCTAGGATTGTCAGTAGTGCCCAATATCAAACTGTTTGAACGAACAATCAAATAAAATAACCTAAATCAAATATATCAACGCGAGAATGATGCCTCGGTATTTATTGTAAACGTCCATAGGCTGCGGTGACCGCCTACCTTCAAGCGGGCCGCATATTTGTTTCCCACCTTAGTGGTATAAAAAAAAAAAATGAATAGCGTATTAAACAAATCTGGAAAACAGAAAATATTCTCAGAACATGTAAAGCCTAAACCAATATGCATAATGAAATGAAGGGTTAATTTAATACGGGTATATGAGATAATGCATAACACAGTTGCAATAATCTCAAGTAACAGTTCAGATTTATGATTAGGTATTGATATACTAACTATATATTAGCATAGTCAGTATAATGCGTAAGTAAAAAATAGTGTTTCATTTCCAATGAATAGTATGTATTACATAAATTTTAAACGTCAATCATATAATACACATCGTCAACCATAAGTCGCTGTCGTGCGTCATTTGACGTCATCGCACCAAAAATGCTGGAAAAAGTACGATCACTGCTTATAACTACCTAGGTACAATATTTTTGCAATTCACCCTAAACAGACAGACAGAGTTAGTTAAATTCCTATACATAAAGTATACTTACGATTCCACTGGCTTGTGCTCCGGAGGTCCTAGATAAGCAAGCAGTGTCGCCATCTATAAGAGATATAGAACAGGTGAAACAAAAGAATGTATTTTACACCCTAACTGCAAGGATTTAAGGTTTAATTTACCTTCATTTTGTATTAACCTTTTAAGGCCCACAGTACACGAAAAATGACCAGTTATAATTATAAGTAATGTAGGTTTTTTTTTACATTTATTCATGACAATCACAACACAGGAGACCAAACATTAAAAGAAAAAACTGTCACGAAATGGTGGCAACTCAGCGTTAATGCTGACAGGGCCAGCTGTGCTCTTCCGTTTAGTTTCTTTTTTTATGACAAAGGTGGCAAACGAGCAGACGGATTGCCTGATGGTAAGCAATAACCGTCGCCCATGGCACCCGCAACACCAGGGTTACAAGCGCATTGCCAGCCTTTAAGGGGGATTTAGCTCTGGGAACCTTACTTCCGGAACTCTTACATCAGGAACAGAACACTACATACCGGAAAGGTAGCAGTGCCATTATGGCTGTGGTCTTCTGTAAGGAGGAGGTACAGTCAAACAATTTGATTAATAGGCCACTTCGTTCCTTGTCACAGTGAAAATCTATATGAAAGACGCAAGGGCAAGGGATCTCTTATTAAAGTCACTGTGACATGGTTCGAAGAGGCCTAGCTATCAAATTGGTTGACTATCTTAAGTCTGGAGAAGCCCAACTATACTTCCCCAGTCGGGCTTCTCCGGACTCAAGCGTGATGATCCTTCGCTGTGCCCCACCACTCATTGTTGGACGTAGTTCAAGGACATACCTGGTTCCAAACTTGTAACTTACCTTGTCAAAGGGCCGGCGCCCAACAGCCTTATGGTCTCGGCTGCAGGAGAGGTAGTCCCCGATCCTCTCCTGATGGTTCCACAGGAGTCTGTGAAGGGCCACCACGTTGGCGTCGCTGATGAAGGACAGGTTGTGGGACGTCTGGTCCACGCTCTCGCAGTCCGACGCTATTTGTATGAAGAATCTGAAAAATATTACAGGACATTCTTACACAATTGACTCCACGGGCCACGGTAAGCACAAGAAGGTTTATTGTGGTACGAATCAACGATATATAAAATACTAGATGATGCCCGCGGCTTCGCTCGCATGGTTAGAGAAAAATGTAACATATTGAGTCTTTTTGTTGAAAGTTTGGAAAAAGTAGCCTATGTCACTCTCCATCCCTTCAACTACCTCCACTTAAAAAATCACGTCAATTCGTCGCTCCGTTATGCCGTGAAAGACGGACAAACAAACAGACACACTTTCGCATTTATAATATTATTAGTATGGACTAGCTTTTCCTCGCGACTTCGTCGGCCAACCACGCCCGTCTTGCGGGATAAAAAACATCCTATGTCCTTTCTCGTAGCTCAAACTCTCCATACCAAATTTCATCCCAAATGATTCACCGGTTTAAGCAATTTGTTAAAGCAAGGAAAAATCCTACGGACGGGCAGCAGCGTCCGTCGAAACTCAATCCACGGCTACTGCGCTCGCCAACTCGCCTGCCAAGCGTGGCGACTATGGCAACTACCCCCAAGATGATACAAGTCATATTTGTTGGAGGCCTATGTCCAGCAGTGGACTGCATACGGCTGAATTGCGCTAGCAACTTACTTGCGACCCAATTCAAAATGGGCTCTCAGGAAATCGTTGAAAGGCAACATGTGCTGCTCCTTGGAGAACTCCACGTGATTGGCAATGTTCTGGAGTATCTTGGACATCAGCATGAGACCGCGCTTTATGGTGGGTGGCACGGGGCGGCTGACTATACCCATCTCTTGAGGGGACACTGGAATAGAGAAGTTAGTTTTAGTTTTACTAAAATAAAAACTTTATTGGGAAAAATATTGCTGAGGTGAATCGGAGGCAAAAAAGTACTCTAGTCTTGGTTCCAGATTTGTAAGTTACTTTTGACGTAAAAAACGTCTCGAACGCGTAAGTGTTAATGTTATTTATATCAGTAACTCTAACGCGATGGTGACGTATTGTTACGTTAAAAACTTACACTCAGGGCTCAGAGGCTCTAGTGTAAGTTACTTTTGACGTAAAAAAAGAGGCTCTAGTGTAAGTTACTTTTGACGTAAAAAACGTCTCGATCGCGTAAGTGTTAATGTTATTTATATCGGTAACTCTACCGCGATGGTGACGTTTTGTTACGTTAAAAACTTACACTCAGGGCTCAGAGGCTCTAGTGTAAGTTCCCTTTGACGTAAAAAAAGAGGCTCTAGTGTAAGTTACTTTTGACGTAAAAAACGTCTCGAACGCGTAAGTGTTAATGTTATTTATATCGGTAACTCTAACGCGATGGTGACGTATTGTTACGTTAAAAACTTACACCCAGGGCTCAAAGGCTCTAGTGTAAGTTCCCTTTGACGTAAAAAAAGAGGCTATAGTGTAAGTTACTTTTGACGTAAAAAAACGTCTCGATCGCGTAAGTGGTAATGTTATTTATATCGGTAACTATACCGCGATGGTGACGTTTTGTTACGTTAAAAACTTGCACTCAGGGCTCAGAGGCTCTAGTGTAAGTTCCCTTTGACGTAAAAAAAGAGGCTCTAGTGTAAGTTACTTTTGACGTAAAAAAACGTCTCGATCGCGTAAGTCGTAATGTTATTTATATGGGTAACTCTAACGCGATGGTGACGTTTTGTTACGTTAAAAACTTACACTCAGGGTCGGCAGATATGAAATCATTAATGAGAGAACTGTCGTCCCGATTAATTCTCGCCTCAGGAGACCCCCGGCCCCGAGCAGGCGCCTATTTGTGGCAGTGCAGCTTTTGTATCTCGAAATAAAAAGAGGAAATGCCGCTAGCATAATGAGCACTCTGCCACAAGCGGAGCTGCTAGACGGGATTCTTAGAGAGATAAAATATTATCCGGTGTCGGACCGCCCTCAACCGGTTTTGACTGCAAGAGCGGCGCGGACAGCGCGAGGCGGGCCGGCGACGGAGAGGCGAACGGACACTCAGCACTTTTAGTGCTTGAAAATGGAGGCTTATGTTCTCCGTAACATGTCGCGCGATCGATTAAATAAACCTGAGTAGAACCGTGTTAATTGTTAATTATTGTACTGTCTCACGAATATTTAAATACATATAAAAATAGATATTATGACTATGTTAAATATTTACTTATAATAATATAGACACTGGCATCTTTTCCCAACTCTTAGTTATGAAATGTTTGTAAATAGACATATACTTAAGAAAAACTGACGAGGACCCCCGGAGTCCGAGGCAGGGTTCAAACCCGCATCGCAATCTATCGCGGCTGAAACCTAAACCAATTGTAGAACACCCTACACTTACGGTTACTATATCCTCGTAAGGCCCACGGGCCTGTTGTACTAAGTATGATAATGAAATTTTTATTTTATATAATTTTTTTTTCTTTTTTATGACATAGGCGGCAAACGAGCAGACGGATTGCCTGATGGTAAGCAATTACCGTCGCCCATGGACACCCGCAACACCAGAGGAGTCACAAGCGCGTTGCCGGCCTTTAAGGGGGGTTGGAGCTCTGGGAACCTTACTCACCATCAGGAACACAACACTACATACCTGAAAGGTAGCAGTGTTATTATGGCTGTGGTCTTCTGTAAGGAGGAGGTACTTCCCCGGTTGGGCTGCCCAGACTCAAGCGTGATGGTCATCGCTGTGCCCTACCTCTCATTGTTGGACGTAGTTTAAGGACATACCCGGGTCCAAAAACAATTGAAACAGAGTTGAATTTCATTTGTTTCCTTCTATTTTGACACAAAAGAGATTCTACTTTATTTCCCACACTATAAAGAACAAATTCGAGTAGAATATTATCTGTATGGTGAGCCTTAGGGTGATATCTCTTACCTATAGCCGGGTTGATGAACCTCAAAAACAGCACAGTGCCAACAGCGCCTACACTCGTTTGAGGTATGTGTGCGTATCGCTTGCTCAAAACCTGGGAACAAATCATGCGTTGTTTCACAAGAGAGCAAAGTTAGTGTTTGCCCTCTTGTGGTAATATTGAGACCCGAGCTAGCGAAAGATTCCACAAACCACAGTTAGTGGTGCAAAGAGGTGAATCTTGAGAAGGGTTTAAATGCATTAGACGGTATACGCGATATAATCCGTTTCAGTTGTTTTATTTCATACTAGCTGTGCCCCGCGGTGTTACCCGCGGTTTATTAGGGAAAAAACGTAGCCTATTTGTTAATCCAGGGTGTCAGCTAACTCCATACCAAATTTTATTAAAATCGCTCCAGCCATTTAAGTTACAAGCATACACACACTTTCGCCTTTATAATATTAGTGTAGATGTCAATTTAAAACGATAATTTAAGCAGTAAATCAGTATGGAAATTAATATTTTGCCTTTTTTACATTGTATTATTGCATAAACTTTAGGCTTTGGTGATCGTTCGATTCGTTAGGAAACGATCACCAAATCTAAGTATTTGTACAAATTTAATGGTTATAAAATATCGACGCAAAAATGGCACAGTTTAACTTTTTTACAAATCTCGCTAAATGAATATACTATTTTCTAGAAACGTGGTAAGTATGACACTTTCCGTCATAATTAATGTCACTTCACTACATGACAGCCTGTCATGTAGTGTCATTGAAAGGTACTTACGACCCCAATGAGAAATTGACCTCTTTGCATTTTAGAGAGGCGAGTTAAAATTAAAAAGAAAACTTTTTTTCTCTTTCATTCTTCAGTTATTTCAGGACGCTTATAAGAGGACCGCAATATATAAAAGATGTATCAATCTTAAGACAACGTTTTTATATCTAATCTTGATAAAAAGGTTTTAGTTCAACTCTTAATAGTCAAGGAACATTCGTCTCAGTAAATTTGAACTTTGTTGTCAAACAGATAAACATAATTCTCAATACAACACTTCCGTCTATTACACAGTTCAAAAATGTAACATGTGCTTGCCACTCGTAAATGAATTTGTTTGAGAACTGGTCAACCTTTTCATTCCGCGACTGTACATAGTTACACCTAAGGAATGCAATCTCGTCTCGCCGAGATCCCGACCTCGCGAGATCCCGGCCATATTTTACGAGATTCTATCTCGTCAAATTTCGTACGAGATCTCGCGAGATAACGAGATAAGTAATGTTCCTATTACTCTTAATTATTGAAACTAAAGTAATAATTTACAAAAGACTAAATATAGATAATTATTGTTTTGTTACCAATATTGTAAGAATTTGAACTGATTAGCTACAGTAGGTATAATAATTATAGACATAAACACATGTTATTAGAGTTAGAGACAAAATAATAAGTACTCTGTTGATTTTTAAATTAAAACTTACATTATTTTTATAACTAAGCAACGCAGTTTCTATTTAATTACATATCATGTCAATTACTAGTTCTTAAAACAAGCATTTGCATATGTTTTAATTGCGAGATCTCGCGAGACTGGGTTTTGAGTCTCGCGAGATCTGGCTAGGCGGAAATCTCGTACGAGATTGCATTCCCCAGCTTACACCTCGGCTTTTCTTCACATGAACCCTATGTTAACAACGACTTACCTGATAAAGGCAATGGCACATACTCCTCAGTTGCGGCGGGAATTTGTCAGCGGAGTTGATAATTCTGTTAAACACCTCTTTGGTCAGGTCGATGAGGTTCGAGCGGTTGATCTCTATATCCTGAGACGGGTCCAACCTATAAACAAGATTTAAAACTGTTATTTGGACTGCTTGGACGTTGAGATTAGGCATACCGCTTAGACCTGTCAAAAAATCTTATCCTTCGTGGTATTCGTCATCATGGGTGACGTGATATTCGAAGATATTCGCTAGCAGATGTTTCTGCATAATAAAAAATAATTTAGAATGGATTAGCACATTGTTATCCATGGATTCTCAATGTAAATTGAGACTTGGATGCCGTTAAGTGTTCAATACGCTGGCGGTAGATGTGACTACACGTCACCCATGATGACGTATACCACGAAGGATAAGATAGAAAAATTTGACAGGTCTAAGCGGTACTCGGATAGCACAATTGGTAGTGCACTGGGCTAGTGATCCAGTGGTTGTCAACTTTTTCTATTTTTCTTTCGATTTAAATTAAAGGATATTCTTACACAATTTGACTGAGCCCCACGGTAAGCTCAATAAGGCTTGTGTTGTGCTCAGGCAGCGATATATATGATACACAAATACTTAAATACATAGAAAACACAGGAGCAAATATGTGCTCCATTCATAGATCTTAAAGCAGAACGCCATGATCCTACTGCCCAGGGAGTTCATTACAAAACCTTACCATTTACCCGTGAAACTGCACTGTAACGGACTGTGCAGTGGGATTGCAGTTATGAAGTCTCACCATCATCAGCCACAAACAGCTGGACAAAGTCGTCACCTAATTATTGATTCAACCTCCGCTCCTATGCCACCCGGATTCATTCCCACACCCTTGACCTGGTCGGCATCACAACGTCTTCTGCATCAGAACTGCCTCGCTGTTCAAACGCTGTCCATCTGACCTGTCCCTAACAGTTCTCAGTCGACTCCGGATGTCTCCGACCTTGACAAGATCGGTCTTTTTTTTATGACATAGGCGGCAAACGAGCAGACGGATTGCCTGATGGTAAGCAATTACCGTCGCCCATGGGCACCCGCAACACCAGGGGAGTTCCCGGCCTTTAAGGGGGGGTTAGAGCTCTGGGAACCTTACTCACCACCAGGAACACAAAACTACATACCTGAAAGGTAGCAGTGCTATTATGGCTGTGGTCTACTGTATGGAGGAGGTACTTCCCCAGTCGGGCTTCTCCAGACTCGAGCGTGACGGTACTTTGCTGTGCCCTACCTCTCATTGTTGGACGTAGTTTAAGGACATACCCGGGTCCGGGTCTTTCAAAGCCACGTCTTCTGCACCAGAACCGCCTCGCAATTCAAACGCTGTCTATCTGATCTGTCCCTAATGATTCTCAGTCGTCTCCGGGTCTCACCGACCTTGATCAGGTCTTTCAAAGCCACGTCTTGCATCAGAACTGCCAGCTCAAACGCCGTCCTACTCTAAGTCAGTGGACTCCGGACCCTCGGGCCACGTCACCTGGCGGGGTCCACCTCGAAGCTGAGGTCGGGCTGGTCCGCCTGCTCCAGCAGCGCCGCCACCAGCGGCTCCAGCAGCGACACCAGGTAGCCGTAGCCGTAGATCTTGAAGCAGAACGCCATGATCTTGCTGCCCAGGGAGTTACCGCGGAAGAGTGTCTGCATGCAGTCTGAGACCTGGGAATTACAAATAGATTGTAATAGATGACCAGAGCCAGGAAAATCTATAGCAAAACAAAAGAGTGTGGCAATGAAACTAGTGATAGAAACATTATTTTATCGATATCGAGTAAGTTTTGTCTAAAAAAACATACCGATATGTTACATTATTTTATATACACGAAAAACGCAAAAGAAGTCAACACATGTGAGGGAAATAAAATACCATTTAAAAGTTGAAATAGATGACATATACTTAAGAAATACATTATAAAGTAGTAGGTATTACTACTTAAAAATCAAAGCAAATCAAAATATTTCATAAAAAATAATTTGATTTGTTCTTACTTTTAAAATACTATTTCTTTCTATTTCGAAAAAAAGAAAATCCAACTTAGTTCACTGTACAAAACGATCAATTTCACTTTTTTTTTGTTTACGAGGTTAAGTATTAAGTTAAGCAATCTACCTTACGTAATAGACATAAGGTTCATTTCAGTTTGAAATTTATCAGCTTACCTCAACCTCTCGATAAAAGATGTTCCACAGCAGAGGCGCGAGGAGGTGCTTAGCGTCGAACAGAGTGACAAACACACGCGCCAGCTCGTCCATCTGCGATGTGCTGACCACGTTGGCTAGAGCCATTGCGATTGGGAGCTCGCCCTGAAATAAACGAAATACAGGGTGTACTTTTTTCACCATCATCATGTCAGCCGAAAGACTTCCACTGCTGGACATAGGCCTCCCCCAAAACGACCCAAAAAAAACCGCTCCTGCGCTTCTACATCCAGCGGCATCACGCGACCCACACTAGGTCGTCGGTCCACCTTGTGGGAGGCCCACCTACGCTGCGTCTTCCAGTTCGTGGTCGCCACTCCAGAACCTTTCTGCCCCACCGGCCATCGGTTCATAATGTGCCCCGCCCACTGCCACTTAAGTTTGGCGATCCGGAGAGCTATATCGGTAACTATGGTACTAATGCAAAAAAATGTTATTGACAGTTATGATTCTAACAGTCTATTTAAATTACTAATTTACAATTGGTAGTGCACTGGGCTAGTGATCCAGTGGTTGTGGGTTCGAGTCCCGCTGCGAGGAAAATTTTTCTATTTTTCTTTTTCAAATACCGAAAAAATTACTTAATTGGAAGTCATGGACCTCTCATCATGATCTTACCTTGTCAGAGATCATGGTGACCAACTGCACCAGCTGCTCGAACCGGTCCGCCAGCACGGTCTCCGCAAGGGTGTCGAACTCTGTGCCCTGCTGCAGGATCTTGGTGAGGACCTCCATGAAGGCGGCTCGGGTCTGGAGGTCGCGGTGGTAGCCCAGGTCTGGGGACAGTCATGGAGGTTTAAAAGTTAGTTTAAAGCATTTTGAGCACTAATGACGTTTCATGCCGTCGAACATTTCATGTTTTAAACACCTAATATTTTACAGATTCAGAAGCATTTTGCCTCATTAACACTGCAATATATTTTTATAAATGTAATATTGCTAATCATAAAAAATATAAGGCATCCGCTTAGTGTACCCTTTACATTTCATTTAAATTGGCGAATGGGTCTCTGAAGAAAAATGAATACACCTACCTATACTGTGCATGAGGCCAGAGTCGATATTGGCGCTGAGCAGGTTGGACATGGCCTGTATGGTGGCGTTCCTCAGGGTCTCCAACCTCCCTGGACCCTCAGCCATTTCCACCTCGTTGCAGTCGTTCAGGAGATTCATGAAGAGCGTGAAATATCTGTGGAAGGGGTTAAAAATGGTTTTATTTTTTCTGCAAGACTGATCAGCATTTGACCTCAGTCGCACCTGATGGTAAGTGTCGACGAGGTCGAAGGTGTAGCATGCTGGTTCAATAACAACCTTTACTCTTGCCTTGAAGAGACCTAAATTATATATTACCGGGAATACAGACGAAGGGAGCGAATTCCATTCCTTAGCAGTCCGCAAGCGAATCACTTCCTGTGAATGAATGGAATATTTAAACGATGAAACCGCTCCCCTCGTCTGGACGTCCGGTGGTGGAACGGAGGTGGCAGAATTAAATCGTGCAATTCCTGTGCACACTCACCTAAATGTATCCTGTAGAACACAGACAAACTAGGAACCCTGCGACGGTGCCCAAGGCTCTGTAAACTTACACTCAGTAATTCAGGATCGCCAATGAGTCTGCGAACATGTGTCACCATTTCAGCCGTATGCTGGACATAGGCCTCCCCTAAATATGACTGCATGTATCATCTACCCTCCAAAATGATACATACAGTCGTAGTCAGTTGCCATAGTCGCCACGCTTGACAAGCGGGTTGGCGACCGCAGTAACTTTTGATTCCACTGCTGGACATAGGGGGTTCCCTTTATTTGGCATAATTTGTTTTATCCGAATCTTAATACGCATACCAAGTTTCGCATAATTTATTTACGGCGAATGTTAATGTCGCCGATTTTTTATTTAACCTAATTCTTTGTTAGACGAACACTACCTTTTCCGAACATATATATTGGCATACTATCACTGAGGCCGAATGTCCGAAAGTGGGTTAGGTTAGGTTAGAACTGTGACCACAACAGAAACGCACTCCTGGAAAAAAAATGGTAATGACACCATTCGGGCTTTCCAAATTATGCGTACCAACCATTCGGCTTAGTTTAGTTCTGCGTAATATAATTCGGCGAAAAATAATTATGCGAGATTAGTTTTTGCTTATATACAATTATGACAACTCTGGGTATGCGATTTAAAATTATGACAAAACAAATTATGCGTAAACAAGGGGAACCGGACACAGGCCTGTCTCAAATATTACTGTGTATCATCTTGGGGGTAGTTGCCATAGTCACCACGCTTGGGAGGCGGGTTGGCGACCGAAGTAGCTGTAGATTGGGTTTCGACGTATGCTGCTGCCTATCTGTAGGTTTTTTCCCTTTATCGTCCCAATTGCGTTTGGCTTCAGTGGCTTCAATTGTCAATATGTATCTTAGGCGAAGCCGGTCGAACGCAAATCAATGGCTACTGTGGTTGCCAACCCGCCTGGCAAGCGTGACGATTATGGCAACACCACAAATTGATACCAGCAGTGGACGTCTTATCTTGGATTCCTATAACCCTACAAACACTCACTTGAGGAACAGCTGACTCTTGGCCTCCATCAGATCCCCCCGGTCGGACTCCTCGGGCTGCAGCGGCAGCCCCTTCAGCAGCGCCGCCACCGCCTCCATGCACGCCTGGTCCAGCTCTCTGCAGCAGACCAAGTATCTGCGTGAAGAGAGGATGTAGCTGGTATACACTGTCCACACATAGCCTAGATACTGTACAATTATAATGCAAACGTGACCTTGACCTTTCCCATTTGACCTTTCCACTTATGTCACACAGCAAACAAACAGACTTAACCTTTGACCTTTACATTTTGTTACAATGACCCTAAAGCTCACATGCAATATATAACAAAAACCTCATCTTGAAGCAAAAACCGATCCGATTGGCTAAACAATATGACCTTGATATCACTGAACACGAAGGTCTATAAACATGTCAAAGTTTATTTAAGAAAATGCTACATTACAATTATGTTTCCGAAAGGTCATAACGTACCGTCATATGCCGCTCTACGTCTAGGACAGAGTTTGCTGAAGAGCTGGTGGTCTACCGGTCGTTACCTGGATATGGAAGACGCGTCGGCCCGCAGCGGAGGCGCGATCTGGTGGCTGGTGCCGAGCACCCAGTCGGTGACGTATTCCACCATCTTGTTGCGGAACTTCATCTCCTGAACACGGAAAGCACGGTAATTTTTTTTTTTTAGTAGCCTGTGTTTGTGTCCCACTGCTGGACAAAGGCCTCGCCTCTTCTTCTCCACTCAACCCTGTCACTTGTGTGAACCCGCCACTCTATGCAGAACGCGTCCAAGACATCCCGACATCTCCTTTTCAGTCTTTTCAAAGTAAAATACAAGGTGTAATTTTTTACATGGTAGAAAATATATTTTTCAAACCCCATAATCAACTAGCAAGTGTGATTAAGATAAAGATAACACATTTTTTTATAATTTATACACATTTTTTTCTTGTATTTTTTTACTTGTAAAGGACATTAAGATATTAAAACAGCTTTTATAAGATATTTAAAATGTTAAATTAAATAAATTACTTTTTAAACTGGTATAAATCACAAAAAAAAAATGTTGTTGACTGTTAATGATTCAAACAGTCCATTCAAATTACAAAATTAAATAGCCGAATAAACCGTTTTAACACTTTAACTGTCCCTTCGCTTGCGCCACTGACATGAATCTATACAACGTCCGTGCATTACAGGTGATGCACTAATGTACAGCGCCATCCATTTCTGACGTCACGTGGACTTGACAGAGATAGTTTGACGGTGCATTATATATAATGCACGGACAGTTATAGGGTTAATATCCAGAAACAGATGTTAAAAGTAAAATGGATTATAACAAAATAAAATAAAGATTTAAAACATTGTCTTATTTCAGCGAAAGTAGCATTCAATTGCAAGTTTTTTTTTTTTTAATATTTCGTGACAATCTGACACAAATCGACCTAGTCCTACGGTAAGCTCAGTAAGGCTTGTGTTGTAGGTACTAGACGACGATATATATAATAGATAGATACATATAAATACTTAAATACATAGAAAACACCCATGACTCAGGAACTTATATCTAAGCTCATTACACAAATAAATGCCTCGACTGTAATTCGTACCCAGGACCATAGGCTTCATAGGCAGGGCCACTACCCACTATAGACCAGTAAAATTACCAAAACCTGAACATAATTCGATAACTGTAATTTTCTTTTTCTAAAGTATTGTGTTCTTTTTTAAATATAAAAAAATAAACATTTAAGGGTTCCGCGTCAATGTAAAAACCCAAGACCGTGGGTATAACTTTAATAGTAATATTATCTATTCAATTACATTTTGGCGACCTTAATGAGGTCGTCTGTCCATCTTGTGGGTGGACGTCCTACGCTGCCCTTGCTAGTCCGTGGTCTCCACTCGAGCACCTTTCGCTGGATGCAGGTCGCTTTCAACCGGTATATGTGGAGGTCCAGGGGGGGAGGGGGAGGGGGCTATGTTCAGCAGTGGACGTCTTGTGACTGAGATGATGATGATGAATTCGATTTTTTAAATCCTTATGTTTTGATGAAAACGTGATCATAGTGCCCAATACGGTCTTGGGTTTTTTACATTGACCCTAAAATGTTTATTTTTTTATATTTTAAAAAGAACTAACAAAACTTTATTTCATAGAAAAATAAAATTACAGTTATCGAATTATGTCCATGTATTGGTACTTTTACTGATCTATTTTCGTAATTTTACTGGTCTAAGACCAGACCGGTCGTCGACTGCTTTACCTTACTTTACTTTACCTGTCTAAAGGCCAGGTCGTCTCTCCTCCTCATCATGGCCTCGACGACTTGGCACAGCTTCGTTTTTATGTGCACAGAAAGCACAGTCATGTCAAGATGGCGAACGTATCTGAAACAGTTTTAAACAAGGTTAAAAACGGTATACGGTTAAAATGGTTTAATTAAGGCGGCTTTCCGAAAATGGACTCTAATTACAATGTAAGAAAATTCATTTTTGACCCGTTTGTAAGCGTTGGGGCCTATTTCTCGAAAACTTGTAGGGTTCGGGTGTTCGGGTCGAATCGACCCCATGCAAGTATAATTAAGGGCCTTCGCCCACGGCAACTTTTTGCAGCGATGCAATCGCGCGTTTACGAAATGCGCGATTGAATCGCTACAAAAAGTCGCCATGGGCGCCCGGCCTAACTGTGTTGCTTAAATAACCACCGCAGTGAAGATGTCAAGTATGAAATATGTGTATTTTTTTTTGTGTAATCACATACTTTTGAAAATGAGCACCAAAATTAAATATAAAAAACAAAAATACTATAAATTCTTAGATTTGGCGATCGTTTCACAAATTACAAGTAATATTACCGCAAAGAATACAAAAAAATATATATATACAAGTTGTTTTTACTGAATCCTATGTAGGTAGTTATCGCATATTTGTACTAAACAAGAATGCAAGTAACAAATGTATGTGTATACAATGACAATAAAAAAAATGAAAGACTTTTGCACACAATTAAAAGTATTCAAGCTTAGACATTATCCGTTTTTTTTTCTTTTTTTTATGACATAAGGTGGCAAACGAGCAGACGGATTGCCTGATGGTAAGCAATTACCGTCGCCCATGGGCACCCGCAACACCAAGGGAGTCACAAGCGCGTTGTCGACCTTTAAGGGGGGTTGGAGCTCTGGGAACCTTACTCACCATCAGGAACACAACACTACATACCTGGAAGGTAGCAGTGCTATTATGGCTGTGGTCTTCTGTAAGGAGGAGGTACTTCCCCAGTTGGGCTTCTCCAGACTCGAGCGTGATGGTACTTCGCTGTGCCCTACCTCTCATTGTTGGACGTAGTTTAAGGACATACCCGGGTCCAAAATTTTGATAATAGGTAATGGATAAAGTTGTTTTTTACGATGTCGATAAATTTAGTTGATTTTTAATAAATCACTAACACTGGTGAACACGACTTTTGCCCCAGTTTTTTTCAGAAAAACTCCCATATACATATACTCCCATATACCTGACTATAGCCAACATGAGTCCCTCTATGGACGTGGTGCTGAGGTGCTCCGACGGCTGCCCCGTCTTCTTGTTGTCCAGGATACTCTTCATGATGAATATGGTGTGCTCCACGAACTGCGTGTTTATGTCCGTCAGCATTACCTGGTGAAACAGTACCTTATGTATAAGGTGGTAAAGTTCATTTTAGAGCAACATGTTTTATTAAATTATAATACTAGTTTCTTAGCCATACACAGAAAACTTTATGGCGATATAAAAACATAACTAATTTATAAACTTGCCGCACTCAACATACTTGTAGTTATCCAATTGAAGAAGAAGAAACATTTATTCGAGGCATACAAACACAATTTTTTTTTTCGGGACAATTTGACACAAATCTACCCCTACGGTAAGCTCAATAGGCTTGTGTTGTAGGTACTAGACGACGATATATATACATAATAGATATAGATACATGTTAATATGTTAATATGTATGCTTAATAGAACGAACGAATGTATAGTTAACCTGCTTTGTGAAACGCTCCGACAGTAAAATGGATTTAAAATTGTTTAAAGTGAAGTTCGACTGCTGGGACAGTGAAATTTAGAAACTTTAATAAGTGTTTTCCTGTGGTGTGCAAAAATCCAAGACAATTATTGCCGAAATAAAGGATAAATACGCTAAATCAGTGCAAACGATTGGGCACAATTCTTTATCGTACCCAACATTATTAGAAAAAAACCTTCTCGACCGAAACGCGTAAGTACGCGCTATATACGGCGCTTAAGACTTATTGTCCGCGTAGGTGGTGCTGGGAGCATTTATTACCGTGCAACTGCAGCAAGTCTCACGAGCTGATCCGGACGCTCTCTAATATATGAGCATTTAGTATAGTGCACACAAAATAATAAATAGTAGACTTTTAATAACAATGTCTTCAAAGCCGAAAAAAATCATGTGCTGCAAGTGCAAAAAGGAAGTAAAAAATAAGGAACATTTTAAATGTTCGATTTGTGAAAAAAATTACGACATACATTGTGTCTCCGTCACACGCGTTAAATTTAATCTAATCACACCGGAAAATAAATTAAAATGGAAGTGTTCATCTTGCCGCAATCTCGCCACTATATCATCGGCTATTAAAAGTCACAAGCCTAGCCCGAGTTGTGTCAGTAACACCAATCAACCCCGAGATAGTATGCTAGATACGCCTGTCCAAGAGATACATTTCACTGAGCCCGACGATGTCACGCAGCAACAGAACCAATTAACGCCTCAAAATTTAACGGAGCGTACACATCATTGTAGCAACGTAGAAAGTTTAGAAGCACCTTTAGGAAAAATAGATTCAAGTGTTATCGATAAGATGACGCCGGCCCAAGAGCAATGCTCTGACGAACCCGAACCCGACTATGTCACACGGCGAAAGAAACAAATAATACTTGAAAAATCAGTAGAGACTCGGAACGAGAACATAAGTCTTGAAGATACATTCTCCGGAAATAGTATGCCAACAACCACTAATCATTTACAGTACTCGCAACCGATCCCTCGAACAAGTGGGGAAGTTACGAAGTTCTCCTTCTGCAGCAACAACAGCTTTGACGTATTAAATTCGACTCCTAATGAACTGAATACGCAAAGTCTCCCCAATATAGACATTCAAGTGCAGAACATAGTCGTAGAAGAACTCAAAGAGAAGGTGCAAAATCTTGAAAAACTTTTGCAAGGGGCTGATCTGGAAGTGCAAACCCTTCTGAGCGAAAACTACGAGCTTCAGGACGCATTAACCGAGGCTCGCAAGAAGTGTGACTTATACAGAAATCTACTACAAGGAAAAGCGGAAGGCTCCCCGTTCAGAACGCCCAGTATCACAACAACTAAAAAACGTAAAAAAGTAAAGCGCCGGCATCAGAAGGCTTCAGTTTCATGTAACAGTATACCAGAAAGCCAAATTTCGAAAGCTGAGGTGCCAGAACTGCCAGACAAGTCTCCAGATGATGATCACTGCGAGAACATACAAACTCCACCATTAAAAATAACTGATTTGACGGAACTTCATAATATTACGACGCCTCTGACTGATCGACTAGGAAGCAAACAAGACATACACTTGACAAAACACCCATGACTCAGGAACAAATATCTGTGCTCATCACAAATAAATGCCCTGACTGGGAATCGAACCCAGGACCATCGGCTTCATAGGCAGGGTCACTACCCACTAGGCCAGACCGGTCGTCAAATACATACATAGAACTAACAGACTAAACTAGAGTGCCACGAAATGGTCCCGACTCAGCATGGTGCTGACCTGCCAGCGCTGGTCTTCCGTCGGGGCCACATGTGAGTGAAGTCATGAAGTATGACACAATCAATTAATGTAACTTATAATATACTTATTAAATTAATGTATATAATACTTGTAACATTCGAGTGTTTGGTCTAAATCTGAGTAGGTGTGATTCTTATCTAATGGCATTTTTAATGAGTCTATTTCTGAATCAGACAGATTTTTAATGCGACGAATGATGGGTAAGGTATTTTCATAATAACCTCGTAAGGCCCACGGACCTACCTGTAGTATTACTACTTTAAAGAAATTTGAATTCTATAAAATTGGAATAGGGTTGAATTTCATTGGTTTCCTTCGATTATGTCACAAAAGAAATAATACTTTATTTCCTACACTATAAAGAACGAATTCGAGTAGCATTTAACTTGTATGGTGGGCCATAGGAGGATTAACCAATTTCCGAGTAGGTCAGATTCGTAGTATGTTACATGTATACAGGGACATTACCCGAAGAATTTGACTTTTTTTTTATGACATAGGCGGCAAACGAGCAGACGGATTGCCTGGTGGTAAGCAATACCGTCGCCCATAGGCACCCGCGACATTAGATGAGTCACAAGCGCGTTGCCGGCCTTTAAGGGGGGTTGGAGCTCTGGGAACCTTACTCACCATCAGGAAATACATACCTGAAAGGTAGCAGTGCTATTATGGCTGTGGTCTTCTGTAAGGAGGAGGTACTTCTCCAGTTGGGCTGCCCCAGATTCAAGCGTGATGGTCATCGCTGTGCCCTACCTCTCATTGTTGGACGTAGTTTAAGGACATACCCGGGTCCAAAATAAAAATATATTAATTTTAAAAACCACCTTTTGGATATGTCGGCATATCTTCTCCAGAGTCGACGGAGCCCCGCTACAGCCGCTTGTAATGTGTGCGAGCATTTTAGCTTAAAATCATGACTTACCTGTTGCTGTTGGTCGAAGAACTTGTCGATGATGGCCTTGATCTGATCGAACAGGATCGGGTACAGAGCCGGTGACATCTCGTGGCCCACCAGCTCCTTCACGTGGCTCTGTATCTGCTGGCCGAAGCGCTCGTTGCTGCAGAGCAGGAGCCGGAGCAGTTGGCCGATGAATCTGAAGACAAGTTTACATATTGGTCTGATACTTTTGTTGGATACTATGCCGAAGATTCGGAAAAATGAAGAAAGGGAGAGAAGATTATTATATATAATATTTTTCTTTTATTTCAAGTAAAATATACACTCATATATTGTCAGTAGGTATAGCTTATATTTCTTCTTCTTTTAAAATAAATATGGCTTCCATCAATAAATCAATCGATGATTTCCCCAGTGTCGAGTAGAATAACAAATAAGTATAATAACATATAAGTTTGCCTTTAGAGCATGACGTTGTTCGGTAGTAGGCCTTGCGTTTTGTAAAGTGGTAGCTGGACTACAGAAAGCTAAGAGGCGGCCGTGACCCCGGGATTGCCGGGTGATGACCAAAAATAGTGGTGAAACACGTTTTGAAATCTATTCTTCATTAGCTGCACAATTCTGCGTTAGATCACTGCATAATACGCTATCAATATTACACACTAAACTACGTTTGAACAAAAAACAAAAAATATATTTTCAAGACGACTTCGCCATTTTGAGGGTCAAACGTCAATTAAGCTTATATTTAAATGTTAGTAAAAATCTTAACTGGGAGCGTGCAACCTGCCACAGTTAATTAAATAAGGGGAGTCAACCCTCTCCCCTATCATTCGGCAGACATCCCTGAAGCGCTACAGAAACGAGGCAGCCCCACCAACATCCGGAACGCGTCATTGAATTGGACCCGGAGGGCTCCATAGGCCCGTTGCGCGCAGCCACAGACTGCATGTATAGAGAGAGGTACAGTAAGCTTTAAACAAGGTTATCTTCACCTCCTTTGAACATCGCACTAACTTACGGGCGATCATATTCGCTCTGACCGGAAGAGCCCTCCGTTCTCGCTCTATATCAGTATCGTCCTTGAGGTCCCAATGGCCCAGGTATTTAAACGCATCGACTCTGTCCAGAGGCACACCATCAAGATCAAAGCGCGGCCCCTCCACCGTTTTGTTCCGACCTCAAAGACCTTATACTGGATTTTCGTGACTCTTGACAAATGGGTTCCCCTTGTTTAGGCATAATTTGTTATATAATAATTTTAATTCGCATACCCAGTGTTGGCATAATTGAATATAACCAGAAACTGATCTCGCATAATTCTTTTCCGCCGAATTCTATTACGCAGAATTTAAATAAGCCGAATGGTTGGTACGCATAATTTGGAAAGACCGAATGGTGTTATTACGATTTTTTTGCCAGGAAGTGTGTTTTTGTCGTCGTCGCTGTTCTAACCTAACCTAACCCGCCTTGTTTTTCTGTTGTGGTCACAGTTCTAACCTAACCTAACCCACTTCGGACATTCGGCCTCAATAATAGTATGCCAATATTTTTTCGGACAAAGTAGTATTCTGCTAATACAGAATTATGCAAAATAAAATTCGGCAACATTATAATTCGACGTAAATAAATTATGCGAAACTTGGTATGCGTAGATTCAGACAAAACAAATTATGCCAAATAAAGGGAACCCGACAAATGTCTCACACACACTTAATAATTTCCTAATACCGCACACAGACGCACTCAGCAGAACCATGTCATGGGCATAGCTCATGTTATTGACGCATACATCATCAGTCCACCAGCTCAGCCACTTTTGCTGCCGACTGCAAATTAGTTTCCAAAAAGTCATTGGTACGAGCCGAGGCTTGCACCCGAGACTAAAGCCACCAGCGTTTTTTTAAATTGAATTTACATTTTTTAAAGTACAGTCACCATCAGATATATCGGAGCTGTGGAGGTGGTCACAAATATCTGAACAACGCCTCTATTGTCAAGACGATAAAGTGCATGCTCCGATATTTGTGACCACCTCCACAGCTCCAATATATCTGATGGCGACTGTACCATGTGATTATTGAAACTTACTGTGTGACAGGGCAATACTGGACTTCTTGTGAACTGTTCGCTAAGACATTGTATTTTCTCGAATCTGGTGACAAAAAAACATATATTATATAATACCCCTATATTTTAAAATAAATTTATTTTGCAATTTTTTTTCGTAGGCAATAAACAATCTTAAGCTTTATAAGAATAAGAATAATATTTATTCACCTGAAATACAGTAGAATACAGGGCATAAATTCAAAGGCAAACTAGAGTCAAGCAAAATTCTCTTATAGTTTGTATAGTAAGTAACCATTGCTTTGTTTTTCAGATACGTTCGAAAATTAAATGCCATTATTATATAGATTTTGATATAATAACGAATATAACATTTACACAGATAAGACATATGTTGTAAGAAAATAGTGTAATGTGGGTCGTTAATTACTGTTTTTAAGGCATCATAGAGGGCTATTGTATTTGTATTTAAACTTTCGTGAGACAGTACAATAATTAACGATAAACACTGTTTTACTCACGATTATTTAGTCACTACCGAGACATATGTAGCTCCATTTTTAAGCTCTAAGAGTGCCGAGTGTCCGTTCGGTTTGCCGATCGCGTCGTCGGCTTGAAAATGGAGGCCTATGTTCTCCGAAACATGCCGCGCGAGTGACTAAATAAACGTGAGTAGAACCGTGTTAAAAAGTGACCCAATCGTTCATTATTCGGTTATTGTATGTGTGTAGATAAAAATGCATTATGGTGAATAATGGCAATTGTGATTATGTAAACCTACGTGATCCCTATATATTGTTAATAAAAATAATAAACGTTAGTATGTAAAAAAGTGTGCGTGATTTTTTTGCTGGTAGCTCTAAAGGATCTTAAGTATTGTTGTATACGAGTATATGTACAGTCAGCGTCATATAGTTCGTAGCATCCAAAGTACTTAAAAAGTTCGGTACACCATAGAATTAGTATGATGTACCGAACTTTTTGAGTACTTTGGATGCTACGAACTATATGACGCTGACTGTATCTCTATATATGTATGTTTATGTTTAATACGTATGTATATGTAATTAATGTAAGTATCTTCATGTATTTAAGTAGTGTGTAATATCTAAGTGTTAATTTTAATGCACCGCCCACAATCCTCTCTGCTTTGCCCAATGGTTGGCTGGTAGAGAATGCATTTAGACATTAAGTCCGTCTTTTGTAGTTTAAGCTTGTTTTTATGTGCAAAAAAGTTTAAATAAATAAATAACCAAGACCCCAGACCAATCCATACGTACCGTGGGCGTGAAGGTGGGGCCACGCGGCGGCCGGGCGGCGCTGCAGGCACACGCCCCCCAGCGCGCACAGGAACGACGTGATGTTGGCCCACTCCTGGATCTGCATCTGTGGGGGACCAGCCAACCGATTGTCAAGCTTCATACAAAAATCTCAAGCATGCATTACAATGTTGGCATTATAAATACATACATTACATCATCATACATTTCAGCCGTATGCAGTCCACTGCTGGACATAGGCCTCTCACAAATATGTCTTGTATCATCTTTGGGGTAGTTGCCATAGTCGTCACGTTTGGCAGGCGGGTTGGCGACCGTAGTAGCTGTAGATTGGGTTTCGACGGACGCTGCTGCCCGTCCGTAGGTTTTTCCCATTGTCGCCTCTTAAGACACCCGTGGGAGAAGATTAGGGTGGTGCTATTCTAGTCAGCCGGCATCACACGGCATATAAATAAATATTAAGAGACAATCTTACACAATATACAATTTTAAGCTAACAAGGTCATTCACATTACAACTATTACTTAGAACGAGATAAAAAACACCCATGACTTAAAAACAAATATCTGTGCTCATCACACAAATAAATGCCCTTACTGGGATTTGAACCCAAGACAATCGGCTTCATAGGCAGTCACTACCCACTAGAGTAAACCTGTCGTCTGTCTAAGTTTCATCTTCCATCAGCATCAGCTTGCATCTGGCATTCTTCCATGTTAGAGCCTTTTTTTTATACAAGACTGACCAACCTCAGTCGTATCTGGTATGGATGGTACCTGGATGGTAAGTGACGACGAGTCTCCCTCTATCTTCAACACTCCCAGCATCTGTCTCCCTCTCAACCTATAACCCACCTCGAAGTCGTGTTCGCTGCTGCTGTGGTGCGACACCCTCCGTTTGGCGACGGCCCTGTGTATAGCCTCCATCTGGGTGTCATCCATCTTGTCACCCTGGCCTTTGGGGTATTTCTGCAGCAGCTTGCACAGAGAGTCCCTGAAAGGTATCATCATCATCAGTTCCCCAACGTCCACTGCTGGAGTTAGGCCGTCCCCATAGTAGCGGGGGGGCGTCGTACTAATAACCAGTGGTCGAAATTAGGTGATCTAAAATACCTATTTTTCGCGAGATAATATAGAGTGGTTACAACCGGATACGAATTTGCTTCTTTACGTACTTGGTTGCACTTTTTGGACGCTTATATATTATATCCCAATAGAACTAGTACTGACAATGAATTGGAAAACACAGATTACTTAATTTACAATATATTTCACAATTTCACATGGATCCCTTCTCATTTTAGTTGTATAGCAAGAATGTAACCATTTTAGTACAAACTTTTACAAATATCAATTAATGGCTGTTCAACATTACGGTTAGTATTCGCATTGCCCGGGTAAATATCGAATACATGGACAAAAAAAAATCGGTTGTAACCACTCTATGTTATGTCCTTTCGCGAAGTATAGGTATTTTAGCTCACCTAATTCCGATCACTGATAATAAAATAACTTGCACAGCATACGCTCGAGCGTGTTCATCATCATCATCATGTCAGCCGAAAGACGTCCACTGCTGGAGATATGCCTTCCCCTCCTTGTTCGAATTTATTTAATTTTAGGGAAAACTTCTGGCCAGATATTCGGTTGCCAGATAACCGGCTATCGGCACTCTGCCGGATATCTGCTATCCGGCTATACCACTATTTGTTGCACCTCTACTTACGACTTATTTATTGACACAATAAGATACGATTTTTTTAAAATAATGACGACATGGGTAATAAGATCAATTAAGTTCGCGTCGTTCCTGTGGACATTTCGAAAGTTAAAATATCAACATAAACAGCCCCCCCTCTTACGTAACAAGCCGTTAAACTGCGACCACAGAAAAGACGATTTTGGTTTCAATCAATCTGAACGACCCATATATTTATGTATACTGTGTGTAAGTCTAATACGGGCGAAGAATTAAACCAGGCATAGGATTTACCAGTATAATCATTAACCAAAAAGTTTTTCTGTAATTATATCTATTATACATATGTAATTAATTTTTGTAAAATTTCTGAGCAGTAATGTACCGCGAACATTACGCGATATGAGCTTTTGAAAGTAACTGTCAACGAGTGTTTAACTCCGAGTGTGTTGCATTACATTGCGGGCCGATTTTTTTTATATGAATAAAATTTTATTGTACCTCTAAGCAGAAGTTATATATTTCTGATGCCCTATTATACCTTCTGTTAAGAGATTCGCCCATATAAGAATTACACACTGTATAAGTATGTTATTAATTTATATATAAATAAATGTGTTTTGGTTTATGTTTATTTTGTTATTTTTTTTTATGAACCGCCTTCAACTTCTCTGATTTGCCTAAAGGTTGACTGGTAGAGAATGCTTTGTAGCATTAAGTCCGCCTTTTGTACTTTTCTGTTTTGTGCAATAAAGGTTAAATAAATAAATATTTGAATACCATATGAACAATTTAAACGAAATTCAAAACAATTCGTATCGCAAAGACTAATTATACAGAATAGTACATTTCGATACTAGTGAAAAAAAAATTTTTTTCGACGAGGGTGAAAGTTGGAGCCCGAGTGAAACGAGGGTGACAATCACCCGAGTCTTAAAGAAGTTTTTACACGAGTATCGAACCTAATTTTTCATAGCAAGTGCCTTAAAAATGAAATTTACGCACGACAGCGTGCAAAAAGTGCACTTTTTACGCACTAGTTGGGAAAATGTTGTTTTATGACCTCTGATCTAACTTACCAACATCGGAAAGTCTCCTCCCACACTGGTTGCACGCCGTTCACACAATGCTCAATTTTCCTCAGAAGCGCCATTATCCTCTTCTGCAGCGCTGCTGAGCCTGTCATCATCATCATCATCATCATCATCATCATCATCATCTTCACTAATCTAATTATCACCATCCGTCGTTTCAGCCGTAACTCGTCCACCGCTGCTTCTCACAAATAGGGTAAATCGCCACTGCCATCTGACCTTCCAACCCAGAGGGTAAATTAGGCCTTATTAGGTTTCCTCACGATGTTTCCCTTCGCCGAAAAGCGACTGGTAAATATCAAATTTCAACATGATATTGGAATAGTACATTTCGATAGTACTGAAAAAAAAAAAAATTTCGACGAGGGTGAAAGTTGGAGCCCGAGTGAAACGAGGGTGACAATCACCCGAGTCTTAAAGAAGTTTTTACACGTGTATCGAACCCAATTTTTCGTAACAAGTGTCTTCAAAAGTGAAATTTACGCACGCACTAGTTAGGAAAATTTTTTTTTTGCCTTTTAATTTTTTTTTATTCATATGGCAGCTACTAACGTTGTTATATAGCTATATAAATACTTACTGTGTATATTTTTGTAAGTACAACCCCTTCCCATATCCTGACTGGCTGCTTGAAATACAAATTGTTACCAATTCATAAAATTTATCAATAAATTTCACTACAGTTGCTACAACGATTCATATAAATATTGTCAGACCGAGGCTCGATCAACTATTTCATATCACCCGTTACCATGGTTACGGTCCCCTGGGTCACACTTTAAACCGCCCTTTTAATATTTTTTTATGACAGGTGGCAAACGAGCAGACGGATTGCCTGATGGTAAGCAATTACCGTCGCCCGTGGGCACCTGCACACCAGGGGAGTTACAAGCCGGCCTTTAAGGGGCGTTGGAGCTCTGGGAACCTTACTCACCACCAGGCACACAACACTACATACCTGAAGGGTAGCAGTGCTTTTATAGCTATGGTCTTCTGTAAGGAGGTACTTCCCCAGTTGTGCTGCTCCAGATTCAAGCGTGATGGTACTTCGCTGTGCCCTACCTTACATTGATGGACGTAGTTTAAGGACATACCCGGGTCCAAATATATCTTAAGACAGTAAACATACCGCCAGATTACCGCCTTCCGAACCTAACCTAACCCAACCACAACCATGTACTATCAAGGTGTAGTAAGATCGAGACAGAATAGCCTCGTAAGACCCAATGTGCGCTAAAATGTCACACCCTTTCAATGGAATTTCAATCTCTTATAAAAGGAAATAGAGTAGAATTTCTTTTGATCATTAGTTACCGTACAGAACAAAATTCAACCCAATTCACTGCGTAGTAAGATTGGTTTTAGCTATTACATATTTTTATTGGTGCATTTTGCAATAATGTATAAATTTTGTTGCCGTCTTATGCAGTCTATGAAAGATGGTAACAAATGGAAAATAATACTATTTTCATGCAATCAGAGCAGCTCTTGATTCTAAGTAATTCCGTCATAAAAAACAAAGTCTTAAAGAAGAAGTAATGAAAAATAACGATAAACTTTACTAGGTTATAAATAACTTAAAAATAAAATAAACGATATTAAAAAATAATAACTAAAACTCTAAATTTAAGGTAGGCCCCTGTGGCATGGTTCCAAGAATGCTGGCAGCATTCCCTCGCTGTATCGCAACGCTTAGGCTTTGGGTGAGGAAGCTGCCAGCTCTTTTATCTCCGGTAGCGTCGACCTGCCGCTTAGCCAACTCTTTAAAAAAAACCTGAGCTGCTATTTTACTATGGTGGGCCTTACGAGGTTAAAGAGAACTTACCAGTAGTAAGTACGGTGGAAGTGTGCGCCACCTCTTGAAAAACTGCGTAGTTGGGTAAGAGGCATTGTGTTGTGATCTCGTCGGCGCCGCACCGGATATCCGCCTCTTGGCAGAGCAGGGCGAAGCACGACATGGCCACTAGCACCACGTCCGTGTCTATGGACCATAGACACATGAAGAAGACGACCTGAGGGCGAAATATATTTATTTAAGAGAAAAACAGATAATATACCTTTGAAGTGAAAAGTAGAGTGTACAATTCGTCTATAAAACTCATTTTACACTGGATTTTATAATACTGGACTAAATAAATATTACAGGACATCCTTACACAAATTGACTGAGGCCCACGTTAAGCTCAAGAAGGCTTGTGTTGTGGGTACTCGGCTAACGATATATATAATATACACATACTTAAATACATAGAAAACACCTACTATGACTCAGAAACAAACATCTGTGCTCATCACACAAATGAATGCCCGTACTGTCCTGACTCAGTTTGAAAATGGGTACCAGAGCTTACTCGAAACATGTCGCGATAAATCAAGTCATATTTGGGGGAGGCCCATGTCGCAGTAGGTAGCTGTTGAACCGGTTTTTTTTTATACTCGACTGACCAGCGTTTGACCTCAGTCACACCTGATGGTAAGTGTCGACGAGGTCGAGTGTGTATCTGGTTCACTAACAGCCTACCAAATTATATCTTTCCGGGAATACAGACGAAGGGAGCGTATTCCATTCCTTAGCAGTCCTCAGGAAGGGAGGGAGGAATTCACAACGTAAGGATGAAACCGCTCCCCTCGCCTAAACATCCGGTGGTGAAACGGAGATGGCGGAATTAAATAGTGCAATTCCTGTGCACACTCTCCAAAATCCTATAAAAGACAGACAAACTAGCAAACCTGCGACGGTGCTCAAGTATTGTATTGATGTTTGAGAAAAGCATTAACTGTCTTGATCATGCACTCAAAGGTGGTTCCTTTCCCTTCGTAGCCATTTTTATTCGTAATAAATCACATTTTCTCAAACATGCAATGAAATATTGTCTTTACATTCCTTATAATTATAATGGACTCGGAAGTATAGTTTTTTAGGCGCGGCAACTGAATGGGACGGAAATGGAACTTCATATAACTTTGCAGGCCTAGGCCTTTTTTTCGACGATTATCCATACAGAGGCAAAGATGGCGGGTGTCATATGTTAATGTTAATTTAATACATTTCGATTTCATTGTTAGTTGTGATTTTGCAAATTTAATTTTTTGAAGCATTTCTTTTATTTCATTGTATGTTTGAGAAAAGCACTATACATATCTCGTCGTGAAAACGGATTCCGGGCCTCGTATCACTACACTTGGCCGGAAATCCTCATTTTCCCGGCCTCTGAAGTAATGTACCTACTATTTCAACATATACACACCTCTAGTTTTATATGCGCCTGTTTGCATATAGGTATCTGCGAGCCGACGTTGGCGTATTCCTTGTGTTTGGCCAGAAACTCGTTGCGACACGTCAGTATGTCCCTCAGCCAACGTAACACCTCCCTGTAGTTGCCGATCTGTCGTTGTATCAGCTTCTGACTGATGTTGTACAGTATTTGGGAGCTGGGAAGACAACAAAACAAAAACTTTACTACCTAATTAATGTTACTACTACTGACAGTTAACTAAATGGTTAAAATTATTAACACTGGATTCATGGACATCCTTATTAATTTTATTAAATGGAATTAGTGTACGTCAAGTGCCATCGCGTTGATAAATTTACAACTTATTTCTTTGTTTTTATGTTTTTATAACTATAGCTTACTTACGAAAGTGGTTTTAAACTCTACTCTACACCGCTAGTAGGGTGACAATAGGTTTCAATTAAAATTTAATTTCACTTCTAAAATTAGGTATGATAAAAAAAGCTTAGTTCTGTGTACGTGCTACATACATGACGACCGGTCTGGTCTAGTGGGTAGTGACCCTGCCTATGAAGCCCATGGTCCTGGGTTCGATTCCCAGTCAGGGCATTTATTTGTGATGAGCACAGATATTTGTTCCTGAGTCATGGGTGTTTTGTGTTTTCTATGTATTTAAGTATTTATATGTATCTATCTATTATATATATCGTCGTCTAGTACCTACAACACAAGCCTTACTGAGCTTACCGTAGGACTAGGTCGATTTGTGTAAGATTGTCCAGAAATATTTATTAGAAATATTCATTTTCATGTGATCGCCATCGATTACTGAATTAGAAAAATTGTTTCCTGATTACCATTAATGGTGTATTTATTGTATTTCAAAATTTCTACGTTTTCTGCTGGCAGCCTGCTTCCACATTAGTCAGTTGGTCATGGGCTAGTGTCTACGCAGGTATCCCACACCAGCATCTATCCCAAGCTCAAAGGAACGACGCCCCTCAAACCTCATCTTAAATTCAGTTTTTTACCTGATATCCCAAAATGTATTGAGAGGAGCCTCCGGATTCCACATATGGACCCGGTCAGGTCGATGCAAGGCTAACAAAGCATCCATTGCTTCCTGGGAGATCTCGCCCATCCCCGTCTGGTGGACTAGCGATACCAATCCGTTTATCAGCTCGGTGGTTGAAGATTGGATCTCCATGCCAGTGCGGCCGGGGTTCTAAAACATATAAAGATAAAAGATAAAAAAAAAATATTTGTGACAACACATATACAAAAACAATGTCAGACAAAGAAAGAAAAAAAATACACCTGGTGTGCATTACAAAATGCACTCAACTCAGCATATTGCCAACTCAGGAGCCAGCGCTGATCTTCCGCTGAGCCCATTCGGTGATGCCACGACAGTTAACACACAAAACCTACACAAAACATACTTACAAATTCATAATTATAATATAACATCAAACATAAAAAGAAGACTAGGTAGGTACAGAAAACAAACACATAACTTTCCATGAACGCGACCATAAATGACAGCGCTTACTTTGCCCGCCGCAGCCAGCGCCAGCGACAATTTGAGACACTAAACTGACAGCGAGCAGAGCAAGAACTGGGTATAACATACATTTTATGTTAAAAAAGTTTCACGCCAACAAATGACAAAACACATAAGTTTATTTTACCCTCAAATCCTATAAAACATTTAAGGAGAGTAAGTGACGTCATAAGTTACCAATAATGAGAAAAGTGGCGCACTCTTGTGTCGGAGGCCAAGCCTCCTTTTGGGTTGATGAGCCAACGGAATAAGTAAGTAAGTAAGTGACGATATATATGGGCCAGAGGAAATCAATACCTACGTGACTGTTAAATCATTCCAATCAGCAAAAGAAAAACCTTGTAAACAATTCACTGTTTTTTTAGAAGGGAGGTAATGAGTTACAATTGGTGCCGTGACTAGGATATTTCATGTACACACAGCAACACTGTTAGCTGTACATCGGTGAACCTTATGCCTTATATAATAAGGTCCACAAATGTGCAGCTAGGAGTGTTGCTGTGTGTACTAACGCCGCTGCAACTGAATATTGCACTTTATCTCTTTGCAATAAGGTTTATAGTACTTACGCTCAACATTAACATCGGGTCCGCGTGTATAAGTTTGACCATGCACAGAAGTAGGTTCCTGTACGCAGGCATTTCTTCAGACTTGTTGAACTTGGCCTGCACTTCTTTGGACTTGAGGGAGCGAGAGATCATGCGGAGCGGCGTGTGGACTATGTAACCCTGTGGAATACTTTGTGTTTAAAATGTTTTTATATAAATTATATTTTTGGTACACACAGCAACACTCTTAACTGTACATCGGTGGACTTTATGCCTAATATAATAAGGTCTACCAATGTATAGCTAAGAGTGTTGTTGACTGTACAAGCACTACATTCTGGCTCCAGTGTCAAATCAGATCAGTGGAATCATAATATCTCCTTGTCACTGATCTTACATAAGTGTGCTAAATTTCATTAACAGTCAACCAATTTCATTTATAGGCCACTTTGTTCCTTGTCACAGTGAAAATCTGGTTCCCCTTGTTTAGGCATAATTTGTTTTGTAATAATTTTAAATCGCATACGTTACGACTATTCCCCGTGTGTTATTACGGCTTTTTTCCCAGGAAGTGCGTTTTTCTCGTCGTCGCTGTTCTAACCTAACCTAACCCACCTTGTTTTTCTATTGTGGTCACAGTTCTAACTTAACCTAACCCACTTCGAACATTCGGCGTCAATAATAGTATGCCACTATATTTTCGGACAAAGTAGTATTCGACTAATACAGAATTATGCTAAATAAAAATTCGGCAACATTAACATTCGGCCTAAATAAATTATGCGAAATTTAGTATGCGTGTTAAGATTCGGACATAACAAATTATGCCAAATAAAAGAAACCCTGAAAATCTATATGAAAGACGCAAAAGATCTCTTATTAACGTCAAGTGGCCTGGATATCAAATTGGTTGACTATACATACATTGCCAGTTAAAAAAAAAAAAAAATCATAGTTAAAAAAATATAATCCTATTTTAAGTCTATATATAGGAAGCTCTTGATAAATTTTACAAATGGACAATTTGGACCACACAAACCCATAAATTGCTTACTGGACACAAGTCCAATTATATAACAATATTAAATTGTATAAATAGAAAATCACCAACATAAAAATGCGAACCGTCGTGACGAGATAGACTAGCTGTCCTAGTTTAATTAATGTAGTTAGAAAAGGACTAGTCTACATTGCCTCAATACTTTCGCACCGATGTGCTAGGTTTACAGTAACATACCTGTGTGGCTTTGTTCAATGTGTCCGTGAACATGGCCCTGAGCTCAGCCGCTCGAGGGTACAGCAACTCTATCTGCGGCCACCAGGGCAGCCGGGGCTGTTTTATTATCCTGTAACAACAACATCTATACATACGCAGACAAGGAAAAACATGTGGCCCTAGTGAAAAAGGGTATAAGTCAAATTAGAAAAAAGTAAAATAAGTCTGCATGCCTGTTTTCACTTCGTGGTTTGTTTTAGTTTATTTCTGCCTTGTACCTATTGTTTTCTATCTTTAATATTTTATTGTTTCCTTTTTGTTTTGTATTATTTTTCGTGACATCACCAAATTGGCTCAACGGAAGATCAGCGCTGACTTCTCAAGCCAGCATTACGCTGAGATGGGTCCATTTCGTGATGTCTTACTTATTCTTCATCTTGTATTCTGTTTATTGTATATGACTTACACCATGAATAAATGTCTTCTATCTTTTATCCTTATCTTTTATTAGCAGCGAAAAAGAGTATAAGTGCCGTACATTTTAGAGGACTTGGGGTCTTTATTACTGATCCATTTTGACTTATACCCTTTTTCATTAGGGTCACAGATATATACAGCGTGTAGATTTCATATTATCTCAAACCGTAACCGAACGTAGGTTTTCGTACTATGAATATATTTTAAAATGTAATTTTAAATTAGTCTTAACTAAATTATTTTCGAGCAGCGATGTATTGCGTACGGTTCAAGCGACAGTTGTAACGTCACTCCAACGAAAGTGAAACCCCATTTATACAATGCAAGAACTTGTATACGAATTTCATTACATTGCGGGGTTACATAAAGCGATAGAATTCGCCGTACGCCGATAGCCCGCAATGTAATAAAAATCGTATACAAGTTCTTACCTGGTCTAAATGGGGCCTAAGACAAAGTAGCGATACTTAATTGCCTTTACAAGGAAAAAAGAAATCAGTTAAGAGTTGTTTTCACGGAACATCGGTTCATGTCATTATTAACATCGCATGATTGAAAGAGACAGCTGATCAATAGCTGTCTCTCTCAACGTTAAAATTGTTCCTATTCAGACAGGCCACATTAACTTATACTAACCTCAGTAAGGAGTTGACGATAACATAATGGTAGGATATATGAGTGTTGAGGTTGAGGCAGACTTTGATGGCGTCGTTCGTGTGCGGCATGATGCGGAATAGGGACACGAAGCAGTCCGTCATCAGGTCCAGCTCAGAGTAGCCGGAGATCAGGTTGCCTCGCACGTAGGATTTTGAGGGGTTGAAAAGGAGTGACTGGAATAATAACATATTTATGAAGTCTAGTGGTTTTATTACAACAAGTCAGACTAAACATGTTTAGATGGATTTCATGTGTAGCGTGAAAAAGAATATTATCTATCAGAAGAAGAATCCAGGGTAGTAGTAGGGTATCTTGAATATATTAGATGACAGATCGAACAGTCTTTTGCAGAGAAACTAGATGTCGGCTTTAATAAACCGAGTTATATATATTAAGTTTTAATTTAGTTGTTATAAATTAAGTTTTATTTCCTACTCCAAATTAACCTTCTAAATATTTCTGACCCTCCGGATCGCCAAACTCAAGTGGCAGTGGGCGGGGCACATTGCGCGCAGACCCGATGGCCGTTGGGGCGGAAAGGTTCTGGAGTGGCGACCACTAACTGGAAGACGCAGCGTAGGTAGCCCCCCCCAAGGTGGACCGACGACCTAGTTAGAGTCGCGGGATACCAAAGTGGACGTCTTTCGGCTATAGTATATAGATAGTATTTAGATCAACTCCGTAAATGTTATCTTGAACAGAATAAATGAGAAAAACTATTTTTTTTATTTAAGTAGACTTGTTACAATTGGGGCGGTGACCAGGATTCGCGTGAATTAGTCTCGTATATTTTTATATAAATATTTTTCTCTGTTCAAGTCTTTTAAATGATACGAACATATAGAATGATAAGTTGTTTTTTACTAGGTTAGACTAAGGTTTTTAATCGGTCGTTGTTAAATATGGATCGCCAATACAGAGAGCCTACAGGGCGTCTAAATGATAAATCCGTTATAGTCACAATATTTTATATATATATATATAAAGTTCACAAACAGCTATAAGCGTAAGTAAGCTCAAGCACAGAAGTAATGAAACAAGATTTACAGTGTAAAAGAAATGAACACGAAATAATATAAAAATATGCGCAAGCACTGTACTTTTTTTAAATACAACGACGGTGGCAAACAAGCATATGGCCATATTGTAACATAAACTACGTCCAGCAATGAGAGGTAGGTCACAGCGAAGTACCATCACGCTTGAGTTTGGAGAAGCCCGACTGGGGAAGTACCTCCTCCTTACAGAACACTACAGCCATAGCACTGCTACCTTTCAGGTATGCAGTGTTGTGTTCCTGATGGTAAGAGCTTCAACTTTTAGGGTAGGCAACGCGCATGTGAATCCTCTGGAGTTGCAGGCGTCCATACGCCACGGTAACCGCTCACCATCAGGCGGGCCGTATGCTTGTTTGCCACCGTCGTCGTATAAAAAAGCTCACCTTGAGATCATTAATGACAGATTTGACGAGGACAAACGTGACGTTGCCGCTGTCAGCTATGTTGAGATACGTGGACGCTTTGCAGAGTTTGACGCACGTCACCACCGCAGCCTCTGTCATCTGTTTGGAGTTGTTCTGCGGGCCTGTGCAAGGAAATCGTTATGATGATGATGATGAATACACACAAATTGTATAGTCAAGTTTTCATAATAAGTCGGCCCTTAAATCAATATGACTTGGGGATTTTTTGTGAGTATAGTCGCCATCAAATACATTGGAGCAGTCAAGGTATTCAAAAATATCGGAACATGCACTTTACCGCCTTGATAATAGAGGCGTTGTTCCGATATTTGTGACCACCTCCACAGCTCCGATATATCTGATGGCGATTGTACCTCTATCGGAGTTTCTCTATGCGATCGAATCAGAAATGAGGAGATCCGTAGGCTAACTAGTCACCGAGCCATCTTAAAATAAAAATGACTTTATAAACAGAACACATTTTGTAATGGGGGTTTCAATTACTGGCCTCCGTTCAATTACTAGCCACCTCACACTAAACTGAAATCTAATCACCAGTGATCGGCACTGTGGGTGCAAAACTTTAACGAAACTCGTTAAGCAGACATAAAAAAGTGTATAGAGCGATCAAAACAATGAAATTAATAAATAAATATTTCGGGACATTCTTACACAAATCGCCCTAGTCCTACGGTAAGGTCAGTAAGGCTTGTGTTGTAGTACTAGACGGCGATATATAATAGATAGATACATATAAATACTTAAATACATAGAAAACACCCATGACTGACTCAGGAACAAATACCTGTGCTCATCACACAAATAAATGCCCTGACTGGGAATCGAAGCCAGGACCATCGGCTTCATAGGCAGGGTCACTACCCACTAGGCCAGACCGGTCGTCAAAATTAAAAATTCTATTCTTACACCCAATTATGCATATCGAGATTCCGATATATAATTAAATTGGACACTATTTTGCCAAAGTTAGTTAAGTATTACTATACCTCAGTTCAACAAGTTTTGTTAAAGTTTTGCAACGTTAGTGCCGATCACTGCTAATCACTTATAACAGAGTTCATTTGTGACATTATCTATGATAAGGGACCTTATTGTCGATGGCGCTTACGCCGTTGTTCAAGATGCCGTAATACAAAAGCAACGCGGTTCGACGTAAGCGCCATCGACAATAAGGTCCCTTTTGCTAGATTATGCCACATTTTTAGAGGCCAGATTTTACTGAGGCCAATTACTAATACCCCTATGTATTTATTAAGACATCAAATACTCACTCAACCCCCTTTTGACAGAGTCGATGAAATGTTTCTTCTTCGTATGTCGCGGGCTACAGGGGGCGCCACTGTCTGCGTTCACTATTTCTTCTAGAACTTTCTGTAAGACATAATTCATCATTAGTATGGTCAGGGACTTTAATAGTTGTGCCATTTAGGGATCACTTTACATTGGGCATTTCATATATTATTTTTCATTTCATTTCATTTATCATATTAAACAAAGGAAAATAGCTTGAACCGTAAGTGGCTCAACAATTAAAGTCTGTGACTGTACCTATCATAACCAGGGCTCGGAATTTTCACAGCAAAACAAAAAACAGTCGCAATTTTACTAGTGTTAGAATAGAAACAGTTTTTATCGATTAATTTTTCTCTAAGTAAGACATATCTACCTTTAAGTAGCCCTTTCAATCTACATCGTATCAATTGAGCAAGTTTTTCAGATATTTCAAGTACAATTTCATAATACTCGATAGTATTATGAAATTAACCTTATTACTAACGCTTTCAATCTGCGTCATAAATTAAGGCACGTTCGATATTTAAATCGAAAGAAAAATAGAACGATGAATTCTCAATGTAAATTGAGACTTCGATGCCGTTAAGTGTTCAAGACGCTGACGGTAGATGTGACTACACGTCACCCATGATGACGTATACCACGAAGTATAAGATAGAGAAGTTTGACAAGTCTAAGCGGTACTCGGATAGCACAATTGGAAGTGCACTGGGCTAGTGATCCAGTGGTTGTGGGTTCGAGTCCCGCTCCGAGTCAAATTTTTCTATTTTTCTCTCGATTTAAATATCGAAGATATTCGCTAGTAGACGTTTCTGCATAATAAAAAATAATTAAGGCACGTTATTATTTCTTGTCACATTTGATCGGTTCTAGACCCGACTGAGGCAAGCGATTTTTCATAAATCCAATCAAGAGTGAATAGGCTGTTACTGAACCAGCGTGCTACACCTTCGACCACGTCGACACTTACCATCAGATGCGACTGAGGTCAAACAGTCTTGCATTAAAAAGAAGTCAGTGTTCACATCAGTTAGGTGTTAAATACGCTAATTTGTCCTTTATAATACTCGCTCAACGAGCTATGGAGAGAGCTATGCTCGGAGTTTCTCTACGTGATCGACTCAGACATGAGGTGATACGTAGGCGAACTAAAGTCACCGACATAGCCCACCGGGTTAGCAAGCTGAAGTGGCAATGGGCAGGCCACATTGCACGCAGAGATGGCAGATGGGGTCGAAGAGCGCTCGAGTGGAGACCACGGACTAGCAAGTGCAGCGTAGGACGTTGACCCACAAGATGGACAGACTTCCTCATTAAGGTCGCCGGAAGACGCTGGATGCAGGTCGCTTCCAACCAGTACATGTGGAGGTCTAAGGGGGAGGCCTATTTTTTTTTTGACATAAGTGGCAAACGAGCAGACGGATTGCCTGATGGTAAGCAATTACCGTCGCCCATGGGCATCCGTAACACCAGGGGAGTCACAAGCGCGTTGCCAGCCTTTAAGGGGGGGTTGGAGCTCTGGGAACCTTACTCACCATCAGGAACACAACACTACATACCTGAAAGATAGCAGTGATGTTATGGCTGTGGTCTTCTGTAAGGAGGAGGTACTTCCCCAGTTGGGATTCTCCAGACTCAAGCGTGATGGTACTTCGCTGTGCCCTACCTCTCATTGTTGGACGTAGTTTAAGGACATACCCGGGTCCATATGTTCAGCAGTGGATGTCTTATGGCTGAGATGAAGATAATGATGATAATACTCACAGGGTTCAGAACTAGTAGCATGATCTGAAGTGGCCACATGGCCACTCTGGACTTCTTGTTTTCGGAGAAGCAATCTTGTAGAATGTCGAAGAGGGTGTCACAGCATTTGCTGAGATCCTCATTAGGCCGGCATTGGACTTCTGCGAATTCCTGAAATTTAAGAATGAGTGAATGAATGAATGAACGAATTAATATTGTACTAGATGATGCCCGCGGCTTCGCCCGCATGGTTAAAGGAAAATTTAACATATTGAGTCTTGCCATGGGAATGAGATGTTTTCCCGCTGGAAAAAGTAGCGTATGTCACTCTCCATCCCTTCAACTAGCTCCACTTAAAAAAATCACGTCGATTCGTCGCTCCGTTTTGCCGTGAAAGACGGACAAACAGACAGATATAATATTAACACTTTCGCATTTATAATATTAGTATGATTTTTTTATGGTTTGCAGATCGAATCGGTTCGGAAACATCTCGGGCTTCAGTTCATTCAACAGTTTCGCAGTACGAGACAGGAATTACCTAGAATATCGCACAGTTGAGGACAGCAGAAAATAATTTTATGTATCTTCAATTATTCATCATTACTAACAAGTTATAGTTATCTTCAAAGCACAACCATTCACAAAGTAATTAATATTAAATACTTAATAAAATTCACTTGTATATCCACTTAAAGGGATATCGTATTAATCGATATCGACATCATAAATATTTTTACCCATCCCTGCGAACTTGACAGCTACCAATTTGCAGCGGGGTCTAGTGATGGTACTGGGAGTTCCGTCGACGGAGACCACTTACTTGGGGGTATGTATCCATCCAGTTCCATATAGCTTTTTCTAAAGACGACACCAAAACTATGTGCGCTGATTTTCTTAATAACTTAAATTTTTGTATTGACTCTGAAAAAAGAAAGAATAAATAAGACACGACCGGTCTGGCCCAGTGGGTAGTGACCCTGCCTATGAAGCTGATGGTCCTGGGTTCGAATGCCAGTCAGGGCATTTATTTGTGTGATGAGCACAGATATTTGTTCCTGAGTTGTGGGTGTTTTCTATGTATTTAAGTATTTATATGTATGTATCTATTATATATATCGTTATCTAGTACCTACAACACAAGCCTTACTGAGCTTACCGTGGGACTAGGTCGATTTGTGTAAGATTGTCCCGAAATATTTATTTATTTATAACAGAAAATGGTTTCGTTCTGTTGGTGTTAATTTGGGCCAATTTAGTTTTTACCCCTACAAAAAGTAACACAATGGAAACCGTTTTAATATAAGAGCGGGCGGACTGTGTGGGGGGAAGGTAGCCTGGGGAAAATCCAGGACCCTTCCGCGCCAGACTTGACTTGTACTACTGGAATACTCCTACTGAGTTTACGCTTCCAGCGAGATTGGTTGAGACGGTCTCTACCGAATCTGAGTGGTGTGTAGTGGGATCGAGCTAATGGGAGGTTTGTCGCTGGTTCGCTAAGAAGCCCGCTGAGAAGACTTCAGCAAGAAACTCAGCTAGGCCCGACCGTTGTCGGAGTGACTATCCGGTACGCGGCGGTACCAGGTTCATAAGGGACTGAATATGTCCGTGTTGTCGCGTAGAGGACTTATGAGATTCAGATGAATTTATTTCTTCAGTAGGTATTCCCAAAATAAATAGTATAAGGCAAAATTTATCAAACAATATATCAAACAATAAGCATATAAAAATATTTGTTTAATTAAACATACTCAGAAGAGTAGTGATATGTCTAGAGCTGATACAACAATTTTCATAGACTTTATAAAAGTGCTATCACGAGCCTTACGACCATAGTAATAGAGTTGACATTTGCTTACCTGTGAGCAGCCGTATAAGCCTGAGAATGTCCACATTGATGTGTTGTATTAACTCTATATCTGTATAATCGGGGTTTTCTTCTGAGCTAGATGCTAATTCCTGGAACCAAAGTAAGCATTGTTAGATAATTATTGACAACATTAGCTAAACAACAAATGAGCAAATTTAGTGTTTTATTCTCTCGTACTAATATTAGGACGACAGCTAATTCAAGATTACAAAATTGGACCATGGACATGTATGTGAAACCATAGCGTAGATCTCGTTCGAAAAGACCAGAACAGACCTCTGACCAGATGGGAGGATGACATAGCGACCTGCCCACTCTTTAGGAGATGAAGGTCTCTTCAAGGCAAGAGTGTAAAGGCTGTTACTGAACCAGTGTGCTACACCTTCGACCTCGTCGTCACCATCAGGTGCGACTGAGGTCAAACGCTGGTCAGTCTCGTATAAAAAAAAGGAATCACTGGACGCCTGGACTGGTGGGACGTACCTGTAATCTGGCGCTGATTCTGTTGAAAACAGCATTGAAGAAGTTGAGACTGAGCGCAAAGAGAACTTTGCTGGCCAGCTGGCGGAGTAGCGCGTTGCTTGTTGTGTTCTCGTTGCGCATGTCTGGACAAACAATTTAAAAAAACATCATTACTTTTTTTTATGACAAACGGCAAACGAGCAGACGGATTGCCTGGTGGTAAGCAATTACCGCCGCCCATGGGCACCACCAACATTAGGGGAGTCACAAGCGCGTTGCCGGCCTTTAAGGGGGCTTGGAGCTCTGGGAATCTTACCATCAGGAACACAACACTACATACCTGAAAGGTAGCAGTGCTATTATGGCTGTGGTCTTCTGTAAGGAGGAGGTACTTTCCCAGTTGGGCTGCTCCAGACTCAAGCTGATGGTACTTCGCTGTGCCCTACCTCTCGTTGTTGGACGTAGTTTAAGGACACACCCGGCGACGGTCTTTGACGACCGGTCTGGCCTAGTGGGTTGTGACCCTGCCTATGAAGCCGATGGTCCTGGGTTCGATTCCCAGTAAGGGTATTCATTCGTGTTATGAGCACAGATATTTGTACCTGATTCATGGGTGTTTTCTATGTATTTAAGTATTTATATGTATCTATCTATTATATATAGGTATCGTCGTCTAGTACCTACAACACAAGCCTTACTGAGCTTACCGTAGGACTAGGTCGGTTTGTGTAAGATTGTTCCGAAATATTTATTTTATTTATTTATTTAATTTCAGAACAAATAGATGGTCTTAACATGGAAACCGACCGAGGGCGTCTAGAGAACAACGAGCATAGCGAGAAGTTCACTCACCGGTGTCACACCCAGTGTACTCTTAAAAGGCAACCCTCGTACCTACGGCATCACGAGCACAGCGAGACGTTCACTCACTGAGACCAGTCCAGGACTGAGTCGAGACAGACTGGCGCCGAGGGCGTCTAGGGAACCACGAGTACAGCGAGACATCCACTCACCGATGAACTGGCACACCTCCCGCAGCAGGATCTTCACGTTCATGGCCTCGTCGTACTTGGTGGTGTCCTTGGGCTGCGAGCTGAGGCATATCTCCAGCGTGTCCAGCACTATCACCAGGCTGTCGCTGTAGCTCTTCTCCAGTTCTGTGTGCGGCCGGTTCACGCCCGAGGATATCGTTGGTTGGTACTGTTGGCGTATGTAATAGTACATTACATCAGAGGCCGGGAAAATGAGGATTTCCGGCCAAGTGGGTATATATACGGATAGTGATACGAGGCCGGGAATCCGTTTTCACGACGAGGCATGTACAGTGTTTTTCTCAAACATACAATGAAATAAAAGAAATGCTTCAAAAAATGAAATTTGCAAAATTATAACTAACAATTAAATCGAAATGTATTAAAAATTAACATCAGCTGTTTGCTATGACACCCGCCATCTTTCCCTCTGTATGGATAATCGTCGAAAAAAAAGTTACTTTGCAGACCTATTTCATTGCATGTTTGAAAAAAATTTTTTTTTTATTGAAATAGTTTTTTTTTTATAACAAGCATTCGGTAAGTAGTTACCGTAGCCTATGGACGCCTGAGGATTCACATACGAATTGCCATTCACACACTCCATATTTCCTCCTATCTCCTTTTTAGATGAAATATAATTAAGAAAAAACGACGAGGACCTCCGGCGTTCTAGACGGGATTTCAACCCGCATCTCCAGCTATCGCTAATAAATAGATAAACTTTCGTGAGTCATTGTGATATTTTATAATGAAAATAATGGCTCTAGGTTTATTATTTTGTCGCGTGACGGGCCGGCAATGCGAGCGGCGATGCGAACGGAAATTCAGCACTCTTGGTGCTTGAAAATGGAAGCCTATGTTCTCCACAACATGTCACGCGAGGCACTAAATAAACGTGAAGCCCTTATTTGTAAGATTACAACTAATCTTACTACCGTGGAATGGGGTTACTTTGATTCCTGGGGTTACTTTGATAAAAACTTTTCTTTATGTTCAAGCTCGAATATCACGCTTTCTGGATGCATCCCTTGGTTTTTTTTTTTACGGTTGATAACATTGAATGTCACTGCCAGTTTGTGATTTGTGTTTGTGGGACCAAACACTTAGATCGATGCGAAAGTAAATAAAATATATTAGTATTTGTTTTATGTACTTCACATAGCTTGTATAACTTCTAATGTACAATGTTCTCTATAGAAAATACAACAATTTTATAAAACTCATTGAATCAGGCATTTATTGGTGTATAACATAAATTGTTGTTAAGCGTCATATTAATAGCGGCCGTTTTATTTTTTTTGGGATTTGTGGCATGGGGTGTCTTTGATCACATATTTTATTTTATTTATCGTATGGCATTGACACCTATAAGGGTTTACTTACCCATTTATAATAGTTTACGTTCTACGGATTTTACCTACGTCGTTCATTTGATAAGTTTTGATTGTAAGCGAAAAAAAAAGATCTCAATACAGTACATACTAGTTACTACGTATTACAAACTACTATTTACCTTACTAACTTGTGAAGTACAAAGTTAGTTTTTGAGTTTAATTGTTACATTTATGGTACCAAATGCACAAAAACCCTCATAAATCCTAAACCTACGAACGGATTTTTTAAAAGTTTTTGAAGTTTTTTGAAGTCTCCGTTGTACGGAACAGGGTTATGTTTTCAAAATGACGGGCGTTTTGTCCGAACCTTGCACATTTGCCACAGAGTCAAATAAAAAAAAACATACCAGCTCGTTGACTCGCTGCAGGATCTTCGTGAGGCCGGCGATGACGAGCGAGAACCGGTGCCTGCTGATCTGGACGAGGCAGGCTTTGCACTGCTCCTCGTTTATCCGGGAGTGGAGGTTCTGTGCGCCGGTCTTGTACGGCAGCTGCGGGGAAGGAAAGACATTATATTTCAGAAGTCCACTGCTGGACATAGGCCTCCCACAAATATGACTTGCATCATCTTTGGGGGTAGTTGCCATAGTCGCCACGGCAGGCGTGTTGGCGACCGCAGTAGCTGTAGATTGGGTTTTGATGCTGCTGCCCGTCCGTAGGATTTTCCCCTTTGTCGCCTCTTACGACACCCGCGGGAGATGGGGTGGTGCTATTCTAGTCAACCGGCATTACATGGCAAAACATTATTGTTACCATTACATGGTTTTGGAAGAGGCCTTCGCCTCTTATGAGGGTTCTGGTGAGTGGTGGTATGATAATTTTATTAATAGTTTTAAGTTTAGTGTTGTCTTGAGAAACTGCAGAATATTGGAAAAAAAGATGTAACCATAGATTCCCAAAAGTGACCGGAATGTACCGGAAGGCAAGGCTTAGGCGGGTGGCACAAAATTGGTCAAGGCCAGCAGTGAACATTAATCGTCTGAATCGACCCAAACTCAAATATTTATTCAGTAAGTAGACCACAAGGGCACTTAAACCGGTTCTAACTCTAGAACTCTTGACCAGAGACATATTTGAAATTTAAATTGAAAGAAAAATAGAAAAATTTTGACTCACAGCGGGACTCGAACCCTCAACTACTTTTTTTTTCTTTTGATTTAAATATCGAAGATATTCGCTAGCAGACGTTTCTGCATAATACAAAATAAGTATTTGATGATAAATATTACCAAAGAAAATGTGCGACTAACTCTGGAAGAGGTTACACCTCAAACAAGGGTTAAAGCTTAGTATGCCTATTTCTACTCAGAAGAAAAATTATTATTTTTTTAGGCAAAATAAATGGATGTAGATAAGCATACAAGATTCAGCCTCGGACTATATTGATAAAGAAATATTTTGTGGTGCAGTCACCATCAGATATATCAAGCTGTGGTCACAAACATCTGAACATGCACTTTAGTGTCTTGACTATAGAGGTGTTGTTCAGATATGTTTATTTTTAATGAATATTTAAAAAAATAATTATAATAGAACAATATCCTAATACTTTTTATTTTAATCTAACTGACCAGTTACCTAAAAGAAATTCTACTTTCTAGCTAGTACATACCTATACAATTAATCTCGTTTATTGTTTAATTAATGTAAAAAATATAGAACTATATTTTTAATTAAAAAAAATATCTTCTTTCTGGCTAGCACATATAGTTGTTTAGTTTAATAAATGCATATAATATGTACATAATAACAAAAGTAGGAATATGTGTATAAAATGAATGTCCGTTTAGCTAGCTCATAAACCATTTTTTTTTTTTCATTTTCCACATATAAAAAAAAAAAATATTGGTGTGTATCTCAATATAATTTTGCACAGTAAAAACATATAATTATATTCATACACTTAAGTGATATATATAGTATAGCAAATAACAAGTAGCTATGTTTATTTATTACCATATCTAAGCAAATAATAGTAAGAAAAGAGTGTTTTTAGTAAAGATATATTAATACGATCTGTCGATGCGCAGTACGGAAAAATAAAAACGTATATACTACGTATATTTTTACGTCGAAAAGAGTTCTGAAGGCGAAAGGACATTGACTCTAACCCGATGCAAATAATCTTCCACTAAAAATCTTGTATTTGATCAAAATTGTACGCAAAATATACCGAAAGGGTGGGTCTCATTAAATCTCCAAGGAACAATAAATATTGTACTCACTTGCTCTTCGAATCTTGCTATTAGCGAATTCGCCCATTCTCCAGGTTTTTGTGTACCCATTTTCTGTAAATAAATGTATATTTTTATGTAAATAATTCATAAACAATGCACATTTCAAGGGATTCCATACTCGAGTAGGAATTACGATTTGTATTGAACTTGGCCTGCGGGAGTGACAACAGTATGGAAGATAGCATTCAATGGGGATAAAACGAGATAGCAATATAAAAAAATCGCGGATATTGGGGTGCCCACATTGAGTTCTACTATTTCATCAAAAACTCTGAGAAAAGGTAGAGATCAATCGATTCGTTTTTTTTTTTTTTTTTTTTTTTTTTTTTTATGCAAGACTGACCAACGTTTGACTTCAGTCGCACCTGATGGTAAGTGACGACGAGGTCGAAGGTGTAGCACGCTGGTTGTACTCATATGAATAAAAACGATAACAGATGAGGTTGTACTCATATGTAAGAGTATCATATCACAAAGACCTCTTCTTCTTCATACTTATCTATGAATTTATGCCTGGATTCGTTTATAATAAATATGTAAGCTGGAGTTTTCTCTTTTATTTTGAATGATTGTATTTCAGTGGATGTCTACAAATATTTTATAGAACTACGGAAATTTACTTATTTGCTGGCAGCACTAGAGTGCTGCTGTCAAACTTTCGATCAATAAATTTATTTTTTTACATAATTATTACTTATTACTTCCATATATGCACTTTTTACTGTACGGATATATAACTAAAATTCTAGTTTTTTTAAACTACTAATAATTTATATTAGAAAAATATTTTTATAATTGTATACTTTGGCTGTTTACTAGTTACCTTCGTGTAGTTATCTTAATGGTAAATTAAAAAGTCAATCCAATCCAACCAAAAAAAATAAAAATACCTATCGTTCCGATTGTTCGCTTTATTGTTTTCGTGGAATATTATATCTAATTAACAACTTTATCTTATTATTGAGTGTTCCGCTTATAAACAGCAAGATGATGGTATGTTACATTTATTTGTTATACATTGTCAGTAGATTAACACTCGGGTTTTCTAATGAATGTTTAGGGGGCGTTAACACTCGTATATTCAGGATAATGCTTTAAAAATACTGTCTAACTTTATCAATACGGCTTCAGACATGTATGACTCACAATGCTTGCAGTTATCAGAGATACTAGACAGTTGTTTTTGCAGTTTTTTGTGCTCACAAGCCGTTTGACGTGGATAGCGTTTTCCAACTTTTTCTGTTAGTATAGGTTTTTTCTCAAGGTTGTTTCTCGTGTTTTATTGGGGTAATGCTGTTAACTGCTTCGTGTTCGGGTCGTTAACATTTTAATTCCTTAATTAGTGAAACTGCAGCGCTGAAAAAGTAGGTATCTTTGCTATTAGGAGCGTAAAAGCCAGATCATATCGCGTTCTTAGTAACTAGGCGGTGTGTATAGTTTTAGTAGTGATATTTAGTCGGTTTTTATATTTAATCTTCATAATATGCTCAAGTGTGTAGCTTTCAATATGTCTTTGGTATGTATGTAGCAGAATAAACATTATTGACTAGCTGATAACAATTATAATGAATGTAATGTATTAGTTGGTGTCAAATTAAAAAGTAACCTGTTAATAATATTTGCGTTTTGTTCATTATGTTAACTAAAGTTTAAAAGTTTAAAAAAAAAAAAACGATCTATTTTTGTTTATTGTAATAGGGTGATTATTTGGGCGTTTGAACCGTTCTTATTACTCTGTCCAGATTTCTGTAGAAGTGCCTGCATTATATTATGTAGGTTTTGGTTGTCCTTTAGCCAGCCCAGCTAATAAACCAAAAATAACACCAAACTGTATGATCATTTCTACAGAAATCTGGACAGAGTAATAAGAATGGTTCAAACGCCCGAATAATCACCCAATAATCTGTCCTAAAGTTTATAGTAATTTTAGGAGGAAAAAACTTATTTGTAATTAAATATTAAACAAATTTGAATTAAATATTGCTTTAAAGCAATGGGATAGGGTGCAAAATTGTTAACATATTTAAACCCATGACTGTACAAGATCTAATTGGTTTCTGAACACCAATAAGATTAACCTGTACAGTCAGCAGAAGTTGCTTCAGTTGACTACACACATGTTTAAGTGACTTCATCTGTGCAAGATTACTAGTTCAAGTAGCTTGTTATCAATGTGGTCCACTTAACACAAATCTGTATAGATTATTTCTAATGAATGGAACTTGCATGTATTAACTTTATTCATTTTTAAAACCAAAATTTATAATATGTTTTGATGTAATGTCTAGACTAATTTGCAACATTAGGTAATTATTGACCCAAATTTATGGATTCTGCTGGCTTTGTTAAAATATACTAAACGGCATCCATCATAAAGTTTTGACTACTGGTCTGGCCTATTGGCTAGTGACTCTGCCTATGAAGCCAATGTTCCTGGGTTCAAATCTCAGTGAGGGCATTTATTTGTGTGATGAGCACAGATATTTGTTCCTGAGTCACCAACTGTTTTCTATGCATTTAAGTATTTACATGTATCAATCTAATATATATATTGTCGCTTAGTACCTACAACACGAGCCTTCCTGAGCTTACCATAGGACTTGGTCGATTTGTGTAATATTGTCCTGAAATATTTTTATTATTTATCTGCCACAAAAGTACAAGATAAAATTTGCCCGTAATCCTAACACTGCTTACACCTTTACATCAATCTCTAAGACCATGGATACCCATTGCTAGGAATATTATACCTTATTATATCTAATATAAGTTCATTTCATAACTATATTTCAGGACTGCGTGGAAGAAACCAACCACGCTCCCCTGACTGCTCCGGTCATGTCCGTACCATCACCAACTACAGCTACAGCGGACAATGTTGTGGACAAGAAAAAACCAAATGAGAATGTGTCACTCGCCGACAACAGTTTATTGGTAAGTCTTTAGACTTTTGACTCTCATCTAGCCAAATCCTGACATACTGACATACTCGTACTTCACAGCATATTATAAGGGACATAATGTCAAAATAGTAGTGCATGAGAAATATTTGTTATTAAAGAGGCAAAGTTAGTGTTTACCTTCTCGTGATAATATGGAGACCTGAACTAGCAAAAGATTCAAAAATTGAACCATGAGCATAGCAAGTGGTTCAAAGAGTGGAATCTTGTCCAGTACCAACTAGTAGTAAGTATAGTATATCAAAGATCTTTCTGTAAACCAGTGTTGTAGTGTTCTGATTGCAACATTATGCTGAGGCAAGCTCCTGTTTGATAAAAATAAAACCCCCTATCGGCTAATAAAAATAATACCACGGCTCATGGGAGCCTGGGGTCCGCTTAGCAACTAATCCCAGGAATACGCGTAGGCACTAGTTTTAAGAAAGCGACTGCCATCTGACCTTTCAACCCAGAGGATAAACCAGACCTTATTGGGAGTAGTCCGGTTTGCTCACGCTGTTTTCCTTCACCGAAAATCGACTGGTACGAGCCGGGGATCGAACCTGCGACCTCCGGATTGCAAGTCGCACGCTCTTACCGCTAGGCCATCAGCGCTCTTAAAAATAGTAATGTGTAGGCTTAAGACATTTCATAGCATCCCGTGTTTCTAAAATCCTTGGAGCCGCCATATGAGAAATATTCATACATACATACATACATACATTACATACATTTAAACAAATTTATATCAACAGGTAGACATATCAGATGCGCTCAGTGAGAAGGAAAAAGTCAAGTTCACAGTCCACACCAAGACGACTCTGCCGGAGTTCCAGAAGTCGGAGTTCCTGGTGGTCCGGCAGCATGAGGAGTTTGTCTGGCTGCACGACAGATATGAGGAAAATGACCAGTATGCCGGATACATTGTAAGTTATATATGTACTGACCTAGGATTCCTTGGGGCAAATTTTGTTGACAGGTAGGGACTTCCTATATCGACAAATTAAAATATCGATGTTCGTTCTATATACTAGTGATCGCCCCCAACATTGTGTGTTTTTTGTTCTATCGTTCATATTTTAAATAATCGCTAAGTTATATAAAGATAGGGTGTAATACCTATTGCACTACAAAATAGTTAATAATGATCTCAACCTCTTAAGATATTTAAAAAGTAAATTATCTACTTAACTAGATACTCCCTATAAAAAATAGGTGCTTGTCAATTTATTTAGACGCATTTCGCAATTTTTTAGACCTTAAAGTTTATCATTTAAGGGTCAATTATCTTTGAAACATTACAGTAATTTTATTCAATATCGTCGTTATTAAGATAAATTGCTCATAAAATATCTATTGAAATTACAATCGTATTAAGATAACTATTTAGTTTCAGTATAAAATCTAAATAAGGCCCTTGAGGCATTGTACCAAGGATGCTGGCGGCATTTACTCGTTGTATAGCAATGCTGAAATCTATTTAACTTAATTTTGTTAGAATTTGTAACATGTGTAGTCATGCCTATTAAAGCTTGGCCAGGAATATATCACTAGCCTTCCCTCGCGACTTCTTCGGCCAGCCATGCCCATCATTAAAGTATGGTTGCGGGATAAATATTATCCTATGTCCTATGTGCTCAAACTCTCTCCATACCAAATTTTATCCCAATTGCTTCAGCGGTTTAAGCGTGAAAAGACAGACAGAGTTACTTTCGCATTTATAATATTAGTATGGATTAGTATGGATTCGCCATGTTGCGAAATTTCATTATTTCTTGCACTGGCAATAAATTAAATGATAAGTGGTCACATTTTCATAGTAATTACAAATTAAACAGGGTTTAATCGCGTTAAAGGTATTGTTACGTTTTGTGCTGTGACTTCCACAGTCGCCGCTGGACTGAGCGGACAACATCTTGCACTGCGAGTTTTTACAACTACCCTCACTTTGCCATTTAATTTATCTTCGTATTTGTGATCAGATACCTCCAGCGCCCCCTCGGCCGGACTTCGACGCGTCGCGGGAGAAGCTGCAACGTCTCGGGGAGGGCGAGGGTGCCCTCACAAGGGAGGAGTTCCTCAAGATGAAGGAGGAATTGGAGGAGTAAGTACATACATACATTTCAGCCGTATGCAGTCCACTGCTGGACATAGGTCTCCCACAAATATGACTTGTATCATCTTGTATCAGCTGCCGAAACTCAACCTGTTGGAAAAAATTGACCTGCAAAGTACAAAAATGTGACCGAATCTTCTGACTCCTATAGAAAGGGATGGTCAAAAACTTTTTGATTAATGGCTAATTTGAAATTTGAATATATGTTTGAGAACAGGAAAAAATAATGAGGACGTGTTTTTTTATATCTGCTTAATCTCAAGATTCCCTCAAAAAAACCCGTCTTTATGACTGAGAAATTATAAAATTTCAAATGTCGATTTATTTTGGAAAAAATTAGTTACCTTGCACACATACAACACGTGCTCATTAGTTTTCCTGCTCTCAAACATATACTCAAACCAGCCATTAATTACCAAGTCGTTTGAGCACCACTTTCCATAGGAGTTAGAAGATATTATTATAATTTTTTTGTACTTTGGAGCACAATTTTTTCCAACAGGTTGAGTTTCGGCAGCTAAAAAAAATACTTGTCCGTTATTTTAGACTACTCTATAACCAGTGATCGGCACTTTGGGTGCAAAACTTTAACAAAACTCGTTAAGCGGACGCAAAAGAATGTATATACCCATAAAAACAATTATATTCTTACACCCAAATATAGGCAGGTCGAGATTCCGATATGCAATTAAATTGGACACTAATCTGCCAGAGTTATTCGTATTTTTCTTGATAGTAAGTATTACTATACCTCAGTTCAACAAGTTTTGTTAAAGTTTTGCACCGTTAGTGCCGACTGTCTATAACATATATCAATATGAATCAAATCGGAGTCGGACAGTTGGGTACCCTTTCTTGTTAGTAACAAAAATGTACGTTTACAATTTTTTTTCCAACAGCGAATACCTAGCCACGTTCAAGAAGACGGTGGCCATGCACGAGGTGTTCCTGCAGCGGCTCGCCTCACACCCTGTGTTCAGGAACGACTCCCACCTGCGAGTGTTCCTCGAGTACGAACGGGACCTCTGCGCCAAGCCCAGGGCTAAGATACACCTCATTACCAACTTGGTGAGTTCTTTAGTTCACATTTTGTCAAAACGTCTACTGTCACACTTCGCCGAATGCATTTGTGATACTTAGTCCTTATATTGTGCAAACAAAGCACTTAATACCTATATTATTTTTATATTAAGCAGAAACGTCTGCTAGCATATCAAAGATATTTTAAGTCGAAAGAAAAATAACCACTGGATACTAGCCCAGTGCACTACCAGTTGTGCTATACGAGCGCCGCTTAGACGTGTCAAATTTTTCTATCTTATCCTTCTTGGTATATACGTCATTACGGGTGACGTGTAGCGACATCTACCGAAGAGTATTGACCCTTTTTACGGCATCGATGTCTCAAATTTAGATTGAGAATTCATCGATAACAATGTGCTACCCCTTTCTAAAATTATTTTTATATTAAGCAGAAACGTCTGCTAGCATATCAAAGATATTTTAAGTCGAAAGAAAAATAGAAAAATTTGACTCGCAGCGGGACTCGAACCCACAACCACTGGATCCAGTGGTTGTGGGTTCGAGTCGAAAGAAAAATAAAAAAAAATTTTTTTATTTTTCTTTCGACTTAAAATATCTTTAATACCTATATTAATCACACTGATACAACACATGGCGACCCTGCCACATCTAGGGAGTACAATTACCTGTTGAGCTGCCTCCTGGCCCGCGGGATAGTTGTCCACAGAACGAACGCTGCTAGTGTGCGATGCTCGCTCTGCAGTCATAACACTTAATATTAGAAACCATTAAAGAAGTTTTGCTACTGGGTTATATAACCTCTTCGAATATGTTTTCCAAATAAGTGCCTAATTGGTACTTTTGAAGGGCCAGTGTACAGTTTCTATATGTGCATTGTATTTAGAAAGATTTCCCACCTTGAGGCTTGAAAAAACAACTTGTAATTGAAAGTTAACATTTGTCTAATTAGAAATAATTGAATTGAATTTGTCTAATTAGAAAGAAGTTTAGATTGTCACTCGGCTTTGACGACAGGCTTGGCCTTGTCTATGAAGCCGATAGTCCTGGGTTCCAATTTCAGTAAGAGCATTTTTTTATGACAAAGGTCGCAATTAGCAGACGGATTGCCTGATGGTAAGCAATTACCGTCGCCCATGGGCACCCGCAACACCAAGGGAGTCACAAGCGCGTTGCCGGCCTTTAAGGAGGGTTGGAGCTCTGGGAACCTTACACACCATCAGGAACACAATACTAAATACCTGAAATGTAGCAGCTACTATTATGGCTGTGGTCTTCTGTAAGGAGGAGGTACTTCCCCAGTTGGGCTTCTCCAGACTCAAGCTGATGGTACTTTGCTGTGCCCTACCTCTCATTGTTGGACGTAGTTTAAGGACATACCCGGGTCAATAATGTGGACCGACAAACTGGCAAAGGTCGCGGGATGTGGAAGGCGCTGGACCGGTCTCTTTGGGTCGTGCCTACGTCCAGCACTGGTCTTTCAGCCACCATGATGATGATTTAACGTGTACCCTTGCCCCAGGTCCGCTCGATGACGACAACCACGGACGAGATATACCTCGGCGCGACAGTGCGGGATGTGAACGACTTCTTCGAGCAGGAGACCACGTTCCTCCAGGAGTATTACACGCATCTGAAGGAGGCTGTGGCCAGGGTCGACCGGATGACGTCCAAACATAAAGGTATGTCGGTTCCGTCTATTGGTTGGTTTGTTTGCCGAGGGGGCATTGTCATTCAAAAATCATGTGATCGTTTTTGGCCTTATTTTGACCCCCTGCCACCCCCTTATTTGGTGATTTTAACGCTAAACCCAGTCAAGATCACTAGTAGTTTTCGAGTGATTTTAGTGTCGACACTTTTCACTACAAAGTCAACGAAATTATGTTACATCACACCGATAACAGTACTACTAAAACTAAACTAAAGTACACGTGATGTGGTCTTGGACTCCCCCCTCCCCCATCATGATCAACGTTTTTATTTTCTGGATGAGCCAGAGGTTGAAGGTTCGATTTACAGGCACCCTAATCCCGTTTGTCCCTTTCATAATGGGTAACCTGCCAAGCGCTTCAGTAGTATGCAGGGCCACATTTCTTCTAAAAAACTTTGGAACAGAATAACAACAACATGTATTTGATTCACTCTGAAAACAAAGTCTTATGTTTATTCATTCGGTGTGTGAACGATGTATAGTGTACTAAGATAAACTTGTTGCTAGGATAGCTTAGACATATTATACTAGGATATGCTTGCTGCATGTAGGATTTCTTAGACAACTTTATCTTCGTGGACCTGGGACCGTGATTCTGTGGACCATAAAATAAAAAAATACTTATCTATGCTATTTTCCCTAGGGACTACAGTATGTGTTTCTTCAAAAAAGGAGTGTATAGGCCCTTAAACCCACATGTGAATCACCTGGAGTGGAAGTTGTCCATAGGCTACGTAACCGCTTACCATCAGGTGGGCCGTATGCTTGTTTGCCACCGTCGTTGTAATTAAAAAAATATGCTCTATTCTACAAATTTAAAGCGAACCCACCCGATGACCACGAACGCTGCTAAAGGGTTCGGAACGTCGGGATGAAGTTTAAATTAGTATCCGTTTTAGTTGTTTCATTTCAAATTTAAAGTGGTTTGTGGTTACAGAGGTGGCCGACGCGCACATCAAGCTGTCGTCGTGCGTCACCCAGCTGGCGACGCGCGAGCAGCCGCACACGGAGCGGTTCCTCACGCGCGCCGCGGACACCTTCGACAAGTGCCGGGTACGTGACAAAAAAAAAAGGATTTTACCTTACTAGCTCGGAAAGCTATCGCAATGCTCAAGATTCTTTGAAGCACTCGCTATGCTCGTGATTCAATTTTGGTATCTTTCGCTAGCTCGGGTCTCAAAATTAGCACGAGGAGGTGAACATTAACTTTGCTGGACATAGGCCTCTCACAAGGGAGTAGTTGGCAGGCTGGTTGGCGACCGCAGTAGGTGTAGATTGGGTTTCGACGGACGCTGCTGCCCGTCCGTAGGATTTTTCCCTTTGTCGACTCTTACGACACCCGCGGGAGGAGATGGGGTGGTGCTATTGTAGTCAGCCGGCATCACATGGCAAACCCGGCTCCCTTGCATAACAAATAACTATTTTTGACCAAAGCTTTATTTGCCGGGGCATTTATTTGTGTGATGAGCACTGATATTTGTTCCTGAGTCATGGGTGTTTTCTATGCTCTGACTGGGATTTGAACCCAGGACTATCAGCTTATTAGACAGGGTCACTACCTACTAGACCATACCGGTCGTAAAGTATGACACTGTATAGCGGCATGTGACGTCTGATACACTTCTATTGACGTGATATGCCGTTTTTGGCGTTCTACGAATTAACTAATTTAAGTCTTAATATTAACAACTAAAGTTTTTATATTTTACTTTTATAAAAATATTGTAAAAAACCGAACGTAAGAAACAAGATTAATAAACAATTAAAAAAAATCTAGACCTACACTAACTGTGTAGCGTATTTACATTTAGCTACTATTTGATATAGGAAAATGAACCTTATTACTATTTACAGAAAATCGAAGGTCGCATGGCGTCCGACCAGGACCTGAAATTGGCTGACACGCTACGATACTACATGAGGGACGCCCACGCTGCTAAGGCTGTCCTTGTCAGAAGACTGAGGTATGATAGAGATAAAAAACTTAACTAAAGAAACATGTCTATGTATTATGTAGAAAATTTATAAAAAACTTACATATAAATTCGAATACCCCCTAATTTTCTTTATTTAAGAATAAGAATACTTTATTGCGACACAAGGTTATCAAGCACTTTAGGGCAAGACTATTTGTCTGCAGTGGTCTCAGCATATGACACGTCAGCCATTGCATAGTGCATACGACCGCTAAATTTGACACGGTCCTTGGTACATTAGGCTCATTCAAGTATATTATGTTAAAGTCACTCTTTACTATGGTTACGGTCCCCTGGGTCACTCATGAAACTGCCGTTTCAGCGCATCTAAACATAGGCATCGAAACATATGAGGTAACTATATGTAAATTCCAACGGGTCACCTACCAAGCGTGTTATTAGAACACGGTGCCACATTTCTATTAACAAACTAGACTTCAGTTGACACCTGGTTGAGGCCAGAATAGCCAGAATAGCTCTTCAGCCTAGCCGATGCTGTCCCGGATTCTAATCCTGGCAATAGCTTATTACTTGTTTTTTTGACATTAATATTTATTCTTGGAACCATGCCACAGGGACCTATCCTAAATTTAAGAGTTTTAGTTTAATTAGGTATTTTTAATATAGTTAATTGTTTTTAAGTTATTTATATTTAACCTAATATGTTTATAATTATTCTGGTTATTATGGACAACTGGGTTGGCTCTCAACTGGATCTGTTAATAACCACAATAACACAAATATACACAAGAACATGTGCAAATATCCCATTATTTTTTTTCGTTTAACGCCAACGTCGCGTATTTGTGACAAATCATGACCGAATCCAAGATGGCGTTTATTTTTAACGTTGTTAATTAAATTCAATCGACTATTTTACAGATGCCTGGCAGCATATGAAGCGGCTAACAGGAACCTGGAAAAGGCTAGAGCGAAGAACAAGGATGTTCACGCTGTAAGTATTTCAATCATCATCATCGTCGGCCTATGGAATCGGGTTTTTGTAAGCTTTTAATTAACTTGCAATGTAAAGTTCGGGTGGAATCTTGTAACTCAATTTTGAAGATATCTTTAACCGATTGAGCAAAAATTTAGTACACTTTAACCCTCTGGTGCATACAGTATGAAAAATGATACCGTTTATCAAAACTGATGTGACACAAGTCGTATTCAAACGAATGTAAATTATAGAATGTGACATGTCTATACAGTTAAATGCTACATCTGTGTGATTGTACATAAGAAACTTTAGAAGCAAATTGATTGAAACTTCATGCACCTGGGGGTTAAAAGTTCGATGCAATCGCCTATGAATGAATACGACCCTCATACCTTCAAGAAAATAGGGTCTATCTTAAAGGCAGGCAACACGCTTGTGAATCTCCTGGTGTTGGGGGTGCCCATGGGCGATCCGTCTGCTCGTTTGCCACCTTTGTCATAAAAAAATGGTACCACTCATCTGGTAGACACAGCATCAGTTGATGATTGTCCAAAAAAGTACAGTCAGCAATAAAAGTTTGTACCAAAAATTGTTATTTTCACAATTTAAACTTTTTTAGCCGCGATAGCTGGAGTTGCGGGTACAAATCCTGCCTCGGATGCCGGAGTTCCTTGTTAATTTTTCTTAAGTTTATGACATTAATTTCAATTTCTAAATATTAGTATTTAAATTCCTTAACTTAAAATGTTTATTATTAAAGACGTGGACCTAAATCATGATAAGGCCAATGTGTGTTTGTGTGTGTATTAATGTTTCACAATGTTTTGTGCTCACAAAGCCACAGGAAGTTCAAGAGGTAAATGCACGTTTACACATAATTATTTATTTTGTTTTACACTTAACCCTTTCACTATTCAGTTGGTCGATAGATATTTGTACAATCGCCATCAGATATTTCGGAGCTGTGGAGGTGGTCATAAATATCGGAACATGCACTTTACCGCCTTGACAATAGAGGCGTTGTTCCGATATTTGTGACCACCTCCACAGCTCCGATATATCTGATGGCGACTGTACCTTAGACGCCATGACATCATCATCAATTCACCATTATTTCAGCCGCAAGACGTCCACTGCTGGACATAGGCCCGACTATGACTTGTATCATCTTGGGTAGCCATAGTCATCTTGGGTCTTTGGCTCTGTGCTGCCTCTTACGCCATCCGCGCGCATAAATATGATACTAGGCATAAAACATAGTACGCTGACGTTATTTGCCGTCTTTGGCGTTCAAAAGGTTCAACACATCAGCCGAAGGACGTCTTGCTGGACATTGGCCTCCCTCAAAGCGACCCACTATGACAGATTTTGCGCGACCTTCATATATTGTATTCCCGCAATCTTTACCATGTCGGTCCATCTTATGGGTGTTTGCCCACGCCGTACCTTCCAGCACGTAGTCGGCGCTCGAGAACCTATACGCCCCAACGTTCATAGGTTCTTTTTTTTAAAGGCCGAGCAGGCGCAGGCCGCCGCGTGCGCGAGATTTGAAGAACTGTCGGCGCGAGCGAGAGAGGAGCTCATTGACTTTAGGGCGAGACGTGTCGCCGCCTTTAAGAAGAGGTAATTTGAACCCTATTGCACTTATATTAAGGTCTGTAATATTTTATGAAAGATGACTACTTTTTCACGTTTATTTTTCATAAAATATAATGAGTTACGAAAGTTTTGGACCCGGGTATGTCCTTAAACTACGTCCGACAATGAGAGGTAGGGCACAGGGAAGTACCTTACCTACACTGCTACCTTTCAGGCATGTAGTGTTGTGTTCCTGATGGTGAGTAAGGTTCCCAGAGCTCCAACCCCCCCTTAAAGGTCGGCAACGCGCTTGCGCTTGTGACTCCCAATGGGCGACGGTAATTGCTTACCATCAGGCAATCCGTCTGCTCGTTTGCCACCTTATGTCATAAAAAAAAAAAGTTTAATGTCTGTAATAGAGTAATTCGGTAGTAACTGGACATTACACTAAAAGTGAACTCTGTTTCTAGGCCATTAGAATTCATTTAAATTTAGAGTGAGGTGGCCACTTATTGAAGTGGCCAGTAATTGAAACCCCATTAGAAAGTGTGTTTTATTTCTAGGTAGGGTAAATCGCCAGTTACTGGCCACCGTATACTGAAAATGGACTCTATTTACCTATAAACAGAATTCATTTAAGTATAAGGTGGCCAGTAATTGAAGGGTGGCCAGTAATAGAAACTGTGTTCTATTTGAAAATGTGTTCTATTTATAGGTAAACAGAATTCATTTTCAGTATAAGGTGGCCAGTTATTAAAAGGTGGCCAGTAACTAGCGATTTACCCTAAATAGAAGTTACTACCCTCTAGGCCAGACCTGTCCACAATTATTATCCTTTGGCCGAGCAGAAATCAAAACTAGCCAGGCCAAATGCAACTATGGTTTGAATTAAAATCCAAAATGGTGTTCAATGGGAGACCTTTTTATAGGTATTTTTTATACAACGACGGTGGCTAACAAGCATACAACCCGCCTGATGGTAAGCAGTTACCGTAGCCTATCGACGCCTGCAACTCCGGAGGATTCACATACGCATTGCCTACCCTAAAAGTTGTTGGAGCTCTGGGAACCTTACTCACCATTAGGAACACAACACTACATACCTGAAAGGTAGCAGTGCTATTATGGCTGTGGTCTTCTGTAAGGAGGTACTTCCCCAGTTGGGCTTCTCCAGACTCGAGCGTGATGGTACTTCGCTGTGCCCTACCTCTCATTGTTGGACGTAGTTTAAGGACATACCCTGGTCCTGAAATACTCCGGGCGGCTGGAGGATATATGCCATGTATCTTGTAGATCTTGTGTGCACTAATAAATATAATAAATGATGACTAGGGATCGGAAACTCGGGAGCTATTATACCTACAACTAGCAAAATTCCGGAAAAGGCTAAGCAAGCATGGAGTCGGCTTCTTAAAACTAATTTTTTTTATTATTTAAATCCCGGGATCCCGGGATTGTATGCAAGTTATGCAACATCAGAAAATGGTTAATACGTATCAATTGTCGTTGGGTTATGCCTTTTATAGTGAATTTCGTCAACATACAAGCCGTTTTCACGATTTATTGAATGCATCAAAAAGACACGTGTAAGTCCATTTAAGGGCTTAATTAATTAGGTATCGGTATTATGTTAAGATGATAATATTGATAACATAATACCAAGACAATTTTTTTAACGTGATTTTTGTTATACACGGTATTTTTGAGTGGTTTCCAGTATTTGGAAATCCTAAAGTATATGAGATACAGGGAAACCCTTTTAGGAAACAATAGGCATTTTTTTGTGAAAAGAATTATGGTATAGTTTCAGCCAAAAGTCTAGTTTTTCTTATCAGAACACGATGTCCGTTATCCTCTTAAACGGATCAGCAGTACTTTTGGCACACTTTGTTTGTGCTTAATGCATAAAGTATATAGGAACAACAAAAATAGTCTATTTAAATACTTTAATACATTTGTATGGCTGTTATTCTAATTTTCGGTATTTCGGGTAATCCCGGGAAATTTATTATTAAAATTAAATTGAATCCACCTCCATACTAGTCAACATCGACACCGAGTAGGTACTGAGCTCGAAGTTTAAGTACAATAGCTCCCGAGTTTCCGATCCCCGATGATGACGTATACGACGAGGGATAAATAGAAAAAAAATTACCATTTTAAGCGGTACTCTTGTAGCACAATTGGTAGTGCACTGGGCTAGTGATCCAGTGGTTATGGGTTTGAGTCCCGCTGCGGGTCAATTTTTTTCATTTTCTTTCGATTTAAATATCGTACACTAATAAACTACTTTGTAGTATATAAAAAAAAACTATTGTATTGTCAATATCAAATCGTAACCTGACTAATATACAACATTGTTGCAGCCTCATAGATCTGGCCGAGTTGGAGATAAAACACGCGCGCGCGCAGCAGGAGCTGTTCAGGAAATCTCTGCAGGCGCTCAAGGAGTGCCAGTGATGAGGCTTCACGTCATTGAAGGTTGCTATAAATGGCGCTATAGGTGAACAACTTAACCCTTTACAAGACAGAGGCGATATATCGACCACTTATGCTCACTTGGAAATTCAACCATACTGTCTTACTATTATGGCGCAATGTCGCTTGTACTTGTTGGAAATTTAACTTCCTCTTAAGGTAGGCTTTGAAATGTAGGCTTCCGATAGCTGTAACGAATTCTGCGATACCATGTCTCAGTCAATGGAGCCTTATAAAGGGTTAACTGAAGGACCATGTCTATGTAGTTATGCAGAGAATTAATATGGAACTTAAGAATATAGAACGCCGACATGCGTGTACACACAAGTTGCTACTACATAGGCCGGGTGCTTTAGCTAAATTTATCACCTATATTATCTGATCACTTCATGTATTGTCTTGTTAGAATCACCGTCTTTCCATACATATCCTCGTAAGGCCCACAGACCTACCTGTCGTACTAATTATTATAATTTTGTACAATTGGAACAGAGTTGAATTTCAATAGTTTCTTTCTATTTTGAAACAAAAGAAATTATACTTTATTTTCTACACTATAAAGAAGGGATTTGAGTCGCATATTACTTGTATGGTGGGCCTTAGGAGGATTTTACTATCAAACGGGACATAACCGCGTATATAAATTTGAAAAATTACCTTTGAGAAAGACATTGTCTTTAAGAGACGGGCTAAAGGGCTTAAGTTGTCATCAACATTTACCCGCGAGTTTTTCGCACACGATCTTGTTTATCAACTTGAACTTTTTGCACATTCTTGCATATACGATTAAGTCCTGTTTAGATATAATAATGTGTAAAAACCATGGATGATTAATATAAATTAAATTATAATTAAAACGCGGTAAGATGTTTATTGTGTATCAAATATACTTTGACTGATGTAAACTCTTTTTTACCTTAGCTGTCGGTACGTACGACGGTAAATTCATAAATAATATAAGTGAAAAACTGAAGGACCATGTCTATGTAGTTGTGCAGATAATTAATATGGAACTTACGTCAACATTTTAATATAGAACGCCGACATGCGTGTACAGTCGCCATCAGATATATCGGAGCTGTGGAGGTGCTCACAAATATCGGAACAACGCCTCTATTGTCAAGGCGGTAAAGTGCATGTTCCGATATTTATGACACATCCCGTTCACAGCTCCGACTCCATATGACGTTCACAGCTTCGAAATATATTTGATGGCGACTGTACAGACACGTTACTACTACATAGGCCAGGCGCTTTAGCTAAGTTTCTCACCGACATCCTAATGTCGAAACATTCTCGATTTATTCCATTATTGTAGAATATATGTTCTTACATACTGATATTTTTAAAATATATAACAGTATGTAAGTTATACTACTATTCAGCTAAAACGGATGAACTCGCGTGTAATTATATCGCACTAGACGCCATCTTGCAGGTAAGCTCTGTACTCCATGTTCAAGCAGAGTCAGAACAGAGGGAGTCACTCCCTGCTTTCCGCCTAAATTGAGAAATTGTTTTTTTTTTTATAAGTGATAGGTTAGCATTTGGCCCAAATCGCACCTGATGGTAAGCGACGATGAGGCCGATGAAGCATGCTTACCTAACAAGCTTGTTCACTCTCGACTTAAAGACATCCAGGATGTATTGCTCCGGGAAAAGATCAGCTGGAAGAGAATTCCACTCCCTGGCTGTGCGGATAAGAAAAGTAGAAGCAAAGCGCTTTGTTCTGGTTAAAGGAATATCCACAACATAGGGATGGAATCTCAACCCACGCCTCGTCCCATAATATTTAAATGAAGATGGTGGAAGGAGTTCATGCTTGCACTTTTTGTGGAGAATATAGGTACACACAGCAACACTCTTAACTGTACATCGGTGGACTTTATGCCTTATACAATAAAGTCTACCAATGTATAGCTAGGGGTGTTGTTGACTGTACATATGTGTTCATCCGTTGTAACTGAGTAGCAGTAATATGAATCACAACAGTTTTAACTATATTACATAAAATTACTATGTAGTGTGATAAGAGTAATGTAATGCGTTTGAACAGCTATGGTTGAAAAGACTAAGTCAACTTTTAATATTGTTCAGTTTAATATTAACCTTTTGACCGCCGAACGTCAAAAATGTAAAGTTCAATTTTGAACTCTGTCATAATATATGACGGTGTCATTTACGTTGTCACTTTGTCTCATAGATGAGACGATGGCGGTCAAAGGGTTAAACAATAATTATAATATCGTTATAATCTATTTTCGTTGGTGTTATGAATGATTATGAGTTGGGATTACTTTTTATATCATTATGTAATATGATATCAAATTATTTTTAACCAGAAACGGCTGCGAACGAAAACCATAATTCTTAGAAATAACTGCCCTAGGCGTGAACGATTAAAGAATATTGTGGAGAAATTCTGTAACACCATCTTTCTTTTTTCCGGTTGTCGCCTTTGACGACACCCGAGGTAATGAGGTGGTGCCATTCTCGGCACCACAGGGCATATCGTGTTTCGTCTTATAGTGGTTAGGGTGAAGAAGTGTATACATAAATATGCTCTAAGTACAGTCAAGTGTAAAACTTAAGTCCATAGCTAGCGGCGAAAGTCGCAGGACATATTTATGTGCACTCAACTGTATTTTTAAAATTTGTGCTCAATAGGTATATCGAATTGCTTAATGTATGTACACATTTCTTGTGAACTCTATTGCACTGGTTTAAGGTTCATTTTAAACATGCCGGTGGCCAAAGGCTAAATAAACATATTTACGCAATGTGCTCTGGCAATCAGTTGTGTTGTGCCTTTTAAAGGACAGTGGGCGAAATTAGGATATGGTGATAATTAGAGATTTTTCGAGATTGTATGTACTAAGAATAAGTTTTTTGCTGCTTGTATTTGATAGGAATGGTGCCAACAGTATGGGATTGTCATAAAACCTTCATTTCGATCAATCAATTTTTTTTTAATTACTTCTTTCTTTTATATTAGGGGTACACACCTGTCCAAGATCTTTGCCCAATATGCATCTGATCAAACAAAATGGATTATTATTATTATTGTGAGCCTATTGTGTCCCACTGCTGGGCAAAGGCCTCCCCCCTCTTCCTCCACTCGTCCCGGTTTTGAGCTACATCTGGCCAGTCTCTCAAAAAGGAGTCCAAGTTATCCCGCCATCGCCGACGGGGTCTGGATGGATGGATTAATTAATCAAAATGGATTACTTCATCAAAACTAGAAACCGACATTTGATCAAATATTACGAATGTCAAATTCTAAATGGCTACTCATATATATTCACTCATAGTAATTGGACAAAGATATTGGAAAAGTAATTAGGAATAATTGAGAAATAATTTTAAACTTAAACAAAAAGTGTAAGACCTGAGTGAGAAGCGGAGCGTTGAGCTTGAGCGGCAAGCTCAGCGCACTGTGGCCGCTTCTGTACATTTGCCTTTGTTTAATACCTACGCTGCACGCCCGCTACACTACACGCTCGAGCGTTCACTCAGGCCTTACACTTAGTGTAACTTCCAGATCTATTATTTCATGTTTTTGTTGACCGGTCTGGCCTAGTGGGTAGTGACCTATGAAGCCGATGGTCCTGGTTTCGAATCCCAGTAAGGGCATTTATTTGTGTGATGAGCACAGATACTTGCTCATGGGTGTTTTATATGTACAGTCGCCATCATATATGTCGGAGCTGTGGCGATGGTCACAAATATCGGAACATGCACTTTATCGCCTTGACAATAGAGGCGTTGTTCTGATATTTTTGACCACCTCACAGCTCCGATATATCTGATGGCCACTGTATTTAAGTATTTATATGTATCTATCTATTATATATATCGTCGTCTAGTACCTAAAACACAGGCCTTACTGAGCTTACCGTGGGACTAGGTCGATTTGTGTAAGATTGTCTCCAATTTCTTTATTCATTATGTTATTATGAGATTAATTAAGAAATCAAAGCTATAGGTGAAAAACTTAGCTAAAGCACCTGCCCTATGTAGTAGTAACGTGTGTACACGCATGTCGGCGTTCTATATTCAAACTTTGACGTAAGTTCCATATTAATTCTCTGCACAACTACATAGACGTGGTGCTTCAGTTAATTTCACCTATATTACTATTCAATTCATTGCCAAGGTGAAAACGACAATTTTTCCAGTTAATAAAATACATATTTTCGAATTTCTATTACATTATTTTGTGGACCAAATGTTTTTAAATACTGTTTTGCTAATGTCAAATGTGTACTGTATATTTGATGTTTAAAAAAAATCTCCAATGTTTATCTGTTTATTTAAGTCATTGTTAGTTTAAGCTAAGACGACACGGTATAAGGTAAATAGGGGGCAAGTGTAACCACGGGACACGTGTAACTGGGACCATAGCTAAGATGACAATCGTCTATAGAAAACGCGATGGAAACCAGGGATCGTTACCGGTATTACGAAAAATCTAAATATTGCCGTCGATTTGTAATTTTACTTTGATCTTTTTAAATGATATTTAGGTAAGGAGAATACAGCATTTAATTAGTCGAATAAAATACAAAAGTGTCTCGTAATAACTGAGATACCGAAATTTTATACCGGTTTATTTGTATGAAAATAATACCGGTATTCGATCCCTGATGGAAACTGAAATAGCTGAACCCTGCCTATGAAGCCGCTTGTACTATTTCAATGCGAACGAAATGCACAGATAGTAAACTCGATACTCGTTATCGAAAACCTCAAAGTCACAATTCATGGTGAGAGTACCTACTGGTCCATATTATGGTAAGGGTATAGATCAGTGATTCCCAAAGTGGTCCAGGTGGACCCCCAGGGGTCCACTGGACGCTCGATGGGGGTCTACGTTGGCTGACTACTTATGGGTATGTAGTGGAAATGTAGCAGCAAGGGGGTCCACCGAAACCAGTAAAATTTTGAAAGAGGTCCACGAGAAAAAAAAGTATGGGAACCTCTGGTATAGATTATTCTGAACAACTAGCCCGCTTAGCTATTTCTGCTGCCTGCACCTACTGTTGAAGTCTTAGCTTGATGAAATGTTGATGTAATATAATATAAAACACTTGTTTTTAAGCAAAATTTGTACCGCTATTGTATTGTAAGTGTAAAAATGTATCTCGTATATTGGTTATTATTATTTTAAGAAAATATATGAAATTAAATTGAGGATTTCTTGTTTATTTTTTATCCTTCCAAGAGAAAACCTTAACGTACAAAAGGCGGATTTCATGCTATGAGACATTGTCTATCAGTCAACCTTAGGGCTAACACAGAAAGATTGTAGGCGGTGCATCCAATTTTATAAATATATTTTCTTAAAGCATGTATGTTTAAGTTATTTTTGGAATATACTGTTTTGAAAAAATAAGACCCGCCGAGTTTCTTGTCGGTTATAAAAATCAAAATACTTCTCGGGTCAGAGGTGTAGGGTTAGTTTTTTACTTTTTGTATACCTTGTTTTTATATTAAGCAGAAACGTCTGCTAGCATATCATACACGTCACCCGTAATGACGTATATCAAGAAGGATAAAATAGAAAAAATTTAGAAGTCCATGCGGTACTCGTATAGCACAATCGGTAGTGCACTGGGCTAGTGATCCAGTGGTTGTGGGTTCGAGTCCCTCTGCGGGTCAAATTTTTCTATTTTTTCTTTCGATTTAAATATTTTTGTATACCTACTCAACGTGTAAAAGGCCACAAGGTCTACTATTTAAAACTTAGCTGATCAGCTCAAAGATTGTCTTTGGTTAACTTTACGAATATCGTGTTTCGCGGTAGCACCGCAGGTGAGATACCCTTCATATAGCTGCATACATTTGTTGTTGGCGGGCGACTGGTTGCGTCGCTATAGTGCCCTGGTGAAATATAGACATTAGATCGTTGTGACCGACTGAACGTGCTACAACTGAACCTAGGAGGAATAATGACTGGAGAACGCATCCGCGGCAAATAGCGGCGTCTCTGCCATACCTATGGAAAGTTACATAAGACGATCCCTTTCGATCGTGGTATTAGTGATTATTAGCACCTAGGAGGAATAATGACTGGAGAACGCATCCGCAAGCGCCAGTAAGGGACAAAGATATTTTGGCTTTTGTGGCCCAAAATGAAACAATTCACTACAGTTTTGCTTTAAAGGATATTCTTTATAACAAAAATATTAGCCTATTCTGTATTAATTACCGCAACTTTGGTGGGAAACCCAAGAAAACTCCAATTGTATTTGTTTGTTCCCCTCCAACTTTGACAGTTCTGGGTCCAGTTTGGAGGGGAACAAAAACATGTGAAACTATGACAAGGACGGACGAAAATAGCGCCATCTCTGCCATATCTATGGAAAGTTACATAAGACCACACTTTTCCATCGTGGTATTATTAATAGCACGCTCCGTCTAGGTTATTGGTATGTCTATGATTAGCACGCTTCGTCTAGTTAAATGTCTATGAACTGAACGCATCATACTCGTTGCTATAGCAACACGACACACAACAAGTGCTATTTGGAAACAAAACTACATCAATACTTAAACTATTATAATTCTAGGCAGTGTTTTATTTTTAAGGTGAGTTTTAATCATGCATTTATTTTAGGTAAATAGTAGTATAATATAATCAAATCAAAATGTCTCTCCAGGGGGTCGATTTATGGGCGTCGATTATTCGACTTGTGAAAAATTAATCTCAGAAACAAACAGATGGTAGTTTAGAAATATGAATAATATATGTAAATGTATACGTGGGTATGGAAATTATACATGTAGTGCAAAAATAAATGATAAAAAATTGTGTGCGATTATTTTCGTCCTCAAATCATTTCAATTTCATTGCACGAATCTTAAAAAAAATCGCACCGGAGGTCGTTTTTTGAGAGCAGTGAATTTCAAAAACTTTAAGGACTAAAATAATCGCACACAGTTTCTTACCATTATTTTTACATCAAATGGATGATTTCGATTTTTATCATTCATGTTTCTGAAATTACCATTTCTTTGTTTCTGGCAGAGTTCAAAATATCACCAGTCGAGTACTCGATGATCAAAAATGGACCCCCCCCCCCCCTTGCAGTTCTTAAAAAGCCAATGTAAAGTAAAGCGGGGAATATTGAATGTGCTTTGATAAAGGTTAAGATTAAATATCTCCCATATACCAAAGCATTAGGCACTGGTCTAACCGCAAAAAGAGAGAAATATATATTTATAGCTCATCGCCCGGCTATGACATATATGTCTCTTTTATTTATACGGGAGCGCGATTATCTTTTGTCCATTGAAATAGCTGATAGCTCATAGCTTACTAGATCGCGGTGAGATCAGTGCCTGACAGATGACTTTTCATCTTAAAAACATCCAATCTTCTCCCCCACTGTACCTTACGTCAAAAGTAAATTAACTACAGGTTAAAAATACCGATATCGTTAATATAGGGTGTCAATCGAGTGACCCGTAGGAGCTCATTCAAAAATCATGTGATCGTTATTGGCCTTGTTTGTGTGATGAGCAGTATGAGCACAGATTTATGTTCCTGAGTCATGGGTGTTTTCTATATATTTAAGTATTTATATGTATCTATCTATTATATATATCGTCGTCTAGTACCTACAACACAAGCCTTACTGAGCTTACCGTAGGACTAGGTCGATTTGTGTCAGATTGTCCCGAAATATTTATTATTTATTCAATTATAAGAGCCAAATTTTATGAACGCGTCATTTATTCCCTCGGGAGCTCCGTACCAGGAATATTCAAATCAATAACATGTTGCTATGGTTTTGTTTACTAATTATCCCGAGTAAAAAAGGAAACTTAAATATTCAAAAATCCGCCTTATTGCCACTCAATAAAGCTCTTATTTAAATAAATGCTGTGACTTCCGCGCCACTGTGTAATTTGGTCGCTGTGAAACAGCGTAGGGCGTCCACCCACAAGATGGACAGACGACCTCATTAAGGTCGCCGGAAGACGCTGGATGCAGGTCGCTTCCAACCGGTACATGTGGAGGTTCAAGGGCCTATGTTCAGCAGTGGACATCTTATGGCTGCGATGATGATGATGAAAACAATTTAGCTAATTATAATCAATCATAATATTGACGTTTCTTTAATGTACAGTCGCCATCAGATAAATTGTAGCTGTGGCGACTGTACAGCAAGCCTCTCTGATAGTAGCAACCAAACAGTAAAGATCTTTTTCACCTTACTCGCTCGGAAAATCTTAGTTTATAGCGCGAAATCTGCGTGGAAAAGCCTATTTTATCCGCTAGCGTGCAAAAGTCATTCAAATTTCGAAGCCGATGATTGTAATTAATTCTCTGTGGTGCATGTAACTTTTTTTAAAGTATAAAACTCCTTCAACGCGTGACTGGCGCGCTACCGCGAAAAACGATATTCGTAAGTTTCGGACGATTGTCTCTGTCACTTTCATTGGAGTAAAAGAGAAAGATGTTCGCAATATATGAACTTCGATGTTCGCAGTACCGCGGTGAGTTCATAATAACCATAGATAATAACCAATCAGAAACATGTTTTTGATTACAGATTTTTAACTTTTTTATTTTTTGTCAAATAGGTTTTATTATATATACTAATAGTATTTGAGTTTAATTTACATATTTTGACTAATTAATCCGTTAAATAAAACATGAATTATTCTAGTAGCGATGCCGATATGATTCCCTGAAAAATCGCGTTAAGTTTTGTTTTATTGTTTTTCTTGCCGCTCAAATTTTTCTCGCTGTAGTGAGGTGAAAAATTGTGTGTTCCGCGTGACTGCAAAATTATTTGGCGTCTCGTGTCTTGAAAGCCTCGCTACGCTCAGGAATCTATCTTTGAACCATTCGCTTCGCTCATGGTTCAATGTTAGCTTCCTTCGCTTGCTCAGCTTTCAATTTCAACACTAGCGCCAAATAACCACTTTGCAGCCTTGCATAACAAATAACTATTTTTGTATAGCAACAAAACTCTATGACGCTTAAATAATATTTAGTTTTACAATAATTAAGAACTTAGGATTTTAAAGCGAATTATATTAATTGTATAAAGCGGGTAACTCACTTTTTATAACTCGAATATTGCTCTACATGTTTCACACCGTAACGAGGAGCATTTGCCATTAACTATTCCTTTTCTCAGTTACCGATATGTGGCTACGAGCGTGCATCTGTTCGCTTCTGGCGGCTTCGGTACAATCAAAGTGGGTCGAGGGACGTATTGACACAAAAGACGTACGTATTTCATCAAATATTATATATATAATTATATAAAACAAATGACATACCCTGGACCCGGGTATATCCTTAAACTACGTCCAACAATGAGAGGTAGGGCACAGCGAAGTACCATCACGCTTGAGTTGGAGAAGCCCAACTGGGGAAGTACCTCCTCCTTACAGAAAACCACAGCCATAATAACACTGCTACCTTTCAGGTATGTAGTGTAGTGTTCCTGACGGTGAGTAAGGTTCCCAGAGCTCCAACCCCCATTAAATCCCGGCGTAACGCCCTTGGTGTTCCGGGTGCCCATGGGCAACCGTAATTACTTACCATCAGGCAATACGCCTGCTCGTTTGCCACCTTTATCATAAAAAAAGAAACAAATGGATGAAAGAAGTAGTTTGTTTTTTCATAATTTTTAAAATACGTCCAGAAACCAGTGGAGAGCGGTCAGCGGCGTATCTTAGAGCGGCACTGTTGCCATCAGATATATCGGAGCTGTGGAGGTGGTCACAAATATCTGATTAACACCTCTATTGTCAACGCGATAAAGTGCAAGTTCAGATATTTGTGACCACCTTCACAGCCCCGATCCCGATATAGTAAGCTAAGAGGTGTTTCTTCTTTAACAATGTCTAATGCCCACTCAAAACTGTGGGTCGATTTTTGAGCACTCGACGCGACGCTCGAATCGTGTCATTTAAAACTCTCTCAAACACGAAGAAATTGTATTTAAGAAGCATGAATGATATAAATAAATAATCAGTATCGAAACTATACATTTTGTGCAAAAATAATGGTAAGAAACTTTTGTGTGCGATTATTTACGTTCTCAAAGTTTTATGAATCCGAGTGTACGATTCAAAAATCAGCCCCCTGAATAACGGCTTTATAGTCAACGCGATAACGTGCAAGTTCAGATATTTGTGACCTCACAGCTCCGATATAGTAAGCTAAGAGGTGTTTCTACTTTAACAATGTCTAATGCCTACTCAAACCATGCAATCATTTTCAGAACTGGGCGTTTCTCGCTCGCTTCTGCTTTCTGTCCCTGGAGGGTCAATTCGAGTACCTGATAGAATACGACAAGGACATGGGGACGCCGAATTTGCTGCTGTATTATGATGATGATAGCCAATGGCCGTCGGTGTATCATAGTTCCAAGGTGAGTCTTAATTCATACTCTATTAAGAGCTATCTTAACAAGTTTCACAACCAGTAGGTTAAATCGAAAGAAAAATAGAAAAAAAATTCTATTTTTCTTTCGATTTAAATATCGAAGATATTCGCTAGCAGACGTTTCTGCATAATAAAAAATAACCAATAGGTTCTTACTTATTTAAGGCCTGCGGTTTGCTTTATCTGTGGGCCTGTGCTATCTCGACTGGTTGGTAGCAACTTACATAAGTATGTACAATTGTACACGTATACGGCCGGCAGAAAGCACTACGTGAAAAACTTAACTGAAGAATCATGTTGCAGATGTGCAGAGAAATAATATGAAACTTACGTCAAAATTTGAATATAGAACGTCGACATGCGTGTACACACACGTTACTACTACATAGGCCAGGTGCTTTAAATAAGTTTTTCACCTATTATACAATGACAGTGACATCTACCGGAACAATGATGCATTAAATAAAATAATATATCGATATCTTAAGTTAAGTCCATTGATACTTAATCAATATCGGATTCACATGGTGTGTGTAATACCTATACGAGTACGAAAATAAGTAATGTTTGGAGATTGTATAGAATCACTTTTTCTCAACAAGCCTATAGTTAATATAAAATAAATAATAATTAAAATAGACTCCTAGCTTCATTTGCTACTACTTAGCAATTGGCGTCAAACCTAACGTAGGTACTCGCATGTTCTCTTTCTGTCATGTTGTAATCACTTTAAAGTGATCAAGCACTAAGTCTAGTTGTTAGGGTGTCATCCGCGAAAAATGTAGGCGCATTTTTTTTTTTTTTGAACCTGACTTGGGTTTTTTTGCACATGTGTTGTGCTTTAGAGCAAGCGGACTGTGTGGGGGGAAGGTAGCCTGGGCAAAATCCAGGACCGTTCCGCGAGGCGCATTGTGCTTGGTCACCTATTAGTAGATGATGACTAGGGCCCGGTTTTTGAAAAGTCATAGGGAGATACAAAATGAAGTATCGGAAGTGTTGTGTCGGATACGATCCCGAACATCGTGCGTTATATCTTTAACGCAAATGAAACTAATTAAACTCTCCGATATTATTCGAACTTTTTTTCATCATTGACCGTTGTAAAGAGTCTCATCGGAAAGTTTGAAGTAATTTTTAAACAATATTCAAAAAACGATTTATCGATATATCGATAAACATTGGTGTCTCTCCCTATGACTTTACGAAAACCGCACGAAAAATTCCGGGTCCTAATGATGACATCGACTTCAACTTGGTATTGATATTGTAATATTCCGCAGACCTGTAAAGAGCGAGAAGCAGTGTTAAATAAAGCGGGACAGAACCAGATAATCAAGCTGTCCCATTGGTTCCCGGACACGGAGTACTCGGGCTGCATAGTTACTAAAGAGAGCAAGGAGCTTCCCGCGGAGAAAAGGTGACTTGACAAGTATTTGTATAAATATAGTTATTTGTTATACAAGAGGATAACGTTAGTGTATACCGTCTCGTGCTATTATTGAGACCCGACCTAGGGAAAGATTCCAAAATTGAGTGGAATCTTGAATATTGGGAGGGTCTCAAAGCACGAGAGGGGAACTAACTTTGCTACCGAGTGAAACACATAATTTTTTACCTCACTACCGCGACGGAAAAATTTACTTACTCTAATTAAAAAAATATTCAACATTATTGGCATCCATCGTTCATCTTTCAAAAACATTACATAAAAGAACATATAAGATAATAATAATATTTAAATAAAAGATAATATTTTCCTAACTAGTACGTAAAAAGTGCTCTTTGGGCACGCTTCGAGTGCGTAAATTCCACTTTTTAAGGCACTTGTTACGAAAAATTGGGTCCGATACACGTGTAAAAACTTCTTTAAGACTCGGGTGATTTTCAACCTCGTTTCCCTCAGGCTCCAAATTTCACACTAGTCGAAAAAAAATTGTTTTACAAGTTTCGAAATGTACTATTTCACCTCACGTTATTTCGACTCTCGACTAAGGCAAGTTATTTTTCACAAATCTAATTTATTGTTTTTAAAAACAAAGGAAAGTCCTTTACACAGAATGTGCTATTTACAATATTTAACCACCATACTATTTAGCTACGCCGTGTTAGGCAGCGGAATACAGTAAGTGACCCAGAACTTACCCGAAACATGTCGCCTAGTGCGATATAAGTACACGTTAATCCCTTTGTAACTAAGTAGTATATAACTTATACTTTTATTTCAGTTCATCAACAACCCCTAAACCAAGTACAAAACCAATCCCAAAACTTAAAAATGCCACAAATGCCACCAGTGAACCTTCAGACCCGAGCTACTATGACCAGTTCCTAAAAACTACCATGGCATCAAAAACTACCATTTCCGATACAAATTCTACTAATGTCACCACGTGGTTTGAAATAGTACCGACCGATGAATTTTCTACCACAATGGCGCCCGAAGATGAAATGTGGGAAAGTATCGGAGGCGAAGTAAATGATACGAAATTTGAGAAATTAAATGATGTGGAAATGATGTTCGATAATAGTAAAGTAAGTATTTATTTTATGCGATTCTGGCAAGTACCTAATCACACGACCTGACATCCTATACATACCATTAAAACTAGACGGAGCGTGCTAATAATAATACCACGATCGAAAGGGAGGGTCTTATGTAACTTGCCTTAGGTATGGCAGAGTCGGCGCTATTTTCGTCCGTCCGCGGCATAGTCTCACATATTTTTGTTGCCCTCCAAACTGATCTCTTCAGAACTGTCAAAGCTGGAGGGATGCAAACAAATACCTACAATTGGAGTTTTCTTGTGTTTTCAACCGAAGTTGCGGTAATTAGCAAAACTATAGTGAATTTTTACATTTTAGGCTGCAAAAGCCAAAACACCATTGTCCCTTACTGGCGCTCGCGGATACGTCATATAACGAACATTTTGCCTACGCGCGTGGGATTTAGGTGACATTCAACTAATGTAGAACATCTTGTTACGATGGACTCTATCGAGTCCATAACCTTTACCTACGTAGCATTGCTACGTCATGCCCACAAGTCTTTTTTTTTGGTAATTCAAATTAATTTATTCGTGATAAACAGTGATCGGCACTACTTGTGCAAAACTTTAACAAAACTCGTTAAGCGGACATAAGAGTGTATAGAACCATAAAAACAATTATACTCTTACACTCAAATATCGGCATATTGATTCTCCGGTATACAATTAAACTGGACACTAATTTAATTAACTAATTTGCCAAAGCTATTCGTATTTTTCTTGATAGTAAGTATTGCTATACCTCAGTTCAACAAGTTATGTTAAAGTTTTGCACCGTTAGTGCCGATCACTGGTGATAAACTACATTAAACTACACACATGTAACATAAAAACCATTACTACTTTAAAAAAACAATGAAAATTATAAAGTTAACCACGAAATGGACCCGCCTCAGCGTAAATCTGATCTTCCGGCGGGACCATTGTTGTGGGTTAGGGCGTTAACACACTTGGGCGATTTGCAAGCGATTTCTATACAAAACTCGTACGCGGCGAACTCGCTGCGTATTCGCCCCCATACAAAACTCGCTCACAAATCGCAAGTGTGATATCAGCCTTACGATCGCTGTTGTACAACACTGCCCGACGATAAATGTGAACGCAGTTATAATGGTTGCGGCCGCGTCACAGTGAAGTCTCTACGCTCAAAAATTGCCCTGGGGGCCGATTTTTGAGCACTCGACGCTCGAATCGTTACATTTTAAACTCTCTCAAACACGAAGAAATGGTATTTAAAAAGCATAAATGATATAAATAAATAATGTGGGTATCAAAACTATACATTTTGTTTAAAAATAATGGTAAGAAACTTTTGTGTGTGAGTATTTTCGTTCTCAAAGTTATATGAATCCAGTGCACGACTCAAAAATCGGCCCTCTGCCCCTGTTTTCTTCTAGGCCCTAATGTGTTGAACATTTTTTCAGCACAAAATCAAGCGCTCTACCTCCGAACTTCTAGAGCGTTACCGCCGCCGGCGACTCCACTCGGAGCCCGGCTCGGGCTCCGGGGGCTCCGTTGAGCGCCTCCTCGTGTCCTGTCATAACTCGAGACGGTTCCGCTCCGCCAGGGAGCGATGGTGGTTCATCGCTATAAGCAACTGTGACAGTCCGAAGGTAGTTTTAAATTAATTTGTATGAAATTAAATATCTAATAATATAAAGTAAATAGGTAGTAATAATAGTACATAGTTCATTATTATTCATACCATTTTATTAGGCAGACGTCCGGTTTTTTGTATCCAATAGCCCAGTAGCTAGTCCATCCTTTCCACCCAATAGCCTGGTACATTCTAGATTCCAATAAAACTCAATAGTCCTTACACCATGGCGGGTGCTGTCTCTGTGCGCGTCCCATGATAGGGACAGGGGCAGCATCCGCTTAGTGTACCCCTTACATTTCATAAAAATTGTCGAAAGGCCCTCTGCGCGTTGGCTCGATCCGGCTCCGCGTACGCCTCCCAAATGTCCCGAACACCATTGTTCCTTGTACGGAAGGTACATAGTTCTAATAATATAGCCTGAAAAATTGGGTTAGTTTCTTTTGATGAAAAAAAAACGACTCGAACGCGTAAGTGATAATATTATTTACATGGGTAACTCTCGCGATGGTGACGTTTTGTTACGTTAAAAACTTACACTCCGGCACCCAGCACCCAGAGGTGCTATTCTCATTTACTCGAAAATGATGTAAATGGTAAAGTTAAAAAGTGTAACCACATACTTTAGGGTTGAACTGAAAATATTATAGTTACTTGAGTTAAAGTCTTACTTGAGGTGCTTGAGATAACCTCAAAAAATAGTACATTTCGATACTAGTAAAAAAAAAAAAATATTCGACGAGGGTGAAAGTTGGAGCCCGAGTGAAACGAGGGTGACAATCAACCGAGTCTTAAATAAGTTTTTCACATGTATCGAACCCAATTTTTCATAACAAGTGCCTTAAAAAGTGAAATTTACGCACTCGCAAAATGCACTTTTTACGAACTAGTTGGGAAAAATATTTTTTTTATGATTGATTTACATATTTTACATATGATAACAAATCACAACTACCTACGCTGAGCATAGCCAGGGACATACAGACAGACATAGCGAAACCATTAGTGTTCCTAGTTGACTACGGAACCCTAAAAGGCTCCTGAGGCTTTGTACCAATTGTAAATTATGCGAAGCCGTCAGCTTTTCGCTCACTAGTTATGTCAACCAGACGCTTTCCGATTTCTGCAAGAAGTTTGTCCTCCCTGGGACCATCAACTTTGAATACATACGTGGTACTGTGTTTGACCTACAGGGCTTGGACATCAGATACAAATTCCTGATGACGAACGGCCCAGATGGCGACTTCTGGCATGAACACTTTTCTGCTGATGAATTCTGTAAGTTATACGAAGATTATAGACAATATCATATCTGTCTCGACAATATCTATCTTCGGCTGAAGGACGTCCACCTTTATCATTAAAAAAACTTTTCGAATTTCACGTGGATCCAGCCGCGGGCACAGCTAGTAATAGTACCTTACATCAGAGGCCGGGAAAATGAGAATTTCCGGCCAAGTGGGTATATACCGGATAGTGATACGAGGCCGGGAATCCGTTTTCACGCCGAACATGTATAGTGCTTTTCTCAAACAAACAGACCCGAGCTAGCAAAACATTCCAAAAATGAATGACGAGCATAGAGAGTAGTTCAAAGAGTGGATTCTTGAGCATTGCGAGGGTCTCGAGGCACGAGAGGGGAACACACTTTGCTACCGAGTGAAACACACAATTTTTCACCTCACTACCGAGGAAAAGTCTATAAAAATGTAATCGAAATTATTAATATCCAACATTTATCATTCAAAAATATTAAATAAAAGAACATCCAACCAGCTAAGCTCAAAAAAACACTTAGTTGTAAACAATTTGTATGAAATTACTTTGCATTATTGTAAATAAAATGCAACATTGCTACCTTTTTTTGAAGAATAACAGTTCTTTCCGAGCTAGTGAGGTGAATGAATGAATGAATGAAAATTGTAATTCCAGATGTCCTGCCAGTGTTGCTAGCATACACGTTCGCCTACTTCATCGTGATGGTTGCGGTGGTGCTGTGTAGTATCGAGCTGAAGTCACGCCATCTCCTCCACTCCACGTACAAGCTGTTTCTTATGTCAGTCACGGCACAGGTAAGATTTTTATATTAGTGTTGTAACGTGTTTTAACAGACTACAAAAAAGTTTGTTTTTCGACTGTATTTTTCTACGCTGTTTTTACTTAATTTTTTTTAAGTTATCTGCAAACACCGGTTTCGCCGGGGCAAATCTGTACTGACGTTTAATAGTGCGAGGACACATTAAACAAATTTTATTAGTTGATATCGATAAAAATGACGTAGAACCGTTGTGTAATTTTAAGAATTTGAATGAAGAATAAAACTACATACACAAAAATATACTCTTTGAGGAATTAACTTTCTTTAATATAATTTTCATAATATACAATCAAAAATTTTCCACATTTTCAGACTAGTCTTCATCGCCTGGGTGACAATATACATTTTAGCCAACTAAATGACCTTTCTAGGTCAACTGTAGTAATGGGACCAAATTCAAACAATTTATAGTTTTGATGAATTTCTGTTATATGACTCTGTTCAATTTCTTTTCCGAATACCAAATCATTTAATGTTTTTAAAGTTGAAATGCCGACGTTTTTCTCCAACACTGTTTGAAGTATTTTATTTTTATGGATGTCGATAAACTAAGTCGATGTTTAATGAATCACTAGCATTGGTACATTTTTGCCCCCGCGAAACCGGTGTATGGTTATCTGTAATAATATGCACTGGTTTTTTTCTAGCAAATCGGAGTCATTGTACAGACTCTGGCGTACATTCGGTACGCGACCCATGGGTTTGGAGGCGACGGCGCAAAAATAGTAGGTAAGTCTCTGACGTGTTTATTGTGGTTTTCTTTGTGACTGCTGCACCCTTACCAAGAGTTGTGACATTGAGGTTTTCAATAGCGAGTATCGAGTTTACTATCTGTGCATCTCGCTTGTACTATTTAAGTGCGAACGAGATGCACAAATAGTAAACTCGATACTCGTTATCGAAAACCTCAAAGTCAAAACTCATGGTAAGGGTACTGGCATGGCTGGCCGAAAACGCCCATGCCCGTGCCCGTTTTAAAGTATGATTGCGGGATAAAACATATCCTATGTCTTTTCGCGTATCTTAAACTCTCTTCATACCAAATTTCATCCCAATTGATCCATCCTTTTTTGTTACCAAATTTCTATAGACTTTCGGTAACAAAAAAGGAAAGTTCCATACAAACTTTATGGGACATTTTGGGAAATATGGTAGTTCTTGCTCAGCTTCATTTACTCTATCAGTCTGCCGCTTTTAATCAAAATCGAAGACGTGATCCAAATGTACAAACTTTTTGAGAAATGCTCAAATAATTAACCCTTTGAACGCCAAGCACCACTAAAGTGATCGGGTGATGTCGTGCCTGCCACGCCACCGTCCCCTAAAGTGGCTATGTCGGACGCTGTCAAAGCAATTTTCCCGCTGACAGGTTTATAATCGTTCTTCACTAGTCGATACGTTGGCGTGCACGTCACAAATTGACGCGAGAGGAAAAGCGTTCAAAAGGTTAAGGATTCACATAATTAGTTTCGCCTGTGAATTCTGTGTCATGCCTTCTTCTCTTGCTCCACGATCCCGTAATCATCCTGTATAGTTTTATTAAAAAAAACCGTCGAGGGGTACGGTAGAACCGTACGAAATTATACTCAAATAAAAGAGCGTATAAAATTAAAAGTTTTTAATTGAAGACATAGGTATATCGGCAAAATTCGTATTGTAGCGTGTTTTGTCTTAAAAACTGTTTAATTTAATGACATTCGGTCCGCCATATTTAATTTATAGATTGACAACTTGACCGTGACGGGTGCGCGAGCTTTTGTTCGAGACGGCAGATTGGCCCGTGAAGGTCTATTGCCCGAGCGAAGCAGGCCCACCGCGAACATCGAAGATTCGTATATTTCGAGCATCTTTCTCTTTTACTCCAACTAAGGCGTCATAAGAGTGCCAGAGATAATCGTCCGAAATTTACGAATATCGTGATCCGCGATAGCGCCTTTGGGTTCTCATATCGTATAAAAAAAATAAACCGCCTCCATGTTCTGCAATATTGCTTCCCAGGTCAATTCCTCTGCGGCATATCGGAGACGGCGTTCCTACTGCTGCTGGTGCTGCTGGGCAAGGGCTACACGGTGACCAGGGGGCGGCTGAAGGCCGGCTTCACCGTCCGGCTGACCGTGTTCATGTGCTGCTACGTGCTGGGCTACGTGGCGTTGTTCATCTACCAGGCCAAGGTCAGCTGCTCGCAGTTCCAGGACCAGCTGTTCATAACCTGAGACCAGAAACGGTGCAGGCTAGTTTAGGTATCTTCAAGGCAAGAGTGAATAGGCTGTTACTAAAGCGTGCTACACCCTCGAGCTTATCGACACTTACCATCAGATGCGACTCCGTCAAACGCTGGTCAGTCTTGTTAAAAAAGGCTAGCATTGGTGGTGGAAGATACTGCCAAGCGTGGAGACTATGGCATTGGACTCCTAAGATCGCCCTTTGGTGTTCTTTGTGGTGAGCCTGGTGAGCCTTTTTTCAGCACTGACTGATGTAAAATCAAATGGTTTCTTCGGAAGAACAGCGCTGGCTGACGCTGGCAACATGACTATGGCATTGTACTCCCTAAGATTGCTGCTTTTGGAGATCTTTGGGGTGAGCCTTTTTCCAACACTGGACCCATGTCTGATGTAATGTATATGCTCCCTTGGTAAATTTTTAGCCTTATGATTTTTGGTAGAGTCATACAAATCCTTTTCTACTCGCGACTGCCACACGGAGCGCCTCATACCCCTACGAATGTACCTTCCTAGATAAGCTATTTATTTTGTACTTCATCATTCATCAACGCAAGTACCTACAGTATCCGCCGATTCGACATTTTCATTTCCAAATCCGACCTATCTCCCAAAAATTATTAGTATTGCTGACTGGCAGTGAACGGAAATAAAACATGGAAGCATTCTGTCCCTTCAATAATAGCACCACTTAAACTTTACCTGGGTGGGCGGGCTTAGCTTTATACTTTACCTGGGTGGGCGGGCTTAGCTTAGACTTCACCTGAGTCGACTTCAGTGCGATTCTATGACAGTGAGTGACGGATGCCAAAAATTGTATTTTAATACAATGTTTTAAAATACAATTACACTAGTTAAACATGCCCGCATGTGCAGTGAAGTGGTGCAAAAGCCATTCCAATAATTTTAAAGATAGTGGGATAAGTTTACACATGTACTTAAACGGATAATTTCACAGAAATATGCAAACTAATATTATGTCATTTTCTCTATGGGGATGATGTTATGCCAAATGAAGAACATTATTGTATTGTGTAACTGGATTTTAATATTCAGTGTGTGTATTGTAAGAGATAGGGAATGCAATACCCGTTCAAATCTGTAACCCGGGTATTACCCGACTTCAAGTATCAAAACCCGGGTACCCGGGTAATAACCGGGTTTCACCAAAATTGGGTCAAATGTTACTTTTTAGGCAACTAAAAACGACAGTACTAGTTTCAACAATTTAAACATCTATTAGTCGAAATCAACAATATAATAAGAAGTCAGAATTTTTAGCAATAAAAATAAATTATAATATCACAGTACTATAATTAAAAACCCCTTACACAGTACTAATTCAATTTGACCCGATATTGTCAATTAACGACGGCCAGTCACCATTGGAGGACAAGCAGCGTCCCTTAGAGCGGTGGAACCAAGTGTAGCGATTACGATTCGACATTAAACTGTGGTGATCTATGGTGGAGGCCCGAGTTCAGAAAAAGTTGTTAACAGTCTTAACATTCATGAAGCTAAGATAAGCGTATAAGCCAAGTTACGAGACGATTAAATTATTATTATAAGGCTTAAAGGAAACGCCAGAATAACCAAACGTATATTTAAACCTAAATAAATAAATTGACATTTAGGCATGGGTACGTGAATCAGATTTACGCACTGCCCTTTATAAGTGTACATGCAAGTGGTTCTGCATGTACAGCGGGGGAAAGTAGTAAATTCAACAAATTTACAGCTTTCTGAGACGATATCGTTCAGATCTATCTCCAAATCAGAAACCTATAAATACCTTGGTATGTCAGTCTTTGGGTCTCGAGGATGTGGCTATTAGACAGGCAGTGAAGGAGCACTTCTTCGGTCGACTGACAATAGTACTTAAAAGCATTTTGTCAGGTGGCAACAAGTTTAAACGCTTGGGTAAATACCCTTACTTATACACTCCTGTGGCACAGAAGGTCCAACTCAGACCGAGGTGGATGCCCTGGATCGCAGGGTCCGACTACTAGTCACCACACATCGCCTGCTATACCCACGCTCGTCGGTTATGAGATTGTATATCCCACGGATGTGTGGAGGCCGCGGCTTTTTAAATGCCAAAAGTCTCCATAACCGTGAGGTGTGCAATCTCAGGAATTACTTGCTTAACCACGAATGTGGGATGCAGCGTGATGTGGTGGCAGTAGACAGGAACCTCACACCACTCTCCTTGGCAAGCACCGAGCACCGAGGACCGCAAGGCCGTATGGAAGAGTAAGGAGCTACATGGGCGGTTCTACAGGGCCCTAACGGGACCAGACGTATACCTGCCCGCGTCGGTGAACTGGCTACGATTTGGGGACCTCTTCGGAGAAACCAAGGGTTTTGCCTGTGCAATTACGGATGAAGTTATCATGACGAATAACTACCAGAAGTATATCCTGAAGGACGGTACAGTCGACATTTATCGGGCATGCCGCCGTGCCGGAGAGTCACTCATATAATTTCCGGTTGTTCTCATCTTGCTAACGGCGAGTACTTTCACAGACACAACCTTGTAGCCAGGATTATACACCAGCGGCTTGCTCTTATGTATGAACTTGCGGACCACGAAGTTCTGCACTACAAGTACACACCTACGCCAGTTCTCGAAAATGGTCGTGCCACGCTCTATAGGGATCGGTCTATTATCACGGAGCGGACTATTGTAGCCAATAAGCCTGATACCGTGTTGATAGATCGATCGCAGCGCCGGGCAATGTTCGTCGACATCACCGGCCCATGTGACGAGAACCTTGTGAAGGCCGAGAAGGACAAATCCATCAAGTACTTAGACGGCTCACGAGGTAACCGCCATATGGGAAGTTGATTCGGCGATCATTGTACCGATAGTCGTATCCGCGAACAGTCTCATAGCGAAGAATCTTTGAGAGACTCTCGCTACGTGGTTGTGGTTAGATCAAGGGTCAGATTCAGAAGGCAGTAATCCTGGACACGGCGCGTATAGTCCGGTTGTTCCTCTCTCTGCAGCCCTAACTACCGGCAGCTTAGGCCCTGCCCCGTTGCCGGCGGCACCCTAGGTTAGGTTTTTTTATAATCTGTTTATTGTTTTGATATTTTTTGGATGTATTTTTATATTCTACTCTTATAAAAATATTGTAAAAAACCTACCGTAAGAGATAAGATAAATAAACGATAAATAATAATTACCTGGGGTGCCCTTTCGGACAGGTGGGACAGGTCCCTTGCCTCTAGCTTGCCTTAACCGGCCGTCCAGAGTGGGGTCGCTAGAGCTACGTTCTCGAGGGTAGATGTGGAAACCTAAGTGGCGAGTTGGCGATATGTTTTAAGTCCAGTGACACATCTCTACCCTTAGCCCTATGCACCGGTGTTACCCTTGAGACATCTTTGATGTCGCTTTTTGTGGGGGTCCATCTCGCATAGGGCGAGTCACCATCTGCAGGAAATACAATTGTATACCATTTTATTAGGCAGAACTCTGGTTTTTTATCCAATAGCCCAGTAGCTAATCCACCCTTTTCCACCCAATAGCCTCGTACATTCTAGATTCCATTAAGACTCAATAGTTATTACACCATGGCCGGTGCTGTCTCTGTGCGCGTCCCGTGATACGGACAGGGGCATCGGCGAAAATGAAAATAACGCATAAAAATACAATTTCAAATTACTATTTAAAATTATTATTAGATTATAATAGTTATTTGTGCAACAAGAGAGGAAAGTTGTTTTTTCTTGCGAGTGTTTATTTTGAGTCCCGAGTAAGCGAAAGATTCTAGTGTTAGAATCTTGAGCGTAGCGAGGCACTCAAAGACACGAGATGTAAAATAACTTTACTCTCGTGTGACACATACAAATTTTCACCTTAGTAGTGAGAACATATTAAAGCTTTTATTGCCGACTGTACTTTTTTGCACAATCGTCATCTACTCTTCGAAAGGATTCTTATGAGCCTAAAACACCACGGGGTTATCTTGTGTATTTTAGTAGTTGCTTTTGCTACCTTCTGGCTCCAGCATCAGATCAGATCAATGGTACCATAATATTGCATTGTCACCGAACTTACATAAGTGTGCTAAATTTCAGCTCAATCGGTTAAAGATGTCTGCTTCAAAATTGAGGTGCAAGATTCCACCCGGATAAATATACAAATACATACATCAAGTTTAAAAAAAGGTTGTAAAAAAATTAACATCAAGTTATCCACATTCATTTAAGTGTTTTATCTGCAACTGCACTGGCTTCATTACTTAATATTTTGTTTAAATATCTTTCATTTTAAAATATGTACCTACATTTCAAAATTATAATATTTGATTAATTTGTGAGGGTCCGAACGTGTTAGTGGTGTTTAGCGGGTCCATTATGTCCTATTATAATAGATAGATACATATAAATACTTAAATACATAGAAAACACCCATGACTCAGTAACAAATATCTGTGCTCATCACACAAATAAATGGCCTGACTGGGATTCGAACCCAGGACCACGGGTTTCATAGGCAGGGTCATTACCATACATCGTTATCGCGGGAGCAAATATAAATTTGTTGTAGAAGTAGTAAAACAGACTGTCCATTTAGGAAAAACAGACTTTTCTGCCTACACATTATACGCCTCCAAGAAGTTCATCATAACTAGCACGAAGTTATTGAGAAGTGTGTCTTTCAGAGTTAAAATGACGTTTCAGAGAAGATTTTGTTTGACAAAAACTAACATTGCACTTCGAGCAAAATAGTTTTTTATCGCGATCGCTAACTCAGGATAATCATGTATAAACAATCCCCCAAATTTTCCTTCGAACCATTTTAAAAGGCAACTTCTATTTGATTATGTTTTTACAAATACAGATTAATCAAGAATGACTAATGTCTAAAGTGACTGATGAGGTTGCGTACCTAATAGGTAATCTTTTTAAGTACTAATCAAGTCAAGTATGGAGGTACGATAGCATTGATATTCAATAAAATAATTTATACATTTTTAAAGTCGTAGGTATAAACGTTCTCTACACGAATGTCATTTCTGTTTTTGACTGTTTTTTATAATCTTTCAGTACTGTCAAATCGAATTCGCTCCCGCGATAACGATGTATGGTCATTACCTACTAGGCCAGACGGTCGTCAATTAAAAAGCTACTTTGTCTCACTCCCTGGAGTGATGAAAGAAGCAACTTTCCTCACTCCCTGAAAGTGAGGAAAGTCGCACTTTCCTCTCTCCCTGGAGTGAGGAAAGTAGGCATGTTCGAGCTGCTGAGGTGAAAAATATATTTTTTTATTTTACAACATTTTAATATATTTATTATTTGGTATTAGTTATTTGACTGTCACTTTAATGTATTGCATAAATCTATCCATGTCATCTGAGGGGCTATTGCTAATCATCTTGTTCGTTCGTTTGTCTCCATCGCTCTTGCATATAGGAACAATAGAGAGCTAAATAGACGAACGAATGAAAGATGAGGTTTAAAATAGGAACCCTGATGAAGTATGATTGGCGAATATCTCTGCTGCTGTCAAAAGCCTATTAGCCGAAATGTTGGTGCCCTTAGAGATTGGTAGTTATCGCCTAAATATGTGTTTCTTTTACACGTTATTATGTAGAACAGTGTAAAAGAGATGACTATAATTTCACTTAGTATTTTCGAATAAACGCTGTGTATATTATAACGTCATATTTCAATGTGAGCGTATTTGTGTCTGTGAGATAATTGTCCCGATAATTTTAAAGCTAATGTTCGCGCATGCTGCTTCCATGTTTATTTCCGTTCACTGCTGACTGGAGACTTAAAAAGTTTGCTGACCCAAGCGTTTGCGTACTAATTACTGTTTTCTTACACTCCCGTCCCGTTGAAATAAGAAATAAATAAATATTACTGGACATTCTTACACAAATTGACTGTGCCCCACGGTAAGCTCAAGAAGGCTTTAAGAAGGGTTTAAAGGTTGGGGCTCTGGGAACCTTACTCACCATCAGGAACACAACACTACATACCTGAAAGGTAGCAGTGCTATGGCTGTGGTCTTCTGTAAGGAGGAGGTACTTCCCCAGTTGGGGCTTCTCCAGACTCAAGCGTGATGGTACTTCGCTGTGCCGTACCTCTCATTGTTGGACGTAGTTTAAGGACATACCCGGTCCCAAAGGTAGGGTGTTAAGGTCCTCTGCTCAGAGTCCTTAGATTTTGCAATGTTTTACTATTTGCGACTACATTATATTATAATATAGAACACGAAGTAACATCACGCTTGAGTCTGGACTCAAGCGTGATGTTACTTCGCTGTGCCCTACCTCTCATAAAACCTCCTCTCATCCTATTGCCTTTGGTTGCAGGCGTTTGACCCGGGCGAAGTCCTATACCTCTACGAGAGCCCCGCGGGCTACGGAGTCATCGTTCTTCGGGTTGCGGCTTCGTGCGTCTTCGCCTATTCCGTGTTTTTCACCGTCAGGAAATATCCTGAGAAGGTAAATCTATGAGACTACGAACAAATCACATTATTTCAGTACTAGCTTCTGCGCGCAACTTTGTTTGTTATTACCTAAATCCCTAATTATTTTATAAATTAAAGCAAAAAAATACATAAATCTAAGAAAAACCCCTGCGGCATTGTACTGAAGACGCTGGCAGTATTTCCTCGCTAATAAAGGTCTCGGCATACGTCACGTGATTTTTTCTCGAACGGAACGAGGATGGGACGTAGACGGGACGGGGTTTAATTATTAATTGTACTAGTAGATACTTAGTTGTTTAAAAAAAATAGGTTAATTAGTTACATGTATATAATTACAGTCTATAACATATGTTATTCTTAGGGTATGCTCTCAAGAAATCCCGATCTCAAAAGTCCCGAAATTCCCGAGAAATCGAAGTATCATTCAGTCCCGCGACTTATTCAAATTCCCGTAACTTGGACTTAGTAAATTGTTAGTTAACATTCGTCAGTGTTCATCATAACACTTTAGCGGTGGCGTGGTAGGCGTGGGACACAGCGGCGCTACCGCAAAAAACGATATTCGTAAATTTCGGACGATTGTCTCTGTCACTTTCATGATGCCTTAATAGGAGTAAAATAGCAAGATGCGCGAAATATACGAACGTCGATGTTCGCGGTAACGGGCCAGTTTTCCGCTGTCGTGATATGCCGTCTGGCGTTACGGCGCGGCCACGACAATGCGCGACTAGCGGCGCGGCAAGCGTTTTGTCTGTTCGTTGCGCGGTCAAGACGCGCAATGCACTGCGGTTGGTTGGGATCACACGCAATGAACAGATAAAACGCTTGCCGCGCCGCAATTCGCACAATGTCGTGGCCGGGCCGTTAGAAAATGTCGTGTAATTGTGTTTTCAGAACATGTTTTACTGCCCCTTCTTCATCTGCGGCACGCTTTGGTTCTACGCGGGACCACTCTTTATCCTCACTGCCAATGCTTATATAGGTAAGTTAATCGCCAGTGTAGATAAATTAGCGAGCGCGTAAAATTGCATCTATAGTGGTATTGTGTGTATAGGCATTCTACATTTGAAATTTCCTTTTTCCCGTACAACCACAAATGCAATTCCACGCTTTCGCTAATTTATCTATAACTGCCCACCTTGTACTGAAAATGAATTCTGTTTAAGAACACATTTTTCTCCTAGGCCTGCAAAGTAACTTTTCACCTCACTCGCTCGGAAAACCTTAGTTTACAGCGCGAAATCTGCGTGGAAAAGCCTATTTTATCCGCTAGCGTGCAAAAGTCATTCGAATTTCGAAGCCGATGATTGTAATCCTCTGTGGTACATGTAACTTTTTTTTAAGTATAAAACTCCTTGAACGCGTAACTAGCGCGCTACCGCGAAAAACGATATTCGTAAATTTCGGACGATTGTCTCTGTCACTTTCATTGGGGTAAAAGAGAAAGATGCTTTCAATATACGAACTTCGATGTTCGCAGTACCGCGGTGAGTTCATAATAACCATAAATAATAACCAATCAGAAACATGTTTTTGATTACAGATTTTTAACTTTTTTATTTTTACCTACACTTTATTTTATGTCAAATAGGTTTTATAATACAGTATACATAGGTGCCTATTTGTAATCTTGTTTTATTTTTTTAAGGTTAGGTTTTTGTTAGTATTTCAGTTTAATTAACATATTTTAACTAATTAATCCATTAAATAAAACACGATTTCAATGTTTATTTGATAAATAAATTGAAATATAGGTTTACATACTATTGTAATTTCTGAACGCAACCGAAAAAAAAAATTTTTAAGTTTTAAGTTATCACAATTCACGTACATTTGTCGAATTTGTCCTGTGCTAAGCTCTTTGGACTCAACGTTTGCACTATAAAAATGAATGATTCTAGTAGCGATGTCGATTTATGATTTCCCTGAAAAATCACGCGATAAGTTTTGTTTTTTTGTTTTTCTTGCCGCTCGAATTTTCCTCGCTGTAGTGAGGTGAAAAATTGTGTGTTCCGCATGACTGCAAAATTATTTGGCGTCTCGTGTCTTGAAAGCCTCGCTACGCTCAGGAATCTATCTTTGAACCTCTGAAATCTTAGCTTCCTTCGCTTGCTCAGCTTTCAATTTCAACACTAGCGCAAAATAACCACTTTGCAGCCTTGCATAACAAATAACTATTTTTTCGACGATTATCCATACAGAGGCAAAGATGGCGGGTGTCATAGCAAACAGCTGATGTTAATTTTTAATGCATTTCGATTTCATTGTTAGTTGTGATTTATGACAGAAGGCGATTTTATCGTTCGTCCTTATCAAGGTCTCACATTATGATTGTTGCTTACTACTAAAAGGCCCTAAGTACAGTCATCATCATACCTAGATAGTTAGTTAACGATCAAAGTGGGCAAATATATCGTAAATCGTAACACATCCTGACTGCTGTAAAAATACGGTTAGAGAATTCTTATTACAAAAAAAAAAAAAAATCAAAATTTAGTAACTGCCAGTTATCCATCATAAACTAAAACGGTTAAAGGTTTCAACCTTCTGGCAATACTGAAATAAGCACCATCTAGCTGTACCCGGGTGAATCACAATGAACACTTGCGACAATGAACCACTAAATAAAATGACGAAATGACAAATAGGCGGACAAGACACTGAAGTAGTTCAAAGGGCTGCCGATAGATGTCATGAGCATGTCATGTAGCGGTCATGCTACACTCTATAGTACTGATACTTACTTTGAGGATGGTACGGAAATTTTTGTAAAATTAATTCATATTAAATTTTGTAGAAAAGCAAATATTGAGGGATGATTAAATTAGTAAGTACCTGAAATAATTTGTTTGCAGACAAATGGGTGCGAGAGAGCGTTGTTACTGCCGTGCTGCTCCTCATTTCTTTCAACGGTCATGTTATGTTTTTGGTGAGTGGTCTATTTTTTTTAAAGTATTGTTTAATGGAGCTTTGCAATATATTACTTATCAGCCTGTAGGCTTCACCTTGTAACAATCTTAAATGCTTGAACATGAACTAATAGTTATTTGTTATACAAGGGTGCAAAATTGTATTTTAACTGCGAGTGTGGGATTGAAACTCGAGCAAGCGAATGGATTCTATAGTTTAACAACGAGCAAAGCGAGTGGTTTTAAAATAGAATCCTGAGCGTAGCGAGTGTTACAATACACGAGAATTAAATTACAATTGCACCCGTGTGTAACACAAAACTTTTCCCCTCACTACAGCGAGGAAAGTGAAACATGCAAAATAAAGGTTTTGAAATCGCATTGACTTTTTCTTTGCGTTTAGATACATTCAACATTTTTACAAAAGGTGCCTTTAGCTTGGTTAGCTTGTGGTGGCCAGTACGATTTTCGAATGTTCTAATTCGATTTTCAACTCGGTGCGTTAGCGAGGCTCGCCCGCGCCCGCCGCCGCCGCGGGGGCAAGTGAGCTGTACTTCGCGAATTTAAACTGTAAAATCATAGCAATAAGAGCTATGAGAAGTCAACTTAGTTTAATCACTAGCGGATAAAATGCGTTTTTACCCTCTCGTATTAAAGGATAAACAAGCGCTTTATGAGCTAGTGAGGGGAAAAATAAGTTATTGAGTATATCCCCAGCCAGTCTGAGCGTGAGCGCGCATCTGGCGCGTCCTTAAACTACGTCCAACAATGAGAGGTAGGGCACAGCTAAGTACCATCACGCTTGAGTCTGGAGCAGCCCGACTGGTGAAGTACCTCCTCCTTACAGAAGACCACAGCCATAATAGCACTGCTACCTTTCAGGTAAGTAGTGTTGTGTTCCTGATGGTGAGTAAGGTTCCCAGAGCTCCGACAACTTTCAGGGTAGGCAACGTGAATTCTCTGGAGTTGCAGGCGTCCAAAGGCTACGGTAACTGCTACCGTCACCATCGGCTACCGTCAGGCGAGCGGTATGCTTGTTTGCCACGTTGTTGTATAAAAAAAACTTGGCGCAGCGGAGGTAATACATACGCGGTTTAGTCCCGTTTATGTGTAAAAACCGTGAAAGTTTATTGAATATAGTATGTATTGTTCTCAGTTACTGACCCTACCCGTTTTCGCCAACAAGAATTTCCCGTATCACGTAAGAACAACGCAAATCGGAGTTATGGAGGTAACTATTTCTTCTAACTTATACGTTTATAAATCCCTCGTTACTCAGTGATTAGCAGAGCCCGGAAAATCCATAGCAAAACAAAATACTGTCGCAATCAAACTAGTGTTAGAAACATTTTTTTATCGATATCGAGTTTATCGATGTCTTACGGAATACTAATTATCTGAAGTGAGGTTTTCTTTATAATGATTTTGATTACCTCTTTGTTACCTGACTACGACCAAGCCAAAAGGGAAGGGTTATTACTTAACATGAAATATAAGTAACGTTGATAATATAAGTTACGTTGCGTTTTAGATGAAATAACACATATAAATAAAACCTACTTACCACTTCTTTTGCGTTTGGTGTGAATGATTAAAAATAATGTAGCTTTACATATCGGTTTAATTTTTTTTTAGACAAAACTTACTCGATATCGATAAATAAATATTTCTATCACTAGTTTGATTGCGACAGTGTTTTGTTTTGCTATGGATTTTCCGGGCTCTGTTGATTAGTGATACATGTCGAGTACAAAACGTGAGTTACCCGCTTCTATACAATTAATAGCTAGTCTCAGATAGTTTTTTGCTTGGGACCTAAAAATGGTATGTTTTGAAAACACTAAAACATTACAAATTTAACCCGTATTGATGTATTGTCGCATTACGAAACACTCTTATGAATAAAATGCAGCTTCTTTACACTTTTTTAAAGAATAAAACAGGGCTTTCCGTGCTAGTGAGGTGAAAAATAAAAGGGTTAGTCTTGCACGGACTAGAACATAAAATGAGTACATCAGCTCATAGTCCATAACTCAAAATGGCAGAAACACAAAATGACTACAACACAATTAGTCGTCTATTTCTGGGTGCTTTGGCCCTACGGGCCGATACAAAACGAACATAACCTAAACCTACCTATAGGACAGTAGGTTTACTTTTCCACATCTGGTGTTTTTTCGCATGTGACTAATTGTGTTGTAGTCATTTTGTGTTTCGATCATTTTGAGTTATGGACTATGAGCCGATGTAGTCATTCTGTGTTCTGGTCCGTGTGAGACCTAAGCAAATAAAAAACACCGTGTTTAAAGCTAGCCTATAGTCGTCTATTAATCGTGTTTTTCTGACAGTTTCTGGTGAGATGGGCAGAAGTAGCTTGTGTTCTCCGTCGTTTTCCCTTATTTGTAGGTGACCGGAAGTTCTGGGTTGGATGGGTTTGGACACAACGCTTATCATCCGAGCAACGGCACTGCTCAGACTGTCATCATACCCCTGACCAGGTCAGTAATATTTTTATTTATTTTTAATTACATATCTTATCTTTTATATATTAACTTATCTTCCTAAGGAACATGGGTCTTTCTGTAGTCTCTGTATATACCGATCACTTCAAAAAGTTAATATGAATAATTCTTTAGAGCGCTGGTGTATCCGGAGATCGCAGGTTCAACTACCGGTTTGTACAGTCAGCAGCAAAAGTTCAAAATGAGCTACACGCGCTCTTATTCTCTTGACAATAGAGACGTGTTGACCTCATTTTGAACACCTCAAATGCTTAGCTACTTCTGTTGCTGACTGTACCAATGAGTTTTTAGTAACTTATGTACGAAATATAACTTGCTATTTACCAGTCGCTTTTTGGTGAAGGAAAACATTGTAAAAAAACCGGACTAAGCTCAAAAGGCATAGTTTACCCTCTGGTTCAGAAGGTCAGATGACAGTCGCTTTTGTAAAACTAGTGTCTACGCCAAATCCTGGGATTATTTGCCAAGCGGACCCCAGGCTCTTATGGCCGTGGCAAAATGCCGGGACAACGAGAAGAAGATAATAAAAAAATGTATTGGAAGTTTCGTGAATAATTCTAACAATTAATGATAAAACTCCGATTCATCTATGTCTTAGTGCTTAAACAAACGTGATTTTAAATAAACTGTTAATTTATATTCCTTTTTTCATATTCCAGACGAACAGAAGAGCTCATAGGCAACATGTACAGCCAATACATGGCGACCGCGCCCCCCCTCTCCAACAACCACACCCCCACCCTCAACGGCGTTAAGCGTATCAACTCCCTATCCCCAAGAAACCAAATAGTCAAGCAAGACAGCACCGACACCAACGCATCTGACGACATCAGACCTGTTGTCAACGAAATATTCACAGTCAAAGACGAAATGTCAAAACTAGAGTTGCCAGAGCATAAAAATAATCTACCAAAACCGGTGTTGCCGCACGAAAGTGAAAAACTACCAAAATTGCCGCATGAAAGCGAAAGTGAGAATGCAGGTGTTAGAAGTGAATTGCCGAGTGTGTTGAGGTCGAGAAGGAATATTTTGGAGCCGTTGAAGAGGGAGGAGGTGCCTGTGCCTTCATGGTCGCTCGCTAAGGGACCAAGTGTTATAGCTATGCATAAGAAGAAGAATAGCGAAGGTAATAGAGCATTATAATAGTACATTACCATAGAGGCCGGTAGTGGGGCTTACATACATACATCATACATTTCAGCCGTATGCAGTCCACTGCTGGACATAGGTCTCCCACAAATATGACTTGTATCATCTTGGGGGTAGTTGCCATAGTCTCCACGCTTGGCAGGCGGGTTGGCGACCGCAGTAGCTGTAGATTGGGTTTCGACGGACGCTGCTGCCCGTGCGTAGGATTGGATTTTCCCTTTGTCGCCTCTTACGACACCCGCGGGAGGAGATGGGGTGGTGCTATTCTAGTCAGCCCGCATCACACGGCAGGGCACGGGTAAGGGGTTTACTAAAGACTTATATTATATATTATAAAGGCGTAAGTTTGTGAGCGTTGTGTATATTTGTTACTTCTTCACGTCTTAACGGCTGGAGCGATTTCAATAAAATTTGGTATGGAGTTAGCTGACACTTTGGATTAACACATAGGCTACGTTTTATCACTAATAAACCGCGAGTAACACAGCAGGGCACAGCGAGTCATTCATAATTATGCAAAATGTCATGTTTTCTGAAACTGTATTTAACTTTAAGAGGTTCAAAAGGTATCATCGTCAAGTGAAATATATTAGATTAGGTTTGTTTTATAATAATCCTGAAGTCTACAGCTCCAGAAAATAATATATGCGAAAAGAAAAATTAAATAAAAATAAATGTTTACGATTTTAAGCTAGCATGGTCATTCACATTGCAACTATTACTTAAAGCGGGATAGTTACCATCTATATTAGTTTCAAATGAGTTTCCGATATTTCGGCACTGTTGCAAGCGCCATCACGGAATATCTGAAGTACTGCGAGATTTAACGGTTGTCAAACCACACACTACGGAGCCGTAATATCGTAAACTCATTAAAACTAAGTATAAGTACCATTTGGTACCGTTTGGCGTAGAGACGCTAGGTCCGTGGGGTCCCAGCGCGCACAAACTTTTTGCAGTAATCGCGTAGCGTCTGGTTTATGTAACTGGTGACCGAAGAGCTGGCGGCTTCCTCGCACAACGTGTCAGCATTGCGATACAACGAAGAAATGCCTCAAGGGCCTTTTTTAGATTTTATATTGTAACTAGTTAAGTACTTGTAGTTATCATAATACGATTGTAATTTCTGTAATTAATACTAATATACATGGTAACTATCCCGTTTTAAGTAATAGTTGTAAAAGAAAATTATATTACCTAATAAAGTTTATGCAAGATAATAGTGAACACCATTTTCCATTTATAGAAACTCCAGAGCCAGTAGCCAACGGAAAGAAAGTCCCCCCAGTCCGCAACGGGCTGCACCAGAGTTCTGGCGAGATCTCCACCATCCACGAGGGTCGGGAGCAGGAGTACGTTCCCACCAATACGCTGCAGCTGTTCAGCGCTGGGAAAAGTAGGGGGAAGTCCACCGAGAATGGGGGGTAACCACACAGGCTGACCTCGTAACCACCAGGGTGAAACCTTTTTATGCTAGTCATTAGTTTTCTATTACCCATGATATTTTTATGAGAAGTAAAAAACATGCATACAATTTGGTACTCGTACTGCTGATTAGCATGATAGATGTCGCTAATGTGTTTGCCAGATTGCGGGAAACGCTGTTTTGTGTAGACATTTTTATGCAATGTCCTGTATGATTTTGGCTGTGGGTACTCGGCTCACGACATATACGTATATTATACAAATACTTATAGAAAACTCATATGACTCGGGAACAAATATATACATAGGGAAATCATCGGCTTCATAGCTAGAGAAATATTATTAAGTCCTAATTTATGTACAAAAATACTAAACTGGGTGTCGATTTTTGAGTCGTGCACTCGAATTTCAAAAACTTCGAGGGCGAAAATAATTGCAGACAAAAGTTTTATAATTTTTACCATTATTTTTGCCAAGATTATTAATTTTTATCACTCGTTTCTAAAATACCATTTCTTCGTTTCTGACAGTTTAAAATGTCACGAGTCGTGATCGTGTCGAGTACTCTACACTCAAAAAACTGTTGACTTTTGACTAAAGCAATATTTAGCTGCCATCTGAATATAAAGTTAGTATTAAGCAAAAAACAATTGTCATACGAATTTTTTAATCGAAAATACTGAAACATGTGTTTTATATTACACATGTAAAAATAGAATTTTGTAGTCTATTTAAGTACCTATATGGTTTAGGCTTGTAATATCTACAATATTCATAAATAACTACTCATTAATGTACCTACCTACTCGCATTGTAAGTTAATTTATAGATATTATTAATTATATTTAACTAAACGCACTATCTAGTCCTTTCTACAAGTTATTAATAGGTATTTATAAAAGTGTGCAATCTTTGTTGTAATCTATTTATATTAATAAAATTTGCAATCTACTTTTCGACCGTTTGTGTCCTTTTATAGATACAATAATGCAATGAACCACCATGTTTGTATTTAAACTTACGTGAGACATATTTAAATCAAAAAATAAAAATAGAAAAAAATAGAAAAATTTGACTCGCAGCGGGACTCGAACCCACAACCACTGGATCACTAGCCCAGTGCACTACCAGTTGTGCTATACGAGCGCCGCTTAGACGTGTCAATCTTATCCTTTCTGGTATACGTCATTACGGGTTCTTTTTTCTATCTTTCTTTCAATTTAAATATCTTTGATATGCTAGCAGACGTTTCTGCTTAATATAAAAAATAATTACGTGAGACATATTTAATAACTGACGATTAATAGGGTACCTACGGTACGCGATCGGCGAACCGAACGGGCACTCAGCACTCTTAGTGCTTGAAAATGGAGGCCTATGTTCTTCGACACATGTCGCGCGACTAAATAAACGTGAGTAGAATCGTATTAAATAATCGTTAATTATGAACCACCATGTATTATGTTGCTTTTCAAAAATCTAACGCCGTTTCAGCGGGTGGGTGGATGTTTCGAGATTTTCTTTAGGTTTTTATATAATTTTATTTAAAGATGTGTTAAAACAAATTAAAATGAGTCAGATTTCATCAAACATTAAATAAATATTACAGGACATTCTTAGACAAATCGACCGAGCCCCACGGTAAGCTCAAGAAGGTTTGTGTTGTGGGTACTCAGCCAACGATATGTATAATTGTATAATATACAAATACTTACATACCTAAATAGAAAACAACCAAATGGCGATAAATAACAAGGGGTCAAAACATCACACTTACAGAGGCCTGTCAGATCTCAGCATGATCTCAATATTTTTAAGTTATATTTTCTGATTATTTATACGATACAGTGTGGAAATTTTACTCGGGCCCTGGAGGGAAACTACCTTAAATCCTTGAGCTAGCTCATTTTACTTAAAGGAGACATTCTTTTATTTTTAAAAAGAAACAAAACTACATTCAAAGATTTTCTAAAACTCGCTTGCCTCACCCGGTCTCCTTTAAGTAAAATTAGCTAGCTCAAGGATATAAGGTAGTTTCCCTCCAGGGCCCGAGTTAAATTTCCACACTGTATATAATATAATTTAAACTGTTGTGAGCCATATTACTATTAAGTACTTAAGTGAGCGATACACCCTCAACGCGAGCGGTGTGTCTGACTCGGCTTGAAAGTGGGTACCAGAGCTTACCCGAAATATGTCGCCTAGTGCGATACAATTACACGTGAGTTTATCTATTTGTAGTATAAATCTTAAATATGTACTTAGTGTTTCGACAATACAAACCAAACATTACATTTAAAATTCCTGTTTTCTTTTTCTGTAAAAAAAAAAGTTTCTGTAAATAGTCGAAAAAATTGTTACCGCAAGTTTCACAGCATTACCTACTAATGTGTTAGGGAATCTAACTTGTGTTGTGATTGGTAATTATTAGTAATAAATTCTTAATTTGCAATAAACGTGTTGACTACCAACTATTTCTATAATTCCTCTCTGCTTTAATTTAACCCTAAGCCCCAGCGCGCACAAGATTAGCAGCCGCGAAGAGTCTGTTTGACGAAACTGGTGATCGAAGAGCTGGCGGCTTCCTCGCACAACGTACCTATCAGCATTGCGATACAACGAGGAGCCGCCAGCATCCTTGGTAGAATGCCTCAAGCGCCTTTTTTAGATTTAATGTTAAGTACGCTTAGTAGTGTAATTACCCTAAGATTAGATATAAAATAAGTTTTTGTTTTTACTTTAAAGTATTTGGCTCAATCAACTATCCTTCGTCCCTCGTTGTCATGGTTACGTTCCCCTGGGTCACTTCAAACCACAGTTTAATTGCATCTAAACACACAAAAGATAGATATTTGTAGAAGCTATGTCCCTTACACAATGGGTCATCTACCAAGCGCGTCAGTACGCAGGGCCACATTTCTTGTAACAAACTATGCTTCAGTAGTCCCCTGGTGGATGGGACAGAATAACAACAAAATATAGTTGATTCACTCTTTTATTATATAATATTGTACATAATCAAGGTTTGATTTTACATTTATTGCACAAGAAAAAAACCTTTCACCGTGCTGTGTGCATAATTCTTATAAAATTCAACAAAATTATATTAAGGTGACGGCACCAGTAATGGACACTGAACCAGTCATGAACATTAGTGCTTATTTCATTTGCAGTGTTGTGCATTTGTTGGGACATACTCAATTTATAACGTTATGGTTTTTGAAATAAGAACTAAGTGTCCATCATTGGTGCCTGTCAGCTTAGTGTCCGACATTAGTGGCATTACCTTACAAGTTTTTGTATATTGAACATTACAAATATCGGAAGTTTAAAGTGATTTAGTGTTTCCCAAAAATATGCTTTATTAAACTGTGATAAAGTTGACAATCCTATTTGTCAAATGAATAAGTTAATACATAACAAACTATAGATGAAAAACAAAAATGAAGGGCCATATCGTCCGTAACTCATTCTGACATTCAAAAGAAAAATGACGTAACTATGTATGGGATGAGTACAGAGTTACTGCGTTTCAACTTAAGGGTATCTGTAGTATAGAATATTTTTAAAGGAGTGACGATATGCCTATTTCTCGAGCATAACACTTGTAACTTGTAATACAAGCGTAAGTCACTTTTTGACACATGTTGTTAGAAAGAGACTTCCGCTTGTATTACAAGTATTCGAGAAATAGGCCCCATGTCTATGTAGTTGCGCAGAGAATTAATATGGAACGTGTAAAAGTGCCCTTCTAGCAGACTTACTGAATAAGCGTTTGAGTTTGAACTTACGTCAAAAAAAATTGAATATAGAACGCCGCCATGCGTGTAGTCAAGGTCAATTATATAGATGCGTTCAAGGAGTCAAAATTTATATACATGCACCTTACTGTCTTACTATTAATGTGCAGTCAGCATATAGTTTGCATCATTCAAAGTAGTCAAATAATTAGGTACACCATATAAATTCTATGGTGTACCGAACTTTATGAGTAGGTACTTTGGATGCTACCAACTATATGACGCTGACTGTACGTGTATACATATTTTGGCACTTTGTTTGAGTCGATATATTTGACCTTGAATACAGTCGCCATCAGATATATTGGAGCTGTGGAGGTGGTCACAAATATCGGAACAACGCCTCTATTGTCAAGGCGATAAAGTGCATGTTCCGATATTTGTGACCACCTCCACAGCTGCGATATATCTGATGGCGACTGTACACACGCGTTACTACTACATGGACCAGGTGCTGCAGCTAAGTTTTTCACCTACACTTTGAACAATAAAGTTGTACGAGTACGATTGGACCGTGAAAACTAAGCTTTAGTTGTAAACACTTGACAAATAAGCGTAGTCTCTTTTCGACTTATTAAAATTTTTGTTTGTTTAAACGGGACAAAAATATCCCAAGTTTTGCTTACCACCAACGCCTAAAAATATCATGGCGGACGCTGTCAAAGCAATCATAATTCCATCTCTGTCAATCTTACTTGATTTTAGGAAGCGTAAAAGAGTCGGCATTGTGGATAGTTGAGACTGGCATTTCGACGTGAACGTTTAAAAAGTTAAATATGCTTCCTTTTTAAATTCTGAAGCGTGTAAGTAGTAACAACGCTATCGTAATGATCTTCTTGCTCAGTCTTTAACGGCAATTTATGTACTTTCATTATATGCCCTCTTAGACTTTTCAACTGTATATACCCTTTGTCACACATTTGGCATTGGTGCGGCTTGATCCCTGTATGCCTCTGCAGATGTCGGTTCAACGCGTTTTGCTCTGGATACCTCTTTTCACACAAATGGCACGGATACGGCTTGTTATTATGTGCCTCCATATGTCTCTCTATATTAGGCACAGTCCGTTTACACAAATCACATTTCTCTTTGACAACTTCGATTTTATTCGGATCATGGAAGCGTTTGTTGTGTCTAACTAATTGCGTTTTCTGTTTAAAATCTTTGTTACAAACGTGACACCCGAACGGCCGAGCGCCCGTGTGTTCAAAAACATGTCGATTCAAGGAGTATTTCCCTGCGAACTCTTTACTACACAAATGGCATTTAAAAGGCTTAATGCCCACATGTTTTCTATAATGAGACGCGTAGAGACCTCTAGTCGGGAACACTTTGGCACAAGACTTGCAAGTGTAACCGCTGTTATTATGTTTCTTTTTGTGTAAAGTCAACGCGTCGGTCGATATAAAAGCTAGATGACATATTTCGCATGCGTATGGTTTCTCCCCCGTGTGTATTCTCACATGATTCCTCAGATGCTTGGCCGCTGAGAATTTTTTATCACACTCCTGACAGCTGAACAACCTGAGCTTATCATGAACAGACATGACGTGATATCTCAGGTTGGTCTTATCATTGCAACCTACCCCGCATTGCTCGCAAATTAATTTTCTAAAACTACCGTCATGCTTCTTCAAGTGTATCCGAAGTACTGATTTGCTGTGGAATTTTTTTAGGCATTTATCACATTGGTAGTAGACTGCTTTGGTGTGTGCGGAGTTGATGTGTTCTTGAAGGCTTAGTTTTGTGCCGACTTTTCTGCCGCAATGTTCGCACGGGAAAGGTCGGGTGTCGTCGTGCTGCAGGCGATTGTGGACTCTATATCTGTTTTCATTAACAAATGTTTCTGGGCAGTGCATACATTTGAAACCTTTAAAATGTTCTAGATTGATGTGTTGGTTGAGCTCGTCTATGTTCGCGTAGCTGGCGCCACAATTTCTGCATGAATACAGCTCTCCCGTCTCGGTTTTCACTGTGACTACTAATGATTCTTCTTCTTTTATCTTCTGTTTTGTTTTCGACGATTTACCTGTAGAATTCGTAATGTTAGATACATATAAAAAAGATTTATTAATCATTAAAAATACGTACAATAACAAAGAAAAATTACGTACAATTAATTGTGCATATAAAAAAAAAACTACGTTTTATTTTTGTTAATGGCGCAGCGAGTAATAAAGAGTTCAGAAAAATTACAATTATTATTTTTTCATATTTTTTTAATTAATGGCGCTACACATACTCGTAAAATAAAGTTCCACTTTATTTATCATCATAATTACGTCATGTCATGAGACATTCCCAAACAGCTAACATCGGAGAAAGTAAATGGTAGGCAGTGTATTAAAACGTCAAAATTTGAATATAGAACGCCGACATACGTGTACGTTACTACTACATAGGCCAGGTGCTTCACCTATAGATTACCTTTAACTGAAGACTTATTTTTCTTCCTCTGCTTGCCCTCAATCTTTGGTTTCACGTCAATTGTGACCTCTAAATGGTTGCTTTCAGCTGAAAAAAAGTCAGGGTCGTTAGGGGTCAACACATTTTTTTTAAGGTTTATAAGGGTCATGTGTTTTTGAGGGAAGCCAGTTCTGCCAACCTGAGGCCTATTGCATAACAATTTACAACGAATAATGTTAGCGGAACTCTCTTTCTAATAAAAGGAATTGGAAAGGGACTTCTACTAATATTATAAGTTCAAGTAACACAGAAAGTTCCTATATCCTCCTAAGGCCCCACCATACAAGTAAAATGCTACTCGAATTCGTTCTTTATAGTATAAGAAATAAAGTATAATTTATTTTGTGTCAAATCGAAAGAAAAACAAATGAAATTCAACTCTGTTCCAATTTTATAAAATTCAAATTTCATTAAAGTAATTAGTACTACAGGTAGGCTCGTGGGCCTTAAAAGGATATTATAATTTAAGACACGTAAGGCATTTTGTGACAAGAGAGTCACAAAGTCACAACATAAAGGATATATCAATTATATGACAGGATTTAAGGCTTAAGGTTGGCGTGTAATCATTAACAAAAAAATCATTAAATAACTTACATTCTTTTTCTTTTTTAATATTTTTCACTGGCTTCTTTATTGTTACGTTGAATTCTGAAAAAAAAAACGATATTAAATACTCAAACTAAACTACCATGACTAAAAATAACTTTTTTTTTACAATTTCACAGCCCAGCCCGTCCGAACCCGTAAGTCATACATTACATAATATAATATCTAATACGAATATAGAACGGGATGGTTTATTTAACTTTCAATAAGTTTGACAGAAAAGACACTATTTCGTCCTTGTCGTCTCACATGAAAAGCTCAACTACAATATAAACATTTGGACCAAACATAGAGTGAATAGGCTGTTACTGAACCAGCGTGCTACACCCTCGACCTTTTCGACACTTACCATCAGGTGTGGCTGAGGTCAAACGATCAGCATAAACAAAGTTATTACCCTCCAACGCGTATTGGAGGGCAACAGAGATGCCGGCTAAATTAAGTAGCCAAGCAACGATATGCAGTCAGCCATCTTGAAATGTGTTTTCTAATTAGTCGCATTGCGTGTATTCTATTGTTCTTGCGCATACGCGTGCTTCCATTCTAGAGTAATACTTGTCACACTGTCAAAAGGCATATACCCTGGACGTAATTTGCTGTCCCTAGCGTTCAAAGAATTGAAGCGGCAGTCTTTCAGTCATGACGATATGGTATGCGAGTACTTGTACATATTTTACCACAGCGACAATTGCCACGATTCCCGACATATGTAAATTTCCGACGTTGCAGGTGTCCATTGGTTACATTGACCGCTTACCATCGGGTGGGACGTGTGCTTGTTTGCCACCAACACGTTAGTTTTAATAAAGTGATGTTATTTTTTATTGTATCGACAATAAATAGGTACTAGTTTGACACGTGTCGTGATTTCCGATTACGTGTCGAGTATGTACTTCACCTACTTTAGACGTTAGTTCTGCACATTATTACAAAGGATTAAGGTGAAAAAGTGTAAACATATCTTTGATGTCGACTGTACATAAGACTTGTATATTTAAAATAACTAAGTTTATATACCTGATTTTTTACTGTCGCCTTTCACTGCAATGCTATCACCTGCAATAAAACAAAACTAATAAAAATAAAATACAGTAAGTATATATGTATACATACATAACGACAACTCTTTCTGTCACATATCCTTAGAAATAAAAACAAGGTCTTATTGCAAAATAGTATTTTTTCATCTAAACGGCACTTAACCGCGTACCTACTTGAAAATTTACCACCGACATTTCGAGAACAACAAACAACAACATTGTCCTCGTAGTCTGAGATGAAGACTGACTAAAGTTGATAACGACATCTTCTAGCTAAATGTTTCTAACTACCCGTATTTGAGCTTGTTTATCAATTTGAAAGATTTGGGGTTCTTAAAGTTATATACGCGGTTAAGACCCATTTAGTTGTAATAATGTGTATAAAACGAGAAATTTTCAATTATAATGCATGTCTTATTGTCCAATAGCAACTCAATTTCTCAAATCTGCAAGTAATAAAATCACTAGTTCTTATCCAAATAAGTCTTAATTGCTAAATAGTAACAGAAAATGTTAAATTACTTAAATATTTGTTAAATAGACATTGGTCCTATTGTTAAATAATAACTCGTATTGTTGTTATTAATAATATTAATTACTAAATGGTAAGTGTAAATTGCTATTGTAGAATAGCATCTTAAATCTTATTGCTAAATAACAACTCAAGTTCTATTGCTATAGTCTAGGCCAAGCAAAGGCTAATGATAACATTATTACTCCAGCAGTGGGACACTACAGGCTAACTAAAAATAAATAGATAGAAAATTAAATTTAAACGTTAAATAGCCACTTACCAAAATCATTGTTGTCAGGTATATCAGAATCATCTGAAAATAATAATTTAAAATAACAAAATGGCGCTCTGTGACGTAGTAAGTCTACAATTATATTGTAATTATTGGTGAGAAAATTATTTCGTCTTTTTGTCATTACGAGTATCACAGATACATGCTGGGGCCAATTGCATAACAAAGTACAAGCTAATATTATTAGCGGTTTTGGTTGTAACTTGTACTTTTATGTTGCATAATAAAGTACAAGATACAATATACAAGTATCGAAATTACAAGCTAATAATATTAGTAACTCGACTTGTAATTTATAATTTTTTGTTGCATAATAAAGTAGCAGTAATGAAGTACAAGTTACAAAATATTAGTACTAATAACTCATATAATTAGTGAATTTTACTAGTTTCTGTTGCAAAATATAAGCAAAAACACAAATTATTAGAACAAACTTGTAATTATTTCTACGTACGTCAGGGGCACCATATTTTTAAAATATTAGTATTCCAATGATGAACAGTTAAACAGTTATATCAAAATTAACCATTTATTTAAAATCAAAACCCACATTTTAAATGTTCGCTGTTTTCTGTGTGTAATGTTCGTTGAAAAACGTTTGTATGTGCTGAAAAACTTCTTAAAAGCGCTGGTGGTCTAGCGGTAACAACGTGCGACTTGCGACCAATGAGATTTTCGGAACAAGTACGAAATATCGTTTTGATATTCACCAGTCGCTTTTCGATGAATAAAAACATCGTGAGGAAACCGAATTAATCCCAATGAGGCCTAGTTTACCCTCAGGGTTAGAAGGTCAGATGACAGTCGCTTTGGTAAAAACTAGTGCCTACGCCAAATCTTGGAATTAATTGACGAGCGGACCCCAGGCTCCCATGAGCCGTGGCAAAACGCGAGGAAGATGATGTTTGTACTGAAAAACTTCAATTATATTTTGTTAAATAGCTGCCGCCGAAAATATGTCGATATTCAGTATTCAAATTGCCGCCAAATGTTACTTGTTTAGAAAAAAAACATGAACTAGGCAAATGTTTTACTCATTCAGCCAACAAGTTTACTTATGATTTGTATAATTTGCTGATAGTATTAGCACCAATGTTACAAGTTCCAAAAAATATATTATGCAACAGAATATATTAGTGCTAGTAATTTGAAATCTTATAACTTGTAGTTTAGAAATATTATAGCAATTTATGCAACAGGAATATTCTTGTATTATTAGTAAAACCAAAAATGGTTATGAAACATAAATAAGTACGACTTGTAAATCATTGACTTGTAACTAGTATTATTTCCTAGTATTATTAGTAAACTTTTGCAATAGGCCCCTGGTTGTGTCTTTGTACACAATGCTGATTTATACTTGTTTTAAGGGTCGCAATAAGTGAAAAACTTAACTGAAGGACCATGTCTATGTAGTTGTGCAGAATATTAACATGGATCTTATGTCAAAATTTGAATATAGAACGCCGACATGAGTGTACACACACGTTACTACTAGCTGGTGCTTTAGCAAAGATTTTTTACCTTTAGACTTCTTTATCTGTGTGCATTATTAATGTTTGACACTGAATCACTTTCTAACTGGAATACCCTTTTATATATTCTAACTGTGGCTTTATGTCGCCACAGTAAATAAAGACAATTATATCACATGACATATTAATGTTAAAAAACGAGAGAATTACTGTTACTAATCATTCCTTACCTAAGTATTCTGGTTCAGATTTTATATCATAGTTTTGTAACAGCTCATCTGAAAGAGAAACATTACTCAAATTAGTTGCATCAAAAATGTTTTACAGATATAGCGCAAATGTCATGATAGTAACTGTAAACATTCATAAATAATTCCAAGTAACCTGTTTCAAATATAACTTTATAACTTTACATGTATGAAAAATATAAATCAACCTGTTCAAAATATACATTTATAGTATGAAAAAATACATAAGGTAATGGCACTAATGTCGGACACTTTAAGCTGACAGGCACCAATGATGGGACACTTAGTTCTTATTTCAAAAATCATAAAGTTATAAATTGTATATTCCAACAAATGCACAACACTTAACTCCTTTGAAATAAGCACTAATGTTCATGATTGGTTCCTTGTCCATTACTGGTGCCGTCATCTTAGTCTAGTATAGTTTATTTTACAAGTTCGAATAGAGGTTAAGGTCCAGTGTAATAAAAAAGATATATTTTAACAAAAAGCAAGTGCCTAAATTGAAAAATAAAAATCTTTTATCTTTTTCTTTAACATTTTTAGCAATATCCTCTAGCCGCCCAAAACTTGCCAAGGCAAATGGAGTTTTAATTTGTCATAGTTAAAATTCAAAATGACATTTAATGGGAGACCATTTTATAGGTCTCTGGGCGACTAGTGGATAGACAATAATTATAGCTATTGTTATTACCAAGCAAATGTTAAAGTAATGGAAATCAAAATTACATTACATATTATCTTTAACAGATTAAAGCATTTTTCAACCTATAATAAAAAAAGATGGCGGGATGACCTGGATGGTTTCTGTCGAGATTGGCGGGAGCATGCACTAGACCGCAACAAGTGTCTAAAGCAAGGGGAGGCCTTTGCCCAGCAGTGGGACACAACATAGGCCACGTAAAAAAAAAATTATACCACTATCCTTACTTTTACAATATTCTTCAAACTTAGTTTCACACTCCATAACTTTTTTCTTGAATTTGGTTGCATTTCGGAGCTGCAGGATGCAAGCATCGCATATGGAGTAGCTGGCATTTACTGGCGGAGGTTTAATCTGAAAATGCATTTGTAATATTTATAATTAATATCTATGTAAGAATGCCTGTTGTTTTAGTTATATAAAAGCATTATAATTTTACAATAACAATTTAAAAAAATAGAAGTATAACAGACTATTAAAAAAACAACTTAACAACTGCATTAAATCTAAAAAAAGATTCTTGAGGTATTGTACCAAGGATGCTGGTGGCTCCTTGTTATATCACAATGTTAGTATGTTGTACGAGGAAGCTGCCAGCTCTTCGGTCACCAGTTACGTCAACCAGACACTTTGTGCAAAGATAGTTTCTAAGGCATTGGTATTATCAGTCAACTCTGATAATATGGAATACATTTAGTCTGATATTTACATCCAAGACTAAGGTAATGACACCAATGTTGGACACTTTTAGCTGACAGGCACCAATGATGGACATTTAGTTCTTATTTCAAAAATCATAAAGTTATAAATTGAATATGTACCAACAAATGCACAACACTTGACTCCTTTGAAATAAGCACTAATGTTCATGATTGGTTCCTTGTCCATTACTGGTGCCGTCACCTTATGCCATGGTAAGTGTCATAACTACATATATTTGTTAAATGTATACATATCTTTAGACATGACCACAATATCGAAACAATATACAAATATGCATTATTTGACTTTATAGCATCAGTTTTGAAAGTTGGAAACTTTGGCAATATTCATTAGCCACATATCGCATTGATGCAACATCCCGCACAACCTAAGTAAATTACCTAAATACAGTGTTTACTCAATAATAATTGCTTACCGTAACACCCAAGGTCTCAACTAACATGGTAAGATAATTCTCAGCCGTACTATCTAACACATACACGTCTCGTAAATCTTTGAAATCACCGTCTGCATGACAACATCGACAAAGGGCATCTAAATTCCAGATTTCCGACATTATTAAGCTAATTTCAAAAGCCGTCGCTTTTAATTCTGATAAAAACACTGCGTACTATTGACTATTAGATATTTTCATTGCTTTGTCCAGTGACATTGACAGTTCAAACTTCAAATATTTGACGTTGACGTGCTATAGTTTTAAAAAGTCGTGTGGTGTAGCTTAGATACTTAATTTTTTGCCAGAAATAGTATTTCGCTTATGGACAAGAAGCGAAAAGTGAGTGATTTTTACACACGAAAGTATTTATACCACAAAAACCGTTGACATAATTGATTTGCTACACTAATAAAAGTATGATCGTAATCTTAATAATTAAACGCCTTGAACTCTAGTACATAAAGTCAATAAAGTCATTTGCTTAAACTTTTGCCAAACAATATTTATAGGCGTCAGGCCTGGCCCGGTGCCGCTAACCTCGAAGTTCCTATATTTTGTGCATCTTTCTCCTTTACTCCATTTGAGACGTCATGAGTGTCACAGAGACAATCGTCAAAATTCACGAGTAGCACCGCTGGTACTGCGAACGTCGAAGTTCATCGTCAAAGAGCATCTTTCTCTTTGACTCCAATTAAGGCGTCATGAGAGTGATAGTGTGTCTGTCGTCGTCTGAAATCTACACGAAATCTATGATTCCTATATTTTACAATAGAATAATCAGGAGTATTTAGTACATATTTTACAACAGAATAATCAAGAGTCAGGGTGAACAGGAGAATACATCTGTGATGGGATCAATCAATTGAAACGCTTAGTTCAACGGAAACTACTATAAACAATTTTTATTTCGGAAGAACAACATGATTACCTATAAGGTTTACAACGGCTGTTAGAAGATTACTATAAATAAATAATAATAAATAAATAAATAAATAAATATTTCGGACATTCTTACACAAATCGACCTAGTCCCACGGTAAGCTCAATAAGGCTTGTGTTGCAGCCACTAGACGACGATATATATAATAAATAGATACATATAAATACTTAAATACATAGAAAACACCCATGACTCAGGAACAAATATCTGTGCTCATCACACAAATAAATGCCCTGACTGGGAATCGAACCCAGGACCTTCGGTTTCATAGGCAGGGTCACTATCCACTAGGCCAGACCGGTCGTAAAGAAACAATATTTTTCCTGTGACAAGGTTCCAAAAATGACAAATATGTTCTTAATATAAATTTACATGAAACCTTAACCTAAGCAACATACGTCACACTCCCAAAGGAAGAAGAACCGGAAGGTTACTTTGAACTTAGTCCATAATATAATCAAAAAGGTGTTGTGGTAACCTCCTACTCCCTCTAGCCGATCGTGCAGCATGATTGGCATCTGTCACCGGTCGTACTTGTGTAGTAGGTTCTGTTTCTATGACTGTCGCAGTCTCGAAGTCTCGTCTTAAAGTTAACGATTGGACTGGTCTTATCTTAGCTCCAGCGGCAGTTCTCAAACGAGCTACCCCGTTGACACCATCAGCACCTGTGTAGTGTGTACACCTCATCAACAATAGCCAACGGCCATGTCACACGCTTATCCTCGGTCTCCATCAGGACCAGGTCTCCAGGCTGAAGTCTCTTACAGGTCCATTCCAGGCAGCTGGAGGCAGAAAAATCCACTTCCTCCTCCTCCTTCATCCTCGTAATTGAGGAAAAGCTTTGAATTTCGTCCCAATCAAGAAAACTAAACGCGTTATCTAAACCTCGAAAATGATTACCATTGTCACTGAGCATAACTTCTAATCTTCCGCGCCGTGCTACAAACCTTCCTAGTGGTTCAAATTCGCTATTCCTACCCATTTCATTATTTCAGGCAGAGTTCAAATTTTGTTCTAAATGTAGGTAAGTCACTATGAACATCGGATGGCATCGAACATTACGGTAGTGCAACAGTGCGGGATATAGCGTATATTTTATGCTTGGCTTAACACTCAAGTATATTTAAGTCATTTTTATACTGCCGGCTTAAGAAAGGCCTTATCCATGCACATTTTCTTTCCTAATCTAATGTAGGTCATCTGTTTTTATTAATATCTGAAATGTGAAATAGGATTCAAAACCGAATCATATGCAATCTTAATCGATAACAGAGATTTTCCATCTACTTCCGAAACTCCCATAACAACAATTTTATTATCTTTATGGTAAGCGATTAAAACCTACATTTGATTTTTAACTTACGTCAAATGTTTAACGGCGGGAACGATTACCAGAAATAAATACACGCGTGTCACGCCGTTTAGAACTTTAATACGCTGATAATAAAAAGGAAATGTAGTTTAATAGGTTAGCAATAAGTTTGTAAACATTACTGCAAGATTGGAAAGTGGTCAAGCAAGCGAGCAACAGTTACTAAAGCGGTCTCCACTCTGCCGCACGTCTGTAGAAAGAACCTTATTTCGAAAAAAAAAAACACTGACAGCTGTCAAAATTCTCAGTGGATTTTGTGTTTTGTGCGTGTAGTGAAATTAAAATTTAAACGACTTTGTGAACCGTTATTTTATATAATTTGCCAGTCGAACTAGAAGGTAAGATTGTTGATTTATTTTGATTGTTTTCTTGTAAGACTGGGCTTGCATCCAGCCTTGTCTATAATATGGTCGAGCGATCGGCAATGTTACTTGATCAAATTATTGATGGATTAAGTAATTTATAACTCGATTGATCATTGTTTTATGGCTTTCTTTTAACACGACTTTAATTTGATTTTACTTCATTTGTAATGGTAGGTATTATACCTACCCATCAATTTTTTAAACTGGGTAGGTACCTACCTACTGCATATGTCAATTTTAAGTTTATAGGCAAGGTCATGGGCAAATAATATTTGAAATGGCGCAATGGTAAAACTTCGGCGGCATCGGTACCGCGAAAATTTCGAACGATGGTCCCTACTGTCACTCTCATGGCACCTTTGGAGTCAAAGACAAAGATTTTTTTTTTCTAATAGTGATAGTAGCATTTGCTCGAAATTTACTAATTTCCATGTTCGCGGCATCAGGCTCGGATTCATGATCTGTCGAACTCTTGGTTTTGGCTTATCAAGGAATCGTAGTTTTTATACGATACTTATTGCGTTCGGAAAATTGCAGTCAATGCACAAGATCCATGTTGCAGATTGTCATAATCATAACATAAGAATTATAAATTATAATCATTGTACTATTTGAAAAGCATACATATTAACTATACTTAGTTTTATAAAACATGTATACAGTCGATCAAAGATATGTTTACATTTTTACACGTTACAGTTTTGTAAACATGCATAAGTGTGAACATATATTATTCAGTTCGATTGTACACAAATCAAGCAAAATTATAATCCGAAACCCTAGCAGTGACTGTGGACCTAGTCCATAAGCTTAAATGCTCAACTTGCTATGAGATACTCGGTGTCTCTGAAGGATAAAATTCGGAACGGAGTGATCCATCTAAAAACCACACCTATATAGGTCTAACCTATACAGGTTGAAGTGGATTACCACTTAGCACCAGCCTGTTAGGGCTGGCCACATATGTAGCAGATCCGATAACCGCTGGAGTAAGCGTGTTCTGGAGATGAGACCGTGAATGGGCAAACGTAGTGTGACGTTCTCTGTCCAGAACTCTGGTAGAACGATTTGTACAAACAGCAAGACTCTTAGCTGTACATTGTTGGACCTTATTGTATAAGGCATAAGGTCCATCGATGTACAGCTAAGCGTGTTGCTGTGTGTATAAGAGGGCCGCTTTGAAGACCATACATTTAAATACATACTTTCAACCCATGTAAAGTGTACGCGAAAACTCGTGTGACTTACTTTAAAAAAATAATTCTACGCGACTATTCTCTGTTTGTTCATTTTACTGTTAACGCCAAAAATTTGAAATGAGAACTATTAATAAATCTAGCAATCCGCGAAAAGAGATCTGCAAGATTCCTTTTTTTTTAGAAGGGATCTTAATGTTAGAGTCAAGTTGGCAAAAGTGTTGTAATCTTTTCGGGGACTAAGTAAAAAAATAAAATGGTTATAAAACCCAAAGTCTTTCCAGTCATTATTTTCTAGGTCTAGCTCAGAACTTTTCAATTCACCCTCGTATTATATTATTATAACTTTTCGAAACCCAATTTACAGTTAGGTACTGTGGTCGCCAACCGCCTGCCAAGCGTGGCGACTATGGGAACTACCCCCAAGATGATACAAGTCATATTTCGGTGAAATGATGATGATGAAGGTGCAAAAGTGTAAACATGTCCTTGACGTCGACTGTACAACAGAAGTAGCCAACCGGGCCAGGTGTTCAATAAGATTTGGACAAGGTCTTGTTCACTTAAAATTATGATACTGATAGGTTACTACTTCAATAAGGCACGCTAATAGTACCTAAAAGCGTAACTGTGAGAAGATTTCAAGTTTCCAGAAATTCCTGGAAAGATAACAAGAAATATAGGAATTTTCCATTGTGACATGACTAGCTTCTGTATACGAGAGTAACGTCAGAACTTTTCCATGTGGAAAATTTTACCACCAGTGTAAGAAAATATGAGGTATTTTTGTATTCAGATTTCTTATAAACGCACGAATATAAAATGATTCATAAACATAAAATGACGCTGTGTTGAATTTAGTCTCTTTCAAACAAACTAACAAATGATAAAATATAAACATATTAGGTATATATTAATATTACAGTGTTTTAAAAATAACATCATAACTAAGTAACATTTTTTTGGTAATGGCTAAAATCGTGCTAGCTAAACCATCTACGATGCGTCAATTAAAAAAAAAGTCGATTTAATAGTTTACTGTCATTTGGCAAATTTTATAACGCTCAAGATCGAAAAAAAAAATGAGGCTGATTCAATCTTTTCACAGATTAGCCAACTTCATAAACACATAGGCATGTAAAACCGCAGCTTTGCCTTCCGGTGTGTGACGCAAGTTTTAAATTCCATACACAGAAGTCGCTTTACTCTACAAAAACCCAGTATAACTTGACCTTACTTTAATCTTATTTTATTTCTTATTTCTTTGCAATAAGTGTCATTTTTGCAGATCTCAATGAGACTAGTTTATATGTGGCGCTTTAAACATTGGTCGACCTTAAGTCGTTGGGATAAAGTTGAAGATTGGTCAACGTAGACAGTACGTGGTGAATACGTGGGGTTACGACACGAGCACGTAATCGTTACGTGGGAGGAAAAAAGCCATGATTGTGAAGCGACTGATATTATAATTATGCATTAGGATTAGCAGAAATATACGGTTTTTGGGTTCCGTAATTGAGACATTTCATTTGAAGTTGTATACTAGACTTTTTTTGTGTGATTTCTACTCAGAATCATGAGTTCCTACGAGCTTGATAGGAGAAAAAATGTGTCACAAGCTTTTTTATTCCATTCCGTTGCTATTTTTCATATATTTCATACGGCGGTATCGGAACGGAAGTAATAAATAAAAGTATGAAAATTTTGGTACACATTTTTTCTCCTATCAGGCTCGAAAGAATTAATGTTTCTGAGTAGAAACTACACAAAAAAAAAAAAAAGGTGAGGATACAACTTTAAATAATATGGCCTAGCTAAGATATCTTTAGTAATGATCGACGCCATTTTTGTTAAATGACACAAATGATTTTATGTATGATGTTCAATTTAAGGGTAATATAAAATAAATAAGTATAAATATTTTGAGACAATCTTACACTAAGGGACCTACAGTAAGCTCATTAAGTATTGTGTTATAGATACTAGAAGACTATATAGGTGAAAAACTTAGCTAAAGCACCAGGCCTAAGTAGTTGCAACGTGTGTAGGGATACGCATGTCGGCGTTCTATATTCAAATTTTGACGTAATTCCATATTAATTCTTTGCTAAACTGTAAACATGATCCTTTAGTTAAGTTTTCAATTAGATATAATAATAAATAAAATTGATTTAAACCCGGGACCGTCGGGTTCATAGGCAGGGTCGGTCGTTATCCATTGGGTTAAAACTATCGTCAGATATAATATTATGTAAATGAATACTTAAATTGATGTTTCAAATTCCTTTACACAAACTTAAATAACAGCTTCACGAAGTAGTTAAATATAGTAAATATAATCAATTGTTTTGTTAATACAGTCAGCAGCAGAAGTAGCTAAGCATTTGAGGTGTTCAAAATGAGAGAATAAGAGCGCGTGTAGGTCATTTTGAACACATCAAACGCTTAGCTACTTTTGCTGCTGACTGTACAACACTTTACATGAAGCGTTTAGGCACGGGTGCACCGCGAGCTAGTAAGCTATGACCTATCAGCTATTTCAAGGATCAAAAGATAATCGCTCCCATGTAAATAAAAGAGAGATATATATATTTATAGCTCATCGCCCGGCGATGAACTAAGATCGCCCGGCTATGACATATATGTCTCTTTTATTTACACGGGATCGATTCTCTTTTGTCCCACGAAATAGCTGATAGCTCATCATAGCTTACTAGCTCGCGGTGGGACCAGTGCCTTACCTCTATTTTATTGTACACTTAGTTCTAATTTTTAAGTACAAATAATTATATGTATGTATCAGTGTAACAGTTACTTAAATATTATATACAGACAGGCCAGGATAACAGATCTGGCCAGTTAGGGTATTTATTTGTGTTATGAGCACAGATATTTGGTCCTGAGTCATAGTTGTTTTATGTAGGTATGTAAGTATTTGTATATTATATATGTAAGTATATCGTTTCCTGACAGCCCACAACACAAGCCTTTGTCCTGTATTTATTTGTTATTTAAATGCCCATAACCCCGGAACAAATATTCTTGTTAACACACACATGTATGTCCTTGACAGGATTTGAACCTTGGACTTTCTAGTTAGTAGCTAAGGACACTGCTAAGAGGCCTATTTGTAGCCAGGGTGCTGATTTTGGATGTGTGTAGTGTACAGTCAATCAATTTGATTTATGGGCCACTTCGTTCCTTGTCACAGTGAAAATCTATATGAAAGACGCAAAAGATCTTATATTAACGTCACTGTGACAAGGTTCGAAGTGGCTTAGAAATCAAATTGGTTGACTATAGGGTGAACCATATAGCTGTTGCCCGGTTAAGGATTGGTATGAGTAATTGCCCACACTTACAAATGACAATGTTTTTCTTAAAGCGAGCAATCACTGGCAGTGGGCAATGATACTCTGGTTTACCCTACTTACTCGTGACATTTTTAACGCAGTCAGAAACGATGAAATGGTGTTTTAGAAACTTTAATTATATAAATTAATAATCGTGGGTATCGAAATTATACTTTACGTGCCATGGCGGCGGGATCGAATATTTCTCAGACAAACCGTAGCCAATTTTATTTTCTTTGCTTTTCTTTAAGAGTCGAAGTAAAACCGAGCAATAAAAATTAGACAAGCCCGCAGAAATCGGCACGCGAATTTATCTCAAAATTTTTTTTTAGTACAATGACGTTGAAAAACAAGCATACAGGCGCCTGATGGTAATAACTGCTTACCATCAGGCGCCTGTATGCTAATGTATGTAAAATTTTGAGATAAATTCGCGTGCCGATTTCTGCGGCCTATGGACGCCTGGAACACCGGAGGATTCACATGCGCATTGTCTACCCTAAAAGTTGTTTGAGCTCTAGGAACCTTACTCACCATCAGGTACACAACACTACATACCAAGGTAACAGTGCTATTATGGCTGTGGTCTTCTGTAAGGAGGAGGTACTTCCCCAGTTGGGCTTCTCTAGACACGTGCGTGATGGTCCTTCGCTGTGCCCTACCTCTCATTGTTGGACGTAGTTTAAGGACATACCTGGGTCCTAAATAAATAATTACTTACAAATATAAATAAACCGCCTACTAGCTATATTTACTCGTATGTACTGCCACATTATTTAAATGACACAGTACAGGTAAGAAAGCATATCAAAGCATGTCTATTTTGTGTAGTCAAAATTTGTTTATACATTATTTAATTATTTTTGTATTATATGAAACTTTTAGATATATCTTCTTGTAGAATAATAATTACATAGGTACTTATAGGGGCAGCAGCGTCCGTCGACGTCGACGTCGACTACGCAATTATTTACTTTAAAATTATTATTTGATGTATTCAGTAAGTTAGGCCACAAGGGCACTTTTACACGTCGGTACTTATATATATACATAATTATATACTTGAAAATTTAATGTATCAGTATTGCAAAAATAAGTCCCGCCGAATTTCTTGCCGGTAATAATTTTCTCGGTTAGGTGTAGGGTTAGAACCGGTGGAAAATTTTTTGGCCTTCATAAGTGCACTGCAATGTGCCTAAATTTAAAAATAAAGATATTTTTTTTTTTTTTATGAGATAAGGGGGCAAACGAGCAGACGGATTGCCTGATGGTAAGCAATTACCGTCGCCCATGGGCACCCGCAACACCAGGGGAGTCACAAGCGCGTTGCCGACCTTTAAGGGGGGTTGGAGCTCTGGGAACCTTACTCACCATCAGGAACACAACACTACATACCTCAAACGTAGCAGTGCTATTATGGCTGTGGTCTTCTGTAAGGAGGAGGTACTTCCCCAGTTGGGCTTCTCCAGACTCGAGCGTGATGGTACTTCGCTGTGCCCTACCTCTCATATATTCTACCTTTTTTATCTTTTACATACAGTGTTGGCAACATATAACTGGTTAGACTACATGGTTTCAACATAAGGATAACGTGGTGACCTCCACACACAAATTAACTGTGTGTTCGTGCATCGCCATCTCTGTCATGAACCATGATAACTCATCACAACTTATACAATACTTTTATATATAAGTTTATCACGCGATTTTTTTTATACTGAGGGTATAGAGTAAGTTACTTTTAACGTAAAAAAACGTTTACGAACGCGTAAATGATAATCTGATAATGTTATTTATATGGGAAACGTGAACGCGTTCGTGACGTAAAGTTACGTTAAAAACTTACGCTCAGAGACTCTAGTGTAAGTTTCTTTTGACGTAAAAAAAAGGTTACGAACGCGTAAGTGATAATGTTATTTATATGGGAAACGCAAACGCGTTCGTGACATAAAGCTAAGTTAAAAACTTACACTCAGGGCTCGGATTTGGCTTGAAGATGGGTACCAGAGCTTAACCAAAATATGTCGCGTGATCGAGTTTAGTATCTGTGCATCTCGCTTATACTATTTTAGTGCGAACGAGATGCACTAAATAGTAAACTCGATACTCTTTATCGAAAACCTCACAGTCACAACTCATGGTATGGTAAGGGTATACTGGTGGCCTAGCGATAAGAGCGTACGACAACGATCGAACCCCGGTTTGTGCCAATGAGTTTTTCGTAACTTCTGTACGAAATATCATTTGATATTTACCAGTCGCTTTACGGTGAAGGAAAAAGGACAAAGAGTTAAGAAGGAAAAGGAAGAAATAAATGAAATTGTACCAGTGAGTTTTCGGTACTTACGTGCGAAATATCATTTGATATTTACCAGTCGCTTTTCGGCGAAGAAAAAGATCGTGAGGCAAGCTGACTTATCCCAATAAAGCCTAGTTAGCCCTCTGGGTAGGAAGGTCAGACGGCAGTCGCTTTTGTAAAACTAGTGTCTACGCCAAATCCTGGCATTAGTTGCCAAGTGGACTCCAGGCAAAATGCCAGGACCACGCGAGGAAAATGATGATGCTGTGTTTAGCAACAACTTATTTAGTCCTACATCATACATACATCTCAGCCGTATCCAGTCCACTGCTGGACATAGGCCTCCCATAAATATGACTTGTACCATCTTGGGGTAGTTGCCATAGTCGCCACGCTTGGCAGGCGAGTTGTAGCTTTAGATTGGGATTCGACGCACGCTACTACCCGTCCGTAGGATTGGATTTTTCTTACGACACCCGCGGGAGATGGGGTGGTGCTACTCTAGTCAGCCGGCATCACACGGCTAATTATTTACGGGTTTATTTAGTCCTGACCTTTACTAATGATCGGCACGCCATTTAATTTGTAATACAGCCATGATGGATGAAGAAATGCATGATGCGTGTGCGCAAGGCCGCGACCTCAGTTGCGTCAGTTAGCATTGGTAAGACGTGACAGGTGGCCGGTAGGTTGCATTGTGTGTTGGTCCTTAACCCTTAGAGTTGAAACGAGTATCTTACGAGTTATGGGAGGGAAAAAGGGATGAAATTTTTTTTCTAAATAAAATAAAATAATTAACGATCCTTAGCGATCCTCAGAGGATAATATTGTCTTCGGTTGCCCCGATAATTAAATCGCGTATATTAATTTAAACTTCATCCCGACGTTTCGAACCCTTTAGCAGCGTTCGTGGTCATCGGGTGTTTTAGTTGTTTTATTTCATGATCCTTAGAAGAGTTTTCGATATTTTATACTCTTTATTAATCTTAAATCGATTTATTATTATTATTTATTTGTTAAATACATGTTTTTTTTTTAAATACTAAAACATTGCTCCACAAAACTCATAAGCGAGTTAGACTGTGGGATCAGCAGTCTCTCTTTAACTATTTTAAGTACATTAAATATAATATTTATTACTCTGTAATGAGCTAGTTAGTTACATAGGTAAGTTATGGTAGTGATTATTTAACAATTTTTTGAATCTGTGAATTTATCGACATGTGATTTGATTAGTCCTCTGTCGGAATTTTGCTAGAATATTCGTATTTCTGGTGACAATTGTCAAGAGCCCTTCATCTCACTACTACCTATTTATTGATAATATAATAAAAAAAATACGGTATTTTATTAAAAGTAATCGGTTGGTGACAAACAAGCACACGACCCATCCGATGGTAAGTGGTCAATGTAACCAATATACATATGTTCGGGAAACGTGAGAATTGTCGGTGTGGTGAAATAGGGGCCTGGTTGACACATTCAACAAGCAGTGGCCGTCCTTCCGCTGATATGATGATGATGATGTGACGTCACTATGAAGCCTAGTATACATTGTAAATGCGAATTGCCTTTCTCTTTCGCACACCGACGTTACGCACTTTCGTCCACGTAACCTAGAAAGAATCTAGAGCACCGCGAGATATCTAGTACAATTACTGGCCGCTGATTAATTACTCGCGCTTGCGCATGTGGACTTGAACACCAGCGTTACGTGAACTATGAGACGAATGTATTTACTGGCTTCTGCCCGCGACTGTGTCTGCGCATAATTAAAATTTTAAGTAATTATTAAGCTAAGTAAGGGTATTTATTTGTGTGATGAGCACAGATATTTGTTCCTGGGTGTTTTCTATGTAGGTATTTATATATTATATATATCGTTGGCTGAGTACCCACAACACAAGCCTTGCGCTTACCATGGCGCTCTGTTAATTTTTGCAAGTATGTCCTGTAATATTTATTTATTGATTTAAATTGTAAACGATAATGGAACTACGATTAGTTTCTTCGTATTTTACTGATAAATACTTTGTATGGCAACGAAAGTAATTCACTAATAACTGGCCAGATTATACTAAAAATTAACTCTCTTTAAGGTAATGGCACTAATGTCGGACACTTTAAGCTGACAGGCACCAATAATGAACACTTAGTTCTTATTTCAAAAATCATAAAGTTATAAATTGAATATGTACCAACGAATGCACAACACTTAACTCCTTTGAAATAAGCACTAATGTTCAGGATTGGTTCCGTGTCCATTACTGGTGCCGTCACCTTATAGGTATGCAGATTTTTTTAGTAGTGGCCAGTTATTGAAGGGTGGCTAATTACTGGCGACTTACCCTATACTTATGTATAAATGTAATATTTTACAGCGAAAATAACAAATTCATTACTATTTCTTATTTTCAAGATTACCGTAAACTGGGGTACTTTGATTCCTGGGTTAATATTTTCACCTATTTTTTTAGTAGAAACGGTTGGTTTATAAACGCGAATTTCTAAGATTGAGTATTATGCTTAAGTTAAGTAGGTACATTATACACATACATTTCAGCCGTATGCAGTCCACTGCTGGACATAGGCCTCCCACAAATATGACTTCTATAATCTTGGGGGTAGTTGCCATAGTCGCCACGCTTGGCAGGCGGGTTGGCGACCGCAGTAGCTGTAGATTGGATTTCGACGGACGCTGCTGACCGTCCGTAGGATTTTTCCCTTTGTCGCCTCTTACGACACCCGCAGGAGGAGATGGGGTGATGCTATTCTAGTCAGCCGGCATCACACGGCAGAGGTATATTATAATCGCAGTTAAAATCACGTTCTTTATAGTTCACCGTAACTTTCATTTCAGAGCCCAGAGTGTAAGTTTTTACCGTAACTTTACGTCACGAGCGCGTTTGCGTTTCTCATATAAATAACATTATCACTTACGCGTTCGTAAACGTTTTTTTACGTCAAAAGAAACTTACACTAGAGCCTCTGACTTTTGTTTACGTTTTACTCTAATAGTTGTATACAGACATTTGGTAGATAGGTACCTATAACAAAACTTATACATTGATACCATAATTAAATAATAAACATTTAACCAATTTTACTAAATCTTACTGACTAGGCAGATTTATGTAACATTACATACATATATTTCAGCCGTATGCAGTCCACTGCTAGACATAGGCCTCCCACAAATATGACGTATATCATCTTGGGGGGTAATTGCCATAGTCGCCACGCTTGGGTTTCGACGGACGCTGCTGCCCGTCCGTAGGATTTTTCCCTTTGTCGCCTCTTACGACACCCGCGGGAGGATATGGGGTAGTGCTATTCTAGTCGGCCGGCATCATACGGCATTATGGCACGGATATATGTAAGATTGACCCGAAATATTTATGTCTTATTTATTTCGCCATGTTGACTACTACCAACTATATGATAGAACTATATTTAACATACCTTGTTGCTATGCCTACTCGTATTTTTTTTAAATGACATACGAGTATGCCGCTGACTGTTGAGATGAATGCGCGATATGAATGCGCCTGAGCAAGTAGCTTGCGCGTTACGTGTTTCACTAAATTGAGGGTGGGTTTCGTAAGGCACTGAGTTAGGTACGTAATTATCTCATTAACGTTAATTTGGTAAATTGTTAGCAGTGTTTTAACAGCTGTTTTTACGTATCTTCTTTTAGAAAACGTCTTGTAGTGTAAAGGAAGTTTTGAGAGTTGATTCATGAAATCAAAATGTTATAATATACTCAACATTCGATACAGGTTTCAACTAACAAATAATTTTGAATAAAAGAAACTCAAAATGGCGGTGTTTTCACCTGCTCTAAAATGATAGTACTCTTTAATATATTGTTTATCATTTAATTGTCGAATGGTTTAAGATAAATAAATGCGTTCCCAATTACAAATTAAACTGAACTTAATCTGAATAAAACTAATGGTATTGTTACAATGGTTGTCTGGTAGAGATCGCTGTTTAGCGATAAGACCGCCTGTTGTTACCTATTATTCTTAAGTATTTTTTTTTTTCTGTAACAATTTCTGTTTGGTGCAATAAAGACTATTACTACTACTACTACTACATTTTTTTTCCGACGTACTACAATTTTGATTTATGAATAAACTGAACAAGTATTGAAATGCGTTGTCAAACAAAGAAACATGATACAGTTTAAATAGTAAATAAAAAAAAAATTAATAAATGACATATACTTAAGATAAAGCGACGAGGACCTCCGGCGTCGGAGACGGGGTTTGAACCCGCTTCTCCAGCTATCGCCCTCACCCCTCAGCCATGAAGGCATCAGCTAGCGCTTTATTCTTAAGTATGTGTCATCTATTTAAATTTTTAATTTATATAGTAGTATTACTACTTAAAAATCAAAGCAAATCAAAATATTTCAATAAAAAATAATTTAATATGTTCTTAGTTGTTTAGTAGTTAATAATTAATTAATAAAAATTCCTCAGTTAACGAACCGCAAGTATTACCATAGGTAGATTATTATACTATCCGCAAAATTAAATGGCGATTCGGGCAATAAACGTCAGTCACCGTCCTTTTTCTGCCTACTGCATTATTGTTGCACGGCCCGCTCCAAAAGGCCGTGACGTGACGTCACTCATCAATCATAAATATGTACACAATTGGCACTCGACTATTTTTTTAACACTCATCATCTTACTCGCGTTTTCCCGGCATTTTTTGAGCATTGAGTATACGCTAATCGTGACATTTTATTTACAGTGTCAGAAACGACGTAAAGGTATTTTAAAAACATGAATGATATGATTGTGCAATGATAATGAAGAATTTCTTCGCGATTTTTTTCTTCCCCACGTTTTAGTTCCAGTTCCTCACAGGAATTCGTGTACTACGACGACTACAACTTACGAGTAGGTACTCTCAAAAAATGGGACTACCCAGTAAAAAGATATGCGAGGTCATACATAAAAAATATATATATACGCGTCGAATTTAGAACCTGCTCCGTTTTTTTCGTCGGTTAAAAATCGGTTCTCAGGTGCGGAAGTAATAGCATAATTCCGATGATTTACAACCCGACTCGCCACATGATTTTGCGGGTAGTATAGTATTACTCACTATTCATTACTATGAATTATTCAATGACAATAAGTGAATAAGTGCTCAAATATTTATGTATAAATCTTTGTTCGTCATTTTCCTGTTAGAATAGTCAATAAGGTTTTGTGTTAGAGTTACTACTTAATTAAAAAAAAAAAAACAAAAAAAAAATACAAAATCGGACTACCCTGTAAAAATGTATGCGTGGTAAATAATATTAAGTGAGCGTTTCATAAAACGTTTGACGACCGGTCTGGCCTAGTGGTTAGTGACCCCGTCTATGAAGCCGATGGTCCTGGGTTCGATTCCCAGTCAGGGCATTTATTTGTGTGATGAGCACAGATATTTGTTCTTGAGTCATGGGTGTTTTCTGTGTTAAGTATTTATATGTATCTATCTATTATATATATCGTCGTCTAGTACCTACAACACAAGCCTTACTGAGCTTACCGTAGGACTAGGTCGATTTGTGCCAGATTGTCCTGATATATTTATTATTTTTTATTAAAATTAATGTCACTTTTATCAAAGGCCTTTAAATAATAAATAAAAAACATTATTTTCCGATTTTTATAATCTGACCTTGACATTTTTAAGCCCTTTTTTACCTTACATTCAACTCTTGAGGTCAAAATAATGAATTCCAAGTATTAATTATACTAATTTTATAAAAAAATTTAAGTAACCTCAATAACAAACTTAAAAAAAATAACAAAACTAGTTCCTCCAGTTTCTTTAACTTTGGACTTTGATGTTGTTTACCATTATATTATTTTCCTTACATACACTAGAGAACACATACCTAATGTAGTAATGTATGGAAGATTTTATACAAAATAATCCTGTTTTCATTGCTCTTGATTGTAATAATGTCTATGTTTTGTACATTATAAAATTCTAGTAACATTGAAATGATAACGACATTTTTTTGTGGACTGAGAGTATTTTAATGTCGTGACATTGTGACTTTATTTTTTGCCCCGAATTACACTATAAAATATAGCACACAAAATACCTTATTAATTATTATATATTAGCAGATCACTGATTAGCAAATAAAAAAAATAAGTCCCGCTGAGTTTCTTGCCGCTCATAAAAGTCAAAATGCCTCTCGGGTCAGAGGTGTGGGGTTAGAACCGGTGTAGTTTTTATTTTTTCTTCTTTGTACACTCGACATGTAAAAGTGCCCTTATGGCCTACTTACTGAATAAACGTTTGAGTTTGAGTTTGCTTCTGCTTTCCTCACACCCTGGAGCCTAAAGGGTCGCGCACTAGGCGGCTTAAGAGGAATTTCCTCCCGCGAACGCTCCGGCTGTGGAATGAACTCCCTGCCGAGGTTTTCCCTAGGGACTATAGTATGAGGTTCTTAAAAAATGGAGTGTATTAGGTTCTTAAAGCGTAGGCAACGCGCATGTGAATCCTCTGGAGTTACGCAGGCGTCCAGAGGCTACGGTAACTGCTTAGCATCAAGCGGGTCGTATGCAGGTTGCCACCGTTTTTGTATAAAATAAATATTGAAATTAGTTGCTAAGAGGACCCCAGGCTCCAGGCAAAATGCCGGGACAACGAGGAACTTGATGAGTTTAAAAAAAATAGTCACCAAGCAAAATGTGAACATATTTATGATTGATGAGTGACGTCATGTTGTGTGTGCTGAGTCAAGGTGATACCGGTACACAGTAAGGACTGTACCTATTTACTATCAAGGTTATCATCATCAGCCTATCGCAGTCCACTGCTGGACATAGGCCTCCCCTTTCACGCCATCGTGTTCGATCTTCGGCTGTTCGCATCCAGCTCCTGCCAGCCATCTTGCTCAAGTCGTCACTCAACCTCGTCTGACTGCTACGCTTGCCGAGACGCGGCCTCCACTCAAGAACTCGTTTACCCCAACGGTTATCGGTTCTACGGCTAATATAGCCAGCCTACTGCCTTCAACTTGCTATTACGGTGGCCTATGTCGATGACTTTGGTTCTCTGCTGTATCCTCCTCTCTGACCCTCATCATCTCATAAGTATATGTTATCTATTTCAACTCTTAATTTATATAGTAGTATTACTAGGTACTTAAAAATCAAAGCAAATCAAAATATGTATTTCATAAAAAAATATTTGATTTGTTCTTAGTTTCAGAAAAATGTAATTTTAGTGCAAAGAGATGACTAGGAATATATTAATTATAGGAATATATTATTAAACCATTGCTAATACTAAGAGATTGACAGTTTCTACTATTAATATGTCTATGCCAAGTCCATCCTTGATTAGAATTCACAATTAATGGAAACCAATTAGCTAGAAGGATCTTTAAATAATTAACATTATTTATTACCGTGACAAGTCATGGCAAATGAATCAATTGCATTTATTGACACGATCAGCCCTGTTGACACAGCGTCTGTGATCTTATTAAACCTTCTCCAATGAGTCGCCAACCCGCCTGCCAAGCGTGGCGTATATGGCAACTGATACAAGTTATATTTGTGGGAGGCCTATGGCCAGCAGTGGACTGCATACGGCTGAAATGTATGTAATGTGTGTATTCCCCAACTGGGGAAGTACCTCCTCCTTACTGAAGACCACAGCCATAATAGCACTGCTACCTACGGTATGTAGTGTTGTGATCCTGATGGTGAGTAAGGTTCCCAGAGCCCCCTTAAAGGCCGGCAACGCGCTTGCGACTCCTGGTGTTGCGGGTGCCCATGGGCGACGGTAATTGCTTACCACCAGGAAATCTAGCTTGTTTGCCGTCTATGTCATAAAAAAAAATGTAGTTTACCTACATCTTTGGCTGTCGTTCTAGTATTGTATACATATATAAGTTCTGTGTGTCAGTGAGTCAGTCGTCGGACGCAGAAAGTGACTCCGCGTCGCAAAAAATGCGTTTGGTGAAAGCGGACGCTCTTGAATGTGACGGTTGGTGCAAGCGATGAGCGAAATGCCAGCTTTTCTAGACGAAATTTCGGCATTGTCGTCTCTGACGCACGAATATGTGAGAGTGATAGAGAAAAATTCTAGTTTTCATGTTAGGACATCGTTTCGGGTAAGTTTAGCGAAGTTATGCAAGCAGGTGTTTTATCAGTTGGCTTAAGACTTTTGGATGCTCGCCGTAGTTGTAGAATCCAGGGAGTCGCCAATATGTTAAATATTTTTTTCGAAGTCAAAGTATAAAAGTGTAAAAATAGGTGTCATGAATTATCAGTTTTAAGTTCACAAAACCAACAATACAGACTCTCAGTACGGGCATTTTGTGTGATGGACATATTTTGTTTTTAAATTATGTGTGTTTTCTATGTATTTGTATATTTTATATATTTATCATTGGCTATGACTATGAGTACCCACAACACAAGCCTTCTTGTGTAAGGATTTGCGTAAGTATTTGCATTACAATTTGTGTAAGGATGTCCTGTAATATTAATTTATTTCATTATTTTCCTTTAGCCTAAGTTAAATTTCGTTATATTTTTGTGTAGTCACGTGGCCTAAATAAATATCGGTGCCAGCTACCACTAATCTAATCAGCATATGTATATAACTATCATTGGCTATGAGTACCCAGTGTACCCACAACACAAGCCTTCTTGAGCTTACCGTGGGGCTCAGTCACTTTGTTAAGGATGTCGTAAATATTTTTTTTAATTATTCTTTTGGCTAAGATTTCTTTATATTTTTGTGTAGTCACGTAGGCTAAATAAATATCGGTGCCAGCTACCACTAACTTTACATATTTAGGTAACTTATTATTATTCGATCCACTCAGCTTATTATCAAGGTAATTTCATTTATTTCTGTTCATTTAGTCATATAAGTTTATATGACATAACCAGTGATCGGTTTTTTGGATTCGACATGGGGTGAACGACCTCAAACATTCGGTTAGTATGGAAATGCCCCGGGAATCCGGGCTTTAGGTTGTTAGAAAAGACAAAAAAAAAAAACATTTGTGTTTATTTTATTATACATTAAAACATCTAAATAGCTGATATTCAAGCGACTTACTCGCCGTTATTTTGTCCAAATTGAACAAATGAGCACAAGTTTTCACACTGACAGCTCATTTGCTGCCACCAAATCGGCATATTTTGTACCGTTTGTGCAAAAGTTCGACGAGTAAATAAAAAATCCCTTTCTAACAATTTAAATAGTTTTATTTTTAATTAATTTGTTCGGTATCGCGGGAAACTGTCGTATCTATGTTAACTTTTCTACATGATATCCCGCGAGGGTGAATCCAAAAAACCGATCACTGGACATAACAGTAAAACCAATGCGTCATATAATTAAGTACAATCAACCAATTTGATTTATAGGCCACTTCGTACCTTGTCAGTGAAAATCTATATGAAAGACGCAAAACATCTTTTATTAACGTCACTGTGACAATGTTTGAAGTGGCATAGAAATTAAATTGGATGACTATATATATAACAAAACAAATAAAAAATATAATAAAACTATCTACATTTTGGCAACGCATGGGGCTTTGTTGCACAGATAGCATTGGAATAATATAACTCGCTGTTTCTTGACGTTTACACCACACTTGGCTGTGAAATGTTTTCTTACCAATTACACCGGCTGTCCGCGCGGCGCGGGCGCATGCCGGTAACGACACCTAAGTCAACAACAATTAAACAGGAATGAACCGCGAATAGGTTTGCCACCAGAAAACTAGAGGGCGTTCACGTTTCATTGGAGCAGTGCTTTGTTCCACTGTACCCTTAGCATGAGTTGTGACATTGACGTTTCCGATGACGAGTATCGAGTTTACTATCTGTGCATCTCGCTTGTATTTTTGTGCGAACGGGATGCACAGATAGTAAACTCGATAGTCGTTATTGAAAACGTCCATGTCACAACTTATGGTAAGGGTACAGTGGGACAAAGACAGCATTGTCGTCAACAGTCCCGACCTTGGCGGTTATGACAAACAACCCATGATGAGAAATCTCCCTGTGTCGCTGTGTCGTTCTGTGGGTGAGGTCCATGCCAGAAACCCTAATTTATGACGGCCGGTCTGGCCTAGTGGGTAGTGAAGCCTATGATGCTGATGCTTGTGGGTTCGAATCCCAGTCAGGGCATTTATTTGTGTGATGAGCACAGATATTTGTTCCTAAGTCATGCGTGTTTTCAAAGTATTTAAGTATTTATGTATCTATCTATTATATATCTATTATATATGTATATCATCGTCTAGTACCTACAACACAAGCCTTACTGAGCTTACCGTAGAACTAGGTCGATTTGTGTAAGATTGTCCTGAAATATTTATTTATTTACTTATAGAACTGTCATCTCTTCAAACCAGTAAAACTTAAATAAGGATGATATACAATCAAAATTCAAATAAACTTTATGTATTTGCATTGCTATATTATTATATTATTAATGTTATGTACACTCGCCATCAGATATATAGGAGCTGTGGAGGTGGTTACATATATCTGAACATGCACTTTATATCCTTGACAATAGAGGCGTTGTTCAGAAATTTAAGACCACCTCCACAGCTCCGATATATCTGATGGCAACTGTACCTTTACTGCGCTAACATATTTTATTAAACGTATAATGAAATGTGATTCGCGATAGTAAATTTAATAAATGAAAAATAAAAAATTTCCACGTTACAAACGAGGACAAAAGGATTTATAAGTAAAGTCAAAAGCTTAGATAATTTACTACAGCAGTATACTTGTTTGCGAATAGTATAGTAGGTACAGAAAAAAAACTTGAATATCCTCCATCTCGCTTCGTTATATGATTGATGTCGCAAGCGTTGCGTAAGTGCCATCTTGCTCAACCTGCCTTTAGCCATCGCCCAACAACACTGCTAGTCTTTAACACGTTGTAATAAGGTTCTAAGTCGGTCAGTTAACTGTGCCAGTGATATTATGATATAACCTGCTTGGCGAATTAAAACTATTCAAACTGTGCATAAAATTCTGTACGATTATATAGTAGAATTCGCCGTGTTAAATTTTAGTAAGCAATCTAGATATGAGAAGGTTTAAATGTGGTTTTCCACCGGTGAGACGAGGGGGACGATTTTATTTATTTGTACGCGAAATTAAACCGTGATGACGTATATTTAGAGTGATTTTTGGCAAGGACACAGTTTTATCCGCGCGAGCGCGCGTTTAGTAAACCACCTTTAAAGTATAGTAAAAGTGACAGCCATGTTGAAATACAGACAGATTGGTACAAACCAGTAAAGAAACAATGAGAGGTAGGGCACAGCGATGACCATCACGCTTGAATCTGGGGCAGCCCAACTGGGGAAGTACCTCCTCCTTACAGAAGACCACAGCCATAATAGCACTGCTACCTTTAAGGTATGTAGTGTTGTGTTCCTGATGGTGAGTAAGGTTCCCAGAGCTCCAACCCCCCTTAAAGGCCGGCAACGCGCTTGTGGCTCCCCTGGTGTTGCGGGTGCCTATGGGCGACGGTAATTGCTTACCATCAGGCAATCCGTCTGCTCGTTTGCCGCCTATGTCATAAAAAAAAAAAAAACAAGGCAGTGCGCGTGTGAATACTCTGGAGTTGCATTCGTCTATAGGCTACGGTGACTGCTTAACATCGGGCGGGCTGTATTCTGATTTGCCACCGTCGTAGTATTAAAAAAACGATTAACATTTGACGCCTTAATTGGAGTAAAACTGTAAAAGAGTTGTTCGAATTAGGAACTTTGATGTTCGCGGTATCAGACCACTGAGTGTAAGTTTTCAACGTAACTTTACGTCACGAACGCGTTTGCGTTTCCCAAATAAATAACATTATCACTTACACGTTCGTAAACGTTTTTTTACGTCAAAAGAAACTTACACTAGAGCCTCAGACCTGGGATGAATATTTGAGGAAAGTAATAACAGTATTAGACAGTAATCATGAGTCAGAAAAATCCCACTATTAATAATCTTAACGTCTTTAGCCATATTAAAACAATTATATGTCAATTAACTCAAAAGAGATACAGATTTCTTAACCTACATGTCAAAATTGATATCCAAATTAATATTTAATGATACTGTAGCTTGCACAGTCGCCATCAGATATATAGGAGCTGTGGTGGTGGCCATAAATATCTGAACATGCACTTTATCGCCTTGAAAATAGAGGCGTGATATTGACTTCGGATGCCGCGAGAATTACTGATGAAATAAAACAATTGAAACGGATAATATTGCATATACTAATTTAAACTTTGTCACAACGTTTCGAACACTTTAGCAGCGTTCATTGTACGCGTTGTACCACGAACGCTGCTAAAGTGTTTGAAACGCTGCCAAAGTGTTCGAAACCCGTTTCAATTGTTTTATTTCATTAATAGAGAAAATGGATACTAGAGCTTACCCAAAACATGTCGCCTAGTGCGATATGATTCAACGTGTGAGTTTAGTTAAGTACTAGAAATTTGACTACAGAACAGTTTGACTTGAAATAATACCTAAGTCGACTAACAAGGCTTATTTTTATATATGTCTGTCATCGGGCAACTCAATTTTTTTTAAGTTTAAAATTGCCCACTATTAAATATTTTGTTGATTGCCAACATTGTCTAATATGCAATATATACTTATTACACAACTTGACGGAAAACGACATCCTCCGGCCATCTTTTTTGGGTAAGGTCAACAACGACTACAACGATTACATAGCTACTCGTATCTTAGGAACAGTACAGTATTAATGGCACATTAATATTTCCTAAAAACATGATGGCGCAGCTAAATATGCATTTTATTTTGTATTACATTTGTTAATCAAGATATTTTACTACGCAAGAGAGCGGTGTATGCCGTAAAGATACATCTACCATGCGTTTTTTTTATAACTAGGAAAGGCAACTCTCAATTAGGACCCTGTTTATGAACAAAACATTATAAAATTTACTGAGATGGAAAAACTGTTTCCTGACCAGTTAATTATGTCATAGTGTCAAGATTCGAGACAAACAAGGAGCATTGTCGCGTGCGGCATCTAGAACTTGACAAGTATCATCTCTAATTACATTGTAAAATTCATCATTGTCGTATCACAGCAGTAGATGTACTGTAGGGACGCCTGGCAGTTCCCTGTTGTTGGAGCTGCAGGTTACTTTCCCGTCTGCGTTGCGACACCACACTCCTCCTCTTCCGATTTTTTGCAGAACATAAGGACATATTTTAGGTCGATATCCCTTAGTTCGCTTTCCTCCAGAATATCAGTTCGTTTTATACGATTTTAAGCTAATCATGGTCATTCACATTACAACTATTAATTAAATTATATACACGTTCACTCATACTCATTTAAAATTATATAAATGGTAACTATCCCCATTTAAGTAATAATCACTTCGTTTTGATATCTACTAGACTCTGTAGTTAGTATTAATACTACTACTCCAGAATATCACTTCGTTTTGATATCAAAATGATATTCTGGGATAATAAAATAGCTTATTTTAAAAATAATTAGCTTATTTTAAATTATGCTTTACAGGCTTACATATATGAAACAACAACTTTATAGTATTCTATAGTCACAACTCCGGTAACATAACAAGTAAACTTAAATAAGTACGTCTCGACTTCATACTCTTTGTCCTTTGCTCTTTTGTACTAAGGCACCAAGTTCAAAGGCGTCGATTGATCAGATAATCGATTGATAACATGCAATCGATGACTCAGTACAAGGACATCAAACAATGGAGACGATTAGCTACAATGGCAGGCACATTCACAATAACATTTGAAACAACTTCTTTTACACATCGAACTCGCGATGCATCAAGAACAACGCGTAAGGGACCCCGCAGTTTTACTGGTGAACCTTGACGTGAATATGATGTGGTAATTAATAAGCGATGAGATATAATAGAAGTTAACACGTGGTGTTTTTTGTTTATGATTGTTGATTGAGAAATATGCAGCATTTTAATTAGTTGTCTACATTATTAAACTTAGGCATCTAGATGGTCTAGACTAACAGTAACCTATTGTGTTACAGGCACGAGGCGACGTACGTAAATATACATGTAATACAGTGTGGAAGTCTTATACGGGCGAATCTCTTAACGAAGGGTAGAATAGGACATAAGAAATATATTTAGATAACTTTTACTTAGAAGTGCAATAAAATTTTTATCCATATAAAAAAAATCGGCCCGCAATGTAATGCAACACACTCGAGTTAAACACTCGTTGACAGTTAGTTTCAAAAGCTTATATCGCGTAATGTTCGCAGTACATTACTGCTCAGACATTTTGCAAAAATTCATTGCATGTGTATAATAGGTATAATTAAAGAAAAACCTTTTGGTAAATGATTATACTGGTAAATCCTATATCTGGTTTAATTCTTCGCCCGTATTAGACTTCCACACAGTATAAGTAAATAACTTTTTACAGCCGTGCTACCACCTAAAACGATAGTCATAATTTTCGGACGATTGTCTCTGTTACTCGCATGACGCCTTAATTGGAGTGAAAGAGAAAGATGCTCGAAATATACGAACTTGGACATTCGCGGTACCGGGATAGGACATACACAAATTGACTGCGCCCCACGGTAAGCCCAATAAGACTTGTGGGTACTTATCCACGATATATATAATAACAAATAGTTAAATATGTACATAGAAAACACACATACCCAGGAAATTACCTTAATATGCCTTTACTAGGATTCAAGCCCGGCGCCTCGTCCGTTGTAGGCAGTGTCACTACCGAAAAGGCTAAGATAAAACTACATATTATTTTGGTAATACAAACCGATAACTATAGCTAAATCCTTGAGAAATCGCAAAATGAACATTTCTAAAAAAATATGCCAGTATTTTTTTTAAGTTTTTATTATCATTACCATATCAGCCGAAAGATGTTCACTGATTTTGCGTCATTGTTACACTTTTCCATATATATATTATGTATAGTGGTAACAAATGAGGAAATTTCAAAAAAGTTTTATTTTCTCTGTGATTTTTTTTGTCTATTGGAATGGAAAGAACTCATGTTCCTTTATAAAAAGAAGAAATCTTTTTTTTCTGCAATAAAACATATTCGTTAAGTGGCAATTTTTTAGAGGAACGCTCTAATATCGAATAGTTTATTCAAGTTAACGAACGGACAATGTTACTAGACTGTTGGAAACCATTAAGTATATATACTTCAAGAACATGATCCAACCTGTTTACTAAAACGGAACAACGCAACGTCGAATATAATCGTAACATTATGTCTGTTTCATCATCATCACCACGTGTTCCTTTCAAAACAGGACGACTCGGATCCTTTGGCAGCGGAACCGATAATTCTCCCGCCTATCGGTAATTAACGGTTAAAATCATTGTGCCGGTTGCGACACGAGGGATGCCACAGTTACAAAATGTTCCGATATAACAAGGTTAGGTCACTTTCTTGAGGTTTGACCTAATTTAACGGTGAGCGCAATGTTACAAGTCTTATGAATTACTAGCTGTGCCCTGCGGTAATACACCCGCACCCGGACCCGGGTATGTCCTTAAACTACGTCCAACAATGAGAGGTAGGGCACAGCGAAGTACCATCACGCTTGAGTCTGGAGAAGCCCAACTGGGGAAGTACCTCCTCCTTACAGAAGACCACAGCCATAATAGCACTGCTACCTTTCAGGTATGTAGTGTTATGTTCCTGATGGTGAGTAAGGTTCCCAGAGCTTGAACACCCTTTAAAAGTCAGCAACGCGCTTGTGACTCCCTTGGTGTTGCGGGTGCCCATGGGCAAAGGTAATTGCTTACCATCAGGCAATCCGTCTGCTCGTTTGCCACCTTTTGTCATAAAAAAAAATACTGTAATGGGGGTTCGCGCCTAGATGGAGAGCTGATAATAAAGATGATTGTTAGGTATAATAAGTAATATTTTATTTAATTTAGTAGTAACATGTATATATACAACTATTCCTTGTCCCTCGTTGCCATTGTTACGTTTCTCTGGGTCACTCTTCACACAGTTTAATTGCATCAAATACACATAACAGATAGATATTTGTAGAAGCTATATGCCCCTTCCATAATGGGTCACCTACCAAGCGCGTCAGTAGTACGCAGGTCCACATATCTTGTAACAAACTATGCTTCAGTTGTCCCCTGGCTGATAGGACAGAATAACAACAACAAATAGCTGATTCACTCATATATTTTGTTGTAAATTTGACTGACGCGCTGGCAAGCAACTAGCATAAAAACAGGGCGATAAAAATAACTGCAGGTTCATCGAATCCTGAAACAATTAAACTATTGTTAGCCTCTAAATTTTTTTTTATGCAAGACTGACCAGCGTCTGACCTCAGTCGCACCTGATGGTAAGTGACGACGATGTCGAGGGTGTACGCTGGTTCAGTAACAGCCTATTCACCCTTGAAAAAACCCAAATTATATCTTACTGGGAATACAGACGAAGGGAGCGAATACATCTCGATCCATAGTATACAAGGAGATAGTTTTAGCTGACTGTACCATTCATTGAACTGACTTCACATGCGTTACTAGATGTGGGAACCGCAAAAGTTTATACAAAGACATTGGGCAATCTTTCACAGTATTGTCTTCCGAAATAAAGGTTATACTGAGTTGTCTATCTGGAGCGAAGATCTGTGTTAATAATAACATTTAAAAGGAAAAGCTTAGTTGCTGGTGCGAGGTTGCAATTTATTTTTTATATTTAAAAAATGGATTTTTTTTTTTCATATTTAAAGACACATATTGTTTATTTATGACCCGGGTATGTCCTTAAGCTACGTCCAACAATGAGAGGTAGGGCACAGCGAAGCACCATCACGCTTGAGTCTGGAGAAGACCACAGCTTCCTTACAGAAGACCACAGCCATAATAGCACTGCTACCTTTCAGGTATGTAGTGTTGTGTTCCTGATGGTGAGTAAGGTTCCCAGAGCTCCAACATCTATTAGGGTAGGTAACGCGCATGTGAATCCCCTGAAGTTGCAGGCATCCATAGGCTACGGTAACGGTAGGCAGGTCGTATGATTGTATACCGCCGCCATTGTATTAAAAAAATGACGTAAATGTTATTAGCGAGTAGGTAAGTCTATTATATTATATACATAGGATCATTATATAACGCCCCTACATCTGCAGGTCATATATAATTTATCTAATTTACATACAATGGAGTGTCAGGATATGCGCAACCACTAAGTGTCTAAGCGTATAAGAGTCGAATGCCACGTGTACCACTTTCGATTTTATTTAAAAATAGTGTTAAGTTCCATTCATTCGCAAGACCCGGTTTTTTTTGCACCCGGGTATGTCCTTAAACTACGTCCAACAATGAGAGGTAGAGCACAGCGAAGTACCATCACACTTGAATCTGAAGCAGCCCAACTGGGGATGTACCTGAAGTACCTCCTACTTATAGAAGCCATAATAGCACTGCAACCTTTCAGGTATGTAGTGTTGTGTTTCTGATGGTGAGTAAGGTTCCCAGAGCTCTAACCCACCTTAAAGGCCGGCAACGCGTTTGTGACTCCCCTGGTGTTGCGGGTGCCCATGGGCGGCGGCAATTGGTTACCATCAGGCAATCCGCCTGCTCGTTTGCCACCTTTGCGATTCGCTTCTACCTTCCTAATGCAGACTGTTAAGGAACGGAATTCGCTCCCTTCGTCAGTATTCCCGGAAATATAATATAATTAGGGTATTTTCAAGGCAAGAATAGGCTGTTACTGGACCAGCATGCTACACCCTTGACCTCGTCGTCACTTACCATCAGGTGTGACTGAGGTTAGTTTTGTATAAAGAAAGTTAAATAATCTATATTTCACTTGTACAGTCAGCAGCAAAAGTAGCTAAGCGTTTGAAGTGTTCAAAATGACCTACGCACGCTCTTATTCTCTTGGCAATAGAGATGTGTTGACCTCAATTTGAACACCTGAAACGCTTAGCAACTTCTGCTGCTGACTGTATCTTAATGTATGGATCACACAACATAACATTTACACTATATTATTATAAACACGAAAGATTTGTTGTGTGTTGACGATAGGGTTGGCCTAGTGGGTAAGCAGGGTATATGAAGCCGGTCCTTGGTTTGAATCCCAGTAAGGGCATTTATTTCTGCGATGAGCACAGATAATTGGTAGTTGCGACCGTAATTGCTTACCATCAGGCAATCCGTCTGCTCGTTTGCCGCCTATGTCATAAAAAAAAATTGTTTCTGAGTCATGGGTGTTTTGTATATGTATTTAAGTATTTGCATATTATATATATCGTTGGCTGAGTACCCACAACACGAGCCTTCTTGAGATTACCGTGGGGCTCAGTCAATTTGTGTATAAGAATGTCATGTAATATTTATTGAATAGGATCCAAAACTACTGAACTGATTTGTAAAATTCTTTCCCCATTAGATTCCTGAACGGATAATATTTTAATTTTTATTGTATATCTACCTTACCTATACGAAGTAGAGACGAGCAGCTAGTTTATAAGTAATTAAATCTAATTAATAACAACAATAGACTTCATTTATTGTGTACCTACCTATTTTAACCTCACACAACTCGTAAGTATAATATATTCGCGTCAGTTCTAACCTTTTTACAAATCTTCGATATTTACGAAAGAATTGAATTTGAATTTATTCGAAAGAAAAATAGAAAAAATTGACTCGCAGCGGGACTCGAACCCACAACCACTGGATCACTAGCCCAGTGCACTACCAATTGTACTACCAATTGTGCTATAATTGTTTTTATAATTGTTTAATCGTAATCGTGAGTCTCGTTATGCATATAGAATAGCACCACCCCATATCCTCCCGCGGCTGTCGTAAGAGGCAACAAAGGGAAAAATCCTACGGACGGCCAGTAGCGTCCGTCGAAACCGAATCTACAACTACTGCGGTCGCCAACCCTGCCAAGCGTGGCAACTATGGCTACTACCCCATGATATAAGTCATATTTGTGGGACGCATGTCCAGCAGTGGACTGCATACGGCTGAAATGTATGTATGTAATAGTAATCATACTGACGGAACTTATAACAGAACTGGACCAATGGCGGCCGGATTAGGAACGCGTGCGATGGACCGCGGCGCACGCGCACGCCCGCGCGCGATTCCGTAACGTCACATCCGCCTTTTAATTGTAAATGAGAAATGTATTTATTAAATAATAACAAACGGGTCTGGCTTAGTGGATTGTGACCTTGCCTGTGAAGCCGTCCTGGGTTCAAATCCCAGTAAGGGCATTTACTTGTGTGATGAGCAGATGAGCACAGGCAAGGTAACTCCCCCCAAGATGATATTAAATACGCGAAGCGAACGGTTCGAATCCTGACAAGAATATTTATTTGTGTCTTTATTACGAAAAATTGTACCAGTTTTATCTATATGTTTAAGTATTTACATGTACCTATCTATATATTATTACTATACCCAGATATTTTTCTAGCAGGAACGACATATGCTTAGTGGTTGCCACAATAAAAATATCGACAATACTGTTATCGATAAGTACATAGTTACATACTGCTTCAACGACGAGACGTAGGTACACAGTTTTATATCGGCTACCCACCTAGATGCCTCGTGCCACCGATCATGAACAAATTGCACGCAATCTGTACGCTTTAGATACAATAGACTTTTATAATTTGCAATTAATAGTTCCAAATTGTTTTCTGAAGTATGTAAAATATTAATAAATAGATAGTTTTGTTATTGTTATTTATTCGTTGACGTGGTACTTATCGATAACAGGACTGTCGATATCGTTATTTTGTCATTCACTTACAAGTAATCGTTCTTTTTAGAAAATATCTGTGTAATTATTATACATACTTGTCTATTACAATATAGTACAAGGCTTTTTGAGCTTACTGTAAGATGTCTAGTTGTGGTAAATCGTTACATTTAATGTATAGTCAACCAATTTGATTTCTAGGCCACTTCGAACCTTGTCACAGTGACGTTAATAAGAGATATTTTGCTTTTTTCATAGAGATTGTCACTGTGACAAGGAACGAAGTGGCCTATAAATCAAATTGGTTGACTGTACGTACGTACAGTTTGTACAATGTACAATTATACAATGTTCTTCACAACACTTATAAGGAAAATATTCAAACAATCGCTTTCCCCTTTTCACACATGCATACCTCATTCATGTGTTCGTGACGTTTACAACTTTATAATAACCGGCCATCATAATTATCCGAAATTATGTAAACGTATACAAAACGACACTTACGTAACTTAGAGAAGCGGTTCAATCCAGGCCAGTGCGAGACTTTCATGAGTATCTGTCATTTTTAAATTGTCGTCTTAGGCTAAGTTTAGACGCGTTACGTGTATGCGCGAGTAACGCGATCGCGTCTTTATCTGCGCGTTGAACCAACCGCGCGACGAGCCAAGCGTAGGCCTGCCAACCGCGCGCCAAAACAAACCGCTCGCCGAGCCAACCGCTCGCCGAGCTAACCGCGCGCCGAACCAACCGCGCCCCAAAGCCAATCGCTCGCTGAGTTAACCGCGCGCCGAACCAACCGCGCTCCAAAGCCAACCGCGCATCGAGCCAACCGCGGGCAGATCCAACCGCGCGCCGAGCCAAACGCGCGTCGTGCACGTTATCGCCTTGACTATAGTGGCGTTGTTCAGATATTTATGACCACCTCCATAGCACCGATATATCTGATGGCGACTGTGTATATTAGTCAGCGTCTTAGATTTAGTAGCAACGAAATTAAAAATATCGCTATAGATGAAAAACTTAGCTAAAGCACGAGGTGGTTATAAATATCGGAACATGTACTCTAACGCCTTGACAATAGAGGCCTTGCTCCGATATTTGTGACCAGCCACAGCTCCGATATATCTGACGGCGACTGTACACGCATGTCGGCGATCTATATTCAAATTTTGACGTAATTTCCATATTAGTTCTCTGCGCAATTACATAGACATGGTCCTTCAGTTAAGTTTTTCATATATCCATTTTTGAGTTTTGTAACTTTCAGGCTAATATTATAAGTATGTCGTCATATTACGAGTAGTTCCTTTGTTCATAGAGAGATGTTAACGTGCTCAGCAAATAGTGTGAGTCGATGAACTTGCAATAATTTCTAAGTTATAAACAATGAACCTTATGTGCTTTGTAATAAAGATAATAGTCGTTTGAAGTGGGGGAGATGGTAGAACCAGTTTGCATCTATAATACATTGTAGAGCTAGAGAAGTGAGCGAAACTGAACCTTTTGCGAAAGGCATAAGGGTCATAATGTATTTTTAAGTGTTTTAGACTTTTAGTCGGTATATCGTTATGTTATTGACGTTGATCGTCGATTCTATAGTTTTCTTTACATTAGAGAAACTTAAAGACACTACTTAAAAACCAATGCTGACTAAAATACTTGATATAATGTTTTGATTTGATCCTGTAACAACTTCTTCTATTTGGATGTTTTTAACGTGTTTTCCGCTCACTCTTAAATGACGGGCGTTTAGTCTGTAATTAGCAATTTGGACCCGGGTATGTCCTTAAACTACGTCCAACAATGAGAAGTAGTGCACAGCGAAGTACCATCACGCTCGAGTCTGGAGAAGCCCAACTGGGAAAGTACCTCCTCCTTACAGAAAACCACAGCCATAATAGTACTGCTACCTTTCAGGTATGTAGTTGTGTTTCCATGGTGAGTAATGTTCCCAGAGCTCCAACCCCCCTTGACTCCCCTGGTGTTGCGGGTGCCCATGGGCGACGGTAATTGCTTACCACCAGGCAATCTGTCTGCTCGATTGCCGCCTATTTTATAAAAAAAAATATTATTTTTCATATAAATTTTAGTTGTTGTTGTAGAATAATGCCATCTCTGACCTTTGCTTGTATACGTTCATTACGCTTTCTCACTTCTATGTCGCAACTGCATGGCGATTAGTGCGTTTCTTGTCGGCGTTGTGACATCTGGCAATCTTTATTACTAATGGATTTACCACAACGCTGCTTCAAAGGTAAAAAATGTGAATAAATAATGTAGAAAAAAAAATCATGATTCTCTGTCTCTATCTTGTGTCGGTGGTGTTATAAAAAATTATTATTTATTTTAAAATAATTTAATTATAAATATTACATCTCACACGCAAATAATTACGTCTGCTTCATATTTAAGGCAAAATAGGTCGTCTATTTAAAATAAAACCTGTTTACCAGGGTTCGTAATATAAAATATTATTTTCAAATTGAATACGGAATATTCTCTGTCATGTAAAATTACAAACCACTATATAAAAGGGCAAATTCAGCCTAATTTTTTATTACTCCAAATCGTTTTTCTATCGAGATGGCACGAGGTAAGCCAGTGACTGAAGAAGTGCGGAAAATTATAATCTCCAGTAACAATAAAGGCAAATCTACGTACCAAATTGCCAAGGACCTTTCTATGCCAAGGTCTACAATCCAAACTATCATCGAGCATCATCGAAAACACGACAAAATTTCTTGTTTAAAGAAATCCGGCCGCCCACGAATTACTACTAAAGCAGAAAACAGGATTCTGAGGAAGATCATCAAGAAAAATCGTCGTGCAAGAGCTGGAGAACTTACGGTACTATGGCGTGACGCAATTAAAAAAAAACATTTCAGTGGATACTTGCAAGAGAGTGATGAAGAGGATGGGCTACGGTTTTTAACTGCTAAAGAGAAACCGTTACTTACACAACGGCAGAAAACGAACAGGTTGAAATTCGCCAAAAGTATAGAAATTGGACCGTCGATCAGTGGCGTAAAATTATATGGAGTGACGAATCTAAATTTGAAGTCACAGTAGGCGATGAACGAAGTAAAGTCATTCGCGAAAAGGAGAGGCATTTCAAAAAGATTGTCTTAAGCGTAAGGTAAAGTTTCCAGCTTCCTTAATGATTTGGGGCTGCATGTCGGCACAGGGTGTCGGCTGTCTGCAATTTATAGATGGAACCGTCAATGCCGAAAAATACAAAAGCATCTTACAAGAGAGTTTGCTGCCGTCTATACGTAAGTTAAAGTATAAAAATGCGTATACTTTTCAACAAGATGGTGCCTCATGCCATACCGCTAAAGCAACGATGGCGTGGCTGAAAAAGAAAAAAATACCTACCATGTCGTGGCCATCCAGCAGCCCGGACTTGTCTCCCATAGAAACGTTATGGTGGAAAATGAAGAAGAAGTTGCGAAAGGACCCGTCCAGATCAAAAGCTGATCTTAAAGAGAAACTTACCTGTGTTTGGAATGAAACAACCCCGGAAGAGTGTCGACAGCTGGTAGATACAATACCGCTCAGAATTAAAGCCGTTTTAGATGCAAAAGGAGACGCCACCAAGTGGTAGACGTTCTAATCTGCGTCGGTAACACTAAAGACGAACTTTTTTGCATTTTAGTACAATTGGTGAAACAATGTTTTTTTTCTATTACCAAGGAAAGTTCGTTTTTTTTTTCATTGAATAAATAAAATACGATTTATAACTTATACTGTTTTTATATTGCTAATTCTTCCAAACACCTTCGTCCCCCAGAATTTATAGGTTAACGTTAGTTTAGTACATTTTTTTCCTACCAGACGTACTCATTTGCATTGGGGCTCGTATTCATTGACAGATACGTGACATGCAATACTCAATACTTCTTCATGCAAATAGTTCTAATTACAAGATTTATCGATATAGTATGTAACCTTTTATAATTTTATTAATCTTAAGTGGCAAATGATACACTTTCCTGATACTACAAACAACGTAGTTCAGTTATTGCAAATATTGCAATTCACGATGGAGAGTGGATTTATCAAAATTAGACCTTATTATCATACCAATAACAGTCTCGCCACTCGCAATTACAAGAGCTATAATTGAAATTATTACATACAGCGACTTGTGTGTTTTTAATAGTATAATGGAAACAGTGACAAATGCTTGCTTCCCTTAACGGGCACAGTGCATTCATTGACCACAAACTTTAGATTAATTAATTACACTAAAATTAAATTATGACCGAAAAAGTATAAATAAGGAAAGAAAGCCTGATATATTTGCTATATAATAACATTATATTTAAATAAAAAAGAGGATGTTCTTTCTTTGTAAATGTTTATTAACTAAGTGGTTTCCAAATCGTCTCTGCCTTATAAAGGGTTAAAGTATGGTTGCTGGATAACTATCCTATGTCCTTTCTCGTAGCTCAAACTCTCCGTACCGTGAGACAGACAAGTTACTTTTGCATTTATAATTTTAGTAGGTATGAATTTATACGTAAAAATATTTAAATACACTATAATGCTTACAGTGTATTTAAATATTTTCTCTTTTTATATCTCTATCAAGGCTCTGTCGCCTAATGCGATATAATTACACGTGAGTTTATCCGTTTGTAACTAAGTAGTAGTAACATGGCTCACAACAGTTTTAATTGTATTAAGGCTCTGTTTCTTCATTTACCTATACAAGAGCTAGTTAGGTGTTTTATTTTCTCATACCGGTATAGAACTAATATTAAAGGCGTATAATCTAAACTCTATTGGTCTTGGAACGAAACATTGTTCAGTCGAGTTGCCTCACGACCTAGCCACGTGGTAGCGTAAAAGCATAAACATAAGCTTTTTAAACTTGGCTAATAAATTAAGGTATGTGATAAACATAAATGTTTTCTAAATTTTATTAACGTCAAAAATGGTCATGTTATCACTGACTGACTTTGGATCAAAAGTATTAGAATTGTAGAGACTTCCTAATGGTTTAACCGCAAATAGTTGGGTTCTGGTCTAATTCTTGAGGCTCGAACACCATTAAATATTATTGCTTAACCCGACCTTGTCAGAGCTAGTTACAAAATTTAAATAATCATTAGGTTAACAACTCACTTTTGAGCATCGAGTTATTTTTTTTATTATTGTCATTATAATTACGTTAATGAGTGGCCTTCGCTTGCAACTGTCTTAGATGCAGATACCGTTTTGGTAACGGTATAATAGGTATGGTACGGTAAATACCAATACCGCTTTCGTTATACTGCTTATCGATTTCGTTATAAATCCATAAACATTCAATAATCAATTTTGTTTTAACGTATGCGGAATGAAATTTGCACAAAGTTTATATACAAAGTTTTAAGAGTAAATGATTCGATATTTAAAATTTGATAGTATTTTTTGTTTTCTGTATTATCTGTCAAAGTATTGTACAAATCATTCGCTTGTAGGATTTGTTTAAAAAAAATATGGCAAATCTTGAAGAAATACGTCGAAAAAACGTGTGTGATTTTCACGACACACATCCAGATTGGCCGAAGTCGAAGATTGTTAAATACTTTACAGAAATGGGGGAGAGCCGAAGGACGGTTTATAATATATTATCATCCTATTCTCTTCGACATACGACTGCTAGAAAACCAGGTTCGGGCAAACTGTGTTCCTTACGCCAATCTTTGAAAAGAAGCCAGCTTAAAAAATCACGGTAGGTCGAGTAGCTAAATCCTACAGAGAACTCGGAAAAAATTCAATTGTGATGGCAAAACAGTGAAAAGTATCTTAATGAAATGGGCATTGTGAAACGAACGCGAAAAGTAAAACCCACCGTGTCCGAAAACCAAAAACTTACCCAGAAGAAGAGACTCGCAACTTTAGTCAAAAACATATTTTATGCAAAAACGACGTAGAGTGCATTATGGACGATGAATCCTATTTCACCTTAGACGGCAATGAATGGCAAGGAAACTTTTTTTTCCAAAACGGCAATAAGCCAACTGAAGAATCAGTAAAATACTTGGAGCATACTAAGTTTCCAAAGAAGGTTTTGTTGTGGCTTGCAATTAGCCCTCGCGGTATGTCGAACCCGGTGTTTTTTGAGTCTGGTTTAGCAGTCAATGCTGATCGATACAAGGATGGTTGCTTGCCGATTGTCCGTGATTTTATTAAAACACATCACAGACGAGCTAATGTTGTGTTCTGGCCCGATCTAGCATCCAGCCATTATTCAAAAAAGACCCTGGCTAAAATGGAGGAACTAGGAATACCATATGTGCCAAAGGATTCAAATCAGCCTAACGTACCACAACTTCGCCCGATCGAAGATTTTTGGGCCAATTTAAAAAGGCGTGTTTATGAAAATAATTTCAGGCCAAAAACTATACAGGCTCTTATTCGAAAAATTAAACTAGAATTAAAGAAAATGCCAACATCTACTTACACGACAGCCATGGATAAAGTACCAGCAAACTGTCGAAAAGCAGCACGCATGGGGCCAAATTACTTTATACATTAAAATTTGTTAGTAGATTATTTATAAAAATAGATATTTTTATCGCTTTATTAAAGATTTTTTTGTTTTATAAGGTTACAAACTTTGTGCAAATTTCATTCCGCATACGTTACATACTACGAAGATGGCACAGCGCCAGCCTGACGGTTAGAAGACACCGTTGTCTATGGACGCCTGTGATTTTAGAGGTACAGTCAACCAAGTTGATTTACAGGCCACTTAGTTCCTTGTTACAGTGAAAATCTATAGGTATGAAAGACGCAAAAGATCTCTTATTAACGTCACTGTGACAAGGTTTGAAGTGGCCTAGAAATCAAATTGGTTGCCTATTTACCCATTAAGGCTCTGATATCTCTTACCGGCACAATACCATATGAGTAGGTCTAGTGCGATTGGGCTGTGGTTTTCTTAAAGTGGAGGTACTTTCCCAGTTTCCGGTCCAGATTTGTAGGAGATATCATTCGCTGATCGTACCATACCGGTACCGATTTATTAGATGAGTTTTCCAAACGCAATTATTCCTAGCAGCCTATATTTTCTTTTCGCCGTTATTTAAAGTCGCAAATTATCCCACTTTTTAAATTACCCTGGTTTTTCTACTTCTCGGCGGCAAATTTTATAATCGCATTCAATCACAAACGCATTTTTTCACTACTTTTATATTGCATATTAGCAGTATATTAATGTACTGCTAGGAATACTTGTGTTTGGAAAACTTATCTAATAAATCCTTAGCAACCTCTCATTTACCTATAGGTGAAAAACTTAGCTAAAGCACCAGCCGATGTAGAAGTAACATATAAATAAAAATTTCGGGACAATCTTACACAAATCGACCTAGTCCTACGTTAAGCTCAGTAAGGCTTGTGTTGTAAGTACTAGACGACGATATATATAATAGATAGATATAAATACTTAAATACATAGAAAACACCCATGACTCAGGAACAAATATCTTTGTTCATCACACAAATGAATGCCCTGACTGGGATTTGAACCCAGGACCATCGGCTTCATATTGATTTGTATCATTTATGAATACTTAGTGAGGAGCGTCTTTTCATAATGGCTGTTTCTCGTATATTTCTACCGGTCGTATGTGTACACGCATGTCGGCGTTCTATATTCAAATTTTGACGTAAGTTTCATGTTCTCTGCACAACTATATAGACATGGTCCTTCAGTTAAGTTTTCATCTATACTAAAGTGTGGCCTTGCATAAATGTTCGATTATCTGTTTTGTCGTTATAAACAGATATTTTTCCTATTCTTCAACAACTCGAGGTCATGTAACCAGTTTAAAATGTTTTTAAACTTGACTGTGGACGTCTCACGACCTTATGCTAATGGAGGAGAAATAAGATTGGTTGTACATTTCCATATATGACTTTAAAACATCATTATTTTCTGCGTTAAAACTGCCACTGCTGGACATAGGCCGGTCTCCCCCAAAGATGATACAAGTCATATTAGGGGACGACGGGGGGACATCTACACAAAAGGTCGAATTGTATCCAAAAGAGTCCCCATAACATAAGATAAAGGGGAGACCGGCCTATGACCACCAGTGGGCGTTTTAAGGCTTAAATAATGAAAGTGTGAAACTAGTCGCAATATTTGACAGGCGGATTGGCGACCGCAATTAAGCTGTTGAAAATAGGAATTATAAACATATATGCTGAAAAACCCTTCGTCTTTAACTTTAAAATACCTTGAAGACTTGTAACTTTTTTAAATTACTACCTACTTTTTAAATTAGTCCCTACCACGAAGTGCCTACTAAATATTTCTGTTCAGCCTATCGGTGCACTGCTAGAGAATGCTTTAAAACATTAAACCATAAAATAAGAATTACAAACACATGTGCTGATAAACCCTTCGTCATTAACTTGTAAAGGCCTTGTGCCTACTAAGGCTCTAGTGTAAGTTTCTTTTGACATAAAAAAAAGTCTCGAACGCGTAAGTGATAATGTTATTTATATGGGAAACACTAACGTGATGGTAAAGTAACTTTACGTCACGAACGCGTTTGCGTTTCCCATATAAATAACTTTATCACTTACGCGTTCGTAAACGTTTTTATACGTCAAAAGAAAGTTACACTAGAGCCTCAGGGCTCTGAATCTATAAGTACAGCCCGTCGGTTGACTGGTAAAAATGTTAAATTTTGCATTGTGCAAGAAAGATTAAATAAATACATTTCGTAACGGAATGGAGTATCCGTAGTATTTAAATCAATTGTGTATGCTTTCATTTCCTTTCACAACAACAGCTGTTAGATATTTCCGTTTGTGTATACAAGCATTATACAAGTTAGGAATGTTGATATAATTAATATAATTGGTCATTATAGTTACCAATAAGTTATATATTAATTGGTTACAAACGGATAAACTCACGTGTACTTATATCGCACTAGGCGACATGTTTGGGGTAAGATCAAGCAGTGATACACCCTCACCCCGAGCGGTGTGTTCTGATCTTCTGATCCGGCTTGAACATGGGTACAGTCAGCGTCATATAGTTAGTCGCAGTCAGTATGGCCAAATATATCGATACAGATCTTTATTTGTATAGGAGTAAGGATGTGTATAGATATATTTGGCCATACTGACTGTAACTAACTTTATGACGCTGACTATACCAGAGCTTACCCGAAACCCGGGTATGTCCTTAAACTACGTCCAACAATGAGAGGTAGGGAACAGTGAAGTACCATCACGCTTGAGTCTGGAGAAGTCCAACTGGGGAAGTACCTCCTCACAGAAGACCACAGCCATAATAGCACTGCTACCTTTCAGGTATGTAGTGGTAAGGTTCCCAGAGCTCCAACACCCCTTGAAGGCTGACAACGCGCCTGTGACTATCCCCTGGTGTTGCGGGTGCCTATGGGCGACGGTAATTGCTTACCATCAGGCAATCCGTCTGCTCGGTTGGCACCTCGTCATATAAAAAAAAAGTATTTGTATATATACCGTTGGCTTTAATCTTTAAACAGTTATAATTAATTGATCTAAGTACAAAAAAACAGACTGTTAAAAAACAATGAATACATTTGTTTTTCACCCTTTTAAACAATTCTAAAAAGCTGTCAGATCAATATTTTCTGTCAAAAAGTGACGTCTCTGACACATGTCATAATTAATTTAAATTACATATTCAATGTTAACCTCGAAGAGGCGGCAATAATAAAATAAATATATATTTTTTTATCCAAACCAAAGCAAACTGTATTCACTCATTTTAATTTTTTGTTTTATTACTTATTATTGTATTTTCTTTTAATTGTATTCTTCATTTGAATGTTAATGTTGTTTATATCCTATCAAAAGCATCAATGTAATAAAGGAGCCAAGTTCAATACAAAAATTATGCTTATCCGCCGAAAAAATTATGGTGATCTAAATGAGTGCCAAGTTTTATGCAATATCCAATATATATTTATAGGGACAAAATACATTACGAACAAGTATTAAACTCTAATGCTATAAAAATTATTAAAAAAAAAATGTTAGATCTAAAAGTAGGTTACATTTGAGTGTCGTCGAGGTCGAGGGCGTAACAGTCCTAGCACGCTGGTTCAGTAACAGCCTATTCACTTTTGCCTTGGAATAAACCTAATTATATCTTTCCGGGAATACAGACGAAGGGAGCGAATTCCATTCCTTAGCAGTCCGCATAGAGAAGGTAGAAGCGAATCGCTTCGTGCGAATAAATGGAATATTCACAACATAAGGATGAAACTGCTCCCCTCACCTGGACGTCCGGTGGTTTTTTTTTATGACAGAGGTGGCAAACGAGCAGATGGACTGCCTGATGGTAAGCAAAACCAGGGGAGTCACAAGCGCGTTGCCGGCCTTTAAGGGGGGTTGGAACTCTGGGTACCTTACTCACCACCAGGAACACAACACTACATACCTGAGTAGCAGTGCTATTATGGCTGTGGTCTTCTGTAAGGAGGAGGTACTTCTCCAGTTGGGCTTCTCCAAACTCAAGCGTGATAGTACTTCGCTGTGCCCTCTCATTGTTGGACGTAGTTTAAGGACATACCCGGGTCTGGGTTTCGGGTAAGCTCTGGTACCCATGTTCAAGCCGGATCAGGACACATCGCTCGGAGTGAGGATGTATTACTCACTGCTTGATCTTACCCGAAACATGTCGCCTAGTGCGATATAAGTACACGTGAGTTTATCCGTTTGTACCCAATTAATATATAACTTATTGGTAACTATAATGAGTGGAACGGAGATGGCGGAATTAAATAGTGAAATTCTTGTTCTGTCAAATTCCTATCTGTTTCTATCTAAGATCAAAATACATTGTATAAATCTGACACATGTTGCGTTTCGTTACTGTTGAACCGGATGCGCTAGCGCAGCTATTTGATAATCATATGCGATATTGCTGACGTCAGCGGTTGCTTCAGAACCGGTGGGATATCGGTTAGTTTGACATTGAGTACTTTCAATCAAGGCTGTTGTGTTTGCTTATTAAATATTAGTTATAAAGAATATTCAAGGATACTTATTTATAAAACTTTTATCTTTAATGAATAACTTTAGTGCAATGAGTTAAAATGTTATCACTACATTTGACGACCGGTCTGGCCTAGTGGGTAGTGACCCTGCCTGTGAAGCCGATGGTCCTGGGTTCGATTCCTAGTCAGGGCATTTATTTGTGTGATGAGCACAGATATTTGTTCCTGAGTCATGGGTGTTTTCTATGTATTTAAGTATTTATATGTATCTATCTATTATATATATCGTCGTCTAGTACCTACAACACAAGCCTTACTGAGCTTACCGTAGGACTAGGTCGATTTGTGTAAGATTGTCCCGAAATATTTATATTTATACTACATCATAGTATAAAGTCGCTTTCTCTGTCCCTATATCCCTATGTATGCTTTAATCTTTAAGACTATGCAAGAGATTTTGATGCGATTTTAAATAGATAGAGTGATTGAAGAGGAAGGTTTATATGTATAATTAGGTAACATCCATTAAATAATGGAGAAATACTAATATCAGCATTGCACCCGTGCGAAGCCGGGTCGCTAGTACCTAATATTACGTACTTCGATACGGCGGTGTGTTCTGGGGAAAATAATCATAGGAAATAAAACTGGTATTGTTTTTGTAACAAATAAAAGAAAGTTAAAACAGTGGTGATGCCTTATAGTTGGTTTCAGCCGGCTCTACTAATTTTGCAATGTCCTTCTCGTCATCTTAGTAATAAGACGTCCACTGCTGAACATAGGCCTATATCCTTCTACTAACTAGTAACTACTTATAATATTAGGTTTAATGTAGAGGTAACATTTTGTTTCAATAGATCATCATCTTCTTCGCGTTGTAGGTACAGGCATTTAGCCACGGGGTGGAAGCCTGGGGTCCGCTTGGCAAATAATCCCAGAAATTGGCATAGGCACTTTATGAAAGCGACTGCCATTTGACCAGAAGGTAAACTAGGCGTTATTGGGCTTTAGTCCGGTTTCCTCAATGTCAAATGATATTTCGTACATAAGGTCCGAAAAACTCATCGGTACAAGCCGGGGTTTGAACCTGCGATCTCCGGATTACAAGCCGCAAGTGTGTACAGCTAGGCCACCAGCGCTTAGCGCGCAGTTTCAATAAATATTACCTAGATACCATAATAAGACCCGGGTATGTCCTTTAACTACGTCCAACAATGAGAGGTAGGGCACAGCGATGACCATCACGCTTGAATCTGGGGCAGCCCAACTGGGGAAATACAGAAGACCACAGCCATAACAGCACTGCTACCTTTCAGGTATGTAGTGTCCTGTTCCTGATGGTGAGTTAGGTTCCCAGAGCTCCAACCCCCCTTGTGACTCCCCTGGTGTTGCGGGTGCCCATGGGCGACGGTAATTGCTTACCACCAGGCAATCCGTCTGCTCGTTTGCCGCCTATGTCATAAAAAACAATATTCCGAGACAAGTTTAATATATGAATTTGTAATGAAATATACAATAATGTTACTACATAAATTACTGCGATAATCGTTGATTTTTTTATGGTATATTTTATAGGGTTCCGTACCCAAAGGTTTTTGGTAACTTATATACCTACGGCGTCAGTCACGTTTATTTAGTCACTTGGATTGCAAAGATATTACGAAAGCTCAAAGATTAAACCGAAAAATGTCCAATGCTGGATATAGGTTTCCGTTGGCACATCAGTACTTTTAATATAATGTTAAATGTACTTACGTAAGTTAACCCAAAAAGTTTTTGTACTCGCTTATAAAAATACATCTAAAACATATTAAAACAATAAAAATATCTTAAAAAGGGTGCGTGTTTCGTCCGACATACCTTAGTGTCTCAAGACGAAATTCTTCAATCAATGTGTGTTACCAGTGACTTACGCGTATTAAACCGAGATTGGCTATTTAAATCCGAACTTCTCAACGTCAATTCAATTCAATGTTTAAACGCGACGCTATTACTAAGATTCTACTTACCGTTAATGGATACCATGGTTGTCATATCATTGTCTATCGCGCTATTCGCCACTTTCGCACCCACATACTTGTTGGCGCGTGACAGATTTGTGACAAATGATAAAATCTTGACCAGATTAGACTAGCAGGATGAATCGTGATTGACAGTTGACATTTCCACATATGATGTATTTCTTTTCCCGCTAATATAACAAATACTAAAAACACAGAATAAAATAAAATATGTAAGAGCATGCAAATGATTTTTTTGGTTTCTTTTACTCTATATACATATACATACCGGTACACGTGGAGGTCCAAGGTGGAGGCCTATGTTCAGGCGTGGACGTCTTGTGGCTGAGAGGGTGATGATGATGATACACACACAAAACACAAATGTACACTAGCTTTTCCTCCCGACTTCGTCGACCAGCCATGCTCGTCTTTAAAGTATGGTTAAAAAATATCCTATGTCCTTTCTCGTAGCTTAAACTCTCTCCATACCAAATTTCATCCTAATTGATTCAGCGGTTTAAGCGTAAAGATGTAACAGACAGACAGAGAGAGTTACTTTCGCATTTATAATATTAGTATTGATAGCAGAGGCGGCGGGTCTATAGAACCCGATTCCCGAAGGCTTGTCAAATTTTCATATACTAAAGTGATTTCCCAACGGCATCTACATAAAAGGAAAGTCATATTGGTTGCGACTTACCCAAAAGTTCCTTACACACCGCCATGTTGTAGATAATGGTACAGGTCGATTCACGAGAGTTGGCACGAACGGAATGAATGACTGAATGAAAATGTCTATGTGTGTGTCACATTAACCAATAAAATAGTGGCTCGATTGTATACCGATACAAGTGTCACTCATACAATGAAAGTTTCGGTCAATCCATTCGAGCCAACTCTCGTGAATCGACCTGTACGTAACCCGTAGTGCGCTAATCCAGCTCGCCCTTGCCCGAATTTTTCTAAGAATTAAAGCCGCATGCATGAGATTCCTTCGTCTGATCGCGAGGCATGAGAAAATTATCAAACTTTATTTTGGATACTACTTTTATTAATCATGTCCCTGTAAATGTGTCATTATCTAGGAAAAGGGACCTCATTGTCGATGGCACTTACGTCGAATCGCTTTGCTTTTGTATTGTATCGTCTTGAACAACGACGTAAGCGCCATCGAAAATAAGGTCCCTTTTCATAGATAATGTCACAAATCATGTTTTATTGTATTCTTCATAACATTAGATCAGATAAGAACCAAAATATACATACATATAACAGTTATTATAATAATAATTATGAACCGTTCACAGTGTTATAATAAGTATGACGAAAGGTCTGGCCTAGTGGGTAGTGATCCTGCCTATAAAGCCGACAGTCCTGGGTTCAAATCCCAAAGGGCAGATGAGCACAACACAAGCCTCCTTGAGCTTAAGCATTAAAATCCTAATTGTATAGAAGCGGGTAAACCACAAATCGGCTAGCCAACGCGAACGACTCATGATTATGCTCCTCGTTACGGAGTTAAAAATTTCGAGCAATATTCGACTTGTAAAACGTAACTAACGATTAACTTACCGTGTGATGCCGTTGCCGGCTCACTAGAATAGCACCACCCCATCTCCTCCCGCGGGTGTCGTAAGAGGCGACAAAGGGAAAAATCCTACGGACGGGCAGCAGCGTCCGTCTAAACCCAATCTACAGCTACTGCGGTCGCCAACCCGCCAAGCGTGGCGACTATTGCAACTACCCCCAAGATGATACAAGTCATATTTGTGGGAGGCCTATGTCCAGTAGTGGACTGCATACGGCTGAAATGTATTCGATTAATATGTTTGAATCTCACGATAGTTTTTTTGTTTCAAATTATCCCTGAAGAACATATACAAAAAAAAAAAATACTAGCAGTGCGCCGCTAAAAACTAAGAAAAATAAACAAAAGCGCACTAAAGCTTTTCAAAAGTACACGAAGCCTCGCTAAACATTCACCTCTTGTCCACAGTTCCAGTCGCCGCCCCGCCGCCGCCGCGTGCGCAAGTCTCGCTCCGACTGTGTGTGTGTGTGATGTACTAGTGTTGTGTGTGCAGCAACATGCAGGGTCGGGACAAATTGTGTGCCAAGCTCACGAGCGCCTTCCTTAGGAAGTGGTGTAAGTATTCTTTTTTTTTGTATGTTTAAGTTGTATACTTTTAAAAAGTGTATTTTACTACTAAGTATTCGTAGATATTTTTCTAGCGGGAACTACATTTGCTCAGTGCTTGCCACAATGAAAATATCGACAATCCTGTTATCGATAATTACATACTATTTTAACGACAAGACGTACATACACAGTCTTATATCGGCTACTTACCTGAACAAATGCAACGTAATACGTACACTTTTGATCCAATTTACTTTTATTTGTATGTAAAATATAAATAAATTGATAGTTGTGTTATTGTTATCTATTTTTAACGCACCCTTTTCCCCTATATTTGTCTTTGTATTGCCTGTATGACGTTGTTCTGGTACTCATCGACAACAGGACTGTCGATGTTTCTATTTTGTCAATCACTTATAAAAAATCGTTTAGCTAGAAAAATATTTACGTGTAAAAATATCTTATATATCAGCTCGAAAAGATTTCATTTTGCACACATACTTTCGATCATTGATTATAGTCAGTAATGTATTATATTGAAACTATCACTTTGACTAAAAAAAAATGCATTACCAATGGACAGCTTTAAGTTCGCCTAAGGTTGTCTAGATGAGACTGTTAGCGATAAGACCGACTGTTACTGTATTATTATTCTGTGTAATTTCTGTACCCAACTGCTTAATTTTTTATTGGTCAACTATTTAATTTTGACTGTATTTAGGTTGCATTGCAAATCTTGAAGCAATTTCAGAATATTGGTAAACAGAAGTTTTATGAAACAACTCGATTTTCAGTGAATGATTTTGATTATGTAATTTATCTTAATAAAAAAGAAGATTCTATGACATAAATCAAAATAAATAGTAATAACACACAGAGATTATATAAGCAAGTTAAATATCTAATAAGTTTTCTTTGTGGCAATACATGAAGCAACATATTGTAATAATTTAATTGTATGGTTAATTACATTACATTCTGAAAAAAATAGACATAATAAATTTGAGAGGTCTTGACCCACACTCCGGGTCATTTCTGTAAATGTTGTTCATTGCGATTCATCGCGCAACGCTTCGAGTGTGATGGACCAGATTTGCAACGGGAGCTCCCGGAGTGTAATAATATTTATTAGTTAATTAAGATTTAATTTATTTCAAACAAAAAAAAAAAAGTTTGATAATAATGTCAATTAAAACTATTCTAAAACTTATAAGAATTAACGAAATTGGTCCGGCAGATCTCGCGTGATGCCGTGACCGAGGGAAATGAGGATATTTTTTTTTATAGAAATCTATTTATCCATCTGAATAAATAGATGTATTTTACAACATTGTAATTAGGCTGGTCGAAGTAATACTAATTTAGCGTAGACGAAGTCGGGGTAGACGGTAGTTCGGTATATAAAAAGTATTTTTAAGAAATATTTGTAGTACATAAGTATATGTGTACATAGACTGTAAAATTACAAGTATAATTGGTATCAATCGTTCTCGTAACGAATAAATATAATAAAATTCAGCATATTTAAAAAAAACTGCCACTTTTCAAAGTTTTGTTACAGACAGCAGCAAAAGTTGCTAAGCGTTTAAAGTATTCAAAATGACCTACACGCACTCTTATTCTCTTGACAATAGAGATGTGTTGACCTCATTTTGACCACCTGAAACACTTAGCCACTTCTGCTGCTAACTGTACGTAAATTTTATGATTTTTCTACTCATATAAAAATATTGTCCCAAAGTATTTTTTCTTTTATTATTGTTATCTACCGTTTCCCATATGTTTTGTACGGCGGTAACAAAAGAAGAAAATTTCAAAAAAGTATGGACTTTTTTGGGACAATTTTTTGTCTATTGAAATTGAAATAGCTCGTGGTTCTAATCGGAAATAACATATTTGTTAAAACTTAAAACTGACAATATTTTAGAAAAAACCCTCAATTACAAACAATAATGCTAAAGTACCTATCGAGATTAAAATTATAATATATGACCAAACTCCTCAGCAACTAACAAAGATAGAGTTACCGGCTAACGAAACACCGACGCTGGTAACTTTGGAATGTCGGTTATGAAATGCTTCGCCGTTGCGTCGTGCGAGTACAAACAGCACGGTGTTTTGTTACGATGCAAATGTTACTTAGGAAGACATACATACACTGTGCACTGCTCTATCAACTAATTCCAAATCTTTTTCAACCTGCGGCGCAGTTACAAAATTAGTATTTTGTCATGGCGCCCTGTCCTAGCTATTTAAAAACTGATATTGAAGAAAGAAATAATTACCTACAATAATAGTAGTGAGGTTAGGTTAGTTTAGTTAGAGGGAGGATTAGTTATGAAGAAAATTAGACATCCACAACATGAATTTATTGTCGTTGTACAGTCGCTATCAGATATATCGGAGCTACGGAGGTGGTCACACATATCTGAACAACGCCTCGATTGTCGAGGAGATAAAGTGCATGTTCAGATATTTGTGACCACCTCCACAGCTCCGATATATCTGATGGCGACTGTACATAGATAATAATAAATGATCGACTCACGGCACCCTTCAGAACTTTCCACGGCGCACCAGGGCGCCGCGGCGCACACTTTGGGAACGCCTGGACTAATCCATGCATAGACATACCATTTAACTAGACGGAGCTTGGTAATAGTAATACCACGATAGAAAGGGATGGTCTTATGTACTTTCCCATAGGTATGGCAGAGACTGCGCTATTTTCGTTCGTCCTTGCCATAGTCTCACATATTTTTGTTCCCCTCCAAACTGAACCCTTTAGAACTGTCAAAGTTGGAGGGATACAAATATACAATTGGAGTTTTCTTGTGTTTTCAACCGAAGTTGCGGTTATTAATACAGAATAAGCTAATAATTTTGTTATAAAGAGTGTCCTGTAAAGCAAAACTATAGTGAATTGTTACATTTTGGGCTCTAGAAGCCAAAATATCATTGTCCCTTACTTCTATTATATTTCTTCCTTCTCAACCTTTAGTTTAATCGCGATTAAGTCTAATTTAATTTGTTATTATTTTTGAAAATCCTAAGTGCTTAAATATATATATTTATATATATATATATATATATAGAAGAATATAATTCTAACAAAAAATAGTTGAATTCTGCCATTAACATCACTAGCTCAGTCATAAAATCCTCGTAAGGTTTTTTTACAATTGTTTTGTTTAATCTCGATAAGCGAATATTCTTGTTTTTCTACTAATTAAATACCTCTATATTGACTTTGACCTTTAATAATCGTGACTTTGGGGGCTTAGACCTTGCACAGACAAGCACAAATATGTATGCATGGTTTGTTTTTAATTCATTATAATAAGGAGTATAATTGAATACATATTTGACTATACGGGTGGGTATTCGTTTTTATTTTAAGATCAGGGGGCAATTATGAGCGTCGACTACTCTTCTTTTAAAATATAAGAATAAGAATAAATATATTCAGGACAGTGACAAAACTATTTTAAATTAAAATAATAAAAGAAAAGGAGTGTCACTGAAATGGCCTCCACTCAGCCTGTGTTAGGTGCCGTATGACCCCTGACGCTGGTCTTCCGTCTACTGCATTAAAAATTTGAACAAACGTAACACAACATCATAAAACTAATTATAAAAAGTCTTCCCAAAAACTTCAGTGGTATACAATAATAATAATTCAGTAGTAATATCTCGCATTTGTAATCTAATATGAGAATATATGGCACAATACTATTCAAACAGACTTTTGTAAATATGGCTTCCATTAATGTATTAATCGATGATTTCGCCAATGTCAAGTAAAGTAACATATCAAGTTTGCTTTTAGAGCATGACGTTGTTCGGTAGTAGGCCTTGCGTTTTGTAAAGTGGTCTGGACTTTACAGAAAGCTAAGAGGTGGCCGCGGCCCCGGGACTTCATCCAGTGAATTCTGGTTGGTTCACCTTGTGGGGGAGCCTGCCCATACAATTAAAACAAATATATACAATTATGTTTTAAAAATTCTAATAATTATTGATGCAATAATAATTCTGTCAAAAAGAGCGCTAGTAGCCTAGCGGTAAGAGCGTGTGACTTGCAATCCGGAGGTTGCAGTTTCCCAATGAGTTTTTCGGTATTTATGTGCGTAATATCATTTGATATTTACCAGTCGCTTTTCGAAGGAAAACATCGTGAGGAAACCGGACTAATCCCAATAAGGCCTTTTTACCCTCTGGGTTGGAAGGTCAGTACCCTTACCATGCCGATTGAGCCTTCAGTCCGCTTGGCAACTGATCCCAGGCATTAGCGTAGGCACTAGTTTTACGAAAGTGACCGCTATCAGTACCCTTACCATGAGTTGTGACATTGAAGTTTTCGATAACAAGTATCGAGTTAACTATTTGTTCATCTCGTTCGCAGAGAATAGTACAAGCGAGATGCACAGATAGTTAACTCGTTATCGAAAACGTCAATGTCACAACTCATGGTAAGGGTACTGATGGCAGTCACTTTCGTAAAACTAGTGCCTACGCCAAATCCTGGGATTAGTTGCCAAGCGGACCCCAGGGCTCCCGTGAGCCGTAGCAAATGCCGGGACTACGCGAGGAAGGTGATGAATAATTCTGTCAAACATAGGTTTAGGTTTATGGTCGTGCGTCATGGGTCATCGCGAGGTAATCGCAATGGCGGTATTATATGTATGAGACTTGAATCATAATTGTGTCGCGTTGTCCGTGTGTCGTTATCCGGTAGGCACGCATTCTTTGGCGATTCGGTGTGTAGAGTCAGGTGTATAAACATGTATACACATCAGTGTCGCCGTCTCTATAGAACCATCATATATAGAAATATATGAGAGGTAGGGCACAGCGTTGACCATCACGCTTGAATCTGGGGCAGCCCAACTGGGGAAGTACCTCCTCCTCACAGAAGACCACAGCCATAATAGCACTGCCACCTTTCAGGTATGTAGTGTTGTGTTCCTGATGGTGAGTAAGGTTCCCAGAGCTCCAACCCCCCTTAAAGGCCGGCAACGCGCTTGTGACTCCCCTGGTGTTGCGAGTGCCCATGGGCGACGGTAATTGCTTAACACCAGGCAATCCGTCTACTCGTTTGCCGCCTATGTCATAAAAAAAAAAACCTGAGCCCTGAGTGTAATTTTTTAACGTAACAAAACGTTATCATGCGCGTTAGGGTTACCCATGTAGATAACATTATCACTTACGCGTTCCAGGCGTTTTTTTACTTGAAAAGAAACTTACACTAGAGCTGACACTTAGCTTGACTAATTTTCATATGCTAAGGCGACTTTACTTGGAGTCCTGCAGAAAGGAAAAGGCATATTTCTTTGAAACTAAAAATCAACTGCCTCTGTCGAGACTCGAACCTCTATCAACTAATTTTTTCCACCATATCGTTCCATTTGCCTAGGATTCTACCGCCTATATGTACCGGGCGAACATATTTTTTTTAAGTTTTAGGTACGTTCCATAAATTATTTCGTAAATATCTCGTAAATAAGATGTAAGATTCCAATGTTAACTTTATGGCTAAGAAAATAAGAACTAAATATGACTGATTTTTAATTATTTTCCTAAAGATCACACTATGACAATTGCATGATTTTTCAAATCCGAAAAAGACGAGCTATATAATAGTTTGGCTGGTAGATAATATTGCAATGTAAACCTCCGGACACCTGTGCCATAATAATTCTCACACAGACGTATTTTTCACATAATAGGTAGATAAAATAGATATTTCTAGAAGCTTAACTAGACGGACCGGTTTGGGATATCGCAGGCAGGTTGGGTTTTACATTAACGTGGTTGTAAGGTTATAACATTCGCTAAGCAGCTGTTAAAATTACGATTCTCCATTCAAACTTCGTTATATGTGACATTATCTTTGACAAGGGACCTTGTTGTCGATGGCGCTTATGTCGTTGTTCAAGGTGATACAATATAAACACAACGCGATTCGACGTAAGTGCCATCGACAATAAGGTCCCTTTTCCTAGATAATGACAAATATTAACTTCTGTTGGTGATCCCTCCACGTAAGACATGATACTCCTACATCCTCAACAAACACTTTTTTTATATACAACGACGGTGGCAAACAAGCATAAGGCCCGCCTGATGGTAAGCAGTTACCGTAGCCTATGGACGCCTGCAACTCCAGAGGACATGCGCGTTGCCTAACCTAAAAGTTTTTGGAGCTCTGGAAACCTTACCATCAGGAACACAACACTACATACCTGAAAGGTAGCAGTTGTGTAATTCCAGAGAAATTTATCTCAGGAGTGTTTGTTTACATGGTAAGACAAGTTAGGATTACTTAGGATGAATAGACTAGTAATTATTATTATATCTGAAATAACAGACTTATTGCGTTTTTAAAAAATGTCACCTATTTTTTTTATGACATAAGTGGCAAACGAGCAGACGGATTGCCTGGTGGTAAGCAATTACCGTCGCCCATGGGCACCTGCAACACCAGGGGAGTCCAAAGCGCGTTGCCGGCCTTTAAGGGGGGTTGGAGCTCTGGGAACCTTACTCACCATCAGGAACACAACACTGCATACCTGAAAGGTAGCAGTGCTATTATGGCTGTGGTTTTCTGTAAGGAGGAGGTACTTCCCCAGTTGGGCTGCCCCAGATTCAAGCGTGATGGTCATCGCTGTGCCCTACCTCTCATTGCTGGACGTAGTATAAGGACATACCCGGGTCCTAAAAAATCATTAATACAATAATTGATTGACAGTTCGCTTGAATCTGGAGAAGCCCAACTGGGGAAGTACCTCCTCCTTACAGAAGACCACAGCCATAATAGCACTGCTACCTTTCAGGTATGCAGTGTTGTGTTCCTGATGGTGAGTAAGGTTCCCAGAGCTCCAACCCCCCTTAAAGGCCGGCAACGCGCTTGTGACTCCTCTGGTGTTGCGGGTGCCCATGGGCGACGGTAATTGCTTACCACCAGGCAATCCGTCTGCTCGTTTGCCGCCTATGTCATAAAAAAAAAAAAAAAAAGTTCGGGTGCCGTCGCATTTTGATCTAAATCCGAGTTTTACCCATCGAAAATAATTGTGCACTGCATCTGTGTTGTGGAAATTGAGGACTCTAGTACGTCAAGAAGGAAAATAATGCCGGATTATTTTGGAACATTCCACTGCAACCTATGAAATAGATGCCGAGAACACAAACACGACCTCGCGTTTTGTGTCAAGTAGGGCAAGACTCGTCACTAATGGTAGCAATTATTAATAGCTTCCACTAAACTGCTGACACCTGGCTTTAATTACTAGATTAGCTTATTGGCGATTTAGGTTACTAATTAGTTTAAATTTAGGTCATTATGTGTGTTTAAAGTTAATATGATATTTCGTAAAATACTGGTATGTTGTACAGTCAGTAGCAAAAGTAGCTAAGCGTTTGAAGTGTTCAAAATGAACTACACGCGCTCTTATTCTCTTGACAATAGAAATGTGTGACCTCATTTTGAACACCTCAAACGCTTAGCAAACTTCTGCTGCTGACTGTACTTAATCATCTGTAAACTTCATCGGAATAGTTAAAATTTTCTTGTATGTAAAGTTTGACAGTTAACGTTCCATTTCCCACTTGTATTTTATTACTCATTTTCATAAAAAAACCTTAACACACTGAAAATAATTTCCAGCCGTTATTAATTCCTTTTTTATAGATTTGACTGAATGCGCCGGAATCGCGATGCCATTACATAAGAAAAAAAAGTTTAATCTCTATAACATGACAGCAGTCTACACCTTAACGTAGACAATACCATTAACCTAGACTGAGCGTGCTGATAATAATACCACGATGGAAAGGGATGGTCTTATGTAACTTTCCATAGGTATGGCAGAGACGGGACTATTTTCGTCCGCCCTTGTCATATTTTTGTTCCCCTCCAAACTAGCCCTTCCCTACTACCCTACCCCTACCCTTCAGAACTGTCAAAGTTGGAGGGGAACAAACAAATACAATTGGAGGTTTCTTGGGTTTTCAACCAAAGTTGCGGTAATTAATACAGAATAGGCTAATATTTTTGTTATAAAGAACGTCCTGTATAGCAAACAGTCAATTGTTTCATTTTGGGCCACAAAAGCCAAAATATCTTTGTTCCTTACTGGATGCGTTCTCCAGTCATTATTCCTCCTAGAACCTTGATGTTTTTTGACAGGGCCTGTCAAATAATATGTCACACAGCTGCCATGACAGCGCCATGTTCCTATAAGTTACCCGGATATGTCCGTTTTGTAATAAAAAATAGAACAATGCTTATTTTAACTACGTTACGTATTCATTATAAAAACAATAGCGGCGCTAATTTTAGGACAATCGGTTGGAAGTGAATTAAATTTCGCGCAACATCTAATAATCTGTGGAGATTACTGAAGCATAGACAACATTCAGACAGTTAGTCAAAAATCCGGGCTCGAATCCTGGCCAGGCCATTCGTTCGTTTGTTTATTAATAATATTTATTTTTCAATAAAATATGTGAACATGCAGTTCATCGCCTCGACAATAGAGGCGGTGTTCAGATATTTGTGACCACCTCCAAAACTCCGATATATCTGATGGCAACTGTACCTTATAATAAATAGGCTTCGAACTATGTCGTTGCAGGTTTAACAAGACGAGAATCACGAGAGGTCGTTAAGGTTAAGGCCTAGCTGGCAATGTTCTCTTTTTTTAATTGCTATATCACATAAATTTGTGACACAGCGTCATGGCGTTTGGCCATGTTATACAAAACACAACATGTTATACAAAAATTAAAAAAAAAGAATAAAAAAATATTTTTTAGAAAAACTAATAGGAACTGCAAAATGTATAGTCAACCAATTTAATTTCTAGGCCACTTCGAAGCTTGTCACAGTGACGTTTATAAGAGATCTTTTGCGTCTTTCATATAGACTTTCACTGTGACAAGGCAACGAAGTGGCTCAAAAATCAAATTGGTTGACTGTAACATAAATTGATAATTTTTTTTTAATAGGAGTAGTGGCAGAATGTCATAGAACCAATATTTAACCACCAATATTTTTTTTAATGGCCAACCAACCGCCATGCCATGATGCAGTGTCACAAATTTATGTAGAATGGCAATTAAAAAAAAAGACCTTGCCGGCCTTACGCCGGCAATATTAACCTTAAATACCTCTCGTACCTTTCCTCTAGCCAAACCTGCAAGTGCATGTTTGAGTAAAACAATTTTTAACAAAAAAAATAGATAAAAAGTTTTAAGACACGAGGTTTCAAAGCAGAGGCGATATGTATATCTATCGTTGACTGAATACTCACAACACAAGCCTTCTTGAGCTTACAGTGGGGCTCAGTCAATTTGTGTAACAATGTCCTGTAATATTTACATCTCCGTTCCATCACCGCACGTTAAAATATTTATGAAAGTACTTTGCTCTCTTGTGAATAAACTCCAGTCAGAATTATGCATATATATGTATACGAGTAATATATGTAATGAAATTAAGTCAAAGCTAGCATGTGGCTCACAGAATTACTCAACCGTGGCGGACTGCGCTCCACTTTTACTCGGTGTTTTGTTCGGAACTGTGTCAAATTCACGTTCAACGTAATATTATTATATACGATGACGTAGACCGGCGCTCTAAAGTGTTGAACGGATGCTGTGGTTGAGATGTAAGAGCTCGTTCACACGGGGACAGTCGATTTTGTGCAGGAACTGTTTATTGAATGATCCGATTTACTCGCAATAGTATTTCAATGCATGCGTTCACACAAGCGTTTTGGACCCAGGTATGTGCTTAAACTACGTCCAATTGAGAGGTAGGGCACAGCGAAGTACCGTCACGCTTGGGTCTGGACAACCCCACCTGGGTATGCTGGGTAACTGGGTACGCGGATCACCGGACCGATTTGTAATCCCAAAATCGGACACATTATGCAGGATTCGCTTTCTTGCCGGATTCTGCAACCGTACGCTTTTTTTTATGACAAAGATGGCAACCGAGCAGGCGGATTGCCTGATGGTAAGCAATTACCGCCGCCCAGGGCATCCGCAACACCAGGGGAGTCACAAGCGCGATGCCGGCCTTTAAGGGGGGTTGGAGCTCTGTGAACCTTACTCACCATCAGGAACACAACACTAGATACCTGAAAGTTAGCAGTGCTATTATGGCTGTGGTCTTCTGTAAGGAGGAGGTACTTCCCCAGTTTGGCTTCTCCAGACTCGAGCGTGATGGTACTTCGCTGTGCCCTACCTCTCATTGTTGGACGTAGTTTAAGGACATACCCGGGTCCAAAAGGTAGGGTGTTAAGATCCTCTGCTCAAAACCCTTGGATTTTGCAATGTTTTACTATATGCGACTACATTATATTATCATCACGCAAACAAGTAATTTCGAGTCCAAAACAACGAAATATTCTTTGTTGCTTTTAAGAAAACACTTAGTTTCATCACACTTCAAATTAAATATGAAATAAAAGACGAAATCATGTAATGTTAATTTGGACGTCACACGCACAGACTAAATTGGAAACTCGTTTCATCCGTATTACGAAAAAGGGAGTGTTATGTTGTTAAAGTAAACTCTACAGGCGAACGGACTATCCTTTGCCCGTGATTTCGACATTGTAGGACATTATCTTTTAATCTTCTTTTTTATATAGAATTTTCCAAAAAGCCTCAATATGCCATCACCATCACTACATACGAGTAATATAAAACAAAGTCGCTTTCTCGGTCCCTATATCCCTATGTATGCTTAAATCTTTAAAACTAGGCAACGGATTTTGATGCGTTTTTTAATAGATAGAGTGATTGAAGAGGAAGGTTTATATGTATAATATCATCCATTAAATAGTGGAGAAATACTAATATCAGCATTGCACCCGTGCAAAGCCGGGCGGGTCGCTAGTAAAATAATATGTGCGCAATAGTCAACCGTGGTACATCCTGGGCTTAAGGTTTGAAAAAAAAACAGAGAATTGTTGACCTGTTTAGTAATTTATAATTTAACAAAATATGTTCTAAAAGTAATTCTGTATTCATTTAATCTCTGAAGCTAGGTCTTATATAATAATTTTATAACAGATAAAACCTAACCCAGGGTGCAGCCAGCAACGGGACATTTTGTTAAATTGTTGAACTGTATTAACAATCTCATGGTTCTAAGAACAAATCAAATTATTTTTTATGAAATATTTTTGATTTGCTTTGATTTTTAAGTAGTCATACTACTATATAAATTAAAAGTTGAAATAGATAACATATACTTAAGAAAAAAACACCGTCCCGTCTCGAACACCGGAGGTCCTCGTCGTTTTTTCTTAAGTATAATGTTATCTATTTCAACTTTTAATCTCATGGTTTTTAGAGTTAGAAGAAAAAATGTGCGTATTTAATACTTTTAGCCAAGGCTGTATGTTTTCGAAACCTTCGACATTTGTCACCAATACGTTGTTGGATTTGTTGGTTTGGTGTTGTACTTAGTATCCGTAGTTTTAGGCTTTTAGTGGTATTTAAACACTCGACGAACCGGCGAATAAACATGAAGTTGTCAACTGTCAACACATACCCGCAAGGACGCCAGGTATTCTATAGACATGTATATGTGTCCTTAGTGAACGATGTATATTTCATACTAGTTATAGTCACTTATACCTTATTTCACAAGGGCCACAGATATGATAGATGAGGATTTTATAGGTACTAACGCTAGCTAACCCCACAAACTACATACCGCCTACAGTACCCTTACCATGAGTTGTGACATTGAGGTTTTCGATAACGAGTATCGAGTTTACTATCTGTGCATCTCGCTTGTACTATTTCTGCTGGACATAGGCCTCCCACAAATATGACTTGTATCATCTTGGGGGGTAGTTGCCATAGTCGCCCTTGGCAGGTGGGTTGGCGACCGCAGTGGCTGTAGATTAGGTTTCGACGGACGCTGCTGCCCGTCCGTAGGATGTTTCCCTTTGTCGCCTCTTACGACACCCGCGGGAGGAGATGGCGTGGTGCTATTCTAGTCAGCCGGCATCACACGGCACATATAATGCCTAAACTCAATCCTATCTACGCAGTATCTTATGGATATTAATAATCAGTATACGATTACAATTAAGTTTCATCAACAGATGTTATTTTCACAGGTGTGTTTGTTTGTTTTAATGTAATCGATTCTACAAATTATTGTAGCTTAGTTATATTAACATTATCATTTTATCAAGAACACAGCGTAGTGAATATTTCAGGTCAATCCATACTAATATCATAAACGAGAAACTAGCCCTTCACGCTTAAACCGCTGAACTAGCTGTGATGATATATGGTACAATCAGCAGCAGAAGTAGCTAAGCATTTGAGGTGTTCAAAATGAGGTCAACACGTCTCTATTGTCAAGAGAATAAGAGCGCGTGTAGGTCATTTTGAACACTTCAAACGCTTAGCAACTTTTGCTGCTGACTGTACGGAGAGAGTTTGAGCTACGAGAAAGGACATAGGATATTTTTTATCCCGCAACCATACTTTAAAAACGGGCATGGCTGGCCGACGAAGTCGCGGGGAAAAGCTAGTCTAGTCATACAGTGGGCTCAATAGGGTGTTATGTTATTTTTTTTAGTTTGTTTTATATGTATAGTTTTTAACATGAATATGGGCCCCGACGACTACCTCTTCGTCTATTACAAACTATACTAGACCATACATGCATATAATGTGAGTAAGACCGGCATACTATATTTTTAAGGGAAGTCCGTCATATGACACTAAATACCTAGGAGATAATGTATTAGGAAATTGGTTGGTAGACGGTCTTTCCACGTAGACGGTCTTACCCACATTGACCTTACTTAAATACATATACCGGGTGTCGCCTGTAATAGAAGCAAAAATTTTAGGGATCGCTTCTACACCACGAATGCAACAACATTTGTTCTACAACTTTAAATAATTGGGTAATATATTACTTGTGATTTCTTCGAACAAAGTAAATAGTATTTTCAATGAAAAGCATCCAATAGTCTAGTTGACGTTTACTGTCAGCCTACAAACTTCATAGTTTTTGCAATACATTGCTAGCTAGGAAAATCTTTTTTTATTAATATTTATTAAACTATAAGTTATTTTCAAAAGTCGTAGAACAAATGTTGCTACGTTTTTGGTGTAGAAACGATGCCTAAAGTTAAAGCTCCTATTACAGGCCACACCCGGTATAATGTTAATAAGCCAGGAACAAATATCCATGATAAACTAATTTACCATGCCAGGATTCGAACCTGAAACCTCTACGTTGTAGGCAGGGTCACTACCAACTAGGCAAAGCCTTTATTTGAATGTCGGTTACAGGTTAAGGTCAATGTGGATAAGACCGTCTATCAGGAAAGACCGTCTACCAACCAATATTCTACATTATCTGATCGGTATTTATAGTCATATGATATGACGGACTTCCCTTAAAAATAAAGTATGCCGGTCTTACCCACAATTACATTATATATCTTACGTCCTAATGTCTTAACCTCCTGCCTACATAAGTCCTGCTCATAGTACAGTCAGCAGCAAAAGTTGCTAAGCGTTTGAAGTGTTCAGAATGACCTACACGCGCTCTTATTCTCTTGACAATAGAGATGTGTTGACCTCATTTAGAACACCTCAAACGCTTAGCCAGATCTGCTGCTGACTGTACATAGACAGCAAATAACTGTTAACTTTTTGTCAATTTGACTGAGTTAAAATTTTACTAGTAAAATTTCGGTTAAAGTAGGCACGAGGTTGAATGTGTAAGTTTATGTGTTATGACACATATGTACGCCATTTGGCGTTGTCGCTTTAGTTTTAGTAAATGTTTGTAACAAATATCCGTTAACAACATTCTACTTAAGCTTAAACCAATAATCTGTGTCTATATATTTAACTATATGTATATTATATATCTCGTTGCCAGAGTCACAACACAAGCCTTCTTTAGCTTGCCGTGGCACTCAGTCGACTTGTGAAAGAATGTTCTGTAATATTTATTATAACTACGTTTAAAATTTATTTAATTTATATAGTACAATTTTTAAACCTAATTTCACAAATAATATAATATTATATAGTAATAGTAATTAAAATCTAACTAAAACTAACACAAAAAATCCCCAAATCCGTTCCCTGCGTAAGTGTGCCCATAATGCTGGCCGCATTTTTTTTTTTTTTTTTATTGAAAGATAATTACAATAACGGTTACAATTTTTCTTACTGGTATCGTTAAACCGATGTGGTTTGTCTCGATACCACAATACATTCTACATTCCCTCGCTGAATGGCAATGCCGATCCTAAATCTCCTCGTTTAAAATTAAATATCAAGGTTAAAGTTATCGATATATTTTTTTATACAACGACGGAGACAAACAAGCATACTGCCCGCCTGATGTTAAGCAGTTACCAGCAAGCAACTCTAGAGGATCTTTTTTGCCAAAAGATGTATAAGGCAAACCGTAGCTTTTATTGCCGACTGTACTTTTACACAATCATCACTATCATCAGATACTCAAGAGGATTTTAACGAGCCGAGCCTAAACACCACGGGTTTATCTTGTGTATTGTAGGAGTTGCTTTGGCTACTTTCTAGCTCCATCATCAGCTCAGATATGTGGTACCATATTATTGCATTATTGAACTTATACAGTGTGTAATTCTTATACGGGCGAATCTCTTAACAGAGGGTAGAATAGGACATAAGAAATATATTAAGATAACTTTTGCTTAGAAGTATAATTAAAATTTTATCCATATAAAAAAATTTGGCCCGCAATGTAATGCAACACACTTGAGTTAAACACTCGTTGACAGTTCGTTTCAAAAGCTCATGTCGCGTAATGTTTGCAGTACAATACTGCTTAGAAATTTTACAAAAATTAATTACATATGTATAATAGATATAATTAAAGAAAAACCTTTTGGTTATTGATTATACTGGTAAATCCTATGTCTAGCTTAATTCTTCGCCCGTATTAGACTTACACACAGTATAAGTGTGCTAAATTTCAGCTCAGTCGGTTAAAGATGTCTGCTTCAAAATTGAGTTGCAAGTACACTCGAACATACAATATACTGTTTGTATTTTTCATACGGGCGTATATTGGAGTGGCGATTAGTATTGGACCACAAGAACCTATTTACATTCATTTTGTTAAAAAATTAGGTTATTTTTATTTCATACATAAAAATTAAGCACGCAATGTATTGCATCCATAGTAATTAACGTACCGATGCGTCATGTCATGTCAGTATTACTTGTCATGTCAAAATAAGTTGGACTGCGTACATTGCTGCACGGTCAGACTTAAAAAAATCGTTACAACTATGTTATAACACTATTTAACAAAATTATTAACATAATACGAATCGTATTACTGGATACTGTATGTGAGCAACTTATACGCCCGTATGAAAAATAGACACTGTATAGGTACTTGCATAGCAAGTTAAATAAAAGCTTGTAAACAGATTGATATGGTGATAGGCTCTGTTCTCGTGACGACAAATGAATAGTTTTTACCCTGAAAATCATACTTTACAAATAAATACTTACATACTCAGCATACTTTACAACCGGTCTGGCTTAGTGGGTAGTGTCCCTGCCTATGAAGCCGATGGTCCTGTCAAATCCCAGTCAGGGCATTTATTTGTGTGATGAGCACAGATATTTTTTCATGGGTGTTTTCTATGTATTTAAGTATTTACATGTATCTATCTATTATATATATCGTCGTCTAGTACCTACAACACAAGCCTTACTGAGCTTACCGTAGGACTAATAGGTCGATTTGTGTAAGATTGTCCCGAAATATTTATTTATTATTCATTTAAATTTGCCGTGTGATGCCGGCTGACTAGATTAGCACCACCACCCCATCTCCTCCCACGGGTGTCGTAAGAGGCGACAAAGGGAAAAAATCCTACGGGCGGGCAGCAGCGTCCGTCGAATCCCAATCTACAGCTACTGCGGTCGCCAACCCGCCTGCCAAGCGTGGCGACTATGGCAACTACCCCCCAAGATGATACAAGTCATATTTGTGGGAGGCTGAAATGATGATTTATTTAACTAAGTTACAAAAAGGTTAACCAGGTAAATATCATACAAGACATTGGTTAGCGCCATACAAAGACATACAAATTATTAATTCTCTCTTTTACTTGAGCAATGACTAAGTTAACCACCAACAAAGACGTAATGACTAATGTGTTCAGCAAATAATGGCGCTGAATACATATATACGTGTGAATTGAGAATGTTGATACGTGCGAGGGTTTCCCAGTATCGAAGTTGTTGATACTCGGTTACATTTCAGCCGTATGCAGTCCACTGCTGGACATAGGCATCCCACAAATATGACTTGTATCACCTTGGGGGTAGTTGCCATAGTCGCCACGCTTGGCAGGCGGGTTGGCGACCGCAGTAGCTGTAGATTGGGTTTCGACGGACGCTGCTGCCCGTCCGTAGGATTGTTCCCTTTGTCGCCTCTTACGACACCCGCGCGGGAGGAGATGGGGTGGTGCTATTCTAGCCAGCCGGCATCACACGGCTTGATGATGATACTCGGTTACAACGGATGAACTCGCGTGTACTTATATCGCGCTAGGCATCATGTTGCGGGTAAACTCTCCATACTCGCCTTAAACTTATGTATTTTATGAGAGGTAGGGCACAGCGAAATACCATCACGCTTGAGTCTGGAGAGGCCCTACTGTGGAAGTACCTCCTCCTTACAGAAGACCACAGCCATAATAGCACTGCCTTTCAGGTATGTAGTGTTGTGTTCCTGATGGTGAGTACGGTTCCCAGAGCTCCAGCCCCTTTTAAAGGCCGGCAACGTGCTTGTTACTCCCTTGGTGTTGCGGGTGCCCATGGGCGACGGTAATTGCTTACCATCAGGCAATCCGTCTGCTTTGCCACTTTTGTCATAAAAAAAGTACAGTGATAAAAAAATTACAATATTCTTTATTTCTTTAAAATATTTGTGACAACCAATTTAATCAATTATCATGTTACTATTGATCTGATCTGATGCTGGAGCCAGTAGACCACAGCCATAGTAACTCCTAAATTACACAAGATAAACCCGTGGTGTTTGGGCTCGTTAGAATCCTCTCGATGAGTAGTCGATGATAGTACAAAAAAGTAGTCAGCATTAAAGTCTTGCATTAATTTTTTTTTTCATACAGAAACTTATTTCGTTAGGTACCACTAGTATTTTTTCTTATTATGAAACCGATATTAACAGAATTTCCGATTTCATGTTCATTTCATTTCATGTTTTTGTGATAGCAATATAATATAGTGCGTGTGTATGCATTTTGCAGACAAAATTTTCGAGTGATTTTATTCGTCTTTTTAATAGATTTGATTAAATAAACTAGACAAGAATTCATATGATTCACAATAGATTGGTAGTGCTGTAAAATAGTGTAACATTTTACTTGACTAAAAAGGTAAACAAAAAGGTAAAATTATAAGAAATATAACGTTTTAAATCAATTTAACAGCAAAATGTTATTCGACATAACATGATATGCAAGTTGGACCAATTCAAATAATTAAAAATGGCGTAAGCTTAACACGCAAAACGCGCATCAAAAATTATATTTTTGGTACAAGCTTTTATTGCCGACTGTACTTTTTTGCACAATCATCATTTAAATAAATAAACGTGTAAATACATTTTAGTACAGAAGTTTGGCGTATATTTCTTAAAATACTTATTTATATTTAACGAGGCAAATAATATTCTTGTATAAAAATAAATACAATATATTTCTAAACAGGTTAGTCACCTTTTACAATTCAATTTACATAAACCTTGATGTCAATTCAACTATCGTAATATTTTTTTCCAATTTTCATTATTTTCCACGCCATAAACTCCGGCTGTTGAGCGTTGCGCTTGCGACAATGCCGATTGATATTTAAAAAAAAAACTCAATACTTACCGAATTCATTGTCCGACCGCCAGTCACTCTCGCGCCGCCGGTCGGTTGGCAGTATGCTGTAATTTCAGCCAATAGCGTTCGTGTTTGATTTATGTTCCAATTTTAAAAAATTTCGTTCGGAAAATCGCGATGGCCGTGCACGGTTTAAGTCGTTACATGGACTATATCAGGAACCATAGATTGATGAGTGAGTTATGTTTTTTTTTAATTTTCAGTGTAATTAAGTTCTTATTTATTTAGTGCGTGATTTGAAGTGCAGTTTGGAATCATCATTATCAGTCATTTTGATTTTAAATATTCCAATAAAACTAAGTATAAACTATATGGTTACGTTTCTAGTTTATTATGTAAGCTCATGCGAATATGACGCATACCAAGTATAAAAAAATGTATGTATAACATATTATTATCTGTCCTTTTCTAGTGAAATCATACTTATAACTTCATAAAATTAATTATGTATTTTTGTTTTTGACGATTAATTTATAATTTAATAGTTATTACACACGCACGAAGTTATTGCACTTTCAAGGCAATATTACTCGTTTGTATAATCATATTATATATATAAATATTTATAGTTTCTACGCGTTTATCACAATTTTAAACAGACTTCGAAATTTATATTCTAACGCAAATTTAATCTATTTGTTTTGAATATCTTTATATTCGATATTTACAGAATATTATGCATTTAACTAAGTGTTTTTGTAAATATATATAGGTGTAGTGCAAAACTATTCCATAGGGAAAACTCCGATTTCGATCAAAATACCACGGCATCGGCGCCCGGCGGATGTCCATCAATGATCGTATTAAATGAGTGACAATTTCATATCCATTAATATGGAACTTTATTGTTTAATGTCAGACGTCAAAAAGAAAAATGATATTTGACATTAAACAATAAAGTTATTAATTGATTTTTTTTTATGACATAGGCGGCAAACGAGCAGACGGATTGCCTGGTGTTAAGCAATTACCGTCGCCCATGGGCACTCGCAACACCAGGGGAGTCACAAGCGCGTTGCCGGCCTTTAAGGGGGGTTGGAGCTCTGGGAACCCTACTCACCAACAGGAACACAACACTACATACCTGAAAGGTAGCAGTGCTATTATGGCTGTGGTCTTCTGTAAGGAGGAGGTACTTCCCTAGTTGGGCTGCCCCAGATTCTAGCGTGATGGTCATCGCTGTGCCCTACCTCTCATTGTTGGACGTAGTTTAAGGACATACCCGGGTCCATATATCCATTTAATATGAAACTTTCTTGTTAAGTGCCAGATGAAAAAAATAAAAATGATATTTGACATTAAACAATAAAGTTATTAATGGATATGAAAATGTCACACATTTGATACAATCATTAATAGACAGTTCTGGTTCTGGTTCTGGTTTTGTATATTTCGATCAATATACGAATTTTACCAATTGAATATACTTTTGCAATACATCTGCAACCACACTACATTACTGCTGGTTAACTTATAGGTACCTACTTTTACAGTCAACAGCAGAAGTGGCTAAGCGGTTGAGGTGTTCAAAATGAGGTCAACACATCTCTATTGTCAAGGGGTCATTTTGAACACTCCACCCGTTCAGCCCCTTTTGCTGCTGACTGTACTAACCGCAACCTAAATGATATTGAATTTGAAGCTAGAAAATATAGTTGCTAATGTACAAGTTTTCAAAAACAATTACATTAAAGTTATATAAATATGTTTACTCGTTGCTCAAGCACAAAATTATACATAATAGCAATAATAATTAAATTATCATTCAAATAATCTGCAAAGTAATAATAACATTTATTAATTAATAATGACAACAACAAAAATTGTGATTAGTTAGTTGCATTTTAATATAAGTATACTTTTTCAAATAATATGTACAAGGATTACAATTTTACAATAACTACTAAATACATCTAAAAATGCCCATCTAGGCATTGTACCAAGGACGCTGGCGGCATTTCCGCGTTGTATAGCAATGCTGATACGTTGTGCGAAGAAGCCGCCAGCTCTTTGGTCACCAGTTACGCCAACCAGACGCTTCGCGATTTCTGCAAAAAGTTTGTGTGCGCTGGGACCCCATGGACCTAGTTAAGGCTGTAATGTACCCATATTTGTTGCATTTTTTGTTTTATGTTATTCAGACTCAATGAGAAAGAGCATTTGTTGAGGAACCAAAAATTGTCATATTTATTATAATGAATCAACTATTTGTTGCTGTTATTCTGTTCCATCAGCCAGGGGACAACTGAAGCATAGTTTGTTACAAGAAATGTGGCCCTGCGTACTGACGCGCTTGGTAGGTGACCCATTATGGAAGGAACATTTAGCTACAACAAATATCTATATTTGTGTATTTAGATGCAATTAAACTGTGGTTTGAAGAGTGACCCAGGGGAACGTATATAACGTAATATAACGTAGGGCAACGAGGGACAAAGAATGGTTGATTGAGCAAATACGATTTCATGGGAATTATTATTGGACAGTATTTTCATGTTTATAATTTTGTGTTCGCGCAATGGTTTAAGGTAATGGCACCAATGTTGGACACTTAGTTCTTATTTCAAAAATCATAGTTATAAATTGAATATGTCCCAATAAATGCACAACACTTAACTCCTTTGAAATAAGCACTAATGTTCATGATTGGTTCCTTGTCCATTACTGGTGCCGTCACCTTACATGACTGCAAAGCCGATGAATTTAATATTTTTATTTTATTACTAAATACATATGTATTTTGTTATCACGTGAATATCAAATGACTGAAGGAAATGGCGTGTACAAGGCACGAGTTATGGAAAGTTTCAAGTTCTATTCAAGTGTCGTGACGTGAATCATACGCTCATATACGCGATTCGCTTCGACCTTCCTAATGCGGACTGCTAAGGAACGGAATTCGCTCCCTTCGTCTGTATTCCCGGCAAGATATAATTTGGGTCTCTTCAAGTCAAGAGTGAATAGGCTGTTACTGAACCAGCGTGCTACACCTTTGACCTCGTCGTCACTTACCATCAGGTGCGACTGAAGTCAAACGTTGGTCAGTCTTGCATAAAAAAAAAAAAAAAAATATGATGATGACAGGTCTGGCCTAGTGGGTAATGAACTTCCTATGAAGCCGATGGTCCTAGGTTCAAATCTCTGTAAGGGCATTTATTTGTGTGATGAGCACAGATATTTGTTCTTGAGTCATGGGTGTTTTCTATGTATTTAAGTATTTATATGTATCTATCTATTATATATATCGTCGTCTAATACTTACAACACAAGCCTTCTTGGGCTTACCGTAGGACTAGGTCGATTTGTGTAAAATTGTCCCGAAATATTTATTTATTTATTATTATAATCAATTTTGCACGCGTAGTTCGGCCGCTACAGCTCATTTGTGTTACATATATCGGCGAATACCTATAGTCAAGGCCATGTCTTAGTAAACAATTACTGTTCGGACGTAATGTCTAATGTAAATATGCAGTGTGCATTAAATTACTCACGTTCGTATCCTATATGATATTAGACGTAAATAGTAATATATATGCACATAAAATAATAAAGTAAGTATGCCGTGTGATGCCGGCTGACTAGAATAGCACCACCCCATCTCTTCCCGCGGGTGTCGTAAGAGGCGACAGAGGGAAAAATCTTATCTGCGTCCGTCGAAACCAAATCTACAGCTACTGCGTTCGCCAAGCGTGGCGACTATGGCAACTACCCCCCAAGATGATACAAGTCATATTTGTGGGAGGCGTATGTCCAACAGTGAACTGCATACAGTTGAAATGTAAATACAGTCAGTGCCATATTGCAGCTGCCGGTGCAAAAGGCGCAGCGTTAGTATGAAAGCAGTCATTAGTATGAAAATATTGGGGCGATTTTGGAGAGTCGTGTACTCGAATTCAAAAAAGTTTGAGGGCTAAGCAATTACCGTCGCCCATGGGCACCCGCTACTCCAAGGGACTCCAATAACAAGTGCGTTGCCGGCCTTTAAGGGGGGTTGGAGCTCTGGGAACCTTACCATCAGGAACACAACACTACATACCTGAATAGCAGTGCTATTATGGCTGTGGTCTTCTGTAAGGAGGAGGTATTTCCCCAGTTGGGCTTCTCCCGACTCAAGCGTGATGGTACTTCGCTGTGCCGTACTTCTCATTGTTGGACGTAGTTTAAGGACATCGAGGAGATAAGGAGTCGCTTCTAAATTAAAATGTCACGATTCGAGCGTCGCTGCTCAAATTTGGCCCGCAGATCTGTCTTTATTTCCCAGGCTTTTAAACCAACATACCTCCTTTCATTTTCGTTTACGAGCAAATTTATATAAACCCAAGCTAATCTACATTTTAAAATACTCACAAAAAAATCACGGCGCGCAAAAAATGACCTAAAACGGTTCAGTAGGAAACGAGAGCGCTACTTCTGACTTACAAAAAGCCGAACAATTTATCTTGGCCGCGACATGTGTAAAAACTAAACGTGACCATAGACCAATCTTGTGCTGGTTCTATTTTGATATGGCCACACTAATTTAATGAGTGTTATGTCACGCTAAAGTTTATTTTGGTTGCGAAAGTGGTTTGAGGCGTGTGATTTTGCCACTTAGCTAAAATTGGGTGGCGCCTATGTAACTTCTTAATATCTGCGTTTTTATTGCAATAAAAACTTATACTTTTTATGAGAGGTAGGGCTCAGCGATGACCATCACGCTTGAATCTGGGGCAGCCCACCTGGGGAAGTACCTCCTCCTTACAGAAGACCACAGCCATAATAACACTGCTACCTTTCAGGTATGTAGTGTTGTGTTCCTGATAGTGAGTAAGGTTCCCAGAGCTCCAACCCCCTTTAAAGGCCGGCAAAACGCTTGTGATTCCCCTGGAGTTGCGGGTGCCCATGGGCGACGGTAGTTGCTTATACCACCAGGCAATCCGTCTGCTGCCTATGTCATAAAAAAAAAAGATTTTGTAGCCAATGTTTACACAAGCTGACTGAGCCCCTCGGTAAGCCCAAGAAGGCTTGTAATGTGGGTACTCAGCCAACGATATATATAGATATATAATAGTTAAATACATAGAAAACACCCATCGACTCATGGACAAATAGCTGGGCTCATCACACAAATAAATTTACTGAGATTTGAACCCAGGGCCATCGGCTTCATAGGCAAGGTCACTAACCACTAGGTCAAACCTATAGTCAGCGTTGTACCGCCTAGACCATTTTACGACCTGTATCTTATCTAGTTTTAACAAATATGTGTCATTATCTAAGAAAAGGGACCTTATTGTCGATGGCACTTACGTCGAATCGCGTTGCATTTGTATTGTATCGTCTTGAACAACGACATAAGCGCCATCGACAATAAGGTCCCTTTTCATAGATAATGTCACATATAATTATTAATTATCTTAAAATTTGTAAGTTAATTTTAACCTATTACTGCATTCATTAAGCCGTATGTCGTCCACTGTTGGACATAGGCCTCCCCCAAATATGACTTGTATCCTCTTGAGGTAGTTGCCATAGTCACCACGCTTGGCAAGCGGGTTGGCGACCGCAGTATATATTGGGTTTCGACGGAAGCTGTTGCCACACCATCGGTTCATTCCCTTCAACAATATGGTACTCTCTGCCCAGGCTCTTTTATTTGTTGCGTTACAAATTATGTATTTTATTAAATATTTTGATTCTGTACCTTTTCCTGCTGCCTCTATTAGTCACTTTTCCTCATGTGTCATTTATTTCAATGTATTATCTTAGACCAGCAAAGTCCACTGCATGTCATACCACTGCATAGTCAACCAATTTGATTTCTAGGCCACTTCGAACCTTGTCACAGTTACATTAATAAGAGATCTTTTGTGTCTTTCATATAGATTTTCACTGTGACAAGGTACGAAGTGGCCCAGAAATCAAATTGGTTGACTGTACCTATGTCAGTCCCTAGAAACATAATTTAATGTACAGTCAGCAGCAAAAGTTGCTAAGCGTTTGAAGTGTTCAAAATGACCTACACGCGCTCTTATTCTCTTGACAATAGAGACGTGTTGACCTCATTTTGAACACCTCAAATGCTTAGCTACTTCTGCTGCTGACTGTAGGTAACAATGCTTATAGCTAACGTAACTTGCTATGACGTACTTGAACAATGACAGATAAATTTCAAACTAAATGTCATTTGTAAACGGATGAACTCATCATCATCATCTTCCTCGCATTGTCCCGACATTTAGCCACGGCTGTGGGAGCCTGCGGTCCGAATGGCAACTAATCCCAGGATTTGAAAGTTTTACGAATGCGACTGCCACTGTCCTGCCAACCCAGAGGGTAAACTAGATCTTGTCGGGTTTCCTCATGATGTTTTCCTTTACCGAAAAGCGACTGGTAAATATCAAATATACTTATATATACCGTTGGCTGAGTACCCACAACACAAGCCTTCTTGAGGTTACCGTGGGGCTCAGGCAATTTGTATAAGGTCTTGTAATATTTATTTATTTATTTTATTTAGTTGTATTTAATACTTATACATATGTAGTTCTAATGCGGACTGCTAAGGAATGGAATTCGCTCCCTACGTCTCTATTCTCGGAAAGATATAATTTAGGTATTTTCAAGGCAAGACTGAATAGCCTGTTACTGAACCAGCGTGCTACACCCTCAACCTCGTCGTCACTTACCATCAGGTGTGACTGAGGTCGAACGCTGCTCAACTTGTGTTAAATAAAAAAAACAATTTCTAATATAGGTACCTACATTCGCAAACAAAACATGTCACAATACGACTTTCAAAAACATCTCTCTCATAAAAAAAAAAACTTAAATTAATTAAATTAAACATAATACAAAAAATCTTGATCTCTGTCAGTCAAGTAAAAACTTACTAAATAATATTAATTGTTAACGACATTACAAGATAATTATGTATTACGTGTATTTCTTAACTAACAATAAGTGTTTGCTTTGTTGCTAATTTCCAAGCCATGAGTATAATGTGTGGTTATGTAGTTTTATGTAGACGATTATGTAAGATTTACAGTTTGACCTTTGTATATATAGGAAACAATGAAGGTTTGGCCTAGTCGGTTGTGACCCTGCCTGTGAAGCCGATGGTCCTGGTTTCAAATCCTTATTAGTGTGATGAGCACAGATATTTGTTCCTAAGTCATGGGTGTTTTCTAGGTATTTAAGTATTTGTATATTATATTATATCGTTGGCTGAGTGCCTATAACACAAGCCTTCTTGAGCTTACCGCGAGCTTATCCAAATGTACAAACCTACTTACGTTACTGTATAAAATTGTGTAAAATTATTTTTATATTAAGCAGAAACGTCTGCTAACATATCAAAGATATTTAAATCGAAAGATAAAAAAAAAATTTTTTTACTCGCGGCGGGACTCGAACCCACAACCACTGAATCACTAGCCCAGTGCACTACCAGTTGTGCATTACGGGTGACGTGTAGTGTAATGACGTATACCAAGAAGGATAAGATAGAAAAATTTGACACGTCGAAGCGGCGCTCGTATAGCACAACTGGTAGTGCACTGGGCTTGTGTAAAATTATCCCGAAATATTTATTCATAAATATCTCCGCCGACTTCACTTTATCAAAACCACGTTACCTTCGTCTTTTTTTAGTTTTTGTAAAAGACAAAACAATGACATTTAATTTTCAAGATGGCACCTGACGCCATGACAGTTGCCATCTTGGTAATACGAGACGAGTTCGTAACCCCGCAAACGTGAGTTGGTTATCATTTTACACATTATACATTACTTACGCAATGATTTGTATCTATACGGCCATCATTATTGTAAGTATACAATGATAAATCTAATGATATGTTGTCAGTTGACAACTATGTTTTACAAGCATATCGTTTGCCGTTTGAGTATGCAATAATCGGCTACATTGCATAACTGGTTATTGGTTAGGAACAAATTTAACGGATTTAACCGCAGTTATTTCGCACCCATTTGTTCACAATTGACTGTGGGACCTCGTACACATAATAAATATTTAGTTACTAGCTTTGCCCCCCGGTTTATTAGGAAAAAACGTAGCCTATGTGTTAATCCAGGGTGTCAGCTAACTCCATACCAAATTATATTTAAATCGCTCCAGCCGTTTAGACGTGAAGAAGTAACAAACATACATACACAAACTTTCGCCTTTATAATATTAGTGTAGATATATTGTAGATATCCCATAGTTAGTACAGCGTTACTACAGCACTTATACAGGTTTTATAACACCATAAATTGTATAGTTTTAGAACCATTTAGCTCTATAAATGCTGAATAAACGTTTACGCAGCGTTTTTAACCCCCAACGCTATAAGACGGGTGTTACTTTTCGTATGAAAAAGACGTACTTTCTCACGGAGATATTATGTACCTAGTCACTCGGGCTACATTTTTCGGACATATTACAATGACTCACAAATAATTAAATACAAAAACACGTGTGTTGTAAGTTTAATTACTATGTATGTATGTCTGTGGTACCGTAACTTAAACTGATAGACCAATTTTGATGCATTTTTCTATTTAAAAGCAGTATTTCTATGTATGATTCTTAAAGATGTATTATCAAAATCGTTTTAGGTGTTTCCAGGTGGGTAATCATTGGCTATTTACTTATTTGATTATAGCAGCTTAATTTTCCCGCCGTAGGTTTAAACCTTTCCATCAGACATGTATCAGCCAGTTTGCGCTCGTGATAGCCGTCTCGTTCCCTCGTATTGTTATACGATACAGATAACAGTAGCTGTCTCGTGTTGATACAATGTCCGCGTTTAGTATCGCAGTATCAACATACGCCGTCCCCGGCATGTTTGTACAACAACTTCACGTACCCTTCCTAGTAGGAGCGTTGTAAGAATAAGATACAATAAGCTTTGCATGTGTGTGTTACCGATCATTTGTGTAAGCCTGGTATTCTGTACAATACTTCGACTTTGTACAGTCAGCAGTAGAAGTGACTAAGCGTTTGAGGTGTTCAAAATGAGGTCAACACATCTCTATTGTCAAGAGAATAAGAGCGCATGTCAGGGTGTGAGGTCATTTTGAACACTTCAAACGCTTAGCCACTTTTGCTGCTTACTGTACTCATCTTCCTCGCGTTGCCACAGCTCATGGGAGTCTGGGGTCCACTTGGCAACTAATCCCAGGATTTGTCGTAGACACTAGTTTTACGAATGCGACTACCATCTGACCAGAGGGTTAATTAGGAATTATTGGGATTGCCTCATGATGTTTTCCTTCACCGAAAATCGACTGGTAAATATCAAATGATATTTCGTACATAAGTTCCGAAAGCCTATTGGTAGCTGAGGTTTCTGAGGAGCTGGGGTTTGAACCTGCGACCTTACCGCTTGGCCACCACCGCTTCAATAGCTGATCATTTCTCTGATAGAGTAAATGATGCTTAGCAAGATCTACCATATTTCCCAAAATGTCCCAGAAAGTTTGTATTGTACTTTCCTTTTTTGTTACCGAAAGTCTATAGAAATTTGGTAACAAAAAATAAAAGTTACTACATACCTGAAAGGTAACTGTGCTATTATGGCTGTGGTCTTCTGTAAGGAGGAGGTACTTCTCTAGTTGGGCTGCTCCAGACTCAAGCGTGATGGTACTTCGCTGTAACCTACCTCTCATTGTTGGACGTAGTTTAAGGACATACCCATTTATTGTTGATATTTGTGTTCCAGGGTTTGTGCTCGCGTCAGCGGTGGTACTGCTGCTGGCCGGCATCATATGCGCCATCTTCTTCGGGACCTGGGTCCGGATGTTCATAGACCATGTGAGTTATTAACATAAATAATAAATATCAATTCTAGTGTGGGGTGCTCAAATATCGGCCCCCTGGACACACAGGACAAAGTTTACCCGAAACATGTCGCCTAGTGTAATATAACTAAGGTAGCCACAAAAGTAGCTGAGCGGGTGAAGTGTTCAAAATTACCTACATGCGCTCTTGTTCTCTTGACAGTAGAGATGTATTGACCTCATTTTGAACACCTCAACTGACTGCACATGTGTGAAGGGACCTTCAAATGATATAAATAATTAAATAATTCCATTTATTATAAATTATAAACATCACACGACCACGGTCAGGTCGGGGCCGTCCGGCCTGATTGACGTCATCAAAGGTCAAATAGTTACGATGGGTGGACAAAATAAGTCTTTTATGGTATTATAAATGTATCGATCCGGTTATAGACTCGAGGGCAATAAAACAGGTCTAGTTTCCATGCAAAATGAAGTAAAAAAATGTTGTTTTTGAGTAGGCACATCTATACTTATTAATATTTGCGGGGGGTATGGTAGATCGCCGAATGAATTTGTAGTTTTTTTTATACAAGACTGACCAGCATTTGACCTCAGTCGCACCTGATGGTAAGCGACGAGGCCGATGGTGTAGCACGCTGGTTCAGTAACAGCCTATTCACTTTTGAAAAGACCCAAATTATATCTTTCCGGGAATACAGACGAAGGGATCATTCGCTTTCCATACTGTAGCAGTCCGTATTAGGAAGGTAGAAGCGAATCGCTTCGTTCGAATGAATGGAATATTCACAACGTAAGGGAGGATTCGATGAAACCGCTCCCCTCGCCTGGACGTCCGTATAAGTCTAAATAATAATAAAATAAGACATATATCGGAGTGAATCGACTATTTGTTGTTGTTATTCTGTCCCATCAGCCAGGGGACAACTGAAGCATAGTTTGTTACAAGAAATGTGGCCCCGCGTACTACTGACGCGCTTGGTAGGTGACCCATTATGGAAGGGACATAATAGCTTCTACAAATATCTATGTTTTTTCTTGTTTGAACTTGCTATCTCCGGATTGCAAGCATGCTCTTCACTAGGCTACCATAGTTGCAGCGCGCACGACAGAATTTTTTTCCAAAATACTGTGTGGAAGTCTAATACGGGCAAAGAATTAAACCAGACATAGGATTTACCAGTATAATCATTAACCAAAAGGTTTTTCTTTAATTATACCTATTATACACATGTAATTAATTTTTGTAAAATTTCTGAGCAGTAATGTACTGCGAACATTACGTGATATAAGCTTTTGAAACTAACTGTCAACGAGTTTTTAACTCGAGTGTGTTGCATTACATTGCGGGCCGAATTTTTTTATATGGATATAATTTTAATTGGACTTCTAAGTAAAAGTTATCTAAATATATTTCTTATGTCCTATTCTACCCTCCGTTAAGAGATTTGCCCGTATAAGACTTCCATACTGTATGCTCACTGATTCGAAGAGGTAACAAAATGAAGAAATGTTTTGTTCCGATAATCGGTCAATGAAACTTCAATGTTAACAATGGGAAGATACAAAAGTGTTTTAACACTGGCTTTCTAACATGAATGTTAACCGATGAGGCTTGCACAGAGGCTCACGTATGTAACTGTGGAATGATTTTAGACCAGTAAAATTACAAAAATAGATCTAGTCTCGCTAGATCGAGACTTTTAAGCCCCCTAATATGACTTGTATCACGTTGCCATAGTCCCCACGCTTGGCAGGTGGGTTGGCAACCGCAGTAGCTGTAGCTCGGGCGGACCTTGCTGCCCATCCTTCGGTTTTCTCCTTTGTCGCCTTTTACGATACACGCAAAAAATATAATCATTTGGCTTCTATAGCCACATAGTAGGTACGTTGTTTTTGGTAACTTAATATAATAAATATACAAACGTATAAAATTCCTTAAATGTATTAGTCCTATTTAAATACGTACTACTAACCCTATGTCGGTAAAATAAACGAATTGGTTGATCAATAACACTTCTACAAAACCCAAAAAATCTGCATAGATTCATATTGAACCAAACATCATTGAACTCCTTAAAACCGACTGTATTACCATAATCACACATATTTCACAGTAACACGTCACACGACCTTGACACTTGTCAACCATATCCACTATCTTGACATTCTAATCCAAAACAAACTCCTATCACTGCAATCAGGCAAACTTAACGTTGTGCAAACCACCTTACGACACTACCACATCTATATCAACCAATCACGCGTCGCAACCTAACGCACACACGCTCAGTTTATACACGCGGATACGCGGCGATTATAAGGCTGTGTACAGATAAGCTTTTGAGATTTCGCACGTTGTGCCGTGTCGTAATTTGACCTTAAGTTTTTCAGATAAATATTTAACGTTCTCCTCGACACAGTTTACGGTCGAGATTTTAAATATTTGGCAGATTTATGATGACTTTGACATTGCAGGTGTAATGGTTCAATGGTTAATGCTAGGCAGTAATTAATTTTAACCATTGAACTGATAAATGTCACATCAAATAAACAGAGTAATAGTTACACCTAGATATTTTTCTAGCAGGAACAACATTTGCTTAGTGCTTGCCACAATAAAAATATCGACAATCCTGTTATCGATAAGTACATAATACTCCAACGACAAGACGTACACGAAACCACAGATTGGGGTAGAGATATAGAGGGATAAAGAGATTTCAGCAATCTGACAATTCTTGTCTTCCGTCGTATATTTGTTAATATATACATCGAGGAGATATGGTTGTTCTCAGCCAGCGTCACACGGCACATATATATATTTTTTTTTTAAACAAGACTGACCAGCGTTTGACCTCAATCGCACCTGATGGTTCGTGTCGACGAGGTCGAGGGTGTATCACGCTGGTACAATAACAGCCTATTCACCAGGCCTTGAAGAGACCTAAATTATATGTTTCCGGGAATACAAACGAAGGGAGCGAATTCCATTCCTTAGCAGTCCTCATTAGGAAGGTAGAAGCGAACCGCTTCGTGCAAATGAATGGAATATTCACAACGTAAGGATGAAACCGCTCCCCTTGTCTGGACGTCCGGTGGTGGAACGGAGATGGCGGAATTAAATCGTGCAATTCCTGCGCACACTCTCCAAAATGTATCCTGTAAAACACAGACAGACTAGCAACCCTGCGACGATGCTCAAGGCTCTGTAACCTTACACTCACTAATTCAGGATCGCCAATGAGTCTGCGTCACACACATTAACCATATCACATTTATCTCATGAACCATATACCTATATTTTGTATGGCGTTAACTCAAGAGAAAATTTCAAAATGTATGGAATTTTCTGGCTGAATTTTTTTTTAAATATATAATGAAACGAGCTCATGATATGATCGAACATATTTGTTAAGTGGGCAATTATTTCGAGAAACGCTCAAAGACCCTCGTAAGATTTATATGATCGTAAAATTGTTTTATTACAATTTGTGGTTAAGATATGACTAGTATTGCGAAAGTATTGCGTTTAAATGTAAAAAAAACAGGCAATTCTTTAGATAAATGGCACGAAAGAACTCAATTTATTACTCAGTGTAATTGATGAAACTAAAATATATCGATTTATTAAAATATGTATATGTATGTTTTAACCCTTCATAAGGCCCCATTGACTGAGACATGGTATCGCAGAATTCGTTGCAGCTACCGGAAGCCTACATTTCAAAGCCTATTTTAAGAGCAAGTAAAATTTCCAACAAGTACAAGCGACAGTGTGCCACAAAATTGAGAGGTTGAATTTCCAAGTGAGCATATGTGGTCCATATATCGCCTCTGCCTTATAAAGGGTTAATAAAAACTAGTTGCCCCGGCGAACTTTGTACCGCCTGAATTTTGGATTTCTTTTTTGTGTATTTACTCTTTTTTAAAGCATACTGTTAAATTGTTGACCAAGACGATCACAAACGAACCCAAAGTCGTCCAAATCGGTTCTCGAGTTATAAATATCGGAACTAACACAACTTTCTTTTATTAATATTTAGAACCAGCAGTTGACAATTTACAACATTAAAAATCTGAGGCTCTATTATAAGTTTCTTTTTACGTAAAAAAAAGTCTCGAATGCGTATATGTTAATGTTATTTATATGGGTAACTCTAACGCGATGGTGGCGGTTTGTTACGTTAAAAAGTTACACTCAGGGCTCTGATTATTTTTACTGATTCTAGACTTTTCTAGTTCCACTTTATTATGAGACACTAAACAACTAAGTAAATAAAATAACGAGCGTGGAAACGAGTTTTCAGACCATCGTTTTACCTTAGTTTAAATATAGAACCTCTTAACTACCCTCCTAATGCCCAGGGGCCTGCCTGTAGTACCAACTATGTCAATGAAACTTGAACTTTATTCAATTGGAACAGAGATGAATCTCATTTGTTTTGTTTGTATTTTAAATAAACGATATTCTACTTTATTTCATACACTATAGAGAAGACATTTAAGTGTCAGTTTTCTTGTATAGTAGGTCTTAGGAGGATGCTTAAATCAGACAAATTAATAATAGAGACAGTCAGTCGGGAGATATTTCTACCGCTAAATAATAAATCAATCAATTACTATCTCATTGGAAACTGTCTTAACTGCTATAATAATGAGAAAATGTTAATTATAACAATGTCTTATGAACAAAATGACCACTTTACTCACGTTTATTTTAGTCACTCGCGCGATATGTTTCGGAGAGAATAGGTCTCTATCTCCATTTTCAAGCACAAAGAGTGTCGAGTGTCCGTTCTCCTAACTCTAACAAAATCGCTAACAAAACGCCACGTACGTTGCCACGAGAATTTAATACAACCAGACGAAATGAAGTCTTTACGATTAACTCGTCTCTCCTGTAGTATACATACTTGAATCTGCAAAGTACATCCTCCTTACTCATGGACCGGTTAGCATCATCTGTTTACATAAACCTGGTATGGTATTTGTAAAAACACGAGATACTTGTACACGCGCAGTACCCTTACCATGAATTGTGACTTTGAGGTTTTCGATAACGAGTATCGAGTTTACTATGTGTGCATCTCGTTCGCACTAAAATAGTACAAGCGAGATGCACAGATAGTAAACTCGATACTCGTTATCGAAAACCTCAGTGTCACAACTCATGGTTAGAGTACAGCTGCACACAAAGACTTACAATAGTTACTTGTTTTATTCACAAGGGAGGTAAGTTAGTGTTTACTCCCACGTGCTAATACCGAGACCCGAGGTAGCGAAATTACACCACGAGCATGGTGAGTGGTTCAATAAGTAGCTGTTGCGTAGGGAGGCTCAAAGCAAAGTTTGCTGTTGAGTGAATCTTAAAAAAAATCCTGGAAAATGCTTACTTTAATACGTTACAAATATATTCAACCAGCTAACGTAGCACTCAGATTCGGTTGAGACCGCCTCAACCAATCTCGCTGGAAGCGTAAACTCAGTAGGAGTATTCCAGCACAAGTCAAGTCTGGTGCGGAAGGGTCCTGGATTTTCCCCAGGCTACCTTCCAACACAGTCCGATCGCTCTATTGCGCCAAATGGTCAATAGAGCTTAAGGCAGGTTCCAAAAAAACAGCTGTATTTGCTTTAGACCCTTATGAATAATATGCAGTTTTGACATCGTTTTTTTAAAGAATAACGAAGGACTATGGCATATAAATACATATATCTGGTATGGGTTATTTATAGCTACTACTGAGTTAAATATATAATATATAGACACTACAACACTACATGTCTCCTGTATATCTAACTAGCTGTCCCGGCGAACTTTGTACCGCCTGAAAGTATAAATGGGTCTTTTTGTTTGATTGTTTTTTTTTTTTTTAATTTTTAAGCATACTATTTAAACTTTTGACCAAGACAATCACATTGCAACGAATCCTAAATCGTCAAAATTGGTTCAGCCGTTCTCGAGTTATAAAAGGCGGAACTAACACAAGTTTCTTTTATTAATACATATAGATTTTGATTCATTTAGGCACTGCTCCCACCGCGAGCTAGTAAGCTATGAGCTATCAGCTATTTCAAGGGACGAAAGATAAACGCTCCCGTGTAAATAAAAGAGACATATATGTCATAGCCGGGCGATCGTAATTCATCGTAGCTATAAATAAATATCTCTCTCTTTTATTTACACGGGAGCGTTTATATTTTGTCCCTTGAAATAGCTTACTAGCTCGCGGTGGGACCAGTGGCTTAAGAGACGCCATTTTACTCACCCGTGTTCAATAAATAAAATCTATAAGATTATGAGTTAGGAAGTTTCCTGAGTTGAAAAGGAAATTAAAAACTATTCCTTTTTAGTCCCATTCACATTTCTGCTTTAGGGCCTACGCTAGCTGACGCGGGCGCCCGCCGCGTGTTCATACAAATGTTAATGCGCGCGGCGGGCGGCGGGCGACTTTTATATGGGAACGCGGCGGGCGTTACAGATTATAATGTTACCCGTTAGAAAAGCGTTACAGATTAAAATGTTACCGTTGCCCCGACAGGAGCTGGTGCTGCGGCCGGGATCCATGACCTTCGAGTGGTGGGCGCGCCCGCCCGTGCAGCCCTTCGTCAAGGTCTACGTGTACAACGTGACCAACGCCGACGAGTTCCTCAACAATGGCAGCAAGCCGGTCCTGGACGAGCTGGGGCCTTACATATACTCGTGAGTATACTCAGCGTTCGGGGAAACTTTTTTTTTATGACAAAAGGTGGCAAACGAGCAGACGGATTGCCTGATGGTAAGCAATTACCGTCGCCCATGGGCACCCGCAACACCAAGGGAGTCACAAGCGCGTTGCCGACCTTTAAAGGGTGTTGGAGCTCTGGGAACCTTACTCACCATCAGGAACACAACACCACATACCTGAAAGGTAGCAGTGCTATTATGGCTGTGGTCTTCTGTAAGGAGGAGGTACTTCCCCAGTTGGGCTTCTCCAGACTCTAGCGTGATGGTACTTCGCTGTGCCCTACCTCTCATTGTTGGACGTAGTTTAAGGACATACCCGGGTCCAAAGACTATAACTATACGTAAAGACAAAAACTATACGTAATATTTTATCGTCCGACATACTATTTATTTTATTTTTTTGTTGTCGGAGTGGGGAATGCCTTTACGCATCGTCTCCCCTGACCGCGGGGAGGCCATATTGGGGGGTATGTGGGGCTCGCCGCTCTTGTCTCCTCCTCTGAGGAGAGGAGATTGGCCCTACCCACTAAACCCCACTCTGGCGTTTCATCCTCTTAGCCGTTTGCGAGGGCGCCATAGGATCGCGAACATTCTACACTGGCGCCCTCCGGCGGCCCCACCTTAGCGCCAGGGCATCCGCACAAATGAGGGAGAGATCAGAAACGCTTGACCTCCTCTCTGACGGCATGAAGGGCGACATACCTGGGCATTTTCAAAAAACGTTGTCTCAAATTTCATTCGTCCAGATCTGGACGTGCTGGGGCTCATTTTTCTCAGAATCGATTCTAATTAATAAAAAATAGTGTCCCGAAATTCATTCTGGTAATCAAAAGAAGAATGACGTAACTATGTATGGGATGAGTACAGAGTTACTGCATTTCAAATTGGAGTATCTTGTAGATACGAGATTTTTTCAAAGTAGTGACGATATGCTTGAAAAATTTCGATGGATTTAGCTGTGTTCGATGGGTAAGGGCGTCAACCGCGATAGCTGGAGATATGGGTTCAAATACTGCCTCGGACACCAGAGATCCCCGTCACTTTTTATTAAGTATATCCGGTTTTAATGATTTTAAAAATATCTGACTATTTTCCTCCACAAATATTGCCCGACACCTTCCAATTTCCTCGTCGCCTCTGTCGCGTTAGATAAGAACTAATTAGAAACACAATTACTTATCATTATCAATTATTCTGTGGCCTCAGTGAAAATATGTATGAGTTTAATACAAATTATTTGAGACTTGTGCCTTTTTTGCAGTAGGGCTCGAAGTTGTTGGTTTTATTCGAGGTTCGTTTAACAATTAAGCTAACGATGTTTCGCTTTAAGGCTAACACGTATTTACATATCTTATTGTCATACATACTAGCTTTTCCTCGCGACTTCGTCGGCCAGCCATGCCCGTCTTTAAAGTATGGTTGCCATATAAAAATTATCCTACATTCCTTTCTCGTAGCTCAAACTCTCTATACCAATTTTCATCCCATATGGTTCAGCGGTTTAAGCACGAAAGGTAAAAGATAGACGTATAATGAAAGAAAACATAAGAAAATTGCGAGGAAAATTAGACAATTTATAGTACATTGTGCAACGAGGATGGTAAGTAAGGTATAGTAAACGCGAGTCTATTAAAAGCCCGACGACGAAGTCGGAGGGCTTTTAATGACTCAAGTTTGTTATACACTTACCACCCGTGGTACATACAATGTTTTTCATCACATTTGCGAGGAAATAAAATAAATTCGTTGGTAAAATATTAGTTACTAGTGTAGTGTAGTTTTACCTATCAGACCGCATCCACTATAAAAGATTGTCAACAATGTCAACTTTGTTCAATGTCTTCCACAGATAATGTTAACAACTGCGTTTTGTTTTCGAAGTTGATAGATCATCCTGCCAAATAGTATCAATTATCAAAATCAAATAGAAAACAACTATTTTTAATAAATACTAAACATTAAATTGCAGTCAAATTTAATATAAAGATAGGTTTTATACATATTAAAAGTTGGTTGTAGCAAACTTTTGAAGATATGAAATACACCTTGGCTGTTTAGAAACATCCTCAGTCCAAGTGAAGTATAGGTTCTGTATATTTTTAAAACTAAACTTAACAGCCCGAGTGAGCTAAATTGGTTATAACTTGTCTGTACTCTCGCAAGTAAGAACGCCATTGACGAGCAAGTGTGATGAAAACAATATTTAACTACCATGTCGAATTATTTCTCTCTTCTCTTTTTTTAAATTCCATATCAATATACATAGTTATGATGGCACTGGTCCCACCGCGAACTAGTAAGCTATGAGCAATCAGCTATTTCAAGGGACAAAAGATCGCTCGTCTAAATAAAAGAGAGATATATATATTTATAGCTCATCGCCCGGCGATGAACTACGATCGCCCGGCTATGACATATATGTCCCTTTTATTTACACGGGATCGATTATCTTTTGTACCTTGAAATAGCTGATAGCTCATAGCTTACTAGCTCGCGGTGGGACCAGTGCCTAAGACAGGTCGGATCCGTACAAAAAAAATCGAACGTAGACATCAATGTCCTTTGAAACGGAAGCGACAGCTACTGCGGTCGCCAGCCCGCCTGCTAGTGCTGACTATGTAGACCCCTTAAAAATACAAGTTCTAGTTGTATTATATGATGATGATGATATAAATAGTGATGCTCTGTCACCTTAATTGTAAGTAAGTAATGAAACGTGACCGCCGACCGCGTGTGGTTTTCTTATCGGAACAACTATTTAAGTTATGCAGACGGCACGTTGTAAAATTAAATATATTTTCAAGTATCTTAATGGTTAAACTGACGTGTCTACTTAATAAATAAAGTTAATTAAAAACAAAGATAAAAGGTCTTTCAGTTTAGGCATATTACATGCACTTATGAACGTCAAAGAAAAATATACCACCGGTTCCAACCCTACACCTCTGACCCGTGAAGATACCGGCAAGAGACGACGGCGGGACTTATTTTTTCAAATAGTGATACATCAAATCTTAAAGTACATAATTATGCGTAGTCCGATAAGAAAACATATCAAACAGTTTATTACAAGAATGTAACTAAAAATACTAAAATATGAAAGTAAAAATAATAATGTATAAACAAATTGGACTTCACAAAAAAAACATATGAAAGATTATTTTAACAAACTTAAAAATTTAAATAGCTTTTTCTTAAGTATATGTCATCTATTTCAATTTTTTATTTATATAGTAGGTAGGTACTAGGTACTTAAAATCAAAATTCAAAACAAAATACTGATTTAAACTTTCACGGTTTGTACACATTATTAAACATGAACGGGACTTAACCGCGTATATTAACTTTAAAATTTACCTCCGACGTTTCGAAGACGACGTTGTCCTCGTGGTCTCGGATTAAGACTCAACTTTATCAGTCGGTGTGTACCTTATTATGTTCTTTTTTTGTTGTACAAAAATCTGTTCTTAGGAACTACGACATCGATTTTAACAACAAGAAAAACTGCAGTCATATATTTAAAAAAAAAACGCATGGTGACCACGTACCGGAATCCACAGCGTCGAAAGACCCCCAAAAGGTGAACCGACGACACGGTAAAGATCGGGGGTATACACTGGATGAGGGTGGCGCAAAACCGGTCACTGTGGGTCTTTCCAACGGTTGACGATTTACGACTAAAATGATGATGATGATGTAATTATATAATTATCGTTTAATTTAAGATTTCTACATTAATACGCAACACCATAATTAACACTGAGTCGTGTTGTAATTACTCGGTTACAGTCGCCATCATATATATCGGAGCTGTGCAGGTGGTCACAAATATCTGAACATGCACTTTATCGCCTTGGCAATAGAAGCGTTTTTTTAATAATAAAATAAATTTAAATACCTACATAAATTAATTAAAATAGCCTAAAAACAGTATGTAAAAAGAGGAGCCTATTTCTGCCAAAAAACTGTAATACAGTTTGGCTGAGGTTGTACAGTCAGCAGTAAAAGTGCCTAAGCGTTTGAAGTCTTCAAAATTACCTACACGCGCTCTTATTCTCTTGACAATAGAGACGTGTTGACCTCATTTTGAACACATCAAACGCTTAGCCACTTCTGCTGCTGACTGTAAAAATGCCGTTCCATGAATAAATGGTTTATTCATTTAGATAGTAATAAATAATAAGAAAATTGTTCAGATGTTTGTGACCACCTCCACTGCTCTGATATATCTGATGGCGACTGTACAACGGATGAACTCTCGTGTACTTATATCGCGCTAGGCGACATGTTTCGGATAAGCTCTGGTACATGTTCAAGTCGAGTCAGGATCAGGACACACGCTCGGGGCGAAGCGGGTCACACACCGCTATCCGCTACCGCGCCACGGCGTTCCGCTTGCCGCGCTCGCCTTTGGGTAAAATGGGTACCAAAGCTTACCCGAAGTTCATACGTTGTAACTGAGTAGTACTCAACACATGTTAGATATTATATCTATTCCATAATCTAAACGTGAAAGTCCTGACTGACTTATCAACACTCAGCCCAAACCGCTTAACCTAGAAAGCTGTTTTTTTCACAATAGGTAGTTTATATACCGTAAGCACCCACTAAGAAGGGATTTTTGGAAATTCCGTCATTGAGGGGGTAAAAATGGGATTGGAAGTTTGTATGGAGATTGTGTAAACTTGAAAGCGAGAGACTTGAAATTTTGCATAAACACTCCTTATTCGAATACAAAAAAATTAAGGACCCTAAAGGGTCAAAAAGGGGGTTAAAGGTTTGTATGGAGATGGAGTCAAATATCAACTGATATACTTTAAACTCCTTATTTAATGAAAAGAAAACAACAATAATAATTGCTACCGGTTACAGGTATTCTTCTGCGCGTGCGAAGCTAGTTGTCTATATATTTAATATTCTTTAAGTACCATGACGTGCGTATAAAAAGTATAATATATAAATGATATATAATTATAGCAATAAGGACACATTTAAATAATTACGTTACTAATGCTGATGACCGGCAGTTAGTGCATTTTACGGTAGCAGTTAAAGTGCACAGTGCACTTATATTGAAAAATGCATGGACAGTATTTTAACTTAATAATACAAACGTGATATATGTCTTCAGATTTTCATGTAAGAAAATTAATGAGATGTGAATCCCAGTAATGGCATTTATTTCTGTGATGAGCACAGATATTTTTTTTTTATGACATAAGGTGGCAAACGAGCAGAGGGATTGCCTGATGGTAAGCAATTACCGTCGCCCATGGGCACCCGCAACACCAGGGGAGTCACAAGCGCGTTGCCGACCTTTAAAGGGGGTTGGAGCTCTGGGAACCTTACTCACCATCAGGAACACAACACTACATACCTTTTCAGGTATGTAGTGCTATTATGGCTGTGGTCTTCTGTAAGGAGAAGGTACTTCCCCAGTTGGGCTTCTCCAGACTCGAGCGTGATGGTACTTGCTGCGCCCTACCTCTCATTGTTGGATGTAGTTTAAGGACATACCCGGATCCAAAAAAAATTTTTTGTTACGTCATGGGTATTTTCTATATATTTAAGTATGTATGTTTTATGTATATCGTTGGCTGAGTACCCACAACACAGGCCTTCTTGAGCTTACTGTGGGGCTCAGTCGATTTGTGGAAGGATGTTTCGTTATATATATTTATATTCTATGTGAGCAAACTAATACTAAAAAATAAATACAAAACTAATACTTAAAGGAAAAAATACTCTAAAATTTAAATGTATTTGTAAAGAATATATTCATCATTTCTGCCCTAAGCCGTCCACGGCTGGAGCTAACTGCTGCCTCCTCCAAATATGACTTGTAAACCCTTGGGTAGTTACCATAGTCGTCACGCTTGGCAGGCGGGTTGGTGACAGCATTAGCTGTTGATTCGGGTTCAACGAACAGCAACAGTGCCAATTCATTCATGACGTACAGTCGACGTCAAGAATATGTTTACACTTTGTCGCCATATTACAAAAGAACAAGATGAAATATTTTTGATTAGAACTATGATGCGTGGCGCGTTGATGTCTTTTTTATCGCTATCGACACGACATTCGGTACACAATAAATTTAATTTTATCGATCGACAATTTTTTTCCCTATATGATTTTTTTTTAATATAAATAAATCCGAATACTGAAAATAATACTAATATTGCCGATATATTTATGATTACTATAATAGTTACTATTCATGTGTTTTTTTTTTTCGTTTTACTAACGGAAGATTTTTTAAATTAACTACAGTTAATTTCTTTAAGAGACTAGTAATTGAACTTTTATTGATTTTAAATAAATATTCTTGAACTGCAAAAGGTCCTCTGTCCAAACATTACGTCTGCTGTCCAAATAACTTTTTAACCGACGAAATAAAACGAAGGAGCTTCTCAATTCGTCGTTTATTTTTTTTTTTGTTATTGTACCTTCCAACATTTAAAACGTGTTAAATATTCACGAAACTAAGGTAAGTGTAGGCGAATGAACTCTTGAAGCAAAGCGTGTAACGTTATATCTTGTGTGGCCGCTCCAGTACATTTGCATTTGTTTAGCAATTACGCCTCACGCCCCGCTACTCGCCGCGCTGCTCGCTCCGCTACCCGCTCAGCTCGTCCACTCAGGCCTCTACACTAAATCATGACATGTAGAGTATTATGTACTGATGTTAACATCACTACTGTGTCGCGTTTATCTCGCAAGATGCGGACACGCGACATAGCGTGTCAGGAACTAGACTTCTTGCTAACTCTTGCACAGCCAAGGTCAAATATATATACACGGCTAAACTTCCGAAATATGTATACACGCACCTTACTTTCGACTTTTTTGACGACCGGTCTGGCCCTGCCTATGAAGCCGATCGGCCTGGGTTCGAATCCCAGTCGGGGCATTTATTTATGTGATGAGTACAGATATTTGTTCCTGAGTCATGGGTGTTTTCTATCTATTTAAGTATTTATATGTATCTATATATTATATATATCGTCGTCTAGTACCTACAGCAGAAGCCTTACTGAACTTACCGTAGGACTAGGTCGATTTGTGTAATAATGTCCCGCGAAAGACTTAGTATTAAAAAAAAAATTAATTAAAATTTAATTTAATTTACCTTAAAAAAAAAGAAAACAAGTCCAATACCCTTTTAATAACTAATTAAGACATCACCTAGCTTACCTTAAAAATGTATAGAAAAGTGACAGAAATATGTTTTTTTGTTCCAGACAAGAGTGGGAGAAAGTGAACATTACCGACAACGAGAATGGAACGCTGTCGTTCCACTACAAGAGGACGTACACGTTCCGACCAGACCTCAGCGGACGGTCCGACGACGACGCGGTGGTGGTGCCCAATATACCCATGCTGGTAAGTAAAAAAAACGACCGACAAACGACCGACTAATTTGTCGGTGATCGACAAATAGGTTCACAATATAAGACTGTTTAGGCTGGCCGTATGCTTGGTCATCACCATCATCTTCCTCGCGTTGGCTACGCATTTGTCACGGCTCATGGGAGCATGAGGTCCGCTTGGCAACTAATCCCAGGATTTGGCATAGGCACTAGTTTTTACGATAGCGACTGCCATCTGACTTCCAACCAAGAGGGTAAACTAGGCCTTATTGGAATTAGCCCGGTTTCCTCGCGATGTTTTCCTTCACCGAAAAGCGACTGGTAAATATCAAATGATATTTCGCACATTCAGAACAACTCATTGGTACGAGCCGGGGTTTGAAGTAGCGACCTCCGAATTGCAAGTCGCACGCTCTTACCGCTAGGCCACCAGCGCTCTGCTTGTTCACCACCATCGTAGTATAAAAAATACCATCCAGGTTGCGCTCGACAAATTAGACCGAAAAATGTACAGAGCCCTGAGTGTAAGTTTTTAGCGTAACTTTACGTCACGAACGCGTTTGCGTTTCCCATATAAATAACATTATCACTTACGCGTTCATAAACGTTTTTTACGTCAAATGAAACTTACACTAGAGCCTCTGAACTTGGCGTCGCTACGTAGACATGTTCTGAGTACCAAAAACTGTTAATGTAAACTGCTAACCTAAAAACAATCGAGCAACGACCGACTAATTTGTCGGTGACTTTTGCTTAAAAATATTTTGTAAAGTATCAAGTCAATTTCAAGGTTAAATCCCTTGATTGATAGTTGGAACAAGCGACATTTACTAATAAATAACATACGAAGATACTTGTACGAATACTAATGACAGCAAATTTGTGTATGAATCGTCAACAATAAAGATTATATTAGCCATAAATTTGCTCTGTTCGTTTTCTTGTAATACGTGCGTAGAAAACGTTTAAGTTACATAGTTTAAGAGTAAAACAGAGAAAGTAATGTAAAGTAAATAATTTACACTCTATAAATATGAAGTGGAATATTTACAGATTTTATAGTTAATAAATACTGATCTCTAAGTAAAATAAAATATAAGTTCTGACTGTTGAGAAACTTTTACTTATTATTCTGACTGGTTTATATTACAGTATATCTTTCACCTTATTGTTGTAATAGTGAATGAGACGCAGATAAAACCTTTTTTTTTGTTTTCCTAAAGGCCAGATCGACATAAATATAAAACATTGGGTTTACGGATCTATACCCAGCTTTAGTCTGCCTATGGAGCCGATGGTCTTGGGTTCGAATCCCATAAAGGGCATTTATTAATGTGATGGGCCTGAATCGTGGATGTTTCAATGGATTCTAGTGACCCTACCTATGAAGCCTATTAGAATTTTGATTTGTTCTTAAGTCATGGGTATTTTCTATGTATTTATTAAGTACTAGCTTTATCCCGTGGCTTCGCACACGTAGTAGAACCCTTTTTGACCCCTTGGGAGATGAATTTCAAAAAACGATGAAATTACATTTCTTGTATTAGAATAAGGAGTGCTACACAAAATTTCAAGTCTCTCGTTTTAAATTTTACACAATCCCCAATTCCCCATACAAACTTCAACCCCTTTTTTACCCCCTTAATGGTGGAATTTCCAAAAATCCCTTCTTAGTGGGTGCTTACGATATATAAACTACCTATTGTAAAAAAAAACAGCTATCTAGGTTAAGCGGTTTGGGCTGTGCGTTGATCAGTCAGTCAGTCAGGACATTCACGTTAGAAAGGTAATTTTGGTACCCATGGCCAACGTTATAGTTATATTAGTTTATATACTTTATAAAATAAATAATAAATAAATATTTCGGGACAATCTTACACAAATCAACCTAGTCCTAACGTATGCGGAGTGAAATTTGGACAAAGTTTGAATATATAAAATGTAAAAAACAAAAATATAAAAAAAATATGTGTGTATGTCAATATCAAGTCTATATATCTGTCAATCAGTCTGGTAAGTTTCATAAGGATTGGATGTTTGATTTTGTAATTATGGTAAATAACCAAGAACGCCGTCGTAAAACTGTATGTAATTTCTACAGTATACATCCCCTATGGCCGAAATCGAAGGTGGTGGAACATTTAGTACAAATGGGTGAGAGTCGAAGCACCATTTATAATATTTTAGCGTCTTTTACCTTAAAAAACAACCACTGCTAGAAAGCCTGGTTCTGGAAATTATCCCAGCTTGAGCAAGTTTTCTGAGAGAGCTCGACTAAAGAAAATTACCGCCAGTCGTGTTGCTAAATCTTACAGAGAGCTCGGAAGAAAATTTAAATGTGACGGAAAAACTGTCAAAAAATATCTTGATGACATGGGCATCGATAAGCGGTGTAGAAAATTTAAATCCACCGTCTCCGAAAATCAAAAATCCACTCAGAAAATACGGCTGCGTAAATTAGTCAAAGAAATATTTTACGCCAAAAACAATGTGAGTTGCGTCATGGATGACGAGTCATATTTCACGTTAGATGGAAACTAGTGGCAAGGCAATTACTATTTTGAGAAGACCAATGGTCCAACTGATGAGAACGTGAAATATATTGAGCATACCAAGTTTCCTAAAAAAGTTTTGCTATAGCTTGCCATCAGGAACGCGGAATGTCCAAGGCGGTGTTCTTTGAATCAGGTTTAACTGTGAACGCCGATCGCTACATAGAGCGTTGTTTGCCATTAGTGCGAGATTTCATAAATACGAGTCATAGAGCAGAAAATGCTGTGTTTTGGCCAGACTTAGCTTCAAGCTATTATTCCAAAAAAACACTTAGCAAAATGGCGGAGCTAAACACCCCATAGGTACCGAAGACATCAAATACACCTAATGTTCCGCAACTTCGCCCTATTGAAGATTTTTGGGCAAATCTGAAGAGGCGAGTAAATTGCGATAATTTTCGGTCCAAAAATGTGCAAAGCTTGATTCGTAAAATAAAATTGGAGTTGAATAAAATGCCCACATATATGTTTTCGACAGCGATGGACAAAGTTCCTCAGAACTACCGTAAAGCATCTCGCATGGGAGTAAACTTTTTTTTACATTAATCATTATTAGGTACTTTATTATAAAAACATAACTATTTAAAAAAATAATGGTGTTTTTTTTATTTAAAACAACATTGCATTTTGTCCAAATTTCACTCCGCATACGTTACGGTAAGCTCAGTAAGGCTTGTGTTGTAGGTACTAGACGACGATATACATAATAGATAGCTACATATAAATACTTAAATACATAGAAAACACCCTTGACTTAGGAACAAATATCTGTGCTCGTCACACAAATAAATGCCCTGACTGGGACTCGAACCCAGGACCATCGGCTTCATAGGCAGGGTCACAAGGCCAGCCTGGTCGTCAGACTTTATAAGCTAATTATTAACCAAAAATGAAAGTCATTAACTGTATATTATTATTATTTGTCCTACTATAGTTTTCTTTACTTTTGTGGCATGTTTTGGCAATAAATTAGTTTGAGTTTTTGATGATAATAAATAATTACTGCTAGAAAACACAATGGCGTACATTTAGAGAGTCTCTACCGGTCAGTTTCCCCCGTGACATCCGCGTCCGACCGCCGGACGACACACATACGACCGTGACACGCTCTCTGACTTGTAATGCGCGCGCGCCGGTTGAGCGAGAAACCGTCTGCGCATCGTCACTGCCCACATGCCCACCGGTGGGCTAGAACACAAATATCCCTTAATGGCACTGGTCCCACCGCGAGCTAATAAGCTATGAGCTATCAGCTATTTCAAGGGACAAAAGATAATCGCTCCCGTGTAAATAAAAGAGGCATATATGTCATAGCCGGGCGATGACCTATTAATATATATCTCTCTCTTTTATTCACACGGGACCGATTATCTATTGCCCCTTGAAATAGCTGATAGCTCATAGTTTACTAGCTCTCGGTGGGACCAGTGCCTAACGGTCAAAATAATTATTGCATTTAATTTTCCACACTGCGGTGCTACGAAAAATGTTATTCGTAAATTTCTGATGATTGGAGTAAAAGAGAAAGATGGCCTATGCGGTCTGCCCTAGTGGGTAGTGACCCTGCCTATGAAGCCGATGGTCCTGGGTTCGATTCCCAGTCAGGGCATTATTTGGGTGATGAGCACAAATATTTGTTCCTGAGTCATGGGTGTTTTCTATGTATTTAAGTATTTATTTGTATCTATCTATTATATATATCGTCGTCTAGTACCTACAACACAAGCCTTACTGAGCTTACCGTAGGACTAGGTCGAATTGTGTCAGATTGTCCCGAAAAATATTTAATTATTTTATTTTATTAATTATTTAATTGTATTTTATTTAATTAAATATAATTAATATGCTCGAAATATACGAACTTCGATTCCCGCGGTGCCAGGCTTGGAATGAGGGAGACGATACCGGTTACATCAAAATTGTGTATGATTATGTAAAGTCGTCAATCTTAAATTTTGCACTATGGCTATGCATTTGCCTATGTACAGTCGACATCAGATATATCGGAGTAGCTCTGCAGCTGCTGCACCTGTGGACATCTCCATCACAAATATCGGAACAACACCTCTATTATCAAGGCGATAAAGTGCATGTTCTGATATTTTTCAATACCTTGGCTGCTTAATACAATTAAAACTGTTGTGAACCATGTTACTACTACTTAGTTACAAACGGATAAACTCACGTGTAATTATATCGCACTAGGCGACATGTTTCGGGTAAGTTCTGGTACCCATCTTCAAGCCGAGTCAGGACACACCGATCGCGTTGAGGGTGTATCGCTCACCTTGGCTGCTTAATTATATTTGATGGCGATTGTACCCAGTACAAAATTAGCCCCGGGTATGTCCTTAAACTACGTCCAACAATGAGAGGTAGGGAACAGCGATGACCATCACGCTTGAATCTGGGGCAGCCCGACTGGGGAAGTACCTCCTCCTTACAGAAGACCACAGCCATAATAGCACTGCCACCTTTCAGGTATGTAGTGTTGTGTTCCTGATGGTGAGTAAGGTTCCTAGAGCTCCAACCCCCCTTAAAGGCCGCTTGTGACTCCCCTGGTGTTGCGGGTGCCCATGGGCGACGGTAATTGCTTACCATCAGGCAATCCGTCTGCTCGTTTGCCGCCTATGTCATAAAAAAAAAGGCAAAAGTTTTACTTATTACACACATGTACAGATTACAGTTTCGCGTTAATTCACACTTTCGTAATTATTCCTCGCCCTTAACATATGTAATAGCGATAAAATCCGCACTCGACCACATATGTGTCATTATCTATGAAAAGGGACCTTATTGTCGATGGCACTTACGTCGAATCGCGTTGCGTTTGTACTGTATCGTCTTGAACAACGACATAAGCGCCATCGACAATAAGGTCCCTTTTCATAGATAATGTCACATATGATTTCGCAAAACCATACACCGCGGCCGCGTTCACCATGGGCTGTAAATGCCACGTTTCTTATGGGCGCGCTATGAGTCGGAACACCCAGTGCACTGGAACGGCCATTAACAAGCCAATATAACCTTTATAGTAATGCAATTGTGGTGCATTTTGCTTGGACGTCAAAGAGCTGATACCGTATAGACGAACAGTTGGGGGAATTCAAGCGGATCCTATGGAAATAACCGATCCATTAGGTGTTTAGTTGTTTTCTAGTTTCTTTGAGGCTAAGTCGGTTGGTTTACTTTTGTTCTTAAAAGTAAGAAACATTTTTTTGACTCGATAATAGTCTATGGTACAGATTTTGAGAGTGCACTTTAATTAATAAAACTTCGAGAACGAAAACTAATCACACACAAAAGTTTCTTACCATTATTTTTGCACAAAATTTATAGTTTCGATACCCACGATTATTTAGTTATATCATTCATGCTTCTTATATCCTATTTATTCGGGTTTGAGAGAGTTTAAAATGTCACAATTCTAGCGCCGAGTGCTCAAAAATCATCCCCCAGATCGTTCAAGTCAGTCAACCAAGAGCAAAAATGTTTCGCTATCAAATTTTTTTTAGGTTCCTAATTCGATAATTACACGATACGCCCTTAATCGGCTTATTCTTGTTACACCTTGTATGAAGAGTTGGCCGCGGCTTCGCTCGCGTGAAGAAGTATTTCAGTTATTTTTAGCACACTACCGTTCAAAACGTACTTGTTTGCATGCATGCTTTTTGTTCGGAAGATGCCGTTTTATCCACAAATGCCTTCGTCATAGTAGCTTTATGCATGCAAAGTCTCCGCCCGATCGGTTTAAAATTGACAAAGTTTCATACAAACTTTCATCTCCTATTTTATTCCCTTGAGGGTAGAATTGATCAAAATCCTTTCTTAGCGGATGCCTACGTAATAACTAATAACATCTACCTGCATGCCAAATCTCAGCCCGATCCGTCCAGTGGTTAGGGCTGTGCGTTGATAGATCACTATGTCAGTCAGTCAGTCAGTCACCTTTCAGTTATATATATTTAGATATTCATTATATATTATATTGCACATTATGTGTTTGTCTTGACCCTAACTCGGGTATGGTACCTAAACTGTCACCATAAACTACAGGGGATCGTGTAGCAGCATTTAGAAAGGTTGATCATACTGCCATCACCAAGCCATTGACATTAGCTCCCCCATAGCAAGCTGCGACAGCGCTGCCTGCTATGGGGGAGGCTTATGTCCACCAGTGGACGTTTGTCCGTGGCTGACACAAGGACTTTTGTCTTGACTGATTTTTACTTTATAGGCTAGACATTCTGGCCTGGCTTCCACTAGTGAAAATCTGCCGAATTACCGAATCAAGTAACAGCAAAAAATATAGCAACATTATTACGTTACTTTCTATAAATAATTGATTTTCTCAAGATCTTACGCTCAATCAATTTTGATCGAATTAAACAATTTGATTAACTTGTTCATGGATTTTTTTGTTGTTGTTGAAGTTATCGATTACGTCGCATTTTTTTCGTTACGATAGGATTGATCGATTAATTAACTCGATCTTGGACATCCCTGCTTTGACCCAGTGATATGCGTTACGCATACCGATATGTAACAAGATGCTTCTGGAGTAGAGCCAATATTACGCATTAGTTATGTAGGACTCTGGTGAACCGGACCGGCCTACCCATTAAATTACTGGGATGCTGCCGTCACCGTGCTTTAGTGGTAGTGCCACGGGGTTGCAGACCACCGGCACCAGCGCCCTGGGGCGCACCCTCACCGCAATAAGGCACGCTGTAGCATACCAGATTGCCTTACCGCACCGGCCGCTCTGTACCCTGAGGATGTCAGGAACCCCTATGGGCCCGCTAGCACCTCGCCACTCCGACCTAGTTATGGAGAGCACACTGCCAACTAGGATCGGAGCGGCCCACCACGCAAAGGCATAGGACACACATTACCGTGTCCGCAGTATCCCCCAATGAAGCTGTAGGTGGACCGAGGTGCAACCTCAGCTGCCGCGTCTAGGGAGCGCCTTACCCGACATAGAACCCCCCATTCCCCTACACAGAATATTAGCAGCACCGGTAAGCGATCTCTTGCGAGCCAACAAGAGATCCCGTAGCTTTGCCCCAGGATGCATCATGTAGAAACCCTTCCCTTACACCCGGATCAAACAGATCTAGAGGCATGAGGAGATCCCGTTAGCACCCCATCTTGGACATCCCTATTGTTAGTGCAACTTCCATAAATTATTCTTTTCATGATCTCGTATCATTATGATTAGCATGAAGCTAATTGATTACCCTATTTGCGTGTTCAAATCAGTTGTTCTCGTTTTACGGCGAATTATTTTACAACCATTTGTATAACAATTTGCGTGACCAAAAACCTCTGAAGGACGGGCAGCCATCCACCGCTAACCCACCTACCAAGCGTGGTGATTAAGGCATCTTGCCAGACTCTTCAGGTAACATTTAAGTCTTGTCAAGCTCATTTTCAAGGCCTCGCCCGCTTAGCAACTCTTGCTACTGAACTGACTGTACTAAATGTAAATGCAGTCGGGCAAACCAAATCTTCATACGGAGATCAAGTAAACAGATGAACGGAGTTTGTTGAAAACTTCAATCATATGCCGAGAAAAACACCTGCCTTGTTGATTTCAACCAAATTCAACTCCCAAAAGGGGAAGCATCACAAAACACAACATTTACGCACTTACATTTCAGTCATAAATCGTCCACTGCTGGACATAAGCCTCCCCCAAATATGACTTGTATCATCTTGAGGGGTAGTTGCCATAGTCACCACGCTTGGCAGGCGTGTTGGCGACCGCAGTAGATTGGGTTGCGACGGACGCTGCTGCCCATCCGTCGGTTTTTTCCCTTTGTCGCCTCTTACGACACCCGCGGGAGGAGATGGGGTGGTGCTATTCTAGCCAGCCGGCACCGCACGGCCAAAATATTAAGCTAGTAAGCATCACAAGCGACATTTTTGAATCAATAAATAAAATATCGTCGTTCATAATGAACAAACGACATTTTGGTCGCAGTGTTTACCGAACTTTAGGATTAGCAGTAACGGTCTAGTATCAATGACAAATTAGTGGCACCCACTCACTAGCGGTTGTATTTACATAATATACCGTTAGAGGATTTGTAAGACGTGGGAGGAATCGTGGAATACTAATGAGGTCAATATACAGGTCAGATGCATGTGTCTTAAAAAATTGCGCTAAACAAGGTCATCATTGTTTATTTTTGTCTGATTGTCCTACGTAATATTCGAGCTTTTTTAACAGTCTATCCATACTTCCATATTATAAATGCGAAAGTAACTTTCTCTGTCTGTCTGTTACCTCTTCACGCTTAAACCGCTGAACCAATTAGGATGATATTTGGTATGGAGAGAGTTGGAGCTAGCAGAAAGGACATAGGATAATATTATCCCTCAACCATACTTTGAAGACAGGCATGGCCGGCAGACGAAGTCGCGAGGAAAAGCTAGTATTTCTATAAATTAAACTCATGGACCATAAAACGCTTTATTGTACAAGAAATGTATGAAGGCCTTAATCCTTTAACTTCCATTCCAGTTAACCTTTGATCAATTGATCGCTACGTCAAACACCTTCGATGCGGCAATTAGTTAACGTCGCACTTAACCATACTTGCATGGGGTCGAATCGACCCGATGCCGCAATGAAAGTGTTAAAACTGAATTAGAAAATATAAGCTAAATATGTTGGAGGTGAATGTGGAAAATGTCGGGTCGACATATTATACAAACTTGGTATTGAAGGCAGGCAAGATCAAGTACAGGTGTTAAACTGACGAAATGTTATTATTCGATTAATATTTTGTTTGGTCTAGCGAATGATTTGGCAAAATATGATAAGTTTTCCAAACATTTCGAGTAATTATGATAATAATAATTCGACAAAAGACGTGCAGTGTTATAATAATTCGACCAAATGACAAATGACATACTGGATTGGTTGGCAAGTGATGCTTATTCGGTCAAAGGAAATTCTGCGAATAGGCAGCACACCCTAAAACTGTCACCTTGGCTGCAGCAATTAGTTAACATCGCAATTAACCATACTTGTACAAGACGAAGTAACCTTGTACCGCAATCAACGTGTTATCCGTAATAAAAATAGGGGTTAGTTAATATACCTGGTGTGGCCTGTAATAGGAGCATTAACTTTAGGCATCATTTCTACATTTGTTCTACGACTTTTGAAAATAACTAATAGTTTAATAAATATTAATAAAAAAAGATTTTCCAAGCAAGCAATGCATTGCGAAAACTATGAAGTTTGTAGGCTGACAGTAAACGTCAACTAGACTATTGGATGCTGTTCATTGAAAATACTATTTAGTTTAATCGAAAAAATAACAAGTACTAAATTACCCAATTATTTAAAGTTGTAGAACAAATGTTGTTACGTTCGTGGTGTAGAAGCGATCCCTAAAATTGTTGCTCCTATTACAGGCCACACCCGGTATATGTATTTTTACCTATATATATCTCGTATTTATTGATACCTATATATATATCGTGCGAAGCAGGGACGGACCACTAGTTATCTATACCTTTTATAATTTAAAAGCAAGCGCAACCAAAAACATCTAGCTACGCATTTTACCAAAAAAACTGGATCGCAACTCATTAAGTATAATTGCGGGCAGTTCTAGTTCGCCTCTTACTACTTAACAGTTACCACCAAGGCTGTCCAACAGCCGAAGAACTATAAGCGCCTTAATTAGTATACCTTGAACTGCATTTACAAACAAACAAATATAAAACTTAGCTACTGCATCAGTGGTCTTAAACTTAAACGTACGCGCCATGTTTTATATTCCATCTTGGAACGCAAGTTGAAATGCAACCATATTTTTAAAGTGATAAGGTGTTTTTTAGTTTAATTGCGTAATACATATTCAAGTGCTCAGTCTACATTTGAATTTTCGACTATAATCTTATTGAAATAAGACGCGTTTTAGTTTGGATAGGAATGCATGCAAAATGTAGGTGAACAACCGAGTACGCATTCTCCTAGTTGCGCTGGGGCAGCGCGAAATCTTTTAAGACTTGTTACGTTGATTTTACGTCATAGTTTTAGTGTTAAAAACTGAATATGTGGAACGCACAGCGGATTATGAATGAATAAATAAATAATAAATAAATATTTCGGGACAATCTTACACAAATCTACCTAGTCCTACGGTAAGCTCAGTAAGGCTTGTGTTGTACGTACTAGACGATGATATAATACATAATACATAGAAATACATATAAATACATAGAAAACACCCATGGCACAGGAACAAATATCTGTGCTCATGACACAAATAAATGCCCTGACTGACATTTGAACTCAGGACCATCGGCTTCATAGGCAGGGTCACTACCCACTAGGCCAGCCGGTCGTCATGAATGCAATTCTTAGTCTCAGATATTTTTTAATTTATTAAATTTGATTGGACTAAAGACTTATTTTTCAAACGAATTTAAGCGCCACCGTCTGATATTTTAAGATCTACTACCGATAAAGTAGAAACTCAAAACTAAATGCGAAACTTGTCAATTATCTCTCTCCGTCGCTCTTGCACTTGCGAGTGATAAGGAGATAAATAGAAGAACTAATTAACGAAATGGTCCGCGGTACTCGTTTTGCGATTTCTTTTTTCTTATTTCTTTTTCTTTGTCATCTTAGTAATTTTACAAAATATTTATTTACAAGTATTATCCAAAAAAAATGCCACGGAGAGAGCTTTAATAAAAATACCTTTTGCTATCGCGACCCTCAGTTCTGAAAAAACGAAAATGAAGAAGAAGATTATCCCTAAACTGCCTACCAGAAACTATCTATCGGACAGCAGCGATCAACCCGCCTGCCAAGCGTGGCGATTAAGACAGTCAACCCCCCGTTCCTCCCTCCATGCTCAGATGTCACCTGTGGCAGCCCTTGGGGGAGGCCTATATCCAGCAGTGACCATTTGTGGCTGATTGGATATTTTTTTATACAACGTCGGTGACAAACAAGCATACGGCCCGCCTAATGGTAAACAGTTACCGTAGCCTATAATGGACGCCTGCAACTCCAGAGGATTCACATGCGCGTTGCCTATCCTAAAAGTTGTTGGAGCTCTGGGAACCTTACTCGCCATCAGGAACACAACACTACAGACCAGAAAGGTAGCAGTGCTATTATGGCTGTGGTCTTTTGTTAGGAGGAGGTACTTCCCCAGTCGGGTTTCTCCAGACTCAAGCGTGATGGTATTTCGCAGTGCCCTACCTCTCATTGTTGGACGTTGTTTAAGGACATACCCGGGTCCAGATATTGACGGATAATTTGTAATCATTTAAAGAGAATTAAGATTCCGACGTTGCTATTAAAAAACGTATAAATAAAAAAACGATCATTATTTATTAACCGGTAGTTAATTGGGACCCGTACAGGGTCAATGAGCATAATAACTTGAGGTCAGCCTGTTCCGACTTCCTATACTTTATACCTTGACTCTTGTTGGCACTGTCTGAATGTCATATATTATATACTGGAAAAATTCGGTGTAAGTATAAGGACAGTACCCTCACCATAAGTTGTGGCATTGAGGTTTTCGATGACGAGTATCGAGTTTACTATCTGTGCATCTCACTTGCTTTAGTGGGAACGAGATGTGCAGGTAGTAAAGTCGATACTCGTTATCGAAAACCTCAAAGTCAGCTCATGGTAAGGTTAGGTTGTGAGGTCATAGTGTTGGACAGTGTGGACATTGTAATTTGTAGTTTATATTTTTTTGGACTTGAATCTCTAATAAGTTCCTCTAGCGTGTGCAAGCACAAAAATCGTTTAATAATTTATATTTGGGTAGGTTTGCATATTGTAATTTTTTGGGGATGGAGGTAAATTAATATTTTTCCTCAGTCCACCCGATGACCACGAACGCTGCTAAAGGGTTCGAAACTTCGAGATGAAGTTTAAAGTATACGCGATATAATCCGTTTGAGTTGTTTTATTTCAATGACAGGTTATTTAACTTTTTTTTTCTACTTTACATTGCTTTTTCTCCTTGTCAAATTTAGCAAGGTGGATCGCAATGTCGGGTGGAGGTTTTTGACTTCATATATGGTTATTCAACTCGTCTCATGTATTTTTTACTTTTATGCAGCCGTAGGTATATCTGTCAAAAATTTCACTGGATTTTTTTGACATATGTCATGTTTCGTAATTGCCTTTTAATTGCCTTGTCGTATATGAAAATTAGTTAAAATAATGTTACGTGAGGTATGTATTCATAGAACTAAAGTCACTAAGAATCTAAATGGATTGACAGTTTTACTTACCTACGTTTTATCCACATACGTTTACTGTTGGACATATGCCTCTCTCAAAAGGGAGTTTAATGCCGTAATCGCCACGCTTGGCAGGCGGGTTGGTAATCACAGTATGTTCCGTTCTAAAGGGATGCTGGTTCCCGTCTTCCGGTGGTTTGTGGTCGTAGACAGATTAGATTGACAGTTTTATTTGGTTCACATTTATTTTGTAATGTAAGAAACAGTTTTTTTTTTGTTAATAGCCGAGTGATTCAGGTGTGTGTTGTGGCTTCAAATCCTAACGCACGTCAATAATATTAGATCCTTACATATGAAATTGAGGTTTTTTCGAACTAACTGTTTGACAAAACGCCAATTTCATAGGTAAGGACCCCATACTTGATTAGAATTTACCGTTTTCTAAAGAATTCGAAATTTTATCTTCTTCCTCGCGTTGTCCCGGCATTCCCCACTGCTCATGGGAGCCTGAGGTTCACTTGGCAACTAATCCCAGGATTCGGCGTAGGCAGTGTTTTACAAAAGCGACTGCCATCTGACCTTCCAACCCAGATGGTAAACTACTTCTTAGGATTAGTCTGATTTCGAAAAAGCGATTGGTAAATATCAAATTCCGAAAAACTCATAGGTACGACCTTAGTCCACCAGCGCTCTCAAATATTCCAAATTTTATCACATTAATTATTACTAGAATTCTAGTTTTAATTCCACAGCACCAAGGCAACCAAGATTCCATATACTCTTCGCGTGAATTAAGTTTAATAATATCCCATATTTATCTTGTCCGAAATGACCGTGGATGAGATTGTATCGATTCTTTGTAATTGCTATAATGATTGTTCATTTAATTTGACCTTTTGTTTATCTTAAGAACACCATGTTTATAAAACGGAAGCCGTCTGCCAATGTTCATACCGTATTGTGTACGCTATGTATACATTGATCCGATATGCCGTGAATTTAATATCGCCTCTACTTGTATCATAAATGTGATTTGTCGTTTTTGTGAAATGACGTTTTTGATATTTTTTTCTTTAACCCGAAATAAGATTATGCATACAGATAGTTTGTATCTTAGAAAATGGCATAAAAAACCTAATACTTGCTACCGCGAATTTTTTTTTTGGGATTGTAATTATCCTTTTTTAAAGGGAGTATGGGAAAATATTTCTCGACAAAGCTCTTCAAGACTAATACTAAACGCTGCTTTGAATTAAATTTTATTTTAAATGAATAATATAATACTTTATTTTTAGATAAAATACAAGCTCAGCTAGAAATTACAATATCTACATAAGTACTGATGATTAAATCTAAAACAGGCCCTTGGGACATTGTACCAAGAACGCTGGCGTCATTTCCTCGTTATATCGCAAATTAGTTCCTTCACCACAATCATCATTCATCACTTTAATAAATCCTGTTTATAAACAACCTATTACCAGATATTGTAACTAGACCCCGCTATCGGAGGTGCAAAATGGTAGCTGTCAAGTTCTCAGGGATGGGTAATCGACTAATCATATATTTGTGATGTCGATATTGATACTCCATTTTTCAATACATATTTTTTTATGTACAAATACCATTTATTTTTATACAATTTAATTTAAAAGAAACATAAGAAAAGTAATAGCAACCATAGATCCCATAAAAGTTCAATTGTATTTGTATACAAATAAATGTTACTTGTACATAAAACATGTATTGAAAAATCGAGTATCGATATCGACATCACAAATATGATTAGTTGATCCCTAAGAACTTGACAGCTACCATTTTGCACCTACGATAGCGGGGTCTAATTGTAACGACGGAAATCGCTTTTTCAGCACTTATTCAGCTGAGTTATTCAGCTTTAACCGTAGACATATTTTAATAAACAGTACTGAAAACTCCTTTTGTGCTACTTGGATAATGTTTATCAATATGGATACCACACAATTTACAACTCCATCTGTCGCACAAAGCTGGCTACAATATTTGCATTTTGTATTCTTTGTCTGTGATATTATCGTACCTAGAAAACGCTATAGCATAACATTGGCGACGTATGTTTGCATAACTGCCGAGGGGTTCCGTGTAGGTAATAAGTGGATATTATGTTCATTTGTATGTACGTTTTCCGCTGTAGCTAAGTATATAGGAATATGAATTGGTGTAGTTAGTGACGGATGTTATATAACTACATTTTATATAAAAAAGCCACTTCCATTTCCGATGGGAGGTGGAAGAAAAAAAGGTTCAAAAGATCTTTATTTATTTATTTTTTCCATTTTGTTCAAATATGTACATAACTATTTATAGCAATATCTCGAGTCGATTCTATAATAGGGTCAAAATCAACTTGCCCTTTGAGTCTTGATCCTGACTAAGTATAAGCTAGACATCTCACTCAGACTAACATTTTCTTGAGAATTGCCTCATCGACTTTTATAACTGTAATTCCGAAATCGTAATTTGATTTATAAAAATCACTTAATATCACGTAACATAATATTTCGTTCCACAATAACTAACTTTTATTATGAAATAAAACAGCTAAAACGGATTATATCGGGTATACTATACATATACGCTGTTAAAGGGTTCGAAACATCGATATGAATTTTAAATTAGCATACGCGATAAAATCCGTTTTAGTTATTTTATTTCACGAGTAATTATCGCGGTAACCGAAGACAATGTTAACCATTTTACTGAGTCCATATTACCGCCATCTATCGTCTAAATTGGAAACTACTTCGTCCCGCAGAGCGCTATATCAACGAGCAACGAGCGATATAATCCGTTTTAGTTATTTTGTTTCATGAGCTCATAATTATCGCGGCAACCGAAGATAATATTAACTTTTGTTACTTAGATAGATAAATCTTTTATTTACTTTCTACAAAGAAGGTTTCTGTGTGCGTTGCAGCAAAGCAAAAGGGTTCTGGCTCAGCGATATGCTTCACCCTTTCGGGCAAAGCACTGGTATTCTTAGTCCATCCATCCATCTATCGTCTAAATCGGAAACTACTTGGTCCCGCAGAGCGCTACGTCCCAGTCCAAGCACGCCGCCCGCTTCCTCCGGCTTGCCATGGCGTCCATCATGGACATCCTGAAGATCAAGCCGTTCGTGGAGGTGTCTGTGGGGCAGCTGCTGTGGGGCTACGAGGATCCACTCCTGAAGCTCGCGAAAGACGTCGTGCCGAAAGAACAGAAGTTGCCGTATGAGGAGTTTGGGCTGTTCTATGGGGTAAGGCTTTGTGTATGATTTATTAAAGTAAATATTTGCAATTAAGAATTAATCAATTTTTTTTTTGTTATTATTGTATATGTTGATTTATTAACACTACTATACGTCAGCCGGATAAGCTGAGGACACCGGTTCAAATCCGGCGTCAGACACCTGTGTGTTTAGAAATGGCGGTGCATCAGTTTATATTTAATTTATTTTTTGTTTTTTTTTGTAAATAAACTGTCTATGTATCTTTGTAATCTGGTAATAAATGAATTTGAATTATATGGATACGCCGCCGTCTCGTCCTGCCCAGTGTCCATTAGAAAAGGCATTCCATATTCAGCAAGTTATGGAATGTCCTTTATAACGGACACTGGGCAGGACAAGGATATGACATATATTTCATTTCAAAATCGAGTAACATTTTGTGTAACTACGCTCCGCATAAAGCAATTGACCTAGGTACAGTCGCCATCATATATATCTATGGAGGTGATCTCTAATATCTGAACAGCGCCTCTATTGTCGAGGCGATAAAGTGCATGTTCAGATATTTGTGACCGAATCCACGGCTCCGATATATCTGATGGCGACTGTACACCTACTTTTTTGTACCGAACCTGAACCATTTTTAACGTACCTGAATCTTCTGTTATCAACTGTAGAAGTTTAAGTTTCTACTGTATCATGAACTGGAGAAGTTGTAAGTTTGTCCTGACACATGACCTTTACACAACACGTTGGCGTGTTCCAGAAAAACGGCACGTCCCCTGACGTGGCCACAATGTTCACTGGCTACGAAGACATGAGCCGTTACGGAGTCTTCGAGCGGTTCAACCATCGCGACAAACTTCCTCACTGGACGACCGACGAGTGCAACAGTATCGCTGGCTCCGATGGCTCCATATTCCCCCCTCACATCACCAAGAACGACACGCTGAAGATCTTCGACAAGGATCTGTGCCGCGTGCTGCCTCTAGAGTGAGTATCACGACGGGTTCCTTTTTTTATGACGTAGGCGGCAAACGAGCAGACGGATTGCCTGGTGGTAAGCAATTACCGTGCAACACCACGGGAGTCACTAGCGCGTTGCCGCCCTTTAAGGGGGGTTGGAGCTCTGGGAACTTTACTCACCATCAGGAACACGACACTACATACCTGAAAGGTAGCAGTGCTATTATTGCTGTGGTCTTCTGTAAGGAGGAGGTACATCCCCAGTTGGGCTGCCCCAGATTCAAGCGTTATGGTCATCGCTGTGCCCTACCTCTCATAAATTCCTGTCCTTATTGGACGACCTATCAGTGCAACAGCATAGCTGGCTCTGATGGCTCCATCTTCCCCTTCACATCACCAAGAACGACACGCTGAAGATCTTCAACTAGGACCTATGCCTAGGGTTCCTGATCGTATCATGAAATCTTTATGAAGATCGACTTTTTGCCTTTAATTATTCTGTAATATCGATTGAAATTTATAAAATGAACCAAGTTTTTATCGAAATTTAATGCTTAATTGTTGTCACGAAACTGACAGTGATTTATCTTTTCTGAACAATTTTCACTAATTGGCTGCACTGTTTTTTGAAAATTCCCTTGTTCATGACTGAGTATTCTCTACAAATCTCTTCAGAAACACTTATAACATACCACATATAAGTGTGTTATTATTTACATCTGTGTAAATAATAACACACTTATATATAAAAGGCTAGCCACGTAATATTGCTTAATCTTTATAACACATCAAAAGTCGGTAAGTAACGCATAAAACAAATGTTTATTTAATCACAAGTATCATAATACACCCGGTTAACATCCGCGCACTATACTACAACAAAAAATGATCCCAGCAAAAGGTAATCATGTATTACATTACATCGCCGTGTGGTAATGTTTGCAACATTAACACGTGTGTTCATATACGCAAGAGTTTTAGGAGTACCTCGCTATGAGATAATGGTCTCTCATCCTATTGCGAGTCGGAAAAGTACTACTTACGCGAAACGCGACCTAGGAGGAATAATGACTGGAGAACGCATCCGCGAGCGCCAGTAAGGGACGATGATATTTTGGCTTTTGCAGCCCAAAATATAAAAATTCACTATAGTTTTGCTTTTACACCACGCTCCTTATAGCAAAAATATTAGCTTATTCTGTATTAATTACCGGAACTTCGGTTGAAAACACAAGGAAACTCCAATTGTATTTGTTTGTATCCCTCTGTTAAGTTTTTAATACCGGAAGGTTTTAAACCTTCGCACATTTTTCATCCATTTCATTCATACATCCCATGTTCTATGTATTTATCTCGCTTTGGGGATGGGACATGCGCGGAGCGGCAATTTTTAAAAAGAAGAGAAAAATGAAAATCTGATAGCTGTCAAGAATCGCTTGAAAAAATTGGAGCTATTGCGGAATTTGCGGAAGATTTACCTTTTACATTATTATTTTATAAGGAAGCGGGGTGAGTGCGTAGGGATTTATTTTATTATATTTTTAGTTTTCCATCTTTTCGTTGTCCATCAACACACAAAAGCCTAAATCAGAATGTGCCAGGAGCCAACCACGATATGAACCAGCAATTATATTTCTAAAGTGCGAAAGCCAAAATTTCCCTCCCAGAGGGAGAAGGCATTTTCTAACACCCTCCAACTTTCACAGTTCTGAAAGGTTCAGTTTGGAGGGGAACAAAAATATGTGAGACTATGCCAAAAACGCAAGAAAATAGCCCCGTCTCTGGCATATCTGATGGAAAGTAAGACCATCCCTTTCGATTGTATTAGTACGCCACGTCTACTTAAATGGTATGTCTATGTACGCGACGAATCGTTGTGATATCTGTGAAAAACTTTTTTTTTAATTCATACTTTTATTAAACCCATTGGGGGAGGCCTTTGTCCAGCAGTGGACGATTTACAGCTGGAATTATGTTGATGAAATCAAAAAAAAAGAAAGAGGGTTCGTTATTCGTTCAGTTATTATTTAATCATCTTTTTTTTATTAGAGCCACAAGTCGTCCACTGCTTGAAATAAGCCTCCTCCAAATATCACTTGTGTCATTTTGGGCGATTGTTGCCATAGTCACCACGCTTATCAGGCGGGTTGACGACCACAGTAGCTGTAGATTGCGTTTCTTTTTTTTTATGACATAGGCGGCAAACGAGCAGACGGATTGCCTGGTGGTAAACAATTACCGTCGCCCAAAGGCACCCGCAACACCAGATGAGTCACAAGCGCGTTGCCGGCCTTTAAGGGGGTTGGAGCTCTGGGAACCTTACTCATCATCAGGAACACAGCACTACATACCTGAAAGGTAGCAGTGCTATTATGGCTGTGGTCTTCTGTAAGGAGGAGGTACTTCCCCAGTTGGGCTGCCCCAGATTCAAGCGTGATGGTCATCGCTGTGCCCTACCTCTCATTGTTGGACGTAGTTTAAGGACATCCCCGGGTCCGGGTTTCGACGGAAGCTGTTCCTAATCCATTCAGTTGTTCCCTTCAAAATCGTATCATATTTGGGGGAGGCTTATGTCCAGCAGTGAACTACTTACGGCCGAAATTATGATGACGAAAGAGTGTTCGTTATTCGCTCAGTTATTATTTTACCTAGACACAAAAATCTTAATTTGCTAATTTTTGGTGTTTAGTGATGAGGTTCCTTAAATAATGTTTGCTCAATAAGCAGCAGTTTTCATAACCTTGGTCGTAGGATGTCAAATTAACACTTCATGTTTATACAAACGACATTAAACGCTCTAATCAAAACTACGACCATCTTATACGTTAAAGCACAGTAGCATTACAATTTTAAAATTAAAAATGATAAGTGGACGATACGTCTTATCTAATGTGTAGTGACCCTGCCTGTTAATTCGATAGTCCTGAGTTCAAGCAGTTGTTGTTACTGTCCTAAGGCACATCAGAGTTTGACTCGATTTATCTGTGGACTCGATACAAAGACGCGTTGTGCGAATTGTCGGCGATCCCAAACTCACGAGCGCTTTGAGTCTAAGGAGAGACTTTTACTCCCTATGTGTCGCTTGTAGAATGGGTTGTGCTCTGAAGAATTGTTTGCCATAACGCCAACAGTCGCTTTCCACGACCGCAACGCTCGCCGTTGGCAGTGCATTCATCCTCACAACCTGGTCCCTGGAGCCTTAAGGGACGCGCACTAAGCGGTTTAAGAGGGATTTATTCCCGCGAACGCTCCGGCTGTGGATTGAACTCCCTGCAGAGGTTTTTCCTAGGGACTACAGATGAGGTTCGTCAAAAAATCAGTGTATAGGTTCTTAAAGTATTAAATAAAAAGAAGGTGCAGAGGGTCTCCACAAACTCCACGCCTTCCTATCTTCAGCGTTCCTTGTATTCTCACTTCAGCTCAATCCCGACGCTCGCATTTCCCTCTCGTCTGACCGTCGCTACGTATGCACCTGACGCCCGAAACCACGCCTTCCATTTGGCATCAAATCCCTGTAACGGCATTTATTCGTGTGATGAGCACAGGTATTTGTTCCCGAGTCATGGGTGTTTCTATGTATTTAAGTATTTGTATAGATATCGTTGGCTGAGTACCCACAACACATGCATTCTCGAGCTTCCCGTAGGGCTCAGTCAATTCGTTTTTGCTCTGAATGCTACGTGTTCCAATTATACATGAAATAGGAAAGTAAAGAACAAAAAAATACCGGTATTTTTGTTTGGAGAAAATACTGGTTCCAAGCCCCGGAGGCCGATTTTAAGTCGTGCACTCGAATTCATAAAACTTTAAGAACGAAAATAATCACACACAAAAGTTTCTTACCATTATTTTTGTACAAAATATAGTTTCGATACCCACGATTATTTATTTATATCATTCATGCTTCTTAAACACCATTTCTTCGTGTTTGAGAGAGTTTAACATATCACGATTCGAGCGTGGAGTCCTTAAAAATCGGCTACAGTTTTGGCCCAAACGCCAATGTTAAAGTTAAGTTCCACCAACGTTTCGCTGTAAACATACCGTGCTAATTCCCCGCACATATCAGCTAACAATTCCGACAAAGTCCTTTCATACGGTAAGGCGAACTAGCGAACGAATCGCACAATCGAAGGAGGTCGCGTGACACAACACGTTCGCACGCTCGCTTGCATCACCTGCTCCAATGAGATATGCCCGTTGCTATTCGATCGCTTTTTGTAAGCGTTTATGTAACAATGTATGCGTTGGTTTATGAATATCGTTAACTGTTAACCTTTTGGCCCGGCGAACTTACGGTTTTGAGGTTTCGGCGTACCTAGTGTAACGAAAGACTTCAGTCCCAAAGTTTGATCAATCACTGAATGTTACGGTAGGCAACGTGCATTTGGATCCTCGGGAGTTGCAGGCGTCTATAGGCTACGGTAGCCGCTTACCATCAGGCCGGCCGTGTGCTTGTTTGCCACCGACGTTGTATTAAAAAAATATTATCTTAATATAATTTGAAATGTTTTTAATTAAGTAGTGTAAATTTCGCATATTAAAAAAAACACATTAGTTTGTTTCCGGACACTTTGTTATTAGGTACCTACATAACTTTAATAGGTGTAATAAAATAACACTCTTAGTTAATGACTATGCTACTGAATCTTGTAACTGATTTAATTATTCGTCCGTATAGGCACCCAATTAGTGAACGTTGTTAAGAAAAGTTAAATCACATGGTTTTGATGCTCGTTTTATAAAGTTAAATCAATATTACATCATAATTAAAGGTAAAAAGTCGATCTTCATAAAGATTTAATACTTAATTGTGGTCACGAAACTGACAGTGATTTAACTTTTCTTAATTGGGTGTACCAAATTTTGAAAACTCCCATAGTTTTTACACGCGGTATATTCATTCGTTCTTCATTAGTCTAGAATAAGTATATAGATATTGGGGGTGCGATACTTTTTGACGCAATAGCGAATGCGTTCAGTATGTCCTTAAACTACTTCCAACAATGAGATATAGGACACAGCGAAGTAGCATCACGCTTGAGTCTGGAGCAGCCCAACTGGGGAAGTCCTCCTCCTTACAGAAGACACAGCCATAATAGCACTGCTACCTTTCAGGTATTTAGTGTTGTGTTCCTGATGGTAAGGTTCCCAGAGCTCCAACAACTTTTAGGGTAGGCAACGCGCATGCGAATCCTCTGGAGTTGTTTTCGAAGTGAAAAACATCGTGTTTAACGTGGGTCTATACAGCCATAATGACATTCGAACTTCATACATGTGCATGCGTCTATAGGCTGCGGTAACTGCTTACCACCAGGCGGGCCGTATGATGTTTGCCACCGTCGTTGCATTAAAAAATGGTTAACAATGCCATGTACCTCCCCAGATACCTCCGCGACGTGGAGTCGGCGGGCGTGCAGGGCTACCGCTTCACGCCCCCCGTGGACGTATTCGCCGCCAACGACCACAACCGCTGCTTCTGTCCCGCCGGGCCCCCCTGCGCGCCATCCGGCCTCTTCAACGTTTCGCTGTGCCAATATGGTGAGTCGACGGAGCGATGGATTTACAATAGTAGTTTATGCACACACACACACACACACTTACACTTCAGCCGTAGGAGTCCATTTCTTTATGTCAGTGTGTATATTACAGATTCCCCCATCATGCTGTCGTTCCCACACTTCTACCTGGCCGACGAGAGCCTCCGCGAGGCCGTTGAAGGCATCTCGCCTCCGGAGCCCGAGAAACATAGACTGTACATCGATGTTCAGCCGGTAAGTAGCAGTTTTATAAACACTGTTAGGGCGAGTTTGCAACTTAGTTTGTGTAATATTTCACGTCACGTTAACATATAATATTCTCATCCAGCCTGATTGTAAGCTAATAAGGTTATCAGTTAATAAATAGAAAATTGACAAATCTATTCAAAATATACAGAATAGAAATGTAAAAAAAAAAAAATACGAGAATGAAACTATTCAATTCTTCAAATTTTATTGACAAATACAATATAAACGCTTTGGTATCGATACTGTAAGCGTATGCATAATTTTTATAACTAAATAAAAAAGAAATAAGAGGCAAAATGTCATGGTCAAATTGATAATTTCATATTTTTTTTCATACTTTAAGGAGAGCGTTAATTATGGTTGTATTATTCAGTGAAACATAAGAAATCGAATGTAAGAAAGTTTGCGATTATGAAAACATATTTTATTACTATTTTTACATTATACTTATAAATAATATATATTATTTTGTACCCATTTTACTTCTTTACCCATTACACAAACCATATTATACAAAAAGCATATTATGTATACAACCCAACTGTACAGTGCTCTGTGTGCGCAGGAGATGGGCATCGCGATGAGCGCGCGCGCCCGCGTGCAGATCAACCTGGCCGTGTCGCAGGTCGTCGACATCAAGCAGGTCGCCAACTTCCCCGACATCGTGTTCCCCATCCTGTGGTTTGAGGAGGTTAGTCCGAATACAGAATCAGAATAAATCTATATAAACGTGAAAGTCCTGACTGATCAACGCACAGCCCAAACCGCTTAACTTAGATGGCTGATTTTTTCACAATAGGTAGTTTATATACCGTAAGCACCCATAAAGTAGGGATTTTTGGAAATTCTACCATTAAGGGGGTAAAAAAGGGGCTTAAAGCTTGTATGGGAATAGTATAAAATTTAAAGAGAGTGACTTGAAATTTTGTGTAAACACTCCTTATTCGAATAGAAGAAGAGTAATGTCTCTGTTTATTGAAATTCATCCCCTAAGGGTATAAAAAGGGAGTTTACGCGTGCGAAGCCGCGGGCAAAGGCTAGTTGATTATATTCTTACCGGTTTATTTTTACTAAATAGCTATATTAAGCTCGTAAGGCCGAGGCAATTTTATTGTTTTTTTTTAATACCGTCTCTTGTTTCATAGCGATATAGAAAAGATGGTTTTAAATTCAAACACTAAAAAATTCCGTGATCTTACGAGGTAAAAAATATAAATAAATAAAAGATGTTAAAAAACTAGTACTAGTGTATATAAATGACTATGTATTACCAAACATTAATATAAGTTTCTGGCAGTTTAAAATATCACGTCTCGAGCACTAGCCGTTCAAAAATTGCTCCCCAAAGGGCCTATGTCTCAGAAGACAACACTGGCTTCTTAAGGCCTTTATTTCACGGGGATACCATGGCGGCGCGACCAGCCGCCCGCCACCAACAAATTGTATGTAACTATATCTCACCTGGTGTCCACTTGTTGTGCAAAGCTGCATACATTGCGGCTGGTTGCCCCACCATGGTGTACCGGTGAAATATAGGCCTTAAGAAGCCAGTGTCGTCTTCTGAGAATAGGCCCCGTGCGTGACATTTTTTTACCATCGACTCGTGATATTTTAAACTGTCAGAAACTTATATTACTGTGGCCGAGAAATGAGTTGTCCTCCAAGGGCCTATGTCTCAGAAGACGACACTGTCTTCTTAAATGTCAGAGTCAAGTGCACGACTCAATTCGCGTTTGAACCAGAGACCGGAAAACCCCTTCATTTGATTAATCATATCGAAAGGGTAGCCCTATAGAAGTCTTACCGTAACGATGTGGTTAGCCTATAATAGGGTTACCCTATCGATATGGAGTCGGATGGGGTAAAAATAGCTTTAATGTTTAGCGCTTACCATTTCATAGGGTTACCCTATGGGTGTCTCTTTTCCACGTGGGCAGATAGTTCTAAATTTTAAAATCGCTTAAACGTATTTGAAAACACTTGATAGGGTAACCTTATTGAGGGTTTTTGAATTTGGTAAGCGCTTACTCAAACTAAGTCTATTAAATTGGTTAGCCTGTCACCTGGGTAAGTCAATGATACGCTTACCAAACTAATAGGGTATTCAAAAACAACCCTATCAAAAACCCAGGGTAATACCCCTTATTTGGTAACCGGTTCCAGTCCCTGGTTTGAACAGTCGCCATCAAAGCAGCCAAGGTATTCAAAAATATCGGAACATGCACTTTATTGCCTTGAGAGGCATTGTTCCGACATTAGTGACCACCTTAGCCGCTCCGATATATCTGATGGCGACTGAACAAATGTGAGTGCAAGAGAGAAGCGTCATCAAGCGTCAAGCGTCAGACCTCTCCTGACCCTGTGTGTGTGCCACTGTGCAGGGCATCGACGAGCTGCCGGCGCAGGTGTCGTCGCTGCTGCGGCTGGGCACGCGCGCGCCGCCGCTGGCCCGCGCCGCGCTGGGCTGGGGCTGTCGGCGCTCGGCGTCACGCTGCTGCTGCTGGCCGTCACCTGCCTCATCCGGTCAGTGTCCCTGTTCTCTGTGCCTCTGTTCTCTGTGCCTCCGTTCTCTGTGCTCCACCATGTGCACCGGAGATTTATTTTGGGCCACGCGCCGTTAATAGATCCCTTTACACGAATAACAAGGAAAATAAGACCCTCAACTTTATACAAGTTTCTTTTTCTCAAACATACTACGAAATGTATGCGTTAATGGTACGAAATGACGCCAAGAAGTTGCACATTTATGGACTAGGCCGTCCGCAGCTCTAACTTTTTAAAATTGCCAACTAAGATTAGACTGACGAAGAAAAAAATACATACATCCAAGTCACAATCTCTTTGAAAGCATAATCGGTATTATAATAATCGGTTAAACATGATGCTGGAATAGCTTTTTCCGATGTCAATTCATTAAAAAAAACGAAATCTATGAACCATAGATAGTTATATTTTTATAAGCAGTTAAAAAAGGTGTACGAATAGCTTTGTCGAATTAGTTTTTTTTTTGTATAAAATATAAAAAAGGCGGCAATTCAAAAATTTTATTTGATTGCTTTGTTGTTATTTTAATTTTATTATTTTCTTGAAATGTTTGAGAAAAGCACTATACAGGCTTCGGCCTGAACAGGGATTAAAGGGCTCAATTTATCCGTATCAAATCTACCGCAATCTCGTCCTTAAATCCCTTACTTCACGGCCTCTGCAGTAATGTACTATTATGTATTTTCTGCGGGTACTTTCGATCCTGAAAGAGTATTCTAAAATGTATTACTTTTGTTCCATTACCACCATATGAAATCTATGAAAAAACCTGGAACTGAGTGGAAAGCACACAAAAAAAATGGATACACAACTTTAAATAAAATTGCATACGTAGTGGCCACACCCCGCAAAATCCCGCTCTGTAACCTTAATACCGGTTTTTCCGCATACACAACCAAAACCAAATATGACCCCTTTTATGTTAAGATTCACGAGTCATAATACCTAATATCGCGATAAAAAGAAGATAAAGATTTACTATCCAATTTAAGCACATTACCACCAAATTTATATCGACTTTGGGTAACAAAAAAGAAAAGTTCCATACAAACTTTATGGGATATTTTGGAAAATATGGTAGATCTTGTTCAGCATCATTTACTCTATCAGTCTACCGCTTTTAATCAAAATCGAAGACGTGATCCAAATAAACAAACTTTTTGAGAAATGCTCATTAACGGCTTGAAAAAACTACCACCCTTGACATGACAAAAAATTATGTTAATTACCACGAAAAAGGATATTCGTAAATTTCGCGGACTATTGTCTCTGTCACTCTCATGACGCTTTAATTGGTGTAAAAGAGAAACATACTCGAAATATACGAACTTCGATGATCGCAGTACCGGGCCAGGTTTGTTTTAAACAAATCTACATGTCTAAAGTGTCATAATAATGTTTATTTGCAATTTCCAGATCATCCCACCGCCAAAGCACGCTGCGACTTGAAGGCCACGCAGTAGCCAAGCCCCCGCCCGCCAAAGTCCCCGCCAAGGACAACGGGTACGAACTGAACAACAGAAGATAACTCCCGCGCAGCTAGACAATCACGCGAGCCGGCCAGAGATGGCGCTGGCAGAGCCCGAGTTTGGTTACAGATGGCGTTACTGTGTGTGAAAATTATTCGAAAGCTCTATGAATATTAAGGTAGACGGATATGAAATTTCTGAATATCAACTAATTAGTTATTGAGTTATTTTTTTGGTGTTAATCAATGCATTTTTCATATTGAGTGCTGCCATCTATATAATAGTTTATCAAAATATTTATCGCTAGAGCGTAATTAGATACGTTAAAGGCCGTCTCGTGTGTTATTAGACTTATTAAATCCCAAAACAAATTAAACATCAGAATACAGTCTGGATAAATTATTTAAAAAAACGAAAATACATTATTTAAGCTCGTCGGAACGATTGGAAGCAATTATTTCAAAGTAATGAATTCTTCCATTTTACTTTAGGATATTAGCAATAAAAAAACGCATCCTACTTAAGATGGCGCTCACATAATGTTGCCAAACTAAAATAGTTGATTTCATTTGTTCCGATGATATTTTTTTTTAATAAAATATGGATTGACGTAAAAGCTTATTTTTTAAACTGACATATTTAGAGATTGTCTTATTTTACAAATAGCAAAGACATTTTTATAAACAATATAAAATTGTATCGATGTAACTTAATTTAGTTCTGAAAAAAATAACTTTTCGAGTTGTTTTTGTAGTATTTTTTTTATGAGCGACTCGACGACTTATTTTTTTACTTAAAATATAATGCTAATCGACCATTTTGTATCTAGGTCGGCTTGTACTTATCAACGATTGTGATACAAACATTCCAATTGTGTCAAAATGAACAAAAATGTTATTTTGTGAGGTTATAATTTAAATTTTGTATTTTCTACACTTTACTATAATGTACTTGTAAATATGTCCTGCGTATATGTACTAATCTGGGGTCAACTATGGTTGGTTTGACTCCAATTTATATGCAAAAATACTAGATGGCGCTAATATCTACTTTAACTGCATGCTCTTATGACCACTTCTTTTCGTTTTAACCCGTTTCAAAAAAGGAGGAGTTAGTCAATTCTTTTGTATTTCTTTCCATAAGCTGTAAGTAATACTGACAAAATATTTCATGTCATACAGTCAAAGCACAAATTATCTGGAATACATCCCTATTTACGTGTGAACTTGTTTATGCGCAAAAAAGTAACTTCCACATATACTATAGTAAAGTAGCGACATCTAGTGTTTTTGCCAGTTTAACTCATGTTCTTCATAATTTGGGCTTGGGTTGCCATGTAATTCGTTTTATCGGTCTAAGGCTATAATGTGATTGACATACTGTTATTACCAAGAATTATGTGACACTTGATTGGAACATATTTATACAGAATACTTTCAAAAAACAAGTTATTTGTTTTTTGCATACCTAATAACAGAACGCCATCTATAAACCCTGTGGAGAACTAAGACCTACTGCGACCAATAAGCTGTAGATGGCGTTAGCGTAGCCCTAAACGACTGAGTGCGTATTAGAGTTAGATTCGAGAATTTTGTATAGATAATGTTAAACCAAGTGTGCTTTAATTCTTGTTTATTAAGTCAGGTTAAGAATTCACGTTACCTCGTTACACAATCTCATTAAATCGAAATATTGAGAATAGTTGGGACCATAAAACTAACAACAAAATTGAATGCGCTTTTAGGCAGAAATAGAAACAACCAATTCGTCACTTTCTTTGGTATTTTTAAGAGGTGTAATTTTCGAAATGGTAAATGTTTCGCAAAAACTACAATTTAAACAAGGTGACGTGAATTTGTAGCCCGTCTTTGCTTACCAATAGCTAGTCTTTAATCTTGTGGCTCCGTCCATAGTTTATATTTTTTTATGTATTAACTTTAAAAATATTTCTCTTACCATTTTATTTCGTAGTTCTTTATAAAATTATAACTATCTTGGAAAGGTTAGTACGTAGTAAGTCATTTAATATAATTCTAGTTTAGGTTCGGTGCGTTACCTCCGGGATGACAAGAAATGTTTATTTTTGTTAACTTAATAACAACGCCACCTGTCGGGAAACGATTGTACTTTGACGTCAACTAACAATTGTTCTCAATTATCACATGTACTGTATGATCGCAAAAAATATATAATAAATATTGGGTACTATATTTCGGTTAGAACCCAGAATTTTGACGAACTCAAGTGTGATAGATTCTTAAGAAGTAGTATTTTTCTAACACAGCATATATCAACTATTTGAGAGCAGTTGGTAGAAGATGTCAAACTTAATATTAATAATTATTTTTGTTAAAGAATCTCATAACACTCAAAGGAATATCACATCTCGACTCAAGACAAATAATTTGTTGAAGTAAAATTAGGGTGGTATTTGACGCATCACAAATCCATTTAAGGTAATTAGACTGACATTGGTAAATATGACTTTAATATGACGTTTCAATGTTGAATCTTATAAATTACTTAATATTTTTGTAAACATATTTTAAAATTCTTATAAATGTATATTGTATTTGGATTCAAATTATGACATGTTATAAATGTTTGTTAATAATTATATCACTTGTTGACTGGCATGTGTTAGCCGCATGACAATAGTAATATTAGCCGAATATAGCCCTGTAGCTGTGAATGGACGAAAAAGAAATATTTATTTGAACTTATTTTATAAATAACTGTAAAATATTACAAATGGATAAAGTGGTATATGATTAACAATTGGTGCTATGACCAGGATATCTACTTAAAAATGAAGGCTAAAATATTTTTTTTAATAACGCCATCTAATTTCAATTTTAGAAAACGCCGTTTCAACTAAGAGTCGATTCATTTACATTGCTACTAGGTCTATGGGTGCTACTATGCTCAAACTACAGACATATCACAACGTATGCTAGTGATCAGTGCTCAAGTCTGCTAAGACGGAACGAGTGTGTAAATAAAGGTGTATGTAATATGACAACTGATTGTATTATTTTCCCTTACAAGACCTCGGCAAGCTTTTGACCACCTTGTAATTGGCGACGAGGGATAGGAAAGCGCAGTGCCTGACTTACACAAAATGTAAATTTTTGAGCATGACTCTATTGGAAACGTCTCTACTCCTACTAAGAAGTTCCGCCGCCTATCACTGGGGGCACCAGAGGACGTGTGTGAACCATTAACTTGGCAAAAAAAAGGCAAAATTGTGACTTTATATTATGACAAGTCTAATAAATAAATAAATAATAAATTTTACTTGACATTATGACACAAATTGACTGAGCCCCACGGTAAGCTCAAGAAGGCTTGTTGTAGGTACTCCGCCAACGATATATATACAAATACATACATATATAAAACACCCTTGACTCGGGAACAATTATCTGTGTTCAGCAAATAAATGCTGTTACTGGGATTTGCTGTCAAATGGATGACGTGGTTTTGGGCGTCAGGTGCATACGTGGCGACGGTAAGTCGAGAGCGAAATGCGAGCCAGATTGAGCTGGAGTGAGGATAGAAGGAACGCTGAAGATAGGAAGGCGTGGAGTTCATAGACCCTCTGCACCTCCGAGGTGTCTTAGGACAGTAACAACAAGGTTTGAACTCAGGACCATCGGCTTCATATGCAGGGTACCACTAGGCCAAACCTGTCGACCCATAGCAATATACTTACCTGCCGACCATTACATTTCAGCCGTATGCAATCCACTGCTGGACAAGGGCCTCCCACAAATATGACTTGTATCATCTTGGGGGTAGTTGCCATAGTCGCCACAGAAACCGGTAATTATTGACCACATAAAAGACGAATATGGTTTTTAATCAATCTGTATAATTCTTAAATAGGAAAGCAGAAGCAGTATTACCTGCGTAAGTTACCGACGGTATCCGAAATTTCAAAAAAGCGAATGTACTAAAGGCTCACGAGCATATTTTTGATTTAGGCGCAAATTAATTGTTTTTGTGCTGCTTCGTGAGTAGCTGGGTTAACCCTTTATATGGCAGAGGCGATATATCGACCACATTTATGCTCACTTGGAAATTCAACCATACTGTCTTAATATTATGGCACAATGTCGCAATGTCGTTGGAAATTTAACTTGCTCTTAAAATAGGCTTTGAAATGTAGGCTTCCGATAGCTGCAACGAATTCTGCGATACCATGTCTCAGTCAATGGGGCCTTATAGAGTTAATAGTATTTTTAGATGAGATAAAGGTTAGGTTCTATAGGCGAAGTACAGTCGCCATCAGATATATCAGAGCTGTGGAGGTAGGTGGTCACAAATATCGCCCCATAGCGGCGTTATTCAGATGACCTCTCTGATATATCTAATGGCGACTAGGTCACCAACAGATTTTCCAGGAACACAATAAAAAATACATGAAAGTTCAAAAACATATAATTAATTAAAAATTGTAACATTTTACAAAAATATATTTACATTACGGTTCAATATAATTATGCATACCATACATCAACTGACGCTTATAATGCTCGCTCCACACTGAGCGCACACAACGAGCAGTACAAACATGGCTTTTCAAAATTAGTGTATATACCTTATTATTTATATATACATAACTATAACTTAAAATATACCTTTATATCTACGGCTAATATTGAGAACTATAAGAACCCAGATGGATAAAAAAACCGCTCGTTTTCCGCCGATAGTGTGGAGCGAGCATAACAACATACAATGAAAACACATAATATAAAAAATGAGATTAAACTTTTCGTTCTGTCCTAAACAATAGAATTTGTTTAAAAAAAAATCTTAATGGCGCCGATATTCAGAAAAATTATATAAAAAAACTTTGCAAATGATCATTAGTATAGATAGTATTTATAAGTTGACTTATAAGAACTATCGAGGTTATACTTTAAGGTAAATTATTAAAACTTAAAAAAAATCCAAATGAAATCTTTCAAACTAATTATCCTGTGTCAATAAATTAACTTTAGTTTATATTTAAAAACAAATAATAAAACGTCGTTAAAAATATTCATTATATACAAAGCAAATACGAGAATTATATTAAAAAAAGAAATGTAACCAGAATAATGTTGCATATTAAATTAAACAATACAGTTACTCGCCAGTAACTGGCCATGTCATGCTAAAAATTAATGATGCTCACCTATAAATATAATCTATTTTAGTATTAAGTGGCCTGTTATCTACGGGTGGCCAGTAATTGGAAGACCATTTGAAAATGTGTTCTATTTATAGGTAAACAGAATTCATTTTCAGTATAAGGTAGCCAGTTACTGGCGATTTATCCCATAACGGTCATTTTCGAGGTTATTCATTTGTGCGATATGGCAGTATCAGATAATCCACAGATTTTGGCTCGTCCAGAAATCATGGGTAAGTTTATATGGGGGAGGGAGTCACGAAAATATTATGGGGGATCATCACGATGCGGGTAGGGGGGAGGGGATCCGCGACCATGGGGCCGATTTTTGAGAAAAATTGAGGGCAAAAATAGTGGCACACAAAAGTTTCTTGCCATTATTTTTGCACAAAATGTATAACTGATAATTTTGATAAAGTGAAAAACTTAACTGAAGCACCATGTCTAAGTAGTTGTGCAAAGAATTAATATGGAACTTACGTCAACATTTGAATATAGAACGCCGACATGCGTTACTACTACATAGGCCACGTGCTTTAGCTAAGTTTTTCCCCTATAAGTAAAATGTTTATATATTTTAAAATATGAATGGGCCATTTTATTTCAAGAAGTCTATTTTTTTATTTGATATTACTAAGGTAATGGCACTAATGTCGGACACTTTAAGCTGACAGGCACCAATGATGGACACTTATTCTTATTTTAAAAATCATAAAGTTATAAATTGAATATGTTCCAACAAATGAACAACACTTAACTCCTTTGAAATAAGCACTAATGTTCATGATTGGTTCCTTGTCCATTACTGGTGCCGTCACCTTACCTCTAATATTGATGGTGCTCTTTCACTAGGGTGTTATAATGTTATGTAAGACGGTTTGACAGAGACAGGGTAACGTAACATTGGTTTGTTAGAGAGAGAACTCGTGTTATATAACATTTATAACAGCTAGTGTGGAAGCACCATGATATTAAAAAAAATATATATATTTTATTTTTCCTGTCAAGATCTAAAATGGTCGCGGTTTTGAGTAGAATACTCAAAAAAAAATAACTTCAAATAAAAAGGCATCCAATTTTTTTTATAAATAAATAAATTATAAGTTGTTTTAGTCTATGGTTCGCTATTTTTTATATTTTCTCACGGCATATATCACAAAGCTTAAACGTGTAATTATTTATATTTTTACCACAATGTCGGACATTCTCCAAATTAATATTACCGTATTTTGTATACAATTTATGGTCACATATTTCCTTAAACGATTCTAGAACAAACAACTCTTTCAACACTTATCTCCTTCTTATTGCCTTAGTTACTTAACCCCTCAATGCTGGAAGCATACACATATAGATACAGGTACGGCATCTGAAGGGTTAATTCCATTAGTAAATACACAATTATTAAAAATTTCGGAACATTTCGAATATTATCAAGATATTTTATCTCTTTCTTATGATCGATTTCTTTCTTTCTTAAGATCGATTTCTTTCTTTCTTACGATTCTTCCAATAAAACCTTAGGCCAATATAAAGGCATCATAATGTAGGCACTTCCATTACATTCACTAACATCTTTCCGTCCAATCCTTAATTTTAAAGACACATTTGTGTCTTTACCGTAAAAAGGAGACACATATTGTGTCCGTACACCGTGTTTACATTAAACGTACTAATATTTTACTTCGAAATTATTTGATTTTTACATATTAGTTTTCAATGTGATGATAATATTATTTTAACTTTGACAGTATTGCAAACTAATAACCAGACCTCGTATATTTTAAGCTGTTTGACACAAACCGGCGCCACGCTGTATATGGGTAGTGTATAATCATTATACCATTTTGTACCGTTTGGCGTAGACGCTAAGTCCATGCGGTCCCAGCGCAGCGCACACAATTTTTTGCAGAAATCGCGAAGCATCCGGTTGACGCATACTACCTTTTTTTATAAGTAGTGACCGAAGAGCTGGCGGCTTCCTCACCCAGCGTCTCAGCATTGTGATACGATGACGAAATGCCGCCAGCATCAGCTATATGTAGTGTAGTTAAGTAGTTGTTGTAATACCTAGCTTAGCTTGTATTTTATTTGCAAATAAAAATATATATTTTTCGGCTGATACAATTTACTCTTTAGGTAACCTTTATAGATATTTAAGTAGGTAGTTGTCACGTTGTTTTTCTAATAAACTGACCAGAGATCCAGAAGTAAAATTGCAATATGTCAAAACAATTATTGTCACTTAAAAGTTAAATGAATGAAATACGCTGTTTTTTTATATATATTTAAAAGCTAAAAAATGTGTCGATCTACGTTACATTCTTATTGAATAGGGTAATTGGATAAAAAACACAAATGCGTGCGTGTTTTGTAACACGGTGTATATGTGTAAAACTTAACTGAAGCACCAAGTTCATGTAGTTGTGCAGAGAATGAATATGGAACTTACGTCAACATTTGAATATAGAACGCCGACATGCGTGTACACACGTTACTACTACATAGGCCAGGTGCTTTAGCTAAGTTGTTCACCTATACTGTCCTTATATAAGGCACATCTCAACGTAAAATATTACTGCACTGAAACTGCATAATGCAGAAAAGTACACAAAATTACGAAAAACTTTAGAATTCCGGGTGATACTGACAAATTTACCTCCCCCAATGTAAAGTTTTTTTCGTGTTCAAAAATCAAATAGTTTCGAAGTGATTACAAAACCGAGGAAACATGAATGACTATTTTTACAAAATCCATGTCTTATATATAAAATATTAAAAATTTACACATAAAAATTAATGGAGACACATAGTAGACGCTGTAGAGATGCTCTTAATTCTAGTCCAGTCAACAAGGCTTCCACAGTCACTGTAACCTACGCTATAAATTCCGTTATACGTAGGCACTTACATATGTAGTAGTCTTTTTTTGAACACGGACGTATTGGTGTTTGGTTTTCAGGAAAACTGTGTAATTTTATATATAATATGTAGCAGATAAAACCTTGGGATGAAAAAAGGAGTTTGATTTGTCAAATTCAAAATTAAATAAGTAGCTTAAATTTTTATAAATGCAAGGATGCAATGACATTAAAAATCAGTTTTTGACTTTTATAGGCGTCACGCATAACTTATGAAACCTATAGAATTATTTTTAATATTTTTTGTATCTGTTTTGTAAGTTTGTTTTCGTTTGCTACTACAAGACATGCATCATAATCATCATTATACAGTTTGAAAATATAAATACATCAATAAAATTACATCTCAATTCTAATTTGTAATTCTATAAAACAGTGTATGACGTTTACTTAACCTTTTCCACATCAAAGACTTATCGGCACCGACTGACGCCAAAGACTGATATATAGGTCACAGACCACAGAGAATAACATACCTTCACGCACATGCATAAAGTTCAACTTCAGTTTTGACATTTAGGTGACGTGGCGTCTGAGCTGAGATAAGGCTTGATAGCGATCAAATCAGAAGTAGGTTAAGATACTTAGAATACTTAGAAAATCGCCAATTAGGGTATTCGTGCTTGTTGACTGGGGTATATTCTACATACTAGGTACTAGTATCACTTGATATGAGCTATCACGCGTTGCTAAGCAACTCGCTGGAACAAAAAAACATATTTAAAACATATATTAATTATTAAACACGGGTATCCCTAAACTGAAAGACTCAAAATTTTCACTGACTTTTATCAGTTATAATCTTTAAGTACATGCAGAATTTAAAATTGGGTTCCGCTGTGTTCGGGTGGTTTAGGACATGAGACGCGATAGCTGGAGATGCGGGTTCAAATCCCGTCTCGAACGCCGGAGGTCCTCGTCGCTTTTTCTTATGTCTCATCTCAATTTTTAATTTATATAGTAGTATTATTTAAAAATTAAATCAAATCAAAATATTTCATAAAACATAATTTGATTTATTCTTAGTTGCATAAATGGAGAATTGTTAACCAGCCGTGATAAGCGAGCTAGCGAAGCTGTTGAGGCTGGCAAACCCTACTTCGACAAACAACATTTAATAATATTTATTGGGGATTCACAAAAGTAGTTGCCGCGGATTCGGTCATAAAAACCTCTTCCGAACTTAAGGATCATAAAAACCTCCTCCGAACTTAAGGATCGTAAAAACCTCCTCCGAACTTAAGGGTCATAAAAACCTCCTCCGAACTTAAGGATCATAAAAACCTCCTCCGAACTTAAGGATCGTAAAAACCTCCTCCGAACTTAAGGATCGTAAAAACCTCCTCCGAACTTAAGGATCGTAAAAACCTCCTCCGAACTTAAGGGTCATAAAAACCTCCTCTGAACTTAAGGGTCATAAAAACCTCCTCTGAACTTAAGGGTCATAAAAACCTCCTCTGAACTTAAGGGTCATAAAAGCCTCCTCCGAACTTAAGGGTCATAAAAACCTCCTCCGAACTTAAGGATCATAAAAACCTCCTCCGAACTTAAGGATCGTAAAAACCTCCTCCGAACTTAAGGATCGTAAAAACCTCCTCCGAACTTAAGGGTCATAAAACCCTCCTCCGAACTTAAGGGTCATAAAAACCTCCTCTGAACTTAAGGATCGTAAAAACCTCCTCCGAACTTAAGGGTCATAAAAACCTCCTCTGAACTTAAGGGTCATAAAAACCTCCTCTGAACTTAAGGGTCGTAAAAACCTCTATGTAGCACTAAGAACGAAACAAACATAATTCGACTAGCTTCAATGACTTACTTTGTCAGTTCCCGTGCCGTGAGCGGGCCCGTCAAACCGGACCGAGATCGCGAGCGGCTCAGCTGCGCGCGTCGTTCAGCTATAACATAATAATTTATTATTTTTTATTATGCAGAAACGTCTCCTAGCGAATATCTTCGATATTCAAATCGAAAGAAAAATAGAAAAATTTGACTCGAAGCGGGACACGAACCCACAACCACTGAAGGGCTAGAGGTTAGATCCAGTGGTTGTGGGTTCGAGTCCCGCTTCGAGTCAAATTTTTCTATTTTTCTTTCGATTTAAATATCGAATAATAATTCATATAAACATTTTGAACTGATCATACACATACAACCAAGATGATACAGTTAGCGTCATATAGTTCGTAGCATTCAAAGTACTCAAATGGTTCGGTACACCATACTAATTCTATGGCGCACCGAACTTTTTGAGTACTTTGGATGCTAACTATATGACGCTGACTGTACAATAAATAAATAAATAAATATTTCGGAATAATCTGACACAAATCGACCTAGTCCTACGGTAAGCTCAGTAAGGCTTGTGTTGTATGTGCTAGACGACGATACATACAATAGATAGATACATATAAATACTAAAATACATAGAAAACATCTATGACTCAGGAACAAATATCTGTGCTCATCACACAAATAAATGCCCTGACTGGGATTTGAACCCAGAACCATCGGCTTCTAGGCAGGATCACTACCCACTAGGCTAGACCGGTCGTCAGATGATAAAAATCCAGATACATAAAATATACTTAAACACAAAAGATAAGTGAGTCAGTGAGTAAGATCAGTGAGTAATTGGCTCTGTATATCACTACTTAAGAAGTTAATGCATTTTACTTAAGCTGTTGGAACTCCTTAATAAATACAATAAAATGACATCCAGTATCAAATATCTACATAATTTGCATTTAAGAAAAACAACTTTTGACGTGACATGACAGACAGTGTTAAACATCTTGACCGATACATAATAAGGCTGATTATTTAAAAAAATAATTATAGTAATGCCTCTAAAATATCCTTGACTAATTTGTTAGCACCTTATATAAGGTACAGAATACATATGTAGTGCAAAACTATTTTCCATCAGAATGAATATGGAACTTTATTGTTTAGTGTCAAGTTTCAAAGCGAAAAATTACATTTGACGTTAAACAATTAAGTTCCATATTAATGGATATGAAAATTTCACTCATTTAATACGATTATTCATTGACAGTTCGTGTGTCGTCGTATTCCGATAAAGATCCGAGTTTTCCCGAAGGAAAATAATTTCTCACTATATCTGTATTATGGCTTCTACCACAAAATGCATGCTTACTACAAATTTGGCAAAACACAAGCACACAACATCAAAAGCGTAAGCAATATTTTAAATATAGTTAATGTTAAACAACGACCCCACTGAAAGGTTGTATAACAAATGTATAAACTTGTAATGGGGTATATTGGCCAGTTCGGCGACGCAGGCGCAGGCCGCAGCGCATCGCAGATTCTGAGCAGTTTATTTAAAATAAATAAACACGGCCAAGTGCGAGTCGGATTCGCGCACGACGGGTACCATATGTGTATAGGTGAAAAACTTAACAAAAGGACCATGTCTATGTAGTTGTGCGGAGAATTAATATGGAGCTTATGTCAAAACTTGAATATAGAACGCCGACATGCGTGTACACACGTTACTACTACATAGGTCAGGTGCTTTAGCTAAGTTTTTCACGTATATGTGAAAAACGGTATAAAAATCGTTTTTGTTGCGTGGGATAGATAACCTCTAGCCGCCCAGAGATCAACTTGCCAGGCTAAAGGCAACTATGGTTTGTCATAATTAAAATTCAAAATGGCATTTAATAGGAGACCATTTTATAGGTCTCCGGGCGGCTAGAGGTTAATATATTTTTATATTAAATTATTTATTTTTTAAATGAATTTTAAATGTAAATATTCGAATCGTCTACATGTTGCTGTTATAAGAATCGAGCAAAAAACGAAATAAAAATAAGTATGTTTTATGTACTTAAATAATTATTTCATTCTGTTTTTACTATACCGGGTGTGGCCTGTAATAGGAGCTTTAACTTTAGGCATCATTTCTACTTCAAAAAAGTAGCCACATTTGTTCTACAACTTTTGAAAATAACTAATAGTTTAATAAATATTCATAAGAAAAGATTTTCCAAGCAAGCAATGTATTGCGAAAACTATGAAGTTTGTAGGCTGACAGTAAACGTCAACTAGACTATTGAATGCTGTTCATTGAAAATACTAGTTTGTTCGAAAAAATCACAAGTATTAAATTACCCAATTATTTAAAGTTGTACAATAAATGTTATTAAGTTCGTGGTGTAGAAGCGATCCCTAAAATTTTTGCTCCTATTACAGGCCTCACCCGGTATGTTGACAACAGTCAACAGAAATACGTAATGTATGTAAATGTCAACTGACTATAAAAGCTGTCTCTCAAAAGGTTCAACGAATACTTTTAACTAAATAATAAACATCGACAGAATACCTTCTATTCGGTGCAAAAACACATGCACAATTCCATCTTCGTCGAGATCCTCTAGTGCCGCGTGGACATAGCATTAACACATTAAAACTAACACATTTCTAAGCCTATTTAAACTCTTTCTTCTTGCGTCACAATCGAGTATAAACTTAATCTAAAATTGCTTTGACTGCATCTGTCATAACGGTTAGTCGGTGAAAGTGACTGGTGTGTCGTGGTGTCGAGCTAATGGGAGTTTTGTCGCAGGCTCAAGACACTTTCATATGTTTTCGACGTTCAAAGGGTTAAAATGGAATTTTGGTATAGCATCGTAAGGCCCACGATACATGAAGAATTTTTTAATCAATTTTTTTATAGCATAGGATATTTACTAAAATAAATTCTTCTTAATAAAGTAGAATAGTAGTATTCTACTTTATTAAGTAGAATTTATTTTATTTCAAAATCGATCGAAATGAAATGCAACTCTGTTCCTATTGCAAAAGTTTCATATTCCATTGAAGTAATTGCTCCCATTGCTCTCACGTAGAATGAATGAATGAAATGAATGAGTGAATATAAACTGACCTCCTGCGACCCGCGGGTTCGCCTTCTTCCTCGGCCGCTCTCTGCTAAATGCCGACCCGCTCTGAAGCGCCTCCATCAAACTGGAATAAATAAATAAATATTACAGAACATTCTGACACAAATTGTCTGAGCCCCACGGCAAGCTCAAGAAGGCTTGTGTTGTGGCTCAGTCAACGATGTATATAATATACAAATACTTATATAAAACACCCATGACTAAAGAACAAATATCTGTGCTCAACACACAAATAAATGCCCGTATTGGGATCTGACCCCAGGACTATCGGCTTCATAGGCGAGGTCACCCACTAGGCAAAATCTGTCGTCAAGATAAAAAAAAAAAAAAAGATTACATAATTAGCTTATTTACTTTTATCTTGCGGGTAAAAAGCATTTTTATTAAGTATTGTTTTAAGCAGAAAGGTTAGCTAACGGAACCATATTCTTAGATAGAAAGGAAAAATGAAAAAATCAACTGCCCCGGGCGAGACTCGAACTCGTGACTCTCTACCAACTGAGCTATTGAGGCTTGCCAAGAGGCTGCGAATCTCTACACCTATAATGCGCCTAGCGACATCTACCGTAAATGTGTTGACACTTTATGATTATTATGTATAATAGTGTATGGCGGAAATAATTTAATGTAATAATGTATTTATTGACACAATAAAAGAGCCTAGTACTACTTACATTTGTTAATTTATATATTTATAACAGATATGGCAAAAACCAAAGGCAAGTAAGTGTCATTCTGACCCCCGTACTAGTGAATACTGTACCGCGGAAAATTACGAAATCTAATTATTTTCAGAATTATCCGGTTCTTTGTTACATTCGAAATGACCCCAATATACCTTATGACGTTATGTACAATCATCAGTTAGGCCGGGAGAATGAGGATTTCCGGCCAAGTGGGTATATATCCGGATAGTGATACGAGGCGAGGGAATCCGTTTTCACGACGAGGCATGTATAGTGCTTTTCTCAAACATAGGGTAAATCGCCAGTTACTGGCCACCTTATACTGAAAATGAATTCTGTTTACCTATAAATAGAACACATTTTCAAATGGGGTTTTAATGACTGGCCACCCTTCAATTACTGGCCACCTTATACTTAAATGAACTCTGTTTATAGGTAAATAGGTGGCCAGTTATTGAAAGGTGGCCAGTAACTGGCGATTTACCCTACAATGAAATAAAAGAAATGCTTCAAAAAATGAAATTTGCAAAATCACAACTAACAATGAAATCGAAATGTATTAAAAATTAACATCAGCTGTTTGCTATGACACCCGCCATCTTTGCCTCTGCATGGATAATCGTCGAAAAAAGTAACTTTGCAGGCCCAGACCTGCAAAGTTGTATGAAATTCCATTTCCGTCCCCTTCAGTTGCCGCGCCCAAAAAACCATACTCCCGAGTCTATTTGAAGGAATGTAAAGACAATATTTCATTGCATGTTTGAGAAAATTATTTTTTATTATATGTTTTGATATTTTTTGATTTTTAAGTAGTAAAACACATAGTAATGGTAAGTATACCTGTCCATGACACCATCCTGGGCTCGATCCATGTCGACCAGCTGCTTGTATCTGTGTTGTCGATCTCTCCTCTCTCGCTCCGCCGTGGCCCGCGCCTCGCGCGCTCTTCTGGCGCGCTCTTCCGTCTCTCTCGCCACTATGTTCTCTTGATACGCCGCCTGAAATAAATAAATATATAGATATTTCAGGACAATCTTACACAAATCGACCTAGTCCTACGGTAAGCTCAGTAAGGCTTGTGTTGTAGGTACTAGACGACGATATATATAATAGATAGATACATATAAATAGTTAAATACATAGAAAACACCCATGACTCAGGAACAAACATCTGTGGTCATCACACAAATGAATGCCCCGACTAGGATTTGAACCCAGGACCATCGGCTACATAGGCAGGGTCACTACCCACTAAGCCAGACCAGTCGTCGTAAATAGAATAATAAATAAATATTACAGGGCATTGGATAGTGACCCTGCCTATGACGCTGACGATCCTGGGTTCGAATCCCAGTAAACCCATCAGATATATCGGAGCTGTGGAGGGAGCACACGTGCCGTGAAGCCGGCTGGCTAGAATAGCACCACCCCATCTCCTCCCGCGGGTGTCGTAAGAGGCGACAAACGACTACGGACGGGTATATTGGGTTACGACGGACGCTGCTGCCCGTCCGTAAGATCATTCCCTTTTTTGCCTCTTACGCCACCTGCGGGAGGAGATGGGGTGGTGCTATTCTAGTCAGCCGGCATCACACGGCGCAAATAAAACTCACAGCGAAAGAATCCTTAAACGTCTTGATATCGGAGAAGAACTCTTCCAGCGTGTACTTGTGAGGGTCGAAGACGTAGTACTCGGCCAGCTCAGTGTAGAGGGCGTCCATCTTGCGGAACATGGAGTGCAGCAGGTCACACTGCTCCCTGGCCTCCTTGGCGAACGACTGGGCTGTTCAGGTCACCATTGGTTTTATGTGGCGGTAACATTCGGGACAATTTTACACAGATCTAGGAGGAATATGTTAGAATAATATTGCAATGCAAATACATTGATCAACCTTATTTGGGTTTTAGTGGTTTGAAGAGTTGACAGTTCTATAAGTTGTGTTCTTTTGTTTTTCATTCTTGTCAAGCTTACCAAATATGTATGTGTCAATATTGTGCCCTCAATAAATACAGAACATCTTCATTAAGTGTTATTTATTCAAATCGCCACAGAATAATGACTGGTGAACGCATCCGCGAGCGCCAGTAAGGGACAATGATATTCAGGCTCACAATTCACTATAGTTTTGCTTTAAAGGACATTCTTTAGAAGAAAAATATTAGCTTATTCTGTATTAATTACAGCAATTTTAGTTAAAAACCAAAGAAAACTCCAATTGTATTTGTTTGTTCCCCTCCAAGGGTCCAGTTTGGAGGGGAACGAAAATATGTGAAACTATGACATGGACGGACGAAAATAGCGCCGTCTCTGCCATACCTATGGAAAGTTACATAAGACCATCTCTTTTGATCGTGGTATTATTATTAGCACGGCATGACTATGACACAAATCGACCTAGTCCTACGGTAAGCTCAGTAAGTCTTGTTAGGTAGACGACGATGTATATAATTGATAGATACATACAAATACTTAAATACATAGAAAACACCAATGACTCGGGAACAAATATATGTGCTCACACAAATAAATGCCCTGACTTGGATTTCAACCCAGGACCGTCGGCTTCATAGGCAGGGTCACTACCCACTAGGCCAGGCCGGTCGAATACTTGACAAGTGAGGCGTGTCTTTTCAAAATGGTTATATCTCCATGTCAATAGAGCTTGTTTTTCTTTGGATTTCTGGGTCTTCCGGTTAAACCTCAAAATGGCGAAGTCGTCTTGAGAATATATTCTTGTTTTTTGTTCATTATCATAGTTTAGTGTGTAATATTGATAGCTTATTGTGCAGTGATCTAACGCAGAATTGTGCAGCTAATGAAGAATTGATTTAAAAACGCGTTTCACCACTATTTTGGTCATCACCCGGCAGTCCCGGGGTCGCGGCCGCCTCGTGTGTAAAGTCCAGCTACCACTTTACAAATCGCAAAGCCTACCGAACAACGTCATGCTCTAAGAGCAAACTTATGTTACTTTTCTTGTGTTTTGACTTTGACGAAATCATCGATTGATATATTTATGGAAGCCATATTTTAAAAGAAGAAGAAATTTGGTATTCTTGAAGAAATAATGTTGTACAAGCTGCTGATATGAAGAAATAAGTTTTTGAAAAGACACTCCTCAAGTAGCCCACCCCGTAAAAACCTCTTTACTTTACAGTCTTTTGTTCTGTCGTGATAATCCCGGGTTAAATATCATACACTTTTGTTCCATCGCGATATAGTTCAAGTGACTATCAAAAGGATACGTTCATAGTCTCGTAGAACCTGTCGTCCGGGGCCTGCGGCACCCGGGAGTTGTTCAGGTCGGTCTCCAGCGCTCTGATGTCGCTGTCCATCTTCTTGAGGGCCTTCTGCACGTTCTCCATGGAGACCCGGGCCGCTCTGGAACAGTCAATGTTAATACATGATTGGACGGCAGCAAAAATGCACTTTCTGGTGCCTAATTAAATATAAATATATATTTCGGGACAATCTTACACATATCGACCTAGTCCTACGGTAAGCCTCTAAAAAACAACCGCTCGAAAAACTCGGGCGGTACATTTAGTTAGTCTTCTTTGAACCGCTGTCGGTGCAAGTGTCAACAATGACTAAAAAGTTATTACTTTATCAACAGTGAAGTTTGATACTTAATAATTAGAACACTGACCTCTTTTTTGTTTGATTATATTATCTAAACAAAGAATATAAATTAGCATAAACTGGAACGTGATAGGAATGTCATTTAGTGCCATATTTTTGTACACAATTTGTTCGCGTATAGGAGTCTATTTCTTTATGTCAGTGGTAAAACGGAATGGGACTGAGGTAGAGGGATTGGGGGGTACAATCGGAATGGCGTAACCGCATGGTGTGTAAAAGTTGTTTTAAAAAGGTGTTTAATTTGTGCTTTGTTTCCAATAAACTCACTAGTTAAAGTAATAGTTTTATTGAGAGGCAACTCAAAATCCCATAAACATGTATACTCTTCACTTTCTTTATCCCGTTGATATAAGATTCAAAATTGCATACATATTTATGCCCTCTATTCACGTACCTGTCTATATGGGGCATCTCTTCGGCAAAGTTGAGAGCGTCCGGGAATTTCCTCTCGATAGTATCCACCAAGTAGTGTAGCAACGTCTGCTTGTTCTCCAGATCTTTGGTTGCTGTCAACTGGAATAAAACATTACTACAGAGGCCGGGAAGTGAGGGGTTGCCGGCTGAGTATATATAGACGGACTGTTACAAAGCCGGCAACCCCTTTTCACGCCGAGGTATGAGTGCATTTCTCAAACATGCAATAAATGTTAAACTTTTAGAAAAACTAAAAGTAAACATGTCAAAAAAGACAACAAAATGTACAGTAAATTTATTATTGTTTTCTAATAGGCGTAGTGGCAAAATGTCATAAACCACCAAATGGCCAATCTCTAAGATGTGTCACGAATATATGTAAAAGGACAGTTAAAAAAATGTAGTGCAAAACTATTTCCCATCGGTAAAACTCGGATCTCGACCGAAATACGACGGCACCCGAAATGTCAATTACAGTGAACGGAAATAAAACAGGGAAGCAGCATGCGCGTACATTACCTTTAAAATTATTGGGACAATTATCTCACAGACACAAATACGCTCACATTGAAATATGACGTTATATATACACAGCGTTTATTCGAAAATAGTAAACGAAATAATAGTCATCTCTTTTACACTGTTCTAAATAATAACGTGTAAAAGAAACGCATATTTAGGCAATAACTACCAATCTCTAAGTGCACCAACATTTCGGTTAATAGGCTTTTGACAGCAGCAGAGATATTCGCCAATCATACTTCATCAGGGATCCTATTTTAAACGACATCTTTCATTCGTTCGTCTATTTAGCTCTCTATTGTTCCTATATGCAAGAGCGATGGAGACAAACGAACGAACAAGGTGATTAGCAATAGCCCCTCAGATGACATGGATAGGTTTATGCAATACATTAAAGTGACAGTCAAATAACTGATACCAAATAATAAATACATTAAAATGTTGTTGTAAAATATAAATATTTTTTTATAATCAAATAATAATTTTAAATTGTACTTTTATGCGTTATTTACTCCTTCCGTTTCAGTACTACTAAAACTAAACTAAAGTACACGTGATGTGGTCTTGGACTCCCCCCTCCCCCATCGTGATCAATCGTGATATTTCGTTGACCCCCTCCCCCCCAAAAACGATCACATCATTTTTGAATGAGCCCAAAAAGCGACCGGTGCATAGGGTAGAGATGTGTCACTGGACTTTAAACATATTGCCAACTCGCCACTTAGGTTTCCACATCTACTCGCGAAAACGCAGATCTAGCGACCCCACTCTAGATGGCCGGTTAAGGCAAGCTAGAGGCAGGGGACCTGTCCCACCTGTCCGAAAGGGCACCCCAGATAATTATTACTTATCGTTTATTTATCTTATCTGTTACGTTAGGTTTTTTACAAGATTTTTATAAAAGTAGAATATAAAAATACATCCAAAAAATATGCAAAGAGAGGAACCGCCGGTCTATACCCGCCGTGTCCAGGATTACTGCCTTCTGAATCTGACCCTTGATCCAACCACAACCACGTAGCGAGAGTCTCTCAAGATGTTTGTCGAGACTCTTCGCTATGAGGAAACAACTATCGGTACAATGATCGCCGAATCAATTTCTCATATGGCGGTTACATCGTGAGCCAAGTCTAAAGTACTTGCTGGATTTGTCCTTTTCGGCCTTCACAAGGTTCACGTCAGATGGGACGGTGATATCGACGAGCATTGCCCGGTGCTGTGATCGATCTATCAACACGATATCTGGCTTATTGTCTCTCAAATCGATCATTTTTTCCATAGATCTTTAGGAAAACTGAATAAAAGAAAACAGTATTCTAATTACTAATTGTGAGTTCAAAATACAATCAATAGTTAGGGATTTGCAACAACCATCGTCATCCTCCTAGCGTTTGTCCTGGTTTTTTGCCACGGCTCAATTGAACTTGAGGTCCGCTTGACAACCTAATCCCATGATTTGGCGTGGTAATAGTTTTACCGGAAGTGACTGCCTTCTAACCTTTCAACCCAGCGGGGAAACTAAGCCTTATTGCGATTAAGTTCAATTTCCTTACTACGTTATTATTCACTGAAAAGCGACTGGTAAATATCAAATGATATTTCATACATAATTTCCGAAAAGCTCAGTACAGCCCGGCTTTGAATTGAACCCGGTACCTTCGACCTAATCTCTAACAATACACATACTAAATTTTAAAATCCAGTTACACAATATAATAATGTTCCTCATTTGGCATAACATCATCCCCATAGAGAAAATGACGTAATATCAGTTTGCATATTTCTGTGAAATTATCCGTTTAAGTACATGTGTAAACTTATCCCACTATTTTTTAGAATTATTGGAATGGCTTCTGCACCACTTCACTGCACAAGCGGGCATGTTTAACTAGTGTAATTGTATTTTAAAACATTGTATTAAAATACAATTTTTGGCATCCGTCACTCACTGTCATACGAATCGCCCTGAAGTCGACTCAGGTAAAGTCTAAGCTAAGCCCGCCCACCCAGGTAAAGTATAAGCTAAGCCCGCCCACCCAGGTAAAGTTTACGTGGTGCTATTATTGAAGGGACAGAATGCTTCCATGTTTTATTTCCGTTCACTGGTCAATTATCATATTAAATGAGTGACATTTTCATATCCATTAATACGGAACCTTATTGTTTACTTTGACGTTTGACACTAAACAATAAAGTTCGATTGTCGAAAAAAAAAATGATGAGTAGTTTATGCATCTGTGCATAATGCCTAATTATGTATAGTTACATACACTACTTTATCTACACACATATCATAAGTGTTTTAAGATGGGTTCAGGAACCGTAGGGAAATGACCTGCATTATTACTAGTGCTACTTGTAAACATTAAAAAGTCAACGAACAAAACCAATGACAGCTTGGAATGGAGGCGTTTCGTATCAATGACTGTTTTAATATCTATAGATACTAAAATAGACACCCCACTTGAATTTGACAGCTGTTCCAAATTTAAACTCATACATAACCTACTGTTTTCAGTAGGTAATGTTAACTTTACATCTCGATTAATTTCTGATGGTTGGTAATGCTGGTCATCGCCTACGGTTTCTGGACGCATTTTAGAGCACTAATGATATAAACGTATATAAAGAAAAATTGGATCGTCTCTCCATGTAGCCACTTACTTTGGTGAGGAAACTGATCTCGAACCCATAAGCCCCCGCGTTGTTGGAGCCGGTGTTCATGTAGTTACCCAACAACAACAACAGTTCTAGAATCTTCGCAAACTTTCCACTCGACTTCACCTCTTCACACGCCGCGGTACCTGAGACTATGTCCTGCAAAAAAAAGAAAAAATGCATATTTGTGGCAGTCTACATGAAAAGGTACCTTATGGCGCTTGGCGCTTACGTTGCAAAGTGTCACATTAGTATTGAAGCGTCATTAACAATAGCGTAAGCGCCAAACGCCATAAAGTTCCTTTCCATGTGGACTACCACATTTGTTGTAGCGGTATGTCCCTTCCATAACGGGTCACCTACCAAGCGAGTCAGTACGCAGGGCAACATTTCTTGTAAAAAAACTATGCTTCAGTTGTCCCCTGGCTGATGGGACAGAATAACAACAGCAAATAGTTTCACTCTTTAACAGAAACGAGGTACATCCCGAACCAAACTGAACCGATAGGTCTTGACTAGTGGATAGTGACCCTGCCCATGAAGCCGATGGTCCCGGGTTCAAATCCCAGTCAGGGTATTTATTTGTGTGATGAGCACAGATATTTGTTCCTGAGCTTACCGTAGAAAAGACAACTGAAGCATAGCTTGTTAGAAGAAATGTGGCACCGCGTTCTTCTAACACGCTTGGTAGGTGACCCATTATAGAAGGGACATATAGCTTTTACAAATATCTATATTTTGTGTATTTAGATAAATAAATAAATATTTCGGGACAATCTTACACAAATCCACCTAGTCCTACGGTAAGCCAGTAAGGCTTGTGTTGTAGGTACTAGACGACGATATATAGAATATATCATATAAATACTTAAATACATAGGAAACACCCATGACTCAGGAACAAATATCTGTGCTCATCACCCAAATAAATGCCCTGACTGGGATTTGAACACAGCAAATGGAATTATGATTGTATTGAATGCCGGCTTCATAGGCAGGGTCACTAATCCACTAGTCCAGCCTCATGGGTTCAGTTTGGTTCGGGATATACCTCGTTTTTGTTGAAGAGTGTCCCATCAGACAGGGGACAACTGAAGCATAGTTTGTTACAAGAAATGTGGCACCACCTTCTGCTAACACGCTTAGTAGCTAACCCATTATGGAAGGGACATATAGCTTCTACAAATCTATGTTTTGTGAATTTAGATAAATAAATATTTCGGGACAGTCTTACACAAATCGACCTAGACCTAGTCCTACGATAAGTCTCAGTAGGTAGTAGACGACGATATATATAATAGATAGATACATATAAATAAAGATAAAAGACATTTATTCATGACGTACACATACAATAAACAGAATACAAGATGAAGAATAAGTAAGACATCACGAAATGGACCCAACTCAGCGTAATGCTGGCTTGAGAAGTCAGAGCTGGTCTTCTTGAAATACTTAAATGCATATATAAAACACCCATGACCTAGGAACAAAATATCTGTGCTCATCACACAAATAAATGCCCTGACTGGGATTTGACCGGTCGTCAAAGATGCAATTAAACTTTGAAGGACTCAGGGGACCGTAACCATGGCAACGAAGGTCAAAGAATAGTTGAGCGTCACAAACTCACCGGTTTAACTTCGGAGATCATCTCCGCGTAGTGCTCCCGGAAGGCGAGGCTCCTCAGCCGCGGCACCAGCCGCTTGACGTCGGCCACCGTGGCCGCGAACTGCTCGGCCTCCGTGAGGTCATCCTTGTTCTGCAGGTCAGCGAGCTTCTTCAGCTGGTCCGCCGGCGGGAGGTACTGTGGACAACGTAAAAAAGTAGTTTATGTATCTGTGCATAATGAAGGGCATTAGAACAAGAGTGTGGGTTAACATAACACGACGACCGGTCTGGCCTAGTGGGTAGTGACCCTGCCTATGAAGCCGAAGGTCCTGGGTTCGATTCCCAGTCGGGGCATTTATTTGTGTGATGAGCACAGATATTTGTTCCTGAGTCATGGGTGTTTTCTATGTATTTAAGTATTTATATGTATCTATCTATTATACACGGTGCCCATGGGGAAAGGGAAACAATTTAACCACGCATTCCTGGGGTCATAAGGAGTAATAAATGTTATATAAACATAGATCGAATTATGCTTATTAATTTTGTAATTTTTTTCTCACATAATAAATACATAACATTTGATTCTCTAGTGTAACAGTGCCTTAGGGCGAGCTGGCAACGTTTGTTGTTGCTATCTCTTACTTTTACAAGAGGCAATGTCATGAAGACTTTTGGGCATAGATTATTCAAAGCAAGGTCTAGATCCTTCTTTGTTAATAACTGCAACACGCTGAATATGAAACAAGAAAAAGGTTGGTTAACACAAAATACGAATACGAAATATGTCTTTCTCGCTTCCTGTTTTGAGGCGATTATTCGCTTTTAATTCGTCTAAAGTTTATACAGATTAGACGATTCATCTAGTGGATAATCGCTTTACAGTTTATACAGATTACCTAAAAATCTCTATGTTTCAAAGATTTTGGAAAATGGAAAGCGGTATTTTGATACAGAATTTTTGGCTTTAAAGAGTAGTATAAAGACTTGAAAATGAAGTAATAAATTAAAAATAATTTTGTATGTCTTTATTAGGTACAACTCAAATTGTATGGCTATAAAACAAATAGGCAGGTACATAGAAATACATAAAACAACCCATCAAAAAATTAATTTAAATAATTTTCAAAATGGAATCCGTCCTTTTCAATACACAGATCTAACCGTCTACGTATTTGGTTACACAGTGGGATAGGCCTGCTTTTTATTTGCTGTGCCGCTTCCATAATTCTTTGTATGAGGTGTTCTCGGGAACGGATAGGTTTCGAGTAAACCATATTTTTCAGGGTACCCCAAAGATAAAAGTCTAATGGGGTAAGATCGGGAGATCTCGGAGGCCAAAGTATTGTTGGAGAGCCCCGACCAATCCATCGATCTGGAAACTCACGGTCTAGATAATTCCTAACAATAAGACCGTAGTGGGGGGGAGCTCCATCATGTTGGTACCACATAGACCGTCGAGTTTCCAGATCAATGTCTTCTAGGAGAACATTCAAATCTTCTTGCAAAAAATTTTGATACAGTTCCGAATTCAACCTAGCTGGAAACTCTACAGGCCCTATCAATTGGTCACCAATAATGCCTGCCCACATGTTGACCGAAAATTGGTGTTGGTGTGAGAATTCCCAGGCTTTATGCGGGTTTTCTTCCATCCAGTTATGGAAATTATGGGAATTAAAGATTCCCGTCCTTGTAAACTGTGCTTCATCAGTCCATAAAATTTTTCGAATAAAATCTTGATCTTGTTGGAATTTTGCGTTAATTCGTTGACAATACACAATCCTAGAAAACCCATCGTTCTCTAAGAGCCCCTGAACCTTCCTATAATGGAAAGGACGGAGGTTATACCTTTTAAAACACCTCCAAACAGCTTTACTGTCAACGCCACACATAGTGCCTACGCGTCGAGTGGACAGGGTAGGATCTTCCGTGATCAGGTTCAATATTCTGTTTTCTGTCTCTATGTTCATTCTTCCAACTCGCTCCGAGAGATGCGGTCGGATTCCTCTTTCGCGTAGTTGTCTGAACAAACTCGTAAAAGTAGTATGTTTGGGCACATGTCGATTGGGAAATCTTTGACGGTACTCCTCAACAGCCTGCAAGGAGTTACCATTGCACAAACCATAACAGAAAATTATATCTCCGACGTGATGCGACGTAAATGTACGTGGCATTTTTCTTAGAGCAAATTATGGTTTTTGTCGTTTAAAACAACGAAAGAAAATTATGACACGATGTGTCACTTCTAATACGTACGTGTTTACCTACTACCAAAGAGAGTACTCAACAAACAGTTTACAAGAGTTTCGCCATCATAGATACTCTTTAGATTAGATGCGATAAATTACTGGCCACTTAAAAATTGTCCATGTCATTCAACATTCAGAATGACTTTAAACGTCAGTGGTGTTGTTGTTAATTTTAGCATTGAACCTGAATTTATTAGAAATGTACTTTAAAAATGAAAACGAATAACATTAGTGTTGCGAAATACATACATAAAACTCTTAAAGCGTCACCGATTAATATTAAGAACAAGAGGGTTCTATCTAGTTCAGTCGGCCAGCAGCAGCATTTAATAACGGAAGTTTATTGAAACGATCTGTTGTGGTTGAGTGTAACACTCATGGTGAAATAAATTATATCGTGCATCTTCCGGAAACATCGCGACTTGAGCATTTAGATGTTCCAGGTTGGAGGACGGATCCCAGACAGCCATCAAGGATTTGGAATTAAAATTATTCTTAAAAATCGTAGAGGAGATAGTGATAATACTAGTTTGTGTTGTATGATTTAATTGTAGGTTGTAATTGTAAATTGAATTTCAGGTAGGTAGCCTTTTATAAATAAATGAATACTAACTAAATGAGATTCATAATAATAAGCGTAAACTTTTAATAAACCCCAATAATTACAAGAACTCGAAACTACATAGGTACATTAGTACCTTATACTACCATATCCGTAATGGAAAAAGGCATTTAATCTCCTAAACAGATATCACTTTCATTTAAATACAACATTGTAGTTATGTGGCTGTCCACTTTTAGGTACTACTAAATACGAAAACAAACGATTCACAAATCAAAACTTGTGGTTGGCTTGCGGGAAAATGCATTGCAAGATTCCATTAATTCGTAAACTGTTCGATTCTAAATTATTTACAAATTTTCTGTATTTTGGGAGAGAAAATATTTTGACATTATCCAACTGGATTTGACTTATTCAGTCAATTTAGACGTGTCAGTCTGGCAACGTCGCAATCATAAAGGTGTTTTGTACTGGTGATTTATGTACAACTCTTTTACTTATTAATGGCAATAACTCTAAAATAAAGCCGAATTTAGCAAACATTAATTAATATTTTTAACTTCTAATATGGTTAGGAATATGGTGTTAAAATTTTTCCCTTTCCTCATGGGCAGCCTGTATATATCGTCGTCTAGTACCCACAACACAAGCCTTACTGAGCTTACCGTAGGACTAGGTCGATTTGTGTAAGATTGTCCCGAAATATTAATTTATTTATTATTTATTAGTATAACATCACACGATTGTGCCTAATTATGTATAGTTGCATATACTACTTTATCTACACACATATCATAAGTGTTTTAAGATGAGTTCAGGAACTGTATGGAAATGACCGGCATTTTTATTCTACTTATAAACATTAAAAAGTCAACGAACAAAACAAATGACACCTTGGAATGGCGACGTTTCGTATTTCGTATCTCTGTCAAATATTTTTTTAAACCATAGACAAGCGAATTAACTCCCTATTCTATTGTCACTCGAGTTCTAATGTCGTTCGATTTATATTAAAAAAACATACCGAATTGGCGTTTCGTATCAAAGACTGTTTTAATATCTATAGATACTAGAATAGACACCCCACTTGTATTTGACAGCTGTTCCAAATTTATACTCATAACCTACTGTTTTCAGGAGATAATGTTAACTTTACATCTCCATTAATTTCTGATGGTTGGTAATGCTGGTCATTGCTTGAGCATTTCTCAAAAATTTTGTACTTTTGGATCACGTCTTCGATTTTGATTAAAAGCTGTAGACTGATAGAGCAAATGATGCTTAGCAAGATCTACCATATTTCCCAGAATGTCCCATAAAGTTGTATGGAACTTTTCTTTTTTGTTACCGAAAGTCTATAGAAATTTGGTCACTAATATTACCTTTTTTGTACAGGGCTGTTTGTCAGTTTTCTTTAAAAAAAAAAAGAAAGCTAACGTGAAACGTGTGCAAGTTACCTGTATGAGCAGATCGAGCACGTTGGCCGACAGCACGGTGGTGTCGCACCGCAGCACGCACGTGCGTATGTGCTCGTACGACATGTGCTTCAGGGAGCCCCCGAGCAGGATCGAGAGGTTCTGCGCCGCCTTGCTGTCCAGCACTTTCAGGTCTTTCACTTTCTTTAGAGTGTGGACTCTGAAACAGGGAAGGACATTATAGGTGAAAAACTTAGCAATAGCACATGGCCTGTGTAGTAGTAACGTGTGTACACGCTTATCGGCGTTCTATATTCAAACTTTGACGTAAGTTCCATATTAATTCTCTGCACAACTACATAGACATGGTCCTTCAGTTAAGTTACCTATACATACATGGAGCATTCCATGAAAACATTAACTTTTTGTCGCTTACATAACGCTATGGCAGCTAGCATAATAAACGTATTAGCCTTAAGGAACACCATTTATTTATTTATTTAATCTTTATTTTTTTATTTGTTTTAATCTATTTGCATGAGTACAACAAAAATACAAATACAAATCGTTTATTTCCACATAAAGAGTAACAAGTGATACAAATTGTTGTTGTCCCGTGTTGATGTCCCGTGGAGGAAGTTAAGTATTCACAGGAAAATAATTTTTCGACAATAAGCGACAACTGTAGGAAGCTACCTAATTAAGTATGTAACAATTATTAAAGTTTTAAGATACTAAGGCTAAACGTAAAATCTCTATAAAATAAAACAATGCTACTTATGAAACAAAAAATAATAATAAGATGAGATACACTTGGCCTAGGCCCGTGTATTTCATTACACCCGTCTTGTAATACTGGCAAAAAACAAATATTGAATATTGATATTGAGTCATTCATATTTTTGAGTAAATCTCACACAAATAGAATTAATCCTATAGTAAGCTCAATAAACATACATACAGGGTGATTTCGGGGATGAAAACAAAGACATAATTACCGTGTCTCAGTCAATTTGTGTAAATATGTCCTGTAATATTTGTTTATTTAATATTTATTTAATTATAAACTTACTTATCAACAGCATCCTCGTTCCTCTTAGCAACAGGTTTGCTGGAGAATTTAAGCGCTAACCCGCTTAGGATATCCGGTGACGCCATCTTCTCTTCTTGCACCTAAATGATAAAAAAAAATGTCGAATAAGCTTTTGGGAAATAAACGACCTATTTTAATTTGTAATTTCTGAAAATGAATTCAGTTTACCTATATAGAACATATTTTCTAATGGGGTTTCAATAACTATTAATTCTAATCGCATATAAATAGAGTTCATTTTCAGTATAGGGTGGCCAGTTATAAAGTAATAAGTCAGAACATACATCGCGGAATGTGAAGGCGCTACCCTGCGAATCTCGAGTCAGTGGGCTTGGTCCACAAAACTATATCGAGATGCAACAAAATATTGTATAATACAGGGCGTCCAATACGGTGACTGCTTTTCTTTATAATAATGGTGGAAAACGAGCAGACGGATTGTCTGATGGTAAGCAATTACCATCGCCCATGGGCACCCCGGGGGAGTCACAAGCGCGTTGCCGGTCTTTAGGGGGGTTGGAGCTCTGGGAACCTTACCATCAGGAACACAACACGTATCTAAAAGGTAGCAGTGCTATTATGGCTGTGGTCTTCTGTAAGGAGGAGGTACTTCCCCAGTTGGGCTGCTCCAGACTCAAGCGTGATGGTACTTCGCTGTGCCCTTACCTCTCATTGTTAGACGTAGTTTAAGGACATACCCGGGTCCATCTTACCATCAGGATTGTTTGCCAAAGTCATAGTAATAAAAAAAACGTGTACCTTGACCCAGAAGGCTTTTTCGGACATTTTGGCGGGAATTATCGTCTTCCAATTGGCGCGTTTGAGAGGTCCTTCCACTTCCCACTTCTTCTTCGGCTTAAGACCGTGGGGCAAAACGTCAGGTTGGGGCTGGGGTAAAAAAAAACATGATTTACGATATGCTGGGTGAGTGTCTACGCGATCGCCTCAGAATTGATGTCATTCGCAGCAGAACCAAAGTAAACGATATCGCCCTCCGGATTGCTAAACTTAAGTGGCATTGACAGATGTATGCAGAACCGATGGGCGCTGGGGCGTAAAGGTGGCGACCACGTACCGGAGGCGCAGGGTTGACTCGACTAGGTAGACCGACGACCCGCTCGCTTTGGACAAGGTTTATGTCCAGTGGAGGTCCTTGAGTTGATATGATGATGATGATGATTAGTAAAAGATCGCGGAAATCCACTGGATGCGTATTTTAGGGTCGCTTTGGACGAGCTTTATGTTCAGCTGTCGAGGTCGGTAGTTATGTATAAATAATAATCATCGCGGCATTTGTCTAGATGTACTTGATATGTATAAATTGTATGTATATAAGTATTCGTATATTATATTTTTGACAGAGTACTGTCGCCGTCAGATATTTCGGAGCTGTGGAGGTGGTCATAAATATCTGAACATGCCTTGACAATAGAGACGTTGTTCCGATATTTGTGACCACCTCCACAGCTCGGATATATCTGATGGCGACTGTACCCGCAAAACAAGCCTTCTTGAGCTTACCGTGGGGCTCAATCGATTTGTGTAAGTATGTCCTGTAATATTTATATATTCATAGCAATGGATGCAAACTGAATTGCTCAAGCTAAAGAAAACTGCGTGAAAGTTAGTGAAGCCGGGTGTGGGAAGAAGCGAATGTCACAACAAAATAATCGTGTTAAATTTTTCTCTTTTTTTTTAGAATATTACACCAAATGCACTCTTTACTGCATACGAAAGTATATAACACGAAAATAATGTAAACAAACCATCCTTCATTTACCAATTAAAAAAAAACTTTAGTTAATCATTGTTAGGCATCGTAGTCCAAGTTGATCATTTATGGCAAATGTCGACTCCATAGCTTGCTATCAGTCTTACCATGAGGCAATAATCCGATGCCAAGTCATTGTATACACATAAACGTTGTTATTTACATTCTTCATTAGTTCAAATATGCGATAATTACCTACACATATCTATTATAAAATTATAATTTTTATTCTATTAGAAATTGGTTATTTGGTATTGGTTGTGCAAGTAAAGGGTAGAACGGATCACGACAGCATACCATTCTAGGCGCCATGGGCCCCATCCCGGGCGGCGGCGGCGGCCTCGGGCCTCCCATCATGGGCGGCGGCGGAGGCGGGGGCGGGCCGCCCGCGCCCGGCATTGGCGGTGGCGGCGGCCCACCCGGCATAGGCGGCGGAGGGGGCGGCGGAGGCCCGCCACCAACTAAAATATCGTTTATCGTTTAATTCCTTCCAAAGTCTCAGCCCGATCTTTGAGTCCTGCACTCGGATTTAAAAACTTGAGGACGAAATAACCGCACACTAAAGTGTTTTACCATCATATGTGGTAGTCCACATGGAAAGGTAACTTATGGCCAGAGCTCGGCAGGGGTGAGCCATTTTGACGTCACTTTTGTCAAGTGTAGATATTAATATAGATACACCTCAGAAAGAAAATAAAACTTTATTAATTATAAAAATAATAAAATAACAACAGAATGGCGACGCAAATATCGTAGCGGAAAGGCAACCTAAATAAAATATTTTTAGTTATCAAATTGGTGATTACACCACATCGAATGACAAGGCATGTCCATGTTGTGCAAACTCTGAAAACAGCTAACCCCCGCCGAGCTCTGCTTATGGCGCTTGGCGCTAACGTTGCAAAGTGCCTTGGTCACAACGGAAGAAGAGCGCTGGCTTTTTTTTTTATGACAAGGTGGCAAACGAGCAGAGGGATGCCTGATGGTAAGCAATTACCGTCGCCCATGGGCACCCGCAACACCAGGGGAGTCACAAGCGCGTTGCCGACCTTTTAAGGGGGTTGGAGCTCTGGGAACCTTACTCACCATCAGGAACACAACACTACATACCTGAAAGGTAGCAGTGCTATTATGGCTGTGGTCTTCTGTAAGGAGGAGGTGCTTCCCCAGTTGGGCTGCTCCAGACTCGGGCGTGATGGTACTTCGCTGTGCCCTACCTCTCATTGTTGGACGTAGTTTAAGGACATACCCGGGTCCAAAAGTCCCTGGTTTGCCAGCTATATGCTGAGTTGTGACCCTTTTGTGACAAAGGCACCGATTATATGCACTTTGTAATCAAACCACTTTGTTTTTTGTCACATATAATTTTTTTTTTTCTTTATATTCTTCTTCTTATTGAAGCGTCATTAACAATAGCGTAAGCGCCAAGCGCCTTAAGGTACCTTTCCATGTGGACTACCACATATATATTTTTGCAAAAAAAGCTAAACTATACGTATCATTCATGTTTCTAAAATAACATTTCTTAATTTCCGGCAGACATTAAAGTCACAAGGCCAATACTGGACGCTCAAAAATCGACCCCTAGACCACAAATATACGAGTACATATGATACGCCATATTGCGAAATTTTAATTTGTACAAACACACTGGCAATAACTTTAGTGATAGGTTATCACTGTTAATATCATTGTGGTGGTTTACTTTAATAATACTTGTTAAACTGTTTACACCCCGGAGGTTTAAACCCCGTACAGTCAGTTATATAGTTAGTTACAGTCACTACAAAATTGTTATTTTTTTTATTTTACTTGACCATTTCTATGTTTTAAACACTATCAATCGATGGTCTTATCCGCATAAAATCCATCCTATAATAATTAGTAACAAAGTTTTACCATAACTACGGTAATATAAGCCTTGGATAGCAATTCTCATACAATATATCGTTCCCGCATTGCTGGCTAAGATACCAGTGCCATCTAGTGTTCCACAGCTGGAAATAGATCTCAGTTTACATACAATTTGTTCGCTAGCAAACGCCCACAAAGTACACACGATACTCGATAGATGGCGCTTTTTGCACTTAGTAACAAAATATACGTTTAGCGAGCAGTTCGAAGGAACGCGGTTTTGTATAACTATAAAAAGGAATGTACAGAGAAACAATATGTAAAAAAAATGTAAAACCAAACCTGAAGGCATAGGCGGAGGCGGCGGCGGTCCGCTACCAGGCCCTGTTAAAGCAAGACAACTATATACCCATGCACATGCAGGATGAAAGAGAGTGTAATAATACATGCATAACTTTTGTATGACAGAGGATAAGTGAAAGAATAGTATTATTAGTACTCACGTGATTAAAATTTCTCAGTGACATATTATTATAATAAAATAAGGGTGGCAGCTGGTAACCACAGCTACCAAAATCATGTGAGTAGACATTTATTTCTCGTTTAAATTAAATTAAATTAAAATTCATTTATTTCAGACTCTGAGATCCATAAAGTTAATAATAATTACAACTAACTATTCTAAGGCTATACATAAATATTTAATAACTAATTAATGACGACGCACTGGAGCGTGTGCATTATCCCAATGCCGGATTATCGGGCAGTCTACCCGTTGAGCAAGCGTACTCAGGATGCTGTTAGTACTGCCCTGCACTCTACGCATAAGTGACGCGATTCTGCTGCGCATTATTGCGTGAAGCCCCGGCACGCCCGCCGCCGCAAACATGCCGGACGCGCTGCAATAGCGAGGCAGGCCCATCAGCACCCTGAATGCGTTGTTATACTGCACCCTAAAGACATTGACGGCCCGTTGCGTATACCTAACCCAAAGTGCGCACGAGTAGAAGGATTGACAAAACGCCTTAAATAACTTATTTTGACACCCTTACTACAACGCGCAAACCGTCTAGCCAGCATATTACACGTTTAGAGACGTAGTTTAGATAAATATAGACTATATAGAGTTAGCTACAGGCTTGGTCAGTATTGAGCACCTATGCTTTTTATGAATACTCGATATTTTATTATACTATTTACATGTTGTCTGAGAAGATATTATAATTAATTTAAACTGATTAGGTATTGGTTGTTGCGGTGACTGGTGATTGAATAGAAAATTTGCAAAAATGAGGTCAACACATCTCTATTGTCAAGAGAATAAGAGCGAGTGTAGGTCATTTTGAACACTTCACCCGCTCAGTCATTTTTGCTGCAGACTGTACCAGTTTTAGTTACAAAGTTTTACGATAACATGAGATACTAAATAAGTTATAATTGTTATTATCACTTCTAAGCAAGTATCATAGAACATACTGATTGAATATGTCTATTCTTTCAGAATTTTGTCTGTTGTCGGTACAGCCAAGCGCAAAAATACGTACCGAAAGAATCCTTTCATAAATACGTCCTACAGCCTTATTTACTGTACAATAGAGTTGCTCGGTACATATTTTTGAAACTTTGACAGTGAACGAATTTTTACATTTGACTGTACTATGTGGCACAGAGCCATCTATTGGCACATGCTGAGTTATTTTGACAGCGCGGTATCTCTATGGAACTGAAATCTGGAATCGACTGCTGATAGACGTAATAGATGGCGTTAGTGCGTTTGCAGAATCAAATAAATGGAATTTTGCATAGACTTGTCAATTCGTAATTTCTATGATCCTTGCTCATGGGTATTAGAAAATATCTTGTAAAGAAGCAGAAATTAAAATAAATACTTAGAACCAAACGAAATAATAATAAAATATACAGACCTGAGGGCATAGGCGGAGGCGGGGGCGGAAGCGGACCGCCTCCTACAAAGACGCACCCAGATATAGCATGCGTTAGTGGTAGTTGTTAGTTCGCCATTACCAGAAATGTTACCACTAACTACTTGAAACTTGATCGTCTTAGGCACTGGTCCCACCGCGAGCTAATCAGCCATTTTAAGGGACATAAAGGTAATCGCTCCCGTGTAAATAAACAAAAGAGATATATTTATAGCTCATCGCCCGGCGATGAACTACGATCGCCCGGCTATGATATATATTTCTCTTTTATTTACACGTTATCGATTATCTTTTGTCCCTTGAAATAGCTGATAGCTCATAGCTTACTAGCTCGCAGTGGGACCTGTGCCTTAGGCTGGTATTCTATCTACCCAAGATCTTTGTGTGATTTGACCTCATTAAATTTACTAAACAAACAATATTTGATCAAATATTACCAAGGCAATATATTGTAATGACTACGCAAATAGTATAAAAAAATTGTACAAAGAGATTTGATCAAATATTGGATATAGAAAATGGACAAACCATTGTGTAATGCCTGCATTTGATTTGCATTTGTGTAACATGTACAGTCAACCAATTTGATTTATGGGCCACTTCGTTCCTTGTCACAGTGAAAATATATGAAAGACGCAAAAGATCTTTTATTAACGTCACTGTGACAAGGTTCGAAGTTGCCTAGAAATCAAATTGGTTGACCGTACACTATACGCCCGAGTCGAGTGTTCGTCTATTATTATTTTTTATTTTTTGTTCTACATATCTCCGTATTATGAATACAGCCTTGGCCAAACTTTAGAACTTTTTTCTTCTAACTTTAGAAACCATCTCTTACTAAATGCAGTTAATAGTAGTTTATGTATCTGTGCATAATGAAGGACACCACAACAAGAGTGTGGGTTATAATATCACACGATTGTTGTAATGTCTAATTATGTACAGTTGCATACACTACTTTATCTACACACATATCATAAGTGTTTTAAGATGGGTTCAGGAACCGTAGGGACATGACTTATTACTAGTGTTACTTGTAAACATTAAAAAGTCAACGAACAAAACAAATGACAGCTTGAAATGGCGGCGTTGCGTATTTCGTATCTCAGTCAAATATTTTTTTAAACCATAGACAAGCGAATGAACTCCCTATTCTATTGTCACTCGAGTTCAAATGTCGTTCGATTTATATTAAAAAAACATAACGAATTGGCGTTTCGTATCAATGACTGTTTTAATACCTATAGATACTAGAATAGACACCCCACTTGAATTTGACAGCTGTTCCAAATTTGAACTCATAACCTACTGATTTCAGTAGGTAATGTTAACATTACATCTCCATTCATTTCTGATGGTTGGTAATGCTGGTCATTGCCTACGGTTTCTGGACGCATTTTAGAGCACTTATGGTATGTACGTAGATAAACAATTTTTTTATATTTCATACATTAATTTTAATATATAAGGTGCTAACAAATAGTCACGGATATTGTTACAGACGATAGTAATCAGTACTCGGAGTACATTTAAGTATGAATCACGATAGGTTTTGTTATGTTTTCTTTGGTTCTCCAAAATACATAATAGGCATGATTATTAAAAATAGATATATAATATTTTCTTTTGTTCGGTAAATGAAAACAAATATATATATATACAATGGTTTCTTAATTACAGTCAAAAGATAGCAATAATTAATAGTACGTATAAATAAATGAATAAATATTTCGGGACAATCTAACACAAATCGACCTAGTCCTACAGTAAGCTCAGTAAGGCTTGTGTTGTAGGTACTAGACGATGATATATATAGAAGATAGATACATATAAATACTTAAATAGGTATATATAAAACACCCATGACTCAGGAACAAATATCTGTGCTCATCAGCATCACACAAATAAATGCCCCGACTGGGATTTGAACCCAGGACCATCAGCTTCATAGGCAGGGTCACTATCCACTAGGCCAGACCAAAGGTCCGTTTAGGTTTTGACGGTCGTCAAAAACGGACGTATAAAATAAGAAAACAAAAAGCACCAAAAATACGGATCTACAACGAAGTGACTTATTACAAATTTTCTATGCAATCACTAGTCACCGCAACGACAAATCCCTATACAGTTTTAGATGTAAATAGTATACTAAAATATCGTGAATTCATATAAAAAGCATGCGTGCTCAATACTTTTGGCCAGAGCTGTATTTTAATGACGGAATTTAATTGGCAGCAGGCGTTGAAAAATTAAGCATTAATTCAAAAGCAAAGACATTTGTGGCATCATCTAGCAAAAGGAACCTTATTGTCGATGGCGCTTACGTCGAACCGCGTTACGTTTGTATTGCGGCACCGTGAACAACGGCGTAAGCGCCATCGACAATAAGGTCCCTTATAGAGTCACATTTGAAGTCTGTTTAAAACTATTTTTGGCGTTAATTTTGTGTCACACTTGTGCGTATAAATAAGTGAAAATGTAAAAAATATTATTATAGTGTAAAATAAAATTGAAAACCACCGATGTTTCGAGAACGATATAGTCTTTGTGGTCCCGGGTGAAGACTGGCTAAAGTTGACATGAATATTTTCAAGCGGATAGCAAACTACCCGCACTCAAGCTTGTTCATCAACTTGAACGTTTTACGCACTAGGGATGTCACTCGGTAGTCACACTACACTAACGATATTGGTATTATTAACTCGTGGCGTATGTTTACGCCGCATTTGTGTCATACGGATTTATTAAAATAAAAATGTTCTTTTTTTTTATCCATAGCTAACGGCTTCTGTGCTAATCTTAAGTTATGCTTTTGTAATATGTGACATTATCTACGAAAAGGGACCTTATTGTCGATGGCGCTTATGTCATTGTTCAAGACAGTACAATACAAACTCAACGCGGTTCGACGTAAGTGCCATCGACAATAAGGTCCCTTTTCCTAGATAATGACACATATAGTGTTATGTAAGAGGGGGAGCGGTTTATGTTGATATCTCATAGATTCAAGTATTTGGCTTTAGAACAATTAACTTTCACAACAACACAAAAAATAGGAACAATTAACTTTGACGACCTGTCTGGCCTAGTGGGTAGTGACCCTGCCTATGAAGCCGATGGTCCTGGGTTCGATTCCCAGTCGGGGCATTTATTTGTGTGATGAACATAGATATTTGTTCCTGAGTCATGGGTGTTTTCTATGTATTTAAGTATTTATATGTATCTATCTATTATATATATCGTCGTCTAGTACCTACAACAAAAGCCTTACTGAGCTTACCGTAGGACTAGGTCGATTTGTGTAAGATTGTCCCGAAATATTTATTTATTTATTTTTATAATGTCCAAAAGAAAGAGGCGATCTGTATGATCCATTTACTACCCGAAACTGCAATTCTCGAAACGTCGGATGTAAATGTTTGTGTGTGACAACCGTGCAAATTTATATCAGAGGCTGTAGTGTAAGTTTATTTTGACGTAAAAAAAACGTCTCGAACGCGTAAGTGATAATATTATTTATATGGGAAACACTAACGCGATGGTAATACTACGTTAAAAACTTACACTCAGGGCTCAGTATAAGGCTGAGTTCATATGAAAGCGCGGCGACACGGCGTTGGCTCAGTGTATGACCGTACATAACACATGTACAGTCAGCAGCATAAGTAGCTAAGCATTTGAGGTGTTCAAAATGAGGTCAACACGTCTCTATTGTCAAGAGAATAAGAGCGCGTGTAGGGCATTTTGAACACTTGAAACGCTTAGCAACTTTTGCTGCTGACTGTACTTAATACTAATTTGTTACAATCTCAAACCGCGCGTCGAGTTTACCGCGTCGCCGCGCGCTCATCTGAACTTACACTAAGAATACACCGTGGGCTGTTTAAACCCGACCGATTTTAACCATAGCTTCCTAAGCTTAAATGAAGTAAAGAAAGTGGTACAACATGTAGTCCAAAAACGCATATTTTTTTAGATAATCGCGATTTTAAGAATTTACCAAGTTGATAAATCTCAAGTGTAACACACCCTAAGAATGTAAAGTAACTTAAAACGTTTCTGCGCAGAAACACTAAAAACTCTGTTCACACCAATGACGCGTCCGTTGCTATGGTTACATTACAACAAAGCTCGGTTAGCCAATGACCGATCCCGCGAGTTGCAGGGACGCTGACGTTGCCATGGTTAAATTACAACAAAGCTCGGTTAGCCAATGACCGATCCTGCCAGTTGCACGGACGCTGACGTTGCTATGGTTACATTATAACAACGGTTGATTAACCAATGACTGATCACGGTTTTACCGAAAACTGATGTTGCTATGGTTACCTTATAACAGTCCCGTCTTAGGTAGGAACATCAGATCCTGTCATCAATATCAAACTGTCAGAATTTTCGTGGCTAAAGCCCTGAGATCTGTAGAAATGGCGGACTGACCGATAGAAGCTGATTAGTATTACACGACCAAGTTACAAACATTGGTAAGTGGTCAACAATCCCGGTTCGCGACTGTACCTACATACTTGACATTAGTTGTCGTAAAGTAGCAAACAATCCATGACACATACTCACTTTTCACTGACAGTGCATCGTGGTGTCGGAATGATTCGTTAAGTGTCGTGTTTGCTTACTTACTCTGTTTCTCAATCAGGAATTGGATTTTCTTATTCACACTCTGACCTAAAGATTTGTTCGCAATGAAGTGCTAAGCTTAATTTATTTATTTTGTTTGAAAAATAAAAAAATAAAAACTGCGTAATTAGGCCTATGTTCATATAAAATTATTTAATTGTAATATCGTCAGAAATACGTGGTTGAAATCGGTCGGGTTTAAATAGCCCACGGTGTATAATTACTTAATATGTGACATGTAGAAACATAGTGTAAGTGGGCTCACCTCCTGGCATGGGCGGCGGCGGCGGCACGGAGCCTCCCGGGCTGCCTATCGCCTGGAAATTAATAGTACATTACATCAGACGCCGGGAAAATGAGGATTTCCGGCCAAGTCGGTATATATGGCCGAGCAAGCGTGCGAGGCCGGATAGTGATACGAGGCCGGGAAACCGTTTTCACGACATGTATAGTGCTTTTCTCAAACATACAATGATATAAAATCGCTTCTTAATTTGAAATTAACGTATATTACAACCGCTTCTCTGATTCAAATTAACGTATATTACAACCGCTTCTCGGATTCAAATTAACGTATAATATAACCGCTTCTGTATTCAAATTAACGTATATTACAACCGCTTCTCTGATTCAAATTAACGTATATTACAACCGCTTCTCGGATTCAAATTAACGTATATTATAACCGCTTCTCGGATTCAAATTAACGTATATTATAACCGCTTATAGACGTTAATTTGAATTAACGTATATTATAACCGTATTTTCGACTTTAATTCCAGTTGACACTCCGATAAGCCGACCGCGTACGCGATTCCCAGCCGTATTACCTTGGCGATGGCGGCGATGTTCCCCTGCGTGACGCCGCCCTGCCCTGGGGAGCCCTTGAGCCGGCCCTCCAGGTGCTCGGCGCGCGCCTCGGCCTCCTGCCGCGCGGCGATGGCGGCCTCCAACTTCTGTTTCAGCTCGTCCACTTTTCTTTCCTCTTCAGCTCTTGATTTTTCTAAATAACAATTACTTATAAAATAATAGTTTAAGCCAGGGATAGACTAGGGGACAAATGTGCGGCGACAATTGTCGGCGAGATATCAAACGAACTCGACCGACGAGTCCGGCGACTTCGCGAGACACTTGCAGGCACAGTCATGGCTTGTCGGGCGATGTCCGGCTACGTCAATCTAAGTCACCCGACGTCGCTGGCGATAAGGGTTGCATTTTAAATTAAACGGAGTTTAGCTTTAGCATATTTAGGGAGTTAAAAAATATTGTACCCAATTACCGTGAGATAAGAAGTTTGTAACACTGCGATCGCCAACCCGTTTGCGGAGCGTGGCAAAAGATAAAGGACGGAAATCTGCTGGATGGATACTGGATGCTTTGATTGATTGCAGTAATACTCCTTAGTGTGGACCGGAAAGATATAATTTGGGTCTTTTCAGGGCAAGAGTGAATAGGCTGTTACTGAACCAGCGTGCTGCACCCACGACCTAGTCGACACTTACCATTGGGTGTGAGTGTGACTGAGGTCAAACGCTGTAGAGTCTTTTATATAAAAACCTACCTATTAGTCCTTCTATAAGCGGTTGCACGTCGATATTAAATCGCTGCGTGGCTCTGAAGTCCGGGTCGTAACCGTTCTTGTGTAGAACTATTTGGGTGATGCACTCTTCTATCAATTTGTAGTATGCTGGCCTGAAAAAAAATATATATCTGATTAGTTTCTTTACTTTAACACATTATAAGCTTGACTTCTAGAGAATGTCTCGTGTTCTTTGTTTCTCGTGACTTTTGTACGATAATAAAGATTAAATACAATATTCTTTATAGTTTACCAATAATAAATAACATAAAGAACAGAAGTTAACTTAAGACTAGTATGTGCAGTGGTAGACAAAAGGCGGTCTTATCGCTAAAAAGCGATCTCTTCCTGACAACCTTTAGATGGTGGAAAACTATGCATACTAGTCAGCAAAATTGAATTTGAGTTGGTGAATCTGGATTACAATTAGACAATACCTAAAAATATTACATATACTACATAAATAAATGCTTTCATAAACATACAAATACTTACTTGCACATAATAAGTAATATACAATCAGTCTCATATAATATACATAATAAGTCTCGGCGTAGAATACAATTTTAACCTTAACTATCTTTGAAAAAAAAGTTGGTTTCTGTAAGGGTTCCAGTTCTAACCTAACGTCAGAGAGTAAGGTTCCCAGAGCTCCAACGAATTTTAAGGCAACGCGCATGTGAACTTTTAATAAGCTGGACTACAGTACAGTACTTTTATGCATCTGAAGTTGCAGGCGTCCGACTGATGGTAACTGCTTACCATCAGGCGGGCCGTATGCTTGTATTAAAATGGAATTTACCTAATCAATTCGTCGTCTCGTATGAACAGCAAGTGCTGCAGTATGGAGAGCAGGTAGGGCTCCGCTGGCGTGTCCATCACCAGGTTCTTTACCAGCTCGAAGCATTCGTTCGCGTCGTGGAAGTCCACTCTGTAAACGGAAAATTAAAAAAAAATATGGATATATACAGGCGAGAAGAATATTTTTTATTTCCACCCAATAGCCCAGTACATTTTATGTATCATTAAAACTCAATAGTCCTTACAGCATGGCGGGTGCTGTCTTTGTCGCGTCCCATGATTCGGACAGGGGCAACATCCGCTTAGTGTACCCCTTACATTTCATTAAATTGTCGAAAGGGCCTCTGCGAGTAGCCTCGATCCGGCTCCGCGTACGCCTCCCAAATGTCCGGAACACCATTGTTCCGTGTACGGAAGAGACTGACAAATGATAAATAATAGTAATAATCATCATCATCGCCATCTCAGTCACATGGACTTCCACATGTATCGGTTGGAAGCGACCTACATCCAGGGTCTTCCGGCAACCTTAATGAGGTCGTATGTCCATGTTGTGCACTTTTCGACCCCATCGGCCATCTTAATAATGATAAATGATCATCATCATGTCAGCCGAAAGACGTCCACTGCTGGACATAGGACTCCCCCAGAACGACCCAAGAAGACCGATCCTGCGCCTTCCACATCCAGCGGCATCCCGCGACCCTAACTAGGTCTTCGGTCCACCTTGTGGGAGGCCTACCTACGCTGCGTCTTCCAGTTCGTGGTCGCCACTCCAGAACCTTTCCGCCCCACCGGCCATCGGTTCAGCGCGCAATGTGTCCCGCCCAGTGTGACTTAAGTTTGGCGATCCGGAGGGCTGTATCAGTAACTTTGGTTCTACTGCGGATGAAATTATTCCTGATGCGATCACACAGACACACTCCCATAGCCCTCTCCATTGCTCTTTGAGTGACTTTGAACCTTCTTGTAAGCCCATAGTAAGCGACCACGTTTCAGCACCATAAGTCATCACTGGTAACACACACTGGTCGAAGACCTTCGTATGATAAATACATTACATACATACGCTTATATTGGGGGCAAGCTAAAATAGTGATGTTGCTTCACATAATTAGTCGATTCATATTTATCTATAAAAGTTACTTGACAAACAAAAAATCTTCTTTAGTGAAAGCCCGAGAGATAACTCATTCATTTCTCTTTATACTTAATCAGATCGGAGGGCGACAATTAGATACAAATATCGAATATCGTCAATTTGGGGTCCAATTTTTGAAATAGTCACCGAGTAATCTTGATAGACTATTTCAAAAATCGGAGCCAAGATCTTTTGACATGTTATTGAGTGAATAAGTCAACTTCATTTTTATCGACTTAGATTATCGTAACTGCCCAATCACTTGCCCCTAAACTGAGCATAAGATAACGGGGTGTAATGATAAATAATAGTATGGATGTATGGTGACCATCATCACAACACTTCCAAATTCTCCAGCGGGCCCAAGTCAGGGGCGTCAGCGCGAGCGGCCCGCAGCTTAGCGTTTCCTGGCTGTCGTGTCGTCCCGCCCACCGCGCCGGCGCCGGCCGGAGCTCATCGCGTGCGCTCGGACAGAGGCCTTCAGAGATTTGCACTGACCGCACGTCGCCATGCACCGCCTTATAGCTAGCCTCCGCTTACGCGTGTATCGCGACTTAATATTATAATATTGTATCGCTCAGCTTTCGCTTCCTTCTTTGTAGACTTGTCGTATAAAGCTGTATATGGAATTAAGTGTTTAATTTCAAAACCCAATAGAAGATTCCATAGATGTATACAGACCTGACATCGTCGAATTTGGCCAAGAACTCGTCCTGGTCGGCGGCCGCGTGTTGGTCGAACACGGTCATCTGTATCTGTCGCGCTCCCTCCGCGCCCGCTCGCAGCTCGTCTACAACACAATACTAGTTAGGAACATATTCAAATATGCAAGGAGTTGCCGGCCGAGTATATAGACGGAAGATTGTTACGACGCCGGCAACCCCTTTTCACGCCAAGGCTATACACTCAAACATGCTATACAATAGTTTAAAAAGCTCTAAGTAATAAAAGTTTAAGGTTTAGAAAAACTGAAAGTAAACATACCAAATAAAAAAATATTTTTTTCCATGATGCTGTGTCACAAATGTATATGGAATGACAATTAAATAAGAGGACCTTATTGGGCTTAAGCCAGCAATGTCAGCTTAACGACCTCTCGTGCCTCTCGCCTAACCAACACAGTTGCAGAACCCTATTAGCCTTTGAAAAAAACTTACCTATCAAATCCTGCAGCCCCGTCCTCATAAACTCGCTTCGCAGATGCATCCTGAACTCGAGTTCCTCCGGCTCTGTTATTATTGCGTTTATGAGCTGCATACAACCGTTCTGTTGACAGACAAACATATGCTGTAGAATATAGTTAAAACTGTGAGTCATGTTACTACTACTTAGTTACAAACGGTTAAAATCACGTGTAGTTGGGTGGTGAGTGACACACACTCGCCCTGAGCGGTGTGTCCTGACTCGGTTTGAAACTGGATGCCAGAGCATACCCGAAACAGTCGCCTAGTGCGATATAAGTACACGTGAGTTTATCCGTTTGTAACTAAGTTACATGCTGTAGAACTTTTTATACAATTTTTTTTTTTATGACAAAGGTGGCAAACGAGCAGACGGATTGCCTGATGGTAAGCAATTACCGTCGCCCATGGGCACTCGCAACACCAAGGGAGTCACAAGCGCGTTGCCGACCTATAAGTGGGTTGGAGCTCTGGGAACCTTATTCACCATCAGGAACACAACACTACATACCTGAAAGGTAGCAGTGCTATTATGGCTGTGGTCTTCTGTAAGGAGGAGGTACTTCCCCAGTTGGGCTTCTCCAGATTCAAGCGTGATGGTACTTCGCTGTGCCCTACCTCTCATTGTTGGACGTAGTTTAAGGACATACCCGGGTCCAAGTTTAAGGACATGCCCGGGTCCATAGCTTGAGAATAGGAGAGACAATTCTGTGACACTTATTTAGACATTTTTTTCGTATATGCATGAGGAGAATTATCGTGGTTTGCATGGAAGTCACATAATCTGTTGATTTCTCCTTCGCTTAGACTTCTCGCTTTCATACAAAATAAACGGGACTTAACTCGTTGATGGACAGTAAATGACGTCATCTGTCATACACCATAGGAAACAAAAACATACGCGACGCCTATAGGCGTACTGTCCGCCAAAGTGTTACTCGGTTATTTTAAAAATGAAGTCCGACGTTTCAAGAACAATATTGTGAGATACACAGAAATTTAAATAACAAGTCTTTTTTTTTTTTTATGACATAAGGTGGCAAACGAGCAGACGGATTGCCTGATGGTAAGCAATTACCGTCGCCCATGGGCACCCGCAACACCAGGGGAGTCACAAGCGCGTTGCCGACCTTTAAGGGGGGTTGGAGCTCTGGGAACCTTACTCACCATCAGGAACACAACACTACATACCTGAAAGGTAGCAGTGCTATTAGGGCTGTGGTCTTCCGTAAGTCATCCAAAAAACCGGACGCCTGCCCTTAGAATGCCTAATTTTATTTTCGGCAGTTTTATCAAACGAACCCCAATACGGCTCGTAACATTTAGACTTTCCCGAAATTATCAGCAAAAGGTTGACTCCCGGTGACTGAATATATATAGACACAGCTCTCCATACAAAAATGCCTTCCAAAAACGACCCCAGGCGCGCCGACACTGACACTATCCCCTCTTCAGGAATATGTCAGAGCAGCTTGGAGTTTATCCAATAGACAATTTCGCGCTATTATAAAAAAGTTGTGATTGGTTAATAAAAGTTTTAAGCGTCAAACCTCATGCGCGACGTTACAATATTATGGCGTTGTCAAACTTACGAGGATGATACTAACAGAGATGGAACCAATTTTTATAATTATTATTCTGGCACGATTTTGCTATTAAGATTACGTTTGTCCATAATTTTATAAGAAGGTATAGTAATGCTAATGACGTATTGGAGAACACTCCCACGATTTTGCGTTACGGCATTGCCTCAGTCTTTCTCCAGTAGGTACCACGGAGTAATGTAGCTCTGGAATATCGGAGGTGAATTTCCGTAAGTCTTTGCGCAACTAAGTCCCGTTTATCGTTATTATCAAAAGTTGTAACATAATATTAATGTGTAGTACATATGTATTTTGGAATAATCGTAATAATGTGAGTACAGGAAGTATGATTTCCAACCTACCTAAGGTTCAATATGGTATAGCAAACTGTCACCATAAGAATAAGCTGTTGTTGTTTTGTTTTGTTTACTAGGCAACAGATTAACAGTCATCAACATCGACGTGGAGTACTGAACTTTGGGACGTCAAGGCACTTTGCCAACAAAAGACGACTACTGAGTCTATATTCATCATTTTCATTCTTGCAATATTCAATTGATAGTGACACAAATAACGAAATTTCGCTCATCGACTTTCGCAGTAGACAGAGTCGTAAAGAACTCACTAAGAAGCTGACCCGCTTTCAGAATTAAAAAAGAAGATGAGAACTTTTTACAAAGAGGACATCTGTAATATGCAATGATAATTCCGTTAAAAATATAATTTTTAATAAATAATAAATTCTTTCCGCGGTCTCCAGGAAACTAGAATGATTATGACGAAAAGTTTATCAGCAGCACATTTATAGCGTAGGTATTTGCTTCTTTAAATAAAAGCAAATAATAGGAATTGCTCGTTACTTGAAAGTAAAATTAATAGTTTACTTACTAGTAGAAATGTTGCATAATATTATCCGCATTCTGTCACTCAGCATCATAAAGGCATAAGTCATTATAAAACTAGTATAGAGTTACGACATTTGGTTCAGCGTATTAGTCTATACATCAATATGTTACTTTCATATCATTATCATCTTCAGGATTAAACTTACACAATCCAATGGATCCCATCGATTTTCTTGTATTTTTGTGGAGTTATTTAGCTACTATTTTACCGCAGAAGAAGACATTTTATATGGTTTTTTAATTTAACAATTTTATATTAGCTGACATCTTATGTCATGGAAAGCTTCTGTACTACTAAAGCTGTCAAACTCCGCCATGGCTCAGTCGATCGTTTGCGGCACACTAGCCGTGGGGTCATTTTTGAGCTCGAGTTAGATTTCTATAGTATTACTAGTTCGTTGTTGACTCCCAAGTCAGCAACGATTAAATGGGTGAATCAACTATTCTTTTCCAGCCAGTGAACAACACAAGCATAGTTGTTAAGAAATGAGGCACACTTTATACTAACATGCCTTAATGGTAGCTACCATGAAAATGTATGTTTAGATGGCATTAAACGTTTTAAAAGTGACTCAAGGGACATTAACTATGACAACAAGTGACATGGCAAATAGTTATCTATCATCCACGAACGTCCACTTGTTACAGGCCTTCCCCATAGACCGCCACTGGTAGCGGTCCGTGGGTGTGCCAAGCGTGGCGGCTTCGCAGGCGGATTGGCGATCGCAGTATCTTCCACCGTTCTAACGGACGATGCTGTCTACCCTCCAGAAGTTTCTGATCGCACCACTAAAATAGTTGAAGCCATTACCTTCAAACTCTCAGGTGCCTTGCTGTCCAGACCCTCGATGATGCAGAGCAGCCGAGGTTTCCTATTCGACTCGCCAGCCATCGTGATGGCTTCTAGAACCTTCTCGTGGCCGTTGGGGATGAGGCATATGGCGGCTAAGACCTGGAATGGAAAAAAAAGTTTAAATGAATGATTCAACTATTTGTTGTACAGAATAACAATTCTGTCCCATCAGCCAGGGGACAACTGAAGCAGTAGGGGCATATTTGTTAGAACAAATATGCCCCTACTGCCCCTGCGTACTGACGCGCTTGGTAGGTGACCCATTACGGAAGGGACATATAGCTTCTACAAATATCTGTTTTGTGTATTTGGCAATTAAACTGTGTAAATTGACGTTTAACACGGTACTACTCACGTTTATTTAGTCGCTCGCGCGACATGTCTCGGAGAACATAGGCCTCCATTTTCAAGCACTAAGAGTGCTGAGTGTCCAGTGCGCGACGGGCCGGCGACGCGAGCGGCGAACCGAACGGACACTCAGCACTCTTAGTGCTTGAAAATGGAGGCCTATGTTCACCCAAACATGCCCCGCGAGCGAGTAGAACCGTGTTAATCGTTAATTTATATAATATGTCTCACGAAAGTTTAAATACAAAAATTAAACTGTGGTTTGAAGAGTGACCCAGGGTAACGTAACCATGGCAACGAGGGACGAAGAATAGTTGACTGAGCCATTATGTTCTTTCTGTCTGTATACCTTAGCAGCCTCCAAAGAACAATGCGGTTTTCTTGCGTCCAGACTCCTCGCCAACACCGGCAGGGCCTCTTTGCACTCGAACACCGTTCTGATGCCAACTGTGTTGTTCAAAATGGCGGAAAGGCAGCGGATGCATTCGTATTGAACTCTGTCGTAGCGGGAGTCACTGGAATAGGATAAAAAAATATATATTTCGGGACAATCTTACACAAATCGATATAGTCCTACGGTAAGCTCAGTAAGAGTTGTAGGTACTAGACGACGATATAATATGATAGGTAGATACATATAAATACTTAAACACATGACTCAGGAATAAATATCTGTGCTCATCACACAAATAAATGCCCTGACTGGGATTTGAACGCAGGACCATCGGCTTCATAGGCAGGGTCACTAACTAGGCCAGACCGGTCAGCAAAATAGTTTATTGTTTGGATTCATTATGACAGCCAGGGCGATTTTTGAGCAAATCGTGACATTTTAAACTCTGAGTCGTGCACTCGAATCCCAAAAACTTTGAGGTCTAAAATAATCGCGCATAAAACTTTCTCACCACATTAAAACAGAGATCGGGAAGTAAAGGGTTGCCGGCCGAGTATGTATAGAGGATTTGTTACGAAGCCTACAACCCCTTTTCAGGTCGAGGTATGTATAGTTCTTTTGTCAAACATTCAATACAAGTTCAACTTGTCGTAATATAGATGGCGCTTTGAGGGAGTCTATAAAAATATTGTGTACCCTGTACCCAATTAACTTGAGTTGTTAAAACTCTCCCATTATAGTTTTTAACGCATTTTTTTTTTCATAAATTCATTAAAACTTACCGATAGAATCCGCTTCCACTGGCAGCGTGGTAATAAAAAGATGATCAGATCAAGATCAAAGAAATCGATACGGCCAAAGTGCCAAAATATGTATACATGTATTGTATACCTCTCAATATTGATTGAGCTAATTGAGCAGCTAATTCTTACATTACAACATTAGTAAGCTTTTCGAACTACATAAACAAGTAGAAATTGAACGGCCCAACTCTCACTAAAAACAGACAAGATTTTTCATATTTTTTACGAATGTTTTCGTCATTTATTTTTTAATATAAAAATTTATCGAAATCGAAATTTACTTTAATTTACATCTTGAATATCTTATAAAGGTAATTCTATACCATAATATCATTTGAAAGATTTTTTACGGTTTCCCACAAGAATACAGCAGGCCAGACGCTAAGCAGTCACCGTAGCCTATAGACGTATGTAACTATATGCAATGCTGCATTGTGCGAGAAAGCCACCAGCTCTTCGGTCACCAGTTACGTCAATCAAACGCTTTGCGATTTCTGCAAAAAGTTTCTGCGCGCTGGGATCCCATAGCTCTACATTCAATTTAACTGGTACTTTTTATGATGGTTCATCATCAATCATCATCATCTCAGCCATAAGACGTCCACAGCTCAACATAGGCCTCCCCCTTCGACCTCCACATGTACCGGTTGGAAGCGACCTGCATCCAGCGTCTTCCGGCGACCTTAATGAGGTCGTCTGTCCATCTAGTCCGTGGTCTCCACTCGAGCACTTTTCGACCTCATCTGCCATTATGAAGGTTAGGAGGTAGGATGTGACTTACTTGGTATAACAAAGATTCAAGGTAGTCAATATGCAGACAATGCCTTTAGTTCCAAAGTCCTCTATCCAGGATAGAGGGTTGTTGGTTAGCGCTATCCTCAAGTTCTCCAGACAGCTGTGCAGTTTCCCAACAGACAGCTCTGGCTGGTTCAAGTAGGCTACGTAGTCAGCAGGCTTTTCGAATTTGGAACGGCCTTCCTGGAATAAAAGAAAACGTCACTACTTTGAAATAAAATTCTCTCGAAAATTACAATTTTGGAACAAGCTTTTATTGCTAATTGTACTATTTTTGCACAGTCATCGACTACTTTGCACCCGGGTATGTCCTTAAACTACGTCCAACAATAAGAGGTAGGGCATAGCGAAGTACCATCACGCTCGAGTCTGGAGCAGCCCGACTGGGGAAGTACCTCCTCCTTACAGAAGACCACAGTCATAATAGCACTGCTACCTTTTAGGTATGTAGTGTTGTGTTCCTGATGGTAAGTAAGGTTCCCAGAGCTCCAACACACTTATAGGGTAGGCAACTCGGATGCAAGTTAAATAAAAGCTTGTAAAATCTCATATATTTTGCCGATCAGTGGCGTAAAATAGTAACCACAAGTTAAGCCTGAGAGTTTAGCATTCCATGGGTACAAGCATCTCTTTAAACTGCGACATACTGCGGCCTCCAACCCGCCTGTGCCCAGCGTGGCGATTATTGCATTGAACACCCCATGCTCAGAGTTCGCTCCTTGTACTGTTGCCTATAATCTTTTAAAGCTATCGTTGTTGATCTATGGTCTTTTCATCTTTAGTTGTCCAAACGCTGAGTAGTTTCTCATTCGAAGCATAATAATCATACTGTCTTTGTCTTATGTTAGCTTATATCACCTACAAAAAGGGATGTGTATAGTTTAGTCTGCTAACATACCTGTGCGTTGACGAATTTGTACGCGACAAGCATCTTCTTCTTCTGATCCCGAGAATATTTTCTTAGAGGCGCCTTCTTTTCCTCGCTGAGATTCATGTCAGACTGAAAATACAGAAAAAAACAAATTCAATTAAAAAAGGAAGGAGTAGAGTAGACCACATAGGTCAGAAAGAAAGTTTGGAATCAGGGAAATCAATATCGAAACATGATTAGCAGTTGTATCACGGATCTCATGACTAAAACTCGACGACATCGATCAATAAGTCAAAAAAAGAGTAATTTTAAAGACTTTTTAGTTAGTCGAACTCGGCTCGGGTCGGCTCGGCCCGGCACGGTGTCCCCCCTCCCTCCTCGCGTCCACACGCGGACTCACCAGCATCTCCTCGAACCTCCTCTGCAGCTGCGCGTCGTCCAGCGCGTCGATCTTGCTCGTGTACTCGGCGGTGGGGTCGGCACGGTGTCCCCAACCTCGCGTCCCCACACGGACTCACCAGCATCTCCTCGAACCTCCTCTGCAGCTGCGCGTCGTCCAGCGCGTCGATCTTGCTCGTGTACTCGGCGGTGGGGTCAGCACGGTGTCCCCAACCTCGCGTCCCCACACGGACTCACCAGCATCTCCTCGAACCTCCTCTGCAGCTGCGCGTCGTCCAGCGCGTCGATCTTGCTCGTGTACTCGGCGGTGGGGTCGGCACGGTGTCCCCAACCTCGCGTCCCACCACGGACTCACCAGCATCTCCTCGAACCTCCTCTGCAGCTGCGCGTCGTCCAGCGCGTCGATCTTGCTCGTGTACTCGGCGGTGGGGTCGGCACGGTGTCCCCCCCCGCGCCTCCCCACACGGACTCACCAGCATCTCCTCGAACCTCCTCTGCAGCTGCGCGTCGTCCAGCGCGTCGATCTTGCTCGTGTACTCGACGGTGGGGGCGGCACGGTGTCCCCAACCTCGCGTCCCCACACGGACTCACCAGCATCTCCTCGAACCTCCTCTGCAGCTGCGCGTCGTCCAGCGCGTCGATCTTGCTCGTGTACTCGGCGGTGGGGTCGGCACGGTGTCCCCAACCTCGCGTCCCACCACGGACTCACCAGCATCTCCTCGAACCTCCTCTGCAGCTGCGCGTCGTCCAGCGCGTCGATCTTGCTCGTGTACTCGGCGGTGGGGTCGGCACGGTGTCCCCCTCCCCCCTCGTGTCCCCACACGGACTCACCAGCATCTCCTCGAACCTCCTCTGCAGCTGCGCGTCGTCCAGCGCGTCGATCTTGCTCGTGTACTCGACGGTGGGGTCGGCACGGTGTCCCCCCTCCCCCCTCGCGTCCCCACACGGACTCATCAGCATCTCCTCGAACCACCTCTGCAGCTGCGCGTCGTCCAGCGAGTCGATCTTGCTCGTGTACTCGGCGGTGGGGTCGGCACGGTCCCCCCCCCCTCCCCCCTCGCGTCCCCACACGGACTCACCAGCATCTCCTCGAACCTCCTCTGCAGCTGCGCGTCGTCCAGCGCGTCGATCTTGCTCGTGTACTCGGCGGTGGGGTCGGCACGGTGTCCCCAACCTCGCGTCCCCACACGGACTCACCAGCATCTCCTCGAACCCGTCGTCCAGCGCGTCGATCTTGCTCGTGTACTCGGCGGTGGGGGCGGCACGGTGTCCCCCCTCCCTCCTCGTGTCCCCACACGGACTCACCAGCATCTCCTCGAACCTCCTCTGCAGCTGCGCGTCGTCCAGCGCGTCGATCTTGCTCGTGTACTCGGCGGTGGGGCCGGCACGGTGTCGCCCCCTCCCTCCTCGCGTCCCCACACGGACTCACCAGCATCTCCTCGAACCTCCTCTGCAGCTGCGAGTCGTCCAGCGCGTCGATCTTGCTCGTGTACTCGGCGGTGGGGTCGGCACGGTGTATCCCTCCCTCCTCGTGTCCCCACACGGACTCACCAGCATCTCCTCGAACCTCCTCTGCAGCTGCGCGTCGTCCAGCGCGTCGATCTTGCTCGTGTACTCGACGGTGGGGTCGGCACGGTGTATCCCTCCCTCCTCGTGTCCCCACACGGACTCACCAGCATCTCCTCGAACCTCCTCTGCAGCTGCGCGTCGTCCAGCGCGTCGATCTTGCTCGTGTACTCGGCGGTGGCGTTCGGCTCGTCGTCCTCGGCGCGGGCCGGCTCGGCGCGCGGCACGGTGTCGTACCCACGCTCGATGCCGCCCGCCTTCTTGGGCCGGCCGAACCATGTGTCCAGCTGTGGGCAAGGTGGAGGATATTAGGAAGTTGTTGACGCATTATGCTTCAGTTTTCTAGTGCCAACGATAACTGACGGACATGTAAAAACTATAAAAAAAATTAGTTTACTTTACATTTCAGCCGTCCGTAGGATTTTTCCCTTTGTCTTACGACACCCGCGAGATGGGGTGGTGCTATTCTAGTCAGCCGGACGGGCAACAGCGTCGAAACCCATTCTACAGCAACTGCGGTCGCCAACCCGATTGCCAAGCGTGGCGATTATGGCAACTACCCCCAAGATGATACAAGTCAATAGTCATATTTGTGGGAGGCCAATGTCTAGCAGTGAACTGCATACGGCTGAAATGTATGTATGATGTTTGTAAGTAAATATACATATGTACGCGACAAATGTTTGTATCACGCTGGAACCTGAGGGCAAATTTTTGAGCACTCGACGCTCGAATCGTGACATTTTAAACTCCGCCAAAAACGAAGAAATTGCATTTTAAAAACATGAATGATAGAAAATAATAATCGTAGGTATCGAAACTATACATTTCCTGAGAAATAACCGTGAGAAACTATTGTGTGTGTGTGTTTTTTGAATTCGAGTGCACGACTCAAATATCGCCCCGCTGCATAAAACCGTGCCAATTTTATTCGTCGACGCCTAAGAGTGTGTCACATACATTGCAGCTTTATGTATAGTTATTATACTAAGTCTGTATATCTGTGTATAAATGTACGTTAATCTGGAGCGGGGTGCGTACGGTCAACCAATTTGATTTCTAGGCCATTTCGAACCTTGTCACAGTGACGTTAATAAGAGATCTTTTGCGTCTTTCATATACATTTTCACTGTGACAAGGAACGAAGTGGCCCATAAATTAAATTGTACTTAAACTTTACGTAAGTACCATTACCTTACAGAAAACGATATAAAAATAGCACTAGACTCTTAGTGTTGTGCTCCTGCCATAAAGGACGACAGAAAGAAAGCTCAGTATTTTTTTATACGACGGTGGCAAACAAGCATACGGCCCGCCAGATGGCAAGCAGTAACAGCAGCCTATGCAAGTTCAGTGGATTCATATGCGCGTTGCCTACCCTAAAAATTGTTGGAGCTCTGGGAACCTTACCATCAGGAACACAACACTACATACCTGAAAGGTAGCAGTGCTATTATGGCTGTGGTCTTCTGTAAGGAGGTACTTCCCCAGTCGGGCTTCTCTAGACTGATGACGTGATGGTAATTAGACGTATCGTGATTGGACGTAATTTAAGGACATGCCCGGGTCCAAAAGTATCAGTATTAAATGCCGAGACGTCCATGCATACTATCAGTTAGGTTTTATGCTGGTTCGCCAGCGGTATAGGATAAAATAATCTAGATTTTTTTTTGTTTTTTATGACATAGGCGGCAAACGAGCAGACGGATTGCCTGGTGGTAAGCAATTACCGTCGCCCATGGGCACCCGCAACACCAGATGAGTCACAAGCTTGCCGGTCTTTAAGGGGGGTTGGAGCTCTGGGAACCTAACTCACCATCAGGAACACAGCACTACATACCTGAAAGGTAGCAGTGCTATTATGGCTGTGGTCTTCTGTAAGGAGGAGGTACTTCCCCAGTCGGGCTTCTCTAGACTCAAGCGTGATGCTACTTCGCTGTGCCCTCTCATTGTTGGACATAATTTAAGGACATGCCCGGGTCCAAAAGTAGCAGTATTAAATGCCGAGACGTCCATGCATACTATCAGTTAGGCTGTATGCTAGTTCGCCAGCGGTATAGGATAAAATAATCTAGATTTTTTTTTTATGACATAGGCGGCAAAAGAGCAGACGGATTGCCTGGTGGTAAGCAATTACCGTCGCCCATGGGCACCCGCAATACCAGATGAGTCACAGGCGCGTTGCCGGCCTTTAAGGGGGGTTGGAGCTCTGGGAACCTTACTCACCATCAGAAACACAGCACTACATACCTGAAAGGTAGCAGTGCTATTATGGCTGTGGTCTTCTGTAAGGAGGTACTTCCCCAGTTGGGCTGCCCCATATTCAAGCGTGATGGTCATCGCTGTGCCCTACCTCTCATTGTTGGACGTAGTTTAAGGACATACCCAAAATATAAACAATAAACTCACCGAGAAAGGCGACCTCTCCCTAACCTTATCCGGCTTGTCCTCGGTCACCCTTAAACTATCCATCCTGTCTACACAGCTCAATCTGACCACACTATCCCGCAATTTTGATGACCACTCATTTGACGCCATCTCTGAGCGAATCGCGTATAACAACTAAACTTACAAACAAAGGTATATATAATGTTATTCGTTGAAGCATGCGTATCGCCTCAGAAAACCATTGTAATGTTGGCCTTTTAGTATTTTTTTTTCTTTAGCCTATAGTGTCCCACTGCTGGGCAAAGGCCTCTCCCGTGGACCCCCACAATTCTCGGTCTTTTGCTGTTTCCGGCCAAGTGCTGAGGAAAGCATCCAGATCGTTCCGCCATCTCTGTTTAGGCCCCGTCCGCGCCTCTCTTGTGGCATAGCTACCTTTTAGTTTTTATCATCATTTATTAAATGTATTTGCCGTGTGATGCCGGCTGACTGGAATAGCACCACCCCATCACCTCCCGTGGGTGTCGTAAGAGGCGACAAAGGGAAAAATACTACGGACGGGCAGCAGCGTCCGTCGAAACCTAATCTACAGCTACTGCCAACCCGCCTGCCAAGCATAGCGACTATGGCAACTACCCCCAAGATGATACAAGTCATATTTGTGGGACGCCTATGTCCAGCAGTGGAATACATACGGCTAAAATGTATGTAACGTAATGGATGTATGTGTATAAATTTTAAGGTAGCCACCGCGTATGTGAATCCTCTGGAGTTGTAGGCGTTCATAGGCTACGGTAACTGCTTACTATCAGGCGGGCCGTATGCTTGTTTGCCACCGTCGTTGTATAAAGAAAATTCAGCCGTAAGACGAACACTGCTGGAAAAATGCTTCCCCCAAATATGACGTGTATCATCTTGGGGGTAGTTGCCATAGTCGCCACGCTTGGCAGGCGGGTTGCCGCGGTAGCTTTAGATTGGGTTTCGACCTAGGAGGAATAATGACTGGAGAACGCATCCGCGAGTGCCAGTGAGGGACAAAGATATTCTGGCTTTTGCAGCCCAAAATGTAACCATTCACTATAGTTTTGCTTTACAGGACATTCTTTATAGCAAAAATATTAGTTTATTCTGTATTAATTACCGCAACTTTGGTCGAAAACCCAAGAAAACTCCAATTGTATTTGTTTGTTCCCCTCCAACTTTGACAGTTCTGAAGGGTCCAGTTTGGAGGGAAACAAAATTAGAGACTATGACAAGAAAGGACGAAAATAGCGCCTTCTCTGCCATACCTATGGAAAGTTACATAAGACCATCCCCTTCGATCGTGGTATTATTATTAGCACGCTCCGTCTAATTAAATGGTATGTCTATGGTTTTGACGGACGCTGCACATCCGTCGGTTTTCCCTTTGTCGCCTCTCACGACACCCGCGGGAGGAGATGGGGTGACGCTATTCTAGTCAACCTGCACCAGACGGCAATTACACTATAAGTATGCAGGCATTGACAACAGCAACTCAAAACTCAATGTCTTAAAATACAAACACAGACATTCTATATGACGAAAGGTCTTAAGAAACTATTAATTTCTAAGCACTTAATACCTTTTAGGTATTGGCGTGTATTATACCATAGTTTTAAATAGATCATGATGATTACATGTGGAGTGCTGACATATGTACTGAGTTAACGAGATGAGGCATTTTAGACTTTATATGTTTGAAATAAAGTAGCAATTTGTATGATTAGGTATCTTCGCTGGGGAGATTTTGTCAGTGAAATTAGTTTTATTGTATGAATTCGGGGAAATGGGTGAAAATGAATTGGCATTGTTTTTAATAGTACATTACGACAGAGGCCGGGGAGTAAGGGGTTGCCGGCCGAGTATAGGAGAGTGTTACGAGGCGTACAACCCCTTTTCACGCCGTATGTATAGTGCTTTTCTCAAACACAAAGTTAAAAAAAAACGGAGAAATATAAGATATAAAGAACATAATGTCAACATGGATGTGCATGTTTGAGAAAATGTAATAGCAATATGTGTGTATTGTGACAGCAATATGTGCACCTACTGTATTTTATTTTTTCAAATTATTTTGTTATCAGAAATCGAAGGCCATATAATTATACAAAAATAAATTAAATAACCTTAGTTGTCCACTTTTCGAAAAATTACGTTAATATTTTGAATAAAGAAGAAAATAATCATGCCCGACTCGCACTTAACCGTTATCTGCATCCTCTTCACTCATCGTCCACTTTTTTGACACATTTCCAAAATATACAAAAACCTAACATCTTAACTAACAACTCAAACATGCACTATAGACCGATATTGCACTATATTGCGTATAAAATAAGGTTCAAAATAAAATACAACAGTTCATTCCATTCCTGACTTTGAAGCACACAACTTTTTATATAGAACACTGTTACTCGATTTTGAACTTTATTACAATAACGTAAGCATTAACCAATCGCAACGGAAAATTAAATTCCGCCATACTTTACTTTGGTCTTTAATGCTAATAAAACAGAGTCTAAAATAGAATTAAACATCTGTAGTTACTCCTTTATAGACGCGAGTCACTTAATTTGTTGATGATGATGATACAATATTAGGTTCAGATTCAAAAGGGCTTTAGTTACAACAAATATAATGCCAATTTCAGTCTAATTACTTATGCATTAAAGTTGATATTTCTTTGCAACTTTTTATGACAGGCCGTTAACATTTGGCTCCAAATACAAATATTTAAATGGGTAAACGATACCGCACCCACGCTATCACGAGGAACGAAAATAGCCTATGTGTTTATAACTTGTATTGGACATACGTCATTTTTGAAATTTAAAAATTGTCATTGGAGATAAATGGCGATGAATATTATTATGTAAAATATTTAGCGATGATCAGTCATGATTATACTAATAGATGAGTAACCCCCTTATTCATAAATGTATATAATAGGTAAAAAACTTAACTGAAGGCCCATGTCTATGTAGTTGTGCAGAGAATTAATATGGAACTTACGTCAAAATTTGAATATAGAACGCCGACATGCGTGTATACACGTTACTACTACATAGCCCAGGTGCATTAGCTAAGTTTAAACGTGAATTTATTTAGAATTTATATAGAACACACTTAACTGAAAGACTATGAAGTCTATGGTCTTTCAGTTAAGTTTTTCAATAAGCATAGGCGAGTGGCTCAACATTCCCTGTGTCCTGTAGTAAAAACCCTAAGATATATGTGACATTATCTATGAAAAGGGACCTTATTGTCGATGGCGCTTACGCTGTTTTTCAAGATGCCGCAATACAAACGCAACGCGGTTCGACGTAAGCGCCATCGACAATAAGATCCCTTTTGCTAGATAATGCCACATATTATGTTACATAGATCGATTCACAAAACAACAACCATTACCTTGGTTTTTCGCCATGTCTCCTTCCTTTTCAATCTCGGTAAACTCCTGTACTTTTTCGCATTGTCCATTTCACTCTCACCCATAGTTTTTTGTTTTGTATCACATTTATAAAGTCACTATTAGCACTTTCGTGTTATAGGTAAATGTCCAACACATTGAGTTCTAATCTAATTATGAATTTTGAGTCAAAGAACCATAGAAAGTAATTATCTGAAATTAAGTAATATATTTATCAACTTCTAAAGGCTTGGTGACATAGGGCGCGTTTTGTGGCGTGGCGCAGCGGGGCACGACGCTGCCGTCCGAATATGTGCCTTGTTTCGTTACATTAGCCACACCGCTGTCACGCCCCGCTGCGCCACGCTCTCAAAACGCGCTTATCTGCCCAAGCCTTAAGGGCTTGAAGTAGATGACATATACTTAAGAAAAAGCGACGAGGACCTCCGGCGTTCGAGACGGGATTTGAACCCGCATCTCCAGCTATCGCGGCTGACGCCTTAACCAATTGGGCCACCCGAACACAGCGGACGTCAAAATTTGTCAAGTATATAAATAATAGTCTACAGTAATATTATAAAGGCGAAAGTTTGTGAGTGTGTATGTTTGTTACTTCTTCACGTCTAAACGGCTGGAGCGATTTTAATATTTGTTATGGAGTTAGCTGACACCCTGGATTAACACATAGGCTACGTTTTTTCCCTGATAAACCGCGGGTAACACCGCGGGGCACACCTAGTAAATGACAAAGTAACTCTCTCTGTATGTCTGTTACCTCTGCACACTTACACCGCTGAACCAAACGGAATGAAATTTGGTATGAAGAGTTTGAGATACGAGAAAGGACATAGGATATTTTTAATACCGCAACCAGACTTTAAAGACGGGAATGGTTAGACTACGATGTCGCGAGGAAAAGCTATCTAAGCATCCGTTATGAGTAAATAATAAAAGTAAACTAGATAATAAGTAGGACATTTCCCAAGATAATCTTATCAGCGAACGATAAAATAAAGAATATATCAATGCGTTCCACAACGGATATACTTGGAATATATATTAGCAGAGTTCGGACAAATTTGCGTCATTGCTCGCAGTTATGTGGACATGACTCTAAATTTAATCAAAATGGCCCCTTCCCATCTCCATGGCACGGCAGTTAAGCCCGAGGCAGCTGCAGAGACGGCTGAGTCTTTGAAAAAGGCAAAATATAAGGGTCTCGGGGCCGAATACAATTTTGTACCTTTTGGCGTCGAGACCCTTGGCCCGTGGGGACCAAGTGCCCATGCCTTTTTCAAAGATTTGGCCAAACGTCTTATCGACGTTACTGGTGACCGGAGAGCTGGCAGCTTCCTCGCTCAACGCATAAGCATTGCGATACAGCGAGGAAATGCTGCCAGCGTTTACGGCACCATGCCACGGGGGGATCTCTTAGTTTAGATAGGTATTTTAGGTTTAGTTTTTAGTTATTTATAGTTTTAGTATTTTATTTTATTTAAGTTTCCTTGTGTTTTTAATTTGTTCGTTGGATAAATAAATAAATTTATATTTATAATCAAAATGTTATTCAATGAATTATTTTGGAAATAAAATTTTAGTTTATTATGATAATCTTATTTAATGTGGTTCAGCATTTTCTTCAGAAGAAAAAGAAGTTACGATATGTTAAATTGGCACAATTATAATTATCCTACTGCCATTTTTATTTCTGACGTAGAGGTTTTTTAGTTTTATAGGTACTATCAAATGCAAAAATACGTACCGAAAGAATCCTTTCATAAATAAGTCCTACAACCTTATTTACTGTACAATAGAGTTGTCGGTACATATTTTTGAAACTTTGGCAGTGAACGAATTTTTACACTTGACTGTACAAAACCTTCGTGGATATTCTATTAAACTACTTAACTTTAAGTTTGCCCCATTACTATCAGTGGATTGCGAGCGGAGTTTTTAGAACTTTTTTTTTTATATTTTTTTAATATTTTTTTCAATACCGGGGTCTCGGCTTCGAAAACATTCTTATACCATTCGGAGTCGAAACCCTAGGCCCGTGGGGTCCCAGCGCCCATATCATGTTCAAAGACCTTTCTAAAAGGCTCGTCAACTCCACTGGTGACCGCAGAGCTGGCAGCTTCAGTATCGCGATACAGCGGGGGAATGCTGCCAGCATCGTCAGCACCATACCAAAGGGGCCCAATTTTAACGACGTTTTTTAAATTTCTTTTATTATTTTTTCTTTAGTTTGTTTACGTTGTATTTATCTGTAAATTGTTGGTTATTCTAAATAAATGTGGTAGTATCAATATCCTTTACCGTGACTGTACATAAGTTATGAAAAAACTCATCGGTACGAGCCGGGGTTTGAACCCGCGTCATTATTTACACAATCCGATGCCATAATCGATTTGGCAACAAACATTAACTAAGGAAACCGCTTTGTTTACTAAACAATACAATATCTGTTGCTTGCTTAGCTATTGTTTAGTAATATTGCTTGTTGACATATAAATGGACCGAGAGCGCCGGTGGTCTAGCGGTAAGAGCGTGCGACTTGCAATGCGGGGGTCTTGCAATCTGGTGGGGGGAAAGCTGCAAAGCCTTGGACACCAAAGGAAAAGATAAAAGATCTTTATTTTTCAATTTAGGCACATTACATGCACTTATGAATGTCAAAGAAAAAAACTACACCGGTTCAAACCCTACACCTCTGACCCGAGAAGATACCGGCGAGAAACTACGGCCGGACTTATTTTTTCAATACAGTGATACATCAAATCTTAAAGAAGAATCCAGAAAACATATCAAACAGTTTATTACAAGATAAAACTGAAAACACAAAAATATAAAAGTAAAAATTATAATGTATAAACAAATTTGACTACACAAAATAGACATACTTTAATATGCTTTCTTACCTGAACTGTGTCATTTACATGAGCTGGCAGTACATACTATTGTTGAATTAATTGCTAGGCGGTTTAGTCAGTTTCTGGTTTGGGCCATGCATGTTTGTCTATCAAATAATCCTCTACTCTGTAATAGCCCTCAAAGACTTTTTTAAAGTAATTCTTAAGTACTAGGAAGGGTAATTTTAAGGCATCATCGGGTAACTTGTTATATAAATGAATACATTGCCCAAAAATTGATTTATACAATACCTAACGGTATTTTATAGGATACATTTCGGCGAGTTTGCGAGCGGTTTCCATGAACTCATTCCACCATCTCCATTTCAATATCATGGGACGAGGCGTGGGTTGAGATTCCATCCCTATGTTGTGGATATTCTTTTAACCAGAACAAAGCGCTTTGCTTCTACTTGTCTGATCCGCACAGATAAGGAGTGGAATTCTCTTCCAGCTGATCTTTTCCCGGAGCAATACAACCTGGATGTCTTCAAGTCGAGAGTGAACAAGCACTTGCTAGGTAAGCATGCTCCATCATCGGCCTCATCGTCACTTACCATCAGGTGAGATTGGAGCCAAATGCTAACCTAATACTTATAAAAAAAATGCCGCAGTGTCAAACGGCGACTCGTACCAATGATATTTCGGAACTTATGTACGAAATATCATTTGATATTTCTGTGGCAGTAGTGAAAAGGGGTGTAAGGTTTTTTTTTTATGACATAAGGTGGCAAACGAGCAGACGGATTGCCTGATGGTAAGCAATTACCGTCGCCCATGGGCACCCAGGGGAGTCACAAGCGCGTTGCCGACCTTTAAGGGGGGTTGGAGCTCTGGGAACCTTACTCACCATCAGGAACACAACACTACATACCTGAAAGGTAGCAGTGCTATTATGTCTGTGGTCTTCCGTAAGGAGGTACTTCCCCAGTTGGGCTTCTCCAGACTCAAGCGTGATGAAAATTAGAACCCTCTTGGACCCGGGTATGTCCTTAAACTACGTCTAACAATGAGAGGTAGGGCACAGCGATGACCATCACGCTTGAATCTGGAGCAGCCCAACTGGGGAAGTACCTCCTTACAGAAGACCACAGACATCATAGCACTGCTACCTTTCATTTCATATAGTGTTGTGTTCCTGATGGTGACTTCCCAGAACTAAAGGCCGGCACCGTGCTTGCGACTCCCCTGGTGTTGTGTCCCCATGGGCGACGGTAATTGCTTACCACCAGGCAATCCGTCTGCTCATTTCCCGGCTATGTCATAAAAAAGCACAGCGGAAAAAGCGAAGAAATGCCATGATGATGATGTTAAGGTATAGTCTTCTAAACAAACATTAAAAATTAAAACAACACAACGTAAAACTTAGATAAGAGCAAGGCCGCTGTTTCAAAAAACGAAATTAAATTTTAGACCTTAAAAACAATGGATTAAGGTTCATATTTGAATGTTTACGTTGTACCAAACATTGCAAACGCGTGACTACATGGTGAACGAAACACATACATTTAATATGCATGGAAAAGTTGATATGTATGATTTCAGAAAAATGGCCCTTTCTAATAAAAAGATTTTCTTTATGACAAAGGTGGCAAACGAGCAGACGGATTGCCTGATGGTAAGCAATTACCGTCGCCCATGGGCACCCGCAACACCAAGGGAGTCACAAGTGCGTTGCCGTCCTTTAAGCGGGTTGGAGCTCTGGGAACGTTACTCACCATCAGGAACACAACACTACATACCTGAAAGGTAGCAGTGCTATTATGGCTGTGGTCTTCTGTAAGGAGGAGGTACTTCCCCAGTTGGACTTTTCCAGATTCAAGCGTGATGGTACTTCGCTGTGCCCTACCTCTCATTGTTGGACGTAGTTTACGGACATACCCGGGTCCGAAATTTCATAATGATGGAAAAAGAGCGTACAATTGTACATGAAGAACGCATTTAAACATATTAATTGTATCAAAAGTAAGCAGTAAGTAAGAGAGCTGGTGGCGTAGCGGTAAGAGCGTGCGACTTGCAATCCGGAGGTCGCAGGTTCGAACCCAGGCTGGTACCAATTGAGTGTTTCGAAACTTATGTACGAAATATCATTTGACATTTACCAGTCGCTTTACGGTGAAGGAAAACATCGTGAAATCGGAGTAATTCCAATAAGGCCTAGTTGGGAGGTCAAACGGCATTCGCTTTCGTAAAACTAGTGCCTACGCCAAAGTGGGATTCGTTGCCAAGCGGACCCCAAGATGAATTGTATCTAAAGTAACAAAACTCAAAGTTTGGTAAGTCGAATACAGCTCGACATGTTCCGCTCGTATTTTTATAAAATATGTTTGAGTTTCACGATAATTTTGTGTTTCAAAACTATGTAACTATATGTGAAAGATAATAAGTATTAATTTATTTTTAAAACTGTATACACTGTTCACAAATATGGGTTAATTTAGTCCGCTTATAAATATGACACAATAGCATAGGGCATATTTATACGTTGCATATCACTATTACATATATATATAATAAAAGACTACCTGTACCCGCGGTTTATTCGGGACAAAACGTAGCCTATTTGTTAATCCAGGGTGTCAGCTCCATACCAAATTTTATTAAAATCGCTCCAGCCGTTTAGACGTGAAGAAGTAACAAACATTACACACTCACCAACTTTCGCCTTTATAATATTAGTGTAGATCACTCAACACTATAGTAGTTTTACACAGTTTTCACACTCATATTTGAACTGCACTCCACTCAACAAGAACTGCGACCGTAAGTCAACTCAACCGATCGAACCGTATTTAAACTTTACCCTAAAGCTCGATTCACACAGAGCGCGGGCGCGGGTCGGACGCGTGTCAACGCGGGCCCGCGGCGCGATTGTTCAGCTAGTTTTACATGAACACCTTGCGGGCGGGCGCGTGCGTGCGTTGACACGCGCCCGACGCGCGCCCGCGCTATGTGTGAAACGAGCTTAAGGCGTAAGGTTTTCAGAAATTAGTGTACCCAATTCGAGTAAGTAATATTATACATCATCGCTGTCAGTTTTGTGACGGGTGACGGCAATTAAGTATGAAGTCTCTAAGGACATCAACTTAATGCCTATATTACACTGTAATATCGCTTATAGATTATGAAACGAACACCGAAACCAAGTCATTATAGCTAAGCGTCTGGTTGACGTAACTGGTGACCGAAGAGCTGGCGGCTTCCTCGCACAACGTGATGCAACGAGGAAATGCGCCAGCATACTTGGCAGTCGCCTTGAGATAGATCGAAGCTGTGGAGGTGATGACAAATATCTGAACAACGCCTCAATGTAATAAAGTGCATGTTCAGATATTTGTGACCACCTCCACAGCTCCGATCTATCTGATGACGACTGTACAACACCTCAAAGGTCTATTTTACATTTAAGGTGTAGTCAACCAATTTGATTTCTAGGCCACTTCGAACCTTGTCACAGTGACGTTAATAAGAGATCTTTTGCGTCTTTCATATGGATTTTCACTGTGACAAGGAACGAAGTGGCCTATAAATCAAATGGTTGATTATACAGTAATTGGAACATTAACTCCTTAATAACTCACAATAATTGGGTACACAATTTTCCGAAAACACTCAAAGTATATACTGTCAATTAGCCGGGTGCTTGTAACGCTTGTCACTGGAATACTGTATTGTATGAGATACGGGTGAGTTATCACCGCGATACTGTACTGATAGTACACTAATTTATATACTAGTAAGCCCGCCCCGGCTTCGCACGGTAGATGTATGTGTTTAGCAAAAATATTAAAAATATATAGTGATGGCGTCAGGCATAATCTAGGTCCGCGATCACACATTGCTTGCTCGCCATTCCCCTTTCGGTTCGAAGAAACTATATATAGATATATATTGATTTATTAATTTCTTGTATAGGTATATATATTTTTTCCATGTATAATATATTTATTTATAGAAATTACAATCGTATTATGATAACTACAAGTACTTAACTAGTTACAGTATAAAATCTAAAAAAGGCCCTTGAAGCATTGTACCAAGGATGCTGGCGGCATTTCCTCGTTGTATCGCAATGCTGATACGTTGTGCGAGGTAGCCGATAGCTCCTCGGCCACCAGTTACATCAACCAGACGCTTCGCGATTTCTGCAAAAAGTTTGTGCGCGCTGGGACCCCATGGACCTAACATCTCTACACCAAACGGTACAAAATGGTGCTCTCTGCCCATCTCTACTCTCGGCATTAAAGTAAATAAATATACTTAAATTATTAATGTATTTAGTTATATTATGTATTTATTCAAACGCTCATTTATACTATTTTACTAGTAGCATTTTGGACATTCTGTTTCACGCACCAACTATAATATTTGTACCGTGTATTTTGTATAATGTGCATTAATGTTTTAATAAATAAATAAAACTTTGCCTGTACTAGATGTGCGCGTAGACATTCGTTAGACTATTTAATAAATGATAATCCCTGAAAGATGTTTCGGAGAACATAGGCCTCCACTTTCAAGCACTAAGATCCCTAAGCCTATGTTCTCCGAATGACTAAATAAATGTCAGTTGAGTGAGTGACTAAATAAATATCAGTCGAGCCGTGAATAGGAATCACACAGGAATATTGCTTGTCGCACGTAAAAAGTATCCTTTAAATTTATATTTCAATATCAAAACAAAACTAGTCATCAATAGGTATAGTGCAACCATATCGACAATATCTCGAGCCTAGGTAGACTAGGTAGTAGAGCCGAGGTAGACTACCTGTCCCTCTTAAATTAATATAGTTGGAAAAGGACGGGTAATCTATCATGAGTATCATGACGCAAGATACTGTCGCATTCTTTATGTGCTAGGCCTATTAATTGATACATATTAAAAACTCCATAACTTTCGCATTTCTGCCAATTGGGAAATAGTTTATAAAATAATTACCACGTGCGCTTAACGATCGCTGTCAACCAACTGACGCCGGCACGAATGGCGAATATGTAAACACCTCGCTACGATGGAAACGTCCTTCGACTCGCGCCCATAGACGATAGATATTTAACTAGACGGAGCGTGATAATAATACCACGATCGAAAGGGATGGTGTTATGTAACTTTCCATAGGTATGGCAGAGACGGCGCTATTTTCGTCCGTCCTTATCATAGTCTCACATATTTTTGTTTCCCTCCAAACTGGACCCTTCAGAACTGTCAAAGTTGGAGGGGAACAAACAAATACAATTGGAGTTTTCTTGGGTTTTCAACCAAAGTTGCGGTAATTAATACAGAATAAGCTAATATTTTTGTCATAAAGATTGTCCTGTAAAGCAAAACTATAGTGAATCTTGGGCTACAAAAGCCAGAATATCTTTGTCCCTTACCGGCGCTCGCGGATGCGTTCTCCAGTAATTATTCCTCCTAGCTCGAGCCTGAAAGATCGCCACGTGCGAATGGCGATACGAGGGAGGAGACGAAAAACGAGACGTCCGCGTACACATGCGTGCTCGTGTTTCGCCTCGTAATTCGTGTGAATGTGTAATCGTAGCATTAGAGTTTTTTTCTGCAAATCAGTCTAAGTATAATTTTTATTTAACAGACCCGACAGACGTTATCTTAACTATAAAAATGATATAAAAAAAATCCCTTACAAAAAGCTTTAAATGGTCAAAGTCTTACCTTAAAAAAGTTTAAATGCTCAAAAGTGAAAAGATTACATTAGACAATTAAATATGGTGGTTAAGTATTCTTAAATTTCCTAATTTTCCGCGCAATTTCTTTTTCTTTTTTTTTCTTTCATAAAAATCTTCTGACAATAACAAACACAACAAAAAAATTGCGTGACCAAGGGAAGCAGGGATTGATTTTTATATATACACTAGCTGACCCGGCGAACTTCGTACCGCCTAAAAAGCGACAAAAGTAATGATAGCTTTTAATAAGCTAAAACATATATGATTTTAATTCAATAAACATAATGGCCACAATGGCGACCATTCAACTTATTTTTCGAAATCACGGGATTTTTGACTTTTTAATACTTAATGTCTCAATCAGGGCTGTGACGATTCCACCAATCCAAAATCATTTTAATCGGTTCAGCCGTTCTCGAGTTATAAGCGGTTGAACAAACCCCACTTTCTTTTATATAGGTATATAGATACCTATATAGAATATAGATTTATATATAAATATACATACATTTACCTAATTAACTGACTGTCCTACTAACCATACAAGTCTAATCACCCATAGTCACGGTATCAACTTGAATGAATCACGTCTCAAGGTCATACAGCCGAAAATATCTGTACAATTCCAGTCTTTATTGCTTTGGAATAAGGTTCAATGTGTTGTACAAATGACTATATACGTATATATGTATATAACACGATTTGTTGATATGTTTATTATATGAAGGTCTGTTCATGAATTCGTTAAAGATTTCAAACGTATATTGGCATGCAACTATATACACATATATATAATTATATAACCATATCGACGGTGGAAAGGAGAAACCCTTTAAGCGTAGGTTTGAAATTACACGAACGATTAAAAAATGCTAACTTAAATTAAAATGAACAGTATGGATCGTTTTTATTTTCATTTCTGTTTCACTTTACTTATTCACGTTTACCCTCTCCATTCCTATTTTCTTTCCTGGTTTTAGTTAACTAGCCACCCATTTAAGATGACTTAACAATAATTGGGTTTTTATTGTTTTTAATATAAATAAATTATTAATAGTTATCATTTCAGATACAGTTTTCCCCGCTATAGTTGCTTAAAGTAATATTCCATTAATAAGCATGATATACAAGGTTGTTTCATTGTTTAATCCTAAAAAATGAATTGTTGCTTAAAAGGTTTTTCTGGTTTTTTTTCTAGATCAATTTAAGTTAAGCGACAGTTATATCAAAAGATTCAAGGTTTTTGTTTATTAAGTTACTATTAAAATTATTAAATTATTATAGGTATTAAAATTTTATAAAACACGTTCATAGAACTGACATCTCTAAAACAACTAGAAAAAAAGTTACGAATTTTTTTCAGAAAAAATTGCTTATAAACTCTCTCCTGTAAAGTTAGCAAAATGTTGCTTAAGGGGTTTCTCCTTTCTGCCGTCGATATAACCATAACCAGTGGTGCATATTCCATAGATCCTATTTCTCACTAGACTAATTATTTGAGCAGTTTTCAGACTGCTTGTGAATGGAATGAAAGCAATGGATATGTTGAGACATACGGGCTGGATGAAAGTGTTTGAGTTTTCTTACAAAGTTTTTGTGTTGCTACAAAATGTGCAAGCTCCACAAAATATGTCAACTGTGAGTCGTCCAATGCTGGACATAGGGCTCTCCCCCAAATGTGTCATTATCTAGCAAAAGGGACCTTATTGTCGATGGCGCTTACGTCGAACCGCGTTGCGTTTGTATTGCGGCATCTTGAACAACGGTGTATGCGCCATCGACAACAAGGTCCCTTATCATAGATAATGTCACAAATATACAAATACAAATACAACAAATACAAATCGTTTATTTCCACATAAAGAGTAACAAGTGATACAAATGACTGACCTCCACACTAGGCTGAGCCTGTCCCGTGGAGGAAGTTAAGGATTCACAGGAAAATAATTTTCGACAATAAGTGACAACTGTAGGAAGCTACCTAATTAAGTATGTAACAATTATTAAAGTTTTAAGATACTAAGGCTAAACGTAAAATCTCTATAAAATAAAACAATGCTACTTATGAATCAAAAAATAATAATAAGATGAGATACACTTGGCCTAGGCCCGTGTATTTCATTACACCCGTCTTGTAATACTGGCAAAAAACAAATATTGAAAGAATAATAATAACAAACTTAAATTACTTACATTTGTGTATGTGTAAATGTGTATTTGTATGTGTGTATGTATGTGTATGTTTGTGTAGTACGTCATTTTTGTACCTTCAAAACCTGTTCAGTGTCTGTATAGGATAGATCCATGAAAACCTTTGTCAATAACTTCTTTACCTCAATAATGGAATTTTTCTCAAATTTATAAAGCTTAACTAAACTGTTGTAAATTTGTGGATACAAGAAATCTGGAAAGCGTTGTGCAAATGAAGTTTTACAGTGGTGGATGGGATTTTAAAGATTCGTTTTTTGTGCAAGTCATTGTAGTTACATAAATTTAAAACGGATCTGTGTGTATGTAATATCACTCTCATTAAGAAAAGCTTTCTAACGCTAAGCACTTCTGCCTCTCTATAAAGATCCATGGTTGGATACCTAAAGGGTTTTTTAAAAGCTACTTTTAAGACTGCTCTTTGTGCCCTTTCTAATTTCAATAGAACGGTGGAGGCTGATCCTCCCCATGCAAGAATACAGTAGTTTATGATTGATTGCCCTAGAGCCAGGTATACAGTTTTTACTAAACGATTGTCGGCTGACTCGCGGAGCATTTTAATTGTGTATATGAGCTTTCGTACACGTCCTGAAACAACCGCCACATGCTCCCTGAAACTTAATTTATCATCAATAACAACTCCTAAGTATTTCATAGCACTAGCCCTGGATATGCGGTCGCAGTTGCAATTCGAAACTGGATTTCTAGGGCAATATCGACTGTGAACCATAAAGTCACGTTGCAATCTTGGTGCTGAGGCAGCGGTTTTGTGAAAGCAGAGATAATAGGTTTTTTTAGAGTTCAAAGTCAGAAGATTTTGCTTAAGCCAATTGGACACTAGAGAAATACCTCGCTCAGCGCAGTCGTAAACGTTTTCCCAAGATCGACCATGAAATATAATTGCGGTGTCATCGGCGTAACACAGGACATCAGCATTCAGTAATGGGATGTTTGAGATGTCATTTATATACAAAAGGAAGAGAGTAGGGCCTAAAATACTGCCCTGCGGTACGCCAAAACGCACTGACCTCAAGTCACTAATGTGATCACCGACTTTAACGCATTGACTTCTGTCTGTCAGATAACTGTCAAACCATTTTAGAATGGAACCTCGAATCCCTAGTGCTTCTAGTTTTTTTAGCAATATTGGTATAGAGACTGTGTCGAAGGCCTTCGCTAAATCCAAAAACACTCCGATACAGGCCCTCCCCTCATCAAGGTGTTTAGCGACGGCTTTCGTAAGCAGTGTCACGGGGTCTTCTGTGGATAAACCTTTTCGGAATCCAAACTGACGGTTGGTTAAAAGGGAATTTGATTCAAGGTAATTGACTAGTCTTGAATTAACGATGCGTTCGAGAAGCTTTGATATAGATCCTAATAGTGAAATAGGCCGATAGTTACACGGTTCATTCTTAGAGTCACCTTTATGAATCGGTATGATTGCCGCAACTTTCCAGGCTTTAGGAAATATTCCACTCTCAATGCTTTGATTAAATATCGTAGCAAGTGGTTCTGCAATTAGGGACCCGATGGCTTTAAGAATCTTGTTATTTAGGCCGTCGAGCCCTGGCGAACTATCTAGATCTAATTTCTGAATGAGATTTAGGATCTCATGTTTATTGGTAGGAGATATGTATATAGAGTTTAGTGGAGTTTTACTGGTATCGATCTTGGCTGCGAGAGACTGCTGTGTTTCTTTTTCCGCGGAAAGAATAGAGTTTGCAAGGTTACCACCTACTGTAGAGAAGTAATCATTGCAAGTGTTTAAAGATTCGTTTTCACTGTTTTTTATTTTAGTGAGCTCTATCGCCGTGGTTGTTGGGAGTTTCCGGTGAGTTATTTTGTTTATGGTTTTCCATAGCTTTTTTGGAGACCCTTGATGAGTAGTTAACTCTCTTTTCTCATAATCAGCTTTGATATTTCTGAGGAGGTTTACATAGAAGTTTCGGTATCTGGTATATATTATTCTTTTAGTTTCATCATTAGGAAATTGTCTGGAGATTTGGTGAAGTTTGTCTCTTTGTTTTGAGCATCTAACGAGACCAGGGGTCATCCATGGTTGTATACAAAATTTCGAGTGACTTACTCGGATCCATTTGGAGTTTTTAGATATCGCATATGACTTGTATCATCTTGGGGATTAGATGCCTTCGGCACAGGCATGTTGATGACCATAATAGCTTTACCCAATCTGGGTTTAGATGTCCATCCTTTAGTTTTATACAGGTTATTTCTTTATTCCACCTTGGTTACTGTTTTCTGTTAGAATCGAAGAGTTAAGTGTGAAGTTTGAATATCTTACTCAATACTTTTTTTAACTTATATAAAACGGCAGTTTTATTCTTTAACTCTTAAGTTTGGAACTGTTATCATATTGTTTTACCCGTTAATGGCCTCGATGGAAGACCAGCGCTGGCTACCTGGGCTAGCATTATGCTGAGTCGGGACCATTTCGAGGTGCTTTTGTCAAAGTTTTAGTTTTTAATGTTTTGTGTAAATTGCCTTGAATAAATGTTTTCTATTTCTATTTCTATTAAATAATTTAAAATATGAAATAAAACAACTAAAACCTTTCGACCCTTTAGCAACATTCAGAAAATTAGTATAGGCGATTTAATCTGTTTTAGTTGTTTTATTTCATGAGTAATTATCACAGCAACTGAAGACAATATTAATTTAAAATACTTACAAAGCCACTCTTTGCTTTCTCTTGGCGGGACATATTGTTGTTTTGTACATTCAGATGGACCATTCTGAAACAGATAATTATTGATTTAGTTTAATTTATTTCAATAAAAACAAGGATGTAAACTATGTAAACTCCTAAACACTTCTATCAGATCTGGCCTGGTGAGTTTTGACCCTGCCTACAAAGCTAAACCTGCCTACAATAGTCCTGGGTACAAATCTTAGTAAGGGCATTTATTTGTGTGACAGTCACAGATATTTGTTTCTGAGTCATGGGTGTATTCTATGTATTAAATTATTTGTATATTATATATATGTATTGTCAGCTGAGTACCCACAACAGAAGCCTACAAGAGTTTATTGTGGAGCTCAGTCAATTTGTGTAATAATATCCTGTAATATTTATTATGACTTTAATTGTATGGATTTTATGTTTTTCATTATAATCATATATACTTAGTGGTAGGAATAAATTTAAAAAATAAAATTTGATAACAAAATTATAAAAAATCAGTTGTCTACAAGCTTATGTATCTAACTAGCTAAATGTAACACTAAAGATAGGTTGATTTTTTTGTATTTATTTGGTATTTAACAAGATTTGAAAATAGAAAGTTATGCTTATAATTTATTTTACAAAATAATTAAAAAGATGGTCAAAAGAATATTGTTGTTATTTTCGAAGCCCCATTGTATAGGCAACCAAATAGGATTTTTAATACACATGAAGATAAAATGACTAATGTAATGAATATAACCGGTAATGGTGAGCAAATAGTTTATTATAGGTACATAAATATATTATTTACATCATTCTCTTGTGTAAAAGCCTTTGTTTTAACTATATTACCGTGGCGATAAAAAAAAACGTGCCTACAGTAGTTTATTACTAATTAGGAAGCTACTTCTTCACAGTTGAATATTATGTGACTGCAGCTAGAGATTAGAGAATATACCATAAATTAGCAACCCAGGTCAAGGTACTGATAAATTTATACGGACTAGCTGTTGCAAAATACCAAATAAAGAGCTGCTAAGGTCAAATACCAGCTTCAAGGGGAAATACTGGACCTAGCTTAAAACTATTTTAAATTTTCTGTAATGCACTAGAAAGCTGTTTTATAGTAAAATAAAGCTTTAAACAATAAACCAATATAGGAAAATAGTCAATAGAAGCACTAACTATGGCCCTATCTTTAGTATTCTACCATAAAAAGTCGAAAACATGATCTCATCCAGCCAGCGGAATGCATCACTTATAACCTCCAATAACACTTATATACAACTTCCTAATCATGCATGCTATACTAGATAAGATAACGAAATATCTTTACCACTAAATACGAGTAGAATTAACTTAAGATAAGTTCACAAACAACACTTTTTGATAAAAACATGATAACAGCACATAACAAACAAGTACAGAACGAATACTTAACTACCACAGATAATTTATGAAATTCTTTCCGTTACGCTGACATATTCATCTCACTGACGTCATGCACTTTTGCAGTTGACAGCATTATCACAAATGAGAATTATATATTTGTGTTCCAGGTCCACCAACATAAGAAACAAAACTTTTGAAAAGCTTATAAAAATGTTAAAATAGTTTCGCTAAAAAGCCTTTTTGGTTACATGACTCTTAGTTTTACTAATGGCACATTGGAATTCCTCTTTTAAATATTCTGTTCGAATTCTTTAAATTGTTTTCATTTATTTTATCGCCGTTCTCATTATTCAACCGGCACACCACCAACTTGAAGACTCCCGATTTATTTTTTTCAATTTAACAATCTACAACATTCCCAATTTGAACGAAATTCAATATTCATTATCGCAATGGAAAATAAAGCTCAAGATGTACCGAAAAAATGTTTCTGCGTAAGATGTTTTCTACCAATAGATGAAAACGAGAAAGTTGAAATAGACGGACAAAACTTCCATAGGCAGTGTGGAACATGCTGTAAGTACATTTGAATGGCTTAATATCATCATCATCATCTCAGTCACGAGGCTTAATATAAAAAATAATTATTATTTCGGGTATTTTTTATCATTAAGTCTTATAGCTTTTTTATAACTATCGATAATCGATTCGAATCGATTGCAATTGTTTTAACTACATCCCTTTAATAGCCCTTTAGTGGTAACGGCAATTTTTTTATAATGAATTCATATATTTTTTTTTTTAATTAGTAACTGGTACACGTACCAAAGTGTTACCTATATCTATGCACTGATGCCCTTGCGTTTATTATGTTTAATTCTGTGGTTTTCAATTTTTATTTTAAAGGTTCCGCAATCAACTACGGAACCTTAGTTTCATTTCACCATGTTTGTCCGTGCATTTATTTCCGTGAAGTACTTATGACATATATCTTGAAAGCATCTTCTTTCAAATGAAACGTAAATGAAATTGGTTCATGCTTGCTATAAAATGTCCTATAATCAATAATAATCACTTGCCTCTACACGCGTTATGACTCGAATAGAAACTACGGAACAGCGGTACTACCGTGAAACCGATATTCGTAAATTTCGGACGATTGTCCCTGTCAATCTCACGCCTTAACACATTCGCTAAAAATGTATGGAAATGAACGCACATGTGCGTTGGTGGCAGTGAATGTGTTAATTGGAGTAAAAGAAAGATGTTCGATGCTATACGAACTTCGATGTTCGCGGTACCGGGCTAGTTTTATTTCTGTCTCGATTATCTGCTTATTGCTACCTTAACACTTTTACTATCTAAGACTCAAATTAGATGCTGTCGGCCTTGTAATTTTTCTACGGTTTGTTTAGTAATGCGATATTTTCAGGCATCTGCCGACACATCCCCGCGAAACTAAAGATGTTTTACGGCCATGTCTTCTGTGAAGAGTGCTTCAAGACCTTCGTTCTGGCGCGGCTCCGCGGGGAGAGTCCCCAGGTTTGTTCAATTACGTAGACATGGACATAGGCCTCCCACAATGACTTGTATCATCTTGGGGGTAGTTGCCATATTCACCACGTTTGGCGGGTTGGCGACCGCAGTAGCTGTGTTGGTTTGCGACGGACGCTGCTGCTAATCCGTAGGATTTTTCCCTTTGTCGCCTCTTACGACACCCGCGGGAGAAGATGGGGTGGTGCTATTCTAGTCAGCCGGCATTACACAGCGAGATTTAATGCTAGACTAGTAAATCAAGTCAAAATGTCGCATGTCATGCTAATCGTGCCATCATTAAACTTAAATCAATGTCTTTGTTCAGGTACATGTGGACAGCTGGTGGATGAAATTCGCGCCGGGAGTAAAGGCACAAGGCAATAACAGTGAAGGTAAGACACCTTCAGGTAGTTTAAACCGTTTATCAATGAGGAAACTGCTGAATACCTTAAGATGTTTGTAATGAATATGGTTTTTAACCGATTCAGTGCGGATAGCACGATAGGCGAGTCATCAATGTTTTTAACGTGTGGCGTATGACACGAGAGGAGTGTCATCACATTCTATGGCGTAAGGCACGCCAGCCGCATCATGAAATGTTTGCCGCCACAGAAGTTTTTGAAAGTGGAAGACAACGAATCGGTTAAATTGCTTTTTTTTTTGACATAGGCGGCAAACGGCCAGACGGATTTCCTGGTGGTAAGCAATCACCGTCGCCCATGGGCACCCCCAACACCAGGGTCAGAGTCACAAGCGCGAGCGTTGCCGGCCTTTAAGGGGGTTGGAGCTCTGGGAACCTTACTCACCATCAGGAACACAACAATACATACCTGACAGGTAGCAGTGCTATTATGGCTGTGGTCTTCTGTAGAGGTACTTCCCCAGTTGGGCTGCTTCAAATTCAAGCATGATGGTCATTTGTGTACTACTCTCATTGTTGGACGTCGCTTAAGGACATACCCGGGTCCAAAAATGGTTTAGGGAACGTGTATGATAGTGTTATCCGTCCACAGGAGCCCAGCAAGCACCCAAGCCGGAAGCGAAGCCCGCGTCGGAGCCCGCGCCCGAGGGCAAGCGCTGCATGTGCGCGCGCTGCCTGCAAGCCGTGGACGAGGCTGACAAAGTGGTGATCGGCGGACAGACTTTCCATTCCTGCTGCGCGAAATGCTGTAAGCACATCACGTTAACTATTTAAGAGCATTTTTCATAAATGCGCATTCTACGAACTGTCATAAGTAACCTTTTGAACTCCACATTGTCTTGGAAGGACACTGTTAAAGCTACATCCCTGGCCCAGTACCGCGAACATCGAAGTTCGCATATTTCCAGCATCGGTATCGTCTTGGCTCGTCTCAATAGTTTTTTATCAAGTTCTTAAATTCGTCCCGTTCTGCTTTCGTCTCCCATTGTTCATTCGTAACTTTCGTTGTATGGTTATTTCGGCTTAGTTTAGTATTCGTCATCAATCATCATCGTCTTTAGTCATATTCAACGTCAGTCTGTTGTTTTCACTTTTCAGACTCACTCGTTATTTGTACTTTTTTCACAGCACGTTCGTTGTTGATAGTAACAACACTGACAGGACAAATAGTCTAAAATCTAATCTCGATCATACCTAAAGTCGATGTTGACGAATGCTGGAATAAGAAATAACCGAGTCAAAAGTGACGAATGAAAAATGGGTGACGAAAGCAGAAAGACGATTTTTTTTCTTTTATGACATAGGCGGCAAACGAGCAGACGGATTGCCTGGTGGTAAGCAATTACCGTCGCCCATGGGCACCCGTAACACCAGAGGAGTCACAAGCGCGTTGCCGGCCTTTAAGGGGGGTTGGAGCTATGGGAACCTTACTCACCATCAGGAACACAACACTGCATACCTAAAAGGTAGCAGTGCTATTATGGCTGTGGTCTTCTGTAAGGAGGAGGTACTTCCCCAGTTGGGCTGCCCCAGATTCAAGCGTGATGGTCATCGCTGTGCCCTACCTCTCATTGTTGGACGTAGTTTAAGGACATACACGGGTCCATTTAAGAACTTAACAACAAACGACTGAGACGAGCAAAGAGTCTACCAATAAGGTAGTTGCATGTGGTCTAAGGAGTAGGCCACGGCAGTAGATGTCCACCAACGAACGTGGGTGATCTGATTAGTAAAATTTTACAAGCACATTTTTTCCTCTCCAGGCTCTTGCCATCAAGTGCCAAAGGGCAACATCAAGATCTACTGTGGCCACGTGTTCTGCGAAGCGTGCTTCAACTACCACATCCTGAACCGCAACAGGGACAACCCTACAGAGTTCTTCAAGAGCTGCTTCGAACATTTGCAGGTGAGCGTGGTCTACCCGGTCTATCCTCGTAAAACCCACTGTACACTCCCTTTCAGTGCAATTTAGCCCTTAGGTGCATGAAGTGTCAATCAATTTGATTCTAAAGTGCCTTATGTACAATTGCACACCTGTAGCATTTGACACTATAGACATGTCACATTCTATAATTTGCATTCGTTTGAATACGCCTTGTGCCACTTTAGTTTTGATAAACGGTATCATTTTTGGTACTGTATGCACTAGAGGGTTAAATCCTGTATTAAAGGAAATAAAGTAGCATTTCATTTGTTTCATTATTTATCGAACAAAAGAAAATTCAACCCAATTTAATGAAACTTTACTTATACAAAAAGGCGATGCGAGGGACGAGAGGAATAGCGAGACGTCAGCGTACACATGCGTGCTCGCGTTTCGCCTCGTTATTCTCCTCGCTATTCGTGCGAATGTGTGGCGGTAGCATCAAATGTTTAAAAAGCAAAAGTTTACTTACCTTGTGTCACTCTTCCAGAACAATCCCCAATTCGCCGAGAACATGAAAATGTTTATGGAGAGCAGCGCGAGCGCACACTCGCCTCTGATCTTCATGACGCCGCCGAACTGCCGGATCAACGCCGAGCGAGAGGAAGTGGAATCAAAGTGTAATTACCCTCAACTACTAAGTCCGTACATTGACGCCTAACTCTGGGTACTTATGGCGGCCATACACCATGCTTCATATCGTCCAATCGGCATGACTCTACCGATTGGATCAGTTTGACCGCGTGTGGGGTAACGTCATGCCAATCCACTCCCACACACGGTCAGTTCTAACTGATGCAATCGGTAGCGTCATGCCGATTTGACGGGGGTTAGTATCACGGCGTCTAAAGAGCAACTCGTCTATCTAGACTTATCTTTGCACACTGTATTCTATATTTAGGTATAAAAATAAATAAATATTATAACTTATAAGACAAATTACACAGATTGACTAAGTCCCGTTGTAAGCTCAAGATATTTATATTAGCATATTAGACGAGCTGCTACTTAAAAAATCATGTAGACCAGTTGCTTTTAGGCGAGTTGATATGTAGACGAGCCGCAATTTAGACAACCTGCGGTTTAGACGAGTTGCCCCATAGAAGAGTTGCTCTCCGCCGTGATACTAACCCCCGTCAAATCGGCATGACGCTACCGATTGCATCAGTTAGAACTGACCGTGTGTGGGAGTGGATTGGCATGAGGTTATCCGACACGCGGTCAAACTGATCCAATAGGTAGCGTCATGCCGATTTAAGGATATGAAGCATGGTGTATGGCCGCCATTCGATCACTCGCACCAACTATGTTTAGCCAACAAAACCAGTTATAGGTGGAAAGTTTAACTGAAGGACCATGTCTATGTAGTTGTGCAGAATATTAACCTCGTGAGGCCCATCATACTACAATATTTGATAGTTAAAACCAATCCAGAGAATTGAGTTGTATTTTGTTTTGTACGAAAACTAATGAAACAAAAGAAATTCTACTCTATTTACTAATATAAAAAAATTTAACTCCATTGAAAGGGTGGTACACCCTACATTGAAATGCACACTGGGTCTTACGAGGTTAATATGGAACTTAGGTCAAAATCTGAATATAGAACTCCGAAATGTCTACACACGTTACTACTACATAAGCCAGGTGCTCTAGCTAAAGTTTTTCACCTATACCCTATACGCCAAGAAGCCTTGAGTGTAGCGTGATTTCATACCGTCCACGCCACCGAGCCTTAGTGGTTATGGCGGACGCCGTCAGCAATTCCCCTGCCGACAGATAAGGTTTATACATACATACATACATTTCAGGCGTATGCAGTCCACTGCTGGACATAGGCCTCCCACAAAAATGACTTGTATCATCTTGGGGGGCAATTGCCATAGTCGCCACGCTTCGCAGGCGGGTTGGCGACCGCAGTAGCTGTAGATTGGGTTTCGACGGACGCTGCTGCCCGTCCGTAGGATGTTTCCCTTTGTCGTCTCTTACGACACCCGCGGGAGGAGATCGGGTGGTGCTATTCTAGTCAGCCGGCATCACACGGCACCATAACGTTTATAAATCGCCCCTGTGTGACATGCTCATCGCACTCAACGGACTACTGCGCACTGACCTACATGTCGATATTTTTACAGACTGCTGGTCCAAACTAACATCCAAATGCCTAGCCTACTGTGAAACTGTATAATTTTCAAAAACTGTAATTATTTGATGTATATAAACCTATACAAGTGTAATTGGTGTAACCGTTCTTGTAATAAATAATAAATAATAATAATAAATATTATTTATTCACTAGGCGTAGACGTCACATTTTGAAGCGACAGGTTATTGAACATTAACCTTTTCCTTTCCTATTTTGAACGATTCTCCTGTCGCTTCAAAATGTTTGAGGTTTATTTTCGCTTGCTTGCAAAAACCTTTGGCGTGTGACGCACGTCAGATTTTTTGACGTGGCAGCGAAAAGGTTAAATATTTCAAATTTGTGTTGAAGCTTTGTCGGTATTTTAGACGTATAACGCCTCCATTTTTCCTTAGGTGCCTGAGTTGAATATGAGAAATTTTACAGCCGCGATCCCCACCATGACTCTGGCTTCTGCGTCTGACCTCTCTAACGACACGAGAACAGAGGTCTCGGCGCCAGAGTCGCTATTGCCCAAGACCACCAAAATGGCGGCTGCGGAAAAAATTGAAAAGTTGACAAAATACCTTCGAGGTTCAAATTTTAACACTGAAATGCCGAAAAAATGGAAAAGAGATGCCACGCCCTCTCCGGCGTCGAAACTGAACCATTTGAAACGGCCGGTTGTGTCGTCCCACTCGAGTTGTCCTAAATGTCAGTGGCAGTCTGGTACGATCTATGTCAATCGTGATTAGTGATCGGGAGTTTTGTTTTGTTGAATAAATTGTGGTTTATGAATGCTGGTTTGATTTTACCCCTTTATAAAGCCAGGGATAGACTAGGGAACAAATTTCCTGCAACCCGTATCGCTAGCGACGTCGGGTGACTTAGATTGACGTAGCCGGACATCGCCCGACAAGCCATGACTATGCCTGTCTGGCGAAGTCGCCGGACTTGGTCGAGTTCGTTTGATATCTCGCCGACAATTGTCGCTGGACATTTGTCCCCTAGTCTATCCCTGGCTAAGGCCCCATTGACTGAGACATGGTATCGCAGAATTCGTTGCAGCTATCGGAAGCCTACATTTCAAAGCCGTCGATAATTTTGACGTGCGTCACACGCCAAAGGTTTTTGCAAGCAAGCTAAAATAAACCTTACCTCTGTACGTAGGTCCAAGGCCTCGACTTGATATCAAGTCGTGGCGTGTGGGGCACGAAATGTTCGGACTTCATATCAAATCAATGGCGGCGAAAGGGTTAAAAAATAGTGTACACAATTAGTGGTGATGTTGAGGAAAGTTAAAGGGTTTTATACTGTTGATATACCGTAGACTGCAATGAAATGCAACAATTGAAAAATGCATTTATTGTACAGTCAGCAGCAGAAATGGCTAAGCGGTAAAGGTTTTCAGAATGAGGTCAACACTCTATTGTCACGAGAATAAGAGCGCGTGTAAGTCATTTTGTACACTTCAACCGCTCAGCTAGTTTTGCTGCTGGCTGTACTTGTTAACCTTTTGGACGTTTTTCCACTCGTCAAAATGTGTCGTGTACGCTAAAGGTCGGTGGCGTGGTAAGGACATCAGTGGACCACTATAGAGGTTCTTGGCGTTCAGAGGGTTAACTGTTGCTTGGTTGGTGCAGTTCCGTGCAGTTCTCTCAAACGCATTTTGACTGCAATCTGGCTGCATAGTTGTAATGCAGTTATATTGGCGTGGGAACGAATACATTGCAACCCCATTACAACTGCATTGGATATGATTGGATGTATGCAACCGTATTGAACGTCTTGTATAAAATGTAATTTACATGTAAGTACGTCATGCATACCATATTTTATTAACACTTTGAACTCCAAGAACATCTAAAGGTGTCCTGCGCTGTCCTGTCTACCACGCCACCGACACCCGACAGATAAGGTTTATATTCGTTCTTCTCTGGTGCGAGGTAACGGCGTGTAGGTATATCACATTTTGAAGCGAGAAGAAAAGCATTAAATACATAATAATAGTGTAGGCTAAGGGTACGACTATTTAATTTACACATCTTTATGTGTTCAAGTAATCAAAAAGTTAAATGAAGTTGTACTTAACCTTTTGAACGCCAATCACCACTAAAGTGGTCACAGTCTGACGTTAGTCCGTCGGAATCGATTGGATAAATTGGATTCCACGACAAGCAAGTAAATGATCAGTTGATCAGAGGCGCTACCGCCAATAACGATATTCGTAAATTTCGGACGATGGACTCTGTCACTCTCATGACGTTTTAATTGGGGTAAAAGAAAAAGGTGCCCGAAATATACGCACTTCGACGTTCGTGGTACCGCGAACATATATTTCGATCACAGTCGGAACTCGTCGGAAAAAACAGTCATTTATACACTGGCAACCCGGATTTGAACGCGCTGTTTGACACACTATCGACCACAGACTATAAAATAATAAGACAACAACTAACTTAAGAGTCGAGGTGTGGCTTTTTATTTTGCATTTATTTATTTAAATAAACGTTAATATTCTACGCTAATCAATGTTTCCAGTTCTAAACTGTTATCAACTTGCATTTCGCTTATTCTAGTCACTTTAATTTGTTCTAACGGTATCTAATCTGGCTCGAAACGAAGGGCGTTAGCCGCTTCTGAGGTGTATCGAGTAAATATTCGTTTATTTCATCATGTACGGGCGAAAAACTCCCTCCACATACCGGTCCACGCCTTCTGTGTATTCCCACTACACCACCAAGTAAGTATTCAATGATATTTCATTCATCCTTTTATTATTTTATTTCATTTAAAATTCATCACACACAAACATCAGGTAACGTGTATACTTTTTTCGATGTATGTATATATGTTTGAATTATACAGGGTGTATTTTTATACTTAATACAAAATGTGTTTTTCTAACTCCACAAACTACTTGCAATTGAATACTACTCTTGCTGAAATCAGACAATATATTTTAATTTTTTTGTAATTTATTTTACTTTTAACAGCTCTTTCTGGATATTATAACGGTTTATTAGGCCATTTAAATTAGTAATTTGATCTTAATCTTAATAACCTTTATTGCTGACAAACTTCTTGTCTGCGTGTCTTTAAGACACAAAGGTCTCCTCCAACCCTCCCCTTAGAGGAGACCTTTGTGGAGTAATTTGATAGGACTGTACAAATCATAATTTATAGTCCTATCAAATTACTTAATAAATATAAGTTATAGTTGATTATGAAGTTTGTAAAATATATTTTGTATCATGTAAAAAATTACATCTTGTATGTAGACTTTGAGGAACAAAAATGGGTACATTCTGAATAAAATTCCTATTAATATATTTGTTCTTTACTGTCTCTCAAACAGTAAAAAAATAGAAGTGGGATCTATTAAAAAAAAAATTAAATCTATGTTACTGTATCTACCTTACCTACAGATAAACCAAACCATATGTCTTTGTATACATTAAACAAATGTAAGCAGACAACACAAGTCATATATAAAATACCCATGAGCTTGAGATCAGAGAGGAAAGCATAGATGGCATTTTATTGTCTATAATGAAATCCATCACTTGCACACTCACATACTTGTTGGAGTGTGACAGATATGTGACAAATGATAAAAACCGGATCATATTGAGCTAGCTGAAATGTGTAGAAATATCAATTATTGATTATACAAGCTCAATTACAACATAAAGGAAATGCTGCCAGCATCCTTGGTACAATGCCACAAGGCCCTTTTTTAGATCTTATACCGTAACTCGTTAAGTATTTGTAGTTATTATAATACAGTCAGCAGCAAAAGTGGCTAAGCGTTTGAAGTGTTCATAATGACCTACACGCGCTCTTATTCTCTTGACAATAGAGATGCGTTGACCTCATTTTGAACACTTCAAACGCTTAGCCACTTCTGCTGCTGACTGTACATTTGTAATTTCTGTAAATAAATATAATAAGTTCATTTGGATATTTAAGTGAATCAACTATTTGTTGTTATTCTGATCCATCAGCCAGGGGACAACTGAAGTATAGTATGTTACAAGAAAGTGAAGTATAGTTTGGCACTGCATTCTCTTAATATGTTTGGTATATAACCCATTACGGAAGGGACATATTGCTTCCACAAATATTTAGATTTGTGTATTTAGATGCGTAGACATAAAAGTGAGTTTTAAGAGTGACCCAGGGGACTGTAACCATGGCAACGAGTGACATAAAATAGTTGATTGAGTCATTTTACATTCACACAGTCTTCATGTGTCATAGGCCAAAGAAATCACAACCAGTCTGGCCTAGTGGGTAGTGACCCTGCCTATGAAGCCGATGGTCCTGTGTTTGATTCCCAGTCGGGGCATTTATTTGTGTGATGAGCACAGTTATTTGTTCCTGAGTCATGGGTGTTTTCTATGTATTTAAGTATTTATATGTATCTATCTATTATACAGGCTGCAATTTTTTACGTGATACAAAATTTGTTTTTCTGAGTCTATAAATAATAAGCAACTTAGTGCTTCAACTCTTATTAATAAGACATTTTTTTATTGTGTTTTTTATTAATTTTTTTGTTGTTTAATTTTCTTTTAACAGTGGATTTAGGACTTTACAACGGCTTATTAACATAATTAAATTATTTATTAGAATCGGAGCTGTCATGTACATCAATTGTGTCATTTGTCCCAGTTAGAAACTTACTTAATTTTTCATCAGAAATGCCTAATAATGCTGTTTAACACCACTTTATCACTTGTGAAGGTGAAATGAACGAAAAAAAAAAAAAAAACAAAAAAAAAAATGTTTTATTTTATTAAGAGTTGGGGCATTAAATTGCTTTTTGTTTATAGAGTCAGAAAAACATATTTGTATCACGTAAAAAAATGCACCCTGTATATATCGTAGGACTAGATCCATTTGTGTAAGATTATCCTGAAATATTTATTTATTATATTTATATTTATTAAAGCAAAACGAACAACAATTTCTGTCATCATAATGTTCATGAATGTGTTAATATTTTCACAGGACACGGGTATAAACTGACTCCTGACTGTTTCAGGTCATCAACCAATCTCCGTTCCACCAAGTCGGTCCGATCATTACGAGTACCGTGGTACCAGAAGCCGATACTCCATGATGCCTTTTTCCTGGACCTTCAGAGGGGCTCCTTGCTTGCAGCCTCTTTGTCTGTGGTGAGTTGAGACACTTAGGCGGACAGTACGCCTATAGACGTCGCGTATGTTTTTGTTTCCTATGGTCTATGACACATGAGCCCTGGTAGCCTAGCGGTAAGAGCATGCGACTTGCGATCCGGTCGCAGGTTCAAACCCCGGCTTGTACCAATAAGTTTTTCGGAACTTATGTACGAAATATCATTTAATATTTACCAGTCGCTTTTTCGGTGAAGGAAAACATCGTGTGGAAACCGGACTGATCCTACTAAGGCCTAGTTTACCCTCTGGGTTGGAAGGTCAGATGGCAGTCACTTTCGTAAAACTAGTGCCTACGCCAAATCCTGGGATTAGTTGCCAAGCGGACCCCAGACTCCCATGAGCTGTGGCAAAATGCCTGGACAACGCGATGAAGATGATGATGGTCTATGACAGATGACATTATTTACTGTCCACCAACGTGTTAATGTTGTTTAGAATAAATTCCGAACCATTTTAGTTGAAATTTTGTGTGAAGACTATTTGTGCCCAAGTAAGGACTTTTATTTATAGACTCAGAATCAGTGATACTGGTTAAGTATTAACCCTTTGAGCGCCAGGCGACAATAGTTATTTGTTATATAAGGGAGCAAAGTCAGTGTTTACCTTCTCATGCCAGCGAAGCTAGCGGGAGATTCCAAAATTAAGTTATTTTGTTCCTCGCGGTAGTGTAAAAATTGTGTGTTTCACTCGGTAGCAAAGTGTGTTCAAGATTCCACTTTGAACAGTCAAGTGTAAAAATTCGTTCACTGCCAAAGTTTCAAAAATATGTACCGAGCAACTCTATTGTACAGTAAATAAGGTTGTAGGACGTATTTATGAAAGGATTCTTTCGGTACGTATTTTTGCACTTGACTGTACCACTTGTTATGCTCGATGCTCGTGGTTCCATTTTGAAATCTTTCGCTAGCTCGGGTCTCAATAATAGCACGTGAAGGTAAACACTAACTTTGCCCCCTTGTATAACAAATAACTAATTTAATTTTAATTTTTAACACCTTCGCTGCGGCAGTTAGTTAACATCGCAGTTAACCATACTTGTGTAGGGGTCGATCGACCCAATGACGCAGCGAACGTGTTAATAACATCTATAACAACTAGGGTAGGAGCAGCATAAATTTGCCGGAAAAACCTAGGCTGCAATCATATGACTAACACATTATTGCAGCCTTAATTTTTGTGAGAGCATAACCAATGGCACTATTAAATTAATTATAACAAGTAATAAATAAATAAATGAATATTTCGGGACAATCTTACACAAATCGACCTAGTCCTACGGTAAGCTCAGTAAGGCTTGTGTTCTAGGCACTAGACGACGATATACTTATACAATAGATAGATACATATAAATACTTATATACATAGAAAACACCCAAATGACTCGGGAACAAATATCTGTGCTCATCACACAAATAAATGCCGCGACTGGGTTTGAACTCAGGACCATTTATGTCACTCGTTGCCATGGTTAATGTCCCCTGGGTCACTTTTAAAACTTTTTTTTTTGCATCGAAAGCCACTGCACATACATATTTGCGGTAGCTACCATTATGGAGTGTTAGTAGAACGTGGTGCCTCATTCCCTTAACAACTATATATACAGGATCGGAATTATTTATAGCAAAAATCAAACTGTTAGAGTGATTTACCAAGCTGTTTTATCAACTTATCAATGTTACGGAATAACATCGCATTATCCCTTACTAACTGAAATTATTATTCTGTTACGTTTTACCTCTTTTATAAGCAAGTTATATCTCCAAATTAAAATAAAGTCACATATGTCATTTAAGTCACTTGAGTTTTACTTTCTTGCTCATCACACAAATAAATGCCCTGACTGGGATTTAGGACCATCGGCTTCATAGGCAGGGACACTACCCACTAGGCCAGAATAATTAATAATCCATGCTATATGTATTTCAGTTCATCGCCCTGTTCACATTCGCACAAAGTATATTCGACCTGTACTGCCTCGGCATGGCAGCTCCGGGCTCCGTCCACTACGGATTCTACGCTTTCAGCTTCCAGTTTGTCTATGTTGGAAGCCCCCCTGGTAAGTTTTTTTTTTTTTTATAAATGATAGGTTAGCATTTGGCCCCAATCTCCCCTGATGGCAAGTGACGATGAGGCCGACGATGGAACATGCTTACCTAGCAAGTGCTTATTCACTCTCGACTTGAAGATACCCAGGTTGTATTGCTCCGGGAAAAGATCAGCTGGAAGAGAATTCCACTCCATAGCTGTGCGAATCAGAAAAGTAGAAGCAAAGCGCTTTGTTCTGGTTGAAGGAATATCCACAACATAGGGATGGAATCTCAACGCACCCCTCGTCCCATAATATTTAAATGGAGATGGTGGAATGAGTTCATGCAAGTTATTACTTATTAAGGCGCTCTAAATAGTGAAAACACCAATTTTAGAAAATATTAATAAAATACTTTCACACAACTTACAACTGCAATTTTTTTATATGTATTATTTCAGTCTATTCTCTAGTTTTTGGCTTCATCAGAAACACGATTGCTGATAAAAATCTCGATAGCTTTTTTATTTGAAAATAACTTGTTTTTTACACCTTAAACCAAATATCTCGATAACTATTATGAATATCAACACAAAATTTGCTTTAAATAATAGTTTTTAAGTAGATTTAGATTTGTACTTCATAGATTTTTAATAAGTTGAGTACATCAATAATACCAATTGATTTCGTTATTGGCAAAATAATATGGTTCAGCGCGCGGCGGCGGCCGACTATTGCCCAGTTGCCAGTACGCTCGTGACCGCTGTCAACTTAGGACGTGTGCACATTTTCCTAACGCGGTAATATTACTTTCGACAGGAAGCAATAAGGGTAATCGCAGTGTAAATAAAGTTAAGCGAAAGAGGAAACGATTAAGTGAACTAATAGGACATATGACAAATATTAGAATGCCTAAACGGTAACCTACGTACCAGAACATTCAACCGGCCGCGTCGTATCGGATTTCACATGCGTTTTTACGTAGTTAGTTTGCAGGTTTGGTGCAGTTTTAGTAATTGTGTGTTGTACAGTTTTATTATATTCTAGTTCTTTTCAAGTCAGTAAAGTTACTAGTACAGTCGCCATCAGATATAACGTAGCGGCCGAGGTACTCAAATATTTCTGAGCAGCAATAAATGTCAATAAAATCTTTACAGTAAATGAGGTCAATAACATCTGAACATCCAATTCGCCATAATTATGTGAGCAGTGGTTTTTCAATTAAATCTGAACACACAACTCGTCAAAGTTATCTGCACGGACAGGGTGATCATAAATATCTGAACATTTAGGGAAAATATACCTTAAGTCACTTCGCATACGATTTAATAGTTATTATGCCGGTAGGCACGCATTAGTGTATTTAGTATCCCGGCGCGTGACGATAGGTTGATAGTATTTTATCACGCGCCGAGTCAGTAAGATTAGGATTGTATAGATGTAGATTAAGAACGTAATATTAAGGAAGCACACATGTATATATGCACTAGTAAGTAAGGAATAAATTAGTCTAAGTCAACCAGTCAACGGTGTCTTTACTCATCATGCCGCTACCCCTACATTGGTGACCCGACGTGATACCCCTACCCATGTACCCGGGTAGGGGTGCCCTACAGTGGTGACCACCAACGCTGTCGGGTTCGTACCCGACATGGTGTTCCAACGGGTCTGTGTTGCCATTTTTCAGCCAAGTGGCATCCGCCGAGAGGAACACGCGACTGCAAGGAAGCCTGCCTAAGGAGCTCCAGCAAGATACGGAAGTAAGTGCCTGCGATAACTAGCTGATGGCTGAGAAGGACTGCAAAAGTGATCTCGCCATGATATGTTACCAGCACTCCTCAAATAAGATTGAACCATCAACATCTAAGTGCAACAGCAACGGCCATACGTGGGGAGTTAGCGGCCATCTCCATTTTATTCCGGTTTCCGGATTCTTGGAGGAAGAAGAAGAAGTCTAATAGGAGCATGAAGAAGATTAAAATAAGCATGAAGAGCCTCATAATAATTTTGAAGAAGAAAATGGTGAAAATATTCCTACGCAAGTTAGTTTTTTTACGCTCGCCTTGTCGGCTGTGAGCATTTCCGCTCGCCACTTGGTTACAGCGTCTTCGGGCCAGGAATACGTCTGACATGTCTCCGTTTCCTCCCAAGAATGACAAGTTCAAGGCAGAAAGGATCGGAATATAGACTGTCGAAAGGATCAGAAGAATAAGAAGAGCCCCAATTCAAGAAACAATGAAGACTTAAGATGAATAAGTTGTGAGCATTGCGGAATTTTGGGTCATAACATATGACAAAAACCATATCTATTGAATACAAGGAACGTTAGGTTATCAAGGAAGTAAATATAAATAATCATTAATATACGTTAATATCGCTATAGACAGCAAAACAGCTGTGACATAATAAAGCGACTTAGCCCACTAGGAATTTGCCGATGCAGCATATCAGAAGCGGTCAGCAATTCAGTGTCAAGTTCGTGGTCAAGCGTGCATCATCAATATTAGTCAGTGGAATATGTAAAGTGTCATTTATGGTGATCAGCAGCGTGTATGAAGTCTATCGTCAACCATTAATGGTTGACTGGGGGGGAATACTATGCCGGTAGGCACGCATTAGTGTATTTAGTATCCCGGCGCGTGACGATAGGTTGATAGTATTTTATCACGCGCCGAGTCAGTAAGATTAGGATTGTATAGATGTAGATTAAGAACGTAATATTAAGGAAGCACACATGTATATATGCACTAGTAAGTAAGGAATAAATTAGTCTAAGTCAACCAGTCAACGGTGTCTTTACTCATCATGCCGCTACCCCTACAGTTATTAATGTTATACAAGGGTGCAAAATTGTATTTTAACTGCGAGTGTGGGATTGAAACTCGAGCAAGCGAATGGATTCTATAGTTTAACCACGAGCAAAGCGAGTGGTTTTAAAATAGAATCCTGAGCGTAGCGAGTGGTTTTAAAATAGAATCCTGAGCGTAGCGAGTGTTTCAATACACGAGAATTAAATTACAATTGCACCCGTGTGTAACACAAAAATTTTCCCCTCACTACAGCGAGGAAAGTGAAACATGAAAAAAAAAACGTTTTGAAATCGCATTGACTTTTTCTTTGCGTTTAGATACATTCAACATTTTTACAAAAGGTGCCTTTAGCTTGGTTAGCTTGTGGTGGCCAGTACGATTTTCGAATGTTCTAATTCGATTTTCAAGTCGGTGCGTGTGCGAGTTACCGCCGCCGCCGCCGCCGCGGGGGCAAGTGAGCTGTACTTCGGGAATTTAGACATTAAAACCATAGCAATTAAAGGATAAACAAGCGCTTTACGAGCTAGTGAGGGGAAAAATTCTTTAACGTAGGTACTACTACGCTAGAATACATTTTCAACACAACCAGTAACCACCATTCGGTTTTGTCAATGTCAAAACTAAAAAGAGATTGCTGGATGTAGGGTGTATACATACACTGCCTGAGGTAGAGCGTGACGTCATCGTGATACTAATGGCGTCCTTATCTTACTCTTATTGTGCGAAACGTGCGGCATGCATGAGTCGCCCGGACTCAGTGACTCTTTCAGATATGGCCTTTTTGTACACATTTATGTTTTTGTTGGGATCTAGTTTACATAACAATGATAATTTTAATAGGCAAATCGAAAAGGTAAATGAAAAGTTCTCGAAGGGCCGCCGCCAGCGACGGTGCGGCACGGAGCTCATTTTTTTTTTTTTTTTTTATGACATCGGCGGTAAACGAGCAGACGGATTGCCTGGTGTTAAGCAATTACCGTCGCCCATGGGCACCAGCAACACCAGGGGAGTCACAAGCGCGTTGCCGGCCTTTAAGGGGGGTTGGAGCTCTGGGAACCTTACTCACCATCAGGAACACAACACTACATACCTTAAAGGTAGCAGTGCTATTATGGCTGTGGTCTTCTGTAAGGAGGAGGTACTTCCCCAGTTAGGCTGCCCCAGATTTAAGCGTGATGGTCATCGCTGTGCCCTACCTCTCATTGTTGGACGTAGTTTAAGGACATACCCGGGGCTCATGATTATGGTTCACGAATTGGACCGAAACATATGTCGAGCGGTTTTCGACCTTAAGATACGTGAGTGACCCGTTTATATATATTTCTAATAAATCGAAAATGCTATCAGAACACATTAGCTTTACGCTGCTCGCTACGGTATTAGCGGTACGGAGGCTTGTACTCACTATGTTTTTTTTTGTAGTTTTGAAAAGTAACGAGTTTCTATAAATTTTGATGTTAAGATTATGATTTCTTATAACTAAACCGCTAGGCCATGGTAACCAACGCAATAGTAGATGAAATATTGAAAAGCATTCGTACCTATTTTAATTTGGCAGCTCCAATATTACATATATACATTTGATGCTTGCACGAAATGAATGACGTAGTGACAGATCAAAACGTGAGACACACATAAATACGTGCATGGTTACCAAAGTGCATCTCATGACGATTTCATAAAGCCCAAATAGGATCCCCCTACATTATTTGATCATGACGTTACCTATTTTCCGGCTACAAACATCAAATCAGGTTACTCGTAATATTTCATCAGAAATCCCTAAATTAAAAGTTGAAATAGATAACAAATATACCTTAAGAAAAAACGACGAGGACCTCCGGTGTTCGAGACGGGATTCGAACCCGCATCTCCAGCTATCGCGGCTGACGCTTTAACCAATTCGGCCACCCGTACACAGCGGAACCCGTCGAAATTAATCAAGTATATGTGATCTTTTTTATTTTAACGGTTTTTTTGCATACATGTACCTTTAAAATTTGAAAAGTTCTCTTAATTCCTCGTGGATCCCATCATGATATCTGAGTTCTGGTAACAATGGAACTAACCTTGAAGTATATGCTTCCAAACAAAGAAAGTATTTTTGAAATCGGTCCATAAACGACGGAGTTCTGAGGTAACACACATACAAACAAAAACAACATACAACCGAATTGATTATCTTCTCCCTTTTTTTGAAGTCGGTTAAAACCCCCGAAACGGCACTTACAACCCCGACACCGAGTGACAGTGCGTCACTTCCAAACTCAACGGATACCGAAGCCCCTAATCCTTCTTGTAATAATGTTATAAATTAAGTTTCATTACTAGGGAGGGCAGTTGCCCCAATCGGTGACCGGCACCCAAAAGATGAACGAAACGTCTTATAATCTAAATAATTAAATCGTGTATTTTTCCGTAACGTGGCAACACTTCGCCGGCGTTTTCATTTAAGTAACGTGACTAAAAAGAGATATGAGTATCTCTTTCATTCACGTTAATAAAGATTACGTTTTTATTATTATATAATGATATATTTGCTGTTCAAGTTATGTTTGCAATATTGTGACTAATTTCCAATAGATTGCCGGAGGTCAACTTGTGGGCCTAGGCAACATATTTCAAATGCTTGTATAATGACCAAAGTTGAACAGCACTTTCTTTTGCTAACACCTTTATTTTGGGGTTTATTTTAGTATGAAAACGTGTTTGTTCAACCGATGTTTCGATTCCCAAAAGATGAACTGAAAAAGTTCATCTTTTGAGTTGGATTAATGGATTCCAATAAATGAATTTGGCCTCAAATTTGTTCGTTCATTTTATCAATATCGTGTCCAAAACTTGAATTAAAAAAATGTATTATTCCATGATTTGGCAAGCAGTTCTAAGCGAAACAAATTTAATGGCGATGGTTTAATAAAATGATATACAACCTAGTGACAGACAGATACAACCTAGTGACAACCTAGGACGGACATCGAAGTTTTAGTAGTGGGGTTTTTACGGATCTCTAACAACAAATAGGATTGTATAATTTCCGGAACGCTCTGGAATTTGCTTCAACCAGAATACGGTTACGAACAGAATAAGGCCATCAACTGTCTACGCGAGCGACGCGCGCGGCGTGGTGCGGGGCGCCCCGCATGCGCCTCCACCGCGTTCTGCTTCACCCCCGCAAATACCTAAAATACGTCTATAAGAGCGCCTTAATCTATATCCACACTAATTTACACTAATATTATCAAGGCGTAAGTTTGTGAGTGTGTGAGTGTGTATGTTTGATGGAACAACTTTAATAAAATTTGCTATTGAGTTAGCTGACGCCCTGGATTAACACATAGGCTACGTTTTTTCCTTCGCGGGTAACACCGCGGGGCACAGCTAGTAATGCAATAACTAAACTACTTTCTACATTAAATCTAAAATGGCCCTTGAGGCATTGTACCAAGGATGCTGGCGGCTCCTCGTTTTATCGCAATGCTGATACATTGTGCGAGGAAGCCGCCAGCTCTTTGGTCATTTAGATACTTGAATAATTGATCAAATCTAATATCTCGGAAATGCTGCCAGCAGCTTTTTTAGATTTATTTTAGTTTTAGTTTAATTTTATAGTTTTAATTATTAATTGTGTTTCTACGTATTTACTTATTTTATGTACAGTCGCCATCAGATATACCGGAGCTGTGGGGGTGGTCACAAATATCGGAACAACGCCTCTATTATCAAGGCGATAAAGTGCATGCTCCGATATTTTTGAATACCTTGGCTGCTCCAATATATTTGATGACGACTGTATTTAGTAAATATAATGAATACGGTGATAGGTATAATTAATTATGGCAATATTTTTTTAATTTGTATAAAATAATGGAACTCTGGTTAAAATTAAATTACTATAACTTTTTTTTTTATTTCAGTCCGCAACGTGCTGATTATATTCTCGCTGTTCTCATGGCTGGGTTCAGTGGCGGTGCTGGTGACTGGGATCATACTCATCATAGCCCTAAGAAAGGTATGGCATAGTTTGTTCAAGTTTGAATATATACCTTAAATGAATATAACCTTAACACGTTCGCTGCGTCATTAGGTCGATCGACCCCTACACACGTATGGTTAACTGCGATGTTAACTGCCGCAGCGAAGGTGCTTTATAGGTATTAGGAAACTTTATTTACGTCCATATAGTATATTTTGCTCTGTGATCTGTTACTTTTATATAGTCTTTGGCGTTGGTCCTGCGGTTGCGATAAACCTCATAAACCAATCTTTGGCGTGGAAGAGGTTAAACTTGGCCCTCGCTAGGTGATCATTATATTTCATCCTCTAGATAATTAACATTTTTAAAACATTCTAACTTAATCACCAAAACTTAGTTTTGTACATTCAGCATCATACAGGATGAAATCTGGGTCGTGATCCAAATTGTCAAAAATGATGAAGACAATCATACTTAACAACTTTTCCCATGGAAACAATATTGAAATCGCAAAAAAAAAATAGCTGCTCCATATATCAACTCGCAATTAAGTCCCAGTATGTATGGAGTAAGGTGAAGGCACTAGTAATGGACAAGGAACCAATCATGAACATTAGTGCTTATTTCAAAGGAGTTAAGTGTTGTGCATTTGTTGGGACATATTCAATTTATAACTTTATGATTTTTGAAATAAGAACTAAGTGTCCATCATTGGTGCCTGTCAGCTAAAAGTGTCTAACATTGGTGCCGATCTTAGCAGTTTTTTTATCGCGATTTCAATATTGGTCCCATGGGAAAATTTGTTAAGTATCGTCTTAATCACTTTTTGGACATTTTAGATCACGACCCAGATTCACCCAGAGTTAGTTGCACCTAGTATTGCCAAATATATAACACATCCTTGCTACTATATAAATAACAAGAGCCCGGAATTTTGCGTGCGGTTTTGGATAGTCTAAGGGAGAGAGCACTAACGTTTATCGATGTATCAGAGTCAGTGAGATTAATTTATTTTTAATGAAATAATACTTGCATTATTGCAATCAAATACCTGCTCGGGTTATCAATTCTTTGTAGATAACATACCAGTCTAATATAAAATTATTTTATATTATCTACATACATTTCGTACATTTTTCACCACTAATCATTGAAAGAGCAAAATGCATCATCGGATAGTTAGTTATTATTTAAAAAAAAACGCTAATAAAAAAACTCGGTTTATCGCTACATCGATAAACGTTAGTGTTCTCTCCCTTAGACTTTTCCAAATTCGCACGCAAAATTCCGGGCCCTATAAATAACAGATCTGTATCGATATATTTGGCCACTTTGGTTGCCACTAACTATATGACGCTGTAACACAATGCTAGATTAGCTATTGTTCACTGGATCCCCTACATTTCACTTTCATTCAAACATCATATGTCATTAAAATATCATTAGTTGATTAACTTTATGCACAAACTGAGATGGGCATTCAAATTCCGAAATATTCGAAAAACGTCATTCGCGAGGCACACAGACCGAGCAGGCTAACGAGGAAAAAAAATGAAATCCCTAAAAATCCCGGAAAACCCCTTCATTTGATTCATCATATCGATAGGGTAGCCCTATAGAAGTCTTACCGTAACGATGTGGTTAGCCTATAATAGGTTACCCTATCGATATGGAAACCATTATCGATAGGCTTACCCGAGTTTCACATGGTTACCGAGTCGGATGGGGTAAAAATAGCTTTAAACACGCTTACCATTTCATAGGGTTACCCTATGGGCGTCTCTTTTCCACGTAGGCAGATAGTTCTAGAGTTTAAAATCTCTTAAACGCATTTGAAAAACACTTGATAGGGTAACCTTATTGAGGGTTTTTGAATTTGGTAAGCGCTTACTAAATCTAATAATTTAACTCTATTAAATTGGTTAGCCTAAGGGTATTTAAAAGCAACCCTATCAAAAACCCAGGGTAATACCAGTTATTTGGTAACCGGTTCCGGTCCCTGCCTAAAGCTGAGATATAATCTAAATCTAACTATTTTGAAATGAATTTTGCCCATGTCATCTTTACTATCATTATCATTAATTCATTATGCAATTTATTATGCCACCCTGTAGCTTATCAAAAAGGGTAAAAATCAGGTAAACATGTAATATATATCATTGGACGTAGTTTAAGGAAATTGATCAATACTATAATGTCAATAAAATTGATGGAAATACGCAATGTAGACTGTCCACTAACTGGTTGGACGAATGACCTCATACTTGCTGGAGATGCTCCCCGTGGTGGCTAATAGGGGAGGCCTATGCCTGAACTGATATAGCCCTCAGGATCACTAAAGTAGTAGTGGGCGGGGTACAGTCAAGTGTAAAAATGCGTTCACTGCCAAAGTTTCAAAAACATGTACTGAGCAACTCTAGTGTTACAGTAAATAAGGTTGTCGGACGTATTTATGAAAGGATTCTTTCGGTACGTATTTTTGCACTTGACAGTACATTACACGCAGATCCGATCCCCCTTTGGGCGAAAAGGTTCGATCGCGTACCGGAAGGATCCCCACAAGGTACACCGACGACCTGGTAAGGATTTCGGGAGTCTTCCGGATGCGTGTGGCGCAAGACCACTGTTAGACTTTTTGTATTTAAACTTACGTGAGACATGTCTGATAAATTAAACATTAACACGGCGAGCAGCGCGGCGCGCGTTAGTGCGCGACGGGCCGGCGACGCGATCGCCGAATCGAACGGACACTCAGCACTCTTAGTGCTTGATAATGGAGGCCTATGTTCTCCGAAACATGTCGCGCGAGTGACTAAATAAACGTGAGTAGAGCCGTGTTAATGTTTAATTTACCACTGTTAGACGTTATGGAGGAGGTCTATATCTAGCATTGGACGTCTTTCGGTTGATATGATGATGATATATCAATGTTTTTTTTTTTAATCATTTCCTTAAATTACGTCCTCTTCTTAAATAAATGCATGAAATAACTTGTATGGTATAAAGTAGTTCTTTCATCATAGCACAGTTTTTATTGTAATATTTTAATTGTATAGAAGCGGGTAACTCACGTTTTATAAGTCGAATATTGCTCGACATGTTTCACTCTGTAACGAGGAGCGTAATCATGAGCCGTTCGCGTAGGCTAACCGAGCCCCGCTGGCACTCGACGCCGACAACAGCTGATAGCGGGGAGGCGAGAAACTACCCTCATTCTAGCAAAATTGTTATTAGTAGCTAGTACGTCAGTAGATAAAGGTCCGTCCACACAAAGCACCGACGACGTAAAGTCAGCAGCAAAAGTCTCGAGCGGGTGAAGTGTTCAAAAGAGATGTGTTGACCTAATTTTAAACACCTCAACCGCTTAGCCACTTCTGCTGCTGACTGTACCACACAAAACAGTTTTCAATCTGGGGGCCACTGACCGTCTACAATCACAGTTAAAGATCGGATAATCCGCTTCTATACAATTAATATGTTTGAATCTTACTATTGTTTTGTGTTTGCTTCTAACATTTTACTTTGCACCCCTATTTTGAAATAAATAAAATCATCGAAACAGTAGTTTCAGTAGTTATAGTATAATAAATTTGTTATCAAGGGAGCAAAGTTAAGCGTTTAAAATTACATTTAACCTAACAGCAAAATATAAGTACAGTCAGCAACAGAAGTGGCTAAGCATTTGAGGTGTTCAAAATGAGGTCAACACGTCTCTATTGTCAAGAGAATAAGAGCGCGTGTAGGTCATTTTGAACACTTCAAACGCTTAGCAACTTTTGCTGCTGATTGTACATTCAAAATCTGTATGAAATCACTTTGCTCCCTTGTGAATACAGTGCATTTTTGCTATCTGTTTGTAACAGTTCTTTCCGAGTTAGTGACGTAAAATAGTTATTTGCTATACAAGGGAGCAAAGTTAAGTGTTTATCTTCTCGTGCTAATATTGTAACCGGAGCTAGCGAAAGATTCCAAAATTGAACCACTCGCTATGCTCGCGGTGGAATATTGAGCATTGGGAGGGTTTCAAAGCACGAAAGGGGAACACACTTTGCTACCGAGTGCAACACACAATTTTTCACCTCACTACCGCGGGGAATAAAAACACTCTAAATAAACGAGGACTGACGGGATCCCGTCTCGAACACCGGAGGTCCTCGTCGTTTTTTCTTAAGTATATGTTATCTATTTCAACTTTTAATTTATATAGTAGTATTACTACTTAAAAATCAAAGCAAATCAAATATTTCATAAAATAGTATTTGATTTGTTCTTAGTTTTGTATTCAAAATTATTGATACCCATCATTTATTATTCAAAAACATGACAATAAAAGAGCATCCAACCAGCCAACATTAAAAAACACTCGATTAATAACAAACAATTTGTATGAAATTACTTTGCACTTTTGAATAAAATGCAACTTTGCTATCCGTTTTAAAGAACAAAACAGCTCTTCCCCAGCTAGTGAGGTGAAAACATACATGGGTTATACAGGGTGTTCACAATTCCCAGGAGCACGAGAAACGCATCGCCCCCTGGCTGTACACGTTCGGCGTGTTCACCCTGTTCCGTCTGGTGGCGTTCGTGTTCGCCGCGATCGTGAACGACATGATATTCGCGTACAACGCGCTCATGTGCGCGTGCTGGGCGCTGTTCGTGCTCGCCGGCGGCTACGGCTGGCTGCTCGTCTACAGTCTGTACCTGGAGCTGTGCGACCTGACCAAGCTCGAGGATCTGGCTCATTTGAGGGTTAGTCTGTTTTTTTTATGACAATGCTGGTGTTCCTGATGGTGAGTAAGGTTCCCAGAGCTCCAACCCCCCTTAAAGGCTGGCAACGCGCCTGTGACTTCCCTGGTGTTGCGGGTGGTGGCCATGGGTGACGGTAATTGGTTACCACCAGGCAATCCGTCTGCTTGTTTGACACCTTTGTCATACAAAAAAAAAACATTCACAGAATAGCTTTGGTGGGAAGGCAACCCTGAGCTTTACTGGGTTAGCACAGGAATAAAAAAAAAATGTAAAGAAATGGATTTAATAGTTATTTGTTATACAAGGGGGCAAAGTTAGACCTTCTCATGCTAGTATTAAGACCCGAGCTAGTGAGAGTTTCCAAAATTGAAAGTTCAAAGAGTGGAATCTTGAGCATTGGGAAGGTTTCAAAGGGCGAGAGGGGACACTTTGCAACCGAGTGAAACTCAATTCTTCACCTCACTTACGCCATAGACAAAAACAACCAGGTGCCATATTTTTCTAAATCTTAATTTTTTTTCAGATGGGCACCATGGCATCCCTCAATGCGTCTCTAGCCGGCTCCCGGCCGACCACCCCGCATAGTGCCGTGTCCACCATGCCGGCGTCGCAGATATGATACACAGACACACAAACACACACGCCCGACACACACAAGACCGCGCACACTGACACACACAAAACTGGCCTCAGTCACACGCAGACGGATGACACGCTGAAGGATATCGCAGAGGAGAGCAGTGATGAGGGTACGCCGTTTCCGGTTGAGAGGTATGAGACTCCAGTGTAGAGGTATACCTCTATACTGGGTAAAGTATAGAGGTATACCTCTATATTGGGTAAAGTATAGAGGTATACCTCTATAGTGGGTACTCTCAGTACACATCGAAATTGTAATACAAAAATATATTTTCTGGATCTACTGGGTGTTATAAAAACGTGATACAAGATTATCAAACTCATCGTCTTCCTCGCGTTGTCCCGGCATTTTGCCACGGCCCATGGGAGCCTAGGGGCTTGACAACTAATCCCATGATTTGGCATAGGCACTAGTTTTACGAAAGCGACTGCCATCTGACCTTTTAACCCAGAGGGTAAACTAGGCCTTATTGGGATTAGTCCGGTTTCCTCACGATGTTTTCCTTCACCGAAAAGCGACTGGTAAATATCAAACGATATTTCGGACATGAGTTCTGAAAAACTCATTGGTACGAGCTGGGGTTTGAACTTACGACCTCCGGATTGCAAGTCGTGCGACGTGCGTCGTGCTCTTACCGCTAGGCCACCAGCGCTCAAATTAATTATGAAGCTGGCATTTTATGAATTTGAACATCTTATACTATGGGGTCAAGTTTGTAAATTGTAAAAAAAAAAACAACTCTCTCATACATTTTCGTCAACTTATACTTGACCTTTTCTATGGAACAGCTCAATTTTTATTTAATTTTACAAACTTGACCCCATAGTAAAAGATGTTCAAAATCATGAACAGATGCCGGTTTGATAATCTTGTATCACGTTTTTTATAACACCCAGTATAACGTAAAAGCAGTAAAATTTATTTAATATGATACCTATAAGGACAACAGAGATATCATACATTTTTTGACTAGAATACTAGTGTTTGATCTGACTAATTGCTAGACTTATACCCTAGGAGGATATAACCAATATGGAGCCGACACACGCACTAATTTCTATCGGAAAAATTCTGCCGTTTTCGGCGCGGGGGTGAGGTAACACACATAAATAGACCCCGCTATCAGAGGTGCAAAATGCAAGTTCTTGGGGATGGGTAATCAACTAATCATACATATTTGTGATGTCGATATCGATACTCGATTTTCAATATATTTTTTTTATGTACAAGTACCATTTATTTGTATACAATTTATAGGAAAAGAAACATAGGAAAAGTAATAGCAACCATAGATTTTTTGTTGTACTAATAACGATTTATATTTTTAATGACAATGATTATCATAGATCCCAAAAAAGTTAAATTGTATACAAATAAATGGTACTGTAAATACAAAAAATGTATTGAAAAATCGAGTATCGATATCGACATCACAAATATGATTAGGTGATTACCCATCCCTAAGAACTTGACAGCTACTATTTTGCACCTCCGATAGCGGGGTTTACACATAAATCATGTTAACACTGATGCATTTTTTACGTGCGTCACTACACACGCACACGACAAAATTATCAAACACTAGCATAAACTATATTCACACAAGTTCAAGAACTATGACCGGCGGCCGAGTAATTTTGGCAGAGGGGAACGCCTGTTAATGGCTATATTGGTTATATCCTCCTAGCTTATACCATATGAGTCTGATTATGATATTTTTTTTTAATTAAGCCCTTATTTGTTATAAGACATCCGTCCAATGGTCTATGACCATTACTAATGTAAGTTAATGTACCAATAGTCATAAGAAAATAAATTTTATTTTATCTGTATGTATAAATGTGTTATATTATAATGTGCATTTTATCTTCGTAACGCCCAGTGTACATTACAATGTACACTCCCTTTCAATGGAGTTTAAATCTTTTATAAAAGGAAATAGGGTAGAATTAATTTTGTTTCACTAGTTTTCGTACAAAAGAAAATTCAACCTAATTCACTGCATAGTAAGGTTGGTTTTAACTATTGAATATTTTGGTATTGTGAGCGTTACGAGGTTAGAGCTGTATATCTGAATCTCTACAATTAATTTCGCTAATATAGTATTTGGAGTGTGAATATCTAGAAATTACCAGAGCCCGGATTTTTCATGGCTAAACAAAAGACTGTCGCAAACTTACTAGTGCTAGATGCATTTTTTTTATCGACATCGACAATTGTGTATTGGAAGAATAAAACTATCCAATAAAGAAACAAAATAAACACGTTGGCTGCGGCATGGGGCCTATTGACCCCTCACAAAGTATGGTTAACTGCGAATGTTAACTAATTGCCGTAGCGAAGGCGTTAATAAGAAAAAAAATTCGACAAAGTGAACTGATGATTCATAATTCATAATAATTTATTTGCTAGGACATGGTTTACAGAAAAGGTCTTAATATTTAGAAAAGTCTGATGAGTCATTAATTTACTTTGCCGATCATTTAGTTTACACAAATGGCTTTTATAGTGATAGAGGAAACTGTCTACTCCCAGAGAATGTAGAGAAATTAATGATCATATACCTATCACTAACAGAAATCAAATAAAATACCATGTGATGCTGCGTCTACTGACGTGAATTTCGAACAACTTTCATCTTGTTCTACGTATTTTTTTTATTAATATTTTGTTTATTGGATAATTTTATTCTTCCATTACACAATTGTCGATGTCGATAAAAAAAGCATCTAGCACTAGTAAGTTTGCGACAGTTTTGTTTTGCCATGAAAATTCCGGGCTCTGAATATTAATAAGTAATTCAAAATGCACGATTGGAATTTAGCCTTATTACCTTTGTAATAAAGGTACATACATTGTATTTTAATGAAATAATGCTTTATATTGTGTAAAAGTAAGAAAAATATTTTTTTGACTGTAATGAATCAAACTGTCTAGTGCCTTGGACTGCCTTTATGATAACGCACATTTTGAATAAATGTTTTATAAATACTTTTGTGTTGTTTTTACCCATTTCTTCTCTATTATCAGAGTGATTCGCGAGACGTGAGCAGGGCTGAGCCCACAGACGCAGTAAATGATACTGTATCGTTTAGTATCGCACTTAAGTAAAACACATGCAGCCTTTTCTTTTTTTGCACATTTTTTTAAGAAACAATGTCATGCTCAGAAATGAAAGTTACCCGTAGACCCCGCTATCGGAGGTGCAAAATGGTAGCTGTCGAGTTCTTAGGGATGGGTAACCAAAAAATCATATTTGTGATGTCGATATCGATACTCAATTTTTCAATACTAGTACCATTTAAATAAAATTAATACAATTTACCTTTTTTTCTTCAAGAAATAATAAGAAAAGTATTTAATATAATTATACCAACCATAATTTTTTTGTTGTACTAATAACGATTTATATTTTTAATGTCAATGATTATCATAGTACATAAAAAAATGTAATGAAAAATCGAGTGTCGATATCGACATCACAAATATGATTAGTTGATTACCCATCCCTAAGAACTTGACAGCTACCATTTTGCACCTCCGATAGCGGGGTCTACTAATTAATGAACATAAATCCTGTTTAATGTAATGACAGATCTTTGATTATGAAGAAAATAAATTGTCAAAAGTAGGTAACCAGACTGATGAGGTGATGTTATCTAATTTGGCGGGAACATTCATATTGTATAGGGTGACCATGGACTTCGTAATTAATTGAAAACTAAATTTTTTACCCTTGGTTCGTTTTCGTAACTATGGTTTTCGTAACTGGCTACCAAAGAAGAATAATTTTTCTTGTTTCGTAATTGATTATCAAACAAGAATTCACTTTCTGCTTTCGTAATCGAGTATTTTTTCCTCGTTCGTAATTAATTATGAAAACATATTACTTTTTCTTTTTTCATAATTGGACATTTTTGCACCTTAGTACCCTTTTTCGTATAAAAGGATACACTCACCTGTTTTTAAGGAAGAACAATTTTATGGTATTTTTATTTGGAATCATGACTGTAGGGAGGTGGCCTCCTACGGAAAAGTAGGCACATTTCAGAAACGTTATACCTACATATACATTTCACTTTGCTTGCCATAGCCTATTCCGTAAACGCCGTACAATGCATTTACAAAATTTTAACGGAACCTGAAAAAATCTTAGGAGGATTTCTTTTTTTTTCCAAACGACCAACGCAGTTGAGGCGACGCACTATGCGTCTACCGTGAATAAATATGTGGGAAGAATGAATTATTAAATGTGTTATAAATGGAAACTAAACTTCGCAATTACAAACCATCAATGAAGAGAAATAAAAACTATCAAGAAATCGACTGTTGCTACGGGTACTCTATTTTAACAACATTTTTTACACTGATCTAAAAAGTAGAAGATTTAAAATATTCGTATGTTTTGTCTCTAATTTACTGTAGGGATATCTATGTACTTATTTTATCTATCTTCTTTCTCTTTGCCTTGTCTCACATCATGTTCTCCTAATTAGTGTACGTTGGGTTAATCTGCCCTGGGCTGTCAGGTCTTGGATCTGGGCTTTTTCCATTAGTTTGGTCATACTGGGCCACCATGTCACAGGTAGACGTCCTCTGCCTCTTTCCTTCTTCGGGATTTTGAGTGCTTTTTGGACCGCGTGCTCCTCTGCCTTCCAGGCGCAACTTTAAAGTACTTATTTTATTTAAGTTTTTTTTCTAATCGAAATTCATGCAGAAAATAACCCTGGATGTTGTTCTCTTCTCGTTTATAGTCAACATACCCAGTTACAGTCACTCACAGGATAAATTGGCAACTATAGGGGAAGTTAACAAAAAAAAATACATAATTACTATCGTAGCTAATAACGAAACTACATTACTAAAAGAATAATAAATTCTTCTTTGATAACTAATTACGAATCAGTAAAAAATAATTCAAATTTCGTATTAAATCCAGGCGAAAGCAGAAAGAAAAATCTTATTTCATAACCAGTTACGAAACTCGGTTACGAAAGCAGAAAGTTAATTCTTTTTTGATAATCAGTTACAAAACAAGAAAAATAATTCTTCTTTGGTAGCCAGTTACGAAAACCATAGTTACGAAAACGAACCAAGGGATTTTTTAACACTTAAAATAAAAAAGTTTATTATTTTTACTAAGACTGTTACGAACAGTAGGTTATTATTATCTGAATACGTGGGGTTAGTCCTGCTCGCGTCTCCTGAATCCCCTGTAGGGTAATTCGCTAAAAAAAATACCACATTCTTTTCCTAAGAAGCTACAGTCCGTACTACCATCAGGCCGTTAGTTTGTTTGACATCTTCTTAGTATTAAACAATATTTAAAAATGAAATAAGGTTGTTATTTAAAAATAGATTATTACTCAATATTAGCAAATTTTAGTTTATTAATAATAATTAATGTTCTCCATTAATGGTGCTCCCACACTGGCTGTTATAAATGTTATAACATTTATAACAGCCAGTGTGGGAGCACCATAAGGGTTATTCATTCCTCGAACCTCGTCACCACGTTAGAAATAAAACAAAAAACACAATTTATGGAAATATATATTTCATTAGGTACATCAACAGTAACACAGATCACTATAATAATAATATACAATACAGCTTATTTATTTAAAAATCTCATCGAGAAAAATATCCAAAAACTGCTAAGTATGACCACAGTCTTAAAATTAAAAAAAATCGAATCAACCCGGGACTACAACAGATACAGTGAGTTATGTTCACGGTTGCACTACACGCCACGACTTGAAATAAAGTCGAGGTCTTGGATCTACGTACTGACGAGAGGTATTGTTTATTGTCACTGTCAGAAACCTTAGGCGGGTGACACACATTATCATAATCATCATGTCAGCCCAAAGACGTCCACTGCTGGATATAGGCTTCCTCTAAAAAGAGCGGTCCCGCGCCTTCCACATCCAGCGGCATCCCGCGACCTTCACCAGGTCGTCGGCCAGCTTGTGGGAGGCCTACCTACACTGCGTCTTCCAGTTCGTGGTCGCCACTCCCCATCGGCCATCGGTTCTGCACGCAATGTGTGACACACGGCATTTATAAATTAAACTATTTGCGATCAATCAGTTTATTGTAGCAGTATGAAACATGAGAATTTCAAATAAGTAATGGCATTAACCTCTTGACAATACGATTAAAATGGAGTGCTATGTGCTCTACAATTGACAGATTAGTACAAATTTGTCATCTAGGGATGACGGTGGCGTGAGGCGCGCCGTTGACTTGATTGTCACGATTAGGTGACAGTGGCGGTCTAGAGGTAAATCGCCTTTGCAGTCCAGAGTTTTCAAATAACGGTTAGAAATATATGGAAAATACATATGTATAGCTAATTTGATTATTACTAATATTAACAACTGATGACAAGATTTAAAAAATGCAATGATTAGACCTGGGAGCGGATGTTTGAGAATCGTGCACTCGAATTCAACTTTGAGGTCGATAATAATCACACATTAAATATTTCTTATCATTATTTTTGCACGAATTAATTTCGATAGCCACGATTATAAAATTAAATTATAAATTTTAATATATATTTATAAAACTTTAACTGTCCCTTCGCTTGCGCCACTGACATGAATCTATACAACGTCCGTGCATTACAGGTGATGCACTATGTACAGCGCCATCCATTTCTGACGTCACGTGGACGTGACAGAACTAGTTTGACGGTGCATTCTATGTAATGCATGGACAGTTAAAGGGTTAATGTTTCAAAAATACAATTTTTTTGTTCCCGAGAGTTTAATTCGATTCGATTGCACGACTTTCAAAAACCGGCTCACAGTTATGCAATGTCTAAAATATAGCATTCATTTAAATGAAATGTGACGCCCGTTCTCTTCACCTTCGAAGGAGTAGTATTGTTCATAATAACTTATTATTATTTATACACTCAACTTAGCTTTGGTAGTGTGGTTTCTGCGTTGAGTTAGTACAGACAGACTCGAAAAAACGGTCTAACTATAAGGCACTTAGACCAGTCAGTAATCTAGTATATCTCAACGCTAGATAGGCTACCCGTCCTTTTATAACTATGTTACTTAATATACCTAGATATTTTTCTAGCAGGAACGACATTTGCGTAGTGCTTGCCACGATAAAAATATCGACAATCCTGTTATCGATAAGTACTTACATACCACATACAGACTTATATCGGCTACCTACTTAGACGCCGCGCCACGTGCCACCGATCTTGAACAAATTGAACGTAATCCGTACACTTTTGTTTTATTAGTTATAATTAATAGTTCGAAGTTGTTTCCTGAAGTATGTAAAATATAAATAAATAGATAGTTTTGTTATTGTTATTTATTTATAACCCTATTACCCTATATTTGTCTTTATCCCTATATTTGACCTGTATGAAGTTGAAATGGTACTTATCGATAACAGGGCTGTCGATGTTTTTATTTTGTCAATCACTTACAAGAAATCGTTTGTGCTAGAAAAATATCTAGGTTTATTAATTAAAGAGGGACGGGTAGCCTAGTCTATTTCGACGCGAGATACTGTCACGTTCATCATGTGCTAGCCCAGCAGATTAGGATAAATATACCTATTTACAATTAATCCCAGAACATTAAAACATAGTCTAATGTAGTAAATGCAACCCTCATCAAAAAAAGTGTCTTGGGATAATTACGAATGTATATAGGAAAAGGGAAAATTCCGAAAATTATGTCAAAAATCACCTGTAACGCGAGTTTAGTTTTAAAAAATTACACAATCGATATAACCACAAAACACTTCTGGTCAAATACAAAATGTGAATGTACATAATAACATATAGGTACATAAATATGCCTTATTGCTTATATCGAAATAAAAGTCGCAGGAAGTCTTTATGAGTATATTAAATCGATAAATATTTTCGACTCGATTGTAGTAACAATAAAACAGCTAACAATCGGACTATAAAATACTTAACTTTATCTACTACAAACTCTTTCGATCGAACAAAAAAAAAAGTGGCAAATATTTTCATGTTTTTGTTATTTGTTACGTTATCAATGAAAGGGGACCTTATTGTCGATGGCACTTACGTCGAACCGCGTTGCGTTTGTATTGCGGCATCTTGAACAACGGCGTAAGCGCCATCGACAATAAGGTCCCTTTTCATAGATAATGTCACATTTCATTTAGAGACCGTCTTATGATGTCTATGTGTAACTAAATAGAACAAAACAATTAAAAATGTACTCAAGTAGACAACTTTAACCGACGTTAGAAAATATGCATAATTTAATTGAACCCTGTCATTAAAAATCAAATAATGGAAAACACATGTATTCCCTGTGCCTAAAATGGCAATAAAAAAAATTATCCAATATCGTTTGGGATAGTGCAATACCGCGTAACGTAACCAACAAATAGTCAGGCCCGGTACCGCGAACATCGAAGTTCGTATATTTCGAGCATCTTACTCTTTTATTCCAATTAAGGCATCATAAGAGTGACAGAGACAATCGTGCGAAATTCACGAATATTGTTTGTCGTGGTATCGCCACAGGTGACAACCAAAACTTACTAATTACAACCACAAGTTAATAGCCATAGTGAATCATATTAATACCTAAATAAGGCTGAGTTTTGTTTAATAATTTTTAGTAGTGAGTTTTGGTTGTCACTAATCCAAATGCAATATGATACAGTTTCTTTGTACATTGTTTGAATTTCGAACTCTGTCGATATTCGTATACTCTGACTGTTTATGTAGTTAAAAAAAGGTAAACAATCTTGACATGTCTTTTTATTGAAAATCAGTTTTCAAAAACAAATCATGACAAGTATGTGACAATTATGAATCACATATGGTTATTTACATTATTTTGCTTTCGTAAGTAATAGTCACTGATTTTAAAAAAGCGTTTTTCAATAAAAAGACACGTCAAGATTGTTTACCTTTTTTTAACTATCTAAACAGACAGAGTATAGTTACGCGGTATTGCACTATCCCCGACGATATAACTTGCAGAACTATCAAAAGCTAATCTTGCTCATATTCATACAACTGTGTATGGTGGAGCCTCTGTCATACAGTAAACTAGTATATAAACTAGTATATATTTATTGTATAGTTTAGATAATTAAACCCGCTTATTAGCTCACTGTTGATATTAAATACATAATAGGAAAATTAATTCTATTTTTCTTAATAGTTATTATATATTACGGCTCTAAACAGTGACAGACTGACAGACGGATAGCAAGCGCCATTTTCAATTGTAATTTTTTTACTAACAATGACGTCACAAGTGTCCTAATATTTGACGGACTTTATCTTAGTTATTTTTGATTAAATCGACAAAAGATTTTTTTATTCGCTACTGACTGGCTGTGTTATTATTATGAAAAATACGATAAAAATAAATTATATTTGCTATAACAGGACCTAATTATATAAAGTTTATATCTACACTGTTTAAGCTCGGTTATAAGTATAAGAATTTAAGGTAAATGTCTCAAAGTATCACACGTTTACTTAAATATTTTTTTGCCATTTTTACCTCTATTAACTTAACTTTTCCACTATCAAATTGTGGCATACACGCCAACATCTCACCTAATGCTGCTGCCACACATTCGCACGAGTAGCGAGGCGAATGGCGAGGAGAAACGCGAGCACGCATGTGTACGCGGACGTCTCGCCAGTCCCTCGCATCGCGTTTTTGTACAGCCAAAGTTTCATCGAACGTTTCGACGAATAGCGAGGCGAGTGACGAGCCAGCATGTCTAAACGCGGAGTAATATAGTTCACATTACAACTATTACTCAAAACGGGATTTTTACCATGAATGTTAAGTTATTCCGTTGAGGATGGCGCTTGCAACAGTGCCGAAATATCGGAAACTCATTCAAATTAACATAGGGTAAATCGCCAGTTACTGGCCACCTTTCAATAACGGGCCACCATATACTGAAAATGGACTCTATTTACCTATAAACAGAATTCATTTAAGTATAAGGTGGCCAGTAATTGAAGGGTGGCCAGTAATTGAAACCCCATTTGAAAATGTGTTCTATTTATAGGTAAACAGAATTCATTTTCAGTATAAGGTGGCCAGTTATTGAAAGGTGGCCAGTAACTGGCGATTTACCCTGCATGGTAACTATGCCGTTTTAAGTAATAGTTGGAATATAAACCTTATCTGCAATTAAATGCAATGCTGAATTGCATTGACACTGTTAGGTGTCGGTGGCGTGTTAAGCACGCCACCTTTATATGTTCTTGGCGTTCAAAAGGTAAATGAATCAGTGCCGGCGCGTTAATTTTTATCTTAGGCAACACGGAGCCCATATGGCTTAGCCTTTTCTTCATGAGCACAAGGAACAGTTGAACTGCAGTAAGTTAGGGAAACCGGCGGGAATCGGCTTGTATAAACGCACCGCCACTGAAATGAGTATACATTCGTCGTTCAAACAGTCCGAATGGGACATCTAACTGTTTTTTTTTAGTATGAGTTTGAGTAAAATACATTCGTCATTCATACAGTCCGATTGGGATAATGCCTGTATTTTTTACAAAATTCCCTGTTACAATATTTGCCCTGTCAATTAAACCATGGATGCATAGAATTTTCTTTTGTTAGAAAAATAATGAAACAAGAAATGCTTAGGCTGACCGCGCCAGTAATGGACAAGGCACCAATCATGAACATTAGTGCTTATTTCAAAGGAGTCAAGTGTTGTGCACTTGTTGGTAGATATTCAATTTATAACGTTATGGTTTTTGAATTAAGAACTAAGTGTCCATCATTAATATCTGTCAGCTTAAAGTGTCCAACATTACTTAATCTGTTTTTTAAAAGATTTAAATTTCATCGCAACGGTGTGTACATTCTAATGCACACTGGGGCTTACTAACTGGTAAAAAAATCTATTAATACCAAAAGAGATCGTTAAATATATGCATAATAATAATTGTGACAAAATAACACCAGCATTAAACAATACAAAAATACTTTTGCTATATCTTATTTATTACTCAAATCTGAAAATATATCGACATGTTCCACTCCGTAACGAGGAGCATAATCATGAGCCGCGTTGACTGACCGACACAGAACGCTACGGAGTGAAACATGTCGAGCAATATTCGACTTATAAAAAGTGAGTTACCCGCTTCTATACAATTAATATGTTTCAATCTCACGATAGTTTTGTGTTTATAGTAACACTACTAAGGTGACGGCACCAGTAATGGACACGGAACCAATCATGAACATTAGTGCTTATTTCAAAGGAGTTAAGTGTTGTGCATTTGTTGGGACATATTCAATTTATAGCATTATGATTTTTGAAATAAGAACTAAGTGTCCATCATTGGTGCCTGTCAGCTTAAAGTGTCCTACCTATACCGTAAATAGATGACATATACCGTAAAACCAAACGTCACTTTTCTTAACCTCCAGCGACCCGTAGACCTATAAAAAGGTCTCCCATTGAATGCATTGAATTTTTAATTATGACCATATGTCGGACTCCAGCGAGCATTTTCGTGGCATGTCAGAATGATAGGTAAGGTTCGCAAATCAATCAATTCACTTTAGAGCAGGGGTTCCCAAACTGTGCGCCCCGGCGCCCTGGTGCGCCGTGGAAAGATCAGAGGGGCGCCGTGAGTCGATCATCTATTATCTAACTACAACAACAATAGATTCATGTTGTGTATGTTTAATTTTCTTCTTACCTCCCACTAACTAAACTAACCTAACCTGACTTCTATTATTGTAGGTAATGTAGGTAATTATTTCTTTCTTCTATATCTTTTTGAAATAGCTAGGACAGGGCGCCGTGACAAAATACTAATTTAGTAACTGCGCCGCAGGTTGAAAAAGATTGGGAATCCCTGCTTTAGAGTATTTGGTACCTAGTATTTATAATGTTAAAATCCAAATATTATAGCAACTAATTACGTTATTTATAAACGTACTTGGACTACACATAAGTCAAAATGGCGAAAAGTTCGTTTGCCTTTACCCGTCACTCAGACAATTGCAGCTCTGAGAAAGGAATAAAACACAACTTCAAAGAGTATTTACACATTAAAGATGAATAAAATGATAACGGGTAACTAATTTCATTAACTACGTTACAAATACGAGGTACATTATAAATATTATAATACTCGTAAGTTAAGATTTTTTTGTAAACTTTACCTTGCTCCCAAACTGCCCCCTACAGTCCGACGTATGATTATGACACACCATAGTTGAACGTTTTGATCTCTGGGTGACTTGAGGTTAAGTACTATATGTAATTTATTTACAATTTATGTTCCTAGAGTTCCTGTATTTATTAAAAAAAAAATACATTAAATAACAATTACACGTTTAACGCGTAACAATGAAAATATTGAAACTAGCTAGATTTCAATACCGACCATTAAATGTATACACGAAATTAACTACTTACTAGTATTTAAACTTTCGTGAGACATAGTATAATAATTAACGATTAACACGGTTCTACTCACGTTTATTTAGTCACTCGCGCGACATGTTTCGGAGAAGATAGGCCTCACTTTTCAAGCACTAAGACTGCGGAGTGTCCGTTCGGTTCACCGCTCGCGTCGCCGGCCCGTCGTGCACTGTTAATTCAGCACTCTTAGTGCTTGAGAATGGAGGCCTATGTTCTCCGAAACATGTCGCGCGAGTTACTAAATAAACGTGAGTAGATCCGTGTTAATCGTTAATTATTATTGGTACTTCATTAGTAGCACTTAATAGGTTTTTTTTTTATGTTAGACATTTTTTAGTTAGAAGTCGAATACGACATTACTATTGAAATCCATATTTAAGGATCAGTTCATCAAATACATTAGTACCGATATCTTCTGTGGCCAAAACCGGTTTCGGACCCCGCTTTCGTTTCCTACTATATATTATTTGGTCGCTAGCTACAGACTTAACTCTCCAACCCGCGTTCCTTGCGCTTGATCCTCGCGTACGGCCCGATGTCCGGATCCATCACGAAGTCGTACAGAACTGATGTCCAGCTGTGATGCTGTGGCAAATCATCGTAGAACTCTCCCGCGATGCGTTTTACCTGCACAGATAGATCAAGGTTAAAATACTTCGATAACTAGCGATAAATAATAATAATAAATAAATAAATATTTCGGGACAATCTTACACAAATCGACCTGTAAGCTCAGTAAGGCTTGTGTTGTAGGTACTAGACGACGATATATGTAATAGATAGATACATATAAATAATAAAATACATAGAAAACACCCATGACTCAGGAACAAATATCTGGGCTCATCACACAAATAAATGCCCCGACTGGGCATCGAACCCAGGACCATCGGCTTCAGAGGCAAGGTCACTACCCACTAGGCCAGACCGGTCGTCGTAGCGATAGATCTATAGAGCCCGGAAAAACAAAAGACTGTCGCAATTTTTTTTAAGCCTCTATGGTTATGCAAATTCTGAATGTCTCTGATTCCCACGATACGGGCTTAGCCTAGTGTGGGAGTCGCTGATAAAACTGTGTAACGCGTTTATACTATTACTTTTGGTAAATAAACTTTTTACTTTTTTTTTTTTATCAAACTAGTGTTATAAACATTTTTAGAGTGCCCATGGGGCCCGTGGGGTTCAAGTGCCCATGCCATTTTCAAAGATTTGGCCAAACGTCTGATGTTACTGGTGACCGGACAGCTGGCAGCTTCCTCGCTCAACTCATAAGCATTGCGACACAGCGAGGAAATGATATATTTAGATAGGTATTTTAAGTATAGTTTTTAGTTATTTGTAGTTTAAGTATTTTATTTTATTTAAGTTTCCTATTGAAATACCTACTTATATGTAATTTACTTGAATAAACCATATAAATTAGGACCTTACATAGTAAGGACTGCAGGAAACATGCATTTCACAACACTGCCTCAGATATGGACAGTCGAATCTGTCCGCAATTCGCAGGATGGGGTTGGGACTGGCCCACACCGGGGATAAGCCCGCAGCACCAGGCATCTCGCTGCCTGTGGCGGTCTCTGGGAAGCCTATGGCCACCACTGGACGTTTGTAGCTAATACTGACCTCCGGTAGCCGACTGCCAGGTACAGCTGGGAAGTCGTGATGCTCCATGTGGTAGCCAACGTTGAACGTAATGAAATTCAACGCCCCGTAGTAAGAATAGGTTTCGAAACCTTTCTTAAACATGTAGTGCTCTGAGACAAAGTGTCCTGGGAACACAAATGATTCTTCTTAATTATATTACAAATATTATAGGACATTCTTACACAGATTGACCAAGCCTCAGCTCAAGAAGGCTTGTGTTGTGGATAATCAGCCAACGAATATAATATACAAATACTTATTAGTACAATACATCAGAGGCCGGGAAAATGAGGATTTCCGGCCAAGTGGGTATATACGGCCGAGCGAGCGAGCGTGCCACCGGATAGTGATACGAGGCCGGGAATCCGTTTTCACGACGATGCATGAGTAGTGCTTTTCTCAAACATACAATGAAATAAAAGAATGATTCTCCTTACTTATATTACAATTCAAAATTATTTTTTTAATTCATAAAACACATGTCAAAGATAAAATATACAATGAAAATAGAAAAAGTCAAAAGCACAAATGAACACATTACAAATAAAATAAAATAAACAATCTACCACAAGTACAGCTTAAAAATGTCACAACTAATATTAAAAATAAATTTATTATTTTATTACAAATTATATATTATTATGCAGAAACGTCTGCTAGCGAATAACTTTGATATTTAAATCGAAATAAAATAATTGTCAAGTTTAAACGGTACTCGTATAGCACAATTGGTAGTGCACTGGGCTAGTGATGCAGTGGGTTCGAGTCCCGCTGCGAGTCAAATTTATCTATTTTTCTTTAGATTTAAATATCGGTTTAAAGAAACTTTATTGCCTTAAGAAATTACAAAAATTTCACTTACAAGACAACTGATGACTTTCATTCATGAGTTCATGCTTAATTATCATCACGTCGCGTTAATTGGGGACTCTTTCGAATACTGCCATATACCAGATTTATTAGAATTATTATGGATTACCTGCCACAGGGTGTACACCCATCGCCAATAACGATCCAATGATGAGGTACCATAGCGCTTTCCAACCTGTAATAATAAATAGAATTAAATTAAATTATTAGCTTAACCATTTATATGGTCCCCTTGACTGAGACATGGTATCGCAGAATTCGTTACAGCTATCGGAAGCCTACATTCAAAGCCTATTTTAAGAGCAAGTTAAATTTCCAACAAGTACAAGCGACAGTGTGCCATAATATAAAGACAGTATGGTTGAATTTCCAAGTGAGCATATGTGGTCGATATATCGCCTCTGCCTTATAAAAGGTTAAAACATAAATATCTCCTTACAGTAAATAACCATAGCAATCGAGCACATAGCTTAGTACCGGTCGACCACTCACATGGCATAAAATCAGCATCTGCTGAAAAATATGACATGCCACGAGTGCAGAAATATTTCGGTGACAGGACCTTAAAAAAAGATTTCCGTACTACCTTAACAGCCTACCCCATAAGATTAGACATGAGGCAGATAAATCCAAATTTAAAAATATAGCTCATATTATACCTGTTAGAAACACTTCAGTAATTAAGAAATTAATTATATAATTAGTCATTAAGTATCTATATTCCCAAACCTGCAGACAAACTGTTCAAACCGTTTTCAGGGACCTGTATAACACCATTGTAAAAAATAATAATAAATAAAGAATCTATCTATCTATCTAAGTGTTGGATCAAGAGACAGATTCAGGGGAATTTCCGATCTCCGAGTCTCTTTAAAGACTGTTTTTATATTAAACAGAAACGTCTGCTAGCATGTCATAGATATTTAAATCAAAAGAAAAATAGAAAAATTTGACTCGCAGCGGGACTCGAACCCACAACCACTGGATCACTAGCCCAGTGCATTACCAATTGTTCTATACGAGTATCGCTTGAACTTGTAAATTTTTTCTATTTTATCCTTCCTCGTATACGTCATTACGGGTGGCGAGTGGTTGAGGGGTCATTAGATTTAAATATCTATTTAAAGACTGTCAAAGGGTCTCAGAGATGCTACAGAAGACTAATGAGCCGGCAGCAGCCTAGCTCATATCATATCGTTTCATATTCCTTGGGCGCATGAAGATAAGCAAAAACCATATCGACTCCGTCTTCCCTAAGAAATAACTTAAAAAGCCACTATTTTATAGGTACAACAATGAGAGGTAGGGCACAGCGAAGTACCATCACGCTTGAGTCTGGAGAAGCCCAACTGGGGAAGTACCTCCTTACAGAAGACCACAGCTATAACAGCACTGCTACCTTTCAGGTATGTAGTGTTGTGTCCCTGATGGTAAGGTTCCCAGAGCTACAACCCCCCTTAAAGGCCGGCAACGCGCTTGTAACTCCCCTGGTGTTACGGGCGCCCATGGGCGACGGTAATTGCTTACCACCAGGCAATCCGTCTGCTAATTTGCCATTAAAAAAAAAGGGTACCACGGTACTCACCAAATATTTGCACAACGCAAGCATCAAAGAACAGCTGTATGATCAAGTTGACGAGCTCCAGGGGCTCCGGAGGCTTCGGCCTGACCACCAGCGGCCGGATCATGTAGAACAGGGGCTGCAGCACCAGCCATATGAACTTGCCGAATGTGGTGTTGAAGAGCTTGGCCTCCAGCAGGGTTGGGAGGTCAGTGTCTATGGTCTCTATGCCTTGGTACTGGAATAAAAAGGCGTTGCGTGAATCCTGTGTCCTAGATAACTGACGTTACAGTAAATATTTTATGTCTAAAAAATTTTGCAGAAATCGCGAAGCGTCTGGTTGATGTAAGGACATTAAAAAATCATAGTTTTGGAGGGGGGGTCAAAGAAATATCACGATTAATCACGATGGGAGGGGGGAGTCCAAGACCACATCACGTGTACTTTAGTTTAGTTTTAGTAGTACCGTTTTCGGTGTGATGTAATATAATTTCGTTGACTTGGTAGTGAAAAGTGTCGACACTAAAATCACTCGAAAACTACACGTTAAGATCACCAAATATCACCAAGGAAGAGGGAGGGGGGGTCAAAATAAGCCCAAAAACGATAACATGGTTTTTGAATTTCCTCGCACAACGTATCAGCATTGCGATACAACGAGGAAATGCCGCGAGCATCCTTGGTACAATGACTCAGGATTTAAGGAAAATTAATATGGTAATACTTTAATAATATTTAATAATGCTAATGTATGGATCAGATTGCCGTGTGATGCCGGCTGACCAGAATAGCACCACCCCATCTCCTCCCGCGGGTGTCGTAAGAGGCGACAAAGGGAAAAATCCTACGGAAGGGCAGCAGCGTCCGTCGAAATCCAATCTACAGTTACTGCGGCCGACGGGTTGTCGGCGTGGCGACTATGGCAACTACCCCCAAGATGATACAAGTCATATTTGTGGGAGGCCAATGTCCAGCAGTAGACTGCATATGTATGTATGGATCAGAATGCTGGGCGACGAAGGTGACGAATAAAAGAGTGCAAGCATTTTAAATGAGGATTTGTGGAGTGACGAGAAAGGATAGGATAATAAATGAGTATCTAAGGGGAAGTTTAAAAGTAGCACAGATAACGGACAAACGCTTGAGTCTGGGGAAGCCCAACTGGGGAAGTACCTCCTCCTTACAGAAGCCTACAGCTATAACAGCACTGCTACCTTTCAGGTATGTAGTGTTGTATTCCTGATGGTGAGTAAGGTTCCCATAGCTCCAACCCCCCTTAAAGAAAAATAAAGGTGAGGAGAAGTAGGTTAGTGTACGGGCATGTCATGAGGAGAGATGAATGTAATTTTGGAAAAATAATATTAGAGATTGATGTTGAGGGGCGGAGAGGGATTGGTAGGCCAAAACGCCTAGATTAGTTATTAAGAAGGGAGATTCCCAAACCTGCAGACAAACCACATTGTCAAAAATTGAATAAAATTTCCATCTATCTCTCTAAAACGGTGGATTGTGTGAAAGAAGATATGAAAAATAAAGGGGTTAGTGATGAGGTGATGAAAGATAGAGGGGAATGGAAGAGGAAAATAGGTTGTACCGACCCCACACAACCTGGGATAAGGGCAAGAAGAAGAAGGAAAAGAAGAAGAAATTATTGTAGTGCTTAGTTTAGCTAGTATATTACGAGTATTAGAGGAACTTGAACTGATGATACAAAAGCCCTCAAACTCAAACGTTTATTCAGTAAGTAGGCCACAAGGGCACTTTTACACGTCGAGTATACAAAAGTAAAAGAGAAAAATAAAAACTACACCGGTTCTAACCCTACACCTCTGACCCGAGAAGCATTTTGACTTTTATGACCGGCAAGAAACTCAGCGGGAATTATTTTTTCAAAACAGTATTTCAAAAGATATGTTAAACATATTACATAAAAATGCGTTATTCTATAATAAAACATATCCAACAATTACAAAAATATAAAAATAATTATTAAATTTACAACGTTTGATATGCCTCGACCATATACTCCATGGGTTTTAACCCTAGTGAACTAACACCCCAAACCCAAACAAAGATAGATAACATCAATACCTCTGTCTGACGTGTTCTATTTTTGTGTTTTTAAATATTATTCCAAAAAAATTGCTTAATACTGCTCACTCGACTTTATCGTAACATTCGACCCTGATAAGATGAAATACAAAAGGTAAAACCGCCCGACATAGAACTATCATTCTGTTTCCAATATTTCATTCAGGTTGGTTAACTTTTTGAGAAGAAGCAGAATTAAACCTCAAGTAAGATATAATAGATACAATATACATACAATCACACATGTTTCCCAGAGGGGTAGGCAGAGATCGTGGATTTCCATTTGCTACGGTGACAAATCACTTTCGCTTCACTCACTTTCATAACGTTCCTCATACATGCTCGTCGGTTTAGTTCCTGACCTGGCCTTTCTTCAAAATATCCCCGATTTGGTCGAGAAAAGTTCGCCTAGGCCCCTTCCAACGGATCCTTCTACTCCTTTTCTATATACCATCTTCGTTAATCTTCTTTCATCCATCCTCTCTACAAGATCATCATTAAACCTCAAGTAAGATTATTAAGCAAGATTTTTCGTTTAAACTACTGTTGTTTAAAATTGAACGGTACTAAATTCTCTAAAAATCTCAATTGTGAAAAAGGACTCAGATCCAGTTACCTCTTCATCATATTTTTAAACTTACTCTATGGTGTTCCAAATGGTACTTCTTAAAACTTATAGAAGCTGGCACGCCAACAGGCAGATTGGCGAAAAACCCGAACATCCGATTCGCCATCGGCCGCGCGTGGCCAAAGGCCAAATTATGCGCGATCTCGTGGATAGCTGGAAGAAGAAAAAAAATGTGAGTTTTAACGCTCAGTCTGATGGATAGAGGTGCAACCACACGGAAGCTCAGACTCCCCGAAAATATTATAAATATTATCCGCGAGATCCGCTTGCCGTGTGACTAGAATAGCACCACCCCATCTCCTCCCGCTGGTGTCGTAAGAGGCGACAAAGGGAAAAATCTTACGCACAAAAACCCAATATACAGCTACTGCGGTCGCCAACCCGCCTGCCAAGCGTGGCGACTATGGCAACTACCCCCAATATGATACTAGTCATATTTGTGGGAGGCCTATGTCCAGCAGTGGACTGCATACGGCTGAAATGTATCCGCGAGAATGACCGGTGCAACCCGCGTCGAATGATCGGAACTGAAGGTTTTCACCATTTTTCACCTCACTAGGTCGGAAAGAACTGTTTTATTCTTTAAAAACAGTTAGCAAAGTTGCATTTTATTCACAAGAGTGCAAAATAATTTGGCATGTGAGTTATTTGGCATGAATTTTTATTATTCGAATGTTCAATAACCGAAAAAAAAATAACGATAGTGTAATAGCTTATCGATATGTAACTGATAACTTATCAAATTATGGAACAATATTACATGAAAGTATTTTAAAACATTCATTCGAACTTTTTTCGGAAAACCCTGGCAGGGAGCTCATTCCACAGCCGAAGCGTTCGTGGGAGGAAGTGCCTTTCAAAGCGCTCAGTACGCGACCCCCCAGGCTCCAATGTGTGAGGATGAATACCCTGCCGATGGCGAGTGGTGCGGTGATAGAACGCGGCCGTTGGCATCATGTCAAATAACTCTTCAGAGCACAACCCATTGTACAAGCGATAGAACACACATAAGGAGGCAAGGTCTCTCCTTAGACTTAAGGGATCAATATCGCTAGTGAGTTTGGGATCGTCGACGATTCGCACAGTGCGCTTTTGGACCGAGTCAAAGGGTGCAAGCTGGTATTTTGGAGCTCCTGTCCAAATGTGACAACAGTACTCCATATGGGGCCTGACTTGGGACTTATATAGAAGAAGCCTTTGCCCCGGAGTAAAGTATCGCCTTGCTCTATTGAACTCACCGAGCTTTTTGGATGCCAGCTTGGCCTTCGCTTCCAGGTGACTGCGGAATTGGACGACACTGGAGATGTCGACTTCAAGGATCCAAATAGTAACGGATCGTAATTTGCTATGAATATTCTGTCACACCATTTACCGGTACACCATAATCAGTTCCAAGTCATATTTGTGGGAGGCTTTTGTCCAGCAGTGGGCGACTAGTATGATTTATTAGTTAATTTTATATGTTTTTGGTTATTGTTTGTTCTTATGGCAAAATATCCAATAAGGGCAAAATTTGACAGTATCGGTTGAATTGAAATTGTAAAAATATTCCTGTTTCTATCTGTTTCTAATTCATCAATGATCCATGTTGACATCAGTCTTAGATCGTGACTAACTTAATCCAATATTATATATTGATAAGCTAATAAATAATAATGGTTTTATCAAGCCTGATATACGTGAGGGTACTCACACAGAGATAAATAAACTTCATTGAATACAAGTGACAGCATAACACTTCCGCTGCCAAGGCTACATATAAGTGTCGTTTAGTGAAATCAAATCAAAGTGTCTTAAACGGTAGACACTCGCAAGTAAGCGAGCCAAGCATCATCGACACTCGTACCCTTACCCTGACCATGAGTTGTGAAATTGAGGTTTTCGATAACGAGTATCGAGTTTACTATCTGTGCATCGCGTTCGCACTAACAGTACAAGCGAGATGCACTCGTTATCGAAAACCTCGTTTAACACGTTCGCCCCCGGTACTGTTTTACTAAACGCTTACGCCGGTAGAAATTATCTCAATCACTCAAAGCACGCCACTGGCATTTTACGATTTTTTAAATTCCTATGCCGCTGTCATAAGTCAAGTTTTGACTCCTGTGCCAGTGGTATAGGAATACGAACATTTTTAACACAACTGTTGCGTCGCCGGCATTGGGCAGTTAATTTATCTGAACGCACTTACGTGTTACCGGCATAGGAGAACTATCTTTTTAAACACAAATACATGTCACTGGCATAAGAATTCAATACTTTTTGATCACATACGTTGTGTCACTGGCATTGGAGAAGGTTTAATAAGATCACTGACGTTGTGTCGTCGGAGCTGAACGTGTTAAGACTTTGATTTGATTTCACTAAACGACACTTATCTGTAGCCTTGGCAGCCTCAAAGTCACAACTCACGGTAATGCCCGGAATACACGAGGCTAGTTTTTCAAGCCAGTATAGTAAGCTAGTACTAGTAAGCTAGCAAGCTAGTGCGTCTATCTTCGTGTATACAAAACTAGCTTAACTTTCAGGCTAGTAAGCTAGTGCTGAAGCCAGGATAGTTTTAATAGCTTGCCGTTCTATTTTTTGAGCTAGTAGCCTCCCCCACTACCGATTTCGCTAGCCTGGCTTGTGTACTATCTTCGTGCGGCCGGTGAAGCTAGTATCCGTCCGGCTAGTGCCATGTGTCCATACACGTTTTTCTAATATATCTTCAAGTAATTCATTTAGTACACATTTACATAGTTTTTTAAGTAATTGTTTCATTCATGCTATGTTATTTTTTACGAATTACGTTCATATTGACTTTTTACGACATTTTGCAAAGGTACTGGCACTCGAACTGACTTAAAATTACTGGCATCATGTAGACAGCACTAACCTGTGCTCAAGCCAGGACAGTTTTACTAGCTTAGTAGCTTATTAACTAGCTTACTATACTGGCTTGAAAAACTAGCCTCGTGTATTCCGGGCATAAGGGACGCCTCGGGTACATTACACCTGCCAGTCTTGTGGTCGCGTATGCCGCTCCCGTATTGGCTTACACAGCCACAGAAATGTTATCGCCGTATCTGACACTGCTTGTATAGTCTGTGATAGCCTCGGAGGCCAATGATGATGAATGAAATCAACCAAGTACCATTCATTCGCACGAAGCGATTCGCTTCTACCTTCCTAATGCGGACTGCTAAGGAATGGAATTCGCTCCCTTCGTCTGTATTCCCGGTAAGATATACTTTGGGTCTTTTTAAGGCAAGAGTGAAGGCTGTTACTGAACCAGCGTGCTACACCCTCGACCTCGTCGACACTTACCATCAGGTGTGACTGAGGTCAAACGCTAAACAGTCTTTTATAAAAAAAAAAAGTAGGACGCTTTAGGGACTTTTCAGAAATATGTAAGTGATTAACGTGACGTGAAAAACATTAAATTGTGTCAATTTTGTGACGATAATTAAGCAGGAACTATGAATGATTTTTTTTTTACTTTTTTCGTATTGTATTACCTACTGCTTAATGTTTATGAAACGAGCGCCAAATCTAAGTATTTATAGAAATTTAATACTTTATATAATTTAATGTATTCCCGGCTGACGCCCTAAGCAATTTAGACTTGAACACACTGCGAACAAAAAGCAAATAAAAAAAATATTGAATTGTGTTTACTAACGTCGGGGGTTAAAAATGATCACTTCAGATACCTCTTGTAATTACTGTCGCAGTAATATCAAGATATCTAATAGATAATGATAATAATATCAAGATAGATAATGATGATAACATAGCAACAAGTACAAATCTTGAAAGATATCAGTATACGAAGTACTTATTCAACTGAGTAGATAATCAGAGACAACATACATAGACTTTGTTTCCATTACAAAATGGATCCCAAAAATGACCCCAATATTGTACTGATAGTTACCCCCCCCCCCCCCCTCCCTCCAAGGCTTAGATATAAATTTCCACTATTAGAAAAAATCCATTGGTCCATCAAGGTTTTACATGCATGGTAATGGTTTCGAATGAAAGCAATCACAATAATAAATAAATATTTCGGGACATTCTTACACAAATCGACCTAGTCCCACGGTAAGCTCAAGGCTTGTGTTGCAGGTACTAGGCGACGATATATATAATAGATAGATACATATAAATACTTAAATACATAGAAAACACCCATGACTCAGGAACAAATATCTGTGCTCATCACACAATTAAATGCCCTGACTGGGAATCGAACCCAGGACCTTTAGCTTCATAGGCAGGATCACTACCCACTAGGCCAGACCGGTCGTCAAAACAATAAAGAGATATTCTAAAAAAATAGGGTATTTTGGAACTAGAGTGTTTTGAGACGTATGCATTATGAGAATAAAGTATTAAGCCTCGGTCAAATCAAAGAGCGTGGCTCGGCGGGACGTCCGCGTCGCGTGATGCCGACGTGATGACTGTCAAACAGGGCGCGCGCGGACCGCGCCGGCCTCGCGCTTTCAACACGCCCTCAACACGCGCGCGAACGCGGCGTGGACGCGGCGCGATGCGGGCGTCACTCTCGCACTACGCACCGCGCGCCATTAACGTCCGACTGAGGAGACCCAGCGCGGCGCAGCGTGCCGCCGCGTCCGCGCCGCGCAGCGCTGCGCCCGCGCCGCCTGGACGCAAGGAGCCGCGCGGCGCGGGGCGCGACAGAAGCGGGGCGCGATGGCAGCGGGACGCAGTCTGTTTGACGTCGCTAACCTGTTAGCATGTGTTTAAGGCCGCCGCGGTCGCGCGCGCGTCCGCGGCGTGGCGTCACGCCCTCTGATTTGACCGAGGCTTTACGATACTTACAGGTGAACACAATTTGGGGTATTTTGGGAAAAGTGTATTTTGGGACTAGTGCTCAATGGTTCTCGTGTAAATCGAGAATGAGCCTTTTTGGAAATATGGTATCTTGGGCTTAGTTTCTTATGAGAAGAGGGGCTTTAGAAATAAGAGTATATTGACTAATAGTGCGTTTTGGGACTAGTGCGTTCGCCACCGGAAAGGCTAAAATTCTTGGCACTTGTAATGTTTTATGATCGTCTGTTTCAAGACTTTCATGTTGTGTGTAAATAGTATGTGCTTACGAATAAATAATTCTATTCTAAAATAAAATAAAATGTATTTTTTTTTGTTTTGTTTAGGAGCCATGAGACCATGTCGGCTCCGTTAGACCTCTACATAGTATAGTATCATCATTATATTATTATACAACACAAAAATAAAATGTCATATGTCCAACCGCGTGCGCGGTTGAAGGGCTAACTTTTAGTGGGGTAGGCTTCGTTTTTTTTTATATATATTATAGGACATGCTTACACAAATTGCCTGAGCCCATAAGCTAAAGAATGCTTGTGTTGTTTATGCTCAGCCAACGATGCAAATACTTAAGCACATAGAAAACACCCATGACTCAGGAACAAATATCTGTGCTCATCACACAAACAAATGTCCTCACTGTGATTTAAACCCAGGACCATCGGCTTCATAGACAGGGTCGCTACCCACTAGGCTTATCGTTCTGTATGTATATTATCAATCGCTGTAGATAATCCTTATCAAGTATTTGTATATGTATGAAAAATTGCTGACATACATGAATTACAATAAAGTTCATGTAAACACCTACATGGCAATAGCAGCGAGTCAATTTCTTTCTAAGCAGGATGAAGCCAATATGGCTTTAAGTTTTCTTCACGAGCGACTGCTGAACAGTGGGGAAGTTAGATAATCCGGCGGGAACCGGCTTGCATGGACCCGCCGCCACTGCTAACTATCGGCCACAAACGTCCACTATTAGACAGGCCTGACCGTCACAGGGAGCGCCCTCTTAGTACGGCGTCATCATCTTCCTCGCGTTGTCCCGGCATTCTGCCAGGGCTCATGAAATCCTGGGGTCCTTGGCAACTCATCTCAGGATTTGGCATAGGTCAAATAGGACTTGGCCCCAGTCTCACGAAACTACAACTTAGGCACTGGTCCCACCGCGAGCTAGTAAGCTATGAGCTACAGCTATTTCAAAGGACAAAAGATAATCCCGTGTAAATAAAACAGATATATATTTCACAGCCGGGCGATCGTAGTTCATCGCCGGGCGATAAGCTATAAATATATATCTCTCGATTTTATTTACACGGGAGCGATTATCTTATATCCTTTGAAATAGCTGATATCTCATATGTAGCCTACTAGCTCGCAGTGGGACCAGTGCCTTAAGAAAGACTTTCAAGGAAAATAAACCTACAGTTTTCTGAGTCAGATGGAAATTCAAAAAGTACACTGAGCATGGCCCGACATACTCTTTGCCGGTCTATTTAGATTTAAGCTTAAGTATTTGTCAACCTGAGTGCTTCAGAAAGTCTTCAATCAATGTGTGTTACCAGTGATGACTTACGGCTCCGAAACATGGTCTTTCACTATCGGCCTCATCCCAAAACTCAGTCGCTCAACGAGCTATGGAGAGGGCTTTGCTCGAAGTTTCTCTACGTGATCGACTCAGAAATGAGGTAATCCGTAGGCAAACTAAAGTTACCGACATAGCCCACCGGATTAGCAAGCTGAAGTGGCAATGGGCAGGCAACATTGCACGCAGAGAAGATGGCAGATGGGGTCGAAAAGTGCTCGAGTGGAGACCAAGGACTAGCAAGCGCAGCGTAGGACGTCCACCCAAAAGATGGACAGACGACCTCATTAAGGTCGCCGGAAGACGTCGCTTTCAACAGGTACATGTGGAGGTTCAAGAGCGAGGCCTATGTTCAGCAGTGGACGTCTTATGGCTGAGATGATGATTTGTCAAGTTACTTAAGTATTGTTTTTAGATTAAGCAGAAACGTCTGCTAGCATATCATCGATATTTAAATAGAAAGAAAAAATAGAAAAATTTGACTCGCAGTGGGACTTGAACCTACTACCACTGGACCACTAGCCTGCTGCGAGTAAAAAAAACTGTTTTTTCTTTCTATTTAAATATCGATGATATGCTAGCAGACGTTAATCTAAAAACAATTTAGAAAGGAGTAGCACATCGTTACTTAAGTATATTCAGTATATCATATGAAAATAAAAGTACTCACCCAACATCAGAGAATGGTTGATCACCCCTCCGAAGCAGTAGGCTACCACTATCAGCATGGGCCAGCTGAGATGCTGGACAATGAAGAGAGATAGCACTTGTACTAGCACCATGCCAGTCACCACCCATTTGAAGTTTGGGTCGTAGCCGAACAGCTGTTTGATCTGTGGGTATTTTTCTGGAAAGAAAAAAAAACTGGTAAAAGGCAAACAACATTTAAATTGAATAACTTTCTTTGTTATTGGGAGTACTAAAAGAAAAACACTGCGCAGGAATTAGTAAAAAAAATTACAAGGGTGGATCATAAGGGACTTGTGACGTCATACCTACTTAAGATTCCTAAGACAGCGTAAAGATACCAGTATACCCAGTCTAGTGTTCCCACTGTAGCTTAGTGACCACAAACTATTTTGAGGGCTAGATCCGTGCCTGTCCTATTATATAATATAATAATTATTAAATTATTACTAATTATTTAACGCCGACATTATACTGGCCCGGTACCGCGAACATCAAAATTCATATATTTCGAGCATTTTTCTCTTTTACTCCAATCACGGCGGAAAAGTGTAATCTTTGACGTCGACGGTACAGTCAGCGTCATATAGTTGGTAGCATCCAAAGTACTCATAAAGTTCGATACACCATAGAATTTGTATGGTGTACCGAACTATTTGACTACTTTGAATGCTGCCAACTATATGACGCTGGCTGTACAATAAGAAGTTATATTCTTGACGTATGATAAAGTTGCCTCCCACGTTATGTGTTTAGCGATGTTTTACACTCAATCGGTCCAATTAGCAACTACGCCAGTTAAGGCACAGTAGAGTAGTTAACAGTGAATCAACGCCGACGAAAATGGCGTGTGGTTGAGAATAGCACTACCTGCCACGGGTGTTCGAGCCGAAAACAGGATTTTGGACCCGGGTATGGCCTTAAACTACGTCCAACAGTGAGAGGTAGGGCGCAGCGAAGTACCATCACGGTTGAATCTGGAGCAGCCCAACTGGGGAAGTACCTCCTCCTTACAGAAGACCACAGCCATAATATCACTGCTACCTTTCAGGTATGTAGTGTTGTGTTCCTGATGGTGAGTAAGGCAGAGCTCCAATCCCCCTTAAAGGCTGGCTACGCTCTTGTGACCCGCTGGAGTTCCGGGTGCCCATGGGCGACGGTAATTGCTCACCCTCAGGCAATCCGTTTGCTCGTTTGCCATCTTTGTCATGAAAAAAAGGATAAAGCCGACGAATGGACAGTAGCGTCCGTCGAAACGGAATCAAGCTTCTGCCATGGCCAACCCGCATGTTAAACGTGTCGACCAAGATCAAGTCATATTTGGGGAGCATAAACTTATCTACACTAACAATATAAAGGCGAAATTTTGTGAGTGTGTATGTTTGTTACTTCTTCACGTCTAAACGGCTGGAGCGATTTTTATAAAATTTGGTATGGCGTTACCTGACACCCTGGATTAACACATAGGCTACGTTTTTCCCATAATAATCCGCGTGTAATACCGCGGGGCACAGCTATAGATAATGTCTCATTTAACGAGAATGAATCATATCATTACATCAGCGTCTCTACTGCGGTACTGGGGCGCTACCGCGAAACACGATAATCGTAAATTTCGGACGATTGTATCTATCACTCTTATGACGCCTTGATTGGAGTAAAAGAGAAATATGCTCGCAATATACGAACTTCCAGGTACCAGGCCTGTAATACTGTTTAAAATATACTGTGTAGCGCCATAGTATGTACTCAAGCGTTCAATTTAAAATCATTAGTAAATATGGAGCTCCGATTTATACGTAGACTTTGAGATGTGTCGTAATTATAACTAGCTTCTACCGCGACTTCGTCTGTATAAGTACACATGGGAATGCATTCCCGGGATTAAGTATTTTGATGACCGGTCTGGCCTATAGTGGGCAGTGACCCTCTGCCTATGAAGCCGATGGTCCTGGGTTCAAATCTCAGTCAGGGCATTTATTTGTGTGATGAGCGCAGATATTTTTGTTCCTGAGTAATGGGTGGTTTCTAGGTATTTAAACATTTATATGTATCTATCTATTATTTATATCATCGTCTAGTACCCACAACACAAGCCTTACTCAGCTTACCGTAGGACTATGTCGTTTTGCGTAAGATTGTCCCGAAATATTTATTATTATTTATTTATTAAGTATCCTATGTCTTAATTCAGATCTTTGTCTATCTGTCCGCTAAGTTTCATGTCAATTCGTTCAGTTGTTTTTATAATAGAGTGCATCAACTATTTGTTGCTGTTATTCTGTCCCATCAGCCAGGGGACAACTGAAGCATAGTTTGTTGCAAGAAATGTGGCCCTGCAGTACGTCTCAGTGCTATACTAGTTCTATGGAGATGTCTCGCTGTCAAAATAACTCAACATGTAGGTACCTATCCATAGATGGCGATGGCGCTGCGCCACATAGTACCGGAAAGAGAGATATAGCCAGCATGTCGGAGGAACCCGACTTTGTCATTTTGGACCCGGGTGAGTTCTTAAACTACGTCCACACAGCGACACAAGCGTAGGCACAGCGAAATACCATCACGCTTGAGTCTGGAGAAGCCCGACTGGGGAAGTACCTCCTCCTTACAGAAGACCAATAGCACTGCGACCTTACAGGTATACATATAGTGTTATGTTCCAGATAGCGAGTAAGGTTCCTAAAGCTCCAACCCCCCTTAAAGGCCGGCAACGCGCTTGTGACTCCACTGGTCTTGCAGGCGCCCATGGGCGACGGTAATTGCTTACCATCAGGCAAACCGCTTGCTCGTTTGCCACCTTTGTCATTAAAAAAAAATCTAATATTTTTCTTGATATCGAACAAAGTGTCAAATTAAGCTATCAAGATTTGTCCGAACAAACATCAAGTTAAAGCTAGTAATAAAAATCTAAGGTGACACATCCGTACAACACCCAGTCGGCAGCTGAGTCACTAAACCCGGCTTATCTTGTTCAACAACGACTTATCATTATCAGTAAACAATAATACGAATGCTGAAGCTTACCTGAAGGCCGATTGTGAAAATTTAATTTTCGAATTATTGTCTCTGTCACGCTAATTAAGTCTTAATTGGAGTAAAAGGGAAGAATGCCCGAAAATTTCGCGGTAGTGTAAGTAAAAAATTCGTCAATCTATCTATAGTGCATTAATAAAGAATGTTAAGAAAAAAATACCTTAATATGGTATAGTCAGCGTCATATAGTTAGGTACTGTCCTTATACCACGGACCTGCTGGGTTGTCCGAGTGGGCGGGGAGGTGTACCCCGACGTGGCGCGTCCCCGGGTGGTGGATAGGGGAATACCTTGGTTGAACATGCTTGCAAAGTTGACGTTTGTCCTTTGAAGGCATGTTGAACCAAGGTAGGACGACAGTCCCGCGAACCAAACACTGGGGAGGGGTGGGTAGGTTAAGCTTAGGTTAGTGTTTCGAAGGTGGTATGTGGCGGCGCTTTCGGAAGGCCATACTACCGCAAACAAGGGTAGCTATCCCTCCAAAAAGCAAATATGGCAGCAGTGTATGAAAAATTACTACCCCAGGAGGGTACCGACCTCGCCGAGGTCGGAGAATCCCTCCCCGTGCCTTCGGGTGCGGGCTGCCCCTCGTATTCTGGGGGGGGCAATACCTGCTCCGAGAGTCAGCTTGCTGACTCTCGTAACGACGACCTGGCACCGATAATGGACTCTGATATGCAAGCGAACGAATTAAATAAGAACTTGGAGGAACGAGAAGGCACTCGCCCTACAATCAAAGGGTTTAAAGTCCCTACTCACAAAACAGTTTTGAAAGGGAAAAAAGCAAAGAAACCCGGGAAAAAGGCTGGCCGCAGCCAATCAAGTGAGGGCCGGAGGAGCAATGCCTCTCCACTGACGGTGTCCAATACTGGACCTGACAAAGAAGGTTTCGCTAGGGGAAGAGATATCTCCCTGGAGTCCGGTGAAGGGAGATTCTGGGCCTGCGCCCAAGAATCACTAGACCCCTCGGAGATGAGCACCGAGGATGTGAATGTCGAAAATAAAACACTCTCCATGAAGAGGAGAAGGGTAGGGACACAAAGCGAGGGAGAAAAACCAAAAAGAAAAAAAAAGCCATGCAACCGACAAAACCACACGGGGCAATACGTGGGACTCAGCGAAGCAAAAGCCAAACTGAGAAATTCTGAAATGGAAGACTTTGAAAGTGATACAGCTTCTGACACTTTTACAACCCAGCCGGTCAAAATCAAATCAGGGCTGCCCGGTCACGTAGCCCAATCAATAACATGACTCAAACGGACGAGGTAGTGGAGATAAAAACTCCAGGTGATACGATAGCGCGATGTGCTAAAGTAATAATGGAGGAGGCCGCCAGAAGCAAAAACCTAAATGGCGCTGTGTGGGGCCGCATGAATGCGGCCTGCAAGGAGTTGCTTGACTTGGCAGGCTCCTCTCTAAAAGAGACGGATATTGTTCGCTCCCTCAAAGCGGATAACAAGAGGATGCGAGAAGAGCTGGCCATCCTCAGAACGGAAACCAAAGCTCTGCGCACAGCTTTCTCTGAAAGACGGCAGATACCGGAGGCACCACAGGCAATGGAGGAAGGTCAGTCACCCCTCCTCCATGAAATGAGCAACCTGTTGGACGCTCGTCTAGGGCAACTCAAAAAAGAAATGTTTATTTCGCTAGGTGATATTATAAATGTCCGCTTGGAGGGAATTAAGGCTCGCTTACCACCAGAGCCCATCCTTCGTCCGCCACTGGCTGCGGATAAGAAACGGGACTTGGCCGTCCATCAAAATTTGCCGGATAATGGAGGATCCAGCAATCCCAAGTCTTCATCCAGCAAAAAGAAGGGTGGGGACCCTCAAAGGGCCCCTGAGGCGGGAGTTAATCAACGACAGCCAGAAAGAGCTCCCAGGGCTAAGGAAAAACCTCAATCGTCGAGCCAACCTGCTGCCCGCCCTAGGTCGCCAAATCAAACCAGACGGCCGGATCACCTATCTGAGGCTCCAACTGCCCCCCCGGTAGATACGTGGGTCACTGTTGTGGGCAGAAAAGGTAAGGGTAAACGACCTGCGCCGCCCCAGCCACAATCTCAGAAGGCTCCAACAAGAGGTTCCACCCCCAAAACGCCGACGGCCCCAAAATTGGTCGCTCCAACAACGGCAGCAGTGGTGGTGGCTCTCAAACCTGACGCTCAAACTGACTACAGATCAGTCATGGAGAAGGCCACCACCCTTAAACTAGCAGAACTGGGGGTGGATCACCTCAAAGTACGGAAATCAGCCACAGGAGCCCGCATCATCGAGGTCCCAGGTGGTCAAAGCGGACAGGCAGCGGATAATCTCGCTGGTCGACTACGCGAATTGATAGGGGATGTGGCTGAAATCTACAGGCCCGTCAAAAAGATAGAATTAAGGATCTCCAACTTCGACGAATCGGTAACACCAGAGAGTCTGAAAAGGGAAATAGCTGCAAAGGGCAGATGTGACGAGGAACAAGTTGCGGTTGGAGCAATAAGAATGGCGGCAAATGGGACAGGCTCAGTAGTAATACGATGTCCAATGACGGCGGCAAAGGTACTGGCGACAGCTGGCAAAATAATAGTTGGGTGGTCTGCGGCACGCGTAGAGGCCCTAGAACAGCTGCCTCTAAGATGCTACCGCTGCATGGGGACGGGCCATACAAGGCCTCTATGCCCGTCTGAGGTGGACAGAGGTAGCTGGTGCTACAGATGTAGCAAACCGGGTCACCGCAGCAAGGAGTGCACCATACAAACCCCCTGGTGTGCCGTCTGCCATCATGTGGGTCGCAAAGCCGAGCACATTATGGGAGGGAAGGCTTGCACCCCCGCGCCGACGAGAGGAAGGGAGTCAAAAAATCCCGGCCCCTCGGCTGTTACAGTGGCTGCTCCCTGTGGAAGCAGCAGTGTTGATAATGGGATGGAGTTACAACACATGGAGCACTAATGTCCAACTACAACGTACATGGGTCAGAGGTCCTCCAATGTAACCTCAACCACTCCGCCCGTGCACAAGATCTCTTGTTGCAATGCATGGCGGAGTGGGGCATTGCAGTGGCGATAATAGCTGAGCCATATTTCATCCCTCAGCAGCCAAATTGGGTAGGTGACACAAATGGTTTAGTGGCGATTGTGGTACCGGCATTGGGAGGCCTGCCCTCACCAGAATCACCTGCGGCCCCAGCTATACAGCGGTCAAAATGGGGGACACCACGCTAATAGGTGTCTACTTCTCCCCCAATAGACCGCTGAGGGAATTTGAAGTGTTTCTGGAGAGGATCGGGCATGTGGTAGTTGCAGCAGCCCCCTCCCCTACCATGATCCTGGGGGACCTAAATGCCAAATGTGTCGCCTGGGGCTCCCCCAGGACCGACCCAAGAGGGGAAACTTTGATGGACTGGGTAGCCGGGCTGGGACTGGAAGTACTCAACCGGGGCACAGCCAACACTTGCGTACGCCGCCAGGGAGGATCAATTGTAGATGTGACTTTCGCCTCCCCAGCGGCGGCGGCGAGAATTGAAGATTGGCGTGTCCTGGTAAACACGGAGACCCTCTCAGATCATATGTACATAAGAATGAGGGTCTCCAGAGCCCGGCAAGTACAACAACCTGGTCCAGCAAGGAGAAGGAGGGAAGTCACACCACGGTGGAGTTTGGTCTCTTTGGACCGAGAGGCGGCCCGGGAAGCAGCGCTGACTGAGGCTAGATGGGGGCAGCAAACGCCCGAGGAAATAGACGCCATGGCATTACATTTTCGGGCATCCCTGTCCAAAATTTGTAATGCTTCAATGAGAAGAGCCGGGCCACCTCGGAAAAAGAAGGCGACATATTGGTGGACTCCTGATGTTGCAGCCCTGTGGCGTACCAGCTGTGCTGCTAGAAGAGCATTCACTCACTGCCGCAGAAGGCGACATACACCGGAGGAGGAGGAGGAGCTGCACAGGGCACTGAATGGAGCAAAGAAGGCCCTATGTATCGCCATAGCAGAAGCCAAAGACACAGCGCATAGGGCCTTCTTGGCTACCTTAGACGGGGACCCTTGGGGGAGGCCCTACAAACTAGTGCGGAATAAGCTCCGCCGGGCCGCCCCCATGGACACAATTGAGATAGGTGCCCTGGAAAATATTTTGCAGGGACTATTCCCGCCAGCTCCTGACTTCAACCCGCCTGCTATGGTTGCTCAACAGGATGAGGAGCTGGCGGAACCAGAAGAAGTCCCCCCGGTAACGGAGGCTGAAATGAGCTGGATGGCCCACCGCTTAAGGGCATGTAAAAAGGCCCCGGGCCCGGACGGAGTGCCCGGCAAAATAATACCGATCGCTATGGAACACCTTGGGGATCGTCTCCGAGCAATATTTGATAGGTGTCTTCAAGATGGACGATTCCCAAGGTGTTGGAAGGAGGGTAAAGTATGCCTCCTCCGGAAGGAGACTAGACCGGCTGACTCCCCTTCCGGATGGAGGCCGATAGTGCTGCTGGATGAATCTGGGAAGATGCTGGAGCGCATTGTATCTTCCCGGATCATCCGGCACCTTGAAGGATCCGGGCCGAACCTATCAGACCGCCAACACGGCTTCAGACATGGGCGGTCCACCATAGACGCTGTGGGGGCGCTTCGGGCATTTTCGGAGGAAGCGGAAAGGAGGCATGAGGGAGTCATTGCGGTATCCCTTGATATCGAGAACGCATTTGGCTCCCTCCCATATTCAGTGATCCGCGAGGCCCTCAAATACCACGAGGTGCCCCTATACCTCAGAAGAGTCGTAGATCATTACCTCACTGACAGGGTGGTGGTCTGCGACACTCCCAATGGAAGAGTTGAGAGGCGGATGGCCTGCGGCGTTCCTCAGGGGTCGGTGCTCGGTCCCCTACTATGGAACGTCGGGTTTGACTGGGCCATCCGCGCAGAGTTGCTCCCCCGGATGGACATCATGTGTTATGCGGATGACACAATGGTGGCCATCAGGGAAAGAGAGATGAGAGCGGCGTTGCGGAGGGCGGAGGTGGCGGCAGAGCTCATTATAATGAGAATCCATCTTCTTGGGTTGAGGGTCTCCCTAGCGAAAACTGATGCGATTGTCTTCGGAGGAAAAAAGTGGAGGTTACCTGCTGGAGCCTCCCTAAAAATAGCAGGCGAAGAGGTTCAGGTGAGGCCCCACATAAAATACTTGGGCCTCATTCTGGACCGAAAATGGAAATTCGAGGAGCACTTCCGCCAAATTGCTCCTCGTATTACCAAGACGGCATCAGAACTGGCAAGGCTACTACCCAATGTGGGAGGGCCCTCGGAAACCTGTCGGAAACTTTATGCTGGAGTGGCCCGGTCCATGGCCCTATACGGTGCCCCCATCTGGGCAGACCGACTCACGACGACAACAAAGGCCCTGTTACGTAGGCCTCAACGTGTTATAGTCACAAGAGTGATAAGAGCCTACGTAACGGTGGCATGGGCGGCGGCATGCGCACTGGCGGGCACCTTACCATGGGAATACGATGCGGAGGTGCTCGCCGATACGCACAGGAGAAGGATCAGGAGCCGGGAAACGGGTCAGTTCCCTGCTCCAGAAGAAGAGAGGGCGGCTCGCAGAATGGTGGAAAGAAGGATGCGAGACCGGTGGAAGAATGACCTGGAGGGGTCCCTCTATGGCACCCGCACCATAGGAGCGCTCCTCCCGTCTTTCGACCACTGGTTGGACAGGGCACATGGGAAGGTCGGCTTCAGGCTCACGCAGGTAATGACCGGACACGGATGCTTCGGTCATTACCTGCATAGGATAGGCAGAGAGCCTACACCAATTTGCCACCAGTGTGGAGGAGCAGATGACACGGCCCAGCACACAATGGAGGTGTGCGCTCGCTGGGCCGTAGAACGGGATGCCCTGTCAGCCGCCCTACGAGTGGCCGATCTCTCGCTGCACAACGTCGTGGCGGCCATGCTGAGCAGTGAGAGATCCTGGGAGGCAGTGGTCTCCTTCTGTGACACCATTGTCTCACAGAAGGAGACTGAGGAGCGGGAGCGGGAAGAAGACCCGGAAGCGCTCCCGATCCGACGCAGACGAGTGGGGAGGAGGCGCAGGCGGTTCGCTGCGGTGAATCGTGCCCTCCCCCAGTAGGGCCGCAGGTTGGGGAACCTGCACCGGATGGCCCTACACGTCTAGGGAGAGAGTCAGTTATGCGTTTGCTGTCTCTCTCCTCCTTTGGTGACGGAGTCCGGCTCTAAGCCAGGACGGCCGGGGGGGTGCCGTGGTGAATGCAAGTCCACCCCATTGCACCTTACCTTAACGGCAAAGACGGAAACGCCGCAGGGTTTTTAGTGGGTATTCCCCTCCCATATGGAGGGGTGAGTCCCACATACCCCCTGTAAGACCCTTCCCCAGGGCTGGGGGGATGCATAAATGCATTTTCCCTGCGTCAAAAAAAAAAAAAAAAAAAGGTACTGTCCTTATATGGCCAAATATATCGATACACATTCTTACTGCTACATAAATAAAGATCTGTATCGATATATTTATATTTGGCCATACGCACTGCAACTAATTATACGACACTGTACCTGCTCTATGACAAACAGACCACAGACGTGTAAAAAGGAAGCAAATTTTTAAAATGTAAAGAAAAAAAATGGAGTATTCGACCTTGATTTCTACTAGGTAAGAAGTCCATTAAAAACATGATTTTAAATTAAAATACCTACATGCTAAGCTCGGCATGACAATAACTACTTCTACTCTAGATTAAATTTAAAAAACCCTTGAGTTCAAGCATAGTACCAAGGATTCTGACGGCATTTCCTTGTTTTATCGCAATGCTGATACGTAAGCCGCCAGCTCTTCGGTCACCAATTACGTCAACCAGACGCTTCGTGATTTCTGGGAGCCCATGGACCTAGCGTTCCTACACCAACGATACATGGTACAGTCAGTAGCAAAAGTTGCTAAGCATTTGAAGTGTTCAAAATGACCTACACGCGCTCTTATTCTCTTGACAATAGAGACGCGTTGACCTCATTTTGAACACCTCAAATGCTTAGCTACTTCTGCTGCTGACTGTACTCTCTTTCCAGACAGATTGACAGATATTGAACCTAGGTAGTGAGTTTCAGTTACGTGAGTAAAGTCACGTAGTTTCACAGAATTCAGTATTATAGTGCAATATATTACTGAACAATAGCTGGACTTTAAGCCTTTTTAATTTTGCTTAAGTGTGGGCGGTATAGTCATTGTTTAACATATCATATTCAAGACTATGACACATACACAGTGGGACATTCGTTCGGCTAGTATTGGTAAGTATAAAAATTAAAAAAACACCTAAAATGCACACTGGGCCATCAGTGGCTCAAAAATGGTTCAACAGGTCAAGTTCAGTCAGGGCAATTATTTATACAACAATGATGGCAAACAAGCTCGCCTGATGGTAAGCAGTTACCATAGCCTATGGAAGCCTGCAACTTTAGAGGATTCACATGCGCGTTGCATACCCTGAAAGTTGGAGCTCTGGGAACCTTACTCAGGAATACAACACTACATACCTGAAAGGTAGCAGTGCTATTATGGCTGTGGTTTTCAGGAGGAGGTACTTTCCCAGTTGGGCTTCTCCAGACTCAAGCATGATGGTACTTTGCTGTGCCCTACCTCTCATTGTTGGACGTAGTTTAAGGACATACCCGAGTCCAATATGGTAGTTTTAACATTCTTAGTTACACAATATCATAATATCACCATGGAAGGTCTATAGGTTCTTAAGGTGTTGATACCAGATGTTACATATACAGACATTTATCAGTTTATAAATAAATAAATAAATACATAAATATTTTGGGACTATTTTACACAAATCGACTTAGTCCTACGGTAAGCTCAGTAAGGCTTGTGTTGTAGGTACTAGACGAAGATATATATAATAGATAGATACATATAAATACTTAAATACATAGAATACACCCATGACTCAGGAACAAATATCTGTGCTCATCACACAAATAAATGCCCCGACTGGGAATCGAACCCAGGACCATCAGCTTCATAGGCAGGGTCACTACCCACTAGGCCAGACCGGTCGTCAAGTAGTCAATATCAAGTAGGTATATACTTAGAAATGAGGTAATAAAAGTTACATAGGCAACAATTCAAGTTTTATAGACATTGTGTACAATTTTATAGCTTATAGTTTGGTTTATGTATTTATTGCAGAACCAATGATAAAACCAGTATATTTATTTAAAAATATAAACCATTTTCTTTTCCTCTAAAATTATTCCCTGGATTCTAGGCCATTGGCCAATTCTCTTTTTCAGTAAGGGGGGCCTTTTTATAGTACTTTTAAACAAATCTGTTAAATACCCGCTGTTGTTTTTGGACCCAGGTATGTCCTTAAACTACGTCCAACAATGAGAGGTAGGGCACAGCGATGACCATCATGCTTGAGTCTGGGGCGGCCCAACTGGGGAAGTACCTCCTCCTTACAGAAGACCACAGCCATAATAGCACTGCTACCTTTCAAGTATGTAGTGTTGTGTTCCTGATGGTGAGTAAGGTTCCCAGAGCTCCAACCCCCCTTAAAGATTTATCCAACATCTTTTCTCATAGCTCTCCATACCAAATTTCATCCTAATTTCAGCATGAAGAGGTAACAGACAGAGAGAGATACTTTCGCATTTATATTAGTATGGATATGTATAGGAATGTGCATATATAGGAAACTACTTAAATTTCTAATATTTCAGTGCCAATTTTATTACAAAATGACTCGCAAATCGGAGTTACGAAACTTTGTGGCTGACTGAATTGAAAGACACTTACGACATAAGTCAATTAAAAAAAAAACAATCCGATACGGCGTAACTTTTCGCTTCTCGTTACCCGAAAATGAGTAGATTTATTTATACGTATTAACGCATAATGTCATCGTAACTTACCTAATATAATTTTACGACGGCTAGCATGCGGCTCCTCCGTGTATACCCACTCGAAATCCGTGCGAGACACTTTTGCACCCATATTTAATATTCATACGATGTCGACATTAGAATACACAAAACACTTTGCGGCTCACACGTTAGATGTCGATAGAACGTAGCCGTGAACTAGAGATAATAATGCAATGTTAATATTAGGAAAATCAGTTTGATATCTAATCGGTAATCGACTGCATGCGGCGAGCATGCGATGAGGAATTTAGCGATAGGCAATAGGAATATGTAGGCGGAGTCGCGCCGTGCCGGCTGTAATCAACTCAGTGTTACCATGAGATATATGATAAGAAATCCTAAAAAAAAAATGTGCCGGTCGGCCATTCGTATAACGAAGCGCAGCGCAGTGACCCATGCAGAACAAAATTCATCATCACTTGGTGATATAATATTACATGCAAGTAAAACTTATGTTGTTGGAAAGCTCATAAGATTTGCAGTATATTTTACAATAATATTAGTTGCGGTTATAATTTATTTAGCTAAAAGAGTTTTTATCACTACTTACACAAACATGCACAGTAAAAAAACATATTGGTTACCAGAACTCCAACCCCCCTTAAAGGCCGGCAACGCGCTTGTGACACCCCTGGTGTTGCGGGCGTCCATGGGCGTCGGTAATTGCTTACCACCAGGCAATCCGTCTGCTCGTTTGCCGCCTATGTCATAAAAAATAAATAAATAAAAAAATATATATATTATTTTGCAAAACCACTGAAGTTATGACTACAGATATCTCAAAACAATTATAGTATGTGTAATAGTCTTTTAAATTATATACACATCTAACTGATAGGACTCGGTCAGAAAAGGATATAAAATATATTATATAATATACAGATACTTAAGGGCCATTCACTAGTTACGTCATGTATAACTTTAGTATATTTATATCAAAATTTGTATTAAACATATGCATATTTTACCTAACTCATTACAAACATATGCACATAAAAGGATTAAAAGGTTAATCAGATCAAAATCCATAAAACACCGAGACTAAATATAGAACACTGCAATATATGAAAAACTTTCATAAGACGGTAATAAATGCTATTTATGTTAGGAAATTGAAACATTTGAAAAAATTGTTAGTACTTCTAATTATATCTTCATATTAGCGACTTTAATAAATAGGTGGCAACCCTATATCATAGCCGAGTAGACACAACGTAGACTTGAACGTTTGACAGAAGTCAGGTGATATTTGACAATGACAGCGACCGAATTTACTTAAAATTTGATTAGATTACTTTTGAATGAAAATAATAAATCAGCATATTTTTCTTTTTCGTATTTTATATAAATACGAAAAAGAAAAATGTGCTGAGTTCTGGAATAAATATTATATAAATTTTGTTATTACAAATATATTAAAAGTAAACTGTCCATAGACAATGTAATTTAGCCAACCTACAGGAAAAAATGACATTTGCCTGTGGGCATAAACAATCCAAACTCTTTCTTATGTTTGATTGTGATCATGGCGGTCGGTAAAAATAAAGGCCTGTCGAAGGGCGGTAAAAAGGGTGTTAAGAAGAAGATGTAAGTGCTTAATAAGTCTGCCATTGGATACTTAAATCAACCGATAATGTGTTTAATGTTCCGTATTTGTAGTGATATGTGTGATTATTTGGATATTCGCGGATATAACTTAGTGGCTCGTGTCAATCGTATTTCAAGTCTCCAGATTCCTTAGAATATTTCCATATAAACCACGTTTCTCTAATATTAATACTGATCCGGTTTTTCCAAATTGCAAGTGACCTATAGCATCATTTATTTATAAATCTATCGGTGAGTTGGGTGTTTTAAGGTTATATGAAACTTTTTGTATTTTGCTTTCAGTGTAGATCCCTTCACCCGTAAAGACTGGTACGATGTCAAAGCACCGTCCATGTTCGCCAAGAGACAAGTGGGAACCACCCTTGTCAACCGTACCCAGGTTAGTCTTGCGTGTCCCTAATTTCGTAGGTTAGAAATTTAACCTAACCTCACTAGCGTTCCACTGCACTTTCTCCAATAAAATCATAAAATAAATTGATTTATGCATACCACGTGGTCTTTCAGCTTGTATACTTTATATAAGTCTGATTTAATTTGTATATTAGGTATACTTACGTATATTTCCGATCACAATTATAAGTGTAAAATATTTTGTACAAGTGTGGTTAAAGTTATGCAGGGGTTTGAGGGGTTATTGACTTCTGCTGGCTATAATCTGACCATCATCTGAGTACAATTATTTCAAGTTAGTACCTAAGCCACGGCAGTGTTAATGGTCAAAATTGCGGTGAAAATTTTTGGGTATGTTATTGGAGTAAAGCCCATAAAAGTTACTAAATGATGATCCACCTAGCTCGCAATGACACAGAACTGATGAAAACATTTGTTCCCTTTTGATTTACCACTGAAAACCACATCATTGCAAACATAACCTCAAAATTTTATTTTGTCTCTGATCAGTCTTTTTTTTTTAGGGTACGAAAATCGCGTCCGAAGGTCTGAAGGGGCGCGTGTTTGAGGTGTCACTGGCTGACCTTCAAGCCGACACTGACGCTGAGAGGTATTTATATTATATTCTTTATTTAAACTTCTATATTCTCTAAATATAATAATATCACATCACATCAAATAGTCTTTCAACATGTGAAAGTCTTAAAACATTACTTGAATCTGCAAGGAGTTATGCCACTATTAGAAAAAAGAAAAAAAAAATCCTAACGGCTTTTGAGAGCAATTTTTTTAAATCTCAATCCATAAATACAATTCTTTATTTAATTTTTAAGGTTGCTATGATAAAGTATTGAGTTTCTTGTTAAATGAGCATTTTATGATGATCCACCTAGCTCGCAATGACACAGAACTGATGAAAACATTTGTTCCCTTTTGATTTTACTCTCTGAAAATGCTCAACTTAGCATTATTATATTTTCTAGCCGTAATTACCATTTTATTAACCGTACAACTTGTTCTAGGTCTTTCCGCAAATTCCGCCTCATCGCCGAGGATGTCCAGGGCCGAAATGTCCTCTGCAACTTCCATGGAATGGACCTGACCACTGACAAGCTCAGGTAAGACTTGTTTTATATGATAAGTTCATAAAACTTTATTGTTCAATGTCACATGTTATTTTCACTTAATAATACAATAATAAAAATAACAAAAACTTGAAACTAGCTTGAAGTAACCCCCCCTGCATCATACCTGACTTAAAGGTTCCCATAATGCCTGTAGCATTCCCACACTGAACTGCTAAGGAAACCTGTTGGATCAAGTACTATCCAGAGCGGGGATCACAACCTCTCTCTTTATTTAATGGCATACCATTTACCTATTACCAATGCCACTTCCCTATCCAGATACTTCACAGGGGAGTTTTCTGAAAAAAGTGTACCCTAAAGAGTGTTAAATTTTGGTGCTTGTTTCACAAACTATAAGCAATATTACAATGCTAGAGAAGGTAACAATTTAATTCTCATACAGATTTAATGATCATTATAAAACTGACATAATTTTACTTTTGTACAAGTTACGCTAATACTGAGTACATACACACATACATTCAACTCTTAATTACTGGAAGAACATCACTAGATTATAGGTGAAAAACTTAGCTAAAGCACCTGCCCTATGTAGTAGTAACGTGTCTACACGCATGTCGGCGTTCTATATTCAAATTTCACGTTAGTTCCATATTAATTCTCTGCAAAACTACAGAGACATGGTCCTTCAGTTAAGTTTGACCTATAACTCATATTTCCTGTCTCACTTGCTTGATACTAAATTAGAAAGAGACAGCTAGTTTTTATTTATATTTTCGCAGTCCAGCTATATGAAGTTACACCACATGGTCTTCGTATCGTTTTATGCTGCGAACATCATATGCTGCCACACAACAATGAGTCTTATTGCCACTGTAATAAGAACCCTTTGTGTCGCTGCTACATTATTATAATTACCAGAGCCCGGAATTTTCATGGCAAAACAAAAGACTGTCGCAAACACTAGTGTTAGATGCATTTTTCTATCGACATCGACAGTTGTGTAATGGTAGAATAATACTATCCAATGAAGAAACAAAATATTAATACATTAAAATAGGTAAGGTATAAAATTACGTAGAACCAGATGAAAGTTGTTCGAAATCCACGTCAGTAGACGCAGCGTCACATGATCTTTTTATTTGGTTTCTGATAGTGATAAGATTATATGATCATTAATTTCTCTACATTCTCTGGGAGTAGACAGTTTCGTTTATCACTATAAAAGCCATTTGTGTAAACTGAATGATCGACAAAGTGAATTGATGTTGAGTTATTTACTTTCTTCCATTACACAACTGTCGATGTTGATAGAAAAATGCATCTAACACCTGTAAGTTTGCGACAGTCTTTTGGTTTGCCATGAATTCCGGGCTGTGGTAATTACTGATTGGCAAAACTTTAACTAAACTTATTGGATCGCATTTAAAAGAGGGTATCGAGGGTTGGATGGTCAAACCCGATAAATCTATATAATATTTCATTGTAGTAACAATCTTACATTCAAAATCCCATTTACTCAACTTATCGGGTTTGACCACGCAACCCTCGGTATATATCCATACACATGTTTACCTATATCCTTACACTTAACATTGCAATTTCCAGATTCTGATATAAAATTAAATTGGACACTAATTTTCCAAAGCTATTTGTATTTTGATTGGTTAAGTTTTCCTATCAGCTCTACAAGTTTTGCATCCGTGGTTCCGATCACAGATTATAACTACTAATTAGACTCTAGCCTCATAAATAAAAAACGGCGAAGGTTAAGTTTCCCCAGTAACTGGCCATGTTGTACTGAAAATGACTACTGTTTACCTATAAATAGAACACATTTTCTAATTGTGTTTCAATTACTGACCACCCTTTAATAACTGGCCGCCTAATACTAAAATAGGTTCTATATAGATAAACATAATTCCTTTTAACGCAATCACTGCCACCGACGCACATGTGCGTTCATTTTCATACATTTTTGGAGGGGGTGGCAGCGAATGTGTGTAATTCTTAGAAATAGAGGAAAACATTGAAAAATCAACTGCCCCGGACGAGACTCGAACTCACGACTCTGGAATTGGTACATGTCCTTCTCTACAGAGGCTAGCTCAAAGGCTGTGAATTTCTCCATCATATCCTTCAATGCGCTTAGGTGGCACCTTTGGGGGCAAGCCTCTGTAGCTCAGTTAGTAGGGCGATGGGCATGTATTCCAGAGTCCAGAGTTCGAGTCTCGCCCGGGGCAGTTGATTTTTCCTCTATTTCTAAGAGTTATGGTTTTGTTAGACGTTTCTGCTAAAAAAAATGTATTTAATTCATTTTTAATATACCATGGCCAGTTATTGGAATGTCGCTAGTTACTGGCAATTTACTCTATAAAATTATTTTTATATTAAGCAGAAACGTTTGCTAGCATATCAAAGATATTTAAATCGAAAGAAAAATAGAAAAATTTGACTCGCAGCGGGACTCGAACCCACAACCACTGGATCACTAGCCCAGTGCACTACCAGTTGTGCTATACGAGCGCCGCTTAGACGTGTCAAATTTTTCTATCTTATCCTTCTTGGTATCGTCGTATTACGGCATCGATGCCGTAAAAAGGGTTCAATACTCTTCGGTATATGTCGCTACACGTCACCCGTAATGACCCAGTGGTTGTGGGTTCAAGCCCCGCTGCGAGTCAAATTTTTCTATATTTCTTTCGATTTAAATATCTCTATAAAATTCCTAAAAATTGGCCACTCAATCACGATGAAATATGTATGGAAAGAGTTTGAGAACTGGGAAACATTCAATAGTGTTTAAGACACTTAATAGTTTGTACCAGCTTTGACAAATTAACTTTTTAACCATAGATGGATGGTCAAGAAATGGCAGACCCTGGTGGAGGCCAACATCGATGTGAAGACCACTGACGGCTACCTGCTGCGAGTGTTCTGCATCGGTTTCACCAACAAGGACACGCTGAGCCAGCGCAAAACTTGCTATGCTCAGCACACCCAGGTGAATATTTTTTTTTTTTTATGACATAGGCGGCAAACGAGCAGACGGATAGCCTGGTGGTAAGCAATTACCGTCGCCCATAGGCACCCGCAACACCAGATGAGTCACAAGCGCGTTGCCGGCCTTTAAGGAGGGTTGGAGCTCTGGGAACCTTACTCACCATCAGGAACACAGCACTACATACCTGAAAGGTAGCAGTGCTATTATGGCTGTGGTCTTCTGTAAGGAGGAGGTACTTCCCCAGTTGGGCTGCCCCAGATTCAAGCGTGATGGTCAATGCTGTGCCCTACCTCTCATTGTTGGACGTAGTTTAAGGACATACCCGGGTCCAAAATACTGGGAATATAAATAAAAGAAAAATAAAAAAGCCCTTTATTTATCACAGAGTGAAAAAAAGTATTAAAAAAAAAAACATTTTAACTAAATAACGCTGGTTAGCATATTATCCATAAAACTAGATAATGCTAAAAACTAATCTGCAAGAATCCCCGGGCGGGTAAATGCCTCCAAAGATGACCATGTGTCTCGGTCCTGAGCCACTTCAATCCAGAGCGAAGTGAGCGTCTATTTTTAAAGATTTCGCAGTCCAGCTATATGAAGTTACACCACATGGCCTTCGTATCGTTTTATGCTGCGAACATTATCTGCTGCCACACAACAATGAGTCTTATTGCCACTGTAATAAGAAGACTTTGTGTCGCTGCTACATACATCATTGGAAACTGACATACAGTCTGGCCTTACCATGCTGAAAATTGTCATAATACATGATATATCTACATTACTGTACAGTCGCCATTAGATATATCGGAGCTGTGGAGGTGGTCAAACATGAACAATGCCTGCGCGCTTTTTTTTATGACAAACTAGCAAACGGATTACCTTATGGTACACAATTACCGTCGCCCATGACCACCCGCAAGACCAGGGGAGTCACAAGTTGCTGGCCTTTAAGGAGGGTTGGAGCTATGGGAACCTTACCATCAGGAACACAACAGTACATACCTGAAAGGTAGCAGAGCTAATAATAGCACTGCTACCAAAGCATAGCCATAAGGCTGTGGTCTTCTGTAAGGAGGAGGTACTTCCCCAGTTGGGCTTCTCCAGACTCAAGCGTGATGGTACTTCGCTGTGCCCTACCTCATTGTTGGACGTAGTATAAGGACATACCCGGGTCCAAAGTGAATGTTCAGATATTTTTGACCACCTCCACTGCTCTGATATGTCTGCTAGCGACTAAGTGTCATGAGCTGCCGCCACTGAGCTGTCAAAACGATGTAATGGCGGTCGCGTCCATTTTCCATAAACGCATATAAACTTGACGTGAACCATAGATAAACGTTTTTTTTTTCTTCACCAGGTCCGCGCCATCCGCAAGAAGATGTGCGAGATCATCACCCGTGACGTGACCACCGTCGAGCTGCGTGAGGTTGTCAACAAGCTGCTGCCCGACTCCATCGCGAAGGACATCGAGAAGGCGTGCCACGGCATCTACCCGCTGCGCGACGTGTGCATCAGGAAGGTACGTGGTACCGCGGTCGGCCGTTAGATGGCGGTGTGCCGGTTGATGCGTTAGCCAATGACAGTATCTAAAGTTGATGACAAAGGACCGGAATTTTTCATAGCAAAAATCAAACTGTCAGAGTGATTGACCAAGCTGTTTTATCGACTTAGCGATGTTACGGAATAATATCGCATTACCCATTACCAACAGAAATAGTACATTTCGATACTAGTGAAAAAAATTTTTTTTTCGACGAGGGTGAAAGTGAAACGAGGGTGACAATCACCCGAGTCTTAAAGAAGTTTTTACACGAGTATCGAACCTAATTTTTCATAGCAAGTGCCTTAAAAAGTGCACTTTTTACGCACTAGTTAGGAAAAGATTATTCTGTAACGTTTGACCTCTTTGATAAGCAAGTTCATCTCCAAATTAAAATAAATTTATGTCATTTGAGTTTTCCTAAGCGATTCCCGTGCCGTGTTACTAAAATGGTGAACCCTAAAAGAAAAACAATTAACAAATGGATACAGAATGATTCTTCTTTTTTATTCCTTACTATACTAATACACAGTGGTGGTCAGCTAATTAAGGACACCGTTATTTTTTTGTATGTTTATACTAAACCCTGATTTAATTACTTTTACATTACATAACTTTGTTTCCTTAAGTGACAGTTATTTATCGATAAGTTGATAAAACAGCTTGGTTAATCAGTTCGATTTTTGCTATGAAGAATTTCGGTCCTTCTTTATGATAGCTTTCAAACGACAATGATGATCCACCTAGCTCGCAATGACACAGAACTGATGAAAACATTTGTTCCCTTTTGATTTACCACTGACAATGTCTCTTGTAAGCAGCTCATGTAATATAAAAAAGCAAATTTCTCAAAACTAATATCTTTTTCAGGTGAAGGTACTCAAGCGACCTCGCTTCGAGATCTCCAAGCTGATGGAGTTGCACGGAGAAGGTAAGAAAATAAATATTTTTTATAAATAAAATGTCACAAAGGAACATAAGACATGAAATGAAGAGAATACTAACGTTTATCGATGGATCGATACAGAGTTTTTTTTATTAGCATTTTTAAAACATATCTATAAACGTTAGTTCCAAAATTGCACGCAAAATTACGGGCCCTAATGATTAGGTTATTTTGGCAATACAAAATATATTTTTTTGCAGGTGGCAGCGGCAAGCGCGGCGAGGCCGGAGACAAGTCCGAGCGGCCCGAGGGCTACGAGCCACCCGTGCAGGAGAGCGTCTAACTTTAATATATGACAAAAATGTAGCGCTTGTTTCATTTACTTACTAGCCCTTCTGCCGAGTAGATTACCCTACAAATTTCCGCCCCTTAGGCTTTATATTTCACCGGGACACCATGGCGTCGCAAATGGGGTATATCACGTTAGTGCGATGTTCGTTAGTGCGACATCTCTTTTGTACAACATTAGAATTCAGCGACGTGATAATGTGCGACCTATTACTGTGACAATACAAGTGTGCGTCAGTATTTATCCGCGAATTTAAATTGTGCGACGCATACTTCAGAATTATACTTATGTACTATCGAACAAAGTGATTGACCCACCTAGATCGAAAACTGTTGAAAGTGTCAAATCAATTTAATGACACTTTCAAACCGTTTGTCGGCTAGGTGGGTCATGAATCACTTTGTTCGATAGTACGCCAACGTATCTATTAGTGCAGAGCAAATATAAACCTTATCTGTCAGACAATTGCTTTGACAACGTCTTATAGCTACTTTAGTGGTCGGAGGCGTGGCAGGCAAATCACGCGACCACTATAGTGGAGCTTGGCGTTCAAACGGTTAACGTTCAGTGTACCTAATCGTCCAAAATAAGGCCCAAATAGGTCTTCCGGCATTCTAGGATTAATCAAAACGAAAACAACAATTTTTAAACATTTATTTATTAACAAAAATGTCATCTTTTACAGTAGTCTTAATTTTATAATATCTTAGACAGGCGAAATCACATATTCTAACTATAGGATTATTAGCCCTTTTCTCGCCATAAAATGTGACATCTAAGGGACCTTATTGCCTTATGTCGTTCTTTAAGACAGTGCAGTACAAACGCAAGGCGATTCGACGTAAGCGCCATCTACACTAAGGTCCCTCTACATAGATGTCTCAAATTCACTAGATTTAGGATTTGAAATATTCTTACATAAAATCAGTTTTTTCAATCCTGAAAATAGATATTCTAGCGAGTTTAAAAAACTATATTTAAAGTAAGAATTCTTGGCGCGGAAAGAGTGGCCAAGAAAAAAAACTATTTCACAAAAAAAAATTGATATCTTCTGCTTATATTAATCTTAATGCCTAATTTCAAATCTCACAAATCAGCATTTTTTAATATTTGTGACATTTTCAGTTCAAATCGGCGGCGCGTCCATAAAACTCGATTTCCGCCGGCTTAACTCCGACAGTACATCAAATTTTTTTTAGGGCTCAAAAACAAAAGGCATCTTATAGGCACTGTTTGCTATCAGATTAAACAGAGCTGTAGAGGTGATCACAAATATCTGAACATGCACTTTACCGATTTGACAATAGAGGCGTTGTTCATATATTTGTGACCACCTCCACAGCTCAGACATAGATGGCGACTGTTCCATACAATCGTTCTTGCACGTCAGAAATATTAAAACATTTATTATGCCTGAAATATGTAGCCACGACTCTTACCGTGGCTTAGTCTCGTGTACAGTCAGCAGCAAAAGTTGCTAAGCGTTTGAAGTGTTCTAAATGACCTACACCCGCTCTTATTCTCTTGACAATAGAGACGTGTTGACCTCATTTTGAACACCTCATATGCTTAGCTACTTCTGCTGCTGACTGTACATATCTTTGACAGAGCAACTGTATACATATTTTGAGACATGACCGTTCAAACAGATAATTGTACGAGTCGAAATGCTTACAAACTATATTACTTATATACAGACCGATTTGAAAAAACTCTTTCATGTGGACATTACTTAAAAACTTAGGCGAGTGCTACTTGTTTTGTGCGCTTACGCCGATACTAAACAAAATATGTGACATTATCTATGATAAGGGACCTTATTGTCGATGGCGCTTATGCCGTTGTTCAAGATGCCGCAGTACAAACGCAACGCGGTTCGACGTAAGCGCCATCGACAATAAGGTCCCTTTTGCTAGATAATGCCACATATTATGCTTAAAAATCTTTTTTTAATAATGTCCACAGGAAAGACATGAACTTAAATTTCTTGTCCTTATGAAAGAATTTACACATTTTTTTGTAAAAAAAATAATATGTGTACAAAACATAACATATATTTTTAAATGGGCTGTAGTTTCCAAAAATTAGGGAAGCCAACGATAATAGAGTTCTATTTGAGTGTATAGATACTTACGAACCCAGTACAAAAAGAGTTACTCTTAATCGTTAAAAAAAAGGGGCAATCAATTATTTTGTGTTGTTTTTCGCTATAGAATGTGATGACACTCCTCTCGTGTCATACGCCACACGTTGATGACTCGCCTGTGGTGCCATACGCACTGAGTACTGACTCAGTTAAGCCCATATGAATCACGTATCAATCAACTTACTGAATAAACGTTTGAGTGAGTTCAGATGTCTGAGACAAATTTTCGTCACAAAACTGACAATGAACAACTCACGATAATTACAAATTTTATCAGAAACTTTTATAAGCGAAAAATTTGTTACCAAATGAAATTCGGACAAACAACGTTCGGCCAAAACCAACATAATACACATAGTTTTCACATTTTATTTGTTTACAATTAATTCAACAATTATACGCTTACGGAAAATACACGGAATTCGCCTTCGACCGTAGCGCGTAGCACTTAATGTGTTTCAAGTAATTGTGACGTTTCGCGGATAAAGGTACTACTAAGTACTACTAAATATACATTAGTATTGAAGCGTAAACGCCAACCGCCATAAGGTACTTTATTTATACAACTACGGTGGCAAACAAGCATACGGCACGCCTGATGGTCAGCAGTTACCGTAGCTATAAACACCTGCAACTCCAGAGGATTCACATGCGCGTAGGCTACCCTAAAAGTTGTTGGAGCTCTGGGAACCTTACCATCAGGAACACAACACTACGTCTGAAAGGTAGTAGTGTTATTATGGCTGTGGTCTTCTGTAAGGAAGTACTTCCCCAGTCGGGCTTCTCCAGACTCAAGCGCTGTGCCCTACCTCATTGTTGGACGTAGTTTAAGGACATACCCGGGTCCAAAAGCGGGTTAATCCGCGAAACGTCAAAATTTTACTAGTAAGTCTTATGAACCAAATCTCTCATGCAATGTTATGAGAGTTGCTGACGGAGTTGGAGCGAAATCCACGCCACTAGGAACTATCCTAGTACCAGGAATCTTCTTTTGTATGAAAGCAATTTCCTCCTGCAACGCGGGATCAAGTATTTGTTTGGAAAATGGAATTTCAGTTTTCTCCGCTTGATTCGCGGTACGAGAGTTGAAACTTTTATTAGAATTGTTGAAAGATTTGTTTGATCTGTTAGAATGGTTGGATCTGTTCGAGCCGATACTACCGGGGCCCTTTTTATAGTTCTGGTTGTATTGGTTGTTTAGGTGGTTAAGCGAGTTTTTGTTGAGGTAATTGTTTTTGTTGAGGTAATTGTTTTTGTTGAGATAATTGTTTTTGTTGAGATAATTGTTTTTGTTGGCGAAACCGTTGCGTTGAGCAAAATTGTTATCGACGCTCACGGTTAAGTCCGAGTCGAAATTTTGGCGAGAGTTTTGGTAGTTTTTATAGTTTTGTCTGTTTTTGAAGTTTCGGTTGTGGTAGCCTCCTGGAAATATAATAAAAAACTGTTGTTATAAGATGATAATTAATCGGGTAAAAAAAGTTTTCTCTTTATTTATTATTAACACAAAAATATAAGATAAAAACATAGTAAAGATACTAACTAAAAACTTAACTATAAATAAAAAATGTGATGCAGGTCCTGGTCATTAGGTAGCGTGCCCAGAAGGCTGGCCGCGCTTCCGCGCTGGATAGCAATGCTAATCCGTTGGGCGAAATAGTGGCCAACTCTCTGGTCACCAGAAACCTCTATAAGACGCGCCGAAATTAGTGAAATCAAAATGGTAATACAAAGATATATTTTCTGGATATATTCGTGATTACGATCAACTTTTATTATGAGGTCAGAAAGTCACAACCGAAAAATCAGTTAAAAAAAAGAGACCTTCCCATATTATATGCTAGCTAGCTATAATTGTTAGTATGGGCAGGTAATTTTTTTGCGAAAGTGTTTTTGATTGTTGGTTACCCAAATAAATGAAAAAAAAAGTGCGCACACTGTTGCTGTCTCACTCGCACCAGAGCGATCATAATGGTGGCTAATAATATGCTCGTTACAAGTATTTAATTTAATTACCTGAATAATTCCCGACTCTGACCAAGTCAGGAATGCCATTCACAGGCTCGTCCAGACCGGCGCGGCCTCGCGGGGTGAACGTCGATCTCGAGCGAGAGCGAGATCGCGACCGTGATCGCTGGCGAGATCTCGAACGCTGGCGAGATTGCGAGCGCTGCGAGCGGTCGCGAGACTGAGATCGAGCGCGGGATCTGAAAGAGGAATGATGATAAAAATAAGTAAGATAAATCTTTTTTTTTTAAGATAAGATAAAGTGGCAACATTATAGTATGCCGTGTGATGCCGGCTGACTAAAATAGCAGCACCCCATCTCCTCCCGCGGATGTCGTAAGAGGCAAAATGAAAAATCCTACGGACAGGCAGCAGCGTGCCAAGCGTGGCGACTATGGCAACTACCCCCAAGATACAAGTCATATTTGTGGGAGGCCTATGTCCAGCAGTGGACTGCATATGGCTGAAATGTATGTATGTAATGTATTATAGTATGGTCAACCTTTATATAACTATCCTCCCCGCGACTTCGTCGGCCACCATCGCCTTTAAAGTATGGTTGCGAGATAAAAATTATCCTATGTCCTTTCTCATAGTTCAAACTCTCTCCATACCAAATATTATCCCAATTGGCTCAGCGATTTAAGCATGAAGAGGTAAAATTCAGACAGACCGTTACTTTCACATTTATAATATTAGTATAGATATTTGGATAACATATAGAGCTTCATAGCTATTTTTATATACAAATAACATGTAGGTTTAAAGCATTTTGATTTGTATGTAAATGTAGCACAGAATAGCTCTGGTAGAAAGGCACACTAGACTTTTTTAAGCATTAAGTACTCAATTTGTGACATTTTAAACTTTGTCAGCAAAGAAATGTTATTTTAGAAACATGAATGATAAAAATTACTTATAACCGAGCAGACGGATTGCTTTATAGTAAGCAATTACCGTCGCCCATGGGCACACGTAACACCAGGGGAGTCACAAGCGCGTTGCCGACCATTAAGGGGGTTGGACCTCTGGGAACCTTACTCACCATCAGGAACACAACACTACATACCTGAAAGGTAGCAGTGCTATTATGTTCTTCTGTAAGGAGGAGGTACTTCCCCAGTTGGGCTTCTCCGGACTCAAGCGTGATGGTACTTCGCTGTGCCCTACCTCTCATTGTTGGACGTAGTTTAAGGACATACCCGGGTCCAATGTTTAAGGACATACCCGGGTATACATTTTGTGCAAAAATATAAAAATATGTGTGCAATTATTTTCGTCCTTGTCAAAGTTTTAATCGGCCCCCATGTCAAGGCTCCACTACACAATTGGCCAACATGGGCCATCATAGGGACATAGCTATGCCTTAGATAGCAAACAATATTGCAATCTTGTTCCGTTGTATAACTGCGTCCCTTGGCCATATTGGCCCATTCGTGTTTGTCTTCATGAACAAACAGAGGAGTCTTAGTAGTAACCAGAAAATACATTAAAATAATTACCTGGAACGTGAGCGGCTACGTGATTTAGCTCTTGATTGAGATCTTGCACGGTTCCCTTGATTCCAGTTTCTGTTGCCCTGGTTCATGCCGCCTTGGAAACTCCGGTTCATCCCGCCTTGGTTATTCCAGTTCCCACCTTGGTTATTCCAGTTCCCACCTTGGTTATTGCGGTTCATGCCGTTTTGATTATGGTTCAGTTGACCATTTTGATTTCTGTTCGCTTGGTTGTAGTTACGGTTGTTCCCATTTTGATTATAGTTCCTGTTTTGGTTGTTCTGACCTCCTTGGTTATAATTCCTGTTCCCCTGGTTCCGATTTTTCTGGTTGTTTTTGCCGATTTGATTTTGTTTTATAATGTCATCTGGAAATGTCATAGTGTAGGAATCAGTGAAGACGCAGCGGGTCAATTTTTTCTTGGGCACTGCAGATTCAATTTTCTTTATGTACCCAAGGAATACTTTAGAACTGTATGAATGTTAGTAAAACTAGCATAAATCGGCTTGGACACACTGCTGCTGATTTTTTTAGCAATTTCAACGAACTAGTAATACTATAGAAACCTGACTCGAGCTCAAAAATGACCCCACGGCTAGTGTGCCGCGAACGATCGCCTGAGCCACGGCGGAGTTTGACAGATTTAGTAGTACAGAAGCTTTCTATGACATAAGATGTCAGCTAATATTAAATTGTTAAATTAAAAAACCCTATAAAATGCCTTCTTGTGTAGTAAAATGGTCCCGCAACAACTGCACAAAAATACAAAAAAAACTATGGGATCCATTGGTTTGTGTAAGTTTAACCCTGAATGTGATAAACAATTATTTAAAGTAACATATTGTTGTATAGACTAATACGCTGAACCAAATGTCGTATATCTATACTAGTTTTATAATGACTTATGCCTTTATGATTCTGAGTGACAGATTGGGGATTAGGTTATGCGTCAATTATACTCACAAGTAAATTATTCATGTATTTTTCAAGTAACAAGCAATTCCTATGATTTGCATTTATCTCGAAAAACATATGAAGCCGATGGTCCTGGGTTCGATTCCTAGTCAGGGCAATTATCTGTGATGAGCACAGATATTTGTTCCTGTTTTCTATGTATTTAAGTATTTATATGTATCTATCTATTATATATATCGTCGTCTAGTACCTACAACACAAGCCTTGCTGAGCTTACCGTAGGACTAGGTCGATTTGTGTAAGATTGTCCAGAAATAATTATTTATTTATTTTTATTTTAAGTACGCTTCAAATGTGCCGCTGGTAAACTTTCCGACATAACTATTCTAGTTTCCCGAAGGCCCCGAAAAAAATTTATTATTTAAAATAATTGTATTAAAATATTATGTACATACAGTCATGGAATTTAATTTCCTACCTATTTCATTTAAATAGACATTCGCGATGCTTTATGGTCGAAAGTTGTATTTCTGTAATAGTATTGAAATGTCAATACGTATTATCTGTGATTGCACTTATTCTCTTTGCGAAAAGTTACCATTTTCTTTTCTAATTCTGAAAGCGTGTCAGCTTCTTAATGGGTATTATATTCTTTGCGAATCTATCTACTGCGAACCTCGAAAATTGAAATTTCGTTACTTGCATCCCTATCTTTCGAAGATTGCAAGAACGAAAAAGATGAACAACTCAGTAGTCATCCGTTTTTGGCAAAGTTCTTTGACGTCCCAAAATTCAGTACCTACTCCGCGTCAATTTAGTAAATCATTATTAAAAAAAAACAATGCGTGCGATATATCAAAGTAACATCCTATTCTAGCTTGCTCTTATGGTGACAGTTTGCTATACGATATTGAATTTAATTTGTAACCCACCTAGGTTAGAAAATAAATTACTTCTCCAACACATTATTAACGATATACCTTCTTATGAAGTATGAACAAGAGTAATCTTAATAACAAAATCGAGTGTAGAATAATATTCATATAAATTGGTTCCATCTCGGTTAGTATCATCCCTGTAAGTTTGACAACGCCATAATATTGTAACGCCGCGCATGAGGTTTGACACTTCAAACTTTTATGAACCAATCACAACTTTTTTTAATAGCGCGAAATTGTCTATTGGATAAATTCTAAGCTGCTCTGACATATTTATGAAGAGGGGATAGCTGTCAGTGTCACCGGGCCTGGGGTCATTTTTGGAAGGCATTTTTGTATGGAGAGCTCTGTCTATATATATTCAGTCACCGAGCAATTTACATATTGACGATCTATTTTTGTAGACTGATATTATATTTTACTTATGCCAGTCAGACACTTGGTCGCCATCAGAAATATTAGAGCTATCAGGTCACAAATATCTAACTAACACCTTTATTGTCAAGGCAATAGTGCATGTTCAGATAACTGTGAACAGCTTCACAGCTCTGATATATCTGATGGCGAGTATACAAAGCAAATCTTTACGGCATATACGTCTGTATAAAAATTGCAGTTGGGTTGCATATAGGCTGTTCAAATACAAATTGCAGTTAGGTTGCAGTCCACATGGACTGCAATTTGTATAGAAATGGAGTAGTCGGCGTGTCGGCAATGCCATACAAATTTTGGGTAGCATGCAGTCAGTTATATCGGCCTTTAGCAATTTTGTTAAATCTATAAAGTATAATTTTTGTTTATGATATTGGGTAAGTGAATTTTCATAGTATGGTTTGTCTAGCTTTGAAGCTACAGATGAATCAGCATGATATTTAAGTATAAAAGGAATGAAAAAGTTAAATTTAAGTTGATAATAACATCAAAATGCAAAAGCATGGTGGGAATAAATATTTAGAACTTACCTAATGACATATCAATCGCATCATCCATCATTTTGATGTGCGGTTGTAATTTTACTGTTAATAAAGCAATTATTTACACGAGATACTAATTATTAGAAACCTGAAATCGATCAAACAATTCGCATTCTGGTTTCACAACACCAATTCCATCATCACACAAGCAAAAAGGTAAAATAAAAAGCGCTATACGGCAACTAGTAATGTTGCTACATTAAATGTCATCTAAATGAAATGTAATTATATTGAAATCATTTAATAATAATTTGTGCTAAAAATATAATGAAGCATTGCGTAAAGTCTCATGATACACATTTTCTTAAATTTTATTTAGGCTACTTAATATGATAAAAAGTAATTAAATTTCTTTCCACATTTTTGTACCTTCCAACATTTCACTATCTTTTTAATATCGACGCTGAAGCACGAACCTAATCAACTCATTCAGCCACTTAATGTTAATATAAAGCTGACAAGAAATATTATTAAGCGATACGCATTTCAGAAATATAAATCAATATAGAGCGAAAAGTGACTGCCATTGACTTGCATGTGACTTGCATTGATTATAACAACAGGCAGGGAACTTGATGGTTGGTATATACTCTGATAATTTGCTTTTGAATTGTTTTCACGCGGTTTAAGTATCTCTGGTATAAACTCTTTTCTGTTATATCGATATATTTCTATAACTCGCGTTGTTTTTACAAAGTTTTTTATGTGAGTTAATAACATGTCGTTCCGTTTCAGCACTTTTAAGCAAATCATTGACTGACAGTGTGGCAATGCCAACTGTGGCACTGGCAGTCATGTCGTGTGTCAAACCTGAAAAAAAATAGAGTAGATTGGATTCTTTGATTACTTACGTATTTATTTTGTATTGTTTTATGTTTAAATGATAAATAATGGCTGATATATGGAATAAAAGTTTCCTGTGCCGTTGTTGCCAAGCCGAAGATGGCTTTAGAAGTCTCGGCGAGCCCTACATTTACGAAGGAGCGCAAGAAATTTACGCAGACATGTTACGAGATTGTTTGAATATTATTGTGAGTTATAATTACTTTTATTATTAATTTGAGGGTTTTCTAGAGATACATCGCCCTCTATTTTCTAATTATACTGAATGATTAACACTGATTTATATGTTTTGTACACATTTAAGTAAACGTAAGCAATGCTTATAAGAAACTTATTAAATCAATATGTAACCTTATTAATTTTATGTTTAATTGTTTAGTACTTGTATAACAATTATAATATTCAAAACACAGATTACAATTTAACATTATGACTTATATACTATAATTGACACATTAAAGTACAAAAAAATATTAATAACCAAGTTTTAAAAGTCGCGCGAGCTCCAGTCGCAAATGTGCCCATTACGCTCGCCGGGTTGCCACATTGAACCGCAATGGACAGTCTCTGCACCAGGTACAACCTGGAGCACGGATCGAGGCCCCTCTCAATTTTGGTCTCTTTCAAATTGATTAGTTGTATTAGTATACAAAGTGATCATACATTTTAACAGTGCCCCTTGTTGTAGTGACAAATTACTGTGGGGCCCTATAGGGCCTTTTCTTTAGCTTTTCTTTGTGTATCTATCTATCTATTTAGCCCTTTTATTCTGAGTTAGAGTATGTCTCTTAACTCAGTGTGCCGCTTGGCAAAGGCCTCCTCTAGCTCTTTCCATTGGGGTCTCTTGTGGGGGGCACTCTTCTCCAGTTGGGATCCACTGTGAGTTTGAATTCATCCTCCCTTCTTGTGCGAGGTCTTCTCCGGCTTTTCATGCTTCTTTGTGTATACTAATATACTAATGTTCTATTTCTAGATGAAGCCTCCAACGTTGCCACAAATCTCAAACACTATATGCCAGAGCTGTGTGAGTAAGCTTCGGGAAGCCACCATCTTTAAACTGAAAGTTCTAGCGTGTGAGAGGTTGCTGTTGGACAGCATCCAGGTAATTAATGGTATGTATTGTAAAATAAAATTAAACAATGAATAGATGACATTCTATTTAAAAAAAAAGTGATCTAGCCCACAGACTGTACACACAATCTTCATAGCACCGACAAAAAATTATAGGAATTTGAGTCAAATTTCTCTATCAAGTTTAAATGAAATTAAACAAATATATAGGTGAAAAACTGATCTAAACCACCTGGCCTATGTAGTAGTAACATGTGTGTACATGCATTTCGGCGTTCTATATTCAAAGTTTGATGTAAGCTCCATAGTAATTCTCTGCACAACTACATAGACATCGTTCTTCAGTTAAGTTAAGCATCTCTGTTGTAACTGCAAATTATTCAAATCCCATTAAAAGTACTAAATTTACAACACTAACATCTATTTGAAATTAGTAGTGTATCCATTTAAAAACAAGTTGAGAACCTCCTTTTTTGAAGTCAGTTAAAAACCAATGCACTGCAATCATGTTCTTTATTATGGCACCTATGTTATGTAACTAATAAAAAAAAAAATTAGATGCTATTAGGCACACATTAAGAAATTAGAGCATATCATTGGGGATAGTGCAATGCATAACTACAAATATCGATAGAGTTCGAAATTCAAACAATGTACTAAGAAACTTTGTCAATGTGGGTAAAACCGTCTATCAGGAAAGTCTGTTTACCAACCAATTTCCTACATTATCTAATCGGTATTTAGTGTCATATGACAGACTTCCCTTAAAAATAAAGTATGCCGGTTTTACCCACTTTGTCCTTATCAGCATTTGTTGGTTACGCGGTATTGCACTATTCCCGGCGATATGAATAAATATTGTAATTGACACAACAGTCACTAGCGTGGCATGTTTCGAACGGCTAACGTCTCCATGACCCGCCGTCGACGCGAACTGGGCACGGCACTTGCTTGAAAATGTTCTATATGTGAATGAAGTACTGTAAATGTAGTGTAGGGACGCCCGGCTGGACTCGGGCGGGCTGTCGATCGCTTGTTGCAGTCATTCAGCCATTTTAGTTATTAGTATAATTACCTATTATGTCTAAATATAATTTTGTATTGCAGATGAAACAATAGCAGATGCTGAGGTCAAATCTGAAGATGATATTTCCACTAATGGTGAATAAATTGGCCATATATTTTACAATAGTTTTTACTTTTTTGTGACAGTAACACTAACAAGTCTACTAATTGCAGATTTTGGTGAGGATCTCATACAGAATAGATCAAGTTGTGAAGGCAAGGAACAGAATCACAGTTATGAGGGTAGGTATTCAGACGTTTATGTTTACGTTTTGGACCTGGGTATGTCCTTAAACTACGTCTAACAATGAGAGGTAGGGCACAGCGAAGTACCATCACGCTCAAGTCTGGAGAAGCCCAACTGGAGAAGTACCTTCTCCTTACAGAAGACCACAGCCATAATAGCACTGCTATCTTTCAGGTATGTAGTGTTGTGTTCCTGATGGTGAGTAAGGTTCCCAGAGCTCCAACCCCCCTTAAAGGTCGGCAACGCGCTTGTGACTACCCTGGTGTTGCGGGTGGCCATGGGCGACGGTAATTGCTTGCCATCAGGCAATCCGTCTGCTCGTTTGCCATCTTATGTCATAAAAAAAAAGACGTCAAGTTTCATAATTTTATAACATTCTATTTTACCGATTTTAGCTCCTGGAGAATGATGCCGGTAGTACTGGGTTGAAATCCCAGTAGGGGAATTTTTGTGATGAGCACGATATTTGTTCTCGAGTCATGGGTGTTTTCTATGTATTTAAGTATTTGTATATTATAAATATTGTTGACTGAGTACCCACAACACTGTCTTCTTGAGCTTACTGTGGTGGGGTGCAGGCAATTTGTGTATGAAAGTCCTTTAATTTGCAATCGCCAACCCGCCTGACACGCGTGGCGATAATGGGTTAAATTCCTATGCTGCATGCAAAAATGTCCATGGTTAAAACAGTATCAAGGCATTCTGTGTAATATTTTTAATTTTCCAAATGTTTAAAAATGAGTCATAATTTTCCAAAGGTCTAAAAATGTGGGACTAATTATACTCTTTTACAGAAGACAAAACAGCACCAGTGGAAGCTGTTGAGGACATTGATGACCAGCCCCTTGCCAGCCTCCGATCCTGGGGACAGAAGACTGATGACTTCTCGTCAAGGGGTATGTAGTTATGTACTAATAGCACAACCCCATCTCCCGCGGGTGTCGTAAGAGGCGACAAACGGGGAAAAAGCCGACGGACGGGCAGCAGCATCAAAAGCTACTGCGGTTGCCAACCCGCCTGCTGAGCGTGGCGTCTATTTGGGGGAGGTATATGTCCAGGAGTGGACGTCTTCTGGCTGAAATGATGATTATGATTGAGATGGATCACAACCGGCTTTGATTTTGTTTTGGGAAAAACGGTTTTGCAGTCTTAAAACCGGTTTTGCCTAATTAGTAATTACTGACTACTGATCTGGCCGAGTGGGTAGCGACCCTGCTTATGAAGCCCATTCTCCCGAGTTTGAATCTCAGTAAGGTCATCTATTTGTGTGATAATCACAGATAATTTTTCACAAGTCATGGGTGTTTTCTATGTATTTAAGTTTTTCTGTCACGTTTTCAAAATTCTATGTCACGAAAAAAAATTTTTTTCCTATATATAATTACGAAGCCAAGCCACGGCTTGCCCGTTATCCCGGCATTTGATGATGAGGAAGATGATGATATAATTACGACTTCATTTGCAGCGTTACAGTATCACAATTGTGCGCCATATGATTGCTACTGGAAAAATAATGTTTTTTTTTTCTTTTTCCAGAAACAAAATCTTCTAAGGTCAATGAGAAATCCAAAAAATTCTCCTGTCAGATATGCCAAAAGAAATTTACGTACAACGGCTTCTTAGAAGTTCACATGAGACAGCACACAGGGGAAAAGACCATCCAATGTCGACTGTGCGACAACAAATATACCAACAACAAGGAATTGAATAGACATATAAGCGTGAACCATTCTGATGGAGGCACATACCCCTGTCCACAATGCTCAGATACTTTCGATAAAGCAAGACTATTAAAAAAACATCTAAAAACACATTTCGTAGAAAAGTTCTCATGCAGCTACTGCGATAAACAATTCCAAAGGAAAAAAGGCTTAAAAGAACATTTAAAAACTCACACAGGTGAGAAAAAGTACAGCTGCGAAGAATGTGGCAAGTCTTTTGGGCACAATCAAACCTTAAAATCACATATCCTCACACACACAGGCGAAAGACCTTATGTGTGTGACGTATGCGGTCGCAGGTTCCCTCAGAGAACGCATTTAAAACGACATATATTCATTATACACACGGGAGTGAAACCATATAGCTGCAAAATATGTAATAAACAATTTTCCAGTAAAAGCTATTTGTCTATACACGAGAGACAGCACACAGGGGAGCGGCCGTACAGTTGTGAGGAATGTAATAAGACTTTCACAGCGTACACTACTCTGAAAGTCCATATGAGAGTACACACAGGGTACAAACCATACGCTTGTAGTTATTGTAACCGGCAATTCGCGCAAATGGCAAGCTTCAAACTCCACGAAAGAACTCATACGGGCGAGCGGCCGTTCTCTTGTAAAATATGCAAAAAACCTTTTTCAGACAACGGGTATCTAAAGATACATATGAGGGTACACACAGGGGAGAAACCATTCAATTGCGATATATGCAAACGCGCTTTTAGGGAAACTGGACAATTGAAAAGACATCTGCGCGTACACACGGGAATAAAACCATACACGTGCAAAATATGTAATAAGCAGATAGGGAATTTGTCTAAACACATGCGTATACATACAGATTCTAGGTATAACTGCAGTGTGTGTAATAAACAGTTCTCTCTAACCAGTTTGAAGTTACATATGAGGATACATAGTGAGAAACCTTATACGTGCGATATGTGCAGTTCTCAATTTGCGCAAAGCAGTGCATTGAAAAGACATAGATGTAACGAAGAGAAAGCCGAGTGATTTAGTTTATATTATATGTGTCATTATCTACGAAAAGGGACCTTATTGTCGATGGCACTTACGTCGAATCGCGTTGCGTTTGTATTGCGTCGTCTTGAACAACGACATAAGCGCCATCGACAATAAGTTCCCTTTTCGTAGATAATGTCACATGTTAATTATAGTTTTTTTTTAAATATAATACGGTTCAAATTCCTTTGGATTTAGTTAAATGTGCGACTGGCGTAAACTGTTGCAGATAATTATTCTGATAATGTTTTATATATGCTTAGTTACAAACGGATGAACTCGCGTGTAACTATATCTCGCTAGGCGATATCTTTCGGGGAAACTCTGATACCTATTTTCAAGTCGGATCAGTACACCGCTCGGGATGAGAGTGTATCACTTGTTTTTAAGTTGTAGTAACATGGCTCAAAACAGTTTGAATTATATGTTTTCGCCATATTGTCTTGAAATATATAAAAAATAAATAAAATCCAAATTCATACCTCCGGGATACATGTCGGTCGCTTTGCTAACTGAGCTACCGACACAACACCTGCTGGCTACGAAATTTATCTATAATATATTTTATGAGCCTTGTTGAGTCAGGGTTGTGTGATCGAGTCCCGCCTGAGACAGGATTTTATCAATTTTTCCTTTATTTTGTCAACGTTATGGATTCATTAGCAGACGTTCATGGGCTACGGTAACTGCTTACCATCAGGCAGGCCGTGTTTGCCACCGTCATTGTATTAAAAAAATAAATAATACGTTTCTGATTAGTAAAATAATTATTTTTATATGCAATCAATTTAATTCGGTTGTAATATGTTTTTCCGTGTAACATATTAAAGTCTAATATGTTTAATTTATTCTATAAATAAAAATGTTTATAAATAAATAATAAGAACAAATCAATTATTTTTTTATTAAATAATTTAAATTAATTAGATTTTTAAGTAAGTAATACTACTATATAAATAAAAAATAAATAAATACATGACATATATTTAAGAAAAAGCGACGGAGAATTCGTTCGAATTTCGTTCCAAATATGTCGTATAAATTGGTTAAGGCGTTAGCCGCGATAGCTGGGGATGCGGGTTCAAATCCCGTCTCGAACACCGGAGGTCCTCGTCGCTTTTTCTTAAGTATATGTCATCTATTTCAATTTTTAAAAGAATTTATAATTGTAGCCTTGACGTGGCCCGAAATAAATGTATATATTTATAAATGCGAGTTTTATTTGTATATAAACTTTCGTGTCTCATTATATACACGTGCAATCTCTGGATCAACTATACACAGCGGGCCTTCAATGCTCTCCGAGTCCAATATAATAATGCCTTCAGGATGTTGATGGGGCTCCCACGCTACTGCAGCGCGTCGGGGATGTTCGCGGCCGCGCACACGGACGGGTTCAGTACCGTGGTGCGCCGCCGCGTGGCATCGCTGATGCGCAGGGTGCAGGGGAGCTCCAACACCATCCTGAGGGTCATCAGTGAGAGACCAGACTGCCCCATTCTGCGGCACTGGATACGAGGGCATGTGCAAGTCCCTGGTGCCCCAGAGGGAGGCAGATTCTTAAACAGATAAATATATAATTAGATATAGATAGATATATATGTATTTTAAGTTAAGATTTATGTTACGCAAACCAAAAATTATGGACTGATGTCTGCAATAAAGTGATTATGATTTGATTTTTTTGATTTTGATTATGACATTTTAGTAACTATGGCTTCACTCACAATTAGTAATGACTATATGTGTCGGAGTGTCTAGTCGCCATTTTTGGCACTAAGCCTATGTTTACGTGAGTGAAGTCGTAGTTTTTTTATACAGGACTGACCAGCGTTTGACCTCAGTCACACCTGATGGTAAGTGACGAGGTCGAGAGTGTAGCACGCTGGTTCAGTAACAGACTGTTCACTCTTGCCTTGAAGAGACCCAAATTATATCTCCGGGAATACCGGTCTGCATTAGAAGGTGGAAGCGAATAGCTTCGTGCGAATGAATGAAATAAATGGTGCGTGTTTAATAAAAATAATAAAATGTAAGTACTTAGGTATCATTGACATATAAGTAACTAATATGTATTGTGGATAGGATATCCTGTAATATTTATTTGTTTACTATATTCGCTCACTATATGCCAAGCAGTATAATAAATGGCTGAATCAACTATTCTTTGTCCCTCGTTGCCATGGTTACTTTCCCCTGGGTCACTCTTAAAACCACAGTTTTATGGCATCTAAATGCACAAAACTCTGGAATAAATTATCGTGTGCAGTATTTCCGGACCGATATGACATCCAAACCTTCAAGGAAAGAGCGTATAGAGATCTTAAAGGCCGGCAAGGTACTTGTGACTCCTCTGGTGTTGCGAGTGTCCATGGGCGGCGGTAGTTGCTTACCATCAGGCAATCCGTCTGCTCGTTTGCCTCCTATATCATAAAAAAAAATCTGGTAGCTACAGGTCCCTTCCATAATGTAACCTACCAAGCGTGTTAGTAGAACGCGGTGCCATATTTCTTCTAACAAACTATGCCTCAGATGTCTCCTGGCTGACCGGACAGAATAACAACAACAAATAGTTGATTCACTCAAATAAATAAATATTTCGGGACGTTCTTCCACAAGTCGACCTAGTCTTACGGTAAGCTCAAGTATAATGGTCAGTGACTGGCACTAACGGTGCAAAACTTTAACAAAACTTGTTGAACTGAGGTATAGTAATACTTACCATCAAGAAAAATACGAATAACTTTGGCAAGTTACTGTCTAATTTAATTGTATATCGGAATCTCAATATGCATATATTTGGGTTGTAAGCATATAATAGTTTTTATGGCTCTATATACTCTTTTATGTCCACTTAAAAAGTTTTGTTAAAGTTTTGCACCAATAGTGCCGATCACTATGATAATGGTTATACAAGTATGATGGTTCAATCAAACTACATGTTAAAATAACAGTTTTTATTAGAGGACAATGAGAAAATAACATACCATGTTTACAGAGTTTACTTACATACATACTTTACAGAGGATCTTTAAAACCCTATCTAACGTAATCACAAATTTACAAGAAAACAATTTAACCCTATAAACGCCATAAACATCAATATTAGTCTCGTGTTGTCTACAACGTTACGCCAAAAGTATCGTGGCGGACGCTGTCCAATCAACCCTGCTGACAGATATATAAGTAGGTAAAAAACTTAGCTAAAGCACCTAGCTTTGTAGTAGTAACGTGTGTACACGCATGTCGGCGGTCTATATTCAAATGTTGACGTAAGTTCCATATTAATTCTCTACACGACTACATAGACGTGGTGCTTCAGTTAAGTTTTAAACCTATATCGCTTTTAGGCGATGTTTTAGCGGAAACGCCACATTTTAAGACGGCAGGAAAAAGCGTTAAAGGTCTTTACGACGCCAAAGACTGTAAACTCGTCTTGGTCAAAGGCGAGAAGTTAGATAGAGTTTTAAAACCACATTTATAAATAAAACAAAAAAACGCTCAAAGCGAATTAACTTTGCTAGGACGCCATTAGCGTCAAATTGCGCCCAAAAAGCGCCATTAGCGTATATAATATAACGCTATATTTGATTAAAACTGTTGTGAGACATGCGTGTACTAGGTGACATTTCATTTCATTTATTCATTGCTTATTATACATGCTTGGACCCGGGTATGTCCTTAAACTACGCCCAACAATGAGAGGTAGGGCACAGCGATGACCATCACGCTTGAATCTGGGGCAGCCCAACTGGGGAAGTACCTCCTCCTTACAGAAGACCACAGCCATAATAGCACTGCTACCTTTCAGGTATGCAGTGTTGTGTTCCTGATGGTGAGTAAGGTTCCCAGAGCTCCAACCCCCCTTAAAGGCCGGCAACGCGCTTGTGACTCCTCTGGTGTTACGGGTGCCCATGGGCGACGGTAATTGCTTACCACCAGGCAATCCGTCTGCTCGTTTGCCGCCTATGTCATAAAAAAAAAAATGCTTCTTAATATCTAACATAAATATATTAAATTTAAAAAAAATATATACTTAAGGCCCTGAGGGGCATTGCAACGCTAGCTGTGACAGAGAATAGAGGCAGACTGACATGTTGTTTATTTATTGGTGTACTAAACTTGGTGTGCCCTAATAGTAACAGTCTGTTTGTGGGTCGTCGAAATATTCCTGAACACTGTAGTAGCATTTTTCCACTAAAAATTGTTTAAGGGACCTTATAATTTTTTTATTGGATGTTTCCTCTTTTAATTAATTAGATAATTTGTTATATATTTTGACGCACATTGCCAGTATAAAGTCAATTCGCTCTGTGAGTTTATCAGCTTTCAGCATTATTCTGGGGGCCAAAATCCAGAAAACTTTGAGCACAAAAATAATCGCACACGAAAGTAATTTTTTGCACAAAATTTGTAGTTTCGATACCCAGGATTATAAATTTCTGTCATGTTCCTAAAACACCATTTCTTTGTTACTGACAGAATTTTTAAATAAATGTCACAAGTACTCGACGCTCAAATTACGTCATTTTGTGACTCCTGCGGCGCTACTGCGAAAAACGATATTCGTATATCTTTGCGAAATCTTTCTCTTTTACTCCAATTAAAGCGCCATGAGATTGACAGAGACAATCGTCCGAAATTTACGAATATCGTTTTCGCGGTAGCGCCGCTGTTGGCATTTTGCGTTTTGGGCCATATACGTGACTTATAATGCTACCGCCACACATTCGCACGAGTAGCGAGGCGAAACACGAGCACGCATGTGTACACGGACGCCTCGCTATTCCTCTCGTCCCTCGCATCGCGTTTTTGTATAGGCAATGTTTCGTCGAACGTTACGACGAATAGCGAGGCGAGTGACGAGCCAGCATGTCTAATGGCGGAGTTAGTCAATATAATATATGTACGAGTATATGCGTAGACGGGTACGATGCCATCGCCTACGCTCGCGGTGTTAAAAAAATCGCTTGAACGTTTGTAGGTAGCGACCTACAAGCGTTCAAGCGATAATAGTCCTAAAGGTATAACGCGAGCACAGGCGATTGTACAGTCAGCAGCAGAAGTAGCTAAGCATTTGAGGTGTTCAAAATGAGGTCAACACGTCTCTATTGTCCAGAGAATAAGAGCGCGTGTAAGTCATTTTGAACACTTCAAACGCTTAGCAACTTTTGCTGCTGATTGTACATATAAAAAACTTCGGAATCTATGTTTTTAGGTTATAAAATAACTGCAGTTTTAATAATATACTAATATCACATTGAATTGGACTGACATCACTGTTGAGACAACTATTACTAGTTATAAATCTATGAGAAATTAACCCTTAAAATAGCATTATCTTTTTTCTTTTGATACCTATTTTTGGTAAAACCTAAAGATTTTTTTAAGGGTTAATGGGTGCATCGACAGATTATATAACTAAAATTGCACATTTAAATCCATACGATCAAAAACATCTGTACATACACATTTATTCTTTATTCAGATTAAAACATTTACAACTGAGTGTGAATACTAGTATCCTAACAATAAAATGATTAATAATGTTATTTCATTTGAAATGTGATAAATATAGATTAAATTATACTCTTACATATTGTTACGTTTTTAAGATACTTAAGACTAGAATTTACACATTTTTGGACCCATTTTACATGATTAAAAAGTTTGATAAAACCATGTTTGATAAATATCAAATCGAATAAAACAACTAAAACGGATTAAATCGCCTACCCTTTAGCAGCGTTCGTGGTCATCGGGTCCACGTTTTAGTTGTTTTATTTCATGAGTAATTATCGCGGCAACCGTAGACAATATTATGAATAAAACCATTTTGTGATAATTATCAACCTTGATAATATCTATATTAAAAAATTAAATAGATACTTAAGATATGGTGATGAGGGCCTATATTAACTTAGCAGTTACATTTTGACGGTATTTAAACAGTTAATACAGATTGTATCAAAGTTGATAATTATCCTCAATGATTTTATTAAATTGATAATTGTCAAATATGATTTTATCAAACTTATAACTAATTATGACAAATTTTACATGTTTTACATGTTAAAATATGATTAACATTAGGCTATAGAGCGTGCTGAAAATAGATATTTAGAGAAAAATACATTACACAACTTATATATAAAAAATTATATTGAGATTATATTTTTTTCCTAAAGAGATCTACGCTTTCTTAAATTTTATTTATAAATAGTTAACACATAGTACGTACGTATGATTCGTATACATGACTTAAATAATATTATTATAATAAATTAATTATTATACAAGATACCTGCACTGTGTAGAAATATTTTACTATTTATTTATTGATTGAATCTTGATTGCACAAATCAAAATGTGTACTGGTTATGGCATTCTCTGAAAGTCTACCTTATATAATTTAATTTCTTGGAGTTTATTTTTAATTATTGTATTGCATATTCGAGAGAAACACAATACATACCTCGGTGTGAATAGGGGTTGTCAGCCTCGTAAATATCCTCGGCCAGCAACCCCTTACTTCCTGCCTGTGTAGTAATTTATATTATGTATATAGAACACATGTTTTTTGTCAAATAAATATTTTCTATATTACTTATGTCCTATACTACCCACCATTAAGAGATTCGCCTATATTAGGTTTACACACAGTATAAATACAAATGTAGAAATCTCATAACTTAATTATTTATTTACTTGACTATTGACTTACTATTAATATAAAACGTTGGTCCACGCGTTTAGTAAACTATGAGAGTATTTATAATATCTTCCCCGCATCTTTTGCTAGTAACAGAGAGTTGCCTATTTAGCAACTTAGGTGTTACATTTAGCAACTAGTTCCCAAATATGCTAATTGGCTACTTTTATACATAGATTAGCATCTTTTGGCTTCTCTGCTTGACAATAACATAGCTTAGCTTAACAGAAGCCGATTTTTGAGTCAACCATTCGAATTCAAAATACATTAACGACAAAATAATCGCACACGATTAATTCTTGCAGAGAATGTATCGTCTCGATACCCACGACTACCAAAATCCCATTCATTCATATCTGACATTTTTAACTCCGTCAGAAACAAATAAGATGGTACTTTAGAAACATGAATGATGGAGGTTAATAATCATGCGGAAACTATCATACCTATTGTACAAAAATTATGGTGAGAAACTTTTGTATCCGATTATTTTCGTCATCAAAATTTTTTGAATTCGAATGCACGACTCTCAAAAACCGGCTAGATCTTTGTAATTGGGGCGTTGCACGATATATCGTTATAGTCTGAGGTCTCCGATTTCGTATTTTAGCATTATTAAAAGTATTCGCACTTAAATGGCAACATTTAGCTATTTTTCTGAAAGCGATTTCTAATACATGTTTAGACTAAATAGCCAACTTGGCATATTACGGTCTAAATAAAGCATCTTAAAAAACCAACTAGTATACCAATATCTGCAACTTTTTCTATTGTTTCTCTACTTGATAACTACTCAGTTTGAGCATATCTGACTTGGCATTTAAGTGCTAAATTTATGTACGTGAATTCCCTTGAGTTACAGATGTCTATAAAGGTATGCTTGTTTGACACCGTCGTCGTATACAAAGTCGACGTAAGAACCAGCTTAGCATCTAAATATGCCAATTATTTTTAGCACGTTTTGAAGCCAACTTGTTCTCAAATGTGCAAAATGACAACGTGGCCTATAGTTTCAACTCATTGATGAGTTGGTGACACAGCTTGAGCATTGTGTTATAATTGCATTGTCTTGCATTTTATGACACTAAATTTAGCATTATAAAATGCCAGACATTGCACTGTTGATTTTAATCCAAACATTGCCATTCTCATTACAACTATGTATTACTTATAATAGGTTAGTTACGGTACTACTGTGTCCCTCCGGCTGTTTTTGCAACTGCGATTCGCAACCACTTGCAACTTGAGAACTTTCACTCCTATTTCGTAACTAGTTACGAACGAAGAACTCATATTGGAAGGAAACAATAACTTACCTATTCGTTAGACTTTGAACCGAGCAGAAATAGTTCCATCGTCGTCGTCCAATAGGTAAACAAATCGTCGAATGGTGCAAAATATGATCGCAACTCGTTCTGTACAATTTTTTGTACGCAACTGGTTGAGAATCGCAGTTGCGAAAACATCCAGAAAGTACAGTGTGTGGTTTGAGAGCCGTTAAATCTCGCAGTGCTTCAGTTATTCCGCGAGTTTCGTTTGTAACAACCGGAAACTCATCAAAACTAACATTCATTTAAACTGTTTTAAGTAATGGCTAAATCTAGCAACTTAGTAGTAACTGATAATTACAGTGATCGGACGAATGGGAGCAAAATTTTGACAAAACTTGTAGGGTTGACATTTCCTGAACTTTCAAAACAAAAAAATATATGAATAGTATTAAGGTAATGGCACTAATGTTGGACACTTTAAGCTGACAGGCACCAATGATGGACACTTAGTTCTTATTTCAAAAATCATAAAGTTATAAATTGAATATGTCCCAATAAATGCACACTTAACTCCTTTGAAATAAGCACTAATGTTCATGATTGGTTCCGTGTCCATTACTGGTGCAGTCACCTTAGCAAATTAGTGTCCAATTGAATCATTACAATCCCAAATTTCCAATACGGTTATGAATATTTGCGTGTGGAAGTACGCTTTTATGTTCATTTGACAAGTTTTGTTAAAGTTTTGCTACCAATTGCCGATCGCTACTGGTGATGTGCAGTGATATGCACTATGGGTGTAAAACTTTAACAAAACTCGTTAAGCGTACGTAAAAGAGTGTATAGAGCCATAAAAACAATTATATTCTTACACACAAATATTGGCATATCGAGATTCCGATATACAATTAAATTGGACACTGATTTGCCAAATTTATTCGTGTTTTTCTTGATGATAAGTATTACTATACGTCAGTTCAACAAGTTTTGTTAAAGTTTTGCACCGTTAGTGCCGATCACTGGTGATGTGGTTGTGCAGCGTGTGTCGGCGGCGGCCGTCAGCGTGTGTCGGCGGCGGCCGTCAGCGTGTGTCGGCGGCGGCCGTCAGCGTGTGTCGGCGGCGGCCGTCAGCGTGTGTCGGCGGCGGCCGTCAGCGCGTGTCGGCGGGGCGCGCGGCCACGGCCACGTGCGCGTCGAGCCCGGCCGACGCGCGCGACGCGCGCCGCAACCACGGCGCCCGCTCTGCGGACCGACGTATTCATTACCAACCATTCGTATTCTTAGCGAAATCTAACTTTGAGAGGCGTCGATCGAGAGCTAACTTTGAGAGGGATCGACTATGGTGTTCTAACTTTGAGAGGGGTCGACCGAGAGCTAACTTTGAGAAGGGTCGACCGAGGTGTTCTAACTTTGAGAGGGGTCGACCGAGGTGTTCTAACTATGAGAGGGATCGATCGAGGTGTTCTAACTTTGAGAGGGATCGACCGAGGTGTTCTAACTTTGAGAGGGGTCGACCGAGGTGTTCTAACTTTGAGAGGGGTCGACCGAGGTGTTCTAACTATGAGAGGGATCGATCGAGGTGTTCTAACTTTGAGAGGCGTCGACCGAGAGCTAACTTTGAAAGGGATCGACCGAGGTGTTCTAACTTTGAGAGGGGTCGACCGAGGTGTTCTAACTTTGAGAGGGGTCGACCGAGGTGTTCTAACTATGAGAGGGGTCGACCGAGGTGTTCTAACTTTGAGAGGGGTCGACCGAGGTGTTCTAACTTTGAGAGGGGTCGACCGAGGTGTTCTAACTATGAGAGGGGTCGACCGAGGTGTTTCAACTATGAGAGGGGTCGGCCGAGCTGTTCTAACTTTGAGAGGGGTCGACCGAGGTGTACTAACTTTGAGAGGGGTCGACCGAGGTGTTCTAACTTTGAGAGGGGTCGACCGAGGTGTTTTAACTATGAGAGGGGTCGACCGAGGTGTTCTAACTTTGAGAAGGGTCGACCGAAGTGTTCTAACTTTGAGAGGGGTCGACCGAGGTATTATAACTTTGAGAGAGGTCGACCGAGGTGTTCTAACTTTGAGAGGGGTCGACCGAGGTGTTCTAACTTTGAGAGAGGTCGACCGAGGTATTATAACTTTGAGAGGGGTCGACCTAGGAGTTCTAACTTTGAGAGGGGCGATCGACGTGATCTAACTTTGAGAGGGATCGACCGATATTACGGTAGTTACGGAATACTCATTACCTGCTTATAAGATTATTATAACATTTGACCTGTTTGATAAGCAACTTGAAACCATAATAAGATAAATCATGTCTACGTCACATATCGTTTCTACTTTGAAAACAACCTCGAAACTCATTCTGGCATTCAATAGAAAAATGGCGTAACTATGTATGGGACGAGTGCAGAGTTACTGCCTTTCAACTTAAAGTATCTGTGTCAGAAACAATATTTTCAAAGTAGTTGTGATATGTCATTTACGTTACTTGAGTATTTCCCGTGCCGTACTGCCGAATCCTAAAATTAAAATTAATAGTCTAAGCGGTACTCGTATAGCACAATTGGTAGTGCACTGGGCTAGTGATCCAGTACTTGTAGGTTCAAGTCCCATTGCGAGTCAAATTTTTTCTATTTTTCTTTCGATTTAAATATCGAAGATATTCGCTAGCAGACGTTTCTGCATAATAAAAAATAATCCGTCTGTTCGTCTGTCGTCTATGTCATAAAAAAAGGAAAATGTACCTGTTGGTGTACCACCATCACTTTTCTGCGTGATCAGCTGTCTGTATTCAGTGGACAGCCTTCTACGTCCATGCTCATATTTGGCCTCTTTAGCCAGGAGGGCCTCTCGCTGCATCTGAGTCCGAAGCTCCGTGGGCACGTCGGGTATGAAGAGTTGCATGAGGCCGGTGAGGCCGAAAACTACGTGCTGTGGGAGAGAATGAGTTTTCACCTCACTAGCTTGGAAAGAGCTGTTTATTCTTTGAAAAGTTGCATTTTATTCACAAGAGTGCAAAGTAATTTTATAGAAATTGTTCACAAGTAATCATGTGTTTTTTGACCTTAGCTGGTTGGATGTTCTTTTATTTAACGTTTTTTAATGAAAAATGTTGGACATTAATATTTTCGATTACATTTTTAAAGTTTTAAAATCAAAGTTTTCTGCGAGGTGAAAAATTGTGTGTTCCACTCGGTAGCAAAGTGTGTTCCCCTCTCGTGCCTTGAGACCCTCCCAATGCTCAGGATTCCACTCTTTGAACCACTCGCTATGGTCGTGGTTGAAATTAGGAATCTTTCGCTAGCTCGTATCTCAATATTAGCACGAGAAGGTAAACACTGACTTTGCTCTCTTGTATAAGAAATAACATATAACTAATTTAGTGGAGAACTCTGGCTGTTGTTAGATTATTGAAAAGTTATAGACTAATACACCAGCGGCTTTTTTTAACTTGTACCAGACATTTTAAACTGTCCGGCTTATTAAAGCAATCGGACTGTGTGGGGGGAAGGTAGCCTGGGGAAAATCCAGGACCCTTCCGCACCAGACTTGACTTGTACAGTCAGCGTCATATAGTTGGTAGCACTCAAAGTAGTCAAATAGTTCGGTACACCATACAAATTATATGGTGTACCGAACTTTTTGAGTACTTTGGATGCTACCAACTATATGACGCTGATTGTACTGGAATACTGCTACTGAGTTTTTTTTTTTTTTTTTTTTTATAAAAGACTGACCAGCGTTTGACCTCAGTCGCATCTGATGGAAAGTGACGACGAGGTCGAGGGTGTAGCACGCTGGTTCAGTAACAGCCTATTCACTCTTGCCTTGAAAAGACCCAAATTATATCTTACCGGGAATACAGACGAAGGGAGCGAATTCCATTCCTTAGCAGTCCGCATAGTAGTTTGTTATATTAGTTTACGCTTCCAGCGAGATTGGTTGAGACGGTCTCAACCGAATCTGAGGTGTGTTGTCGAGCTAATGGGAGTTTTGTCGCTGTCTACGGAACCCTACACTGAGCGTGGCGCGACACGCTCTTGGCCGGTTTTTTTTTATTTCTAAGAATTATGATTTTACTAGCAGACGTTTGTGTTAAAAATTTGACATTATCTAAGAAAAGGGACTTTATTGTCGATGGCGCTTATGTTGTTGTTCAAGATAATGCGATACAAACACAACGTTATTCGACGTAAGTGCCATCGACCGGCAAGCCTCTAGCTGAATTAGTACAGGGATGGGCATGTATCCCAGGGTCTCGCCCGGGGCAGTTGATATTTCCTTTATTTCTAAGAAATATATCGGTTTTAAACACAAAACTATCGTGAGATTGAAACATATTAATTGTATAAAAGCGGGTAACTCACGTTTTATAAGACGAATATTGCTCAACATGTTTCACTCCGAGGAGTATAATCATGAGCCGTTCGCGTTGGTTAACCGACTTAGTTGGACTCATGATTATAACGCGAATGACTCATGATTATGCTCCTCGTTACAGAGTGGAATATGTCGAGCAATATTCTACTTATAAAACGTGAGTTACCCGATTCTATACAATTAAATCGGTATTTTTAACTTGTGGTTATTGACACCTATTTACTAAATGTGATTTAGCCAGTCTATCCGAGACTACGAGGACAACGTCGTTGTCGAAACTTGGTAAATAATTTCTATAGTCAATATAGGGTGATGGCACCAATGTTGGACACTTTAAGCTGTAACGTACCAATGATGGACACTTAGTTCTTAATTCAAAAACCATAACGTTATAAATTGAATATTTACCAACAAATGCACAACACTTGACTCCTTTGAAAGAAGCACTAATGTTCATGATTGGTGCCTTGTCCATTGCTGGTGCCGTCACGCGGTTAAGTCCCGCTTGTTATTACATTGTAAATGTATTTAAAATTTTGAAAAACTCACCTCAAAAACCACAACAAACGCCAACCGAGCGGCGAACACGTGCCAGTAGTGCGGCGAGAGGCCGTACGGGTCGTAATGGTCGGGGGGGTTGCGGTAGCCGCGGTAGGCGCAGGTAGGGGGGTCTACCTCGTTCTCGTCCGCACCCCACTCCTCCCGGTAGTCCGACGTGTTGAATACTGAAACAGTTTTTTTAAACACTTTAGAAATTATTTTTATATTAAGCAGAATCGTCTGCTAGCATATCAAAGATATAGGTAGATGTCGCTACACGTCACCCGTAATGACGTATATACCAAGAAGGGTAAGATAGAGAAATTTGACACGTCTAAGCGGCGCTCGTATAGCACAACTGGTAGTGCACTGGGCTAGTGATCCAGTGGTTGTGGGTTCGAGTCCCGCTGCGAGTCAAATTTTTCTATGTTTCTTTCGACTTAAATAACTTTAGAAATGGCTCTACGCGGCGCTACGACATTTTCCCTACATACTGGTCTTCTCATGGTAGTTTTAGGTTACGCGTTTACGAGCGGTGTGCCTGACAGGCGGGTTCTTGGTTGCGAAAGTGTTAATACAACGGTGGTAAACAAGCTTACGGCCCGCCCGATGGTAAGCAGAAAAGTGACTGCGGGACACCAACAGGTACATCTTCCGCCTTTATTTTATGGCGGCAAACGAGACGGATTGCCTGACGCCTACAACTCTAGAGGATTCACATGCGCGTTGCCTAGCCTAAAAGTTGTTGGAGCTCTGGGAACCTTACTCACCATCAGGAACAACTTGAAAGGTAGCAGTGCTATTATGGCTGTGGTCTTCTGTAAGGAGGAGGTACTCCCCCAGTTGGGCTGCTCCAGACTCGAGCGTGATGGTACTTCGCTGTTCCCTACCTCTCATTGTTTGGACGGATTGCCTGATGGTAAGCAATTACCGTCGCCCATGGGCACCCGTAACACCAGGGGAGCCACAAGCGCGTCAACTATATGTCAACTATTTTCAATTTATATTTCATTTTCAAACTCAAACTCAAACGTTTTGAGTTCAGTAAGTAGGCCACAAGGGCACTTTTACACGTCGAGTATACAAAAGTAAAATAAAAACTACACCGGTTCTAACCCCACACCTCTGAAGTATTTTGACTTTTATGACCGGCAAGAAACTCGGCAAGACTTATTTTTTCAAAACTGTATCTATACAAGTTTAATTAAATATTATATTTTTATATATTTCTTATACATTAAAACTGCACTGGCGATAGAAATGTACTTCATTTAAGGCTTTATTGAAAGAAAAGTGTGTTGAAAGTAAGCATACATTTGTGATGCCGGCTGACTAGAATAGCACCACCCCATCTTCTCCCGCGGGTATCGCAAGAGGCGACAAAGGGAAAAATCCTACGGACGGGCAGCAGCGTCCGTCGAACCCCAATTTACAGCTATTGCGGCCAACCCGCCTGCGACTATGGCAACTACCCCCAAGATGATACACAAGTCATATTTGTGGGAGGCCTATGTATGTATGTATACATTTATAGAACTTACATGATAGAGAGTGGTCGATGTAACCGGCGAGGGTGTTGTCCGGGGAATACACGTATTTGTAAACCATTCGAGGGATGAAATCGCTCGTGTATGCTATCACGAATGCCTGGAATCGAAGAAAACAAATTAATGTTGGGTATAAAGTTATGATCCGTTAAAAGCTTATTGATAAGTGATCAGAAATTATCTAATACTAACACTATTGCTTAATTTTCATTATAATAACTAGTTAACTACTACATTCTATCTAAAACAGTTCCTTGTACCAAGGGATGCGGCAGCATTTTCTAGTTGTATCGCTATGCGACGTTGTGCGAGGAAGCCGCCAGCAGCAGGGGGCCGATCATTAAGAGTCAAGCACTCAAATTAAATAAAAAAACAAAAGAAAATAAACGCACACCACATTATTCATGTTAATCATGTTCCTAAAGTACCATTTCTTCCTTTCTGACAGAGTTTAAAATGCCAAAATTCGAGTACTCGACGATAATAAATCGCCCGATTTTTTTAAATTTTGCACTCAAATTCGAAAAACTTGAAGGACGAGAATAATCTCACACAAAAGAGTCTTACCATTATTTTTGCACAAAATGTATAATTAAATTTCGATATACACGATTAATAATTGCTATATATTATGATTCATGTTTCTAAAATGCCATTTGTTCGTTTCTGAGAGAGTTTAAAATTGTTTTTTATGAAGCAGAAACGTCTGCTAGCAATTATATCATCGATATTTAAATCGACTTGAGAAAAATTTTCACTCGAAGCGGGACTCGATCAAGTGGGGGTGGTTTCGATTTTAATATCGAGAGTTTAAAATATCACGATTCGGCTACTCGACGCTCAAAAATGGGCCCTCTGTTACGTTAATGAGACGCAACGCAATTTTTTCAAATAGTTAACATTTATAAAACATACTTACATTAGATACTACTGCTGCGTACGTTATTCCCCTTAAAATGCCATACCTGAAAAGACAGTGTAGGTATTATACCAGTAAAAAACAATAAATAAGTGAAATTGACGATTGCGTTGACACGAAGAAAAGGCGGGCACTACATTACTTTATAATGAGGTCCCATCGGAAGAATAGCGCTGACTGCCGCTAGAATAGCTTAATTATAATACTTAGGAATTGCACGATTAAATTCCGCCATCTCCGTTCCACCACCGGACGTCCAGGCGAGGGGAGCGGTTTCATCCTTACGTTGTGAATATTCCATTCATACGCAAGAAGCGATTCGCTTCTACCTGCCTAATGCGGACTGCTAAGGAATGGAATTCGCTCCCTTCGTCTGTATTCCCGGAAAAATATAATTTGGGTATTTTCAAGGCAAGAGTGAATAGGCTGTTACTGAACCAGCGTGCTTCACCCCCGACCTTGTTGACACATGCCATCAGGTGTGACTGAAGTCAAACGCTGGTCAGTCTTGTATAAGTAAAAAAACAAGCTGAGATGAGGCCATTTCGTAATAGATTTTGAAATGCTCTTTTATTTATACTATTTCTGTCTATTGTACTTATTAATCTCTTTATTCATTTACAGTTTTAGACTAGGTCATATACAACATTTTAATAAAAGTAAAATATTATTTTCCCCTCACTAGCTCGTAAAGCGCTTGTTTATCCTTTAATACGAGAGGGTAAAAACGCATTTTATCCACTAGTGACTTCTCATAGCTCTTATTGCTATGGTTTTAAAGTCTAAATTCGCGAAGTACAGCTCACTTGCCCCCGCGCCGGCGGCAGGCGCGGGCGAACCTCGCTAACGCACCGAGTTGAAAATCGAATTAGAACATTCGAAAATCGTACTGGCCACCACAAGCTAACCAAGCTAAAGGCACCTTTTGTAAAAATGTTGAATGTATCTAAACGCAAAGAAAAAGTCAATGCGATTTCAAAACGTTTTTTTGCATGTTTCACTTTCCTCGCTGTAGTGAGGGGAAAAGTTTTGTGTTATACAAGGGTGCAAAATTGTATTTTAACTGCGAGTGTGGCATTGAAACTCGAGCAAGCAAATGGATTCTATAGTTTCACCACGAGCAAAGCGAGTGGTTTTAAAATAGAATCCTGAGCGAGTGTTCCAGAATGAGAAGTAAATTACAATTGCACCCGTGTGTAAAATAACTATTTTTACATACCGCCATATGCTACGTTAAAAAACAATTATATTTTTTTTACATAATGACTTATTACAATACAAGAAAATATTAATAACTATTTTTAAAAGTCGCCCTGCATAGCTCCAGGCACAAAGGTGCCCATTACGCTCGCCGCGTCGGCGCATTGAACCGCAATGGACAGCCTCTGCACCAGGAATGACGACAGAGTGTGGGTAAAATACTTCTAAAACGTATCAAAACATAAAAACAACGTAACCTAGAGTGCAGGCCATTGGTTAGGACTACGCTCCGTAAGGAGGATCATAATAATGAGCCATTCGCTGATAAATAGAAAGTATTACCATGCTCCAATGTCCTCCACCCTCTCCGCAAGTGGCCGTCGCGCCTGTGTGACCATCTTGTAGGCGTCCAGTCGGATTTCCGCAATGTTGTTGAGCAACGCGAACAGAGGGGCCAGCGGGAAGGCGGCCACGAACAAAGTCACGAAGCCATATTGTAGGACTGTGCAAAAGATGAGTATCATTCTTTAGATTAACTGTGGTTCAGAGCGAAACTGTTTAACCGAAAGAATTAAAACTAAGAAGAAATCAATTTATTTTTTATGAAATATTTTGATTTGCTTTGATTTTTAATTAGTAATACTACTATATAAATTAAAAGTTGAAATAGATAACATATACTTAAGAATCATTATCAGCCGCGATAGCTGGAGATGCGGGTTCGAATCCCGTCTCGAACACCGGAGGTTCTCGTCGTTTTTTCTCAAGTATATGCTATCTATTTCGAGAGAATTAAATTAAACGCCCGAGTTTTCGACGAAAACTATATCGAAACAGCAATCTACACTACTATTATAAAGGCGAAAGTATGTGTGTATGTTTGTTACGTCTAAACGGCTGGAGCGATTTTAATATAATTTGGTAGTAGCTGATATCCTGGATTAACACAAGGCTACGTTTTTTTCCCTAATAAACCGCGGGTAACACCGCGGGGCACAGCTAGTTGATAATATACATAGATGACGAATTCAGTTTGCATAATGACACATTTTGCACATTTAATACTGGAAATTCTGTATTATAAATAATTAGAAATCTATGTACAGTCAGCAGCAGAAGTGGCTAAGCATCTGAGGTGTTCAAAATGAGGTCAAAACATCACTATTATCAAGAGAATAAGGGCGCGTGTGTGTAATTTTGAACACTTTAAACGCTTAGCCTCTTTTGCTGCTGACTGTATGTATAGTCGCTGGCTTATAAACATGACACTAAAGTGGCGTATGACGTCGTGGCAATTGAAAGCATTCTGTCAACGTGAAATTCCGTGGCGTTAAAAATCTTAAAGTAATTTGTGTCGGTCAAGAACTGATGAGAACAAAATTATTTCTAATCCTCACTTGTTCCAGTGCCCAGGAGTACCAAGCGGAGTGTACAATTTAACAGAAATATGAAAATACTGTGGTATAGACTTCTAACTTTTGAACATCATTGCTGTTTTTATAATCATTTCTTGGGTTCAGGGGTGTAGCTATACTAAAATTTCCTTTCTTCGACTCTAACATTATGACATTACGAGTACGTGTTTATAGGTGAAAAACTTAACTGAAGCACCATGTCTATGTAGTTGTGCAGAGAATTAATAAGAAACTTACGTCAACATTTGAATATAGAACGCCGACATGTGTGTACACACGTTACTACTACATAGGTCAGGTGCTTTAGCTAAGTTTTTCACATATAACACGTTGGTGGACAGTAAATGTTGTCATCTGCCATAGGACATAGGAAACAAAAACATACGCGCCGCCTGTAACCGTAGTGTCCACCAAAGTGTTAATAGTAACCAACATGTTATAGGAATGGAATTCGCTCCCTTCGTCTGTGTTCCCGGTAAGATATAATTTGGGTCTTTTCAAGGCAAGAGTGAATAGGCTGTTACTGAACCAGCGTGCTACACCCTCGACCTCGTTGACACTTGCGACTGCGGTCAAACGCTGGTCTGTCTTTTATTTAAAAAAAAACATGCCGAATGTTCAGAAACTCACTCATCTCTAAGTATTCGTCAAACAGTGCAAGTCTGCCGGGGTCCTGGAGGTGGTAGTCCTGCTCCCACGCCATGTGGGGCTTCGTGGGGTCCCGGGTGATTGCTCTGTGGGTGCGCTGCCGCCACCAGTTGTGGATTTTTCTGGAATCGGAATTAGTATAAAACATTTATTATAAAAGTTTTATACTAGGTAAGAAATAGGAAAAAATAACATTATATGTATACACATAGGTAATAAATATAAGCTTTTAAATAGTAAATCTGCCGTAGGTCTCGGTATGGGTAGGGTGCCCAGAACGCTGGCCACATTCCATCCTCGTCACCAGATTGTTATATATTGTTATATACGTCCATAGGCTGCGGTGACCGCCTACCATCAAGCGGCCCGCATGCTTGTTTGCTACCTTTGTGGTATAAAAAAATATATATTTACAGGAATCTCGACTCAAATTACAATTGCGTTGCCTTTGGAGATGAGAAGTCCGTGGATCCTGGCAGTTCAGCGTGTCTTCAATGAGTTGGCTAAGGCTGATAGACGTAACTTCCTCGTCCGACGCCTAAGCATTGCGATACCCAATTAAAAAATAAAGTCATCCAAATTTATCAAACTTTTATTGTTCCTGCTGTGCCGTGTGATGCCGGCTGACTAGAATAGCACCACCCCATCTCCTCCCGGGTGTGTAAGAGGTGACAAAGGGAAACATCCTACGGACGGGCATCAGCGTCCGTCGAAACCCAATCTACAACTACTACGGTCGCCAAGCGTGGCGACTATGGCAACCCCAAGATGATACAAGTCATATTTGTGGGAGGCCTATGTCCAGCAGTGGACTGCATACGGCTGAAATGTATGTAATGATGTTTGTTCCTAGTAACTTACGGGTTCCCAAGCTCCACAAAGTTGTTGACACATTGCTTGCCAATCATGATGATGGCTAGTTGGATACACAGCTCCGACAGGCAGCCGGCTGGGTCACAGATGTCTCCTTTCAGTTTGAAGAACTCGGATTTTCTGGCTTGATCGTCACCCGGATAGTCGTAGAAGCGACCCTGGTCATAAAAGGTATTTTTTTTATCGAAATACCAGAGGAACTGATTTGCAGATGGGCAGGCCACAGTGGAGAGTCGATGGACGTTGAGGCAGAAAAATCCTAGATAAGCGACCACGGATGCAGTGTTGGACGTTCAAGCTAGCCGTGTGGTACCGGCAGGCTAGAGAAGCACCACCCCATCTCCTCGCGCGGGTGTCATAAGAGGCGACAAAGGGAAAAAACCGACGTATGGGCAGCAGCGTCCGTCGCAACCCAATCTCCAACTACTGCGGTCGCCAAATCGCCGGCTAAGCGTAGCGACTATGGCAACTACCCCTCAAGATGATACAAGTCATATTTGGGGGAGGCCTATGTCCAGCAGTGGACGATTGACGGCTGAAGTGTGAGTGAGTGTGGATGTTCCAGCTAGATGGACATATGTCGTCCGGATTGCTGGGAGTAGGTGGCTGCAGTGTGAGATCGTAATCGTTTATGTCGCTGTATGGTTGAGGCTTGTATAGGAAGGGAGGACGATATCCATACCATCATAACTACTTTAAATAAATAATTAAATATTACAGGACATCCTTACATAAATTGACTGAGCCCCACGGTAAGCCCAAGAAGGCTTGTGTTGTGGGTACTGAGCCAATGATATATTTAATATACAAATACTTAAATACATAGAAAACACCATATACTATTTATTATTACTCAGAAACAAATATACGTGCTCATCACACAAATGAATGCCTTAAATAGGACTTGAACCCAGGACCATCGGCTTCATAGGCAGGATCACAACCCACTAGGCCAAACCTGTGGTCTTTGATTTTAAATACAAACCTTAAAAAAGGCAATGTAGATAAGCGAGGAATAGAAGTTCATGAATTCAAAGAAGAATATCTTGAAAGTGTAGGAATCTTCGTATTCCGTCTGTGTTCTCGGGTTCTCCATGTTGGTTAGGTGAACCGCTACTTTGGCGTATATCTGAAACCAAAATTATTACCTCATTATCTTAAGAGTTTTTCCAGAACTTGCAATGACAAGTTAAATATTGTATATCATACTGAGCCCTGAGTGTAAGTTTTTAAAGAAACGCTTTACGCCACGAACGTATTTGCGTTTCACATATAAATAACATTATCACTTACGCGTTCGTAAACGTTTTTCTACGTCAAAAGATACTTACACTAGAACCTCTGGTATGTTTTGTTATGTTTGGTGAAAGCCTAGATAACCTTATACAAGAAAGAGAGGCACAGAAAAACGGGAAAGGATTCAAAATACACATTATTGAAGAATTAGCAAAGAAGAATAATGGAAACAGAGAAAGGATGACAAAATTGACGTAAAGTTCAACCATATTAATTGTACAGAAGCGGGTAACTTCAGTTTTATAAGTCGAATATTGCTCGATATGTTACAATTAATAAAGATAAGATGATGTTCCCCAAAGGTGTAACATCTATAGAAAATTTTACAACAAAGATTTCTCTCTTTAGGAACAAAGGGGTCACATGAGAAAATAAATGGCAAAGATGGAAATGGGAACAGATAAAAAGACTTATCACTATACCTTTTTCTAGCATGAACGACATTTGCTTAGTGCCTGCCACAATAAAAATATCGACAATCCTGTTATCGATAAGTACATACTACTTCAACGACAAGACGTACACATAGTCACACAGTCTTATATCGGCCACCTACTTAGACGCCGCGTGCCGCAGATCTTGAACAAATTTAACGTATTCCGTACACTTTTGATCCAATTTACTTTTATAATTTGCAATGAATATTTCCAATTTGTTTTATGAAGTATGTAAAATATAAATAAATAGATAGTTATATTAACATGCTATAATAAATGTAATCGTTATAAACTAACTAAATTAAGAGCTAAACAAAAACTAAAATATATTTAAAAAAATTGGGCCCTTCGGCATGGTGCCGAGGATGCTGCCAGTGCCAGCATTCCGTCTCTGTATCGCGATACTAATGCGCTAAGCGAGGAAGCTGCCAGCTCTTCGGTCACCAGTTGAGTCGATGAGCCTTTTACTTATTCGTTTAAAAAGTTGCTGGGCACTGGGTCCCCACGGGCCAAGATTCTCGACCCGAAAGGTGAAAAAATGTATTCGGGGCCGAGACTCCTGTATTTATACACCTTCAGCTTTTATTAGTTCCGGAGAGGTGGGAAGGCGCCAGTGTGTCTACATAGATAGTTTTGTTATTGTTATTTATTTTTAACCCTATATTTGTATTACCTGTATGACGTTGAGGTGGTACTTATGGATAACAGGACTGTCGATGTTTTTATTTTGTCAATCACTTACAAGAATTTTTTTTAGCTAGAAAATCTAGGTACGCTTATCACTTATCACTTACCCTAGTGAGTATCATAATGATGATCAAGTTAATGATGGCAGCCGTCATAGCGGTGAAGATCTTGGCGTGTTTCTTGAGGAAGAAACCGGAGCCGCCGTAGATGACTGACACCATGGAAATCCGGTAGATTATGGTCCCCAACACGGCACCCATTACTATAGTTATCTTTGAAAAAAAAAAAGTATCATAGTAACGCTTCCCTGGACAAGTGTTTTATGGATAGGTTTTTTAGTAAAATTCCATTAAAATTTACAAAACAATGATATTCATATTTAAGTCGAAAGAAAAATAGAAAAATTTGACTCGCAGCGGGACTCGAACCCACAACCACTGGATCACTAGCCCAGTGCACTACCAGTTGTGCTATACGAGCGCCGCTTAGACGTGTCAAATTTTTCTATCTTATCCTTCTTGTTATATACGTCATTACGGGTGACGTGTAGCGACATCTACCGAAGAGTATTGAACCCTTTTTACGGCATCGATGTCTCAACAAATTTAGATTGAGAATTCATCGATAACAATGTGCTACCCCTTTCTAAAATTATTTTTATATTAAGCAGAAACGTCTAGCATATCAAAGATATTTAAGTCGAAAGAAAAATAGAACAATTTGACTCGCAGCGGGACTCGAACCCACAACCACTGGATCACTAGCCCAGTGCACTACCAGTTGTGCTATACGAGCGCCGCTTAGACGTGTCAAATTTTTCTATCTTATCCTTCTTGGTATATACGTCATTACGGGTGACGTGTAGCGACATCTACCGAAGAGTATTGAACCCTTTTTACGGCATCGATGTCTCAAATTTACAATCGTCACCCGTAATGACGTATATAACAAGAAGGATAAGATAGAAAAATTTGACACGTCTAAGCGGCGCTCGTATAGCACAACTGGTAGTGCACTGGGCTAGTGATCCAGTGGTTGTGGGTTCGAGTCCCGCTGCGAGTCAAATTTTTCTATTTTTCTTTCACTTAAATATCTTTGATATGCTAGCAGACGTTTCTGCTTAATATAAAAATAATGATATTCATGCTAATTTCAAGCACGATGATGTTTTGATGATGTTTCGATGATGTTTTTTTTTAATACGACGTCGGTGGCAAACAAGCATACGGCCTGCCTGATGGTAAGCAGTTACCGCAGCCTATGGATGCCTGTAACTCAAGAGGTGTCACGTGCACGTTGCCGACCCTTTATAAATCTGTACACTCGTTTTTTGAAGAACCCCATACTGTAATCCCTCGGGAAAACCGTTACAGGTCGTCTTCATTTACTAGCAGTGGCGGCGCGTGTATACAAGCCGATTCCCGCCGGCTTGACTAACTTTACTGAAGTTCAACGGTTTTCCTTGGCCTCAAGAAGAAAAGGCTAAGACAAGTCGGCTCCGTCTTGCCTAAGAAAAAAATTGTCGGGGCGCCATCGCCACTGTCTACTAGCCATATTGTTAGGACACGATAAAACAATTCTATAAACAAAATTTGCTTTTAATGACCTCTGGAGAATGGGACACAATAAAAAAAAAAAAAAAGTTCATCGGCCAACCTAATACAATTGACCTTTCTAAAAGGCTCGTCGACTCCACTGGTGACCGCAGAGCTGGCAGCTTTCTCGCGCAACGAATCAGTATCGCGATACAGCGGGGGAATGCTGCCAGCATACTCGGCACCATGCCAAAGGGGCCCAAATTTAACGATGTTTTTTAAATTTCTTTTATTTTTTTTTCTTTAGTCTTATTGTTTACGTTGTATTTTTCTGTAAATTGTTGGTTATTCATTTTAAAATAAAGCATTAAATACAATTTAATTTATTAATGAAACAACTTTATAATGACTAAATTCTCTTGTCTGGAAGAAATCGCTATATAGCGATAAGACCGCCTGTTGTTTGCCTGTATTCTTAACCTGTATTGTATTTTTGTTTTTCTTTTTATCATGGTGTGCAATAAAGAATATTTGTATTGTATTGTAAATCTAAAAATGGCTCTTGATAAATATTACAAGACATCCTTATATAAATTGATGGAGCCCCACGGTAAGCTCAAGACGGCTTGTGTTGTGGGTACTCAGCCAACGATGTATATAAATATAATGTACAAAATACCCATGATTGGGGAACAATAACCACTTCTTTGAAAAGACCGTAACTCATTCTGGCAATCGAAAGAAATATGACGTAACTATGTATGGGATGAGTTCAGAGTTACTGCGTTTCAACTAAGAGTATCTGTGTCAGATACAAGGAAGTAGCACACTTATTAAAAATATCTTAAAAATGTGTGCAAATATATATTTTCTAAATTAGATAAAAAAATCAGGTTAATGACATGACGTAAATAACATCTAAGTCAATATTACGTACATGTATTCTCTTCCATCATCAGATGTATACACCTCTCAAAGTTATATCCGAAATCCAGATCGAATTACATACGATCTTAGGCCTTAACTATAAGAAATTAGGGTTATAATTGTATGTATAATCTGTTCAGTTACGGCTTTTTGTGTTTTTAATAATATGTCAAGACTTCGCCAGTTGATGGATGAACCTAAACAAACCTTGGCGTGGAGCCAGACTCCAGATTTTTGTCTTGCGATAAGATGTAGTGTTTCAGAATATTTCATATTTTACTTTTTATCATCAATGAATTGGGTTTAGCTCAAAATTGTATTGTGTTATTAATATACGTGTTTAGTATGAAGGTGTTATACATCTATACTAATATTATAAATGCGAAAGTAACTCTGTCTGTTACCTCTTCACGCTTACACCGCTGAACCAATTGGGATGTAATTTGGTATGGAGAGAGTTTGAGCTACGAGAAAGGACATAGGATAATTTTTATCTCGCAACCATACTTTAAAGACGGGCATGGACGACGAAGTTGCGAGGAAGAACTAATTTTTATTATATACTAGTTATTCTTAATGGGCTCCATTTACACAATATCTTTATAAATATGGCCTATATATTATTTTGATGTATAAGCTATATTATTGTAAAGTTTAACTAAAGCATGTTTAGCAGTTATTGCGTGAAAAAGCAACAGACATATTGGTACAGTCAACAGCACTCCTAGCTATACATTGGTAGACCTTATTATATAAGGCATAAAGTCCACCGATGTACAGTTAAGAGTGTTGCTGTGTACATCCATCCATACCAAATTGCGTTTATAATATTAGTATGATAATACCTAATAAAAAGATATTACAGTTTCGAATCGACCAGAATCCACTGGAAATTGGGTAGCAGCGTCCCTTAGAACATCGAACCTTACAGCGATCGCAAACCCGCCTGCCAAGCGTGGCAAATATGGTGACTCTCCCGTCAAAAATCGCTGCCTGCGGTGATGTCAAACAGTGGACCTTCTTGGCTGATAAGTGGATATCGAAGACCTACTTACCATGAAGAGAACAGCCGAGCTGGTAGCTACGTATCTCATAGTCTTCTGCCACCCTGGTAGGTAAGGCTCCTTTTCTCTCGTTACAGGGTTGGTGCGAAACGTCTTTACTGATGCTTCGAACTCTGGTCTTGGGTCTTCATCCTGAAATATGATGGTGTAAAAATTTCTTCCCTCTTTAACTATGAGCAATAGTGAAAGGTCCGGGAAAACGTACAAGAAAAGGCGTGATCTTTATACAATAAGTAATGGTATACTATGGTGCCGTGTGGTGCCGGCTGACTAGAATAGCGTCACCCCATCTCCTCCCGCGGGTGTCGCAATAGGCGACGGATGGGTAGAAGTGTCCGTCGGAACCCAATCTACAGCTAACGCTGTCGCCAACCCGCCTGCCAAGTGTGGCGACTATGGTAATTACCCTACTACCTCCCAAGATCATACAAGTCATTTTGGAGAGTGTGCACAGGAATTGCACAATTTAATTCCGCCATCACCGTTCCACTTCCGGACGTCCAGGCGAGCAAGCGGTTTCATCCTTACGAGTATGTTGTGAATATTTCATTCATTCGCACGAAGCGATTCGCTTCTATCTTCCTAATGCGGACTGCTAAGGAATGTACTTCGCTCCCTCCTGATTCCCGGAAAGATTTAAGTTGGATCTTTTCAAGGCAAGAGTGAATAGGCTGTTACTGAACCAGCGTGCTACACCCTCGACCTCGTCGATATTTATCATCAGGTGTGACTGAGGTCAAACGCTGGTCAGTCTTGTATGAAAAAAAAAACAGTGGACATCTGTGGATGGCTGATTGGTAAAGAAAAAGTACCTGATCGACACCCCCTAAGTCCCATTCCCAGCGAAGAACTGACTGTTTTCTTTTCCACAGCTCCAGAAACGTTGTAGCTGAAAACGTAAGACATAATTATACATTAGTTTAGAATGGCATTTCTGGTATAAGCTTTTATTGGCAACTGTACTTTTTTATACAATCATTAACTTCCCATCGAGAGGATTCTAATGAGCCTAAACAGCACGGGTTTATCTTATACCTTAGTACCTTTTGGCTCCAGAATTAGTGTAACATTTTAGCTCTATCGGTTCAAGATATCTGCTTCAAAATAGTTGCTTTGTACAAAATTTCAAGATTCTTAGTTTGCGGGAATATTCCATTGCAGGCCTGGTACCACGAACTTCGAAGTTCGTATATTTCGGGTATCTTTCCTTTTACTCTAATAAAGGCGTCATGAGAGTGACAGAAACAATCGTCCGAAATGTACGAACATCGTGTTTCGCAGTAGCGCCGCAGGTGTCGAAAATTTGCGACATGAACATCTGTATCTTTTGAGTGCGTTGGCTTAGAAGTTAACATTTTTCACACCTCTAACAATCTCTATCAGTCTATCTAGACAATAGACCTAAGTGTTTGATATGAATTTCAATTTAATACTTCCATTCCATGCGTTCCCGATAGAAAAGGTCTTGACGTCTGTCGACAAAGTGATTGTATGAGGGTTTCGATTTTTCTTTTAAGTTGCGGAATCCAAAACACACAACAACATAACACTGTATAAACACTGTATAAAAAAGAGTTGACGCTCGAAGCGTGCACTGAGCCCACTAGCATACGTTTGTATAGGTTTAATTTGTACGCTGCCCGCCCCGCTACACGCTCAGCTCGAGCGTCCAATCCTTCCCTACAATTACACTTACCCCAAAACGACATGAATATCGCAAAGAACACTGTAGCTGGATTATCAAACAGGTACGATAGTTTGGCGAAGAGACAGGAATCAGAAAGCCTCTGGTATTGGCAAGCCTTGTCACATAGAGGGCAGAGTGTGGTGTTGCCGGGCCCAGATATATCGCAGATCTCTTTACTGTAATTAAAAATATATATTTTAAAGTCTCTTCACCATATCCTAAGCCTTTTCTGAGCAGGGCAAAATTTAGACAAGCTAGATAACTGACAGATGTGTGCCTTAAGGGCGTTGAAGTCATAAAGACAAAAAAAGTTTTTTGTCACACTTGGACACACAGAATAGAACGATTTGGATGCGAAGATGACAGCGGAAATAGCGGAATACCCTCTCTTAATCTTTAGATTTCTATTCCTTTGCTATTATATATATAATTTTGTAATATTTAATGTCTTAGGTTTATTTCATGCTATGGGACGGAATGTAAGAATAAATGTTCATCATTTCACTGACACTACTGCTAGTTTAACTCCAAACCCAAGAAGGTCCCCCATAATGCTATCAAACTCTTATAAACTCAATAAATCATACGATACACCAATTCTTCCTTGAGATTTTTTTTAAGTATATTCTCGCTAGTGGCTAACTGCCTTTGGAGCCAACTAAGCGGAGCTAAGAATTTTTTGAATGATTCAAATATTTAACGTTTTGATTCTGGGATCCTTCTGTGTCTAAGACTAAATAACATCAGCAGGTGACGGTGGCTGCACTGTACAGAAGAGGTCTATGCGGAAGGCCCATGTCCAGCAGTGGACGCTTGTAAGCTTGTAACCGATTTATGAGAGGTAGGGCACAGCGATGACCATCACGCTTGAATCTGGGGCAGCCCAACTGGGGAAGTACCTCCTCCTTACAGAAGACCACAGCCATAATAGCACCTTTCAAGTGTTGTGTTCCTGATGGTGAGTAAGGTTCCCAGAGCTCCAACCCCCCTTAAAGCCCGGCAACGCGCTTGTGACTCCCCTAGTGTTGCGGGTGCCCATGGGCGACGGTAATTGCTTACCATCAGGCAATCCGTCTGATCGTTTGCCGCCTATGTCATAAAAAAAAAAAAATACAAAGGACATACCTAGGAATGTTATCTTCAGAACCCATACTGGCTAGACCATACAGGAAACACAGCGTCCCCACTGCAGCTGGGGCGTACAGCATCTTGGTATAGAACCCAAGCCAGCAGAAGTACAGGCCGATCTTGTCTCCGAAGTACCTTCGGATCAGCCAGAGAGGCTGCTTCTTGTACCATTTGCACGGACGCGCCCATTCCAGGTACAAAAGCTGGGGAAATTATTGAAGTAAATATTAGAGTATTTCTCAGTTTATTACAGATTTAAACATGCTTTCCGCTTTTCAGTTTTATAATAAGAACAGATAACTAATTGTAAGTATAGATATACTGGGTGTTATAAAAAACGTGTAAAGATTATCAAGCCGGCATCTGGTCATGATTTGGAACAATTTTTACTATGGGGTAAATTCAGTAATATGTAAAAAAAAACAACTTTCTCATACATTTTCGTCAACTTATACTTGACCTTTTCTATGGAACAGCCCAATTTTTATTTAATTTTACAAACTTGACCCCATAGTTAAGGCACTGGTCCCACCGCGAGCTACTAAGCTATGAGCTATCAGCTATTTCAAGGGACAAAAGATAATCGATCCCGTGTAAATAAAAGAGACATATATGTCATAGCCGGGCGATCGTAGTTCGTCACTGGGCGATGAGCTATAAATATATATTTCTCTCTTTTATTTGCACGGGAGCGATTATCTTTTGTCTCTTGAAATAGCTGATAGCTCATAGCTTACTAACTCGCTGTGGGACCGGTGCCAAAAGATGTTCAACATCATGAACAATTGCCGGTTTGATAATCTTGTATCACGTTTTTTATAACACCCGGTATAATCAACATTTGTATATTAGATTGTATTCATCATAAAGAACACGCATAACTATTACATGGCAACCCTGCCACCCCACATACCTAAGTTAATATTGTCTATGGTCTGTGGACTTACCCGTCGGTCCGTGTAGCTTCCGTCAGCCATGTCGAGATCGTACCGCCCTTCGTGTAAAGGAAAGCACGCCATGTACGTCCCGTCGTTGAGGAGACGACGGATGCCCATCTAAAACACGGATACGGTACGGTTAACAAACGGTAGCTTACAGTGCTTTGGTGTTAATGTGATTTATGAACCCTGGGAGAATTATTTGTTCTTTTTGTAGCATGGTTTTCTGTGATACTTGGTTACTCAATACCGTGCGATGCCGGCTGACTAGAATAGCACCACCCCATCTCCTCCCGCGGGTGTCGTAAGAGGCGACAAAGGGAATAATCCTACGGACGGGCAGCAGCGTCCAAACCCAATCTACAGCTACTGCGGTCGCCAACCCGCCTGCCAAGCGTGGCGACTATGGCAACTACCTCAAAGATGATACAAGTCATTTTTGTGGGAGGCCTATGTCCAGCAGTGGACTGCATACGGCTCAAATGTATGTATGTAATGTAATGTAATTGTTACTAAATATTACCTTTGTGTCGTTGTTGTCATATTTGGCTCTTAGTAAAATCTGCATCACTAACAAACTTCGTTGTGCAGGAGAAAACTGCGTGTGTCTGTCTTTCACCAGGAACCTGAAAAATAACAGTGAAATAAAACTAAAAACAGATGAAGACTAACCACGGAAGACCGGCCCGTGTCCGTCGTTGAGACGACGCTTCGATGGGAATACGGAGGGCTCGGTGACAGAACGATGAGTCGTTCTGTCACCGAGCCTTCCGTATCCCTGAGGCGTTATGTCCGACCATCATCCGACATCACTTGTTTATTGATTATTACATTAACGTGACCCGTTTCTTCTCCGTCCCGTGTCCGAGTTGCCCGAGATACCGTGAAGGCTCGGAGATTACATGATTCATTCCATAGATAGACAATGAAGTAGTTGTCTCCTTGGGATGGAGACGGGCTAGTCTACTGTGTATCATGCTTTATATCGAGTTTATTCAACTTTAATGCCAGTCGCTGCCAGCCACCCTGCCAGTCGCTGCCAGGCACCCTGCCAGTCGCTGCCAGCCACCCTGCCAGTCGTTGCCAGTCACTCTGCCAGTCGCTATCAGTCTCTCCCAGCTAGTTGCTAGCCAGCATACGGGTATAAAACTTACTGTTCTTCCCGCTTGACCCCCCTCTGTTCCGTAGCTGCATAGAACGATGGCTCAGACTCAATTCTGGAGTGCTCATATTCGTAAAGCTGTTTCCATCGCCGCCGCCATTTTGAATGCCATTTTTTGTCTCGTTCCGCTTGTTTTTCGTCGCTCTGTGAAAAAAAAATAGGAATATAAAGAAACCGCAATATATTAAACATCTTCTAAGGCGGAAATTAATTTGGGTTGTTAAAATTAGCGATGAAAATGACAGTTGAGAGACGGATGGCGTACCAGTGTGTTAATCTTTGTTTCAAACAGCGTCCAACTCAACCTCAAATGTTTATTCAATGAGTAGGCCACAAGGGAACTTTTATACGTCGAGTTTATAAAATGTAAAATACAAAAATAAAAACTACACCTCTGACCCGAGAAGCATTTTGAATTTCATGACCGGCAAGAAACTCGACGGGACTATTTTTTTCAAAACAGTACTTCAAAATAAAACTTAAACATATATAAAAATGCGTTATTTAATAAGAAAACATATCATACAATTCCAAAAAGTAACTACCAAAGAATCTAACTGCTTCGAACGAAGTTATCAAAACGTTTGATATGCTTTATTATATGAACTGTGTCCTTTACTCTAATTTTCAACAATTTTGGTAAAACGTCGTCTCAGACAAAAGAGAGAGGACCCCTGCTCAGAGTCGTTTCTGGTGCAAAGGCTGTCTATAATAATTCAGCGCGGTAATGCCGCCAGCATTATTGGCACTTTTGCACCAGAAACGCCTAGGTAGCAGTTATTAAATTTCGGGGTTAATTTAGTTTTACTGTATTTTTTTTTGTTCAATCTATTAGATGTCAATAATTTATGATAATCATTTATTAAAAAGTAATGTAAAAACTGCGAATAAAATAAAATATACAATAACTTACCCACGCTCTCACAGAAATGGTGATGAACCTCTTAGTTGGCAGTTTCATTCCGATGACTTCTGCAAGTCTCATCTCAGTCTTCCAAGGTATATGGATCTTGATGAACCAAGTCTTTCCGTCGAACGACAGACATTTGTTTTCTAATTCCAGCTCCAAGCCTTCTTTGACTAGGTTTTCCTGTAAGGCAACTTATTGTTTGTGTATCATATCATATAATATAACTTACAATTGTGTCGCTTAACTTCAAACATAGATAAATCCATTCGACCCTTTCTGCAAATATCTACCCTATTACCTTTTCATAATACTAAAATCTCATGATCTGACAGATGGATTTACCTGACTTTGAATTTAAGCGACTCAATTGGGTGTAGGTGTACTCCTAATACCACATTGAAATAAACGCGTTACGAAATACGGCTTTTTAAAGTCGCCTCCAATTGTGTAAGCAAAGTTGAAATGTCTTCGAATGTCTTTTTTTTTATTTGTCATAAAAATCTTACATGTTATATACAAAGTTATATTCTGCAAAACTGAGGACAGTTTGTTGACGGATGAAGCGCTCTGTATTGCTGTGCCCGAAAAGATGTGTACTTAGTGTACCTCAAAAATTCTCCAAAGTCCCTCTTCCTGATTTCCTCTGTCATGACACCAAAGTCCTCATAAGCTAGCATTTAGTACAACCAGTTTAAGCGAAAAGAGAAGTGTCATGGATTGTATGAACTTCCATATAAACTATGAAACTTCTCTTTTCGCACAACTTGTATGAGTTCCTTGATTTCGTCTTTGATAAGATGAATGATATTTTAAGAGTGTAGTCTATGAAGCGAGAAATTTTATGCAAGCCGGTGGGAAAGTCCGCCGCTGCTGACATTTATACAGAATACCGTAGCGGTATATTTTGAAGTTGATGCGTGGATTAACTACGGGCGGATATTGTAAGTCGCTTCTACTTGTGTTAGTAAGGAAGAAATATCCTCGTATGTATGTAGGGTACCTGAAAAACTCTCCGACAGTCCCTCTTCCTGGCCTCCGCCTCTGTCATGACCCCGAAGTCCTCTTCTTCATAAGCCAGAACCATGTCGATTCGACGGCGACCATCACGAAACATGAGAGACTCGGGATCCAAGCCCTGATTAAAATAAGAAGTAGTTAAACACAAAGTTTAACTGTTTATGAAGCCGATGGTCCTGGCTTCAAATCCCATGCAGTAGTAGAGTCATGGGTGTTTTCTAAGTATATAAGTATTTGTACATTATGTATATCGTTGGCTGAGTACCAACAACACAATTCTTCTTCAGCTTACCGCCAGACTCAGTCAATTTGTGTACAGTTGTCCTATACTCTATAGTATTTATTATATAGTTTTCTGATATTTAAAATTTGATAAATAATAGTAATGTATGTAGCCGTAATAACACTGCTCCTATTTTTTTGTATGTGTGCATGATTGTCCGGCTGGACCGTTTGGTACAGTCGCCATGAGATATATTGGAGCTGCGTGTGAACTACGCCTGTATTGTTGTAGCAGTCGCTGTCATGAAATTTCGGCAAATATTCTCTCCACAAATAGGATTTGGAGAAGCTAGTGCCTTCGTTGTTGGGTTTGTTTGCCAAACGGACCTCAGGCCTCATGAGGGATAACACGAGGAAGATAAGCGTGAATTTTTGTTCGTTCTGTCATTCCGTTATTTTCGTTTTCGTTTCGATTGAGTTTTCTATCACCATCTATCATCTTACCTCTGGACTGGTCTCTCCGATAATCTCATCCTTCTCATTTGGGTAGAACGGCAGCGATGACTTCCTGTTGTCTCTTGAGTATTCCGTGTTCTTGCTTTCCGGTTTGGACTGTTGAACAATACCAGATATATAATTACAAGGCTTTCGTGTTAAATGGCCAGTAATCGGTTAGACATTAGACCCGGGGTCAACGACCTCAATCATTATGTTAGTATGGGAATCCGGGCATTATGTTAGAAATGGCAAAAAAATACAATGTGTAATTATTATATTACACTTTACAATATCAATATTACACACTCGCTGATAGTCACGCGTACTTACTCGCTGTACTTTTGTACAAATCGAACAAACGAGCACAAGCGGCACATTTTGTACCTTTGGGGTGATATATGAGACAATTTAAATTGTTTTATTTTTGAACGATTTCTTCAGTATCGCGGGAAATTGTCGTATCTATATTAACTTTTCTACATGAAATCCCGCGAGAGAGAATCCAAATAACCGATCACTGTAAATGACCGACTAAAACTGCATACGTACTCGTATATCAATACGACCTTTTCATGCTAAAACCGCTGAAACAATTTGGAGAAAAGACGTAGGGAATCTTTGATATGCCTTGGGGCCCTTGGGCTTACCGTAAGGCTCAGTCAATTGGTGTAAATAATCCCTGGAGTATATTGTTATTGAAAATTATCAAAATTTAAACCGACGGAATGGCAGCAGCGTCTGTCGAAACTCAATCACTATATGATGATTTAGCTACATGTACGTCGCACGGTGAACTGATAGCATATGCGGATGATAGTGCCTTTGTTGTTTATGGCTCTGATTTCACTGAGCTGCAATCGAAGGTAAAACATTTGCTCCGGGATGTAATGAACTGGTTCACTATTAATGGTATGAACCTTAACCTTGAGAAAACGAATGTAATTCAGATCAACCTCAAAGGTTTTCCACCACAAAGACTTAATATTGCATTAGACAATATTCATGTTCCTTTGGTAGACCAGGCTAAGTACCTTGGCTTCAATGTAGATTCTGGTCTAAAGTGGAATACACATATAGATGAAGTTTGTAAAAGATTAGGAAAAGCGTGTTTTGCTATCTCAAGATTGACCAAAATGCTTGATGATCAATGCGTCAGGAATGCATATTATGCGTATTTTCAATCAATCGTCTCGTATGGAATTGATATGTGGGGTCAGGCAGCAGATAGACAAAGGGTATTTTTGATCCAAAAAAAAGTTGTTAGAATTATGGCTAGGGTCCCATGGGATACGCTTGCCCGCCGCTTATTCCGCACATTAAAGATTATGACTGTACCAGGCTTGTACATAATGGAAGTGGCAAAAGTTGTACGTCAAAACATTTTTGAATATAGGACGCGTGGACCGAACTATCGTCATGGAAGTAACATTCAACCGAACCGTCACCGACTAAAAAAGTCTGAGCAATGTGTGTGGTATATAGGACCTAGAATTTATAACCGTCTGCCAGATGACCTAAAGTCAGATGAATTGTCAGAGAATATGTTTATATGTAGACTTAAGCAATATCTAATTGATAAGACATTCTACTCCATAGACGAGTTCATAAATCGGACAGATTAATTTGTAATTCGATTTCAATATTAATATGTATAATTAATGTTTACATTGTATAATTATAATCAATTTAATTTGATATTCATATAATGTAATAGTTCCTAATTTGAATTTAATGTTACCTACATACATATACAACGCATGTATAAAATGACTTGTAACATATGTTATGAATAAATAAACTAGACTAAACTAAACTAAACTAAACTATATTGTGGTAGCCAACTCGCGTGCCAAGCGTGGCGACTATGGCAACTACACCCTAAGACGATACAAGATATATTTGTCCAAAAGTGGATGACTTACGGCTTAAATGAAGATGATGATTTTTGAGAGTCGTGCACTCGAATTCAAAAACTTTGAGGAAGATAGTAACCGCACATACGTTTCTCACCATTATTTTTGTACAAAATGTATATTTTCTATACCCACCATTATTAATTTCTATTATTCATGTTTCTAGAATACCATTTCTTCGTTTCTAACAGAGTTTAAAATGTCACGAGTCGAGTACTCAACGCTCAAAAATTGCCCCCCTGGTCTGGCCTAGTGGGTAGTAACCCTGCCTAGGAAGTCGATGGTCGTGGGTTCAAATCCCAGTCAGGGCATTTATTTGTGTCATCACACACAGCTCAGATATTTGTTCCTGAGTCATGGGTGTGTTCTATGTATTTAAGTATTTGTGTTTTATATATATCGTTGGCTGAGTACCCACATCACAAGCCGCCTTGAGCTTACCTTAGGACTTAGTTAATTTGTGTTAGAATGTCCTGTAATATGTATTTAAAAAAAAGTGGGAAACAAATTTTCGTCTACTGCTAGACATAGGCAAACTCAAACTCAAACGTTTATTCAGTAAGTAGGCCACAAGGGCACTTGTTATGGCCTCCCCATAGACTGCCACAAGCAGGATGTGGAGATGCCAGTCGCAGGTGTTTCATGCCATATGCAACGGGGCAGGGCCCAGGCTGTCGGTGCTTAGGGCTACAGTGAGCGGAACCGCCGGACTATGCGCGCTGTGTCCAGGATTACGGCCTTCTGAATCTGACCCTTGATCCAACTACAACCACGTAGCGAGAGTCTCTCAAGATGTTGGTCGAGACTCTTCGCTATGTGACCGTTCGCGGAAACAACTATCGGTACAATGATCGCCGAATTAACTTCCCATATGGCGGTTGCCTCGTGAGCCAAGTCTAAGTACTTGTCCTTCTCGGCCTTCACGAGGTTCTCGTCACATGGGACGGTGATGTCGACGAGCATTTCATTCGCATGGCTGGGTTCGCAGTATATTCCATCGCTGAACAGGGAAGCAGGGTCCCGGACATAGTATACCTGGACAGGTAATGGCGTCCCTGGTAGTGCTGTGGGTGTTCCTTTGGGACTGAACGCGCCGGCGGCGGTTGTCATATTGCGCACGAGTCGCCAACCCAGCCGCGGTCGGCGCTCGTCTGAACCCTCAGACGATATCGACTTGATGTCTTCGCGTAAGGGGATCTGTTGGAAACAGAATTTATTGTTTACTATTATTATTGTATAACAAAATTTATTATTTTGGACCCGGGTATGTCCTTAACACGTTGATGGACAGTAAATGACGTCATCTGTCATAGACCATAGGAAACAAAAACATAAACGACGTCTATAGGCGTACTGTTAAGTGTTAAACTACGTCCAACAATGAGAGGGCACAGCGAAGTAACATCATGCTCGAGTCTGGAGCAGCCCACCTGGGGAAGTACCTCCTCCTTACAGAAGACCACAGCCATAATAGCACTGCTACCTTTCAGGTAGGTATGTAGTGTTGTCTTCCTGATGGTGAGTAAGGTTCCCAGAGGTCCAACCCCCCTTAAAGGTCGGCAACGCGCTTGTGACTCCCCTGGTGTTACGGGTGCCACCTTTGTTATAAAAAAAAACTAGCGACCCCACACGTGTATGCCTTGTGAAGAACAAATATAAACCTTATCTGTCAGCAGGACAATTGCTTTGACAGCGTCCGCCATAGCCACTTTAGTGGTGCTTGGCGTTCAAAAGGTTAAGCATACATAGGGATATAGGGACAGAGAAATCGACTTTGTTTTAAACTATGTAGTGATATCTATCTATCAACCTCGGATGTCCACGGCTGGACATAGGCCGCCATCATAGACCGCCACAACGAGCGTTCTTCACAAGACTGAAGACCGAATCCTAGTGACCCATACGAGGTTCATATATTTCTATTATATATATATGAGCACAATACACAAATACTTAAAAACAGAAACCGTCCATGACTCAGGAACGCCCGTGCTATCACACAAATGCCCTTATTGGGATTTAAACCCTGGACCGTCGGCTTCATAGGCAGAGTCACTACCCACTAGGCCAAACTTGTCGTCAAAATTTATTTATTATTTATTTACTTATCTACGTAGCACTTAATTATTGGGTCGTGAAAAAAAATAAAGATAATTACAATCCCGTCATAGCAATTATAAGACAGTCTATTATAAACTCGTAACATCAAAGTAAATAAAGAATATACATATTTAATAAGCACGAGAATGTTCCTCTATTTGTATTGGCAAACAAATTTACTTCTTACAGCTTTGAAATAGAAATCAAATTCGTTTGAGTGTAACCCTTGACAGTTATAGTAAAAGCTGTCAACTAAACGCCCACGCAACAGCTGCCATATTTCCATACGATAAAGAATGTAGGTACCTTATAAATCGTGTTTATTTTATTTCCGCTAATTAGGCAGTTTGGTTGTACAGTCGACCAATTTGAATTCTAGGCCACTTCGAACCTTGCCATAGTGACGTTAATAAGTAAGAGATCTTTTGCATCTTTCATATAGATTTTCACTGTGACAAGGAACGAAGTGGCCCGTAAATGAAATTGTTTGACTGTACATTAACCATGCTATCCGTTCTGTCAAAGATAGCAGGAATCCAATGGATTTTGGACCCGGGTATGTCCTTAAACTACGTCCAACAATGAGAGGTAGGGCACAGCGATGACCATCACGCTTGAATCTGGGGCAGCCCAATTGGGGAAGTACCTCCTCCTTACAGAAGACCACAGCCATAATAGCACTGCTACCTTTCAGGTATGTAGTGTTGTGTTTCTGATGGTGAGTAAGGTCCCCAGAGCTCCAACCCCCCTTAAAGGCCGGCAACGCGCTTGTGACTCCCCTGTTGTTGCGGGTGCCCATGGGCGACGATAATTGCTTACCACCAGGCAATCCGTCTGCTCGTTTGCCGCTTATGTCATAAAAAAAATGCGGCATTGAAAAACCGGTCATTGTGGGTCGCTTTGGCGGAGGCCTATGCCCAGCAGTGGACGTTCTGTCCTTTAGCTGATGATGATATCAAAAATTAGCGATTTCCTATTTTCTTTTACCCAGGACTTAGTAGGTTACGGAGTAATTTTTTTGAAAGAATTACGTTTTTTAATAGTTATTTGTTATACAAGGGTGCAAAATTGTATTTTAACTGCGAGTGTGGGATTGAAACTCGAGCAAACCAAACCAGAAAAACCAGAAACTAACAAAACCGCCTAGCAATTCATTCAACAATTGTATGTACTGCCAGATAATGTAAATGACACAGTTCAGATAAGAAAGCATATTAAAGTATGTCTATTTTGTGAAGTCGAATTTGTTTATACATTATTATTTTTACTTTTATATTTTAATATTTTCTTATCTTGTAATAAACTGTTTGATATGTTTTCTTATCGGACTACGCATAATTATGTAAGTACCTACTTTAAGATTTGATGTATCACTGTTTTGAAAAAATAAGTCCCGCCGTAGTTTCTTGCCGGTATCTTCACGGGTCAGAGGTGTAGGGTTTGAACCGGTGTAGATTTTTTTTTTTGACTTTCATAAGTGCATGTAATGTGCCTAAATTGAAAAATAAAGATCTTTTATCTTTATTTTTTTTTTTGGCAAGCGAATGGAATCTATAGTTTAACCACGAGCAAAGCGAGTGGTTTTAAAATAGAATCCTCAGCGTAGCGAGTGTTTCAATACACGAGAAGTAAATTAAAATTGCACCCGTGTGTAACACAAAACTTTTCCCCTCACTACAGCGAGGAAAGTGAAACATGCAAAAAAACGTTTTGAAATCGCATTGACTTTTTCTTTTCGTTTAGATACATTCAACATTTTTACAAAAGGTGACTTTAGCTTGGTTAGCTTGTGGTGGCCAGTACTATTTTCGAATGTTCTAATTCAATTTTCAACTCGGTGCGTTAGCGAGGCTCGCCCGCGCCCGCCACCGCCGCCGCGGGGGCAAGTGAGCTGTACTTAGCGAATTTAGACTTTAAAACCATAGCAATAAGAGCTATGAGAAGTCAACTTACTTTCATCACTAGTGGATAAAATGCGTTTTTACCCTCCCGTATTAAAGGATAAACAAGAGCTTTACGAGCTAGTGAGGGGAAAAAGATTTTTTCGCATATATCTTCATGTTTTAGGAGCGCTGGCCGAATCTCGCGGCACGCCAGCCTCAATAAATATGCTGCGGCGGATCTTGACTAGTGCTGGAGCACCAGCAGTCCTAGAAGCTGCGGGCGTGGCCAGAAACGATGGCAAGCGGCCGGATGGCATGACCCTCGTTCCTTGGAAGTTGGGAAGGCCTCTTGTCTGGGACACCTCATGTGTGGACACTTTTGCGCCTTCCAAAGACCTTTTAACGCTTCTGCGGCAGCTGAGGCAGCAGAACAACTCAAGCGGCTCCTTGGCTCATGGGGACCCGAAGCGCACATTATTTTTAAGGAGCTAGCTAAGCGCCTCGTGTATACCACGGATGACCAGAGGGCTGGCTCATTCCTTGCGCAGAGAATTAGCATCGCTATTCAGCGCGGGAATGCTTCTAGCCTTCTGGGTCCCTCCACGCGGCGCTGAGTTGGCTCCTATTTTTATTTGTAAATATCTGTATATACCTTGTTTTAGTTTTCTTTAGTTTTAATTTAATTTAATTCTATTTGTTTTTTTTTTTAACTTTAGCTATATTATATTTTAGTTATATTTTGGACCCGGGTATGTCCTTAAACTACGTCCAACAATGAGAGGTAGGGCACAACGAAGTACCATCACGCTTGAATCTGGAGCAGCCCAACTGGGGAAGTACCTCCTCCCTACAGAAGACCACAGCCATAATAGCATTGCCAACTTTCAGGTATGTAGTGTTGTGTTCCTGATGGTGAGTAAGGTTCCCAGAGCTCCAACCCCCCTTAAAGGCCGGCAACGCGTTTGTGACTCCCCTGGTGTTGCGGGTGCCCATGGGCGGCGGTAATTGCTTACCATCAGGCAATCCGCCTGCTCGTTTGCCACCTTTGTCATAAAAAAAATTGTATTATTTTAACCTTGTTTTACTAAAAAAAACTACGATAAAGCAAACCGACAAGTTCAATAAAACCTTGGACTTAATACTGACATATGTAATTTCTCACGGAACCTTCCATATGTCTGGTTCTATCGCGAAACACTTCGTCTATTTGCCTCTTTATCCCTCTCTTTCAAGGCGATAGAGGGAGTCGATTTTCGTAGTTTTCTAGTTTACATTTAAATATGCGCGCAGAATGCGAACAACACAAAATATACCGTGTGGGCTGACTTTAATAACAACACCCCACCTCCCGCGGGTGTCGTAAGAGGGGTCAAAGGGAAAAGTCTAAAGCTACTGCGGTCGCCAACCCGCCTGCCAAGCTTGGCGGCTATGGCAACTACCCCCCAAGATGTTACAAGTCATATTTGTGAAGCAATCCCCTCCCACCTATTATTGGGATTATGATAGAATGACAAATTTACATAAGTAAAACATTACAAAAAATTCAATTATGATTATCTATCTTTGTTTTTGGACCCGGGTATGTCCTTAAACTACGTCCAACAATGAGAGGCACAGCGAAGTACCATCACGCTTGAGTCTGGAGAAGCCCAACTGGGGAAGTACCTCCTCCTTACAGAACACCACAGTCATAATAACACTGCTACCTTTCAGGTATGTAGTGTTATATTCCGGATAGTAAGGTTCCCCGAGCTCCAACAACTTTTGCAAGGGCAAACTTATGTTATTTTACTTATTTGCTATTTTACTTGACATTGGCAAAATCATCGATTGATTTATTGATGGAAGCCATATTTTTTAAAAGAAGAAGAACTGGAGTTGCAGGCGTCCATAGGCTACAGTAACTGCTTTCCGTCAGACGGGCCGTATGCTTGTTTGCAATCGTCGTTGTATTAAAAAATATATTTTATAGTTAAAAACCATGTTTTAGGTTTATTCAACCACCAGCTATTGCCAAAAAATACTCAAAATATGTATTCTAACACTTTGGGCACCAGAGTAGAAATGTCGTTTGGCTATCTGTTTTCAAAAAATAATAAAGGGTTTTCTGAGCCAACGGGTTGGAAACGGTTTTACCTTGTTGGCTGGACTTTCCATGATGTCCGCCAGCGAAGTCCCGAAGGCGGAATCCTGGAGATTGTCTGCCGACTTCCATGGTTCTTTGATGTGCATGGGGGTCCCTGGAAGCGCTGAGTCTTGGCTGGGACCGAAGTTCTGGGGAAAAATGTCTGAGGTTAAAATGTCTTGGCGTTTAGAAAATTACAGGACATGGGATATATTACTGGATATTCTTACACAAATTGACTGAGCCCCACGGTAAACTCAAGAAGGCTTGTGTTGTGGGTACTCAGCCAACGATATATATACTATACAAATACTTAAATACATAGAAACACTCATGGCTCAGGATGAAATACTTGTGCCCATCACACATATAAATGCCCTTATAGGGATTTGAACCCAGGACCCATCGGCTTCTTAGGCAGGGTCCTACCCACTAGGAAAATTCTGTCGTCAAAATCTTGTTATATTGGTTCAGAATTTTATGTTACTCATAATTCCTGCTCAATAGAAGATTAAGTTCCAATAATGGATTATTTTTTTCACCTCAGCAGCTCGAACATGTCTACTTTCCTCACTCCAGGGAGTGAGGAAAGTGCGACTTTCCTCACTTTCAGAGAGTGAGGAAAGTTGCTACTTTCGTCACTCCAGGAAGTGAGACAAAGTAGCTTTTTAATTAACGACCGGTCTGGCCTAGTAAGTAATGACCCTGCCTAAGAAGCCGGTGGTCCCGGGTTCGAATCCCAGTCAGGCCATTTATTTGTGCGATGAGCACAGATATTTGTTCCTAAGTTATGGGTGTTTTCTATGTATTTAAGTATTTATATGTATCTATTTATTATAATAGGACATAGTGGACTCCCTTAACACCACTACCACGTTCGGACCCTCACAAATTAATCAAATATTATAATTTTGAAATGTACATATATTTTCAAATGAAAAATATTTAAACAAAATATTAAGTAATGAAGCCAGTGCAGTCGCAGATAAAACACTAAGAGGAATGTGGTTAACCTGATGTAAATTTTTTTACAAGATTTTATTTAACTTGATGTATGTATTTATATATTTATCCGAATGGAAACTTGCAACTCCATTTTGAAGCAGACATCTTTAACCGATTGAGCTGAAATTTAGCACACAAATTTTTGTAATTTCGGTTACAATGCAATATTATGGTACCACTGATCTGATCTTATGCTGGAGTTAGAAGGTAGCAAAAGCAACTCCTAAAATGCACAAGATAAACCCGTGGTGTTTTAGGCTCATTAGAATCCCTTCGAAGAGTAGATGACGATTGTGAAAAAAAGTACAGTCGGCAATAAAAGCTTGTACTAAAAATGAAATTTTAGGTTAAACCTTTAATATGTTCTCACTACTGAGGTGAAAAGTTGTATGTGTCACACTAGAGTAAAGTTATTTTACATCTCGTGTTTTTGAGTGCCTCGCTACGCTCAAGATTCTAACACTAGAATCACTCGCTACGCTCGTGATTCAATTATAGAATCTTTCGCTTACTCGGGACTCAAAATAAACACTCGCAAGAAAAAACAACTTTCCTCTCTTGTTGCACAAATAACTATTGTTCTCTCCTTTGTGTTTTCAAGATTTTTATTTTTCAATTAAGGCATATTACATTACAATGCACTTATGAACTGTAGTCCCGGAAATATATAATTTGGGTATTTTCAAGGCAAAAGTGAATAGGCTGTTACTAAATCAGCGCGCTACACCCTCGGCCTCGTCGTCACTTACTGAGGGTGTGACTGAGGTAAAACGCTGGTCAGTCATGTATACAAAAAAAATGATGGCAAATTTTCAGCCTCTTTTATTAATATAGTTAGCATAGGACGGGTCTACGGGAGGTACTGTTTACGTCTCCTGATCAGTCCATGTCTGACGGACTCACGAGGGAGCCTACCTGGTCTTCCACACTGTCAGTGCTGAGTTCCGTCCTGGTGGTGGACGTGGAGCTGGCCAGGTCGTTCCATGCATTGTGGGTGGTTACGTTGGCTGTAGGCGGTTCTGAGGCAGTGCCATCTGTAATAAAAAAATACCCTTAAATTATTTTTTATTATGCAGAAACGTTTGCTAGCGAATATCTTCGATATTTAAATCGAAAGAAAAATAGAAAAAAAAACACACGTCACCCATGATGATGTTATACCACGAAGGATAAGATAGAGAAATTCGACACGTCTAAGCGGTACTCGGATAGCACAATTGGTAGTGCACTGGGCTAGTGATCCAGTGGTTGTGGGTTCGAGTCCCGCTTCGAGTCAAATTTTTCATTTAGGCGGAGTACGTCATTTTCTTTACTAGTCACGTTCTGGTTAGGTCACGTTCTGAAGACGCCACTTTCTGTGGATGCCACGTTCTGAGGACGCCACTTTCTTAGAGCGTCACGTTCTGAGAATGTCACTTTCTTAGATTGCCACTTTCTGAGTTCGTCACTTTCTGAGTTAGTCACTTTCTAAGTTCGCCACTTTCTATGTTCGCCACTTTCTGACTTTGTCACGTTCTGGGTTCGTCACTTTATGAGTTTGCCACTTTCTGACTTTGTCACTTTCTGTTTTCGTCACTTATAGGTACCTACAAGAAGTTTATTTTAGTTTTCTTAAGGCTGCGTCAACCTTTTAGCTTGTACAGATTTAGAGCGGCGTGGCTTGGCTCGCTGTATGTATGCATAATAAACACGCACACTACTACGAGTACGTATATTGTATAATATATATTTGTTTTAATACTTTTGTTTGTAAGTTTGAATATAAGTTAAAAAATAAGCATAAGAAGAACAAATGTATAGAAAATATAAACGCATAATTTTCCAATTTATAACAGTTTTTATTTATTCATCATAAGCATACGTCGCACTATAGCGGGTGGATTGGTGGCACGTCAGTGGTTAGATTGCCAAAAAAATCAATACGTTTTCGAGTTGACAGAATAAAGGTATTTGTACTTAGTATTTCTGTTCCAAATAATTATGTGCAATTCCAAATAACTTAGCAACTTTTTATAAACACCATAAAAGGTTTACTTAAGATATAAAATAATCTTCTTGTAGGTACCTAAAAGTGACAAAGTAAGAAAGTGGCGGAATCAGAAAGTGGCAAACTCATAAAGTGACGAACCCAGAACGTGACAAAGTTAGAAAGTGGCGAACTCAGAAAGTGGCAAACGCAGAAAGTGACGAACTCAGAAAGTGGCGAACTCAGAAAGTGACGAACTCAGAAAGTGGCAATCTAAGAAAGTGACATTCTCAGAACGTGACGCTCTAAGAACGTGGCATCCACAGAAAGTGGCGTCTTCAGAACGTGACCTAACTAGAACGTGACTAATAAAGAAAATGACGTACTCCGCCTAAAGGAAATTTTTCTATTTTTCTTTCGATTTAAATATCGAAGACCCTTAAATGAATTAGGTGCTTTTGTAATAATGGCGCCCGTGAATTACTACAACTAGTACAACTATCAAATCGTTATAAATAAATATTCCAGGACATCCACAAATTGACTGAGTCCGACGGCTCTGCTGCAACTGAGTCAGAAGGCTTGTGTTGTGGGTACTCAGCTAACGATAACAAAACACCCATAACTCAGGAACAAGTATCTGTACTCATCACAAAATTAAATGCCCTGATTGGGATTTGAACCCAGGACCATTGGCTTCATAGGCAGGTTCAGTACCTACAAGGCCAAACCGGAAATCAAATGTGTAATGTGTCGTGCCCCTCACTGCGACTTAAGTTTAGCGATTCGGCTATATCTGTAATTTAGGTAGTATATATTTCTGTTACGTACAGTCAACCAATTTGATTTACAGGCCACTTCGTTCCTTGTCACAGTGAAAATTTATATGAAAGACGCAAAAGATCTCTCATTAACGTCACTGCGACAAGGTGCGAAGTGGGCTAAAAATCAAATTGGTTGACTATACATAATTTCTGATGCGATCGCGTGGATACTCCCAGCATAGCCCTCCCCATTGCCCCTTTTGGGTGACTTTGAGCCTTCTAGATCCATAGTAAGCCACCACGTTTCAATACCATATGTCACACACTGGTCAATGACTTCAGTTTAGAGAAACTGCGGAATATTGGAAGAAATAATGTGTTGCAGCTTCCAAACGCAGCCTAGTCGAGTCGGATCCGACATTGTCGTATTATAAAAAATCCTATACCTAAACACAAAACTATTAATGTGAGATTGAAAGATATTATTAATTGTATAAAAGCACGTTTATAAGTCGAATATGGCTCGACACGTACGACTCCGTAACGAGGAGCATACATCATAAAAATATGCTCCTCGTTACGGAGTGAAACATGTCGAACAATGTTCGACTTATAAAACCTCAGTTACCCGCTTTTTAACCGACTTCAAAAAAAGGAGGATTTTTTTTTTGTATGTATGTTACTCGACATCTCCGAGAACCGTGAACCGATTTTCAAATTTGTTTTTTTAATCGAAAGGGTATAACTCCGAATTGGTCCCGTTGGCACTAAGTCGGGATCTGTTCATGGGATCCTGAGGAATCGAGGGAACTCCTCAAATCTTAAAGGCATACATATGGTGATTTTTGTGTTTTATCAACAACTCAAGCATTTTTCATTCAGAACAGTGCCATTTGATGAGATGGAACTGCTGATGATGTCCAGAACGGGACTCTTCAACAAAGCATAGTACACATTTGGCGATTTCGCCTCTTGGATATATTCGTTAAGCATTGAAGATTTCTAAGATGAATCTTTGTCAAGCTCGAATCATAATGATGGGATCCTGAGGAAACGACGGAACTCCTCAAATCTTAAAGGCACACTTATGGTGATTTTTGTGTTTTTATCAACAACTCGAGCATTTCCATTCAGAATTGTGACATTTGATGAGGTGGAACTGCTATTGATGTCCAGAACGGGACTCTTCAACAAAGCATAGTATTGGGTTGAATGTTCTTTTTTAGTGAATTATCCCCGATCTTCGTCATTCGGGACTCACTAATGTAGTTATAGGTCTGATGTAGTACTGATTCATTATACGTTTTTACTGCATTTATAGAAATGCAGTAAAAACGTATAATGAATTAAGTTTTTCGGCGACAGATCAACCATTTATGTTCAGAAAGTACCACCTACTGGCAACGGAACCAAGTGATATAAAAGTGTAAGGTAACCGTTTTTGGGGTTAATGGAGTTGCCATGTGATGCTCTCTGGCAACGACTTTCTCATCATCATCATCATCATAATCACCACCATAACAACCAAATAACGTTGAACAGTTTGTTATCATCCAAATCGATAGCTATTATCTAACCTAAACTTCGAACAAGACTCTTTTCGACATACATTTTGTCTCTTTGCAAAGTTTATATACCTATTATATTCCTTTTTTATAACATTTCCTCGTTTGGTACAAAGAACACTGTCTCATAGGTACAAGCAGCGCGATTACCCGTATTTGGTCTGCCCATATTCAATTATTAAAAATCAGTGACAAAAGGGAAACCAAAAAGTTAAAAATAAATAAACTTTTAACAAAAAATAAACCCGACTTCAAATATGAACTAAAAAGCAACAAATAATGGTTTTCTTTATTACTTGATAAGTACTTTTGGACTATTTAGAACAAATACATTTCTTAGGACAATTATATACAATTATTTTTGGATTTGGAGTCGGTGCCAGCCACTCTTTTCGTTTCCAGAAGCCTTCGGCAGTCGTGATAAGTTGATATGTTTCAATATTTCACTACCCCCTCGGAGCATTCTGACTATATATATTTGCAAACAAATCTAAATCAAAACAGCAGACATGCACGTGCAGCGGTGTTAAAAATCTGAGTGTCAATTGTATGTTGATTAGCGTGGCTGGCACCGACACCAAAACCAAACATAATTGTATATAATTGTCCTAAGAAATGTATTTGTTCTAAATAGTCCAAAAGTACTTATCAAGTAATAAAGAAAACCATTATTTGTTGCTTTTTAGTTCATATTTGAAGTCGGGTTTATTTTTTGTTAAAAGTTTATTTATTTTTTATACAATTAATATAATCCTATGCAATGCTATTTTAATATAATCCTATCAATTTTCTAAAGTGGCTGGCGGACAGATCAGGCCCGGTACCGCGAACATCGAAGTTCGTATATTTCGAGCATCTTTCTCTTTTACTCCAATTATGGCGTCATAAGAGTGACAGTGATAATCGTCCGAAATTTACGAATATCGTGATTCGCGGTAGCGCCGCAGTACATGCATGACTAACAGGCTCTCCTTGTAGTAACTCCTTGTAACTTGATCTTTTTCCCGTCTCCGATAAAATCACATACCTCCTCGGAATCCTTCCTTCTTCGCTCTCCCTCCGTCATCACTGTTCCGTCGCGACGACGCCTCGCTATGACTAGTCAGCCTCTCGCTCTCGTACGTGACTCGATCCTTTTTTGCCTCTTTCCCCAAGAACCCAGCAGGTCTAGGCGCCCGCTCCAACAGACTCGCGAGCTTTTTGACTGTAAACTCTTGCTCGAGTTCATGGCCATTTTCCATGGTTTTCTAGAAACAAAAAGGTTTAGTTAGTGTTTGGAAAGTGTTCTTGCCGTGTGATGCCGGCTGACTAATAGCACCACCCCAATCTCTTCCCTGGGATGTCGTAAAGGGAAAAATCCTACGGACGGGCAGCAGCGTCCGTCGAAACCCAATCTACAGCTACTACGGTGGCCAAACCACCTGCCAAGCGTGGCGACTATGGCAACTACCCCGAAGATACAAGTCATATTTGTGGGAGGCCTATGTCCAGCAGTGGACTGCAGACGGCTGAAATGTATGTATGTATTCTTGGAACCGGGGTCCATAAACTGAGACGAGATACCACCGGTGGAAGAGAAGCTGTGTCCTTCAGTGTGGTGTAACACAGTGTTCAAAAGAGTGGCGATTACGGTACTAAGTACTCCAGGCAGCTTATGGCTGAGGCCCATCCCTCTAAGGGGGAGGTCTATGTCAAGCAGTGGACGTTCCTGGTTGAAGTAGTAGCCATACTTATACGTTCAGAGCTGTCCACTGGTTTTAAGCTGGGGCATACGAGTACAGTCAACCAATTTGATTTATAGGACACTTCGTTCCTTGTCACAGTGTAAATCTATATGAAAGACGCAAAAGATCTCTTATTAACGTCACTGTGACAAGGTTCGAAGTGGCCTAGAAATCAAATTGGTTGACTATACATTGACCGTTATGTCCGTCAGACAGAACGGTTGTCATGTTTGCCATTTTATCGCCTATCGCGCTATCCATCACTTTCGCACTCAGATACTTGTTGAAGCGTGACAGATATTGTGACAAGTGATAAAAGACCTGACCATGGTAGGCTAGCGGAGGGCGATTATTGAGCGTGTACTCGAATAGAGACATTTTAAGCTCTGTCAGAAACGAAGAAATGGTATTTTAAAAGTATGAATGATAGAAATTAATAATCGTGGGTAACGGAACTATTTTGTAATCATAATGGTGACAAAATTTTATGTGCCATTATTATACTCCTCAAAGTTTTACGAATTCAGACGACTCTCAAAAATCTTCCTGATACGGTGGACAAATCCGAACGTATATGGCCGTATCTTTCGATTGAGTTGGTCAATACCCAATTCTTATCTTGCCATTTGCTGATGTTTACAGTAGTAAACTGTAATTAAACAGCGGATCGTAAATGTCCAATAATGGGCCACTGAGAAATTACAGGAAACCATTAATTCCGAATCGTATTAGGTTGTCAACTAGTCTTTAACTAATGGCAAAGCATCAGCATCTGTTATGTTCCCAGTACTGAGGATGGTGATATCATAGCTTCTGTTAACAGAACTGTGTTCTGGTAACAGTGTCCAGTCCATAGACCTACCATTTAACTAGACGGAGCGAATAATAATAATACCACGATAGTGAAGGCCGAGAAGGACAAGTCCAGCAAGTACTTAGACTTGGCTCACGTAACCGCCATATGGGAAGTTGATTCGGAGATCATTGTACCGATAGTTGTTTCCGCGAACGGTCTCAAAGCGTAAGAGTCTCGAGCAGCATCTTGAGAGACTCTCGCTACGTGGTTGTGGTTGGATCAAGGGTCAAATTCAGAAGGCGGTAATCCTGGACAAGGCGCGCATAGTCCGGCGGTTTCTCTCTCTGCAGCCCTAACTACCGGCAGCCTGGGCCCTGCCCCGTTGCCTGAAGCTACAGGTGACCAGAGGGCTGGCCAGTATTTCGCTCAGCGAATAAGCATTGCCATACAACGTTGCAATGCTGCCAGCCTTCTGGGCACACTACCCATTGGTAGCGATCTAGGAGATATTTTTTATTTATATAAGTAGGTTTAGTTTAAGTTCATTTTGTTTTTTATTTATTTCCTATTTTAATTGCGTTTCTGTTCTGTGTTCCGTCGTAACTTAATTTAATCATCATATTTATATTTTTATATGATCATCATATTATATTAAAATATATCTATATATGCATAATGTACTTTTAACTGTAGGCTGTCTTAATACTTAAGGTATGTATTATATTATACGTTACTGTATGTACTAACGCGTATGTACTGTAAGTACGTCTAACTCCAAATATTTGCATACTTTCAATACAGTCGGAAAAGGTTATACAGCAAATAAGTGTTTGTTTGTTTTCATCCGAAAGACACCCATTCGACGATTTTCAGTTGGTCCACATAGTTATGGGGCTTCGAAAAGTCTTTTGTTAAGTGGTCACAACCATTTCTGCCCCATCGGCCATTTTAATTTACTTTACTTCATATCTCGTTCGTCTTTGGAAGTTACCTGTATTCTTTTCCTACGTACAATCCGCGTGGGCAGATGGGACATAAATTTTATCCGATGAATAATAGTTCTTACGGCCCCGTGATAAGGTTTACGGATGATCAGTGTGTGATATTGTGCGCATATTGATTTGTTGGCCATTAACGTGACTGGGTCATGTAACCTCAATAAACTTTCAATCGATTAAAAGACATGGTTGACCATTGCTTTGTACAATTTTTCACACTAGCGTAAGTTGGTATCGTTCAATCACCATAGGGTTATGAATGAATGAATACATTTCTACATTGTAATGCCTATTATTGCCTAATATCCCAGTAAGGGTTATATTTGTGTGATAATCACAGATGTTATTGCTCGTGAGTCACGCGTGTTTTCTATGTATTTAAGCACGTGTGGGAAAAGTTGTCTTTATCACTTTTTGACATTTCGAATCACGACCCATATTTCATCCTGTATATATCTTAATATGATTAAAACTGTTGTCAGCCATGTTACTACTTCTTAGTTACAAACGGATAAACTCACGTGTAATTATATCGCGCTTACCACTAGGCTACCAGAGCTTCAGTGCTTTAGCCGGGGCTGATATAGTTCTGTATCTGTGCATCTCGTTCGCACTAAAATAGTACAAGCGAGATGCACAGATAGTAAACTCGATACTCGTTATCGAAAACCTCAATGTCACAACTCATGGTGAGGGCACTGGCCGCTCGCCACTGAGGCCTTATACTGAACTCAGTAGCTCAGCCGTTATTCTGTACGACATATCGTAAAACGGGGTGTGTCTACACGCCCCAAAACTGTCACTCAAACAAACCTCGATAACATTATTCTTAAATATTCAAACTGAATGTATACTGCGTGTATTTTTAATATATTGGACCCGGGTATGTCCTTAAACTACGTCCAACAATGAGAGGTAGGGCACAGCGATGACCATCATGCTTGAATCTGGGCCACAGCCATAATAGCACTGCTACGTTTCAGGTATGTAGTGCTGTGTTCCTGATGGTGAGTAAGGTTCCCAGAGCTCCAACCCCCCTTAAAGGCCGGCAACGCGCTTGTGACTCCCCTGGTGTTGGGGTGCCCATGGGCGACGGTAATTGCTTACCATCAGGCAATCCGTCTGCTCGTTTGCCGCCTATGACATAAAAAAAAAAATAACCAGACGTAGGCATTAGTGCTATGAATCGACGTTCCATGAAAATAAATCAACTATTTTTTTTCCTTATAAAATAATTCACCACGCAATGTATCGCTACTTTGTCTTACTTGCGATGGCGTGACGTCACAACTGTCGTTTCAAGTGTACGCAATACATTGCTGCTCGAAAATAGTTCAAAAATTAATAACGCTTTAGTGGTTAAGACTAATTTAAAATTACCTTACAATATGTGTTCATAGTATGAAAACCTACGTTTGGTTACGGTTTGAGGTAATATTAAATATACTCACTGTAAAATAAATGTTTTGGACGTTTGTATTTTAGCTTTTTTATGATTTTTGGCATTTCCAATTAAAACTTTAACGATAAACACAAAATCCCAACTCACCCCTAGCAGTTGGGTTATGGGATTTCATACAAAGGTAATATTGGAACATTGTTACATCGATTTGTTTTTATGAATATCACAACAGACAGGTCCTTTTGAAATAATAATATATTATTTAGGTAGCAGTAGCCTTTGAAAACCATCTCACCCTTTCATACCTTCTCTCCCCGTTTATAACCCAACTGTCCTAGTAATTTCTATTCATACCATTTTATAGGATGATAAACTAAGACATGACACGTATTTTGCGTGAAAGACGGACATGACACTACTATAATTATCCTAGTTACTCCTCAAAACTGAGCTTTGCTTTTATGTAGCATACCATCTTGAGTAAGGATGTTTGAAGATCCTACATGATTGATCCTATGTATCTACTTTATTCATAAACGTATATATCAAGTCTACAAAGTTAATTTATGTTTGTCCTCATCTGTGACTTGAATTTTTTTTAATGATTCATTTACTTATTGTTCAACCTACAGTTTGGTATTATAATAAAATAAAATTAAATGTAAAAAACCTCGCCAAATCCCCCTGCCTCCGGTATGCTGGCCAGAATACTGGCGGCGTTGCCTTTCTGGATTGCCAGACTTAGTTTTTGGCCAGGAAGGATCCGGCCCTGTAGTCCCCTGTGGCAACTATAAGCCGGGACGACATTTCTTTTACGAATTTTTTGGTGTCACTTGACCAAGGCCCTAGAGTTTCTACTGTAAGTATCGAAAATTCGTATTCTTTCGATAGGAAAGCATATTTGCGGTGCTTAAGTGTCTGCGCTGAATATTATTTTTGTATAATAAAGGAGAGAGAATGGATGAAAGAAGATTAACGAAGAGGTATAGAAAGAGAGTAGAAGGATCCGCTGGAAGGAGAAGGCCTAGGCAAACTTTTCTCGACCAAATCGGGGATATTTTGAAGAAAGGCCAGGTCAGGAGTACCCTAAACCGACGAGCGTGTATGAGGAACGTTATGAAAGTGAGTGAAGTCAGGATCGTGGCAAATGGAAATCCGTGATCTCTGCCTACCTCTTTGGGAAACAGGCGTGATTGTATGTATGTATGTATGTATGTATAATAAAGACAAAATTCTTAAACGTAACAAATATAAAAGCCCGGGCAGAGAGTACCATTTTGTACCGTTTGGCGTAGAGACGCTAGGTCCATGGGGTCCCAGCGCGCACAAACTTTTTGCAGAAATCGCGAAGCGTCTGGTTGATGTAACTGGTGACCGAAGAGCTGGCGGCTTCCTCGCACAACGTATCAGCATTGCGATACCACGAGGATATGCCGCCAGCATCCTTGGTACAATGCCTCAAGGGCCTTTTTTAGATTTTATTCTGTAACTAGTTAAGTACATTGTAGTTATCATAATACGATTGTAATTTCTGTAAATAAATGTTATCAAGACAAAATGTACATAAGCTAATGTAGGTTTGATACTTTATCAATAATGGGCTATCTTCTTTTGGCCATAACTTCCTCGTAACACTTATAGACATCTATGTACAGTGACATATTGGTTTGGTTTTTTATTACTGCGTATTTAAGCATTCTTGTGTAGGCGTCCCCTTTCCAATAAATAATTCACGGACATAATGGCTCCATAGTGGGCTAATAATAATGGTGACACGGACGAAATTGGATATCGCGTGTGTACCCGTCAATTCTCTAGAGGGAGGGAGGGTTGTTCACACCGGAACAGCTTCTAATACTTCATCCCAGGTTCGATCTTCATCAGATTATCGCAGTCCACTGCTGGACATAGGCCTCCCCGATTTCGCGCAATCATGAAGGTCCATAATCGCCACGCTGGGCAGGCAGGTTGGCGATCGCAGGACGTAATTTCTCGCGCCGGTGAAGCTGCTGCCTTTCATACATCATACATTTCAGCCGTATGCAATCCACTGCTGGACATAGGCCTCCCACAAATATGACTTGTATCTCCTTGGGGGTAGTTGCCATAGTTGCCACGCTTAGCAGGCGGGTTGGCGACCGCAGTAGCTGTAGATTGGGTTTAGACTGACGCTGCTGCCCGTCCAATAGGATTTTTACCCTTTGTCGCCCCCTACGACACCCGGGTGGGGTGGTGCTATTCTAGTCAGCCAGCATCACACGGCATGGCTACGCCTATTGGATGGATATACCACCATTGGTGGGTCGCCAAAGCCTCGTCTGTTAATCAGCAGGGTGCAGCGCGCAGGTGAGGTTGGTAATTGGGTAAAATTGGTATTAATGTGTTTTATGACAAAGGCGGCAAACGAGCAGACGGATTGCCTGGTGGTAAGCAATTACCGCCACCCATGAGCACCCAGGGGAGTCACAAGCGCGTTGCCGGCCTTTAAGGTGGAGCTCTGGGAACCTTACTCACCATCAACACAACACCACATACCTGAAAGGTAGCAGTGCTATTATGGCTGTGGTCTTCTGTAAGGAGGAGGTACTCCCCCAGTTGGGCTACTCCAGACTCAGGCGTGATGGTGCTTCGCTGCGCCCTATCTCTCATTGTAGGGCGTAGTTTAAGGACATACCTGGGTCTTAATGTTACCCCTTACGGTTCGATCGTGTATGGAGTACTGTTGCCACCTTTGGGACGGGTCTGCTAAGTATCAGCTGACCGCTTTGCATTCAATAGAGCATCGCAGACTCATTGGTGATCCTGATTTAGTGAGTAAGGTTACAGAGCCTTGAGCACCGTTGTAGGTTACACTGGGATGAAATGAAATTGAAATGGAAACCGGTGGGAATACTTAAGTATACCTTACTTTTCCACAGCTCAACATTATTGGTTCCGTATTGCCAACCGATTTATATTATTTGACGACCGGTCTGGCCTAGTGGGTGCCTGATGTGAAGCCGATGGTCCTGGGTTCAAATCCCAGTCAGGGCATTTATTTGTGTGATGAGCACAGTTATTTGTTTCTGAGTCATGGGTGTTTTCAATGTATTTAAGTATTTATATGTATCTATCTATTATATATATCGTCGTCTAGTACCTACAACACAAGCCTTACTGAGCTTACCGTAGGACTAGGTAGATTTGTGTGAGATTGTCCCGAAATATTTATTTATTGCCCAAGTAAAAAATTTACTCGCCGCTGCCAAAGTATACAATAGTTTTTTTTACGATGATGGTGGCAAACAAGCATACGGCCCGCCTGATGGTAAGCTACACAAACAAAATAAAACAAAAGTTTTCGCTTTATCATCGCCATTTCAGCTTTAAGAAGTCCACTGCTGGGCATAGGCGTCCCCCAAACATGATTTGTGTCGTCTTGAGGGGAGTTGCCATAGTCGCCACGCTTGACAGGCGGGTTGGCAACCGCAGTAGCTGTTAACGCTGCTCAACCGGTTTTTAATACGATACAAAACGTATAAATGATATAATATGAAGATTATTATGATACCACTGTCGTCGCTCGCCGCAAAGATCGATAATGTTTTAATAATTCAAGATGGCGGCCGGCCATTTGTATATTGTGGCGTTTGTGACATTTGAATGAACTTTTTTTTAATTAGCCATATGGTTTAAGTTTAGGAAATATCTTATAACTATATCAGACCTATGACGCATGAAATAATGTTTTAAAACGAAGAAGGTTCTCAAGTCAACGGCTGTAATGACATTTAAATTTCGAACGTACAGAAACTGAATTTAATAGTAGTTTATGTATCTGTGCATAATGAAGGGCATTACAACAAGAGTGTGGGTTTATTTAACGAGCCGAAGGCGAGTTTCATAATAATATCACACGAGTGTTGTAATGCCTAATTATGTATAGTTACATACACTACTTTATCTACACACATATCATAAGTGTTTTAAGATGGGTTCAGAAACCGTAGGGAAATGACTTATTACTAGGGTTACTTGTAAACATTAAAAAGTCAACGAACAAAACAAATGACAGCTTGGAACGGCGGCGTTGCGTATTTCGTATCTCAGTCATTTTTTTTTAAACCATAGACAAGCGAATTCTTCTACTGAAATTATTCTACTGTCACTCGAGTTCAAATGTCGTTCGATTTATATCAAAAAAACATATCGAATTGGCGTTTCGTATCAATGGCTGTTTTAATATCTATAGATACTAGATTAGACACCCCACTTGAATTTGACAGCTGTTCCAAATTTAAATTCATAACCTACTGATTTCAGTAGGTAATGTTAACATTACCTACTGAAATCTTTCTGATGGTTGGTAATGCTGGTCATTGTCTACGGTTTCTGGACGCATTTTAGAGCACTTATGACATGTACGTAGATAAAACAAATTACGGTTGCGTAGAAAAAGTTAGAATAGCACCACCCCATCTCCTAGTAGGTGTCGTAATAGGAGACAAATGAAAAAATCCTACAGCCGGGCAGCAGCGTCCGTCGGAACCCAATCTACAGCTACTGCGGTCGCAAACCGCCTGCCAAGCGTGGCGACTATGGCAACTACCCCCCAAGATGATACAGGTCATATTTGTGGCCTATGTCCAGCAGTGGACTGCATACGGCTGAAATGTATGTACTGAAATATATGTGTTTGACTTTTCGTTTGGGGTTCCAGGAATTATTATATAGAGCTTATATAGTGTGTAGGTAAAGCAGTGTATGTATGTCACTGTAGATCCTCCTCCTTGTGTCGTAATCCTCAATTCTGAGGGTCTTAACCTCTTCTCACTATACTCTGTCTGTTTAGGTAGTTAAAAAAAGGTAAGCAATCTTGACATGTCTTTTTATTGAAAATCAGTTTAAAATAAATCATGACAAGTATGTGACAATTATGAATCACATATGGTTATTTACATTATTTTGCTTTTGTAAGTAATAGTCACTTTTTTTCGGGACAATCTTACACAAATCGACCTAGTCCTACGGTAAGCTCAGTAAGGCTTGTGTTGTAGGTACTAGACGACGCGACAATATATATATGTATAATAGATAGATATATATAAATACTTAAATACAAAGAAAACACCCATGACTCAGGAACAAATATCTGTGCTCATCACACAAATAAATGCCCTGACTGGGAATCGAACCCAGGACCATCGGCTTCATAGGCAGGGTCACTACCCACTAGGCCAGACCGGTCGACACTTATTTTTAAAAAGCGTTTTTCAATAAAAAGACACGTCAAGATTGTTTACCTTTTTTAACTACCTAAACAGACATAGTATATAGCAATGATGTTCTTCCATCTATCTAGGCTACTGGTCACCTGTATGGCATCGTACACTGAGGTAGAAAGTGTAGCGCGGACTTGATCGGACCATAAGGTGCTTCATCCACGCATTCCTTTACCCATTTGCTGGTAACCATCAGCTTTTCCAGGTTATCGCTCGACTTCCTGGCGATATGTCCAAATTACTCAAGGACTGATGGTAGAAAGTTTGAAGCAGATGGTAGAGAGCCTAGTAGACTGTGTAGATGAAGGGTGAAGAGATGAAAGAACATGTCTAGTCACTTTTGTCAAAAATGAGATTTTAATCACAAAAAGAGCTCGGAACGAACTATTATTACCTACACCTTCTGATATAATTGTAAACATGATTATTAATCTAGTTTTTTGCACTTGAAAATCAAATTGAAAATCTAATTGCGAAGATAGTATGGTTAATTGAATCATTCCAAACTCAAAAACCGCAATATCTCGAAATGTTGTCAAAGTGACTTAGACATGTTCTTTCCGTGGACCCTTCAGATAAAGATCAAGGGTATCCACTGGGTGCGGATGGCGCCAATCGGTCACTGTGGCTTGCTTTGGGGAGGCCTATGTCCAGCAGTGGACGGCCTTCGACTGATGATGATGATTATACAGTAAGTTGAATCAGTAAAAAAGGCTGCAAGGTACTTATTTTATTAATACGAGTTTGAACTTAGTTGGTAAAGTCCATCTAAAAATGGACGTGACGCATGGAGACGTCACTAGTTCCTTTAGTATTTAATGAGGGTATATTTAGCTGTGATAATTGTAGAAAGTGGAACTATTAAGGGTAATCGTTAAATACTTTATCAGTTGCTGGAAAGTGTTAAAGTTTTTCATGTTTGTAGGTTTCCGTGCCTCTCATTTTTAACCTCAAAATTAGAATCATCAAAATTTCTGGTAATCCCAAATAGGACAAACTATCCAGTTAGGTAGACCCAACTTCGAGAAAGAGGTTAATCGTCGAATCGGACTGATCGACTCGGCTGGGCAGCGTACGGGAAGCTACAACACATCTTTTCTTCCAATATCCCGCAATCTCAAGACGAAGGTCGTTCACCAGTGTGTGTTGCCAGTGATGACTTATGGTGCTGAAACGTGGTCGTTTACTATGGGCTTATAAAAAGGTTCAAAGTCACCCAAAGGGTAATGGAGAGGGCTATGTTGGGAGTGTCTCTGCGTGATCGCATCAGGAATGATGTCATCCGCAGTAGAACCAAAGTTACTCGCCAAACTTAAGTGGCAGTGGGCCAATGGGGCGGAAAGGTTCTGGAGTGGTGACCATGAACTGGAAGACGCAGCGTAGGCCTCCCACAAGGTGGACGTCTTTCGGCTGACATCATCACACACTGACAGTGTCACCTGTCCCACTGCTGGGCAAAGGCCTCTCCCGTGGACTCTCTTGTGCTGTTTCCGGCCAAGTGCCGAGGAAAGCTTCCAGAACGTTCCGCCATGTCTGTTTAGGCCCCGTTCGCGCCTCTCTTGTGGCATCCACTTGGTGGCTACGCATGCCCACATATATTCTAATTTCATAAAAATAAAAAAAACAAGGGCCTTTTTTAGATTTTATACTGTAACTAGTTAAGTACTTGTAGTTATCATAATACGATTGTAATTTCTGTAAATAAATATTTCATAGACAAAAAAAAAACACATAGTCCAAAGACATTGCAAAGCATTCACCCCACACCTCCCCGTTTTCTTAAAGAGAATTTTAGTTGGTTTCGGTTAGATCCTGTGAAAAGCTGCTCCATAAAGTCTCTCTTTGTTCCTAAATGTTTTATAATAATTATTTTGCAAAATAACGTGTCTGATTAAACATTTTTTACTTTTACTTACTTCGAATTTTCCGCCGTTTTCTACTGATGTACCTATTCAATAGTTTACGAAATTAAATGATAATAACAAATTGATTTGTGTTTACACCAAAAATCAAAAATTACGACATATTCGTAAGGTAAATATTTCATAGCTTTACAAACAGGCACTGTTGAAATAGACTTAAACTTCTGTGTTTCAGTATCGTTAGCCTCCTAGCGCGCGGTATGCATTTTTTATAGAATCGTGCGGGAATTGTATATCACACAGGCTGAGTCCATTCACAGTTCGTTTGCATCTGAACTGGGTCAACCCAGAGACAGAGGTATGGGTTTTTTACTTGAGCTAGAAGAGTGAAATACAATTGAAACAAATTCACAATGAAATAAGTGTCAATTAAAGTTGTAGTGGGTGTTTTGGACCCGGGTATGTCCTTAAACTACGTCCAATAATGAGAGGTAGGGCACAGCGTTGACCATCACGCTTGAATCTGGGGCAGCCCAACTGGGGAAGTACCTCCTCCTTACAGAAGACCAAACCCATAATAGCACTGCTACCTTTCAGGTGTATAGTGTTGTGTTCCTGATGGTGAGTTAGGTTCCCAGAGCTCCAAACCCCCCTTAAAGGCCAGCAATGCGCTTGTGACTCCCCTGGTGTTCTGGGTGCCCATGGGCGACGGTAATTGCTTAACACCAGGCAATCCGTCTGCTCGTTTGCCGCCTATGTCATTAAAAAAAATAAGGCGACAGTGTTAGTGACACAAAGTGTTAGTTCTAAATACGGTGTCCGATTTATTTTATTTTCTTTAATGGTAGTGTGAAAAGCAGTATGTGTCACATGGTAGCAAAATTATTCTACCACGGGCCTTAACACTTGAATACCTCACTATGCTCAGGCGACTACAACGCCTTCCCTTCGTTTAGGATTCAATATAAACCCTCGCCGAAAATATGTCATTTTGCTCCCCTGTGACACAACCTACTATTTTTACGTTCAGAGTTTGTGATTATTTTATAAACATAATAATCCACAGCTGCTACCGACGTGACTACTGACTGACGTGACTACTGACTGACGTGTATTAATTACGTCATAACTACGTGTATACGTATTGCTACCGACTGTTGTATACACGTCATAACTACGTTGTAGATCAAGTTTAAAATTGAAACTAAGAACAAATCAAATATTTTTTATGAAATATTTTGATTTTTTTTTTATGACATCGGCGGCAAACGAGCAGACGGATTGCCTGGTGTTAAGCAATTACCGTCGCCTATGGGCACTCGCAACACCAGGGGAGTCACAAGCGCGTTGCCGGCCTTTAAGGGGAGTTGGAGCTCTGGGAACCTTACTCACCATCAGGAACACAACACTACATACCTGAAAGGTGGCAGTGCTATTATGGCTGTGGTCTTCTGTAAGGAGGAGGTACTTCCCCAGTTGGGCTGCCCCAGATTCAAGCGTGATGGTCAACGCTGTGCCCTACCTCTCATTGTTGGACGTAGTTTAAGGACATACCCGGGTTTGATTTGCTAAAACGGTGCCTAAAACCGTTAAAATGAACAAGATCACATATACTTGATTAATTTCGACGGGTTCCGCTGTGTACGGGTGGCCGAATTGGTTAAGGCGTCAGCCGCGATAGCTGGAGATGCGGGTTCGAATCCCGTCTCGAACTCCGGAGGTCCTCGTCGTTTTTACTTAAGTATATGTTTTCTATTTCAACTTTTAAATTTAAAATTGTTATGAATTTATATTATTAATGTTACAGGTTAAAAATTCATATCTTAGGCACTGGTCCCACCGCGAGCTAGTAAGTTATGAGCTATTATTAGCTATTTCAAGGGACAAAAGATAATCGATCCAGTGTAAATAAAAGAGAGATGTATAATTACAACTCATCGCCCGGCTATGAACTACTATCGCCCGGCGATGTCATATGTCTCTTTTATTTACACGGGAGCGATTATCTTTTGTCCCTTGAAATAGCTGATAGCTCATAGCTTACTAGCTCGCGGTGGGACCAGTGCCTTAGCGGTAAGAGCGTGCGACTTGCAATCCGGAGGGCGCAAGTTCAAACCCAGGCTCGTACCATTGAGTTTTTCTGAACTTCTGTACGAAATATCGTTTGATACCAGTCGCTTTTCGGGTAAGGAATACATCGTGAAGAAACCGGACTAACCCAATAAAGTCAAGTTTACCCTCTGGGTTGGAAGGTCAGATGGCAGTCGCTTTCGTAAAACTAGTGTCTACGCGAATGGGATTAGTTGCCAAGCGGACCCCAGGCTCCCATAAGAGATAAAAATGCCGGGACAACGCGAGGAAATGAAATGACATACACATACATACATTTCAGCCTTATGCAGTCCACTGCTGGACATAGGCCTCCCACAAATATGACTTGTATCATCTTGGGGGTAGTTGCCATAGTCGCCACGCTCGGCAGGCGGGTTGGAATAAAATGAAATGATAATGAAATTAAATGAAATGTTATTTATATGTATAACACAGGTGAGACAGGGATCTTAATGTACAATATTATATACAAATTAATCTTATACTAATTTAACATTTATAATGTTTTTATTTTTTAATTAACTAATTACAATCTTCGATTACAACAATATACGAGTACATAAAACAAAACCTATCAATGTGTTATAAATTATAAATGTAAAGGTTAATACTTAAGAGTATTATAAAATATAGAATTAATCTTAAACAAATAAATTAAAATCATAGAAATAACTAATATACACATTAAATGTCATTAACAAACAAAAATAGTTTAATTTTTTTTTATGACATAGGCGGCAAACGAGCAGACGGATTGCCTGGTGGTAAGCAATTACCGTCGCCCATGGGCACCCAGAACACCAGGGGAGTCACAAGCTCGTTGCCGGCCTTTAAGGGGGGTTGGAGCTCTGGGAACCTTACTCACCATCAGGAACACAGCACTACATACCTGAAAGGTAGCAGTGCTATTATGGCTGTGGTCTTCTGTAAGGAGGAGGTACTTCCCCAGTTGGGCTGCCCCAGATTCAAGCGTGATGGTCATCGCTGTGCCCTACCTCTCATTGTTGGACGTAGTTTAAGGACATACCCGGGTCCAAAATTGAGGAAGATGATGTATTGTGAATTCAGAATCATATGAATTCGTATTATGAATATAGAAAAAATGTGACGAGAGTATAATAGTCTAAGTAAACATCATCGAGGAATGTAGAAGACAATCAACGTTTGTACTGTTTCAGATAGACAATAAAATGTCTGTTTATCGATCTATTTACGAATGGAACAATCGTTACGTCTTCAAGGTCTATTTTTGATCTTATCCGTCCAGTTAATTAATGGCCTTCTGTGAGCTAAACAGCAATAAAGCATTTTTCCCCTCACTAGCTCGTAAAGCGCTTGTTTATCCTTTAATACGAGAGGGTAAAAACGCATTTTATCCACTAGTGATTAAAGTAAGTCGACTTCTCATAGCTCTTATTGCTATGGATTTAAAGTCTAAATTCGCGAAGTACTTGCCCCCGCGGCGGCGGCGGGAGCGGGCGAGCCTCGCTAACGCACCGAGTAGAAAATCGAATTAGAACATTCGAAAATCGTAATGGCCACCACAAGCTAACCAAGCTAAAGGCACCTTTTGTAAAAATGTTGAATGTATCTAAACGCAAAGAAAAAGTCAATGCGATTTCAAAACGCTTTTTTGCATGTTTCACTTTCCTCGCTGTAGTGAGGGGAAAAGTTTTGTGTTACACACGGGTGCAATTGTAATTTTACTTCTCGTGTATTGAAACACTCGCTACGCTCAGGATTCTATTTTAAAACCACTCGCTTTGCTCGTGGTTAAACTATAGAATCCATTCGCTTACTCGAGTTTCAATCCCACACTCGCAGTTAAAATACAATTTTGCACCCTTGTATAACAAATAACTATTAAAAAGAGGTAGCACATTGTTATCGATGAATTCTCAATATAAATTGAGACTTTGATGCCGTTAAGTGTTTAATACCTACGCTGGCGGTAGATGTGTTTACACGTCACCCTTGATGACGTATACCACGAGGGGTAGATAGAAAAAATTGACGAGTGTCAGCGGTACTCGTATAGCACAATTGGCAGTGTACTGGGCTAGTGATCCAGTGGTTGTGGGTTCGAGTCCCGCTGCGAGTCAAATTTTTCTATTTTTCTTTCGATTTAAATATCGGAGCAATAAAGCAATTTCGATAGCTGTTTGAAGATAAATCCTGTAATCATGTTTCTTTTAGATTTAAAATGTTCTGGCAACCAATATTAGAACAGGTTTTCCCTAGGGACTATACAGTATAAGGTTTTTCAAAAAAGGAGTGTATAGTTCTTAAAGGGCCACGCACATGTGAATCCTCTGGAGTTGCAGGTGTCCATAGGCTACGGTAACTGCTTACCATCAGCCGGACCGTATGCTTGTTTGCCACCGTCGTTGTATTAAAAAAACATGAACATTATCGCCTTGACAATAGCGGCTATGTTCAGATATTTGCGACCACCTCCAGAGCTCCTATATATTTAATAGCGACTGTACGTAGATACAATCTAGGGGTAAGCTTATTTTATTGCTTTTATTACAAGCCACACCCGGTATATTATTTTACAATATTGTTATTTTATTTGTAGTGTAATGTCCTTGCTTCGTGCTCCATAAAAATATCGAGTGATATGACAACTCTCTATTGCCATTATGCAATGTTCTCGTGTTCAACCATGCCTGACAAGTTGACACTGCAAAAAAGATAATGGCCGCCGTGCTGTGACAATACTAAATCTGTGACCTTAATCGAAAAGAACACAAGGTTCATACAGGTTATATGACACTTGTGACATTTTTTCACTGGATCTACAGAAATAAAGAATTATCATCATCCTCCGCGTCGTCCCGTTTATGTCACGGCTCATGGGAGCTTGGGGTCCGCTTGGCAACTAATCCCAGGATTTTGCGTAGGCACTATTTACGAGAGCGACTGCCATCTGACCTTCCAACGCACAGGGTAAACTAGGCCTTATTCGGATTAGCCCGGTTTGATTCCGATGTTTTTTGTTGCCGAAAAACAAACTGGTAATTATCCAATGATATTTCGTAAACAAAATCATTGGTTTGAACTAAACCTGCGACCTGCGGATTGCAAGTCACACGCTCTTACCGCTAGGCCACCAGCGTAGAACAAAACAGAAATAAAGATCTATATTAAGGAAATAATTTATTTTTAAACACATTATCATCTGGTCTATTGACCTGGTTGATTGATATTGAGAATCGGCTCCCAGACCAGCTTTTTGGGCCTCCCGTAGTATTGTAAGGAAGACCCAAAAAGCTAGTGTGGGGGCCGATTTTTGAGACTCCTGCACGTGAATTGGATTTTTTATGAAGAGGGCAACACCCTCGTTGGCTACGTAATAAAAAACTAACACCTACAAAATATTCGATATAAAAAGAAATTGAGTTAATGATTGATGCAAGCTATTATCGATTATTTATCGATATCGGTATGGAATATTGCCAAACATCCAACCCACTGTTGGAAATCTGATGTAAAAAAGAGGTATCTAAACATAGTCTTTATTTAAAGTTGGTTAAACATTTTTTCGCAACCCAATCTACAGCTACTGCGGTCGCCAACCCGCCTGCCAAGAGTGGCGACTATGGCAGCTACCCCCAAGATACATGTTATATTTGTGGGAGGCCTATGTCCAATTGTCCAGCAGTGGACTACATACGGCTGAAATGTATGTATGTATATAAACATCTTTTCGTTGGGTATTTTTTGGTTCTTCACGAGCTATCAGCGTATCTATAGCATTCAATCTGCTTGGAAAAATGTGTTTGAAAATTTACTGACCTAGAGACCGATTTTTAAGCGCCGAGTAGGTACTCGAATCGTGACATTTTAAACTCTGTCTTAAACAAAGAAATGGTATTTTAATAGAATAATATTTATTTGATTACATACAATTAATAATTAAAACTAACAATAAAATTTATCCGAATCTAAAACAAATTGAAAAAACAAAATAAAATAAAATGAACGTCTAAACTAGCGTCTAGACTCTAGTCTGATACGTACCCGGCTCAAACGTTCCCAAGATGGCCGCCGCATTCCCGCGTTGAATAGCCAGGGAAATACGTTGAACCAGATAGGTATTAGACCTTAGAATAATGATATTAATTAATCAATTATTTAAACGACGATTAATTTAATTATTTAAATCAAAACTATACATTCTATGTAAAAATATTGGGGAGTAACTTATGACCTTATTTTCGACCTTTTGTAAACATATCGCGCAAGTTAATAAACAACTGCAAATCTGGAATTGCAGGCATCTATAGGCTAGTAACTGGATTACCGTCAGGGACAGTATGCTTGTAACTATAAAAAAAGTAGCTATAAAAGTAGTAGCTATAAAAAAAGAGCGTGTAGCATGTTTGTATTTTTACAAATGACACCAAAAAATACAAATACCATGAAGATCTTTCGATAAATAATCAATCATTGAAATCACATACACTATTAAAAAAATAAAAACACATTCCGGTAATCATATAAATATTAACTATTAAACGTTTTCTAAAATTATGTTGTCACGCTATACAGTGATTTGATGTCAGCTTATCGATTATAGCACATTTTATCCACGCGAGTTCGACAAATGTCTATTTTGATGTTAATTGAATGAGCTTTGTCGGAATTATCAGATTGATTTTGTGGAAATTAAAAAAAATATGGGGTTTTTTTATGCGTTACGGACAGACTAGCGGCCGGCCCCTGCTTCGAATGGTTTTACAGGAAAAAAAAATCAAGCACGGCGATTTTTGAGAGTCGTGCATTCGATTTCAAAATACTTTGAGGACGATAATAATCGCACACAAAAGTTTCTCACAATTATTTTTGTACAAAATCTATAGTTTCGATACCCACGATTATTAATTTATATCATTCATGTGTCTAAAATAACATTTCTTCGTTTCTGACAGAGTTTAAAATATCATGTCTCATAAATTGCCCCTCAGTAATCGAGGCTTAACAATCTAAACATGATAGCATTAGAAGCAGACGGCTTAACGCGAAAATCGAAGGTCGAAAATTTCGTGCAACTTTCTCTTTTACGATAAACAATCAAATATCAGGTGTAATATAAGAGCCTGGGCAGAGAGCGCCGTGTGATTCCGGGCGCCGTGTGATGCCGGCTGACTAGAATAGTATGTACCAGCCCATCTCCTCCCGCGGGTGTCGTAAGAGGCGACAAAGTGAAAAATCGTACGGATGGGCAGTAGCGTCCGTTGAAACCCAATGTACAGGTACTGCGGTCGCCAACCCGCCTGCCAAGCGTGGCGACTATGGCAACTACCCCCAAGATAATACAAGTCATATTTGTGGCAGGCCTATGTCCAGCAGTGGACTGCATACGGCTGAAATGTAGAGAGCACCATTTTGTACTGTTTGGCGTAGAGACTTTAGGTCCATGGGGTCCCAGCGCGCACAATTGATGCAGAAATCGCAACGCGTCTGGTTGACGTAACTAGTGACCGAAGAGCTGGCGGCTTCCTCACACACTGTATCAGCATTGCGATACAACGAGGTAATGCCGCCAGTTAAGTACTCGTAAAAAATTACAGATAAAAGAACTTTATTTTTCAATTTGGGCACATTACATGCCCATTACATAGGCATTACAGGCACATTACCCGATGACCACGAACGCTGCTAAAGGGTTCGAAACGTCGGGATGAAGTTTAAATTAGTATACGCGATTTAATCCCTTTTAGTTGTTTTATTTCATGAATAATTATCGCGGCAACCGAAGACAATATTAAATTACATGCACTTATGAACGTCAAAGAAAAATCTACACCGGTTCGAACCCTCCACCTCACTCGAGAAGCTACCGGCAAGAAACTACGGTGGGACTTATTTTTTCAAAACAGTGATACATCAAATCTACATAGTAGATTAGACTAAAGTACATAATTATGCGTAGTCCGATAAGAAAACATATCAAACAGTAGTTTTCATAATATTGTAAATAAAGACGTTTAAAGATTTTGTCTCTGAAAAAAAAGTTTAGGTGTAATTAAGGTGACAGAGAATGACAAATGAAGTTAATGATTGAAAATTTGTGAATTTGGATTTTAGGTGTTCACCTCTGTTTTTTTTTGTATAACCTCCTGACGACTAAGTTCCAAAGTTTGCCAGCGTAATTTAAACTCTGTCAGAGTGACAAAGAGTCATCATTTAATTGGAGCTTATGTCCTAAACATAGGACACCAGTCTTCAGGAGGATAAAAGTCTGACCAGCGTTTGACCTCAGTCACACCTGATGGTAAGTGACGACGAGGTCGAAGGTGTAGCACGCTGGTTCAGTAACAACCTATTCACTCTTGCCTTGAAAAGACCCAAATTATATCTTACCGGGAATACAGACGAAGGGAGCGAATTCTATTCCTTAACAGTCCGCATTAGGAAGGTAGAAGCGAATCGCTTCGTGCGAATGAATGGAATAATAGTACGACCAGAAAAAGGTAGCTTGATTTTCTCTGTACATTTATACAGGGTCTCTCTAGTCGGCGTGGATCCGTTTTTTTTTAATGCTTGCAAATTGTCTTTGTGCGATATTTACCATTCATTATTTTTCACTGTGTGTATTGATGAAAACAAGTAAACATACGCATTGCATATGCATTTATCCAGCTGTCCAAACAACGTTAAACCAACACACCGTTAATAATTGCATTCAAGAGCACCAGAACAAATTAATTTTCAATTACTTATGACGAAGTAGGACAAGTTGCAGGATTTTCTCAAAAGTAGAAAATTTTATCAGATTTTTTTTGGTCAAGTTGCCATTGAGTACATTCTCTTAAGGATTAGGGCTTAGTATGCAATGTTTTAAATAGAAGACGATCGCGTTATTTGAGGTTTAAGATACACACTGAGGTTCTTATCAATATAGCCAGTGCACAGGTGAGCCAGTGTCATTGAAATTTGGCCCCTGGGGGCCGATTTTTGAATCGTGGGGGTACACGAATTCAAAAAGCTGAGAACGAAAATAATCGCACATAAAAGTTTCTCACCCAAAGTTTCCAAAAGTTTCGATACCCAAGATTGCGATGTGCGAGGTAGGCGCCTCTTCGGTCACCAGTTACGTCAACCAGACTTCGCGATTTCTGCAAAAAGTTTGTGCGCGCTGGGACCCCATTTCTCTACGCCAAACGGTACAAATACAATATGGTACTCTCTGCCCAGAATCTCATATTTATAATTCTTATTAGATAATTAATGACCGTGGGTATCGAAATTATACAGTCAACCAATTTGATTTATACTTCGTTCCTTGTCACAGTGAAAATCTATATGGAAGACGCAAAAGATCTCTTATTAACGTCACGCTGACAAGGTTCCAAGTGGCCTAGAAATCAAATTGGTTGACTATACATTTCGTGCAAAAATAATGGTCAGAAAGTTATGTGAGCGATTCTTTTCATTCACAAAGTTTTTGGGTTCAAACTCTCGAACGCTAAAAATAGGAAGCCAGCGGCACTACCGCGAAAAGCGATATTCGTATGACTGTTTCGAGGATCTGTCTCTTTGTGAGAGACAATCGTCTGAAATTTACGAATATCGTTTTTCCCGGTAGGGAGCACAGCTGATTTTTGAAAGTTTCAAATAACTTTGAGGATGAAAATAATCACTCATAAAAGTTTTTAACAATTATTTTTGCACGAAATATAGTATTTCGATACCCATCATTATTAATTCCAATCATCAATTCATGTTTTTTAAATACCATTTCTCTTCATTTCTGGCTTACCGTAGGCTAGGTCGATTTGTGTAAGATATAAATATTTATTTATTCTGACAGAGTTCAAAATTTCACGAGTACTCGACGCTCAAAAATTGCCAAGCATAGGAACGTTCGAAGATTATCATTTATCAAGCATGGAATGTTATTTAATCCAATTCGGCGTCGAGAACTTCGGTCCGAGAGCCCTGGACGCTCTGAGTCTCTTTAAAAACCTATGAAATAAACAGAGATGGACAAGAGATCGAAGAGCCGGCAGCATTCTCGTTTTTGCTGAACGAGAAAGCGGCATCTACGGTACGGTACCGTGCGAATAGGCCATTTTTAAAAATAAATAAATACATATTTCGGGACAATCTTACACAAATCGACCTAGTCCTACGGTAAGCTCAATAAGGCTTGTGTTGTAGGTACTAGACGACGATATATTTATTAGATAGATACATGTAAATAAGTACTTAAATATATAGAAAACACCCATGACTCAGAAAAAAATATCTGTGTTCATTACACAAATAAATGCCCTGACTGGGATTCGAACCCAGGACCATCGGCTTCATAGGCAGGGTCACTACTCACTAGACCAGACCGGTCGTCAAAAAAAAAAAAGGTTTAGTTTAATTTATTAGGTATACTTATTTGCACATGAAAAATCGTATAGTTTTATGTGTACATTACATTGGACATGTTCAAACGTTTACTGCAAATTGAATACATACCTAATTATTTACAACATGTCACTTTACAACACTGTTTTTTAAATCACCATTGTCTGTGGCACTCGCGTTTCCCGCGTTTTCGTGGCGCGCGTCGCCGGTCACGTTCTGTTTTCAAATAAACCATCCAAGATGGCCGACGGTGACAGAAAAGCGCTAGTGTTGGGCATTGTGCTGAAAATAGTGTCGATAACATAGATAGATAGATAAACAACTAGCTTTATTCTTCTCAATATTACATGGCAGTTTAAATTTAAATTAACATGATTGAAAAAACATGCAGCAATAAGTAATTAAGTTGATTAAATGCATTATCTTTTCTTCTAAACAATTGCTATAAAATTAAAATGTAGTGTAGTGAGCCATGTGATGGTGTAAAGAAAAGGCGCTGGCTCAGCATAAAGCTGCTGTCGGCAGCGCTGGTATTCTGCCAGAATCATGTAAGGAGTGACGCTTAAGAAGAAGCACGAGATGAGCTGAATGCCGACTTAACAGCTATAAACAGATTTTTCTAATGATATAAAATATATTAGCTTAGTCTTAATGCCATTGTAATAACAATATCACGATCAAAGGTTGGTTTTATGAAGTTTTCAATAGGTATGGCAGAGAAGGCGCTATTATCGTTCGTTCTACTAAAATACCTTAGTTACAATATTAACTTTCGTCACCCACCACCGCGTATTAAAGGGCAACGGAGAAATCTAGAGTAGTCTAGTAACTTGTAGCCATCTTGAAATGTGACTTAAAATTAGTCACATTGAAGGTATTTTGTCCTTCTTGAGCATATGCGCGTTTCGACTATATAGTTTTCCTTTGAGGTTTTTCTTCCTCTCGTTGTCCCGGCATATGCCACGGCACATGGGAGCCTGGGGTCCACTTGGCAACTAATCCCAGGATTTGGCGTAGGCACTAGTTTTACAAAAGTGGCTGCATTCTAACCTTCCAACCCAGAGGGTAAAATAGACCTTACTGGGATTAATCCGGTTCCTCGCGATGTTTTCCTTAACCGAAAAGCAACTTGTAAATATCAAATGATAAAGGGTGAACACTATTAAATTGTCGCAGGTCGAACATGCTACAGACGACAAAATAAAAATCCAAAGTGCTCAAAATTCTTTATATGACTAATTTTATACAGCGTAAAATCATTTTAAAAAATATTAGGGCTATTTCATCGAACGACGAGAAAATTTCCGGACATTACTTTTGACGTGATTCATTGAATTTCGCACGGAATCATCGCTTAACAATTTTGTGCATTTAATCCATTTTCGTTGAAAATCTGGTAATGAAGTGGCAGGTTGGCAAGTTTTTCGCAGTTTAGTTTTTATATTAGCCCAATATTTTTCGATGGGGCGAAGTTCGGGACAGTTAGGTGGGTTACTCTCCTTAGGCACTACCTCGACTGAATTCGCCTTATACCATTCCAAAGTTCGAGACGAATAATGGCAACTTGCTAAATCTGGCCAAAACAATGTTGAGGAAGTGTGTTTCTTTATGAATGGTAACAGTTTCTTTTTCAAGCATTCTGATATATAAATATCGGTGTTAATTGTCCCGGTAGTGATAAATGGTGAGCTCCTCATGCCGCACTGGCATATAGCTTGCCAAACAAGGTATTTTTTTGCAAATTTTTCTACCGGGATCACCTTTTCCGATTCGTCAAGATTCGAGATGTCACGAGAGGAATAGTACTGGTTACCTGGTAAAGACTTGAAATCTGCCTTGACGTAGGTTTCATCGTCAATAATTAGGCAACATTTTTTCTCAATCAACAAGGTATACAATATCCTAGAACGTCTAACCGCACGATTATATTGATCCACAGTTCTCTTGGGAGCCTTTTGCTTCTTATATGTTGTAATGCCGCATTCTTTTTTAATTTTTGGACATTTGCTTGACTAGTGCCTCCTTTTTCCGCCACACCCCGGGAAGGGATACTCGGATTCTTATCAAATAGCTTGCACACCTTTGATTGTAACTTAACATTAGATTTTCTGGTGGGTTGACCTTCACGCCGCTTCCTATCTATAGTTTCACCTTGTTTAATTTTTTTTAGGGTTCGTTGAACCGTCCTCCGAGTTGTTTGACAAGATTTTGCCAGATCTAAAGTTGATAAATGAGGATTTTTACTGAATTCTTGCAAAATTAATTCGCGAACATTTTTTTCGTGTAACGCCATTTTCATAAATAAAAAACAAATGAACATTTTATGGTTGTCTAATATATTACGAGCCTTCTAAATTTAAAATTTTAAAAGAATATTCAAAAAAGGTTCGATGCAACACGCTAGCAAAGTAAAAATGTAGGCGACAATTTAATAGTGTTCACCCTTTAACCGAAACACCCATTGGTGCGAGCTGTGGTAACTTGTAACCTCTGGATTGCAAGTAGCGCGCTCTTACCCCTAGGCCACCAGCGCTCTTTTGATTTCCGTCTTGCCTTTGAGGTCAATAATCAATAATTTAGTCTCCTGTTGCCACGATAGTTGCACGTTTAATATAATATAACAACTATAATGTAAAAGTTTGTATTTTGGATTTTTTGGACGGAGGTACATATGTATATTGGTATAGTAGTTAGTGTAACAGTGGCGGCGCATCCTACAAGCCGGCTTCGGCGGGCTGAACTAACTTAGTTATACAGTTTGCAAAAGGCAAAGCCTAGTAGGCTACATTTTCCGTGAAATAATTGTTCCGCCGCCACTTATTACTTGTACTGGTAGTAAATAGAAAACACTGATACAGAAGTACTTTATTAGTCTTTATTATACATCATATTTTATTATATATAGTGACTTATGGTTCTGGCAGACAGTTCAATAATAATAATGTTTAGGGACAATCTGATACAAATCGACCTAGTGCTACGGTAAGCTCAGTAAGGCTTGTGTTGTAGGTACTAGACGACGATATACTTATATAATAGATAGATACATATAAATACTTAAATACAAATAAAACACCCATGACTCACGAAGAAATATCTGTGTTCATCACACAAATAAATGCCTGACTGGGATTCGAACCCAGGACCATCGGTTTCATAGGCAGTGTCACTACCCACTAGGCCAGACCGGTAGTCGTTCAAATTCTATTGACACAATTTTGTGGAGCCCTTTCCACGACGTCCAATTTATTTGACATCTCATTAAAACTGCTTATCTATCGATACGTCACTTCACGCACTATCCCATCAACAAATAATGACAGGGGTGGCAATCGTAATACCGCAAACTATAATGAACTTTAACATCAAAGCACAAAGTTCACAGTCGCTTGTCACCACGGAATAGTGTGTCCATGTCATTTCATGGTATAAACTATTATATTTATAGAACCTAATACATGTATCTGCCCACGACTTTGTCCGTTTGGAAAATTGTTATACTGGCATTGACATTTTCTACTTCCCTTTTACTTACGTATATCACCACTTCAAGGAATGATTTTAGAATCTAATAATAGTTTATATTTTCATGTAAGATTTGCAAGGTATTTTGATATATACAGGGTAATTTCTGGGTCGTCATCTAGAACCAGTTTTTCTAACTCAGTAACTCAGATTCCCATATTTGTCTTTGTTTTACCTGTATGACGTTGAAGTGGTACTTATCGATAACAGGGTTGTCGATGTTTTTATTTTGTCAATCACTTACAAAAAATCGTCCGTGCTAGAAAAATATCTAGGTCACATCACACAAATAAATGTTCTTACTGGGATTTGAACCTAGGACCATCAGCTTCACAGGCAGGGTTACCACCCACTAGGCCAAGCCCGTCGTCAAAAACAAATATAGGCAATACATATTTAACTAGATACATAATATTTTTTTTCACACTTTTTTCTGTGAAACTTTCGTTGGGTTAGAATGCGAGAGCTATGGTTACAGGCAATAAAACTAGAAAATCTTAGACTAGCAGTAATCATCATCATCATCATCATCAGTTCAGCCGTAAGACGTCCACTGCTGCATAGGCCTCTCTAAATGTGACTTAAAAAAAAGTTGTCTTAGTCGCCACGGTTGGTAGGCTGGATGTTGACCGCAGTAGCTGTTGATTCGATTTCGACGGACGCTGCTGCCCAACCGTCGGCTTTCCCTTTGTCTCCTCTTACGATACCCGCGGGAGGAGCTTGGTGGTGCCATTCTCAGTCGGCACCACAAGGCATGGCAATAAAATGTTGAAATCAAGAATATAATTTGTTAAGGCTGCACCGTAGAAATTACAGCAGAATTTCATTTGTTAGTTTCCTTTTTTGTATAGTTAATCCTTAACCTTAGTCTTTGTGCGTCATAAGTTACATATTTAAGGATTATCTAAATAAATCATACGATTGAGACACAAGATTAATTGAATTTTACTTTATAGAAATTACATCCAAAGTAACCTTTTTGGACCCGGGTATGTCCTTAAACTACGTCCAACAATGAGAGGTAGGGCACAGCGATGACCATCACGCTTGAATCTAGAGCAGCCCAACTGGCGAAGTACTTCCTCCTTACAGAAGACCACAGCCATAATAGCACTGCCACCTTTCAGGTATGTAGTGTTGTGTTCCTGACGGTGAGTAAGGTTCCCAGAGCTCCAACCCCCCTTAAAGGCCGGCAACGCGCTTGTGACTCCCCTGGTGTTGCGAGTGCCCATGGGCGACGGTAATTGCTTAACACCAGGCAATCCGTCTGCTCGTTTGCCGCCTATGTCATAAAAAAAAAAGAGTAGCGCGAAAAGCTCGGCGCCATCTTCAAATCTATCGTTCCTAACCATATTTTATTGAGACTCAATAAATAAGGTTTTATGCAAAATAAAAGTCCGGTTAGAGTATTGTTTACTTTAAAAATATATTTATTTCTGTTATAATAACAAGTGCATATAATATTTTTATTATAACATTTTAATTCTTATAAAACGACTTATGTCCGTATTAAATTAAATAAAAATCTTAATGTACTAAATAAAAAATGTGACGGTTCTTATAAAAACAGCGAAAAACGTAATTCGTAAATTCCGGACGATTGTCTCGGTCACTCTCATAAAGCCTTAATTGGAGTAAAAGAGAAAGATACCCGAAATATACGAATTGCGATGTTCGCCGTACCGGGCCAGTATTTTTTTAAAACAAGACTGACCAGCGTTTGACTTCAGTCGCACCTGATGGTAAGTGTCGACGAGGTCGAGGATGTAGCACGCTGGTTCAGTAACAGCCTATTCACTCTTGTCTTGAAGATACCTATATTATATCCTTCCGGGAATACAAACGAAGGGAGCGAATTCCATTCCTAAGTAGTCCGCATTAGGAAGGTAGAAGCGAACCGCTTCGTGCGAATGAATGGAATATTTACAACGACGTAAGGATGAAACCGCTCCCCTCGTCTGGACGTACCTACGAGTACTGTATATTATACTCAAGCTTGTCCTCGAGGTTAGCATTTATCACTTGTAGTAGCACATACGGTGTCGCCATTCACGCACTTTATTTCAGAGACTAAAGAGGCAAAAACATTTGCTCAAACATCTTTTTTTTTTTTTTTTTTTTTTTTATCTTGACACTTGACAGGTTTCTACCCGAATTCGCGCCATCATTCACATTTCAGTGCTCCGCCACTCCGCACGTGAAAAAATTACGCCGTGTATTAACGAAATAACCATGGGTAAACGTACTCGAACAGATTCCTATGATTATGAATGCATTGCGAGAAAAATTAAGAAACTCGAACGCATGTTAATGCATACCCGGCGTAAACGTAGTGATAACAGTGATCAACAAGGATCTGCCGGGTCACGGTCGCCGTCTTCCGGATCGCAGTCCTCGTCATCAGGGTCCAGGTCATCGTCACCACGGTCCAGGTCAGCTTCGCCACGCTCGCGGAACCGCTCACCTTCAAGAACCCGTTCATTGCAGGAGCCGATAATCATTGAAGGTAATACGCTCATGTAACCGTTTTTTTCTCTTCGTTTGAATCAAGGTTAACAGTCGTTGCATTGGACATAAAATTAGGAATGCGGGCAGCTCATGGGGCTGTCACTTCCCTAATATTGTCAGCAAGGTAGCATTGCAGTCGGCACTAAGGCCAACATCTTTGTTACTACGACTGCGTCATCGGGACATTGTAATTACCTACATGGATGTGATGAGCGTTTTTTCTTGGTTTAACGGTACAAAGCATTGCAGTCTGCATTGAGGCCGACATCTTTGCTATATACTTTTTAATGATATTGTACCGATACCCGTTGTTTTTTCTTTGGGTATATCGATTATGGCATTGCAGTTAGCACATAAGGCTAACATCTTTGCTTCTCATATTACAACGTCAGATCGTTGTATTTCAGAAGAGCCCGACAACGAACTGGTTCCCAGTGAAAGGGTCACACACGCCTTGCCCGTCCAGCCCGTGGGAGACCTGAACACACCTCTTCAAATGCGCGCGACAGGGAGCTCAGCCACGCCGGCACCGCTGATTAGAACGTCAGCGCTGGCCTTACCCTTGGCAAGCGCCAACCCAGACCTGCAGTTATGCGGTGATCAGGAGGTAAACAGCTCACCAGCCCCAATACCGCTAGAAGAGACTCCCGGGGATGCCTGTGACTCCACGGATCTCGACGCAGATCTGCTTAATATATTAGGGGACGACCCCTCGCAAGTCAAAGTCTACGGCAAGGAGATCAGACCAGATATAGCAGTACGATTACAACACATAGCTACTAATGGACTTGACAAGGATATACGTAAGGAACTCTTAGAGAGGTATTTACCGCCCGCTAATTGCGTTCTGATTGATGCGCCTGCCCTCAATCCTGAGGTAAAAGCCGCCATCCATGATCATGTATCTAAGAGGGATAAAAGCATAGAAATACGACAGAAACAGATTTCATCTGCGATTTCGGCTATAGCAGAGAGCCTTACCCTGCTCCTCAATGAACAACCGAAAAACACAAAGCTGATACAGCTATTAATGGACACTGGTAAGATTCTATGTGACAGTCAGAACGCAGAATCATTAGTCAGGAGGAACTTTATTTTTCATAATCTAAAAAGGGAGCTAAAAGAAGAGTTACAAACAACAAAAATCGACAAATTACTCTTCAGTCAAGAACTTGCTGAAAAAATAAAAGCTGCTAAGGCTATAAACAAATCAGGCGAGGATTTAAAAGCCACACCGTCCACCTCAGGTTTGCAGTCAAGGAAAAATAACAGCAATAAAGTACCCCATAAGAATTTAAACTGGAAAGGTCCTCCCCAGAATTACTACAGGCCGAAGGGAGCTCAGAGGACGAAGGAGCCTGCACAGAAGAGCCGTCGCGACAACTCCTCAAAGACATCGTCGCGTCCGCATCACAGGCGCAACAACCGACGCTAGATACGGTAAAGTTTGCAGGCCGCTTATCTAACTATAGCTATCAGTGGTCACTTCTAACTAAAGATAAGATGATACTGTCGTGGATACAGGGTTACCAGATACCTTTTTCCAGGCCTGTCGTACAGCGTACGCCACCCGCCCCCAGGGCGTATTCGGATGCTGAGTTAACACAGTTCCGACATTCTATTAGCGACCTACTGTGCATAGGCGCCATTTCCGAATGTCAGAGCTGCGAAGGCCAATTTATATCTCCAGTGTTTTTGGTACCTAAACCGAACGGTAAAATGAGGTTTATTTTAAATTTGAAAGAACTAAACAAATTTATAAATACTAATCATTTTAAACTGGAAGACTTGCGAACTGCCTTGAAATTAATTTCTAATAATAGCTATATGTGTAACTTAGATCTGAAAGATGCATACTTTTTAATACCAATACATGGTGATTTTAAAAAGTACCTTCGATTTACTTTTGATAATAAATTATTCCAGTTCAACGTATTAGCGTTCGGTTTAAATACCGCCCCCTATGTTTTCACTAAAATTATGAAGCCAATCGTCAGTCTGCTAAGGTCTTGTGGCTATCTGTCCACTGTGTACCTTGACGATTTATTATTAATATCTAGAGATTTTAACTCATGCCTAGAAAATGCATCTGACACCATGAACCTTTTACAAGCTCTAGGCTTCATTGTGAACAAAGAAAAGAGTAATTTAACGCCTCAGACAAGTTGTAAATTTTTGGGATTCATCATAGACTCAAAAAAATTAGAGGTTACTTTACCACCGGGAAAGATTGAAAAAATTAAATCTGAAATCAACAAATTTCGCAAATTAAAACGCTGTAAGATTAGAGATTTTGCGCATCTTATGGGGCTACTTACTTCAGCGTGTCCAGCTATTGAATATGGATGGCTGTACACCAAAGAGCTAGAGCGTTGTAAATATTTAAATTTAATTGACGATGACAATTATGATAGGTATATGTCTATACCGTTATCAGTTCAACCGGATCTCGAATGGTGGGCGCGTGCAGTTGCACATCCTAGTAATAAAATTAAACAAAACAATTATTGTTTAGAGATCTTTAGTGATGCCTCAACTACGGGATGGGGGGCCGCCTGTTGTGACGAACGGGCTAGTGGGTTGTGGAGCGCTGAAGAACGCTCACAACATATCAATTATTTAGAGATTTTGGCCGCCTTTTTTGGATTAAAAGTTTTCGCTAAGTCTTATCATGACTGTCAAATTCTATTAAGAATCGACAACACAACGGCTATTTCATATGTAAACCGCATGGGTGGTGTGCAATTTCCACATCTTACAGGCGTAACAAGAAAATTATGGCAGTGGTGCGAAAAAAGAAATATCACTTTGTACGCTTCTTACATAAGCTCCGCTGATAACATAATCGCAGACGCTGAATCTAGACGAATCCATCCGGATATAGAATGGGAACTGTCACATTATGCATTCCAAAAGATTGTAATGAAATTTGGATCCCCGGATATAGATATTTTTGCAAGTAGAATTAACAAAAAATGTAAGAAATATATTTCATGGCACAGGGATCCTGATCCCTTTGAAATAGATGCTTTTACACTGCCGTGGTCGAATTTCTTTTTTTATGGGTTCCCGCCTTTTAGTATTATTCTTAAGACACTAAGAAAAATAATAAATGACAAAGCTTATGGAATTATCGTAGTCCCACTTTGGCCCACTCAACCGTGGTACCCACTTTTTCAAAGCCTTCTAGCTTGTAAACCTTTATTTTTTAATCCTAGTAAAGATCTTATTATCTCTCATTCCAGCAACAGAGATATACACCAAAAGATTACCCTGGTTGCAGGGATCTTATCAGGACGTCGATGATGAAGAATTTTGTACCAGAATCAGCAATACATATTATGCTAGCTTCCCTTTCAAATAGCTCACTAAAGCAATATGATTCTTGTCTCAAGAAATGGTTTTCTTTTTGTATGGATAATCAAGTAGATATTTACCTAGCGTCTGTTCCAAACGTGATTTTTTTCTTAACCCTTCTGTACGACTCTGGTGCTCAATACGGAACATTAAATAGTTGCCGATCTGCCCTTTCTTTAATCTTAGGTGCAGATATAGCTAATGATATTCGTATGAAACGTTTTTTTAAAGGTATATTTCGCTTACGTCCACCTTTACCAAGATATAGCACGACCTGGGACACATCTATAGTTCTGAATTCTCTGGCAAATTGGTATCCAAATGCGACTCTTAATTTAGAAAAACTATCAAAAAAACTGGTAACGCTTCTAGCTCTAACGACAGCACATCGAGTCCAGACTCTTTCTAAAATTAATATTAAAAACATTGAGTTTCGTGCCACTGAAATTCATATAAAAATTCCAGATTTAATAAAAACTTCGCGCGTTGGTGTCGCACAACCAACGCTTGTTTTACCATATTTTAAAAAAAAACCGGAAATATGTCCATGTGCTGCCTTGCATTCATATTTAGATATAACAAAAACCCTTCGCATTAGCGATGCCTTATTTGTAAGTTTAAATAAGCCACACAGATCGATAACTTCCCAGACCTTGAGTAGGTGGATTAAAAATACTTTGCAAGAATGTGGTATTGATATATCAATATTTACAGCGCACAGCACTAGACATGCTGTGACGTCTAAGGCTAATAAAGTAGGTGTCAATTTAGATGTGATAAGAAAAACTGCTGGCTGGAGTGGTACCTCCAGCACGTTCGGACGATTTTATAATAGAATTGTTCAAAATAATAATTCTTGTACCTTGGCAAGAAGTATATTAAATGATTCAATGTGTGATGTATAACAACTTGGTTAAATAATATTTAAGTCATAATTATCTGTTTGTATAATGGTTCATAATAGGACTCAGATTACATTCGGTTTATAATGATTAACCTGAAGTTTTTCATTCCAAGTATGTCATGCCTCTCAACATCTACAAGTGATAAATGCTAACCTCGAGGACAAGCTTGAGTATAATTGATGATTAAACGAACTTACCTGAAGTGAAGTTCTATCATAATTATACGATTAGCTTGTCCGAAGAGGTTAGCATCCCACCCTCCCTAGGTAAACCCCTAAAAGATTTTAAACAGGGAGTGAAGTGTCTCTGAACGAAATGATGGCGCGAATTCGGGTAGAAACCTGTCAAGTGTCAAGATAAAAAAAAAAAAAAAAAAAAGATGAATTGATAAACTAATCGATTGAATGATTAAATATGAACTTACTGGGGGATTCATGATACTATTATACTCCATACCATTTCCTTACATACCAAAAATACTATAAATATCATTGGGATATATTATTAGCCATAACTTTTAAAAGTCCGCCCGCTTAGCATTCGTTTTCAACCTTTTCTTTCACCCCTTTTATAATTTAGTTCAAATAATCTTTTTTTTTATCGTGTACATAATTAAATTACTTAATTATTGATCCCGGTTTTAAGTCGATTATTATTTCGCATGAATTTAACAAACAAAACTTTAAGAGTTTTATGACATATTTTTTTTATTACGCAGAAACGTCTGTTAACGAATATCTTCGATATTTAAATCGAAAGAAAAATAGATAAAATCGACTCGAAGCGGGACTCGAATCGAACCCACAACCACTGGATCACTAGCCCAGGGAACTACCCATTATGCTATTCGAATATCGCTTAGACTTTTCAAATTTTTCTATTTTATCCCCCGTGTCGTCATCATGGGTGATTATCATGGGTATTTTATGACATAATTATTTCAAGTCTAAATATTCGGAGGCATTTCAAATTCCCGTAAGAATTAGAATAATAAAATACTAGTCAACAGTTTATAAGTAACTATATAAAATATACAACGCTGGCACACACCACGCGCTTTGCGTCATGGTAAGCCCTATCAGAGATGCCACGAGATACCAGAAAAGCGAAATAACCAGAACCTGCCAAATTATATGAAGAAGCAGTAACACTGTATCCTTGCCTCTTGCTGCTTCTAAAGTAGTCTCTTTTTCTCTATTCAAATACCTTCTTACCCCTAAATGTAGTGCCGTAAAGTAAGCCTTCCATTCCAAGTCTGATATATCTATATAGAATAACTTGCTGTCTGTGCTGTTCAATTTACTAGCCAGCTCAATGCTGTTAGTGTTATGGAATTTCCATTCCGTAAAAATAAACTTTTCAAGTCTGTTCAATGAGTTCCAAACGTTTTTATGCAATCTAAACAATATCGGACGCCCTCCTGTAACTCGTAACAACATATCCAAAAGTATTGCCGGTATAAAATGCACGAACAACGCCGAAATTCTGAATAGTAAGAGTGAATTCACGAATTTTAAATGTGGATACCAAACGGCGCTTTTCAATGGGTATTTATGTAGAGTTTCGTTAACTGTATCTTCTAGCAATGCCCAGCGATAAGGTTTTTGTGTGGACGACGTGCAATGGTATATAGAAAGGAGACCAGTTTTTGTTTTTGCTGCTTGGAATCCGGCAACCAATAGCTCATTCACCACTACGTCTACAGGAATATAGTCGGCGATGTTGTTAACAGCTAGCGGGAGTCTTCGGACTACTCCTTTGGAAGCTCCCATGAGGAAGCCTTGAGGACCGACTTTGGAACAAGTCCAGCCGGGAACAGGTTCTTTCCAAGCGGCTACAATCATGCTTGGTCTCACTATAGTGCAAGGATATTTATCAGCACGCTTCGCCACCTCATGTTCAGCTAAATGTTTGGTAAAAGTGTATGTATTTGGGTGACTTTTCAAGAGTTTGGGCTCGAGAACCGTTAGGGCTTCATCGGAAAGTGTGTCAACTAAAGCGATGACTTGTTCTACATCTTCTGGTGCGTCGTAGAGTTTTTCTCTCGCTTCGTGGAGATAGGAGTTGACGTATGCTGATGACACGTGGATTAGGACCTGGAATGAGAGATTACCTATTGTTATTCAAATATTTTTTAACATTAATGCTTTGAGATCGTATAATATATATCGTATAAATTGTAATAATCGTATTGTTCATGTAATAGCTGTTGGTACTCCTTAAATAAATAATAAATGTAAAAAAATAATAAATATTTCGGGACAATCTTACACAAATCGACCTACTCCTACGGTAAGCTCAGTAAGGCGTGTGTTGTAGATACTAGACGACAATATATATAATATATAGATACATATACTTTAAGACATAGAAAACACTCATGACTCTGGAACAAATATCTGTGCTCATTACACTATGTAATGTCCTGACTGGGATTCGAACCCAGGACCATCGGCTTCATAGGCAGGGTCACTACCCATTGGTCAGACAGGCCAAACCTGTCCTCAAATGACAAAATGATATGTTAGTTTGGGTTAAAATTTGGATCAAAGGACTAACCTTCAAATTCTTAGTTTCATCAGCTAACTCCAAGACTCTTCTTGTCCCAAGCACATTTATTTTCACTGTTGGCTTTAAACCATCTTCAAAATCCAGGGTAGCAGCGGAATGTATGATGACGTTGACGTTGTCAATCAACAGCTGACGGTCTTCGGGGCTGAGTCCCAGGTTCGGTTCCCCGACGTCGCCGGCTACGGGGACCAGTTTTTTGAAGACCTCTGGTGTGTTGGTTTGCAGGAGTGTCTCGAATATCTGTAATGTGATAAAGGAAATTTGAGTTCAGGTTTCAAAATAAGATATATATGCCCGTCTTTAAAGTAAGGCGGCGGGATAAAAAATATCCTGTGTTCTTTCTCGTAGCTCAAACTCTCCATACCAAATTTCGAGATGTTTCACATTTGTAGGAGACGAGGTTTAGGACTCTTCTGGTCTTTCCTGATGCAGCATGGAAAGTTGATCTAGCGTAGCAGTGCAACATATGATGGGTGGATCTGCGTCAAATGTCGTGAGTGGATTTACTAACATTGCTATAGTTGATCGTTAAAAGTTGTGAGGTTGATACACTGAGGAGGGAAACAAGTGTTCGTAAAGGCTCCTGACGTCGAATAGGATTTAATTCATTGTACTTCCAAAAATTGGTGTTTCATTTTTTCGTGTCTGATCGTGAGTCGTGGGTTTTCTATGTATTTAAGTATTTGTATATTATGTATATCGTTGGCAGAGTACCCACAACAATAGCCTTCTTGGGCTTAGTGTGGGTTTTAATCAATTTGTAAGGATGTCTTATATTATGTATCATATTTATGATATAATCATCCTCGCTTTGTCCCGGCATTTTGCCACGGTTCATGTGAGCTGTGAGTAATCATAGATTGGATGTGTTTGGCTTAGACACTATTAGTTTTACAAAAGCGACTCCCATCTGGCCTCCCAACCCAGTAAACTACGCCTTATTAGGATTAGTACGGTTTCCTCAGAATCTTTTCCTTGACCGAAAAGCGGCTGGTATTGGCGGCCGGATTGCAAGTCGCACGCTCTTACCGTTAGGCCACCATAACGCTTATTTATTTATGATATACTTACTTACTCCGTTGGCTCAGCAACCCAAAATGAGTCTTGGCCTCCGACACAATAGTGCGCCACTTCTCGGTCCTGCGCTAACTCTTGCCAGTTGGTAACTCGGAGCTCATGTGGGTCCGCGTCGAACATGTCACTCCAGCGATATCTAAGACGCCCGTTAGGCCGTCGACCTCCTGGGTGACCGAGGCACGCCTTGACCTTCCGATCTTCCCCCATCCTCTGTAGGTAACCGAGCCAACGTCTGTGGGCTTTTGTCTCTCCTATATTAGCTTCAGCTACCAGATCTTTGATTTCTAGGGTCTTCAGAACTCTCCGGTAGTCGCTTATTATTTATGATATGCTTATTCAAAATACTTACTGGATTCTTTGCAAACTCTTCAAGTCTTTCCTCAATCTTCTTCCCTTTCTTCGGCCTCATGAGGAGGTAAACTTTGCCGGCATCAGGAATGCTGCGGAGGATCCTGTCGATCAGGCACAGCCCCACAAACCCGGTGCCTCCTGTGATGAAGATGCTCTTCCCGGCGTAGAACTCGCGTATCTGGGAGTCAGCCATCTTGGTATCTGAGGATATTGAGAATTAGATCTTTAGCTAGGCTAAAACGGGAACTTTTGAGTCTTGGGTGTTTTATACATGTATTTAAATAAATAAATAAGTATTACACAAATCGATCTAGTCCTACGGTAAGCTCAGTAAGGCTTGTGTTGTAGGCACTAGACGAGGAGTTCCTCGCACACCGTATTGTCAACATTGATACAACGAGGAAATGCCGCCAGCATCCTTAGTAGAATGCCTCAAGGGCCTTATTTAGATTGAATCTAGAGTAGTTAAATAATGTTATTGTAATTTTAATTATTGTATATATTATGAGAAAATAAAAGTTTGACGACCGGTCTGGCCTAGTGGGTAGTGACCCTGCCTCTGAAGCCGATGGTCCTGGGTTCGATTCCCAGTCGGGGCATTTATTTGTGTGATGAGCACAGATATTTGTTCCTGAGTCTTGGGTGTTTTCTATATATATATATATATATTTTTTTTATGACAAAGGTGGCAAACGAGCAGACGGATTGCCTGATGGTAAGCAATTACTGTCGCCCATGGGCACTCGCAACACCAAGGGAGTCACAAGCGCGTTGCCGACCTATAAGTGGGTTGGAGGTCTGGGAACCTTATTCACCATCAGGAACACAACACTACATACCTGAAAGGTAGCAGTGCTATTATGGCTGTGGTCTTCTGTAAGGAGGAGATACTTCTCCAGTTGGGCTTCTCCAGATTGAAGCGTGATGGTACTTCGCTGTGCCCTACCTCTCATTGTTGGACGTAGTTTAAGGACATACCCGGGTCCATTTAAGTATTTATATGTATTTATTTATTATATTTATCGTCGTCTAGTACCTACAACACAAGCCTTACTGAGCTTACCGTAGGACTAGGTCGATTTGTGTAAGATTGTCCCGAAATATTTATTTATTTATTATTTATTTTATTTAAAAGTACATATCAAAACCGAATTAATTAAATATTTATGGTAGGGACTACCACAAACATAGCTTTCGCCCTTTTTTGGTCAGTAGCATCAAAATAAATAATTCTGTATATTTATCGATAATGGTACGGAAGCCTTCGTACGCGAGTCCGACTCGCACTTGAACGGCTCTTTATGCTACAACTTTTTTTAAACTAACCCTAATGGGTTTCATCCTCGTCAGGCCCAAGGGCCTACCTGTAGTACTAATTACTTTAAAGAAATTTGAATTTTATGCAATTGAAACAGAGTTCAATTTCATTTGTTTCCTTCGATGTTGACACAAAAGAAATTATACTTTATTTCCTACACTATAAAGAACGAATTCGAGTAGCATTTTACTTGTATGGTGGGCCTTATGAGGTTAAAAAAGCAGTGGTTAAACTTTAATTTTTTTTTTTAATATATATATAGTATATAAAATAGCTACCACTGATATTAGCCACTGACATAATCCTAGATCCATAATTGTCACGCTTGGCAGGCGGGTTGGCGATTAGGGTACGTTCCACCGTTCTTAAGGGCCGCTGCCACCTCCTGTGGTTCATATGGTACATGCACAACTCGTCTTAGTAAGAAATAACAATCTATATATATAAACGTGAAAGTCCTGACTGACTGATCAACGCACAGCCCAAACCGCTTTTTTTTTATGATATAGGAGGCAAACGAGCAGACGGATTGCCTGATGGTAAGCAACTACCGCCGCCCATGGACACTCGCAACACCAGAGGAGTCACAAGTACGTTGCCGGCCTTTAAGATCCCTATACGCTCTTTTCTTGAAGGTTTGGATGTCATATCGGTCCGGAAATACTGCACACGACAATTTAATCGCTTAACCTAGATGGCAGATATTTCCACAATAGGTAGTTTATATACCGTAAGCACCCACTAAGAAGATTGACACCCGATTTTGGAAATTCTATCATTAAGGGGGTAAAAAAGGGGTTGAAAATGTGTATGGGGTGTAAAATTTTAAGCTAGACTTGAAATTTTGTGTAAATACTCCTTATTTGAATACAAGAAAAGTAATTTCAGCGTTTTTTGAAATTCATCCTTTAAGGGGTCAAAAAGGAGGTTCTTTTGCGCGTGCGAAGCCGCGGGCAATAGCTAGTTTCTTATATAAAGGAAATAAATGTTTATTTACAATAATTACATTAATTAAAACAATTAAGCTATGAGTACTTAACTAGTTATTGCATTAAATCAATAAAATGCCCTTGAGGCATTGTACCAAGGATGCTGGCGGCATTTCTTCGTTCTATCGGAATGCTGATACGTTATATTTCTTATTATTTTTATTTTTTTAATTATAGTTGCATATTATTGTACAAAAGATCTTAGAGTACTAAAGGTGAACTTACTGCTAAAAAGCTTTCTCTACCAGTCGACCTTTAGGCAAATCAGAGGAATTGCAAGCGGGGGCTTCTAATAGAAATTTTATCGTTCGAACTATGAAATAGATTCTTCTATGCTAAATCTTAAAAATCTACTTTTGTCCTTTCTAACCCTGTTTTACGTTGTGCGAGGAAGCCGCCAGCTCTTCGGTCACCAGTTACATCTACCAGACGCTTCACGATTTCTGCAAAAAGTTTGTGCGCGCTGGGACCCCATGGACCTAGCGTCTCTACGCCAAACGGTACAAAATGGTACTCTCTGCCCAAGTTCTCATTTCAGCCGTATGCAGTCCACTGCTGGACATAGGCCTCCCACAAATATGACTTGTATCATCTTGGGGGTAGTTGCCATAGTCACCACGCTTGGCAGGTGGGTTGGCGACCGCAGCAGCTGTAGATTGGGTTTCGACGGACGCTGCTGCCCGTCCGTAGGATTTTCCCTTTATAGCCACTTACGACACCCGCGGGAGGAAATGGGGTGGTGCTATTCTAGTCCCGTCTTACATTTGTTACGTTTAAAAACTTCGCTTTTACATTAGTTCGTTGGAGACGGCGCTAGCGTGTCTATGCAGGTAGCATCCCACACCAGCATCCGTCCCAAGCTCAGGGACCGGAACCGGTTACCAAATAAGGGGTATTACCCTGGGTTTTTGATAGGGTTGTCTTTAAATACCCTATCAGTTTGGTAAGCGTATCATTGACTTACCCGGATGATAGGCTAACCAATTTAATAGACTTAGTTTTAGTAAGCGCTTACCAAATTCAAAAACCCTCAATAAGGTTACCCTATCACGTGTTTTTCAAATGCGTTTAAGCGATTTTAAACTCTAGAACTATCTGCCTACGTGGATAAGAGACGCCCATAGGGTAACACTATGAAATGGTAAGCGCTAAACATTAAAGCTATTTTTACCCTATCCGACTCGGTAACCATGTGAAACCCGGGTAAACCTATCCATAATGGTTTCCATATCGATAGGGTAACCCTATTATACGGTAACCACATTGTTATGCGATATGATTAATCAAATGAAGGGAATTTTCCGGTCTCTGTCCAAGCTCCAAGGAACCAAAGACATTCCAAAAGTTAAGTTAGTAATAAGTAATAACCCCATTTTTTTATTTACATTTTCGTTTATTCTACAATCTCTTTTCTTACGCAAAACTACACCGGCCAGTTACGTCAAGAGTAGGTTGTTTGCATTATGTAACAAGTGTGGAAAATATTCTTACATATGCTCCGAAGTTGTGGTCATTTAGAGTTATTGACCTTATTACCATTTTATGTTAACTTGTTCAACTAAGAACAAATCAAATTGTTTTTTTTTTTTAATAAACATATTGATTTGCTTTGATTTTTATGGACAGTTAAAAACCGTTAAAAATAAACAAGATTATAAACACGAGGGGCAAACCGAAAAGATCGGAATTTAAAAAAATATGTACACTGTAACTACCTATATATAAATTATGTTCTATCGTTTTTCGAAGTATTTTCCGTTACAATCGATGCACTTTTGCATTCTTTTAAACCAGTCATTAACACGTTGATGGACAGTAAATGACGTCATCTGTCATAAAAAATAGGAAACAAAAACATACGCGACGCCTATAGGCGTACTGTCCGCCAAAGTGTTAAAGCAGTTATTCCAGTTTGAACTAGACGTAGCTACGTACCTTGTTTTTTAAATTGTAAAAATTGCATAGTGATTGTCACTGACCATTATGCATGAGATAAAAAAGGTGAGAGTCCTACACTCGAATTCATAAAACTTTGAGAACGAAAATAATCACACACAAAAGTTTCTTACCATAATTTTTGCACAAAATGTATAGTTTCGATACGCACAATAATTCATTTCTATAATTCATGCTTCTAATACCATTTCATTGTGTTGAGAGTTTAAAATGTCACGATTCGAGCGTCGAGTGCTTAAAAATTGGCCCCCAGATATTGGGGCAATGTGCATATAGGCACATCATCAAAAACAGTTAAATAAATAAATATTTCGGGACAATCTTACACAAATCGACCTAGTCCTACGGTAAGCTCAGTAAGGCTTGTGTTGTAGGTACTAGACGGCGATATAAATAATAGATAGATACATATAAATACTAAAATACATAGAAAACACCCATAACTCAGGAACAAATATTTGTGCTCATCACAAATAATTGCCCTGACTGAGAATCGACCCCAGGACCATCGGCTTCATAGGCAGGGTCACTACCCACTAGGCCAGACCGTTCGTCATAACTTATTTAATACTAGTAAATAATAAAAGTATTTACTTGTTAAATAATTAGAGGCTACACGGAAGAACAAAGTCTAAGACACACGTGTACTTTAAACTAAAAATATCCTTGAATTGGCCACCGAAATAACCATTATAAACCAGTTTGTCTTTATTTAAAAAATTCTCCATTAAACTATTCAACTGCGTAGAATAATAAGTGACATTATCTATGAAAAGGGACCTTATTGTCTATGGCGCTTACGCCGTTGTTCAAGATACCGCAATACAAATACGACGCGGTTCGACGTAAGCGCCATCGACAATAAGGTCCCTTTTGCTAGATAATGTCACATGTCCTAACTACTATGCAGGGTGAAATCAAAATGGTGATACAAAGATATATTTTCTGAATTGAATTATGAACAACTTTTACTATGGAACCATAACTGAAAATCTGTTTAAAAAAATTACCTGGGCTCTAGTGTAAGTTTCTTTTAGCGTAAAAAACGTTTACGAACGCGTAAGCGATAATGTTATTAATATGGGAAACGCTAACGTTTTCGTGATGTAAAGTTACGATAAAAACTTACACTCAAGGCTCTGCCTACTAACTAATGCAGCTAGCTAGCAGCTTAGTATGGGAAGGTCTCTTTTTTTAACAGATTTTTCGGTTGTGTCATAGTAAAGTTTTGGACTCGGGTACGTCCTTAAACTACGTCCAACAATGAGTTGTAGGGCACAGCGATGACCATCACGCTTGATTCTGGAGAAGCCCGATTGGGGAAGTACCTCCTCCTTACAGAAGACCACAGCCATAACAGCACTGCTACCTTTCAGGTATGTAGTTCCTGATGGTGAGTAAGGATCCCAGAGCTCCAACCCTCCTTAAAGCGCTGGTGACTCCCCTGGTGTTACGGGTGCCCATGGGTGACAGTAATTGCTTACCATCAGGCAATCCGTCTGGTCGTTTGCCACCTATGTCATAAAAAAAGTAAAAGTTGATCGTAATCAGGAATAAATCTAGAAAATATATTTTTGTATTACCATTTCGATTTCACCTGATATTTTTCGGCCGCCATAGGCAAAAAAAAAACGTCAAAAAAAGGTAACATATGTAAACCGTGAAAGTAACAAGCTGGTACAGTCGAGTTCATAAATATGTGTACTCTTTTTTACCTAGTCGAATGCGTTTGCAAACTAATTGTTAGCGACCGCATTCGAGTAGGTAAAAAAGTGTACACATATTTATGAACTCGACTGTACACGTTAGTCAAAGATAATTATCTCGTTGAACATATATGTTTTTTATGTTACAAACGTGGTTTGTATAAAAAAAATTAAAATACTTTTTTGCAGAGCATTTTTTTTTATGATGAGCAGACGGATTGCCTGATGGTTAGCAACTACCGCCGCCCATGGAGACTCGCAACACCAGAGTCACAAGTACGTTGCCGACCTTTAAGATCCCTACACACTCTTTTCTTGAAGGTTTGGAGGTCATATCGGTCCGGAAATACTGCACACGACAATTTATTCTAAAGTTTTGCTGTGCGAGGCAGGAAGTTACTGGAAAAACGCACAGTTGAGGACTGCCAACCATCCAAGTGGTGATGATGAAAGTGTTGTCGTGTAGAGCGTTGGCGGAAGGAAGCAGTAGGGATTAACTCGAACAATTCCTCGGAGCACTCTCCGTTGTAGATGCGGTAGAAAATGTAGAGTGAGGCCACATCTCTACTCAGTGCCAAGGAGTCAAGCCGGTCCGAGATATCCTGGCTGCCGACAATTCTGGTCGCTCTCCGCTGGATGCGGTCCAAAGGGACAAGCTGGTATTGAGGTGCCCCTGACCAGAGATGAGAACAGTATTCCATATGTGGTCGTACTTGCGCTTTGTAAAGTTGTAGGCGGGTATTTGCAAACGCATATAAATATTTTTTTTAATAAATATCCGGGACATTCTTACACAATTCGACCTAGTCCTACGGTAAGCTCAGTAAGGCTTGTGTTGTAGGTACTAGACGACGACATATATAATAGATAGATACATATAAATACTTAAATACATAGAAAACAGCCATGACTCAGGAACAAATATCTTTTCTCATCACACGAATAAATGCTCTGACTGGGAATCGAACTCAGAACCTTCGGCTTCATAGGCAGGGTCACTACCCACTAGGCCAGACCGGTCGTCATATATTTCGGGACAATCTTACATAAATCGACCTAGTCCTACGCTAAGCTCAGAAAGGCTTGTGTTGAAGAGACTAAGGCGAGGATAACTACACTAATATAAAGGCGAAACTTTCTGAGTGTGTATGTTATTTGTAGTAGTAGTTAGTAGTAAGTAGCTCTAGTTGTTAGTAGGGTAGGTCACTTTGTTTAAACATTTTTTTCAGTTCTGGCTCTATAGTAAAAGTAGATCGTAATCTTGAATAGATTCAGATAATATAACTTTGTATCACCATTTTGAATTCACCCAGTAATCTTATATAAAAGTTTCTTACCATAACTTCCGCTGTAGGTACTTAAGAATTACTTAAATAAATCTTTGATGTCCAAGGGCTGTTACAGAATTGTGGTTTGACAGACAAACATGCATGCCCCAAACCAGAAACTATAAATAAACTGCCTAGAAATTAATTTATCAATTGTATGTACTGCCAGATTGTTTAAATGACACAGTTCAGTTTTTGGACCCGGGTATGTCCTTAAACTACGTCCAACAATGAGAGGTAGGGCACAGCGATGACCATCACGCTTGAGTCTGGGGCAGCCCAACTGGGGCAGTACCTCCCCCTTACAGAAGACCACAGCCATAATAGCACTGCTACCTTTCAGGTATGTAGTGTTGTGTTCCTGATGGTGAGTAAGGTTCCCAGAGCTCCAACCCCCCTTAAAGGCCGGCAACGCACTTGCGACCCCTGGTGTTGCCGGTGCCCATGGGTGCCGGTAATTGCTTACCACCAGGCAATCCGTCTGCTCGTTTGCCGCCTTTGTCATAAAAAAAAAGAAAGCATATCAAAGCAAGTCTATTACGTGTAGTCAAATTTGTTATAATTTTTAATTATATTTTAATATTTTAGTATTTTTAGTTTAATCTTGCAGTTTATTAAACTGTTTGGTATATTTTCTTGTGGGACTATGCATAATTATGTACTTTAAGATTTAATGTATCACTGTTATGAAAAAATAAGTCTGCGTTAATTCTGCTTACGTGAATGAACTAGTATAATTATTAAAAGGGATACATTTATTTACAAAAATTACAACCGTATTATGATAACTACAAGTACTTAACTAGTTACAGTATAAAATTTAAAAAAGGCCCTTGAGGCATTGTAACAAGGATGCTGGCGGCATTTCCTCGTTGTATCGCAATGCTGATACGTTGAGCGAGGAAGCCGCCAGCTCTTCTTCACCAGTTACATCAACCAGACGCTTCGCGATTTCTGTAAAAAGTTTGTGCGCGCTGGGACCCCATGGACCTAGCGTATAATTATTTAACTGTTTTTGGACCCGGGTATGTCCTTAAACTACGTCCAACAATGAGAGGTAGGGCACAGCGATGACCATCACGCTTGAATCTGGGGCAGCCCAACTGGGGAAGTACCTCCTCCTTACATAAGACCACAGCCATAATAGCACTACTACCTTTCAGGTATGAAGTGTTGTGTTCCTGATGGTGAGTAAGGTTCCCAGAGCTCCAACCCCCTTAAAGGCCGGCAACGCGCTTGTAACTCCCCTGGTGTTGCGGGTGCCCATGGGCGACGGTAATTGCTTACCATCAGGCAATCCGTCTGCTCGTTTGCCGCCTATGTCATTAAAAAAAAAACGTACCTAAGTTCCTCATTAATTCTCAATACGACTACATAGATATGTCCCTTTATCGGGTTTTTACCTATACATCTTCCGTAACCATTTATGCATTGACAATGCAACTTAAACAATGCACAATTCCATTGTATATGTGCAGTGAGGCAACAATTCCTAAGTCCAGATACTTCAAGAAAAATTGCGTAATCTTTTGTTTGACAGGTTGTGTAATTAACTAATTATTAGGAAGTTTTCAAAATTTGGTACACCCAATTAGCGAAAGATGTAAAAAAAGGTTAAATCACTGTCAGTTTCGTGACGACAATTAAGCATTAAATCTTTATGAAGATCGACTTTTTGCCTTCTATTATGTTTAATATCGATTGAAGTTTATAAATCGAACATCAAAACAAAGCTTTTATCGATATTTAATGCTTAATTGTCGTCACGAAACTGACAGTGATTTAACTTTTCTTAACAACTTTCACTAATTGGGTGCACAATATTTTGAAAACGCCCATTACTAGCTTGACCCTAGCCCAAAACAGGGGGGAATTTTTGAGAGTTGAATACTTGAATCGTGACATTTTGAAATGGCGGAAAAGAAGAAACAGGGGGCTGAATTTTGGGAGTCGTGCACTCGAATTAAAAAAAACATTGACGACCGGTCTGGCCTAGTAGGTAGTGACCCTGCCTATGAAGCCGAAGGTTGGGTTCGATTCCCAGTCAGGGCATTTATTTGTGTGATGAGCACAGATATTTGTTCCTGAGTCATGGCTGTTTTTGTATTTAAGTATTTATATGTATCTATCTATTATATATATCGTCGTCTAGTACCTACAACACAAGTCTTACTGAGCTTACCGTAGGACTAGGTCGATTTGTGTAAGATTGTCCCGAAATATTTATTATTATTTATTATTCATTACGTAAGTAATGGCACACAAAAGTTACTTACCATTATTTTGGCACGAAATGTGTAGTTACGATAAACAGGATTATTAATATATGTAATGAATGTTTCTAAAATAATATTTCTTAGTTTCTGACAGGGTTTAACATGTACGTCACGAGTCGAGTACTAGACGATCAAAGATAATAAATAATAAATAAATATTTCGGGACAATCTGACACAAATCTACTTAGTCCTACGGTAAGCTCAGTAAGGCTTGTGTTGTAGGTACTAGACGACGATATAAATATAATAGATAGATATATATAAATACTTAAATACAAAGAAAACAACCATGACCCAGGAACAAATATCTGCGCTCATCCCACAAATAAATGCCCTGACTTTTTTCATAATGCCCGGGCATTTTCAATAATACCCAAGTTATCACTTGGTCCATGACATATACATACACATGTTAAGCCAATGACGCTGTTTCATAGATAGTTCGAAGGTTTTTGACCTTTGAATTGACGTCAGAGAGAAATACGAGGAAGCCTACGTAAGTGAGTTTTGTTATAACTACTACTTACATAATTAATATAATAATATTTTCTAAGTCCACACAAGGTCACTAATAAATCAATAATACTTCAGCCACGGTTCACTGCTAGATATGGATTTCTCCCATAAACAGCCCAATCCCACATGGGTTCAATGCCATAATCGCCTTCGCAGGCGGGTTGGCGATCGCAGTTGTTTCACCGACAATTTAAGGACAAATCTAAATTTTCACTGACAGAGATTAAAATGTCACAATTCGAGCACTCCGCGCTCAAATCGTGATATTTGAAACTTAACACGTAGAAATGGTGAAGCATGAATGATATAAATTAAAATGTGTGGGTATCGAAACTATAGATTTCGTATTTTTTTTTTTTTTATGACATAGGCGGCAAACGAGCAGACAGATTGCCTGGTGGTAAGCAATTACCGTCGCCCATGGGCACCCGTAACACCAGGGGAGTCACAAGCGCGTTGCCGGCCTTTAAGGGGGGTTGGAGCTCTGGGAACCTTACTCACCATCAGGAACACAACACTACATACTTGAAAGGTAGCAGTGCTATTATGGCTGTGGTCTTCTGTAAGGAGGAGGTACTTCCCCAGTTGGGCTGCTCCAGATTCAAGCGTGATGGTCATCGCTGTGCCCTACCTCTCATTGTTGGACCTAGTTTAAGGACATACCCAAGTTGCAGTTTAGGGACAATATCTGCGTCAGGGCAAATAAAACTAAAGGCATTGTTACCTAAATTCGTGTTCACAGGGAGCCAGTTATTGAGCGTCAACTGGGGGGCGATTTTTCTGAGTCGTGCACTCGAATTCAAAAACATTCAAGGAAGAAAATAATCGTAAGCAAAAGCTTCTCAACATTATTTTTGCACAATATGTATAGTTTCGATACCCACGATTTTTAATTTTTATCATTTACATTTCTAAAATACCATTTTTTTGTTTCTGACAGAGATTAAAATGTCACAAATCGAGCACTCGACGCTCGAATCGTGACATTTTAAAATCTCTCAAACACAGAAATGGTATTTAAGAAGCATGAATGATAGAAATTAAAAATTGTGGGTATCGAAACTATAGATTTCATACAAAAATAATGGTGAGAAACTTTTGTGTGCGAATATTTTCATCCCCAAAGTTTTTTGAATTCGAATGCACGACTCTCAAAAATCGGCTTCCAGGACTCCGTCGGTAAAAAGTCCTATTTAAAGTCACATTAACATATTATGTCTGGATAATGTATGTAATCGTTTATTTATTTATTTTATTTGACCATAAGACTGACCGGACTGTGTGGAGGGAAGGGAGCCTGGGGAGGCGGTCTCATCCGAATTAGAGTGGTGCAAAAATAAGAGAAATCAGCTATTATTTTCGCCCAGACGGCTTTCAAAAATCGGGCCTCCAGGGGGGCGATTTTAGAGCACTCGACTCTCGAATCGTGACATTTTAAACTTTCAAACACGAAGAAATGGTATTTATGAAGCATGAGTGACATAAATAAATAACCGTGGGTACCGAAACTGTAGATATTGTGAAAAAATAATAGCGAGAAACTTTTGTGTGCGATTATTTTCGTCCAAGTATTTTGAATTCGAGTGCAAGATTCTCAAAAATCGGCCCCCTGGACGAGTTTGAAATGTCACGAGTCAAGTACGCGACGCTATAAATTACCCCCCTTAAAATATGACAGCTAAGAATGACATAATAAAAACCTTAGGCTAGAAGTGTCGTTCTAGAAACCTCTGTGATTATTAAAGTTCAACGCAATTATGTAATTATCTGACAGTGTTTAGTATTCAAAAAGTCATTTAGCATCTACATTACAATAATTCTTACAGTTGTATATGAGTTTGCGGTGCTGGCAGTAAACTATAGGGTCTTGGTCCAGTGGTACTAAAAAAATGTGAAGAAAGTTGCCCGGCTTATCGGAGCCTCAGGGGACTACAAGGCCGGATCCTTCCTAGCCCAAAAACTGAGTCCTGCAATCCAGAAAGGGAACGCCGTCAGCATCTAGTAGGGCATTTTTGAGTGTCCAGAGGCTCTAGTATAAGTTTCTTTTGACGTATAAAAACATTTACGAACGCGTAAGTGATAAGGTTATTTTATTTATATGGGAAACACAAACTCTTTCGTGACGTTAAAAACTTACACTCAGGGCTCTGTACTCGGCTAGTGAAAATTTAAACTCTCTCAAACACGAAGAAACGGTATTTAAGAAGCATGAATGATATAAATAAATAGTCATGGGTATGGAAACTATACATTTTGTGTAAAAATAATGGTAAGAAACTTTTGTGTGTGATTATTTTCGTTCTCAAAGTTTTATGAATTCTAGTGCACGACTCTCAAAAATCGATTCTCAGGGCCGGATCCGTCCCTAGTCACAAATATGTGAACAACATCTCTATTGTCAAGGCGATAAAATGCATGTTCCGATATTTGTGACCACAGATATTTTGCTATTTTTCTTTCGCTTTAAATATCTTTGATATGCTAGCAGACGTTTCTGCTTAATATAAAAATTATTTGTGACCACCTCCAAAGCTCCTATATATCTGATTGGAGGCGCAAACACGTAGTGTCTCTCCTTAGAGACGGGTAAAACGTGCCAAAAACCGTATACTTTCGTCCACAAACTTTTTTGAATTCGAGACTTTCTAAAATCCGCTCCCAGAAACGAAGAAATGGTATTCTAGAAACATGAATGATATAAATTAATAATAGTGCGTATCAAAATTACACATTTAGCAAAAATAATGGTGTAAAATTTTGGTGTCTTTTTATTGACTTTCTCAAACTTTTTGAATACCAATGCAAGACTCTCAATTAATTAACTCGGTGCAATATCAGGCCTGGTACCGCGGACATCGAAGTTCGCAAATTTCTCTTTTACTCCAATTAAGGCGTCATGAGAGTGACAGAGACATTCGTCCATTTACGAATATCGCTTTTCGCAGGAGCACCACAGAAGTCGTGTCCTACTTTCATTAACTTTATAAACTAAACTCCGTAAACATTGAATATTTTAGCAATTATAGAAAAGATTTACAAAATTTCTGACATTAAATGGACATATAAATAAAACTAGCGACCCGCCCCGGCTTCGCACGGGTGATATTAGTATTTCTCCACTATTTAATGGATATTATTACACATATAAACCTTCCTCTTCAATCACTATATCTATTAAAAAAACCGCATCAAAATCCGTTGCGTAGTTTTAAAGATATAGGGATATCGGGACAGAGAAAGCGCCTTTGTTTTACTATGAACTTATGTATGTACTTTATATTACTTTGTTATACTATGTACTGATAAAAAAGCAAATAACTTACTTTTGACTCAAGCTTATACAGACAGTAGCTAAGCACAAGCAGGTCAGATATTCAAAACGAACTTAAACAACTCTTGTTCTCCTAACAATAACTTTGCGTTCAGCTTATTTTGGCCACATCGACCGCTTATATACTTCTGTTACCGACACGCGACTGTCAAGAACACTTATGGAGTTTACCTTTAAACAAATGGCCCTTACCTTGTGTAAACTGTTGACAGATGCTGACGTCACGAAATCAAAATGGCTGACGCGGGCGGTCGCGGCGCGCGTTGCGTGTGTACTGCAGCGGTGAGGCATTCTTGACGCTCTGATGATTCAGGCTTGGGTTTGAGTGGCCGCGTTTTTGTAAACAAATATGTATTCGTTCTGTATGATTTTATTTGTTTATGACTAGCGCATGCAGACGGTATGTTTTGTATGAGTCTATTCTATATGTCTATTCAGAGGGCCGATTTTTGATAGTGCACTCGAATTCATAAAACTTTGAGAACGAAAATAATCACAAACAAAACTTTTTTTATCATTATTTTTGCACAAAATGTATAATTCCGATATTCACGAATATTAATTTATATCAGTCTTGCTTCTTAAATACCATTTCTTAGTGTTTGAGAGAGTTTAAAATGTCACGATTCGAGCGTCGAGTGCTCAAAAATCGGCCCGCAGCCGGCCGCTTTGGATTCAATAGAGAATCGAGCTCGCAGACTCATTGGCGATGCTGAGGTTCTGTGTGTACGGTTTCAGAGCTCGAAGACCGCCGTCACAGGGTTGCTAGTTTGTCTGTGTTTTAGAGGATACATTTTGGAGAGTGTGCACAGGAATTGCATGATTTAATCCGCCATCTCCGTTCCACCACCGGACGTCTTGGGGCGCTTTCATCCTTTCATTGTAAATATTCAATCGCATGAAGCGATTCGCTTCTACCTTCCTAATGCGGATTTCTAAGGAATGGAATTTGCTCCCGTCGTCTGTATTCCTGGAAATATGTTTGGGTATTTTCAAGGCAAGAGTGAATAGGCTGTTACTGAAGCAGCGTGCTACACCTTCGATCTCGTCGACACTTTACCATCAGGTCAGAGCCCTGAGTGTAAGTTTTTAACTTTACGTCACGAATGCGTTTACGTTTCCCATATTACGCGTTAGTAAACGTTTTTTTACGTCAAAAAAAAACTTACACTACAGCCTCTGGTGTGACTGAGGTCAAGCGCTGGTCAGTCAGGTATAAAAAAAACGTTAATGTTTCCCGCTTCCCGCTACACTTACGCCCCCGCTTAGTTCGGAACACAGCCTTAAGCGTCACGTTGAATAATCTTGCAATACCAGCTCCATTAATTCGTAATATCCAGTCATCATTCTGCATTTATGTACTAGTTGACACACTTAACATTATAAATTATTTCCCTGGAAAATTACATAAAATAAATTAAGTACCAAATGATTGTCGCTTCAATGTACCTGTCTTTGGCACATTTGTTTGCGAGATCATATAACATTTACTTTATACGCATTTGAAGCTATTATAAATAAGGTCATTTTTTTATGAATACATGTTAAATTAGGCATAACATAACTCATCATTATCATCATCACAGCCATAAGACTTCCACTGTTGAACATAGGCACCCTTGGATACCCACATGTACTGGTTGGAAGCGTCTTCCGGCGACATTAATGAGGTCGTCTGTCCATCTTGTGGGTGGACGTCCTACGCTGCGCTTGCTAGTCCGTGGTCTCCACTCGAGCACTTTTCTTCTTCTCTGCGCGCAATGTGGCCTGCCCATTGCCACTTCAGCTTGCTAACCCGGTGGGCTATGTTGGCGACTTTAGTTCGATTCGATCACGTAGAGAAACTCTTCGCATACTTTAGATTAAATCAAGAAAAGGCCCTTGAGGCATTGTACATTAAGGTGTAGTTTTTATTTTTCTCTTACTTTTTATATACACGACGTCAAAAAGTGCCCTTGCGGCCTACTTACTGAATAAACGTTTGAGTTTGTGTACCAAGGATGCTGACGGCATTGTTTCATAGTATCGCAATGCTGATGCACTGTGCGAGGAAGCCACCAGCTCTTCGGTCACCAGTTAACCAGACGCTTCGCGATTTCTGCATAATCTGCGCGCTGGGACCTCGTGGGCCTAGCGTTTCTACGCCAAACGATACAAAATGGTACTCTGCGTAAGGATAAGACAAGTTAGCTTTTTAAATATGCCTTCCATCAAGCCTATTTCGCAAACGGTCTACATCGCAAATGGTCTAGAACGCATAATTACCACTTATTTATATCACTAGGTAGGTTATGTTCGTTAGTTATCTTCAAATGGCCGTAGGCCAAACCTTACAGAATAGGAGCCCCGCTATGCGGGGCCCCGTCGACATCGCTAACTTAAAAATAAAACGACGAAAGTGATTTAAGGTAAATGTGGGTAAGACCGTCTATCTGGAAAGACGGTCTACCAACCAATTTCCTACATTATCTCATAGGTATTTAGTGTCATATGACGGACTTCCCTTAAAAATATAGTACAGTCGCCATCAGATATATCGGAGCTGTGGAGGTGGTCACAAATATCTGAACATGCACTTTATCGTCTTGAGAATAGAGGCGTTGTTCAGATATTTGTGACCACCTCCACAGCTCCGATATATCTGATGGTGACTGTATGTCGGTCGGCATTTTGCGTTCTAGACCGTTTGCAATGTAGACCTTTTGGGATATAGGCAAAATGTTATACTAGTCATTTCTAGGCCATCCGCGTTCTAGGCGTTCAGCGATCATCTTCAGGCGTTCTAGGCCATCCGCGTATAACCCTCCATCAATAATAATGATTTCGCTTACGTCAAAATGATTGTAGCAAATCATTAGAATAACAAGTTTGCTCTTAGAGCATGCCATTGTAAGGTAATTGCCTTGCGTTTTGTAAAGTAGGGCTATTTTTGAGCGTCAAGTACCTACTCACATTACATACATACATTCCAGCCGTATGCAGTCCACTGTTGGACATAGGCCTCCCACAAATATGACTTGTATCATCTTGGGGGTAGTTGCCATAGTCGCCACCCTTGGCATGAGATGGACGACCGCAGTAGCTGTAGATTGGGTTTCGACGGACGCTGCTGCCCGTCCGTAGGATTTTCCCTTTGTCGCCTCTTACGACACCTGCGGAAGGAGATGGGGTGGTGCTATTTTAGTCAGCCGGCATCACACGGCACAGCAACAAGTACCTACTCGATTCGTGATATTTTGAACTGTCCGAAACGAAGAAATGGTATATTATTTCTTTACATTCTATGAAAAAAGCACACAAGAAGAAAATTTTTTTTATTCTGATTTAACCTGATTTAAATTCACTATTTTCACAAATAAAACGGGATTTAATCGCCTTAAAACTAAAGGTTACCTAGGTTTTTGCCGACTTTTCGGAAGTGCTGTGATTTCTATATGCAACTGGACTAAGCAAAAAAAAAAAATATTTCGGGACAATTTGACACAAATCGACCTAGTCCTACGGTAAGCTCAGTAAGGCTGGTGTTGTAGGTACTAGACGACGACGATATATATAATAGATAGATACTTACAAATACTTAAATACAAAGAAAACACCCGTGACTCAGGAACAAATATCTGCGCTCATCACACAAAGAAATGCCCTGCTTGGGCATCGAACCCATCAGCTTCATAGGCAGGGGTCACTACCCACTAGGCCAGACCGGTCGTCAAAAAAGTTGTAAAAAATTAGACTAAGATAATTACTGGAAGTCTTGTGACAAGAATTTGATTATTAGTTTCAAGATATCTAAGTACATAAACATATATTTTTTAAATTAAGATATGTAGGTACATAAACAGATATTTTTTAAATTTTGTCATTACTAAAATTATTATTTGATAAGCCTTTGTCTTCAATTTTAAATACGAAACTTTTAATTTTATTTTTCTAACGAAATTATTTTCCAGTATCAAGTCGACATTCGAATAGTTCTAACAGTAAATAATATTGTTCAGTTTACAAATAACTGTTTTTTTGACTCTGATCTTTGCTCGGCCTCAACCTACTACCTCATCAGGACTACTCTACGCATACACTCTGTATATTTTCTGTATATGCCATCGTATTCAACGGATATAGTTTTAAAGATTCACTCAATTAAATACTTTATTCTAAAGCATTAAGATACAAATTTGTCTAGCATTCTAGTGGAGCTACGGCGTTATAGAACGCGCGACAGTTTAACGTAAGATAACGGTTACGCAAAAGGTCAACGTCCTGATAGTTTGTCATAACATCGACATTCGAAATTTGAATGTCTCCTTTTCGCTCTTGCATATTCGTGTGATAGAGAGGCAAATATGCGGACACGATGAGGTTTGCAGTTATAAGCCTGTTTTGTTTTTTGGACCCGGGTATGTCCTTAAACTACGTCCAACAATGAGAGGTAGGGCACAGCGATGACCATCACGCTTGAATCTGGGGCAGCCCAACTGGGGAAGTACCTCCTCCTTACAGAAGACCACAGCCATAATAGCACTGCTACCTTTCAGGTATGTAGTGTTGTGTTTCCTGATGGTGAGTAAGGTTCCCAGAGCTCCAATCCTCCTTAAAGGTCGGCAACGCGCTTGTGACTCCCCTGGTGTTCGCGTGCCCATGGGCGACGGTAATTGCTTACCATCAGGCAATCCGTCTGCTCGTTTGCAGCCTATGTCATAAAAAAAAAGGATAACAGGTTTATCCCGAAATAAAATTAGCGATATACCGTGTGTTGCCTACAACTAGAGCAATAAATTAAAACGTAGATTCATCTCCTTAAGCCATAACTTTTGTTCAACAACTTTTAAAAATTATGTAGTTTGTAGATTTCTTCTGTTTCATACAAACTAAATAGCATTTTCAATGTACGTTAAAATCAATCAAATCAATTAATGTGTATTGATCTCAGATATATAATTAATTGAATCAGGCGTTACTTTGCGGAAGTCCATATTATTAACAACAATAATATTAGTTTGCTATTCCGCTGTTTAATAACGTGCTAGTCAATCATTAGGTAACAGACAGACAGAGAGAGTTACTTCTGCATTTATAATATTATTATTTATTATTATTTATTTATTATTTATTATTTATTAATATGAAAAAGGTTATATTATTTATTAGTATGGATAAAGTAAGTATAAGGTATAAAGTTGTTGGATTCATTAAATGAGACGTCTTTAGACATATTCTAGAAACTCTTTAAACTGTTATTCAACTGGTCTTTTGAAGTTGATAAATCAAAACAATAATGACATTTAAGCAAAACAACTTTTGTCGTGACATGACAGACTGATAAACATCTTGACAGGTACATAATAGGGGCTGAATACTTTTTTTTTTGTTTGGTAAATTAAAAAAAATAGAAACAAAACTTCCTTACAGTTGAAAGTTAATTGTTTTAATGTAGGTATTGTATTATTTATAAAAAATACGCGTGACTTATTTTTTAGCATCTTATATACGGTTTTGTACTTTTTTTTTAAGTTACACTCTTCGAGGGTCGCATTCTCGAATAATCACACACAAAAGTTTCGAACCATTATTTTTGCACGATATGTATAATTTCAATATCCACGACTATAATTTTTTTTTATGATATAGGAGGCAAACGAGCAGACGGATTGCCTGATGGTAAGCAACTACCGCCGCCCATGGACACTCGCAACGCCAGAGGAGTCACAAGTACGTTGCCGACCTTTAAGATCCCTATACGCTCTTTTCTTGAAGGTTTGGATGTCATATCGGTCCGGAAATTCTGCACACGACAATTTATTCCATTCCATATTATGTATATCATTCATATTTCTTAAAAACTATTTCTTCGATTCTGACAGAGTTTGAAATGTCACAAGTCGAGTACTAGACGCTCAAAAATCGCAATGACCTTTTTCATGAGTCAACTTTATAGATGAAACGCTAACGCTACTCGACAGCAGATGGTAGCACTGACTATGCCAAGATTAGTCAAGTTAAAATTTACATAAATGTACAGTCTCATTATTAGGAATACTCAAAGTATTTTGAATAGAGTTTACGACTCCCCATTTCAACAAAAATATACATTTAAGTGTTACGTTTTTATCTCGCCGATTTTTTTTTATAGAGAGGAACAGATAAAATATACCTTCTACTGTTTTTTTTACAAGAGTACCGTTGCCGTCAGATATATCGGCGCTGTGGAGGTGGTGACAAATATCAGGGAACGATTATTGAGAACGCGCAGAAAGAAAAAAAAATGTGGACGAAGATAATCGCAAACAAAAGTTTCTCAACATTATTTTTATACGAAATCTATAGTTTCAATGCCCACGATTATTAATTTATATCATTCATTCTTCTTAAATACCATTTTCTTCGTGTTTGAGGGAGTTTAAAATGTTACGATTCGAGCGTCGAGTGCTCAAACATCGGCCAACTGTACACGCACTTAATCGCCTTGAAAATAGAGGCGTTGTTCAGATATTTCTGACCACCTCCTCAGCTCCAATATATCTGGTGGCGACTAAAAAATTAATAGCTATAAGCGGATAACATTTGTACAATGCTCGTTAATCTTCAATAGTTTTTGCTTTACTTTTTATTGCAACAACGTGCAATTCTAGTAACTTCTGATTACTTCTTGATTGCATTTTTTGTTGGAACGACTACTTTGCATACTGCGATTGCGTCAATATTTTGTTTCTTATCTTTTTTTATACCTGACTGACCAGCGTTTGACCTCAGTCGCACCTGATGGTAAGTGTCAACGAAGTCGAGGGCGGTTCTCCGAGCCGAGCTGTTTTGCGTGACTTCGGTGGAACAATTTTTTTTTTACTATTTTAATGTGAAACATTAAATCCTAGATTCAGGCTTAAATTTAAAAAATATTGCCGGGAAAGGCCCCCTTGTAGACTTAACGGTTTTTAAGATATTTTAGTTTTTTAAATCACCGAAATCAAGTCCACCCACCGAAATCAATATTCATAAAAAGTTCAGAATTGGTGTTAAAGTGACTTTAAAAGTGTTTATGTCTTTAAGTTTTTATCAAAAAATACTTGTCCATATAAAGTTTTCTTATTAAATTCAGAAAAATCATGCAATGGAAACTCATTAACTATAAAGTATATACTTAGTTTCATATTTTCAGCCCAACGAGCTGGTTTTAGCAAGCAAACTAGTCAATTCGGAAGAATCGCAGCCTAACTCTCTTGCATTTTGTCGGCGATGTCACGCACGCCCAGGCTTTCTCGCACGTACTCGTTGCGAATTTTATCGAGCCTGGTAACTCCGCACATCCACCTCAGCATCTTCATTTCAGCAACTTAGATGGTACGCAGGTGCTTCTGCCACACTGCCCACGTCTCGCTGCCATAGGTTAAAACTGGTCTAATCATGGTCTTATAGATCAGCCCCTTTAGTTTGACCGGCATTTTTTTGTCGCAGGTCACACCAGTCACTTCTCGCCATTTTTGCCATGTAGCGGCTATTCGGTGATGAATTTTGCATTGCATTCGATGTCTCCGCACATGTGTATTATACCACCCAGGTATTTGGACTAATTGCCCATCGATGGGTATCGGACTGTCGTCACGTGGATCTGGTTCGTTCAGGGACATGAATTCTGTTTTGGCAACACTCAACACCAGGCCCCCGGATTGCAACTGGTGCTTCCATGAAGCGAGCGCTTTCTGCAGCTCAGTACGGCTTTCAGTGCATATGGCTACATCGTCAGCGTATATAAATGTCCACTTTGCCAAATCTTGTGCTTCTTTAGTAAGCGAGTCCAAAAACTAAGCAAAACAGGAAGGGGCTCAGTACTAAGCCCTGATGAACACCTTTTTTGACCGCTATTGCTTTGGTAGACCAAAGCACCCACCGATGTCCGGACCACTGATCGTGCATCCCTATACATGTCAGCAATGGTCTTGACATATTCCTCGGGGACATTTTTCTTTCGAAGGCTCCACTAAATAGTATCCCTTGGAGCACGGTCAAATGCCTTTTCCATGTCCAGGAATGCAACGAACAGCGGTTTTTTCTTCGAGCGATATTCTTCGGCAATTGTGGACAGAGCAAACATATTAGGATCGGTAGTTGATAAACCAGGTACGAAGCCATAATAATGTCTAGATAGTGAGCACTCTGACCTTATTCGGTTGTCGATTACTCTTTCGTAAAGCTTCATAGGTATCTTCATCATTCGGTGGGTTTGGTTTCCTAACATTGGCTTAATGCTTGATGCCTCGGTAGTTGTTGCACTCGCTTCCCTTTCCCTTGTAAATCGGAACGATAGTGCGCAATCTCCATGCCTCTGGCATTTTGGAAGAGAGCAACACCTGACTGAAGAGATTAGAAATTAGCAACACACCAGTTACTTGCAGGCATTTCCAAGCTTCCACTTGGATACCTACGGGGCCCGGGGCCTATTTTTGCAGCGCTTTCTTAACCTCATGTGGCTGTATCGGAGGTATGAGACCTACATTTGCTGCCATTTCCGGAAGCTGTGTAGCAGCAAGGGTAGGGTTTAGAAGTTGTTTATAGTAGTGATGCCATGCCGCAATGACATCTTTATCCTTAAAGAAACAGCTTATTTGTACTTAATATATCGCTGGCCGAGCACCCGCATCCGCAACACAAGCCTTCTGGAGCTTTTATATGCAAGATGGGTGCCGAGAATGCGAACACCGACGCATTGAGGAACTTTTTATAGCGGTGTGGTAAACACAGCACATCAATTTTAAGGGCTTATAATTTTGAACCAGAGCCTAAACATCATTGAATACAAAATGGCTGGAAAGTTGATGGCCAAATTTTTCCGGGATTGTCGAGGTATTTTGAAGATTAACTAAAAAGAAAGAGGGTTTCATTATCATGTGTCTTTAAACTAGTATGCTTTTAGCTAGTGTGAATTTTAAACTTCATAATTTAAACAGTAATTTAGGCCCCAAAATTTCATCAGGCGGAACTATAAAGACTTGAAAGAATAGAGAGTCGACTCCAAGATTCTTGATGACCTTAAGCGTCTATTATAGGCCCAGGAGGAGAATCTTTATCAGAAGGCACTGAACTTGGTAGATATAGGTCAACGGTAATCATAACTGATTAAATAGGAAAAATATCCGCAGATAGCATAACCAAAAATTTTTTAAAGTTGCGATTAAATATTACGAGTATACTAACAACGTTTGTGGTTAACATTAACAACATATTCAACTGTTTTGAATACAATTATAACATACAAATTATTTAAAAACAAACAATTGACCTGTTTTTAGAGTCAAGATTGATCACGGTGGCCTAAAACCCCACCGAATCCACGGAAATCACACCCACTGAATTCAAATTTTATCGTTATTGAACAATTACACAAAAAGTAACCATTGTATTGAAAAGACTCACTGGTAACCAAATCACACTCTTCTTGGCATGACTTAGGCACTGTTGCACTAAGAAAAGCACAAACACTGAACGAAAAATTTTGTTCACCGAATTCAAGAAAACACGAAACCAAACCCACCGAATGATGAAGATACCTTTGCGAATTCTGCTATTACACTGTGAGCCTACGTCCGCTCTCGTCGGTGAACGCGGCGCAACTGAAGCTACCTGTGGACGCGGTATTGAGTTCCTGGTATATTGCTTTGTGCGATACCGCCAAGTTTTGTAAACTCCAGCGAAATCAAGCGTTGGCGCGGGACATGGCGAAAATATGTTTTTATTTAATAAGGGTATCTCATATATTATGTTCAGTGAAATTATAGTGGAACTAAACTAATTAAGAATATGTGAACCAATATTAAAAATTAATACAACATCCCCAACTTGAATTATAATTTTTTGTTTCAACAAATTTGGGTGCGGGACACGCCCACTGAACGTCAATTTCTGCACTTTTTATTTTTTTTATAATATTGAATATTGTGTAATGGAATATTTTATTAATTGTCGAGTTATAACAGACGCTGAAATATGTGTATGATTTTTTTCATAAATATTGGGCCAAAAATTCACGCAAATATAGCCTCGGACACGTAAAAACGCCACCTCTGAGAACTGCCCTCGAGGGTGTAGCACGCTGGTTCAGTAAGCCTATTCACTCTTGCCTTGAAAAGACCCAAATTATATCGTTCCGGGAATACAGACGAAAGGAGCGAATTCCATTCCTTAGCAGTCCGCATTAGGAAGGTAGAAGCGAATCGCTTCGTGCGAATGAATGGAATATTCTCAACGTAAGGATGAAACCGCTCCCCTTGCCTGGACGTCCGGTGGTGGAACGGAGATGGCGGAATTAAATCGTGCAATTCCTGTGCACTCTCCAATATGTACGAATATCCTGTAAAACATAGATAACTGTAATTTGGTAGTAACAAGTAGTAATAATAGTAGGGGAGCCCAAATGGGGATTTTGGAAGTGACTTGAACCCGACAGATTAACATAAGAAAATAAACCTTATACGCTATTCAATTCTGACGGGTTCGAGAATTTTTATCTGACTACTTTTTTTTACATTTTTGAAAATCCATACACGTTTCCCCCACCACTAAAAGGGTACACCTCATATGAACTTTTTTCTTTTTAACATCTAATCTTCACGATTCCTTAGGTTTTCAACGGGTCGGAGTGACAACACATTTAGCACCGTGGGCTCCCCTACTATAAGTATTACTTTGTTTAAAAAGAAAACAAGATGTTTATTACTAATTTTTATGTATGTATTTCTTTATCCTTACAAATTTGTGGATACTTAAGACTACAAAGACATTACAACACTATTATTACATAAATAAATTTACCATCTATTATTACAATACTAATTATACTAAAAATAAAACAAAAATAATTTCAAAAATAAACCTCGACACATGGATATAGCGAAGTTATTCGGCTTCGATGATGGTGCCGCCCTTCCACACGCCGACTGACCTACGAACTCTTTCTGCCACTATTTTATTTTACGTCTACCTATTTGTTTAAATTTTTTGTGTTCTTCATCATGTTACAATAAAAATATTTATTTCATGGATATGTGAAGCAAACGAATCAGAACTTAATAAAAAGCAGCTATAATTTTATTTCACCTAATTATATAATATTTGAATCTTAAGTAGTAATACAAAGAAATGCACCTACTTTGTTATAAATAAAGTCTAAAATATGGCAAGACGTATAATTATCCTTAACATAGCTATGAGAAAAAGAAGACATAAAAAGACTGTTTGATTAAAATTAGGAATTTATATTTTGAATTAGTATATAATCGATTGAGCAAAAAATATATAAGCCCGTAGACTAATTGTGTTTCAAATAAACGGATTTTTTTTATTATGTTTAAAATATATGACAAATATTTTTATAAATATTTTATGTATAAAGGCTTAGTGGCACTACATTTTCTAAAGTGGAGAACTTATTTTTTACTTATATCCTAATTAAGTACTGGCTTGGAATGTGTATATTACAAAATGTACTCTAATATGCCAGAGATAAAGCACACATTCGTGAAACACGGAAATATTTAACATTTGTGTGATATTCTCAGAGATCTAAAGTAAAGTAAACCAGTGAAAAATCAGAAATGAGTATTAATATTTATAATAAGTTTATTGTAAAACAAGTTACACTTAAAATAACAATAAAGCTGTAAAATACGTCATATACGTAAACAATAATTGATAACAAATATATTTTAAGCTACATTACATTATGTACTGCGGAGTACATAGTAGGTATAATGTAAAAAGCTACCACCAAATTTTTACTTACAATTGAATTAAATAACTATCCACCTACGAATGTAACAAATTCCTGAAAATAATTTCATTATCATGTCAAAATGAAAAAAATATATAAAAAATACTGACTCTTCATGAAAAAAAAAACATTAAATTTGTATAATAAAAGTGTACTATAACATAAAAAAATAATTAAACATTAAATTATGACAAATAAAATTATACCTAGGCGGTTCGGTTTATGTCTAATTTCAATTCGCACTGTGCTATACATTTTACTAAAATGTGTGTTACTTTAGTTTCTGTAATAGAACTATTACTAAAGCAAAATTAGATTACATCTAAATATGTTTATTATATTTATAAATCAGGCAATGAGATTCATATGAAAAATTATGAAAAAAAAAGAAATATAATTCTTTAACAAATATGAATTAGTTTTTGAGCTTAGAGGACGGAGATTATGAATATAATTGCACTTCTGGAATGTGTTGTAATATTTAATATAATTTTTATACTTATATATCTATAACAAATATGTCTAGAAGCCGTTATCAATAAAAAATACATTTATATCATGTAATCATAAGTAATTAATACTCTTAATAAAACTCATATTAAATACAGTATACAAAAAAAAATACACATCAATACATTAAAGTAGGTATTTATGATATGAAAAAAATGGATTACCGCGGGAGTGATATACCTAATCTAGAATATTTTGGAAACCCAATCTTTAGTCCTTAATATTTTTTAGAATAAAGGAAAAAATCCTCTGCTCGGGCGGGATTTGAACTCACGACTGGGATATGAGAGTGAATTTTTTTCGTTTCTGGGGGTCGATTTTAGAGAGTCGTGCACTCGAGTTAAAAAAAAACTGAGGATGATTAATAATTGCTATCATTATTTTTTCTAAAATACAGTTTCTTCATTTCTGATAGACTTTAAAATGTCCCGATTCTAGTACCAACTCGACGCTCAAAAACCGGGCCCCTGACTGAATTTTATATGACTCCAGTCAATAATTCTTTGCCGATGTGGTCTAGTTGTTACGTTATAAGATCGCTTGCACAGAATCGTCTCTTAACGTGATCGTATTAGTTGAAATTTTATTGTTGACAATTCTGACAGTTTTCTATGAGATGACAGCTACGCCGCCATATTGTCCGCCATTTGCCAAGTATGTAACGAATAGCGCGACAGATGATAAAATGGCAACAAAACTATCAGTTCAGTTCATTGAATGTGCGTAGTACAATTTACTAAAACAGACCAAATACTCGTATATGACATATTCGATTACAATTGCAATAATTAGTTATGGCATTCTCTGTTCACATGTATATTGTATTCCAGAAGTGAGGTTATGTGGCTCGGAGCAAAACAGATGTTCTGGAACAAAGTAATTAAATGACATAAAAATGCATACACAAATAAATATTGGCCGATCCGTTTAAGAGTTACGGTACCACAGACCGAAATTCATATTAGTGAAACTTATAATGACAGCCCTCTTTTTAGAGGCTAGAAAAAAAATATATTTTTTTTTATGATATAGGAGGCAAACGAGCAGACGGATTGCCTGATGGTAAGCAACTACCGCCGCCCATGGACACTCGCAACACCAGAGGAGTCACAAGTACGTTGCTGGCCTTTAAGATCCCTATACGCTCTTTTCTTGAAGGTTTGGATGTCATATCGGTCTGGAAATACTGCACACGAATAAATGTTAAAATGGAATAAATGTTAAAAAAGGTGTTTTCCTCGCACAACGTATCAGCATTGCGATACAACGAGGAATAGCCTGTGCAATGTAGTACATACATAAATGAATAAATATTACAGGACATTCTTACACAAATTGACTGAGCCCCACGGTAAGCTCAAGGCTTGTGTTGCGGGTACTCAGCCATCGATTTCCATAATATACAAATACTTAAATACATCTATGTCACCCATGAGTCAGAAACAAATATCCGTCACTATGAACCCAGGACTGGCAGCTTCATAGGCAGGGTCAGGAGGTCATCAACTAGGCTAGACATAGGACAATGCCTAAAAGGTCTCTTTTACATAGAGTTATTGTGTGACAATTCTGACAGTTTTCTATGAGATGACAGCTACGACGCCATATTGTCCACCATTTGCCAAGTATGTGACGAATAGCGCGACAAAATGGCAACAAAAGTAGGTGAAAAACTTAGCTTATGCACCTGGCTTATGAAATAGTAACGTGTCTTTACACGCATGTCGACGTTCTATATTCAAATGTTGACGTAAGTTCCATATTCATTCTCTGCACAACTACATAGACATGGTCCTTCAGTTAAGTTATTTATAACTTGTAAATGTAAACATGTATGATGTTAAATTACCTTTTGAGGAGTGAAGGAAGTCCTGATCTTCAGTAGTCTATCCATTTTACAGTTCAGAGGCATCCTGAACACCCAGGCTCCGTTCTGGAGGGACGGTTTCGCCTCAATGATCTTCAGACATTTGCGTTCGGTGTCATACTTGCATCGGAGGTCGCAGAGACGGACTTCGTTCACCAGTTGGTGATGAGGCGACCTTGAAGGAAATAAGATTCCAGGGGTTATTATATTGTCCCAATTAGTTGGGCCCGAGTGTTTCTTTAACTGTGAACAAATACCATAGGAAGACGGGAAGCAGCGTCTTTGTCCAGAGCCGTGGAACATTTTTTTAAATTCAAGTTGATGATGTTGACGAGGTCGAGGGTGTAGCGCTGGTTCAGTAACAACCTATTCACTCTTGCCTTCATAAGACTCAAATTAAATCTTTCCGGGAATACAGACGAAGGCAGCGAGTTTCATTCCTTAGTTGTCCGCATTAGGGACGTATGAAGCGAATCATTTCGTGCTAATGAATGGTATATTCACAACGTAAGAATAAAACTGCTCCCCTCGCCTTGTCCTTCATGGCGGAATTAAATCGTGCAATACAGAGACAAACTAGCAACCCTGCGACGGTGCTTAAGGCTCTGTAACCTTATACTCACTAATTCAGGATCGCCAATGAGACTTCGAGCACGGTGCTCTATTGAATCCAAAGCGGCCAGCTGATACTTGACAGACCCATCCCAAAGGTGGCAGTACTCCACACACGATCGAATCTGAGCTCGGTAAAGTGTCAGGAGCTGTTCCGGCGTGAAGTACCGTGTAAGACCCTAAGTTTTTTAGCAGCGGATTTTGGCCTCAATAGTGGCACCGAAGTTCAGCTGTTCTGATGGAATGTTTCCTTATGTTGTCTGTCAATTTGTTTTCTCACCTGACAAATAATTCGATGTCTTTGTCGTGCAGACAGGGCGATACTCGTATCTCGTAGGTAATGTTGTATTTTACATGCGACGCCACTTTTGCAGTGAACAGCGAGCTGTTTGTGAAGGATTGCGTCGCGATTCCGAATGTGATCTGGTATTTTTCTGCTGTAATAGTAATTTAGGATTAGCAAACTTCTTTACAGTCGAATGTATCCTAATAGTTGCAGAATTTGCTCATAATTTTCTACTTTATGAGAAAATTCTCATGCTGTCAATGCGAATCAAGTTGTCAATGCGAATATTATTATGTTAAAGACTTGTTATATCTTAGTTCTAATATCTCTATCTGACATAATATAAATTAATCTAATTTTGTTTTGGCTAAAATACCTATATTATAATTCAATAAATAATCTAACCGACCGAATCGGACCGACGACCTAGTTAGAGTCGCGGGATACCGCTGGATGTGGAAGGCGCAGGATCGGTCTTCTTGGGTCGTTCTGGGGGAGGCCTATGTCCAGCAGTGGACGTCGTCGTTCGGCTGGCATGATGATTATGATGAAATAATCTATTTATTTTTCTATAAAGGGCACCTGCACTTGAATTGCTAATTGAAATCTCACTTTTGGTTGTAAACATTTTTGATAATTCTTACCAGAAAGCTGTTCTAAATCCTCCTCAGAGCTCCTAATTGAAGCCGAAAAAGCTTCATTCGCCTCCCTCTTTCTCACCATCTTCCGTATCTCTCTTCTCACTCTCCCAGTCAGGTTGTCCGTCTGATTCAACTTATTGGGATCCAACAATGTGTTCTCCGCCATTATCTCGTCGGGTATTTTTTTAAAGCGTTGGATAGAATCGTTATCCTGTTTAAGAGTTTCTGTTGTGTTTTTCGGAATCACTGGGATGTTTGGGAGTTTGTTGTCCTGAAATAACAGTACATTGCAGCAGAGGCCGGGAAGTAAGGGGTTGCCGGCCGAGTATATGTAGATTGTTATGAGGCCGGCAACCCCTTTTTCACGCCGACGTATGTATAGTGCTTTTCTCTAACATGCAATACAATAGTTTTAAAAAACTCCTCCATCTCATTCCTTTGCTTTTGCAATTCCTGTGAATTATATATTTTTTCCTCCCACGGGTGTCGCAAGAGGCGACATAGGGAAAAAATGACGGGTACTACGTTGGCCAATCCGCCTACCAAGCGTGACGACAGTTTATATTTGGGGGAGGCCCATGTCCAGCAGTAGACGACTTTTGGCTTAAATGGTAAATGCGGATTAATGTGAATTAAACAATTTTAAGGCTGGAAACTCTTAATTTTGATCATGTTAACAGCAGCGCTACCGCGAACAACGATATTCGTAAATTTCGGACGATTGTCTCTGTCACTATCATGACACCTTAATTGGAGTAAAAGAGAAAGCTGCCCGAAATATACGAACTTCGATGTTCGCGGTACCGCTCCAGGAAAAGACCGTAATTTGAGTTTTCACCTAATATGACCCTTTCCGATTATAAATGCTTCAAGAAGGTTCTGTGGAGTAGAAATGGCGGGTACCTTTTCTGGGGTCTCTGGGGGGCGGAATGTGTCGTTCAGCTCCAGTTTCCGCTCCAGCGGTTCCTGGTTCTCGAAGGCTTGTGGAGGCTCCAGGTTACATGGTGACTGGTGAAAAGTAGATTTATTTTAAACACAAAACTATCGGGAGATAAAGAATATTAATTGTATAGTATCGCCACTCGTTACGGAGTGAAATAGGACGAGGAATATTCGACTTATAAAACGTAAGCTACCCGCCTACTAGTACATTTATTAGTTATTCTATTGCTTAGCATAATGCCGTGTGATGCGGGCTGACTAGAATAGTACCACCCCATCTCCTCCCGCGGGTGTAGTAAGAGGCGACAAAGGGAAAAATCCTACGGATGGGCAGCAGCGTCTTTTGAAACCCAATCTACAGCTACTGCGATCGCCAACCCGCCTACCAAGCGCGGCGACAATGGCAACTACCCCCAAGAGGCCTATATCACTGAGTCAAAGTAACAAGTTGAATATTAATAATATTTATGCAAACAAAATAATATATATCTTCAATAATCATTTTTAAATATACTGTTTTTAACTTATTTTCCTTACCATAATAGTTTTTATCCATCTTGAAATATATTCCCAATCCTTTGGCAGCATTAACATAAAGTTTTTGTCAAAACATAGTGCTTAACTATCATCATTTTTTTACTATCTAGTAACTACTAACATCCTTAGGCCCATGAGCCATTTTATAGTACCAATTGCTTCAATTGAATATAAAAAAATCGCAATTGGAACAGAGATGCATTTCTTTTGTTTCGTTCGATATTGAAACACACGAAATTCTACTTTATTTCCTACACTTTTGGGAACAAATTCAATTCTAGTGACTATTTTTCGCAGCTCCTCAGGAGACTAATTACTCGAACACTTTTAGTCAAATTAAGCAGTATAAAATTTCAGTGTCTCGGTTAATACTTAACGTATATTTTTGTATTATATTATTATTCATTCAGTTTATTTATTGTCAATTCAAAATGACATAATTCTATGTCAAGGAAAATTATGCAAAAACATGTCTGCATTTTTTTTTTCGTTATATGGTAACCCTGCTGTAGTCAACTAATCATTCCTTAAGTAAATTCGATAAATACTTGGACAATCGTTTATAGAAAAGGCATTCGAAACGAAAATATAAGGATCAGAACGACAGATTGAATGAAAAATGTAGTGATTTCTTTATATATATATTGAAAAATAACTCACCTGGCATTCAGCGTCAATATAATTGTCAGAATTAGCTGAAAAACCGCAGGCGTTGCCTAGTCTTCCAACGATGTCTGCCGTTTCTTTTATGGACACCGCGGGGTCAAGCGGCGAGTGCGTCGCATCCATGTCTATGACAAACAATATTATGACAACCATTTTATAAATAAATCGTTTTTTTTTTGCTTTGACATAAATGAATATGTGGAATTTAGAGCTGGGTAAGCCTTATAAACAGATAGGTATATAAATTAAAAATTAAACAATGTTATGACAACCGTTTTTATATCAATTGTTTTTTAAAGACATGAAATAAACGTACCCGTAGTAAACTACTACTCGTATACGTAGCAATTAAGCCGTGTGGTGCCAGATAACTAGAATAGCAACCCTTCTCGCCCCGTGGGTGTCGTAAGAGGCGACTAAGGGATATTACATTGTTAAGATGTAGTAATGTTAATTTAAACAAATATATTTTTTTGCATGATTATTAATTTCTATCATCCATGTCTCGTGGTCATTTCATTTCACATATTGAACTCTCAGAAACGAAAAAATGTTATTTTGGAATCAACAATGTTAAAATTATAGTGAGTAACAATTCTATATATTTTGTGCAAAAATAATAGTGACAAATTTTTGTAGGCGATTATTTTCGTACACAACATTTTTTGTATTCGAGTGCACGATACTCACAAATAATCCCCCAGAGTGATCAAACATTATGATAACAAACAATAGATACGTTTAACGCAATGAAGTCATGTTTATATTATAACTATGAAAATTATGAAATTTTAAATTATATGTTATAAAATTATGTCTTACTTAGCACATCGTGGACATAATTTCTGGAGGCGTGCTGTGTGGATGCTATTGTTAGGAGAGATTCCGTGGACGGTGTTGTTGGGAATTCCGGGGTCGTTTTGTGTGGACCTTTTTCTGTGGACATGTTTTTTGATGAAAAGAAAGAAAGAAAAACATTCGTGACAAACAAAAACAAACAGGAGAACCGAGTAAAAGGCAAACATTGTCACGAAATGGTCGCAACTCAGTGTTAATGCTAGCAGGGTCAGGGCTGAGGCTCTAGTGTAAGTTTCTTTTGTCGTAAAAAAACGTTTACGAACGCGTAAGTGATAATGTTACTTATATGGGAAACGCAAACGCGTTCGTGAAGTGAAGTTACGTTAAAAACTTACACTCAGGGCTCTGATGTTCCGTTGTAACCATTTTTTGTTTATATAATGTTTTTGTTCACATAATCTTCTTGTATGTGTGAGAATTGACTTGATAAATTTTTGCAAGGAATAAAAGTACTTATATAAGCTTTAAAATCTTTCACATGGAAAAGAGTGGTTTTTACAGGAGTGAACTTTTTGAAAAGGCTCTGGAATAGGCGCAACGGGGGACAACTACACAAAAGATCCCAACTGGTCGAAGTGGTCCCCATAACATAAGATAACTTTTTGAACGCTCAAGACGAGAAATTACATCGAAGGAGAAATTTCCCAGGTGCCATGATGTCATTTTTTTTTTTATGACATAGCCGGCAAACGAGCAGACGGATTGCCTGGTGGTAAGAAATTACCGTCGCCCATAGGCACCCGCAACACCAGATGAGTCACAAGCGCGTTGGCGGCCTTTAAGGGGGGTTGGAGCTCTGGGAACCTTACTCACCATCAGGAACACAGCACTACATACCTGAAAGGTAGCAGTGCTATTATGGCTGTGGTCTTCTGTAAGGAGGAGGTACTTCCCCAGTTGGGCTGCCCCAGATTCAAGCGTGATGGTCATCGCTGTGCCCTACCTCTCATTGTTGGATGCATACGCAGACTCATTACTTGTTGAAGATGAGCCGCGGTGTTTGAGGTCCCACCGCGAGCTAGTAAGCTATGAGCTATCGTGTGAATAAAAGTGACACATATGTCATAGCCGGGCGATCGTAGTTCATCGCCGGGCGATGAGCTATAAATATTATATCTCTTTTATTTACACGGGAGCGATTATCATTTGTCCCTTGAAATAGCTGATAGCTCATAGCTTACTAGCTCGCGGTGAGACCAGTGCCTGAGACTGTTTTCCGACAATGAGTATGATAGATAAAAAGTAAAGATATGTATTAATGAGATTGTACAAACCTTTAGCAGTTTTTTTAGAAGGCACGTGTTGTGGAAATTTCATACTCTGAAACAAAATATATAATGATAATACAAATTTCATTGGGGGGGGTTTGCCATACGCGCCACGCTTGGCAGGCGGGTTGGCGCGCGCAGTTTTTTTATAAGATGGCAGATGGGGTCGAAAAGTGCTCGAGTGGAGACCACGGAATAGCAAGCGCAGCGTAGGACGTCCACCCACAAGATGGGCAGACGACCTCATTAAAGTCGCCGGAAGACGCTGGATGCAGGTTGCTTCCAACCGGTACTTGTGGAGATCCAAGGGGGAGGCCTATGTTCAGCAGTGGACGTCTTATGGCTGAGATGATGATGATGATGATGAATACAAATACGGGGGCCCATCTCGCATAGGGCGAGTCACCGTCCGTAAAATTGAATACCATTTTATTAGGCAGACGTCCGGTTTTTTTATCCAATAGCCCAGTAGCTAGTCCATCCTTTCCATCCAATAGCCTAGTACATTCTAGATTCCATTATAACTCAATAGTCCTTACACCATGGCGGGTGCTATCTCTGTGCGCGTCCCATGATACGGACAGGGGCAACATCCGCTTAGTGTACCCCTTACATTTCATTAAATTGTCGAAAGGGCCTCTGCGCGTTGGCTCGATCTGGCTCCGCGTACGCCTCCCAAATGTCCGGAACACCACTGTTCCGTGTACGGAAGAGACATACAAATACAGTCTCATAGCGAAGTCTCGACCAACATCGAGAGACTTTCGCTACGTGGTTGTGGTTGGATCAGGGGTCAGATTCAGAAGGCGGTAATCCTCTCTCTGCGGCCCTAACCACCGGCAGTCTGAACCCTGCTCCGTTACCAGCGACAAACTAGGTAAGTTTTTTTTTATGATAAAGGTGGCAAACGAGCAGACGGATTGCCTGATGGTAAGCAATTACTGTCGCCCATAGGCACCCGTAACACCAGGGGAGTCACAAGCGTGTTACCGGCCTTTAAGGAGGGTTGGAGCTCTGGGAATCTTACTCATCATCAGGAACATAACACCACATACCTAAAAAATAGCAGTGCTATTATGGCTGTGGTCTTCTGTAAGGAGGAGGTACTTCCCCAGTTGGGCTTATCCAGACTCAAGCTTGTTGGTACTTCGCTGTGCCCTACCTATCATTGTTGGACGTAGTTTAAGGACATACCTGGGGGCAAAAGTTTTTTATAATGTTTTGATATTTTTATACTTTCTTTTCATACCTGTATCTGGTTGAGGTCTGGCGGAGTAGCTCTGTGAGCTGGGACGTTTTCTTTTCTGTAGTTATAGTAGGAGTGTTTTTCGTGCTGTCTGGTCTCTTTCATGTTTAGTAGCTCCTGGTGTTCCCGGAAGTATAGAGCGGACATTACGACCAGGCTAAAATAAATAGATTTTTGGAACTAAGAACAAATCAAATATTTTTTATGAAAACATGCTGTCAAATGTAAGTAAATTTTATTACGTTTTTATATTATTTTCTTTTATTTTTGACTATCTCTCCTCCATGGGACAGGCATTGCCTAGTGTGGCGGCCAGTAAAAATGTACCCAAGATTATTATTTTTTAAATTTTATTTTTTAATTTTTTTAATATTTTGATTTTTAAGTAGTAATCTACAGGACGGGTCTCGGGGTAGAGGAAGACTAAAACGAAGATGGCGGGACGACCTTGAAACATTTTTTAAAGAGTGGCGAGAGAGTGCTTTGGATAGGACCAAATGGAGAGAAAGAGGGGAGCCAGTAGTGGGGTACTCTTATAGGCTAATGATATAATATATATAATATAATCTACACTAATATTATAAAGGCGAAAGTTTGTGAGTGTGTATGTTTGTTACTTCTTCACGTCTGAACGGCTGGAGTGATTTTAATCAAATTTAGTATGGAGTTAGCTGACACCCTGGATTAACACATATGCTACGTTTTTTCCCTAACAAACTGCGGGTGACACCGAGGGCAAAACTAGTACCACTATAAAGGCGTCAGCCGTGATAGCTGGAGATGCGGGTTCAAATCCCGTCTCAGACGCCGGAGGTTCTCGCCACTTTTTCTTAAGTATAAGTCATGTATTTTAATTTATAAATAGATTTTTGCTTAAAATTTGAAATTTTACTTTTAGCAGCGAATCATTAAGAGTATAGATAAAGAAAATCATATCACTCTTTACCCCTTTCTTCGGCTTTAGGTATTAATATACCTATCCAATAAGCAAATCCATGAAAGTAGATTGTTACACTGCCAGTCACAAAACTGAACGACTGTATTTTACACTCCGGCTTTGTGGACTAATTATTGTAAGTTTTTATGCAGACTTCATTCGCCATCTAGTATTTTATCAATCGCTGTATTCAAGTATCAATATATATATATATATATTCACGTTTATAATATATATATAATATAAACGTGAATGTCCTGACTGACTGATGAATGCACAGACCAAACCGTTTAACCTAGACGGCTGTTTTTTTCACAATAGGTAGTTTTTATACCGTAAGCACCCACTAAGAAGGGATTTTTGGAAACTCTACCACTAAGGGGGTAAAAAAGGGGTTGAAAGTGTGTATGGGGATTGTGTAAAATTTAAGACTAGAAACTTGAAATTTTGTGTAAACACTCCTTATTCAAACACAAGAAAAGTGATTTCAGCGTTTTTTGATATTCATCCCCGAAGAGGTCTAAAAAAGGGTTCTTCTGTGCGTGCGAAGCCGGGGGCAAAAGCTAGTTTAATTATTAAAAGGATTTCACTTACCACACAGCCATAATGAAAATCAATATTGTGATAATAATCTGCAAAAACTTATTTGAAATCAATTCACTGCTGGCATCACTGTACTCTTTCTTACAACAAAACGCCAACTTAGAGTTGCCAGGCTCAAATTCCTCTTTCAACCACAGACAAGTATCTTTTTTCTTCGACATTGTGCTGTCATCTGAGATTTTCTGAATGTCAGAGTCAATAGTGCCAACATACGGGGGGAATTTGCATTCGTGTTTTTCTTCTTTATGGTATCTGACGCAGGTTTTGTTGTAATTGTAGAATTTGCCGTATTTTGAGTAGTTGCGGGGATCGTGGCAGGTTTTGCATTGTTTCCTGGTGTATTTGGGGGAGTTGTGGCTCAATTTATGGCAACACTCGTGCCGGCGGATGTTGCGAGCTATGTCGCGGATTTGGTCTATGGAAATGTTGCCATCGCTGTAAAAGGATTTAGATGACGAGGATATGGCAGAGAAGTGGGAATCTGAAACAAATAATTGAGTGATTAATTTTAAGTTTCGTGTTTGTTTTGTCACGTCGGTAAATATGGACACAATTCATGTGATATTTTACAATGGCGTAAAGTAAGGGTTGAATATTTTAAATGTTTTGATATGACTACAGTATTTAACAGAGCTCGAATAGTTGTTTTGCCTATCTGTCTATTCACTATGTCACTTTAAATACCTGGTATTCCAATATAAGTATTATGGAAATATAGGGGTGAAAATGGGGTTGAAAATACTTCATATTTAGATACGACGGAGTTGAACTAAACAGAACTACAGCAATTTGTATATCTGTCTCTTTTCTAGCGATGGGGCATTGAGAAAACCAATTCCCGCCGGCTTGACTCATTTTCCCATGGTTCACATGAAGTTGCTCATGAAGAAAAGGCAAAGTCATATTGACTCCGTCTTGCCTAAGAAATAACTTACCACTGCTTATGTTAGACCTGGCACTGTCTCTCCTCTGCAGAATGTTGATCTTGCAAAGTTTTCTGTTGATCTTCTCCAGGTGGTCAATACGAGATTCCAGGTTTCCAGTAACTCGGCACAGCTCTTTGACGGCTCCAAGATTTTCCATAAAGATGCGGTCCTGAAATATGTTTTAATAAAATATTGTTTTTTTAACTCATCGGTATTAATTATGTTGTTTATTTTCTAGAAAATATCACAAATTGGAAAAAGAAGTTTATTGAAATATCACATATAATCGCAAATGGCTAAGTTCTATTCATAGGCGATGTCGTACTAATAACAACGCCTTTTACTATCATTAGACCTTATGCCGTTGTAATACAGTTCACATACTGTCAGTTAACCGTGCGATTACAGTAGCGATTCTGGCCCATGAATGGTTTCTTCAGAAGACTAGCGCTGGAGGGGTCAGAATTATGCTGCGATGGGTCCATTTCTTAGTTATAGTCATTTTTTTTCCTGCCAGCTTAAAACTAGACAAATTTAATTATATTTCCATTTTTCAACTAACTAAAACTGAATCTATAGCCTTCGAACACCACGGCCCCGCCGTTTCTATCAGGAACAAACTCGTATGTTGTTTAATACAATAGCAAGATAATGCATAAAGATCACAAAAAAGACAAATTCGCTCCCTTCGTCTGTATTCCCGGAAAGATATAACTTGGGTCTTTTCAAGGCAAGAGTGAATAGGCCGTTACTGAACCAGCGTGCTACACCCTCGACCTCGTCACTTACCATCAGGTGCGACTGAGGTCAAACGCTGGTCAGTCTTGTAAAAAAAAATGTTTTTTACCTTATTGACAACTAAGAATTTATGGATGGTGTCTCCATTAGGCAGAGTCACATCACCAGCCTCTTTCACCGCTTCTGGCAGAACCTGGCGGACCTCTTGAGCTATGACCCCTGTGTCAGCCTGCGGGGCGGGGGAGGTGGGGTCGAACCCTAGGAGACCGGAGTGCTCGGCGAAGGATGGGTCATAATTGAACCTGAAAAGGGAGATTTTTTTAAACAATAAGTAGCAAAATGGTTGAAATTATTTTCTAATCTAAGCTAGGCATTACAATAATTACTTAACTACTCTACATTAAATCTGAAAAAGGCTCTTGAGGGTTTCAAGATTGCTGGTGGCATTCCGGCGTTGTATCGTAATGCTGATACGTTGTGCGAGGAAGCCGGCAGCTCTTCGGTCACCAGTTACATCAATCAGACTCTTCGCAATTTCTGCATAAAGTTTGTGCGAGCTGGGATGATTTTAGTTATTAGGTGAGGATATACTGGTAAGAGTTTTATGATGAACTAGATGTGCCCCGCGGTGTTACTTGTGGTTTATTAGGGAAAAGACGAAGCCTATGCGTTAATCCAGGGTGTCAGCTAACTCCATACCAAATATTAAAATCGCTCCAGCCGTTTAGACGTGAAGAAGTAACAAACATACACACTCACACACTCACAAACGCCTCGCCTTTATAATATTAGTGTAGATTGTCAACGAAATATCACTGATTATGATTGTCAATAGACCAAACTGTGTTCAGGCTACGGACCTTGAATAAGGCAAGTGGTCTATTATTGAAAAAATAGGAAAATCAGATCCTTAATGGACGCCACTGCCCGCCATCTTGTACCTACTTGACAACTCTGATGCTTTGAACGTTCTTCAACTGCTGTGCCGTGTCCAACTCTTCAATATTGTGCTTCGCCCGAGCATCTGACGGGTGAACTACGTGTCCCATCACTTTTAGGTTACCTGTAAATTCGTTATTGGTAAAAAAAAGAACTAGCTGCTTTCCGCAACTTCGTTTGCGTTAAATTCTAACTTCTTTTACTTCCTTCACTGACAATCTTTTAACCCTCTAGGCTATTGAGATTGTCTTTATCACCATCGGCCCTTTTCAACCCCACAACTTCCATCCCCCTGGCTACCTTTTATGTATTTATTTCTGATTTTCGTAAAAAGACATTGGATTGAAAAATATAAAAAAAATACCAGAAAAATGTTGTTAATACAAAGTATACAATTTTCAAATAGATTCTTGACCACATTTAACCCCGTTTGGGGTTGAACCAGCGTGCTGCACCCTCGACCTCGTCGACACTTACCATCAGGGTGCGACTGAGGCCAAACGCTGGTCAGTCTTGTATAAAAAGAAAGCTGAAAGAGTAATCATGTAATCATAATCAATGATGAAATATACTTACCATTTATGACACAGGACTCGTCAGGGCGATCTGTGTTGATCCCGACGCGACCGTTAAAGTGGACGCTGTTGTCTGACACTCCTCGCTGCCACCAGTTCTCTGTGCAGTCTGATTCGAACTGGCCTGGGTTCGATGCCTGTCAAACAAGTTCATTTATCAAAATGGAGACGAAGTCAATGCTTAAAGTCCGATGGTTTCAAGGGTACTAAGAGGATATTCACAGAGACATCCGCCATGGTATATTGGGTGAGGGCCATTGTCAGTCTCATAGATCTCCGATTGTCTTGCTCCGAGATGGACCCCTTATAAAGCGACATCTAAGGTAAGAGCAATACCGGTGCAAAGAGCAAAGTCACTGACCTTTAAACATATTGTCAATTAGCCACTTATTTCGTAGGCATCGGATGCAAAATACCCAAAATTCGATCATCATCATTTCAGCCTTAAGTCTTCAACTGCTGGAAAAAGGCCTCAAATTTGGCCATAGCCGTTATGCTTGGCAGGCGGGATGGCGACCGCAGAAGATTGTGTTTCAACGGACGCTGCTGCCCATCCGTCGGTATTTTCCCTTTGTCGCCTCTCACGACATCCGCGGGAGGTGATGGGGTGGTATACTAGTCAGCCGGCATCATAAGGCACCAAACTGAGCTAAGTGGCATGCTATAGGAGAGGCCTATGTCCAGAAGTAGACTAAGATAGACTGATGATGATGACTACTTATTTCCACATTTACCCTAGAGAACTAAGAGCTAGCGACCTCACTCTGAAGGTCAAGGCAAGCCAAAGGCAAGAGGATTGTCCCACCTATAGACAGGGCACCTCAAGAGTGCGAATGATGTAAAACCGGTCCTTGTCGCTTTGGGAGAAAGCTACGTTCAGCAGTGGAAGTCCTTCTTGATGATGAAATAACTTGACATCAACATCAACCGGTTTTGACATCAAGAGCGGCGCGACGGGCCGGCGACGCGATGGGCGAACCGAACGGACTCAGCACTCTTAGTGCTTGAAAATTGAGGCCTATGTTCTCCGAAACATGTCACGCGGGTGACTAAATAAACGTGAGTAGAACCGTGTTAACCGTTAACTTGAGTTTCAATTTATGTTTTTTATTTACCCGAACTATGATGCGGTCGCTGGCACTGGCGGCCACCATGACATCTCCACTTGGCACGTGGGCCCTCAAGGCTACCACCAGCTGGAAGTGCCTCTGGTCAGGGTTGGGTCGGCCCTTCTTCCTCATATTGTTGTTGGTGGTCTCTGCGAAGTGTAGTCGCCCGACTGTCACCTTTGTTCCTTCGCGTCTCAGTTCAACTCTGCAATGGAAAGAGGAAATCATAAAAAGAAGTTTATTATTATGCTAAAGCAGTTCGCTGGCGGAACTTTTGAATCTACTAAAAAAGAAAAAAATCTATTAAAAATTTCATTTTTGGTACAAGTTTTTATTGCCCATTGTACTTTTTTTGCGCCATCTTCAACTACTAGGATTCTAACGACCCTAAACACCAAGGGTTTATCTTCTGTATTTTCAGGAGATACTATGGCTACCTTCTGCCTCCAGCATTAGATCAAATCAGTTTTAGAGTCGACGTCAAATATATGTCTACACTTATTCACCTTAATCCCTTGTAATAAGATGCAGAAGTGTAAACGTATCTTTGCCGTCGGCTGTGCCATATGCATTGTCACCGAGCTTACAAAAGTGCTAAATTACAGTTCAATCGGTTAAAGATGTCTTCTCTAAGATTGAGTTAAAAGATTTCTCCCTAACATACTTACATATATAACCTATACATACATACCTCCAATACATTGCAAGTTAAATAAAAGCTTGTAAACACCCGAAAATCTGGTTCTTATAGATTTAGAATTTTTTGAGCTTACACTGCACCGAAAATTTTACGTTTAGTATGATTATTTTTTATTAACTTTAACTTTAGTGCTTATAACATTTTTGTTTATGAATAAATTTTCTTTTGATGATTAGGTAATTGAAGAAGATATTAAAAAGTTTTGTCATTCTTATGGAAGATTTTAACTACTTAATGTAGTGCATTTCCGTAAACTTTGAATATACCATATCCACGTTAGACCTCTGGATTATATTATTTAGTTACTTACGGTACTGGATGGAAAGGTTTCTTCGTGCGATCTGATTGGCTTTGCTCTACCCTCACTTCTTGGCTGGGATCCTCAGCCTGAAAAATAGTTTTGACTTAATATTTAAACCTTTTTCAGGCACGGTGAAAATTGGTGAAAACTATGATTTTTTCATGACATAGGCGGCAAACGAGCAGACGGATTGTCTGGTGGTAAACAATGACCGTCGCACATGGGCACCAGGGGTGTCACAAGCGCGTTGTCGGCCTTTAAGGGGGTTTGGAGCTCTGGGAACCTTACTTACCATCAGGAATACAACACTACATACCTGAAAGGTAGCAGTGCTATTGTGGCTGTGGTCTTCTGTAAGGAGGAGGTACTTCCCCAGTTGGGCTGCCCCAGATTCAAGCGTGATGGTCATTTCCCCATTAATCCCAAATATAAACCCATAAATTGCGATAGGTAATATAATTTCGAGTTGGGATTCGATCTGGATTCACACATGCGGTCCTAGCGCGCACAAAAATTTTGCAGATGGCGTTTGCTTGATAGAAGATATTATTATTATTACTTGCTGTTTTTTTGCTGCATCGACCAGTTATGATCTATTGTGGCAGCCCTTTTTATAACTCATTACTGATCCCATTGAGTCCAGAAAGCTCCAGATTCTTTAGGCTGTAATTGATAGAGGTTACTCACCTTGACCCCATAAAAATGCAGCCTAAACGCACTGATCTTCTTGAAACCCTCATTCGTCTTGACATAATGCGGGTCCCCCTGCATGTGGATCTGGCAGGTCACTTGGAAGTGGTTCTTCTTCTGGCAGACGAAGGCTTCGTCGATCTGGGAGAAGTTGAAGCCTTTGTCGGCGCCGACGACGTAGGAAGGAGGTTGGCTGGGGAATATTATGGCGTCAGTTGTGAAGGAACAGTTGTAGCACAACTCCTGGAGTACATTAGGGATCGAGTACCGGCATTATTTTCATATTTTACCGGTATTCAATTACGGTATGACTAAAAAACTTAACTGTAGGACCATGTGTATGTGGTTGTGCAGAGAATTAATATGGAACTTACGTCATAATTTGAATATAGATACAGACGCGTTACTACTACATAGACCAGGTGCTTTAGCTAACTCTTCCCCATATATCGCATTTGTTATTGCACATTTTGTATTGTTTTCAACTAATCAGATGATCCTTCCTTAGAAATTATTTGCTTAGAAACTAAACCGTTGATAAATGGAACAAAGTTATTATTTGAATGGTTCTGGATCTTAAAATATTGCTACCGTAAAACCACCCAACTATAGTCCAATATAGTGCAACTGTGGTCCAAACCTTGAATTCGTAATTACGTAATCAATCCTAATATTCTTTTTGTTTTTTTCTTCATTGATTCATTCATTTATGAACAGCCGTTGGCTTTTAACTGCGTAATATAAATAATACTCACACCTAAACGAAGATATGGAACTAAGTTTTGGACCATTGATGGGAGATTTTGGACTACAGTTGGGTAGTTTTACGGTACTTTATTTCTTAAGGACATATGGAATGCACAGAATCATGCTATCTTTCATACGCTAGTATTTTATGTTTTCCTTCCATCCGACCATATTTCTTTAATTTTACTGGTACTCACAGTGGCTTTAAATTGCAGTCATACAGCGTGTGCCACACGTTCTGCTGGAATGGCGAGAATCTGATGCATTGGAGAGGTATATCGTCTCCTGCTTCAGACCCGTCCACGGACGGTGGTGCTGGGCGGACGTGCGTCTCTGGAGACAGGGCTGCTGAAAAGCAAAATAGTCATTTACTGTAGTAAAACAATTGCAAGTTGAATAAACATATGTTTCTAATGGGTGAAATAAGATGGAACATGCAGGTTCAGCCAGGAATCAGAGGAAACTGCGATGCACATCCTCTGCTCCTGTGGATCACTAATGCATAAAAGAAGTATCCACCTAGGCAGGCACTGAAACCTTATGAGGTACACAACATTGATATACATATGGGACGTTACACAAGACCATCCCTTTCGATCGTGGTATTATTGTTAGCACGCTCCGTCTAGTTCAATGGTATGTCTATGGATTTTGATGGGTTTTGACCAGATAAATCGGAAACGGTCTTGGAAGACAGATATTAAAAGAAAATACAACCAACCAGGTTCACATTTCACTTGAGACACATCTTGCGAATGTTTCCTCTTCTTTGTAGTCGGTTCTTGAAGCGTGGTGTAGACAGGAGTTAGTGTGTCATGGCCGAGTGACACCAGTTGAGGGCTGATGATGGTTTGATCCAGCTCGGTAAGGTCGACCCTCATTTGGTTGTACCTGGAGTAATGGCACTTAGGTAAATTATTGTAAAGTAAAGTGGCTTCTAGCATTGCGATACAATGAGGATATGCCGCCAGCATCCTTGATACATTGCCGTGTGATGCCGGCTGACTAGAATAGCACCACCCCATCTCCTCCCGCGGGCGTAAGAGTCGACAAAGGGAAAATCCTACGGACGGGCAGCAGTGTCCGTCGAAACCCAATCTACAGCTACTGCGGTCGCCAACCCGCCTGCCAAGCGTGGCGACTATGGCAACTACGTCCAAGGTGATACAAGTCATGTATGATGGCTGAAATTTATGATGTAACGTAAATGTAAGTGTGAAATAGACTTAGACTTTCCCACTAGGAGATGTTTAGAGTAAAAATTCACACTGCCTCACCTGTTCTGATAAGGTATGCCTTCAAGCCCCCTCATCCCAAGGTCCACATCCTGCGGCATCACCACCACATCCAGATTGTCAGACTTCAGCTCCTCATACATGTAGTCCCCCTGGAACTCCTGGGTCTGGAGGTGGTCCTGGACCAGCACGTAGTCTGGTGGTAGGACCGTTTGGGAGACGATGTGGGGGTTGGTGTCGGGGCTGTAGGGGTTTTCGGAGCCGGAGTCTGGGGGAGACTCGGGAAGCTGGTGATTCCTGGGCAGAAAAGATAAAAGTTATTTCTTTAAAGTTTTCACGGCATCGTCATCGTCATGTCAGACGAAAGATGTCCACTGCTGGACATAGGCCTCCCCCAGAACAACCCAAGAATCCTCTCCGATCCTGCGCCTTCCACATCCAGCGGTATCCTGCGACTCTAACTAGGTCGTCGGTCCACCTTGTGGGAGGCCTACCTACACTACGTCTTCCAGTTCGTGGTCACCAAACCAGAACCGAAAAATCAGTTAATAAAGGAGACCTTTCCCATACTAGCTACTAGCTAGCTGCAGATGTTAGCTAGTGTGGGCAGGCAGGGGTAGAAGGTCATACGTTTTTTAATAATAACAAAATTCCTTATTTTCTATACGTATACCTCTTACATTTTTAAACAATATGTGACATTACCTACTAAAAGGGATCTAATTTTCGATGGCGCTTGTGTCGTTGTTCAAGACGATACAATACAAACGCAACGCAATTCGACGTAATTGCCATGGACAATAAGGTCCCTTTTCCTAGATAATGCCATATATCATCGTTTTAATAATACAAACGAAAATTCGTAAATTCTTAGCGGTTCGCCCATCCTTACCTGAGCCATGATTAGATTGAATGGAATATTGCGAAAAGCTCGGCGCCAACTTACTATCTAGCTTACTTTTGAACCGCTTTTTATGCGGTAAGTAGCAAGTGCAGCCTTGTCTATTGTAAGTTTACAATAGAGAAACCGTTTTTTTTTATGATTAGGCATCGGACGGAAGAGTGCAAATGACATAAGGAACAGGACTTGTACCATAATGGAGTAGCTATCAGCGTAACATATTTTATACAGTCGATCAATTTGTCGATGTCATCGACATAATTATTTCATCGTTATTAATGGTGTTAAATTTAGTAATTTAGAGTCTAGTAATATTTTTTTACCAAATAAATTTAGAGCGAAATTAATTTGTTTTCTGGAGAACGATTCATGTATCTTCGGTATGAAGTGTTTTTATAACAATAGTGTATTAGTAGGAGATTATATCCCGATCGCTGCAGATTGTGTGATTTTTGCCGTATTTTTAATGCTACTGCTACAACGCAATTGATTTATCCTTCTAACCTTTTTCATTAAATGAATATTAATATAACCTATATATATCCCCCCTTTCTAAAAAGACAAACAAATCATTTGTCAAATAAGCACTTTGTCAATAGACTGTCACTCGAAATAATCTAGCTTCCAGTCTATAACATACATAATAGTTATTAATAGATTGTGAAATGGCCCACGAAATTTTAGTAAACTCCTGGATTCAGGGCTACCCTGAATTAGGTTTCGACGAGCAAAATTCAAAAATTATTTGTAGTGTGTGCCACATCCAACTAAACGTCAAGAAAAGCATTGTAGATACACATATAAAAAGCCAAAGGCACCAAATTAATTGTGGAAATATAGAACCTGAATTTATCTATCTACGACATCGACAAATTTATCGACTGTATAAAATGTGTTACGCTGATAGCTACTCCATTATAATATAAGTCCTGTACCTTATGTCATTTGCACTCTTCCGTCCGATGCCTATTTATGATATAGGAGGGAAGCGAGCAGACGGATTGCCTGATGGTAAGCTTAGTTGTAAGGGTCAGCTAGGAACCTAACAACTTATTGTGTTGTAAAGTTGTTAGGTTCCTTATTTAATGGTCGACTGTTGTGACTAGCTTTTCCTCGCGACATTTGTCGTCGGCCATGCCTGTCTTTAAAGTATGGTTGCGGGAGAAAAAATATCCTATATCCTTTCTCGTAGCTCAAACTCTCTCCATACCAAACATCCCAATTGGTTCAGCGTTTTAAGCGTGAAGAGGTAACAGACAGACAGAGTTACTTTCGCATTTATAATATTACTAGATGAGAACCCGGCTTCTCTCGGGCATAATAAACTTACACGGCCAGAATTCCGGACAAAGTATTCGAACGCAGCCCGCGCACGTGACCCGTCACTGTCATGTTGTCATCCAAATTTATTATGGCCGACCGATTTGTCATTAAATTAACACTTTTAAACACAAAATGCGCGGCAATACGAATTTTGCCGATATATGTCCTCGATTCAAAACTCTTTATTTTTATGCTTTTTCATTTGAGTACGATTTCATTCGGGTTTACGGTACCCCTCGACGGACTTATTAATATAGATATAAGTACAGATTCTTACCCGAGCCTCCGGTCTGTTGGGTAGTCCCCCACGGGCGCCATGTATGCCTCCAGTTCGTCTATGAGAGCCGGACCTGAAAAAAAAACAATTGTATTTTTTTAGACATCATATACATTGACTGGACATCAGATCTCTTACATGCTATAAGATTTTTTTTTAATGATATAGTCGGCAAACGAGCAGGCGGTTTGCATGGTGGTAAGCAATTACTGTCGCCCATAGGCACCCGCAACACCAGGGGAGTCACAAGGCCTTTAAGGGGGCTGGAGCTCTGGGAACCTTAATCACCATCAGGAACACAACACTAAATACCTGAAAGGTAGCAGTGCTATTATGGCTGTGGTCTTCTGTAAGGAGAAGGTACTTCCCCAGTTGGGCTGCCCCAGATTCAAGCGTGATGGTCATCGCTGTGCCCTACCTCTCATTTTTGGACATAGTTTAACACGTTCGCCCCCGGTACTGTTTTACTAAATGCTTGCAATATGCCGGTAGAAATTATCTCTATCACTCGGAGCATTCCATTGGGATTATACGATTTATTTTACTTCTATGCCGCTGTCATAAGTCAAGTTCCTACTCCTATGCCAGTGGTATAGGAATACGAACGTTTTGAACACAAATATTTTGTCGCTGGCTTTGGCGGTAAATTTATTTGACACGTGACGTCGGCATAGGAGAACGATCTTCTTAGACACAAATACGTGTCACTGGCATAGGAGTTCGATATTTCGTGATCACAGACGTTGTGTCACTTGCATTGGAGAAGGTTTGAACTACTTCTGTTCTTAATATCATCATCTTCCTCGCGTTGTCCCGGCATTTGCCACGGATCATGGGGTCCGCTTGGCACCTAATCAGGATTTAGCGTGGCACCAGTTTTTACGAAAGGGACTGCCATCTGACCTTCCGACTCAGAGAGTAAACTTGGCTTTATTGGGATTACTCCAATTTTCTCATGATGTTTTCACCTTTCACGGAAAAGCGACTGGTAAATATAAAATGATTGAAGAGGGTAAATGCATCAACACCTGTCTTTTGACAGTTCCACCCCATATCGTTTACGCTAATGTCAAATCACACGCATCACTGAACAGTGGCCATTTCCCCTATTATAAGCTACAGTGGCGCAGTTTTTCTATTTTGATCCCTAAATCCGACACCCTGTTTATTTTTTTTAATGCCAATTACCAGTCACTTCGATGGAAAGTTGTGTGCCCGACGTGTGACACTTTGACAGTTTTATATATTTTTTTGGTGGTTATTTTCTGTAATTGTTTGATATGTTTTAATAGAACAACTCATTTTTATGTATGTTTAATATTTCTTTTGTAATACTGTCGAGTTTCTTGCCGGTCATAAAAGTCAAAATGCTTTTCGAGTCAGAGGGGTAGGGTTAGAACCGGTGTAGTTTTTATTATTCCCTTTTACTTTTGTATACTCGACGTGTAAAAGTGACCTACTGAATAAACGTTTGAGGTGGTCTTAGTCAAGCCGGCGGGAATCGGCTTCTATAGACGCGCCGCCGCTGATGATTATATCATCGTCTAGAACCTACAACACAAGTCCTATTGAGCTTACTGAACTTTCCCATTTTTTTTAATTAAAAAAGTTGTGTTGTCAACACAGACAAAAAAAAAAGGAATGATTAGGGTAAAACTATAGATACAAGCACCTGCCCGTACCCATATCGCTACCGGTAATGACAAATCACACGGCCCACTGAACACACCCCCACGATCAAGCATTAAACGATTTTAGTTGCATAGGGTGCTTCTTTTTAATCCACCAGCATAAAGTTAAAAAAAAAAGATTTTTTTTTACCATCGAAAAAGACAGCACCTTTCGCTTAGAACGGGATCATACTGCCAGCAAAAACTTAAGTTTTTCTAGTTTTTTTACCACCAAGGGTAAAAGTCATAGATAAAAAATCACTGACGGACAATTTTTGAGCATCGACTATTCGACTCGTTTGACATTTTAAACTCTGTCAGAACCGAAGAAATGGTATTTTAGAAACATGAATGATAGAAATTATTAATCGTGGGTATCGAAAATAAACATTTTGGGCAAAAATAATGGTAAAAAACTTGTGTGTGCGATTATTTTCCTCGTCACAATTTTTGAATTCGAGTGCATGACGACCGGTCTGGCCTAGTGGGTAGTGACCCTGCCTATGAAGCCGATGGTCCTGTGTTCGGATCCGTCAGAGCATTTATTTGTGTGATTAGCACAGATATTTGTTCCTGAGTCATGGGTGATTTCTATGTATTTAAGTATTTATATGTATTTATTTATCTATTATATATATCGTCATCTAGTACCTACAACACAAGCCTTACTGAACTTACCGTAGGACTTAGTCGATTTCTGTAAGATTGTCCCGAAAAATATTTATTTTTGTATTATTTATTATCGACTCTCAAAAATGGAATCGTCACAATTCGCGCTGTTAAAACTAGAAACTCATACATAACATTTAACAAACACGTAGGTATATAAGTATAACACAGTAAACTGTATTGAGTGACATTAATATCGGAAAAATCCGGAACAAATTCCACCATTTGAAGTAACGAGTATTAAATAGTTCACATTTTCGCAAGATATTATTTCAATTCACGTGTATTTATGTCGTGTATTACAATGCGTTTGTACAGACAGCATTAAGTAGCAATGAAACAAACCCCAAGTAACGACTATCCCGTACATTTTAAAAAAAATTTGGTATTTCTCAACAGTTTAGGTTCCAAAGTTTTGGCCCAATTGTTCAATATGCACAGAGATCCGTTTGTACTTCTGTACAAACAGATCCCTGTATAACAATTGTATGTAATTTAGATATGTATTTTTCTATGCAGTTATTAGTTTGTATTTTGTTTGTATTAAAAAACTTTTTAGGACGAAAATAATCGCACTTAAACATTTTTCATCATTATTTTTGCACGAAAGTTATGATTTCAGTACCAACGATGATTAATTTCTATGCTTCTTGTTTCTAAAATATCATTTCTTCGTTTCTAATAGAATTGAAACTTTTTATACTATACGTCCGTGAGTCATTGTATGATCATCGTGAGTCCAAACGCCTAATCTTTTCTTTTCTTGTTATACTAAATAATACCAATAAAACTAAATACTGTAAAGTGACAGTACAATTTGCGCTAAATCTCACAGATGTTATTTCAATAAAATTCTAAGTCCTAAGATAACAAAGCTACAAATTAAATCTGCGTATGCAGTCCACTGCTGGCCATAGGCCTCCCACAAACATGACTTGTATCTTCTTGGGGGTAGTTGCCATAGTCGCCACGCTTGGCTGGCGGGTTAGCGACCACAGTGACTGTAGATTGGGTTTCGACGGACGCTGCTGCCCGTCTGTAGGATTTTTCCCTTTGTCACCTCTTACGACATCCGCGGGAGGAGATGGGGTGGTGCTATTCTAGTCAGCCGGCATCCCACGGCTATAAATCTGATAATGCTACATATAATGCAAATTTTAAATGATCTTGTTACTTTTCATACAAATATTAAACTCGACAAAACCGAACCCAACCCCTATCCACCCTGTATAACTAATTTGTTTAATAAGTTGTGTGAAATAACGCCCCTACTAAGCACCAGTGATGCGTAAAATGTTTTTTTTTTTTAATAAGGGAGAGTTTACATGTGTTTGAAGTTTCAGAGGCTAAAAAATTACAAATTTCAGGACATCTTTACACAATTTGACTGAGTCCCACGGTAAGCTCAAGAAGGTTTGTGTTGTGAATCAACCAACGATATAATTATATAAATACAAATACTTAAATACATAGAATCGGACCCGGGTATGTCCTTAAAGTACGTCCAACAATGAGAGGTAGGGCACAGCGTTGACCATCACGCTTGAATCTGGGGCAGCCCAACTGGGGAAGTACCTCCTCCTTACAGAAGACCATAGCCATAATAGCACTGCCACCTTTCAGGTATGTAGTGTTGTGTTCCTGATGGTGAGTAAGGTTCCCAGAGCTCAAACCCCCCTTAAAGGCCGGCAACGCGCTTGTGACTCCCCTGGTGTTGCGAGTGCCCATGGGCGACGGTAATTGCTTAACACCAGGCAATCCGTCTGCTCGTTCTGTGTCCCAGGCCTCGACGTCATTTGCCGTTTTAGCGTCATATGACGTCATACACTGTACTGTCATATTTTCCTTAGAGAACGTATTCTTGATTACGCCTGTCAAACATCTTACAGTAAGTAAATAACAATACTACCAACGAGAATTTTCTAAGAAAGAATTTGACTATGAAAATTACGTTACTCGTTAACACTTAGAGATTTTTTACATCAACTATTACATGGCAGAAATAATACATTACTACAGAGGCCGGGAAAGAAGGGGTTGCCGGCCGCGTATATATGTACACGGCCGAATGCAATAAGGACCCTATTCACGCCGAGGTATGTGGCTATATATATATCATCATCATCATCATGCCAGTCGAAAGACGTCCACTGCTGGACATAGGCCTCCCCCAGAACCACCCAAGAAGACCGATCCTGCGCCTTCCACATCCAGCGGTATCCCGCGACTCTAACTAGGTCGTCGGTCCATCTTGTGGGAGGCCTACCTACGCTGCGTCTTCCAGTTCGTGGTCGCCACTCCAGAACCTTTCCGCCCCACCGGCCATCGGTTCTGCGTGCAATGTGCCCTGCCCACTGCCACTTAAGTTTGGCGATTCGGAGGGCTATATCGGTGACTTTGGTTCTACTGCGGATAAAATCATTCCTGATGCGATCACGCAGAGACACTCCCAACATAGCCCTCTCCATTGCACTTTGGGTGACTTTGAGCCTTCTTATGAGGCCCATAGTAAGCGACCACGTTTCAGCACCATAAGTCATCACTGGCAACACACACTGGTCGAAGACCTTTGTTTTGAGACACTGCGGGATATTGGAAGAAAAGATGTGTTGTAGCTTCCCGAACGCTGCCCAGCCGAGTCGGATTCGACGATTGACCTCTTTCTCGAAGTTGGATCTTCCTAGCTGGATAGTTTGTCCTAGGTATATATACTCATCTACAACTTCGAGTGTAACGTCTCTGATTACAATGGGAGTTGGTACGACATGGGCATTCGACATAATTTTTGTCTTGTCCATGTTCATCCTTAGACCAACTCGCTCAGAGGCATTACTGAGGTCATCTAGCATTGTGCTCAAATCCTCCATGGTCTCAGCCAAGACTACAATGTCGTCGGCAAATCGAAGGTGAGTGATGTACTCGCCGTTAATGTTGATGCCTTTCCTCTTCCAGTCCAAAGTCTTGAAAACGTCCTCCAGTGCAGCAGTAAACAGCTTTGGAGAGATAACGTCTCCTTGTCTGACCCCACGCTGCAGTGGAATAGGTTTCGAGCTCTGGTTCTGAACTCGGACTGACATGGTGGCGTATATTGGAAGCGAGGTCTGGTGGCGTATATTGGAAGCGAGATATATATATCATTAAAAAGATATTTATATTTAGGCTTAATAATTATAATAAAATATTTAAATAACTAAAAATCACAAAATATTTTTTTAATGGCCAATCGCCATGATTCTGTGTCACAAATATATGTGAAATGGCAATTTAAAAAGAGAACACTGGCGGCCTAGGCCTTACCGACCTCTCGCGCCTCTCGTCTAGCCCAACCTACAACCAAATATTTCGAAGCCTATAATAAAGAAAATAATGTCAACATTGTAGTGCATGATTGAGTAAAAAGTTTGATATCTGCCGGCAAATCTAGGTACATGGTAACAACACGCTAATAGGTTTTCTTGAAAATCGCAACTTTTTGTTGTCATATCAATCAAGTGCTCACCGAGAGTGAAAGGCCAGTTCAATGGCTGCCCATACATTACAAACATGCTTACGCAAAATATACCGACACGTCTTCGTCGCTTATGACATTTTAAAACCAAATTCAATACAAATATGAAACTAAGCGGCGTAAGCGCCAATAACAACAAAGTATATTCTCCTATAACGACATAAGTCGCTCTTAAAACGCTCGCGAGTTTCATATTTACAGAATGAAGTTAAATATATGTGCGTTGTTGGATCTTAAGACCTTTTGTTATAAAGGCGAGTGAGCTATGCGCTCGGGGACAAAATTACATGTTATAGATGACGCATCTCACGCGAGATGGTTTAGGATTAAATTGGACTTTAGTGCTATAGTAATAAGAGTTGGGATAAGTTTGAGAGTTTTTGATAGGACAATGGACTTTTAGTGACAGAGTACATGTAATGTTTACACGAAGAAAAACTTCTGTGGTTAGTATTACACGAATTAGAATATATCAGCTCATAGACAAAAAATCAAAATGGCAGAAACACAAAATAACTACAACCTACTACAACACAATTTTGGACCCGGGTATGTCCTTAAACTACGTCCAACAATGAGAGGTAGGGCACAGTGTTGACCATCACGCTTGAATCTGGGGCAGCCCAACTAAGGAAAGTACCTCCTCCTTACAGAAGACCACAGCCATAATAGCACTGCTACCTTTCAGGTATGTAGTGTTGTGTTCCTGATGGTGAGTAAGGTTCCCAGAGCTCCAACCCCCCTTAAAGGCTGGCAACGCGCTTGTGACTCCCCTGGTGTTACGGGTGCCCATGGGCGACGGTAATTGCTTACCACCAGGCAATCCGTCTGCTCGTTTGCCGCCTATGTCATAAAAAAAAAATTGTCGACGAACTATTTTTGAGTGGTTTGAACCGATGTAAAACGAACCTAACCTAAACCTACCTGACGACCGGTCTGGCCTAGTGGGTAGTGACCCTGCCTATGAAGCCGATGGTCCTGAGTTCGAATCCCAGGCATTTATTTGTGTGATGAACACAGATATCTGTTCCTGAGTCATGGGTGTTTTCTATGTATTTAAGTATTTATATGTATCTAAATAAATATATCGTCGTCTAGTACCTACAACACAAGCCTTACTGAGCTTACCGTAGGACTAGGTCGATTTGTATAAGATTTGATTTATTTACGTTTAGGACAGTGGGTTTACTTTTCCGCACCTGGGGTCGATTTTTGAGAGTCGTGCAATCGCATTCATAAAATTTTGATAAAGAAAATAATCACACACAAAAGTTTCTTACCATTATTTTTGCACAACATGTATAGTTTCGATACCCACGATTATTTATTTATATCATTCATGCTTCTTAAATACCATTTCTTCGTGTTTGAGAGAGTTTAAAATATCACGATTCGAGCGACGAATGCTCAAAAATCGATGTATGTGACTAATTGTGTTTACACTACACTAAGTGGATGTTGCCCCTGTCCGTGTTATGGAACTCACACAGAGACAGCATCCGCCATGGTGTAGGGACTATTGAGTTTTAATGAAATCTAAAATGTACTAGGCTATTGGGTGGACAGAATGGACTAGCTATAGGGCTATTCGATAAAAAATCGGACGCCTGTCAAATAAAATGGTATACAATTTTATCTCCGGCAGACCGTGACTCGCTGAGATGTGCCCCATTAAAAGCGATATCAAAGATGGTTCAAGGGCAATACCGGTGCAAAGAGCTAAGGGTAGAGAGGAGTCACTGGACTTTAAACATATAGCCAACTCGCCACTTAGGTTTCCACATCTACCCTTAAGAACGCAGCTCTAGCGACCCCACTCTGGACGGCCGGTGAAGGCAAGCCAGAGGCAGGGGACCTGTCCCACCTGTCCGACAGGACACCCCAGGGGCGCTCAGGTATGTGGAACGCTACTCTACACAAGCTGCCCTGCGTTGACTGATTGCGCTGGAGAAAACCAGTGGGCGTATAAGTATGTTCTATTTGTTTTCTTTTATCATCGTCCCATGTGACGAGAACCTCGTGAAGGCCGAGAAGGAAAAGTCCAGCAAGTACTTAGACTTGGCTGAAAAGATAACCGCCATGTGGGAAGTTGATTCGGCGATCATTGTACCGATAGTTGTTTCCGCGAACGGTCTCATAGCGAAGAGTCTCGACCAATATTGAGAGACTCTCGCTACGTGGTTGTATTTGTAATTATTACTCGTATCGCCAAGTACATTAGTCCTATTTAATTGTAGCTGATTATGAATTAATCTAACAATTATATTAGGTATTAAATACAAAAATAGTTGTCAATACTACGCATTGAAATTGGATAGCCTCTCTGATAAGATAACGTGTCAGACGTCAAAGTCTGTTTGGACAAAAAGTCTCAACTTACTTAGCAATCCCCGTCGTTATCACCTTTTTAGAATTAAATAATCTTTGAAAACCCATAATTAAATGATATATGATTATTAACATTTCGTAAAATTTATGACGTTTTAAAACATTGCAGTGATTCAATGACGACAAATATTAATTGTATAGAAGCGGGTAACTCACGTTTTATAAGTCAAATATTGATCTACATGTTTCACATTGTAACGAGGAGCATAACATAGTATTCGACTTTTAAAACGTGAGTTACCGGCTCTATACAATTAATATATTAAATATGTTTGAATCTCACGATAATTTTGTGTTCAAAACGGCAAATATAGAACTTAAATAGGTTTGAAAAGGGAAATACTTTGGGTCGTTTTCCTTTTAAAGCAAAACTTAGTTATTATAGAATAAACCACCCCATTTCCTCTCGCTGGTGACGTAAGAGGTGACAAAGGGAAAATGCCGACGGATAGCCAGCAGCGTCAGTAGAACACAAATCTATAGCTCCTGCGGTCGCCAACCAGCCTACGTAACAAGAGGTCTGGGGTGGAGACGACATGTATTATAGGTGAAAAACTTAACTGAAGGACCATGTCTATGTAGTTGTGCAGAGAATGAATAAGGAACTAACGTCAAATTTTGAATATAGAACGCCGACATACGTGTACACACGTTACTACTACATAGGCCAGGTGCTATAGCTAAGTTTTTCACCTATAGTTACTTACAAGTACCTAACTATAGGTGAAAAACTAGCTTAGCTTAGCTTTTAGCCCCGAAGCAATATAACTATACTCTATAGATCCATATCAAAGTATAATTAATGTACTGAAACGAGTTAGTCCATGCGCTTAAATGGAGCGTGTAGTAGACTTGTTACCATAATTCTGTGGCTGGATTAAAAAACGACGTAAGTCATACACGAGTTGTATAAGACATGTGACGTTCTTCTATAGTCATATAATCGCTGCATATTATAGCAAACACCAACTATTACATAAAACAGTATCAGTGCCTTACAGTCAGCAGCAGAAGTGGCTAAGCGGTTGAGATGTTCAAAATGAGATCAACACATCTCTATTGTCAAGAGAATAAGAGCGCGCGTAGGTCATTTTGAACACTTCACCCGCTCAGCCACTTTTGCTGCTGACTGTACATGGGGTCCCAGCGGGCACAAAGTTGCAGAGATAGCGAAGCGTCTGGTTGACGTAAGTGGTGACCGAAGAGCTGGCGGCTTCCTCGTACAAAGTATCAGCATTGCGATACGAGGAAATGCCGCCAGCATCCTTGGTACAATGCCACAAGGGCCTTTTTTAGATTTAAACCAGTAACTAGATATTAATTACTAGTTTTTATTTTTATTTTATCTAGGTTTATGTATGTCTATCGAATATTGTATGTGTGTACGTTTATTTATTACTATTATTATTTCTTATAATTTTTATTATTTATTTTTTGTTTTCAAGTTTTCACGTTAGTCAACACCTCCCCATTCGTTGATTCTTGACTACATCTCCGCTACACCAAGGTTGTCTGGAAGAAATCGCTCTATAGCGATAAGCCCGCATGTTGTTTGCCTGTACTCCCAACCTGTATTGTATTTTTGTTTTCTTTTTTTTATGGTGTGCAGGCTGCCGGTGGTTAGGGCTGCAGAGAGGAACCGCCGGACTACGCGCGCCGTGTCCAGGATTACCTTCTGAATCTGACCCTTGATCCAACCACAACCACGTAGCGAGAGTCTCTCAAGATGTTTGTCGAGACAAAGAGAACAAAAATTAAAATTAATAATACTAAGTCGTGTATACCTATTGTTTTTATATTAAGCAGAAACGTCTGCTAGCATATCATCGATATTTTAATAGAAAGATAAAAATAGAATAATTTGACTCGAAGCGGGACTGGAACCTACACCAGTCCAGTGGTTGTGGTCGAGTCCCGCTGCGAGTCAAATTTTTCTATTTTATCTTTCTATTTATATATCTGTTTACCTAATGTAAAAATAAAATAAATAATAACTGTTATAAATGTATATAAACAAACAATGATAATAAATAAATAATAAATATTTTGGGACAATCTTACACAAATCGACCTAGCTCTACGGTAAGCTCAGTAAGGCTCGTGTTGTAGGTACTAGACGACGATATACATAATAGATAGATACATATAAATACTTAAATACATAGAAAACACCCATGATAAATATTTTCTTAAAATAAGTTTTACTATAACAATATAATCAAAATAACAGCTAAAGAATTTGAATTTTTCGCTTCTCAGATCTGACATTCTTTGCAAGTTTATTACACTTTTATGTTACGAAAAGTTACGTTGTTACATTCCATAATGGACATAAAATAGCTATAAACAGTTATATGCTGTAGTATACCTGAATTTATAGTTTTCTATTACATAAGAAACTGTGGAGACTGTTTAGTCCGTTGTTACAATTATCCTATAGATGTCGCTGTTACCAGTGTAAACTAGGTAACGATAGGAAATATCCTAAGGGCTTTGCCTACAAACTGAAATGGTGGCGCTAGAACACTGATAAGGCGGGGGTCGTTTTCACCCGCCGCCCGCGGCCGACAGTGGCCTGCCGCCCGCGGCGTCTGAATGGTATGTTCGGGAATGCTCGGGAGTGGTCATTTTCGTCCGCCGCGTGCGGCGTCCCTCCAGCGTGCGGCGGGTGGACGCTGGCTCAATATGGAGAAATTTACCAAAGAGAAGGACGAACTTTTGATCGAGTTAGTCAAATGTAATAGTTTCTTGTACGATGCACAGGACAAAAACTTTAAAAACAACAATTTGAAACATAAAGTGTGGAAAGTACTTTTTAAAAACTTTTTCTTTTTCTTCCTCAATATTATTAAGAAATCCTCATTCTTCCTCCTTTTTTTCCATTTCACGAACCTACACACACGTCCGTTCGCAAGCAAAAGCCCTCGGAATGTCCCAACTGGCCGCCGCGGCTACGTTCTCAAAACGACCAAACACCCGCTGTCGGCGGAGTCTAGATTCAGACGCCGCGGGCGGCCGGCCGCTGTCGGCCGCGGGTGGCGGGTGAAAACGACCCCGGCCTTAGGGGCCGCTCGGTCCGGCGGCCTAGACACATTCTCTCGGACCCGGACGACGCACTCACAGTGACCCTCGAAAGATGGGCCGCAGCTGTGCGTGCGCCGTCCCCCGCGGACACAACGCGTACACTTCGGCGTTCCCGCCAGCGGGGACGTCCACCACGCGACAACACCGACACATACAGTCCCTTATCAACCCGGTACCGCCGCGTACCGGATAGAGTCACTCCGACAGCGGTCGGGCCTGCTGGGTTTCTTGCTGGAGTCTTTACCAGCTAGGGGTAGCGAACCAGCAATAAAACTCCCATTAGCTCGACCATTACACACCACTCAGATTCGGGTGAGACTGTCTTAACCAATCTCGCTGGAAGCGAAAACTACGGAGTATTCCAGTAGCACAAGTCAAGTTTGGTGCGGAAGGGTCCTGGATTTTCCCTAGTCTACCTTTCCCTACACAGTCCGATCACTCTACTCTACCAAACGGTCATAGAGCCTAAGTCAGGCTCCAAAAAAAGGCGGTCCTAGAATTCCTTGCTCAAGTAAACAATTCCAGACAACCCAAAACAAGAAAGGAGCTGGGATAATGTTTACTCTGTTTAACCTGGAAACCCTTATTTCGAGAGACGTTCAAAAACTTTGAGGACATCAAATTGCACACAAAGTTCCTTACCATAATTTTTACACAAAATGTATATAACTCGGATAGCACAATTGGTAGTGCACTGGGCTAATGGTCCAGTGGTTGTGGGTTCGAGTCCGCCTCGAGTCAAATTTTTCTATTTTACTGCCGATTTAAATATCGAAGATATTCGCTAGCAGACGTTTCTGCATAATAAAACATAACAAAATGTATAGTTTCGATACCGATAAATTTCTATCATTCATGTTTTTAAAATATCATTTCTTCGTTTCTGACAGAGTCTAAAATGTCACAAGTCGAGTAATCAACGCTCAAAAATCGGTCCAATTTTTGAGAGTCGTGCACTTCAAAAATCTTTGAGCACATACAATCACACACATATAGACGAAGAAGAAGAAAATTGTTTATTTGGCGTAATTAAAATTAAAAAAACATTACGAGATGAGTAGTTGTGGGTACTCAGCCACTGATATATATAACAAGCTGTGCCCCGTGGTGTTACCCGCGGTTTATTAGGGAATAAACGTAGCTTCAGAATCAGAATCAGAATCAGAATCAGAATCATTTATTCGTCAAACATAGGTATCATACAACAATAAGACATTGCAGAAGATGGAAACAAAATAATAGCGTCACTATGTTGCGCCCAGGGGGCATACGAAATTAATTTTACAGTCATGCATACATGCACTTGATATTATAATTATTTTCATGTTACAATAATAATATTAATTCATATAAGGTCATAGGCATTAAAATAGAAGATAGTTAAACATTGGTCATAGGTAGGTACACATAAAATTAATAAACAGAAAAATTATAATAATGGTCATGGTCATAAAAATATGATTAATATCAATGTCATAATAATAATAAAACTAGAGAATTACATTAAAAGAATTGGTTATCTGCCAGAAATTCGTCGCATGAGTACTATGCCTTTTCCGTTAGGTAATCCTTAACACATTTCTTAAATTGACTAATGTTACTTAGTTTCTTAGTTTTAGCTTATGTGTTAATCCAGGGTATCAGCTTAACTCCATACCAATTTAAAATCGCTCCAGCCGTTTAGACGTGAAGAAGTAACAAACATGCACACTCACAAAGTTTCGTCTTTATAATATTAGTGTTGATAGATATACATAAACTCCCAACACAAGCATGTAATTGCTTACCGGGGGGCACCATCTCTTAGCTAATATCCCTGTGCTTTATAGGGAATAAAGATATTTATTTAATATATATATAAACTTAAATATATAGAAAACCAACAAACAAACACCCATGATATGATACCTCTGCTCATCATACAAATAAATGTCCTTGGTATTTGAACCCAAGGCCATCGGTTTCATAGGCAGGGTCACTACCCACTAGGCCAGACCTGGGGACCGATTTTTCAACCGTTCACTCGAATTGCAAACTTTAAGGACGAATATATTCGCACACAAAAGTTTCTCACTATTATTTTTGTACGAAATCTATAGTTTCGATACTTAAGATTAATAATTTCTAATCATTCATGTTTCTAGAATCCCATTTCTTCGTTTCAGACATAGTTTAAAATGTCACGAGTCGACTACTCGACGCTCAAAAATTGCCTGGTCGAATAACAAGTCGATACATGTTTTTTAGTGTAGTAATTGTCATGTTTCCCAGTTGGACTGTATGTTTCAAAGAAAGCGGAACATTGCCTTCCGTAAGAAAGGAATATATTTGCAATTAAATAAGTTTGTATACAGTTCTACTTAAACTGTGTTCTTTGTTGGTAGATGTCTTAGTGAAATAGGATGACAAGTCTGGCCTAGTGGGTAGTACCCCTGCCTATGAAGCCTACGGTACTGGGTTAAAATTTAACGACCGGTCTGGCCTAGTGGATAGTGACCCTGCCTATGAAGCCGATGGTCCTGGGTTCGATTCCCAGTCAGGACATTTATTTGTGTGATGAGCATAGATATTTGTTCCTGAGTCATGGGTGTTTTCTATGTATTTAAGTATTTTTATATGTATTTATCTATTACATAATTCGCCGCCTACCTACAACACGAGCTTACTGAGTTTACCGTAGGACTAGGTCGATTTGTGTAAGATTGTCTCGAAATATTTATCTATTTATTATTATTGTTTTTAAATTCATTTTAAATGGAATTGAATTGAAAGACATGAATAAAATTATTGGTATCCATCATTCATAATTCAAAAACAGTAAAAAGTCAAAAAAACACTTGTAAGAAATTAGTAGTTGTGAACAATTTGTATGAAATTATGCCGTGTGATGCCGGCTGACTAGAATAGCACCACTCCTCCCGTGGGTGTTGTAAGAGGCGACAAAGGGAAAAATCCTACGGACGGGCAGCAGCGTCAGTCGAAACCCAATCTGCAGCTACTGCGGTCGCCAACCCGCCTGCAAAGCGTGGCGATTATGGCAACTACCCCCAAGATGATACAAATCATATTTGTGGGAGACCTATGTCCAGCAGTGGACTGCATACGGCTGAAATGTATGTATGAAATTACTTTGCACTCTTGTGAATAAATTGCAACTTTACTATCTGTTCTTAAAGCACCAAATAGTTAAAAGTAGAAATAGATGACATATACTTAAAAAAAAGCGACGAGGACCTCCGGCGTTCGAGACGGGATTCGAACCCGCATCTCCAGCTATCGCGGCTGACGCCTTAACCAATTCGGCCACCCGTACACAGCGGAACCCGTCAAAATTAATCAAGTATATGCAATCTTGTTAATTTTTTAACGGTTTTTTGTGCACCGTTTTACCAGCTCTAAGGCGAAACACTACGTATTTGCACCTCCTATATGAAGCCCTTTCGGGATTCTGATATAGCATAAAAAAATCAAAGCAAAACCAAATATTTCATAAAAAATAATTTGATTTGTTCTTACTTCTTTCTTCTTTCTTTCCGAGCTAGTAAGTATACTGATAATGTTACCATTAAAGCGTGTGTACAAAAGCTAAACTGTGTGCTTTTCTAATCAGATAATGATGTGCTAACATATTAGAACCCCGTTACCAGTTAGGGTTCTCTATTAAATAAACAATAGTTATTTGTTATACAAGGGGCAAAGTTAGTGTTTACCTTTTCGTGCTAATATTGAGGCCCGAGCTAGCGAAAGATTCCAAAATTGAACTTTGCTGCTAAGTGAATAAAAAAAAATTCACCTCACTACCGCGCGGAAAAAAATACTAGATATATATAAATAAGTTTGTCACTTTTTATATGTTTTTTTTAATGACATAGGCAAACGAGCAGACGGATTTCCTGGAGGTAAGCAATTACCGTCGCCCATGGGCAACACCAGATGAGTCAGAAGCGCTTTGCCGTCCTTAAGGGGGGTTTGAGCTGTGGGAACCTTACTCACCATCAAGAACACAGCACTACGTACCTGAAAGGTAGCAGTGCTATTATGGCTGCGGTCTTCTGTAAGGAGGAGCTACTTCCCCAGTGGGCTGCCCCAGACTCAAGCGTGATGGTCATCTCATTGTTGGACGTAGTTTAAGGACATACCCGGGTTCAAAATTCTATTTAAATAAATGATCAGCTTTTCGCCATGATAAGAGAATCGAGAATAAATATTTACAAATCTGAGTAAGGTTTCCTCTTTGTAACAATATTTCGACGACCGGTCTGGCCTAGTAGTGACCCTGCCTATGAAGCCGAGTCTTAGGTTCAAATCCAAGTCAGGGCATTTATTTGTGTGATGAGTACGGATATTTGTTCCTAAGTCATGGGTGTTTTCTATGTATTTAAGTATTTATATGTATCTATCTATTATATATATCGTTGTCTAGTCTCTACAACACAAGCCTTACTGAGCTTACCGTAGGACTAGGTCGATTTGTGTAATATTCTCCCGAAATATTTATTATTTATTTTGTTACTTTCCTTATTTACTTAAATATTCTCGTAAATCATCTTTGTAAGTCACAAATTACTTCTCATTGTCACTGTTGTAGATAGTCGTTAACATATTTATTTGCCGACAAACGATATATTGTTTTTATCAGTTAAGTTAAATAGATAATTAATTTAATTATATGCTTGTGATTGTTAACAAGGTCCAAGGAGGCATTGACAAGTTACTCGTATTTTACTAAGGGCCTCTACACAAAACTGCGTCGCAAAAACCTCCTATGGCGAAATCGCATCGCAAAAGGAATCATTTTGCACGTTGTTTTCAAGGAATAAATAGCGTTTTTCCAAGCAGTGAAAATACATATATACTTATCTAAATTTTAATATTAAGTTTAATTTTAAGGTTTTCTCTAAAATATTAAATATTAAATAAACCTATATTAGAGTATTTTTTAGCGTTTGGCGTAGCGACGCTAGGTCCATGGGGTCCCAGCGCGCATAAACTTTTTGCAGAAATCGCGAAGCGTCTGGTCGATGTAACTGGTGACCGAAGAGCTGGCGGCTTTCTCGCACAACGTATCAGAATTGCGATACAACGAGGAAATGCCGTGCCGCCAGCATCCTTCGTACAATGCCTCAAGACTTTTTTAGTTTTTATACAGTAACTAATTGAGTACTTGTAGTTATCATAATACGATTGTAATTTCTGTAAATAAATGTATCTCGTGATAAAACCTATATTACTATATGAGATTTAAATCATCATCATCATCATCATGACAGCCGAAAGACGTCCACTGCTGGACATAGGCCTCCCCCAGAACGACCCAAGAAGACCGATCCTGCGCCTTCCATATCCAGCGGTATCCCGCGACGCTAACTAGGTCGTCGGTCCACCTTGTGGGAGGCCTACCTACGCTGCTGATTTAAATCAACACAAATCAAATAAATAAATATCCAAATTTAAAACTTTATGTATGTCAGTTTATACATCACCATTAATTTTGTTTACTTTTACTTATATTGCTGATCCTTTTGAATCTTGAAATGAAATTTGCCCCAAAATATATTAAGAGATTTTAAAAATATATATAGTAGGATTACTACTTAAAAAATCAAAGCGTTTGAAAATATTTCATAAGAAGAATTTGGTTTGTTCTTTTCTTACCTAGTTGTTGAGAGATTTTTCTTAGAATTCATTTTTTGTTTTATTTCGGCGTATTGAAAATTACAGTACGAAAAGCTAAAAAAACAAAATAAACATAGGAAAAATCGCAACTAAAAAGTTGCCAACGATGCCAAAAAGTTAATTCTTTTTTTATTTTTTTTTTATTTACAGAAATTACAATCGTATTATGATAACTACAAGTACTTAATTAGTTACAGTATAAAATCTAATAAAGGCCCTTGAGGCATTGTACCAAGGATGCTGGCGACATTTCCTCGTTGTATCGCAATGCTGATACGTTGTGCGAGGAAGCCGCCAGCTCTTCGGTCATCAGTATAAATAAAAAAAAAACACACACACACACTATGGCTGAAATAAAAAAGCCAGAGGCAGATAAAATTATAATATTTTTTTTTTTAATTACCTGGATTTCTCTGCAATCGCCTAACATTAATACCGTCCTCAATGTGCCAAGTATATTCCATGTTAACAGTCAAAAACTATATCATTTTCGACACAATTTATGTCGCATCGAAGACAAAACCACGAATGCACATCACTTTTAAAAACCGTTTAAAAAGTTCAAAAAACGCCTCTACTGATGCGTAAAATCGAACGCAATTAAAAAAAAACCTACAACTTTTTTTCGGACACTGGCCGGTTGTATTATTCTTTTTAAAAACGTCCGTATACCGTTTGAACGTTTAAGTCACTGGCGAGCTAGTCTAATGCCCCTTGCGTGCGAAAGAGTCAGCCATTGGAACGAAACGCGCGTGCAAGCGAGACGGAGAATATTTTCACTGTTTTTAGGGAAAACAGTGGGGGTTGGCAACTGACCAATGGCGGGGGTTTCTTTTGTTGGGAAAATGGTATTTTTGGTCAAAGGGCGTATGGATTTTAATATTAGGGCATTTTTCATGCCAGCTTAGTTGCGTAGGTATACCTATAGATATCTATGTTTATATATTTTTTTGGACCAATATTTTTTTTTTTTTTTATGACATAGGCGGCAAACGAGCAGACGGATTGCCTGGTGGTAAGCAATTACCGTCGCCCATGGGCACCCGCAACACCAGGGGAGTCACAAGCGCGTTGCCGGCCTTTAAGGGGGGTTGGAGCTCTGGGAACCTTACTCACCATCAGGAACACAACACTACAGACCTGAAAGGTAGCAATGCTATTATGGCTGTGGTCTTCTGTAAGGAGGAGGTACTTCCCCAGTTGGGCTGCTCCAGATTCAAGCGTGATGGTCATCGCTGTGCCTTACCTCTCATTGTTGGACGTAGTTTAAGGACATACCCGGGTCCAATATTAGGAGTCCAATGATTTTCATATCATGTTTAGATATTTTTGGTTCCAAGGACAAACGAAAGCCATTATCCCTTTATCTTTCAGACCTAAGTCGTTCACTACTGGTCATAGGCCTCCCTCAAATATGACTTGTACCTTGGGTAGTTGCAATAGTCGCCACGCTTGGCAGGCGGGTTGGCGACCGCAGTAGCTTGGTTTCAACGGACGCTGCTGCAGGATGGGCTCTAATCATAAAGGATGACCCTTTACTAACTAATCCTAATAAGGCGTAGTTTATCCTTTGGGTTGGGAAGACAGATGACAGTCGCTTAAAACTAGTGCCTACGCCAAATCCTGGGATTAGACAAGCGGACACTAGGCATGGCAAAATGTCGGGACAGAAGATGACACACTTGAAAGAAGCGCTAAAGTTGTTTATATCAATATATTATATACAAACTATAAATAATTTTATTACTCCCTCGCGTGCAAACTACTATTTTCTGTATAATATATACAGGGTAGTAAACATAGGTAACCCCGAATCTGCATTGATTCAACGCGCCATGGTAACTCTCGTGACTGAATTGCGTCGAATGGTAAAACCCTGTAACTCGGGTTATAGATATTTCAAGTTTTTTGAAAATTTGTCTTTTATTATGTACTAGCTTTTCCTCGCGACTTCGTCGGCCAGTCATGCCCATCTTTCAAATATGGCTGCGGAATAAAAGTCTTTTCTCGTAGTTCAAACTCTCTACATATCATATTTCATCCCAATTGGTTAAGCGGTTTAAGCGTGATGAGGTAACAGACAGACAGACAGAGAGAGTTACTTTCGCATTTATAATATTAGTATGGATGGTTGGTTCCACACACTAAAATAGTTTTTTTATTTTATTTGTATAGTTTTATAAGGGCACTCAAATATGAACTCGATTAATAAAATAGTCTTATAGTATTAGGCTAATAACGCATTTAATATTGTCTTCGGTTGCCGCAATAATTACTCACGAAATAAAACAACTAAAACGAACGAATTTTTTGAGGATGGAGGTAAACGAATATTTTTCCTCAGTCCACCCGATGACCACGAACGCTGCTAAAAGGTTCGAAACGTCGGGATGAAGTTTAAATTAGTATACGCGATTTAATCCGTTTTAGTTGTTTTATTTCATAATAACGGATTTATTGAACAAATAGCTGTACCTTGAGTACTTGACGCTCAATTTACCCCCAGGAGTACAAAGTGGGTAGCCTGGGGAAAATCCAGGACCCTTCCACATCAGACTAGATTTTTACTACTGTACCTTTACCATGAGCTGTGACATTAAGATTTTCGATAACGAGTACCTAGTTTACTATCTGTGCATCTCGCTTGTACTATTTTAATGCGAACGAGATGCACAGATAGTAAACTCGATACTCGTCATCGAAAACCTTAATGTCACAACTCATGGTAAGTTACTGGAATTTTCTTACCAAGTTTTCGCTTCTAGAACGATCGAGGCGATCTCGACCGAATTCTCGTCGTTTTGATTTACATACTTTTTCCACTTGGCGTCAAATCATTTCTTACAGACCAGAATGGTGTATCAGTGAGGTTTTACAGAGAATTCATGGTATAACAGTTTTGAATGTTAGAAATAATGTGAAGCTTACTATATTGATTCGTTTTATGAGAGGTAGGGCACAGCGATGACCATCACGCTTGAATCTGGGGCAGCCCAACTGGGGAAGTACCTCCTCCTTACAGAAGACCACAGCTATCATTTTCTTGACAATTAATTGTTTACCATATATGAATTGCTTTATACGCTTCAACATATTTGATAGTATAGTATAGTAGCACTGCTACCTTTCAGGTATGTAGTGTTGTGTTCCTGATGGTGAGTAAGGTTCCCAGAGCTCCAATCCCCCTTAAAGGCCGGCAACGCGCTTGTGACTCCCCTGGTGCGAAAACGAGCAGACGGATTGCCTGATGGTAAGCAACTGTAACTAACTATATGACGCTGACTGTACAATGAGTTTTTCGGAACTTATATATGTAATATCATTTGTCGCTTTTCGGTGAAGGAAAACATCATGAGAAAACCGGAATAAACTCAATAAGGCCTAGGTTACCCTCTGCTTTGGAAGGTCAGATGGCAGTCGCTTTAGTACAACTAGTGCCTACGCTAAATGCGATTAGTAGCCAAGCGGACCCCAGGCTCCCATGAGCTGTGTAAAAATGCCAGGACAACGCGAGGCAGATAAGGGTCAATTTCCTGTGATATCAATATTTTAAGGTCATAGTAACTTTTTAGGGTTCCGTAGTCAAATAGGAACCCCTATAGTTTAGCCATGTCTGTCCGTCCGTCCGCGGATAATCTCAGTGACTAGAACTAGAAAGCTGAAATTTGTTTGTATATCAATCACGCCGACAAAGTGGTAAAATAAAAAGGTCGAACGCTCATACCCCACATGGCAGTTTTTCTGATTTAATGGGGTCGGAGCATACATGCCCATACATTAGGTTGAAACTGACTGACTGACTTGAAATGACGCTGGCTGGTTATCACTCCATGTTACAACCCCTTCTACTCGTGGTGGGACTGAAATTGACAACGATCGAATCTTCCATTGAATAGTTGGAATCTATAACTCTTTCTTTTTTTTAATGACAAAAGGTGGCAAACGAGCAGACGGATTGCCTGATGGTCAGCAATTACCTTCGCCCATGGGCATACGTAACACCAGGGGAGTCACAGGCGCGTTGCCGACCATTAAGGGGGTCGGAGCTCTGGGAACCTTACTTACCATCAGGAACACAACACTACATACCTGAAAGGTAGCAGTGCTATTATGGCTGTGGTCTCCTGTAAGGAGGAGGTACTTCCCCAGTTGGGCTGCTCCAAATTCAAGCGTGATGGTCATCGCTGTGCCCTACCTCTCATTGTTGGACGTAGTTTAAGGACATACCCGGGTCCAAAAAACTGACTGACTTGAAATGACGCTGGCTGGTTATCACTCCATGTTACAACCCTTTCTTACTACTCGTGGTGGGACTGAAATTGACAAAATTTTTTCGAATTTTCCATGTATAGTTGGAATCTATAACTCTTTCTTTAGTTGTCACCGTCCTTTGTGGGCCTGTTTTTAGGGTTCTGTACTTAATATGTCAACTCAATGTATCAAATAGCTCATTTTATTAACTCTTAAATGAGAACACTTCTTTTGACAACCGGTCTGGCCTAGTGGACAGTGACCCTGCGTATGAAACCGATGGTTATGGTGTCGAATCCCAGTCAAGGCATTTATTTGTGTGATGAGCACAGATATTTGTTCCTGAGTCGTGGGTGATTTCTATGTATTTAAGTACTATTATATATATCGTCGTCTAGTACCTGCAACACAACCCTTTCTTAGCTTACCGTAGGAATAGGTCGATTTGTGTAAGGTTGTCCCCAAATATTTATTTACTTACTGTGACGGACGGAAAACTACGGAACCCTACACAGAGCGTAGCCCGACATGCTCTTTGCCGGTTTTGATCATCTTTTAACAAGCGAGATGTAACACTATAGCAATATCACCAAATTACCTTTTGGTCCCGGGTATGTCCTTAAACTACGTCCAACAATGAGAGGTAGGGCGCAGCGAAGTACCATCACGCTTGAGTCTGGGGCAGCCCAACTGGGTAAGTACCTCCTCCTTACAGAAGACCACAGCCATAATAGCACTGCTACCTTTCCGGTATGTAGTGTTGTGTTCCTGATGGTGAATAAGGTTCCCAGAGCTCCAACCCACTTATAGGTCGGCAACGCGCTTGTGACTCCCTTGGTGTTGCGAGTGCCCATGGGCGACGGTAATTGCTTACCATCAGGCAATCCGTCCGCTCGTTTGCCACCTTTGTCATAAAAAAAAAAAAATTACCAAGTGTACCACGTGACGGACACCCTTACAACAATTATCAATATCACTAAACACCCTACATTAAACAAATTTGAAGCAATTACTATACAGTTTAAAGGTTACTCCACCCTTGCGATAGTTAATCGTGGGAAGAGAGTTAATATTTGAACACAGGTGGGATGGGTACTAAACTGTTTATGGGTACTTTGATTTCCAAACACTATATGGCTTTATTTACAAAGAACAACTAGTTTTTGCCCGCAGCTTCGCACATAAGAATACCTGTAGCAATTATTATTCTTGTTTTCTTTTCATTAAATAAAGAGTATAAGCACAACGTTTAAAGTCTCTTAGTTGACATTTAACTCCATACAATATTTTTTAATGTTATATGAGGCAAACGAGCAGCCGGATTGCCTGATGGTAAGCTATTACCGTCGCCCATGGACACTCGCAACACCAAAGGAGTCACAAGTACGTTGCCGGCCTTTAAGATCCCTATACGCTCTTTTCTTGAAGGTTTGGATGTCATATCGGTCCGGAAATACTGCACACGACAATTTATTCCAGAGTTTTGCATAATATATTTGTTTCTGCGTCATCAGTGTTTTCTATATACTCGTATTTAAGTATTTATATGTATCTATCTATTATATATATCGTCGTCTAGTGCCTATAACACAAGCCTCACTAAGCTTACCGTAGGACTAGTACGATTTGTGTAAGATTGTCCCGAAATATTAACATATTTTATTTATGCTTTAAAGCATTAAGTCCGCCTTTAGTACTGTAAGATTTGATTACGGAGGAACTTGTTAAAATTTCACAGTACCTATACCAGAAAGAACGTTTAAGGTCTACTATTTATTCAAAAAAAATATCAAAATATGATTAATCTACTCACAATGTGTGTGCCTTCACGATTATTGACGAACCCACGACCCTATGTTTACTATTCCTAACCTCACCCACGCCCCGAGGTCACTTGTTCTATGCACCAGGATGTACGCATTAACCCAGGGCTATGGGACCGTCAATTTATTAATAACTTAAATTAAGCTTTTACATTATTTCACTTTAAAAAAAAAAGCTTTTATATTTATTAAAATACAAGCGGACCCGACAGACTTGTCCTGTCCGAACTATAAATAGTTATCTGCATTGAGCTTTGAATAATTTTTACAACGATTTTGTAAGAAATAATAAATAAATAACGTCAATAGAAGGTGGGTTGCAACTGTCACAAGTTCCCTTGGAAGAAAGCTTTGAGTCGTCTAAAGAGTATGCAGACTGTGAAGATTTTGTTGGATTTGCCGAAATTACACTCAAGCAAGCTTTGTCAGGTAATGAGCGAAAAGGATGGAAAGATTCGATACTTTCAGAAGTAAGAGCTTAATTAAAAATGACACATTTGATATTGTCAACAAACCTATGGGTCGAAATGTACAGTCGAGTTCATAAATATGTGTACACTTTTTTACCTACTCGAATGCGGTCGCTAACAATTAGTTTGCAAACGCATTCGACTAGGTAAAAAAGTGTACACATATTTATGAACTCGACTGTAGTTGGTTGTCGTTATATTTTATCAACAAAGTTAAATATGGACAACACTGAAAAGAAGAAAGCATCCCATTCAAGGGATATCCAGGCGAGGGGATCGGTTACTAACGTTGTGAATATTCCATTAATTCGCACGAAGCGATTCGGTTCTACCCTCCTAATGCAGACTGCTAAAGAATGCAATTCGCTCTCTTCGTCTGTATTCCCGGGAAGATGTAATTTGTATCTTTTTAAGGCTGTTACTGAACCAGCGTGCTACACCTTAGACCTCGTCGACACTTACGATCAGGCCCCTATTTCACCACAGCAACAATTGTCACGATTCCCGAGATATGTAAATTTCTGACGTTGCAGGTGTCCATTGGTTACATTGACCGCTTACCATCGGGTGGGGCGTGTGCTTGTTTGCCACCAACACGTTAGTTTCAATAAATTACCGTTATTTTTTATTATATCATCAATAGGTAGGTACTAGTTACATGAAAGGCTCTTGACAATTGTCACGAGAAATACGACAATTGTCGCGAAATTCCGACAGAATGTCGAAAAATATCAAAATTTCTTCTGAGGATCGTGACAATTGTCAAGAGCTCTTCACCAAACTAATACCTATTTATTGACAATATAATAAAAAATAACAGCATTTTATTGAAACTAACGTGTTGGTGGCAAACAAGCACACGTCCCACCCGATGGTAAGCGGTCAATGTAACCAATGGACACCTGCAACGTCAGAAATTTACATATGTCGGGAATCGTGATAACTGTCGCTGTGGTGAAATAGGGGCCTGATGTGACCGAGGTCAAACGATTGTCGGAATCATATAAAAAAAATAACTATTTTATATCCTTATTCTATTAAAATATGGCTTCCGTCAATATATCAATCGATAATTTCGCCAATGTCAAGTAAAATAACATATCAAGTTTGCTCTTAGAGTACTTAGAGCATGAAGCATAGCATGAGCGTGGGTGAGGTTTTTGGACCCGGGTATGTCCTTAAACTGCGTCCAACAATGAGAGGTAGGGCACAGCGATGACCATCACGCTTGAATCTGGGGCAGCCCAACTGGGGAAGTACCTCCTCCTTACAGAAGACCACAGCCATAATAGCACTGCTACCTTTCAGGTATGCAGTGTTGTGTTCCTGATGGTGAGTAAGGTTCCCAGAGCTCCAGCCCCCCTTAAAGGCCGGCAACGCGCTTGTGACTCCTCTGGTGTTACGGGTGCCCATGGGCGACGGTAATTGCTTACCACCAGGCAATCTGTCTGCTCGTTTGCCGCCTATGTCATAAAAAAAAAAGCATGACGTTGTTCGGTAGTAGGCCTTGCGTTTTGTAAAGTGGTAGCTGGACTTTATAGAAAGCCAAGAGACGGCCGTGACCTTGGGATTCCGGGTGATGACCAAAATAGTAGTGAAACGAGTTTTGGAATAAATTCTTCATCAGCTGCACAATTCTGCGTTAGATCACTGAATAATAAGCTATTCAATATTACGCACTAAACTACGTTCATCCATATTTTTGTTAGTAACTTAATTTAAACTTAAAATCTAGTGAATACGAATATTTTGTTTACAAATCATTATATTATTAGCTATGTATAAACTAATAAACGATATATTTTTTTTTTATGCAAGACTGACCAACGTTTGTCTTCAGTCGCACCTGATGGTAAGTGACGACGAGGTCGAAGGTGTAGCACGCTGGTTCAGTAACAGCCTATTCACTCTTGACTTGAAGAGACCCAAATTATATCTTGCCGGGAATACAGACGAAGGGAGCGAATTCCATTCCTTAGCAGTCCGCATTAGGAAGGTAGAAGCGAATCGCTTCGTGCGAATGAATGGAATATTCACAACGTAAGGATGAAACTGCTCCCCTCGCCTGGACGTCCGGTGATGGAACGGAGATGGCTGAATTAAATCGTGCAATTCCTGAGCACACTCTCCAAAATGTATCCTGTAAAACACAGACAAACCTTGCGGCGATGCTCAAGGCTCTGCAACCTTACACTCACTAATTTAGGATCGCCAATGAGTCTGCGAGCTCGGCGTTCTATTGAATCCAAAGCGGCCAACTGATATCCCGTACAACTTAGTGTTAAACATACAGTTTGGTATTATAAAAAAAAACTAAACTATGTCAATGCATTAATCAAATTAATACATTAGAAATAAGTTATATGGTGATTAAGTTTTCATACATTTTCTAATTTTATTCTTTCATAAGAATCTTCTCCTGACAATAAAAAAAAATAAAGAAAAAAAAATTGAGTGCTATTTGGGTGCCACTCAAATATCACTCAAAATTTATGATCAAATAGATTTCAGTATTTTAAAAACAACAAAATACGTAGAAAAACAATTAAGAAAAAGACTGACAGATACTACGGGTGACCAGAGGGCTGGCTTCTTCCTCGCCCAGCGTATCGGAATTGCCATCCAGCGGGGCAATTCCGCCAGCCTTCTGGGCACCCTACCATCCTGCTCGGAGCTCGACCCTATTTTTTACTTGTAAATATGTACATATAATATATCTTTAAGTTAGTTTTTAATGTTGTGTAATTATATATAATGTAAATAAATGTTTATTCTATTGTTACAATAATTAAATTGATCGCATTCCATTAATAAAGAAAACCAACAAAAAAAAAAAACAACTAAAACTAACATAAATCTAAAAGTAGTAGCATGTTACCGAAGAGGCTGGCAGTAATTCCTCGCTAAATCGTAAGGCTGATACGCTGAGCGAGGTAGCTGCCAGCTCTTCAGTCTCTTGTGGTGTCTCTGAGTCTCTTTAGAAGGTCCTTAAAGAGACGGGTTCCCTTTATTTGGCATAATTTGTTTTGTCCGAATCTTAATACGCATACCAAGTTTCGCATAATTTATTTACGCCGAATGTTAATGTCGCCGATTTTTATTTAGCCTAATTCTTTAGTAGCCGAATACTACTTCGTCCGAAAATATATTAGCATACTATTATTGAGGCCGAATGTCCGAAAGTGTGTTAGGTTAGGTTAGAACTGTGACCATAACAGAAAAACAATTTCGGTTAGATTAGGTTAGAACTGTGAACACAACAGAAAAACAATTTCGGTTAGGTTAGGTTAGAACTGCGACCACAACAGAAACGCACTCCTGGGTAATAATTCGGGCTTTCCAAATTATGCGTATCGACCATTCGGCTTAGTTTAGTTCTGCGTAACAGAACTCGGCAAAACAGAATTATGCGAGATCAATTTCTGCTCATATACAATTATAACAACTCTGGGTATGCGGTTTAAAATTAAGACAAAACAATTTTTTTTTTATGACATAGGCGGCAAACGAGCAGACGGATTGCCTGGTGTTAAGCAATTACCGTCGCCCATGGGCACTCGCAACACCAGGGGAGTCACAAGCGCGTTGCCGGCCTTTAAGGGGAGTTGGAGCTCTGTGAACCTTACTCACCATCAGGAACACAACACTACATACCTGAAAGGTGGCAGTGCTATTATGGCTGTGGTCTTCTGTAAGGAGGAGCTACTTCCCCAGTTGGGCTGCTCTAGATTCAAGCGTGATGGTCATCGCTGTGCCCTACCTCTCATTGTTGGACGTAGTTTAAGGACATACCCGGGAAATTATGCGTAAACAAGGGGAACCTAAAGAGACTCAAAGCGTATTTTTCAATTATATCTAAGAATCTAATTTGTGTGTGTTTGAAACAAATTGCCGTTAATTTATGAACACCATAAAGCACACACACAGCTGCCGTCACACTCGATTGGTCTCCACCTGCCCACGGACCCCAAATCGTATACGTCACATGGTTCATTGGACACCGACCATGACTATTGATTAACATACATACATATTACTACAGGACTGGTTGGGTAGTGACCCTGCCTGTAAACCCGACGGGTCTGAGTTCAAATCCCAGTAAAGGCGTTTATTTGTTTGATGTGCAAAGGTGTTCCTGAGTCATGGGTGTTTTGTATGTATTCAAGTATTTGTATATTATATGTCGTTGTCTGAGTACCCGCAACACAAGCCTTCTTGAGCTTACCGTGGGGCTCAGTCAATTTGTGTAAGAATGACCTGTAATATTTATTAAAATTGATTAGTGTGTTTATATTTAACTAGATCTAAATTAATTTTTTTTTGTCTTTAAAACGTAAATACGTGTAATAATTGCAAATTAAACGGGTCTTAATCGCTTAAAACTAAAGATAAAACTATTTTTATTCTTCTTTTTTAATACAATTTACAGGTATAAAAACAAAAAACAAAAAAAAAGTTAAAATTGGGCCCCTTGGGCATGGTGTCGAGAATGCTGGCAGTATTCCCCCGTAGTATCGCAATACTGACGTGTTGCGCGAGGAAGCTGCCAGCTGTGCGGTCACCAGTAGGGCTAGCACATGACGGCTGCGACATATCTCGCTAGCGAGATAAGCACCCATCTCTTACTAATCGATGCAGTCAAATACACGTGTACGAGCCACTCTTCGTCCTCGTTCGACGCCTCTTTTAATTCCCAGCACTAGCACTGTGGCTTTGCTTACCACTCTATATGTAGCATTGAATCATATCAATAATATTCTTATATACCCCAACACAGACATAATTTCTTCCAGAAAGAACTGAAACTCCTGGCCACAGCATCCTGATATTTGGAGTCGATCTCCACACCAACGACTGAATAGAATACTGATAGAATGTAAATATTATGATTATATCCTTTAGTTTCGTAAGTCTAAGTCTAGTTTGTACTATAACTTGCATGTTTGGTGTATCTGTTAATGTAAGTTGGTTAATAAATAAAATAAAATAAAAATAAAATAAAATAGAGATGGGGTGCTTATCTCGCTGGCGAGATATGTCGCGGCCGTCATGTGCTAGCCCTCCAGTGGAGTCGACGAGTCCTTTAGAATGATCTTTGAACATATTATGGGCGCTGGGACCCCATGAGCCTAGGGTTTCAACTCTGAATGGTATTTGTAATTATGTGCATTACGTCTTTAAAATATACCGATATTTTAAAGACGTAATGAAAGAAAGAATAATTAAGGACTATTTACCTAACCTCATTTGAATATCTATTGAAAGTCATAATTTTTGGTCAACACGCGAGGTTAGCTATGCGTTGTCTTACTATTTGATATACAGCTGATGTAAAATTTAGATATTTATTTATTTTACTCTTTATGAAATACGAAAAAAAAGAAAGAAAGAAAATTATGTATTTGGCGTAATAACAGCTAAAAAAAAGTTACAGGATAAATAAATAAATAAATATTTCCGGACAATCTTACACAAATCGACCTAGTCCCAAGGTAAGCTCAGTAAGGCTTGTGTTGTAGGTACTAGACGACGATATATATAATACATAGATACCTATAAATACTTGAATACATAGAAAACACCCATAACTCAGACTGATATATAAAACACCGAATAGGTTGCCACTCAGTATGAGTCGTTACATGACTGAATGTACCTACCTATAGTGAAGCAAGAGAAAAAAAAACAAGAATATAAAATAATAACAGTCTGAAGTTCGCTCCCCGTGGCGGTTAAAGGGGGAGGCCTAAGGATAGATAGCCAAGGAGTATGCCTATATCTCGTTTTTCAGTATTAAAAAAATCGTGCGATTTTTAGCAACTCAATTTAAAAGCTGTCATATTTGCCTCTAATTTTCTTTCCCATAACGTTAACAATGGAATCTTAAATCCTATTTACGAGATGATTGGTGACCGAAGAGCTGGCGGCTTCCTCGCACAACGTATCAACATTGAGATACAACGAGGATATGCCGCTAGCATCTCCTAGCCATAGTTAATGAAGTCGAATGAAGTCTGCATAATGACCCACAAAAACTGGTCCACAAAGTCAAACATTTGCATAAGCCAAGCATTTTGGACCCGGGTATGTCCTTAAACTACCTCCAACAATGAGAGGGAGGGCACAGCGAAGTACCATCACGCTTGAGTCTGGAGAAGCCCAAATGGGGAAGTACCTCCTCCTTACAGAAGACCATAGGCATAATAGCACTAGCCTTTCAGGTATGTAGTGTTGTGTTCCTGATGGTAAGGTCCCCAGAGCTCCAACCCCCCTTAAAGGCCGGCAACTCGGTGACTCCTCTATTGTTGCGGATGCCCATGGGGGCGGCGGTAATTGCTTATAAGCGGCAATCCATCTGCTCGTTTTATAAAAAAAAAGTCTATGTATAATCAGTCGCTAGGTAGTGCTAATCTGAACCCAAGTTAATACAAGTCGTATTTGGGGGAGGCCTATGTCCAGTAGTGGACATACGGCGGAAACAATATATATTTGACAGTTCTAACTTAACATCTCCCTGTATATAACGGTTTTGTTTTGGCGATACGTCATTCGAGACGAACGCACGAAATTGGCACGCGTTCCGATTTCAAATGCCGCGCCCTGATTGGTCGAGGCCACCCCTAGACAAGCCACGCCCATTGGTCGCCATGTATGTTTGGTCGATAGACTCAAAGCCTTGAAAGTATTAAAACGGATGGTATAGTCTTTTTAAGTTGGTTACAGTTTGTGTATAAAACAGTATATTGTTTATAGAAATAATGGACTGCTAATGTCTATACATAAAATAAAAAAAAAAAATTTCAAGACTTCCTTACACAAATTGCGCCCCACGGTAAGCTCAAGAAGGCTTGTGTTGTGGGTACGCGCCAAAGATATACATACATATATACATTTCAGCCGTATGCAGTCCACTGCTGGACATAGGCTTCCCACACGTATGACTTGTATCACCTTGGGGTTGTTGCCATAATCGCCACGCTTGGCAGGCGGGTTGGCGACCGCAGTAGCTGTACATTGGGTTTCGACGGACGCTGCTACCCGTCCGTAGGATTTTTCCATTTTTTGCCTCTCACGACACCCGCGGGAGGAGATGTAAAGAGGTTTTTACGGGGTCGGCAACGCGTGAATGATGCCTCGGTATTGTAAACGTCCATAGGCTTCGGTGACCGCCTACCATCAAGCGGGCCGTATGTTTGTTTGCCACCTTTGTGGTTTAAAAAAAAAGAAGGAGTGGTGCTATTCTAGTCAGCCGGCATCACACGGCATTAGTGACATATACTTAATAAATCTATTTCAATTTTTTATAAAAAATAATTAATACATAGGTATATGAAACCACCATGACTTGGCAATAAATACCTGTGATTATCATACAAGTAAATTTATTTAATTAATTCCATAATTAAGCGCTTACAGTTAGACCTTACATGCTAATTGGTATACATAAAACAGGTAACAAGAAAGAATTGCCCTTCATAATGCCCTTACTGCGATTTGAACCCAGGACCATCGGCTTCATAGGAGGGTAAAAATCAAATGATATTTCGTACATAAGTTCCGAAAAAATACGTGTCACTGGACTATCAATCATGTAACATTTAAATAATAATTCATTAATATTTCGGGACAATCTGACACAAATCGACCTAGTCCTACAGTAAGCTCAGTAAGGCTTGTGTTGTCGGTACTAGACGACGATATATATAATAGATAGATATATATAAATACTTAAATACATAGAAAACACCCATGACGCAGGAACAAATATGTTTATTATAATTCAGTTAATATCCTGCTGGTAAAATTCCGTCTCAGTTCCAAGTATCCAGGATCAATGCCGTAACCTTTCCTTGTAATATTTCCATAATAAACTGCTATCTAGTTAAGCCTTTATCAAATGTTTCACATAATGAAGCAATATATAAGAAAGTCCCGCCATTTTCAAGCGTCAGTGACTCATCGCCGAGAGCGACGTCATACGGCGAAAACTGAAGGTCGAAAATTTCGGGCATATTTCTCTTTTATTCCAATTAAGGCATTAGATTGACGATAGTTCCTTGGACAATTGGTAGGCTTTTAAATCAGCTTGAAAATGGATAGTCAAGGATATATATAGGACCCGGGTATGTCCTTAAACTACGTCCAACAATGAGAGGGAGGGCACAGCGAAGTACCATCACGCTTGAGTCTGGAGAAACCCAACTGGGGAAGTACCTCCTCCTTACAGAAGACCACAGACGTAATGCACTGCTACCTTTTAGGTATGTAGTGCTGTGTTCCTGATGGTGAGTAAGGTTCCCAGAGCTCCAACCCCCCCTTAAAGGTCGGCAACGCGCTTCTGACTCCCCTGGTGTTGCGGGTGCCCATGGGCGACGGTAATTGCTTACCATCAGGCAATCCGTCTGCTCGTTTGCCAACTTATGTCATAAAAAAATATATCTGTGGCCGTAGTGAAAAAGGGTATAAGTCACATTAGCACAGCGAAAAAAGAAACAAGTGCCGTACATTTTATAGGACTTGTGGCCTTTTTTACTCTGCCAATTTGACTTATTTTAGCCTTTGATACACTAAACTAAAGTGTCATAATATATGTACATTTTTTTTATTATGACATTCGCCATCAGATATATCGGAGCTGTGGAGGTGGTCACAAATATCGAAACGACTCCTCTATTATCAAGGCGATGAAGTCCATGCTCCGATATTTTTGAATACCTTGGCTGCTCATATGTATTTGATGGCCACTGTATATACATATCAATGCAAAGCCTAAATGACTCAACAAAACGCAATAATCTACCAAATTGGTATTCTCATTTTTGTATCTCATATATATAATCTTATAATCTATAATATTTTATATATATATTATAGTGATGTCCTGATTGACTGACTGATCAACGCACAGCCCAAACTGCTTAACCTAGATGGCTGATTTTTTCACAATAGGCAGTTTATATACCGTAAGCACCTACTAAGAAGGAATTTTTGGAAATTCTACAATTAAGGGGGTAAAAAAGGGGTTGAAAATGTGTATGGGGTAAGTGTAAAATTTAAAGCTAGAGACTTGAAATTTTTTGTAAACACTCCTTATTTAAATGCAAGAAAAGTAATTTTAGCGTGTTTTGAAATTCATGCTCTAAGGGGTCAAAAAGGGGATTCTTCCTGTGCGTGCAAAGTCGCGGGCACAAGCTAGTTTAATATATTTATCATTTTTGCTTCTAGTTCAGCATTGTTTCCGCAGAAACGAATATAATAAATAATAATAAATATTACAATATATCCTTACTCATATGTATTGAGCCCCACGGAAAGCTCAAAAAGGCTTGTGTTGTGTACTCAGTATAATATACAAAAACTTAGAAAACACCTATGACGCAGGAACATCTGTGCTCAGCATACAAATTAATAATGCCCTCATTTTGATTGGAACCCAGGACCTTCGGCTTCATAGGCAGGGTCACTACCCACTAGGCGAAACCTGTAATCGAACTTGTATGTTCTTACATGACAGCTGTCAAGTATGATCAAGTAATGGGCGACGGTAATTGCTTACCACCAGGCAATCCGTCTGCTCGTTTGCCGCCTATGTCATAAAAAAAAAAAGTGGTACAGTAATTAAACAGTCTTATATTTATATTTTTTGGTTCTAGTTCAATATTTTTTTCCTCAGAAACGCCGAATATTATTTGCTGCTAAAAAAATTTGCAACGTTTTTTTTTTCAAGGTTATGTACTACAAATATTCTAACTGTGACAACCTTCGATTTCGGTGTGACCACGATCACTGCGAACTTGGGTCATGCACGAGCGGCCGCTAAAATGTGCTAAGGTTGTAGTTTAACCAGTCGACCGAAGTTTTAGTAGTCATTTCGGAGAAATATTTTTGTTAACATTTGGTAATGTGTTACTAGTTTTTTACCTTGATTTCGTGATGAGAATCTGGTTGGTTAAGTTTTTTTTTTAAGTAGACCTAGCAACAAGCACTATCTTAGAGCCTGGTCACACTGGCGACGACCACTAGACGTTTTCCTAGGATTCTGTAATCAGTTTACTGAATCGGTACAGTCAGCAAAGTGGCAATCTCAGGATTTGATGTAGGCACTAGATTTACGAAAGCGACTACCATCTGACCTTCCAACCCAGAGGGTAAACTAGGCATATAATGATTAGTCCGGTTTCCTCACGACGTTTTTCTTGACCGAAAAGCGACTGGTAATTATCACATGATTTTTCGTACTTAACTTCCGAAAAACTCATTGGTACCGGGGTTTGAACCTGCGACCTACGAATTGCAAGTCGCACGCACTTACCGCTAGGCCACCAGCTCTTTTCACACACACACACGTACAGTAAATGACATGTCTATAAATATTTAAATCTCGTTTATTTATTTTGTCTCTTACGTTTGTTTTTTTAAAATATTTTTATAAAAGTAAAATATAAAAATACATACAAAAGATATAACATATTACAAAAAACCTAACCTAGGGTGCCGCCGGCAACGGAGCAGGGCCCAGGCTGCCGGTGGTTAGGGCTGCAGAGAGAGGAACCGCCAGACTATGCGCGCCGTGTCCAGGATTACCGCCTTCTGAATCTGACCCTTGATCCAACCACAACCACGTAGCGAGAGTCTCTCAAGATGTTAGTCGAGACTCTTCGCTATGAGACTGTTCGCGGAAACAACTATCGGTACAATGATCGCCGAATCAACTTCCCACATGGCGGTTACCTCGTGAGCCAAGTCTAAGTACTTGCTGGACTTGTCCTTCTCGGCTTTCACGAGGTTCTCGTCACATGGGACGGTGATGTCGATGAGCATTGCTCGGCGCTGCGATCGATCTATCACCACGATATCAGGCTTATTGGCTACAATAGTCCTGTCCGTGATAACAGATCGATCCCAATAGAGCGAGGCACGACCATTTTCGAGAACTGGCGCAGGTGTGTACTTGTAGTACGGCACTTCGTGGTCCGCAAGACCATACATAAGAGCAAGCCGCTGGTGTATAATACTGTCTACAAGGTTATGTCTGTGCAAGTACTCGCCGTTAGCAAGATCAGAACAACCGAAAATTATATGCCTAAGTGACTATTAAGCAGAAACGTCTGCTAACGAAACCGTAATTAATAATTTAGTAATATTTCGGTTAATTCTCAATACAACTTGAGACTGCGTTACAAGTGCCAATACATTTACGGTAGATGTCGCTAGACGGATATGAGGGGCGATTTATGAGCACTCGACGCTCGAACCGTGACATTTTAAACTCTCTCAAAGTCGATTAAATGGTAAGAAGCATGAATTTTGATTTGGACCCGGGTATGTCCTTAAACTACGTCCAACAATGAGAGGTAGGGCACAGCGAAGTAACATCACGCTTGAATCTGGAGAAGCCCAACTGGGGAGTACCTCCTCCTTACAGAAGACCACAGCCATAATAGCACTGCTACCTTTCAGGTATGTTGTGTTGTGTTCCTGATGGTGAATAAGGTTCCCAGAGCTCCAACCCACTTATAGGTCGGCAACGCGCTTGTGACTCCCTTGGTGTTGCGAGTGCCCATGGGCGACGGTAATTGCTTACCATCAGGCAATCCATCTGCTCGTTTGCCACCTTTGTCATCAAAAAAAAATGAATGATATAAATAAATAATTGAAATGAATGAAACTATACATTTTGTGCAAAAATAATAATAAGAAACTTCTGAGTGCGATTACTTTTGGTGGAGAAATTCACAGTCCACGTGCAAGCCTCTGTACCTAAGGGCTCTGAGTGTAAGTTTTTGACGTAACATTACTTCACCAACGCGTTAGAGTTACCTAAATAATAGTACATTTCGATACTAGTGAAAAAAATAATTTTTCGGCGAGGGTGAAAGTTGGAGCCCGAGTGAAACGAGGGTGACAATCACCCGAGTTTTAAAGAAGTTTTTACACGTGTATTGAACCCAATTTTTCATAACAAGTGCCTTAAAAAGTAAAATTTACGCACACCGAAGTGCACTTTTTACGCACTAGTTAGGAAAATAACATTATCACTTACGCGATCCAGACGTTTTTTTTGTCAAAAGAAACTTACACTAGAGCCTCAGAAGAGCGATGGGTACGTATCACAAAGTCATCTGGTTTCCTCAATCCAACAGCTACTACAGTCGCCAACCCGCCTGTCAAACGTGACTAATGCAACTGCCCTCTAAGATGATACAAGTCATTTGTGACTGTGGACTTCAGTTGAAATTATAATAAAAAATGACCTCTGTGTATGATCTGAATAAGTAACTATCAGCTATTTGTTAATTGTATATATGTATATTAATTATAGCACCTGAATAAATATACATGACCCATGCTTATATAAAGACACTGGCTTGTAGATTTTAAACTTTATTTTTTTATTCTTTTTTTTTCTACTTTGTTTAGGTGCCTTCTCTAAAACCATGTCGGCTCCGTTAGACAACTTTGACGACCGGTCTGGCCTATTGGGTAGTGACCCTGCCTATGAAGTCGATGGTCCTGGGTTCAAATCCCAGTCAGGGCATTTATTTGTGTGGTGAGCACAAATATTTGTTCCTGAGTCATGGGTGCTTTGTATGTATTGAAGTATTTATATGTATCTATCTATTATATATATCGTCGTCTAGTACCTGCAACACAAGCGTTACTGAGCTTACCGTAGGACTAGGTCGATTTGTGTAAGATTGTCCCGAAATATATATTTATTTATACATAGTATAGAATCATCATTACCGTAAAATGGGGTGAGTAGGTTTCGCGAGGACAGATGGGTTACGAAAAGGGAGAGAAGGTTTGAGAGGGGGTGAGAAGGGATTTTAAAGCTACAAAAATATTGTATTCCAATTTAAAATGGAGCTATAGTAATACGCATAATAAAAAAAATCGAACAATCTTTGACATCGCATTGTTTTTTTTTGGTTAGACGAAATTGCGGGCTAAAATTGCGTGTATGTCCCATAGAAAGCCAGGGCTTGTTACTAGTTTTATTTGTTTAACCAGAACTGTGCTGAAATTGGGTCATTTGAGTATTTATAAACGGAGTTATCGTCGTACATGTGGGTCAAGATATTGTTTATCAAACATGACCTCTGAAAATACCTGAATGGATTACTTTGTCGCCATTTTATAGTCTATTTTTTTTATGACATAGGCGGCAAACGAGCAGACGGTTTGCCTGGTGTTAAGCAATTACCGTCGCCCATGGGCACCCGCAACACCAGGGGAATCACAAGCGCGTTGCCGGCCTTTAAGGGGGGTTGGAGCTCTGGGAACCTTACTCACCATCAGGAACATGACACTACATACCTGAAAGGTAGCAGTGCTATTATGGCTGTGGTCTTCTGTAAGGAGGAGGTAGTTCCCCAGTTGGGCTGCGCCAGACTCAAGCGTGATGGTCATCGCTGTGCCCTACCTCTCATTGTTGGACGTAGTTTAAGGACATACCCGGGTCCGGGTCTATCACGCTATCTGTCATTTTGAACTCACATACTTGTTGGAGCGTGACATATGTTGTGACAAATTATCAGAGATCGGACAAATTTGCGTCACTGCTCGCAATAATCTGGACATCACTTTAAAACTGATCATAGAAGTGATTGACGGTTGAACCTCAAAATGGCGAAGTCGTCTTGAAAATATTTTTTTTGTTTTTTGTTCAAACGTAGTTTAGTGTGTAATATTGATAGCGTATTATGCAGTGATCGAACGCAGAATTGTGCAGCTAATGAAGAATTTATTTCAAAACGTGTTTCACCACTATTTTGGTCATCACCCGGCAGTCCCAGGGTCACGGCCGCCTCTTAAGCTTTCTGTAAAGTCCAGCTACCACTTTACAAAACGCAAGGCCTACTAATTTATATGTTATTCTACTTGACACTAGCGAAATCATCGATTGATTTATTGATGGAAGCCATATTTTTTTAAAAGAAGAAGAAGTTCATAGAAGTAATCATTTGATTAATTTCTTACTTGACATATAATTTGATTGCTGGTCAGTTTCTAAAACAAAACAAACAGTGTTTTGTCCAAATTTCACTGCTTTACACATCAAAAATAAACTTAAGTTCTGAACAACTCCGCTCGCAATCCACTGATGTTAATGGGGTCAATTTAAGTAATTTAATAGGAATATTCTATCTATAAAACTAAAGAAACCTCTTCGTCAGAAATAAAAATCATAGCAGGATATTTATAATCGTGTCAGTTTAACATCGTAACTTCTTTTTCTTCTAACGAAAATGCTAACACATTAAGTTAGATTTTTATAATAAATATAAGAAACTAAAATTTTATTTCAAAAATAATTAATTGAATAACATGTTGATTAATTTTGGAGTCATGTCCACATTACTGCGAGTAATGACGCAAATTTGTCCGATCTCTGCAAATGATAGATATCCAGACCATAATTGAATAAATAAATTACATTATATATTTCATTCCAATGCGTCCAAGAGGACCCAGTCCCACACGATGGTCAGACCAGGTCTCAAAAGAACTGCAGATGCCGATGTCACAGGCTCTCCATCAAGCTGAAGACCGCAATAAATGGAGAAGCCTATTGCAACGTTTCCGTCGAAGCCACGATCCTCAGCAGTGAGGGAACGACTTGAGGAGGAGGATATATTTCATTAGATTGTTATACAAACCGCTATCCACAGCGCAGGCTTCGTCAGGTAGCAACATTAAAATCAGCAACAGGCCTCGTCTCATACAAACTAACGATGGAATCCGCAAAAGGCTTCGTCATAACTTTAAAATGTTTATACTTTATTTATTAGTTAATCGTACCTGGCGTAAATGTCCCCGTAATACTGGCAGCGTTACCGCGTTGAATAGCCAACGAGATCTGTTGTACCAGGTACGATCCGGACCGAGGATCACCTCCTCTGTCTCTTAACCGCCGACCTACTTTGCCCAATGAATTCTTTAGCCTCCACAGCCCAAGGTCCAGCGGTCTCGACTGCTGGACCATAATTGGCTAGCTGGAATATTCTTTGCACCCCTGTAAATACACACATACATTTCAGCCGTATGCAGTCCACTGCTGGACATAGGCCTCCCACAAATATAACTTGTATCATCTTGGAGGATAATTGCCACAGTCGCCACGCAGTTAGCGACCGCAGTAGCTGTAGATTGGGTTTCGACGGACGCTGCTGCCCGTCCGTAGGATTTTTCCCTTTGTCGCCTCTCACGCCCGCGGGAGATGGGGTGGTGCTATTCTAGTCCGATAAATCGCCTAACGCATGTTATCCGTTTTTAGATCTCATTTAAGGCTTAAACGACTTATATTCCTATTTCTCCTATTAGCAATTTAACCTCAAAAGACATAACATCACAACTTACATTAACAATCATGCGATTAAACAACACACTGCTCTAATAATAAGGCATATAATAGCGTTAATATGGTTGAAAATGCTGGGTTTTCACAAAGATGTCTTGCACAATGGCTCTCACGTTAAGAAACTTAGACAATAGGTAAAAAGAGTGCGACTGAGCTATTGTGAGTACATAAATAGTGGTTAACACCTGCATTATACCTAAGTAGGTAGTTATGTTATAGTGCGATACATTATCTTTGCGACAGCCATAGAAACTGCAACCCTAGTCAAAAGAGTATAAGTGACGTAGATTTTATAGGACTTATAGCCGTTTTTACTGAGTCAATTTGACTTATACCCTTTTTCATTATGGTCATAGAAATGATGAATATCATCAATCATCATCATATTATATATCTCCGTTCCAACACCGACAGAGGAGCGGTTTCATTTTTATGTTGTGAATATTCCATTCATTCGCACGAAGCGATTCGCTTCTACTTTCCACTAGGAATTCCTTCGACTGTATTCCCGGAAAGATATTTATATATTATAATTGCGTACTCTAAGTAAAATACCCGATGACTCATCACACAACACAAATATATGCCCATACTGGGATTTGAACCCAGGACCATCGGCTTCATAGGCAGGGTCACTACCCACTAGGCCAAACCTGTCGTCAAACATTATGTGCACCCTTAATCTGTTGCATATCATCATCTTCCTCGCGTTGTCTCCTTCTTGAGCCTGGGGTCCGCTTGGCAACTAATCCCAGGATTTGGCTCAGGCACTACTTTTACGAAAGCAACTGTAATCTGACCTTCCAAACCAGAGGGTAAACAAGGCTATTGGGATTATTCCAGTTTCCTGACGATGTTTTCCTTAACCGAAAAGCGACTGGTAATAATATCAAATGATATTTCGTACATAATTCCGAGAAACTCATTGGTACCAGCCTGGTATTGAACTTGCTACCGGATTGCAAGTCACACGCTTTTACCGCTAGGCTACCAGCGCTCTCCTTAATCTATTGCAAATAGGGTACAAAATTGCATACATGTTTTTAAAATAATCTGTATAATAAACTACTAATACTGACATTAACTTCGTCCGAAGCTAAATTCTAGGAATCGTGTCTAGCAAGGTTTTCAATATCTCTAATAAATTATTAGTAGTGTAACCCAAATTGGGCTTTAAATACTCAATAATAAGATACAAAATCGTGTGTTCCTATTCGTTGTGACTTTTCTGGTTAGAATCTTCTTTTCAGTGCTCCGTCGGTTCCATGATAATCGCAAAATATCATCATCATCATATGTTTGGCTGAGTGTGTAGTTCTTTTTTTCGCAGGGAAAATGCATTTATACATCCCCAGAGCCCGTGGAAGGCCCATAGTGGGGGGTATGTGGGACTTGCCCCTTCATATAAGAGGGGAATACCAACTAAAAACCCTACGGCGTTTTCGGGGGGTGCAATGGGGTGGCTTGGCATTCACCACGGCACTACCTGAGTGGGTAATGACCCTGTCTATGAAGCCGATGGTCCTGATGCCCTGCCTGGCCCTGTGATGAGTCGATCCGGGTATTGTACTTACGGTTCAAATCCCAATTTATTTGTGTGATGAGCGTTTCTTAAAATTTTTGCCACTTTTCTCGACTTCAAATATTTTGGTAAATTTTATGTTTTTTCTTGTCAAAATCGCGAGGTGATTCGATTTATGCAAGAAAAAAATGTGCCCCAAAGATTTTTTTCCTATTGTTTTACCTTTTTCTATATATTTTCTATGGAGGTAACATAATAGGAAATTCAAAAAATGTATGGAATTTTATGGGACATATTTTTTTATTGCATAAATCGAATCAACTGGTGATTCTGACCAGAAAAAACATAAAACTTACCAAAAAAATTGTGGTCGAGAAAAGTGGCAAAAATTTAGAGAAACGCTCTGATGAGTACAGATATTTTCTAAGATTTATTGACAACTTATTAAATTATTCTGATAAACAAATAAAAATATAATGTCCTTTATTTATACGACTTGGATTCATTTCACAACGAATGGCCAAAGATTGCACATGACAGGGAAGAGTGGAAATCAAGAGGGGAGGCCTTTGCCCAGCAGTGGGACACTCTATAGGCTTATAAAAATAAATAAATACGACGACGGTTGCAAACAAGCATACGGCCCATCTGATGGTAAGCAGTTACCGTAGCCTGTGGACGTCTGCAACTTCAAGTAAGTATACGTTATATTTAAGAACAGTTATTTATAATAAACTAGCTTTTCCTCGCCACTTCGTCGGTCAGCCGTATCCATCTTTAAATGGTCGCGCGGGATAAAAATGATCATATGTCCTTTCTCGTAGCTCAAACTCTTTCCATACCAAATTTCATTCTAATTGGTTCAGCGGTTTAAGCGTGAAGAGGTAACAGACAGACAAAGTTACTGACGATTATAATATTAGTATGGAAGTAAACTTGACATTAATACATTTACATAAATTGTGGTAGTCCACATGGAAAGGTACCTTATGGCGCTTGGCGCTTACGTTGCAAAGTGTCACATTAGTATTGAAGCGTCATTAACAATAGCGTAAGCACCAAGCGCCATAAGGCACCTTTCCATGTGGACTACCTCATTTGTAGACTTTATTAAAGTTTGAACTCAATTTTGTTTACATTAAGGCCTGAATTCCCTTGAACTTTAACCTGACTGTATGGCATGGCAGACTGATAAACTAGCTCGCGTGTGGCCCTTGTCAAAAGTTCTGAGCGTGTCTATTTGAGAAGTTTTCAAAGTCATATTTATTTTCTAATAATATACAAAAGAATTATAATTACAAAAACTATACTCTAGATTGAATCGATTGCCCTTGAGGCATTGTACCAAGGATGCTGGCGGCATGTCCTCGTTGTATCGCAAAGCTGAACAAATAAGCAAATCGATGCGGTGCGGCGAATAAAAAACCGTATATAACGCTACAGCAGCCAAATATAATATTTTTAGGGTTCCGAACCTAAAGGATTAAACGGAAACCCTATAACTAAGACTCCGCTGTCCGCCCATCCGTTTGTCTGCGGGTCACTAGGCTTATATTTCATGATAGTTAGACAGTGAAATTTCCACTGATGATGTATTTCTTTTACCACTAGAACAACAAATAATAAAAACGGAATAATTGAAATATGTAAAAGGCTCTCATACAAAACACGAGATTCTTTTGCACTTATATTTCTATATTGATAGCGGTAATAGACAGAGGCTTGAAATATTCGCAGACTATTGAGTGTGACTCCTATTTAGCCAATATTGATTTGATTATTTTAGGCGTAATTTAGAATAGAATTAAATAGAAATAATTTATTCGAGACATACTCGTACACAGATATAACAGAAACATACATAATTAAAAGATATATTAATTAAACAGTAACACAGCTCTACTCACGTTTATTTAGTCACTCGCGCGACATGTTTCGGAGAACATAGGCCTCCATTATCAAGCACTAAGAGTGCTGAGTGTCCGTTCGATTCGGCGATCGCGTCGCCGGCCCGTCACGCACAGTCATAAACGTGAGTAGAGCCGTGTTAATGTTTAATTTATCTGATATGTCACACGAAAGTTTAAATATAAAAGATATATGTCACGAAATGGTCCCTACTCAGCATGAAGCACGGCAGACAACATGAACAATATAGATGCGGTAACTGAACTCTTATAAAAATAAAAATCTCAGAGTTCATCAGTGTATGCGCCGCTTATACAAAAAAAAAGCATTTTTTTTTCTGAACGCAACCGCACTGACAAGCAAAACTTAAAAATGTAGATTTAATGTCATCCTTTATTTATATTTAATGTTATTATATTAGGGTGGTCCAAAATTTTTTTTTTTATGTTGCATCTCCACAAAGATTTTTTTACTGCAAAACTCGTAAAAATCACATACACCAATTTTCATTACAATAAAACATTGTTTAGAGGTCGCGCAAAATTGATCACTTTCCCAATAGTAAAATGTATGGAACTAATTTAAGCAAAGAAAAAATGTCACCTGTGGACATTTTAATGGTTTAATTTCATTTATTTCTAGATAGATATAACAACATAAATATCAAACCGGCATTTTTATAATTTTAGGATACATTTATTTTTTTACTATTGTATGAGATATAATTTTTTTGAGTCATGTTGGGCAACCAGTAAATTACTAGCAACCGAATTAAGATTTTGCACATACACTTCCACTTGCTAATAGACAAAACTGAGCCTTGTGGAGATAATATTCAAGACATTTTTTTTTACTTCATACAACCGTTTTTGGACCCGGGTATGTCCTTAAACTACGTCCAACAATGAGAGGTAGGGCACAGCGATGACCATCACGCTTGAATCTGGAGCAGCCCAACTGGGGAAGTACCTCCTCCTTACAGAAGACCGCAGCCATAATAGCACTGCTACCTTTCAGGTATGTAGTGCTGTGTTCCTGATGGTGAGTAAGGTTCCCAGAGCTCCAACCCACTTATAGGTCGGCAACGCGCTTGTGACTCCCTGGTGTTGCGAGTACCCATGGGCGACGGTAATTGCTTACCATCAGGTAATCCGTCTGCTCGTTTGCCACCTTTGTCATAAAAAAAAAAAAAAACCGTGCACCGCCCTAATATATATATAGTAAGGTAGTTATATGTATAACTATCTTGTCGTTTATAATCCTTGTATAATGTTTTAACGGCAGAACCCATCGAAAATTGTCAAGGACCGGTATGTAATCTTCAAACTAAAAACAATTCAAATTTATTTTTTTATCTCAAATATTTAATGAAAATATATTTGACTTGTTTCTAGTTGCATATATTATGTAGAATAAGAGAAATTCGGACCTAAATATCATGTTCAAAGACCTTTCTAAAAGGCTCGTCGACTTCACTGGTGACCGCAGAGCTTTCTCGCACAACGCATCAGTTTCGCGATACAGCGGGAGAATGCTGCCTGCCACCATGCCAAAGGGGCCCAATTTTAACAACGTTTTTTAAATTTCTATTATTATTTTTTCATTAGTCTTATTGTTTACGTTATATTTATCTGTAAATTGTTGGTTATTCTAAATAAATCAAACATTTATATTTAAATACAATACTTTTAATACAATACAACTTAAGCTTCAATGTTAAAATGATAGAATGATTAGACCCGCTCGCCGCTCGCGTTTTGTACCAAGTCCTGTTCACTGACGTATAAAACAGATAATGGAGTTGCCCGTCGCATTGATATATAAACTGTGAGATTAACTTCAGTTTTTGTCCAACTAATCAAAATAAATCAAATTATTTATATATTAAATAAAATAAATAAATCTTTCGGGACAATCTTACACAAATCGATAGTCCTACGGTAAGCTCAGTAAGGCTTGTGTTGTAGATACTAGACGACGATATATATAATAGATAGATACATATAAATACTTAAATACATAGAAAACACCCATGACTCAGGAACAAATATCTGTGCTCATCACACAAAAAAATGCCCCGACTGGGAATCGAACCCAGGACCATCGGCTTCATAGGCAGGGTCACTACCCACTAGGCCAGATCGGTCGTCATATTAAACACTAGCTTTTCCTCGCGATTTCTTCGGCCAACCATGCCTGTCTACATACATTTCAGCCGTATGCATTCCACTGCTGGACATAGGCCTCCGCAAATATAACTTTCATCTTGGAGGTAGTTGCCATAGTCGCCACGCTTGACAGGCGGGTTGGCAACCGCAGCTGTAGATCTGGTTTCGACGGACGCTGCTGCCCGTCCGTAGGATTTTTCCCTTTGTCGCCTCTTAGGCCACCCGCGGGAGGAGATGGGGTGTTGCTATTGTAGTCAGCCGGCATCACACGGCATAAGTATGGTTGCGGGATAAAAATTATCCTATGTCCTTTCTCGTAGCTCAAACTCTCTACATACCAAATTTCATTCCAATTTCAGCGGTTTAAGCGTGAAGAGGTAACAGACAGACAGAGTTACTTTCGCATTTATAATATTAGTATGGATTTAGTACATTATCTTTTATATGTAAAGTTACAATTTTACTACACCACAAAGTAGCGGCAATCAAAACACAGTTTTTACAATTTCATACTACTACTAAATCAACCATGGACGCCCACTGCTGGACACAGAGCCATAGAGAGTATAGATTCTGATAATTTTTGATTTTTAAAGTAGTAACACTACTATATAAATTGGAATGATATATACTTAAAAACTATAACTAAACCCCTGGCCATCAGATATATAACCAGATATTGTATAGAATCATAATTTTAGATAATACGCAATTAATTATTTCAAATGCGATATTTATTGCTTATGGATCAATTAATGAAATGAAATGAAATAAATTGCCTATGTAGTAGTAACGTGTGTGTACATCACGCATGTCGACGTTCTATATTCAAATTTTGATGTAAGCTGTATGCTGCTGTATTAATTCTCTGCACAACTACATAGACATGGTCCTTCAGTTACGTTTTATATACATTTTTTATGTGGTTTTTACCGAATAGCATATACCCCTGGTATAGGATACCCTTATCCTAGTACCATGGGACATAAGGGAAAGCACCTCAAATATCATAGATAGCATATTTGCTAAAAGAAGATTTAATGTTATTATTAAAAGTTAGTAATAATGCTTTCAAAGATTTTCTAAAATTTACTTGCTTCGTCTGGGAATTAAACCGCTCATGATACGGATAGGGGCAACATCCGCTTTATTTACCCCTTACATATTAAATTGTCGAAAGGGCCTCTGCGAGTTAGCGCGACCCTGCTTCTCATACGCCTCCCAAATGTCCGGAACACCATTGTTCCGTGTACGGGAAACACATACAAATAATATATTTCTGGTTATAAATAAATAAATAAATACTTCGGGACAATCTTACACAAATCGACCTAGTCCTACGGTAAGCTCAGTAAGGCTTGTGTTGTAGGTACTAGACGACGATATATATAATAGATAGATACATAGTTATAAATACTTAAATACATAGAAAACACCCATGATTCAAGAATAACTATCTGTGCTCATCACACAAATAAATGCCTTGACTGGGAATCGAACCCAGGACCGTCGGCTTCACAGGCAGGGTCACTATCCACTAGGCCAGAACGGTCGTCAATATAAGTGAATAAAGTGATTTAAGTGTACACAATTTCTCGTGATACAATCGGTACACCTAGCTTCACCAGAAATTGTATTTATTTTAAGAAAACTATAGGGTTTAATTGTATAAATATGTGCCGTGTGATGCCGGCTGACCAGAATAGCACCACCCCATCTCCTCCCGCGGGTGTCGTAACAGGCGACAAATGGAAACATCCTACGGAAGGGCAGCAGCGTCCGACGAAACCCAATCTACAGCTACTGCGGTCGCCGACTCGCCGGCCAAGCGTGGCGACTATGGCAACTACCCCCCAAGATGATACAAGTCATGTTTGTGGGAGGCCTATGTTCAGCAGTGGACTGCATACGGCTGAAATGTATCTATGTATTGAAAATCAACCTGTATGCAACCGTTTGATTTATATCAATAAATAAAAAAACTAGATTAAATGTATAAATGATTGAATGAATAATACTATCTCGCTCTCCGCTTGCGTCTTATACCCAGTCCAGATCGTATGGAAATGAGTAAAGTAGATAATGGTCCTGTCGTCTCAGGAACACGGCCCACAAGTGGGAACCGTACTCAATATCTGGGTTCCATTCTATATTAATCATATTACATGTTATTGGCATGTAATTAATATAATGACGACCGGTCTGGCCTAGTGGGTAGTGACTAGTGACCCTGCCTATGAAGCCGATGGTCCTGGGTTCGATTCCCAGTGCATTTATTTGTGTGATAAGTACAGATATTTGTTACTGAGTCATGGGTGTTTTTTATGTATTTATATGTATCTATTTATCTATATATCGTCGTGTAGTACCTACAACACAAGCCATACTGAGCTTATCGTAGGACTAGGTCGATTTGTGTAAGAATGTCCCGAAATATTTATTTATTTTATTTCATTCGCCGCACTATCTCGGAAAGAAGTATATTATTCTTTTAAAACAGATAGCAAAGTTGCCAGTTTACTCACAAGGGTGCAAAGTAATTCCAAAAAAAAATGCATATTAATCATTTTTTTGACGTTAACGGGTCGGATGTACTTTTATTAATGGATTTGAATAATTAATGATGGATATCAATAAGTGTCATTCATTTTTTAATATTTTAGAGCTACTTTTTTCCTCGCGTCAGTGATGTGATTTTTTTTGGGAACTACAAAAATTTGGCAGCAAAGTTTGTTATCTGTGCTTATCACAAACATAATGCCATTACTGAGATTTTAACCCAGGACCCTGGGATTCAAAGACAGTCACTACGCACTAGGCCAAACCTGGAGCAGAGTTTTGAGCACTCGACGCTCGAATCGTGACATTTAAACTCTCTCAGACACGCGCAAAAGGTATGTAAGAAGCATGAATGATATAAATTAATCGTGGACATCGAAATTATGCATCAAACAAATATAATAATGGTGAGAAACTTTTGTGTGTGATAATTTACGTCCTCAATTTTTTTAATCCAGCGCACGACTCAAAAATCTTCCCCATGACGTCAATGTGTACAAGCAGCAAAAGTTGCTAAGCGTTTGAAGTGTTGAAAATGACCTACACGCGCTCTTATTCTCTTGACAATAGAGACGTGTTGACCTCATTTTGAACACCTCAAATGCTTAGCTACTTCTGCTGCTGACTGTTTTTTTTTTTATATGTTAGGCGGCAAACGAGCAGACGGATTGCCTGATGGTAAGCAATTACCGTCGCCCATGGGCACCCGAAACACCAGGGGAGTCACAAGCGTGTTGCCGGCCTTTAAGGGGGGTTGGAGCTCTGGGAACCTTACTCACCATCAGGAACACAACACTACATACCTGAAAGGTAGCAGTGCTATTATGGCTGTGGTCTTCTGTAAGGAGGAGGTACTTCCCCAGTTGGGCTGCCCCAGATTCAAGCGTGATGGTCATCGCTGTGCCATACCTCTCATACATTCAAAACGTTAATAAGGTTTTCTCATTGTCCAGAGGAACCCCAATAGTCCCGCGTCTCTATTGGCTGACAATAGCATGCATTATGACCCGTACATTTCCTTGACACCGTTTCGATCTTGGGAGATTATCCAATTTGTTCTATTGTGACGAAAGGGGACTCGACTGAATTTTCATTAAACATTAATATATATATATATATATATTTTATGACATAGGCGGCAAACGAGCAGACGGATTGCCTGGTGGTAAGCAATTACCGTCGCCCATGGGCACCCGCAACACCAGATGAGTCACAAGCGCGTTGCCGGCCTTTAAGGGGGGTTGGAGCTCTGGGAACCTTACTCACCATCAGGAACACAACACTACATACCTGAAAGGTAGCAGTGCTATTATAGCTGTGGTCTTCTGTAAGGAGGAGGTACTTCCCCAGTTGGGCTGCCCCAGATTCAAGCGTGATGGTACTTCGTGGTGCCCTAGCTCTCATTGTTGGACGTAGTTTAAGGACATACCCGGGTCCAAAAATATACTGAAATAGGTTAAAAACTTGTTACATGTATACTAACACATACGGTCCACCTGAAGGTAAGTGACCGTGTGTAAGTAAGTGAAGTTTTTGGACCCGGGTATGTCCTTAATCCAACAATGAGAGGTAGGGCACAGCGATGACCATCATACTTGCGTCTGGAGAAGCCCAACTGTAGTAACTCCTCCTTACAGAAGACCACAGCCATAATAGCACTGCTACCTCAGGTATGTAGTATTGTTCCTGATGGTGAGTAAGGTTCCCAGAGCTCCGACCCCTCTTAAAGGCCGGCAACGCGCTTATGACTCCCCCGGTGTTGCGGGTGCACCAGGCAAACCGTCTGCTCGTTTACCGCCTATGTCATAAAAAAAGTGAGGCTGCACATGCACGCTACCCCTCAAGGCTTTAGAGTCATGCACTCCAATACAAATAACTTTGAGGTCGAGAATATTCGCGAACAAAATATAATCACCATTCTATTTCCGCGAAATGTATAATTTTGATACCCATGATTATTTATTTCAATCATTCATTGTTCTTAAGTATGTTTTTTTCCTCTCTGACAGTTTAAAATGTCATGAGTTGAGACGCTTAAAAAAATCCCGACTGAGTCGTCACTCAAAACCAGTTTAACTTAGTAACTGATCGATATTATCTTATGGTAGTATTTGATCAAAACAACGATTTTTTTTTTCATTAAAATAATCTTAAATTAGCCAAGTCATGGTCACCCTATTCCCTTTTGACATACGCAGTATAGGAAGCGTCAAGACGTCACATTGAGTAGGGTGACCAAATTTTCATACAGTGGCAGATTAAATTTACAGAAATTACAATAATAATCAAATTGATACATATCAAGGATTAACAAACCTTACATTAAAATCGCTAAAAATAACTTAAAAAAATTAAAAATAAACTCGTAAAAATTGTAAGTACATATTTTTTTTTTCTAATTTCCATCTGAAAAATCATTATAATTTTTGGTAATTAAAAACCGATGACTAATATAATGTTATTCACATATGAATTTTAAACAATGCCGTATTTATGCCATATTAAATTTTGTCCTCAGATTTTTTTGAATTCGAGCGAACGACTGTAAAAATCGGCCCCCACGTCTTTTATGTTACTTAGCATGTAGAGTAGATAAGTAGCTAGGTAGAGACTTTTCGCGTGAGAAGCTCTATTGTTCAACCCGGCTCTCAAGCCATTAACAAATGATGTTTATATAAAACAAAACCGTATTTATAAAATATTTGTAAGCTATTAAATGTATTCCCAAACAGATAAAAGTAACTTGATTTCTTTTTTGTACCTACATTTTTTCCGTTTTTTTTTTTTGTTGATATTCAATTGATGTTTTTAAAACACAACTTAATATGTTTAAGATTACTTTAGATAAATAAATAAATAAAAAATAGAAATAATCAAAGATTTAAAAAAAATGTTTCTTTATACAAAATCCTCTACTGCACGACGTAAAAAATATTTGCCTAAATTTAAAGTTTAATTCATTTCGAATTAAAAATATATTATGTGTTGAAAATTATAAATGTTATGAAGTATACCTTTTTTATATAAGATTTTTTGCGTAGTTTCTACTTAGAATCACGAATTTTTCCAACCCTGATAGAAGAAAAAACAATCCCAAAATTTACAAAAAAAATGTATTACTCCATTCCGTTACCGCCATATGAAAAATGATAATGGGATGGAAGAAAAAAGCTTGGGACACTTTTTCTCTCCTATCAGGATCGTCAGAACTAGTGGTTTTCAATAGAAAGCACACAACGAAATACTAATTTAAAAAAAAAAGGTTGAGTAGACAAATTTATAAAATGGTATTAGTTAGATCGAAAAAAAATACGATGGAAAAAAATCTGATGACTTTTTATCTTTTTGACGATAATATATGGTTACCTATTACGATTCATCATTGACAATTTTTCATTTTTAAACACACTCGACAGCCATCTTTGTTTTTTTCAAAATCCTGGTCACAGCACCATAATTGCAACATGAACCGGATAACAGAAGAATACACAAATAGCCTGAATTAGGAAAAATACACAACTCGTTTGTTGTTGTTGTTGTCACCGGAAACAACTTATTAACAAGATAATCCGACATAATTAACTTTACTTCCCAATGTGCCAGCAATATATAAAGGTACTTACATATCGTAGAGAGATCTGTTATAAAATCCATTGTAAAAAGTCCTTAATCACTTTAGAAGGCTTGAATCCCCCCATCTCTTTCCTATGTGTTCATGTCTTTTAAAAACATGGTGACACTGATATATCAAACCATCATGTCATGTAATTACACTTATCTATAAGGCACTTCACTTCGCAACCACAATAGGACACTTGGAAAATAATCTAATGTGAGATTAGTATTAGAATTTGGGTTGAGTGCTATATAATTTCCTAGCGCTACTCCACATAATACAGCCGGACCGTCACTGATCCAAACAGGTTTACATTGCTTTGCGTAGGCGCACCACGTGACTGTTCCTTGGAGGTTCGGCCGCTCAACGCCAGATGGCGTTGAAATCAATTGTTAATGTAGAGCCCATTTGTACAGAATTTTGTTATTAAATATTCGTAAAATATTTATTACTTATTACCAAAAACAACTTAATAATTAGAACTAATTCAGACTAACAATAAAGTTTAACTAAAACTAAGATAAATCTAAAAAAACCATAGTATCCAAAATGCTGGCAGCATTTCCTCGCTGAATCGTAAGACTGGTCGTGATAATGATATTAATTGATGATAAATGATAAAGTTACTATAACAACTATTACTACCTATATTCTAACTTATTACACTGTTATAACTTATTTATTAATTTATATAAGTATACATTTATTTTATTATTATACCTACTCTTACTATAAACTCTGTCAGAAAAGAAGAGATGGCATTTTAGAAACATAAATGATAATATATTGATATATCATTGGCAATTAACAAAGGCTGGTATTAAAACTTTACATTTTGTGCAAAGATAATGGTGAGAAACTTTGGTGTACGATTATTTTCAACCTGAATTTTTATGTAGAGCGCCCGATTTTCAAAAATCGACAGCCAGATGTTAAGGTCACGTGGTAACAGGCTGAATAAAAAAAAATAAGTGTTAAATTTTTGTCTTTACCGTACACGGAACAATTGTGTTTCGGACATTTGGGTGGCTTTTGCGGAGACAACGCGCAGAGGCCTTTTAAAAAAAATTAACTTAAATAGATAACATATCTTAACAAAAAATCATTGAATAATCCTATTGGAACGTTTCAAAGAAAATTTACCCTGAAATGATAAACTTTAAAGTAAAAAAAACGAAGTTGAAAAAAAAAGATGATATTTCGATACCTTGCATTTTTCTGATAAATAAAGTTTATGGTAACTATAAGTATATATACATATTACTTTACGATCAAAATAACAACTGCATTTTATTCATACTTTAAAGTGGGCAATGACCTAGGCATGATGTCATAGTTAAGTATCATTTTGTAAGAAGCGTTTTGAGTGGAAAGTGCGAGGTTCTAACTTTAACTATGTATAATTTCTGACTTTTGTTTACCTTTTACGCAATTGAATAGCGATATTTGATCATCACAAAAAAATAAATGGATTGATAACATAAATAAAAAAAATATTTTTGCTTATTTACTAAAATATAAGGAATACATGGGTTCGAATCCCGGTCAGGGCATTTATTTGTGTGATGAGCACAGATATTTTTTCCATAAGTCATGGATGTTTTCTAGGTATCTATTATGTAGATTTATCATCGTCTAGTACGTGAAAGTTTTTAAGAAAAGTTAAATCACTGTCAGTTTCGTGACGACAATTAAGCAATTAATATCGACAAAAGCTTGGATTTGATGTTCGTTTTATAAACTTCAATCGATATTACAACATAATTAAAGGCAAAAAGTCGATCTTCATAAAGATTGTATGCTTAATTGTTTTTTACATCTTTCGCTAATTGGGTGTACCAAATTTTGAAAACTCCCACCTACAACACAAGCCTTACTGAGCTTACCGTAGGACTAGGTTGATTTGTGCATGATTGTCCCGAAATATTTATTTTTTATTATTTATACAATAAGATGGCCGAACTCTTTATTTAAAACATTATTTATATGACAGCTTCAGCCGCTCCCCGCTAGATGGCGTTAAAATCGATATGCCAAAGTTAATTAAATTGTTTAAGTGTATCTGACCATATCGATTCAGAATGTTGATTAAGTATTTTTATCGCGATTTCATTTGAACATTTTTTTATTATACTATGTACCTATTTACGACCAGTTTTTTTATTCGTGTTTTGTGACGTCTCTTTCTCACGCACAATCTCTGGGGGCTAATTTTTGAGTTTTATTAATTCGAGTCATGCAGTCGTATTCATAAAACTTTGAGAACAAAAATAATCACACCTAATTACCATTAATTTTGCACAAAATGTATAGTATCGATACCTACGATTATTTATTTATATCATTCATGCTTCTTAAATACCATTTCTTCGTGTTTGAGAGAGTTTAAAAAAAGTCACGTTTCGAGCGTCAAGTGCTCAAAAATCGGCCCGCAGGACCATCGGCTTCATAGGCAGTGTTACCCACTAGGCCAGACCAGTCGTTAGTTATTTATTAATTAAAGCTTCATTTGCGTATACAAATAACCTTTAAGGCGCGTCCACACCGCTGCTTAAAAAACGGCGACGGTACGGAATCACAGGGGGCGATTTTTTAACACTCGACGCTTGAATCGTAACATTTTAAAGTCTCTCAAACTAACTCTCAAATTAACTAAGAAGCATGAGTATATAAATAAATAGTGGGAGTATATAATAGTGGGTATCGAAGCTATATATTCTATGCAAAAATAACCATAACAAACTTTTGTGTCCGATTATTTTCGTCTTAAAAGTTTTTTGAATTCGAGTGCACGACTCTCAAAAATCGGCCGTCAGGGAAGTATCCCATCCACGCCGTTTTTACCGCACGCTCCCCACACCTCAAAATACGGAAACGGTACGGAATCGCAGTCTGCGTCAGTCCTCCGTCCGGGAAAAGAATCCGGACGGACGGCTAACAAAACACACGATATTTTGTGTAGGATCACAAAATTTTAATCAAAATTTTAATCTGACGACCGGTCTGGCCTAGTGGGTAGTGACCCTGCCTATGAAGCCGATGGTCCTGGGTTCGATTCCCAGTCAGGGCATTTATTTGTGATGAGCACAGATATTCGTTCCTGGGTCATGGGTGTTTTCTATGTATTTAAGTATTTATATGTATCTATCTATTATATATATCGTCGTCTAGTACCTACAACACAAGCCTTACTGAGCTTACCGTAGGACTAGGTCGATTTGTGTAAGATTGTCCAGAAATATTTATTATTTATTATATTATAAAGGGATATTATTGAGATATGTCGGATCCCTGGATGTCTGAAGTTAAATCTAAAATGCTAGGTGAAACGCCCTGGCATATATTACTTTTTGTTCTCCTTTTTTTTCTTTTTTTTTTATGACATAGGCGGTAAACGAGCAGACGGATTGCCTGATGGTAAGCAATTACCGTCGCCCATGGGCACCCGCAACACCAGGGGAGTCACAAGCGCGTTGCCGGCCTTTAAGGGGGGTTGGAGCTCTGAGAACCTTACTCACCAACAGGAACACAACACTACATACCTGAAAGGTAGCAGTGCTATTATGGCTGTGGTCTTCTGTAAGGAGGAGGTACTTCCCCAGTTGGGCTGCCCCAGATTCAAGCGTGATGGTCAACGCTGTGCCCTACCTCTCATTGTTGGACGTAGTTTAAGGATATACCCGGGTCCTTTTCCCTACAGTATAATTATGTAATATGCTTGCCCTCAAACCCAATTTGCTTAAACTAACCTCTTAATTAACTAAGATATTTAAGTCGAAAGAAAAATAGAAAAATTTGATTCGCAGCGGGACTCGTACCCACAACCACTCTTAATTAACTGTTGTTACTTTCCTATTTAAGTGTATATTAGTCGCTTGCATGTTCCTAGAAAGTTGATATTGACTAAACATGCGGTTACCTATAATTGGATGAGCATTAATATAAATTATAACATAGATTTAAGAATATGAAAGATGTATTATCTGTTCGTAATTCTAAATAAGTAATTAAAAAAAAAATGTCGTTTGTGTGTGAATAGCTTCATATAAAATGCTCTGCCGCTACAACACCGCTAAAAATCGTCCCGACATCCGACGTAGTGGGAACGAGCCCTTACGTACTCCTACGTCAAAAGTAACTCTGACGTAGGTTGTCACGTGACAATTATTACAACCTTGAAAGCAGTCGTTGACAGTATGGTAACCATGGCAACGCATGTCAAAACAGAACCTTAGTATAAACTGAAATGTGCTGTGTGAAATCATTGTTTTAATACTAGTTTATTAAAAAATATATAAAAAGGTAAGATTAGTGCTTATTGATAAAATAAACTACAAAATGGATTTTGTACCGTTTGGCGTAGAGACGCTAGGTCCATAGGGTCCCAGCGCGCAAAAACTTTTTGCAGAAATCGCGAAGCGTCTGGTTGATGTAACTGGTGACCGAAGAGCTGGCGGCTTCCTCGCACAACGTATCAGTATTGCGATAGAACGAGGAGACGCCAGCATCCTTGTTACAATGCCTCAAGGGCCTTTTTTAGATTTAATAACTAGTTAAGTAGTTGTTGTATTTTAATTAATGTCTCTTCCGTACACGGAACAATGGTGTTCCGGACATTTGGGAGGCGTACGCGGAGCCAGATCGAGCCAACGCGTAGAGGCCCTTTCGACAATTTAATGAAATGTAAGGGGTACACTAAGCGGATGTTGCCCCTGTCCGTATCATGGGACACGCACAGAGACAGCACCCGCCATGGTATAAGGACTATTGAGTTATAATGGAATCTAGAATGTACTAGGCTATTGGGTGCAAAGGATGGACTGGCTACTGGGCTATTGGATAAAAAACCGGACGTCTGCCTAATAAAATGGTATTCAATTTTATTTCCGGCAGACGGTGACTCGCCCTATGCGAGATGGGCCCCCACAAAAAGCGACATCAAAGATGGCTCAAGGGCAACACCGGTGCATAGGGCTAAGGGTAGAGAGGTGTCACTGGACTTTAAACATATAGCCAACTCGCCACTTAGGTTTCCACATCTACCCTCGAGAACGCAGCTCTCGCGACCCCACTCTGGACGGCCGGTGAAGGCAAGCCAGAGGCAGGGGACCTGTCCCACCTGTCCGACAGGGCACCCCAGGGGCACTCAGGTACGTGGAGTCGCTACTCTCCAACAGCTCGCCACAAACTGCCCTGCGTTGACTGATTGCACTGGAGAAAACCAGTGGGCGATGGGGTCGTCACATGCCTACGCCATAATTAATGTAATTATTGAAAACTTCGCAAGGGTAAGATATAGGAAATTAAGAGAAATCTTGAAAATATTACCCTCTATGCCCATCGCTAAGCTTAAATGGCAGTGGACTGGACACATTAGGGCAAAGTTCTCGAGTAGTGACCACGAACGCGAAAGCGCAGAGTTAACCCCCACAAGGTGGACTGACGACAAGTGGCGCAAAACCGGTCAATGTGGATCACTATGGGAGAGGCCTATGTCCAGCAGTGGACGTCTTTCGGCTGAAATGATGATGATGATGATGTCCATCAAGAATGGCAGACTATAATATTAAAAATATTTTTCAAATCGGTTCAGTAATTTCAAAGTCTATTCAATACAAACAATTAAATCTTCCTAATAAAAAAAAATAAAATATTTACAATAATATTTAACAATATTAGGAGTACTTAACTATTTACTACATTAAATGTAAAGGCCCTTGAGGCACTGTATATACCGAGGATGCTGGCAGCATATCATCGTTGTATCGCAATGCTTTTTTCTAGCTGGGGGTCGATTTTTGGGAGACGAGCGCTCGAATTCAAAAAACTTAGAGGACGAAAATAACCACACACAAAAGTTTCTTACCATTGTTTTTGTAAGAAATCTATAGTTTCGATATCAACGATTGTTAATTTCTATCACTCGTGCTTCTTAAATACCATTACTTCGTGTTTGAGAGAGTTTAAAATGTCACGATTCGAGCGTCGAGTGCTCAAAAATCGGCCCCCTGGTCTGCGAATAAGCTAAAGTTTATCAGGGCCAACGATTAGCCTTCAGACCCAGGGGTCTGACAAAAAGTGCGGATGGCAGATGACCACTTAGGTGATTTATTATTACAAATAGTATTTTTTATTTTTATACGTTGTGCGAGGAAGCCGCCAGCTCTTATTTAAAATTGTAATGTAAACGTGTTTTACATAATTAAATGTCCTGGCTAGAATCGAACCCTGGAGATCCATTTTTGAAAGGTGCACACGAATTCAAAAAACTTTGAGTATGAAAATAATCACACACAAAAGTTTTTTCAACATTATTTTTGCACATAAACATAATGTATATTTTCTATACCCACGATTATATTTATATCCTTCATGCTTCCAAAATACCATTTCTTCGTGTTTGAGAGAGTTTAATATGTCACGATTCCAGCGTCGAGTGTCCAAAAATCGGCCCCTGGAATCGAATCCTGGAGGTCAAAAATTGAGAGTGCATTCGAATCCACAAAAATTGGAGGATTAAAATAATCGCACACAAAAGTTTATTACTATTATTTTTGCAGAAAATGGATATCAAATCCATTATTATTAATTTCTATTAATACCTACATATAACATAACCTTTACATATAACATAATACCATATTTTTCAACGGTGTTCCGGACATTTGGGAAGCGTACGCGAAGCCATATCGAGCCAACGCGCAGAGGCCCTTTCGACAATTTAATGAAATGTAAGGGGTACGCTAAGCGGATGTTGCCCCTGTCCGTTTCATGGGACGCGCACAGAGACAGCACCCGCCATGGTGTATGGACTATTGAGTTATAATGGAATCTGGAATGTACTAGGCTATTGGGTGGAAAGGATGGACTAGCTACTTGGCTATTGGATAAAAAACCAGACGTCTACCTAATAAAATGTATTCAATTATATGCCTAATTATTGTTATTATCATGATTCGAGCGTCGAGTACTCAAAAGTGCTAAACTATACATTTTGTGTAAAAATATTGGTAAGAAACTTTTGTGTGTGATTATTTTAGTTCTTAAAGTTGTATGATTTCGTGTGCACGACTCTCAAAAATCGGCCCCCCGTCAGTTTGGTGAAATAGGGCCCAGAACCAGCTTCATAGTAGCACTACCAGGCCTCTGTTTCCATAATTTCAACATGTTCCCAGGTGCAAGCAAACCAGAATGCCGGAGCTAGTGGAGCAGATGTACTGCTCACAGCAGATCGTTATCCCACCAAAATTCCCGTATATCTTGAAGAGATTCTGTAAAGGTAAGACGTAGATTGCGTGAGTTACGTGCTGTGTGGTTCCGGCAGTTAATATGGAACTTAGTCGAAATGGTTCCCCTTGTTTACGCATAATTTGTTTTGTCATAATTTTAAACCGCATACCCAGAGTTGTTATAATTGTATATGAGCAGAAATTGATCCCGCATAATTCTGTTTTGCCGAGTTCTGTTACGCAGAACTAAACTAAGCCGAATGGTCGATACGCATAATTTGGAAAGCCCGAATAATTACGTTTTTTTCCCAGGAGTGCTTTTCTGTTGTGGTCGCAGTTCTAACCTAACCTAACCGAAATTGTTTTTCTGTTGTGGTCACAGTTCTAGCCTAACCTAACACACTTTCGGACATTCGGCCTCAATAATAGTATGCTAATATATTTTCGGACAAAGTAGTATTCGGCTACTAAAGAATTAGGCTAAATAAAAATCGGCGACATTAACATTCGGCGTAAATAAATTATGCGAAACTTGGTATGCGTATTAAGATTCGGACAAAACAAATTATGCCAAATAAAGGGAACCCAGTCGAAATTTCAATATACCTAAAGCATGTTCACGAAAAAAAGTATCCACCGTTGTATGAGTCTCCACCGTTAACTGGTGTCCACGTAGTGGAAACAGCCATAGAATTACGAATTTGCTTGTTTATTTCACGTTTAGGATGTCAGAATCGAAAAAATCTAGCCTCAACCGTGTAAAAATGCCAAGTAGTGTTAAAACAAAAATAAACGTTACACAAAAACGTCATTTTCTGAGTCAAATTACAAATATATCTGGCTTGTTTACCATAGTAAAATCTAAGAGAAATTACTCACGGGACATTCTAGTATTGATAATTTGTTTGAGTACAGAGCATAGTGCAAGCTTAATGATCCAAATGTTTCAATTAGAAAAGAACTCTCCCAAAATGCAAAGTTTTTTTAATGGGCCATAGATTTAGAACACCTGATAAAAATATCCACAACATTACCTAAAACGAAAGAAAATGAGTTGGTTTTTATGATACTTAACTTAAAAAAATAACTGGTTTCATACGAAAAAAAGAAATTATAAGGCAGTGGCTACTTTTTTTCGTGAACAAGCCTTAGAACACCGATAAGCGTGTACATATTTTGACGACCGGTCTGGCCTAGTGGGTAGTGACCCTGCCTATGAAGCAGAAGGTCCTGGGTTCGATTCCCAGTCAGGGCATTTATTTGTGTGATGAGCACAGATATTTGTTCCTGAGTCATGGGTGTTTTCTATGTATTTAAGTATTTATATGTATCTATTTATTATATATATCGTCGTTTAGTACCTGCAACACAAGCCCTATTGAGCTTACCGTGGGACTAGGTCGATTTGTGTAAGAATGTCCGAAATATATATATTTTTTTAATACACTTACTACTACATAGGCCAGGTGCTTAATCTAAGTTTTTCACCTAAAAATACGTTTTATCTCATACCCTGCGCTTCATTTTTATTTCAGCGGCAATCAAAACCCAGCCTTACGATTTACTGCGATGGTCCTTCGAATACTTTAAGGCTTTGGCCGAGAACCGACCACCGCCGGTGAAACTTCGCCTGGAGTATCCCGTGTACAGCACCGAGGGTGGACTGACACGTGGCTGTCTCAAGGTTATCGCGCATCAGGTACAATTATCATCATTATCGTTGAGGTTGGCATGCGGTTCTAGATTTTCTGGGACCTTGGTGTTACGGACTTGGTTATTGTGAAACCGTGAATTGTGGACCGGGGTATTGCAGGATTCGGGTTCGCGTAATCCCGGCATTTTTCCACAGCTCATGGGAGCCTAAGGGTCCGCTTGGCACTGGATTTGGCGTAGGCGCTAATTTTATGAAAGCGACTGCCATCTAACCTTCCAACCTAGAGGGTAAACTATTAGGCCTTATAGGTATTTGGTTTCCTCACGACGTTTTCTTTCACCGAAAAGCGACTGGTAAATATCAAATGAAACTTCGTACATAAGTTCCGAAAAACTCAATGGTACAGCTGAGGTTTGAACTTGCAACCTCCGAACAGTGGTCGAACATTATGGGATTTAATCTCCAATGTTGGCAAATGCTGGAGATCGCTCTCAGTGGTGGGGCGCCTATGTCCAGCAGTGGACGCCGAGGAAAAGAAAACTATAACCCTTATAAGTAGGATCACTTGGTCGTACATATCTCTGTCAACACTTGTTTATCCCAAGACATAGAGGTATCTAGTAGTAATTATTACCATTTCCTCAGCGTCTGCTTTTTTTATACAAGACTGACCAGGGTCTGATCTCAGTCACACCTGATGGTAAGTGTCGACGAGGTCGAGGGTGTAGCACGCTGGTTCAGTAACAGCCTATTCACTCTTGCCTTGAAAATAACTAAATTATATCTTTCCGGGAATACAGACGACGGAAGCGAATTACATTTCTTAGCAGTCCGCATTAGGAAGGTAGAAGCGAATTGCGTCGTGCGAATGAATGGAATATTCACAACATGTTCATGGAGGATGCGTGCCGGAGTGCAGGCAGACCGAAAAAAAAAATTGGCGGGACGACTTGGTTGCGTTCTGCGTAGAGTGGTGGGATTTCACAAGTGACAGGGTTGAGAGGAGAAAAAGAGGGAAGGCTTTTGCCCAGCAGTGGGGCACTTAAGGAAGAAAAAACCTTTTTGTAGTATTATTCCTCCTAGATCCATATTATATTATTGTACGATTTAGTATAGTTAATTGTCACATTTCTCACCTGGCGGCGCACCGCGCGCGCAAACCGTCATGTGATGGACGCGTTCAAAATGTAATGTTGTTGTTGTAAATTGTAATTGTTTTTTATCTTCCATTTAAATTGTTTTGATATTTCTTCTTGTACATTTTGTTTATAGTATTAAAGTATGTATGTGTCACACTCCGCGATGTTACTCGCTCGCGGCCCCAACGGAAGACCAGCGCTGGCCTCCCCGGCTAATACAATGCAGAGTCGGGACCATTTTGTGGCTCTGTTGTGTTAATGTACTTGTAAATTGTAATGTTTGACTTTTTGATGCCACAAATAAATGCTTTCTTTCTTTCTTGGTGTAGGAACGCCCATCAGGCGGGCTGTCGATCGCTTGTTGCATTCATTCAGCCCAAAGAAAATACCTTAAACAGACTTAGACCTTAGACTTTTTCTTGTCATCTTCCAGTTACAAACTATCGGCAAGAACCTGCCCCTGTACCTCATCAGAAAGGCATGGAGAGGCTTCTGCCTGGATCCTAACGAGTTAAGAAGGATCTTCTGTCTGTGTGAGGTTTATACCAGACAGGATTATGTTCCATTTCTCCACTTCATTGCTGTGGCCGGTGGGCTGCTGACGAAGGTGAGATCAGCTATATCTGGTATTATTATCGTATAGCCCCCATGTTCAAATCATCATCATCTTCTTCGCGTTTTCTCGGCATTTGGCACGGCTCATGGAGCCCTGGGGTTCCGCTTACGTAGGCACTGTTTTAAAAAGCGACTGCCATCTGACCTTCCAACCCAGCGGGTAAACTAGGCCTTATTGGGATAGTCCGGTTTCCTTCACCGAAAAGCGAAAGACCCCATGTTCAAATACTTAATTATATATTTTTGTCTAGAACTTAACTTACACCATGATACTCCTGTGTGAGATCCTGACGAAGGAGCCAGACGGTGGCTCAGGAGCCATTCCTGTTAATGACTTCCTGGCCATGTACCTATTCCTGGCGAGGATGGACGCGTCCAAGGATGTGAGATACGTCAACGGCTACAGGGAAGGTATTGTATTTCATCTTAAACCTACATAGTCCTAAATAAGCTGAATGAGCCTGTATTATGGGTAATAGACCACGGTATATCTACAATTCTACACTAATATTACGAACTACCTTTTGCCCGCGGCTTCGTTCGCGTTAAGAAGTATTTAAGTTATTTTTAGCAGACTATCGTTCAAAACGTAGTTTTGTATGCATGCATGCTTTTTGTTCGGAAAATGCCGTTTTGTCCACAAATCCCTACGTCATAGTAGATTTATGCATGCAAAGTCTCAGACCGATCAGAAAATCCTTTCTTAGCGGATGCCTACGTCATAACATCTACCTGCATGCCAAATTTCAGCCCAATACGTCCAGTGGTTTGGTCTGTGCGTTGATAGATCACTATGTCAGTCAGTCAGTCAGCTTTTAGTTATATATATTTAGATATAGTGTTTCGCGGTGGCACCCCTGTGCTTTTGTTGTTATTCTTTTTATTTGTAAGTTTTGTAACTATTATCGTATTGTTTTATAATTAGTAGTTAGTCTGTTCGCTCCGTGACCTCACTCGTTAATGGCCCCGACGGAAGACCAGCGCTGGCTACCCGGGCTAGCATCATGCTGAGTCGGGACCATTTCGAGGCAATTATGACAAATAAGTTTTAGTTATTAATATTTCGGTAAATTGCCTTGAATAAATGTTTTCTATTTTCTATTTCTTTAAAGGCGAAAGTTTGTGAGTTGTTTGGTACTTCTTCACGTCTAAACGGCCGGAGCGATTTTAATAAAATTTGGTATGGAGTTAGCTGACACCCTGGAATAACACATAGGCTACGTTTTCCCTAAAAAATCGAGGGTAAAACCGAGGGGCACAGCTAGTTTATACATAAATGTCTTATTATCACTTAAATGCTTCCTATGGAAGACCAACGCTGGTTACCACACCAACTTCATGACATTATATCTTTTAATTATGTATGTTTCTGTCTTCTGTTATTTTGTCTATGTCTTGAATAAATGATTTCTATTCTATTCGATTTCAGGGCGGACTCCGAGACCTGAGGAAGAGGAAGTAGAGGAGGAACAGACCATCAGCGAAGCCACCGTAGACGTATGTTTACTTCTAAGTCTGATCGGATTATATAACACAAATATTTACTACATTTTACCGGTGACTTCGTCTGCTAAGTCTCCGTACAACCTTTTTTTTGTCGCCCGAAAAACGATATATACACCTATGACTTAGTATGTACTCGTTACACGAATAAATGCCCTTACTGGGATTTGAACCCAAGACCGTCGGCTTGATAGGCAGGGTCACTAGCGTCACTACACTAGGCCACATTGACGAGGTGGGGGGACTTAGTACCCGCGGTCTGGTCCGCCGCGGCGAAGTCAAGAGGCACCCGGGGCCGGCCTGTTTGGGGAGCGGGCTGGCCCGAGGAGGGCGCTCCTCGGAGCGCGCCTGAAGAGAGGGCCACAGAGGAAGAGGAGTGCCGGTATTACGGTGCGCCGTTATCCGTATCCTCTGTGGCCGAGGTGGGGTTTCGGGTGTGGGGTTCAGTGGTGGAATGGGACGCCACTCGACAAAAAAGTCAGACCTGTCGACCTTCCTATCGCTTGAGATTCCACTTTCTGAACCATTCGCTATGCTGGAATCTCACTATGCTAAATTTTGGAATCTTTCGCTAGGTCAGATCTCATTATTAGTACGAAAGTGTAACCTTTCTCCATGTAAACGAATTACTATGACGTGTAATCATTTAGTTGTTATATCACCATTCCCGTCCCACCCGTTAACCGATCCCTTTCTAACCTATTCCCAGCCCTCCTTGGACGACTTCTGGCTCGGGGCTGGCCACCTCCGCCGTCTGAGTCTCGTGGATGATTCCGTGACCACCAGCACGAAGCTGAGTCTTAGATCGGCAATGCCGCTTATAGGACGGGTCGCTCGGTCGCCGTCGGCTGAGAGAGCGGCGCAGATTGAGAGGGAGAATTATATGAGAGAGAGAAAAGGTTAACGTTTTATTACCTTTGCATCTAAAGGGTCACCGGCTGATTTTCTTGTGTAGATCTTGTTAGGCTTTCATACTCAAAGGGTAATAACTAGATAATTAAGCCTCCGCCGTCCGTCTGTTTGTATCTTTTGAAGCGTACTAACTATACAGTTGAAATTATCAATAGGCTAGCTGTCCCGGCAAACTTTGTACCGCCTGAAAATCTATAAAGTTTTTTTGTGCTTTTTGTCATTTTTAAAGCATACTACTAATTTTGGTTAAGACGATCACAACGAACACAAAATCGTTCAAATCGGTTCAGCCGTTCTCGAGTTATAAAAGCCCCTAACACAACTTTATTTTATTAATATAGAAGAAAATGTATTTAAGTTACCGGTATAACCACAAATGTTGTATATTCAACCTCAATATATACTATCCATCTTTTTTGGAATTCTATTAGATAGAAAGACACAAAAACAAGACAAAAAAATATGCTATTATTATCCTTATCCTATCCTGATACAGCTGTGTTATTACAGATAGAGCTATGCTGGATGAAGATGTTGAAGTTAGTTGATTCATTAATAGTATAACAGACTTTTCTCTCTACATTTCCTGAGGAGAATTAGTATTTAATAATATCTAGGATCAAAAATAACCTATGTCCTTCAATGTGACTGAAACTGTCACCATACCAAATGTCAGCAATACCTATGCGCCGCCATTGACTTGATATCAAGCCAATATGCCTTCATATGAAGACAGTACATTTCGTGCCCCACACGCCATTATTCATCGTGGGCTTAATCACGATTGTATGCGTGTAGTTTATGACGTAGCGTTGATGACACTAAATTTCATTGATGTGGCGGCAATAATTACTTTCCTATGCTATGTTCCTAGGAATTAACATAATACTTATTATATTTTTCAGGCTAAGTTGAAACAGCTGAGCACGTCCAAAGTGCAGTTGAAGATGGAAGATGGTAAGAATAAAATCTAATATATAATTTATTTTCAAATAATACACTAAGCATATATGAGTTTACAATACTTACTTAACTAATATACTAAATGTAATAATGGCCATTGAAGCATTGTACTAAGGATGCTGGCGGCAATTGGTCGTTGTATCGCAATGCTGATACATTGATTGAAATAAAATTGTCAATAGGAGGGATATTGACATATATTAAATTTTGTAACAACATTAAGTAAAATAAGTACCGGTATTATCAACAAAAAAATAAAAAAATGTTTATTAATGTGATTATATTACTGTATTTTTAGATATGAAATTTCAAAAAAACCATCTCATCATTTTGAGCGAGAAATACGTCTGTCAGACTTTGTCGTCCATTCCTGACTTTTGTGTTGCTTTAAGACAATTAGTTTCATAGAGACAATTGATCCTTACAATGAAACGAATCGATTGATACCATAAACAGTCAAATACCCTATTCCGTCAAATTTGCCTTATTCGATTATGTTGTCAATTGTGTATCAGCGGAATTACGTTCACTCCTAATTAAATCCCTTTCCAAAAATCTCCATTAAATCCCTTTCCCAAAGTCTCCATTAAATCCCTTTCCCAAAATCTCCATTAAATCCCTTTCCCAAAATCTCCATTAAATCCCTTTCCCAAAGTCGTCATTAAATCCCTTTACCAAAATCTCCATTAAGACCTTGACTAATCAGATTCAACTTATTTCGAAACTATTTAGCAGCATCTTTCATGACCATAATTAAATATAAGCATCTTATTTGGAAAGGAAAGGGAATGTTTGATAAGGGAATTTTCACTTAAGCCCTTGAACGCCAGCGTCACCTAGTCATGACAGCCAATGGAATGACTCACACGCCACGGTCATTGTTACATAACAAGTACAGTCAACCAATTTAATTAATGGGCTACTTCGTTCCTTGTCACAGTGAAAATTTATATGAAAGACGCAAACGATCTCTTATTAACGTCACTGTGACAAGGTTCGAACTGTTCGAAGTGGCTTAGAAACCAAATCTCTTCTTCTCTTAACAATAAAATCAAGCAATAAAATCTGTCAAGCTCATATTGAATACCTCGCCCGCTTAGCAACTTTTTACCGACTGTTAATTCTTGGTGTGTCATCGACGACAGGTCTGGCCTAGTAGGTTAGTGACCCTGCCTATAAAGCTGACCGTCCTGGGTTCAAACCCCATCATCTTCCTCGCGTTGTACCGGCATTTCGTCACTGCTCATCTAATCCCAGGCAAGGCCCTGGATTGCCTGTCCGCTTGGCAACTAATCTCACGATTTGGCATAGGAAAGCGAAGCGCTTTTACGAAAGCGATTAAACTAGGCCTCATCGGGATTTATCCGGTTGCTTTACGATGTACATACATTGATTATCTTTATAAATAAAAAAATGTATAGATAATTATATTTATTTCTTAATATCAGAGAAAGATAAAGAAGATACTGAAGAGAAAGAAGAATTTATACTGATCAGAGTTTGGGATGAGCACGGCATTGAAATTCCATTTGAATTTTATGGTTATATTTTCCTTCCGAATTTATTTTAATTAGTAGTAGTCATATCTTGTGCAGTGGCCATCATATATATCGGAGCTGTGATGGTGATCACAAATATCTCAACAACCACCATATTGATATTTGTGACCATCTCCACAGCTCCGATATATGTGATGGCCAGTGATCGCCACTAACCGTGCAAAACTTTAACAAAACTTGTTGAACTGAGGTATAGTAATACTTACTATCAAGAATATAATTGGGTGAATATCCCAAGCAATAAAATTTGATGGCAAGACTGAAAACGCTGGTGCAGAAAGTCAAAATAGTCATACAAAATTTTTTTTTGGAAACATCTCTTAGCTATCGACCTCGGACAATAACTAATATAAAAATATTAAATGATTTAATAATTGAAAAAAAATAATAAAGGACCAATTTTTCATTCAGGTGGGCTGTCCGGAACCCAGTTATTCTAGTTTAATGCCGCATAACTCTAAAACTATACAAGATATCAAATTTGTTTTTAGTTCATTATAATACCATATCCATAAAGAACCCTTTAAAATATTACTTGCTTACCAACTATTTAATAAACCCCTTTATTATGTGTAAAGAAATTTGTCCGGCAAAATCATCCTTATTACCGCGGACAAATTTTATCGAGGTTTATTGGCTAAGTTTGACTTCGTACGCCCCCCGCCTCCTGCGCACTTTGAGTCACTTGTGCCGCGGCTCTCACCGCAATAAGACGTCGACAATATGCCAAATAGATCCGCTACCCACGTGAGAATGTCATTTCGATGTTACGGGGACAAAAAAAATATCATTCCGGAGTTTGCTATATGTTTTTTGTTTCATATTTGTTATTTTTCAAATATTTACAGATCGTGTATTTTGTACTTTTGAGTTTAAATGTGGCGATAGTTAAAGAATGTGGGATATAGTTATTTTTTTATAATTTTATTTCACCTCGGTTTATCATTCCACCAATTTCATTCCGGTGATTTCGGTGTAGTAAAATGGCTTTAATACCCACCAGAATGAAAATAACACCGAAATGATATCAAAAGTAGCTTCACTTTTGTGTTTAAGTATTATTTGGGGGCACTGCCATGCCCCCGCCAAGACAAGTCCCTCGTAAACAACGCGGTGAAGTTCGAGAGTGTGGCGTCCAGGGTGGCGTACCTGATACTCAGAGTATCCAAGAGATACTCGTTGAAGGTCATCCAGGTATACGCGCCGACTTCGACACACTCCGACGACGAGGTGGAGGCTATTTATGAGGACATCTCAAAGGCCATGCATAGCTCCAAAACTTACTTCACCGTTGTTATGCGGGATTTCAACGCGAAACTGGGCAAGAGAGACGGTGCAGAGCTGAGAGTGGGGCAATTTGGATACGGACGTCGGAACCACCGGGGCCAACTACTGGCTGGTTTCTTGGAGAAAGAGGGACTCTATTTATGATGAACTGTTTCTTCAAGAAACGTGAGCATGATGGACCTGGATGAGTTCCGACGGTGCAACAAAAAACGAGATTGACTTCATCATGTCGTCGAAGAAACATATATTCAATGATGTCTCTGTGATCAATACGGTTAAGACCGGTAGTGATCACCGTCTGGTTAGGGGCACATTGAATATAAGTGTTAAGTTAGAACGTTCGCGACTGATGAAGAACTAAAAGGCTCTCTAGCTCTACTCGGAAACTCATTAAGGAAAGGAGCGAGATAAAAGTGGCACTTTTTAAAGAAATACTCGATATGCTAGATTGGAGTAGTTCTACATTGAACATGGGCATTAGAAATAAATTTTCGGTTAATTATTGAACTTGGCTGATTTAGGCAGTTCTTAGCATATTTCTCATTTTAGTGTACCTATATATATCATTCCTGTGTTTGTTTTCATTCCTTTGTATACTTATCATTCACGTGCGAATATTTTTTTCATTCCAGTGGAAAGAATGTCATTCAGGTGGAGTGTTATATCATTCCTGTGTATACTTATCATTCACGTGCGAGTAATTTTTTTTATTCTCCGATAATTCACAAAATGCTTAAGATATCAAGTTCTCTGTAAAAGGCTGATCAAAGGACAGTCTGAGGTGTCGATTGACATTAAAAGAAACATCGAAGAAACGTAAATAAAGAATTACACCGGAATGACACATAAAACTAATACTGTTGAAATTGACCCAATTGTATATCGGAATCTCGATATGCCAATATTTGGGTGTAAGAATATAATTGTTTTTATGGTTATATACATTCTTTTATGTCCGCTTTTATTTTATTTGTGATGAGCACAGATATCTGTTCCTGAGTCATGGGTGTTTTCTATGTATTTAAGTATTTATATGTATCTATCTATTATATATATCGTCGTCTAGTACCTACAACACAAGCCTTACTGAGCTTACCGTAGGACTAGGTCGATTTGTGTAAGATTGTCCAGAAATATTTATTTATGTTATGTTATGTTTTATGTCCGCTTATCGAGTTTTGTTAAAGTTTTGCACCCATAGTGCCGTACACTGGTGATGGCGATTGCGCACTTAGCCTAAAATACTTAGTAACAACCAAATCCAAATATATCCGGCAAATATTTATCTGTACGAGTGACGATCTATTACGAATGTTACGATATATTTGATCAATGATTGCGTCTAGATATAACCGTATAATCTTGATTATATGTTACTAAAAATACTGGTAATAATAGTATAGATAGTATACCCGGTGCGGCCTGTAATAGGAGCAAAAATTTTAGGAATCGCTTCTACACCACGAACGAAACAACATTTGATCTACAACTTTAAATAATTGAATAATATATTACTTGTGATGTTTTCGAACAAAGTAAATAATATTTTCAATGAACAGCATCCAATAGTTTAGTTGACGTTTACTGTCAGCCTAAAAACTTCATAGTTTTTGCAATACATTGCTTGCTTGGAAAATCTTTTTTTATTAATATTTATTAAACTATAAGTTATTTTCAAAAGTCGTAGAATAAATGTTGCTACGTTTTTGGTGTAGAAAGGATGCCTAAAGTTAAAGCTCCTATTACAGGCCACACCCGGTATAATCTGAGTCCATGGCGTTTCTTAATATATTCAATGATAATTAAAAAAAATGTAAATAAATCATAAAATTTGGCATGTAAATAATGTAGACTAGTTTTGGAGTAATTTTAATAAAATATCTAGACTTCCTGAAGTATTAATTATAACAAATTGTAGATAGTGAACTAGCTACATATTAATAAACAAAAACTAGTTATATTTATGCTATAAATAATATAGGTGAACCAAAAGAAAAAGAAGAGCTTGCAGGAGAAGAGGAAAACATTGAAGAAGAAGAGACGAAACAGGAGGTGGAAGCAGAGGAAGATATACAAGAACTTATTAATGAAGTAATGAATAAAATAGTTGCTAAAAATAACACCATTGTTGATACTGTGACGGTGAATGCTTGTATAGGAGAGAAAGAGAGAGCAAAGTGATTTATGATTATCGTGAGTGAAACAGTTGGGTTTAAGAAAATGTAAGTCATTAGCTTTTATCTCAACATTTGGCCATCAATACATTTGGACGGGAGAACTCGTATCTGGATCGAAATAAGACTGCACCTGAACTGTCAATTAATTATTGTATTAAACAAGTGACATTTTCATATCCAATAATATGGAACTTTATTGTTTAATTTCAAATATTATTTTTCACTTTGGCGTTTGAGACTAAATAATAAAGTTCCAAAATAATGGATATAAAAATGTCACCCATTGAATACAATCATTGCTTTACAGTTCAAGTGCCAATGCCGTCATATTTTGATTGAATTCTGAGTTTTCTTTATGGAAAATAAGTTTGCACTACACCTGTATGTTGGTTGATAGTGTTGATACTACTATGTGACGCTGACCGGGCAAAATAATCTTTAGATAAAAAATATAGAACGAAATATCGATATATTACGTCACAACATTAGGGAGATGCATGTTAAAGGTATAGGAAATTAGTGTGACACGAGAAGAGGGATTCAAAACGTCAAAATTTTGTAACGTTAGATGCAGATGGCCTCTAAGGAATTATAGAATAATGAAGTTGACATTACCAAGTCCTATACATGTACCTTATTCCTTTCTACTTCCTAACCTTTCCTATTCCTGCTTCCCCAGCTGTACGAGGCGCGCGCGCAGAGATTGGTCGATCTGGAGCACACATTTGAGCATATAAAATACATCGTGGATAAGTTCAATTTGGCTAATTACGACCTTGGTTTGTTTTTTTTTTCTTACCCTCTTGTGTTATCGATATAAATTTACCTTTTTTTAACGATACAGTAGCCATCCGATATATCGGAGCTGTCGAGGTGATCACAAATATCTGAATCAGTACTTCATCGCCTTGATAATAGAGGCGGTGTTAAGATATTTGGAACCATCTCCACAGCTCTGATATATCTGATGACGACTGTAGTTAGTAGAAAAATCTTAATCTAATTCTTTGGACTCCAGATCTCTAATCGGATGTCGAATACATTTAGACGTAGTTAAACTCAAAAATGAATTTGTATTATATACAATGTATTATATTTAAGTCCTAGTTGTAACTAATTTCTGGTATCAAACAACAATTTATTGAGAAGAATGCGGGTAAATATTTGAGATTCAAAAACTTTACAGCATGAAAATCATCATCATCATCATCATGTCAGCCGAAAGACGTCCACTGCTGAAAATAATCGCACACAAAAAAAATTTCGACATTAGCGATCGTAAATTTCTATCATTCATGTTTCTAAAACACCTTTCCTGCGTTTCTGGAAGAGTTTAAAACATGAGTACTCTACTCGACGCTCAGAAAATTCCCCTAAGTTACGTCAACCAGACGCTTCGCGATTTCTGCAATTTTAGAATAATTAAAACTGAAAATTAGTAATCGTGGGTTCCGAAACCATACATTTTGTGCAGAAATAATCTTGAGAGACGCGGAAGGCGGTCCAGTCAGCGACATATAGTTGGCAGCCTTTAAAGTAGTCAAATGGTTCGGCACACTGTACAAATTCTATGGTGTACCAAACTTTATAAGTACTTTGGATGCTACCAACTATATGACGCTGACCGTCCATAAGGCTGGCGATATTCCGCAGCTGAATAGCTATGGCTATTCTGTGATCGAGAACTGAGCCAACCGCATGGTTTCAATTAAGATACTTATACTCCTTATCTTTTAATCATGCTTGTTATCAGGAATGGTAGCCGGTCGACAGATGTCCATCACCAGCGGAGAGTTTATAGTCCAGCATATTGAGAGAGAGATCATGGACTACATTGATGATCAGATTGCTATTCTACCTGATCCGGATTTGAAGAAGAAAAAGGTATAAATTCCATTGCACTGATTTAAAGTCACGTTTTCCACACAATAAATACAAATTAAACGGGACTTAGTCGCGATTAACCGATTAAAATAAGGCCAAAAACGATCACATGATTTTTGAATGAGCCCCAACGGCGTTACCGCGAAAAACGATATCCGTAAATTTCTGACGATTATCTCTGTCACTCGCAACACGCCTTATTGAAGTAAAAGAGAAAATACCCGAAATATACGAACATCGATTTCCGCGGTACCGGACCAAGACTCCAAATCGTAACTGCAGAATCGGTGGATTCTCAACTTGATGACGATGTGATGTTTCTTACAGGCTAAGCCTGAAGAAGTGGAGATGATCAGCACCCTGCTCTATCAGTTCTTGGATGATAATATGGAGGTCATTGTCCCGGAGGTCGAGGTGGTGGAGGAAGAAGAACTACCCATTCCTGAGGTATACACATTCATTTTTAAGATTGACCAGCGTTTGACCTCAGACGCACCTGATGGTAAGTGTCGACGAGGTTGAGGGTGTAGCACGCTGGTTCAGTAACAGCCTATTCACTCTTGCCTTGAAGAGACCTAAATTATATCTTTCCGGGAATACAGGTTAAGGGAGCGAATTCCAATCCTTAGCAGTCCGCATTAGGAAGGTAGAAGCGAACCGCTTCGTGTGAATGAATGGAATATTCACAACTTAAGGATGAAACACTCCCCTCGTCCGGTGATGGCACGGAGATGGCGGCAATAAATCGTGCAGTGCCTGTGTACACTTTCCAAAATGTGTCCTGTAAAACACAGACAAACTAGCAACTTTGCGACGGTGCTCAAGGCTCTGTAACCTTACACTCACTAATTCAGGATCGCCAATGAGTCTGCAAGCTCGGTGAACACCGATATTTGGATTCAATAGAACTGTTGAATCCAAATAAATATTGAATTTTAGAGTAGCCACAGTCCTGTTTAGTAACAACTTGTGTTAGCGGAAGATTATTTCCAATTCCTTTTATTAGATACAGTGTGCCGCTAATATTACAGTCAATATGGTGATATTTTTTATTTTATAGGTTTAAAAGTATACTAACTGATACTTACTGTATACTCCAGTAAAACGTGATAAAATCGTTTACCTGTGTTGCGTAACCACTTCAACTTGTAATATAAACTAAAGTCCCCTTCATGTCTAGTTTATCAGAAATTTATTTCCGCTAACATTATTAGTTAGACATTATCATGCAATACAAAGGTATAGAAAACTATTATTAAAAAGATTCTTCTTAATATTCTTCGCTTGCCGCGATAATTACTTCTGAAATAAAACAACTGAAAGGGATTATATCGCGTATACTAATTTAAACTTCATCCACTCATCCTGACCACGAACGCTGCTAAAAGGTTCGAAATGTCGGGATGAAATTTAAATTAGTATACGCGATATAATCCGTTCCATTTTTATTTCAAGATTCTTCTTCTAGTCCTTATCCCAAGTTATGTGGGATTGACAGCATCGGCACAAAATGTTTTTCCCTTCTATTCTCCTCTACGTTTCGTCACTTCAGCACTTTTTTATATAATTATCCTTCGTTGAACTTACCGTAAAGGCGTATTGGGTCCCATAATGTCGATTATTATATCATTTGCGTAGGGTATATTTTCCCGAAAATGTTATTTTATTAAGATTATTTGAAAACATACCGTATTTCAGCCACTTAATGCAATGAACATAACAATACCTTTTCCATGCCAAAGACTGATATATATATATATGTCACGGACCACAGAGCAAAATAGACCTACACGCACATGTACAAAGTTTAGCTTAAGTTTTGACATTTCTATAACGTGGCGTCTGAGTCTGAGCGAAAGCTTTAGCGTTTGACATGGCGTGGGAAAGAATAAAAGTTCTGCGGGCTGATTTTTGAGCACTCGACGCTCAAAGCGTGACATTTTAAACTCTCAAACACGAAGAAATGGTACTTAAGAAGTATGAGTAATATAAATAAATAATCGTGGGTATCGAAACTATACATTTCGTGCAAAAATACTGCGCGCCGATTTTTGAGGTTCGCTCACTCGAATTTAAAAAAACTTTGACGACGAAATTAATCGCAAACAAAAGTTCCTCACCATTCTAATTGTACGAAATGTATAATTTTGATACCCACGATTATTAATTTCTATCACTCATTTTTCATAATTACCATTTCTACGTTTTTGATAGAGTTCGAAATGTCACGATTCGAGTACTCAACGCTCAAAAATTGCTTCCCCGGTAAGAAATTTTTGTGTCCAATTATTTTCGTCCCCAAGGTTTTTTGAATTCGAGTCAAAAATCGACCCTCCGATATTTTCACAGTTTCAATAAATACATTATATAGATATTTAGATAACTCTGTATTGCACAAAATATTTATTGTACAGTCAGACATATCGGAGCTGTGGAGGTAGTCATAAATATCGGAACATGCACTTTATCGCCTTGACAATAGAGGCGTTGTTCCGATATTTGTGACCACCTCCACAGCTCCAATATATCTGATGAAGACTGTATATGTAATACTGTATACAACATCCCTGTCCTCCTCGCTTCGTAGCCTCGAACGCCGAAGGTCCTCGTCACTTCTTAACTATATGTCATCTATTTCCAATTTAAGATCCCTATCAAAATTCTCAGTCTTGAGAATAACCGAAACCATACTATTAACATTACTCAAAACCATAATTCTCTTCAGATTATAGTGGTCTACGCAGTTCCTGGCATTGGTCCCCCAGTTCCTGAACAAATGGTGGCTGATATAGAAGATTATGCCAATGATGTCAGCAAGAACCAGGGTGACTTGGTGATGCCTAGGAACTTCAGGCATTTCCTCAGCCCTCCATTGGAAAGGTGACATTTCAACTCCTTAACCCTTTCGTTCCGGATGACGAGTTAACTCGTCTTCTGCGATGTGCTCTCAGATCCAGTAGACGAGTAACTCGTCTTGAAAAAAATGACATTACATCCTAGATTAGGGCAATCGACAGTCACTTGCAAAACCGGACACATAGCTTCCTTGACCAAGATTATATGGAACATTACCCTCATTTTGATAATTTTAGCCAACGAGTTATCTCGTCTACCGGCTCTGAAAAAAGTTTTACATAGACGAGTTAAGTCTTCTTTTGGACGTAAGAGCATCATTTCTGTGAACGAGTTAACTCGCCTACAGGACGGAGGAGCAGGTATCAATTCACTGAATATGGAAAACTGGGTAGATTTTGTGTATGGCTTTGCCGGAACGAAAGGGTTAAACTACTTCCAACAGCGAAGTACCATCACGCTTGAGTCTGGAGAAGCCCAACTGGGGAAGTACTTCCTCCTTACAGAAGACAAGAGTGAAACATGTCCAGCAAAATTCGATTTGTAAATAGTGAGTTACCCGCTTCTATACAATATCCTCCTGAAGCCTGGTGACATGCATATAGTACAAAAGCTCCAATTAAATGACGACTCTTTATCAATCTGACGGAGTGTAAATTACGCTGGCAAACTTTGAAACTTAGTCGTCAGGAGGTTAAATTTATATCGTCATATATATATGTTTATTTTATTTCAGATTCGAGGACTATCAAGACGATCACAGGAAGGAGGAGTTGGCGTGTTCTGGCGTTTTTACTAACTAAGACTATTTATCAATTCGTAGATTCACTTGTTGTAGTTTTATACGAGAGCTTTCAGAAAAAACTACATTAAATTAGCATGAGTTGTAGAAAAGTACGAAAGAAATAACGTCAGTTTTGTGACGATAATTAAGTATTTAATTTGTACAAAAACTTAGGTTTCAGACAATGCAAAAAGGAAAAAAAAATCGTCACAAAACGGATTCCTTTTTCTGAAAACTTCCATAATCTGTAGTAACTGTTAATGCACTGCATTATTTATAATTATAATTATAAAAATACTTATCTACTGCAAAACTAGTTTCATTATTTACGTGTTAAACCACAAACCCGAACTAAATTCTTATGAAAAATGTTTGTAACAAGTTCAACTACTGCTTTGAGTTTGAACTTTCTTTTTGTTTATTGATTAAACTTTTGACCATAGTCTGATATATAAGACACCCGATGTCCAGCAATTTTCGCCGTAGTCTTATAACTAGACCCCGCTATCAGAGGTGCAAAATGGTAGCTGTCAAGTTTTTGGGGATGGGTAATCAACTAATCATATTTGTGATGTCGATATCGATACTCGATTTTTTAATATATATTTTTTTATGTACAAGTACCATTTATTTGTATACAATTTATAATAATTTATAGGAAAAGAAACATAAGAAAAGTAATAACAACCATAAATTTTTTGTTGTACTAATAACGATTTAAATTTTTAATGTCAATTGTTTATCATAGATCCCAAAAAAAGTCAAATTGTATACAAATAAATGGTACTGTAAATACAAAAAATGTATTGTAAAATCGAGTATCGATATCGACTTCACAAATATGATTAGTTGATTACACATCCCTAAGAACTTGACAGCTACCATTTTGCACCTCCGATAGCGGGGTCTACTTATAACTAAGACATTTTTGCAAGATATTCTTTAGTTTTACCGAGTAAACTTGTGTCATTTGATTATTAAAGCCACTATAAGTGTTGATTAATTAACAACGGAATCGCTCTGATGCTTTAATTTTCTTGGTGAAAATCATTTTGAAATATAACGACAGATTATGTTTAAATATGCCTGTGTAATAGATTAAATATAAAGAAAAAACAAATATTAACCTTTGAGAGGAACATTGAAAAAGCAGAGATTTATTTATATTGAAATTATTGCGGAATAAAGCATTTAGGGAAGGCGATTTTTGAGCATCGAGTACTCGACTCGTGGCATTTTAAACTGTTATACTGCCGGCACACATTCGCGCGAGTAGCGAGGCGAATGCTGAGGCGAAACGCGAGCACGCATGTGTACGCGGACGTCTCGCTATTCCTCTCGCACCTCGCCTCGCGGTTTTGTATAGGCAAAGTCTCGTCGAACGTTTCGACGAATAGCGAGGCGAGTGACGAGCTAGCATGTCTAAACGCGGAGTTAGAAACGAAGAAATTGTATAGGTAGTTTCACGAGAGTTGAAGTCACGCACACAACATGTCGTGTAATGACAGGAAGATTTTGAAATTACTCATTCATTTCATTCATTCAATCAGTACTTCATATAGTTGTGTGCGTAATCCATTCGCCTCAACTCTCATGGAACTACCTATACTTTGGAACTATACATTCGCGCAAATTTAATGGTGCAAAACTTATGTATGCGATTATTTACGTCCACAAAGTTTTTTGAAATCGAGTGCACGACTCAAAAATCGGTTCCCAGGAATCACTGTTTCGCAGGTACCTATAAACCAATAAAAACTAGTCACTGTTTAAAAAAAACTTTAATGTGAAGAAATTTTCCGACTAATTTACCTATCTTTTTCTCATTAACCGACGGTGGAACCTTTTGACCATCCTTTGAGCATTTATTCAAACTTTTAACTTTCAACATTCCAAAATTCCACCGATTTCTAATCTGTGGCTGGCACCTACGCAACACAATTTCAAAGCACGTCTTTTCGGTTTTCGAACGAAGAATGGCCGCCATTTGCAATATGCCACAAGAAAATTGAAACAAGAAACTGTACATTGTACTTTTAAGACATAAAGAGGCAGAAAATTACTGCATTGAGTACTCGATGGAATACCTTTTTAAAATAGGTACTTTATCACAAATATCAATGTACTTTTTGTTTTATGATTGATTTTAGGCTAACAACGCCATGTACGTTCGAAAACCGTTTTATACACTCCAAAATACTACATACATACAGCGAAAAAAAATTAAAAATATACTTTCGCATTAATGTATTTGGATTTAACTTTGGACAACTAAATTCTATATACACAATTATATTATACCGCACAAACATTTTTCCGTTGTTTTCTTGTCAAACAATACCTTAATTTAATACAAAAGCATTTACTAACCAATTTTTACAAACTAAAACAATAAATAATATTGAAACGGCTAATGTTCAAAATGTACATATAAATATTACTTACAAGCAAAAAACAAATTACTATTCATAATTCACAAATCCATAAAACATTTTAGGAATAATAAAGTCAATTTACACTAAGGGAACTTAAAAAATATTTAACACTGGAAGAGTTCAGAACGCCCTTGCCGGATACTCGTTTACAATGTTCATATAATTTGCATTCACATAATTATAACAAAATGTAACGCAATGGAATTATTATAACAAGCATCCAACCTGTAGCCTTAACTGTGTTCAAAGATGTTGGCGAAAGCGTTATGATTTGACTTAAACATTAAGAAAAAATGCTATTACTTAAATAACATTTCGTATAAACTTAGGCGATTACTTTAAATGTACAACTTACATCCAAACATTATGACATGATTGGAGAAAGAATCAGCTCAGCGGCGGAATAAGACAAAAGCGGAGATTTAGGAGAAATTTAAATACATCGGAAAAATCTAAACCACTAAGGACGCGTAAAAATTATTACAATTTGAAATTTCAACACTGAAATATAAAAACACCTTACATAATTTTAAGGAAGCGTCATGACATAAGAATGAGTAATTTCAATAGCCTATTTATAAGCAAGGATTCATTATATCAACGCCTAAATTGGAATAAAGGGTGAAATTAGCTATTACTCGATTTTTTACTTCGAGACCTTGCATTCGCGCTTTTGCATCAAATGCATAATCTAATTTAAAAAAAAAATCCGATGATCAATCGGATTAAGGGTCCATCTTTAATCTTACATACTTCCAAGTGAGCAAAAAAGATTTTTCTCAATTCCTTTCACTAGAAAGTATCCGAAATGATGTTATAGCTGCATTAGTCTGTCATATCTACAATTCTAAAAAAAATACTATAGTAGCATGAAGGACACAATTACATTGTAAGATTCAATTAAATATGGAACGTATGTGTACTGGGAGAGAGCACAAATTGCCATTGACTGCTGAGAACCTGAGAACAAAAAAAGGCTCTCTCATTTACTCCAATTAAGGTAAATAGAGTGACAGAGAGAATCTTTCGAAAAATGCGAATTTCGATTTCCACTGCCGGTCTTCTGGGCTATGTCATTCCTGGCAACATTGAAAAAGATTTAGGGAAGTTGTAATTTATAGAAAATGTGATAGATTGAACGAAATGTCGTGCCATATTTGCGTATATACTCTTTTCGATTTCGTTTTCTATAATCAATTATAACGTAAACTACGGACCCAAGGCGGTTATCAAGACAAGATTACCTACAGCGCCTAGAATAGGATGTTTTTCTTTTTTTCCGTTGTTTATGTATCATTTTGAAATAGTTTTCTAGGCTAAATATTCACAGGTTCTTAGGTAACTACTATTTACTGGTTTGTGAATGGAAGAGTAGTTTCAGACTAGAGAAGCTGTCAGATAAGTATATTTGAAAATATAATTCGGTAGTGAAGTTGCTTTGAATAACATAAAATCTAATGCTACGGCCACACAATCGCACGAGTAGCGAGGCGAAACACGAGCACGCATGTGTACGCGGACGTCTCGCTTTTCCTCTCGTCCCTCGCATCGCGTTTTTGTATAGGCAAAGTTTCGTCGAACGTTTCGACGGATAACGAGGTGAGTGACGAGCCAGCATGTCTAATCGCGGAGTAAGGGGAAAAAAATTATCCTGACATGCGTTTAGTTTTAACAAAACTACAAAATTTACGAGAAGATAATTAAGCAAAAGTGACCAGATCCTCCAGCATCCGAGGCAGGATAGGATTTCATAAAAAAATGATTCGTTTCAAGTTGAATACAAATATAGTTATTTCATTACAAAAACGAGTAAGTATTTAATGTTTTGATTTTAATTTATCCGTTCGTCGTTTTTGCCACAGAAAAACTATATTCCTCAAATTTAAGGGATGGTTATTTTAGAACAAATAAACGTAACATATCCGCGTACATAGACTTTAAAAATTAGCTCCGTAGTTTGTGTATTTTGTGTTCAATTGTCAAAAAAATGCCTAGTTTTTAGAAATCCAAGTGGCGCACTATAGGTGAAAAAATTAGCTAAAACACCTGTCCTATGTAGTAGTAACGTGTGTACACGTACCAATGTCGGCGTTCTATATTCAAATATTGACGTAAGTTCCATATTAATTTTCTGCACAACTACATAGACATGGTCCTTTAGTTAAGTTTGTCACCTATACATTTTTATGTCAGTTATTCAGTCACAAACAAGTAAATAATTTAATGTTTGATTTAATTTAAGTTTTAGTAATTCTGGTACATACCATTAAGGTCTTTTGTGGGCCATTATATTTAACTTCACATAATTTCACAAGCTATTAAAGAAAAAGATAACCCAAAATTCTTGAAAATTATCCCGTTAACGGTATGAGAAACGGTAATATAAAGGAAAAAACGCTTCAGTATTTTTAAGTATTAAGATCGAAATAACACCTTTGCATGAACCTAAGAATCTCTCGCATGTCAAAAATGACGCTTCAAATTTTAATATAAATAGTTCTAAATATTAAATTAGTAAGTATAGTATTCCCGCCTAAATAAATTGCGTAACAAAATGGAAAAAATATTAACCTAAGCCTAGAGGTAGTAAGCCTCGTAGGAAGTTTGGATAACGGACAAACGGATAAAATTATTAATTATACGATTTTAAATTATATGTATGACATATGAGGTTATACACACGTTTGAATTTATTCGAACGTTTAAATTGCATTCTTGGTGGAAAAAAAAGTAACACGTTTGAAATAACGTTGGAAACGTTTTTTTTTGTTTTCAGTACTATTGTAGTTATTAAGATGATATAATTTAATAATATTATTTATAGACTATCGTTGAATAATGTAAGGTAGTCATTTTCATTTAGATATAAATATCAAATTATTACATTTAAAATTATTTAAAGAAACTTGTGGTTGGATTCAAACGGGATCATTTTTTAATGCTTTATATTAAAATAATGTTATTTAAAACGTTCACCGTCATTTGACTAGTACTTTTGAGCTATTCAAATCAGACGCAATGGTTAAAAATTATTGTTTTTTTTTTAAACAAATAAAATTACCTACATTTATTCTAGCAATGTCTGAATATATTTTATTATGTATTTGTATGTCTTTAATAATTTAATAACTAGCAGCGGGTTTAAAAAAAGTTAACATACGTGAAATTTCCTTTCCTTGTCATTCTTTTAGAAGAAGACAGAGATATAAAGCTAAGGATTTCATTTAATTTCATTTGCTGGACAGGTACATATTGTGTATACATTATCAGCGTATATTTAATCGCCTTTACCTAATCCCAATTAAATATCCAACTCCTTATACCGTTATTTCATAGTTGTTACAAAAAACGTTACACAATTCTATACCGTTATTAAACGAACGTTATTCGACAACGCTAACACGCTCAATTTATATTTCGTCACTATTTTGAAATAATCTCGTATCTGACACAGATACTCCAAGTTGAAACGTAGTAACTCTGTACTCATCCCATACATAGTTATATTATTTTTCTTTTGATTGCCAGAATGAATAACGAGTTTTTTTTCAAAGTAGTGACTATGTATATTAAATAATATTAGCATACAAAGTGCAGTTATATTTTACCGTTGGAACTTTAAAAAAAATGTAGTTTATCAATGTAACAGTATTAAATAATAACTATTAAGAGGTACACTGGTACAAAACGTTTTTTAGTAAGTTGGATATATCATGTCTGAATTACTTTTGATAATGGCAATATAATTAACATTTATATCGATAGCTTCTGTTCACATTTTTTATACAATAACCAGCGTTCGACCCCAGTCACACCTGATGGTAAGTGACGAAGAGGTCGAGGGCGTAGCACGCTGGTTCAGTAACAGCCTATTCACACGAAAATACCCAACTTATATCTTTCCGGGAATACAGACGAAGGGAGCGAATTCCATTCCTTAGCAGTCCGCATTAGGAAGGTACAAGCGAATCGCTTCGTGCGAATGAATGTAATATTCACAACACAAGGATGAAACCGCTTCTCTCATCCTGAACGTCTGGTGGTGGAACGGGGATGGCGAATATACCAAGCAGAGTATCGAATTTAACGATAATAAAAAACGGTATATAAATTAATTTTATGCTTAACGTGGGGCATATTTCTCTAAAGCATGTTCCCTTTAAATAAATCGGATATCCCTCTCTAATAAAATGTATGACCAAGTGACTTCCGATTTGTATTATAATTTTACTTGCTTTTGGGAAATGGCCCCTCATTTACATAATATTATGCTAATATTATTTAATATTCCCAAAAAAATGTTTAATAAATATTATTCACACCTTACTCGTTACATTTCGAATGCTATCACTTATTGAAGCTATTTCCACTATCGCCCGGTAGGTGGCGTTGTAAAATTAACTATTAATATTACCGAATGAGGTATTTACCGCATTTTTATCAATTATTTATGTACCGTAAATACATTTATTTAATACTCGAACTATCTCGCATCAAATAACTTTTAAAAAGTCCGTTTGTCTTTTATTCAAGAATATAACACTCTATGAATGTTAAATTCAGAAATAATTATTGAAACAAAATGTAGCCATATTGGAATTTCGAATTCCCGTCTCTTTCTCTGTAGTTATAGTAGCAAAGAAAGAGAGCGCAAGACATTCATTTCCACAAGCATTTAAAGAAAACGCATCATCCATAGGGTATAATATTCTTGGCATTATATAGGTGATATTCTGTGCCCAGACAAATGTAAGAATATGTCATAGACAAACATGGACCTTTAATAATTAAAAATATAGATGTCACTACTAAATGTTAGTATTGTAATATTTACTTTATGTAACGTAACACAGTGGAGTAGAATGGTTTTATTGCAAAATTTTCTATGTAATAAGACTAATCTTTTTTCAATCAATCAACATGGGTTTTAACTATTTCCTTTGTGTTACGCAAACAGAAAACCCTAGGTACAAGTAAATAATATGATTATAAAAAAAGTCGTAAGGATAATATCTCCAATTAACACATTATTTCTTACCTTTATAAAATCATAATTTAGTGTTTTAATATGATTTTTCTAAATCCCAGTAACGACATCTATATAATTGATATTAAAAGTTCCACAATACAACCGACCCGCTCAGACATTGCACAAGCCATAAGCGTCGCGTGCGTGCGAGGGAGACAAACAACAATCTCAACGTTTTGATTGCGTTCGAGCTACGACCGTCTTATGGACGACATTTAAAAAAACTGCAATTATTTACATTATTTAAAAACAAATTAAAATATTAGTTTAATATGTAGATATCAAAATTTGCATTTTTTTTTGTAGTAGTATTGAATTACTTAAATTTTAACTTGTTTTAAATCGATTATGTGAAATATTGTGCAGTTGTTTTAAAAATCATCCTAATATGATTTAAATTTAGGAGTGAGTCATAGCAAATATTACTATGTTTTACAATATTTAATTATTTCTACATTAACAGATGTTTGAACCTTTACATTTTTATTTCATTGAGCTGTTACATTGGTACAAAATATTTGGAATAACCATTATTTAATGTAACAATAACATAACTACCTTAACAGCCTAGCGGAAGTGTTAGAAAGGACACTATGACATATAATGTTTCTGTTAGAAATGTAACACAGTGGAACGTATTTATATATAGTCCGAAATTAGTGTGTGTGTCTGAGTTAAGGTGTTTATCTAATCTTTGATCAACATAAATTCAATTGTGTAAACAAAAATAACACAAAGGAATAAGTAAAATAAAAATTAGAGCCTCAACTCAGACTTTTTATTAATTGGCATTATGTACGATAAACAAAAAACAATGTTTTACGGAATTTCTTGAATCGTCACCCAGTGGAATGATGTCATAGTGCCGGTGGAAGCAGTATCAGACCATTAAATGAAGCTTATAAATTGGAAAATAAATCTAATTTGTTATGCCGCTGTGTTCTTAAAAATTCTATACTTGTATTCCATCTCCTTATAAGAAAGAGCGCTTTGTACGAACGAAAGTGACACATATCTTAAGAAGAAAACGTTAACGCCTTACACATAAGTAGGTTTCTTAAACTCTTTTGCGAACTAAATGACTTAACCGGTTTTATAGATTTACTCTTACAAGATCTATCTAAAATCCACAGTCGTTATACATTTAATGAGGAGAATCTCAATTACAAACCACGACGGCCCAAAACTTGTGTAACATTCCACTGTGTCACTTTCGTCCATTGTGTGACGCGAAAATCGTCAACAAAATGCAGCGTCGAGCACGCAAGCTTACTAAAGCCGGTCACATTTCGGCAAAGCGGGACAATTCACAAAACGAGTCATTCATATAATTCCATTATGTAACGAATTTGGAAATATTATAACCACGAACCAAAAGCGTATGGAGTACTTTGAACAAAGAGAGTGAAATAGAAGAAAGCTGATTGCGTCTCATTCTACAATAATCGCATTTAAACTGAAGGTATAGTCGCCATCAGATATATCGGAGCTGTGGAGATAGTCACAAATATCTGAACAGGCATTTTATCGACTTGACTATAGAGTCGTTGTTCAGATATCTGTAACCACCTCCACAGCTCATATATATCTGATGGCGATACTTTACCTATAATTATGTCGACTTGTTGACAATTGTCATATGACATTTCCTAGAAATTGCTCACATTTCACTGTCAGTGGCGATGTCAATTTTTTTCTTAGGCAGCCCGGAGCCGATATGCCTTTGACTCAACTGCGGTATTAAGTAAAGCCGACGAGATTCGGCTTGCATGGACACCCCGCCGTTGCTGGTTTTCTAGGCAAATCTAGGTTAAGGTAAAAGGGGGTAAGATTGAATGTATTTTTGTGAGAGGTAAGAAAAAGCCTTTACTGTTTTGGTATATGAAAGTTTCAACTGACCCCCTCAAAGTCATTCCGTGTTAACCCATTTTACCTTAACTTTCAACTTAAACTTTTAACCTTAAACTTTAAAATATATTGTCAATTAATATGTCAATGATAACTTCTGTCAGTATGACAGCTAAGATGCTCTTTTCTTTCAAAGTACCCTCTACACGTACATGGTACAACTCACCCCTATTTCACCACGCTGAAAATTGTCACAATTACGCAAATATCTTAATCGCTGGCGTTACATACCATCGGACAAACTGTATGCTTGTTCGCCACCAATACGACATTTTTAACGAAATACAGTTAGCAGCAGAAGTGGCTACGCGGTTGAGGTGTTCAAAATGAGGTAAGCACAATATCTCTATTGGCAAGAGAATAAGAGCGCGTGTAGATCATTTTGAACACTTCACCCGCTCAGCCACTTTGTCGTCAATAAGTAGTTGGCTTGGTAATTAGCCCCTGAAAGTCACGGAATCATTTGGAAGAATTTTCAATATTATTAATTGTTTGTCTTTTCCGTACACGGAACAATGGTGATCCGGACATTTGGGAGGCGTATGCCGAGTCAGATCGAGCTAACGCGCAGAGGCCCTTTCGACAATTTATACCATAATTATATTATAATAGCATAATATAATTTTTCCTATGCTGAAAATATGAGACAATTGCCACAGTTCTCGTGATAACTTACTAACTATATATGAGGATTTGTTTAAAGGTCTCATTAGTGGCGAACAAGCATGTAGCTAAATGGTAAACTCCGTAGCGTGAACGCTTTTAAGGTAATGCTGAGACATGCCTATCAGAATGGTGAAATAAGAACGTATTGCCTACCGCGAAATACGTTCGTCTATACGCCTCTTTATCGCTCTTGCTACGGGCGATAAAGAGGCAAACAGACAATTCGAATCGGTAGGCTCCGGTATCCAGTAACCATTGCACTGACCATTTTGTGAATTTCACAGCTCGTGACCGGCTCAACTACGGAGAAGCCAGGGGGGTTATGTTTCTCGGCATCAGGCTATGGCCAGCATCCTCGCAGCGCGGGTTATAAAGTCTAATATGCGTCTCCAGAAGTTGCGCAACGCGTTAGAGCGTGAGAAGAGAAATCTCCAGAGGAAGAAGACTGCTGCCAGTTGAGTGAGTACGTGGACTATGTGTAACCTGGAAAAAAAAAGGATTTTTAAACGACAAGGATAAAGAAATTTCTATACAAAATCACGTTCCTCTCATTTTGGCAAACGCACTAGTACCATCTATCACGGTCTCATACATCTAACAGCAGGTCTTTTTTTATACACGACTGACCAGCGTTAGACCTCAGTCACACCTCAGTAAGTGTCGACGAGGTCGAGGGTGTAGCACGCTGGTTCAGTAACAGCCTATTCACACTTGCCTTGAGAAGACCCAAATTATATCTTTCCGGGAATACAGATGAAGGCAGCGAATTCCATTCCTTAGCAGTCCGCATTAGGAAGGTAGAAGCGAATCGCTTCGTGCGAATGAATGGAATATTCACTCTAAGGTCTCAGTTCTATATTAGGTATATGAAGATGTCTCGCTGTCTTAATAGTTCAACATGAATTCCATAGATGGCGCTTCGTTACATAGTAGGTACCGAAAATAGAGAAATAGGCAGAATGTTGAAGGAACACGACTATGTATATTAGGCATAGTCCATTAAATATTTCTATTATACTTGTGTATGACGTAGTTCAGAAATCCATGCTAATACCATAAAAAAGACACATTTTTACTAAACAGAAGATAAAATCACTCGGCGGAGCGGACCTCAATGATATTTTTTTTAAACTATCGATGAATGCGTGACAAGTAAAATATATCTTTCTAATCTTTACAGATTTTTTCATATTTTTCGGATATCTGTTCAGGAACCGATATTTATAATTTTACTACATAGGCATGTAGCGGTAATGAAATCAGCTTTATTAAATGTTCATCAATATTCGCTTTGGAGTTTACGAGTTAAGTTCCGCATTCAGGCATTCAGGTTCCGTAGGTAGGTAAATATAGGATATACCACAGAGCCTGAAGACGAAAGTGTTCAACCAGTGCGTCCTCCCTGTAACGACGTACGGAGCCGAGACGTGGACGCTGACTGTGGGCCTAGTCCATAAACTTAAAGTCGCTCGATGTGCTATGGAAAGAGCAATGTTGCGTATCTATCTGAAGAACAAAATTCGGAACGAAGTGATCCGTCAGAGAACCAAGGTGACCGACATAGCTCTAAAAGTTAGCACGTTGAAGTAGCAAAGGGCTGGCCACATATGTCGTAGAACTGATAACCGCTGGAATAAGCGTGTTCTGGAGTGGAGACCGCGTCTGGGCAAGCGTAGCGTGGGACGCCCTCCGGCCAGATGGCAGGACGACTTGATGCATAAAGCAGCAGACCGTGCTCTTTGGCGTACCTTGGGAGAGGCCTATGTGCAGCAGTGGACTGCAACGGGCTGATGATGATGAGGTAGGTAAACTCTAAAGCCGTGTGGTGCCGGCTGACTAGCACCACCCTGTCTCCCGCGGGTGTCGTAAGAGGCGACAAATGGACAAAACCTACAGATGGGCAGCAGCGTCCGAAACACAATCTGGCGACTACGGCAACTATCATGCAAGATGGCATTACAGGGAGGCCTATGTCCAGCAGTGGACTTACGCCTGAAATGCTAATGATGATGAAAAGACCCTAGGTATTCTAGTGTTTGGTGTAAGAGTTACCTTCGCAGATGAGTTCTGGACCTGGGCAGCGTCTCCGGACTCTCCTTGAATAGGAACCTTCTGATGCCGAGCACGTAACTCTCTATGTACGCGTCCCAGTCGATGTTTCTAAAAAAACGTTACTTAATATTATATCTGTTACATTTTAATTAACTACATGTAAAAAAGTGGTCGTGCGATGCCAGCTAATTAGAATCGTGTCGTAAGACAAGGGAATAATCCTACGGACGGACAACAGAGGCCGTATAGTAACCCAATCTACAGCTACTAAGGTCGCCAACCCGCCTGCCAAGCGTGGCGACTATGGCAACTACCCCCAAGATGATACAAGTCATATTTACTAATCCTCCCATCCCTCGCGGGAAGTTAATATAGATACGACAGTCTCTCGCGATACCGAACAAATCGTTCAAAAATAAAACAATTTAAATTGGCTGTTAGGGATTATTTATATACACGCCGAACTTTTATCCAAACGGTACAAAATGTGTCTCTTTGGTGGCAGCAAATGAGCTGTAAGTGTAAACACTTGTGCTCATTTTTTCGATTTGGACAAAAGAACGGCGAGTAAATGCGCGTGTCTATCAGCTGTGTAATAAAATAAACACGTTGTATTTTCTTGCCTTTTCTAACAACATAAAGCCCGGATTCCCGGAGCATGTCTATAGTAACATAATGATTGAGGTCGTTCACCCAGTGTCTAATCCAAATAACCGATCACTGAACATCAAACTCATTAATTAATGAATTAATAATAATTTTTATTTCGGATTAAACAAAATCCATATTATTGCTAGTAGCATTATCTAAGTATTGGTCAGTACCTAAAATTATTGTACAGAGTATCTTGACGACCTAGTGGGTAGTGACCCTGCCTATGAAGCCTGGTCCTGGGTTCGAATCCCAGTCGGGGCATTTATTTGTATGATGAGCACAGATATATTTTGTTCCTGAGTCCTGGGTGTTTTCTATGCGGGTATGTCCTTAAACTACGTCCAACAATGAGAGGACCATCACGCTTGAATCTGGGGCAGCCCAACTGGGGAAGTACCTCCTTACAGAAGACCACAGCCATAACAGCACTGCTACCTGTCAGGTATGTAGTGTTATGTTCCTGATGGTGAGTAAGGTTCTCAGAGCTCTAACCCCCCTTTAAGACCGGCAACGCATTCGTGACTCCCCTGGTGTTGCAGGCGCTTATGGACGACGGTGATTGCTTACCATGAAGCAATCCGTCTGCTCGTTTGTCAAAAAAAACAATGGAAGGTACGAACCTGACGTTGAAGTCGAAAATACGTCTGTCGTCCGGCGATAACGCCGTGCACAGCGCCTGCACGTTATTGTCCGCGAACGCCCATTGACGTGTCGTGAAGTATTCCAGGCAGGCCGCGGCCTTCTCCAGCTTGTTCTGTACCCGCATCATCCTGTAATACAGACACACACAGTGAGTTCCGTGTGCTTATACTCCTCGCGGCGAATCATGATCCCTATGACAGTTCATGTTAGTGATGGGTCGTGTCGATGTAACTTATCTTTTTTATAGGCAAAGGCGTGTCTTGCATTCAGCCACGTCGGTAAACATGATTTTAAAAATATAATCTGCATTTCTTATGATTGTTATGTTGTTGTTATAGTAAAGATTTAAGTTTTTTGGCCGAGAAATGTAACTTTTTAACATTTAGCATTATTATTTTACGTCACGCTTGGCGAATGTAAAAATAAAAATCCGTCTTAAATATAGTGCTATCGAAAACAAATAGCATATATGTCTGTCACTCATGATACCTTAACGCATTCACTGCCACCGACGCACATGTGCGTTCATTTCCATACATTTTTGGAGGGGGTGGCAGCGAATGTGTTAATTGGTGTTAAAGAGAAAGTTGCCCGAAATATAGGAACTTCGATGTTCGCGGTACCGCTCCTGGCAATGCTGCTAAGGGCTCATTCAAAAATCATGTGGAGTGGAACAAAAATATGTGAGACTATGACAAGGACTGACGAAAATAGCACCGTCTCTGCTATACCTATGGAAAGTTACATAAGACCATCCCTTTCGATCGTGGTAATATTATTAGCACGCTCCGTCTAGTTAAACAATGAATGTCTATGTGATGACCAGAGCCCGGAATTTTAATGGCAAAACAAGAGACAGTTGCAAACTTACTAGAGATAGAGATGGAAGAATAAAACAACTTAACTGCGTTAACTACGTTCTTTCAAAATCCAGCATATTCCTCTATTTTCGGTACCGTGTGGCGCAGCGCCATCTTTGAATTTCAATTATTTTGACAGCAAAGAGTCTAATCGCGAGTACACGGCGTTACCGCAAGAAACGATATTCGTACATTTCGGACGTTTGTCTGTCACTTTCATGACGCCTTAAGGTTGGATTGGAGTAAAAGAGTTAGATGCTCAAAATATACGAACTTCGATGTCCGCGGTACCACGCCAAAATCAATAGAATCTACAGCCAATTAAAAATCAACCTTAACGCCATACTCACATGGGTTTCTTTCCAGTGGCCCTCGCAAACGTGTCCATGACAAACGCGGGCGCGCGGTGTTCGATGAGCGAGAGAGTCGAGTGCTTGAGACGGTTGTTCGTGATGTCGCCGCCGGGGTACCAGAGGACCTCGCCTGGAGGGAACGAGAGAACAACATGAGCATATACAGAGATAATCATACTGTCTTTGTCTTAGCCCTATCGTCGCTATAAAAGGGATAAGATTTTTTTTTTTATGACAAAGGTGGCAATCGAGCAGACGGATTACCTGATGGTAAGCAATTACCGACGCCCATAGGCACTCGTAACACCAGGGGAGTCACAAGCGCATTGCTGACCTTTAAGGGGGGTTGGAGCTCTGGGAACCTTACTCACCAACAATAACACAGCACTACATCCCTGAAAGGTAGCAGTGCTATTATGGCTGTGGTCTTCTGTAAGGAGGAGGTACTTCCCCAGTTGGGCTGCCCCAGATTCAAGCGTGATGGTCATCGCTGTGCCCTAGCTCTCATAAATCTCAGATTTTCCTGTAAAGCTATTGACTGGTTTACCAGATATAAGCTCAAGAGCAATAAAAACAAAGCCTCTATTGTCAAGGCAATAAAGTGCATGTTCCGATATATGACTACCTCCACAGCTCCGATATATCTGATGGCGACTGTACAGTCAGCGTTAAATGCGTAAGTGTTTTTTTTTATGATATAGGAGGCAAACGAGCAGACGGATTGCCTGATGGTAAGCAACTACCGCCGCCCATGGACACTCGCAACACTAGAGGAGTCACAAGTAACTCAACTATTTTCTTGAAGGTTTGGATGTCATATCGGTCCGGAAATACTGCACACGACAATTTATTCCAGAGTTTTGCTGTGCGAGGCAGGAACTTTCTAGAAAAACGCACAGTTAAGGACTGCCAACCATCCAAGTGGTGATGATGGAAGTGTTGTTGTTGTTGTTACGATACATTTCGCCATGACTGCATTCTATATTTATTTATATCATTCATGCTTCTTAAATACCATTTCTAGGTGTTTGGGAGAGTTTAAAATGTCACGATTCGAGCGTCGAGTACTCAAATTTCGGCCCCTAGATCCTTTTACGATTCCTCTACGTCTATCTAGACGTAGAAGAATCTTGTGAAGACTCTGTGCATGTGGTGCCGAATTATCCACAACAGTTGTGGGTGATTATTCGGGCTTTTGAGCCGTTCTTATTACTCTGTCCAGATTTCTGTAGAAGTGCCTGCATTATATTAAGTAGGTTGTGGTCGTCCTTTAGCCAGCCCAGCTGTCTACCAGTAAACCAAAAATAACACCAAACTGTGTGATCTTTTCTACAGAAATCTGGACAGAGTAATAAGAGCGGTTCAAACGCCCGAATATTCACCCTTGTGAGGATGAGGCAGGGACCGGAATCGGTTATCAAAGTTTTTAAATACCCTATCAGTTTGGTAAGCGTATCATTGACTTACCCGGATGATAGGCTAACCAATTTAATAGACTTAGTTTGAGTAAGCGCTTACCAAATTCAAAAACCTTCAATAAGGTTACCCTAGCAAGTGTTTTCAAATGCGTTTAAGCGATTTTAAACTCTAGAACTATCTGCCTACGTGGAAAAGAGACGCCCATAGGGTAACCATATGAAATGGTAAGCGCTAAACATTAAAGCTATTTTTACCCCATCCGACTCGGTAACCATGTGAAACCCGGGTAAGCCTATCCATAACGGTTTCCATAACGATAGGGTAACCCTATTATAGGCTAACCACATCATTACGGTAGGTAAGACTTCTATAGGGCTACCCTATCGATATGATTAATCAAAAGAAAGGTTCCCCGTCTTTGGTTGAGGACTTACTGAATGGATGTTTCCGCATGTACTTGAAGCTGGTTCTCACGAAACGCTGCCACGTGATGGGGTTTTGCTGACCGGTGCAGCAGTTGTACACCACGACGCCGTCACTCCTGGGGACAAAAAAGTTTTTGAATTCATTTGTGTGCTTAGGCAAGACGAAGACTCTACAGATCTCGTATAAGTACAGCCTTGGCCAGAAGTATTGAGCACCCATGCTTTTTATATGAAAACACGATACACTACATTACTTTTATACATGATACATATTGTAGCACAAGTTCATCACAGTATAAAAAATTCGTCTACTGCGTAGATACATTTTTTCAGCAAATGCCTTGAGCGGATTCTTAAACATATTAACAGCTGGTAATATATTGCCAGTATTTATCTACCATGGGCATCCACTCCTGGACATAGCCCCCAAATGGCGGGATGTCGCCACGATTGGCAGGTTGATAATCACAACATGTACCACCGCTTTGAAGGGATGTTGCTGGCCATTTCCTGTGATTTCTCCCAGGGTAGCGGAAACCATCAACACATTGAGCAGCTGTCTGTTCGAAGAACAAGATTCGTACCGTCTTTGATGCGTCCTCCACGCGCAGACAATCATCAGATTTATCACGGTGTCCACTGGCACCAGATCCGCGACCCTCGCGCCCGTACCCAGCATGCTCCTGAAGATGCCCTTGCCCACGGCAGCTATGATGCCGTTGGGGCCGTTCCAGTTGTCCACCCAGCCCTGGACTGGCTCTCGGAGCGACGAGAGCACTGGAAGAAACAAATTAATATAACCTATTAATAAGGCCCCATTGACTGAGACATGATATCGCAGAATTCGTTGCAGCTATCAGAAGTAAGTTAAATTTCCAAACGACATTGTGCCATAATAGTAAGACAGTATGGTTGAATTTCCAGGTGAGCATATGTGGTCGATATATCGTCTCTTAAATGCAAAAGTGACACAATCCAAAATAATACCTTGTTGCAATTCAAATTGTATAATGATGTATTAGAATTGTCATTGCAACAAGATCTTATTTTGAAATGTGTCGCTTTTGTATTTAAGAGACGATATGGACTCTGCCTTATAAAGGTATAAGCTAAACACTAAGAGCTCAAGAGGCAATGCGCTTGTTAATCTTCTGGTGTTACAGGCGTCCATAGGCATACGGTGACTGCTGGCTACCAGACGGACCGTAAGGATATTTTCCACCGTTGTAGTATAAAAAGAGGCAAAAGGCTGCGATTACATCAGAGATGAGCTAGGATGTGTAGCGAGTAATGATTTTTTAAGAACCAATAGGATCAGATTATTTATCAAGGATAGGGGAATGAAGTAATTCTATTGGTTGTTAATAAATCCCTCCCATCCTAGCTCACAACGCATCCTACTCCTAGCTCATCTCTGGAAACGCAGCTTAACACCCACGCATTAACTGCCTACTGTAGGTAAAACTAAGAACAAATCAAATTATTTTTTATGAAATATTTTTGATTTGCTTTGATTTTTAATCCCGTCTCGAACACCGGAGGTCCTCGTCGTTTTTTCTTAAGTATATGTTATCTATTTCAACTGCCTACTGTAGGTTATATAGAAAACAAGACTCGACGGGCGACGTGGTCCTGCCAGGAGTCAGGGGAAACCTCTATATAATTCCTCTCTTTAACGGAAAGTGGGTTTCTGTTTTGTACAGACGTTGGAAGCCAGGTCTATGATTATTGGTATCATTCAAGACGCCCTCAGAACTGGAAACCCCAGTTCTGAGGTGACTTGTTTTGGTTAAGCTCTGGTCCCCATCTTCAAGCCAAATCCGAGCCCTGAGTGTAAGTTTTTAGCGTAACTTTACGTCACGAACGCGTTTGCGTTTCCCATATGAATAACATTATCACTTACGCGTTCGTAAACGTTGTTTTACGTCAAAAGAAACTTACACTAGAGCCTCAGGACTCACCGCTCGGAGTGAGAGTGTGTTAATCGCTTCCATGGAAATAGGTACAGTCGACGTCAACTTAATCCTTTGTAATAAGATGTAAAAGTGTATATCTTTGACGTCGACTGTACCATAGCTTACTGGAAACATGTCCCTAGTGCGATATAAGTACACGTGAGTTCTACCGTTGTAACAGAGAGGTAGTAGCATGACTCACAACCGTTTTAATTATATATTTTTACAATTTTATCTCGGGCTGACGGCGATCATCATCATCACTGGGGTGGAAAGACTCACCGATAGACGGCCGAACGATGGCCACAGGCAGCTTCCCGCATTCCTTGATCAGCATGTCTTCGGCAAGCGCCTTCGTGAATGTATACGTGTTCGGCCGATCACCTGCAATAGTTATTTGTTTTACAAGGGGGCAATGTTTTTTTTTATACAAGACTGACCAGCGTTTGACCTCAGTCAGTCGCACCTGATGGTAAGTGACGACGAGGTCGAGGATGTAGCACGCTGGTTCAGTTACAGCCTATTCACTCTTGCCTTGAAAAGACCCAAATTATATATTTCAGGGAATACAGAGGAAGGGCGTGCTAATATTGAGACACGAGCTAGCGAAAGATTCCAAGATTCCAAGTTCAAAGAGTGGAATCTTGACAATTGGGAGGGTTTCAAAGCACGAGAGGGGCACACACTTTGCTACCGAGTGAAACACACAATTTTCACCTCACTACCGCGAGGAAAATATTAACTCTAACTTTAAAAATATATTTAAAATGATTGGCATCGTTCATTTATCAATCAAAAACATTAAATAAAAGAACATCCAATCAGCTAACATCAAAAAAACATTCGATTAGTAATAAACAGTTAGTATGAAGTTACTTTACACTCTTGTGAATAAAATGCAACTTTGCTACCTCTTTTTAAAGAATAAAACAATATCTTTCCGAGCTAGTGAGGAGAAAAATAAAATATGGTTCCATCAAAATTTGACATACTTACTCTCACTACTTTGAAATATCTCATACTTCTACTCCAAGTCGAAACGTGGTAACTCTGTATGCGTCAAATACTAGATACGATATTTTTATTTTGACTGACGGAATAAGATTCAAGTTTTTTTTTAAAGTATGACATGTGGGTAGACTTTACGATAGACATACAGTTCTAAGAAACATTGGGAATCCATTTAAGCGCATATTCGGTATCATGTTCTGATATGGAATGTATAAAAATGATCAGGAGATTTTTTTGCGCGTTGTATGTCGCGTTGATAGTCTCGAATGACTAGCCCTATAGTCTTTTTTATTTCTGTTTTTTTCTAAGGATTACTAATGATGTACACACGATTTTACTACCGGCAAAGACAAGATAAACGGAGAACTAAATTTCGTAGCGTAAAAGGTTGTTAAACACAAGAAAGAGTTTTAACGATGGAAGATGATTCATAAAAAAATCCAGCTTAAATATATGATAAAATCCAAAGTGATCAGATCCAGGAGATTAGGAACGGACCATACTAAGGTAGCTGTCTTTAGTGCTGGTCGCCTACAGACAGCAACAAAAGTGGCTGAGCGGTTAAAGTGTTCAAAATTACCTACACCCTTTTGGACCCGGGTATGTCCTTAGACTACATCCAACAATGAAAGGTAGGGCACAGCGAAGTGCCATCACGCTTGAGTCTGCAGAAGCCCAACTGGGGAAGTACCTCCTCCTTAGATAAGACCACAGCCATAATAGCACTGCTACCTTTCAGGTATGTAGTATTGTGTTCCTGCTGGTGAATAAGGTTCCCAGAGCTCCAACCCCCCTTAAAGGCCGGCAACGCGCTTACGACTCCCCTGGTGTTGTCTGGTGCCCATGGGCGACGGTAATTGCTTACCATCAGGCAATACGACAGCTCGTTTACCGCCTTAGTCATAAAAAAAATCTTGACAATAGAGATGTGTTGACCTCATATTGTACACCTCGCTTAGCCACTTCTCCTGTGTGTAGATACATGGTAAAACCACTCACCGACAAGGTCCGGCGTGATCCGATCCACCAGCTCATCAGGCAGGGTCTGGACTAGAGTGACCACGTGTTCTGGGTGTGCTGGGGGCGCGTACACTGTCTCCTCGACGCGTTCGCGCTCGCAGTTGCAGTACGCTGTTGACACGTGGACTAAGGCCTGGAGAATTTAAATGAGATGTCAAAATTGGACACCGACACAGACTTTAGACTTGAGACGCTGGGAAATATTGGAAGAAAAGATTTCGATAATTCGCAGGGTCTCAAGTCTAGTCTTTGACCAGTGTGTGTTGCCAGGGATGACATATAAAACATGGTTGCTTATAAGAAGAAGCCAACCCTTTGAACGCCAAGCACCAAGTGGTCGCGTGATGTCGTGCCTGCCACGCCACCGACCGCTAAAGTGGCTATAGCGGACGCTGTCAAAGCAATCGTCCTACTAACAGATAAGGTTTATATTTGTTCGTTTCTAGTCGATACTTTGGCGTACACGTCACATTTTGATGCGATAGAAAAAGCGTTCAAAAGGTTAAAGAAGTTGCTTCTTAAGCTTTAAATTGCCAAGCCATTCTTTAGTGAATTGTTACATTTTGGGCTGCAAAAGCCAGAATATCTTTGTCCCTTACTGGCGTGCTCGAGACATTATTCCTCCTAGGTTCATCAGTCAAGATGTAAGCGTGCGTGAAAATTTGTGAGGAAAAGAATTAAAAAGGTTATTATTGCTGTTTTTGGGCTGTTGTCTGCGCCGCGCCGCATCGACCAGTTATGATCTATTGTGGCAGCCCTCATTACTAATTCCCGTTGAGTCCAGACAGCTCCATATTCTTTGGGCTGTAATGTTATGTACCTCATAAGGTTTCAGTACCTGCCTGCCTAGGTGGATACTTCGGTCCGCAGGAGCAGAGGATGATTCCTGGCAGAATCTGCATGTTGCATCTTGTTTCTTACCCATTAGAAACATATGTTTGTTCAGCTTGTTCAGCGTGCTGATTAAAAAGGTTAACCAGATGGCATATATACCTCCAGCAGAAGCATACGATGGCACAGCTGAACCAGCTGCTGGGTTCCTAGCATGTTGATTGTCACGGACAGCTTCAGTTTCTCGTCGAACTTCACGGTCGCAGCAGAGTGGAATACCACTGACACCTGCATCAGAAAAAATATAAATAAATAATAAATCGGGACAATCTAACAAAAATCGACCTACGTAAGGTCAGTAAGGCTTGTGTTGTAGGTACTAGACGACGATATATCGCCGATATACTTACTCAACCTCGTGTCTGTAACACTCATTTGATGACGAAAACATCCGTATTTCAAATGAAAGAAAAGCGACATTTCCATCAAATGATTGCTGCAGATATGAGGTTGAGTAAGTATAGCGACGATATATAATAGATAGATGCATATAAATACTTAAATACATAGAAAACACCCCTGACTCAGGAACAACGATCTGTGCTCATCACACAAATAAATGCCCTGACTGAGAATCGAATCCAGGACCATGAGCTTCATAGGCAGGGTCACTACCCACTAGGACAGACCGGTCGTCTATAAAACCGGCTCCGTTAGACGACTCCTACATCGGTCATTGAGTAACCCCAACGTTGAAATAGCTGCTCCCTCTTTGCTCGAGTTTTGACACATTCCATTAAGAACTGCACATCCTCAATCGTTCCGCAGTCATCGGAATTGCATATGGTATTGTGTGTTTAAAGGCATTTTATTCCATGCTCTTGCTAATTTATCTATACACTAATCATATATTATTAGAAATTATTTGAAAGGGTAGCACATTGTTATCGATGAATTCTAAATGAAAATTGAGACTTCGATGCCGTTTAGGGTTTAAAAACTCTGGCGGTAGATGTGTTTACACGTCACCCATTATGACGTATACGACATGATAAATAGAAAAAAATTGACAAGTCTAAGCGGTACTCGTATAGCACAATTGGTAGTGTACTGCTAGTGATCCAGTGTGGGTTCGAGTCCCGCTGCGAGTCAAAATTTTTCTGTTTTTCTTTCGATTTAAATATCGAAGATATTCGCTAGCAGTTTCTGCATAATTAAAAATTACATATATTAATGTTACCTTTTGGCAGAGCATGGCCTGGTCAGAGACACTAATGCCCAGTTCCGGCTCCGTGATGTCACCGACTATGGGCACGATCTTGTTCAGCTCAAACGGCCGTTCTTTCCGTAATGTCTCGAACAGCTGGAAAAAATCATGTCTCTTTTAATTTCTTGGAGAAATTCGAGTGTCTCGGCACCCTTTGATGGTCGCCTTTGATGTCGAGACTCGGCTCGTGGGTGAAAAGTGCGTGGGATCCACAGAGCGCTCAGCAAGTTAGTACTACAGGTAGGCCCCTGTGGGCCTAACGAGGATATTTTTCCTTATTATTTTTTTGTAACTCCGAAATACACGTGCCAGTTATTTTAAAGCTCTAACCTCATTTTTTTTTTAATATTTCGACGGTGGAAATTTCAAATGTCGTAATATAAGGGACATACTTTAATATGCGACTTACGACATTTGAAATTTACACTCTCGATTTGGACTTTTTGGTGTACTCTGAATCTCCGATAGGATATAAAAAGTGTCCCATTTCCTTACCGGTGACTGTGTGAGTTCGAGCAGTCTCGACGCTACATCTTGCCCCCTCTTCGGTCGCATCAACAAATAAATGTTCCTGATCTTTGGACAGCTGCGCAGAAGTTTCTCGACCAGCACCTGGAAAGTGAGACGTATGTGGTTAGCAATAAGACGACAAGTCTGGCCTAAAGGGCTCATTCAAAAATCATTTGATCGTTTTTGGGAGGGTAGGGGATGGGGTCAAAGAAATATCACGATTGATCACGATGGGGGAGGGAGGAGTCCAAGACCACATCACGTGTAGTTTAGTTTAGTTTTAGTAGTACTGTTTTCGGTGTGATGTAACATAATTTCGTTGACTTCGTAGTGAAAAGTGTCGACTCAAAAATCACTCGAAAACTACAGGTGATCTTGACTTAGCGTTAAGATCACCAAATATCACTAAATTTTCAAAATAAGGTTTAAATGAGCCCAAAAGATAGTGACCCTGTCTGTGAAGCTGACGGTCCTGGGTTCAAATCCCAGTTTGTGTGATGAGCACAAATATTTGATCCTGTGTCATCGGTGTTTTCTATGTATTTAAGTATTTGTATATTACATATGTCGTTGGCTGATTACCCACAACACAAGCCTTCTTGAGCTTACCGTGGGGCTCAGTCAATTTGTGTGAGGATGTCCTGATAATATTTATTTATTTATCAGTCATGGACGTCCATTGCTTGTGAGAGAATTGATTGTGTGTGAGAAATAGAGTGTGCACAGGAATTGAACAATTTAATTCCGCCATCTCCGTTCCACCACCAGACGTTCAGGCGAGAGGAGCGGTTTCATCCCTACGTTGTGAATATTCCATTCATTCGCACGAAGCGATTCGCTTCTACCTTCCTAATGCGGACTGCTAAGGATTGGAATTCGCTCCCTTCGTTTGTATTCCCGGAAACATATAATTTAAGTATCTTCAAGGCAAGAGTGAATGGGCTGTTACTGAACCAGCGTGCACCCTCGACCTCGTCGACACTTACCATCAGGTGCGACTGAGGTCAAACGCTGGCTTTTTAAGCTATTGCATAGCTTAAAAAGCCAGCGCGGGCCTTGTGCGCGGGGACCGAATCCAGAAATCCCGTAACGAAAAAACCTCACGCTCCCCACTCCGACGGGCAAGGAGGTGTTATTTAAACAAGACTGCTTATTTAAAAAAAAGGACGATGAGAGAGAGAGGGAGTGAATGAGGAAATGAAAGAGATACTTACTTTCCCCATAAACCCGGTGCCCCCCGTAACAAAGACAGACTTGTCCGCGTAAAACTCAGCGACGGGCACATATTCCTGACTCCCGAAAACACCGCCCACACAGGACGCCATCTTGTATTCTGTACAAACGTGGAAGCGCAGGCCAGAGACAATTGAGTTGCTTGTTTATTTGTTGGTTTTCTTTAACATGGCGGCTATGGGTTTCTGGAACAATAAAAAAAATGTTTTTAATATACAGGATGATTAGGGTCGACGTGGATCAGTTTTAGTTGGTGTTCGTGTAGCAATAACGAAGGCAAGAGAAACCGAATGAGGTCTGTACCTTTACCATGAGTTGTGACTTTGAGGTTTTCGATAACGAGTATCGAGTTTACTATCTGTGCATCATATTCGCACTGAAATAGTACAAGCGAGATGCACAGATAGTAAACTCGATACTCGTTATCGAAAACCTCAGTCACAACTCATGGTAAGGGTACTGTGGGACCACAACTATTCGCCGGTACGTCCGTTACTTCATTATGATAAGATAATATATACTTAATGATCACCTCCACAGCTCCGATATATCTGATGGCGACTGTACAAAAAGAACAAATATTATCCCAAAACGTTTTTTTTTCCCTGTTACCCTCTTCCATATATTTTTATGGCAGTAACAAAAGAGAAAATTTTAAAAATGTGCGTAGAATCAGGACAATTTTTTTGTCTATTGGAAAGAGCTCTTCATACAGTAACTGCAAAAATTCAGTGGATTTTTTTAGAGTAAACGCTAGTAGAGGTCAATATAATATAAAGATTGTAGTATATATTTACAATGTTTGTATGTTTGTCCGTAACTATCTGTAACACTAGGATTTGAAAGGAATTATCGCTAAGTGGAGCATCGCCCTACGACCCCACAATGTAGGGCTTCCTAGGTGCCCTAGTATCGGCACTAACTAAACTTAAACTGGTATGGTTCTGTATAAATATTTGAACATTACAAGTTCCGCATTACATTTTAGTTAGACGAATATATATGTCTAAAAACAACGAAAGTAAAACTGCAACTTCATCAGACAATTTTTGAGTCATGCAATCCAGTTTAAAAACGTTTAGGACGAAAATATCCGCACAAAAAAGTTTCTGACCATTATATTTGCACAAAATGTATAATTTCAATACCTATGATTCCTATTTTCTATCATTCATGTTTCACAAATACCATTCCTTTGTTTAATACTTTAATACTCAACGCTTAAAAATACCCCCAAGAGGAGCGAGTTGGTATAGAAAAAGTTAAGCTACCGAATTTTTTTAGATTTGTGCGCTTGTATTCAAAAATTTTGATGACGAAAATAATTGCACATACAAGTTTCTGACCATTATTTTTGCACAAAATGTATAAACTCATAACTCATGATTATTATTTTATATTATTCATGTTTTAAAAATACTATTTCTTCGTTTCTGACAGAGTTTCAAATGTCACGATTCGAGTAGTACTTTGTACATTTGGATCACGTCTACAATTTTGATTAAAAGTGGTATACTGATAGAGCAAATGATGCTTAGCAAGATCTACCATATTTCCCAAAATGTCCCATAAACTTTGCATGGAACTTCTCTTTTTTGTTACCGAAAGTCTATTGAAAAAAGAAAAGTCGTCCGATTTTGATTAAAAGTAGCTTTTAATGACGTGATTCAAATGTACAAACTTTTTGAGAAATGCTCAAAAATAAGAGAATATTACTACTGGTACAGTCGCCATTAGATATATCGGAGCTGTGGAGGTGGTCACAAATATGTGAACATGCACTTTACCGCCTTAACCATAGAGGCGTTGTTCGATACTTGTGACTCCACAGCTCTGATATATCTAATGGTGACTGTATAGGTAAATGATATTCTGAAATTATAAATTATGATTAATTTTCAAAGAATATGTGGACATGACTCAATGGCATTAGTCTTGTATTATCATAAATCATTTACCCCTATTTAACCCTTAAACGACAGGTCTGGTATAGCGGGTAGTGACCCTGCCTGGGTTCAAATCCCAGTAAGGCCATTTATTTGTGTGATGAACACAGATATTCGTTCACGAGTCATGGGTGTTCTCTATATATCATTAACAACATAAGCCTTCTTGAGCTTACCGTGGTAGTCAATTTGTGTAAGGATGTTTTGTAATATTTAATAATATTTCATTCTAATTCGATTTTGACATTCTCATAGTCTTAATAAAATTAATCAAGTAATTTTATACAGAGCAAAAATTTGTCAACATATAAATAACTAGCGTCTGCCTGCGATTATGCGTAAGGTTATTATTGCAAGTAACCAATTTTGCTCAATAATTCTATATATTATTATAGCCTAAGTGTATGGAGCTCCATCATTTTCAAATTTCATTAATAATAAGTAAATAAATAAATATTTTGAGACAATCTTACACAAATCGACCTAGCCCTGCGGTAAGCTCAGTAAGGCTTGTGTTTTAGGTACTAGACGACGATATATATAATAGATAGATACATATAAATACTGAAATACATAGAAAACACCTATGACTCAGGAACATGAATCTGTGCTCATCACACAAATAAATGCCCTGTTCACTACCCACTAGGCCAGACCGGTCGTCTTAATATATTAATATCTTTGAAGTCGTTTTTGCGTGAAAGACTAACAAACATAGGTACCTTACTAACAAAAATAGGACAGCACCTGAATAAAAACATTCAAAAGAGTCCAAAATTTTCTTACAAGGCGTACTAAAAGCAAATCTAAAACAACTTATCACGCGATTACATACACGTGAAAAAAATCAACTCTCTTGTCTCTGCTTGTAGTAATATATTGGCGTGTAAGTCGCGTGCGCGATTCAAAAAGCTACGGGCAGTTGTGCTAGCCGTGCCATTATTGTTAATATACACAAAATTCTCACCTGAATAAAAAAAACTTGAACAACTGAATGTCAATATAACATCCACCATATGCCCCACTGAACACCTATTACGTAATCTTACGTATTTTCACGTAAAATCATGATGACCAACTAAAATGTACGATACGGAACACCTCACGAAACCCGTGCATAGGTTTATCAACTCGTTTCCTTGTAAAATTGATAAATTACACGATAATAGCATATAGATATCGAAACGTCAAAGTCGGTTTGGGTTTTTCGTGCCAGACATGTGTCAATGTTCTTAAAGTAGGTTGATGTTTTTTGGAGGTTTTATGTAAATGTTTACATACTACTTTTATTTACTTTCCCGCATTAGGTTTAAAATTTATTTCATTTTAATTTGTAACTTCTAATCAGCTTTTCATACCATTTACCGTCACCGAGTATTAATTTTTACCGTTTGGCGTAGCTCCAAGTTCCAGCGCCAACAAACTTTTAGCAGAAATCCCGGCGCGTCTGGTTGACGTAACTGGTGACCGAAGAGCTGGCGGCTTCCTCGCACAACGTATCAGCATTGCGATACAACGAGGAGCCACCAGCATCCTTGGTGGCCTTAAGGGTCTTTGTAGGGTACATAATCAATTAGGAACCCTTATAGTTTCGCCATAATGTCTTTCTGCCCCCTGCTATGTTCAGATTGCTCAGTGACTAGAGAGAGAGTTAGACCTAGAGAGATGTAATTTAGTATGAATATGTGAACTAATAATGCCAACAACGTAGTAAAATTAAAAAGATTTGAAGTACCTCTCCTACATGTAAAACGGAGGGGAGGGTGGAGGTAATTTGTTTTGTTCGATTCAACACTAAAGTGTGAGTTGTCGTTCGATAGGCATTTGAAAATTAATTTAAGTTACCTTAAACGAAAACTACTACTTGATAGAGTCGCTCTGAAAGTTAAAATAAACGACTCTCCAATTAAACGGCAAGTTCAAAAATAAGTACAACTTAATAAAGTAACTTAAATTTAAGAAAAATCATTTTAAACTTGATGGTTGAGATTTAGTTCAAAGCAACGTCAAAGTAGAGTCTTATATCACAGATAAAGAAAAAATTGCGAGAATCGTAACTTTCTAATTGCATAAAAATATTTTAAACGAAACCCTCGGTGCGCGAGTCCGATTCGCGCTTAGCCGGTTTTTTTATTAATATATTTGATTTGTGTCGTCTTGTAACAGTGACACAACTATTTATAACTTAAATGTTTAAGGATAATATAATAATTTGTCCTGTCGATGTTTCATTTAGGTTAACTTGTTGGTTAGTAATAGATTAGTAGAACAAGCGGTTAGACGAACCAACATGGTTGTCATAAAATTATAAAATGTTTTTTATAATTATATTATTGTGTTGTGTGTGTGTAAACTATGGAGAAATTAGTCAAGATCCGAATGAGGTGATCGGTATGTAAAATAATAAAAATATATATATTTTTTTTCCGCTAAATATACAAGAATTACAATAACTAATTAAGTACTGGCCCAGTTACGTCAAACAGGGCCGGTACCGCAAACATCGAAGTTCGTATATTTCGAGCATTTTTCTCTTTTACTCCAATTAAGGCGTCATGATAGTGACAGAGACAATCGTCCGAAATTTACGAATATCGTTTTTTGCGGTAGCGCCACAGAGACTTCGCGATTACAATAAGTGTGGGGCCCCATGCCCCAGGGGGTCGATTTTTGAGAGTCTTGCACTCGAATCCATAAAACTTTGAGAACGTAAATAATCACACACAAAAGTTTCTTACCATTATTTTTGCACAAAATATATAGTCGATACCCATGATTATTTATTTATATCACTCATGCTTCTTAAATACCATTTCTTCGTGTTTGAGAGAGTTTAAATGTCACGATTCGAGCGTCGAGTGCTCAAAAATCGGCCGTCTAATCGTTCTTTGCGGTAGCATGTTAGTTTCATTTAAAATTAATTAGACATTTAAATATCTAATTATTTGTTAATAATATGTAAAAGCATATTGGAGGAAAAAGTTGAAATAGCATATACTTAAGAAAAAACGACGAGGACTTCCGGTGTTCGAGACGGGATTCGAACCCGCATCTCCAGCTATCGCGGCTGACGCCTTAACCAATTTGGCCACCCGTACACAGCGGAACACGTCGGAATTAACCAAGTATATGTGATCTTGTTTATTTTAACGGTTTTAGGCACCGTTTTACCAGCTCTAAGGTGAAACACTACGTGTTTGCACCCCCTATATCAAAGCAAATCAAAATATTTCATAAAAAATAATTTGATTTGTTCTTAGTTTGCATATTGGAAGGTTTATAGGAATATGAATTGTATCAAGTCAAGCGTAGCTGAGTCATTGCGGCTGAGTCAATACATATTATTATTTAGTTTTTTGTTATTTGTTTTAATTGCTTTCGCTTTATGCCCGTTTTCATTATTTATGTACATTTAAAAAAAAACAAGAATCCTTCCCGTTTAAGGTTAAAACTATATAAATTATAAGCGAGAACGGCAATCCCAAATGACGTCACAAAATGCCCGCTTAGGTTTTATAGTAGTCATACTCTGTTTATGTATATTTAATATACTAGCTTTGGCCCCCGGCTTCGCACGCGCAAAAGAAACCTCTTTTTGACCTCTTCGGGGATGAATATCAAAAAACGCTGAAATTACTTTTCTTGTGTTTGAATAAGGAGTGTTTACACAAAATTTCATGTTTCTAGCCTTAAATTTTACACAATCCCCATACACACTTTCAATCCCTTTTTTACCCTCTTAATGGTAGAATTCCCAAAAATCCCTTTTTAGTGGGTGCTTAAGGTATATAAACTACCTATTGTAAAAAAATCAGCCGCCTAGGTTAAGCGGTTTGGGCTGGGCGTTGATCAGTCAGGACTTTCACGTTTATATATATATATATATATAGAGTCGTTTCTGCTGCAAAAGTTGTCCATAATTATACAACGCGGCAATGCGTCTAGCATTATGGGCACTTTTGCATCAGAAATGAATTAAGGTATGTATTATTATTTTTCTTTTATTTTGCCTATTTTATTTTTATAATATTTAAATTCACATGTTTTTGTTCCCCTCCAAACTGGTCCCTTCAGAACTGTCAAAGTTGGAGGGGAACAAACAAATACAATTGGAGTTTTCTTGGGTTTTCAACCAAAGTTGCGGTAATTAATACAGAATAGGCTAATATTTTTGTTATAAAGAATGTCCTGTAAAGCAAAACTATAGTGAATTGTTTCATTTTAGGCCACAAAAGCCAAAATATCTTTGTCCCTTACTGGCGCTCGTGTCATTATTCTTAGTCATTATTCGTCCTAGGTTTCTAAAATGCCATCTCTTCATTTATGACAGTTTAAAATGTCACGATTCGAGTAATCGACGCTCAAATATTCCCCCCCCCCCCCGGGACTTTAAAATGTTAACATTATGTTTGAAATTAAAAAAAAAACGATTGGGTATTTTCATATCAGTCGCTATACTGCGTGTAAGTCTAAATTAGACTTAAACCAGACATAGGATTTACCAGTATAATCTTTAACCAAAAGGTTTTTCTTTAATTATACCTATTATACACATGTAATTAATTTTTGTAAAATTTTTGAGCAGTAATGTACTGCGAACATTACGCGATATGAGCTTTTGAAACTAACTGTCAGCGAGTGTTTAACTCGAGTGTGTTGCATTACATTGCGGGCCGATTTTTTTATATGGATAAAATTTTAATTGTACTTCTAAGCAAAAGTTATCTAAATATATTTATATGTATTCTACCCTCCGTTAAAAAATCAGTCAAGCCGAAAGATAATCGGTTTCCTAGGACTCGGTCGCTTCTTTATATATTACTTGAAGAGTTTTGATAGAATTTTAGGATTTGGAACCCTATGAAAAATGTAAATCTATATTAATAATTCCATATTAGACAAAACGAAATTGTACTCAAATAAAAGACAGTAAAAAATTAAAAGTTTTGAATTGAAAACATATATCGGCAAAATTCGTATTGTCGCGTATTCTGCGCTTAATAGTGTTCATTTAATGACATATTCGGTCCGCCATATTTGATTTATTGATTGACAACTTGACAGTGGCAGGTGCGCGGGGTACGTTCAGAAACTTTATGTTTCAGCAGCTTGGCCTGTAAAGGTTTTTTGCCCGAGCGAAGCAGGGTTCTCATCCAGTATAATAATCAGTTATCGGTTATTTGTATAAGACACGGGGTGAACGACCTCAATCATTATGTTAGTATGGATATGCCGCGGGAATACGGGCTTTACGTTGTTAGAAAAAGCAAAAAAATACAATGTGTTATTTTATTACACTTTAAAACATCTAAGTAGCTGATAGACACGCGTACTTACTCGCCGTTCGTTTATCCAAATCGAACGAATGAGCACAAGTGTTCACACTGACAGCTCATTTGCTGCCACCAAAGCGGCACATTTTGTGCCGTTTGGATAAAAGTTCGGCGAGTAAATAAAAAATCCCTTACAGTCAATTTAAATTGTTTTATTTTTAAATGATTTTTTGGGTATCGCAGTAAACTGTCGTATCTATATTAATTTTTCTACATGATATCCCGCGAGGCAAAGTCCAAATAGCCGATCACTAGCAATAATATAACGTGTCCTTTTTAGTAGTACACTTCGACATTCGAATGAAAGAAGGCACAGCACATTGCGTCCCTTGTGTGCAAAATGGCAATACTACCATTGAAACGGAAGTGGTGATGGTAGAACCTGGTAGAATTGTGAGATTGGAGGACGGTCTGCAGGCGGGTTATGGTAGACTTCAGAAAGCTATGTAAGTACTGGTAGTCTTAGGTGGGAGATTTTTTTTTTTATATTAGAAGGCAAACAAGCAGAATTGCCTGATGGTACTCAATGGACAGCTGCAACAATAAGCATGCTTTCTTATGTTTTCTGCTTTTTTACTTGTTTATCTGTGTAACATACTTTGACAACCGGTCTGGCTTAGTAGGTAGTACCTATGAAGCCAATGGTCCTGGGTTCAAATACCATCAGTAATTTATTTGTGTGATGAGCACAGATATTTGTTCCTGAGTCATGGGTGTTTTATATGTATTTAAGTATTTATATGTATCTTTCTTTTATATATATCGTCGTCTAGTAACTACAACTCAAGCCTTACTGAGCTTACGGTAGTAGGTACTTGGTCGAAATGTGTAAAATTGTCTCGAAATATTTATTTATTAAATTTTTCAGGTGCACATATGGGACCGGGTCAGAATCGCACGATTTGGGTCGTAAATATAAGATACAGGAACATAGAAGTGGGTCGTGGTTTGAGGTAAGTTTAAGCACACTCACCACGCTCGTTGTTCAATTCTGCCTTCGTACCGCGAACGTCGATTTTATATTTCGAGGATGTTTCTCTTTTGGGGGTTGAAGATCATTTATTCTCATTAAGAATTCCAACTTAGTTACTCCAATTCATGGATAACTCGGGGCATCTATAAGTGCGTGAGCAAATATTTTATCGATAATATAGTACATTTCGATACTAGTGAAAAAAAAATTTTTTTCGACGAGGGTGAACGTTGGAGCCCGAGTGAAACGAGGGTGACAATCACCCGAGTGTTAAAGAAGTTTTTACACGAGTATCGAACCTAATTTTTCATAGCAAGTGCCTCAAAAAGTGAAATTTACGCACGAAGCGTGCGAAAAGTGCACTTTTTACGCACTAGTTAGGAAAAAATATATCTATGTTAAAGACAACATCTAAATTTTATTAGACATATGGAAATATTATTTTAGTTATTTTGTACATGTTTATTTTAAAATAGTTTTCATAATATACAATCAATAGTTTTTTCATGTTCGTCGGAATTAATGATTATGCCCTGAGTTATACCAGGTATGGCTTATTACTATTTACTGATTCAAAACTCTAGTAATAGAAATTAGTGAGAAGAAATATATATCGACATTTTTAACATTTTTTATCGATATCAAAACCCTATAACTTGCCCCGAGTTGTCCTAGGTCTGCGTCATGAGAGTGAAAAAAATATTCGCCTGAGATTCACGAATGTATTTCGCGGTAGCGCCGCTGTTTTAAAACATTCGGTTTACATAAACCGGCAAATACCGTAAAAAAATAAAAACCTTAAAATTTTAACATAACTGAACTTCGCTCAAAAAAAAATATTTTTTTTAATGGTTTCAAAATTAAAGAATGGTCTTTACAAACAGACACATAGACAATAAAGTGATCCTATAAGGGTTCCGCTTTTTCCTTTTGAGGTACGGAACCCTAAAAGTTTTACAAGCGGGTGTTGATGGTATAGTTAGCATAAAAAAGCGCACCAAAAGTTTTTGTTTTCTAATTGCTTCACAGAAAGAGACGGATTTCTGCGTATTTATGTTCTGTTGCGTTTTCATTTACTTTTCCCCTCACTAGCTCGTAAAGCGTTTGTTTATCCTTTAATACGAGAGGATAAAAACGCATTTTATCCACTAGTGATTAAAGTAAGTTGACTTCTCATAGCTTAGCTTATAGCATAGTCTTTAAACCCATACCAATAACTGGTATGGTTTTAAAGTCTAAATTCGCGAAGTACAGCTCACTTGCCCCCGCGGCGGCGGCGGGCGCGGGCGAGCCTCGCAAACGCACCGAGTTGAAAATCGAATTAGCACATTCGAATATCGTACTGGCCACCACAAGCTAAGCTAAGCTAAAGGCACCTTTTGTAAAAATGTTAAATGTATCTAAACGCAAAGAAAAAGTCAATGCTATTTCAAAACCTTTTTTTTTACATGTTTCACTTTCCTCGCTGTAGTGAGGGGAAAAGTTTTGTGTTACACACGGGTGCAATTGTAATTTACTTCTCGTGTATTGAAACACTCGGTACGCTCAGGATTCTATTATAAAACCACTCGCTTTGCTCGTGGTTAAACTATAGAATTAGAATCCATTCGCTTGCTCGAGTTTCAATTCCACACTCGCAGTTAAAATACAATTTTGCACCCTTGTATAACAAATAACTATTTCATTAAACTTAAAAAAAAATGTTTCAAACAATTGTGTTTAATTTCCATGAGGCCGATTTTTGAGAGTCGTGTACTCGAATAAAAAAAAAACTTTGAGAACGAAAATAATCGCACACAAAAGTTTCTCACGACTATTTTTTTATATAACGACGGTGGCATACAAGCATACGGCCTGATTGTAAGCAGTTACCGTAGCCTATGAACGCCTCCAGAGGATACAAATACACATTGCCTACGTTTTCATTCATGTTTCTAAAATACAATTTTTTTCGTTTCTGACAGAGTTTAAAATGTCACGATTCCAGTACTAGACGCTCAAAAACTACCCCCATAACCTTGACAACAATGACAGTATACCGGGTGCGGCCTGTAAGAGGAGCAAACATTTTAGGTATCGCTTCTACACCACGAACGTAACAACATTTGTTCTACAACTTTAAATAATTGGGTAATATATTACTTGTGATTTTTTCGAACAAACTAAATAGTATTTTCAATGAACATCATCCAATAGTCTAGTTGACGTTTACTGTCAGCCTACAAACTTCATAGTTTTCGCAATACATGGCTTGCTTGGAAAATCTTTTTTTATTAATATTTATCAAACTACAATTTATTAAAAGTTGAAATAGATAACATATACTTAAGAAAAAACGACGAGGACCTCCGGTGTTCGAGACGGGATTCGAACCCGCATCTCCAGCTATCGCGGCTGACAATTTATTTTCAAAACTGAAGGCTACAATTTATTTTCAAAATTGTTGATTTTGAATTGATTGTTTGAATTGAACAAATGTTGCTACGTTTGTGGTCTAGAAACGATGCCTAAAGTTAATGCTCCTATTACAGGCCACACCCGGTATGATTCATTTTTTTTTAGGAGCAACAGGTGACAGAATCCATGTATGGAAAATGGACGTGCAAGTTACAGTTTAACTACAAGACTGGTGTAGATATACAACCAGTGGACGACGAGAACTACACTTATGTTTTGTGCAATATCACTGTTAAGAAGAAAGGTAAGTGTCAAATATAGTTCTAAATTCAAAAGACCCGGGTATGTCCTTAAACTACGTCCAACAATCAGAGGTAGGGCACAGCGAAGTACCATCACGCTTGAGTCATGAGCAGCCCAACTGGGGAAGTACCTCCTTACAGAAGACCACAGCCATAATAGCACTGCTACCTTTCAGGTATGTAGTTTTGTGTTCCTGATGGTGAGTAAGGTTTCCAGAGCTTTAACTACTTTTAGCGTAGGAAACGCGCGTGTTAACCATCTGGAGTTGCAGGCGTTAATCGGCTACGTTAACTGCTTATCGTCTGGCGAGACGCTTGTTTGCCACCGCCGTTGTATAAAAAAATACATGAGTAAAAGTGGCATGGTACCAAGGATGCTGGCGGAATTTTCTAGTTGTATCGCAATACTGATATATTGTGCGATGAAGCAGCCGGCGCTTCGGTCACCAGTTACGTCAACCAGACGCTTCGCGATTTCTGCAAAAAGTTTGTGCACGCTTGGACCTAGCGATTCTACGCCTGTATCCTCACCATGAGTTGTGACATTGAGGTTTTCGATAACGAGTATCGAGTTTACTATCTGTGCATCTCGCTTGTACTATTTTAGTACGACACACAGATAGTAAACTCGATACCCGTTATCGAAAACCTCGAAGTCACAACTCATGGTGAGGGTATTGAAGAATATAAGAATGTGATCCTCTCTTGTAGTGGGCAATCGCCATCTTGTATAAATTTACATATATATATTTACATATAAGTAAGTATCGTGATTTCAGCACTAAAGTACAATATATATAGTCATAAGTAGCTATATATAGAAAGGACAACTGACTCAAAAATATTTATACATTTTTAACTAGCATATTTTTTTGATGCCGCTTCTCTTTCCGTCCCGTATAAAAAGAAAGAGTTTTTTCCTAACTAGTGCGTAAAAAGTGCACTTTTCGTAAATTTCACTTTTTAAGGCAAATGCTATGAAAAATTAGGTTCGATACTCGTGTAAAAACTTCTTTAAGACTCGGGTGATTGTCACCCTCGTTTCACTCGGGCTTCAACGTTCACCCTCGTCGAAAAAAAAATTTTTTTCACTAGTATCGAAATGTACTAATCTGTAGCCTACGATAATAAACACACTATCATGGTGAGAGTAGACTAAATAATCAACACGCGACATAATTACGTAATTAGATAATTGTCTTATTATACATTTTTTTGAAGTCATCGTTTGACATTACTTTTGTATTTTTTTAATTATATTTTACTACTATGGTTATGTTATGGCATTCTGTTGCGCCGTCTAAAAATGGTACCACCCATCTCCTCCCGCGTCGCAATAGACGACAAAGGGGAAAAAACCGACGGATTGGCAGCGTCCGTCGAAACCGGATCAATGCTACTGCGGTCGCCAACCCGCCTGCAACCCGCCGTCAAAGATGATACAAGTCATATTTGGGAGAGATGTATGTCCAGCAGTGGACGAAGTACGTCTGAAATGGTATGATTGGAAATTTCAGATCAAAAGTTATATGTAGATCGAAAAGAATCTCACACAAAAGTTTCTCATCATAATTTTTGTATGAAATGATTTAGATTTATGATTCTACAAATTGCTGTTATACAAATACTGTTTCTTTATTCCTGAAAGAATTGAGAAAATGTCACGAATCGAATGCGCGACTTTCAATAATCGAACCTCTCAATAATAAGGATCCAATTGTCTTCAATTATTAAAAAAAAAAACTTTAAATAATTTATTAGATCTCATGCCTAACACAATATACATAAGATTTCTTATAGTTGCTAACCGCCCCTCAAGCTAAGTTCAAAAATGTCGCATGTTCATACAAAAACTAGGTCGCTTGCGTTTTAGTGCCAAAGCGTTGTATTTATATAGAGTTGCTAAGCACACCTCGCGTGAGTTTAAATCGCATTAACAGCACCTTGGATGTATTGTGTGTTACAACTCTATACAGTTGCTACATGAATATTAAGTGTTTAGGATTACGCAGGCTACCTATCTACACAGGCCTCTACAACAGACCGCCACAGCGAGCATCAATGCTATAATCGGCACGCTTAGCAGGTGGGTTGACGATCGCACTATTCTACCGCTATAAAGGCCGCTGATGCATGTTCTAGGATGGTTTTATATTTATATAAATTTATTTTGTTATGAATCGCCTTCAATTTATCTGCTATGCATAAAGGTTGAATGGCAGAGAATGCTTTGAAGCATTAAGTCCGCCTTATGTACTTTTGTGTTTTGTGAAATAAAATTTAAATAAATAAACCATGCAGTATCCGTTAAAGGGTGTGATTTTTAAGATAATATTGCATTCGTGCACTCGAATTCAAAAACATTTAAGGACGACAATATTCCTAAACAAAAGCTTCTCAACATTATTTTTGCACAAAATTTATAGTTTCAATATGGACGCTTATTAATTTGTATCATTTATGTTTCTAAAATTCCAAAAATCGCCCCTCTGTAGGTCAAATTCTATCATAATTATGAGAGGGCCTTTAGTACAGTGTAGGCAAGTTTTTTATCTAAATTAGTTTCTGATTAACATTTAATTTTATGCCTTAAAATTCATGATAATGGTCGATAACTCCGACAGCGTTACAAACTAATCTTAATCGCTTCGAATTGAGCACCAAAGTATAATTTCGATACATATTTTTGTATTATTATCAGAGCCCGGAAAATCCATAGCAAAACAAAAGACTGTCGTAATTAAACTAGTGATAGAAATGTTTTTTAATCGATATCGAGTAAGTTTTGTCTAAAAAAAATCATACCGATATGTTTAGGTACAATATTTTTTAATAATTTACGCCAAACGCACAAGAGGAAGTGGTAAGTTAAGGGTTTGTTTTATATGTGTTATTTCATCTAAAACGCAACGTAACTTATATTATCAACGTTACATATATTTCATGTTAAGTAATAATCCTTCCCTTTTGACTTGGCCGTAGTCGGGTGACCAAAAAGGTAATCAACCTCATTGAAAATACACATCGATTAACTCGATATCGACAAAAAATGTTTCTAACAGTTTCGTTGCTACAGTCTTTTGTTTTGCTATGGATTTTCCGGGCTCTGATTATTATAATAAATGATAAATATTGTAGGACATCTTTACAAAAATTTACTGAGCCCCACGGTAAGCTCAAGGCGTGTGTTGTGACTCAGCCAACGATACATATAACACTACCTTTTCCTAGCGACTTTAAAGTATGGTTGCGGGATAAAAACTATCCTATGTCCTTTCTCGTAGCTCGAACTCTCTCCATACCAAATTTCATCCCAATTGGTTCTGCGGTTTAAGCGTGAAGAGGTAACAGAGAGAGTTACTTTCGCATTTATGATATTTGTATGAATACATAGAAAACACCCATGACTCAGGAACAAATATCTGTGCTCATCATAAAAATAAATGCCCTCACTAGGATTTAAATGCATAGGTAGGGTCACTAGCCACTAGGCCAGACCTATTATATTAATACAAAATGAATGATAATTAAGTTTCTATACTAAGTTTATCTTATCACGCGCATATCCAAATATCACAGGAGTGACTAACCAAATATTTGTCTTCTGATATGTTCGATAAAATTTAACATACTTTTCATGGCGGTCGCGGTTCGGAGAAATCAAATAGATGAATAAGTTTCTGTCAAAAATAGAATTTTTGGTACCAGCCTTAATTGCCGATTGTACTTTTTTGGCACAGTTTTCATCTATTGATCGAAAGGATTCTAACGATCCTAAATACCAAAGGTTTATCTAGACAGACGGTAGACTGTATCCCAACTGCATCGATTCTATGAAAATAGCAGTTAAATTGCAGTCCGTTCGTATCGGTCCTTAGGAGTTGCTTATGCTACCTTCTCCAGCATCAGTTCAGATCAGTGATAACATAATATTGCATCGTCACAGAAGTTTCATAAGTGTGCTAAATTTCAGCTCGGTCGGTTAACCTCCTGACGACTAAGTTCCAAAGTTTGCCAGCGTAATTTAAACTCTGTCAGAATGACAAAGAGTCATCATTTAATTGGAGCTTATATACTAAACATAGGACACCAGTCTTCAGGAGGTTAAAGATGTCTGCTTGAAAATTGAGTTGCAAGATTCCACCCGGATAAACATACATACATTGCAAGTTAAATAAAAGCTTGTATGACACACTGAATTTCTCAGTAGAAAATGGGCAAAGTTAATGTTTACCCTCGTTTGCTTATATCGATTAGAGTAGTGAAAGAATTAATTGTAAATTAGTCGATTCTAGAACACGGAAGTTTTTAAAAATGTGCCACCCACTTCTCCAACAAAATATGAAAAAAAAAACCTGAATATACAAATAAAGAAAGGTTTTGATTAATTATTTTGAACTTGCTCTGTTGAATAGTTTTTGAATTCTTTATCGAAAACTACGGAGCATTAAGCGAGTAGGGACGCAGCTATATGCAAAAATGAAATAGTGATTTTTATCTCTCATTCTTCATTATAGCTGCGTTCCTAGTTGCTTCAAGAAAACTTGCAAGTGTAAAGCCCCATTTAGACCAGGCCAGTAACTTGTATATGATTTTCATTACATTGCGGGCTATGGGCGTACGGCGAATTCGGTCGCTTTATATAACCCCGCAATGTAATGAAAATCGTATACAAGTACTTGCATGGTCTAAATGGGACTTAAACCGGCCTTTACCTTTAGCACGGCCCGACATGGTCTAGGCCGGTTTATAGATTTTGTAGAATTTAATTAATTCCTATGCCCACATGACTCTGTTCTCTTTGGTATTAACGAAACAAATGTAGCTATTGGTTATTTGATGGGTAGCCATTATATTTGCGGTCGCAAAACGAGCTATTGTATCAACCAGAATATCCATAAGCCATTTCAAGTTAATATATTAAAAATATTAATCAATATTGACGACTGATCTGGCCTAGTGGGTAGTGACCCTGCCTATGAAGCCGATGGTCCTGGGTTCGATTCCCAGTCAGGGCATTTATTTGTGATGAGCACAGATATTTGTTCCTGAGTCATGGGTGTTTTCTATGTATTTAAGTATTTATATGTATCTATCTGTTATATATATCGTCGTCTAGTACCTACAACACAAGCCTTACTGAGCTTACCGTAGGACTAGGTCGATTTGTGTAAGATTGTCCAGAAATATTTATTTATTTATTTTTGAGTCCATTTCACACACTAGGGTCGATGTTTGAGTCGTTTAATCGAACCCAAAAACTTTTAAGCACAAAAATAATCGCACAAAAGTTTCTAACCATTATTTTTGCATGAAATATATAGTTTCGATACCCACGATTATAAATTTCTATCCTTCATGTTTATAAAATTATATTTCTTCGTTTCTGACAGAGTTTGAAATGTCATAAGTCGAGCACTCGAATTGTGACTTATCAAACTCAAGTCACACGCTCTTATAAATAAAAAAAAAAATCAAAATCACTTTATTGCAGACATCAGTCTATAATTTTTGGTTTGCATAACATAAATCTTAAATCTTAACTTAAAAAAAACTAACTACTTTGGCTCAGGGACCCATTATGTACGTTATTAAAAACCTTCAGTTGTTTACCAAAAATTGTGACATCCATACCTATAACACTAGAAATAAGAATAAGCTTGCTATTAGAAAGTGTCGTGTGCGTAAAGTGTATAAATCATTTTATGGGCAATGTATTCATTTATATAACAAGTTACCTGATGATGCCTTAAAATTACCCTTCCCAGTACTTAAGAATTACTTAAAAAAGTCTTTGATGTCTAAGGGCTATTACAGAGTAGAGGATTATTTGACAGACAAACATGCATGGCCCAAACCAGAAACTACCAAAACCACCTAGCAATTAATTCAACAATTGTATGTACTGCCAGCTCATGTAAATGACACAGTTCAGATAAGAAAGCATATTAAAATATGTCTATTTTGTGAAGTCGAATTTGTTTATACATTATTATTTTTACTTTTATATTTTTGTATTTTCATATCTTGTAATAAACTGTTTGATATGTTTTCTTATCGGACTACGCATAATTATGTAAGTACTTTAAGATTTGATGTATCACTGTATTGAAAAAATAAGTCCCGCCGTCGTTTCTTGCCGGTATCTTCACGGGTCAGAGGTGTAGGGTTTGAACCGGTGTAGATTTTTTTTTTTTTGACGTTCATAAGTGCATGTAATGTGCCTAAATTGAAAAATAAAGATCTTTTATCTTTTATCTTTTTTTTTTTTTACCCAAAGAGGGTCTTGGCCTCCGAAACGAGAGCACGCCATCTGTCCCGATCATGCGCAGCTTCTTGCCAGTTCTTCTGACACAAAAAGAGGAAAGTCAGCTCCTTGTGGCGGAAAGGAAGGTTTTGCGTAAGATCCTGGTACCTGTCAAAAGAGACGACGGCACATGGAGGGTCCGTAAGAACATAGAGATCCAGGAGCTGGTGGCTGAACCCAACATCATCGGCGTGACAAGATCACATAGACTTCGTTGGTTCGGTCACTTACTCCGAATGGGAGAGGATCGTGCTGCCAAATCTTAACTTAACATACATATATATCTATATATCTAATTATATATTTATCTTAGTTTAAGAATCTGCCTCCCTCTGGGACACCAGAGGAGGAGAATACCTTAATATTTCGGGACAATCTTTCACAAATCGACCTAGTCCTACGGTAAGCTTAATAAGGCTTGTGTTGTAGGTACTAGACGACGATATATATAATAGATAAATACTTAAATATATAGAAATGCACCCATGACTGGGGAACAAATATCTGTGCTCATCACACATATAAATGCCCTCACTGGGATTTGAACCCAGGACCATCGGCTTCATTGGCACCTCTAAGCCACCAATTTTTGAGTCGTGTACCCGAATCCATAAAAAAACTTTGAGGACGAAAATAATCACACACAAAAGTTTCTTACCATTATTTTTGCATGAAATATAGTTTCGATACCCACGATTATTAATTTATATCATTCATGCTTCTTAAATACCATTTCTTCGTGTTTGAGAGAGTTTAAAATGTCACGATTCGAGCGTCGAGTGCTCAAAAATCGACCTCATGGCGGCATTTCCTCGTTGTATCGCAATGCTGATACGTTGTGCTAGAAGCCACCACAATTATTTTCTATCATTCATGTTTCTAAAATACCTTTTTTTCGAATTTAAAAAGTCATGATTCGAGTACTTTCCATGTTATTAAAAATGTCTTAATAAAAGTAATAATTTGCATTAAGATTATCGGAATTTCTCCGATTTCTCAGCACGTAAGAACAACAAGAGAAAATACCTAAAGACATGATTTTATACAAACTTGTATGTATGTATGTGTTGTATGTATGTAAGTATTGTATGTATTTTGTACAACCTTGGCTCATTTGTATGGAAAGCGTCGAAATGGGTGAAAGTGATCCGACCGGTACATTGCACAGTGAAATAATGACAGTACTCTGAGTACACGTAAAATTCTCGAAGTATTCTGTATTTACCGATGATAAAAAAAATACTAAAAAATTAAAATTTAAAATTAGAAAAAACTTTTAAAAAATATTTATAGAAATTTTATATTCTGGTCGGTTGGCCCAATTAGATCGGTTAGTGTGGGTAAGACATACAAATAACAAGAAATCGTGACATTTTAAACTCTCTAAAACACGAAGAAATGGTTTTTAAGAAGCATGAGTGATATAAATAAATAATCGTGGGTATCGAAACTATACATTTTGTGCAAAAATTATGTTAAGAAACTTTTGTGTGTGATTATTTTCGTTCTTAAAGTTTTATGAATTCGAGTGCACGACTCTCAAAAATCGCCCCTCTGGAGTCGCTTTTTGAGTTTACACGAGGACGAAAATAATCGCACACAAACATCTATCTCGGGGTATGTTGGCTATAGTAACCGGGATTGTCAGGCGGGTTGGCGACCGCACTGGATGTAGATTGGGTTGAGACGGACGCTTCTGCCGATCCTTCAGTTTGTTCCCTTACATATATAAACCTACTTCGCATTAATTCAACGCGTGAGTCTCCCGCTATCAAATCTCGTGGTTACGTCTTGTTAAAACCATCGGAGGTAGTTATCATAAGTGGCACAAATATGAAGATGACATAAGCAGATAAATGAAACAACTTTATACAACATACTTTTTATAAATCATTTTAGATTATAAACATACTTCGGACTATAGGGGGCAGTTTGAGGGCAAGGTAAAGTTTACAAAAAAATCTTAACTTACGAGTATTATAATGTACCTAGTATTTGTAATTAAATCAGTTACCCGTTATCATTTATTCATCTTTAATGTGTAAATACTCTTTGACGTTGTGTTTTTTTCCTTTCTCACAGCTGCAATTTCTGAGTGACGGATAAAGCCAAACGAACTTTACACCATTTTGAGTTACGTGTACCTAGTCCAAGTACGTTTGTAAATAACGTAGTTAGTTGCTATGATATTTGGAATTTCACATTATAAAATTTATAAATATTAGGTACCAAATACTCGAAAGTGAATTGATTGATTTGCGAACCTTACCTATCATTTTGACATGCCACGAAAATGCTCGCAGGAGTCCGACGTATGATTATAAATCCAAATAGATGACATGTACTTAAAGAAAACAAACTTGAGTGGAATTATTTGAGCGCCGAATACTCAAATCTTGACATTTTAAACTCTGCCAGACGCGTTTTAATAGTATTTTAGAAACATGAATGATATAAATTAATAATGGATATTGAAATTATATACCTCCAGCAAAAATAATGGTGAGAAACTTTTGTGTCTTGATTATTTTCGTTATCAAACATATTTAATTGGAGTACACGGAGCAATATTCAACATATAAAACAAGAGTTACATGCTTCTATACAATTATTACCGGTGGTACGCTACGCAGACCGCCGTCAGAGCCCTGAGTGTAAGTTTTTAACGTAACTTTACGTCACGAACGCGTTTGCGTTTTCCATATAAATAACATTATCACTTACGCGTTCGTAAACGTTTGCTTGCGTCACAAGAAACTTACACTAGAGCCTCAGAATCGTATATTTCCTTATAGCTATTCTAAAGTTGGCATACTGCACTTCACTCACTGTTATCCGAGACGAATTTCTAACGGTAAATATTATTTGTCGAGACCAACGACTTTTTACTTTCCAAATATCGTAACTCAGTTTGAAAATGCATTGTAATATCAACTTCAATACATACGTATTAGAGTCGAAATTGAATTGGCGAAAGTATTAATACATTGAGGTATCGACTTTAGAAGTTTTGTTTGTCAAATGTTAAATTCTGTTGGGGCGTTTTTTACAAATCATAATTTCAAAGAGTTGTTAGATTTGTAAGCGGAATTCAACTCTAAACATATCAGTATAAGGTTCACGTCACAAGGCAGTTGATAATAAAGCCGGGTAATAAAATAAGTAATATATTCTATACTAGCTTATCCCCGCGACTACGCAGCCATTAAAGTATGGTTGCGGGATAAAAATTATCCTATGTCCTTTTTCGTAGCTCAAACTCTCTCCATACCAAATTTCATCCTAATTGGTTCAGCGGTTTAAGCGTGAAGAGGTAACTAACAGAAATACAGAGAGAGTTACTTCGCATTTATAATATTAAGTATGGATATATGTAAGTTGTGTTACCTAGATATCGGACCCAGGTATGTCCTTAAACTACGTCCAACAATGAGAGGTAGGGCACAGCGTTGACCATCACGCTTGAATCTGGGGCAGCCCAACTGGGGAAGTACCTCCTCCTTACAGAAGACCACAGCAATAATAGCACTGCTACCTTTCAGGTATGTAGTGTTGTGTTCCTGATGGTGAGTAGAGATGCGCAAAATGTGTCACTAAGAAGAAAAGAGCGATATATATCTTTTACTCACCGAGATATATATCACTCTTTTCGCTCAGTTCGCTCACTAAATCTATTCGTTCCAGCGGTTCTCTACTTCACCTATCAATCAGATATTATAAAAAGAAATAGTGTTGTTTATGTTCTGTTTCAAATTATGGAGAGTTAAACGCGTACCTAGAATATTTAATTTACTGTCAACAACAATTTATTTTATACTGAATTGTTAACAGTTTGAGTGGTCAATCTGATTATCTGTTTAGTAGATTGGATTAGTAAAGTAAGTTCAGAACTACAAAGTTTTACCAACTTGTTTAAGTTCGCTTAGTCACAAAACACAATTTAACACGCACACTCCGAAAACTGTCTTTTATTTAATGAAAACAAAAATAATTTTCGAAATTCCGTTCATGTTCAATGTTCATCACTCAACAAATTCAAAAGGTTTTAAAAATATAAACAATGTTTGGGTGTTATTACTATAGCTAGTGTTCTACGTAATAGAAATGAACTTCAAATTCCTTACATTACAAGTTCAAACCATTAAAAAAGTCTAGGAAATAAATAATTAGGTACATTTATATTCTGCGTCTATTTTTTTCATGTATTTAGCGATAGCGGCGCTACCGCAAACAACGATATTCGTAAATTTCGGACGATTGTCTCTGTCACTCTCATGACACCTTAATTAGAGTAAAAGAGAAAGATGTCCGTAATATACGAACTTCGATGTTCGCGGTACCGCTCTTGCTCTTCTAATAAGTTTTTTAGTCTATTTTGTAATAGCAACGGAATCGATTGACTCTTTTTATCGCAACTGAGCATTAATTTAAAAACAATATTATCATTCGTTTACAACAAGACGTGAAACGAAACGCAAGCAATCTATATCACTCACACTAAAATAAATGAGCGAAACGCGAGCGACTCACACATGGAAATCGCTTCTATCAACAGTGTACGCAACAAAGTAGGACAAATATATACATTCGGTTAGTAAGTGCGAGCAGTGCAACTTGCTGAGCAGTTCTGTCAGTATCTCCTTCACGTTTTTTTCTATCCGATCCGAGCGAGAGGTTTACTGATACAAATGATATAGTGATATATTTGTTTCTTCAGTGAGCGAGTGATAGATGAATGAAATTGAAATGATATAGTTCTTTTGAATCACTCACTCGCGAGCGACACATCTCTAATGGTGAGTAAGGTTCCCAGAGCTCCAACCCCCCTTAAAGGCCGGCAACGCACTTGTGACTCCCCTGGTATTGCGGGTGCCCATGGGCGACGGTAATTGCTTAACACCAGGCAATCCGTCTGCTCGTTTGCCGCCTATGTCATAAAAAAAAAGATCATGCTAAAATCACAAAGGGTAAAACTCTGGATTTTGTAACATTCTTATATAAATAAATATTTCAGAGCTTTGTACCTCCTGGCACAAATTAACTGAGCCCCACGGTAAGTTCGAGAAGGCTTGTGTTACAACTCAGCCAACGATAAATATAATATATATACTCAAACACCCATGACTCAGGAACAAATATCTGTGCTCATCGCAGCCATAAATGCCCTTAATAAGATCCGAACTCATGACCATCAGCTTTTACCCTTTGTGGTTTAGACTATGATCTATGTACCAATACCAACTATCGTATATATTTGTGACGGTCCGTGGCAAAAGGTACCTTATGGCGGTTGGCGCTTACGCTATTGTTAACGACGCTTCAATACTAATGTGATGCTTCGCAACGTAAGCGCCAAGCGCCATAAGGTACCTTTTGCCGTGGAACGTCACATTTAATATATGATATTACTTATTATATTATCCGGTTAAAATGTTAACTGAATCTGAATCTTACGCATGTATGTTTAAAGTTGATATTACTTCAACACGTTAAATGTAATATGAACAAAGGAAAACTACAATTTACGAGAGGATGAAACAATTATATGTCATAATATAAGTACTTGATAATACATGTAAATTCCCTTGCGTTGAAGTTAATTACTGATTTATCCCTAACTCGCTGACGTCACAAACTTCTTACCGTTTAATTTAAGGGAATAACTTTACAAGCTATGCTGGGGATTGTGATACGGGCGGGTTTCCGCAACTCGACGACTGGGCGCCTATTTTGCGTGATGGGAGGCCGGTTAGCTCAGCCAGCCCAACTCCTCGAGGAATCCAACCAGACCTTTAACGTCTCGTAGTACCTCGTGGAGATTATATGGGCCTCGCTATGCTGGGGATTACAATAACTCTATTTAAACATAAAAGACACTTGAAGCATTGTACTGCAGATACTGGTGACATTAAATCTGTGTCGCAACTGATACGTTGTGCGAGGAAGCCGCCAGCTCTTCGGTCACCAGTTACGTCAACCAGACGCTTCGCGATTTCTGTAAAAAGTTTGAGCGCGCTGAGACCGCATGGACCTAGCGTTTCTACGCAAAACGTGATATATGATAATATTAATAAGAAACTATATTGTACCGATAGTTGTTTCCGCGAACGGTCTCATAGCGAAGAGTCTCGACCAACATCTTGAGAGACTCTCGCTACGTGGTTGTGGTTGGATCAAGGGTCAGATTCAAAAGGCAGTAATCCTGGACACGGCGCGCATAGTCCGACGGTTCCTCTCTCTGCAGCCCTAACCACCGGCAGCCTGGGCCCTGCCCCGTTGCCGGCGGCACTCTAGGTTAGGTTTTTTATAATGTTTTTATTGTTTTGATACGTTTTAGATGTATTTTTATATTTTACTTTTATAAAAATGTTATAAAAACCTAGCCTAAGATATGAAATGAATAAAGGATTTTAATAAGAAACTCTCATTATTACATTATTAACTCTTTTTTAAGAAAAAAGATAAATAAAGAGTTAATAATGTAATAATGAGAGTTTCTAAAACAAACAGTACAAAATGGTACTCTCTGGCTATGGTTTAAATTTTATTTTTTTAAATTTCGTAGCGTTTTATCACCGCGCATGGGAGTCGATTTTTGAGCGTTAAGTATCGAATCGTGACATTTTAAACTCTGTCAGAAACGAAGAAATGGTATTTTAGAAACATGAATGATATAAATTAATTATAGTGAGCATTGAAACTATACATTTTATGATAAAATAATGGTGTGAAAATGTTGTGTGCGATTATTTCCATCTTCAATGTTTTTAGAATTCGAACGGCAATTTTTGAGAGACGTGCATTCGAATTTAAAAACTTTGAGAATGAAAATAATCACACACAAAAGTTTCTTACCGTTATTTTTGCACAAAATGTATAGTTTCGATACCCACGATTATTTATTTATATCACTCATGCTTCTAAAATACCATTTCTTCGTGTTTGAGATATTATAATGTCACGATTCGAGCGTCGAATGCTCAAAAATCGCCCCACAGATGTTCAGAAAGATAAAGTATACATTTTAATACCTAATAGCAATAAGTTTTGTAATCTAGTTGTATAACTATTACGTCATAACATAATCTTTAATACAGATAAGATGTTATTGTGATATATTCAATATCTGGGTTATTCATTTCGTATAAGCTGATTTTTCAATTTGCGGATACAGACGGATGGTAAATAAAAATTCAGAAAAATATGGCAATTTAAGCAAAAACATAAGAATGTTAGTTTTTTTTTCTTAAATAAAGCGAGGGGAGGCCTTTGCCCAGCAGTGGGACATAACAAAGGCTACGTAAAAAAAAATACTCTTAAAATGATTAAAATACGAGGAAACATATATTACTATATTTTCAATGATTCATTCATTCTATCACATCACGACTTCACTGATAAAAATGGGCGGATAAACTTTTATCCGTTGTTATTTTGTCCCGTCAGCCAGGGGACAACTGAAGCATAGTTTGTTACAAGAAATGTGGCCCTGCGTACTACTGACGCGCTTGGTAGGTGACCCGTTATGTATTGGACATATAGTTACCACAAAAATGTATGGTTATTAGCTTTAGATACATTGAACGTCGAGTACTCGATTTGTGACATTTTAAACTCTGACAGAAACGAAGAAATGGTTAGAAACATGAATGATAGAAATTAATAATCGTGGGTATCAAAACACTGATAATTTTTACACATTATTACAGATTAAACGGGTCTTAATAGTGTTAAAACTAAACGCCCTTAGTTGGACCTCCTCAGTCTGGGGACCGATTTTTGAGAGTCGAGTACTCGATTCATTACATTTTAAACTCTGGCAGAAAAGAGGAAATGGTATTGTAGAAACATAAATGATATAAATTAATAATCGTAGGTATCAAAATTATACATTTTGTACAAAAATTATGGCAACATTTTTTTTTTTGCGTTTATTTTCGTCCATCACCTAAGTCTTTTGAATTCGAGTGCACGACTCAAAAAACGCCCCGCAGATTTATAAAAAAATTCGCTAAAAATGTTATACAAGTAAACCATCCACTGCTGGTCATAGGCCTCCCCCAAACTTGGCGCGCCACGCTTGGCAGGCGGGTTGGCGACCGCAGCAGCTGTATTCAATTTCGGCGGACGCTGCTGTCTTTTTCGCCTCTTACGACACAAGTACGTCAGTGGTCTCATACAGATATACTCTCGAATTTATAATATGGCATCAAGTCGCGGTCCGTATGTTTACTGGGCTAAATACTTTTTGCATGGCGAGAAACCGGTAGCGGATCTTATGGCGTACTTTGCTTTCTCTTTCATTGCCTCGTATTTGCATCTCGCCTAACCATTCAGAGTATCATTGTCTCATTATGTCATGCATGTATTTTTTTTTTTGCATAGCAAAAGTTTAAAGCAGTTTAAGTTATATTTGAATGTATTTTCTGTTTTTGTGTGTCTGTTTTTGTTCCTAACAAAATGGATTCTATGATCTGAAATAAATGATTTTACTTATTTATTTATAATAAATGGCGAACTTCATGCCAAGAGGATCTAACAGTTAACAGTCGGACGAAAAGAAATTAATTATAATTATAGGGTTGAGAAAAAAACGAGAACAATTTTTTTTGTATATTATCAGTACTGTAGAGAATTCGATAGCTTAAGAGTGTTAAACAATGGGCTGAAAACTAAAAGGCGACCGTATGGCGAAAAATATAATGACAACTAATAGAATATGTAAAAAAACAGAATTCAAAAATAAAGACATAGACAGAACAGTAAAACAGTATAAAACCTATAACTTAAACCTCGACAAGTACTGAGACTGAGTTATTGAAGAAAACACAACATAATAACACTGCCACCTTTCAGGTATGTAGTGTTGTGTTCCTGATGGTGAGTAAGGTTCCCAGAGCTCCAACCACCCTTAAAGGCCAGCAACGCGCTTGTGACTCCCCTGGTGTTGCGAGTGCCCATGGGCGACGGTAATTGCTTAACACCAGGCAATCCGTCTGCTCGTTTGCCGCCTATCTCATAAACAAAAAAAAAAAAAAAAAAAAAAAAGTTCTGTGTGAAATCTAAAAATCAAAGGATAGGTATATTAGAACTGAGCATTTCCGTAACAAAAATGCAACTTTTCAATGTTTTTGTATATTACATAAATTTAATGTTTTTATTAAAATCACAAGTCTTTCACACTATTATGTTACCATCATCCATATATTATTGCACGGCAGTAACACAAGAAGAAAATTCATAACTGTATGGAATTTTTGGAGACAATTTATTGGCAATAAAAAAACACAATTTTTACAAAACTTTTTTTTATCTTAATATCCTATACTGAATCCAAATTTATGTGCCGAATTCAAAGAAACATTCTTACGCATAATATATCTTTATAGATATGTTATCAAATCTTTTCTGGCCTCGAAACACATAGGCATTTTTATAGATATAATATCATCGTAATATTCATTATTGATTATACTGGGTGTCCTTATGTTATCGACAAAGCCGAAGTGTACATATGCGTTAGGATATTTAAGCCCAATATACGCGGTATCGTAGCAATTGAGGTAGCAGTTACCAAGAAATTAACAAATTTCGATTTTCTACTTTGGAACAACCTGTATGTGTCAGTAGCTCCTTGCCCTCATACAACAGTATCAAACCATAATTCAACCTTCTTGATTAACTTTTTTATTTATGACACTAATAAGATTCTGACTCGTGACAAACATTGACAAATGTCATCATTGCCAAACAATTATTCAAAATAAATAAATTACTTCTTTATTATTTGTTAAAAATGGCACGCCGTTATACTGCTGAAGACTATTTAAATATGATAATAATTTACGGTGAGTGTCACCAAAATGCTAACCTCGCGTTACGAACTTACAGAGAAAGGTACGGAGCAAATAGACCATGCCCCGTTAACTCTCGTGTTATTACAAACGCCATGGATAGGATTAGAAACAATCGGCGAGTGGACCCAAGATTTGACCATGAGGGCATAATTGCTCGCCAATTACGGGTTAGACAAGAAGATCAAATCCTGGACCATTTTCGACGTGTTCCAACATCGAGCGTACGGCGAGCCGTCTGTATAACGTTCACCGAAATGCGGTACATTCGGTGTTGAAACGGGAAAAATGGCACCCTTTTAAGCTGTGTAAGGTACAAGCACTCCTACCCCGCGATAAACCGGTACGGTTTGCGTATTGTCGGTGGCTTCAGGACAACATCCGAGAAACTCCTGGATTTCTCAATGATGTATTTTGGACGGACGAAAGCACATTTACACGAAATGGTATGTGGAACCGTCACAATTATCACTACTGGAGTTTACAAAACCCACACGTGTGCCGTGAATCTGCTTTCCAGTACCGGTTTTCATTAAATGTTTGGGCCGGTATACACGGTGACAGCATTATCGGCCCAATATTTATAGATGGAACGCTGAATCGTGGTCGGTTTATGGAATTGTTAAATGGGCCTGTCTCTGAATACTTAGACGGCATCTGTCTAGAGAGGCTTCGCCGTGTGTGGTTTCAGCTAGATGGAGCACCGGCACATTCGGTGGTAGAGGCAAGACAGCGTCTCAACCAGATGTTTGGAAACCAATGGATTGGGCGATTTGGACCTCAAAGATGGCCACCGAGATCTCCATATCTGACTCCCCTTGATTTTTTATTGTGGGGTTTGATAAAGGAAGAGGTATATGCAACCGAAGTTACCACCATCGAAGACTTGCAAAACCGAGTAGTGGTAGCATTCGATAGATTAAAAGAAACTGCCTTACGAGATGGATTATTACGCAGAGTACGCCGCAACATTGAGCGCCGATTAAATCTTTGTGTTCAACGCGACGGCGGGCATTTTGAAAATTTGAAAATTTAAACTAATAAACCTTTAGTTTCGTTATTAAAATGTTTATTATTACTTGTTTTTACTACTGTGGTTTTGCTCTTCAAAATGTAGGCAGTTAGGTGCATACTCGTAAATGGTTAGGTTGATTGTACAATAAGGTCATTTGGTAAATGATGACATCATAATCCCCGGAGATATTAGACACCGATGACTTTGATGTCACCCAAGTGAGATTAAAAAATACCCCCTGGTCTGCATTGTCACGCATTTTTTTTATTTGACGTGTCACCAACTGATTCATCGCATGTCGCTCAAGATCAAGGCATGTTTGGTCTCAAGTGTGGACGCACCTTTATGTTAAATCACGTGGTGTCAACATTGTCAACACAGACAGACACATACAGACTTGGCTTTGTGAACAATGACACATCACGTCAGGATGTGACGCGAATATGTCACACTAACATGTTTTGTTTATAACAGTGTCAATGGTTAAATACAGTATGTTTCTTTTTGTTGTCGATTATTAAAAATAAGTTTTATTTGAAACTTTTTTTTTTTTGTCTTTTGTTTTAATTAAGAAATATTAATGTTAGATCATTACTGGGTAGTAAACCTACATGGGGCTTCAGGCTTTGTTCAATAGCTGAGGACACCCTGTATAAATTACAGTCTGCACCGCAACCATTTTCGCTATGATAAAAGATTTTTCCCCAACCCCCATAAAAGTACCTTTTTTTAGGGGAAAATGCATTACGCATTACGCATACCACTGAGACGCGGGGACAGATTCCGGGGGTTATATGGAACTTAAGGGCTAATGAGACCCGGTTTACCCACTAAAAACCCCTTTATTGGCTGTATCAGTGCTCAGAGGCGGGAACACAAAAAAATATTAGTGTAGAAATATGAAACCCGGACCCGGACCCGGGTATGTCCTTAAACTACGTCCAACAATCCGTCTGCTCCTTTGCCGCCTATGTCATAAAAAAAAATGAAAAAACAAACATTTTACCCTGTTTTCGTTAATTCCAGTTCGTAGCCACCAAATGTAGTCAAATGGTAACGGAAAAGAAGAAAATATGACAGGTAACGACACATTTTTTTCGTATCAAGTTTTTTGAAAATCGTGCACTATAATTCAAAAAATTTTGATTACGAAATTATATGCACACCAAAGATTGTCACCGACAAATTTTGTTGATAGGAAGACAAATAGAGAAAGAAATAGAAATTATTTATTCGTAAACACATACTGTTTACACAAATCATGCAAATGACGATAATATACATTACAGGAAGTGCCACGAAATGGCCCCATCTCAGCATATTGCTAAACAAAGCTATACAGTGCGTATTTTTCATACGGGCGTATAAGTTCCCCACATACAGTATCCAGTAATACGACTTGTATTATGTTAATAATTTTGTTAAATAGTGTTATAACATAGTTGTAACGATTTTTTTTTAAGTCTGACCGGGCAGCAATGTACGCAGTCCAACTTATTTTGACATGACAAGTAATACTGACATGACATGACGAATCGGTACATTAATTACTAAGGATGCAATACATTGCGTGCTTATTTTTTATGTATGAAATAAAATAACCTATTTTTTTTTAACAAAATGAATGTAAATAGGTTCTTGAGGTCCAATACTAATCGCCACTACAATATACGCCCATATGAAAAATACACACTGTATAAAGCACATCGATAATTTAATTAGTCGATATTGGAAGTCCCTACTTTTAAAAAAAATGCCCTAAGGATTCTGGGGGCCAATTCTTAAGTGTAGAGTACTCGAATCGTGATATTTTAAACTCTGTCAGAAACGAAAAAAATGTGTTTTAGAAACATATATAATATAAATAAAATATCGTGGATATCAAAACTATAGATTTCGTGCAAAAATAATTGTGAGAAACTTTTGTGTGTGATTATTTTCGTCCTCAAAATATTTTGAATTCTAGTGCACGACTTTAAAAAATCACCCCGCTGATTATCACCATCATTTTTGCACTAAATTTCGATAACCACGGTTATTAATTTTTAACATTATTATTTTTAAATTACCATTACTATCAAGTAATAGTATAATTAAAATTGTAAAATTAAAATAGTAATAGTATAATAAAAAAATATATGTAATTTGTATTGTATCATGTTACTAATACTTAAGTACAAACGGATGAACTCACGTGTACTTATATCGCACTAGGCGACATGTTTCGGGTAAGCTCTGGTGGTCACAAATATCAATATGGTGGAACCCCTCTATTGTCAAGGCGATAAAGTGCATGTTCCGATATTTGTGACCACCTCCACTGCTCCGATATATCTGATGGCGACTGTACCCATTTTCATAGTCAGGACATCCTGACTTGGCTTGAAAATCCCCCGAGGGGGAGGGCTCACTCAAATACGTCGCCTAGTGCGATATAATTACACGTGAGTTTATCCGTTTATAAGTCAGTAGAAGAAATAGCAATTTAGAAATGTTAATTATGGGAAGCACTTGTGGCCTAAGAGCTTGCGACTTGCAATCCGGAAGCCACAGGTTCAAACTTATGTACGAAATATCATTTGATATTCACCAGTCGCGTTTCGGTGAAGGAAAAAATCGTGAACCGGACTAATCCCAATAAGGCCCGGGTATGTCCTTAAACTACGTCCAACAATGAGAGGTAGGGCACAGCGTTGACCATCACGCTTGAATCTGGGGCAGCCCAACTGGGGAAGTACCTCCTCCTTACAGAAGACCACAGCCATAATAGCACTGCTACCTTTCAGGTCTGTAGTGTTGTGTTCCTGATGGTGAGTAAGGTTCCCAGAGCTCCAGCCCCCCTTAAAGGCCGGCAATGCGCTTGTGACTCCCCTGGTGTTGCGGATGCCCATGGGCGACGGTAATTGCTTACCACCAAGCAATCCGTCTGCTCGTTTGCCGCCTATGTCATAAAAAAAGGCCTAGTTTACCCTCTGGATTGGAAGGTCAGATGGCAGTCGCTTTCGTATAACTAGTGCCCACGACAAATACTGAGATTAGTTGCCAAGGAGCCCAGGCTCCTATGAGCCGTGGCAAAATGCCGGGACAAAGCGAGGCAGATGAATCATTGGAAGTTATAATGAGTAACCAAATGTCTCTAACTTTTGAACCAGAAGACCGATTAGTACACTCAAATTCACAAAATTTTCTTCCCATTATTTTTGCACAAAATGTATAGTTTCAATACCCACGATTATTTATTTATATCATTCATGCTTCTTAAATACCATTTCTTCGTGTTTGAGAGAGTTTAAAATGTCACGATTTGAGCGTCGAGTGCTCAAAAATCGACCCCCTGTAAAAACGATTTTTGAGCATCGAGTACTCGAATCGTGACATTTTAAACTCTGTCAGAAATTCAGAAATTATATTTTGAAAACATGAATGACAGAAATTAATAATCGTGGGTTTAAATTATACATTTTGTGCAAAAATAATACTGAGAAATTTTGTGTACGATTATTTTCGTTCTCAAACTTTTTTTGAATTCGAGTGCGCGACTTTCAAAAAATCAAATATTTAAACTTATTTATACGTAACGCGATAACTTGTCAACACTTTCTTCATTAGTCACCGATTACGAAAACGATCACGTTTCGAGTCCGGAACTACGAAAGTGTGTCGAAAACGTGTGAGTGGATATGAATAGAACAATTTTAGTCGACATTATGAATATTTAGACGAAATATGCGCGAATAACTAACTCGTATAATCGCATTTAAGAGAGCTATTTAGTTATGCATATTTTCTGAGGACATTGTAAATATAAATAGCTATTAAGGCTATTTAACATAAGTAAAAGAAAAAACAAAACCGTAATATTTTTTTGAGGATGACTGCCGATTTTTTAACGTCGAGTACTCGACTTGTGACATTTTAAACTCTGTCAGAAACGAAGAAATGGTGTTTTAGAAACATGAATAATACCAATTAAATTGTAAATTTTGTGCATAAATAATAACGAGAAACTTTTGAGTGCAATTATTTTCGTTCTCAAAGTTTTTTTAATTTTGAGTGCGTTACTTTCAAAAACTGGCCCCTTGGGTTATAAACGTTCTATTTTAGTCATCCATACTGACAGAAGCCTTATTATATTATAAGTAAGGTTGACATGTGCAAAATTGCCTTATTTATTTTATAATTATTGCACAATCCTTAGTTACTTAATTCAATTATTACGTATTAATTATCTACGTGAGAGATACATAAATCAACAATAAATAGGAGCACACTGTATATATGGTTGACTGGTAGAGAATGCCTTGAGTCATAGTCAATAAAAAAAAAATAAAAAAATATAACAAAAAAAAAATTATCACAAAAAAAATATTACAAAAAATCCTTACCAAAAACACAAAATTTCGTCACGTCAAAAATAACACAAACACTATCACACACACACACAATCCAAAACTGGTACGTTACCGGTACGTGATATTATTAAGTCGGCGCGTGCGCACGTAAGGAAGGTATTCTGTACACTGAGACAGTGAATGAAGAGAAATTAACGGAAAGTCTGCCTTATCTTTTGTAAGTCGGTCATATGACGAATTGTATTAACGAAGCCGGGGGCTAGCGTGGGGCTCAGCTGGTATATATAAAATAAGTAGCTGTCAAAAATTATATTTTTAGGGTTCCGTGGTCAAATAAATACGCTTTCCCTGGCATGCAGGGTGAATGTGAATCCTAAAGAACGGCGGCTCGATTTTTGAGAGTCGTGCACTCGAATTCTAAAAACTTTGGGGACGAAAATAATCACACACAAAAGTTTCTCACCATTATTTTTGCACAAAATGTATAGTTTCGATGCCTACGATTATTTATTTATATCATTCATGCTTCTTAAATACCATTTCTTCGTGTTTGAGAGAGTTTAAAATGTCACGATTCGAGCGTTGAGTGCTCAAAAGTCGCCCCCCTGGGTGCTAATATGAGAGTCGTACACTAAAATTCAAAAAACTTTGAACACTAAAATAATCGCACGCAAAATTTTCTCACCATTATTTTTGCACAAAATGTATAGTTTCCTATACACACGATTATTAATTTATATCATTAATGTTTCTAAAATACCATTTCTTCGTTTCTGGCAAACTTTACAATGTGACGAATCGAGTCAGTATTTGACACCTTTCAAAATGTCTACAGGAAAGATGCGATGCTAACCTAATTAATCTGTATCCACTCACTGCATAATTCCTTTTGCCTATCGACATTGGGTATTTTAAGACTCTCGTTAACAATTTTAGCCATACCTCCCTTGTTGCACAATGTACTATTATTAACTTCACTAGATGCTTTCTATTACAGTTAGCTGGAAAATAAAACAACTTGTATTCAGTTCGGGAATCGACTCCAGTTATTAAAAATGAAACTAAAAGATATTGAATTTGATTTTATTCATTTTAGATATCATTTTTTATGGTAACATTTAATGTCTATAACCAACACAATCCATATCTAAAAGGAAATAAATAATATAAATAAATAAATATTTCGGGATAATCTTACGCAAATCGACCTACTCCTACACTAAGCTCAGTAAGGCTTGTGTTGTAGGTACTAGACGACGATATATATAATAGATAGATACATATAAATACTTAAATACGTAGAAAACACCCATGACTCAGGAACAAATATCTGTGCTCATCACACAAATAAATGCCCTGACTTGGTTTTGAATCCAGGACCATCGGCTTCATAGGGTCACTACCCACTAGGCCAGACCTATCGTCTATAAACATTTTTGGGTCACTGCTATTTTCAAGTACTCATTGATTCTTAACTAGGTCACTTCTATTTTGGGGTCCCGTTTCGTAGGATCAATGACTCTTAGTGTCGAAAACCAATGTAGGCCATTTGAGGTCACAACGTTTTTTGTGAACAGCTATAGTCAACCTATTGAATGCATATCACGACCGAGATAGCTTCAATTCAAAGTGGCTTAAACAAGAAATCAAAAATTGTTAATCGATTGATTTTGAACTCGAGTAGGTCCTTAAACCATGTCCAACAATGAGAGGTAGGGCACAGCGACGTACCATCACGCTTGATTCTGGAGAAGCCCAACTGGGGAAGTACCTCCTCCTTTCAGAAGACCACAGCCATAATAGCACTGCTACCTTTCAGGTATGTAGTGTTGTCTTCCTGATGGTAAGTTTCCCAGAGCTCCAACCCCGCTTAAAGGCCGGCAACGCGCTTGTGACTCCCCTGGTGCCCATGGGCGACGGTAATTGCTTATCATCAGACAATCCGTCTGCTCGTTTGCCATTGCCACCTTTGTCGTAAAATATACATATATGTATAATATATTATACAGAATCAAATATTTGGTTTTAGAATCCTTAACTCACACAATTTCCACAGCAAACACGCGATCCTAATTGATCCTATGGCCCATATCCGGTTACCCAGCCAATGTATCCTCCGAATATCCGGTGGTATCCGGTAACCACCCGAACCACTAAGAAAAAACATGATGTATAATGCAGGTGACAACTATTGGGGCAATGTCGATGTAAACCAGTGGTACATTCTTACATTTTTCGACTACTTCATACGAACCTTGAATTTTTATTGTCCGGGTCAATACAATTAAAGTTGATTGACCGAGGGACGGCCAAGGGCATAATTATGTGTACATCACGTAACCTTAATCTGTTGTAATAAGGTTGAAATTAGTATAGATATTTTTGACCTGGATTGAATGGATAGGAGTGTAACAGAGTTTTTCTAACAATTGTTAAAGCTTTTGTTAAGGTAAATAGTCGTAACAGTATCAGTAAACTAACAATAAGTTAAATTAGGAATCAGCGGGGTGATTTTTGAGAGTTTTGCACTCGAATCCAAAATATTTTGAGGACGAAAATAATCGCACACAAAAATTTTTTACCAAAATTTTTGCACAAAACGTTAATTTGGGTGCGTGTTGGGTCACATAATGTTGATTGTCATAATTCACAATTAGCCATAAATCCATCATTTGGTATAATCATTATTTTTTCCAGAACTGTTGGAATTATCTGGCTTTTCAAGGTATAATACTGTTTAATAATTTAGGTTAGGTTAGGTTTGTTTTATAATAATCCCGAAAAATAACATGTTCAGAAAAAAACGCATTATGACAATTGATTATTATAGCAAATGATGAGTTTATGACAATCAATGATTATGCAACCCAATATGGACCCGTATAATTTCGATACCAAAGATTATTAATATCTATCATTCATGCTTCTACCGTTTCTCTGTTGTCAGAAACAGAGAGTCTAAGTGTCACGATTTTTTATCTCTTTATGGGGGACGATTATTGGAGCGTCATTTTAAACTCTGTCAGAAGCGAAGAAATGGTATTTTAGAAACATGAATGATAGAAATTAATAATCGTAAGTATCGAAATTATACATTTTGTGCAAAAATAATGGTAAGAAACTTTTGTGTGCGATTATTTTCTTCCACAAAGTTTTTTGAATTCGAGTGCACGACTAAATTTCGACTAAAAATCGTTAAATAATATGTGGGTGAAAATAATCGTACACTTTTTTTTCCCATTATTTTTGCACAAAATGTATAACTTCAATACGTATAATTATTGATTTTTATCATTCATGTTTCTGAAATACCATTTCTTCGTTTCTGACAGAGTTTAAAATGTCACGAGTCGAGTACTCGACGCTCAAAAATCGTCCAGAGAGAGAGAAAAAAAAGTCATAAATTTTCATACATTTTTTATTACTTAAAATTGGTAACGGAATGGAGATAAAAAGACTGTCCCGAGCCTTTTTTTGTCCTATCAGGATGTGTCACAAGTGCATTATGGGACAAAAAACTAATTAACCTCCAGTTCCAAAGTTTGCCAGCGTAATTAAAACTTTGTCATTATGACAAAGAGTCATCATTTAATTGGAGCTTATGTACTAAACATATATAGGACACCAGTCTTCAGGTTAAAACAAAGGCGGGTAGACAACTTGCTAAAAAAAAATGGCCGCCGTCTTTAGATGAAGTATGCAGAGTAGCTTAAAGGCATATATGATTTTTTTTTCTTTAGCCTATAGTGTTCCACTGCTGGGCAAAGGCCTCTCCCGTGGACCCCCACAGTTCTCGGTCTTTTGCTGTTTCCGGCCAAGTGCTGAGGAAAGCATCCAGATCGTTAAATGTATTATCAGCTTTAAACGGGGGGGGGCGATTTTTAAATAATATTAAACAATTTTTGAGCATCGAATTCTCGAATGTGACAGTTTAAACTCTGTCAGAAACGAAGAAATGGTATTTTAAGAACATTAATGATATAAATTACTTATTGCTATCGAAATTATGAGTGAATCAACTATTTGTTGTTGTTATCCTGTCCCATCAGCCAGGGGACAACCGAAGCATAGTTTGTTACAAGAAATGTGACCCCGCGTACTACTGACGCGCTTGGTAGGTGACCCATTATGGAAGGGTCATATATGCAATTAAACTGTGGTTTAAAAAGACCCAGGGGGACGTAACTATAGCAACGAGGGACAAAGAATAGTTGATTGAGCCTTATACATTTCCTGCAATATAAATGATAAAAAATTGTTGTGTGAGATTATTTTCATCTGCAATTTTTTTTAAGTCGAGTGTACGACTCAAAAATCGACTCCTGCGCGTGGGCGTGAAATGTGTGTGAGAGCATCGACATTGTATATTAGATTAGCCCTATTTATACTTATAACGGTTAAATTGAGGATATCCTGGTATCAATTACGATACGTACGTAATATATGAACGGCCACATAGTATCACCACTTAGCTAATATACAGATCGATCGTAGAAACGAAATAGAAAAAAAACTGTTTATTTTTTAAAAGTTTGCTACTGTTAGTAAACTATTAACTAAATACATACATACATACATTTCAGCCGTATGCAGTCCACTGCTGGACATAGGCCTCGCACAAATATGACTTGTATCATATTGGGGGTAGTTGCCATAATCGCCACGCTTGGCAGGCGGGTTGGCGACCGCAGTAGCTGTAGATTGGGTTTCGACGGACGCTGCTGTCCGTCCGTAGGACTTTCCCCTTTGTCGCCTCTTACGACAACCGCGGGAGGAGATGGGGTGGTGCTATTCTAGTCAGCCGGCATCACACGGCAAAACAGGACTAAATACAGGCGGCCGATTTTTAAACGAGATCAAACACGAAGAAATGGTATTTAAGAAGCATGAATGATATAAATAAATAATCGTGGGTATCGAAACTATACATTTTGTGCAAAAATAATGGTAAGTAACTTTTGTGTGTGATTATTTTCGTTCTCAAAGTTTTATGAATTTGAGTGCACGACTCAAAAATCGGCCCCCAGGGGTAGATTTTTGAACGTGCGGTAACCACGATTATTAACTATCATTCACGTTTCTAAAATACCATTTCTTCGTTTCTGACAGAGTTTAAAATGTCACGATTCGAGTACTAGACGCTCAAAAATTACCCGAGGGTCACTTTTAAAACCATCTAAAACTAATAACCATACATTTTTGTGGTAACTATATGTCCATTACATAACGGGTCATCTACCAAGCGTGTTAGCAGAACGCGGTGCCACATTTCATCTTCTTTGGACCCGGGTATGTCCTTAAACTACGTCCAACAATGAGAGGTAGGGCACAGCGATGACCATCACGCTTGAATCTGGGGCAGCCCAACTAGGGAAGTACCTCCTCCTTACAGAAGACCACAGCAATAATAGCACTGCTACCTTTCAGGTATGTAGTGTTGTGTTCCTGATGGTGAGTAAGGTTCCCAGAGCTCCAACCCCCCTTTAAGGCCGGCAACGCGCTTGTGACTCATCTGGTGTTGCGGGTGCCTATGGGCGACGGTAATTGCTTACCACCAGGCAATCCGTCTGCTCGTTTGCCGCCTATGTCATAAAAAAAAATACAAACTATGCTTCAGTTGTCTCCTGGTTGATGTCCCGTCATAGTTTCATATCAACCCATAATAGTTGATTCAACCGTTTTTATCAGTGAAACCGTAATGTGATACAATTAATGAATCATTGAATGCTCAGTAATATATGGTTAGTCATATTTCGAGTATTTTTAAAGGAAAAACAAATTAAACTAGCTTTTAGTTATATTTTTAGTTTAGTTTTGTTTTTTTTTTTGTTTATAAATAATGTATGAATAATCGCGCCCGTACAGGTTCCTCGTCAGCGAACGGTGTACCCTGGGTCACAACGGAAGAGCAGCGCTTGCTTTGCCAGCTACCATGCTGAGTTGTGACCTTTTTGTGGCAAAAATGCATATTTTAATACAAGTTCATGGTCTTTTGTTTTGTGACAAAACAATTGTCATGAATAAATGTTTTTTCTATCTTTCTTTTTACTCGCGACTTTAAAGTATGGTTGCGGCATAAAAATTATCCTATGTCCTATCCTATGGCTTAAACTCTCTCCATACCAAATTTAATTGTAATTGGTTCAGCGGTTTAAGCGTGAAGAGGTAACAGACAGAGAGGCAGAGTTACTTTCGCATTTATAATATTAGTATGGAAGTATGGATTAGTAAATTAGTATTTTTGCAAAATATTATAGAATTTCCATTCAGTTTTGTTTCATTTAAATAAACTTCTGGTTAACTAAATATTGTTATTTATTTATTTGATAGCGAAAATCACATTTTTGTATTTTTAATAGTAGGTCCGATTTTTAAATGTACAGTCGCCATCAGATATATCGGAGTTGTGGAGGTGGTCACAAATATCTGAACAACGCCTCTATTATCAAGGCGATAAAGTGCATGCTCCGATATTTTTGAATACCTTGGCTGCTCCGATATATTTGATGGTGCACTGCACCTAGTGCACTTGAATTAAAAAAAAATTAGGATGAAAATATTTGACCCCCTCTACATGTATTATCCAAAAAAATACGAACTAACTAAATTGTTTTATTTAAATAATAGTCTTAGTATAGATAAGTATACTAAATGACTTGAATCCGTGTATTATTATTTTTTACTTAGTAGATTAGTATGTGAATGTAACAGTTATTCAAAAATCTTTTAAAATTGTATTAATAAAAATAATCCAGAACTTCGCTATCTATGAACAACTGGTATAAAGATATTTTTTATAACAAAAATCTATAACTTATAGAAAATACTATGTTTTCTGTATAGCATTATCTTCGTCCGAACTGAGCCGAAGCCCAATGGATACTGAGTTTTTTAACCGCTGCCTGACATAATGTGTTGAATCAATGATCCAAACAAAAAAAAACAAAAAAAATTGTCTATAGTTTTTTTTATGACATATGAATAACATTTTATAAACCGCTAAACCCCTATTCTCGCAAAAAGTATGATAAATTATTTAAAAGGGCTTGTCCCCAGTGCGCATGTACCGCTACGCCGCCCATTCAGGAAAGTCCCAAAAGCGAGACAAACCCATACGCGCAAGCGAGCAACCCGACATTACCAAAAATCGGGGAAAACTCGCCTATTACATGATTTTTCTAAACGTTATATCATTCTAACAATTACATTTGTAGTTAGACAAATTCATAAACGATGTTCAAATGTTTTGTTTTAAACAAAATCGCACGTCAAATTCAAGACATGTCTTAAGAATCTCCGCTTGAACACCGCCTCTAATAAATCACGAAGCCTACACTTATAAATTAATGACATTTATAGTAATTCTACATGTGCTGTACATTAGATCATACTGCCAATAACCGGCTACACCTAGAACTAGGGTACTCACCGAAATAACACTTAAATCATTATAATGAACATAGGTTAGAAACTAGTAAAGTTACTACGATACGCGGAACAAACTGGACACATTTATAAATAACTTCCCGTGTGTCGGAGCCGGTTTTTGTACGGATTATTGTCTGGAAACGGTTAATGGATGATCAGTTGGGACAGGCGTTTGTGGTAGCCATCTTGTCCGGGCGAGAACTGATTGTACGCATGCGTACCGCCCAAACTCTAGGCGTATCACGTGATCTATTGCTAGCAGAGAAAAATGTGAAAAGCGTTCGGTATTGATGAAATGTTGAAATTAAAGGTTTTTTTTTAATTCAGTGGCTATTAACAGATATATAATTAAAAGTTGAAATAGATAACATATACTTAAGAAAAAACGACGAGGACCTCCGGTGTTCGAGACGGGATTTTTTCTTAAGTATATAATTTTAATTTATATAGTAGTATTACTACTTAAAAATCAAAGCAAATCAAAATATTAATAAAAAAAATTGATTTGTTCTTAGTTTTAACATATATATATATTTTTAAAGAATTAAGAGCTTAATTGCGTTGGGTTAATTACGCAGGTATGTTTAAATGGGTAATTTCGAACTAATCGAAAATTAGTTGTATTCCTTTTTAATGGGAGTCAATTTATAATTAATCATTTTCGAAATTAATCCAATATTTTTTTCTTAAAATACATAGGAAATAATTGCATTGGGTTAATTTCGTATGTGTAATTGGGTAATTTCGAAAACTAGTCGAAATTTTTTTACCTATATTTTTTTACTTTGATAACAAGATAAATAGTATTACTAAAATTAAACAAATTAATTAAATCTAAAAATAAAACTATAGTTAAAAACTAAATTATTCCTAAACTTATCTGACCCCTCCCTGAAGTGTACTTGGCTCAAAGGTCCCCATGACACTTGCAGCATTTCCCCGTCGAAAATTAGAGCTTTAGTTATTATTTTTTAATATAGTTCATTTTATTTTTAAGTTATTTATAATCTAGTATAGTTTATCGCTATTTTTCATTACTTCTTCTATGTCGAAAATTAGTTGTATTCGGTAGTAATAAGAGTTAATTTATAATTATCGGGCATTTAAGCATTTTCGAAATTAATTAAATACACTTATTTAATTAATAAAGATTTTTTCGTTAATTGAATATGAATATCTTTAATTCGAGAGCTTTTTTTAGATCTTATTTTATTATAATATGATATTTAGTGGCCTAGCGGTAAGAGCGTACAACTTTCAGTCCGGAGGTCGCTGGTTCAAACCCCGCCACTGATACCTTTATCTTCCTCGCGTTATCCCGGCATTTTGCCACTGTTGATAGGAACCTGGGGTCCGCTTGGCAACTAACCCCAAGATCTGGCGTAGGCACTAGTTTTACGAAAGCGACTGCCATCTGACCTTCCAACGGGTAAACTAAGTCTTATTGGGATTAGTCCGGTTTCTTCACGATGTTTTCCCTAACCGAAAAGCGACTGGTAAATATCAAATAATATTTCGTACATAAGTTCCGAAAAACTCATTGGTACAGTCAGCGTCAAATAGTTAGTTACATTGCAGTAATTATGGTCAAATATATCGATACACATCCTTACTGCTATATAAATAAAGACCTGTATAGATATATTTGGCCATACTGACTGTAACTAACTATATGACGCTGACTGTATTCTTTATAATATTATATTAAGACTTTTACTGTAATCTAATCATTTACTGTAAAAGTTCAAAAATTCAAATAAAAACGACATAAATAATTTGATGACAGGTATGGCCTAATAGTGGGTAGTGACCCTGCCTATGAAGCCGATAGTCCTGGGTTCAAATCCCAATAAGGGCATTTATTTGTGTGATGAGCACAGATATTTGTTCCTGAGTCATGGGTGTTAATATATATATTTAAGTATTTGCCATCATCATCAAACTATCGCAGTCCACTGCTGGGACATAGGCCTCCCCAATGTCACGGCACCGTGTTGGCGATGTACTTGTATATTGAATATATCGTTGGTTGAGCCACAACACAAGCCTTCTTGAGCTTACCGTGGGGTTAAGTCAATTTGTGTGTGAATGTTCTGTATATTTGGTCCCGGGTATGTCCTTAAACTACGTCCAACAATGAGAGGTAGGGCACAGCGATGACCCATCACGCTTGAATCTGGGGCGGCCCAACTGGGGAAGTACCTCCTTACAGAAGACCACAGCCATAATAGCACTGCCACCTTTCAGGTATATAGTGTTGTGGAATATGGAGGTCATATCGGTCCGGAAATACTGCACACAACAATTTTTTCCAGAGTTTTATATATAAAAAAATACAATATATAAATTACAATTGTTATTTTTGCAGATCCAATATCACCAACAACAACGCCAGCCCCATCCGCCCATCAAAATGAACCTAAAAAAACCGGTAAGTTAACGGTTAGATAACTAAGCAATTTGATATCAATATATTTATAACATGGGGCCGATTTTGGAGTCGTGCACTTCGAGTCCAAAAAGATTTGAGGGGGTAAATATTCACACACAAAAGATTCTTCTCATTATTTTTGCACGAAATGTGTAGTTTCGATACCCACGATTATTTATTTATATTATTATTGTTTCTCAAATACCATTTCTTCGTTTCTGACAGAGTTTAAAATGTCACGAGTCGAATACTTGACGCTCAAAGATGTGCCCCCAGCTATGACATACGAAATAAAAGATTTTTATTTTATTTCCATTTATTTTTTATTAATTTTCTTAAAGCTTTTAACATTTATTGCACTCCAGGGTCCCACAAGATACAGGCTCAGCCTAGTTTGGGATCCGCCAGACAATTCTAACCCATACCTATCTGTAAAAAAAATATTATTAATAATATCTAATTATAATTCACATCAGAACATGCCTTATAAACAGTAACAGAATTAAATTACTTATTATATTATGTAAGTTATTACATAGACCATTTAAGGCAATTTAAAAAAAGGGAAGTGGGACGTCCAATCGGAGAGGTCTGACGCCCGCGCGGGTTCGTATCTGGTGCAAAGGTTGTCCGTCGCTATTCAGCGTGGTAACGCGGCTAGTGTAATGGGTACCTTTGTGCCAGGGACGACTCGAGAGGGACTATTTGACTAGGCTTAAGTTAGTCTTAAGTTAGCCGGTAAAATGTATTTTTGACATGAATAAATAAATTTATCATTAAAAAAAAATACCGTAATTAATTAGAAACGGAAAATACCTAGTTCATAATTAAATAAAGCACATACATCAATATCTGTATGTATCGCTAGTAATATATCTTAATCAGAGCCCTGAGTGTAAGTTTTTAACGTAACTTTACGTCACGAACGCGTTTGCGTTTCCCATATAAATAACATTATCACTTACGCGTTCGTAAACGTTTTTTTACGTCAAAAGATACTTACACTAGAACCTCAATGCTGAGTTTACTTTAATAAAATGTCATGGAAAATAAATTTTATATTTGTATGAATGTTATATTTATATGTTTTCAGACTACACGTGGTATATCGTCGGAGGAGCTATATTAGGCACTATAGTGCTTCTGATCATAATAGGACAGACCATAGCTCTGTGCTATTTCCGGAAAAAAGGTAATCATTTATTTATTGTCACAGAAAACCAATCCATACTAATATTATAAATGCGATAGTAACTCTCTCTGTCGGTCTCTTCACGCTTAAACCGCTGAACCAATTGGGATGAAAATTGGTATGGAGAGTGAGCTACGAGAAAGGACATAGGATAATTTTTATCCCGCAACCATACTTTAAAGACGGGTATGGCTGGCCGACAAAGTCGCGAGGAAAAGCTAGTATTATAATAAAGCAGATTTGCAAGAGATAAAAGGAGACTCCCTAGGTTTATAAACGTTATCAAATCACTCTTTTTCGCTTCATAGACTTAATAGAGCTATTCATAACAATTATATACTACTAACTGTTCCCCGCGGTGTTACGGAAAAAACGTAGCCTATGTGTTAATCCATCGTGTCAGCTAACTCCATACCAAATATTATTAAAATCGCTCCAGCCGTTTAGACGTGAAGAAATAACAAACATACACGCTCACAAACTTTCAACTTTATAACATTAGTGTAGATACAACTCAGAACAAATAACAATATTTTTATGAAATATTTTGTACCTATTGCTTTGATTTTTAAGTAGTATGGCGTCAGCCGCGATAACTCCGCACTAGCTTACCGTGTCGTATGGTCTCTCAAACGATACAAGTGCTATTTTGGGCAATAGACTATAGACTTTTATAAGGAGTAAATAATGTATGTCCTTATATGTACGTTCGTGACTATGTACACGAATAGAAAAAATACTTTATGTAATTTTTAGAAGAATACACTTTTCCTTAAGTATACATATGTCAGCTCTTTCAATTTATAATTTAAACAAGGACGATTATAACGAGGACCTCCGGCATCCAAGACAGGATTTGAACCCGAAAAAAGATGCGGGTACTTTTATCTGTCATTTACATAGTCCGAACGTATATATAAGGACATACATTATTTACTCCTTATAAAAGTCTATAGTCTATTGCCAAAAATAGCACTTGTATCGTTTGAGAGACCTTACGACACGGTAAGCTAATGCGGAGCAGCAGGTGCCACATACCGGTGCTTTGCTACCAACTTGACAAACGATTTAATGCATACGGTTTTTATTAAAAAAAAAAAAGAAAAATAATTTGTACCAAGTTCATTGCTACCAACATAATAAAAAAACTTTTTTGGTATCAAAAGTGGACGTTAATAAAAACATGACCATAGATTTCACTCGCTTATTTTTACGTTTTCCCGCCTTTCCCGGTAATTTGTTTTATTAATTTTAGTATTTTATTTAATATTGCCTACACATAGAAAAAACATTGTATATAACGTTGTATAAGTAGTCACAAAATGCTCATGGCGTATTTATTAAGTTCGCCTTTGGCTCACATTGTTACCCACGCCCCTCGCATTTTTTGCCCCTCTTATGCAACTGTTGCATAAAATACTATTATTTATGTTTTTTTTTTAATTTATGAACATGACCTTTTTAGCACAACCGCAGCGTAGGATGGACAAAATGCCTCTAAGAAGCCTAGACAGAAGTGACCAAGGTAAATATTTGGAATATTCTCTTCCGTTTTCCGATACTCAGTTCAGGGGCCGTAGAAAAAAATACAATCGTTTAATATAATACGCGATCGCAACTAAAAGAGTAGCGATATGATTTTTTTTCACATGAGTTTATAATAAACCCGAGCTCGGACAAACACCCGTCATTTTGAAAACATAACCCATTCACATTTCAGCCGTATGCAGTCCACTGCTGGACATAGGCCTCCCACAGATATGACTTGTATCATCTTGGGGGTGTTTGCCATAGTCGCCACGCTTGGCAGGCGGGTTGGCGACCGCAGTAGATGTAGGTTGGGTTTCGACGGTGCTGCCCATCCGTAGGATTTTTCCCTTTGTCGCCTCTTACGACACCCGCGGGAGGAGATGGAGCGGTGCTATTCTAGTCAGCCGGCATCACAAGGCATAATGGGGAGCAATTTTTGAGCGTCCCGTACTCGAATCATGACATTTCAAACTTTGCCAGAAAGAAATTGTGTGGGAATGGTATTTTAGAAACATGAATGATACAAATTAATAATCGTAAGTATCGAAACTAGACATTTTGTGCAAAAATAATGGTAAGAAACTTTGTTGCGATCATTTTCGTCCTCAAAGTTTTTTTGAATTCGAGTGCACGACTCTCAAAAATCCCCAGTTCTCTTTGATCATAACCTGAAGGTCGCCCACTCCTGGATTCCTCTCCACCACTCAGATTCGTCTGACAAGTCAAGTCTGGTGCGGACGGTCCTGGATTTTCCCCAGGCTACCTTCCCCACACAGTCCGATCCCCGAGGTACATAAAGCCCAAGTCAGGTTCCAAAAAAAAAGGGATTGCTCTCCCAGAGCGACCAACAATGTTTTACATATGGCTAGGTTGTTTTGCGCCACCCGTTTCAAAGGGATCACGTGATATTTACCGACTGCCCACGTTATGCTATTTGATCATGTTTTGATCATCATTCATTCAATATAAAATTATAACCAAATATGTTTGGTTTTAGTGAGATACAGCAGGCCCCCATGCAAGAAGAGCATAGAGACGGCGCCGGCGTATGACAGAGACAGCCATATTTACGAGATGGTTGTGGTCAATGCCAACTACAACAGTATGTTATTATATCTGTTACATAAATATATTTTACATGTATCTACTAGAGTTACGAAACGAGTTTCGATCGCGTATTTTTTGTACTTGTCGTTTCGATCACGTATATTTTGTACTTGTAGTTTTGATCACGTATTTTTTGAACTTGCAGTTTCGATCGTGTATTTTTGTCGATAATGTCATTATTAAGCTTTAGGTATCAACCAGTACCTACTCGTTAGCTATTAAATACTACTAAGAGGTTACAAAAATATTATTTTGCTTTACATGAATACATGTAAGTTTGTATTTAAACTTTCGTGAGTCATTGTAATATTTTATGAATGAAAATGACAGCTTTACTCACTTTTACTCGAATTCAAAAACTTTCAGTACGAAAATAATCATACACGATAACTTGCTACCATTATTGTGCACAAAATCTAAAAAAAATATTTTTATTAATTTAAGGCAGTTTTATTATGAAACAGCATTTCTTCGTTTCTGATGGTTCAAAATATCACGAATCGTGTAGGTACTCGACTCTTAAAAATTGCTCCCCAGACTGTCCTGCAGCGCTTCCGCGAAAAACGATATTCGTAAATTCCGGACGATTGTCTCTGTCAATCTCATGACGCCGTAATTGGATTAAAAGACGATCCTCAAATATACGAATATCGCTTTTCGCGGTAGCGTTGCTATTACAACAGTATTTTAGTGCGCACCAAGCTTTATATATATTAAAATACGATCATTTGTTTTCAGAGGCCAGCGAATTAGTTGCAGCATTAGACTGTGAAGAAAATAAACGTAAAATGAAAGAGCGTCCTCCTCTACCACTGCCACACGGTATGTATCAACTCGTAAACATGTGTAAAAATACTTATAAGTTATAACCTAGTCATATGAAAATCATAGATAATGGTAGAGACACTATTTAAAACATGTGATGTGGCAGGTAAACAGACGTAACTTCACGGTTCTTCTCAACTCTTTACCAAAAAATATATATAAAGATAATAACCGTGAAGTACCAAAAAATATATAAAGATATATATTTTTTGGTAAAGAGTTGAGAAGAACCGTAAAGTTACGTCTAAAAACAGCAAAAGCTGAGCACACCCTTGTTGCCACAATTAATAAGTGTTCTAAAATGATTTATATTGTTTTTCTTCTGTTTATATTTTGTACTTTTTCTTGTTATTCGTGTGTGTGGCAATAAATCTTTCTTTCTTTCAAATAACTTTCTTTTAAAATTCGCTTACGCCTCTTAGTTGAAAGTTGAAATTTTTATAGAAAATCAGTAACGTACTAACAAACTTTTATGCAATTTTGTTTTCAGAAATTCCCGAAGCTCCTGAAACACTTCCACGTAAGAAACTGGATTATTTTACTATTTCGTAACTAGTTTCCAAAATGGAAATCAAAAATTTCAAACTGTCTTCAGAGCTCATTTTAAATTGTCATTTCATCTTTTCATCTCAGCCACAAGACATCCACTGCTGAACATAGGTTACATAGGCCTCCCCCTTGGACCTCCACATGTACCTACCGGTTAGCAGCGACTTCCATCCAGCGTCTTCCGGCGAACTTAATGAGGTCGTCTGTCCATCTTGTGGGTGGACGTCCTACGCTGCGCTTGCTACTCGAGCACCTTTCGACGCGCAATGTGGCCTGCCCATTGCTATGTCGGTGACTTTAGTTCGCCTACGGATCTCCTCATTACTTCAATTGTCATTTACCTAAAATCATGTCGAATACATTTAATTTCGTGACGTCATAATTTGAAACCGATATTTCCAAGTAACTTTTTTTATTTGCTTTTATTAACTTTTAACACGTTTTCTTTCAGCGCGCCCCCGGTGTTGGGACATAAAGCTTTTTGGAGGAGTCATATGTTTTGACTATATATATATTATATTTTAATATCTGATAGAAAGTATAGATTAGTAGATTGTTTGACAAGGGGCTAAAGTAGGCCACACTACCACGAGATGGTTATTTTCCCGAACGAAGTGAGGGAAAATTGTTCGAGGGGTAATATGTCGTTTAGACCCGAGTTATACATACTAGTTTTCACTTCAATTGCGAGAAAATAAAATAACATTTTAACAATTAACATTTACAATTTTATTCTCCCGCAATGAATTCCGAGTCGAAAATGTTTAATTTGGCAGTCTTTGTATTTTTTTCACTGCTTTGATACAGATAGGATATATACGCCGTGAATAAATGCCATAGACAACGTATAATTGGGGCTTATAAGAGTTTGCCAACGATTTAAATTTTTTTTTTCACTTCTCATGCTCTAAAAGTGTGTCATATTATGCTTGCCAAGGCGGACTAAAGTAATACATTTAGCCTCTTGGGAAAATATGTATACATATTTATGATATACAAAACGTTTTAAGTTGACAAACCAGAACACTTCATCGTATTAAATCCACCAATCACGACAGATATCGAAGTTAATCGCAACTCTAGATTCTTTTTTGGTGCGAATACTGTTTAAAAATGTGAAATCATTAAAAAAACTTTGTTTAAAGTATCAACCAATCAGACAATACCACAATATTTAAATCGACCAATGAGGAAACGCAATCAAATTGTCAAAGCATTAGGTGCTTTTTAGTTCCTACTTCACACTTCGTGTCGTGTTTAAAATGTCACGATTCGAGCGTCGAGTGCTCAAAAATCGGGCGTTGAATACTCGAATTGTGACGTATATGAATGACGAGAAATGACGTGTATGAAAACTATACATTTCGTGCTAACTTTATGTTGAGAAACTTTTGTGTGTGATTATTTTCGTCCTCAAAGTTTTTCGAATTCGAACTCCCAAACCTCTCCCAAAAATCAGCCCAATGGTTAAGTTGTAACTTCTTAAAATTAATTGTAAATAAATATCTACTACAAATAAAATTGATTTATTTGCCAGGTGCGGATAAAATGCCGTCGTCCGTAGCTTCTGTGTCTTCTACTCTGAGTCTGATTAGCAACCGCTCCAGCTTCTTAGGGAAGAAAAAAGGGAAGAAGTTGCCGCCACCCCCAGTGGTTGAGTCTAAGAAAGGTAGGGTCCTTTTTTTATGACATAGGCGGCAAACAAGCAGACGGATTGCCTGGTGTTAAGCAATTACCGTCGCCCATGGGTACCCGCAACACCAGGGGAGTCACAAGTGCGTTGCTGGCCTTTAAGGGGGGTTGGACCTTACTCACCATCAGGAACACAACACTACATACCTAAAAGGTAGCAGTGCTATTATGGCTGTCTTCTGTAAGGAGGAGGTACTTCCCCAGTTGGGCTGCCCCAGATTCAAGCGTGATGGTCAACGCTGTGCCCTACCTCTCATTGTTGGACGTAGTTTAAGGACATACCCGGGTCCTTATATTATTCTAAGTATTATTTTTGGTATCAGTATTTTTTATGACAGATTGCCTGATGATAAACAATTACCGTCGCCCATGGGCAAGATCAGGGTCAAAAGAGTGTTGCCGGCCTTTAAGATAGATAAATAGGACTTCAGTGTTCGTACATAATTAACAATAGTAGGTACATTATACATCAGAGGCCGGGAAAATGAGGAGTTCCGCTAAGTGGATATATACGGCCGAACGAGCGTGCGAGCGAAGTCGGATAGTGATACGAGGCCGGGAATCCGTTTTCACGACGAGGCATGCATAGTGCTTTTCTCAAACATACAATGAAATAAAAGAAATGCTTCAAAAAGTTAAATTTGCTTGCCATCAGGCAATACGTCTGCTCCTAATCATAAAAAAGAAAACCTTAGCATATAGTTAATATTCTCATATTTCAATTTAGAATGGCATTGTATTCCAGCGCCAGCTCGTCCGCCAAAACAAATAGACGAAGAAAGTCTCCCAGGGTCCCTGAAGAGACCAGCGAAAGCCTCCCCCTCACCTGTTCCAGCTGCCGCATCGGTCTACAAGCCTGGCTCCATACCCAAGAAGCCTACTGGTAAGATATGATGATAATTGAGTGTGTTTAAGAAGAAACTGGGGTCGATTTTTGAGCACTCGAAGTACGAATCGTGACATTTTAAACTCTCTCAAACACGAAGAAATGGTATTTTAGAAGTATGAATGATATAAATAAATAATCGTGGGTATTGAAACTATACATTTTCTGGTAAGAAACTTTTGTGTGTGATTATTTTCGTTCTCAAAGCTTTATGAATTCGCGTGCACGACTCTCAAAAATCGGCCTGCAGACTGATATTTTTTCCATACAAATGCTGACGATTGCGGAGTGGTTTTAAACCCAACAGCAGTGTGTTTAAAAAAATGCTAATGCCTCAAGTGCATTATTATATTAACAATATTGTAAAAAATATATATATACTCAATTTTAAGCGCATCAGAAAGAGTAGATTGCTGCGATTTGTTGCTTTATCGCCGTTAAATCTTGCGAAATTTCAGTTATTCCGTGAGGATGGCGCTTGCAACAGTACCGAAATATCGGCAACTCATTATAATTAACATATATGGAAACTATCCCAATTTAATTCATGTAGAGTAGATGTAGTGTAGGGACGCCCGGCCGGACTCAGGCGGGCTGTCGATCGCTTGTTGCAGTCATTCAGCTCAGTTCCCTGTGATTTAATTAACAGTTGTAGTTACTCGATCATTTGATAAACATTCTTAGTTAAATTATTAAAAAAATATAATATTATATTTCTCTAACATCCCCACGTCACTGGTTCTACCTAGTGTGGGTATCACTGTACGATCTGTGGTACAACCTCTCTTGTACTTTAATCAATTCATGAAATAAATATATATTTGATTTGAATGAACATGTTAGCATAAAATCTGATATCAAATTTCCTTAAAAATCACTGTTACAGAGCTTATTTTCTTAGTCACTCGTGCGACATGTTAACTTATCAACGTGAGTAAAGCTGTCATTTTTCATAAAATATCAAAATGATTCACGACAGTTTAAACAAAATTAAGGATGACTCGCGTTACACCCTTCCCACACGGTGACCCACCGGGCACTCGCCGGGACGGCCCGGGCCCGAGCTGCCCGACACTCGAAATTGACATTAACACGAGCGTCGTTCCATCCAACCATTTGTTGTGAGTAGACAGTGTGCGTTCCCATCACCGGGCCGAGCCGAGCCTTTTTATATAGCTGTAACGGCCGTCGCACGACCGGCCCGAGCCCGGACCGAGTGGTCACGTGATTCGTTCCATGCAAAATGTCGCGACGGTGGCCTCGGATCGGACGCGGGCCGGTGTTACCTGAGTCAATCTTACTGTAAAAATATCATTTCTGGGGCGGACTGCCTCGCTTTTGAGATGGTATTTTATTTTCTAAGTGTCTATAGTCTCAACTTACTCGCGTATACACTCCACTATATCGCATACAGTAGCCTAGCATTCAGAACTAATATGGTGAAACAAAAGTTGAAATAGATAACATATACTAAAGAAAAAAAAAAAAAAAAAAAAACTTAAAAATCAAAGCAAATCAAAAAAATATTTCATAAAAAATAATTTGATTTGTTCTTAGTTTCATGGTGAAACAACATTCAAAGGTTGACTGGTATAGAATGCTTTGTAGCATTAAGTTCGCCTTTTGTACTTTTGTGTTTTGTGTAATAAAGGTTAAATAAATAAACATTACATACATACATATCAGCCGTATGCAGTCCACTGCTGGACATAGGCCTCCCATAAATATAACTTGTATCATCTTGGGGGTAGTTGTCATAGTCGCCACGCTTGGCAGGCGGGTTGGCGGCCGCAGTAGCTGTAGATTGGGTTTCGACGGACGCTGCTGCCCAACCGTAGGATTTTTCCCTTTGTCGCCTCTTACGACACCCGCGGGAGGAGATGGAGTGGTGCTATTCTAATCAGCCGGCATCATACGGCAATGATGATAGTTCGGCAATGATGATGATGAAACAAACTGTATTATAATACTGTTTCGAAAACTAGTTTGTGTTAGCTTGTTTATGTTCTGGAGGAGGAAGTAACCAAAAGGGAAATATTCAAATAATAACATTTTATTACAGGTACTGAATCACAGATGACGGAGTTGAAAACCATTCTCAGGAATAGGAACATTGGAAATGGTAAGATGGTTTTATAATTAGACTTTATAACATGTACTACAATAGAGGGCCATAGCGTGTTACTTACAATCGAGAGGTTGCAGGTTCAAACGCCGGCTTGTACCAAGTTTTTAGGAGATGTTCGAATGATATTCGATATTTTCCAGTCGCTTTTCGGTGAAGAAATCGTGAGGAAACCGGACTAATCCTAATAAGGCTTAGATTTACCCTCTGGGTTGGAAGGTCAGATTTCAGTCGTTTTCGTAAAACTAATGCCTACGCCAATATTGGGATTAGTTGCCAAGCTGACCCCAGGCTCTCATGAGCCGTTGAAAAATGCCGGGACAAGATTGCAAGTCTGGATTGCAAGTCGCACGCTCTTACCGCTAGGCCACCAGGGACTCATTAAAAAATCATGTGATTGTTTTTGGGGGGGAAGGGTCAAAGAAATATCATGATTGATCACGATGGGGAGGGCGGCATCCAAGACCGCATCACGTGTACTTTAGTTTAGTTTAAGTATGTTTTCGGTGTGATGTAACATAATTTCGTTGACTTTGTAGTGAAAAATGTCACCTCAAAATCACTCGAAAACTACACGTGGTTTTGACAGGGGCGCGGGTGGAGGTAGCGTTAAGATCACCAAATATCATGAAGGGGGAGGGGGATCAAAATAAGGCCAAAACCGATTACATGATTTTTGAATGAGCGCTCCTAACTAATCCATTATTATTAAAAACTTCCAGACACGCCAACTTCTTCACCTACTGCCACCTTAGAGAAAAAAGTACCACCAAATGCGAAAACAAATCAGAACACTAAAGCTACAAAAATGGAAAATCAAACCAAACTACCACCAACTCTCACAAAGCCTGGTCAACCCAACCAAATGAGATTAATCCTACCGAAGATCGAAGCAAGTATGAAGCCTCTAAAACCGGTACCCAAAACGAAAGATTCCATACCAAAAAACCCACCACCGGTGAAAAAGCCATCGTCAAATTTGACACAAAAATTGTTACCACAAGGCACACAGTTGGCTCCTAAACCAGAAAAACAAAAGACTTCTCCCATTCAAAGTCTACCATTGCCGAACCCCGAGCCAAGTCCGTTACCAGAACCACTACCACAAGATGACATGCCAATATATGAGACGACTGAAGAAGGTATTTACTAAACATTACAATATAATAATTAATAATAATCCATCTCGCAAACCTTTCCACCCAATAGCCTGGTACATTCTAGATTCTATTAAAACTAATCGTCCTTGCACCATGGCGGGTGCTGTCTCTGTGTGCGTTCCATGATACGGACAGAGGCAACATCCGCTTAGTATACCCCTTACATTTCATTAAATTGTCGAAAGGGCCTCTGCGCGTTGGCTCGATCCGGCTCCGCATGCGCCTCCCAAATGTCCGGAACAACATTGTTCCGTGTACGGGAGAGACATACAAATAAGTGTACCCCTTACATTTCATTAAATTGTCGAAAGGGCCTCTGCGCGCGCCAGGGCTCATTTTTCTCAGAATCACGAGCTTGTTCGATCCTAATTATTAAAAAAAAAATGTTCGAAATTCCCGTTCCACGCCACCCTATTAGTATGAACTTACTCCTGATTGTCGCACTGATGGTCTATTAGGCACTGGTCCCACCGCAAGCTAGTAAGCTATAAGCAAGGGACAAAAGATAATCGCTCCCGTGTAAATGGTAGTTTTCAAAATTTGGTACACTCAATTAGCGAAAGTTGCTAAAAAAAAAAAAATTTCTCTGTCAGTTTCGTGACGTAAAATTAAGAGTTAAATTTCGATAAAAACTTGGTTTTGATGTTCGTTTTATGAACTTCAATCGATATTACAACATAATTAAAGGAATAAAGTCGATATTCATAAAGATTTAATGCTTAATTGTCGTCACGAAACTGACAGTGAATTAATTTTTTTTAACAACTTTCGCTAATTGGGTGTACCAAATTTTGAAAATTCCCAAATAAAAGAGAGAGATATATATTTATAGCTCATCGCCCGGCTATGACATATATGTCTCTTTTATTTACACGGGATCGATTATCTTTTGCCCCTTGACATAGCTGATAGCTCATAGCTTACTAGCTCGCGGTGGGACCAGTGCATAATAGATAATTAAAATTTTCACATAATAAAAATAGATCTGGCCCACCCACCTCCACCTCCGCTTGGTTACGATATTTGCTATGTCGGTGAACCCATTTTTTTGACCTTACAGCCTTATGACATTAAGTTACCTAAATTTTTTCTTCATAAACACATTTTTTAAGAGAATTTTTTTTTTCAGCTGAATCTCTAGATACGGACGATGATGAAGAATGGACATACGAGCAACTAGAACAATTTAATCTTTACAATATGTAGAGAACTAATAAAGTATTTATTACACTGTAGTTTTATAGCTACAGGGGTGTTTATCTAAGGAGTGTAGTTTCCTAAACGGTCCTGTATCTCTACAGAGTAACAGCGAAAACCATTGGCCGGAGTCGAGCGGCAGTCAGGTGTTGGTTTCCAATTCGTATCGAGAGAGCTTTAGGAGTTACTTTCAACTTTGAACTGAACTTGTTGTATGAAACTGATTAGATTAAGTAAAAATCATATTCTTACATTCTATATTAATTACTTCTGGGCCTAAAACTGACTTAAGTCAACTTTTTAATAATTAATTAAATTAAGTTCCGTTTCACACAGCCGGCTGTAAATATTACTTAATAAAATTATTGTTTTGAAACGTTACACGATTTATAAATCGAATATTGCTCGACATGTTTCTCTCCGTAACTAGGAGCTTATTAAATGTATATTGCAAGTTTCAATACAATTAATTCTATTTATGATGCGACATTTTTGTGTTTAAAATAACTTAATGCCTGTTAATTAATCAATATATTTTCTTATGATCTCTCTGTAAATGAGATTAAATACTTTAAATTTACATTTTCATCAATCATCATCAATCTATGATAGCCTTCTAAAGTACTTTGAAATTTAATTTTGTTTTCTAGTTGCAACCCAATCGAACGTAACTAGTTACTTATTATTTTTACACTGTAAGTAGGTTAAGAAAAGCATGTAGACAGCACAACACGAATAAATAAAACTAAAATTGATTTTCAAATATATTTCAGTAATCAAAATATAATAATAGGCTTACACGGTAATAGTTACAATCGTATCTCTTCTCGTGAAGTTTTTCAAAATGGCGAATGCGGGGAATCGGATTAGCAAAACGTCTCTATACAGTCGGCGACAGAAAAACGCCTCACACCTATAGACAACTAAAAAACGCCCGTTTCAGCTGCCAGAAAAAGGTATTTTGTGGCGTCGTCTTCAAGTTGCCTTAGGCGTTTTTTAATACACAAAACAGCGAATAAACCACATTTAGCCCGAAAAAAAATATTTACATGCCAATAAATTACAATCCCATAGAGTATTACATCATATTTTTACATAATCCTTAGTGCGTTTTATTCACATTGTAAATTTGGTTAAAAAAACTTCTTAAGTGCTACAGTGTTTTATTTTTAATGTGCACTTTTTCAACAAAAAAGTTATTTTAAAACCGCATTTTAATTCTATTTATAAATCTATCGCTATTTATTATCGTCGGTTATTTTTTAAATTAATACTTTTGTCCTGTAGTTTATTTAAAAAATGTGTTTATACTTATAAAATATGATTGTATGTATAGTTATATAAGTTATCCAGCTAGTTTTATGTACAATAGTCTTTTCGGCTACATATTTATATTTTAAATATTTCTTTTAAAATAATAGGTTCATTGTAGGCAAGCACAGATATCGTCAATTCCAAACTTCGACCGCCATATTGGTTTTTATCCAGCGAGTGAATATATACATAGACTCAGTTATTAGTACAAAATGGCTGTCATAAATTCCTCGACTTTAGATATTATCCAATCAGCAAATTTCCGCTATTAAGGACAGTTGTCATTGGTCCACCACGTCAAACCTCATCTGCGTAGGACTATATTTTAGACTCCGCCTTTGTAGACCATTTTAATGGGGTCATTATGCTTCATTAGTCATCTATGTATATTATCAATCGCTGATTTTATCTCATTAATTTCTTCGTATTCCAAAGCATTATACAAATACAGCAAGTATATAAGCGTTCAACTTGAACACTAAACTCCAATTATCTTATTATAAAAGTAATCTTTGTATATTAAAAAAAAAATTTCAAAGAAAAACTTATCCAGTTTCGTAACTTTCGCAACTCAATGTTTTTGGTAAAAATGCTTTAAAATTTTCCGAAAAAAAAATGGTTATGGCGGCCAAACGTCAAGCAATTAAATCAAAACTCATGAGTATCACAAAATCAAGAGTCAGATAACATAATGAAGGAACTTGAGTCTAGTCGATATTTACATATTCTTTCCTATAGTATCTTCTTTATCACAAATAAAATTCCGCACTATTTTTTTTAATTATGAGCAATTAATTATACTTTAACTACTATTGGTCAAGATTGTGTGGAAAGCACTGGTTATAAAGAAAAACTGGTAAAATATTTCTAAAGCCTAAACACAACTGAATTAATCTGGTTTTTTCGGGAAATCCGTTTGGGCGAATCAACTATATGTCCTATTAGTCAGGGGACAATAGAAACATAATTTGAAAGTAAGAACAAATCAAATTATTTTTTATGAAATATTTTGATTTGCTTTGATTTTTAAAACCGTTTAAAAATTAACAAGATTACATATACTTGATTAATTTCGACGGGTTCCGCTGTGTACGGGTGGCCGAATTGGTTAAGGCGTCAGCCGCGATAGCTGGAGATGCGGGTTCGAATCCCGTCTCGGACGCCGGAGGTCCTCGTCGCTTTTTCTTAAGTATATGTCATCTATTTCAACTTTTAGAAACATAATGTGTTAAAATAAAACATGGTGTCCTAATTATAGCTATAACAAAAATATGTTCTTTAGATTCCATAAAAGGTCAGTCGCTTGTCCCATATATTTTCTCAGGTTGGTTACATCAATTAATAATACATAATGTATGGTAACTTTGTAACACACATGTTGTTTAACGAAACAAATGTATGTTATCGATTTTCCTGAAGTCTGAATCTAATTTGGTGTGAGAAAAAAAGATTTTTTTTCTTTGTATGGAACTTTCTGGCATTACGCCGGTTAAAGATCTTTAACGCCATCTGTTTTTTCACGTGGAACTAATCGGCCCAAATATTTAATACAATTACAGATTTCCTTCTGAAAACCAGATTTAAAAAAAGTACAAAGCTAAAGTGGTATTATACGGGCAATATAGAGTAACTGTGGTATAAAACTTTATGAAAAAGATGTTTTTTTAGTGTCTCTATAAACCGTAACACCACTTTTGCGTCGGTTAAATAAAAGTCTACAATGACGGGCACACTTTGAATTTAACACTGGATATTTTGCACATACCTTACTTTCTAAAAGAAAAAAAGTACATATTGTTTATTACAAAATATTGTTCAAATTTTTATACTGCATACTATGGCTTAACTTTTTAATATGGCAAGGAATTATTAGATAATTTCCTTACAAAAAATAATCCTTACATGTACTAGGAGATAAATATGTGCCCGTCTGCGTAAATCATGGACGCACAAACCAACGGACGTATCATTAAATAAAAAATCACGGTTCCCTTTCTGAGCATAATTTAACTTTATGTCTATCTAATATATATTACACTTAAACCAATACGAACGGTGTTAAAGATTCTATAAATCGTACTACATTAAAACCAGGGACTGAATATAATCACCAGTGCTTGGAAAAGTCATCGCAGAAAAAGATTATGGACAAGAAACAAGACTCTATAGAGTCGAGACTTATTAATATTATTATCTAAAACGAATATTATCGTAATTTGACCTTTTTAGTCGCATATCTGTCATGGATTTTTCAAAGTGGCATGCTTAAAACAGTTTTATGGACCCGGGTATGTCCTTAAACTACGTCCAACAATGAGAGGTAGGGCACAGCGTTGACCATCACGCTTGAATCTGGGGCAGCCCAACTGGGGAAGTACCTCCTCCTTACAGAAGACCACAGCCATAATAGCACTGCCACCTTTCAGGTATGTAGTGTTGTGCTCCTGATGGTGAGTAAGGTTCCCAGACCTCCAACCCCCCTTAAATGCCGGCAACGCGCTTGTGACTCCCCTGGTCTTGCGAGTGCCCATGGGCGACGGTAATTGATTATAAAATAAAAATAAAAATAATTCTAAATGTTTATTTAATAGGTAATAAAACTGCCACATATTATTTAATTGCGATTCTTTGTCAGTCTAGTCAAACATAAAAAAAAAACTCATATTTAAAAATCAAAGTGGACTTAATCGCATTAAATCTCAGTCCAGCTGCGATTAGTCATAGCAAATTCCAAATATCGGCAAAAATCTAGGAAACAACCTTCAGTTTTATCGCGATTAGATCCAAATTAATAATTATGTGTAAAAAGTTTATGTCAGTACATTTACAAATCTGATTTACCTACACTAATAAAAAATCCCGAGTGAGCGCCCTCACATCGAGCTGCCCTGACTCGGCTTGAAAATAGGCACCAGAACTTACCCAAAACATGTCTAGCGCGATATAAATACACGCGGGTTCTGTTGAAACAGATTTTAAAGTAGTACGATGTAATAGCAATCTTTATTCCTATATACTTTATCTTTATTCGACATAATATCTGATAAAATACATAGGACAACTATAATAGGTGAAAAACTTAACTAAAGAATCATGTTTGCATCTGTAGAAAGTTCATATGGAACTTACGTCAAAAGTCAAATAAAACGGCATCATTTCTAGTAGCCATCAGATATATCGGAGCTGTGGAGGTGGTCACAAATATCGGAGCAACGCCTCTATTGTCAAGGCGATTAAGTGCATGTTCCGATATTTGTGACCACCTCCACAGCTCCGATATATCTGATGGCGACTGTAGAGCCTAGTTCTTTAGGTAACTTTTTTACCTATAAATAGTCAACCGATCGATATACTAAGCATACAATACAAAGTGTATACTTAAAGCGTTTTTTGTCTATAAATAAATGATACTATAGCATAATTACGTCTTGTTGTGTCCTCGCCTAAAACTTTTGTGTTTATTTTATATGCTTACTAAAAGATATAAAATAAATAAGTATGTCAGATACTGTGGCTTCAAAATTATCCGTACCCCTTATAGGTACAGCCGATATCAAAGATATGTTTAAGCTTTTTCATTTGTTTGTAATAAGATGCAAAACTACATATCTTTGAGGTCGACTGTATAAGACAAACTCAATGATTCATAGTAGATTTTTTGGCCAATTTAATAGAATCAGACGGTAGCGGTCTTCAATCGCAGTTTATTCACTAAAAATACACTTTCGCAACTCCTACAGTAACGTAACTTTAGTCTAACAAAGAATTAAGTTAGGCGAGAACCAACAAGGTTTTACATTTAAAAATGAAACATCCCTTTAAGATACAAATTACATAAGTAACATTATTTAAAAATCGCATTTTAGTCAAATTCTATACCGTTTTTTATTTACACATTTTTTTATTTTTACTTCGTTTCTTTTCAACATTGTATTGTTTGGCCTATCCTAACGACTATTTATATAAAAGAGATAACTAATAAAAGCATTTTTTTTATTAAAATAAATAGTGTCCAGCGGGTCGATTTTTGAGTCGTGCAATCGAATTCAAAAAACTTTGGGGACGAAAATAATCACACACAAAAGTTTCTCACCATTATTTTTGCACAAAATGTATAGTTTCGATATCCACGATTATTTATTTATATCATTCATGCTTCTTAAATACCATTTCTTCGTGTTTGAGAGAGTTTAAAATGTCACGATTCGAGCGTCGAGTGCTCAAAAATCGGCCCTCTGGGCGCCATTTTTGAGCGTTGAGTACTAGACTCGTGACATTTTAAACTCTGTCAGAAACGAAAAAATAGTAAAAAAATTGGGCAAAAATTATGTCAAGGAACATTTAGTGTGCAATTATTTTCGTTCTCATTTTTTTGCTCGAGACTCAAAAATCGCCCCCAAAAAACCAGTTTCGTATGATTCTGAAACATCCATTTTGCAATTTATTTATCTAAACTTGATTCTTAACTATTCAATAACTACTTAAAGTGATCTTAAGCCAAAAAAAAGCTGACTATTGTTTTACAAAAAAAAAACGTGACTTTACAAAATTGTTTTTTGTCATCATGAATAAATAGGTAAAAAAAAAATTTTACATATAAAAGTTTATGAAAAAAAAAAATAGCTGCCAATAACAAAAATAACATTATCACAAAAAGCAATCTGCTTGATACCTACAAGTTTTTTTTAGTTTCGCGGGTAGTAGTAGAGTTCTGTTAAAAAAATGAGATATACTCACTATAACATTTTAGTACACTATTGATAGATAGGTTCAATATTTTTTTTTATAACGACAGTGGCAAACAAGCATACGGCCCGCCTGATGGTAAGCAATTACCGTAGCATATGGAAGCCTATATATTCATAGAAAGGTAAAATACCTCTGTCTAGACTCGAACTCGCGTTTCACATTACAGTTGGTACAGTCAGCAGCAAAAGTGGCTAAGCGTTTGAAGTGTTCGAAATGACCTACACGCGCTTTTTCTTGACAACAGAGACGTGTTGACCTCATTTTGAACACCTCAAATGCTTAGCTACTTCTGCTGCTAACTGTACAACAGTGCCAAAAAAATTGAAATAAACAAGATTACATATACTTGATAAATTTCGACGGGTTCCGCTGTGTCCGTGTGGCCAAATCGGTTAAGCCGTCAGTCGCGATAGTTGGAGATGCGGGTTCAAATCCCGCCTTGGACGCCATAGGTCCTCGTCGCTTTTTCTTAAGTATATGTCATCTAATAAAACAACTAAAACGGATACCACGGATGACCACAAACGCTGCTAAAGAGTTCGAAACGTTGGGATAAAGTTTAAATTAGTATACGCGATATAATCCGTTTTATTTGTTTTATTTCATGAGAAATTATCGCGGCAAACGACGAAAATATTATACGTCATCTATATCAATTCTTTCATTTATATAGTAGTATCACTACTTAAAAATCAAAGCAAATAAAAATTTATCTTAATATTTTTATGAAATATTAATATAATGCTCGGGTGTTTCCTGCAACAAGAGCAATAACTTTAGGCATCGTTTCTACACCACAAACGTATCAATATTTGTTCTACGACTTTTGAAAATAACTTATAGTTCACTAAATATTAATTAAAGAGATTTTTTAAATAAGCAATGTATTGCGAAAAGTATGAAGTTTCTAGATTGACAGTAAATGTCAACTAGACTATTGGATGCTGTACCCTTACCATGAGTTGTGACATTAAGGTTTTAAATAACGAGTATCGAGTTTACTATCTGTGCATCTCGCTTGTACTATTTTAGTGCGAACGAGGTGCACAGATAGTAAACTCGATACTCGTTATCGAAAACCTCAAAGTTACAACTCATGGTGAGGGTACTGTTCATTGAAAATGCTATTTAGTTTGTTTGAAAAAATCACAGGTAATAAATTACACAATTTTTTTAAGTTGTAGATCAAATGTTGCTAGGTTCGTGGTGTAGAAGCGATCCCTAAAATTATTGCTCCTGTTACAGGAAACACCCGGTATAAGTAGTATTACTACTTAAAAATCAAAGCAAATCAAAATATTTCATAAAAATATTCGTACTTAGTTATATATTTAAAAAAACGTTTTTAAATATATAATGAACCAATTTAATGATACTGAGAACCGAATTATGAACCGATCTACCAATAGAGTTCAATATGCCATGATTTTGTATAATGAATTAAGTTAACAGAACTCTGTGCTGCCCTCTAGCGGGGGCCGGAGTATCACCTGACGGTCAACGCGAGCGCAAGTAACAGCGACGCGGGCGCAAGTCGATGCGCCAAACTGTTGTACTTGCTGCTCTGCTCGCACGTACCTGGAACGAGAGAGATAGTTAGCATTTCGTTTTTATTCTGTCATCATCATCATCATGTTAGCCGAAAGACGTCCACTGGACATAGGCCTCCTCCAGAACGAGCCAAGAAGACCGATCCTGCGCATTCCACATCCAGCTGTAACCCGCGACCTTCACCAGGTCGTCGATCCATGCTGCGACCTTCCAGTTTGTGATCCCCACTCCAGAACCTTACTGCCCCATCGGCCATCGGTTCAATGTGCCCCGCCCACTGCCACTTAAGTTTGGCGATCCGAAAGCTATGTTGGGCGTGTCTCTGCGTGATCGCATCAGGAATAATATCATCCGCAGTAGAACCAAAGTTACCTGTGCTCATCACACAAATAAATGCCCTTACTGAGATTTGAACCCAGCGTCACCCACTAGGCCAGCTGTCAAGTTAAACGTACCATTAAGAGTGAGGTTGTACGCTTTGTCCGGCGGGCCGGGCGAAGCCGCGGGATCGCACGAGTGCGACACTATACTGAGAGACAGCGTGGCTCCACCGCGGGTATCTGTAAATAGTACATTTCGATTTAGTTCGGAATATCTCTCGGCCAAAATATCTCGGGCCTCGTGAATTAATGATATCTCTCGGCCCTAATATCTCCAAAATATCTCGGACCTCGTGAGGTAATGACATTCCCGGGCGTGCATCGAACTAGGGATATAACCAATATGGAGCCGACACATGCATTAATTTTTATCGGAAAAATTCTGCCGATTCGGAGCGGGGGTGAGGACACATAAATAATGTTAACACTAATGCATTTTTACGTGCGTCGCTACACACGCACACTACAAAATTATCAAACACTAGCATAAACTATATTCACACAAGTTCAAGAACTATGACCGGCGACCGAGTAATTTTGGCAGAGCGGAACGCCTGTTAATGGCTACTCCATATTGGTTATATTCTCCTAGGCATCGAACGACGTTTCTTAATACATTTGCGAAAAAATAAGAAAAACAACAAGGAATTTGAAAATGTTGTAATTAGTATTGTGTTATTATTTAATTCTGTTACATCATATAAGTTACAACTTCAACTTTTTCTTTTAATTGCTCCATGTAAGTTCTTCGCGGTCTTCCTCTTTTTCTTCTCCCTTCTATCTTTCCCTCTATTATTATTATTATTACTATTCCTTCTGTAACTTATAGAGAATTGAAGGAAAAGGCAGAGAATAGACCCGAATGGAAATTACTCCACCGACAAGAGCCAAGCTCTTAAATATATGATGATGACATCATATATCCATTACAATTTTGAAAAAAAAAAAAATAATTTGTTTACATTTATAAAAACAATATCGAATGCTACTTTTGGAACCTTGAAACATACTTGCAGTAGGAAAATACGCCTTTTCTTTGACAGGTGTTATGACAGCAATTCCGTTCTATTCAAACAACTTATTAAAAACGGTTTTTTAATATCAAAAATAAACTTGGTATAATGATAAAGAGGTAAGATTAGAGGTAAGTAATAAAATATGTCTTGTTTATGTTTCTTATTCTTACATTAACAGTGGGTTTTTTGTTTATTAAGATGTTTAAAGGAGATTAATATTAACACTCATCAGTACCTTTTCATGAATTGGAACAAGAGTAAAAAAAAAAAATGGAAAAGTAAAAAGCAGTAGTGCGCGAAAACCATTTTTCCGCACGTTAGAAAGTTACGTAAATTACCCATTTTTGAACACCTGTATTAAAATAGTACATTTCGATACTAGTAAAAAAAAATTCGACGAGGGTCACAATCACCCGAGTCTGAAATAAGTTTTTACACGTGTATCGAACCAAATTTTTCATAACAAGTGCCTTAAAAAGTTAAATTTACGCACGCAAAGCGTGCGCAAAGTGCACTTTTTATGCGCTAGTTAGGATTTTTTTTTATACAAGGGCGCAAAGTTAGTGTTTACCTTCTCCTGTTAATATTGATCCGAGCTAGATATACTATAAAGAACGACTTCGAGCAGGATATTATCGATACCTCCTACGTATACTGAGACAACTGACATTTTTACGATTTTCGTTTTTTTGCATTTTTGGGATCAAAATACTTATATCTACATGCTATAAAAATTTCGTAGCGAAATAACTGTTAGTTTTCGAAATAAAGTGACGTATACTGACCCAACTAACACTATTTTTTAAATTAGAACGTTGTATACTGAGCTAAGTCACTTGTACCAGTATACGCGGTACATCTAGCGGGGGAGGGCGGCGTGGGCGCGGCGCAAGTGGCAGTTGTCTCAGTATGCTCGTTCGCTATCGTTGCGGGGGGAACTTGTCTCACTATGCGCGGGCGACAAACGATGCGGCATACGTCTTTTCTACCCGTTTTCTACCTACTTCGTATAAAATAAAGCTTTTTATATTATGATTTTGTTATTATGATGTTGTTGTGTAGTAGTTTATTGTTTAATTAAACACAAAATACATCAAAATGAAGCAGACGAGAGGAAGAAGTCTGGTTGCACTGGCATTAAATAAGCCATTTTAACGCGAAACGAGCGGTAGGCAAGTAAATTTAATTGTATATTTTTGAGAACATTAAATTAAAAAGCTAATTTGAACAACTATGGTGATATTTTCAGATTTTTTGTTAGTTAGTCCAGTAGTCGGTTTCAAATGAGAATGTTATTTATTGATTTACTTATATCAATGCACGTGGGTTTTCAATGCTTTTTTTTAGTAATTATTAATGATAAGTAATTAAATTTGATTTCATACTTTTCAGTACATTTAATTAAAACCTAATTTGAACAACTATGGAGATATTTACAGACTTTTTGTCAGTTAGTCCAGTATACGAGGTTACAAATTATTATTGAATTGCTTTTATCAATGCATGTGGATTTTCAATGGTTATGGTAACTTATTTTAGTGTCCCCGTTGCCGCTGGGAGTAGAGGAGCTACGGGAGGAAATATATTTTTTATATGTGGATCGACGAACTAAGAAAATATAACGTTAATCTACAGTGGAGTTTTCTTATAACTAAACTCGCACATAAATTAAGTTCGGCCGCTTTCATCGTTAGGAAAATATTGAGACAGCTCGATTAGTTTATCATAGTTATTTCCATAGTGTAATGTTATATGGTATTCTGGTTTGGGGCAAAGCAGCTGATATACAGACTATATTTGTATTACAAAAAAGAGCCATTCGTTTTATGTATAACTTAAAAGCAGGTGTATCTATTAGAAAGCTTATTAAAGAAATTATTATAAATTAACTGTAGCTTGCCAATATATATATGAAAATATTATGTACGTTATTAAAAACCTTCAGTTGTTTACCAAAAATTGTGACATCCATAATTATAACACTAAAAATAAGAATAAGCTTGCTATCAGAAAAAGTCGTGTGTGTAAAGTGTATAAATCATTATTTGGGCAATGTAGGTATTCATTTATATAACAAGTTACCTGATGATGCCTTAATATTACCCTTCCCAGTACTTAGAGAATTACTTAAAAAAGTCTTTAATGTCTAAGGGCTATTACAGAGTGTGGATTATTTGACAGATAAACATGCATGGCCCAAACCAGAACTAACTAAACTGCCTAGCAGTTAATTCAACAATTGCATGTACTGCTATATCATGTAAATGACACAGTTCACTTTCAGGTAAGAAAACATATCAAAGTTTGTCTATTTTGTGAAGTCAAATTTTTTTACATTATTATTTTCACTTTTATATTTTAGTATTTTCAGTTATATCTTGTAATAAACTGTTTGATATGTTTTCTTTTCGGACTACGCATAATTATGTACTTTAAGATGTGATTTATCACTGTTTTGAAAAAATAAGTCCCGCCGTAGTTTCTTTCCGGTATCTTCTCGGGTCAGGTCATTTACTTCACTCACTATCACTTGATCCCTTTTTTTGATTCTTGTCCTTTATGCGAATGACTTTGGCAATAATAAGAAGTTTTGTTTTTTATGAGGATTCATATTCTATTTTACCTTTTAAACTGATCTCAGTTGTTATATTTAGAGTTATTCATTTTAATTTTTATTGTTAATATTAAGAAAAAGTGTTGTTTAATAATTTTGTAGATATACTAAGCAATGAGAATGAAGAATGTAAGGAAACATATAAAGTCAATGGTTAATCAGTATTACGTTGATAATAACAATGGCTCTGAGTAATTCATTATAATTAAGAAACGCAACTTTAGTATCCACTTGCTTTATTTTTAGTTTCACAAACGTAACTTGCCTAAATATCTTCATTATAATTCTTTGAACTTTCTATAATGAGCACAACATACAAAATAATGTTAATAGTATACTGGTACATAATTCATTCATTCAGGCATTTCTCAGGCGTATACTGGTACAAGTGACAAATCAGGCTAAATTTAACCGATAAAATATATCCGAACTGGATTTTGGAGTTTTTTAAGATATCTAAGAATGATACGTGACTCATGGCGTTTAGTTTAATAAGATTATGTCCATATTCATCAAATAATAATTTACTACGTATACTGGATCAAGTGGTAGTTATCTCAGTTTATCAAAAAATTGAACTCGTTAATTTCATGTATACTGGACTAACTACAGTTTTTTCAAAAACTACTAATAATTTTAAAATAGTAATTATGTAGATTTAAGCGAAATACATTCACTATACATATTTGAAAATTTCATGAAAATATGTCAAAGTATGAGCTAGTTATGGAACTTTGTACCTTTAAACAGCTCTGCTGTAAAATCGTGATTTTGCACTTGTCCCAGTATACGTAGGAGGTATCGTTATGTGTATGGTGGACCTTAGGAGTATATATATAGGGGTAAAACCGGGACATGGCTGTTTAGTTACTTGTACAGTTTCAAATTTATCCGCTCTCGAGTCACTGCTGTCAGCCATCTTGGTTAGTTTGTCAACAAAAGTTAAAAGGCGTGCGTGAAGCCAGAAAATAGTTTTTAATTGTGTTTGATGTAATATTGAGCAGCGTGTACGCACCGTTCCCGCCGCGGTGCTCGTAGACGACGCACACGGTGCGCGGGCGCGGCGCGGCGTGCGCGGGCGCGGCCTGCGCGGGCGCCGCCACCACGAACCCGCGCGCGCCCGCCTGCCAGCTGCCGTAGCACGTGTACACTGCGGACACAAGTCCTTCATCAGCTCATCACTCACTCGTTTACATTTACTATATCTTTTGCTTCAACTCACTCACTAATAGGACATTACTACAGAGGCCGGTAAGTAAGGGGTTGCCGGCCAAGTATATGTAGACGACCGAGCGCAGTGAGGCCGGATTGTTACGAGGACGACAACCCCTTTTCACGCAGTATGCAATATGTACAGGGCTATTTTAAAAACAAAACGACAAATAAAAGTTTATTTTTTAGAAATTAAAAGTAAACATGCCAAATAAAACTGCAAAATGGACCATAAATTGACGATTGTTTTTAATAGGCGAAATATTATAAATTATAACAATGTCATAAAACCACCAATATATTTTTTCTTGGCAGATTGTCACAAATTTATGTGGAATGGCAATTAAATAGTACATTACTACAGAGGCCGTGAAGTAAGGGATTTAAGGACGAGATTGCGGTAAGCGGCCGAGTCGGAGACGAGGCCGGATAAATTGAGTCCTTTAATCCCTGTTCAGGCCGAAGCCTGTATAGTGCTTTTCTCAAACATTTCAAGAAAATAATAACATTAAAATAACAACAAAGCAATCAAGTAAATAACAGTGAATTGCCGCCTTTAAAAAAAAACAAATTCGACAAAGCTATTCGTACACCTTTTTTAACTGCTTATAAAAATATAACTATCTATGGTTCATAGATTTCGTTTATTTTAATGAATTGACTTTGGAAAAAGCTATTCCAGCACCATGTTTAACCGATTAGTATAATACCAATTTTGCTTTCATAGAGATTGTAACTAGGATGTATGTATTTTTTCCTTCGTCAGTCTAATCTTAGTTGGCAAATTTAAAAAGTTAGAGCTTCGGACAATAATGTGCTTTTCATACTAACTCCATACATTTATTCACGGCCTAGTCCATAAATGTATAACTTCTTGGCACCATTTCGTGCCATTAACGCATACATTTCGTAGTATGTTTGAGAAAATATATATTTTGGTTCAACTCACTCACCAAAGATTTAAATCGCTCAATACGCTCAATACCCTTACAATGAGTTGTGACATTGAAGTTTTCGATAACGAGTATTGAGTTTACTATCTGTGCATCTCGCTTGTACTATTTTAGTGCGAACGAGATGCACAGTTATTAAACTCAATACTCGTTATCGAAAACCTCAAAGTCCCAACTCATGGTAAGAGTACAGTACCTAATTCATCTATATCGGATCTCGGTGTTACTTGCTCGCTCCTTCCCACTCATGATTCGAATGAGCTGGACGTGCCAAAGAGAGAGATGATGCGAAACAACAGTTTCGAAACGGTTCGGAAAATTTCGGAGGGTGTCGGGTAAACATGGCGGATCTCGTGCCGCGTGAATTGCTATCTTAGCCACACTTATGGCTGAGTGAATTATAACCATCTCTTTTACGTACATTGTTACGCTACACGGCACGGTAATAATAACTGGGAAAATAAAATACCTAATTTATTGTTATAAAAATAAGTCTAATACCAAATGCGATTATAAAATTAATAAAAATCCTTTTTCGTAATATTTTTTTTTTTATAATGAAAAACGTAATTAACTCCTTCATGCTCTCATTTAAATGATTGAGAATGAACCGGGAAGAACAAACAAACCAAACAATTCAGTCAATCTTATTAGTTCTCTCGTAAACGATATTGCCGACAGATCCACTGAGCGAAATGAGTGATACATATTTATATCTTCGCGAGCGAAAGATATGAATCAATTTTTTCAACTCAGTGAAGCGTTTTGCGCATCTCTAATACACTGCGCCGCTACACCGTTCACTTAGTTGACATCATATTTTGGGACTAACACTTCACAGACATTTAAAATATTCAATTTGTATTTCACTCATTTCTACAATTCATATTAGCATTCATTCATTCATTTGGATCAAGTTCCAGTCTCGCCCGAGATTTTCCGTTTTTCTTCACTTCTAAGTATTATATGTTCCATATGCGAGTACTCGACTTACCAGTGCTGGGGCAAGCGGACTTGAACTCGATGCTGTCTTGAGCGGCACCGCAGCCAATGCTGGCACTGTCGTACACCCCGGGCACACATTTGGGCTCAAGCTCGGTGTTTTCAGCTTCCCCTATAAAATATCGATAAAGTTGCGGTACATTCAATATTCAGTCCAAATGACTAATGTAATTCTATGAAGACACATGGATTGACGCTCAAGTTAATGTCAATATTCGAGTATCGGGCTGCTCGGCTCCGGGCCGCCCCGGTGGGTCGACGGTAGGCTCGGGCTCGTAAGGCTGACGTGTAGGACGGGCGACGGTATAATGTGAGTCATCCTTAAACATATACATTGTAAGTTCAACAAAAAATTGTAATAAGTACCTATAGTCATTTGCTGTCGTCTTCGCCTCGAGTCAGCTAAAGAACTGACCACACTATAGCGGCCGAAGATCGGACACCTTTCGGGCACCAATGAGGTCGCTGGAATAGACAAAAAAATATCCATGTAGGTGTGAAATATGTGTAGTAGGTAACAGTGGCGGCGCGTTTATACAAGCCGATTCCCGCCGGCTTAACTTTACTACAGTTCAACGGTTTTTCTTGGGCTCATGAAGAAAAGGCTAAAACATATCGGCTCCATGTTGGTATTTTTTTTCGACAAATGGTAGTTTTTTTTTCGGTTTAAGGCGATTAACAAACTGCCACGCACCACGCAGCGCAGCGCGTGAATGCGTGATCTAACATCGTTTATAAGTCTTCGTTTGTACCTATATAAAACATAGTCCAACACACAGAAAGACGCATCATGAAGCGTTGCGTGGCAGTATGTTAATGGCCTAAGCCAAAAGAACTTATTGGAAAAAAAAAAATATTTGAGAAATATACAAGTCTTGAAACCTAATTATAACTTCTCTTTGAATATTATACCATAACGCGTAGGTAACAAATAACTACGGCAACTGTTACTACACCATTTGCTGCATTATTGTTAAGTTTAAATATTAGAACCGTTGCTGTACCAAGTTTATTTCAGATTAAGAGGGCGTCGCTAATAAACTGTTTATTCAGTTTGGTGAAAATTTAAGGTACTTTTGTATATTTTTTGATTTTTCAATAAAATTATGAAATATATATCTTAAAATGTACTTATTAAACAAAATAAGTTAAATACAACCTAAACAATAAGACTAAAGAAAAAATAATAATAAAAATTTAAAAAACGTCGTTAAAATTGGGCCCCTTTGGCATGGCGCCGAGGATGCTGGCAGCATTCCCCCGCTGTATCGCGATACTGATGCGTTGCGCGAGAAAGCTGCCAGCTCTACGGTCACCAGTCGAGTCGACGAGGCTTTTAGAAAGGTCTCTGAACATGATATGGGCGCTGGGACCCCACGGCACTACAAATACTCGGCTATCTCACCCTTGTGAAGTTGACCACCCCAAATCATTTGCCCGCAAATGACATATCAATATCGTTTGTTCATCGTTAGTTCATGTTTGTTCAGCAGGTAAAATCGTTAGGACCCGATCCTAACATCCATTTTTTTTAAAAACAAAATGGGGTGGCTAACTTCACGTCAACCACCCCATACAACATTTTTTGAACTTTCTTTATGTATATCGCAAGATATTCGTTAGTTCACGTTTATTCAGGCATTAAAATCGTTAGGATCTATTTCCTTCATTTTATTTTTATTTTTTTAAGTGGGGTGGCTATATTCACGTTAACCACCCCACCCCGAAATCAACTAAACCAACTATGTAGAAGCATCGAGTGACGTTTGTTCACGTTTGTTCAGGCACTAATATCGTTAGGATCTCCCCAGTTTCGCCATAAAAAAATAATATTGAAAATTCATATGGGCCGTACTAGGCAGTAACGGAATGTGTTTTAAAAACTTATAGTATAGGGTCCTTACGATTATTGGGCCTGAACAAACATCTACAGATGATTCTTAATCGAGACAGCATGGCCACATGCGGGCAATCAAAAGAAAATTAGAGATTTTCATGGTTTTTGAAATTTTCATATAGGCCGTCTAGGGCGACCATGTAGGGTGGTATAAAAAGTGCTACAATCGGGTCCTAACGATTATTGGGCCTGAACAAACGTCTAAAGGCATCCCTAATCCGAAATATTTCGGCAACATGCGGGCAAACAGGCGAGAATCAGAGATTCTCGCAGTTTTTATTTTTTTTAATACTATGGGGGTGGCTGTTTTCACGTGAACTTAGCCACCCCACCCTGAAATCAGCTAAACTAACTATGTAGAGGCATCGAGTGACGTTAGTTCACGTTTGTACAGGCACTAGAATCGTTAGGATTGCCTCAGTTTCGCCATAAAAAAATAAAATTGAAAATTCATATAGGCCGTACTAGGCAGTCACGGAATGTGTTTTCAAAACTTATAGAATAGGGTCCTTACAATTATTGGGCCTGAACAAATATCTACAGATGATTCTTAATCGAGACAACATAGTCACATGCGGGCAATCAAAAGATAATTAGAGATTTTCATGGTTTTTGAAATTTTCATATGGGCCGTCTAGGGCGACCATGTAGGGTAGTATAAAAATTGCTACAATCGGGTCCTAACGATTATTGGGCCTGAACAAACATCTACAGATGATTCTTAATCGAGACAGCATGGTCACATGCGGGCAATCAAAAGATAATTAGAGATTTTCATGGTTTTTGAAATTTTCATATAGGCCGTTTAGGGCGACCATGTAGGGTGGTATAAAAAGTGCTACAATCGGGTCCTAACGATTATTGGGCCTGAACAAACGTCTACAGGCATCCCTAAACCGAAACCATACGGCGACATGCGGGCAAGCAAGCGAGAATCAGAGATTCTCGCAGTTTTAATTTTTTTTAATACTATGGGGGTGGCTGTCTTCACGTGAACTTGGCCACCCCACCCTGAAATCAGCTAAACCAACTATGTAGAAGCATCGGGTGACGTTTGTTCACGTTTGTTCAGGCACTAATATCGTTAGGATCTCCCTAGTTTCGCCATAAAAAAATAAAATTGCAAATTCATATGGGCCGTACTAGGCAGTAACGGAATGTGATTTAAAAACTTATAGAATAGGGTCCTTACGATTATTGGGCCTGAACAAACATCTACAGATGATTTTTAATCGAGACAGCATAGTCACATGCGGGCAATCAAAAGAAAATTAGAGATTTTCATGGTTTTTGAAATTTTCATATAGGCCGTCTAGGGCGACCATGTAGGGTGGTATAAAAAGTGCTACAATCGGGTCCTAACGATTATTGGGCCTGAACAAACGTCTACAGGCATCCCTAAACCGAAATAGTTCGGCAACATGCGGGCAAACAGGCGAGAATCAGAGATTCTCGCAGTTTTTTTTTTTTTTAATACTATGGGGGTGGCTGTCTTCACGTGAACTTAGCCACCCCACCCTGAAATCAGCTAAACTAACTATGTAGAGGCATCGAGTGACGTTAGTTCACGTTTGTTCAGGCACTAGAATCGTTAGGATTCCCTCAGTTTCGCCATAAAAAAATAAAATTGAAAATTCATATGGGCCGTACTAGGCAGTCACGGAATGTGTTTTAAAAACTTATAGAATAGGGTCCTAACGATTATAGGGCCTGAACAAATATCTACAGATGATTCTTAATCGAGACAACATAGTCACATGCGGGCAATCAAAAGATAATTAGAGATTTTCATGGTTTTTGAAATTTTCATATGGGCCGTCTAGGGCGACCATGTAGGGTAGTATAAAAATTGCTACAATCGGGTCCTAACGATTATTGGGCCTGAACAAACATCTACAGATGATTCTTAATCGAGACAGCATGGTCACATGCGGGCAATCAAAAGATAATTAGAGATTTTCATGGTTTTTGAAATTTTCATATAGGCCGTTTAGGGCGACCATGTAGGGTGGTATAAAAAGTGCTACAAACGGGTCCTAACGATTATTGGGCCTGAACAAACGTCTACAGGCATCCCTAAACCGAAACCATACGGCGACATGCGGGCAAGCAAGCGAGAATCAGAGATTCTCGCAGTTTTAATTTTTTTTAATACTATGGGGGTGGCTGCCTTCACGTGAACTTGGCCACCCCACCCTGAAATCAGCTAAACCAACTATGTAGAAGCATCGGGTGACGTTTGTTCACGTTTGTTCAGGCACTAATATCGTTAGGATCTCCCCAGTTTCGCCATAAAAAAATAAAATTGAAAATTCATATGGGCCGTACTAGGCAGTAACGGAATGTGATTTAAAAACTTATAGAATAGGGTCCTTACGATTATTGGGCCTGAACAAACATCTACAGATGATTCTTAATCGAGACAGCATGGCCACATGCGGGCAATCAAAAGAAAATTAGAGATTTTCATGGTTTTTGAAATTTTCATATAGGCCGTCTAGGGCGACCATGTAGGGTGGTATAAAAAGTGCTACAATCGGGTCCTAACGATTATTGGGCCTGAACAAACGTCTACAGGCATCCCTTAACCGAAATAGTTCGGCAACATGCGGGCAAACAGGCGAGAATCAGAGATTCTCGCAGTTTTTATTTTTTTTAATACTATGGGGGTGGCTGTCTTCACGTGAACTTGGCCACCCCACCCTGAAATCAGCTAAACCAACTATGTAGAAGCATCGGGTGACGTTTGTTCACGTTTGTTCAGGCACTAATATCGTTAGGATCTCCCCAGTTTCGCCATAAAAAAATAAAATTGAAAATTCATATGGGCCGTACTAGGCAGTAACGGAATGTGATTTAAAAACTTATAGAATAGGGTCCTTACGATTATTGGGCCTGAACAAACATCTACAGATGATTCTTAATCGAGACAGCATGGCCACATGCGGGCAATCAAAAGAAAATTAGAGATTTTCATGGTTTTTGAAATTTTCATATAGGCCGTCTAGGGCGACCATGTAGGGTGGTATAAAAAGTGCTACAATCGGGTCCTAACGATTATTGGGCCTGAACAAACGTCTACAGGCATCCCTAAACCGAAATAGTTCGGCAACATGCGGGCAAACAGGCGAGAATCAGAGATTCTCGCAGTTTTTATTTTTTTTAATACTATGGGGGTGGCTGTCTTCACGTGAACTTAGCCACCCCACCCTGAAATCAGCTAAACTAACTATGTAGAGGCATCGAGTGACGTTAGTTCACGTTTGTTCAGGCACTAGAATCGTTAGGATTCCCTCAGTTTCGCCATAAAAAAATAAAATTGAAAATTCATATGGGCCGTACTAGGCAGTCACGGAATGTGTTTTAAAAACTTATAGAATAGGGTCCTAACGATTATAGGGCCTGAACAAATATCTACAGATGATTCTTAATCGAGACAACATAGTCACATGCGGGCAATCAAAAGATAATTAGAGCCCTATAATCGTTAGGACTCTATTCTATAAGTTTTTAAAACACATTCCATGACTGCCTAGTACGGCCCATATGAATTTTCAATTTTATTTTTTTATGGCGAAACTGGGGAGATCCTAACGATATTAGTGCCTGAACAAACGTGAACAAACGTCACCCGATGCTTCTACATAGTTGGTTTAGCTGATTTCAGGGTGGGGTGGCCAAGTTCACGTGAAGACAGCCACCCCCATAGTATTAAAAAAAATTAAAACTGCGAGAATCTCAGATTCTCGCTTGCTTGCCCGCATGTCGCTGTATGGTTTCGGTTTAGGGACGCCTGTAGACATTTGTTCAGGCCCAATAATCGTTAGGACCCGATTGTAGCACTTTTTATACCACCCTACATGGTCGACTTATACGGCCTACATGAAAATTCCATAAACCATGAAAATCTCTAATTTTCTTTTAATTGCCCGCATGTGGCCATGCTGTCTCGATTAAGAATCATCTGTAGATGTTTGTTCAGGCCCAATAATCGTTAGGACCCGATTGTAGCAATTTTTATACTACCCTACATGGTCGCCCTAGACGGCCCATATGAAAATTTCAAAAACCATGAAAATCTCTAATTATCTTTTGATTGCCCGCATGTGACTATGTTGTCTCGATTAAGAATCATCTGTAGATATTTGTTCAGGCCCTATAATCGTTAGGACCCTATTCTATAAGTTTTTAAAACACATTCCGTGACTGCCTAGTACGGCCCATATGAATTTTCAATTTTATTTTTTTATGGCGAAATTGAGGGAATCCTAACGATTCTAGTGCCTGAACAAACGTGAACTAACGTCACTCGATGCCTCTACATAGTTAGTTTAGCTGATTTCAGGGTGGGGTGGCTAAGTTCACGTGAAGACAGCCACCCCCATAGTATTAAAAAAAAATAAAAACTGCGAGAATCTCTGATTCTCGCCTGTTCGCCCGCATGTTGCCGAACTATTTCGGTCTAGGGATGTCTGTAGACGTTTGATCAGGCCCAATAATCGCTAGGACCCGATTGTAGCATTTTTTATACCACCCTACATGGTCGCCCTAGACGGCCTATATGAAAATTTCAAAAACCATGAAAATCTCTAATTTTCTTTTGATTGCCCGCATGTGACTATGCTGTCTCGATTAAGAATCATCTGTAGATGTTTGTTCAGGCCCAATAATCGTAAGGACCCTATACTATAAGTTTTTAAATCACATTCCGTTACTGCCTAGTACGGCCCATATGAATTTTCAATTTTATTTTTTTATGGCGAAACTGGGGAGATCCTAACGATATTAGTGGCTGAACAAACGTGAACAAACGTCACCCGATGCTTCTACATAGTTGGTTTAGCTGATTTCAGGGTGGGGTGGCTAAGTTCACGTGAAGACAGCCACCCCCATAGTATTAAAAAAAAATAAAAACTGCGAGAATCTCTGATTCTCGCCTGTTTGCCCGCATGTTGCCGAACTATTTCAGTTTAGGGATGCCTGTAGACGTTTGTTCAGGCCCAATAATCGTTAGGACCCGATTGTAGCACTTTTTATACCACCCTACATGGTCGCCCTAGACGGCCTATATGAAAATTTCAAAAACCATGAAAATCTCTAATTATCTTTTGATTGCCCGCATGTGGCCATGCTGTCTCGATTAAGAATCATCTGTAGATGTTTCTTCAGGCCCAATAATCGTAAGGACCTTATACTATAAGTTTTTAAAACACATTCCGTTACTGCCTAGTACGGCCCATATGAATTTTCAATTTAATTTTTTTATGGCGAAACTGGGGAGATCCTAATGATATTAGTGCCTGAACAAACGTGAACAAACGTCACCCGATGCTTCTACATAGTTGGTTTAGCTGATTTCAGGGTGGGGTGGCCAAGTTCACGTGAAGACAGCCACCCCCATAGTATTAAAAAAAATAAAAACTGCGCTTGCTTGCCCGCATGTCGCTGTATGGTGTCGGTTTAGGGACGCCTGTAGACATTTGTTCAGGCCCAATAATCGTTAGGACCCGATTGTAGCACTTTTTATACCACCCTACATGGTCGACCTAGACGGCCTATATGAAAATTCCATAAACCATGAAAATCTCCAATTTTCTATTGATTGCCCCCACGTGACCATGCTGTCTCGATTAAGAATCATTTGTAGATGTTTGTTCAGGCCCAATAATCGTTAGGACCCTATTCTATAAGTTTTTAAAACACATTCCGTTAGAGCCTAGTACGGCCCATATGAATTTTCAATTTTATTTTTTTATGGCGAAACTGGGGAGATCCTAACGATATTAGTGCCTGAACAAACGTGAACAAACGTCACCCGATGCTTCTACATAGTTGGTTTAGTTGATTTCGGGGTGGGGTGGTTAACGTGAAGATAGCCACCCCACTTAAAAAAATTAAAAAAAAATGAAGGAAATAGATCCTAACGATTTTAACGCCTGAACAAACGTGAACTAACGAATATCTTGCGATATACATAAAGAAAGTTCAAAAAATGTTGTATGGGGTGGTTGACGTGAAGTTAGCCACCCCATTTTTTTTTTTTTTTAAATGGATGTTAGGATCGGGTCCTAACGATTTTACCTGCTGAACAAACATGAACTAACGATGAACAAACGATATTGATATGTCATTTGCGGGCAAATGATTTGGGGTGGTCAACTTCACAAGGGTGGCTATCTCGGCTCCTTTTCAATAAAATAAAAAGAAAAAATAGTGAGGTGACCGTTGTGTGTGTGGGGTAAGGGGTTGGACTCACTGATGAGCGTGACGGCGGGCGGGCGACGCGGCTCGGCGCAGGCGTCCTGCGGCGCGTCCCACACGCCGGCGCCCGCGCGCAGCTCCAGCACGCCGCCCGCGCGCCGGTGGAACGACAGGCACATGTGGCCCGACTCGCTGCAACAAGACTGCCGTTGAGGCTTGACCTAACACACACACGAGGTTGGCGACGTCAAACAGACTGCGTCCCGACCCGCGCAGCCAGTAGCGTCCGCTCGGGGTGGCGCATCGCTAAGCCGAGTGGACGCGACAGCACGCGGTGTTGTGCTGAGTAACATCAGTCGGACGTAATGCAGCACGCGGCGTTGTACTGAGTAAGGCTACGGTTTCCTATAAACGCCGTCGGTCGGTTACGGCGTCTGCGTCACAATGCTGCCTATAGATATGTACGTTGTCGCTGACGGTAGACGTCGCGTGTAGCATAAAATAAAAGACCTAAGCCTAACATCACTCGAAAGTGAAGCAGCGCACGACGCATAGTGCTGACGTAGCAAATAATATTACTTATTCTGAGTTTGACTTAGAAATATTAATTAATCTCGTAAGAAAACATAAAGTTTGACTTTCAGCGCGCGCGAGCTGTATCGGCGGTAGTCACGCCCTCATGCATGTAGAGACCGCGACGCCGGCGAGATCAGGGCGCACACTGTTTGAACAGGCATCGCGTCGCCGCCGCGCGATGCTGCGTCTTGCCATATGTTTAGTTAAGCCTTTAGTAAACATCGCGGTGCGGGAAAGAAACAACTGCTCTGTGCAAAAGACCCGATAGTAACAGTCGTTTGCAAGAGAGAGACACACTGTGCCTTTAGTAAACCGTCTTTACAGTTTACAGTCTTTGTGTGGAATTGTAATAGTAACGCATGTAATAGACGATTGAAACAGGAGTAAAAATCAAGCATATTTTTGACTATTAAAAATAAACCGAAGCACGTGTGTGTTGTAAAAAGTTACTCGTATTCATATTTGATTTCCAGTCAGCTAATAAAAATAAAAAAAATAAATTAAAATAGATGACGTAAAGTCCAAGGCGGGATTTGAACCCGCATTCCCAGCTTTCTCGGCTGACGCGCCTAACCAATTTACTTAAGAAATTTCGACAGATTCCGCCGTGTCCAAGTGGTACAATAAGTTGCCATTAATACTACGAGTAATACCACCATAGTCTCTTCTCAGAGCAAGCTGAAGTGGCAATGGGCAGGCCATATTGCACGCAGAGAAGATGGGGTCGAAAAGTGCTCGAGTGGAGACCACGGAGTAGCAAGCGCAGCATTGGACGTCCACCCACAAGATGTACAGACGATCTCATTAAGGTCGCCGGAAGATGCTGGATGCAGGTCGCTTTCAACCGGTACATGTGGAGGTCCAAGAGGGAGGCCTATGTTCAGCAGTGGACTTCTTATGGCTGAGATGATGATGATGATGAGTCTCTTCTCTAGCGCCAGCGTGCTGACAAGGCAACCACATGGCAGGGTCGCCATGTGAAGCGGGCGTTAAGGTAAAACCTCTTAGGTGTTAAATAACGCATGCATGCATATACTAAGCTATGCACGTATGTGTGTAAGGCGTAGTACACACAATATTTATAACAACTTACCATCCTTTAGTAACGTGAGCAACTAGCTTTATGTATTTCTTGTCTTTCTGTTCCAAGATGGAGTGACACACCAACCGTTTCTCTTCCAACTGCCCATCGGCGTTCGCTATCTGAAATGTTATATTATTTATTTACTAACGTTTTGCTCTTAGCCTCCTAAATATTCACATTTTGAAGAGTGTGCACAGGAACTGCACGATTTAATTCCGCCATCTCCGTTCCACCAACGGACGTCCAGGCGAGGCCAGTGGTTTTATCCTTACGTTGTGAACATTCCATTCGCATGAAGCGATTCGCTTCTACCTTCCTAATGCGGACTGCTAAGGAATAGAATTCGCTCCCTTCGTCTGTGTTCCCGGAAAGATATAACTTGGGTGTTTTCAAGGCAAGAGTGAATAGGCTGTAACTGAACCAGTGTGCTACACCCTCGACCTCGTCGACACTTACCATCAGGTGTGACTGAGGTCAAACGCTGGTTTCGCTTATCGGTAATGTGGGTACAGTCTTGTACAGTCTTGTATAAATAAAATTAAGGAGTAATATTGCTTAGTTCATCAGGGATAATTAAAAACCGAATGGTGAACGGATTTTGCGAATCGAATTAAATACTAGTTTATGAGCCTATTTCATGCAAACAAACAATCAAACTCGATCAAAAATTGTCTCTTGCAGTTCAACGCGGCAACGCAGCGAGTGTAACAGGCACTTTTGTACCTAGAGCGACGCGGGCGGGGCCATTTGAATAGTTTACAGCGGCGACGCGTTTATACAAGCCGATTCCCGCCCTCTTGACTAACTTTACTGCAGTTCAATGGTTTTCCTTGGGTTCATGAAGAAAAGGTTAAGACATATCAGCTCCGTGTTGCCTAAGAAAAAAAATTGACGCGCTGCTACTGATAGTTTAGTTTCCTTTTTTGATTAAGCTTTTATGTTTCTTTTCTGTAATATATCTATATGTAATAATTTTAATTTGAGAAATATAAGCCCCATTAGAAATCAAAACCTATATAATAAATAAATATTACAGGATACTCAAATTCAAATTCAAATAATTTATTGTACAAATGTGTAATTGATTCCCTTACACAAATTGATTGAAAAGCCCCTGTAAGCTCAAGAAGGCTAGTGTTGTGGGTACGCAGAAAACAAGATACAAAGAAAACACCCCTGACTCAGGAGCCTGTGCTCATCACACAAATAAACTTACTGGGATTTGCACCCAGGACCGTCGGCTTCATAGGCAGTCACTATCCACTAGGCCATACTTGTCGTCTTAATTATATAATATTCTGAAGTCGGTTTCAAATAGAAATTATGAAAGTGAAGTATATATTTTTTTCTATATATAAGCAGTTGGAATAAAAGGGAATGGTCCGAATGATTGAAAAGAGTTAAAAAAAAGGTATACCTTAAGCGTGGCGTTTTTGGTTGTGAAGTGGTACTGGTGCGTGTGGTCCAAGCTATACCACTTGTGGTGCTCTACTATCCAGCTCGGGAAGTGGCAGCGATTGTGCTCGTCGTCACCTGAAAGTTAAGTTAGATAGAATTATATTATGCTGACTGTACGTGCATAATCCGTCTATGAATTGCCTTTTATTCATTTTCATTAACTTCTGTTTTGTATAGTTTTTTTTTTTTTTTTATGACATAGGCGGCAAACGAACAGACGGATTGCCTGATGGTAAGCAATTACCGTCGCCCATGGGCACCCGCAACACCAGGGGAGTCACAAGCGCGTTGCCGGCCTTTAAGGGGGGTTGGAGCTCTGGGAACCTTACTCACCATCAGGAACACAACACTACATACCTGAAAGGTAGCAGTGCTATTATGGCTGTGGTCTCCTGTAAGGAGGAGGTACTTCCCCAGTTGGGCTGCCCCAGATTCAAGCGTGATGGTCATCGCTGTGCCCTACCTCTCATTGTTGAACGTAGTTTAAGGACATACCCGGGTCCCGGGGTATAGTAAAAAGTTTTCAGCAAACAACTTCTAGAATGCATTTGATTGCGTTGAGCATAAAAAACTTTATGAATATTAAGATTCTGTTAAATAAAAATGATGCGTCCAACCTAATATGGTTATATAGTTTATAAATAAATACAGTGTTATCATAGAAACGGCAAATAACAATCGCCTTGCAGTTGACGCAACAAATTGTAATAGGAGTACCCCAAGGTCCAGTTCTAGGCCCCATAAAGTTTCAAATACATACAGTAGCAATATTTAAATAAACAAAATAATGTAATCAGTCATAGTCTCAATATTAATGTATATCGCACTTGGGAGCATTGGCACTGGGTCATTTGCTCACTTAAGATAATGCCCGTAATGGTTGACCCTTTTCTATGGTTCCTGGGTGTGTTGTGTTAGATTAATACAAAGTGGGTGTATTTCGCCAACAAACCGTCTAGTAGTTTGGCTAACATTTTGTAATAGCTTTAAATATTTCATTTCTTAGCAAAAGAATATGAAAAAATAATAAATAGTGAACTAGAAAATGTATAAAAAGTTGAAATAGATAACATATACTTAAGAAACTTTTATTATATAATATAGTAGTATTACTACTTAAAAATCAAAGCAAATCAAAAATATTTCATAAAAAATAATTTGATTTGTTCTTAGTTTCATAGAAAATGTATAATTCGACATACTGTTAGTAAGCCTCATAGTCCGACTGCCGTCCGTCGGTGACGATAGCCCGTTGCATGTCGCGTCGCCGGACTGGGCGATGTAGTATGTCATACTTTTGTCGCTATGTTGACCCTTGTAGATGAAGCATCTGTGGACAAAGTTTCAACTGTATTCACTGCTTGCTGTGTATGTGTGTGTATGATATGTGTGCGTAGCTTATAACGTGTATAAGGACCCAAGTCTCCAATAGTTAAATACATAGAAAACACCCATGACTCAGACACAAATACCGTGCTTACCACACAAATAAATGCACTCACTGGGATAATATATAGGTGAAAACCTTGATATCGTGAGGAAACCGGACTAAATCCAAGGCCTAGTTCACCCTTTGGGTTGGAAGGTCAAATGGCAGTTGCTTTCGTAGAACTAGTGCCTACGCCAAATCCTGGGATTAGTTGCCAAGCGGACCCCAGGCTCCCATGAGCCGTGGCAAATGCCGGGACAACGCGAGGAAGATGATGATCAGGTGAAAACCTTAACTGAAGGACCATGTCTATGTATTTGTGCAGAGAATTTATATGAAACTTACGTCAAAATTTGAATACGGAATGCCGACATGCGTGTACACACGTTACTAGTACAGTCGCGGAATGAAAAGGTTGACCACCTTAAGATCTATTTTTGCTTGCTCAATATAAATTATCAGCGTCTGCTTTAACGACCGAGCAACTATGACCCTTTACGTCATAATTTAATGTCACTTCACTACATGACAGATACTTACGACCCCAATGAGAAATATAAATATACAAGCGAAGAGGATTTATCAATATTGAGACAACGTTTCTATATCTACTCTTGATAAAAAAGGTTTTAGTTTAACTCTTAATAGTCAAGGAACATTCGTCTTATTAAATTTGAACTTTGTTGTCAAACAGTTAAACATAATTAAACAGTTAAATATAATTTCAATACAACACTCTCGTCTATTACACAGTTCCAAAATGTAACATGTGCTTGCTACTCGTAAATGAATTTGTTTGAGAACTGGTCAACCTTTTCATTTCACGACTGTATATGGGTCAGGTACTTTAGCTAAGTAGTTGAGTACTTGTAGTTATATATATAAATGTATAGTTTCACCTATATTTGGTACTAACCTGTAAGTATCTTCATCTGAGGCTAACGCGTTTCTTCGCTGGACCTGCGAAATCTTTCCCACCAGGTATCTCGTGGAACCTTCTTTCCACGTCGCTAGACACACGAGCTCCTCCACTGAAATTAAAATACCATTATCATTAACAACAGGACCATCATCACTATCATCATTCATCATTTCAGCCGTAGGTTGTTCACTTCCCCCAAATATGACTTGTATCATCTTGGGGGTAGTTGCCATAGTCGCCTTCCCCTCCTCCTCCTCCCCAACTCGCCTACGCCAAACTTCGAAGGCGAGTTGGGTAACGCAGTAGGTGTTGATTTGGTTTCGATGGATGCTGCTGCCCATTCGTCGGTTTTTTCCCTTGGTCGCTTCTTATAACACCCGCGGATGGACATAGGGTGTTTGTATTCTAGTCAGCCGGCACCACGCGGCTTGCAATAGTGTCTATTTACCTATACTTCGCGGGCCTCCTAAGAGTGGATAAAACCACCAAAAAAATTTTTTCTTTTTTTGAATGTGGGTCCTGGGATTCATAAGAATAGATACATACAGCAACACTCTTAACTGTGCATCGGTGGACTTTATTCCTTATGGGCGTTTTCAAAAAATTGTGCACCCAATTAGTGAAAGTTGTTAAGAAAAGTTAAATCACTGTCAGTTTCGTGACGACAATTAAGCATTAAATATCGATAAAAGCTTGGTTTTGATGTTCGTTTTATAAACTTCAATCGATATTACAACATAATAGAAGGCAAAAAGTCGATATTCATAAAGATTTAATGCTTAATTGTCGTCACGAAACTGACAGTGATTTAACTTTTATTTACATCTTTCGCTAATTGGGTGCACCAAATTTTGAAAACTCCCTTTTATAAAAAGGTCTACCAATGTATAGCTAGGAGTGTTGTTGACTGTACATTATTCACGAAAAAATTACACTGGGGTTCAAATTAATAATGAAATGCAACTGTTAGCCATAAAAAAATTATAGGTAGATACGTTGAGAACTCAAAAGTCGACCTCATACAAGTGGTCCGTCGAAAATTTTCTGTATTACTTAAAAAGGTTGGTTGACTGTTGACTTGTGCAAGTCAACCAACCTTTCACACAAAGGGCACCCAAATTTACCGCGCAATTAAAAAATAGTACATTACGGACCCAGGGCGGTACAACAAAGAATGGCTCAGATTGCGGGTATTTGTGGCTCGAACCGGAGGTGAGGGCCATAAACAAGCGATCTGAGCCTTCTTTATTACTACCCGTGGTGCGTACATAGTTTTACGTCTTCATCTGGGTGTAAAGTGAGATTTTCCGTCACGCCCTCGGGCGGTAAATCTCACTTACCGCCCAAGGGGACGTAAAACCATTTTTTTACTAGATTGACCAATATTTTGTTTATTTAACCTCAAAATATCCACTATCCTAATTCTGTATATGCCCTTAAACTGATCCTCACTATTTTACACTTTGTATTGATGTTCTTTTTCTAGTTTAGTGCACATTTGGGTTCCCACAACATAACAATGTCCTCACCATTGCTCTCAGTGGCCTGGACATCAGGACAGGCCATGTACCGCAGTAGCAGCCTCGAGTCATCCGTGCAAGACTCGGCGCGAGACGGCGGGTTTGAGCAGTCTCCAGCTCCGCTGTGGAGAAGAACATGGGTTCATTATCCTGGCATTGTAAGTAGAAAGGCATTGACTGTTAAGAGATGGAATTAACTTAAATAGAATAGAATAATTCTTTATTCGTGAGCACATACAAACACAAAACAGACAAAGAAGTGCCACGAAATGACCCCATCAGCATATTGCTAGCCTGTTGCCAGCGCTGGACTTCCAATGAGGCTATCGGGTGGAGAGGGAGTACAGCTCAGCGTACCCTCGTACAGGTCTCCAGGTTGGGAGAGAGGGGGATAGAAAAAGATATAAGCAATAAGCTGAGTTGAGTCCAATTCGTGATGTTACACTACCTGATATTCTCTTCTTTTTGTTCCTACTTTCTGTTTTTGTTTTTGTGTACATGACGAATAAATATCTTTTATCTTTATTTATCTTAATATAATGACAGAGAGCTTACAGCAGTTGTTCTTCTTAGCTGTTCTTCTCTGAATATGGAGTTTATCGCAGCGTCATCAGTGATGAGGAGGGAGATGGTTAAATATAATAAGGAGTTAATTGGAGAGAGCTTACCAATGTCTTCAATGATATTGAAGAGAGAGATAGACAAAGAGCTAGTTGAAGAGAGTTTACCAGCATCGTCAGTGATAGTGAGGAAGGGAGATAGACAAAGAGAAAGTGAGAGAGAACTGGTCTTAGAAGACACGGCTGTGGAACCGGAGCTGGTTCCTTTCTAAACATGGAGTCTTCAGTGATGAGGGAGATTGAGAAAGAGCTAGTTATGGAGAGCTTATCAGCGACTTAGAGGGAGATAGACAAAGAGAAATTGGGATAGAGCTGTGGCTTAGAACACACGGCTGTGGAACCAAAGCTGGTTACTTTCTCAATTGGCGTCTTCAGTGATGAGGGATATACACAAAGAGCTAGTCAGACAGCTTACCAGTGTCTTCAGTGATGGAGAGGGAAGAAGATAGACAAAGAGAGAGTGGGATAGAGCTGTGGCTTAGAAGACACGGCTGTGGAACCGGAGCTGGTTTCTTTCTAAATATGGAGTCCTTAGTGATGAGGAAGATACACAAAGAGCTAGTTAGAGAGAGCTTACCAGCGTCTTCAGTGATAGTGAGGAAGAGAAAGTGGGAGAGAACTGGTCTTAAAAGACACGTCTTAGGAACCGGAGCCGGTTCCTTCCTTTCTAAACATGGATTCTTCAGTTATGAGGGAGATAGACAAAGAGCTAGTTGGAGCTTACCAGTCTTCAGTGATGGAGAGGGAAGAAGATAGACAAAGAGAGTGTGGGATGGAGCTGTGGCTAAGAAGACACGGCTGTGAACCGGGGCTGGCTACTTTCTGAATATGGAGTCTTCAGTGATGCTGATGAGGGAGATAGACAAAGAGCTAGTTGGAGAGAGCTTACCTTCAGTGATGGAGAGGGAAGAAGGAGATACTTACCGGTTGTATGTAAACGTGAACGGCGCTGGTCTGAACGGACACGGCTGCGGAACAGGTGCCGGCTCCTTCCTGAACATGGAGTACAACGCAGCGTCCCCGGTGATGGACTCGCAGAGGGATGACAGCGTTTCCTTCGGTGAGCAGTACGCTGGAAAGAGGATTAGAAGATTAAACTTTATTTCCACAACTTACATGGGTATTTAAACAGAGATATAATCAAAAAAGGCAGGTAAATACAGCGTCAAGTGTGAATAGGCTGTTACTGAACCAACGTGCTAAACCCTCGACCTCGTCGACATTTACCATCAGGTGCGATTGAGGTATATTAAAACTATTTAAACGATGTTGCCAATATGTAAGACCCATATATGAAAATGTCATATACAGATGTATTGCACTACAAATGTACAGTCAGCAGCAAAAGTGGCTAAGCGTTTGAAGTATTCAAAATACACGCGCTCTTATTCTCTGGACAATAGGTTAGCCACTTCTGCTGCTCACTGTACGGTCAACCAATTTAATGTATAGGCCACTTCGTTCCTTGTCACAGTGAAAATCTATATGAAAGACGCAAAAGGTCTCTTATTAACGTCACTGTGACAAACAAGGTACGTGTGATGCCGGCTGACTAGAATAGCTACACCCCATCTCCTCCCGCGGATATCGTAAGAGGCGACAAAGGGATAAATCCTACGGACGGGCAGCAGCGTCCGTCGATACCCAATCTACAGCTACTGCGGTCACCAACCCACCAAGCGTGGTGACTATGCCTACTACCCCCAAGATGACACTAGTCATATTTGTGGGAGGCCTATGTCCAGCAGTGGACTGCATACGGCTGTAATGACTAGGTGCGACGTGGCCTAGAAATCAAATTGGTTGGCTAGAAACGTCTGCGAGCATATCATCGATATTTAAATCGAAAGAAAAATAGAAAAATCTGACTCGTAGCGGGACTCGAACCCACAACCACTGGATCACTAGCCCAGTGCACTACCAATTGTGCTATACGAGTACCGCTTGGACTTGTCAAATTTTTCTATTTTATCCTTCCTGGTATACGTCATTACGGGTGACATCTAGCGACATCTACCGAAAGAGTATTGAACTATTTACGTCATCGAAGTCTCAAATTTTGATTATGTTGGTATAATCTAGCTTAGTTGACACTCACTCTCTTTATACTGCAACACATATCTGTGTTTTTCGTGTATCACCATGCATCTGTAGCAGTCATCAGTCCTGTAAAAAAAATGGAGTAATCGATTATTTTATACCACTTGTTGTCATGGTACCCATGGTTGTCTGGGAGCCGATTTTTGGGATAGCCTTACACGGACTAGAACATATGTGACATTATCTATGAAAAGGGACCTTATTGTCGATGGCGCTTATGTCATTGTTCAAGATTGCGCAATACAAATGTACCGCGATTCGACGTAAGTGCCATCGACCATAAGGTCCCTTTTCATAGATAATGCCACGAATGAGTACATCAGATCATAGTCGAAAACATAAAATGACTACAAAACAATTAGTAATTATGCGTTCTGGTCCGTGTGAGACTGCGATTTTTAAGCACTCGACGCTCGAATAGTGACATTTTAAACTCTCTCAAACACGAAGAAATAGTATTTAAGAAGCATGAATGATATAAATAAATAATGTGGGAATCGAAACTATACATTTTGTGCAACAATACTGGTAAGAATTTTTGGTGTGTGATTATTTTCGTTCAAAGTTTATTCGAGTGCACGACTCTCCAAAATCGCCCCCCGGGATCTATCGAACCCGCAAAATATTAAAAAATAAACCCTCGCTATTTTATTATACAAATTGGTAAGATTATTTATCAGAATAAAAATTGTGAAAACTAATATCAATTTTTTTTTTTTTTACTGGAATCGATTCCCGGATAAGACATATTAGAATGAGTTTGAATGCAGTTTAGTTTGTTTTCAAAAAATAAAATAATGTCGCCTTTCAGTAAAATGATCTCACTAAACAATTTCAAGTAATTCTCCTCCAGGGCACATACATTTTTTGTGGAAAAAAAACTCTGGAGCTTAAATGACATTGCCAGGATGCGATCCCGGGACCTCTAGCTTCGTAGGTAAGGTCACTAACGACTATTTATTGCCGGCTGCAGTGTACTGGATGGACAGGCTTATGTCCTGCTATGGATGTCCTATAGGTAGGATAGGATATGGTAGGCAGCAGCTAGAGTTCGTAGCCTACTTAGGTAGGTAGGGTAAGTGGGTATGATAGGGTAAGGTAGGTAGCAGCTAGAGTTCGTACCCTACTTAGGTAGGTAGGATGCGATAGGGTACGTGGGGTAGGTAGCGATAGGGTACCTACCTTACTTAAGTAGGTAGGATACGATAGAGTATTAGGGTAGGGTAGGGTAGGGTATGTGGGTAGGATAGGATCGGATTGACGGATAGGATCGGATTGACGGGTAGGATAGGATCGGATTGACGGGTAGGATAGGATCGGATGGACGGGTAGGATAGGGTAGGAAGTGTGCACTAACCTGTCATATACCAGGAACTTGTCATAGCTCTCGGTTTCAGAGCACTCTCCTTTAGACTGTATGTGTGTCTGGTTGATCCCCAGCAGCCCTGGAACTCCGGACTGGAACCACGCGCCCGTCCAGGATTCCGGGAATGTGCAGCCACCTGAAATGGAAATACGAAAAAGTTAATTTTTTTTTTATGACAAAGGTGGCAAACAAACTGACGGATCGCCTGATGTTAAGCAATTACCGTCGCCAATCAAACACCAAGGGAGTCACAAGCGCGTTGCCGACCTATAAGTGGGATGGAGCTCTGGGAACCTTACCATGAGGAACACAACACTACATACCTGAAAGGTAGCAGTGCTATTATGGCTGTGGTCTTCTGTAAGGAGGAGGTACTTCCCCAGTTGGGCGTCTCCAGACTCAAGCGTGATGGTATTTCGTCGTGCCCTACCTCTCATTGTTGGACGTAGTTTAAGGACATACCCGGGTCCTCAAAAAAAGTTAATATTTCGTTAGCGCTCTTTTTCTCTGATGAAATGAACAGGGGTTATTGATATTAGGACTCAAAATATTGCGTTTATATATACAATTGTCATACAATTTATATCTCTATACATATAAGAGAAAGTGGGGTTTGTTCAACCGCTTATAACTCGAGAACGGCTGAACCGATTAAAATGATTTTGGATTGGTTGGAATCGTCACAGCCCTGATTGAGACATTAAGTATTAAAAAGTCAAAAATCCCGTGATTTCGAAAAATAAATATGACCTCAATTGAATGGTCGCCATTGTGGCCATTATGTTTATTGAATTAAAATCATATATGTTTTAGCTAATTAAAAGCTATCACTACTTTTGTCGCTTTTTAGGCGGTACGAAGTTCGCCGGGTCAGCTAGTCAGCGGGCGCGGGCGTGCGCGGGTCCGCGCCACACGCACCCGCCCGCGCCCGCCGCTGTGTGAAGGTGTTCATTTAAAAGTAGCTGAACAAGCGCGCCGCGGGCCCGCGTTGACACGCGCCCGCGGTTGATGTGAAACGGGCTTTATAGTGCCAATGCTTTCTTTATTTACAAATACAACCCTATTTATAGGGAAGTAATAAAACCTCCGAAATAAAACTAACCTAATCTAACCCATCGTAAACTAAACGTACTTACAGAATACTAAATCTCGTATTTCTGTTATAGTATTTCTGTCAGAAGTTTAGTTTTCTGTTGGGAAAATTTATTATTATTCCTATTTATATAGCTCAATATCGCACACCTGGCTTCATGCATGATTTCATAGCCATTGTATGCCGGTCTCTTTAAAAACAAAACACGTTTGTATAGGTTAGAAAGTACAGTCAGAACCTAGGTGTAGGGGAGGGACAATACAGACAATTCTAATAAAAATGGGGCAAGTTCTATAGAAGCATTTGTACAACATTTTAATTTATTATGAATTAGTTTATTATATTGTTTTAGTTCGCTTCGTTAAAGAGTAAAATGCTTAGGGGATTGCAGGATTTAATTCCGCCATCTCCGTTCTACCACCGGACGTCCAGATGAGGGGAGCGGTTTCATCCTTACGTTGTGAATATTCCATTCATTCGCACGAAGCGATTCGCTTCTACCTTCCTAATGCCGACTGCTAAGGAATGAAATTCGCTCCCTTCGTCTGTATTCCCGGAAATATATAATTAGTCTTTTCAAGGTAAGAGTGAATAGGCTGTTACTGAACCAGCGTGTTACACCCTCGACCTCGTCGACACTTACCATCAGGTGCGACTGAGGTCGCTGGTCAGTTTTGTATAAAAAAAAACTATATATTTATCTATTATTTCACTTAGGGTGCCTTTCCAACAGAGCTATGCTGCGCTACGTTTATGTACAAATATTTAACACATAGCTTCATAGATTAGCTGGCCGATTTGTATACAGGGTGTCCCAAGAAGTAGTGTTCTGAAGCTGGGAGGTAGAGGACTTAGGCCCCTTACACACTGCGACTTTTAGCAGCGATGCAGTCGCGCGTTTCTGAAACGCGCGACTGCATCGCGACACCAGCAATTTTGCATCGATGCTGTCGCGCGTTAGTATCGATACAGTTGCGCGTTAGCATCGATACACACGCGCGACAGTATCGCGACAACATCAATGAAATTTTTTTTGCATCGATGCTGTCGCGCGTTAGTATCGATACAGTAGCGCGTTAGCATCGATACACACGCGCGACAGCATCGATACAGACGCGCGTAGCATCGATGCAGAATTGCAGACGCGGGGTAGTGGGCAGTTTGCTAAATCTACTGATAAAGCATTTCTAAAAGCAGCAATCTGATTTTAGAGCTAGCTACTGACATATGATACATAATGACCACTTCTTAATCTTTCACTTCTTTTTTTTTATGACAAAGGTGGCAAACGAGCAGACGGATTGCCTGATGGTAAGCAATTACAGTCGCCCATAGGCACCCCTAACACCAGGGGAGTCACAAGCGCGTTGCCGACCTTTAAGGGGGGTTGGAGCTCTGGGAACCTTACTCACCATCAGGAAGACAACAACTGCTACCTGAAAGGTAGCAGTTCTATTATGGCTGTGGTCTTCTGTAAGGAGGAGGTACTTCCCCAGTTGGGCTGCCCCAGATTCAAGCGTGATGGTCATCGCTGTGCCCTACCTCTCATTGTTGGACGTAGTTTAAGGACATACCCGGGTCCAAAATGGGTGGACCAAATACTTCCTCTGTTTGCGTTTACGTTTCTTTTTTAAAAGTAATAATACAGAGAGCGTGATTAAAACAGTTTCAATCGAACTCATCGCGCTGTGGCAGTCAATGAATGACTGATCAAAATACGTTTCGCGTCGACGCTCACGTTAGCATCGATACAGTCGCGATGCTAACGCGATACAGTAGCGATGCTGCATCGCGATTGCATCGATGCTGCATCGCGATTGCATCGATACTGCATCGCTACAGTTCAATGGCCAGCTTCTGCATCGCGACAGCATCGCTACTGTATCGCGACAGTATCGCGACTGTATCGATGCTTAAAGTATCGCAAGTGTGTAAAGGTGGACCATTTGCGACTGCATCGATGCTGCATCGCGACAGCATCGCGACTGCATCGCTGCTAAAAGTCGCAGTGTGTAAGGGGCCTTAGAAGGCAATCTGAATCACCCCCATGTTTGTTCCGCGATTTTTCGTATTTTCAGAGTTATGACTTTTTTTAATTTTCACCTATCGCCAAGTACGATGAGAGTTTTATTTATGGTGACGTTAATTATTGCGGTAGGTGCTTGATTTTTTTGTGTGCTAAGCTGATAGATAGGCCAATTCAGTATGGTAACATTTACTATCGATAAATCTTTGAATGAAAAAAAAAATGCTAAGGAAGATAAAATCACTTTTTTTTATGGGCATTTACTTTTTTTATTTAGTTGTCATTATATTTTTGCTCAACACGGTCGACCTTTTAAGCTATTTTCCTCTCTTTGCTATCAAACCCCACACTCCCAAATGCAAGTTTTAAAATTAACAATTTTCACAAGACTAAATCTCTGTCAAAACATATACTGGGTGTGGCCTAGAATAGAAGCAATAACTTTATAGGGATTGCTTCTACACCACGAACATAGCAACATTTGTTCTACAACTTTAGAAAAATGTTTAATTAGTTACATGGGATTTTTACGAACAAACTAAATAGTATTTTCAATTAACAGCATCCAATAGTCTAGCTGACATTTACTGTCAGCCTACAAACTTCACAGTTTTCACAATACATTGCTTGCTTGGAAAATCTTTTGTTATGAATATTTAGTAAACTATTTTTTTTTTCAAAAGTCGTATAACAAATGTTGCTACGTTTGTAGTGTAGAAACGACGCCTAAAGTTATTGCTCTTATTACAGGGCACACCCGATATAGTGTTATTTCACGAATATTTCCATCAAACCAACAAAGAGAACCTCAAAATAAATTAATTCCGAACTTGTTGATATTTCGTTTTTGTCGCCAACCCATCGCTCGCCATCTCCAATAACAAAAGAGGCAGAATCTAATTTGTCCGTCCGTCCATCACCACAAATTGTTTTGGCTGCAGCTCCGAAACTAATTGCCCTGAATTTTAATCATTCAATCTACCTTGAGGGCGGGGAAATATCGGTACAGTACTGGTACAATCAATACGTAAAAATAAGGTAAGACTGCGACTTGCAATCTTGAGGTCGCAGGTTCGAACTCCGGTTTGTACCAATAAATTTTTTCGGAACTTATTTACGAAATTGGACCCAGGTATGTCCTTACACTACGTCCAACAACGCTTGAGCCTGGAGAAGCCCAACTGGGAAAGTACCTCCTCCTTACAGAAGACCACAGCCATAATAGCACTGCTACCTTTCAAGTATGTAGTGTTGTGTTCCTGATGGTGAATAAGGTTTCTAGAGCTCCAACAACTTTTAGGGTAGGCAACGCGCATGTGAATCCTCTGGAATTGCAGGCGTCCATAAGCTACGGTAAGTGCTTACCATCAGGCGGGCCGTATGCATATTTGCCACCGTCGTTGTATAAAAAACAAGACGAAATATCATGACATTTACCCGTCACTATTTGGTGAAGGAAAATATCGCGAGAAACCCGGACTAATCCCAACAAGGCCTAGTTTACGAAACGCTAAAAAGTTGTACCAAAAACGGCAAACATGTACCAAGTATCACGATATTTCCCAACACTATTCCGCCACGTACCGGCCGGCTAAATATTAAAATTAATAATTAATTAATATAATTGTATTCTCGAGGAATATTATTTCAGATGTTGATAATTAATGGTAAATACGTAACGTTACTGTAACGCGAATTCACGGTTGTATTTATGTTGTTATTAATTAATGCATTTTGGTCAAATGGAAAATCGGAGCTAAATTTATTTAGTACAGTTAAAAGTAGCTTTCTAAAATAAAGCATTATTTACAACTAATACTTAAATAAATAAATATTTCGGAACAATGTTACACAAATCGACATAGCCCTACGGTAAACTCAATCAGACTTGTGTTGTAGGTACTAGACAACGATATATATATAATAGATAGATACATATAAATACTTAAATACATAGAAAACACCCATGACCCAGGAACAAATATCTGTGCTCATCACACAAATAAATGCCCTCACTGGCAACCGAACTCAGGACCATCGACTTCATAGGCAGGGTCACTACCCACTAGGCCAGACTGGTCGTCAAAAAATAATTGCATTAAGAATTAAGTTTATACAAACCGATGTTTAAATCCATATATACAAAGGCGACCTTATGCCTGTAAGGGATCGCTACCAACTAACCTTAGACAGGGGCTGTAGTCAAGATGCCGGTAGATTGTAGAAATAGAAACGCCATCAAAACGATTAAAAAGTAAAAGAATGTACGAAAACCTGTCAATCAATATGTCATGTCATGTCAATACATTGATTTTATTTACGCGCGATAAAATGATAAAAAAAAAATCAAGATTGAATTATTAAAATTAAAATTAAGTTTTGCTATCTGTTTTTAAAGAATATGAACGGAATATCCGATCTATTGACGTGAAACAATAATATCAAGTTAGTTTTTTTTATATGACAGAGGTGGCTAACGAGCAAACGGATAGCCTGATGGTAAGCAATTACCATCGCCATGGGCACCCACAACACCAGGGGAGTCACAAGCGCGTTGCCGGCCTTTAAGAGGGGTTGGAGCTCTGGGAACCTTACTCACCACCAGGAACACAACACTACATGCCTTAAAGGTAGCAGTGCTATTATGGCTATAGCCTTCTGTAAGGAGGAGGTACTTCCCCAGTTGGGCTGCTCCAGACTCAAGCGTGATGGTCATCGCTGTGCCCTACCTCTCATTGTTGGACGTAGTTTAAGGACATACCCGGGTACGGGTCGTTTGTTAGTTGGTAAAAAAGAGGCAAATAAACTACCATTGTCATCATAATGGATTGTTTGCATTCAAAATGAGCAGGAATACTCAAACAAAATATTATTAAAAAAAAAATAAAAGAATTCCCCAATAATACGAATTCCACTGCAACGCCCTCCTTCGGAAACTACGTTAAACTATAGCCGTCTCTTTCCCTTGCAAGCCGAGAGCTAAGTGCGAGAGGAACGGAAGAATACCGGCAAATGAGCGAAGTTCATTAGGCATTCATAAAATGAAACTCAATCATATTATTTCTCGACGCGTTTAGACTGGATGGCTTTATGCACTACGGGGATTTTTAAGAAGCTTCAACATTTTGACACAATTCCAAAACTTACACAACAAAAACAATCGCACACAAATCACCATTCAAACAACAACACCACCTCAAGGCTTACTGAACTTACCGTAGGACTAGGTCAATTTGTGTAAGATTGTCCTGAAATTTATTCATTCATTTATTCATCATTCCAATCACCATTATTGCCATTATTTATATCATTAATGTTTCTTAAATACAATTGCTTCGTTTAAAATGTCACGAGATGAGTGCTCGATGCTCAAAAATTGCTCTCCTGATTCTACAATTATTAGGTTAAACTCCATAATATATCTTTAATCTACTTTAAGAATACATTGCCGTATGATGCCGGCTGACTAGATAGCACCACCCCTTCTCATCCCACAGGCAATCCTACAGACGGGCAGCAGCGACCGTTTAAAACCCAATCTACAGCCACTGCGGTCGTCAACCCGCCTGCCAAGCGTGGCGACTATGGCAACTACCCAAGCCTACCTAAGCCTACCTAATGATACAAGTCATATTTGTGGGAGGCCTATGTCCAGTAGTGGACTGCATACGGCTGTAATGTAAGGATGGTGGAGAAATTCGCATCCATCGATTATGTCGCCGGTAACTCAGTTGCTAGAGCGACTGGAATATATCCCCGAGTCGCGAATTCGCGTTTCCCAGTTGATTTTCTATTATTTCCTTCATTTCTAAAAATTCCATGTTACATTTCTCGATACAGCGGCGCTACCGCAAACAACGATATTCGTAAATTTCGGACGATTGTCTCTGTCACTCTCCTGTCGCGGAGCTTCGATGTTCGCGGTATCGCTCCAGATTCGCCAACTAAAATAATTATGAATGCTGGTTCCTACTAGCATAAACATGTCCCCGCCTGCCTGAAACGCGATTAAGCAAAGCTTTGACGAGTGCCAGCAATTCGATTACGCGAAATAATAAAATAACACTCGTATGAGCACATTGTAGCTTGAGTAACGTAACGCGAGTAACATGGTAATGTGGTAACGCGAGTAACTAGGTAACACGAGTAACGCAAGCATTGAGTTACTGTACCCTTACCATGAGTTATGACATTGACGTTTTCGATAACGAGTATCGAGTTTACTATCTGTGCATTACGCTCGCACTAAAATAGTACAAGCGAGATGCACAGATAGTAAACTCGATACTCGTTATCGAAAACCTCAATGTCACAACTCATGGTAAGGGTACTGAAGTGTCTACGTAAGTCACTTATTTGTATAGTTGTTGAACCCGGGTATGTCCTTAAACTACGTTCAACAATGAGAGGTAGGGCGCAGCGATGACCATCACGCTTGAGTCTGGAGCAAACTGGGGAAGTACCTCCTTACAGAAGACCACAGCCATAACAGCACTGCTACCTTTCAGGTATGTAGTGTTGTGTTCCTGATGGTGAGTAAGGTTCCCAGAGCACCAGCTGACGCAGATTCAACCAACCAACGCCAACTAGTTATAGTGAAACATATCGAGCAATATTCGACTAATAAAACGTGAATTACCTGCTTCTATAAAATTAATTCAAATTCAAAATTCTTTATTACTTTAAAAATACATATTTGTATACAATGGGGCTAGACTACCATATTAATAGTTTTGCCATTATTAAAAAAAGCAATACGTTTTAAGATGACAAAAGGTTTTCTGGAAGAGAAAAAAAAAATACGTTTTCGGATTATTTTTCTTGTATTGTACACACATTGACTGCCAGCTACGGCTACGAGCGTAGCGCGTAGCGTACAGTCGCCTCGAATGTGTTCAAGTATTTTAGTCACATTGTATGTACTCATGTGGTGTCTTTCAAAAACCATTCATTTTATTAGACCCTCTACGAATCATATTTGCTACATCGATAGAGGACACTTCGATCGGCTACGACGTAGCACCCACGTAGCATAGCGGTCATTAACCTGCACATATCTCCACACCTATTGGTTAATTGGTTCTTTCTACGAATTAATTTTGCTACATCGATAGCGGAAAACGGATTCTATCGGCTACGCGTCGCTCCACAAGCGTAGCAAATGTCGATTATCATTAAAACTGAGCTTTGAGGTTCATGTATCATTAAACACAAATTGTTTACCAACCCAAATATTCTAGTTCGAAAACACTTGGACCTGTTTTCCAATTAGTGGCCCGATTGGTTGTTTACTACAATATTCAAGATGGCCGACCTGTTTACTGACTGGCTCTTAAAATAGGAAAAGTATTTTTATATAATGAGGCATTAGCGAGGGAAATAATTGAGCACTCTGAAAATCGTATAACAGATATTTGCAATATACAGCTATTGCGGTCGCCAACCCGCCTGCCAAGCGTGGCGCTTGTGGGACGATAACATATCTTATATATATTATACTGTGCCCATGCCGGTGTTCTATATTAAAATTTTGACGTAAGTTCCATATTAATTCTCTGCACAACTATAATCAAATTTTTTATTAAATGGAGTAAACTGACAGCAGTTTTCATACATTTGACAGGTCGTTTGACAACTAGTATTATTAATTTAGTATCTAATTAAAAATTTGATTATACATAGCCATGCTGATTCAGTTGAAATATTCACCAATAAAATATTTTAAATCCTAACTAATTTTATATTACTTATACTCAGTAGTATACATCCATACGCTCAGATTTCACTTTTAAAACACTCGCTACACTCATAGGTCTTGCGATAAGTTGCTTACTCAGTAGGCCTAGCGACAAGGGGGACGCGACAGTATATCGAGCCGATATAGCCTACCCGTCTCTCTTTAAATAATATATTCAGAAAATAACGGGCAGTCTCTCTCGCGTCGAAATACTCTGAATAAAAGTATGAAAGGGAATCATATTTTGATATAATGTGGCTATTATCAGCGTGTTACCATTTATCACTGGTAAGTCAAGCTATTGCCCTACCTACTAACTCGCCAACCCGCCCAGTCTATTTATCTGTTCGAAATCCGTATTCTACATTTCAGGCCTGATTATCTTTAATTGGATTATGGAAGCAAAAATCGAATGCTTTTAACGTTATTTTTGTGCTATTTATTCAGTAATTAGGTTTGATTTTCCTAGATACAGTCGCCGTCAGATATATCGGAGCTGTGGAGGTGGTCACAAATATCTGAACAACGCCTCTATTGTCAAGGCGATAAAGTGCATGTTCAGATATTTGTGACTGCCTATATGATAGCGAGTGCACAAAAGTTGATCCTTTGCTATTTTATTTTGCCATTAATGTTCAGAGAGCATAATAAATCAAGGAATATAACTTGTGTTGTGAGTACTCAGCCAATGATATATATAATATACAAACACTTAAATACATAGAAAACACCCATAACTCAGGGACAAATATCTGCGCTCATCAAACAAATAAATGCCCTTACTGGGATTTGAACTGAAAACCGTCGGCTTCATAATGCGCGTATCCATACTAATAATAATTTATTTTTATATTAAGCAGAAACGTCTGCTAGCATATCAAAGATATTTAAATCGAAAGAAAAATAGAGAAATTTGACTCGCAGCGGGACTCGAACCCACAACCACTGGATCACTAGCCCAGTGCACTACCAGTTGTGCTATACGAGCGCCGCTTAGACGTGTAAAATTTTTCTATCTTATCCTTCCTGGTAATAATATTTTTTCTGTTTGTTGGTCCGTCTTTACTACTCCGTCTACGGCAAAACAGAGCAACGCATTGACGTGATTTAAGTGGAGATAGTTGAAGGGATGGAGAGTGACATAGGCTACTTTCTCCAGCGGGAAAACATCTCATTCCCACGGGAAGACTCAATATGTTACATTTTCCTCTAACCATGCGGGCGAAGCCGCGGGCATCATCTACCAAAAATATTTTAAAGGTCTCACTAAATATTATAGTAATACTTACACACAAAACTTGTAGCATTACCGCATTGTATAGGTGTATAGATTGATTTTCTTATCTTATATAAGCCTAATAAAAAAAATGTCCGTTTTATTACGAACAAATAGCAAATACATTAATATTTAGGGACACTCTCGCTTTCAGCTCGTAATTCCGAGAAAAACAAAACAAAGTTCGAGATAAGTTAGAAATAGACATGGCCTATTACTTTTCCACCTATACGCCTACACCGTCTTGTCCTAACCTTCAAAGTACACGAAACTACAAAATTAAAAATAACCTACTTATTTGTCTCCAACCTACGCCAGTTTTTTTTTATGATATAGGCGGCAAACGAGCAGACGGATTGCCTGATGGTAAGCAACTACCGCCGCCCATGGACACTCGCAACACCAGAGGAGTCACAAGTACGTTGCCGGCCTTTAAGATCCCTATACGCTCTTTTCTTGAAGGTTTGGATGTCATATCGGTCCGGAAATACTGCACACGACAATTTATTCCACAGTTTTGCTGTGCGAGGCAGGAAGTTTCTAGAAAAACGCACAGTTGAGGACTGCCAACCATCTAAGTGATGATGATGGAAGTGTTGTCGTGTAGAGCGCTGGCGGAAGGAAGCAGCTGGGATTAATCCGAACAATTCCTCGGAACACTCTCCGTAGTAGATGCGGTAGAAAATGCAGAGTGAGGCCACATCTCTACGCAGTGCCAAGGAGTCAAGCCGGTCCGAGATATCCTGGCTGCCGACAATTCTAGTCGCTCTACTACCTACTTATTTGTCTCCAACCTACGCCAGTTTTATTAAAAAAAAAAACACTTGCCATAATTGCCTGTCCCGAACACAACCGACACGAACAATTACTTAAACAAATGACATTATCAATAATGATGATTACTTTAGTCATTAACGATTCTATGTATGAATATTTACAGTATTTTACTTTAAACAAAACTCTCAAAAAACTTCTTTACTTGTAAGAAAACAGTTATATTTGAATTTTTTTTATTATGCAGAAACGTCTGCTAGCGAATATCTTCGATATTTAAATCGAAAGAAAAATATAAAATTTTAGACTCGAAGCGGGACTCGAACCCACAACCGCTGGATCACTAGTCCAGTGCACTACCAATTGTGCTTCGTGGTATACGTGGAATACCACGAAGGATAAGATAGAAAAATTTGACAAGTCTAAGCGGTACTCGGATAGCACAATTGGTAGTGCATTGGGCTAGTGATCCAGTGGTTGTGGGTTCGAGTCCCGCTTCGAGTCAAAAATTTTCTATTTTTCTTTCAGTTATATTTGGTTTTAAAATATTATTATTCTTAAGTTCTTCTAAGTTTTTGTATTCAACATAGAAGTACGAGTAAGCTTACAAATATTCGTTAAAATTATTCTAAATAATAGTACATTACTACAGAGGCCGGGAAGAAAGGAGTTGCCGGCTGAAGACATATAGACGGCCGAGCGAAGCCAGGCCGGATAGGTCTGAGGCAGGCAACCCCATATTTCTCGCCGAGTGCCGAGGTATGTATAGTGCTTTTCTCTAATAGGCAATGAAATAAACAACAAAATTAAAGATTTATTTTTAATGAAATGAAAAGTAAACAAAACAAACTAAAACTCACGTGTATATTACTATTTCGCCTATTTTAGCTTGGTTTTAACAGGAAACATTTACATTTATGTTTATTATCATGTTACTTCAAAAAAGTATAAAGGCACATTTCTGAACGAACCTTTAGAATTGACAGTGACACTTGTCATTGTTATAAATGTCAATTTGTTGCAACTAAGTCAAATAATATTTATAATTATAACCTCTTCTCGATCTCAATAGGTAATCAACCAGAACTCGATAGCAATAAATACTTTTTTTTAATACACATAGTGGCAGAGTGTCGATGCATTTGCCACAAATTTATGTGGAATCGTAATTAAAAAACAGGACTTTGCCGGCCTACGCCTGCAAGGTTTGTATGAAATTCCATTAACGACCTCTGGTCCTAGGCGCGCCTGAAACTTCACACTTCGCAGCCTATTATGAGGAACATAACGGCAATATTTCATTGCATGTTAGAGAAAATATTATTATAGGTACATGTCAAAAATAATGGTCAAGTAATACTAATACTATAACATCGATTCTTTAAACATTAAATAGTCTCTTTACAAATTATTTTTAAAGTACTGTACTGTAGTAATTAGGCCCGTGGGCCTTACGAGGATATAAAATAAATAAATAAAATAAAAATCTTTTATTTCATGTAGCAAGCGACACATATTTTCTTAAGCTAACTAAAAACTATTTAACTTAACAACTAAGTGAGTCTTAATCTATTAGAGTGGCGTTACCATTCAATAACACTAGTGGGAGAATGTAACCTTCCACAGTGTGACAGATAAACACCACCCTCTCAGCTATCATCTTCAGGATGATGTTGGGACTGCCCCACACCCGACGCATCAGGGATGCGGCGCGCCCTCGCATTACTGTGTGAAAGCAATCTACGCGCGCCGCAGCGAACATACCTGACGCGCTGCAGAAATGTGACATATGACAGTTCATTAGTAAAGTTAAAATACTTTACATTGTACGTATATTGTGGCAATACCCTATTGTGTTAACAAAATGATAGCTATTGAAAATCATTAATGATACACAACTTTTGTCCACGCGACATGCGGCTGTAATTTTCAATCACGCGATTGGAAGAGATCGCCTGGAAAAGTTCGCCTTTCATAATTCATTATCATTTCAGCCGTAAATTTCACTGCTGGACATAGGCCTTCCGCAAAAGACTTGTATCAACTTGGGGGGCAGTTGCCATAGTCGCCACGATTGGCAGGCGGTTTGACGACTGCAATAGTTGTGGATTGGGTTCCGACGGACGACGCTGCCCATCTGTCTGTTTTTAGGGTTTCGTACCTCAAAATGAATAAACGGAACCCTTAGAGGATCACCATGTTGTCCGTCTATCTGTCTGTCTGTGTCCCTTTGTCACCTCTTACGACACCCGCAGGAGGAGATTGGGTGGTGCTATTCTAGTCAGCCACCACCGGCACCTCTAACCATTATCAATCCTGCTAGCTTATGGTCGAGTTTTTATCATTTAACACTATATCTGTCACGCTCCAACAAATAGGTGTGTGCGAAAGTGACGAATAGCGCGATAGACGACAAACTGCCGACCGTGCGTACTGGTAACTGATTTAAAAGCTTTTTATGACAAAGGTGGCAAACGAGCAGACGGATTGACTGATGGTAAGCAATTACCATCGCCCATAGGCACACCAAGGAAGTCACAGGCGCGTTGCCGGCCTTTAAGGGGGGGTTGGAGCTCTGGGAACCTTACTCACCATCAGGAACACAACACTACATACCTGAAAGGTAGCAGTGCTATTATAGCTGTGGTCTGTAAGGAGGAGGTACTTCCCCAGTTGGGCTTCTCCAGACTCAAGCGTGATGGTACTTCGCTGTGCCCTCTCATTGTTGGACGTAGTTTAAGGACATACCCGGGTCAATTCATTATCGGTCGGGTCCAAGCTATCATATTCATTTCAAAATGATTGCATACGTTTAACCACTCAATTGAATATAAACGATATAATGAAATAATCGCTTCCTACCGTCAAGTGCAATAAAAACGGGCCAATTTGTATGTAGATTACGATATCGATCTTGGGTGGGGTTATACACAAAATACAGCAAAAAAAACTTATTTATTTATTTATCTGGCAGTCTGCGTCGGTTAGCCAACGTGAACTCATGATTTTGCTCCTCGTTACGGAGTGAAACGGAGCAATATTCGACTTATAAAACGTGAGTGAATATAAACGTGTGTGTGAGTAACATATTAATTGTATAGAAGCTTCTATACAATTAATATGATTAAATCTTACTATAGTTTTGTGTTTAAATCATTTTAAACTCTGTCAGAAACGAAGAAATGGTGTTTTAAAAACATGACTGATAGAAATCGATAATCGTGGGTATCGAAACTAAATATACATTTTGTGCAAAAATAATGTTATGAAACTTTTGTTCGCTATTATTTTCATGCTCAAATCTTTGAATTCAAGTGCACGACTCTAAAAAATCAGCCCTCAAATCCGCATTTTTACACGGTGAAGGATATAAGACTTCAATATTTTTTACGTCATACTGGGCGGAAAGTGAGATTTACCGCCCTAGGACGCGACGGAAACTCTCACTTTACACCCAGGTGAAGACGTAAAACTATGTACGCACCACGGGCGGTAATAAAAAAGGCTTCAGATCGCTTGTTTATGGCCCTCACCGCAGGTTCGGGCCAGAAAAACACACGATCTGAGCCATTATTTTACCGCCCTGGGTACGTAATATACTATTTTATGACAAAGGTGGCAAACGAGCGAGAAAGACGGATTGCCTCATGGCAAGCAACTACCATCGCCTATGGGCACCCACACCTGTCGTTAAATATTGATGGTTTTATCCATGTTCGCCAGATTTATCCGGCGTACTTGTTATAGCTAGCTATAAGGTATTATCGTGTCGTAGTGCAGTGGGCACGCGTCGAGCACCGGGGGCATTAAGGAATTATACAATTGTGCCTGTCAAATACAATTCTCGGGTAATTCGACTGGCGAGTTGACAGTTAAAGTGAATTCTCACGATGTGTCTCGTGACTTGACGTTGTGGCTGTTACCAGTTGTCTTAAAAGTGTCATGTACATAATTCAGCTTTCAAGGAAATCGTTTAAGATTTTAGATTCCATTTTTGAGTCGTGTAGGTTTTTTTTATGATAAAGGTAACAAAGGAGCAGACGTATTGCCTGATGGTAAACAATTAACGTCGCCCATGGGCACCCGCAACACCAAGGGAGTCACACGCTGGCTTTTAAGAGAGGCTGGAGCTCTGGGAATCTTACTCACCATCAGGAACACACTACATACCTGAAAGGTAGCAGTGCTATTATGGCTGTGGTCTTCTGTAAGGAGGAGCTACTTCCCCAGTGTGGCTTCTCCAGACTCAAGCGTGATGGTACTTCGCTGTGCCCTACCTCATTGTTGGAAGTAGTTTAAGGACATACCCGGGTCCAAAACGGATACTCGAATTAAACTACGTTCCGTTATCATTATCGCCAACAACATTTTGAAGAAATGCGACAAGACGGCGACAGCTATCATTTAAAATTCATTTTTAAAACTAACGAATACCATATTATTGGCGGAGAAACTGGAACTGCCAAGGGCCCAACGTGGACAAGCTTTTTGCAGAAATCACGATTTCGAATCGCTACTACCTGTGTTCCCATAATGTGTGACTACTTACTAGTCACTAGTCATTGTCTATGAACGTCTATGACTTCACGGTTGTTTACATAATAAGACAAGTAAGGATGAATAGACTTTAGAAGTGAAGTAAAAACGGGAAAATCAACTCGGGCGAGACTTGAAATCGCGCTTTCGGTATACGAATGAATTTCATATGAAATGTAAAAATTAGTCAAATACAATTAAGTGAATCGCTTCTACCTAATGAGGACTGCTAAGGAATGGAATTCGCTCCCTTCGTCTGTATTCTCGGAAAGATTATTTTCAAGGTAAGAGTGATTAGGCTGTTACTACACCAGCGTGCTACAGCCTCGACCTCGTTGACACTTACCAGGCGTGACTGAGGTCAAACGCTGATCAGTCTCGCATAAAAAACATAGGATAAAGTTGTTTTTATATTAAGCAGAAACGTTTGCTAGCACATCATAGAGATTTAAATCCAAAGAAAAATGACGTAAAAAGGGTTCAATACTCTTCGGTAGATGTCGCTACACGTCACCCGTAATGACGTATACCAGGAAGGATAAGATTTTGACATGTCCAAGCGGTACTAGTATAGCACAATTGGTAGTGCACTGGGCTAGTGATCCAGTGGTTGTGGGTTCGAGTCCCGCTGCGAGTCAATTTTTTTAGTTTCGATTTAAATATTGTTTAAAGTATTTATTTAATGTTCTAAGTAAGATCAGGTGCGCTTTCCCTGTAGCTTTAAAACAGCACAAAAACGGTAAATCTCTTTACAGTCATTTAATACACCTCCCCCTCACCTAAGATTTGCATGAACCAATAAAAGGCAATATAATACAAAAGATAATAAATATAAATTAGTAGAGGGAGGTAAATGTTTGCTCGCGACCACCTGCGCTACTTTTGTACAAATATAGATCTTGGTACTTTCTTATTTGTTAAAATGACGAGATTCGATTTCGGGTTCAGATATTTGACAGAATTCACAGATGCGAGGGATGTCCTTAAACTACGTCCTACAATGAGAGGTAGGGCACAGCGATGACGCTTGAGTATGGAGCAGCCCAACTGGGGAAGTACCTCTTCCTTACAGACCACAGCCATATCACTGCTACCTTTCAGGTTTGTGTTGTGTTCCTGATGGTAAGGTTTCCAGAGCTCCAAACCTCCTTAAAGGCCGGCAACGTGCTTGTGACTGTGGTGTTACGGGTGCCCATGGGCGACGGTGGTGCTATTCCTGCCAGCCGGCACCACACGGCACGACACGGCACCACACGGCACCACACGGCACCACACGGCACGACACGGCACTCGGTATATGCCGCAATTCTGAACTCACGTGACCGCAAAGTAAATCTCATAACAAATAAAGTATCAAGACTGAGCGCAGGTGCGTTCACGAGGCGTTTTTCTTTGTCTAAGTCTCCTTTAGTGATGTTACTCGGCCATTCAACTTCGCGTACATCGATAAAAATATATTATTTTTTTGAATGAGAACGCAAATATGTATTGTGTGTTTTACGTTTATTGCTCCAATGTTGGTTGTCGAAATGTCGATACTTTACTACCATTTTTTTTGTATATAACAATAAGTTATAAATCTATATTTACAATAATAACATTCGTTAAAACAATTAAACTATGAGTAAAAAAGGCTAAAAAAGGCCCTTTAGGCATTGTACCAAGGATGCTGGAGGCATTTCCACGTTGTATCGCAATGCTGATACAACAAAATCATTTAATTGTAAACCTTATACAGTTGACAATAAGATACCTTTTGTGAAGCTATGGAGCAAACGACATTTTTCTTTTTTACGATGGAGGGATCAGTGCATAGTCTGAAGGTGTACATGATTAAATCCCCGAGCACCAAGTTTCTTGAAACATTTCTACCACACAATATTTTTACCAATCGCTTTTCGGCAAAGAAAAACATTGTGAAGAAACCGGACGTAATCCTAATAGGGCTCAGTTTCCAGTATCGGATGTAAGGTCAGATGTCGCTACGATAATTTTGTGTCTGCGGCAGCGTGTTCACAGGAGCCTATTTCCACCGGCTTAACTAATTCACCCACAGTTGAGTAGTATTACTTTTTCACGAAGAAAGAGACGTGTTGCTTATAACAACAATTGAGACGCCACCACTGCAATATACGCGTTTCCGCCACAGGGAACGATCTCTGAGCATGGTATGCTTAATGCCATTATGGTCACGCTTGGCAGGCGGGTTGGCGATCACAGTATGATCTAGCGTTCTAAAGGGACGCTGCTGCTGGTTCAGATCTTACTACAAACAAGAAAAAAATACTGTCATTTTCTCAGCCAGCCACTCAATCTGCTTAATATTGCACGACAACTAGTAGTCAGAGGATTATTATAAAAATTCGTTCGCACTAGTGGAGTGTACTAATTATGGCATATTTGAACTGAACAAGAATATAATTAAAAAGTTATAGATAATTTGTGGGAACCAGCCATGGTATATTTGTCATTGTATATAGATATATAATGACAAAAAAACCATGGTTGGTTTTTAAAAACTCGTAATTGCGAAACGAAGAAGGTAAATTGGTTTGTTGTATTTTTTAGTTTTCTATTAACCCCGAGTATAGTAATAAATTTACTTGCAAATAAAAACGTATTCAAATTATCGAGTAAAACGACATTGCAATCGATACAACACTAGCTCACGGCATTCTGTCAAAGTATGACAAATATTGTTTTTGGTATACAGTGCTCGAGCACGGATTTATATCTCACACACTCGCAAGTTTTATAACAGTACGCCAGTAAGGAAATGTCGACAAAGAAAAACTAACGACGCCTTGCAAAGTTACTTGTCTCTCTCTTAACTTCTTTTAAAAGAAGGAGAGTTCCGCTAATCATTTTAGTAACAAATTGTTAATAAAACGTTTCTCAGGCCTATGTAATCGTAATGTGTTTGTATAAGCATGTTAGCATTCCAACTTACCAAATACAGCATTAACAAGACAAGACTAGGTGAGCGGTAATATTTATATACAGACTAGATGATGCCCGCGCTTCGCCCGCATGGTTAGAGGAAAATGTAACATATTGAGTCTACCCGTGGGAATGAGATGTTTTCCCGCTGGAAAAAGTAGCCTATGTCACTCTCCATCCCTTCAACAACCTCCACTTAAAATTCACGTCAATTCGTCGCTCCGTTTTGCCGTGAAAGACGGACAAACAAACAGACCCATTTTCGCATTTATAATATTATATATAAGCATGGATATCTCAATTCATACGACACACGAGACTACAAACAAAATTTAATGGTTTCATCACAGTAAATGCCCTAACTAGAATTTGAACCCAAGGCACTCCGCGAACATCGAAGTTCGTATATTTCGAGCATTTTTCTCTTTTACTACAACCAAGGCGTCATGAGACTGACAGAGACAATGGTCCGAAATTTACGAATATCGTTTTTCTCGGTAGCGCCGCAGACCTATTGTCAAATGTTACCAAGTTTACCTTTATGGAGAGGAGTTTCTCGGAGCTTACCTGCAAACAAAAATAAAAACTATTATAGATACGTATAAGTATAACACAATTAAATAATTTTAGTTAACAAATAACTAATATATCCATTAAACTAAAGCATTTTCACCAGAATAAGTTTCAATAGGCATACTTATTCTGATATTGTCTTCGGTTGCCGCGATAATTACTCATGAAATAAAACAACTGAAACGGAGTATATCGCGTATGTACTAATTTAAACTTCATCCCGACATTTCGAACCATTTAGCAGCGTTCGTGGTCATCCGGTGGACTTAGTATATGGGATATAATCAGTTTTAGTTGTTTTATGTCATACTTATTCTGGTTAAAATGTCTGTAAAAAAAGAAAAGAGCTCATCCGAGACCACAAGAACAACGTCGTTCTCGAAAAGTCTGAGGTAATTTTAATGTTAAAATATGCGGTTAGCTGCTAACCACAACGGCTAGGATTAAGCTCCTCGTTACTAAGCGAAAGATGTCGAGCAAGATCCGACTTAAAAACGGTGGGTTACCCGTTTTAATGACCCTCGACGTTGAAATAAAACAAAATATAACTAAATTAAATAATCATTTATTGCGGGGAGAGCCCATAATTATAATTGTTAGTATTGTATATGTTACTCTTAATGTTAATATTTACATTTTTGCAAAAAAATATTAAAATAAATTATAATTTAAAATTAATAGAAATGTAAAAATTAATATAAAGAACAGAAGTATAATTAATTATTTTCCGTGTGATGCCGGTTGACTAGAATAGCACCATCCCATCTCTTCCCGCGGGTGTCGTAAGAGGTGACAAAGGGAAAAACCCAATCTACAGCTACTGCGGTCGCCAACCCACCAAGGCGACTATGGCAACTACCGCCAAGATGATACAAGTCATAGTCATAGTCATATCATTTATTCAAAATAAATTCATAAAGAACACTTTTTGAATGTCATAACATACATGCACATATTTGTGGAAAGCCTATGTCCAACAGTGGACTGCATACGGCCGAAATGTATAATTAAAAATTAATAATGACTTGACTCACTGTTAGATATCTGTGTTCTGCGCACGTGCAAGAAGGATTCAGACATATATTATTTTTATAAGTTTAAAAGACAAACGTAGACTAAATAAAAGCAAGCTCACTATGAATTCATTTTACGTAGCGTTACTCTTAAATAAATATAGAATTTTACAATCTCAGCTCACAAAGACGTCACGTAATGAGGTTCGAGTTTCGAGTGAGAACTCTTTGGTAAATACTATCCATTATATGCTTCATGTATATGCTTTAATACTTTTTATCTACGTACATATCATAAGTGCTCTAAAATGCGTCCAGAAAACTTAGGCAATGACCAGCATTACCAACCATCAGAAATGAATGGAGATGTAATGTTAACATTACCTACTGAAATCAGTAGGTTATGAGTTCAAATTTGGAACAACTGTCAAATTCAAGTGGGGTGTCTATTGTAGTATCTATAGATATTAAAACAGTCATTGATACGAAATGCCAATTCGTTATGTTTTTTTAATACAAATCGAACGACATTTGAACTCGAGTGACAATAAATTAGGGAGTTCATTCGCTTATCTATGGTTTAAAAAAAATATTTGACTGAGATACGAAATACGCAACGCCGCCGTTCCAAGCTGTCATTTGTTTTGTTCGTTGACTTTTTAATGTTTACAAGTAACACTAGTAATAAGTCATTTCCCTACGGTTCCTGAACCCATCTTAAAACACTTATGATATGTGTGTAGATAAAGTAGTGTATATAGCTATACATAATTAGGCTTTACAACAATCGTGTGATATTATTATGAAACTCGCCTTCGGCTCGTTTCATAAACCCACACTCTTGTTGTAATGCCCTTCATTATGCACAGACACATTGTTAAGGATTATAGTTTGTATGAATAATTTAAAATGGCAACACTGTTGTAAAAAAAAAAAAAAAGAAATATTGTCGAGTCACATACATTGATTCAAATTCGAATGTCGTTGTCGCGTCGGTCGACGAGCTATACCACTGAAACACTGTCGAAAATCCGAAATATCGTGTCGTTTGTACTCGGATAAGTCTATCTAGTTTAAATCGCGTGTGATTGCTCAAGAAAGGCTGTGTCATTGGAGAGAGCACTCCTCAGGCTTCATTTCGGTGATAAGCTGGTCAAAGGTAACCTGGATTCAAGGTGAGTTCGGACAAGCTGAGAGTCCTGGGAGCCTGCGCCAGCCCCCTGCAACCGAGAGCTGCACCATCAACAGCAGTTAAGCAAGGTGAGTGCCCTTTATCCACTGACTGGCCTATCTCAGACCGACAATATATCGTGTCGTAACTTTCGTTAATTTATCTTTTCGAATACAGTCCACATTAAATTATTATCGAAGTAAAACTCCTAACATTTTTGGTCCATCAACCGGGTTTCTTGTAAGGTTGCCGTGGTTATTTTCGTATTTAAACGTCGATTTTTGTTAATTTATCGAGATTGTTATTTGTTAGAACTTAATAAAAAATTGGAGGGTAAGATTGAAACACTTGGCTTGGGCGTTTTTCCATTACTTAAAATCGGTGTTAACTGGAGTAGCGTTTGGTTCATAGTTTGACATATCGTATCGAAGTAATTAAATTTCTGAACGCAACTATAACTGTCATCGTTGACAACTTGTCAAGTGTCAAATAAAATTTATTTCATAACCTCTAGTTATTCAATACGATTGTTGTTTTGATTGAAGTTTTATTTAAAATAAAAAATAAAATATGTCTAAAACTGATGGAACTTCCGAATGTTTCGATAAAAACCGTGTCGGTCGTGATTATGCTTTTGCCCGTATTGAATTTATACAAAGTTCCGACCTGCAAGGTTATACTTTGCAAGATATAAATAAAGTCGAAAATGATTTTCATGCTTTTCAGGTTGAATTGCTTTCGTCTATGCCAAGTAGTAGTAGGAAGTGTGAATTAGGGATATCATCACAGTTCGAGGAAATCGTAAAATCAATTAAACTGCGTTTAATAGAAGTAAAGCCCATTGGTTGCAATACTAATGTGATTAATAAGTGTAGTTCAGGTGTTAAACTGCCAAAATTAATATAGTTCCTTTCGATTCAAAAATTGAAAATTGGGTTTCGTTCATACAGATGTTTGATTCCTTAATTCATAGCAAAAACATACCATCAGTAGAGAAATTGCATTACTTGTTATCATGTGTTAGCGGGCATGCTTTTGACTTAATAAAAAATTACCCTTTGTGCGAAGAAAATTATTTAATTGCTTATAATACACTTAAATCACATTTTGACAAGAAAAGGGTCATTGCCACTATGTTTTATGAAAAAATATTAACATGTGAGTCAGCAAAATCAAAAAGTGCAGTTGAATTAAATAGATTATGTCGGACTTTTAAAGAAAATTTAGAAATATTGTCTAAATACCAATTACCTGATAAAAATTTCATGTTGTTCCATTGTTTGTGGTCTAAACTAGATAGTAGTACCAAGGAGGCATTTGAACTGCAGCTTGAGTCTAACACTGAAATACCTCAATATGAGGAGTTAATTTCCTTCATTGAGAAGAGAAGTCAAGCGTTAGAGAACTCTTCAGTTAGGTTAAATTTAGTGCATAACAAGCCTGCAAACAAGACTAAGTCAGCGTTTATTGTGCCACCTGTTAACAACTGTGCTATTTGTGCCAGTTCGGGACACAAATTAGAAAATTGTTCTAAATTTCTAGAATTGACTCCTTTTGAAAGATTTAATCAGGTTAAAGAAAAGAAACTTTGTATACTATGTTGTCGTCCATCTCATTCAGTAAAAAATTGTAATTCTTCTGTGACTTGTAACATTTGTAACCAAAGACACCACACATTGTTGCACTTTGACAAAACAAATGAGCCTGTACCAGTAGCTAGCCAGGTATCATTGGCTGTTCTAAGTTCAAATGCACCAAGTTTGTTTTCAACAGCGGTTGTGTTGATAAAAAATAAATTTAATAAATTGATACCAATTAGAATGCTGATGGACAATTGTTCAGCTTGCAACTGTGTCACGTTGGAATGTGTAAAGAAACTTGGTTTACAAATCAAAGCTAAGTCACCATCGGTCAATGGGGTCGGTTTATCATCAACTGATACTTATGGTATTGTTGACTGTGAGATAGTCCCTTCGAATGGTGACTCCTCATGTAAGTTTTCGTTTGAAGCATTTGTGCTTCCTAAGATTTGTCCAGATATGCCTTCAGAATCGCTTAATAGTTCTTCTTGGAGACATTTGAAGGACCTTGATCTCGCTGATCCATTGTTCTATCAGTCTGGTCCAATTGACATGTTGGTTAATGTCAATCTTTTCGCTGCTGCTCTACTGGCTGGCGTTGTCAAGGGCAACGCTGACCAGCCCATTGCTGTCCGCACTGTATTCGGCTGGTTAGTGATGGGTGAGTGTCCTACCGACACTAACTGTTCTCGGTCTCGGTGTCAAAAAGGTTCCAGGGTTGATACGAAAGGGTGCTTTCTTGTCTCGGGTCGTTCATTAGACCATAATATAAAGCGCTCCTGGGAAGTGGAAAGTGTAGATCCTCCTAAAACTGTCGTTTTGTCGAAATCGAAAATGTCGTGTGAAAACCAAATGGAAAATTCGTATTGTCGTAACTCCGAGGGTAGAATGGTAGTACCATTGACTTTCGTGGACCCTCAGGAGAAACCAAGGTTTTCTAATTCTCGTGAGATTGCTCTCGAGCGTCTCTTAAATTTAGAGAGGAAGTTCAATCTGAACCCTCAATTTCGGACAGTTTATGTCAATTTTATCGATTATATCGTATCAGGCGCAGACACTACGGAAGACGCATTAGCGTTGTATAACCAGCTGGTGGAAATATTTTCGTCTGCTCATCACCTGCATAAATGGGCCTCTGATAGTCCTCAATTATTGGACAACATGTCTGGGCGGTCGGAGCTATACTCTGAGCAACTTGTCAAATTTGAAGATGCTTATGATTTCTCGTTAAAACTTGTCGATTTATCGTGCCTTCCCACGGAAGACAATCTCACTTTCGAGACGTCGTTAAACGACTGTCGTTGTACGAAACGATCAATCCTTGCGGACATCGCTCGTATTCTTGACCCTCTGGGGTTATTATCGTCTGTCGTATTTTTTGAAAAGTATCTCGTACATCTTCCATGCGTATCTGGGGTCGACTGGGACTCTTACGTTGCCGTCGCCATCTCTCAAGAATGGCGTAAATTCAAATCACAATTATCGGAGTTGAGTTTATTGGCTATACGCCGTGTCTCGTTAGTTTTGTTACAGCTCCATGGATACTGCGACGCCTCGGAGAAAGTTTACTGTGCTGTCATCTATTGTCGCACCATTCGAAGTGACGGTTCTGCAGCAGTGCGGCTTTATTGCGCTATATCTAAATATAAAGTGGCACCTCTCCGTAGATGTTCAGTTCCAAGGTTAGAATTGTTAGCTGCTGTCTTGTTAGCAGACTTGGTCTTCTCGTTCATAAAAGCCTTAAATGATATTTACAATTTCGATGTCATTCACGCTTGGTTGGACTCCACTGTGGCTGTAAATTGGATTAGCTCATGTTCGTCAAAAGGGAAAACATGTGTAGCTAATCGGGTTGCACACTTCCAAGATTATATTCCCGCTGAAAATTTAAATCATGTTCCCGGTTCGGAGAATCCAGCGGATTGCGGATCTCGTGGTTTATTACCCGCCGCTTTAATCCAGAATACACTATGGTGGGCGGGGCCTGCCTGGTCGTCTAGTCCTCAAGAATCTTGGCCGCAATCTGACTGTTTCGTGGATAAATCCGTTTCGAGTGTATTTCAATATATCGTTCTCGATTACTGTTCTCGGTACATATATAATGTGCAAAACCCCGCAGTACGGAATGAGGGTTTCATTAACTTATCGTCGGAAGAAACCAACAAGGTGCTCCATTTCCTTGTGAAGCATGTCCAGGAGAAATCTTTTACATCGGAAATTCGTTGTTTGTCAAAAGAAAATTCGACACACTCTTTCCCTAACCCCATGCGGAAATTGTCGCTATTTTTGGATGACCTTGGAAGGTTAAGGGTGGGCGGTCGCCTCTCTAAAGGTGATCTGCCATTCGATGATAAACGTCCCTTGTTGTTGCCTCGCGATCATAGGTTGACGACGCTGATCATCGAGGATTATCATACGCAGTTTATTCTTCCTGGACTGCAAACGTTGCAAAATTTACTATCCCTAGCTTTTTGCATTATTTATTCAAAAATGGCTATTAATTATATTATTTCATTCTGTATGAAATATTTTCGTGTCTGCCCCAATTTGGCTGCACCTCCTATTACGGGCAATTTACTGTCGCTGTGGTTCAGAATAAATCAAATTAAACTGTTTCCGTCTTCTGCCGTGGACTCTGCTAATCCTTTCGACATTAGCCTAACTCACGGTCGTGGTGTACGTATGTTCAAGGCGTATATCTTAGGTTTCATGTGTACCGCCAATAGGGCAGTGCGTCTTGGACTAACTTCTCGAGATTCGGTGGAGCTGCTCACCATACTACCACATGATAACATGGTTGATGCAAAATTAGGCCCTCCGCAGAGATGGTATCTGTTGCAAAAGATACACCAAGTTTCCTGGCACAGTTGGCACCTTGAATACTTGCGCTCATTGCAACAGCGCCACAAAGGGTTCGTTATTGTTCAAAAGAATATTGTCGTTGGGACGCTCGTGCTCATTCTCGTCAACAAGAAATGTGGAAATGGAAAATTGGCCGAGTGGTACAACTTCATCTTTCACTATCACTTTACGTCGTGCTGAATCAGGCCAGCTTAAACGCCCGATTGTCAAGCTGTGTCCTTTAAAATCACAAAATTAAGATTTAATTCACTTACTTACTGTCGTAGCATACCTAGTTATCGTAGATTAAGATTAGTTTTAATAACGCATAGTTATAAAATGGAAAACATTTCCAAGCCAAAGTGTGTCATCTACCTTAAGTCATTATAAATCTAATTTATTTTGAAAATACGTTGCATTTTGGTGGGCGGAAATGTTAAGGATTATAGTTTGTATGAATAATTTAAAATGGCAACACTGTTGTAAAAAAAAAATAAATATTGTCGAGTCACATACATTGATTCAAATTCGAATGTCGTTGTCGCGTCGGTCGACGAGCTATACCACTGAAACACTGTCGAAAATCCGAAATATCGTGTCGTTTGTACTCGGATAAGTCTATCTAGTTTAAATCGCGTGTGATTGCTCAAGAAAGGCTGTGTCATTGGAGAGAGCACTCCTCAGGCTTCATTTCGGTGATAAGCTGGTCAAAGGTAACCTGGATTCAAGGTGAGTTCGGACAAGCTGAGAGTCCTGGGAGCCTGCGCCAGCCCCCTGCAACCGAGAGCTGCACCATCAACAGCAGTTAAGCAAGGTGAGTGCCCTTTATCCACTGACTGGCCTATCTCAGACCGACAATATATCGTGTCGTAACTTTCGTTAATTTATCTTTTCGAATACAGTCCACATTAAATTATTATCGAAGTAAAACTCCCTAACACACATAAACTACTATTATTTGGTGAAAAATTTGGTCTTTTCAAGGCAAGAGTGAATAGGCTGTTACTGAACCAGCATGCTGCACCTCGACCTCGTCGACACTTACTGAGGTGTGACTGAGGTTATTTTTATGAGAGGGCACAGCTATGACTATCACGCTTGAATCTGGGGCGGCACAACTGGGGAAGTACCTCCTCCTTACAGAAGACAGCCATAATAGCACTGCCACCTTTCAGGTATGCAGTGTTGTTTTCCTGATGGTAAGGTTCCCAGAGCTCCAACTACCCTTAAAGGCCGGCAACGCGCTTGTGACTCATCTGGTGTTGCGAGTGCCCATGGGCGACGGTAATTGCTTACTACCAGGCAATCCGTCTGCTCGTTTGCCGTCTATGTCATAAAAAAAGTCAAACGCTTCGTTTAACAAGAATACTTAAATACAAAGAACAGCCAGTGTAAAAATAAATAATAAATAAATATATATTTCGGGACAATCTTACACAAATCGACCTAGTCCTACGGTAAGCACAGTAAGGTTTGTGTTGTAGGTACTAGACGACGATATATATAATACATAGATACATATAAATATTTAAATACATAGAAAACACCCGTGACTCAGGAACAAATATCTGTGCTCATCACACAAATAAATGCCCCGACTGGGATTCGAACCCAGGACCATCGGCTTCGTAGGCAGGGTCACTACCCACTAGGCCAGACCGGTCGTCAAAATAAATGCTTTTACTGGGATTTGAACCCAAGATTTATTATATATACTTAATAAAATTACCAAGCAGTTACGTTTAACTAAATATTACATTCTTTTTTTTTATTATGCAGAAACGTCTGCTAGCGGATATCTTCGATATTTAAATCGAAAGAAAAATAGAAAAATTTGACTTGTACACCCATGATGATGATGACTTATACGAGGGATAGATAGAACAATTTGACAAGTCTAAGCGGTACTAGTGTGGCACAATTGGTAGTGCACTGTGCTAGTGATCCAGTGGTTGTGGGTTCGAACCCCGCGAGTCAAATTTTTCTTTCTATTTAAATATTGTAAATATTACATTGTCTCAAGAAAGTTTTAATACAAACATTACAGAAGATTCTCCCAGCATCCTAATTTCCATTTCAAACAATCTAAGTACATTAAACACAACAAGATAATTAAGCAAACCGCCGGACCAAATTCGAAGTCGTCTTAATTTTCATGCAATAAAAATAAATTGCTTCCAAATCTTGTTAACCTTTGTTTACCTTCTTAGTTTACTTGAGGATTTAGAAGAATATATAAGTCGTTTAAGGCTGCGCCGAAGAAATGACAGCAAAATTTCGGTTTTTAGATACCTATGTTGTATAGTTAATCCTTAATCTTTCTTAAGTGGGTTCTCCCAATATGAAAATCAATAACAATATGAATATATCAATATGAAAATATACTCAGGTATTTTTTTACATCTTATACACCACAAGTGTTGAATATAAATAATATAATTAAAAAAAAAAACAATTAATCTCTGGTATAGGTGAAAAACTTAGCTAAAGCACCCGGCCTATGTAGTAGTAACGTGTGTACACGCATGTCGACGTTCTATATTCAAATGTCGACGTAAGTTCCATATTCATTCTCTGCACAAGTACATAGACATAGGGACCGATTTTTGAGTCGATTCGAGATTCAAAAAACTTTGAGGACCAAAATAACAGCACATCCGGCCCCGGGTATGTCCTTAAACTACGTCCAACAATGAGAGGTAGGGCACAGCGATGACCATCACGCTTGAATCTGGGGCAGCCCAACTGGGGAAGTACTTCTCCTTACAGAAGACCACAGCCATAATAGCACTGCCACCTTTCAGGTATGTAGTGTTATGTTCCTGATGGTGAGTAAGGTTCCCAGAGCTCCAACCCCCCTTAAAGGCCGGCAACGCGCTTGTGACTCCCCTGGTGCCCATGGACGACGGTAATTGCTTACCACCAGGCAATCCGTCTGCTCGTTTGCCGCCTATGTCATAAAAATAAAAAATAAACAAAAGTTTCTCACCATTATTTTTGCCCAAAATGTATAGTTTCGATACCCACGATTATTAATTTATATCATTAATGTTTCTAAAATACCATTTCTTCGTTTCTGACAGAGTTTAAGATATCAAGATTCGAGTACTCGACACTCAAAATCGGTCCCAAATTCCTTCAGGTAAGTTTTTCACATATATATGATCTATGGTACTAGTGACGTAAACACAAACATCCAATATTATTTATTGCATATAGTTGCATTGGCGCCTGGCACCAAATGTGACCAAATGTATCGCCCGCCCTAGCACGATTGTACGATATGAAAAGTATTAAGAAGTTACAAAAATATCTATGAAATACTAGGAACAAATTTATACAAAAAAATATTTAAGAGAATAATAAAAACTGCGATGGACTCAAGTGAATATGAATAATAATAAAACATGTATCAACACATTATTTATTTAATTTTTTATGTGTTGATACATTTTTTTTATTATTTTTTTTTTGTTTTTTATTTTTATCTAAGTTTTGTATGTTACTACCTTGCGGTGACAACAATCTAATTTTTTTATACCACAAAGGTGGCAAACAAGCATGCGGCCCGATTAATTGAATACATGTTGATGTTTAATTAACCATGTTCTTATGGAAGTGATGTATTTGTCTTATATGAGAATAAATGTCTTTGAACCTATCAAGAACTAACTAAACTAAAAAATCGCTAAAAATAACTTAAAACTACACTTAAAAAAAAACTCTTACAAATAATAAAAGAACTAAAACGGATTAAATCGCGTATACTACTATAGAAACGTTGGGATGAAGTTTAAATTAGTATACGCGATTTAATCCGTTTTAGTTGTTTTATTTCATGAGTAATTATCGCGGCAACCGAAGACAATATTCTTACAAATAACCTAAATTTGCGCTAGATTGCGATGGTAATGTTTTGTGCGAGAAAGCTGCCTGCGCTAGGATCGCCTGTTGCTTCCCTGAGCCCTGTTCCAAGAGTCCAAATTTGTAGTTAATGTGAAGTTTGTAGGCTGACAGTAATACTTGGTGGTAGTATCCACGCTGCTACCCGACCTCCGGTAGTTTTTGTCGCTTTTTGGGGACAATACCCAAGTCCTTGTTATTTATTTGGACCCGAGTATGTCCTTAAACTACGATCAACAATGAGAGGTAGGACACAGCAAATTACCATCACGCTCGAGTCTGGAGAAGCCCAACTGGGGAAGTACCTCCTCCTTACAGAAGACCACAGCTATAATAGCACTGCTACCTTTCAGTAGTGTTGTGTTCCTGATGGTGAGTATAAGGTTCCCAGAGCTCCAACCCCCCTTAAAGGTCGGCAACGCGCTTGTGACTCCCCTGGTGTTACGGGTGCCTTTGAGCGACGGTATTTGCTTACCATCAGGCAATCCGTCAGCTCGTTTGACACCTTTTGTCATAAAAAAAAATGTATGTTATATAATCCCCAAACCATTTTAGCTATATCGCAACCGCCGCCCGTGCTAGCACGGCATTCGACCTCAGTCACGCGACAGCCAAGTTAAGGAAATATTGCCGACACGGATATTACGTTTTGTGACAAAATTCTATGTCGCGCACGATAAACATGACTGACATGATAAGAGAGAGATATGAACCCAGGCCCGACGGTTTGTCCTTAAACGTCCAAAAGAAAGGTGACTGCTGACGACTGGTTTGGGAGTGACTCTGCGTATGAAGCTGATGGTTATGGGTTCAAATCCCAGTGAGGGTATTTATTTGTGTGATGAGCACAGATACTTCTTTCTGAGTCATGAGTGTTATATATATGTATTTAAGTATTTGTATATTATATCTATCGTTGGCTGAGTACCCACAACACGAGCCTTCTTGAGCTTACCGTGGGGCTCAGTCAATTTGTATAAGAATGTACTGTAATAAACTGTGAATTTTCTTCCTCTCGGTCTCCTGCCACGGCCCATGGACTCGGGTCTGCTTGACAACTTATCCCAGGAATTGGCGTAGGCACTAGTTTTACAAAAGCGGCCATCTACCTTCTAACCTTCCAACACAAAGGGTAAACTAAGCCTTACTGGGATTAGTCCGCTTTAATCACGATGTTTTCCTTCGCCGAAAAGCGACTGGTAAATATAAAAAGATATTTCGTACAAAAGTTCCGATAAATTCATTCAAATACTATAAACTCAAATATAAAATCAGAATAGCATTCTACCCTACTCATAATGTTGTGTTCATGTCGATGAGTAAGGTACCCAAAGAGGTAGACAAAGTGTAAATCCTTTGGAATTACACGCGTTCATAGGCTACAATGACTCACGACAAGGCCGTAAGCTTGTTTGTCAATGTCGCTGTATGAAATTAAAAAAATACTATAACTGACATTTCAGGAATGATTACTAGTGAATGCGAACTTGCGAATATCGAATTGTGTACATTTCTGTCACTCGTATTGCACAAATACGTAGTGCGATAGAGACGACACGATGTCGACCGCAGATAACGTTTTTAATGGCTTGGTGACATATTGTTAGTAGTTACTCACATGACACGACACACGTCATTCGTAGCCATTGACAGACATTTAAAAACCAATATTTCTTGACCTCTTCATACAGGGTAATTTTTATTAGGCTTTTTTCCAAACTCAAACTCAAACGTTTATTCAGTAAGTAGGCTACAAGGGCACTTTTACCCCTTTTTTTTCTGACATAGGCGGCAAACTAGCAGACGGATTGCCTGGTGGTAAGCAATTACCGTCGCCCATGGGCACCCGCAACACCAGATGAGTCACAAGCGCGTTGCCGGCCTTTAAGGGGGGTTGGAGCTCTGGTAACCTTACTCACCATCAGGAACACAGCACTACATACCTGAAAGGTAGCAGTGCTATTATGGCTGTGGTCTTCTGTAAGGAGGAGGTACTTCCCCAGTTGGGCTGCCCCAGATTCAAGCGTGATGGTCATCGCTGTGCCCTACCTCTCATAAATCATCAATAGTACACAAAAGAAGAAAATATAAAAACTACTTTATTTTATTAGTCTGTGTTTGTGTCCCACTGCTGGGCAAAGACCTCCTCTCTGTTTCTCCACTCAACCCTGTCACTTGTGTGATCCCGCCACTGTATGCAGAACGCGTCCAAGTTATCCCGCCATCTTCTTTTCGGTCTGCCTGCACTCCGTTGTGCATTGTCTATGGTGTGTCGTGGGTCCCACTCTGTAACCACTTTGGCCCACCTTTCCGAGTGCACGCGGCAGACATGTCCAGCCCAGTCCCATTTTATTAGGCTATGAAAAATAAAAGTTGCACAAATCTACTTAGTCTTACAGTAAGACTATACGAATATAGAAGTAAATTTCGAACTTATTTCTCTTTTACTCCACGGGCGTCATGAGAGTGACAGAGACAATCGTTCGAAATTACGAATATCCCAGAAGCCGGCACTTCCTGTATTATAGGCAGGATCAATGATAGCTAACTGCTTACCAGGCGGGCACAACTATAAAAGTAAAAATAATAATCTATAAACAAATTTAACTCCACAAATCATTAAATTACGAACTTTATGACAAAGATGGCAAACGAGCAGACGGATTGCCTGATGGTAAGCAATTACCGTCGCCCATGGGCACACCAGGGGGTCACAAACGCGTTGCCAGCCTTTAAGGGGGATTGGAGCTCTGGGAACCTTACTCACCATCAGGAACACAACACTACATATCTGAAAGGTAGCAGTGCTATTATGGCTGTGGTCTTCTGTAAGGAGGAAGTACTTCCCCAGTTGGGCTACTCCAGACTAAGCGTGATGGTACTTCGCTGTGCCCTACCTCTCATTGTTGGACGTAGTTTAAGGACATACCCGGGTCCACTTTGGCGATTGACTCAACAATCCCAGTACGTAACTGTTCATAATCTTTCCACACCACTTTACCACCCTGTATGAACTAGGGATCAGGCTTAAACCGGTTTTCCCGTCAATATGATTGACAGAGGCTTCAGAACTAATTTGCGCGTCGATATTGATTGGACGTTGGTATATTGATCAGTTATATTGATACGCTGACGGACCGTCATTCGCGAGCTTAACTCTGTTACCGACTTTGGATAGGCGATATTCTGTTAGTTTTTAGGATTCCGTAGTCAACTAGGAAATATGGGGGGAATTTGAAAGTAGCACAGGTAACTTTTTTATATGATGGTGGCAAATAAGCATACGGCCTGCCTGATAGCAAGCAGTTACCGTAGCCTATGGACGCCTGCAGTTCCAGAGGATTCACATGCGTGTTGCCTACGAAATTTGATTTGATATTTTATAAGTCGCTTTTCGGTGAGGGAAAATATCGTAAAAACCGGACTAATCCCAATAAGGCTTAAGTAGTTTATCCCCCTGGGTTGGAAGGTCAGATGGCAGTCGCTTTCACAAAACTAGTGCCTACGCCAAAACCTTAGTTGCCAAGCGGACCAAAAGCAGGCAAGCCGTGGCAAAATGCCGGGACAACGCGAGGAAGATGGAAGATGATGATGATTAGGCTATTAGTACATTAAACACAAAACTATCGTGAGATTGAAACATATGAATTGTATAAAAGCGGGTAACTCACGTTTTATAAGTCGAATATTGCTCGACATGTTTCACTCCGTAACGAGGAGCATAATCATGAGCCATTCGCGTTGGCTAACCGACGCAGACTGCGTCGCTTTTATACAATTAATATATTAGTACATTACTATGGAGATGATGGTGATTAGGCTATTAGTACATTACTACGGCGTGAAAGCTGGTAATATACCTAAGTAAGACCTAATCTAGACTTCACTCAGCAGTCTCAGCACCTAACCACATTACTATCTAGTCTGCCCACACGTCCGCCCGCTAACTCAATCAGAGCGGGTTCCAATCCGTGCCGGGCACCTTCTGTCTGGGACTGTCGCTTACCCTTTCTGAAGTCTAAGAGTACATTTGCGTTTTATTAACTGGAATTGGAATTCTATTCTGAGAACTAGTTTTTTTTTATTAAGGTAGCAAACGAGCAGACGGAATGCCTGATGGTAAGCAATTACCGTCGTCAAACTCAAACTCAAACTCAAACGTTTATTCAGTAAGTAGGCCACAAGGGCACTTTTACACGTCGAGTATACAAACGTAAAAGAGAAAAATAAAAACTACACCGGTTCTAACCCTACACCTCTGACCCGAGAAGTATTTTGCCTTTATGACCGGCAAGAAACTCGGCGGGACTTATTTTTTCAAAACAGTATACAAAAAAATCTTAAACATACATGCGTAATTCTGTAAGAAAACATATCAAACAATTTCAGTAATTAAATACCACAAAAAAAAATATATAGAAAAGAAAATTACCTACAAGTCCAAATATGACTGCTTAGAATTAAATTAACATGACGTTTGGTATGCTTTCTTATCTGAACTGTGTCCTACACTCTAATTTCCATGGGCAGCACAGGCGTCAAAATCGCGTTGGAGACCTTTAAGATAGTACGGTCTTTTCTTGAAGGTATGAGGGTCGTATCGGTCCGGAAATAACGCTGACGGCAAATCATTCCACAGTTTTGATGTGAGGCAGGAAGTTTCTAGAGAAACGCACAGTAGAGGATTTCCAACTATCCAAGTGGTGGGGGCAGAAAAGTTGCGATAGAACGAAAGTTTATATTGAGGTAAAAGATTTAATTATATATTCTTTTTTTAGATTATTATTTATTATTTTGAAGACAGGTTTGGTCTAGGGTAGTGCACCTGCCTATGAAGCCGATAGTCAAGTTCAAATCTCCGTAAGGGCATTTATTTGAGCACAAATATTTGTTCTGAGTCATGAGTTTTTTTCTATGGATAAGTATGATATATACACATATATCGTTGGCTGAGTACCCACAACCCAAACCTTCTTGAGCTTACTGTGGGGCTCAGTCAATTTGTGTAAGGATGTCATATAATGATATAATATATTGACGACCGGTCTGGCCTAGTGGGTAGTGACCCTGCCTATGAAGCCAAAGGTCCTAGGTTCGATTCCCAGTCAGGGCATTTATTTGTATGATGAGCACAGATATTTGTTCCTGAGTCATTAGTGTCTATGTATTTAAGTATCCATATGTATCTATTATATATATCGTCGTCTGGTACCTACAACACAAGCCTTACTGAGCTTACCGTAGGACTAGGTCGATTTGTGTAAGATTGTCCCGAAATATTTATTTATTATTATTATTTTATTTATATATGTTCCTAACTAGTGCGTAAATATGCGTAAATTTCACTTTTTAAGGCACTTCCTATGAAAAATTAGGTTCGATACTCGTGTAAAAACTTCTTTAAGACTCGGGTGATTGTCACCCTCGTTTCAATCGGGCTCCAACTTTCACCCTCGTCGAAAAAAAAATTATCGAAATGTACTATTTTTATTTATTAATTAATTACTTAATTTTAAATGGTATTATGTAATTATTTAATTTTAAGTGGACGAAACTTAAAAAATATCACACAGATGAAACGTATTAGAAAGACTGAATGAATGTGTAGTTTTTTTTAAATTCCTACTACTAAAGGAACAGTAACTTATAATAATTACTATGGCTACTTCAAGATGCTATATGGGAATGTGAAATGGGGCAGTGAAATGCATATACATATATTTAAATAGAAAATCGAATCAACCCACTTTTAATGTACAAAACAACCTGGTTCGATTCTCGAACAGAGTACAAGTTTTTTTTTTATTCCGTTTTTCTTGTTCTTAAATCGATAACAAAATTCCTAAGAACAAATCTTTGTATATCTTATAGTTCCAGATTACCCATTCTGACCGATCTAAATGAAACACCCTGTATAGTGTGCAAGATAAAAAAACTGTACACGTAATTACAGTAGCAAAGAAATCTACAACAAATAAAGAATACATAGCTAATAAGAAACAAGATTATCTTCATCATTAGTTACTATGCGTATGTCGAGACAATTGAGCGATATGGGGTTATCGCGTGGGGAAATTATTAACGCGTTCGCCTCCAATACTGCTTTACTAAACGCTTACTATATGGACCCGGGTATGTCCTTAAACTACGTCCAACAATGAGAGGTAGGGCACAGTGATGACCATCACGCTTGAGTCTGGGGCAGCCCAACTGAGGAAGTACCTCCTCCTTACAGAAGACCACAGCCATAATAGCACTGCCACCTTTCAGGTATGTAGTGTTGTGTTCTTGATGGTGAGTAAGGTTCCCAGAGCTCCAACCCCCTTTAAAGGTCGGCAACGCGCTTGTGACTCCTCTGGTGTTGCCCATGGGCGACGGTAATTGCTTACCATCAGGCAATCCCTCTGCTCGTTTGCCATCTTATGTCATAAAAAAAATACCGGTAGAAATCATCACAATCACTCAAAGCATGCCACTGGCATTATACGAATTTTTTTATCCTATGCCCCTGTCATAAGTCAAGTTCTTACTCTTGTGCCAGTGGTATATGAATACGAACATTTTTAACACAACTGTTGTGTCGCCGGCATTGGCGGTAAATTTATCTGAACACACTTACGTGTCACCGGCATAGGAAACTATCTTTTTAACACAAATACGTGTCACTGGCATAGGAATTCAATATTTGTTGATCACATACGTTGTGTCACTGACATTGGAGAAGGTTTAATAGGATCACAGACGTTGTGTCGTCGGAGCTGAACATGTTAAGCTCACATCTGCTACACGTATTTAGATATTCTGTCCTCTGGAAGTTGAATAGCAATCCTAATAATTACTGAAGTAGGACGAGTAGGTATTCGAGTAGGGATAGAGCTAGTAAGTAAACAAGATGGCGTTCCTTTTACCCGCGCGAGGCTCTGTTATAACTGCCTGGTGCAATTTACAAGCGACTCACTGATCTGATCAATTTCACAGCTTTTATGAAGCGGGAAACTCACGTTTTATATGTCAAAAATATATATAACTCAAAGGTGACTGACTGACATAGTGATCTATCAAGGCACAGCCCAGACCACTGGACGGATCGGGCTGAAATTTGGCATGCAGGTAGATGTTATGACGTAGTACGATGTCATTTTGATCAATTCTATCCCCAAGTGGATAAAATAGGGGATGAAAGTTTTGTCAATTTTAAACCGATCGGGCTGAGACTTTGCATGCATAATGCTACTATAACGTAGGCATTTGTGGATAAAACGGCATTTTCCGAACAAAAAGCATGCATGCATACAAAACTACGTTTTGAACGATAGTGTGCTAGAAATAACTTAAATACTTCTTAACCCGAGCGAAGCCGCGGGCAAAAGCTCGTGTCAAATATTGTTCGACATGATTCGCTCCGACAGGAGCTTTATCATGAGCCCTTTGCGTTGCCTGACCGACAAAGAGTGACTGGTAAACTCCGCGACCGCGCACTCGACGCCGGTGACGGCTGTAGCCGACAAACTACCATAAAACGTCAGTTACCTGCTTATGTACAATTAATACGGTTGATCTCATGATTGTTTTGTTTAAAGTTATATTTTATTAAACACGACAAGTTTCGTCCGTCGGCGCCGACGCGAATGCGACTCAGCACTCTTAATGTTCGTAAACGGAGATTACGGCATTCTGAAACATGTTGCGACTTGCGGGTGACTAAATGACCATTAACTGACTTATGTAATAAGGTTTTATTTATGTATATATGCTGCATTTAAATAAACCGAATTATTTATGTTAAAGCGCGGCAAGCCTGAATTTTGCCCGATATTTATATATATATAGTGTCTTATGTTGTAAATTATAACAAATAACAGGACTCAATCGCGTGTATAAACTTTAATTATGACCTCCGACGTTTCGAAACCGTACATGATCCTCGTGGTATCGGAGTATTAACCGCGTATAAGAACTTTAAAATAGAAGGTCATTTATAAAAATAATATACTCGGTTAAACATTGTGGTGAGTAAGGTTCCCGGAGCACCAACAACTTTAAGGGTAGGCAACGCGCATGTGAATCCTCTGGAGTTGCAGGCGTCCATTGGCTACGGTAACTACTTATCATCAGGCGGGCCGTATTCTTGTTTATAACCGTCGTTGTATTAAAAAAAAGTTTCGCCGGTTTTTTTAAATCCCCGCTGCCTCCTTTCCCCTGCGCCGCGGCAAGTCGTAAATATATTAAGGAGCCGACATTACTATTCCTGTCACAACCGTATGGCATTAGTATGTTTTCAGCCACCGATGAGTTGTGTTGCTGAATAACCACCAGTTCGAGCACTTTATATGTTCACAAAACATTACCCTGACCGAATGGGGACGAATGGCCCAGCGGTGGGACCTAATGGGCGAGGAAAATAAATATACTGTTGAGTGCCCGTTAGCTAAAGTTTGCTTTTATAGGTTCTTTCAAACGTAATACGGCTGACTAGAATAGCACCCCATCTCCTCCCGCGGGTGTCGTAGGATGCGACAAAGGGAAAAAAACCGACGGATGGGCAGAAGCGTCCGTCGCAACCCAATCTACACTGCGGTCGCGTAATGATGTTATCGCCACGTCTGGCAGGCAGGTTAGCGATCTCTAAATGCTCTGAAGAGACATTTCTGCCTGTATGCCAGTGGTTTCTGATTACTGTATAAAAATAATACTGGGTTTAATAGATTAAAAAGTACTTACACAAAGTATTAAATTTTCAAAAGCATAAATAGTTTTTTTTTTTTAAGATTGACTTTTGGTTTAGAAATTTTTTTTTAAAGCTTAACTTTTATTACAGTGTTTGTTTTCATCACAGATACAGTCAAGTGCAAAAATACGTACCGAAAGAATCCTTTCATAAATACGTTCTACAACCTAATTTACTGTACAATAGAGTTGCTCGGTACATATTTATGAAACTTTGGCAGTGAACGAATTTTTACACTTGACTGTACCTACCTGGTAGGTAGGAAGAATTGGTCAGAAGTCTATTTTCTTCTTCTTATTTCTATATTATATATTATATGTTGATTTAATCTACAGGTGACCAGAAGGCTGGCCTATATTTTGCTCAACGAATAAGTATTGCCATCCAACGAGGCAATGCGGCCAGCCTTCTGGGCACTTTGCCCATTGGCAGCGATTTGAGGGATATTTTTTATTTGTAATTTTAGTTTATCCTTTCTTTATAATATTATTGTATTTGTGTTTCTTTTATGATAGTAAATAAATTCAATCTTTGATTATTAACTCCAACATATAAATATATATATGTTTTTATATTAGGAACCGACATTATTATTCGTATCACAGATGCACGGCATTTAGTATATTTCCAGAGTAGTATAATAAATACCAGTTGAGGCTTTTATACATTACAGAATACGCTTATCTACCCTTAAATACGTAAAACATAATATGATATTCTCATCAATAAAACCTTATAACAGACAATACAAAGTTACTCCCGCTGACAAAAAGACAACATTCACTTTAATAAAGTTCAAAATATATATTTTTTTTTTATGACATAAGCGGCAAACGAGCAGACTGATTGCCTGGTGGTAAGCAATTACCGTCGCCCATGGGCACCCGCAACACCAGGGGAGTGACAAGCGCGTTGCCGGCCTTTAAGGGGGGTTGGAGCTCTGGGAACCTTACTCACCATCAGGAACACAGCACTACATACCTGAAAGGTAGGAGTGCTATTATGGCTGTGGTCTTCTGTAAGGAGGAGGTACTTCCCCAGTTGGGTTGCCCCAGATTCAAGCGTAATACATTGTATAATGCTAGAAATAGGCGTTTTTCCATCGACTTTCGTCAGAACTTTAGTAGTAGTATAATAAATAATTACGTTATATCGATTCCGACATAGAAATAATAACATATAATGGCACCGTTGAAGTACGCCCTCCATAATCAGGACAAATTTAAAACCAAACCACGGAAAATGTAATATTAGAACTAAATGATAAAACATTCTTGTGCTTAATTATTGATTAGTAAACTGCCTTTCGATTTTCAAGAAAGGGACATTTCGAATTTAAAAGTATGCTTTTCGGTCTGTGTAATGTATATAATCCAGATGCAATAAATTTGCTTGCTTTTCAATGTGTATGTTCAATCAGGTATATTTATTATATCGTACATATAATAGTAGAGGAGATATAGCGTTTGGGGTCAAAATAATTGCCACAGAACCGGAGTTTGGTGTTTTTAGTTCTTTGTGTGTATCTTTTTGACATACTAAAAATATAGAAAAATATATGTGTGCAAAATGCGATTTTCCACACGGCAAAGATTTGAAAAATTGAAAATTCCTCATATAAAACCCAAATTTTGTATGGTCTCAAATTACAGGAAATTACACACAAAAGAAGGTTATCAGGTTAATTTAATAAAATAAACGTAAATTAAAAAGTGGAGACTAAAAAAAAAGATTTTTCAAGCAAAAAAATTTTTTTTTATTTTTTATTCATAATGAAACTTAACCTCTATAGACTATATACACATCAATATACGTTACAAAAAGAAAAACATGTTTAATACATGAATATTTCCTATTATACTTAAATAATACAAAAAATAGATTTTTAATTAACACGACAAAATATACTTAGAGCTCCTCTATAGACTGCCACATGGAGCAATCTTCAACATACTGCGGCCACTGACTACCAGCGTTAGTTTAGCGTTTGTGGATGTCCGATATTGCGCTTTCCTAGATGTAGTCGCCACTATACCTACTAGGACTTTTCTGTCCTAACGGCCATCGACCACCACTGCCACTTCAACAGTGCAATTCTACGAGCCATGGCGGTTTTTCTGTCTTTTTTTTACGGAACATCATTGACCTGCATCTACGTGGCGATAGTCCGAGCGATAGGTCTTTCCGAACGTGCACGGGTCTTCCTTAATGCTCCACAGCCGAGCTTGATATTGCCTTTTCGAAGTTTAATTTGCCTAACTGGACTACATGTCCCATACATGATACAAATATTCGTCAACAACTTCGACAGCAACGTTTCCAACCGACATGGCGACAAGGACATATTTGATGCTTCTATTATGTTAACTTTCAGCCCTACCTGTTCTGAAACTCTACTAAGGTCCTGAAGTGCTCAGACATGACAATGACATAGTCTAGGAACCGAAGGTGAGTGAGGTGTTCGCTCTTAACATTGACCCAGTACCTTAAAGGCATCTTCCAGTGCAGCAAACATGTTCGGAGAATGACATCTTCCTGTCTTACACCTCGGTGCGGCTGGATTGGCTCAGAGCTCTTGGTCCTGAATATCGGTGATCGCTGAAGAAATAGAAGTACAGCCCATGTCTCGATCGAACCACGATGTAATCAGCCACTATGCTTGGCGTTTGTGGACTATGATAAAGCCTTTGAAGGGGGGTTGGAAAAAAACAACTACTCAATATGTCAATTGAGCCCTACACTAGAATTTTTAATTAATATATTAATAGTAAATATGGTCGATACTCCCGTAAACCGTATACAAATGAGTAATGTTGTAGTGGCAGATAATAATGTGTCGACATATGGCATAGAATGTTTTAAATTTTCTCTATTGCTCTGTGATTTAAGATTATTAGATTTACAAATAACATTAAACAATTGGAAAAGATACATGGAAGAACTTTATAAGTCCTGTCGAGTTCGATGAAGATGATATGGAAGATGAACAGCTAATAGACTAGAGATGATAGAATAGGTAGGAAGATAGGTATACATAGTTAGTAAAATAGGTAATAGATTGGAAAATAATACTTGAAGAAGACTTTTTGAAAGCCATGTCGAATATTCCAAATGGTAAAGCTGCAGAAGATGGCAGAATTCCTATTCTAAAACAGCATACAAGTTTAAATATGAAGAACACGTTAATTGTGAAATTTAATTTAATTGACAAGATTAGCTGACGACATTGCGCTATTTGCAGAGAATAGTAACAAGTTACAGCAGACACTTTAAAAATGATGAAATCTTTGATAGATTCAGCCTTAAAATTAACAGTAATACAATAATTTTGTTATTACCAAAAACCTCATAACAAATGCTGGACAGAAATCATGACTAATGGTCTTGCAAAATTTGTTTATTACAGATAAAAGGTGAGACATAGATAGGGCATCTGATGAGGTATAAGACCTTTTATTTTAAAATTTTGGATACCAAGATCGAGAGGATGACAGACCGAGGAAGGCCAAGATATGCATATCTCAGACACGTAAAGAAGAAGGCTGTTGTTATAAGGCTAGCAGAGGGAAAAGTAGACTCCACCAACATTCTTAAATATTGATGATGATATAACATATTGAACACTGCACAAGCTTATTTTTAATCTTCTACCATCTGGTTATTTAATTTTAATTTTAGAAATTAACGTCATAACCTTTTTTACCATTAATTTTCCTGTAATTCGATGCCACGCACGATTTTTAATAAATTTTATGAATTTTCGAAGATACAATTTTTGTGGGGCAAAAGAATGCATTTTTCACACATATATTGCACTGTTGATGTGGCAATGGGAAGGCCACGTAACTCGGAGAGTCGATGGCCGTTAAGACAGAAAAATCCTCGTGGCGACTACGTCTAGGAAAGCGCAATATTGGACATCCACAAACGCTAAACTAACTCTGGTAGCAGTGACTACATTATGTTGAAGATTGCTCCATGTGGCAGTCTATGGGTGAGGTCTATATTTTCTCGTGCTAATTAAAATACAGCCTATATGTTTTGTATAATATAAGTATAATTAGAAATATTCATGTTTTAAACTTGTTATTTTTATAACGTATATTGATGTGTATAGTCTATAAAGGTAAAGTTTAATTTTCAATTTAAAGAAAAAAAAATCTTTGCTTGAAAAACATTTTTTTTTTATTCACCATTTTGTTATTTGCGTTTATATTATAAAATTAACCTCATTATAGTTTTTAGTGTGTAATTTCCTGTAATTTGAGACCACACAAAATATGAGTTTTATATGGAGAATTCTCAGTTTTTCAAATCATTGCCGTGTGAAAAATCACATTTTGCACACATGTATTTTTCTATATTTTTAGTATGTCAAATAGATGCATACAAAGTACTAAAAAAAACAAACTCCGCTTCTGTGGGAATTATTTTGATCCTCGCCTACAAATTTTCGTACCACTCCTGTACTATAAGTATATGTACGAATATTAGTATTTAGGTATATTATAGATGTTTGTATTATTTTTACGTCTTCTTTGCTAAAAGTTGAAATAGATGATACTTAAGAAAAAAGCGACGAGGACCTCCAGCGTTCGAGACGGGACTCGACTCGAACCCGCATCGCCAGCTATCGCGGCTGATGAGTCTTTTTTGCTCTTATATTCCTGCTCTTAATTAGGTCCCATCTTTGACTGGCAAATAATGCTTTAAAACGTTAAGTCCATTTATATTTTCTTGTATTGTGCAAAAAGGATTATATCCATAATCAATAATTTAAGATTAAGACCCCTTCAACTCATTTTTTTTCTATTTCTCGTTGCCACCTTCATAATATCATAACAAAATAAGGATATTTCCCTATCTGAAGAACTCCGCAAATTCACCTGCAGGATAGTTTACTAGTGATTTCCCTTATTTTCTTTCCGGATGAATCCGGGCAGTAGTTGTTATTTACCGGACGTTACGGGTATCCGGATATTTTCCGATTGCTCCAAAGGGATTTCTGGATTGTAGGGAGTTTTTCTAATTGTTGTAAATAGGTCATTTTTCTATGAAGTTTTCAGTCATGTAAGTTTTATAGAAAGACAGTTTTATTTTATTCGTAGTACTGAGCGACTGCAACGTGCGACTTGCAATCCGGAGGTCGCAGGTTCAACCCTGGCTCGTACCAATGAGTTTCTCGGAAATTATTTACGTATAATTTATCCACTAACCCAAAGGTTGTCTGGAAGAGATCATGTTACCTGTACTTTAAGTTTGTAACCTGTTTTATTTATATTTTCTTAGGTTTATGCAATAAAGAGTATTGTTATGTTATGCTATGTTATGTTATCATTTGATCTGTACAGTCAACCAATTTGGGCCACTTAGTTCCTTGTCACAGTGAAAATCTCTATGAAAGACGCAAAAGATCTCTTATGAACGTCACTGTGACAAGGTTCGAAGTGGCCTAGAAATCAAATTGGTTGACTATACCAGTCGCTTTTCGGTGAAGGATTTGGTGAGGAAACCGAACTAATCCCAATAAGGCGTAGTTTACCCTCTAGGTTGGAAGCTCATTCATTGCCAAGCGGACCAGTGGGTTGGGGTAGTCCGCCAGACATGCTCGCCAGACACGTACGTCGAACATGTCCGTACGTGTATGGCTAGTCATTCTCAGTCATACTGTACTCGTGCACATTCACTATGTAACATTATATCTTTGTATTATACACATTGTTACTATGCAACCATTGTGGAAGTTTTATTTTACACTGAATAAACTAAATGTAACTTTACTACAAATGTTAAGTCTGTTTATATAGCCTTCTATGTCACCACACTAACAATTGTCACGATTCGCGACATGTGTAAATTTCTGACGTTACAGGTGTTCATTGGATACATTGACCGCTTACCATCGGGTGGGATGTGTGCTTGTTTGCCACCAACATACAATACTGTTATTTTTTACATAGTCAATAAATAGGTTTGGGGAAGAGCTTTTGACAATTGTCACATGGTGATGAATGAATACGGGAAGCAGCCCGTTAGAGCCGCAGAACGAAACGCGATCGCCAACCCGCCTGGCAAGCGTAACGATTACGCCATTGGGTTCCTGCTCAAAAATATAGGAACTTCTTATAGCTTCTAAAATAGCAATATTTAGAGAAAAAGGAAAAATTTATTGTCTCGGGCAAGACTCGAACTTGCGATCCCGGGATAGAGGCCCGTCGCTCTACCAACTGAGCTATAGAGACACCCGATAGCTGCGAATTTCTTTACCAGTTATGAATTATGGTTTCGTTTCATTTGCTTGAACTTTATTTGGTAATACAATATAAATAAACTTAAAAAAATAAATAAACTAGAATTAAAATAAAACTAAGGACTAAAGAAAACTAAAACAAGGTATATACAGATATTTACAAATAAAAAATAGGAGCTAACTCAGCGCCGCATGGAAGGGTACCCAGAAGGCTAGCAGCATTCCCGCGCTGAATAGCGATGCTAATTCTTTGCGCAAGGAATGAGCCAGCCCTCTGGTCACCCGTGGTATCCACAAGGCGCTTAGCTAGCTCCTTAAAAATAATGTGAGCTCCGGGTCCCCATGAGCCAAGGGTTTCAACTCCAAAAGGCTCAAATATGCAGCCAGAATCGATAACTGCATATTTGAGCCGCTTGAGTTGTTCTGCTGCCTCAGCTGCTGCAGCAGCATTGACCGAGGTCCTTGGAAGGTGGGAAGGCGCAAAAGTGTCCACACATGTGGCGTCCCAGACAAGAGGTCTTCCCAACTTCCAAGGAACGAGGGTCATGCCGTCCGGTCGCTTGCCATCGTTTCTGGCCAGGCCCGCAGGTTCTAGGACTGCTGGTGCTCCGGCACTAGTAAAGGCCCGCCGCAGGATATCATTGAGGCTGGCGTGTCGCGAAATGCGGCCAGCGCTCCTGCTGCAAGACAGGCCGTGCAGGCCCTTACCAGTGACGTTCGCACCACAGCAGCATTGGTGTGGGGCAACACAAACCGTGCCGAGACGTAGTGCGAGCGCAAGCCGAAAAGTCTCGTTACTCAGAAGGGTACCCAGATTTTTGGAGGGCAAAGCTTGTAGCCAGGCTCCGGATTCCCACCTGGAGCAGGCAAGGAAACGAGCACGCTCTGCGGGGCTGGTAAACGTTTCGTACAGGTGATCCCGTACCAGCACGCAGAGCGGCTCGTCCCATTGTCGCTGCGATGAGGGAGCTGCGGGTAAATCGGAGCCTGGGCAAAGTGCCCTCCAAAAATCCACGGCATCAGCTAAAAATGAAATTTTGAGATTAACAGAGGTTTTTAGAATTTTAGTTACTAAATTTTGGGTGCTGTGAATTGATGAAATGAAAGCAGGTAAAGAGATGATAGAAATTTTTCTGATCCCAATGCCTCCATGTCTGATGGGAAGGGAGGCTTGGGACCACTGATTGTTATCCAAATCAATGTTAACGACAGATGAAAGAGTGTTTTTGATTATGTTATCGAGTTTCTCCAAAAGGTCAGGGTACATCCAGAGATGGCTGCAACGCAGTGCATATGTAAATTTTGGGATGAAGAGGCAGTATTTCATGATACTGTAAGCCATATGGGCATTAATTTGGCACAAACGGTCTGAAAAAGTGCAAAATGTTTGGTAATTTTGATTGACAAAGTCCGGAAAAGATTCATCTAAAACAGGTGATCCTAACAAATAGAGAGATGTGCTGTCAATAATTTTGATATTTGGCGCTAATGTATGAAACTGTGATAATGCCGTTTCCTTCTGAGTAAACGTATTGTTAAAAAATAACTCACATTTTGAAAAATTTAAAACTAAACCCATATCAGCAAATTTTTGTTCCAGTACTTGCAGATCATTTAGCACCACATCCACATCACCGCCCAGGGTGCCATCGTCTAGATACCAGACATTAAAATTTGAATTTAGAATTTCGATTACAGGTTGGATAGCTAAACTAAAAAGAGCTGGGCCTAAAGGGTCTCCCTGTTGACAACCAACAGATGAGAGTAAAGAATTATTTTTGAACTGTAATTTGGATGGTGTACTGTAGCATTGCCAAACAAAGTTAAAAATTTCGGGTATTCGGTCTTTAACTTGGGCCAAAAGGGTCCCGCGGTCGACAGAGTTAAAGGCGTTTTTTACGTCGACTTTTAGCAAAACCTCAAAATCAGTCCTATTAATGAAAGTCCGTAAAGCGTGCACTGCCGCCTCACAACCACCCTTTGAGCCAAATCCCAATTGCACATTGGTTTCGTTTCTGCTTAAAGAACCACTTATAGAAAATGTCGGTAGAATGCCACCCCATCTCCTCCCGATGGTGTCGTAATAGGCGACATAAGAAAAAAAAATGACGAATAGGCAGCAGCGTCCATCGAAACCGATTCAAAAGCTACCGTGGTCGCCAACCCACCAAGCGAGGCAACTATGGCAACTACCCCCCAAAATTATACAAGTCATGGGGGCTAATGTCCAGCAGTGGACGTCTTACAGCTGAAATTATATGATTATTTGCTGATATAATCACTGGATTATACAGGGTGGTCCCAAACCCTCACCCTTAGTAATTAGTGCAACTTTGTGACGATAATGTTATCAATTAACGACGGGCCGTCAAAGGCATTGGTCGGAATATTGATGGTCCGCTGTCTAGATAAGGCTGTGGTCTTTTTGAAGAGGAGCGGTTATTGAATAATGAATTGGGGCGTGAGACACGAATTAACAAATTGGTACAATAGGTACACTTACAAGGGATATACTAGAGCGTACACCAGAGGATTATTAAATAAGGACTTGAATAAAAAAGACACAATCTATATTGTATTTTTTTATTGCATACTTTTATTATTTAGATAAACACTTACCTAACTAATTCTTAATAGCTAAAATAAACCTCTACTACATCTCTCTCTCTATAATGACGACTTTCTATAATGTAAGAAAACTGTAAAAAGTAATTAAATATAAGTATTTAGTCAATGTTTATTGATAATGTCACTGACAGCCGAAATAAAATTAGGTTATAACTAGTAATATTTAAGTAGCTTAGCTCTTTAACTATAGCATATCCCACTTCAATAATTTGGGTATAACTAACCTGTATACCGATAATGACTCAGATCACCGTGTTTGATACCGCCAAGAGACCCTAAATGTAAGGGTACCTACCCTACATTTTTTATTAAACCACTTTGTCCACGTTATTGATTTACATATTTATACCAAATCACAGGTTTCTAGATGTAACGGCCGCTGAACCTTCGAAGCGTATAAGAAATCCGCTTCCGCTTCAGCGTCACGCCCCGCTGCAAGTTAAACCACAGACACAATCGATGACACACAGACATGATATGTCCGGCAATAAGCTTAGAATATTTTATTACCCCTCCATAACCTGCCATACATACATACACATACATACATTTCAGCCATATGCAGTCCACTGCTGGACATGGGCCTCCCACAAATATGACTTGTATCATCTTGGGGGTAGTTGCCATAGTCGCCACGCTTGGCAGGCGAGTTGGCGACGGCAGTAGCTGTAGATTGGGTTTCGACGGACGCTGCTGCCCGTCCGTAAGATTTTTCCCTTTGTCGCCTCTTACGACACCCGCGGGAGGAGAGATGGGGTGGCGTTATTCTAGTCAGCCGGCATCACACGGCACCAACCTGCCATATTGCGTCACAATTTCATATAGTGATCTCGCTTACTTCTATGCCTATCTGAGAGTCTATCTCTTTGAACTAAGTGTCATAACCGTTGTGGTTCAAAGTGTTTAGACATATGTAGATCCTGGATGTAAGTGATGTAAGGACACCATGACGGAGAGAGCGCTGGTGGCCTAGCGGCAAGAGCGTCTTGCAATCTAGAGGTAGCAGGTTCGAACCCCGGTTTGTACCTACCAATGAGTTTTTCGGAACTTATGTACGAAATATCACCCGTCGATTTTCGGTAAAGGTAAACGTCGTGTGGAAACCGGATTAATTCCAGGCCTAGTTTACTTTTAGGTTGGAAGGTCAGATGGCAGTGGCTTTCTAAAAAACTAGTGCCTACTCTAAATCCTGGGATTAGTTGCCAAGCGGACCCCAGGCTCTCATGAGCCGTGGCAAAATGCCGGGACAACGCGAGGAAGATGACATGACGGATATCTTCGTATTTACGCAATAAACGCACACATGTATAAACTAGTGGTCTGATGATACGATTAGTCAGAAGGCAGAATTTAGAATGATTGTCTCTGTTACTCTAATTACGCCCTAACTAGAGTATAGGGGAAAGATGCTCGAAATTTTCGAACTTCGATGTTCGCGGTAGGCCCTTAGATTTCATGTGCCCTATGAAAGTTAGCATTTGAGGCATTATACTGAGTATGCTACTGTTATCGCAATGCTGATACGTTGTTCGAGGAAGCCAACAGCTCTTCGATCACCAGTTACATCAACCAGACGCTTCGCGATTTCTGCAGAAGGCTTACGCGCTGGGGCCCCATGGACCAAGAGTTTTTACGACAAAACTGTTATTCGGCCGAGACTTTTTTTAAGGTTGACTCATGTTAGACCGGCCCGAGTCCGAGCCGAGTCCACCGTCGCTACATTTTGTATGGAATTACGTGATCACCGAGCCGCCCGAGGCACTCGGTCCGGGCACTTGCCGGTCGTGCGACGGCCTTTACAGCTAAAAAGGCTCGGCTCGGTGATGGGATCGTCTACTCGCAACAAATGGCTGGATGGAACGACGCTCGTGTGAATGTCAATATTCGAGTGTCGGGCTGCTCGGGCCTGGGCCGCCACGGCGACGGTGGGCTCGGGCTCGTGAGGTCGACGTGTGGGAAGGGCGACGGTGTAAGGTGAGTCATCCTTAGGTGTCATGAGCTTCGTTTATCCAATTGGGCAAAATTATCCCATATACCTTAGTAAAGTAGCTAAACCTCTCTTATTCCTCTGAGACTCTTTTGGGTCATAATTACCAAAACTGACCATCACAAACTCTTTACCTTAAAAAACTATTCGCTGAAAGGTAAAAGAAGCCCGCGGCTCAACATGGATAGTCCATTTGCTGTGCTCCTCTGGGATCGAACCTAGGTACCCGCCAAAGACCAGTTAAGAATAACGACTGTTTAAGGCAAGGCACCGTCTGCTGTAGATAAAATTGCCTGACAAAAACGTAAGTCACATCGATAACTAAGCCCATCGTTATTATCATCATCATCATTTGTCCTCTGCTGGACATAGGCTTCCCCAATCACGCCACTCAGCACGGGCGGCGGCCACTCGTTAATGCTGGCAAGGCCAGCGCTGCTCTTCCGTTGCAACCATTGATGATGTCATCTATGTATTCAAGTATTTATATGTATCTATCTATTATATATATCGTCGTCTAGTACCTACAACACAAGCTTTACTGAGCTTAACGTTTATTTTCCATTTATATAATAGTGTTACTACTTAAAAATCAAAGTAAATCAAATTATTGTCATCTCGGTTACCATGACTGTTCTACAAAGCGGTAAAACGTAGCAAACTGTGGAACTGAGCGTTAACATAAAACAAGGATTCCCGCGGCATGACCAGTCTGTGTTATTTACGTGTCTTTGACACCGTATGAAGGTTTTTGTTTATTGCAGTGCTTTTATACTTTATATCAGTTTCGATTTTTGCAAAAAGATTTATTTCAGTAAAATTGTTAACACGTAAATGGTTTAGCTTTTGGAAAACGATATACGAATTTCTATTTTTTTGCATAAATGTATTCGTGAATTGATAAATTTAATTAAATACAATTTTTTTTTTTTAATATTACAATATTGTACAGATTTTATAATTGTTTATACATTAAAGCATTCTCAGATTTTCTTGTAAGGTATTTTTCATATTGTTATTACTATTATTACTGATAGGTTGTGCGAGAAAGCCGCCAGCTCTTTGATCACCAGTTACATCGAGACGCTTCGCGATTTCTACAACAAGTTGACGCAGGAACAAACCTGTGCTCATCACACAAATTGCCCTTACTGGGATTTGAACCCAGGACCATCGGCCTCATAGGTCACATGTCGTCAAAATATAACACAAATAAATCCTACATTTCTACTCAACATTTGAGGACTATCCAACAATTTCAATCCTCGTGTTATTTTATCGAGAACTAGATGCCTGCTTCGCCCGCATGGTTAGAAGAAAATTTAACATATTAAGTCTTCCCGTGGATATGAGATGTTTTCCCGCTGGAGTAGCCTATGTCACTCTCCATCCCTTCAACTACCTCCACTTAAAAAATCCGTTTCGTGAGACGGAGAAACATACAGACACACTTTCTCATTTATAATATTAGTATGGATTCACTAACGGTGAAATGCCGCCGTTTGCCGTGTGATGCCGGCTGACTAGAATAGCACCGCCCCATCTCCTCCCGCGGGTGTCGTAAGAGGCGACAAAGTGAAAAATCGTACGGACGGGCAGCAGCGTCCGTCGAAACCCAATCTACAGCTACTGCGGCCAACCCGCCTGCCGAACGTGGCGACTATGGCAACTACCCCCAAGTTGATACAAGTCATATTTAGTGGCCTAAGTCCAGCAGTGGACTGCATACGGCTGAAACGTATGTATGTATTTTTTTTTTGTAATTGGTTACATATCGGCCCTATAAGCTTAATCTTGTAATAATGTTAAATAAATATAATTAAACATAAAGAAAGTTAATTATTAAGAATAGCGTCAGCCAGTCTGTTTTTTTTATGACATAAGGTGGCAAACGAACAGACGGATTGCCTGATGGTAAGCAATTACCGTCGCCCATGGGCACCCGCAACACCAGCGCGTTGCCGACCTTTAAGGGGGGTTGGAGCTCTGGGAACCTTACTCACCATACACACAACACTACATACCTGAAAGGTAGCAGTGCTATTATGGCTGCGGTCTTCTGTAAGGAGGTACTTTCCCAGTTGGGCTGCCCCAGACTCGAGCGTGATGGTACTTCGCTGTGCCCTACCTCTCATTGTTGGACGTAGTTTAAGGACATACCCGGGTCCAGAACCTGTACACTATTTGTGCCGTGTCAGAAATGGGGTTGGTAAGAAAGTGCATAAAGGTACCGACATCATATGGATTCAGATTGTACGTATGTATGTATGTTAGAGTGGTCCAAAAAAAATTAATGTTGCATCTCCACAAGGATCTTTTGACTGCAAAACTCATAAAAATCACATACACCAATTTTCATTACAATCAAACATTATTTAGAGGTCGCGCAAAATTGATCACTTTCCCAATAGTAAAATGTATGGAGCTAATTTAAGCAAAGAAAAAATGTCACCTGGGGACATTTTAATGGTTTAATTTCATTTATTTCTTGATAGATATAACAACATAAATACCAAACCGGCATTTTTATAATTTTAGGATACATTTATTTTTTTGCTATTGTATGAGATATAATTTTTTTGAGTCATGTTTCGCAACCAGTAAATTACTAGCAACTGAGTTAAGATTTTGCACATACACTTCCACTTGCTAATAGAAAAAAAGGAGCCTTGTGGAGATAACATTCAAAACTTTTTTTTTACTTTATACAAATATGGACCACCCTAATGTATGTATGTAAAGGTGAATTGATATGATAGTTATCCACTTAGTCCAACTTGTATCATTTGTCATCGTACATAGTGACCACTTCTAACGTCAACCGTCAATAAATTGTCCGTGTTTAGTGAGTATACGTGTAGGTATGCCTCGGTTGCCATGACACCCAATCACTTATAGGCGCAGTGATGCCCTACGCCGATATTGTACTCTTGATGCTTTCTTTTTTTTTTTTTATGACATAGGCGGCAAACGAGCAGACGGATTGCCTGGTGGTAAGGATTACCGTCGCCCATGGGCACCCGTAACAGCAGAGGAGTCACAAGCGCGTTGCTGGCCTTTAAGGGGGGTTGGAGCTCTGGGAACCTTACTCACCATCAGGAACACAGCACTACATACCTGAAAGGTAGCAGTGCTATTATGGCTGTGGTCTTCTGTGAGGAGGAGGTACTTCCCCAGTTGGGCTGCCCCAGATTCAAGCGTGATAGCCATCGCTGTGCCCCACCTCTCATTGTTGGACGTAGTTTAAGGACATACCCGGGTCCATTTAATATAAATAACTTACGGGTTTCGTTTAATATAAATAACTTAAGTATATAAGTTTGGACCCGGGTATGTCCTACACGAATACGACGCATACACGAATACTCACTAAACACGGACAATTTATTGACGATTGACGTTAGAAGTGGTCACTATGTACGATGACAAATGATACAAGTTGGACTAAGTGGGTAACTATCATATCAATTCACCTTTATATACATATACATACATACAATCTGAATCCATATGATGTCCGGTACCTTGCACATTCTTACCAACCCCATTTCTGACACGGCACAAATATGTAGTGTACAGGTTCTGGACCCGGGTATGTCCTTAAACTACGTTCGACAATGAGAGGTAGGTCACAGCGAAGTACCTTCACGCTTGAGTCTGGAGAAGCCCGACTGGGGAAGTACCTCCTCCTTACAGAAGACCACAACCATAATAGCACTACTACCTTTCAGGTATGTAGTGTTGTGTTCCTGATGGTGACTAAAGTTCCCAGAGCTCCAACAACTTATAGGGTAGGCAACGCGCATGTGAATCCTCTGGATTAGCAGACATCCATAGGCTACGGTAACTGCTTACCATCGGGCGGGTCGTATGCTTGTTCGCCACCGTCGTTGTATATAAAAAAAAGTATCGAGACATATTGAACTCCGTACACATCAATTCGCTTCACGGAATCGTCGCGCGATTTCGGTCACATCCGTCGTCAGCCGAGCTACTTAACGACCGCTGACAAACTATGTGCCCCTGGTACTTATTCCGACATAAGATAAGATAAGATAAGATAAGATAGTTTATTCCATAACAATTTTACAATCATGTCGGAAATAAAATTATAATAACATAAAAATATGCAATTTGCCAATTAAAATATTGAAAAGAAAATAAAAAGCAGACGGATTGCCAGATGGTACGCTTGAATCTGAGCAGCCCAACTGGGGAAGTACCTCATCCTTACAGAAGACCACAGCCGTAATAGCACTACTACCTTTCATGTAGTATTGTGTTCCTGATGGTGAATAAGGTTCACAGAGCTCCAACAACTTATTGGGTAGGCAACGCGCATGTGAATCCTTTGGATTTGCAGACGTCCATAGTTTACGGTAACTGCTTACCATCAGGCGGGCCGTATGCTTGTTTGCCGCCGTCGTTGTTTATTAAAAAAAGTATCGAGACATATTGAACTCCGTACACATCAATTCGCTTCACCGAATCGTCGCGCGATTTCGGTCACATCCGTCGTCGGCCGAGCTACTTAACGACCGCTGACAAACTATGTGCCCCTGGTACTTATTCCGACATAAGGACAGTTAAGGGCATAAATAAATATACATTCTTTCTTTTTTTATGACAAAGGTGGGAAACGAGCAGACGGATTGCCAGATGGTACGCTTGAATCTGAGCAGCCCAACTGGGGAAGTTACCTCCTCCTTACAGAAGACCACAGCCATTACAGCCCTGCTACCTTTCAGGTTTGTACTATGTAGTGTTGTGTTCCTGATGGTGAATAAGGTCCCCAGAGCTCCAACAACGTTCAGTGTAGGCAACGCGCATGTGAATCCTCTGGATTTGCAGACATCCATAGGCTACGGTAACTGCTTACCATCAGGCGGGCCGTATGCTTGTTTACCGTCGTTGTATATTTAAAAAAAAGTATCGAGACATATTGAACTCCGTACACATCAATTCGCTTCACGGAATCGTCGCGCGATTTCGGTCACATCCGTCGTCGGCCGAGCTACTTAACGACCGCTGACAAACTATGTGCCCCTGGTACTTATTCCGACATAAGGACAGTTAAGGGCATAAATAAATATACATTCTTTCTTTTTTATGACAAAGGTGGGAAACGAGCAGACGGATTGCCAGATGGTACGCTTGAATCTGAGCAGCCCAACTGGGGAAGTACCTCCTCCTTACAGAAGACCACAGCCGTAATAGCACTACTACCTTTCATGTAGTATTGTGTTCCTGATGGTGAATAAGGTTCACAGAGCTCCAACAACTTATTGGGTAGGCAACGCGCATGTGAATCCTTTGGATTTGCAGACGTCCATAGTTTACGGTAACTGCTTACCATCAGGCGGGCCGTATGCTTGTTTGCCGCCTTCGTTGTTTATTAAAAAAAGTATCGAGACATATTGAACTCCGTACACATCAATTCGCTTCACGGAATCGTCGCGCGATTTCGGTCACATCCGTCGTCGGCCGAGCTACTTAACGACCGCTGACAAACTATGGGCCCCTGGTACTTATTCCGACGTAAGGACAGTTAAGGGCATAAATATATACACTCTTTCTTTTTTTTATGACAAAGGTGGCAAACGTGGATTGCTTGATAGTAAGCAATTACCGTCGCCCATGGGATCGCAACACCAGGGGAGTCACAAGCGCGTTGCCGCCTTTAAGGGAGGTTGGAGCTCTGGGAACCTTACTCACCATCAGGAACACAACACTACATACCTGAAAGGTGGCAGTGCTATTATGGCTGTGGTCTTCTGTAAGCAGGAAGTACTTCCCCAGTTGGGCTTCTCCAGACTCAAGCGTGATAATACTTGGCTGTGCCCACATTTCATCTTAGACATTGCCTACTTGGTTATTCTTTTATTTAATGTTTATAAATAATAAATGATGGAAAAGAATAGTTATGATTAATATTTTTAGGTAAAAATTTTTGTTTTTCACTCAGAAAAACAGAATGCATTACACATCTCGTGCTTTGAAACCCTCCAAATGCTTAAGATTTCATTGAACCACTCGTGCGATTTGCTATAGTCACCACGCTTGGCATGCGGGTTGGCGACCGCGCTATCTGTTTCGGTTTTCACGAACGCTGCTGCCCACCTTTTGGGTTTCACTTTGTCGCCTCTTACGACACCATTGGGAGACGAGGTGGTGGTTCAGACGGACCACACGGACAGTATATTTATATAGAACATCATCATCATCTCAGCCATAAGACGTCCACTGCTCATAGGCCTCCCCCTTGGACCTCCACATGTACCGGTTGGAAGCGACCTGCAACCAGCGTCTTCCATTAAGCCAGGGCACTGGGGGTCGCCGGAAACCGGGGCAGTTGTATTATTGTATGGGGGGTGTTATGTTGTTGTTTTCATGTATGGGGGGGGGATTGCCTTACGCATATAGATATAGATATAAATACTTAATTAACGCTCATAACCCATGCACAATAATAATGATAGGCAAATAAATGCCCTAATCAGGATTCGAACACTCAACCTATTTAGTACGGTTACTACCCTGGGTTGGAATATGAACAAGGGGTAGAATGTACACAGAATTTTGTAAATTAATGAGAACCAGTGTCAAGTTAGGCCCAGTTAATTAACTTTGGGTTTGATTGATAGGAATCATTTTGGAGCGTGTACAAATACATTTGGGTACGGACAACCCAATTTTTTAATACTATATTCCTCCAACCAAAGTTTTACTAGTATCTGTTATGACGACCGGTCTGGCCTAGTGGGTAGTGACCCTGCCTATGAAGCCGATGGTCCTGGGTTCGATTCCCAGTCCGGGCATTTATTCGTGTGATGAGCACAGATATTTGTTCCTGAGTCATGGGTGTTTTCTATTTATTTAAGTATTTACATGTATCTATCTATTATATATATCGTCGTCTAGTACTCGTACCTACAACACAAGCCTTACTGAGCTTACCGTAGGACTAGGTCGATTTGTGTAAGATTGTCCCGAAATATTTATTATTTATTTATTTGTTGCTAGTAAATATTAGAAAACTCCTATGAATCAGAGGCTCTAGTGTAAGTTTCTTTTGACGTAAAAAAAGGTTTACTAACGCGTAAGTGATAATGTTATTTATATGGGAAACGCAAACGTGTTCGTGACGTAAAGTTACGTTAAAAACTTACACTCAGGGCTGTGGAACAAATAAGTATCTGTGGTCATCACACAAATAAATGCCCTTTGTGTTATTTGAATTTGGAACTCAAATAAATAAGTGTTAATTTTCCTCGCACAACGTATCAGCATTGCGATACAACGGGGAAATGCTGCCAGCATCTTTGGTACAATGCCTCAAGGCCCTTTTTTATATTTTATACTGTAACTAAAAGTTCTGGAGTGGCGACCACGAACTGTAAGACGCAGCGAAGGTAGGCCTCCCATAAGGTGGACCGACGACCTAGTTAGAATCGCGGGATGCCGCTGGATGTGGAAGGCGCAGGATCGGTCTTCTTGAGTCGTTCTGGGGGAGGCCTATGCAGCAGTGGACGTCTTTCGGCTGATGATGATGATACGGTAACTAGTTTATTGCAGTTATCGTAATACGATTGTAATTTCTGTAATTAAAGTTCTAGTGTAAATTGCTGTGTAAGCCACAATTGTTTGTTTGCGCATTTGGACGAGAATGAATGAAAAGTATATACAGTATGTATCAAGACGAGAGGCCAAGCTTTTCACCCGTTAACGGCCATGACGAATGTAATACTATTTCGCACTTTCTGTTAGTGTTTACCGATTATTTATTGATTCATCATTTTATTTATAATTGACAAGTTATACCTTTTCTAAGTCGGTTAACACTTCCCATATCATCCTGTGAAATGTTATGTTATTCTCATAACAAAAAACACATCTCGATATAACTGTAAACACAAGGCATTTCATTAAGTGCAGCTAGTCATTTTTAAAACTAGATAGTTTAACAGTAAAGTAGGTACCAGCCGAATTATATTATCGTGAAAACAGTGCCCATTAATACGTTATCAATATCTTATATGTCACGTCAATGTCAATTTATTTTTCTTAATAACTTTGACAAGCAAGTTTGGCAACTTTCTTCAACTGACATTTCGTTTTGATCTTAAACTTGACTTGTCAGATCTTAAGATTGTAAATATTGAATACGGAATGCTTCACAATTAAAATGGATTTATCATTATCTGAAGCAAAAAAATATACGAGCTTATTTCAATAATATATCTACCAAAACATTATTTCTTACTTACACTTTTACGCGTTTAAAGCTTGGCCTCTCATCTTGATACATACTGTATATTTTGTCGCATATCTATTGCGCAAACGCAATCTTGCGATTGCGTTTGCGCGATGAGCGAATTCGGAGGTAGTTGTAAAACCTCCGACTGTCATCGACCCCCTTTCGGCTCGGACGCGGCCAAAGTTACATGTGCTCCGGTGTTTTAACTTAATAAATTCGGTTGTACTACGGTGACGGCGGTGAACTGTTAATTTTTGTGGTGGTTTCTACATTTCCAATTCCTAGAAGTGCTAGCTAGCTGAAGAAAGGACCTGGATCTGCGCAGATATACAGGAGTGTGCTCAAGGTTAGTGACCGCCCCATATTGTTTGATTGCAATGCCTGTCCAAAAGCCCTAATACGTCAGGAAACCTAGAACCCTCCCAATTGCTATCGAAGGTATGTTCTTTACGCGAACATAAACATCGGGAGGAAACCGGATTAATCCCAATAAGGCCTAGCTTACCCTCTGGGTTGGAAGGTCAGTTAGCCACATCCTGGGATTAGTTGCCAAGCGGACCCCAGGCTTCAAAGAGCCGTGGCAAATGCCGGGACAACGCGAGGACGATGATGATATATTTTGTCGTACGTCAAACCTCATACGTGGTTGTAGGACTATATTTTAGACTCTACATTCTGGAGTTTTTGTGGAGTAAGGCACTGGTCCCACCGCGAGCTAGTAAGCTATGAGCTATCAGCTATTTCAAGGGACAAAAGATAATCGATCCCGTGTAAATAAAAGAGACATACATGTCATAGCCGGGCGATCGTAGTTCATCGCCGGGCGATGAGCTGTAACAAACCTTGAACAAATATTTAACTTATGAAAATAATATAATGCAAGAATGTAAGGTTTATAGAAATAAGGGTTATTTTTATTCTTGAATATATATCTATCTCATAGCTTACTAGCTCGCGGTGGACCAGTGCCTTATTATCATACCTAGATATTTTACTAGCAGGAACTTACATAGTGCTTGCCACAATTAAAATATCGACAATCCTGTTATCGATAAATACTTATATACCTGCTTCAACGACGTACACACAATTTTATATCGGCTACGAAACTACACGCCGCGTACCACCGACACATCTTGAACAATTTGAACGTAATCCGTAGACTTTTGATACAATTTGCTTTTATTATTTGCAGAGCCCGGAAAATCCATAGAAAAACAAAACACTGTTGCAATCAAAGTAGTGATAGAAATATTTTATTATCGATATCGAGTAAGATTTGTCTAAAATCATACCGATATGTTTAGCTACATTATTTTTAATCATTTACGCCAATTGCAAAATATGTGTTATTTCATCTAAAACGAAACGTAGGGTGATGGCCATCAATTACCCACAAAAACGCCCAATTATGCTAATTTGTTGACGGGCGATATTTCAGCCACAAGGGTCCTTTCGCGGTCAGATAAACCCTTTTTATTCTAGTGGGAGCAAAAAGGTGTCAATGAATTAAGAGTGACATAGATTGTAAACTCGGTCTTGAACAATGCCATACCTCTTTTAAGATATAATAGTAGTTTATGTATCTGTGCATAATGAAGGGCATTACAACAAGAGTGTGGGTATCACACGATTGTTGTAATGCCTAATTATGTATGTATAGTTGTATACACTACTTTATCTACACACATATATCATAAGTGTTTTAAGTTGGGTTCAGGAACCGTAGGGAAATAACCTGCAGTATTACTAGTGTTACTTGAAACATTAAAAAGTCAACGAACAAAACAAATGACAGCTTGGAATGGCGGCGTTGCGTATTTCATATCTCAGTCAAATATTTTTTTAAACATAGACAAGCGAATGAACTCCCTATTCTATTGTCACTCGAGTTCTTATGTCGTTCGATTTTTATTAAAAAACATAACGAATCGGCGTTTCGTATCGATGACTGTTTTAATATCTATAGATACTAAAATAGACACCCCACTTGAATTTGACAGCTGTTCCAAATTTAAACTCATAACCTACTGATTTCAGTAGGTAATGTTAACATTACATCTCCATTTATTTCTGATGGTTGCTAATGCTGGTCATTGCCTACGGTTTCTGGACGCATTTTGGAGCACTTATGATATGTACGTAGATAAATATATTTTCAAATATCGATCGATTTGTGTGAGATTGCTCACACAAATCGACCTAGCCCTACGGTAAGCTTAGTAAGGCTTGTGTTGTAGGTACTAGACGACGATATATACCTATTATAGATACATATAATTACTTATATAAAAAAAATAATGGTCGATTTTGCCTATATTTCATCAATTTTTTTATTAATCTCATAGTCGTTATTTATGAGTTGAAATTATGATGATGATTGCCGCCGCTGATACCAAAATATAATTATTCAAATAGCCTGAAATTCATCACAAACCTTATTTAAGAAGAAAACAATAAAAAAAGAGGAGGAGAGCCTATTGTCCCGGTGGGGGCTCCCAAAGTTTCACACCAAACGTGAAAATACAAAAGACCCTAATTCTTTTGGTGGACGTTTTCCATTCAGGTGACTTTGGTAAACAATGAAAAAATATTCAAAATTTAATGACATCTTTTTAGGCGAATTTTTTTACAAACGCTGTGGTGTTTAACCCATTTTTTGTGTGTTAAACATTGCTAAGTCTTAAAGTGTCTAAAGTTCGTAACTCATACAGTGTGGAAGTCTTATACGGGCGAATCTCTTAACGAAGGGTAGAATAGGACATAAGAAATATATTTAGATAACTTTTACTTAGAAGTGCAATTAAATTTTTATCCATATAAAAAATTCGGCCGCAATGTAATGCAACACACTCGAGTTAAACACTCGTTGACAGTTAGTTTCAAAAGCTTATTACGCGTAATGTTCGCAGTACATTACTGCTCAGAAATTTTACAAAAATTAATTACATGTGTATAATAGGTATAAGGTGACGGCACCAGTAATGGACAAGGAACCAATCATGAACATTAGTGCTTATTTCAAAGGAGTGAAGTGTTGTGCATTTGTTGGGACATATTCAATTTATAACTTTATGATTTTTGAAATAAGAACTAAGTGTCCATCATTGGTGCCTGTCAGCTTAAAGTGTCCGACATTAGTGCCATTATCTTGATTAAAGAAAAACTTTTTGGTTAATGATTATACTGGCAAATCCTATGTCTGGTTTAATTCTTCGCCCGTATTAGACTTCCACACAGTATATGTATAGATAAGGTTTTTAACAATCGTGTTTCGGTTTATAATAGATACTAAAGTATATAATAGCCAAAAAATATACATCTGAAAATATTCATGTTTTTTTCCATGTGGTCACTTGAAAGTCATGCATGAAAAGTGCATTTTTCAAAGCATGACCTTAAGTGTGAAGAGACATCAAATGGACATATTTTTCACTACTGCATAATATGTATGCACTTCTCTGCACTAGTCTTTACATATCAAAGAATCACCATAATTCTGTTTCAGAAGCAATCCTGAGCTTTACAGCTTTCAGATATACAAATAATACTTTGAGGGAATATTTAGTATCCTGAAGCAGAATATTACCGTTCACAAACAGGGAATAAATGATAGGTATTTTGCTGACGCTGCGTCTTTCGAAAAGTGTCCCGACAAGGTGGAACAACGACTTGATAAAGATCACTGGAAACCACTGGGTGCGGGTGGCTCAATACCTTTGGGGGAGTTCTTTGTCCAGAAGTGGAATTCCTTGGGCCGATATAATGATTTATTTAATATTTTACAACAGAGCAGTGTTAGCCTCTAGTGCTAACATTGAGACCCCAGCAAGCAGAAAGAAACATTTATTTGATGCAAACGTACCCTATTACATATTTGGAAATTTTGAAGAAGACTAAACTAGGGTGCCACGAAATCGTCCCGACTCAGCATGGTGCCAACCTGGGAAAGGAATTGAACTCGGGATTTTCGGCTTCACAGACAGGATCACATCAGCAGGCCAGATGCCATAAAATCGCCGGTCGACAACCCATACAGGGACCTGTTCAAGGAGGTAGGTATCTTCACACTGACAGGCGAACTTGTGTACCAAGTGGAGCTCTTCCCTACCGAGTATACTTTTTAAAAGCTTGGGGTAAACGATAACCATGCACTCCTCAGTAACTATTATCGCCTAATTACTCTTAAACACAAGTTGTCCAAGTCAGAAAAATCCCCTTACATAGGCGCGGAATTTATAACAGACTTCCCGAATTGGTCAAAAATGTGTTACCATGATACTTTTTCACTTGATGGTCTCATCTGAAGATCAGAATCGCTAGCGTTTAACTCATATTACTGATCTGTAGTTCTAGAAGTTACTTCCGACGGCGCTGTACTAAACTCATCTTCTTCTTCTTTTAAAAAATATGGCTTCCATCAATAAATCAATCGATGATTTCGCCAATGTCAAGTAAAATAACATATAAGTTTGCCCTTAGAGCATGACGTTGTAGGCCTTGCGTTTTGTAAAGTGGTAGCTGGACTTTACAGAAAGCTTAGAGGCGGCCGTGACCACGGGAATGGCGGTGACCAAAAAGTGGTGAATCACGTTTTGAAATCAGTTCTTCATTAGTTGCACAATTCTGCGTTAGATCACTGCATAATACGCTATCAATATTACACACTAAACTACGTTTGAACAAAAAACAAAACATGTATTTTCAAGACGACTTCGCCATTTTGAGATTCAAGAGAGTCAATCTACTAAACTCCATACAAAACATTTACGCAGTCGGTAAATGGTCGGTATCGAGTACCGTCACTGTCAACTCATGGTAGCGGGATAGCGCTAGATGTCGCCAGCATTACGCTGAGATGAGGCCATGTCGTGGCACTTTCTTCCTTGTATGTTTTATGTTATTTGTATTTTTGTCACCTTTGTGTTGTGTGTCTAAGAATAAATACATATTCATTCATTCATTCATTCATTCAAAAGCAGCATCCACCGCCATGTTTAAATGCAGATTGTGAAAATGACTATTAAATTTGATGAAAAATAAATGAAATGTCTGTCAATGTCTCCATTTATGCCGGGTGTGGCCTGTAATAGGAGCATTAACTTCTACACCACAAATGTAGCAACATTTGTTCTACGACTTTAGAAAATAACTTATAGTTTGATAAATACTAATAAAAAAAGATTTTCCAAGCAAGCAATGTATTGCGAAACCTATGAAGTTTGTAGGCTGACAGTAAACGTCAACTAGACTATTGGATGCTGTTCATTGAAAATACTATTTATACTCCTCGCGGCGAATGATGATCCCTATGACAGTTCATATTACTGATGGGTCGTGTCGATGTAACTTAACTTTTTTATAGGCAAAGGCGTGACTTGCATTCAGCCACGTTAGTAAACGTGATTTTAAAAATATAATTTGCATTTCATATGTTTGTTATGTTATTGTTCTAGTAATGATTTAAGTTTATTGGCCGAATAATGTAACTTTTTAACATTTAGCATCTAGTATTTTACGTCACACTTGACGAATGTAAAAATAAAAATCCATCTTCAACATAGTGCTATCGAAAAAAATAGCATAATATCGAAATAACCTTACTATATGTATAATTGAAAACGATTATAGATACATCGGACACTGAAAGTGTACTATTTATTTTGTACACTCGTTTCCATTATCGACATTTGTTTTTGATACTTTTTGCACTAGTCGATATCTTCCAAACGAAGTAAGTTTTGCAGAGCGTAAACATAATATCTGATTGAGATAACTTCTTGTAAATGTTAAGAATTGTTACAATTCCAACGGAAAATCATTGTGATGGCATGTATCTACCCTAAAATTAATAAACGCCATTTTCAGACGCCTCCAATTTGATTATAATGTAACGGCGACGCCACTACAAGTTTGTGTCGTAGGAATAACTGTCAGTGTCATAGGGATCATCATTCGCCGCGACGAGTATAGTTTGTTCGAAAAAATCACGAGTAATAAATTACCCCATTATTTAAAGTTGTAGAACAAATGTTGTTACGTTCGTGGAGTAGAAGCGATCCCTAAAATTTTTGCTCCTATTACAGGCCGCACCCGGTATGTCAACCTAAGTCATAGGTTACGTGGAGGTTACCAGACGTTTATTGTAATACAATATTAATGTAGTATTCAAAGTTAATAATAAGTTTTCAGAAAGTATTCTAACTGCTATACATTATACACGAATATACGCGTCAAACTTGTATTCTAGTCTCACCAAATACTAGAATATTAAATGTTGTTAGTATTTTCTTTTGATTTACGATCCGAAAGGTCTCCTGAGCTTACCTGAAATCAAAAGAAAGTTATGTTAGAAAATATTATTTACTATATATATATTTATTCCAGAGATTAAATAATATACAAGGATTATATTTTTACAATAACCACTACATTAAATCTAAATAGTACGCTCTTTAGTATAAGTACGCTCTTTTCTCGAAGGTATGAGGGTCGTATCGGTCCGGAAATACGGCTGACGACAAATCATTCCACAGTTTTGATGTGCGAGGCAGGAAGTTTCTAGAGAAACGCACAGTAGAGGATTTCTAACTATCCAGGTGGTGGGGGTGGAAATGTTGCCGCGTCGAACGATGGCGGAAGGAGGCGGCAAGGATTAATCCGAACAATTCCTCAGAACATTCTCCGTTGATTTTTTTTTTTTTTTATGACAAAGGTGGCAAACGACAGACGGATTGCCTGATGGTAAGCAATTACCGTCGCCCATAGGCACTCGAAACACCAAGGGAGTCACAAGCGCGTTGCCGACCTATAAGTGGGTTGGAGCTCTGGGAACCTTATTCACCATCAGGAGTACAACACTACACACCTGAAAGGTAGCAGTGCTATTATGGCTGTGGTCTTCTGTAAGGAGGAGGTACTGCGCCAGTTGGGCTTCTCCAGATTCAAGCGTGATGGTACTTCGCTGCGCCCTACCTCTCATTGTTGGGCGTAGTTTAAGGACATACCCGGGTCCGAATGCGATACCTAGGGTTAATGGACTATTATATTTAATATCAATGATGTAGTAAATAAGTGGTAACTATTACTTTGTTTTTAACCGACTTCAAAAAAAGGAGGAGGTTATCAGTTCGGTTGTAAATATGTTGTTTTTTTATATGTGTTACCTAAGAACTCCCATCATTTATGGACCGATTTCAAAAATTCTTTCGTTGTTTGAAAGTATCTACTTCAAGGTTGGTCCCGTTGTTACCAGAATTCAGATAAATTGTTGGGATTCATGAGGAATTGAGAGAACTCTTCAAAATATATAGGTACATGTATAGCGATTTTAGTATGTTGGGTGACAAGTCAACCATTTGTATTCGGATAATAGCATTTAGTGAAGAAGAACTGATGAAGAAGACAATAGCGAGGGTTGGGTGGTCAAACCCGATAAATCGATATAATATTTCATTGAAGTAACAATCTTACGTAATTCACGTATAGTTCTAAATTCAAAATCCCATTTACTCGACTCATCAGGTATGACCACGAAACCCCCGCTGGTGGTCATACAAAACATCTTGTGTTTTCTCGGTGGCGCTGAGATATTTCAATTGAAATACTAAAGCGACTATGACAAAGTCAACTTAAATATTATGACGAAATGTTACCATGTAGTGGAAGTAGATAGACACAAGTGTCACAAATAAACACACTAAGGTTTGTCTGTGAATAAGTGCACTTGACTGCAGGACAGTGTTGTGTGTAATGTGCCGTTAGCCAGCCAGGGGCAGTTGGGGCAAATGTTTGGTCCATTGTTTGCCAAATCAAAGCAAATATAACTATACGAGCAGCGTAAACTTAAGAAAACATATAAATAAGAATTCTTGGTGTTACCCGCGGTTTATTAGGGAAAAAATTAGCCTGTGTTAATCCAGGGGGTCAGCTAACTCCATACCAAATATAGACATAGTCATACATAGCCTTTGACGTCACACTCGACTGACGCCATTGGTCAAATCCAGCCATTGGTAAAATTTTAAACTCGGGTATGTCCTTAAACTACGTCCAACAATGAGAGGTAGGGCACAGCGATGACCATCACGCTTGAATCTGAGGCAGCCCAACTGCGGAAGTACCTCCTCCTTACAAAAGACCACAGCCATAATAGCACTGCTACCTTTCAGGTATGTTGTGCCGTGTTTCTGATGGTGAGTAAGGTTCCCAGAGCTCCAAACCCCCTTAAAAGCCGGCAACGCGCTTGTGACTCCCCTGATATTGCGGATGCCCTTGGGCGGCGGTAATTGCTTACCATCAGGCAATCCGCTTGCTCGTTTGCCACCTTTGTCATTAAAAAAAAATCGTCTGACCAATAATGCTCCGTTTCAACAGCTTTAAATTTCCCACATTTTTTTGCAGATTTCAATAATTATTTTCACATTTCAAGAAATAATTTTAGGAAATATTGTTAGTGACGTAATAAAGAATTCAAAATAGTACCAAAAAACTATTTTTCCTAACTAGTGCGTAAAAAGTGCACGTGCGTAAATTTCACTTTTTAAGGCACTTGCTATGAAAAATTAGGTTCAATACTCGTGTAAAAACTTCTTTAAGACTCGGGTGATTATCACCCTCGTTTCACTCGGGCTCCAACGTTCACCCTCGTAAAAAAAAAAAATCACTAGTATCGAAATGTACTATACCCTCATCTGTTTGCATATTGCCTATTGCCAAGAATCGGGTTTTGAGGGCCGCCACTGATACACAGGCATCAGAAACACAGGGGCCCGGATTACAGAACAAACACACGTTGCGAATCAATTAACACACAAAGGTACCCCTGGATCATGCTGATTAGAGCGGGCCCTGGTTGGTATTCAGGGCCCGTGAAATACAGCTTGTTTATGCGAAGAAAGTCTACTTCCCATTTAAACGCACAACGGAGCGGCGGTACCGCGAAAAACGATAGTCTTTTTTTTCTCATTTATTTATCAAAAAGGTACATAGCAGTTTCCATCGTAAAGTTACTCGCCAAACTACGGTTGCAGTTTGTTGGCGAGATTGCGCTCATTTTAAATTAATGTTAGGTACTTATGCTAAGTGCTTTTTTATTCGTAAATTTCTGACGATTGTCTCTGTCATTGCTGAAAGATGGGACAACCCCATCTTATTTTTCTGGGTAAAGATGCACTCAGTGTCCAAGTGCATCACCCTGAAAATATTGTTATAGTATATGTAGATTTGAACAATAGTTTTACTAACCAATACTTATATAATGCAATATAATAACAATAATATGGATATTTTATAATCCTAAATAAATATTATTCATTCATTCATCCATTCATTCATTCTGTCACTCTCGTGACGCCTTCATAGGAGTAAAAGAGATAGATGCTCGAAAAACTCATAAGAACTTAAGCCGAGCCGATGCATGGTCCTGGGTTTGAATCCCACTCAGCGCATTTGTGTGATGAGCACATATATTTGTTCCTGAGTCTTGGGTGTTTTCTATGTATTTGAGTATTAATATGTAACTATCTATTATATATATCGTCGTCTAGTACCTACAATACAAGCCTTACTGAGCTTACCGTAGGACTAGGTCGATTTGTGTAAGATTGTCTTGAAATATTTATTAATTTAATTGTTGCAGAACGGCTTGTAAACCAAGCGTTTATTTTCAAGTGCACTAGCTGCCAGTATTTCAGCGGTACCCAGTATGTTACCAACTGGAAACTGTAAACGCTATTATCGCCGTGAATGAGTTTGTTAATTGTTTACATTCGTAAACAACAGTGCGTTTGATCAAACCAAGGGCACTTTCTGTAAAAATAAGTTCTATATTTTCTTCAATGAGGTTTTCAAAATGGCAACACCAATTTACATAGCAAGGGTCATGGAACTGACAAACTAGACTTGGATTGCTAATGTTTATATACAAAATTGCACTTTAAAATGTGTGCCGTCTGTTGCCGATAGAGGCGCATCAAATAATGTAATTTTTTTTTTTAAGACAACTGTTAACCGTTTGAAAATCAGTCAAGCAGGCGGAATTCGGGACTTTAACTTGGTCGTGTAATGGGTTTATTAGTAAACATACATAATTATTTTTTTTAATGCAAAAAGCTGGTCGTTTAACCTCAGTCGCACCTGATGGTAAGTGTCGACGAGGTCGAAGGTGTAGCATGCTGGTATAATAACAGCCTATTCACTCTTGCCTTGAAAAGACCCAAATTATATCTTACCGGGAATATAGACGAAGAGAGCGAATTCCATTCCTTAGCAGTCCTTATTAGGAAGGTAGAAGCGAATCGCTTCGTGCGAATGAATGGAATATATACAACGTAAGGATGAAACTGCTCCCCTCGTCTGGACGTCTTAATATTCATTTATAAAGTCTTATGAAATAAAATTATTAACACCATTATTAGGTATATACAAATAAAAAACTGGCTTTAGCTCGGAGTCCGACGGAAGGGTATCCAAAAGGCTGGCGGAGTTGCCAAGATGGCGATGCCAACGCGCTGGGTAAGGAATGAAACCAGCCCTCTGGTCACCCGTAGCGTCTTTAAGACGTTTGCTCAGTTGTTTAAATATCGTGTGAGCCCCGGGTCCCCAGGGTCCAAGGGTCTCTACCCCAAAAGCTGGAATCTAATGCAGCATATTTGCGCCTTTTGAGGCTTTTAGCTGTTTCGGCAGCTGCTCCAAACTTGAATGAGGTTCTTGGGAGATAGGACGGCGCTACAATACAATGTGTGAGTGACATCAGGAGACCAGCTCAATAGAGCCAGCTCAACAATCCGTGTTCGTGAATTTACATTATAATATGGCCGATTTAGTTATGTATAGTGATGGCCGATGGGGTCGAAAAGTACTAGAGATACCATGGATTAGTGCGCAGCGTAGTAGGATGTCCACCCACAAGACGCTGGATGCAAATCGCTTCAAACAAGAGGTATGTTTAACAGTGGACGATGCTGATATGATGATGATGTATAGTCATTATGACGACATAAGCCCAGCGGTTATGCCTAAGTGAACTAGCCACAAACTATTCTGCGCCGATAAGAATATTATCAAATGCAAACTCTATTATCGTAAATGAGTTCGTTTGTTTACAATTTAAATAGTTTATCTAATCAGGTACGTATTATCTTGGGGGTAGTTGCCATAGTGGCCACGCTTGGCAGGCGGGTTGACGACCGCAGTAGCTGTAGATTGGGTTTCAACGGACGCTGCTGCCCATCCGTAGGATTTTTTCCTTTGTCGCCACTTACGACACCCGCGATGAGATGGGGTGGTGCTATTCTAATCGGCCGGCATCACACGGCATTAAATATCTATACGTGAACCTTAAAGCTGAGACAACAAGGATGTAAACATATTTTGGCAGTGTGGTCGTGTACATATATTTGACCTTGCATATACCTCGTAGAGACGCTAGTATGAATGGGTTACATAATATAAATAATAATAAATAAATACATATTACAGGCTATTCTTACACAGTTCCGGTATTTTAGCTGTCTCTAGTCTAGCGTTTTTTTTAAGTGAACTAACTGCTTTGATCTATTCTATGTGAAATGTGCCGAAACGCAAGAGGTTATCTACTGTAAACAAAATTATCTGCAATTTGTTTGTTTGACACATATAGTCAAAATTGACGCCACACTTTTCGTCACCTTCAAGAAAGTTTCCATATAGTTACGTTTACCGTTTGGGGTAAAAATACTAGGTCCATGGAGCGCACAAACTTTTTTCAGAAATCGCGAAGCGTCTGGTTGATGTAACCGGTGATCGAAGAGCTGGCGGCTTCCTCGCACAACGTATCAATTGCGATACAACGAGGAGCCGCCAGCATCCTTGGTACAATGCCTCTAACTTTTTTAGATTTAATGTAATAATAAGTAGTTATTATAATATTGTACTTTTTGTACATTTATTTGAAACTAGCTGACTCGGCGAACTTCGTACCGCCTAAAAAACCACAAAAGTAGTGATAGCTTTTAATTAGCTAAAACATATATGATTTTAATTAAGGTAATTAAATAATACACAAACAATTCTAAAATTACTAATTTTATTGAAGGACATTATGACATACAATTGAGGTCATATTTATTTTTCGAAATCACGGGATTTTTGTGACTTTTTAATACTTAATGTCTCAATCAGGGCTGTGCCAATTCTAACCAATCCAAAATCATTTCAATCGGATCAGCAGTTCTCGAGTTATTAGCGGTTGAACAAACGCCACTTTCTTTTATATATATAGATAAAGTAACCTAATACAGAGGGGAATATCGTTTTTGGCGGTAGCGCCTTAGTATATTGTATTCTTTATTTTTTAAATAATGTATTACTTTGGGACAGCCTTACACAAATTGAATGAGCCACACGGTAAGCTCAAGAAGCTTGTGATGTGACTCAGCTAACGAAATACACAATATACGATTTGAGCCCAAGACCGTCGGTTTCATAGGCAAGGTAACTACCCACTAGGCCAGACTATGTAAAATACACATAGATATACATTGGTTCTCAAATGTTCTTTCCATCAGCCATGGTTCCGTCTGGGGCTACGTTCGATTTACGTGCACGACGTTTTACGGGTCGTAAAGCTAGTGTGGCCTGTTTTACGGCGTTATTGGCCTAGGATTCAGACCTTAGTAATAGAGGCCGGGAAGTATAAGGGGTCGGTGCAAGGCGAAAGGAGTGAGTCCGGATTGTTACGAGGTCTACAACCCCTTTTCACGCCGAGTCTTATATATACAGTATGTATCAAGACGAGAGGCCAAGCTTTGAACCCGTCGATGGCCATGACGAATGTAATACTATTTCGCACTTTCTGTTAGTGTTTATCGATTATTTATGGATTCATCATTTTATTTATCATTGAAAAGTTGTACCTTTTCTAAGTCGGTTAACACTTCCTATATCATCCTGTGAAATGTTATGTTATTGTCATAACAAAAAACACACCTCGATAAAACTGTAAACACAACTATTAAGGCATTTCATTAAGTGCAACTTGTCGTTTTTAAAACTAGATAATTTAACAGAAGTACCAGCCGAATTATGTGGAAGTTATCATGAAAACCGTGCCCACTAATACGTTATCAATATCTTAGATGTCACGTCAATGTCAATTTATTTTTCTTAATAACATTGACAAACAAGGTTGGCTTACCATTTTCATTGACAAACTTTCTTCAGCTGACATTTCGTTCTGATCTTAACCTTGACTTGTCAGATCTTAAGATTGTTAATATTGAATACAGGATGCTTCACAATCAAAATGGATTTAACATTATTTGAATCAAAAAAATAATACGAGCTTGTATTTCAATAGTATATCTACCAAAACCTTATTTCTTACTTACACTTTTACGGGTTTAAAGCTCGGCCTCTCGTCTTGATACATACTGTATAAGTATAATATAGATATAGTGCTTTAAACAAGACTGACCAGCGTTTGACCTCAGTCACACCTGATGGTAAGTGTTGACGAGGTCCCAGAGCTCTAACACCTCTTAAAGGCCAACAACGCGCTTGTGACTCCCTTGGTGCCCATGGGCGACGGTAATTGCTTAAAATCAGGCAATCCGTCTACTCGTTTGTCACCTTTGTCATAAAAAATTGCCTTTTACTCAGAGATCACTTCTATGGCAAAGGTTATATGTATAAACTCCCCACTTCTCAGCATGAGACGGCATGATTCGGCATCCTGCTTCTCCGTTATCGCTCTATCTCCGCTGCCGCTAGACGCTGATATTGTGGCCCAACACAGTCGGATTTCATTGGATAGTGTTTTATAGACTTAAAGGCTGAAACTTCACATAGGCTTTAGGTTTGCTATCATTTAGGTATCCAGGTCTTACAGAAGGACTAATATAAAGGTAAATCGTCATCATCATCATCATATCTCAGCCATAAGACGTCCACTGCTGAACATAGGCCTCCCCCTTGGACCCCCACATATAACGGTTAGAAGCGACCTGCATCCAGCGTCTTCCGGCGACCTTAATGAGGTCGTCTGTCCATCTTGTAGGACGTCCACGTTCTAAGCTGCGCTTGCTAGTCCGTGGTCTCCACTCGAGCACTTTTCGACCCCGTCTGCCATCTTCTCTGCGTGCAATGTGACCTGCCCATTGCCGCTTCAGCTTGCTAACCCGGTGGGCTATGTCGATAACTTTAGTTCGCCTACGGATCTCCTCATTTCTTAGTCGATCACGTAGAGAAATATAAAGGTACACTTGCGTATTTATTTGCGACTTTCCTGTAGAGATAACCTCATCTTCCTCACCCATTTTGCCACAGCTCATGGGAGCCTTAGTCCGCTTGGCAACTAAACCCCGTAGGCAATAGAAGCTGCAATGGCAATAAAACTCCCAAGCTGATCTACAGCGTTAGACATCGTTGTGGCAGTCTTTATGGGAGGTCTGTGTCTGTGTCGTGGATGATAGGTAGGTAAACAAACCTTATTTATGTATGCGAACGACTATCTACTGTATATTGAAACATCAAAACACAATAGAGTATTCTACTCATTCAATTAATTAACCCATAACTCATTCACTCATGAATTGACTCATTCATTCGATTCAAAGACATTCATTATCGAGTTCGAACAACTCACTCAGGCTTACATTGTATTTTAAGTAAAGAATGAGTGTGTATATCAATATGGCGAGCAAACTATAAGTATTTCCGAACCGATATGACCTCCAAACCTTCAAGAAAAGAGCGTATAGAGATCTTAAAGGTCGGCAACGTACTTGTGACTCCTTTGGCATTGCGAGTGTCCATGGGCGGCGGTAGTTGCTTACCATCAGGCAATCCGTCTGCTCGTTTGCCTCCTATATCATAAAAAGAAAAAAACTAGCCACTTGATACTCCTCAATGCGCTTCTAACATCCACAGTGGTCATAAATATCTGAACATGCACTTTATCGCCTTGACAATAGACGCGTTGTTCAGATGTTTGGGACCGCCTCCACAGCTCCGATATATCTGATGGCGACTGTACAAATCAAGTATGTATGGAATATTTAACAACACTGATAACTTATATTTATATAACAAATTGACAGTAAATAAGATTTTTTTTTTAATGGCGGCCATGTTTGTTTGTATAGGATCCACTCAGGAGACCAGAGTATTATACAAATATTCACATTCATAGGGTATGATAGAGAAAATCATGCTGTCTATATCCTTATCATAGTAAAAACATCACGAAAAAGGGATGGTTATAGTAAATTCTTCAGCCAATTTAAGTTGCCATTCGGGTGGACAAAAACAAATGTTTTACTCGCCTTGTGGCATTTTGCCACGGCTCATGGCAGCCTGGATTCCACATGACAACTAATCCCAGGATTTGGAGTAGGCGATAGTTTTACACAACCCCAAGCCCACCTTCCAAGCGTGGCGACTATGGCAACTATAGTTGTATACCTCCCAAGATGATACAATTCATATTTGGGGGAGGCCTTTGTTCAGCAGTGGACGATTTACGACTAAAATGATGATGATGACTATTTAAAAAGCAGCTGCCATCTGACTTCCAACCCAGAAGCTAAACTAAGCCTTATTGAGTCCGGTTTCCTCATGGATCCTTCATCGAAAAGCGACTGGTAAATATCAAATGATATTTCATACATAAGTTCTGAAAAACTCATCAGTACAAGCCGGAGTTAGAACCTGCTACCTCCGGATTGCAAGTCGCACGCTGTTACCGCTAGGCCACCAGCGCTTCATAATAGTATTATCATCATCATCATGTCAGACGTAAGACTTCTGGATATACGCCTCTTTACATATAAATTATAAATAAATGTGTCATTATCAATAAAAAAGGATCTTATTGTCGATGGCGCTTACGTCGAACGGAACTGGATTTGTACTGCGCCATTAAAAAGAAAAGCATAAGCGCCATCGACAATAAGGTCCCTTTTCATTGATAATGACACAAATGGCCGCCAATATCGTCGTTCTCTCGTCCGTCTATTTGCCTCTTTATATATTCGCAAGTGCGATAAAGATGCTTTTCTGATCTCTCCCTCCTTTGTGCGGATGCCCTGGCGCTAAGCTGGGGCCGCCGGAGGGCGCCAGTGTAATGTTCGCGATCCTGTGGCGCCCTCGTAAACGGCTAAGAGGATGAAACGCCGGAGTGGGGTTTAGTGGGTAGGGCCAATCTCCTCTCCTCAGAGAAGGAGACAAGAGCGGCGAGCCCCAGATACCCCCCAATATGGCCTCCCAACGGTCAGGGGAGACGATGAGTAAAGGCATTCCCCACTCCGACAAAAAAAAAAAAGTGCGATAAAGATAGACATTCAGCATTGCGACATTTGCCTAAACGCACAGTTAACGCACGGCTGACGTTAAACCGAAGGACTATTAAAACGTTAGCCGCGCTCCGCTCGCCGCTTCTTTCAGCATTGTTCGTAAATGGGGCAACTCGGTTCACAGAACATGTTTGAACCAGAAACCTCTACCACGGGTTCCAACAGTTATTTACGGATATTTGTTAATTGGTTCTTGATTCGCCGGATTTCTGTTTCATCGGATTCTAGATTCGCCGGATATTTTTTCGTTAAGGGAAACTAAATAAATATTGCGGCTTTTTCTATAAAATAAAGGCGGACATTTCGGTACATAATTAAAAATATGAATCTGATGGATTTCTTTTTAATGAAACTTATGTTCGATCGTGGCAACAAAATATATATAAAATATCTCATTTCAGGCGTAAGATGGCCACTACTGGACATAGACCTCCCACAAATATGACTTGTATCATCTTGTGGGGTAGTTTCCATGCGCTTGCCAGGCGGGTTGGCGACCGCAGTAGGTGTGATTGGGTTTCGACGGACGTTGCTGCTCATCGGTTTCATCCCTTTGTCGTCTTTTACAACACGCGCGGTAGAGATAGGGTGGTGCTTTACTAGTCAGCGCACACCGCGCGGCAAAAAAATGGTCGTACACCATAATAAAATATAACCACGTTAGGCCAGTAAAAATCAACAATAAATTAACAAAGCATAACGTATCATTTTGTTATATATCCGGCGAAAAAAAAATCTGGCGATATCAAAATCCGGCGAATTCAGAATCCCGTGATACTAGAGTCTATGTCCATACAAATATTTTACGTAATCGCTAGCGAATATTTTCTGCCAACTCGTGTTAGTGGTACAGTACCCTTACCATGAGTTGTGACATTGACGTTTTCGATAACGAGTATCGAGTTTACTATCTGTGCATCACGCTTGTACTATTTTAGTGCGAACGAGATGCATGGATAGTAAACTCGATACCATTATCGAAAACCTCGAAGTCACAACTCATGGTAAGGGTACAGGACAGCAGAAGCGAACCATGTTTTAGGGGTCAACTTTGATACCAGGAAATTTAAGCTGTGATGTTCGATAGTTTTGTTTTATCATGAACATGGTATATGTATATACCAAACTCATATATTGAACACTGTCGGGTATTTAGTATATGAGTATATTCTCATGATTCAGGAACCAATACATTAGCTTATCACACAAAGAAATGCCCTTACTGGTATTTGAGCCCAGGACGTTCGGCTTCATAGGCAGGTTCTATACTCACTAGACCAAAGGAGCTACCGCGAAAAACGATATTCGTAAATTTCGGACGATTGTCTCTCTCATGACGCCTTAATTGGAGTAAAAGAGAAAGATGCCCGATAATGTTTGCTAAAATCCGAAAGAAACGTGAATAGCGTTAAGAATGAGGGATTTCAAGATTGGGCCCCGAGCAAATATACAGGGTGGTTAGGTTAATCCTCGTGGGGCATTAAGGAAAAATCAGAAACAAGACAGCTTAGATCAGTTTATTTAGAAAATAAGAAGGACAACAGAAATACTTGTTAATAATTTAATTCTCATATTAATTTAAAATTTATTGCACCAAAGAAAACAACATACAAAAGGCGATTTTTTTTTTATGACATAAGGTGGCAAACGAGCAGATGGATTGCCTGATGGTAAGCAATTACCGTCGCCCATGGGCACCCGCAACACCAGGGGAGCCACAAGCGCGTTGCCGACCTTTAAGGGGGGTTGGAGCTCTGGGAACCTTACTCACCATCAGAAACACAACACTACATACCAGAAAGGTAGCAGTGCTATTATGGCTGTGGTCTTCTGTAAGGAGGAGGTACTTCCCCAGTTGGGCTTCTCCAGACTCGAGCGTGATGGTACTTCGCTGTGCCCTACCTCTCATAAAAAGAAAAGAATTAAATGAATCTCATCTCCAACAGACGAATGTAAAAGCGGATAGACTTGCGGAAGGCGCCGAAATTTTGAAACGCTTAAAAACCTCGTTATATACTACCATTTTGTACCCTTTGGCGTAGAAACTCTAGGTCCAGCGCGCACATGCTTTTAGCAGAAATCGCGAAGCGTCTGGTTGACGTAACTGGTGACCGACTAGCTGGTGGATTCGTCGCACAACGCATCAACATTGCGATACAACGAGGAAATGCCGCCAGCATGGTACAATAAATACATCAAGGGCCTTCTTGGGATTTAAGGTAGATATTCTAAAATGTTTGTAATCCTTAGCTTGTATATTATTCGAAAATTAAGTATATTCAATGTCATCTATTCCAATTGGTATCGTGTAAATTGGCTTAGCCCGTGTGGTACCAGCTGAATAGAAAAGCACCATCCCATCTCCTCCCGCGGGTCTCGTAAGAGGCGAGAAAGGGAAAAACCGACGGATGGGCAGCAACGTCCGGCGAAACCCTACAGCTAATGCGGTCGCCAACCCACCTGCCAAGCGTGGAGACTTAGGCAACTACCCCTTAAGATATTCATTCACACGAATATATTCATTCACACGAAGATATTCATTCTTCATTCGCACGAAGCGATTCGCTTCTACCTTCCTAATTCAAAATTCGCTCCCTTCGATATTTTAAATCGAAAGAAAAATAGAAAAATTGGACTCGCAGCGGGACTCGAACCCACAACCACTGGATCACTAGCCCAGTGCACTTCCAATTGTGCTATACGAGTACCGCTGAGACTTGTCGAATTTTTCTATCTATCCCTCGTCGTATACGTCATCATGGGTGACGTGTAAACACATCTACCGCCAGCGTATTGAACACTAAACGGCATCGAAGTCTCAATTCATATTGAGAATTCATCGATAACAATGTGTTACCCCTTTCTAAATTATTTTTTATTATGCAGAAACGTCTGCTAGCGAACATCTTCGATATTTTAAATCGAAAGAAAAATAGAAAAATTTGACTCGCAGCGGGACTCAAGCCCACAACCACTGGATCACCAGCCCAGTGCACTTCCACTTGTGCTATACGAGTACCGCTGAGACTTGTCGAATTTTTCTATCTATCCCTCGTCGTATACGTCATCATGGGTGACGTGTAAACGGAAAGATAAGACAAGATGTAACTTGGGTATTTTTAAGGAAAGACTGAATGGGCTATTACTGAACCAGCGTGCACCCTCGACCTCGTCGAGACTTACCATCAGGTGCGACTGAAGTCAAACGCTGGTCACTCTTGTATTACGAAAAAAATAATACAAGTCTATATTTGGGGGAGGCCTATGTCCAGTAGTGGTCGACTACCGCTGAAATGCTGCTGATCAAATTGGCTATATTGAAAACAGGGTATATGAAGACCTAATTTAGCGCAGACGTATTAGTGAGTATGTTGACTCAATTTTACCTATGACTATTCCAATCTTACTGCGCTAACTCAGTTGACCCAATTGAGCACCAAGCGCCATCTGTGAACAGTTATAGGAAATTTTCACGCGGAAATTAACGTATGCCGTGATCGAGTTCAGACTTAGTACGTTTGCCATGAAAATTATGTTGCAACCGTAGTTTTGATCAGCAAGCTGATCTTTTATATTTCAGCTACTTTAACATTTGTAGAAATTTAATTATTCACCTCACTAGCTCGGAAAGAACTGTTATTCTTAAAATCAGATAGCAAAGTTGCATTTTATTCACAAGAATGCAAAGTAATTTCATACTAATTGTTTATTACTAATCGAGTGATGTTAGTTAGTCGGATCTTCTTTTATTTAACGTTTTTGATTGATAAATGATAATGCCAATAATTATAAACTTTTTTTTAAGTTTTAGAGTATTTATTTCCTCTCGGCACTGGGGTGAAAAATTATGTGTTCCCCTCTCGTGCTTTGAGACCCTCCCAATGCTCCAGATTCCACTCTTTGAACTACTGGCTATGCTCGTGGTTCAATTTAGGATTTTTTTGCTAGCTCAAGTATCAATTAGCACAAGGTAAACACTAACTTTGCCCCCTTGTATAACAAATAACGAAATAACTGTTATTAATTAGTATTTTATTTTGTATTAAACAAAATCGTCTTTGATATTCTCGTTAAAAGAACAAAACTCCCCTAAAACATTTAAGTTGATAGCGAAAGGCAGATTGCGTACCATTTACCGATACAGATGAAAAATAAAAAAAAAACGCTGAATTTACAATACGTTTTGATACCAAAAATCCTAAACTCTATCCAATATATTTTCTACCACGTATAACGCATATACATTCAAAAACCAACCTTATCTCAAACAACATAAAGTCCATTTTCAATAGACATGGTACTATAAGAATTGTATTGGAACAATTTCCCGTTGGATTGCCTAATGGCCGCCGGAAGAGCTTCGATGACGTCACGGCATTTCCGGTCGCCATATTGGCGTGTAAAAAATGCAAAGCTTTGGGACCACTTACGGGGAGCCTTAAAATCTGTAGGGAAACATGAAATGGACACTTATCGCCTGCTGGCATTAAGTTCGCCTTCAGAACTATAATGATTAAACAAATAAATACAGGGTGAGTTTAGTAAGGGAATAAAAATAATTTGTAAAAATTCATTCGGATACTTGTGACGCAATTTCTTAGTATTGTTATACGAAAATTTTATTAATTTTATCTTAATCAATAATCCTGATACGCTCTTTTATCCACTTGAGTGCCCGCGATTCAAAAAAGGTACTGTGATGTGCCAAAAATCCACAACTGTAGTTGGGCTGGGCACGTGAGATATATAGATAGTTATAGATAATTGTTTGGTTATAGTACATTGTGCAACGAGGATGGTAAGTAAGGTATAGTAAACGCGAGTCTATTAGAAGCCCGACTACGAAGTCGGAGGGCTTTTAATGACTCAAGTTTGGTATACACTTACCACCCGTGGTACATACAATGTTTTTCATCACATTTGCGAGGAAATAAAATAAATTCGTTGGTAAAATATTTGTTACTTATGTAGGCTTAAAATCAAAATACACTTTGAAAACTACAATCAGACCGCATCCACTATAAAAGATTGTCAACAATGTCAACTTTTTTCAATGTCTTCCACAGATGATGCTAACAACTGCGTTTTGTTTTCGAAGTTGACAGATCATCCTGCCAAATAGTATCAATTATCAAAATCAAATAGGAAACAATTATTTTTAATAAATACTAAACATTAAATTGCAGTCAAATTTAATATAAAGATATGTTTTATACATATTAAAAGTTGGTTGTAGCAAACTGAAGATATGAAATACACCTTGGCTGTTTGGAAACATCCTCAGTCCAAGTGAAGTATAGATTCTGTATATTTGTAAAACTAAACTTAACAGCCCGTGTGAGCTAAATCGGCTATAACTGCTCTGTACTCTCGCAAGTAATAACGCCATTGACGAGCAAGTGTGATGAAAAACAATATATAGCATTAAGTTTGTAAGACCGTTTTTTTAGTTTGTGTCATATATTTAAAAACAGAACGCACCTCAAGGTGGGTTTAAGATTTGTAATAGTTCACACAATTATTTCTACACGAAAAAACGATTCATTTAATTTAACCCCTGATGATCAGTGATCGGTACTAACGGTGTAAAACTTATTACAACCAGTTTTGTTAACCATCAAGAAAAACACGAATAACTTTGGCAAACTAGTGTCCAATCTAATTGTATATATATAGGAATTCCAATATGCCGATATTTGGGTGTAATTTAATTGTTTTTATTACTCTATACACTCTTTTATGTCCGATTAACAAGTTTTGTTGAAGTTTTGAACCCATAGTTCCGATCACTGCTAATGGTTCCCATCAATATCACAGGGAAAGACAAATTATTTACATTTTATGATAATAAAATATTTGTTATTTACTTATCCTATCTTAAAATAAAAATTAACTAGGTATTGCAGGTTTGAAATGCGTTCATGAATACTTAATTTGATGAAAAACAAAATCGTTTTTTTTGTCTAAGGTAGCTTGGGAAGCGCTTGAGAGAGAGGGGCCTCGATCTTTGGGTCGTTCCTGGTGCAGCGGCTGTCCATTGCGGTTCAACGTGGCAACGCAGCGAGCGTAATGGGCACCTTTGCGCCGGGAGCTATGCAGGGCGAGTTTTAAAATAGTTTTTAATATTATATGGTAGTAATAATGTGTCACAATTATAGTATATAAGTCATTTATTTGTTTTATGTATAAAACAAAATCGAAATTTATAGAAAATTATTACTTATAAGCACCAGTCAGTTAACCTTACAAAAAGACCCTCAGACGAAATCGATTCGACAATTGAATTAAAAAGCATATTTCTCGATTGGCCGGGCCAGCATTCGATTACCGCACAAGGGCGGGGAACGTCGTTCATGGGGACATTGGGGACGTATTTGATTCATTAGTTTACTGACTTTAATGTGGCTAATATGCAGTGTTATGCAACGAAATTGACAACATTTATTTATTTTATTTTAATATTTATTTAGACGACCGGTCTGGCCAAGTGGGTTCGATTCCCAGTCAGGGCATTTATTTGTGTGATGAGCACAGATATTTGTTTCTGAGTCATGGGTGTTTTCTATATATATTTAAGTACCTACAACACAAGCCTTACTGAGCTTACTATAGGACTAGGTCGATTTGTGTAAGATTCTCCCGAAATATTTATTTATTTATTTATTTGTGTAATAATCATTGAACAACAATCGTAGAGTAAAAGGTATCTTTTTTTACTTGTATTTCTTCGGAATGTATAGGCTCTTAAATAGGTAGGCAACGCGCATGTGAATCCTCTGGAGTTGCAGGCGTCCATAGGCTACGGTAACTGCTTACCATCAGGCGGGCTGTGTGCTTGTTTTTTTTTATGATATAAGAGGCAAACGAGCAGACGGATTGCCTGATGGTAAGCAACTACCGCCGCCCATGGACACTCGTAACACCAGAGGAGTCACAAGTCGTAAAAATCAAAGGTTCCTTTTTTTTCTGAATCCATCTACAAAGCCATTAAAAAAAGTTATAAATTGCACAGTTTTCCTAGTTGTGGCAGTAAATTTCAAAGTAAAAAAATAGTTTATCATTTAATTTCATGCAAGTCCACAAGTTGCAAGTTGGTGTGACAGCATCCAATAAGGGGAGCCTGAAATTTGAACTAAATAACTGCGCAGGGCGGGCGGCAATATTTTAATTTGGGCGGAACAGGGGCAGGTATGTACGGGTAGCAAAAGCAATCAAGCTTAAACACGAAGCCCCGGACCCGGGTATGTCCTTAAACTACGTCCAACAATGAGGTAGGGCACAGCGAAGTATCATCACGCTTGAATCTGGAGAAGCCCGACTGGGGAAGTACCTCCTCCTTACAGAAGACCACAGCCATAATAGCACTGCTACCTTTCAGGTATGTAGTGTTGTATTCATGGTGGTGAGTAAGGTTCCCAAAGCTCGTACCCCCTTAAAGGTTGTCATAAAAAAAACGAAGTGATTGCTAGGTTTTTAGGGTACCGCGACTCGAAAGGAAAAGGCGGAACCTCTATTGAATCACTTAACCGGATTTCTTGTTTGTACATCAGCCCTGGTACCGCGAACATCGAAGTTGGTATATTTCGAGCATCTTTCTCTTTTACTCCAATGGAGTCATGAGAGTGACAAAGACAATCGTCCTTAATTTACGAATATCGTTTCGTGATCCGGGTTCTAAAAGAATACCAGTGTTTTGCCCGAACGGTGAATTAAGCCTGAACCCTTTCTTTTGCTTTGAAAAATGCACACAGCAAAACTTTTATTCATTTTTAATTTGTGTGATTATAGAAAGTGAATACTTGAGTTATCTATAGCTATTACTTTATTGTCTGTCGGACCGTCTGACCGCCCGTCCGTCCTCGAGACCCCTTTTTTCTCAGGACCACGTGGATAACTCCAAGCTGAAATTTATGTTCAACACTCAGGTCTACTATCCCTTGAAGCTGTGAAAAAATTAAACTTCTAAGCCAATGCAGTCAAAAGATTATATGCCTCAAACTGTCGCCACCGCAAGGGAATCAAAACCTACTTACAGGGTACTTCCCGTGAACTTAGAATATTGATATTTGCTACGAAGCAGCGTCTCATAGCACAGATAAAAAATTGCGAAAACTATACATTTTTAGTGGCATCATACAGGTTGTTATAAAAAACGTGATACAAGATTATCAAGCCGGCATCTAGTCATGATTTGGAACAATTTTACTATTTACAATAACTTTGTAAATTGTAAAAATAAAACAATTCTCTCATACATTTTAGTCAACTTATACTTGCCCTTTTTTATTGAACAGCTCAATTTTTATTTAATATTATGAACTTGATCCCATAGTAAAAGATTTTCATAATCATGAACAGATGCCGGTTTGATAATCTTGTATCACGTTTTATATAACACCCAGTATAATAAAAATATTTTTATAGAACCCTCCGTGCGTGTATGCCACTCGCACTTGGCCGGGTTTTTTTTTACTCTTTCGATATACATTTATGTTCAAATTAATGTTTGAAAATTTTGTTCTGACTGTACTGGATGTAATTAGACTCCGCCCTTTCTGATGGACATTACTCGACCATCGAAGCACTACATGTGTTAGTTAAACATATAGCAAGGCATTCTCCACCAGTCAACCAATGGGGCAATAAGAAGAAACTAGGTGTAAGGTCGTATATGAGAAATATTTGATCATCATCTTCCTCGCGTAGTCCCGGCATTTTGTCACGGTTCAGGTCCTGAGCCTGAGGTCCTTGGCAACTAATCGTAGGATCTGGCGTAGGCACTAGTTTTATGAAAGCGACTGACATCTGACCTTCCAAACAAGAGGGTAAACTAGGCCTTATTGCGATTAGTCCGGTTTAGCGATGTTTTCCTTCACCGAAAAGTGACTGGTAAATATCAAATGATATTTCGTACACATGTTCCGAAAAACTCATTGGTACTTTTAGGGCCCCGTCATGACATTGCGCGATTTTTTTAGTTTTATCTGTCCATCGCGTGTGATTCCAACTAACCGCAGTGCATTGCTTGTCTTGATCGCGCAACGAACAGATAAAACGCTTGCCGCGCCGCAATTCGCACATTATCGTGGCCGGGCGTTACCACTAGGCCACCAGCGAACAAGTACCCTCATTATGAGTTGTGTCATTGAGGTTTTCGATAACGAGTATCGAGTTTACTATCTGTGCATCTGGCTTGTGCTATTTTAGTGCGAACGGGATGCACAGATAGTAAACTCGATACTATTATCGAAAACCTCAAAGTCACAACTCATGGTAAGGGTACAGCTCATAATAACCTCATCATCATCATCATCATTTATTTAAGAGCCGTGCTCTTGTCGGTGGAGTAATTTCCAACCTTCTCTTTTTTGAGACAGTCTTTTGATTTCCTCATACGAGGCCTCACTCTTTATTTGGCTGAGATACGTGGTCCTAGGCTTTCCAGCGCCTCTCGTCTCTTCAATTCTGCCCTCCATAATTTTTAGGAAGAAGTCGTCATGCCGTAACAAGTGACCTAACATCTTGCCTCTTCTGGTCCTAATGGTGTTTAGACTACGCTTCTCCCCTACCATAATAACCTATGCTCCTAGTTCCTAAACATGTCGAGCAAGTTAGGTTCTATACAATTAATGGTAGTATCGATAGTTTTGTGCTGAAATAGGAATTGTAACGAAATCAGCGCACAATACGTTAATTGCCGGCACATTTCCTGCGAGTGATCACAGATGGCGTTCAATTGGGTCAACAGAGTTAGTGCATCGGGATTGAATTCCTAGTTATGATTGGATATGTGAGCACTAGGCAGTGGGACCTCGATACTCGATAAAGCAAATCAAAAATTGATCAGGTCTGGCGTAGTGGGTAGTGAACTAGTGACCCTGCCCCACGGTTAGCGCAAGGAGCCTTGTGTCGTGGGACCTCAACCAACGATATGTAATATACAAATACTGTAATACATAGAAAACACCCATGACTTAGGAAGAAATATCTGTGCTCATGACACAAATAAAAGTGTATGTGTGTTTGACGACTGGTCTGGCCTAGTGGGAAGTAACCCTGCGTATGAAGCCGATGGTCCTGGGTTCGATTCCCAGTCGGGGCATTTATTTGTGTGATGAGCACAGATTCATGTTCCTGAGTCATGGGTGTTTTCTATGTATTTAAGTATATGTATCTATCTATTATATATATCGTCGTCTAGTACCTACAACACAAGCCTTACTGAGCTTACCGTAGGGCTAGGTCGATTTGTGTAAGATTGTCCCAAAATATTTATTTATTTATTTAAATGTCCTGACTGGGGTTTGAACCCAGGACCATCGGCGTCATACATATATTATCTATTTAAATTTAGGTCAGAACAAATCAAATATTTTTTTTATGAAATATGTGTATATTAACCAATAGGGCCACACCCGAAGTGTTCAGTAGTCTGCCGCGATAGCTGGAGATGCAGGTTCAAATCCTGTCTAGGCCGGACATGGTCGCTTTTTTTAAAGTATATATGTGATATTATCTAAGAAAAGGAACCTTATTGCCGACGGCACTTACGTCGTTGTTTAAGACGGCGCAGTACAAACGCAACGCGGTTCGACGTAAGCGCCATAGACAATAAGGTCCCTCTATATAGATAATGTCTCATATGTTATCTATTAACTTATTTTTTACTTTTTACAAAAATCGACCTAGATCTACAGTATCGTAAAACCACCTTACTATAGTCCAATTGTGCAATTATGGTTCACAAGTTCAATTTGTGACTAATTTGTGAATATTCTTGTCTGTTTTATCTTTTTTAATCCATTAATTTATGAACAAATTTTTACTTAGAACTGCATGATTTTCTAAAATCACACCAAACGAATATTAACTTAGTTTTGGACTATAGTTGAGAGCTTTTGGATTAAAGCTGGGAGCTTTTACGGTAAGCTAGGTGGTAGTAACTAGTCGATAAGTCCTTACTAGGATTTGAACCCACAACCATTCACTTCATAGACAGGTTCACTACTATGAAGTCGCCAACTACATTTCAGTCGTATGCAGTCCACAGCTGGACATAGGCCTCCCACAAATATGACTTGTATCTTGGGGGTAATTGCCATAGTCGCCACGCTTGGCAGGATGGCAACCGCAGTAGCTATAGATTGGGTTTCGAACGCTGCTGTCCCGTAGGATTTTTCCCTTTGTCGCCTTACGACACCCGCGGTAGGAGATGGGGTGCTATTCTAGTCAGCCGGCATCACAAGGCAAAAACTTTATTTAATAGGAATAAAACAAACAAACAGCCTTACGTCTTGTTGCAATATGTGACATTATCTATTAAAAGGGACCTTATAGCCGACGGCGCTTACGCCGTTGTTCAAGGTACCGCAATACAAATACGACGCGGTTTGACGTAAGCGCCATCGACATTAAGGTCCCTTTTCATAGATGTCACATATGAGGGATGCTGTGTGATCCCCGAGGTCCTCGCTGACAGATCCATTTGTAGACGCCATCTTGTTTTATATCCCCTAGCCAAAACCGCAGACCACAGAATCGCAAGATACGCAACTTTCAGTTGAAACTAGATTATCACTAAGAGCTCGTTCCCACTATGTCGGATGTCGTGGCGATTTTTTATCGTGTGTCGTTGCCGCTGTTCTCACTATGTCGGATGTCGGATCCGGATTTGAATCGGGTGTCGGCTGTACTGTTCCCACTAGTCGTCTGTCGTGCACGATCGCAGCTGGCGCGGCAGCGACGCGCGGGTGTGTGAGGGGGTGCCGCGCGGGCGGCGCGGGCGGCGCGGGCGACATCGTTCCGACATCCGACAAAATGTGAACAGCGCTATATTCACTCGTACGCGAGCGAGACACGACACGATTTTTTTCCGGGCTAGGAGGGCTGGCAAAACGCACGACATTTTATGTCGTATCCGACACAAAATCGTTGTCGGACGCGTGTGAACAGCTTCATATAAAATGTTTTGCCAGTGGAACGTACGATTAAAAATCGCCACGACATCCGACATAGTGGGAACGAGCTCTAAGTTATTATAATTTTTGGTGTAACTTTCAAAACTTCAAAAGTAAAGTACGTAGTAGTAAGTGTTGTATATTACTTCCGTTCCGTTACCGCCATATGAAATGTATGAAAAATAGTAACGGAATAAAAAACCTTGGGACACATTTTCTATTTCGCTCGAAACAACTCATGATTCTGATTAGAAACCACACAAAAAATCCAAATAAAAAAAAAAGTTAAGTCTACAACAAAAAGCAAAAAGGTTTTCCCTAGGGACTACAGTATGAGGTTCTCAAAAAATGAGTGTATAGGTTCTTAAAGGGTAGGCAACGCGCATGCGAATCCTCTGGAGTTGCAGGCGTCCATAGGCTACGGTAACTGCTTACCATACGGCGGGCCGTATGCTTGTTTGCCATCGTCGTTGTATGAAAAAACCTATTACAAAAATAGAGATAAACTTTTTCATTTCGTTGCGTTACTAAAAATCTAATGGCACTCAAATTACGATAAAAACTTCAATTTAGAATAGTTAGAGAAAATTGTATAAGTGTTTAATGATTTGGAATAAATTTGAAACAACCGTGTATGACAATTTTAAACAAAAATTTTAGTATGACAGATCAACGAATGACATACCTTTTTAATATTTAATTCGATAGAAAAATAGAAAAATTTGACTTGAAGCGGGACTCGAACCCACAACCACTGGATCACTAGCCCAGTGCACTTCCAATTGTGCTCTCCGAGCACCGCTTAGACTTGTCAAATTTCTCTATCTTATCCTACTGGGCTAGTGATCCAGTGGTTATGGGTTCGAGTCCCGCTTCGAGTCAAATTTTTCTATTTTTCTTTAGATTTAAATATCGAAGATATTCGCTAGCAGACGTTTCTGCATAATAAAAAAAAATACCTTTTTAAGTTAACATGATCGTCGTAATATAGTTTCCATGTATACTTCAATAATAATACTATTTTAGTACTTCAGTTATTCCGTGAGGACGGCGATTGAAACAGTTTTTTTTTTATGACATAGGCGGCAAACGAGCAGACGGATTGCCTGGTATGAAGCAATTACCGTCGCCCATGGGCACTCGCAACACCAGGGGAGTCACAAGCGCGTTGCCGGCCTTTAAGGGGGGTTGGAGCTCTGGGAACCTTACTCACCATCAGGAACACAACACTACATACCTGAAAGGTGGCAATGCTATTATAGCTGTGGTCTTCTGTAAGGAGGAGGTACTTCCCCAGTTGGGCTGCCCCAGATTCAAGCGTGATGGTCATCGCTGTGCCCTACCTCTCATTGTTGGACGTAGTTTAAGGACATACCCTAAAAACACAAACAGTGCCGAAATATCGGAAACTCATTCGAAGTAACATACATGGTAAATATCCCGCTTAAGTACCTAATAGTTGGAATGACATACCTACGTCATTGTGCAAGAATTATTAAAATAAATACATTTACTATTTCAGGACAATCTTACACAAATCGACCTAGTCCTACGTTAAGCTCAGTAACTTCTGTTGTAGGTACTAGACGACGATATATATAATAGTTAAATACATATAAATACTTAAATACATAAAAAACAACCATGACTCAGTAACAAATATCTGTGCTCAACACACAAATAAATGCCCCGACTGAGATTTGAACCAGCGGCTTCATAGGCAGGGTCACTACCCACTAGGCCAGACTTTAGTCAAGACTAAGTTTAGTAAGTAACAGAATTTCTGCATACCGACTAGTTTCAGAAATGTTTTCTACAGTGGCGTATCTCTCTATTGTTATATTTATCTTTACCCCAACTTAGATCTTCCGCGTAAAGGATAAATACTTGTTTTCGTAGTATATTATGTATCGGCTAAATATATACTCGATTTATGATCGTTACACCCCGTTATCTAACGCTCATTTTGGGGGCATCTAAACTAGTGATGTTGCTTCACATAATTAGTCGATTAATATTTATCTATAAAAGTTTTTGGCAAACTAAAATTCTTCTTTAGTCAAAGTCCGAGAGATAACTCATTCATTCCTCTTTTTAATCAGATCGGAGGGCGATAATTATAAATTTCGAATATCATTAATTATTGAATATCGTCAATTTGGGGTCCGATTTTTGAAATAGTCACCAAGTAATCTTCATAGAGATCCTCATTCATTCTTTATGAAAATCACTTGGTGACTATTTCAAAAATCGGACCCAAGATATTTTGACATGTTTTTGAGTTAGTACGTCAACTTTATTTTTATCGACTTAGATTATCGTAACTGCCCAATCACTTGCCCCTAAACTGAGCATAAGATAACGGGGTGTAATGATCGTTAAACCGTCGTGTCGTGTGATGCCGGCTGACTAGGATAGCACCACCCCATCTCCTCCCGCGGGTGTCGTAAGAGGCGACGAAGGAAAAAATCCTTCGGAACGGCAGGGTCCGTCGAAACCCAATCTTCAGCTAAAGCGGTCGCCAACCCACCTGCCAAGCGTGGCGACTATGACAACTGTAACCCAGAGGGTAACGTTTTCCTTCGCCGAAAAGCGACTGGTAAATTTCAAATGACTTCGTACATAAGTTCCGAGAACCTTACCTATTAGTACAAGCCGGGGTTCGAACCCGCGACATCTGGATTGCAAGTCGCACGCTCTTACAGCCACCAGCTCTTTATTAGGATCAGGGGTCTATTTCTCGAACATTTGTAACTTGTAATATAAGCGGTAGTCACTTTTTGTCACCTATTGTTAGAAAGAGACTTCCGCTGGTACAAGTTACAAGAAATAGGCCCTAGGTCTGATAAACAACCTACTGTTTATAATTGATAGGAATCATCCGCGGTAGAATTAATATATATACATATAGTCCGTGGACTCAAAATATTATATAAAAACTATGTAGTTAGGTAGGTTAATATAGTAAGTAGTTTTTTTTTTTTTTTTTTATGACATAGGCGGCAAACGAGCAGACGGATTACCTGGTGTGAAGCAATTACCGTCGCCCATGTGCACCGGCAACACCAGGGGAGTCACAAGCGCGTTGCCGGCCTTTAAGGGGGGTTGGAGCTCTGGGAACCTTACTCACCATCAGGAACACAACACTACATACCTGAAAGGTGGCAGTGCTATTATGGCTGTGGTCTTCTGTAAGGAGGAGGTACTTCCCCAGTTGGGCTGCCCCAGATTCAAGCGTGATGGTCATCGCTGTGCCCTACCTCTCATTGTTGGACGTAGTTTAAGGACATACCCGGGTCCAAATAAGAAGTAGTTATAGTAAAACTGACAACCGGTCTGGCCTAGTGGGTAGTGACCCTGCCTATGAAGCCGATGGTCCTGGGTTCGATTCCCAGTCAGGGCATTTATTTGTGTGATGAGCACAGATATTTGTTCCCGAGTCATGGGTGTTTTCTATGTATTTAAGTATTTATATGTATCTATCAATTATATATATCGTAGTCTTACAGTAGGACTAGGTCGATTTGTGTCAGATTGTCCCGATATATATATTAAAATTGTAAATATTTGAAAATAAATTTGTTCAGTCATATAAAAGAAACGCTAGGTCCACGCGCCTGCGCCCTGCGCCTTTTTGCAGAAATCGCGAAGCGTCTGGTCGACGTAACCGGAGAGCTGGCGGCTTTCTCGCACAACGTATCAGCTGCGATACAGCGAGGAAATACCGTCAGCATCTTTGGTACAATGCCTTAACGGCCTTTTTTCGATTAAATGTAGTTAAGTAGTTATTGTAATGTTAGTTAAAGAGTAGGTAAATATATATTTAAATGTTTAACTTAGATGCCTGTAGAAATGTATGTAGAAGTATATAATAAGTTTAATTAAAAAAATGTCCTTTATAATAAATACTTACAAATTGTAAATGTAAGAATCGTAGAGCATAAAAACTTGCAAAATACCTGTAACAAATAATCAAAGAATTATTAATTAAAAATAAAACAGTTAGTTAATAAATAAATTAATTAAAAAACATTAGCCAACGTGAGTTACCCGCTTCAATACATTAAAACCTTTTTTTTTATAAACTAACGCAAAACTAAAAACTTAGACCCTAAGGGTAGGTACCCTTCTCTCACACAATTCTCCCCTCATTTATATTTTTTGTCCTTAAACAAGAATAATATAGAAATTATGCGAGCCCACTCAACCATATTTTCATTAAGCAATCTATTGTAGAAATCGCGGTTATTTTTTTATTATTACAAGGGTTCGTATTTGGACGAGTGAAAAATTATTGTTATTTTGATTTAATGTTTACTTTATTGTGCAACAAAAAATAAAACTTTACAATTAGAATCATAAAACTTGAATTAATATTAAAATAAACTACATTTAAACAAGCCTTCTTGAGCGTACCATATCGTTTTTTAAAAACCTGACAGAACTGTTTAAAACTGATAGTAAAGTTGCACTCGAACCCACAACCACTGGATCACTAGCCCAGTGCACTACCAATTGTGCTATACGAGCGCCGCTTAGACGTGTCAAATTTTTCTCTTATCCTTCCTGGTCATACGTCATTACGGGTGACGTGTAGCGACATCTACCGACAATTTACCGATATTTTTTCTATTTTTCTTTCGATTTAAATATCTTCTATAAGCAGACGTTTCTGCTTAATATAAAAATAGTAAAGTTGCATTTTATTCACAAGAGTGCAAAGTAATTTCATACAAATTGTGAATTACTAATTGAGTATTTTATTTGACGTTAGCTGGTTGGATGTTCTGTTATTATTTCATGTTTTTGAGTGTAAATGATGGATGCCAATAATTTTGATTAGATTTTTAAAATTATAGATTTAATTTATTCCTTGCGGTAGTGAGGTAAAAAATTGTGTGTTTAACTCGGTAGCAAAGTGTGTTCTCCTCTCGTGCTTTGAAACCCTCCCAATGCTGAAGATTCCACTTGGGATCTCGCCAGCACGGGCCACAATATAAACACCTTGGGGGATGAAATTCAAAAAACGCTGAAATTACTTTTCATGTATTCTTTTTTTAATGATAAAAGTGGCAAACGAGCAGACGGATTGCCTGATGGTAAGAAAATACCGAATGGGCAGCAACACGGGAGTCACAAGCGCCTTGGCGGTTTCTAGGATAAAGTACGCCCTTTTCTTGAAGGCATGAGGGTCGTATCGGTCCGGAAATACCGGTGAAGGCAAATCTTTCCACTATCATTTATCATTCGAATAAGGAGTGTTTACCCCCAATTTCAAGTCTCTCGCTTTAAATTTAACATAATCCTCATACAAACTTTGGCGACCGACCGGTCCGGCCTAGTGGGTGCCCTGCCTGTGAAGCCGATGGCCCTGGGTTCGAATCGCAGTCAGGGCATTTATTTGTGTGATGAGCACAGATATTTGCTCCTAGGTCTTGGGTGCTTTCTATGTATTTAAGTATTTATATGTATCTATCTGTTATATAGCGTCGTCTAGTACCTACAACAGAAGCTTTACTGAGCTTACTGTAGGACTAGGTCGATTTGTGTAAGATTGTCCCGAGATATTTATTCTCTTTGTCTCGACCAACATCTTGAGAGACTCTCGCTACGTGGTTGTGGTTGGATCAAGGGTCAAATTCAGAAGGCGGTAATCCTGGACCGAAATATTTATTTATTATTATTATTTATTAAACTTTCAACCCCCTTTTACACCTTAATGGTGGAATTTCCAAAAATCACTTCTTAGTCCTTACGGTATATTAACTAGGTACCTATTGTGTAAAAAACAGCTATCTAGGTTAAGAAGTTTAAGCTGGGCGTTGATCAGTCAGTCAGTCAGTCAGTCAGGATTTCATGTTTATATTTATATACCGGGTGATCAATCCAAATGGGTCAGTAGAGGGAAGTCAGAAACTATGAGAGATTGCGAAATCTGTTCTTAGGAACCATGGCTTCGATTTCAGATTTAATAATAATGGCATTCAATTTATTTTTTAAATCTCTCATACATAACCGGGAATCGAACCTGGACGAAGTCTTGTAAACAATGTTAGGTCTAAATCTGAAAGATTTTTTGTTGTTATTGTTGATGATATGAAACGTAAATTCATGAGTCATGAATACATTTTTCGTCATCATCATCATCAGCCGTATAAAGAATATTGACAGATTCGATTCCTGGTTATGTATGAGAGCTTTAAAAAAAGTTTGAATGCTATTATTATTAAATCTGAAATCGAAACCAGTGTTCCTAAGAACAGATTTTTCTATCTCTCACAGTTTCTGACTTTCCCCCCACTGACCCATTTGGATTGATCACCCGGTATAGATATAGATTTTTTAATTGGCAAAGGGATGAAAAGTGTTTACATATCTATGCACCACTACACCCGACGTCACCAGCTCTCTATCTAGTTAAGACTAATCGCCACTTAAGATATTGCATTCGTCAGCTATTGAATTCAGTCTTTACTTGTAAGGACATAAAGTTTAATTTTCAATAAAATATTCAATGACATGTTAAGAAATTATTGCATAGGGTTGTCCCCTTTTTTGATTCCCTGGTACAGTAACGCACAGAACAGATAACGCACATGGTAAATGGGTGAATCAACTATTTTGTGATGTTATCCTGTCCCATCAGCCAGGGGACAACAGTATTAAAGTTGTTTTTTTTAGCAGAAACATCTGCTAGCCAATATCATCGATATTTAAATCGAAAGAAAAACAGAAAACCCTGCCACAACCTACTAAAACCTACTACACGTCACCCGTAATGACTTATACCAGGAAGGATAGAAAAACTTGACAAGTCCAACCGCTACTCGGCTAGTAATCCAGTGGTTGTGGGTTCGAGTCCCGCTACGAGTCAAAAATTTTCTATTTTTCTTTCGATTTAAATATCGATGAGTATTTAAGTCGAGAGACAACAATACTAGGTCATCTCAAAAGAAGAAATTATGTCAAATAATTTCGTCAAAATATCTCGGGCCCTAGTGAAAAGGGTATAAGTGAAATTGGCACAGCAAAAAGGGTACAAGTGCCGTACATTTTATAGGACTTGTGACCTTTTTTACTGAGCCAATTTGATTTATACCCTTTTTCATTACTGTCACAGATTAAAGCCAATGAACCAAAGAATATGTAATACCCCAGATCTGTAATAAATGCTCCCTTTTACTGAGGAGAAAATAGTAGTTTATGTATCTGTGCATAATGAAGGGCATTACAACAAGAGTGTGGGTTTATGAAACGAGCCGAAGGCGAGTTTCATAATAATATCACACGATTGTTGTAATGCCTAATTATGTATAGTTACATACACTACTTTATCTACACACATATCATTAAGTGTTTTAAGATGGGTTCAGAAACCGTAGGGAAATGACTTGGTTACTTGTAAAAATTAAAAAGTCAACGAACAAAACAAATGACAGCTTGGAACGGCGGCGTTGCGTATTTCGTATCTCAGTCAATTTTTTTTTAAAACCATAGACAAGCGAATGAACTCCCTATTCTACTGTCACTCGAGTTCAAATGTCGTTCGATTTATATAAAAAAAACATAACGAATTGGCGTTTCGTATCAATGGCTGTTTTAATATCTATAGATACTAGATTAGACACCCCACTTGAATTTGACAGCTGTTCCAAATTTAAATTCATAACCTACTGATTTCAGTAGGAAATGTTAACATTACCTACTGAAATCTTTCTGATGGTTGGTAATGCTGGTCATTGCCTACGGCTCTGGACGCATTTTAGAGCACTTATGACATGTACGTAGATAAAAAACTTTTCTACAGCTTTGCGATTATTTTTTCAATATGTCATGTACTTATCTGTTTTTCTTTGTAATTAATAAAAAATAAAGCTTAGTTTGTTAGAAGAGACGTGGCACTGCGTTAACACGCTTGGTGACCAGTGTGGTAAGGGTTTACCATGAGTTGTGACATTGAGGTTTTCGATAACGAGTATCGAGTTTACTATCTGTGCATCTCACTTGTACTATTTTAGTGCACAGATAGTAAACTTGATACTCGTTATCGAAAACCTTAAAGTCACAACTCATGGTAAGGGCAAAGCACTCTTAGTGCTTGAAAATGGAGGCCTATGTTCTCCGAAACATGTCGCGAGAGTGACTAAATAAACGTGAGTAGAACCGTGTTTATCATTTATATAAGGTTAAATAAATAAGAAATGTTTCAAAAGTAGATTACGACTGTGTTTCCCCTGATGCCACTTCGACACTCGACGACGCAACGAGGCGTTTCATACGACTAATAGAAAAGGGGTAGTTACAGGTAGGGGTAGGTTCCTGCGGGTAGTATTATTATTACGCCTTAACACTTAGGTATATAAGAGAGACTCTTGGGAGGGTTACGTTTTTATAAATTTAGATATAGAATACAGGGGAAAACAGTAAAGGGCATTTTTATTGTTGTTTTTTTTTAAAGGTCGATTTGTTATATAATAAGTAATCGAATTTTAAGTTATTACATTTCAGCCATATGCAGTCCACTCCTGGACATAGGCCTCCCATAAATATGACTTGTATCATCTTGGGGGGTAGCCATAGTTGGCAACCGCAGTAGCTGTAGATTGGGTTTCGGCGGACTCTGCCGCCCGTCCGTAGGATTTTTCCCTTTGTCACCTCTTACGACTAGTGTATGATGGGGTGCTATTCTAGTCATCACACGGCATATTAACTATTCGTAAAAGTTATTACTACAGGCCTCATACGGCTCAAAGTCACCCAAAGGGCAATGGAGAGGGCTATGCTGGGTCTCTGCGTGATCGCATCAGAAATTATGTCATTCATAGGCAGGGTCACTACCCACTAGACCAGACCTGTCTGACGACAGTGGCTGTACATGACAGTACAACATAATGACAATACAATTTTTTTTAAATCAGTTGTTCAGTTTTTTCTGAATCCATCCACAAAGCAAGTCTTACCGTCTATCGTACATGGTGTACACTTCGCTTTATTTGTACTCACTCGCCGGATTAAGCGGAACCCGGGGGATATAGGCGGATTAGCGATCCTTGATTAAAAACTAAGCGATGTTGGCGTGCCGACACCTTGCAGACGTATTGCGGGATCAATGGATTGTGATTTGTATTGATTAAAAACTGTACAACAATAAATTAAAACTACAACCAGCGACTGAATATAAACTTCATTTCCAGTTGAAAGTGGTTAGCAAAAATTACCCTGTTCTACCAACAGTTAACCCCCCTCCTTATCTTCAAATATTATCCAAGAAGCAAATTCCAGCTTCGATATTTAAATCGAAAGAAAAATAGAAAAAAATTGACTCAAAGCGGGACTCAAACCCACAACCACTGTATCACTAGCCCCGTTCAGTTTGGAGAGGAACATAAATATCTGTGAGAATATGACAAGCACGGACGAATAGCGCCGTCTGTGCCACATTTATGGAAGGTTACATAAGCCCATCCCTTTCGATCGTGGTATTATTAATAAATAAATAATAAATAAAATAAATATTTTGGGACAATCTGACACAAATCGTCCTAGTCCTACGGTAAGCTCAGTAAGGCTTGTGTTGTAGGTACTAGACGACGATATATATAATAGATATATACATATAAATACTTAAATACATAGAAAACACCCATGACTCAGGAAGAAATATCTGTGTTTATCACAAAAATAAATGGGAATCGAACCCAGGACCATCGGCTTCATAGGCAGGGTCACTACCCACTAGGCCAGACCGGTCGTCAAATTATTAGCACGCCACATCTACTTAAATGGTATGTCTATGCCAAACAATAATAAAATTGCATCGCTAACAAACAAAAACATGGCTAACTAAACAGTTGTCAGTATGATTCGTGACCCCGCACGGTTGCTTATCGATATCGGTATTATTCGTGACCCGGCACGCCGCGCTCGGATTATTTGCTGGATTAGTCGTCGGATTAGACGACTTGTCAGATTAGAAGTCTTCGGATCTGAGTTAGGACTGTTGGAGATAACGAGATAGCTGATGGAGCAAATAATTACTAAATAAATATGAACAAATAAAGTTAATTAGTACTAATTTAATAACATAATGCTGTTTAATTAATTATATAGATGCCACAATGAGGATATCAGCGACGCTAAAAACGCGATATTCGTAAACTTTGCCGTGTGATGCCGGCTGACTAGAATAGCTCCACCCCATCTCCCGCGGGTGTCGGGAGAGCCGACAAAGGGAAAAATCCTACGGACGGGCAGCAGCGTCCGTCGAAATCCAATCTACAGCTACTGCGGTCGCCAACCCACCTGCCAATCGTGGTGACTATGGCAACTAGTCATATTTGTGAGAGGCCTACGTCCAGCAGTAAACCTTGGGACACATTTTTCTCCTATCAGGCTCGAAAGAACTCATGATTCTGAGTAGAAACTACAGAAAAAAAAACAAATTTGAAAAAAAAGTTGTGTATAAAACTTTGAATAAAATGGCCCAACTATACTCAATTTTCTTATTATTTGATTGTGACTAAAATACTCTTCAATTCCCCCTTTATGGCCAATCATGTCCACTGCATAACGCATGTGAGCACAAGGACACTTGACAATTCATCCCCTGGTTAGGGGAAGCTGGGGATGAGAGAGCCAGGGCGCAATGTCATCTCTGAAAAGATTTTTTTTCTGGGACACTTCGTAATAATTCATTCTAGTTTTCAATGCATGGTCAAAACGGCACAATTTATAATTAAAACTAGCTTTTGACAGCGGCTTCGCTCGCGTTAAGAAGTATTTAAGTTATTTTGAACACACTATCGTTCAAAACGTTTTGTTCGGAAAATGCCGTTTTATCCACAACCTACGTCATAGTAGCTTTATGCATGCAATGTCTCAGCCCGATCGGTTGAAAATTGACAACGTTTCATACAAACTTTCATCCCCTATTTTATCTCTTTGGGGGTAGAATTGATCAAAATCCTTTCTTAGCGGATGCCTACGTCGTAACATCTACCTGCATGCCAAATTTCAGCCCGATCCGTCCAGTGGTTTGGGCTGTGCGTTGATAGATCACTATGTCAGTCAGTCAGTCACCTTTGAGTTATATATATATTTATTTATTGTTGCTGTATTATAAGTGACATTATAGAACACAAGCCTCCCGCCACCCCCGCAACCCGCTTCACCCCTCCGCCCCTTGAAAAAAGTCCCATTTTACAGAATTTCTCAATTTTCAGCAAAATTGTACAAGCTAGGACATAATGGTCAAAGGCTAAATTATTTGTCAATAAATTACCTACAAATATGTACTACAATCATTTTGATATTATGATATTATATAATAAACTAGCTGACCCAGCGAACTTCGTACCGCCTAAAAAGCGACAAAAGTAGTGATAGGTTTAAAAAATCACGGGATTTTTGTTATTTTTTTGTACTTAATATCTCAATCAGGGCTGTGACGATTCGAACCAATGAAAAATCATTTTAATTGGTTCAGCCGTTCTCGAGTTATAAGCGGTTGAACAAACCCCACTTTCTGTATATATAGATTAAGCCGCAAAAAAATCTAGAATGAATGTATTATAAGCAAAATTTTGGCTTTTATGCTCACAACTGTGAATTGCAAGCAATAAATTGCTTACAACCCGATTGCAACGGACTGACATCTGCAATCGATTGTATAGTTTTCTGTAATATCTTTATTTCACATTTTAAATATGCAAAAAGTTAGCAATTGTTGTTTAGCAACAAGTACGATAGTAGTGTAAGTAATGACAATTATAATATTATACAACGACGGTGGCAAACAAGCATACGGCTCGCCTGATGGTAAGCAGTTACCGTAGCCTACGCACGCATGCAGCTCCATTGTTTGATGATCAAATGAAAAAGATTCCTGACTTGTAGGCGTTTTTTTTTTATTAAAATATTTGTATCCATATACTTATTATACTTATTTAATATTAGGAATGCGTAATAAACTCTGTGTTCCTGATGGTGAGTCAGGTTTCCAGAGCTCCAACCCCCTTAAAGGCCGGCAACGCGCTTGTGACTCCCCTGGTGTTTCGGGTGCCCATGGGCGACGGTAATTGCTTACCTCCAGGCAACCCGTCTGCTCGTTTGCCGCCTATGTCATAAAAAAGGGTAAAATCTGTGTCACAATGTAACTTCTTGAGTATTTGATTAAAAATTTAATCAAAAACTAAAACTGTACTGGATTATTCCTTCAATCCTTTAACCACCAAAACGCAACCGACGCTCACATTTAAAAATGTACCGTATTACATAACAAAAAGGTTTACTATCGCGTATTTTGCAACTGCGGTTAACGAGGCCCTCACCTAATTCTTCACTACAGACTTTATTCTCATTGTATATATGAAACCAGTGTAAAAATCTTTAGTACTTAGAGATAGTACGAAGTAGAGAGGTCTAGTTATATTGGTAAAATAAGTTTGGGATTATATAGGATATTGTTGAGTATATAGTGCTCTTAGTGGTTACTAGAAAGGTTAGCAAGTTTAGAAACAGCTTATATGTTTTTTTTTTTTTTTTTTTTTTTATAAATGATAGGTTAGCATTTGGCCCCAATCTCACCTGATGGTAAGTGACGATGAGGCCGACGATGGAACATGCTTACCCAGCAAGTGCTTATTCACTCTCGACTTGAAGATACCCAGGTTGTATTGCTCCGGGAAAAGATCAGCTGGAAGAGAATTCCACTCCCTAGCTGTGCGAATCAGAAAAGTAGAAGCAAAGCGCTTTGTTCTGGTTGAAGGAATATCTATGTGTCATTATCTAGGAAAAGGGACCTTATTGTCGATGTCACTTACGTCCAATCGCGTTGCTTTTGTTTTGTATCGTCTTGAACAACGACATAAGCGCCATCCACAATAAGGTCCCTTTTCATAGATAATGTCACATATAGGATTAGAAAAATCGTGCGTTTTCGGATTTGGATGGAATTTTTTTTTGGAAAACTATTAAAAAGCTGCCATATTTGGTCACAAAAACGTTGACAAAGTTATCTTAAATCTTACGAGATTACTACGTAGTTACAAACACATAAACTCACGTGTAATTATATCACACTAGGCGCCTTGCCTAGTGCGAAAAAATTGCCGTTTTTTTCAAAGTTTTGTATTTTGCGTATGTTGATTTTTCTACTCAGAATCACGAGCTTTTACTAATACAATAAGAAACGATATTATACCAAAATTTTTCTTACCATTTTGTTACCATTCCTATTTCGTTACCATTTTCCATGGTAATAAAAAAAAATAAGTTTTATTTTTGTTATTTCATTTGTCTTGTATATCTGTCGCTCAAAAAGGCTAGTGTTGTGGTTACTAGACGACAATATCTCTTTGCGGGTCACTTCTGGATGAGATTGGCTCAGGACCGGGACAAGTGTCGTACTAAAAGAGAGGCCTATGCTCAGCAGTGGGCGGTAAAGGGCTGATATGATGATGATGATGATAAATATCTCTATACAATGTCCCCATACAAATAGTTTTCGCCAACTCCCGGTAGAGGGCATGGCTTAAAACGTAAACAATCACTGTAGCGTGAAAATCAAAATGGCCGTCGACGCCTTGTCGCCGCAACCGAGTAGCGACAGCAAATAAACTTTAATTATCTTGACGAAAATGGATTAAATCAATCACGCATACATAATTTATTATAACACCCTTCGTATACATAACATATTCACCAATCTACGGAGTATTTGGTAAGCTCAACTTAAAATGGCGAATAAGTTGGGTTATTTATTATATCCACAGGTCTTAAAAATATGTAACTTCTATGTCCAGCAGTGGAATCATGAATTAAGGTGGAAGACGTCTACTGATGGACATAGGCTTCCCTCAAGGATCGCCACAACGACCGGTTCAGCTATTCACACATCAAAATTTAATCTACGAAGCCGACGGTCCTGGGTTCAAGTCCCAGTACGATTATTTGTGTGATGTACTTACACATGTATTTGTTCCTGAGTCACGGGTGTTTTCTTTGTATTTAAGTATTTGTATACAATATTTATATCGTTGGCTGAGTACCCACAACACAAACCTTCCTGAGCTTACCGTGGGACTCAGGCAATTTGTCAGGCAACGGTAACTGCTTACCATCAGGCGGGCCGTATGCTTGTTTGCCACCGTCGTATAAAAAGCATATTTATTGACACGTACTGTAATGTTCAGGCTTCGGCTTGTTAATCTTAAAATGACTTCTTTTAATATATAGAGTATTTAAAATATGTTTAAACGTTCTAAACTTATTTTAAAATAACATTTAATCATTGAATGACTAATTAAAATCCTGGTCACAGCATCAATTGTTACAAACCTACCTTTAAAAATAAGCCTTTGTTTGTAATATTTATACTGAAATACCCGTAAATAACCTGCAAATAAATTGAAATATATGTAATATTATTGTATTCTGTTGCTGCTATAATTATTCATGAAATAAAACAACAAAAAACGAATTATACCGCGTCTACTGAATTTAAATGTAAAAGGGTTCGAACGCCGAGATGAATTTTTAATTCTGAAAACGGGTTATATGTTTTTAATTGTTATATTTTATATGACATATGCTTAAGAGCAAGTGTCATAGTCTACCCTTGTCCCATGAAGATCATTTTTCATTCAGCTGCATATCCTTAAAGAGCTGAAGCCGTCACATCTAGCAGCTAATAGTTGAAATATAATAACTAAAATTAATACATACATACATTACATATACATAGATTTCAGCCGTATGCAGTCCACTGCTGGATATAGGCCTCCCAAAAATATGACTTGTATCACCCTGGGGGTACTTGCCACAGTCACCACGCTTGGCAGGCGGGTTGGCGACCGCAGTAGCTGTAAATTAGGTTTTGACGGACGCTGCTGCCCGTCTGCTAGGATTTTTCCCTTTGTCGCCTCTTACGACACCCGCAAATTGGGACATAAGGGCAGCTAATAGTTAAGAGTCGAAATATAATAACTAAAATTGAGACATAAGGGATTCACCCGGCGCTCATAAATATGTAGGTGGCTCCAGTAAAGTATCGCAGGCGACAATAATTTGTGACATTGGAATGGCGACGTTCCGAGTCACTTCCGAACGCGATGTCCCGGCTCTGTAGCGTTAGAATAAAAAGAGTTGTATGTACTCGTATTTAAATCGACAGAAAAATTTGACTCGCAGCGTGACTCGAATCCACAACCACTGGAACACTAGCCCAGTGCACTACCAATTGTGCTATACGAGCGCCGCTTAGACGTGTCAAATTTTTCTATCTTATCCTTCCTGGTATACGTCATTACGGGTGACGTGTAGCGACATCTACCGAAGAGTATTGAAACTTTTTTACGGCATCGAAGTCTCAAATTTAGATTGAGAATTCATCTATAACAATGTGCTACCCCTTTCTAAAATTGTTTTTATATTAAGCAGAAACGTCTGCTAGCATATCAAAGATATTTAAATCGAAAGAAAAATTTATTTTTTGATATGCTAGCAGACGTTTCTGCTTAATATAAAAACAATTTAATAGTTGTATGCGTTTTATGTATTCAAAAAAGTAAGGGGAAGACCTAGGCGAACTTTTCTCGACCAATTCGGGGATATATTGAAGAAAGGCCAGGTCAGGAGTACCCTGAACCGCCGAGCGTGTTTGAGGAACGTTATGAAAGTGAGTGAAGCGAAAGTGACTGATTTGTCAGGATCGTGGCAAATGGAAATCCGTGATCTCTGCCTACCCCTCTGGGAAAAGGCGTGATTGTATGTATGTATGTATGTATGTATTAAAAAAAATGAATTTGGAAGATTTTTAAAACTACTTTCTGCCCGCTATCTCTGCGTAAGATCCTAGAGACGTGACCAGGATATCAAGTAGGTCAAGTATCCTAGGTCTTAATTCAGATTTTTGTCTATTCGTACGCCAAGATTTCATTCAATATGTTCAGCTATTATTGCGTGATTGAGTAACAAACATCTTCCTTTACTGACATACACATTTATAAAATAAAATAAAAAATCACATTTAGACATATTTAGTTTGAACTTTGTGACTAAAAGCGTAATTTATCAAGGACAGAACTGGTTTCCCATCATTGAACCAGATGCTAAATTTAGACATGATTTCTGAAATAATATAAAATAACTTTAAAATACAAGATAGCACTCTATCTTGCCTATGGCCTTACTTTTAGTATATATTAAGTACTACTACTATTTTAATATAAATTAAGTTATATTGTAAACAATATCTAGATTATTTCAGTGTTATTTATAGCATGTCGTAGCAGGCACTTATAGATTTCTACACACACACATTTATATATATTATATATATAAAACACATATATATTATACATGGTGTTGCGGGTGCCCATGGGCGACGGTAATTGCTTACCACCAGACAATCCGTCTGCTCGTTTGCCGCCTATATAAAAAATAAATATATATATAAGTGTAGAAAATAACAGTCTAAGGCACGTTTTTTGGATTTTCAAATTATTTTATTATATAAGTATAAAATATTTATATTTACCAACGCTTTTATCATACTTTACCGTTCTATAGGTAATTAGTTTCTATTAACTTCAGTCAGAGAAAAAATATTGCGTGCTACGGTACATAATTAGCTCTTAAAAGGGTCTGTAATTACGACCCTCAAATCTTAATACTCATATTTACAATAATTACAACATTATAAAAACTAAGAGTACTTAACTAGTTAGTGCATTAAATCTAAAGGCCCTTGAGACATTATACAAATAACTCATTATGTACCTTTCAGGTATGTAGTGTTGTGTTCCTGATGGTGAGTAAGGTTCCCAGAGATCCAACCCCCCTTAAAGGCAACGCGCTTGTGACTCCCTTAATGTTGCGGGTGCCCATGGGCGACGGTAATTGCTTACCATCAGGCAATCCGTCTGCACGTTTGCCACCTTATGTCATAAAAAAAAATGTAACTGTTGCACAATGCTATTTTTTATGTCGGCGATCAAACATGGCGACATATTTGCGGACGTTACGCCCGGTCACTTAAGGTATTGCGGTGTGGCGCGCCATAAAAAATATAGGAAACTGGAATACATTATTATTTATGGGCCGGCTCGAGTTTAGTTTACGAGCGGGAGGTCGGTTTAAAATTATACTTGGACTGTGCAGTCGCCATCAGATATATCTGAGCTGTAGAGGTGGTCACAAATATCTGAACTTTATCGCTTGACTATATAAGAGCTTGGGCAGAGAGTACCATTTTGTACCGCTTGACGTAGAGACGCTAGGTCCATGGGTCCAAATCGCGAAGCGTCTGTTTGATGTAACTGGTGACCGAAGAGCTGGCGGCTTCTCCGCACAACGTATCAGCATTGCGATACAACGAGGAAATGCCGCAGTATCCTTCGTACAATGCCTCAAGGGCTTTTTTTAGAGTTTACACTGTAACTAGTTAAGTACTTGTAGTTATCATAATACGTATGTAGATTAGACTTTTGGATCCCGCAGTCAAACTGTATGAACAGGGGGATTGTAAATTGATTTATTAAATAAATAATAATAAAATTAAAAAAAGAAACAGGCAAAGGCTAATCTTTACATTAAACAAAAACGTACAGTCGCCATCAGATATATCGGAGCTTTGGAGGTGGTCACAAATATCTGAACATACATTATATCGCCTTGACAGGTGCTTGTTCAGATATTTGTGACCACCTCCACAGCTCCGATATATCTGATGGCGACTGTACAGTTTAGTGATATTTACCTCTAGAGACTCGGGTAAGAAATAGGCAAAGACTAATCTTTACATGAAACAGAAATGTATAGTCCCTATCAGATATATCAGAGGTGGTCACAAATATCTGAACATGCACTTTATCGCCTTGACAATAGAGGTTGTTCAGATATTTTTGACCACCTCCACAGCTCCGATATATTTGATGACGACTGTACATTGCTCACTTGTCATTGGACTATGTAATGTTTTATTCCGTTGTAGTTTACTCTCCTGATCAAAGTTATAGAACTCCTATGCCAGTGACACGTATTTGTGTCTAAAATGATCATTCGCCGGCATCACGTAAGTATGTTCAAATAAATCCGACTTTTTTAATTAGCGTTTAAATACTCATACTTTCCGATGATACATTCTATTTAATCATTCATTCTATAATATCTACATATAAAATATAAATTAAACATCAAACGTACTCACATACCAGTGTCAATACATATTAGAAAAGTATCTTATATACAAAGAGTTGATAACCCGATTTGATTGCAAGAATGCAAGTGTTATTTAATTAAAAATAAATTAATCTCAATGATTCTCTCTGAGCTTTGTACACGACCGATTTATCGATACATCGATAAACGTTAGTATTCTCTCCCTTAAACTTTTCCAAACGCACGCAAAATTCCGGGCCCTAGACTAATGCTAGTGACGTGCTCTGAGTGATCGAGATTATTTCTATCGACATATACTAAGCATTTAGTAATACAGTACCAATGGCGAAAGTGTTAAATTATACAGAAGTATTTATTTCTTAAAAACGGAAGCCACAGAACTCCGCTTTGAATATTTCACTTTGACTTTGTGGGTATTCTTACATTGTTAAAGTTTTATTTGTGTGTAATGTTTCTGGGGTCCTTTCACCTTTAAATAATATTGAGTTTTATTCAAAACTTTGCGACATTTTGGAAGCCGTTTAAGTACCTATTTATGTTTATAAACTTTTTTGTTATTTTTTTTATTTTGTGACCATATACAAAATCAGTCGGAGATGATAGAGTTATTATAATATTATAATCCAAATAAGTTTACTGAGCAGTATTGAACCAGAAATGAGGAGATCCGTAGGCGAACTAAAGTCACCGACATAGCCCACCAGGTTAGCAAGCTGAAGTGGCAATGGGCAGGCCACATTGCACGCAGAGAAAATGGCCGATGGGGTCGAAAAGTACTCGAGTGGAGACAACGGACTAGCAAGCGCAGCGTAGAACGTGGACGTCCTACAAGATGGACAGACGACCTTATTAAGGTCGCCGGAAGACTGGATGCAGGTCTCTTCCAACCGGTACATGTAGAGGTTCAGGGGGGAGGCCAATGTTCAGCAGTGGTCGTCTTATGGGTGAGATGATGAGCAGTATTGACTATGCCGGACCTTATCTGAATCGTGCCGATAGGAGATGATGATTCTCGTGGCATATCAAGCGCACTGATTCAGATAAGGGACGTGATATTAGGAATTCTGTTGTGCAACGTTTTCACATGTATATAAGCACTACATTCCTCAGAATAAATCAGTTTAAGTTTACCCGACTACGGTACCTTTTACTCACCCCACCACATTCACCTAAATGGACTATTGCTTTTTTTTCCACACAGTTGTTTAAAATGACAATTATCGATAAGTAATTTTCGGACGGATTGAAGAAGAATCAAGTCATAACTAAAATTTAAAGATGACGTTTACTGGGACAGTGTGTACCCTACATTATATCCTACGTAACATGTTTTTTTTTTTTACTAATAACTTAGGCGGCATATGCCGAACCGCAACCCCAAAATGACAGACGAAAATCAAGATACAATCATCATAATCAAGTATATGACTTGCACAAGTTAATCAGTCGTGAAAACGTATATATTGTTGGGACAGATTGTTGCCCGCTGCATGATAGGTGCACACTCGGTTGAGAAACGCGGCGTTTAAAAAACGCTGGTTTCTTGGATACGAAGACCTTATTATTTATGGGCCGGCTCGAGCTCAGTTTACGAGCGGGGCGTCAAATTATACATGGACTGGTTGAGAAACGCGGCGTTTAAAAAACGCTGGTTTGTTGGAACAATGCACCCACGTTTTGGAGCGATTACAACTATAGCCCAAGGGTATCCCAGCATGTCACCGCGGATCTCAAAGCCGATCGTAAAAACATCTATCTATTAAGTTACCAAATTTCGTAACCGGAAAATTTTCAAAATTTCAAAGTTCAACCAGTCCAGTCTTCATTTCTAACATATGCTAACGAACCCATAATTCTTACAAATAAATATCTACATCGCGCGAGACTCGAACTCGCGATTCTGGTATACAATTTTGAGTCTCGAGATCGAGTTAATAACGTCGATTTTTTATGTTTAAAGAGTCAATTATCGTGCGAATCAACCATTTTGATTAATATAGAAGCGGGTATATTCGACTTAAAAAACGTGAGTTTTCATATAAATGATAAACACGGCTCTACTCACGTTTATTTAATCACTCGCGCGACCTGCTTCGGACAACATATACCTCCATTTTGAAGCACTACGAGTGCCGAGTGTTCGTTCGGTTCGCCGCTCGCGTCGCCGGCCCATCAAGCTCGCGCCGCTCTTGATATCATAACTGGTTGAGGGCAGTCCGACACCGGCTGTTGTCATAATAGGACGCGGATTCACTCTTAAAGCTTGAAAATGGAGGCCTATGTTCTCCGAAATATGTCACGAGAGTGACTAAAGAAACGTGAGTAGGGCCGTGTTTATCGTTTATATAATTTTATGTCTCACGAAAGTTTAAATACAAAGTATTCTTTTAATTCTAAGAATTACGAACCCTATACGAAATTTTGAATCAATCTTTTACAAAGCGACCTAGCAGCACTAGTAAGCTCAATAAGGCATGTTTATTTAAAAGCAGCGTTTCCTCTCCCAGTGTGCAAACCACTTAACCAAACTTTAATAGATTTAGCTGCAGTTCCGAGGGCTAGAAGTGCCGCGTCACCGGGCTGACGTATTAATTGATCGACCGCGGGGGTCCGGGTTTGATTCCCGACGTGATTTCCAAAACAAAGGCACAATGTGTCGTTGGTTCAGCATATGGTTTAACGAGTCTGGTTTGAGGAGTGATTTTAATGGTGTTTCGGTAACAGTTTGGAGATTATATTATGTATGGAAATCAAAAACAAATACACTTTATATACTAAATGAATTGACAAATATATTTTAAAGTAAAGCCATATAATAAATTGTTAAAACTAATTAAAACAAACAATAAAATTTAACTAAAACTAACATAAATCAAAAAATAGGTTCCTTCGGCATAGTACCGAAGATGCTGGCAGCAATTCCTCGCTGATTATATACTTAATTAAAACACTTGCGTTTTGTGGTTTCCCACTAATGACTAAAGCATCTGAGTACATAAAGAACTCTGGGATTTATTTTAATATTTGAAAATAAATAACAATTTTACGAAATTAGGATTTATAAATATTTAAGACTACGAGTATTATTGTCATAAATGACAGTCAATGACGGACATTATAGATTAATGTAACTGCTGTGTATAATTAGTTGGATGTTATTGAAAGTGTGTAAAATTGAAAGTTGTATGAACTGTATGACCACTTATATTTTCGCTTTGATCTTTGTATAGAACAGCAAGTATAAATTACACAAAACTTACTCCCATGGTAAGCTCAAGCTGGCTTGTGTTGTGAGTACCCAGGCAACGATATATAATATACATAAACAAATCATCATCTTCCTCGCGTGGTCCCGGCATATGCCACGGCTCATGGGAGCCTCGGGTCCGCTTGGCAACTAATCCCAGGTATTGGCGTAGGCACTAGTTTTACGAAAGCGACTGCCATCTGACCTTCCAACCCAGAGGGTAAACTAAGTGTTATTGGAATTAGTCAGGTTTCCAGGCGGTGTTTTCCTTCACCGAAAAGCGACTGGTAAATATCAAATGATATTTCGCACATAAGTTCCGAAAAACTCATTGGTACGAGCTGGGGTTTGAACTTGCGACCTCCGGATTGCAAGTCGCACGCTCTTACCGCTAGGCTACCAGCGCTCTCATACATAAACAAATAATTACAATATATTTAAAATATGATTACGAGTACCTAGAAATAAACAACATTCAGTCTTATCGCGATTGAGCGATCTCATTTCTAGGAAACTAAAATAATAATATTTTATTGTTTCTTATAAATAATTTGTGATTTAATAATTTGTTCTTTTAAAAAAATATGGCTTCCATCAATAAATCAATCGAAAAAGTTATCTAAAAGAGATCGCTCTTTAGATAACTCTGCCTGTAGTTTGCCTCTACTTTTAATCTTGTTTAATATGTTGTGTTTTATAATTTATCGATATAATTATGAATATCGGTAGTCGATAAATGAGAAGTCCCTATGACAGCTCAAAAATGCCACGAGGATTCCGTCATCTGATTATTATAAAAAAACTATAAGCCAGGTGCATACAACTATCGCCCCTCAATCAGCTTGAACAAAAACTGTCCTTTCATGTCATTCCCAACCGTTCGTGATAATTAATAATATGTTAATTACCGGGGCAGTTCGCTACCGCTGGTGCAACGAACTATTGTGGAGTCAAGGCGGCGGAATACCATTTTGTAACGTTCCGCGTAGAAACTCTAGGTCAGGGTAGGCGAATCTTTATGCATAAAAAAAAATGTTTGATGGGGTCACTGACGTCCCTTCAAATAAAGTCAAAAGACTTTCTGATTATTTGGAAATTATAGTATCAATTTAGACTTGGCTCACGAGGTAACCGCCATGTGGGAAGTTGATAGGGCGATCAATGATCATTGTACCGATAGTTGTTCCCGCGAACGGTCTCATAGCGAAGGAGACATCAACATCTTGAGAAACTCTTGCTACGTGGTTGTGTATTTTTTTACACATGTTTTATGATCGGCGACGTGCCCAAAATATTGTGTTGCCTGCCAGCACGCATGCCATTGGTTCGCCTACCCTGCTCTAGGTCCATGGTGTCCCAGCGTGCACAAAGTTTTTGCAGAAATCGCGAAGCGTCTGGTTGACGTAACCAGACCAAAGAGCTAGCAACTACTCTAGATGTAAAAATATGCTTCAGGACTGTACCAAGGAAGCCGGCATTTCTTCATTGTATCGCAATTTGTGTGAGGAAGCCGCCAGCTCTTCGGTCACCAGTTACATCAACCAGACGCTTCGCAATTTCCGCAAATACATACATACATTTCAGCCGTATGCAGTGCACTGCTGGACATAGGCCTCCCATAAATATGACTTGTATCATCTTGGGGGTAGCTGCCATAGTCGCAACGCTTGGCAGGCTGGTTGGCTACCGCCGTAGCTGTAGATTGGGTTGCGACGAACGCTGCTGCCCGGGATAGGACACCCGCGGGAGGAGATGGGGTGGTGCTATTCTAGTCAGCCGGCATCACACGGCAAATATTTCGATATAATATAATAAGACTAATGCATCGACAAGTCATATGTCATTTTTATAAATAAAAGGCGAAACGAGGACAATTATAGTTCTAATTAAAAACATGAAAATGCTCTCAGTCATTAATTAATACTGATGATTTAATTGCACTCTTGATAGTTGATGGCTATAATAAATTATTTTGGACCCGGGTATGTCCTTAAACTACGTCCAACAATGAGAGGTATGGCACAGCGATGACCATCACGCTTGAATCTGGGGCAGCCCAACTGGGGAAGTACCTCCTCCTTACAGAAGACCACAGCCATAATAGCACTGCTACCTTTCAGGTATGCAGTGTTGTGTTCCTGATGGTAAGTAAGGTTCCCAGAGCTCCAACCCCCCTTCAAGGGCGGCAACGCGCTTATGACTCCCCTGGTGTTACGGGTGCCCATGGGCGACGGTAATTGCTTACCACCAGGCAATCCGTCTGCTCGTTTGCCGTCTATGTCATAAAAAAAAAGTAATATTTAGGCACATATTTTGGGACACTCACACAATTTAATTGGAAAGTCAAATATGACATAATTGGACATAATTGAATGGCACAATTTAATCTGTATTAGTAAGTGGTGCCGGGTGACTAGAATATCCCATCCCCGCGGGTGTCGTAAGAGGCGACAAAGGGAAAAATCCTACGGACGGGCAGCAGCGTCCGTCGAAACCCAATCTACAGCTACTGCCGTCGCCAACCTCATGCCAAGCGTGGCGACTGGCAAGTACCCCCAAGTTGATACAAGTCATATTTGGGGGAGGCCTATGTCCAGCAGTGGCCGACTTACGCCTGAAATGATGATGATGATGAATAAAAAATGAAGTATTTTTATATATTAAATTGGTGTTTTATTATTGAAATTGAAATATTTATTCGTTTATGAATTATGAATAAAGCTGCTATATTTTTCAGTAAAACGTGAAAAATCGAACCGAAACAAAAATGTTTTTTACATTTCGAGATATAAAAAATGTTTTATATTAAATATATATATGAAAATAATTACATGTGACTGTATGGCTTTGATTCTTACCACAGGCATATTTGGCGGCTGAATGACTGCAACAAGCGATCGACAGCCCGCCTAAGTCCGGCCGGGCGTCCATACACTACATCTAAATCATCTACTTGGTACTTGGCAAACTTTTTTTTATGACAATAGTGGCAAACAAGCAGACGGATCGCCTGATAAGCACTTACCGTCGCCCATGGGCGCCCGCAACACCAGGGGAGTTACAAGCGCGTTGCCAGCCTTTAAGATAAGAGCTCTTTTCTTGAAGGTATGAGGGTCCTATCGATCCGGAAATACCGCTGACGGCAAATAAATAAATAAATAAATGTTTCGGGACAATCTTACACAAATCGATCTAGTCCTACGGTAAGCTCAGTAAGGCTTGTGTTGTAGATACTAGACGACGATATATATAATAGATAGATACATATAAATACTTAAATACATAGAAAACACCCATGACTCAGGAACAAATATCTGTGCTTATCACTTACACAAATAAATGCCCTGACTGGGAATCGAACCCAGGACCATCGGCTTCATAGGCAGGGTCACTACCCACTAGACTGGCGGTCGGTCAAATCCTTCCAGTTTTTATGTGCGAGGCAGGAAGTTTCTAGAGAAATGCACAGTGGAGGATTTCCAACTATCCAGGTGGTGGGGGTGGAAATGTTGCCACGTTTTATTAATTTATATTGGTTACGTTATGTTGTAACGATATACATAGCATCACAAAATTGAACACATGCCAACAACCCTATTAGACTGCATGTTTACAAACACACATTCGTTCGTGTGGATAATTGTCACCGGTGTGACGTAATTGTTTTTTAATGGCCGGAGGTGTGGCGCGAGCATTATGTTACATCTATCCCTGGCATTAAGTGTGGGAGATATTATATAAATATTGTGATACACTTTTAAAGTAATCATTTAAGTAATAAATGTGTTAAAAGTTTTCTTCAGTGAAATATGTTAGTACTATTAGTATTTTTTTTTATTTTGGACCCGGGTATGTCCTTAAACTACGTCCAACAATGAGAGGTAGGGCACAGCGTTGACCATCACGCTTGAATCTGGGGCAGCCCAACTGGGGAAGTACCTCCTCCTTACAGAAGACCACAGCCATAATAGCATTGGCACCTTTCAGGTATGTAGTGTTCTGTTCCTGATGGTGAGTAGGGTTCCCAGAGCTCCAACCCCCCTTAAAGGCCGGCAACGCGCTTGTGACTCCCCTGGTGTTGCGAGTGCCCATGGGCGACGGTAATTGCTTACCACCAGGCAATCCGTCTGCTCGTTTGCCGCCTATGTCATAAAAAAAAAAAAGAGATAACGTGGAAAGGATGTTAATAAGTGACAGGAATGTCAGCCATGATAATTAATATTTCTTATAAAACAACATTTGCCGATAATAGAGTGCAAATGAGAATATTCAAAGCGTACTATGTAAATCTTTTGATCCTATTATGAATAAGTGTCTGGACTTATGAAAATGTCAAAGATTAACTTATGATTATATTTAATCATTTATAGGTACTGTTGTGCTCACGGTACTCTCGAATTTCTTTCTAAACGCGGTTTTATAATACATCCATACTATACCCTTACCATGAGTTGTGACATTGACGTTTTCGATAACGAATATCGAGTTTACTATCTGTGGATCTCGCTTGTACTATTTTAGTTCGAACGAGATGCACAGATAGTGAACTCGATACTCGTTATCGAAAACGTCAATGTCAAAACTCATGGTAAGGGTACTAATATTGGCTACTAAGGTCCACTATTAGCCAAATGCCTCCCTCGAAGACTGCCACAGAGAACTATTAAACCGACCGGTTTGCAATGCAATGTTCACCAGGTCGTCGGTCCACCTTGTGGGGGTTCTAACTGCGCTGTGCCTTCCGGTACATGCTCGCCACTCAAGAACCTTTACGCCCCAACGGCCATCGGTTTAACCACTGCCACTTAAGTACCGATCCGGAGAGCTATATGTGACATTATTTATGAAAAGGGACCTTATTGTCGATGGCGCTTATGCCGTTGTTCAAGACGATAAAATACAAACGAAACGCGATTCGACGTAAGTGCCACCGACAATAAAGTCCCTTTTCCTAGATAATGACACATATTGTTTACTTAGAATCACTCCCAGCATAGCCCTCTCTGCGGCTACGTTATTCGTAAATTTCGGACTTCGTCTTAGTCACTCTCATGACACCTTTATTGGAGTAAAACAGAAAGATGCCCGAAATATACGAACTTCGATGTTCGCGGTACCGCTCCTGTTGCCCTTTGAGTGACTTTAAGCCTTATGAGGCTCATAGCAAGCTCGTATGCATTGGTATTATATTCGTTTTTTTTTATTTTATAATTCTATAGGGTTGTCGCATAATTGTTTTTTAATGGCCAGGACGGAGGTGTGGCGCGAGCATTACGTTTTATCTATTCCTGCCATTATGTTTTTTTTAATACAACAACGGTTGCAAACAAGCATACGGCCCAGTGAGCAGTTACCTCAGCCTATGACCGCCTGAAAATCCAGAGGATTCACATGCGCGTTGCCTACCCTTTAAGAACCTATACACTCCTTTTTTGAAGAACCCCATAAATAAAGAAAAATAAGATTATTTTTAATAGAAAGATCTTTTTATTGTAACAACACAACATAGCAGATTCTTTAAATGCAACATTTGACACTTAACATGTGTTGTTACAAATAATCAACACTTAACCGCGTGTATTAAACTTTAAAAATTACCTCCGACTTTTCGAAGACGACGTTGTCCTCGTGGTCTCCGATGAAGACTGGCTAAAGTTCACATCAACATCTAGCCGCGAGTTTTTCGAACTACCCCCACTTGATCTTGTTTATCAATTTGAACGTTTTGCGCACTAGATGTCACTCGATCGCACTACACTAACGATATCGGTAATTTTTACTTGCGGAATTTGACGCCTGCATTTACTAATGACTGGATTCCATGAGGATGAGATCCTTAAACCATAAGCCGAATTAAAATTACAATGTTTTTTTGATTTCAATGGCTTCACGAATCCCAGGGATCGGACCTAGTTATGTCCGTACACTACGTCCAACAAAGAGAGGTAGGGTACAGCGACGACCATCACGCTTGAGTCTGGGGCAGCCCAACTGGGGAAGTACCTCCTCCTTACAGAAGACCACAGCTATAATAGTACTGCTACCTTTCAGGTATGTAGTGTTGTGTTCCTGATAGTGAGTAAGGTTCCCAAAGCTTCAACCCCACTTAAAGGCCGGCACGGGCTTTTGACTCCCCTGGTGCTGCAGGTGCCCATGGGCGACGGTAATTGCTTACCATCAGGCAATCCGTCTGCTAGTTTCCCACCTTTGTCATAAAAAAGCGGCTTGAACGCGTCGCCGCTGGTAACATATATCAACAATTCAATACTAATTGTTCATATATTTACGTCATATATTAGCGCTTCCGAATAGTTGTATGTTTATATATAACTTACATGTATTTACGTCTTTTTAGTTCTACGCGATTCTGTAAGGTTCATTAGGACAGAGCATTAGGGTTCAGTGCTTGAAAATGACAAACCGAAACCCATTTTGCCATAATTAATAGGGGTACCTTTTGGTGCCGGCTGAGTATAGAATATGGCACCACCCCATTTTCTCCCGCGAGTACCGTTTTTTTTTACACAACGACGGTGGCAAACAAGCATACGGCCCGCCTGATGGTAAGCAGTTACCGTAGTCTATGGACGCCTGAAACTCCAAAGGATTCAATGCGTGTTGTCATTTAAGAACTTGTACCCTATTTTTTTGAAGATCCTCATAATGTAGTCCCTAGGGAAAACCCCAGATTGCTCGCACAACGTATCAGCATTGCGATACAACGACGAAATGCCTAAAAGGCCTTTTTTAGATTTAATGTAATAGTTAAGTACTCGTTGTTATTATAATATTGTATATAACATAAGGCACTGGTCCCACCGCGAGCTAGTAAGCTATGAGCTATCAGCTATTTCAAGGGACGAAAGATAATCGCTCCTGTGTAAATGAAAGAGATATATAGGTCATAGCCGGGCGATCGTAGTTCATCGCCGGGCTATGAGCTATAAATATATATCTCTGTTTTATTTACACGGGAGCGATTATCTTTTGTCCCTTGAAATAGCTGATAGCTCATAGTTTACACGCGGTGGGACCAGTGCCTATACTTATACAGTACAGAAACACAAAAAATAGAGGTATGGAACCCAAGTGGCAGTAGTCCGACTCGCACTTGACCGGTCCCTTTGACCGTATGATGGTGACCGTCCCCCATGTCAGTGATTAATGATCTATCGATCTATCCATTACCATTATTGCTTCCAATCGCCATTTCGCGATTTAGGCACATAGTAATAGAAATAACATAAATCAAAAAGATATATATATAAGACTACACTTTCTATTGCTTTTTATGACAAAGGTAGCAAACTAGCAGATGCATTGCCTGATGGTAAGCAATTACCATCGCCCATGGGTACCCACAACACCATGAGAGTCACAAGCGAGTTGCCGGCCTTTAAGATAGGAGTACCTACGCTCTTTTCTTGAAAGTAGGTATTATAAATGCGGAAGTAACTCTGTCTGTCTGTCTGTTACCTCTTCACGCTTAAACCGCTGAACCAATAGGGAATTTGGTATGGAGAGAGTTTAAGCTACGAGAAAGGTCATAGGATAATTTTTATCCCGCAACCATACTTTAAAGACTGGCCGACGAAGTCGCGAGGAAAAGCTAGTATAAAATAAATTATTGGCTGAAGTAAGTACAGTCATCAGCAAAAGTGGCTAAGCGGTTAAGGTGTTCTAAATGATGTCAACACATCTCTATTTTCAGGAGAATAAGAGCGTGTGTAGGTCATTTTGAACACTTCACTCGCAGCCACTGTACACACAACACAAGGGGGGTCGCGTACTGAGCGCTTTAAGGCCTCTTACACACTGCGACTTTTAGCAGCGATGCAGTCGCGCGTTAGTATCGATACAGTTGCGCGTTAGCATCGATACAGCATCGCTACAGTTCAATGGCCAGCTTCTGCATCGCGACAGTATCGCTACTGTATCGCGACAGCATCGCGACTGTATCGATGCTTAAAGTAGCGCAAGTGTGTAAAGGTGGACCATTTGCGACTGCATCGATGCTGCATCGCGACAGCATCGCGACTACATCGCTGCTAAAAGTCGCAGTGTGTAAAGGGCCTAAAAGGAACTTCCTCCTACGAACGCTTCGGCTGTGGAATGAGCTCCCTGCCACCGTTTTCCCGAAGGATCACAGTATGGGGTTCTTCAAAAACGGAGTGTACAGATTTATAAAGGGTCGGCAACGCGCACGTGACACCTCTGGAGTTACAGGCGTCCATAGGCTGCTGTAACTGCTTACCATCAGGCAGGCCGTATGCTTGTTTGCCACCGACGTCGTATTAAAAAAAAGCCTTTTTGAGCTTACCGTTAGCTCAGTCAATTTGTGTAAGAATGTCCTGTAATATATATTTTTTTTTATGATATAGGAGGCAAACGAGCAGACGGATTGCCTGATGGTAAGCAACTACCGCCGCCCATGGACACTCGCAACACCAGAGGAGTCACAAGTACGTTGCCGGCCTTTAAGATCCCTATACGCTCTTTTCTTGAAGGTTTGGATGTGATATCGGTCCAGAAATACTGCACACGACAATTTATTCCAGAGTTTTGCTGTGCGAGGCAGGAAGTTTCTAGAAAAACGCACAGTTGAGGACTGCCAACCATCTAAGTGGTGATGATGGAAATGGACCGTTAGCTCAGTCAATTTGTGTAAGAATGTCCTGTAATATATTCTCTTTATTCATTTTACATCTTAGGTTAGGTTTTATACAATATTTTTATAAAAGTAAAATATAAAAATACATCTAAAACATATCAAAACAATAAAAACATTATAAAAAACCTAACCTAGAGTGCCGCCGGCAACGGAGCAGGGCCCAGGCTGCCGGTGGTTAGGGCTGCAGAGAGAGGAACCGTCGGACTATGCGCGCCGTGTCCAGGATTACCGCCTTCTGAATCTGACCCTTGATCCAACCACAACCACGTAGCGAGAGTCTCTCAAGATGTTGGTCGGGACTCTTCGCTATGAGACCGTTCGCGGAAACAACTATCGGTACAATGATCGCCGAATCAACTTGCCACATGGCGGTTACCTCGTGAGCCAAGTCTAAGTACTTGCTGGACTTGTCCTTCTCGGCCTTCACGAGGTTCTCGTTCTTCCTGTAATATATTATTATTAATATATTAAACCGCACACTGCACTCAGGTATGACTTTTAAATTTCCACCCCATACACACAAATCCCTTCAAGTGGCATTACGTGTAAAAATCCACCATTATTGTGCCAGCCAGCCACACAGACGAAGCCGATGATTTATTGTTGTATGTGCCCGAGTTTTAAAGGAACCGAAAATTCTGATCTTTCTAGAAAGAAGGTCTTTCTAGAAAATGTCACCGTAAAACGACATCCAACGATTGTCTGGCTTATTAGCTAAGACCAATTAATAAACAATTTAGGCACTTAAAGTTAATTTTCTCAAACATGCAATGAAATATTGTCTTTAAATATTTAATAGATATTTACGGACAATCTGACACAAATCGACCTAGTCCTACGGTATGCTCAGTAAGGCTTGTGTTGTAGGTACTAGACGACGCAATTCGCAATGCTGACACGTTGTGCGAGGAAGCAGTCTCTTCGGTCACCAGTAACATCAACCTGACGCTTCGCAATTTCTGTGGGACCCCATGGACCTAGCATCTCTACGCCAAACGGTACAAAATGTTTAATTTTATACTTGTCACGCAAACATACAATTTTTTTGAAAATACCCATAATCTAAACTGACTTTATGTAACTGTTGTATAAAAAAAAAAGGAAGAGTTCAGTGAACTTATCATAAATAGTCATTAAACAACGCCGATTATAATAAAACGGTATTTTTTAAAGGTAATGACGAAATATTAGTTAAGACAAATATCCGACGACGCTTCCTCAAATAAAATTAACTTGGGGGGTGAATTTGACGGATAGGAGGGGGGAAAGTCATAGATAATTTGGCAGATGGTTCACTGTTTATATTTTCCAATGTTGTAGATGTTACTATAGCTTAGCTAAAGCTCCTGGTCTATGTAATAGTAACGTGTGTACATGTCGGCGTTCTATATTCAAATTTTGACGTAAGTTCCATATTAATTCCCTGCACAACTATAGAGACTTTTTGTAAGTGATTGACAACATAAAAACATCGACAGTCCTGTTATCGATAAGTCCACTGTCCACTTCAACGTCATACAGGTAATACAAAAACAAATATGTGTCATTATCTAGGAAAAGGGACCTTATTGTCGATGGCACTTAAGTCGAACCGCATTGCGTTTGTATTGTATCGTCTTGAATAATGACATAAGCGCCATCGACAATTAGGTCCCTTTTCATAGATAATGTCACATATAGGGTAATAGGGTGCGTTAAAATAGATAACAATAACAAAACTATCGATTTATTTATATTTTATATACAATTAAAAAATTATATATTTCAAATTATAAAAGTTAATTGAATCAAGTGTACGGTATACCTTGAATTTGTACAAGATCGGTGGCACGAGGCGTCTAAGTAGGTAGCCGATATAAGACTGGTTGTATGTACCTCTTGTCGTTGAAATATGTAGTATGTACTTATCGATATGTACCTAACTACTAATATGGAACTTTATTGTTTTGTCACATGTCATTTTTCACTTTGACATTTGACACCAAACAATAAAGTTCCATATTAATGGATATGAAAATGTCGCTCATTTAATACGATCATTCATTGACAGTTCGTGTGTCGTCGTATTTCGATAAAGATCCGAGTTTTCCCGAAGGAAAATAATTTCTCACTATATCTGTACTGGGGCCTTGGATTGTAAAGCGTTTTTTTATATCATCATGAATTTGGACAAGTGTTTTAAGCTGTGCCGCGGGTGCATGGGGGTGGGGATTCATGAATTTGTAAATAATTCACTGAAGGCATCAGCAGACTAATGTTGAGAGATGGAGGTAAAGCCGGCGGCACACTGAGCCCAGTGGCGGCGTGTCCATAAGACCCGCCGGCTTGACTAACTAATACAGTTCAACCGTTTTCCTTGAGCTTATGAAACGACTAAAGACATAGACGTGTTGCCTAAAAAAAATCTTATATTTTTTTTAAATCAATCTCTATGACCCATGAAGGACCTGGTGGTCTATCGGTAAGAGCGTGTGATTTGCAATTCAAAGGTCTCAGTTTCGAACCCCGGTTTGTACCATTTATTCGGAACTTATATGAAATATAATTTGATATTTACAAGTCGCTTTTTGGTGAAGGTAAACATCGTGAGGAAACCGGCCTAGTTTACCTGGGTTGGAAGGTCAGATTACAGTCGCTTTTGTTAAACTATTGCCTACACCAAATCCTAGAATTAGTTCCCAAGCGGACCCCAGGCGCGGAGGCAAAATGCCGGGACAACGCAAAGAAGAAGATGGACCCATAAAGTAAAAGAAAATATTTTTTTCGGTACAGTCAGCAGCAGAAATGGCCAAGCGGTTGAGGTGTCCAACATGAGGTCATCACATCTCTATTGTCAAGAGAATAAGGGCACGTGTAGATAATTTTGAACACTTCGCCCGCTCAGACACTTTTGCAGCTGTACAAACAACACAGTCTCAGTACAATCCATACCTTACCAAAAATTATTACTAATCGCAGCAATATTACCGCCGCCATATTTATTTATTACCGTTTATATTACCCCCTAATCGTAATTGCCCCCTTCGCTAATGAGCTAACAATGATTCACTGTCAAATTTAAGATCTGCTAATTATAAGACGCACTTGCAGTTATTAGATAATCACTCACTTCCTGTTAGAGAGGGGCAGCATATTGCATGACAAGGACAGGTATATTTTAATATACATACATACATTTCAGCCGCATGCAGTCCACTGCTGGACATAGGCCTCCCACAAATATGACTTGTATCATCTTGGGGGGGGGGTAGTTGCCACAGTCGCCACGCTTGGCAGGCGGGTTGGCGACCGCAGTAGCTGTAGCTGCCCGTCCGTAGGATGTTTCCCTTTGTCGCCTCTTACGACACCCGCTCTTATTTTAATATACTATCTCGCTTTTAACCACCAACCTGCCTGCTAAGCGTGTCTATAATGGCTAGTGGGGACGTGTGGCTAGTTGGTAACCCTGCCTATGAAGCCGATGGTCCTGGGTTCGAATCCCAGTAAGGGCATTTATTTGTGACGAGTCCAGATGTTTGTTCCTGAGTCATGTGTGTTTTCTATATATGTAAGTATATATATATATATATATATATATATATATATATATGTATATACTTATATATATATATATATGTATATACTTACATATATATAAATATATACATATATACATGTGTATATATATATATAATATATTGTTCGTTGAGTACCCACAACACAAGCCTTCTTGAGCTTACCATGGAGCTCAAGCAATTTGTGTAAGAATAATCATCATCATTATCATTCCAGCCGAAAGACGTCCACTGCTGGACATAGGCTTCCCCCAGAACGACCCAAGAAGACCGATCCCCAACGAACTCTAACTAGGTCGTCGGTCCATCTTGTGGGAGGCCTACCTACCCTGCGTAAGAATACCCTGTAACATTTATTTATTTAATGGCATGAAGCTTGTGCTGCTTGTGGCTGTCTATGGGGGAGGCCATTGTTCAATGAGCTGAGAAGTTAGATAAACATAAATACTGTTTAAAATGAAAGATTGTGAACCGACCTACCGACTGCGCCAGTGACTTAAGTTTATAAATAATAAAGAGAATATAAGAATTGTATAGTAATGCAATTTAAATAAATGAGGTAAATAATTATGTGTTTTACTGGGCTTCATAGTGTGTTCCCTTCTCGTGCCTTAAAACCATATCAACGCTCAAGATTCCACTCTTGCAAACACTCGTAATGCTCGTGGTTTGTTTGTACTATTATTTTATTTATATCGTCAATAAATAGATTTATAAGTAGTTTAGTGAGAACTACTAACTTGTGGCAAACAAACATACACCCCGCTCGATGGTAAGCGGTTACTGTAACCTATGGACTCGTCGGGAATCGTGATAATAGACGGTGTGTATAGTCATGGTTGTAAGTGCCCAACTTCATATCAGCCGTAGGACGTCCACTGCTGGACATAGGCTCCCCCATAGCGACCCACTGTGCCCGATTTTGCGATTTTTCCTTGTCCGGTCTACCCACGCTGCACTTTCCGGTTCATGCCCAACTTGTATAAGTTACATACGACTATCGTAGTGCTCTTACATACTAACTGTGCCGGTGTGTGTACCTGTAAAAAACAAACAATTCTATTTAGTAATTAAACACAATTAAACACAAACAAAGTTACTCACATCTGAATACGTAGTTAATTATTTTGTTCTGGCAACTTTAAATTTAGCTCACAGTTTGAAAACAGTATGCTTATGTTAGAAGATTCTGACGCTTTATGCCAGGAACAAAGAATGTCAGATTAGCAGGATACCAGATTCGCAAAAAGTCTGATTCTCAGAATGTCATATTCGCTGTTAGAAATGTGCTTCATAAACGCACTCCTTCGACTTCCACACAAAATTGTATCGGTATCTTTGTTACGCTTGTTCTTCATTATATATCTTAGTTTATCAGTGTTGAAACCCTAGTTCTTTTACTATCCAAATCTATCAGGTTATTCTGATTTAAACTCGCCCTATTTTTACACATGATTAGAAATAAAACTAGACTTCATCGCATTAAAACTAAAGGTATACGTATCTTTTTAGTTTATTAGTTATTAAGAGTATGCTTTATCTGATTATACCACAAGAAATAACAACTGTCGTTTAGTACGATTTGAAATTAATATGGTCCTTGACATTAGGGCTCATCCGTTCGTCATGTAATCGTTATGGGAGGGCTGTAGCGGTACCGCGAACATCGAACTTCGTATATTTCGGGTATTTTTCTCTTTTACTCCAATTAAGGTAGCATGAGAGTGACAGAGAGAATCGTCCTTAATTTACGAATATCGTTGTTCGCGGTAGCGCCGCTGAGTCCGAAAAATATCTTTGTGGGAGTGGGGGGTCCAAGATCATATCACGTGTACTTTTTCAATATAGCCAAAACTAAAGATTACATAAATCTCTTTTTACTATAAAAAATATCGACGTAAATTTAATTGTATGGTTATGTGTTGACGTAGGTATATTTCACACAGTAAAGCCCAGTTTTCACTCAATATTCAAAAATACACGTCTTGCATTGTTAGTGTTAAGATCACCGAATATCACCAATGGGGAGGGAAATGTCAAAAAAAGGTTCCTCATAGATTATGTGACATAGATTTTTACAAAGGGCACTTTGTCGTTTAAATTTAAACCTTATCTTTTCCAACGTAAAGTCTAATTTCATAATAACGATGTTCAGTGCATGTTAAAGTTACTTATGTTGAGAAGTGTCTAGCAAAGTTTTGCTTAATAAAGGAGTTTGGTTAATGCTTAGGGAATATTAACTTGCAGTTGCACCTATGAACTTAGGGCAGAAAACTAGAATATCAGTTTTGAACACTATCACTATTTGTACTTAAATTTTGAGTCATTTAAATATTTAATGAAAGGAATTTATAATGTAATCTACGTGACAATGCGTACTCAAACTGTGTTGATATTAAGAGCGTCGTGGGCAACGGCAAGAGCGGCGAGGCGAATGGACAGTCGGCACTCATGCTTGAAAATGGAGACTTATGCTCTCCGAATCACATCGCGTGAGAGACTAAACTGGAGTGAGACCGTTTTATTTATTGAATATAATACAGCATGTCAAATTGGCTATATAATGAATACATTAAAGAATAATTCAATACTTTATTGCACACTTTAAAAATAAATTTCCACGCAGTGGAATATTAAAGATACAAATAAAATATATTGAACGATTTTTATTGTGACTAATGTGAACTGCTTACCAGTTTATTGTGGTAAGAATTTGATAGCGAGTGACACTTTAGCATGTTTATAAGTCGAATATTCACGATTTCGGACAATTGTCTTATGTCGATCGATGTTAGTGTTGGTTGCAAAATCGATTAAAATTAGCTTCTTCGGCAAACTTTTGTTACTTTTATTCATACCGTTTGTTTGTTATGATTTTTTTAATCACTAAGTAATCCAACAAAAACTCCAACTCCAACAAGAACTAGTACAGAAGAATGCTACCGAAGCTCATGAACAATTAGACACGATCTTCAGATAGCTGAAAACAATGACGACAAACAGAAGAAACCAACAAATCATTCGCTTACTGTATAGCACCAGACCACTGTGTGTTCGGTTACATAATAATGAACGAAGTTCTGCAATGTGGATTGCAACACGGGTTAGAATAGTTCCATGGTCAGCGCGGTTCCTGTCCACATACCCTCATCATCATCATTACAGCCGTATGCAGTCCACTGCTGGACATAGGCCTCCCACAAATATAACTTGTATCATCTTGGTGGGTAATTGCCATAGTCGCCACGCTTGACCATCGGGTGGGCGACCGCAGTAGCTGTAGATTGGGTTTCCACGGACGCAGCTGCCCGTCCGAAGGATTTTTCCCTTTGTCGCCTCTTACGACACCCGCCGCGGGAGAATTGGTTGTGCTATTCTTAGCCGGTCCCACACAGTACTTAGCCATACATGCCTTACTGTGATTAAAAACCACCAGATAAGTAAATAGGGGGTAAAAATATTTGTAACCACTGCCGAGACTCACGAGAATGAAATTAAGTTTTTTTTAAGGCCTTGTTGGTTCTGACTGCCTTCAGATATCATTTTCATAAGAAATAGCTAGTATAGAAAATGCAGACACTAATACGTTTGGCGACATGTCTCGCCTAGTGGGCAGCGACCCTGCCTATGAAGCCGACGGTCCTGGGTTCAAATCCAAATTCGTCATGAGCACATGTGTTTTCCTTATTTCATGGGTGTTTTTAAGTATTTATATATATATTTAGCTGAGTTACCCACAAGGCTTCTTGAGCTTACTGTGGCGACCAGTCAATAGGTTAGAGAGCTAATAGGAAAAAGTTCGGTTTTCTACATATTTTTCTATATTATTCTGCAATGTTTTTTGTGTACACGATAAAACGAAATAACCTACTGTTTATACACAGACACTGTGACCGTCGAAATAATGAATAAAGTTGCATGCGTCAGTATGCACTAATAACAAGTTAGATTGTCTGATATGCCCCCTGGTGGCTACATCGGGAACTAGTCCGTGCAGACATCACATCGACCTACGTGAACTACTGTATAACTAATACCTATAGGTATATCGTGTATGCTAATTTAAACTTCATCTCGACGTTTCGAAGCCTTTAGCAGCGTTCGCATGAACGAGTGTTTTTATTTCATGAGTATTTATTTTGACGACCGTTCTAACCTAGTGGGTAGTGACCCTGCCTAAGAAGGCGATGGTCCTGGGTTCAAATCCCAGTATATTTGTGTGATAAGCACAGATATTTGTTCTTGAGTCATGGGTGTTTTCTATGTATTTAAGTATGTATCTCGTTCGTCGCAATGGAGTTCGTTGTATACGTATCTATCTATTATATATATCGTCGTCTAGTACCTACAATACAAGCCTTACTGAGCTTACCGTAGGACTAGGTCGATTTGTGTAAGATTGTCCGGCAATATTTAAACTTCGACAAAGCAACTTTTTTAAATCCTAGTGTCTATTATTGTAGCCTATGATTAATATTATTGCAACAGACTGTACGAATATATTTTTTGCTGAAACTCTCTCGAATATTGTTTGCCCAGCGGACATTTTTGTGGTTGGCCAATTTCAAACTCCATTTAGCAGCCAGTTGTATGGTTCCGTGTTTTTTCAACGTGGACTCGCTTGTAAATAACTGTTCCATCATCATCAGCCGAAGGACTCGCTTCGCTACATCATCATCATCATCAGCCGAAATACGCCTCCAGCTGCCACACCGCCTTTCAAACACAACAGTGTTCGATTGCGGAAAACGCCCGGAGAACTAACACTCCCTACTGGACAAAGGACCTAATGATGTCCACAACGATTTGTAGCGACTTACAACAGACGGTGGCAAACAAGCATATGCTTAAAATATAATATATATTGGAGCATTTGATTTATTGGGGTTTTTGAACTTATGGCTATAGAGACTTTAAAGGAACTTTTTCTCATTTTGACCCAGAAAAACAAACTGGCGCTTATTCAGTACCGCTAAAGAATTCCTCTTTTACGCTAATAACGTGTCCAATTCCCATCACTCTAAAACGTAGTAAGCGCCATAAGAAACCTACGACTCTACGGCATTTTGACATGTGCCACCAAAGCACTGGGATAAAGTAGCCCATGGGAAATCCCTCAGAAGTCATGGGATCTTTCCGCTATACACATGCCATTGCAAAATCAACTTTAACGCGTTACTCTTAAGTACACATTTCAATGCAATAAAGAACTATGCGACTATGCGAAAATTATCATCATATAATACTCTTATCATTATTCGTCGTGCCATAGCAAAAGCGACTTTGATCTGTTAAATTTAAAGTTCATTTTTATATGCAGCGTTTGGGTTAAATATGAGTTTTTGAAAGTTAGCATGGTAGTTTAATTTTTAAAACGGCCTGGGTCGCCGACCCGCGTTCAGACGGAACTATAATTAATGTTAACTGTTGAATGTTTCAGTACAAATGTCATGGGAATTTTAGTACAGTCGGCTTTGAACCCCGTTGTATAACCGACTGTACAGTCAACCAATTTGATTTTTGGGCTTCGTTCCTATATACATACATACATTTCAGCCGTATGGAGTCCACTGCTGGACATAGGCCTCCCACAAATATGACTTGTATCACCTTGGGGGTATTTGCCATAGTCACCACGCTTGGCAGGCGGGTTGGTGACCGCAGTAGCTGTAGATTAGGTTTTGACGGACGCTGCTGCCCGTCCGTAGGATTTTTCCCTTTGTCGCCTCTTACGACACCCGCGGGAGGAGATGGGGTGGCGCTATTCTAGTCAGCCGGCATCACACGGCAATCGTTCGGCTTCGTTCCTTGTCACAGCGAAAATCTATATGAAAGACGCAAGATTTCTTATTAACGTCACTGTGACAAGGTTCGAAGTGGCCTAGAAATCAAATTGCTTGACTATACATTTGGCATTATACAAGGTTGTATAGTTGAACACCGAACGCAGTATGGCTATGTATACCTACTTGGATACATATAGCACATTTAATTATGACAACGCTATGACTCAGAACATAAGTCAGCAATATGTCATAGTGATAATACTTTTTTACTAGATATGTATATTAATTTATATTCCTGTATTTTTTGGGGTGCACTGAAAATCAGCGTCGCTGCACGGCCAGTCATGTAACGACTCATGCTGAGTGGCATCCTGTTTGGTGTTTTATATGTAGTCACATCCTGTAATGTTCTTTTCTCTATTAATTTTCATTCCGCGAAATAAAAATTTTTTCTTTCTTTCTTCTTCTTCTTCAATAACAGAAAAAATGCAGAAAGTAAATCTGCATACCCGGAAGATATCATTTGGTTCTATTCAAGGTAAGAGTGAATAGGCTGTTACTGAACCAGCGTGCTGCACCCTCGACCTCGTCGTCACTTACCATCAGGTGTGACTAAGTTCAAACGCTGGGTAGTCTTGTATAAAAAAAATACTAGTTCGAGGGTGTAGCACGCTGGTTCAGTAACAGCCTCTTCGCTCTTACCTTGAAAAGACCCAAATTATATCTTTCCGGGAATACACATAAAGAGAGCGAATTCCGTTCCTTAGCATTCCGCATTAGGAAGGTAGAAGCGAATCGCTTCGTGCGAATGAATGGAATATTCACAACGTAAGGATGAAACCGCTCCCCTCGCCTGGACGTCCGTGTATTTGTTTAAATATACTATTATGATTATTTATATTTTTTAAGTTAATTATTTAAGTTCAACTTTGAAATTGTGATATTATTGAGTCACGTAAAGCAGCAGACCGGGCTCTGTGGCGTACCTTGGGAGAGGCCTATGTCCAGCAGTGGACTGCAACGGGCTGATGATGATGATGATGATGATGATGATGATGATGATGATGATGAGTCATATCAATACTTTTTATTTTTTTTCTTTGATTATATTTCTTATTACCTTCCCATTTTACTAAATTCCGTTACAAAATGTAATATGTGTCAACTGTCTATAGAAATGTTTATTCCAAAGTAACCATAGAATGTTTGCCAGTTAATAGTAGTTTATGTATCTGTGCATAATGAAGGGCGAGTTTCATAATAATATCACACGATTGATGTAATGCCTAATTATGTATAGTTGCATACACTACTTTATCTACACACATATCATTAAGTGTTTTAAGATGGGTTCAGAAACCGTAGGGAAATGACTTATTACTAGGGTTACTTGTAAACATTAAAAAGTCAACGAACAAAACAAATGACAGCTTGGAACGGCGGCGTTGCGTATTTCGTATCTCAGTAAAAAAATTTTTAACCATAGACAAGCGAATGAACTCCCTATTCTACTGTCACTCGAGTTCAAATGTCGTTCGATTTATATTAAAAAAACAACGACTTGGCGTTTCGTATCAATGGCTGTTTTAATATCTATAGATACTAGAATAGACACCCCACTTGAATTTGACAGCTGTTCCAAATTTAAACTACGGATTTCAGTAGGTAATGTTAACATTACATCTCCATTCATTTCTGATGGTTGGTAATGCTAGTCATTGCCTACGGTTTCTGTACTGAAATGCGTCAATGAGCACTTATGATATGTACGTACAGATAAAAACATATTTCTCATTCCATTACTCAAAAACGAAAAAAAAAAAACAAATTCAATCCACTTAGCAAACGACACAAGACACCAAACGAAATTACTGCCAACAAATTCGATCCAATCATTCAGAACAAATGTTAAAAAACCCTTACGAAAAGGTGACAGGAACTCAATTTGTGCTATCGATCCTTTTCCCCCCCGCACGCGACCACAGCAGATCGTATCAACCAGCTGACACACCGCAAAAACCTACTCTATAACCTGGACAATAGAATCGAAATCGGTTTGTAATAAAAAGACGCTCATGACAATTTGTGTACGAATGTAATTTTCTAAAAGTGCGCGGTGCGGTAGTCGGAAACTAACCGAGTTACAAAGAGTTATGGTTGGTTTTAAAGTGAAATATGGCTGGTGTATATGACGTTTTGTAGTTGCTGCGTCAGGATTCCCCTTGAGTTGGCATTGTAAACAAAACGCCTATTATAATGCGACCGGACCGCTGTAGTGAGGGGACAAATAACGATTATATCGATATGGTTTTTATTACTGTCGCAAATAAGCATAAGGCCCGCCTGGTGGTCACCGTGGCTTACGGATGCCTGTAACTCCAGAGGAGACACCTACTTTTATCTATTTTTGCACAATTACTTAAACTTGATATAAGACAAATCAATTACATGTTGAGTAGTTTATAATATGAACTTTACTTTTTTATAAGTAATTTCGTTTTGGTGTCTTGTGTCGTTTGCTAAGTGGATTGAATTTGTTTTTTTGCAATAAATAACCACATAGGTAGTGCGTATCCTAACAATACCTTAAGTATAGAAAAAAAATATCCTCCGGCTTTCAAACCCAGGAAGAGGGACTAATGTACCATATCGCCTTCGCTGGTGGTATCCCACTTAAAACTTTAGCGTACAGTAAGTGACACCATACGAAACAAAAAAATACGAAACGCCGGCAGGCGTAGTTTTCGCCAAAGTGTTAAGAAATTATCGCTTGAAGGTTTGCAAGTAGCAACCTGCTAGCGTTTAAGCGAGTATCGCCCTAAGGGTAGCCAACCGAGCGAATGCCGGCGATAGTAGTTTATATAAAACTAGCTTTTCCTCGCGATTTCATGGGCCAGCCATGCCCGGCTTTAAAGTATGATTACGGGATGAAAAAATCCCAAATTTCATCCCAATCGGTTAAGCGGTTTAAGCGTGAACAGGTAACAGACAGTTTCTTTCTCATTTATAATGTTAGTATGAAGTAAGTATGAATTAGTAATTTTATAAGTAAAATTATTCATTATAATTATTTCTTTATCATCTTATGAATGAAAATCACATTACAATGCGCGGTTATAATCGACTAAAACTTTCATCTGCTAGCCACATGCGGCATCGATATTGATAAATCAACATTATCGACAACGGAGCCCATAAAATTGTGTAATTCGAGCCGTTAGGTTAGTCCCCAATATATATGGATGTATTATTTGAATGTCGAACGCTGTACCTATTATTGCTGCCGTGCAAAAATTGTCTGGATATGAGTTTTGCAACACACACAGTCCTACACACATACACACATACATACAAAGCCTCCTGTTCCTTCTGGGGCAGGTCCATGAAACTTTTGTATAATATAGAATATAAATTGGTTCATTTTTGAAAAAAAAAATGGTGTGTGTACCATGAGCCAAACTTCATATACAGGGTGGTTCTTTTTTATTTTTGTTTTTTTTTACAAGAATTTAAATGGTTAGGTGGTTCATATTTTATTTTTAAACAGCTTTTAGTCTTATTAATAATATAGTTTAGGAAAAAAAAATTAAATCAGTTATGGGGTTAATCGGGTGTTTTTCACCCCCAGGGGGTGACAGAGGGATGAAACTTTGTGCAGAATATAACCTACCCAAAAGGCATCGTTTGATTACAGTTTCTGCCCAAAATCGCTGGGGGCAATTTTTTCTAGGCTATCCTGCTACACCCTTTTAGGGCCAACCCCAAAAAAGTCTTATAAAAACTGTAATCAGTATACTAGTCAAAGTTCTGCGGTGCTACCGCCAGCAAACGATATTAGTAAATTTCGGACGATTGTCTCTGTCACTCTCATGACACCTTAATTGGAGTAAAAGAGAAATGTGCCCGAAATATACGAACTTCGATGTTCGCGGTACCGCTCCTGTAAGGCTTGTGTTGTAGGTAATAGGCGACGATATATATAATAGATAGATACATATAAATACTTAAATACATAGAAAACACCCATGACTCAGGAACAAATATGTATCGGTCCGGAAATACAGCTGACGGCAAATCTGCAACTGTAAGACATGCCAGCGTCGTATAGTTAGTTACAGTCATTATGACCAAATATATCGATACATATCATCATCATCCTCGGGTTGCCACGGCTCATAGGAGCCTAGAGTCCGCTTGGCAACTAATCCCCGGATTTGGCGTAGGCACTTGCACCGTCACACCTCCATCGAACCTCTTTGAGGCCGCCGAAAAGGCCAAGATGGGAAAATACAGTGGTCTCGGCGCAGAATACAATTTTATCTCATTCGGCGTTGAGACCCTCAGTCCGTGAGTCCGTGAGTCTCTTTAAGGACCTTTCGAAGAGACTCAGAGATGCCATAGGAGATCGAAGAGCTGGCAGCTACCTCGCTCAGCGTATCAGCCTCACGATTCAGCGATGTAATGCTGCCAGCATCTTCGGTACCATGCCACAGGGGTTTATAAATAATGTTTGACGACCGGTCTGGCCTAGTGGGTGACCCTGCCCATGAGTCCTGTTTTCAAATCCCAGTCAGGGCATTTATTTGTGTGACAAGCACAGATATTTGTTCCTGAGTCATGGGTGTTTTCTATGTATTTAAGTATTTATATGTATCTATCTATTACATATATCGTCGTCTACCTACAACACAAACCTTACTGAGCTTACCGTAGCACTAGGTCGATTTGTGTAAGATTGTCCCGAAATATTTGTAGTAGTCCACATTAAAATGTACATTATGGCGCTTGGCGCTTACGCTATTGTTAATGACGCTTCAATACTAATGTGACACTTTGCAACGTAAGCGCCAAGCGCCATAAGGCCCATAAGGTACCTTTCCATGTGAACTACCACATTTATTTATTTATTCGATGTTTTTCAATATTGTAACAAAATTGTCCCCACGTAATGCATACATACATACATTACATACATTTCAGCCGTATGCAGTCCACTGCTGGACATAGGCCTCCCACAAATATGACTTGTATCATCTTGGGGGGTAGTTGCCATAGTCGCCACGCTTGGCAGGGGTTGCCGACCGCAGTAGCCGTAAATTCGGTTTCGACTGACTGCTGCCCGTCCGTAGGATGTTTCCCTTTGTCGCCTCTTACGACACCCGCGAGAGGAGATGGAGTGGTGCTATTCCAATCAGCCGGCATCACAAGTAACGGATACTGGAACTAAATTAATTGAGGTCTATTGTCACATCGTTTCCTAAACTATCAGATGCGGGCTTAGATTCAATACCACTTTATTGATCCAATCTCTTATCTACATTGTAAAATTTTTAACGGCAAATGGCGTCAACGTGGAGCTCTGTGCTGGACGTGACATATGATGTTTTACAGTAAATCTTACATGACTTTCTTACACAAATTGACTGAGTCCTAAAGTAAGCTTAAGAAGGCTTGTGTATTGGGTCACTCAGCCAACGATATATAGTTGGCTGAGTGACCCAATACACAAGCCTTCTTAAGTAACTACAACGACATATAGTTGGCTGAGTATATAAAACAAATCTGCACTATATATATCTTCGCTAATCTACATTATTTCTACACTAATATTATAAATTAATTATTAATTTACTAATATTATTAATTTTTGGAACCAGGTATGGCCTTGAACTACGTCCAACAATGAGAGGTAGGGCACAGCGATGACCATCACGCTTGAATCTGGAGCAGCCCAACTGGGGAAGTACCTCCTCCTTACAGAAGACCACAGCCATAATAGCACTGCTACCTTTTAGGTCTGTAGTGTTGTGTTCCTGATGGTGAGTAAGGTTCCCAGAGCTCCAACCCTTGGTGTTACGGGTGCCCATGGGCGACGGTAATTACTTACCAGGCAATCCATCTGCTCGTTTGCCGCCTATGTCATAAAAAATAAAAATAACAATAAATAAAGGCGAAAGTTAGTGAGTGTATGTTTGTTACTTCTTCACGTCTAAACGGCCGGAGCGATTTTAATATTTGGTATGGAGTTAGCTGACACCCTGGATTAACACATAGGCTACGTTTTTTCTCTAATAAACCGCGGGTAACACTGCGGGGCACAGTTAGTACTTTAATAAATAGAAATCACCCATGACACAGGAAAAACCTGAGTAGTTATATCAGCCCTTACTGGGATTCGAACCCGTCCTGAGTCAATTCCCCGCAAATTCAAAATCCGAACCGAAAATACCGACGGACGGGCAGCAGCGTCCGTCGAAAATCAATCTAAAGTTACTGAGATTGCCAACCCGCCTGCCAAGCGTGGCGACTTTGACATGTACCGAAGATGATAAGAGTCATTAGGAAAGGCCTATGTCCAGCACTGGACGACTTTCGGCTCAAATGATGATGTACTGTAAATTAGTTTTATTAAACTTGTAAAAAAAAGATTACGAATTTAAACAACTGTAAACCCGCTTAGTACAAATAAACTTAATAAAAAAACCATGCTTGTCATATTTATGTGTCATTTAATACAAAACAAATTTGAACCTTAAGCCAAAAAAATAAAACACATTTTAAAATATACAACACTTATTCAACCCTATCAAACAATTTAAAACATTCTAAAAAGTCCTAAAAACATACATAATTAAAGCGACTTACGACCTTATGCAAATTACCTTACTATTATCAGCTCAGCGTTCAAAGCTGTATATATTTTTAACCTTATGACAGACAAAATAAGGTTGTATTTCAAATGACTGTATTAATAATATGAGTTAGGGTTACCAACATATCGAATAACGCTCTTAATGTTTATAGAAAATATAATTAAGTATAATATATGGCTTTCCCCCCTGTTTTATTGTAAATTGACAATTGTAATGGGGGAGTGATATATGGACCCATGAATGTTCATGTACCTTGTGTGCGAAGTCCTTAACCCGCACCGAATGCGTGGGGGATGGATTGTTAATTAAATAACTTTTGTATTGAATTTTTTTTAATTTTATTATATATTTGTATAAAGTGTGGTTGTGTTGTTAATCCATCCAAGATCCAAGCGCAATAAACTACTGGGTAAATTAATATTAAAAAAATAACAATACAAAAATATAGCCTGAGTAGAGAGTACCATTTTGTACCGTTTGGCGTAGCAACGCTAATTTTCATACATTTTTTATTACTTCCGTTCCGTTGCCATATGAAATGTATGAAAAATAGTCACGGAATGAAATAAAAAAGCTTGGGACACATTTTCTCGAAAGAGCTAATAAAGCCTCGGTCAAATCAGAGAGCGGGACGCCACGCCGCGGTCGCGCGCGCGACCGCGGCGGCCTTAAACACATGCTAACAGGTTAGCGACGTCAAACAGACTGCGTCCCGCTGCCATCGCGCCCCGCTTCTGTCCCGCCCGCGCCGCGCGGCCCCTTTCGTCCAGACGGCGCGGACGCGGCGGCACGCTGCGCCGCGCTGGGTCTCCTCAGTCGAACGTTAAGTGGCGCGCGGTCCGTAGTGCGAGAGTGACGCCCGCATCGCGCCGCGTCCACGCCGCGTTCGCGCGCGTGATGAGGGCGTGTTGAAAGCGCGAGGCCGGCGCGGTCCGCGCGCGCCCTGTTTGACAGTCATCACGTCGGCATCACGCGACGCGGACGTCGCGCCGAGCCACGCTCTTTGATTTGACCGAGGCTTAATTCTGAGTAGAAACCACACAAAAAAATCCAAATTAAAAAAGTTGAGAATACAACTTTAATAAAATGGCCCTGGTTTTTTTTACTACTTAGTTACGAATGGATAAACTCACGTGTAATTATATAGCAAAAAACACCTACCTAGGTAGGTAGGTGTTTTTTTAAATAGAAAATACTCGTATAGCACAATTGGTAGTGCACTGGGCTAGTGATCCAGTGGTTGTAGGTTCGAGTCCCGCTGCGAGTCAGTTTTTTCTATTTTTATTTCGATTTAAATATCGAAGATATTCACTAGCAGACGTTTCTGCATAATAAAAAATAATTTAGAAAGGGGTAGCACATTGTTATCGATGCATTCTCAATATGAATTGAGACTTCGATGCCGTTAAATGTTTAATACGCTGGCGGTAGATGTGTTTACACGTCAGCCATGATGACGTATACGACGAGGGATAGATAGAAAAATTTGACAAGTCTCAGCGGTACTCGTATAGCACAATTGGAAGTGCACTGGGCTACCAATTATCCAATGGTTAATTGGTAGCCCAGTGCACCAATCAGTGATCAAGTGATCCAGTGGTTGTGGGTTCGAGTCCCGCTGCGAGTCAAGTTTTTCAATTTTTCTTTAGATTTAAATATCGTAGAAAATACAGGTCTGAAACGATAGAGAAGAATATATGTACACTAACTAAGGTCAAACAAACAATATTGTAAATTAATAAGCGATTACTTGTTTAGTTACAGTTTAATTGTTTCAGATTCTAAACCTATGTTTAACAGAGGCCGGTAAGTGACCATAATCGACTTAAGCCTAACTTGAATCCCAGGACGCGTAACTTTGCCCGTCTTTGGGGACACACGGTATAAAGCTAGGTAGAGACTAACGCGCGAAAACGCGCGGTTTAATTGTAAAGGCCACACAATGGGCCATCATGGCTGTAAGGGACGCAGCAATACGACGGAACGAGATTGCAATATCGTTTGCTCCCTCTAACGCATAGCTGTGTCTACAGTGGCCCATGATGGATCGTTGTGTAGTGAAGCATTTACAAATCAGTGTTGTGTACAGTCAACCAATTTGATTCGTACTTTGTCACAGTGAAAATCTATATGAAAGACGCAAAAGATCTCTTATTAACGTCACTGTGACAAGGTTCGAAGTGGCCTAGAAATCAAATTGTTTGACTATACATGTACTGTGTACAGTCGAAATCAGATATAAGAGCAGCTGGCCCTGCCAGCATTAACGATAAGTTGCGACCATTTCGTGACAGTTTTTTCTTTTAGTGTTTGTTCTCCTTCAGTATTGTGACTGTCATGAAAAAATGTTTCTTATCTTATCTTATTTAACACCAACTTTCCAGTGTGACACGTAGCTGCCAAACATGGGCCCTAACAAAAACAGATTTCTATAATTTACTTTCGAAAAAATATTGTTGGAAACCGTGGCGTTTCAATATCGAACATCCGCCCCTACATTTCCACCCAAACCCGTTCAAGACTGCAAATCCTCTTCTCAAATTACGTATGCTAATAACCTTCTGATGGTCTTATAAGTGATATCATATTGCTGCCATGATATAATTAAAACTGTTGTGAGCCATGTTACTACTATTTAGTTAAACGGATAAACTCACGTGTAATTCATTATTACAAGTCTGCCAAAAGTACTTAAGCACTGGTAGCCTAGCGGTAAGGACTTCCAATCCGGAGGTCGCAAGTTCAAACCCCGGCTCGTACCAGTTTTTTGTTTATGCACGATGTATCATTTGATATTTACCACTCGTTTTTCCGCGAAGGAACATCCTGAGGAAACCGGACTAATCCTAATAAGGCCTAGTTTACCCTCTGGGTTGAAAGGTCTGTAAAACTAAAGGTTCCCCTTGTTTACGCATAATTTGTTTTGTCATAATTTTAAACCGCATACCCAGAGTTGTTATAATTGTATATGAGCAGAAATTGATCTCGCATAATTCTGTTTTGCCGAGTTCTGTTACGCAGAACTAAACTAAGCCGAATGGTCGATACGCATAATTGGGAAAGCCAGAATTATTACGATTTTTTTCCCAGGAGTGCGTTTCTGTTGTGGTCGCAGTTCTAACCTAACCTAACCGAAATTGTTTTTCTTTTTTGGTCGCAGTTCTAACCTAACCTAACACACTTTCGGACATTCGGCCTCAATAATACTATGCTAATATATTTTCGGACAAAGTAGTATTCGGCTACTAAAGAATTAGGCTAAATAAAAATCGGCGACATTAACATTCGGCGTCAATAAATTATGCGAAACTTGGTATGCGTATTAAGATTCGGACAAAACAAATTATGCCAAATAAAGGGAACCCAAAACTAAAATATCTACGTCAAATAGCGGACCCCAGGCTCCCATGAGCCGTGGCATATGCCGGGACAACGCGAGGAAGATGAAGTTTACCAAAAGTGCACCACTTGAGCAGTTACTAAACCTGCTAAAAACTTTTTATGACATAAGCGCGCAAACGAGCAGACGGATTGCCTGGTGGTAAGCAATTACCGTCGCCCATGGGCACCTGCAACACCAGGGGGGTCGCAAGCGCGTTGCCGGCCTTTAAGGGGGGTTGGAGCTCTGGGAACCTTACTCACCATCAGGAACACAGCACTACATACCTGAAAGGTAGCAGTGCTATTATGGCTTTAGTCTTCTGTAAGGATGAAGTACTTCCCCAGTTGGACTTCTCCAGACTCAAGCGTGATACTTCGCTGTGCCCTACCTCTGTTGGACGTAGTTTAAGTACATACCCTGGTCCAAAAAGTGGAACTTGTATGACTTGAAAACTTGTTTGTTATTTTAAAAAGTGGGTCAGATTACTTAGCTGACATTAGCGTGTCCATATTAATCTCTACAAACATCGCACTGCGGTTCTAACGAAGTTTATCCGCCATTGCTTCCGCCATCTTGTTAGCGCTATTAACGCTCAAATGAGTCACACAATAATTTATACAACCGTTATAAAGCCGTGTGATGCCGGCTGACTAGAATAGCACCACACATCTCCTCCCGCGGGTGTCGTAAGAGGAGACAAAGGGAAAAATCTTACGGATGGGCAGCAACGTCCGTTGAAACCCAATCTACATCTACTGCGGTCGCCAACCCGCCTGCCAAGCGTGCCGACTATGGCAACTACCTCCAAGATGATACAAGTCATATTTGTGGGAGGCCTATGTCCAGCAGTGGACTGCATACGGCTGAAATATATGTAATGATGTATGTATGTTATAAAGCTCATATACGACTTTTATACAGAATTGATGTTAAGAAATTAAAGTCGTATTAATATTTTTATGATACTAAAATTATGATGATATAATATGGTTAAATTGCTTTGTGTTAAAGGACTAGTGGCTTAGCGGTAAGAGCGTGCGACTTGCATTCTGTAGGTCGCAGGTTCAAACCTCGGCTTGTAGCAATGAGTAGTTCGAAACTTATGTATGAAATATCATTTGATAGTCACTAATCGCTTTTCGGCGAAGGGAAACATCGTGAGGAAACCGGAATATCATAAGACCTAGTTTACCCTCTGGGTTGCAATTGGAAGGTCAGATGGCAGTCACTTTCGTAAGACTAGTGCCTACGCCAAATCTGGGATTAGTTGCCAAGCGGACCTCAGGCTCCCGGGATGATGATGATGGGTAAATTACTTACATATACTTATTACCTTTGCATACATATTTTTGTAATATATAATTAACAGTAATCTCTCCGTTTCTCCAGTTGGTTGACTGAATGCCTTATGGCATTAAGCCCGACATGTGTACCTTCTTGTACATATTGTTCGATGAAGATAAATTAAATAAACGAGCATATAAAAAAAAAACACTTAAAATATTATAATTGTATTATTTTTTATTACGCGGAAACGTCTGATAGCGAATATCTTCTATATTTTTCTTTCGATTTAAATATCAAAGATATTGTAATCAACTATTTATTTTGCAAATAAAACTAAGTACTATAATTATAATTAAATTGAAACTAAACAAAAATTAAACCTATATAAAACTAAAATAAATTTAAAAAATTGGGCCCTTTCGGCATAGTGCCAAGGATGCTGGCAGCATTTCCCCGCTGTATAGCTAAACTTATTCGTTGGGCGAGGAAGCTGCCAGCTCTTCGGTCATTTGTCGAGTCCTTTAGATGCTTGGCGAGCTCTTTAAAAAGCTGGAGCGCGCTGGGTCCCCACGGGCCGAGGGTCTCGACACCGAATGGCATAAAAATGTATTCGGGGCCGAGACCCGAGTATTTTTGGTGCTTTACCTTTTCGGCCGCTTTAGCCGCCGCACCTGCTTGTTTATTTGTTCCGGGAATGTGGGAAGGGGCCAGTGTGTCGACGCACGTAGCGTCCCACACCAGGGCCCTTCCCACCTTCCACGGAACTAATGACATCCCGTCCGGTCTCTTGCCATCATCTCTGGCTATGCCGGTAGGCTCTAGCAGCGATGGCACGCCGGACGTGGCAAGAGACCGGCGGATAATGTCATTTGGGGCGGCATGTCTGGAAAAGCGCCCTGCACTTTTCTGACATGACAGCCCGTGGTGACCCAACTCGTCGACATCGCTACCGCAGGGGCACCTGTGTGGAGCACAAACACGGACTCCAAGCCGCAGACAGGTGGCCAGGCGAAGAGTGTCGGGGCCCAGGAAGGTACCTATGTTCGGCGAAGGGTAAGCCCTCAGCCAATCACCGGACTCCCTGGAAGCCGACGCCAATAGCCTGGCCTTTCCCGAACCTGTGGCGTGGCTTAATAGATGGTCATATGTAATTTTGCATAATGGGTCGTCCCAGCTCCTCTGAGAATTTGGATGGGTAGGGAAATTCGTACTTGGGCACGCACTTGACCAGGCCTTTTTGGCCTCCTCCGACCTCCACGCTCGCAACCTCATAGTTTAATGGGAGATCCCGTAAGATTTTGCCTATGAGATTGGCTGAGCTGTGGGCGGAGGACAAAAAAGCCGGCAAGGACACACTAGAGATTTTGCGCATTCCCAACCCACCATAGCGGATAGGTAAGGAAGCTTGGGTCCAGGAAGGGTCGCTGAGCTGGATGTTTAAGACAGATTCTAAAGTTGACTTGATAATGTCGTCCAATGGTGATAAGATATTTTTGAATTTAAATATAGGGCTGCAGCGGAGAACGTAGGTCAATTTGGGGATCTATTGTAATTGTACATAAATTTTGTAAAATAAGAAAATGGTCGTAATGTGTTCTATTTATATAATTGTAGCAAGAGGAAATTTTAAATGCTTCTAGAGTTTTTTGGGCTCATTTTTTTATACTACGTCGGTGGCAAACATGCATACCGCCCGCCAGATAATAAGTAGTAATAATCTACAGAATCTTTTGGACCCGGGTATGTCCTTAAACTACGTCCAACAATGAGAGGTAGGGCACAGCGAAGTACCATCAACGCTTGGGGATCTGGAGCAGCCCAACTGGGGAAGCACCTCCTCCTTACAGAAGACCACATCCATAATAGCACTGCTACCTTTCAGGTATGTAGTGTTGTGTTCCTGATGGTGAGTAAGGTTCCCAGAGCTCCAACCCCCCTTAAAGGCCGGCAACGCGCTTGCGACTCCCAGGGTGTTGCGGGCTCGTTTGCCGCCTAAGTAAAAAAAAAAAAAAAAAACTACAGAAATAATGTTTGTGAAAAATACACATATGCAATTCACTTGCTTCTTCCCTCCATTATCACACAATAGATTTGACAAACGACATGCCCTCGCCACGCTAATCTAAGCCACATATTAAATTCCACCCTAGTTATCTATTGCTCAGCTGAAATCATCTTTAAAATTATAGCAGTAAGATATAAAATGCAATTGCTTAATTGGCAACGGTTGGAAGTCGCCCAGTAGGCCTAGTACGAGAGACCGTGATAGTATTTCGCGGCGAGATAGACTTGCCGTCTCTTTAAATAATATAGTTAGAAAAGGACGGGCAGTCTAAAAAACTGCTGCTTGTTTGATTTCATATTTGACGTCATTAACAGTGCATATCATTGCCGTGTGACGTCGGCTGACTAGAATAGCACCACCCCATCTCCTCCCGCGGGTGTCGCGAGAAGCGGCAAAGGGAAAAATCGTACGAACGGACAGCAGCATCCGTCGAAACCCTATCTACGGCTACCTACTGCGGTCGCCAACCCAGCGTGGCGACTATGGCAACTACCCCCAAGACGATACAAGTCATATTTGTGGGAGGCCTATGACCAGCAGTGGACTGCATACCTACGGCTGAAATGTAAGTATGTAATACTATGTATGTAATAGAGTGCATATCTAATGGCCTAGCGGTAAAAGCGTGCGACTTGCAATCCGGAGGTCGCAAGTTCAAACACCGGCTCCTACTAATGAGTTGTTCGGAACATGTACCAAATCGCCGATATACTTACTCAACCTCGTGTCTGTAACACTCATTTGATGACAAAAACACCCGTATTCCAAATGAATGAAAAGCGACATTTCCATCAAATGATTGTTGCAGATATGAGGTTGAGTAAGTATAGCGACGATTAATATCATTTGATATTTACCTGTCGCTTTACGGTGAAGGGAAACATCGTGAAAAAACCGGAATAATCCCATAAGGCCCAGTTTACCCTCTGGGTTGTAGTCAGATGGCAGGGTTGTAGGCATGTAGTCTTTCGTATAGACTAGTGCCTACACCAAATCCTGAGATTAGTTGCCAAGCCGACCTCAGGCGGTATGAGCCATGGCAAAATCAGGACCATGGGAGGAAATAGTTATTTGTGCAACAAGAGAGGAAAGTCGTTTTTTCTTGCGAGTGTTAATTTTGAGTCCCGAGTAAGCGAAAGATTCTATAATTGAATCACGAGCGTAGCGAGTGATTCTAGTGTTAGAATCTTGAGCGTAGCGAGGCACTCAAAAACACGAGGTGTAAAATAACTTTACTCTAGTGTGACACATACAACTTTTCACCTCAGTAGTGAGAACATATTAAAGGTTAAATAAGTTGCCAACAATTACATTTTTAGTACAAGCTTTTATTGCCGACTGTACTTTTTTTCACAATCGTCATCTACTCTTCGTTAGGATTCTAATGAGCCTAAAACACCACGGGTTTATCTTGTGTATTTTAGGAGTTGCTTTTGCTACCTTCTGACTCCAGCATCAGATCAGATCAGTGGTACCATAATATTACATTGTCACCGAACTTACATAAGTGTGCTAAATTTCCGTTCAATCGGTTAAAGATGTCTGCTTCAAAATTGAGTTGCAAGATTTCATCCGGATAAATATACAAATACATACAAAAAGTTAAATAAAATCTTGTACAAAATGAACATCAAGTTAACCACATTCATTTAAGTGTTTTATCTGCAACTGCACTGGCTTCATTACTTAATATTTTGTGTAAATATTTTTCATTATCAAATATGTACATTTCAAAATTATAATATTTGATTAATTTGTGAGGGTCCGAAAGTGTAAGTGGTGTTTAGGGAGTCCATTATGTCCTATTATAATAAATAGATACATATAAATACTTAAATACATAGAAAACACCCATGACTTAGGAACAAATATCTGTGCTCATCACACAAATAAATTGCCTGACTGGGATTCGAACCCGGGACCACCGGCTTCTTAGGCAGGGTCATTACCTACTAGGCCAGACCGGTCGTCAATTAAATAGCTACTTTGTCTCACTCCCTGGAGTGACGAAAATAGCAACTTTCCTCACTCTCTGAAAGTGAGGAATGTCGCACTTTCCTCACTCCCTGGAGTGAGGAAAGTAGACATGTTCGAGCTGCTGAGGTGAAAATGATAATTCACAGTACATACATATTGCTAGTATAAGATAACTCCGGAAATAACCATACACACTTAAGTTTAACTGTAGATATATTTAATCTGACAATGCGCAAGTAATACATATAATAATTGACAGCAAACGTCCTATCGGAACCACTGCCCAATCGAGAATGCCCTTCGCCGTTTGTGCCAAACTACTGGTCTTTTTCCCTTCCACAAAGCTATGACGTCACCAGAATGGTCAATACAATTACTTTTTAAAACAAACAATCAATTATTTATGCTATAACAATAAGGTAGCAAAACCTTACACTAGCAAATACTTATTTTTCCTTTCTTAGAACGGAATAACTCCTAGATCCGCCCACACACCTCACACGCGCTGAGGGATTCCTCGAATAGTATAAATACATATTTCAGGACAATCTTATACAAATCGACCTAGTCCTACGGTAAGCTCAGTACCCTTACCATGAGTTGTGACATTGACGTTTTCGATAACGAGTATCACGTTTACTGTCTGTGCATCTTGCTTGTACTATTTTAGTGAGAACTAGATGCACAAATAGTATACTCGATACTCGTTATCGAAAACCTCAAAGTCACAACTCATGGTAAGGGTACAGTAAGGCTTGTGTTGTAGGTACTAGACGACTATATATAGATAAGTAGATACATATAAATACTTAAAAACAGAAAACACCCATGACTCAGGAACAAATATCTGTGCTCATCACACAAATAAATGCCCTGACTGGGATTCGAACCCAGAACCATCGGCTCCATAGGCTACCCACTAGGCCAGACCGGTCGTCATTATATACATATACCTATATATATCGCTCAACAAAAACTGCTAGCCTAATAATGTCGGGTTTTAATAATTTGTCGGAATATAGCGAAATACGATAAAATGCTATCCTTTTCGCACACTAAAACATAGATACAATTATTTTGAAACAACGGCATTATAATAAAACGCAGCACTTTTTAAATCATCATCATCATCTCAGCCATAAGAAGTCCACTGCTGAACATAGGCCTCCCTCTTGGACCTCCACATATACCGGTTGGAAGCGACCTGCATCCGGCGACCTTAATGAGGTCTATCCATCTTGTGGGTGGATGTCCTACGGTGCGCTTGCTATTTTATACATGGGCTCCTTAAATTAATTCGTTACACAAAGGAAAAAAAATACGAATGCGTTTAAATCCATTAAAAATTATGAATGTTGTAATTCTGTTACAAATAAACTCCACCCTTGTATAAACATGCAAACAAAATTCACCCCTAAAATGACTGGAGCAGTGTTTAAATTTATATAAATGGGTGTTTGACGTTTCATTTGACAGGTGATATATAGCTGGGATAGTGACGTTTCTCGCGAGTATTGGGTTATCCCAAGAGATATCATACATTTCGTAAATGGAAATAACGTCTTTACTCACGTTTATTTAGTCACTCGCGCGACATATCGTATGTTTAAGGCTCAATCAACTATTCTTTGTTGTTACGTTCCCCTGGGCTACTGTTAAAACCACAGTTTAATTGCAAACACAAAACATAGATATTTGTAGAAGCTCTGTCCCTTCCATAATGGGTCACCTACCAAGCGCGTCAGTACGCGGGGCCACCTTTCTTGTAACAAACTATGCTTCAGTTGTCCCCTGGCTGATGGGGCAGAATAACAACAAATAGTTGATTCACTCATAATCATAAACGTGAGTAAAGCCGTAATTTTCATTTACATTTTACTCGCATATGACTCACGAAAGTTTACATACGAGAAAAAATCAAGCTTTTCTATTATTTTTATTGCGTTATAACTTTGTACTTGTTTTAAGTTTGGGAGTATGGTACGCTACTTGTGTAGACTCCCTGGCGCCGTCCCATATTTCGGGCACCCAAGTTGATGCTGGTGCGGCTGCATCCTCGGCTGAGAACCACAAGCGTCGCAAGTATGTCGCACTGGGCAGTAGTTACGTATTTGTGGCATTCGGGGTTGAAACCCTGGGGCTGTGGGGCCCAGGTGCACGCCGACTCTACAAAGAGATATCGGCGCGTCTTATAGAGGTTTCTGGTGACCAGAGGGCTGGCCACTATTTCACCCAACGGATTAGCATTGCTATCCAGCGCGGAAGCGCGGCCCTACCTAATGACCAGGACCTAGGTCAAATTTTTTATTTATAGTTTAGTTTTTAGTTAGTATCTTTATTATGTTTTTATTCTATATTTTTGTGTTAATAATAAATAAATTATCTCATTAAAAAAGTTTAAATAATATACAAAACTAATCTAAGAATGGGTGTGGGACGCGACCTGCACAAACACCCTGGCCCCTTCTCTCTAACCGGAACCATTAGAGAGGCTGGTACGTCGACTAAAGCGACCTGAAAGACAGGGGTCTCGGCTCAAAATACATTTTTATGCCATCCGGAGTCGAAACCCTAAGCCACGTTCCAGCGCCCATGTTCAAAGACCTTTCTAAAAGACTCGTCTACTCCACTGGTGACCGCAGAACTGGCAGCTTCCTCGCGCAACGCATCAGTATAGCGATACAGCGGGGGAATTCTGGCAGCATCCTCGTCACCATGTCAAAGGTAAATTTTAACGACGTTTTATAAATATCTATTATTCATATTTTTCTTTAGTTTTATTGTTTATGCTGTTTCTATCTGTAAATTGTATTAAGTTAGTCACGAGTAAATATATATATCCTAAAATATTAAAAATTTAGCTGTAGCCTTTGTAGTAAGTTTTGTAATCTTATCTTTTATTCTCGAGTCATACTTGTAGTTTTATTCCATTCCTGTTTTTTGGTTGTCTTTTTGTATGCGACTATTTTTTTTTGTTTTTATTTATATCTAAATTAGTCATTTAGAAGATAACTGCTAGAATTAATCTTACCTAAGCTTAACAAAACCATACCATTGATTTAGTTTAATTGCATTAATTGCTGATAGCGATGAACATACCTGAAACAACAAAAAAATATAAAAATTAGTCTCGGAAGACCGACTAAATATCACATCGACACTAGGAGAGATAATGACTGTAGAACGCATCCGCGAGCGCCAGTAAGGCACAAAGATATTTTGGTTTTTGTAGCCGAAAATGAAACAATTCACTATAGTTTTGCTTTACAGGACATTCTTTATAACAAAAGTATTAGCTTATTCTGTATTAATTACCGCAACTTTGGTTGAAAACCCAAGAAAACTCCAATTGTATTTGTTTGTTCCCCTCCAACTTTGACAGTTCTGAAGGGACCAGTTTGGAGGGGAACAAAAATGTGTGAAACTATGATAAGGACGGACGAAAATTAGCACCATCTCTGCCATATCTATGGAAAGTTACATAAGGACATCCCTTTCCATCGTGGTATTATTATTAGCACGCTCCGTCTAGGTTAATGGTATGTCTAATTGTCTATGCATCGACATAGGTGAAGTCGCGCGTTTTCGAACTACCCGCAATTGATCACTTAATATAGTTTTATGAACGTCGGAGTTAATTTAAAAGTTAATTTAGATATTTGTTCCTGAGTCATATATAATATATGTATTTAAGTATTTGTATATATATATAATATTGGCTGGTACTAACACAAACCTTCTTGAGCTTACCGTGGGGCTTAGTCAATTTGTGTAAGAATGACGGTTAAGTCCGATTTATTTTTAATAATAAATAAATAGTAATTGTAGCCAATAAGCCTGATATCGTGGTGATAGATCGATCGCAGCGCCGGGCAATGCTCATCGATATCACCGTCCCATGTGACGAGAACCTCGTGAAGGCCGAGAAGGATAAGTCCAGCAAATACTTAGACTTGGCTCACGAGGTAACCGCCATGTGGGAAGTTGATTCGGCGATCATTGTACCGATAGTTGTTTCCGCGAACGGTCTCATAGCGAAGAGTCTTGACCAACATCTTGAGAGACTCTTGCTACGTGGTTGTGGTTGGATCAAGGGTCAGATTCAGAAGGCGGTAATCCTGGATACGGCGCGCGTAGTCCGGCGGTTCCTCTCTATGCAGCCCTAACCACCGGCAGCCTGGGCCCTGCCCTGTTGCCGGCGGCACTCTAGGTTAGGTTTTTTATAATGTTTTTATTGATATGTTTTAGATGTATTTTTATATTTTACTTTTATAAAAATATTGTAAAAAAACCTAATCTAAGAAAGAAGATAAATAAAGAAATAAATAGTAAAATACAAACAGTTGAACCAAATCGTTCATATAAATAATAATATTACTCAATAAGTGCTATAACACTTGAGCACTAATAGCTTCTAACATACATTACACGTAAGGCTATAACACCACACGTGTGTAATATATCGACATGCGATATAAGGGTATCGCCACACTGCAAAAATATTATTTTCGTTACACAAAGGAAACTTTTATATAACTATCACGCTTGAGCCTGGAGTAGACGGCCTTCAGCGGAATGATGATACATTATGAAAGTGTTAAAGCTAAAAAACTTAAACATAGAAATAGATATACAGCCGTGCAATATAAAATTACCATCATTTAGGTGTTATACACAAAAAAATACATTGTGTATGAAATAGGGCTATTTAATGAACGTTTGAAAATAAGTCAATCAATCAAGTTCCCACTTAACAAAATTACATAATTATAAAAATACACAACTTATCTAGTTACACAAATAAAAAAGTATGTTACACAAAATAATTTTCTGCATACAATAGGTACCCGAAAATCTAAATATACGTAGTTTTTATGGTACGTTACACAAAGTAGAAAAACAGAAGATTCTGATTCACAAATAATTGATATACGCTATATGTATACTCGTAGTACTTGGATAACGTTACATTTTAATAAACGTAACACAACTGAACCCGGTAACACAAGGGACTCGGGTACGCCCCAGCCTTACGTTGTAAACAATGCAAGTCACGCGCCGCGCTCATATCGACGTATTCAGGAATACAGAGTTTATCATTTTTACCGTGACGCGGGCGAAATAATGATAGGGGAATAATCGGAATATGATGTCGACGGGCGAAATGAATACAGAAGATGTTTGGAAAAATGTACAAAATACTACTTCAGCCAATGATGTCCAATGTTGAACTTGATCCTACTACTTATACTGCGATAAGCAGCATGTGTTTTGGATCCGGGTATGTCCTTAAACTACGTCCAATAATGAGAGGTAGGGCGCAGCGAAGTACCATCACCCTTGAGTCTGGGGCAGCCCAACTGGGGCAGTACCTTCTTACAGAAGACCACAGCCATAATAGCACTGCTGCCTTTCAGATGTTGTGTTCCTGATGGTGAGTAAGGTTTCCAGAGCTAATGAAAAAATGAACGATAAATTGATTATTGTTTTTATAGGCGGAGTGGCTGCATGTCATAAAAACACAATTTTTTTGATGTATATATAATATTTCTGACAGAAATTGATTGAGACCCCACTGTAAGCTCTATAAAAGGCTTGATGTGGCTCAGCCAACGATATATAAATACTTAAATACGATATATATAAAACAACCAAGACTCAGGAACAATCTGTGCTCATCACACAAATAAATGCCCTTACTGGGATTTGAACCCACGACCATCGGTTTCATAGGCAGGGTCACTACCCACTAGGCCAAACCTGCCGTCAAAGAGAAGTAAACAAGTGTACAACTGATTAATTAATCTCGTGTTTAACCTTTGGTCAACACACAATCTTGAGGCAGCTAGGTACTTCTAAAGTTGAGGTACTACAAAATTCAAGACCCTGACCAACAAAGCAAAGTTCTCTTAAGTTGGTTAAAATATGGACAGTTGCTACCTAGCAGCAATTGATGTCTACTACTGGACTGCTTCTATCTGCAACAATCTTACACAAATCGACCTAGTACTACGGTAAGCTCAGTAAGGCTTGTTGTAGGTACTAGACGACGATATATATAATAGATAGATACATATAAATACTTTAAATATATAGAAAACACCCATGACTCGGCAACAAATATCTGTGCTCATCACGCAAATAAATGTCGAACCAAGGACCATCGGCTTCATAGGCAGGGTCACTACCCACTAGGCCGGCAAATGCTATCGCGCAGAGACTCCGAGCACATTACATACATACATTTCAGCCATATGCAGTCCACTGCTGGACATAGGCCTCCCGCAAATATGACTTAGTCTCCATGCGGGTTGGCGAATGTAGTAGCTGTAGATTGGGGTTTCGACCGACGCTGCTCGTCCGTAGAATTTTTCCCTTTGTCGCCTCTTATGACACCCGCGGGAGGAGATGGTGCTATTCTATTCGGCCCGTATCACACGCCATATAATCCCAGCACAGCCCTCTCCCAAATATAATGTTTGAAATCACTTGCAATCGCTGGAATCGATAAATATTTAAATTCCAATGGATCTAGAATCCATCAATCTCTTAATCGATATAATATTCAAACTGATTTTTATCTCATTTGATACACAGAGAAGAATTATTGCCTTAATATCCGACAACAGTTTTTCTTTTCGTATTTTTGCGTTCCAAATAAATCATCAGTTTGTACCGATGAAGACTCTAGTTGAAGGTTATTAATATAAATATACAATCGTTTATTTAACTCAAAATTACATAAAATAACTACTGAACTAAAACTTTAAAAATATATATATTTAAAACATCCTATAAATTCCCCCCTGAATGGTTCCCGGCTCAAAGGTTATAAATAAATAAATATTACAGCACGTCCTTACAGAGCAAGTGATCAAGCTGAAGTGGCAATGGGCAAGCCACATTGCACGCAGACAAGATGACCGATGGGGTCGAGAAGTGCTCGAGTGGAGACCACGGACTAGCAAGCGCAGCGTATGACGTCTACCCACAAGATGACCAGACGACCTCATTAAGGTCGCCGGAAGACACTGGATGCAGGTCGCTTCCAACCGGTACATGTGGAGGTCCATAGTGGAGGCCTATGATCATTGATCAGCATTGGACTTTATATGGCTGAGATGATGATGATACTTACACAAATATCTGAGCCCCACGGTACAGACGTTGAGATATATATTTTGTTACATTATGACAGAGGCCGGGAAGTAAGGGGTTGCCGGCCGAGTATACGCAGATTGTTACGAGGCCAGCAACCCCTTTTCACGTCGAGGTGCTTTTCTATTGATCTATCTACGAGTATATGTCAGCTACAGATGTATATGTTAAAGAAGAAGGTATAGTTTTATCTCACGAGCTATCATGTTCTCGGCGTACAGAACTTATCTGCTCCGACAGCCATCTTGATTAACTTTTTTTTTTATGACATAGGCGGCAAAAGAACAGACGGATTGCCTGGTGTTGAGCAATTACCGTCACCCATGGGCACCCGCAACACCAGGGCAGTCACAAGCGCGTCGCCGGCCTTTAAGGGGGGTTGGAGCTCTGGGAACCTTACTCACCATCAGGAACACAACACTACATACCTGAAAGGTAGCAGTGCTATTATGGTTGTGGTCTTCTGTAAGGAGGAGGTACTTCCCCAGTTGTGCTGCCCCAGATTCAAGCGTGATGGTCAACGCTGTGCCCTACCTCTCATTGTTGGACGTAGTTTAAGGACATACCCGGGTCCAAAATTATTAATATTTTTTTTTAAGTATGACCACGCATACATTTTTACAAAGTAGTTGTCGATTGTGATAGTTATTATTTTATTATAAAGGGTATAGTTCGATATTAGTCCCGAAGTTGGTTCGATATTAACTTGGAAAGTAATGCAACCTTGATTTGACGGTTGAATACTTTGTTAAAAAGTTTTCATTAATGATCATTTATTTATAAATTCAGCGTCATTAAATGTTAATCACATCGCATAACCTAAATTAAACACAGGAGTTAAGTCATTAGGAAAATTATTCAAATGAACAAACCCAACTCGTATTTATACATGTCAAAATGAGTTTGTTCATTACACTTTGCGGTCACATTATTATATCATGTTTTATAATATAAATATAGGTAAATATATAACAATAAATAAATATTATCCAGTGACACCTCTCTACCCTTAGCACCGGTGTTGCCCTTAAGCCATCCTTGATGTCGCTTTTAGTTGGGGCCCATCTCGCACAGAGCGAGTCACCGTGTGCAGGAAATAAAATTGGATACCATTTTATTAGGCAGACGTCCGGTTTTTTATCCAATAGCCCAGTAGCTAGTCCATCCTTTCCACCCAATAGCTTGGTACATTCTAGATTCCATTAAAACTCAATAGTCCTTACACGATGGCGGGTGTTGTCTCTGTGCGCGTCCCATGATACGGACAGGGGCAACATCCGCTTAGTGTACCCCTTACATTTCATTAAATTGTCGAAAGGGCCTCTGCGCGTTGGCTGGACCTAGCTCCGCGTATGCCTCCCAAATGTCCGGAACACCATTGTTCCGTGTACGGGAAAGACATACAAATAATAAATATTACAGGATATTCTTACACAAATTGACTGATTCTCAAGATAAGCTCAAGAAGGCTTGTGTTGTGGGTACTCAGCCAACGATATATATAATATAGTAATACATAAATACATAGAAAACACCCATGACTCAGGAACAAATACATATGCTAATCACACAAATAAATGCTCTGACTGGGATTTGAAAACAAGACTGTCGGCTTAACACATTCATTGCGGCACGAGGTTGATTCGACCCCATACCCCAGTATAGTTAATTGCGATGTTAAGTAATTGCTGGCAGCGAAAGTGTTAATAGGCAGGGTCACTACCCACTAGGCCAATCCTGTTATCAACCTTATATTTTACATTTCAGCCGTATGCAGTCCACTGCTGGACATAGGCCTCACACAAATATGACTTGTATCGTCTTGGGGGTAGTTGCCATAGTCGCCACGCTGGCAGGTTGGCGACCGCAGTAGCTGTAGATTGGGTTTCGGCGGACGCTGCTGCCCGCCCGTAGGATTTTTCCCTTTGTCGCCTCTTACGACACTCGCGGGAGGAGATGGAGTGGCTATTCTAGTCAGCCGGCATCACTCGACACAACCTTATTTTTTTAAATTTTTGCTAGGGTTGTTCCGTACATATTTTTGCTGCTTAGTTATGAATGTTTTCCCCACGCGGCGTCACACGTCAGATAAACAAAGTGTATCGTAAGTTCGCGAAACCGGTTACTCCAGCGGAGGACGGGTTAGGGCTGCCACAAGGGCGTTTTTAATTTAATAAATAATAAATAAATATTACGGGACAATCGAGGACCGTAAGGTCGATTTGTGTAAACAAATCGAGCTAGTCCTACGGTAAGCTCAATAAGACTTGTGTTGTAGGTACTAAACGACGGTATATATAATATATAGATACATATAAATCCTTAAATACATAAAAAACACCCATGACTCAAGAACAAATAGCTGTGCTCATCATAAATGCCCTGACTGGGAATCGAACCCAGGTCCTTCACAGGCAGGGTCACTACCCACTAGGCCAGACCGGTCCTCAAAATTTACTTTATATATCATCATCATCGACATACCTCAGTGCCTCAAGACGAAAGTCTTCAATCAAAGTGTGTTATCAGTGATGACTTACGGCTCCGAAACGTGATCTTTCACTATCGGCCTCATCTCAAAACTGAAAGTCGCTCAACGAGCTATGGCGAGGGCTATGCTCGGAGTTTCTCTACGCGATCGAATCAGAAATGAGGAGATCCGTAGGCGAACTAAAGTCACCGACATAGCCCACCGGGTTAGCAAGCTGAAGTGGAAATGGGCAGGTCACATTGCACGCAGAGCAGATGGCCGATGGAGTCGAAAGGAGACCGCGGACTAGCAAGCGCAACGTAGGGCGTCCACCCACAAGATGGACAGACGACCTCATTAAGGTCGCCGGAAGACGCTGGATTCAGGTCGCTTCCGACCGGTATATGTGGAGGTCCAAGGAGGAGGCCTATGTTCAGCAGTGGACGTCTTATGGCTGAGATGATGATGACGAAATATTTGGAATTTATACGTTTATGAAATTCACTTATTTAATAGGAATTCACCTCCTTCACTTGTATTTGTATTAATTCACAAAAAACTCGCGTGTGCCAACCCTGGCACGTGCCGCGCTATTCTGGCAACTTATTTCATTACCAGCTGCACGTGATCGCACACGCTGTAGACGTGTATACACGTCGGACGTATATACATGTCTAGTAGCATTGAATATATAAGCACGTTTTGCTGTATTGATATAATTTAGGATTACATTTGTTATAGAGAATAATATATATACCGACTAAAACTCAACGGGACTTTTGTCAAAAGAGATATGTATTGATTAGAAATATCTATTACTATTTTATAACATGCCCTAGCCAGTATTCAACCCAGGCCTTCTGCTTCCTAGGATCTAAACCGAATAGTTTAGCAGGCCGAATATCCAAAAAAAAATATCTCATGAATTTTTATACTTAAGATAGTTTTTATTAATAAATATTTATTAAAAAAAAAAACATTTATTTTAATATTTATTCCGGTAATATACACACTTACACTTAACCCGTCACCTGCCGGCGTTCTCTAAATTGTCTGTCATGTCACATTTCTTGTAACCCTTTTAATGTCGAAAAAACACACCTAGGGGAGAGAAACCCCATATATATGCCATAAAATATTTCTGACACAGACAGCTCTGGAGTAGTGGGTAACAGTGGCGGCGCGTTTATACAAGCCGATTTCTGCCGGCTTGACTAACATTACTGCAGTTCAACTGTTTTCCTTGGGCTCAAAACGAAAAGGCTAAGACATCGGCTCCGTCTTGCCTAATAAGAAAATAATTTGGCGCGCCGCCACTGGTGGGTAGTGACCCTGTCTGTAAAGCCGAAGCCCCTGGGTTCAAATCCTAGTTAGTGCATTTATTTGTGTGATGAGCACAGATATTTGTAGTTCAAGGTGTTTCTATATGTATTTAAGTATTTGTATCCATACTCTCGCCTGTGATGCCGGCTGACTAGAATAGCACCACCCCATCTCTTCCCGCGGGTGTCGTAAGAGGCGACAGGGGGAAAATCCTACGGACGGGCAGCAGCGTCCGTCGAAACCCAATCTACAGCTACTGCGGTCGCCAACCAGCCTGCCAAGCGAGGCGACTATGGCAACTACCCCCAAAATAATACAGGTCATATTTGTGGGAGGCCTATGTCCAACAGTGGACTGCATACGGCTGAAATGTATGTATGTATGTATCCATACTCATATTATAAATGCTATGCAAGTAACTCTCTCTCTGTCTGTCTGTCCGTTACCTCTTCAACCGCTGAACCAATTGGGATGAAATTTGCTATTAGTTCGAGCTACGAGAAAGGACATAGGATAATTTTTATCGCGCAACCATACTTGAAAGGCTTGGGCACATAGGCGCGTTTCGTGAGCGTGGCCGTAGCGCAGCGTGACACCGGTGTGGCTAATGTAACGAAATAACGCATACGTTCGGACGGCAGCGTCGCGCGCCCCGCTCACGCAACGCTCACAAAACGCGCCTATATGCCCTAGCCTTAAAGACGGGCGTGGCTAGCCGACAAAGTCGCGAGGAAAAGCTAGTCATGTATATACCATAAGTTCTGACACATACAGGTCTGGCCTAGTGGGTAGTGATAGTGACTGTCTGTGAAGCCGATGCTCCTGGGTTCAAATCCTAGTTAAGGCAGTAGTTGTAAGTCTGTATTCCCGGTAAGATATAATTTGGGTCTTTTCAAGGCAAGAGTGAATAGGCTGTTACTGAACCAGCGTGCTACACCCTCGACCTCGTCGTCACTTTCCATCAGGTGCGACTGAGGTCAAACGCTGGTCAGTCTTTTATAAAAAAAAAAAAAAAAAAGGCATTTATTTGTGTGATGGGCGCAGATATTTTTAGTTGAGTCATAGGTGTTTTCTATATCTGAGCTGGCTGAGTCAGAACGCAAGCCTTCTTGAGTTTACTGCGGGGCTGTTAAGGCTTGGGCACATAGGCGCGTTTTGTTTGCGTGGCCTGAGCGGGGCGCGACGCTGCCGTCCGAAGGCACACGCCTTATTTCGTTACATTAACCACACCAGTGTCACGCTGCGCTACCGCCACGCTCACAAAACGCGCCTATGTGCCCAAGCCAAAGGATCTCCGAGATTATTTACGAGTATTTCTTGCAATGTAGTTTAAAAATAGCTTTAGGTAACTAATAGAAATATGTTTACTCAGGTGCGCACGATTTCTTATCTAAGTCTTTAGTCATAGCTGTGATGTATTACTACCAAGAAACCTAGTGATTCAAACTATTGTTATAAGCAGTTATATTTTTTTTTGCAAAAATCGCGAAGCGTCTGGTTGATGTATCCGGTGACCGAAGAGCTGGCGGCTTCCTCGCACAACGTACCATTGCAATACAACGAGGAGATGCCGCACGAATCCTTGGTACAATGCCTCAAGGGCCTTATTTAGATTTTATACTATAACTAGTTGAGTACTTGTAGTTGTCATAATACGATTGATATTTCTGTAAATAAATATATATTGATAAAAAACCAGTTATTGTTATAAGGGCAGTCTGTGTTGAACAGTCACCGACTGTAATTGTTGAGCCACTTACGGTTCAAGCTATTATCTTTTGTTTAATACTTACTCTATGAAATACCCAGTGTAAAGTGAACCCTAAATGGCTCAACAATCAAAGTCCCTGACCGTACCTACAGCAGCGAACGTGGCCCGCAAAATGTCTCGCCGGAAGATCAGCGCTGACTCTCTGGTCAGCATTTATGCAGAGGCTGGTCCATTTCATGGTAATCTTTTTAATTTATATTTTTTATATCGTAATTAGGTAGATGGCAGATGGGGTCGAAAACTGCTCGAGTGGAGACCACGGACTAGCAAGCGCAGCGTAGGATGTCCACCCACAAGATGGACAGACGACCTCATTAAAGTCGCCGGAGGACGCTGGATGCAGATTGCTTCCAACCGGTACATGTGGAGAACAAGGGGGAGGCCTATGTTCAGCAGTGGACGTCTTATGGCTGAGATGATGATGATGATGATGATGATATCGTAATTGTATAAACAAAATAATTATGTATAAACAAAATTTCACAAAAATAGACATACTTTGATATGTTTTCTTATCTGTGTCATTAAAATAATCTGGCAGTACATACAATTGATGATTTAAATGTTGGTTTAGTCATAGTTTATATGTCATTAACACATTAACTGAGGAAAACCCGCACAAAATCTCATTAGCAGTTTATACAGTTCGCTTTATAATCGGTAATAGTTTTAAACTAGTTTGAAACTAAAAATGGCCGCCGATAAAATGGCGATCAATTCCGCTTCCGATATTCATACATGAGAACAAATATCGTTAAAGTTGAAACCACTGGTTGGGTTTTTTGCGGCCAAGTTGGATTCAATAAGTTGGTCTGTGGTTTAACGGTTTGCGTTCGTACAGTCGCCGTCAGATATATCGGAGCTGTGGAGGTGGTCACAAATATCTGAACATGTACTTAATGGCCTTGACAATAGAGGCGTTGTTCCGATATTTGTATACGCCTCCCAAATTGGACCCGGGTATGTCCTTAAACTACGTCCTACAATGAGATGTAGGGCACAGCGATGACCATCACGCTTGAATCTGGGGCAGCCCAACTGGGGAAGTACCTCCTCCTTACAGAAGACACACAGCCATAACAGCACTGCTACCTTTCAGGAATGTATTGCTGTGTCCAGATAGTGAGTAAGGTTCCCAGAGCTCCAACCCCCCTTAAAGGCCGGCAACGCGCTTGTGACTCATATGGTGTTACGGGTGTCCATGGGCGACGGTAATTGCTTACCACCAGGCAATCCGTCTGCTCGTTTGCCGCCTATGTCATTAAAAAAAATGTCTGGAACACCATTGTGGAAAGATTTTTTTAAAATTTATTCCTAAACAATAATTACACAATAATATTAATAATTTTCGTTGTCAATTTTGGTTTAAATAAATAAATAATAAATTTTACGGGACAATCTTACACTAATCGACCTAGTCCTACGGTAAGCTCAGGAAGGCTTGTGTTGTAGGTACTAGACGACGATATATATAACAGATAGATACATTGAATTACATAAAAAACATCCATGACTCAGGAACAATCTGTGCTCATCACACAAATAAATGCCCTGACTGGGAATCGAACCCAGGACCATCGGCTTCATAACCAGGGTCACTACCCACTAGGCCAGACCGGTTGTCAAATCATACATCGCCAATGCATATATATGTAAGCAAATGACCACGGCATCTGTGTACCTGAGCGATATTGGTACATATGAAACATTGAGCTGGCACCGAGATATCAATTTCATATTTGACTAAACGTATTTCCAATTTTGATTTTTCCCGTCAAATGGATCATAGGTGTGGCCTGTAATAAGAGTAATAATTTTAGACATATTTCTACACCAAAAACATAGCAACAATTGTTCTACGACTTTTGAAAATAGCTTATAGTTTACTAAATAGTTACTAATAGAAGATTTTCAAAGTAAGCAATGTTTTCTGAAAACTATGAACTAGACGGATGCTGAGGCTCTAGTGTAAGTTACTTTTGACGTTAAAAAACGTTTACGAACGCATAAGTGATAATGTTATTTATATGGGAAACGCAAACGCGTTCGTGACGTAAAGTTACGTTAAAAACTTACACTCAGGTTTCAGGGCTCTGTTCATTGAAAATACTATTTAGTTTGTTCGAAAAATCCTAAGTAATAAGATACACAATTTTTTAAGTTGTACAACAAATGTTGCTAGGTTCGTGGTGTAGAAGCGATCTTTAAAGTTATTGCTTTTATTACAAGCCACACCCAGTATACAGGTCATGTAGGGGTTGAAGATCAAAACAACAATATATTTTACAGAATCCATAGGTGACACTAATCATCATCATCATATCAGCCGAAGAACGGCCACTGTGCACCAACAATGTTATAAATGCGAAAGTAACTCCGTCTGTCTGTCTGTTACCTCTTCACGCTTAAACCGCTGAACCAATTGGGATGAAATTTGGTATGGAGAGCGTTTGAGCTACGAGAAAGGACATAGTATTACAATATTATTTTTTTACAGAAATTACAATCGTAGTATGATAATTGATAACTACAAGTACTTAACTAGTTACAGTATACAATCTAAAAAACGCCCTTGAGGCATTGTACCAAGGATGCTGGCGGCGTCTCTACGCCATGGGATAATTTTTATCTCACAACCATACTTTAAAGACGGGCACGGCTGGCCGATGAAGTCGCGAGGACAAACTAGTGTAAGATAAAGTAGGATAACTTGAATGGCACATCAACATAGAACCTCTCGCTCGCGCGTCGGTTAAACAGCTCATTTGAAATACCTTATTTTACAACTGAATTGTATTTTTTCATGGAATTTGCGTTCAGAATATAAAATGAAGATTCTTAGATCATACGCCGCGGGCGTCAGAGTGAGTGGAGAATTAAGTTTATATTTCATACTTTTGTATATTTTATGCAATGAAAATTTCTTTGAGATATAAAACGTGCTATTTGAAATTACATAAATTTATAAGCTGGCAAACCAAAGCCAGTGTAAAACTGTGATGATAACGGACGTGGGTAAAATAGTCTTTTCTCAAACATGCAATGAAATATTGTCTTTACATTCCTTATAATAGACTCGGAACTATTGTTTTTTGGGCGCGGCAACTGAAGGGGACGGAAATGGAATTTCATATAACTTTGCAGGCATAGGCCTGCAATGTAACTTTTTTTTCGACGATTATCCATACAGAGGCAAAGATGGCAGATGCTATAGCAAACAGCTGATGTTAATTTTTAAAACATTTCGATTTCATTGTTACCCACTTGGCCGGAAATCCTCATTTTCCCGCCCTCTGATGTAATGTACTATTTCTCAAATATGCACTACAATGTTGACATTATGTTCCTTAATAGGCTTCAAAGTATGTGGTTGCAGGTTTGGCTAGGCGAGAGGCACGAGAGGTCGTTAAGGTTGACATTACCGGTCAAACGCCGGCAAGGTTCTCTTTTTTAACTGTCATTTCACATTTTGTGACAGCATCTTGGAGATTGGCCATTAAAAAAAAAATTGGTGGTTTTATGACATTCTGCCACTACGCCTATTATGAACAATAGTCAATTCGGATTACCTGTATCACTTGGAGTTTTTTTTTCTTTAACTACTTATTGCATGTTTGAGCGCAATCCACTGTTGTATATCATCACTCTTAGCCAAGATGACCTCTGGACCACTTTTACTCAAGCACAGCTTTATGCCATCTATAGACACTTTTTCGGCAAATTTAGTGTGGGACGCTCTCCGGCCAGGTGGTATGACGATCTGCGAAATATTGCAGGCAGGTGCCGAACGCGGAAAGCTGAAGACAGCTAATGCTATGTCCAGCAGTGAGCTACTATAGCCTGATGATGATGATGATGAGACACTTGTTCGCTCCTTTCTAGAGCTCTGGTAACCTTACCACCAGGAACTTAACACTCCATAGAGACCAAGAAAATAGAAGCAGTGTTATTATGGCTGTGGCCTTCTGGAAGGAAGAGGTATGTAGTCGGGCTACTCCAGATTCAAGAGTGGTGATGATTCACTGTGCCCTACCTCTCATTGCTGGCCGTAGTCTTTATGGCCTTCAAAAAAATAAAAGCCCTTGCCAGGACTCAAACTCACGATCGGGTAGTAGACAAACTGAACTGCAGCACCATGTCTATGTAGTTGTGCTGAGAATTAATATGGAACTGATGAATATAGAACGCTGACATGCGTGTACGCACGTGCATGTTGACGACCGGTCTGGCCTAGTGGGTAGTGACCCTGCCTATGAAGGCGATGGTCCTGGGTTCAAATCTCAGTCAGGGCATTTATTTGTGTGATGAGCACAGGTATTTGTTCGTAAGTCATAGATGTTTTTTTATGTATTTAAGTATTTATATGTATCGTCGTCTAGTACAGTCAGCAGCAGAAGTAGCTAAGCGTTTGAGGTGATGAAAAAGTGTTCAAAATGAGGTCAACACATCTCTATTGTCAAGAGAATAAGAGCGCGTGTAGGTCATTTTGAAAGACGAACGGTCTGGCCTAGTGGGTAGTGACCCTGCCTATGAAGGCGATGGTCCTGGGTTCAAATCCCAGTCAGGGAATTTATTTGTGTGATGAGCACAGATATTTATTCCTGAGTCATGGTTGTTTTCTATGTATTTAAGTATTGATATGTATCTAATATATATATCGTCGTCTAGTGCCTAAACACAACCCGTACTGAGCTTATCGTAAAACTAGGTCGATTTGTGTAAGATTGTCCCGAAACATTTATTTATTACTTATATATTTACTATTACATAGGGTGCTACGAAGCTACTAGGCTACGAAGCCGTTAACCTATACAAGAACACTCGTTATTAAAAATACATTTCCCAAATCTATGTTTATTTTAAACCCGGCCGTACTCCATATAATTTAACTTAAACAGGGCCTTTACACACAAACGAATGGTCTTAAGTGTTTATTTTAAGTATATTTAGACATTTTAATGACTTAGAACATAGACGTTACAAACTACCTTCTAATTCTGTGAAGTTAAGTGTTTGGGTACCGTACCCAAACCGTGGACGCACCGTACGTGGACCCGGGTATGTCCTTAAACTACGTCCAACAATGAGAGGTACGGCACAGCGTTGACCATCACGCTTGAATCTGGGGCAGCCCAACTGGGGAAGTACCTCCTCCTTACAGAAGACCACAGCCATAATAGCACTGCTACCTTTCAGGTATGTAGTGTTGTGTTCCTGATGGTGAGTAAGGTTCCCAGAGCTCCAACCCCCCTTAAAGGCCGGCATCGCGCTTGTGACGCCCCTGGTGTTGCGGGTGCCCATGGGCGACGGTAATTGCTTAACACCAGGCAATCCGTCTGCTCGTTTGCCGCCTATGTCATAAAAAAAAAAGTTAAGTGTTTGGGTACCGTACCCAAAGGTTAAAATGGGACCGTTTGACTAAGATTCCACTTCCCTTTCAACTTCACACGGCACAGCGAATCATCACCACCAGAGTAGCCCGGCTGGTGTAATATGTACACACAGCAACACTCTTTAACTGTACATCGGTGGGCTTTATGCCTTATATAATAAGGTCTACCAATGTATAGCTAGGAGTGTTGTTGACTGTACCTCCTCCTTACAGAAGACCACAGGCATAGTTAAGGTGGTTTTCCACCGACGAGACGAGGAATGATTTTATTTATTTGTACGCAAAATTAAACCGTGATAACGTATATTTAGAGTGACTTTTGCAAGGACACAGTTTTACCCGCGCAAGCTCGTGCGAGAAAAAAATGTGTCTTTTTTTATGCTTATACGTTGTGCGAGGAAGCCGCCAGCTCTTCCGTCGCCAGTTACATCAACCAGACGCTTCGCGATTTCTGCAAAAAGTTTGTGCGCGCTAGGACCCCATGTACCTAGCGTCTCTACGCCAAACGGTACAAATATAATAAACTAAATACCTATTATTTAAAAAAAATTACCATTTTTTATATACATACATATATTTACGTCCATCATTGTTCGAGTTTCCGAATGACCTTTGCTTACCTGAAAAGATAAATAAAACATTAGTTTTCGTATAAAGAAGGCTTTGGAATAAGATTTAAAAACTTTTGTAATTTAGGGCATCAATTAAAATAAACTGTAAAATCTTACTTTTGAACACCTGAGAGTGTAATTAATTTAATTATGAATTAAAAGGATAATAAAATATACAGACCGCGTAGATTTTACGGGTTTGAGACATTTTTAGAATGGTTATATAATAAAAGTATTATTAAATTTTATTTTTTTTTATTACATAGGCGGCAAACGAGCAGACGGATTGCCTGGTGGTAAGCAATTACCGTCGCCCATGGGCACCCGTAACACCAGAGGAGTCACAAGCGCGTTGCCGGCCTCTAAGGGGGGTTGGAGCTCTGGGAACCTTACTCATCATCAGGAACACAACACTGCATACCTGAAAGGCTATTATGGCTGTGGTCTTCTGTAAGGAGGAGGTACTTCCCCAGTTGGGCTGCCCCAGATTCAAGCGTGATGGTCATCGCTGTGCCCTACCTCTCATTGTTGGACGTAGTTTAAGGACATACCCGGGTCCAAAAACATAAAAAGTTTTTGATTTCAAGAATAGGACAGGTACCAGAAAGTAGCGTGGGTAAGATGGACAAAGGATCTGAGGCTCTAGTGTAAGTTTTTTTTGACGTAAAAACACGTTTACGAACGCACATGTGATAATGTTATTTATATGGGAAACGCAAATGCGTTCGTGACGTAAAGTTACGTTAAAAAAAAACACTCAGGGCTCTGGTAAAGATCAGGGGAATCATTGTTGGTCGCCTTAGGGGAGGCCTATGTCCAGCAGTGGAAGTCTTTCGGCTGATATGATTCCCAGTATGTTTTGACGATTGGTCTGGCCTAGTGGGTAGAGACCTTGCCTATGAAGCCAGATTTCTTTACAAAGTGTCGTACAGTGAGCAACGAAAGTTGCTAAGCGTGCGTGGTCTAAAAATGACATTGCTGCGACTTTATTGTAAAGAGAATAAGAACGAGTCAAGATCATTGTGAAGACCACGCCAGTCTAGCATTTCTTGTTGACTGTACAGTGGGCCTATAATAAGCCATCACTAAATAAGTATAGTTAATTAGTTAGGCTGTGGTCTCCTATTTTGTGCTACACGCGTCTGACGTCAGCGTCAACGTTCCTGAACAAAAGAGACGGCAACGTCGACGTGTTAGAGAGACCACAACAGTACATATAGGCAGCATAGTGATGTAGACGCTGTAAGCGGCCGATGGCGTTTATAGGAAACCATAGCCTTATCGCCCGGCCACGACAATGCGCGACTTGCGGCGCGGCAAGCGTTTTGTCTGTTCGTTACGCGGTCAAGACGCGCAATGCACTGCACAGTTGGGAGCACACGTAATGAACAGATAAAACGCTTGCCGCGCCGCAATTCGCGCAATGTCGTAGCCGGGCCGCTAGGCTACGGTCGTTTTAAATCGTCGCTGCCAGCGGCGGCGGCCGTCGCCAGCGGCGTCTGTGTGGTATCTTCGGGAATGTTCGGGAGTGGTCGTTTACGCCGCCGCGTGCGACATTTAGGCTAAGGTCTCCTATAAACGTCATCGGCCGCTTACAGCGTCTGCGTCACAATTTTTACTATTGAAATGTACTGATGTGGTCTCTTTGACACGTCGACGTTAGCGTCTTTTTTGTTCAGAGACGTTGACGCTGACGTCGCGTGTAGCATAAAGTAGGAGACCCAAGCCTTACCAACCGCCCGCTGGCCACCGCGTCTTGAGTTATTTTGAAGCATTGGCGGATGGACGCTGGCTCAATATGGACAACTTCAATAAAGAAAAAGACGAACTTTTGAATAAATTAGTCGAACCCTCTGAAATGACCACCGCGGGTTCTCAAAACGACCAAACACTCGCTGTCGGCGGCGTCCAGTGTCTACCACCAGACGCTACACGCGGGTTAAAACGACCGAGGCCTTAGACAAACTCAGTAAAACCTTTAAGCCTTTCCGTCGAGGCACCGTCACGACGCTTCTTACAGTTAGGGCGGTAACAGCAACTCGCCTGTACATTGCTGGACCTTATTATGTAAGGCATAAGGTCCACAAATGTTCAGCTATGAGTGTTGATGTGTGTACCATGGCTGTTGGCACGAGTTGGCAACAATAGCTAGCGTTTACATAAAATATTTGTATATTGATATAGATATAGCCTCACAAATGGACAACTGTTAACTGTATAGGTGAAAAACCTAGGAGGAATAATGACTGGAGAATGCATCCGCGAGCGCCAGGGGACAATGATATTTTGGCTGTTTCAGTCCAAAATGTAACAATTCACTATAGTTTTGCTTTACAGGTTACTTTTCATAGCTAAAAGATTAGCTTATTCTGTATTAATTACCGCAACTTCGGTTGAAAACACAAATAAACTCCAATTGTATTTGTTTGTATCCCTCCAGCTTTGACAGTTCTGAAGGTTCCAGTTTGAAGGGCAACAAAAATATGTGAGACTATGACAAGGACGGACGTTAGTTAGTATTGTTAGTTAGAAGGACGAAAGTTAAATAAAACTATGCCGGTAGGCACGCAGTAGTGTATGCAGTATCTCGGCGCGTGACGATAGGTTGATAGTATTTTATCATGCGCCGATTCAGTAAGATTAGGATTGTACAGATGTAGATTAAGAACGTAATATTAAGGAAGAACACATGTATATATGCACTAGTGAGTAAGGAATAAACTAGTCTTGAGTCAACCAGTCAACGGTGTCTCAACTCATAATGCCGCTACCCCTACAAAAACCATCCCTTTCGATCGTGGTATTATTATTATCACGCTCCGTCTAGTTAAATGGTAAGTCTATGTGAAAAACTTAACTGAAGGACCATGTCTATGTATTTGTGCTGAGCATTAATATGGAACTTACGTCAAAATTTGAATATAGAACGCCGACATGCGTGTACACACGTTACTACATAGGCCAGGTGCTTTAGCTAAGTTTTTCACAGTCAGACAGTTTCAGTATGGTTGCGTGATAAAAGATATCCTATGTCCTTTCTCGTAGCTCAAACTCTCCATACCAAACTTCATCATCATCAGCGGTTTAAGCGTGAAAAGGAAACAGACAGAGTTACTTTTCCATTTATAATATTAGTACGGATTAGTCAGTAAAATACGTCATGCTAGTGAGGTGAAAACCTCAAACACAAATCACAAATGAATATGTATAAAAACGATTTTTATTAGAATTAATTAATTATAAATTCCAAGAAATTAACTATCGACCATTAAGGCTAATCCCTAGTTAATTTATTACACACTTAAAGTTGCCAATTTATGGTTCGTGTTTCAGAAAACATAAACCCGACATAACTGGTTTCTTAACAATGTATCATGCTTATGTTTGCTGTTGATTGGGTTACGGCAATGTGGTGTGGGGTTCACTTTGACGATTTTCTTTTTTTTTTTTTATACTTGACTGACCAGAGTTTGATCTCATTCACACCTGATGGTAAGTGTCGACGAGGTCGAGGGTGTAGCACGCTGGTTCAGTAACAGTGTATTCGCTCTTGCCTTGAAAATACCCAAATTTTATCTTTCCGGGAATACAGACGAGGGGAGCGAATTCCATTCCTCACCAGTCCGCACTAGGAAGGTAGAAGCGAATCGCTTCGTGCGAATGAATGGAATATTCACAACGTAAGGATGAAACCGCTGCCCTCGCCTGGATGTTACTACCCTCTAGACCAAATCTGTCGTATGTGTAGGCAATGTAAAAAAATAAAGTACGCATTTAATTTAAATTATCTTTGGCAAATAATATGATGATGATGTTTTCCTAATAATTCGTCATAAGGGACACACTGGTAGAATAGTTTTCCTCGTGTTGTTTTTTTAATTGTCTCTTAGTAACTATAAGTGGTTTCATTCTGGTTCAAGTTTAAGGTCTAATCCTCTACGATATTTAAATCTAAAGAAAAATAGAAAAAAAAATTACTCGAAGCGGGACTCGAACCCACACTGGATCACTAGTCCAGAGCACAGATATCAGTATTGTGGTACAGTCACAGACTTTAATTGTTGAGCCACTTACGGTACAAGCTATTTTCTTTTGTTTAATACTTACTATATGAACCCTACTATATAGCTCAACAATTGAAGTCCCTGACCTTACTCGAATAGCACAAGTGGTTGTGGGTTCGAGTCCCGCTCGTTTAAATTTGTTCTATCTTTCTCTCGATTTAAATAACGAAGATATTGGTTAGCAGACGTTTCTGCATTTAAAAAAAAATCTTCTAGTTGCGTTAGTTGGGGCGGAAAGGTTCTGGAGTGGCGATCACGAACTGGAAGACGCAGCGTAGATAGGCCTCCCACAAGGTGGACCGACGACCTAGTTGGAGTCGCGGGATACCGCTGGATGTGGAAGGCGCAGGATCGGTCTTCTTGGGTCGTTCTGGGGGAGGCCTATGTCCAACAGTGGACGTCTTTCGGCTGACATGATGATGATGATGATGAGTTAGTATTATAACTTATCGTGCTTTTGATCTTTTTATCGACGTGTCAACAAGTTTGAACAGAGAAAGGAAATATTACCATTTCATGCCTTATAACATCACAGGGTTTAACGGCAAACGTAAATTTGTCACCGCCGTAGATTACTTCGGAACGTTGGGTAGACACCGCATTGTGAAACGTGACGCTCCCTTCATCTGTATTCCCGATAATTTGGGTCTATTCAAAGCAAGGAGGAATAATGACTGGAGAACGCATCCGCGAGCGCCAGGGACAAAGATATTTTGGCTTTTGTCGCCCAAAATGAAACAATTCTTTTTTTTTTTTTTTTATGACATAGGCGGCAAACGAGCAGACGGATTGCCTGATGGTAAGCAATTACCGTCGCCCATAGGCACCCGCAACACCAGGGGAGTCACAAGCGCGTTACCGGCCTTTAAGGGGGGTTGGAGCTCTGGGAACCTTACTCACCATCAGGAACACAACACTACATATATATAACTCAAATGTGACTTACTGATTGACATAGTGATCTATCAACGCACAGCCGAAACCTCTGGACGAATCGGGCTGAAATTTGGCATGCAGGTAGATGTTATGACGTAGGCATCCGCTAAGAAAGGATTTTGATCAATTCTACCCCCAAGGGGATAAAATAGGGGATGAAAGTTTGTAGGAAACTTTGTCAATTTTAAACCGACCGGGCTAAGACTTTACATGCATAAAGCTACTATGACGTAGGCATTGGTGGATAAAACGACATTTTCCGAACAAAAAGCATGCATGTATACAAAACTACGTTTGTACGATAGTGTGCTGAAAATAACTTAAACACTTTTTAACGCGAGCGAAGCCGTGGGCAAAAGCTAGTTATTTATAAACGTTTATAATATTAATAGCATAGTATATGCATCATCTATTGGAACATATCTGTGCTCTCAAACAAATCGATCAAACTTCAAACGCATGGGAAGCAATAAAAATTCTTCCCAATCTACAGAAACTTGAAGTATTTCCGAACGGAAATCGTAACCAAGTCAGAGACGTCGACAAATAGTGATATATTGATTTTAGAATAAATTAAACTGGCTACGAAGAGAAACTGATAAATAAAATAGGCATGTTACTCTTCCCAGCCAGTAGCAGTATAATTTAGTTTAACAACTATTATTTATTTTTTTTAATCTTTATTTAAAGAGCTTTGTCACTTTTGTGACGATGTCGCTCTGTACATACTATTATTATTATTTTTTTAAATCTCTATTTAAAGAGCTTTGTCACTTTTGTGACGATGTCGCTCTGTACATACAATTAAGTGTTAAACTATCTTAATCCTAACGCCACAAGTTTATACAAATATTTTGCATCTTCAGATAATGGATGCCCCAAAATTTGGTTGCAACCCCCAACTTCAAATAAAGTGTTGCTCCTTGTTTCCTTTCTCTCACTCTCGTTCCGTACACATTCCATGATGACATGATATGCATCCTCTAAAATATCACATTCGTCACAGTTTGGTGAAGGTACTTTTTAACAAATTATTTTATATTAAGCAGAAACGTCTGCTAGCATATCAAAGATATTTAATTCGAAAGAAAAATAGAAAAATTTGACTCGCAGCGGGACTCGAACCCACAACCACTGGATACCCAGTGACACAGATATCCAGTGGTTGTGGGTTCGAGTCCCGCTGCGAGTCTAATTTTTCTATTTTTCTTTCGAATTAAATATACTTTTTAACAACTATTATTTCTAACAGCGTACGCTTTATTGCGCGCAAAAGACGTCTTGATTGTCAGCAGAAAACCCATCAAGTTACAAAAAATCGAGTTTCATCATCATCCTCGCGCTGTCCCGGTATTTGGGGTCCGCTTGGCAACTAATGCCAGGATTTGGCGTAGGCACAAGTTTTTACAATAGCGACGGCCATCTGACCTTCCAACCAAGAGGGTAAACTAGGCCTTATTGGGATTAGTTCGATTCTTCGCGATGTTTTCCTTCACCGAAAAGCGACTGGTAAATATCCAATGATATTTCGTACCATAAGTTCCGAAAAACTCATTGGTACGAGCCGGGGTTTGAACTTGCGACCTCCGGATTGTTTACTGCTAGGCTACCAGCGCTCTTCAAAAAAACTCAATACAAAAAATCGATACACACAAAATTATTTTACGAAACATTTTGCACAAAACTAAACTCATTTTCTACATAAGTTAAAAAACAGAACACACTAAAAGCCGTTAAAAAACAACTGACGTCCCGCGCATTTCAAATTTAGAAGCGTCCAAGATGGCGTTGATTTAAAACAAATATTATTGTTGACATTCGTAGATTCGTTTGGACGGCTATAAGCGTCGTTTGGGCCGCTTCAGACGTCCGAAATGTCACATTTCTAATCAAAACAAAGTATAGGTTTCCTTTGATATTTGAATGCGCATTACACGCGTGTTGTTTTCAATGTTAAATTTACCGTGGAAGTTTAGTTTTCCGTACATAAACATTAAAGAGAAAAAATTGATGAACCTTACATCATAGTTTCCAAAAAAAATATACCTTATTATAGTGACTTGTAGAAAATTATATTAAGCAGAAACGTCTGCTAGCATATCATCGATTTTTAAATAGAAAGAAAAAATAGAAATAAAATACATGTCACCCGTAATGAAGGATATATGTTGTAGAAAAAATTGACAAGTCCAAGCGGTACTCGTATAGCACAATTGGTAGTGTACTGGCCTAGTGATCCAGTGGTTGTGGGTTCGAGTCCCGCTGGGAGACAAATTTTTCTATTTGTTCTTTCTATTTAAATATCGACTTGTAGAAAAGTTAACTATGATAGTAAAAGTATTAAATTTCTATAAATACTTAGATTTGATACACGTTTCATAAACTTTAAGGAGTCATACAATGCAAAAATAGGCAATAAATGAATGTCCATAAAGAGTTCAGTAAAATATCGTCATTAAACTGACATCATTTAACGTTATTCACGTCACAATAATTGGGGCCACGTTTTTCTGAAAACTCTCGTAAATGCCTTTTTTCGGTAGTTTTTGGCAACATGGTGCGATATAATTACTCGTGAGTTTATCCGTTTCTCAGTAAGTAGTAGTAACATGGCTCACAACAGTTTTAAAAACCGATATATCTTGTCAAAAAAGTGCAGGCAGTTTTTTCTAGACACGCAACGCTTAATGACATAATCCGTCGGTCTCTTGCCACCATCAATGTGCCTGCTCTTCTTGAGCCCACCGGCATTGTCAGAGATGATGGCAAGAGGCCTGATGGAGTGTTTTTGGTTCCTTGGGGCTTGGGACGGATGCTGGTGTGGGATGCTACCTGCGTAGACACACTAGCGCCGTCCCATCTCCAACAAACTAAAGTAAAAGCGGGTGCAGCGGCGGAAAGCGCCGAAATTTTTAAACGTGACAAATATAAGAGCCTGGGCAGAGAGTACCATTTTGTACCGTTTGGCGTAAACACCCTTGGTCCATGGGGTCCCAGCGCGCACAATTTTTTTGCAGAAATCGCGAAGCGTCTGGTTGAGGTAACTGATTACCGAAGAGCTGGCGGCTTCCTCGCAATACGTATCAGCATTGCGTTACAAAGGGGAAATACCGCCAGCATCCTTGGTACAATACCTCAAGGGTTTTTTTAGATTTTATACTGTAACTAATTAAGTACTTGTAGTTATCATAATACGATTGTAATTTCTGTAAATAAATGAATTATATCCGATGAAATGATGACTACACATTTAACGCATGACTGACATAAACATTTAACATAATTTATCATATCCCAGTTCCCAGTATTTCTGTGCTTATGACAACTTTAAACTTGTTAATTTTTTAATTGTATTATCCAACCGGCTTTCTGTTAATTAAAGTAGGGCTTCATAGAAAATAGCCTACTAACGACATACGATACGAAGGCAGTCTAGGGTGAAATATTATATAGAAGCCCTGTAATTCTTGTCTATAATTCCAGTACCTTAGTGGGTAATGGAAGTAAAGGTGGAAATGAGAAGTGGGTATCAGATTATCTAAAATAGGACACATTTTTTGTGTCGTCAATCGAACAATCTATATGTAAGGAAAACTGTTAAATGCAGTTTTGCAGGAATCTGTTTTAGATTAAATTGTACTGTATTTTGATAAATAAATAAAATAAATAATAAAAATATCTACAATTCTACACTAATATACACTAATATTATAAAGACGACACGAAACAATTCGTGAGGGCTCTGTCGACGCGGCTGGTCAACACTACAGGAGACCCAAAAGCTGGCTCTTACCTCTGCCAGCGTATCGCCTTAGCGGTACAGAGAGGTAACGCAGCCAGCGTTATGGGGTCCATGCCGCAGGGGGACTTGCTAGATGGGGTATTCTTTTTATAGTTATTTTAGCAGTAATTATTTATTATATTTCATTTTTAATTCGTATAATTTATTTTTATTTTTGTTATTACGTCTTAATATTGTTACATGAATTAGATTGAAAAGTTCAATATCACTGGACTAAAACTCTGTCAAAACACATATAGTGTTATTTCGATATTATAAAGGCGAAGTTTGTGAGTGTGTATGTTTGTTACTTCTTCACGTCTAAACGGCTGGAGCGATTTTAATAAAAGCTGGTATGGAGTTAGCTGACACCCTGGATTAATACATTTTAGGCTACGTTTTTTCCCTAATAAACCTCGGATAACACCGCGGGGCACAGCTAGTATGTATATAAACGTGAAAGTTCTGACTGACTGATCATGAGAAAGAAACATATAATATTTTTGATTAATATTGTTGTGTTTTCGCAAATTTTATTTGTAGACGGCTACGACACGATTATCGTAACGATATCGTTGCGTGAAGTGTAAAAGCGACCGTAAATATATTTCGAAATGTATGAATAGCCATGTGTCGGCCACAGAGAGCATGGCCCGCCTTAGGCAGTATCTGACATGGGGTTCGATACCCCTCATATTCATTAAACGTAGCATGCTTTAAGCGCATTTCTGTATTTGTGCGACGAGCAGAAATGTCTGTTCCAGAGTCATTTGTATTTTCTATGTATTTAAGTATTTGTATAAGTATTGTATATGTCGTTGGTTGAGCCACAATACAAGCCTTCTTGAGCTTACCGTGGGGCTCAGTCAATTTGTGTAAGAATGTCCTTACTCACCATCAGGAACACAGCACTACATATCTGAAAGGTAGCAGTGCTATTATGGCTGTGGCCTTCTGTAAGGAGGAGGTACTTCCCCAGTTGGGCTGCCCCAGATTCAAGCGTGATGGTCATCGCTGTGCCCTACCTCTCATTGTTGGACGTAGTTTAAGGACATACCCGGGTTCAAGTGCGGAGAAAAATAATACGATAAAAACATGTTATTTTGAAAACAAAAAATAAACATAATTCAAGTACTTACACGTGTAACGCCCACACATCCAGAATGTTAGCCAATTAGGGAGTTTACTGACAGCGTATTTTGGGATGGTGGGAAGGTTGTGTGCAAGCCCACAGTTGGGTTAATGCTGTGTCGCTATTTGAATACAAACATTTTTGAAAATAATACTCAATTATGTAAGGATGTCCTGAGATTCCCTTGAATTGAGAGACAGGTTCTATACCTCTACGGAGTATCTTATGTCCGTAATGGCGCTTGCAACAATGCCGAAATATCGGTTCAATCAAATTACATACATACATTTCAGCCGTATGCAGTCCACTGCTGGACATAGGCCTCCCACAAATATGACTTGTATCATCTTGGGGGTAGTTGCCATAGTCGCCACGCTTGGCAGACGGGATGGCGACCGTAGTAGCAGTAGATTGAGTTTCGACGGACGCTGCTGCCCGTCCGTAGGATTTTTCCCTTTGTCGCTTCTTACGACACCCGCGGGAGATGGGGTGCTATTCTAATCAGCTGGCATCACACGGCAATCATCAATCAAATTAACATACATGCTAATATTGGTGACTATACCGTTTATAATAATAGTTGTAATGGAATACCACAGCCGTAAATAATAGCACTGTTACATATATTTTTTGTATGCAGTGTTGGGCTACGTAACTTACGTAAGGTTCCCAGAGCCCCAACGTCTCTCCCCCATACAATACAATTACATATTAAGTACAATATATTTTCCTTAAGTTTTTTATCTAACAACAATATTTTTTCTTAGATTTTTCATCGACATTTTGTTTCTTAACATTCTTACAGATAATAACTATTTTCTTTACAGTTTAATCGATATATTTTTTTATTCTTATGTTTTTATCGATATCAACTATTTTTCCTATTTTTTTTATAGTTAACAACCATTTTTTCTAAATATATCGATAAAAATATTATCGATACATATTTTTTACTTTCAATTCAAGTAATTAACTTTATGAATGAATCTCTAAATAAAAATGTTCTCTCTTATTTTTAAATAGGTAGACAAAGCGTATTGTAAAAAGATTACATAATAAACAAAACTAACGATGTTATATTTAACCAAAACAGTTTCTTTTGTTCAAATAGGAACCAACATTCACTTGTTGTAAAGCGGTGATTTTAAGATATAAAATGTGGGCGGACGGTTTATTATCACAAAGAGCCGCCTCAGCATTATCTATTTTAATCCATTATTACTATATTTAGCCATTTATACGTGTCTACCAGATATCCGCCAGCTTAGCTAACTTTAGCCATTCAACAGTTGAGGTGGATAATAAAGGAGTAAGTGATACAAAAGATATATCCTCCGTGTTCTTGGATCACTTTATATACTAACAAATCCGACTATATAGATAGATATAAACATTTCATGACACACACACATAATAATAACAACAAAAAAACACATTAGAACATTACACAAACGACGTGTGCCGCGAAATGGCCTCGTCTCAGCGTAATGCCAGCAATCGCCAGCGCTGGTCTTCCGATGAGACCACCAGGTTCCATGACGACAAGTAACACATATAAACAAGAAACAAAAAAAAGAACGAAAAATTAAATTAAAATAAAATAATACACGCTAAATGAAAACCTGTCCTACTCGCACATCAGTCCGTGCCTGCCCTGGCCGGGCATTACATATCAGTATACCGTACACTCAGTACGTACAGAACGGGCAGCATGGTTGTCATTTTATCGTTTATCGCGCTATCCGTCACTTTCGCACTAACATACTTGTTGGAGCATGACAGATATTGTGATAAGTGATAAAAAGCCGACCGTATTAGGCTAGCAGCTCTTACGGCCCGTTTGTTCGTTGTTCGTTGCGCGGTCAAGACGCGCAATGCACTGCGGTTAGTTGGGATCACACGCAATGAACAGATAAAACGCTTGCCGCGCCGCAATTCGAGCAATGTCGTGGCCGGGCCGTTACTCCCGCCCGTGGTCGAATTATAGCTGAGCGTTATTTGCTATCGCGATCACGCTAACGCCAAGTGCAACTCGCTGTCTCACTCTAATATCAGTATAATCTTTGTGAGTTTGTGAAGTATGACCTGTCATAAAATTGCCGCCATTGTATATATCTAATTGTCTATTAATAATTAAAACTAATAAAATTCAACTAAAACTAGTATAAAGCTAAAAAAGCCCCTACGGCTTGATACCGACAGCGCTGGCAGCATTTCCTCGCTGAACCATGAAGCTGATACGCTGAGCAAGGTATAGCTGCCAGCTCTTTGGTCTCCTGTGACATCATCATTAAAAGCCCCTTGCCCCAGGGCCCCATGGACCGAGGGTCTCGACGCCGAATGGGATAAAATTGTATTCTGTTTTTGTTCTGTAGTTAGAAGGTTCTTATGAAAGAATAAATTAAGAAAATTACGCAAAAAATGAGAAAATTAAGAATACTTAACCAACATAGTTTATTTTTATTTTTAATGTAACCTTGGCGCTTTTGACAAAACTTTTTACATTGGGAATTAGTAAGAAACCGTCCGGGTCCGCTAGATTGTTAATAACCTTAAATAGTTATTACGCTAGAAAATTAAAAATACCTACTAACTAGGTATTTAAGACAACTACATAGGTCCAATACAATATACTTAAAATATTAATTTAATGTATATTAAGACTATAAATAACTAAAAACTAAAGTTAAAATACCTGAGTTTATCGTACAAACTATCGACAGACCCCATCACTCGATCATAGAATATAATATATACCGCAGACCGGGCTAATCTTAGTTGAATAGTATCCCGTTGTATAAAGGCTTCGTTTACAATAGAAACGTAACTAAACATATTAATTATATAAAAGGCATCATCATCAGCCGTCCACTGGTCTCCCTTAATAATTTCCACGACGATTGACCCGTGCCGCAACATCCAACACGAGATAAAAGTACCCTATAACAATTTTAGCCTAGCCGTCGCGTCGTCATAGCGAACGTGGTGTCGGCACTCAATGCCCTAGAAAATAAAGATCTAGTAGATAATTTTTAAAAGATCGAACAACGACAGCGAAAACTGACTTTGTTTTGTACCGTAGTATATATTTTAACTAAGTGTTTTAGTGCAGTCACCGTCAGATATATATCGGAGCGCCAAGGCGATAAAGTGAATGTTCAGATATTTGTGACCACCTCCACGGCTCCGATATATCTGATGGAGACTGTACTTGAATTATTAAATAAACGTCATTAACGCCGTCATTTGTCATAAAAATATGACTAGGTTTTGTTTTTCAGGAAAATCTAATAAGTTTCTTAAATTAACGAAACATAACATAACAAAACATTTTTTTTTTAATCGGGAATAATTGGAAAAGTGAAATCCTTTTATACGAATTATTTTTGAATGTTTTTCTTAAATTACCCGAATAGCAAAAATATAGAATAAAAGCTCCATTATTTTCATAATACAGAGGCATTAATTATTTACGTCTCAGATATCAGGCGATTTTGCGATAGCCAAATAGTTATTTTTGTGAAGATTGCCTCATTTATACGAATATCCACTAATTATGATACATTAAATATTTATGATAGTAATAATGATAAACATAGTGTCTGCCTAAAATGTTTTTAGCCGAAACCGTTATATTAATGAATCAACTATTTGTTGTTATACTGCCCCATCAGCCAGGGGACAACTGAAGTATAGTTTGTTACAAGAAATGTGGCCTTGCGCTACTGACGAGCTTGGTCGGTGACCCGTTTTGGAAGGGATATATAGTTTATTTTAATAGAAAACTCCCGTGAGACTCAGACATACTAGTAATATATATAAACGGGTCAATCACGTATCTTAAGGTCGAAAACCGCTCGACATATGTTTCGGTCCAATTCGTGAACCATAATCATGAGCTCCGTGCCCTTCGAGAACTTAAGATACGTGAGTGACCCGTTTATATATATTTCTGATATATAGCTTCTACAAATATCTATGTTTTGTGTATTTATATGCAATTAAACTTAAGAGTGACCAAAAGGGGAACGTAACCATGGCAACGAGGGACAAAGAACAGTTGATTGAGCCTGACAAGTAAGTCCTTGAAGAATAGACGAAGATTTTAACTCGAAGTTAGCCGATTCAGGCAAACACGGTTTTGAGCTACGCCAAATGCAAGCCGAGTTATCCCGCTATGCCAAACGCGATCTAAATTAGGTACCATAAAGGTTTTGAAAGCTGAAAGTTCGGCGGTTTTTTGGCCGAAACAGGGCCGAAACTATGGTTCGACACTAATAAAACGTGCTACAGTACTTTCTTCCAATCTGGCTCACAAACAGATAATTAACGGAACATTTGTTATTATTCTTGCGCAAGTAGATAGTGAAGTGAAATTAAGTTAAGCTCGTATAAGATAAATTCTAATAATTTAATAACAATTCTGTTCTGGCCATTTGAAAGCCAAAAGATACACTCACGAGGATACTTCACGTAATTTAAGAAATTGGCTGAGCCCCACGGTAGGTAATCCAAAAGGCTTTTCGATTTTTTTTTTAATATATCCTTACATTCGCTCTACAGCGATAAGACCGCCTGTTGTTTGCCTGCACTCTCAACCTGCGTTGTATTTTTGTTTTCCTTTTTATCATGGTGTGCTATAAAGAATATTTGTATTGTATTGGATTACATTTTTAACCTATTTCACGTTTTGAGGTTATACATTAGGATTATAAGCGGATGCCGCAATTGCAACTCCTGGCCATATTGTAGGAACTATTAAGAGAGGTAATGGAATGTAACTTGTACGTAAAACCTATTGGGTCAAAAAGATGTACTACTGGGCTCTTTAGTTGAGTAACTAAGGACATCGTTTATACGGTTTTATTTTTTTACCTGACGGATCTAATTTCGTGACGCCAAATAGCCAATATATTAAATTTTTATTTTATTTCATTTATGTATACTTTTTAATAACACTCCGTAACACCACACTGCGCTCTAGAACCCGAATTACTGACGTTGGTCAGAAAGCTTTCAGGCTCAAATGGGACTGGGCCAGTCACGTCCAACGCATGCATCCGGATAGGTGGGCTAACATAGCTACCTCATGGATGCCGCAACAGAGATGTGGGAGGGGCCGGCCCAGGCGGAGATGGTGGGACGACCTAGACGGGTTTGACGGGAACTGGCCCTCAGCAACAGCGGATCGGGAATCATGGCAAGCAAGGGGAGAGGCCTTTGCCCAGCAGTGGGACACACACATAGGCTTTGAAAAAAAAAATACGTTTTAATTTTTTTTTTAAATTACAAATCGATTTACCTTTAAACTTAATTCCATAAAAAATAAACTTAACTCTGAATATGCCAATCATTTACATTTTCAACATCAGTCTTAAAACAACCTTTTTATTTTTTATCGATAGTTCGACTATCACCTTCCCCCATCACTAGCCCATTCAGCACAGTAATCCTGAGAATCAGGGGCTGTCCGGTCCCTTGTCTATTCTATGCGATCTATGATTTAGGGTACGAATAGTTTAACCGAAAGTAGGCCTTAACCGGTTTCAATAGGGTCTATAAATCGTTAGTTAGGTCAGTCGATGGTTCTAGGTCTCTATTTAGGGCTCGTCCAGAAATCATGTGACAGTTTTAAGGGGAGGTAGTATTATATAATGTATTATCACGTTAGCCAATTATTTAGCTATCGTTATTTTGAAATAAAATTCAAAAGAAACACTACGCTGCTCCAAAACACCCTTAGCTGTCGTTGGTGGAAGACTGTTAGGCTCAAGTGGGATTGAGACGGTTAGGTGGGCATACGTTTACGTAGCCACCAAGTGGATGCCACAAGAGAGGCGCGGACGGGGCCTAAACACAGATGTCGGAACGATCTGAATGCTTTCCTCAACACTTGGACGGAAACAGCAAAAAAACCCAATAATGACCGATCTAAACGGACCATTATGTGTCACTGTAGCGAATGTGTGCACGGTAAACGGTAAAAGACCAAGAGGGAGGGAGGGATTGGAGGACACGTGATATCTGGACGAACCCCAAGTTGACGATAGAAATATGGGAGCGTTATTGCCATAATGCACGCAGCTTGGAATTTGACAAGTGATTGCTTTGCAGTGCACTGCTGCATCGGACCGATGCAAGCTTTCCGGATAACCCAACTGCACTCAGATTTTCCAAAGTTTGACCGGCTCAATGACGACCGGTCTGGCCTAGTGGGTAGTGACCCTGCCTATGAAGCCGATGGTCCTGGGTTCGAATACTAGTCAGGACATTCATTTGTGTGATGAGCACAGATTGTTCGTGAGTCATGGGTGTTTTCTATGTATTTAAGTATTTATATGTATCTATCTATTATATATATCGTCGTCTAGTACCTAAAAGCCTTACTGAGCTTACCGTAGGACTAGGTCGATTTGTGTAAGATTGTCCCGAAATATTTATTTATTTAATAAACTATTTTATGCAACTAATGCCTAACAAATGATATTTTTTTCTGGGGCTCAAGAATACGCAGAGCCATGGTGACTCCGTGCGTAAGACAACATATACTTAATTTAGCTATAATATCACTGCTACCTTTCAGGTCTGTAGTGTTGTGTTCCTGATGGTGAGTAAGGTTCCCAGAGCTCCAACCCCCTTAATGGTCGGCAACGCGCTTGTGACTCGCCTGGTGTTACGTGTGCCCATGGGCGACGGTAATTGCTTACCATCAAGCAATCAGTCTGCTCGTTTGCCACCTTTTGTCATAAAAAAAAAATATAATAATGTTGCAATTCACCCATGACCCAGCTAACTATGAAATTTTCTACATTATAAAAACTAGCATTTCCTCGCGACTTCATCGGCCAACGGCTCAAACTTTACATACCAAACTTCATTCCGATTAGTTCAGCGGTTTAAGCGTGAAGACTGAAGAGGTTAAACTGTTGAGTTATGTTACTACTACTTAATTACAAACGCATAAACTCACTTATAGCCAGACCTTGGACAACTCGGGGCAAGTTATAGGGATTTGATATCGATAAAAAAATGCCGATATTACTACTCGATACGCCACTCATTTCTAATACTAGAGTTTTGAATCAGTAAATAGTAATATGCCATACCTGGGATAACTCAGGGCAGGTTCTAGATATTTGATATCGATTAAAAGAGATGTCTATATAATGAAATTAATACGTGAGTTCATTGACCATTCTCGATTACTATAAAGAGGTTTAATATGGTTTCTGATATCGAGCATCTTAAGATAATAAAAGTATACTTTCATCTAGACGGCACTCATCATTACCGACGAACATGGAAAAAATATTGATTGTATATTATGAAAACTATTTTAAAATAAACATGTAAATACTCGTTTTAATTTTTTTATTTCAAAATGATTAGAAAATAAATTACATTTATATATGTCTTTTACATTTTTGTATGTATAAAATTCAGGTGTTGTCATCAAGGATCGGACAAACGCCCGTCATTTTGAAAATATAACCCTGTTCCGTACAGCAGAGACTTCCTTATGTTAATAAGAGATAGTATTTGATACATTTATTAGATATATTTATTTTCATTGAAATTAAGTACCTGTGAGTATGTATTTATCTGATGTGATGATATTCTATATAAAGTAGGTAAATATCGATAAATTAGTTATACTCAATAGATAAATCACAATCAGGTCACAAACATGGTCATGAGAAGGGGTTGGAACCTCCTAAATAATAGATAATTGTGTTAGATTGTTTTTAAATAAATCTTATAAAATAGAATATTTTAACATCATAAAGTAAGGAAGTCTCTGCTGTACGGAACAGGGTTATGTTTTCGAAATGACGGGCGTTTGTCCGATCCTTGGTTGTCATTAACATCGATATATTTTATTATCGTTAAAATATTTGGTCACACACTTGTAGATGCCCCGAGTTATCCCAGGTATACTTATAGCTATACCTAGATATTTTTCTAGCACGAACGATTTCTTGTAAGTGATTGACAAAATAAAAACATCGACAGTCCTGTTATCGATAAGTACCCCTTCAATTTCCATACAGGTAATACAAAGACAAATATGGGGTAATAGGGTTAAAAATAACTAACAATAATAAAAGTCAATATATATTTAAATACCTACTTCAGAAAACAATTTGGAACTATTCATTGCAAATTATAAACGTAAATTGGATCAAAAGTATACGGATTACATTTAATTTGTTCAAGATCGGTGACACGCGGCGTCTAGGTAGGTAGCCGATATAAGACTGTGTGTACATCTTGAAGTTGAAGTAGTATGTACTTATCGATAGCAGGATTGTCGATATTTTTATTGTGGCAAGCACAAAACAAATGCCGTTCCTGCTAGAAAAATATCTAGGTATACTTATAGCACTAGACGACATGTTTCGGGTAAGCTCTGGTACATTTTCATATAAATAAATATTCCGGGACCATCTTACACAAATCGACCTAGTCCTACGGTAAGCTCAGTAAGGCTTGTGTTATAGGTACTAGACGGCGATATATAATAGATAGATACATTTTTTTTCTTCATCGCATTGCTTTGGCAGCCGATTTAAGCAAGGTGGATTTCTCTTATTTCAGATAGAGGCTATAAACTTTATTAGGAAGACTGTTCTGTGGTAAATTTTGTGTTTGTTAAGGGGTAGGTTGGGTACCTAAAACAAATATATATTATTAACGACAAAGACTTATACATGGCGTATACACTCGTAAGTATGCTAATTTGATAACGCCATAGTATAAAAAAAAACTAGACAAGAATCTTTAAATCACTACCTACATATTCCAAGTTATTACTGTATCTGTCAAATCTCGAAAATCAGAATCGACGGAGCATCAAGTGCACAGATCACACCAACTAGATAGAGGGTATAAGACGTCTCGCTGAAAAAAAAATCTTAGTTCGAAGACTAGCAGATTGAAAATCTTGCTCATTCATCTATGATTACGGGTAAACCTAGCAGTGTGATACGTGATAATTCGGTGACACAAATTTTATCCCACAACAACTTTTTTTCGTTTGTCGTACAAATACTAAACATTTTTTTTCGAGTAATGTAATACATAAATTCTGTAACAACTCTTTCAGATGCTTTACTTGTTTTTAGTAAGTAAGTGAATATGGTCCATTTGTACAACTAGAACGTTTGTGTAACTAGTAACATATCAAATTACCGTAAAATATTATGGAGCTATTCCGATAGTTTTAAAACAGCAATAAAAGTAACAATATTTAAAAACTACAACATCACGTTTTTTGTCTGTTCCTAAACTGCTGCAATTATAAAGTTGCTCATGATTTTCTAACCCACCCCGTTTTACGACACTTAATGAAACAAACTTTTATGTGGTTTTTCACAAGACGAATAGTTTGACAGCTCCACGTGTAAGCGGTGTATGATAAACCTTGTTAGAACTGGTTATAATAATAATGTATTTATTTAAACTCGTGTGACATTAACTGAGTAGATATGCATGGTACACACATATATACATTACATTTAAGCCGTATGCAGTCCACTGCTGGACATAGGCGCCCCACAAACATGACTTGTATCATCTTGGGGGTGTCGCCATAGTCGCGACCGCAGTAGCTGTAGATTGGGTTGCGACGGACGTTGCTGCCCGTCCGTAAGTTTTTTCCCTTACGACACCCGCGGGAGGAGATGGGGTGGTGCTATTCTTGTCAGCCGACATCACACGTCAAAAGTAAGGTAAATAACCAAGAATTTTCTCTAGCATTATGTACTTAAAATTTACTGCTCAAGTATTCGTATTTCACCTTGACAGCGAGTCCCTCTGTTAAAGCGAGATCTGTAAGAGGTAGTCTATGGACGACTTCAACGAGGAAAAACCGAAAAACACCGGTTTTCAAGCTAAAAGCCAAATCGTGTTGGTCAGGTGGGCATTGAATAAAATATTTTGTTGTAAGAAAACTGGAAATAGCAAAATAGAAAAACTTATTTCGTCGTAAGCATGTATCTGAGCGGACGTGGTGCTCAAAAATATGTAAACACGGTTTTTTATTAAATTATAGTATGTAGTTTACTTAAATGCCGACCGGTCTCGCCTAGTGGGTAGTGACCCTGCCTATGAAGCTGATGGTCCTGGGTTCGAATCCCAGTCAGGGCATTTATTTGTATGATGAGCAGATATTTGTTCCTGAGTCATGGGTGTGTTCTTTGTATTTAAGTATTTATATGTATCTATCTATTATATATATCGTCGTCTAGTACCTGCAACACAAGCCTTACTGAGCTTACCGTAGGACTAGGTCGATTCGAGTAAGATTGTCCCGAAATATTTTATTTTTTATTTACAGTACGTCGGTGGCAAACTAGCATACGGCCCGCCGTATGGACGCCTGCAACTCTAGAGGTGATACATGCGCGTTGCCGACCCTCTATAAATCTGTACACTCCTTGCCATCGGTCACGGGCGTAGTTATAATAATTATGTAAGTATTGTAAATAATTAAATATAAGTAGCTTAGCCATGTGATGCCGGCTGACTAGAATAGCGCCACCCCATCTCCTCCCGCGGGTGTCGTAAGAGGCGACAAAGGGAATAATCCTACGGACGAGCAGCAGCGTCCGTCGAAACCTAATCTACAGCTACTGCTGTCGCCAACCCGCCTGCCAAGCGTGGCGATTATGGCAACTACCCCCCAAGATGATACAAGTCATATAGGCCTATGTCCAGCAGTGGACTGCATACGGCTCAATTGTATGTATGTATGTAATTAAATATAGGTAGTATTGCCCAAAATGCCTTTTGCCTGTGGAACCCTAAAATTATCACGTACAAAAACCAAAAATAAGCTCCTAAGTAATTTGCATCTGATTATAATTCTATCAAGCAAAAGTTATTGATTAATCCGCCCCTAAGGTGGCATTCGGGGTTCGAAAATCTTATTGTGAATTGTTTTTTTTTTTTACTTTTCGATTTTTTTTCTTCTTGCATCAAAATCTGGCATGTTTTGCTTATATTTGTTTAAGGAGTACTAACAGCTATTACATAAACAATAAGCATTAAAAATAAAAACAAAGAGCCAATTACAGGAACTCGTGTGATGGAATAAAATAAAATGAAAAAAATGTACATTATAGGTATGTACATATCGTAAAAAATTAAAAGTAAAATAGAGCTAGTGGTCTAGTGGTAAGAGCAATTTGCAATCTGCAGATCGCAGGTTCAAACCCCAGCTCGTAACAGTGTTTAAAGAACTTATATTAGGTACTAGCTTTGCCCCGAGGTATTACCCGCGGTTCATTAGGGAAAAAACGTAGCATATGTGTTAATTCAGGGTGTCAGTTAACTCCATACAAAATTTTATTAAAATCGCGCCAGCCGTTTAGACGTGAAGAAGTAACAAAGACTCACAAACTTTCGAGACTCACCATCGTCAGGTGTGACTGAGGCAAAACGCTGGTCAGTCGAGTAAAAAAAAAGTAATTAGCAAGTAAAAAAAGTAGTTAGCGTAGGTAGGCCTCCAAGGTGAACCGACGACCTAGTTAGAGTCGCGGGATACCGCTGGATGTGGAAGGCGCAGGATCGGTCTTCTTGGGTGGTTCTGGGGGAGGCCTATGTCCAGCAGTGGACGTCTTTCGGCTGACATGATGATGATGATGATGAATTAGCAAGTAAGTGTGTTCTCGTATCAGATCATTAAGATATTTCCAAAGCTGTAAGTCCGCCCCTAAGCACCGGCAGGTCTGATTTAAGAATTCTAGTTGATCCAACGAATCAGGCTCATTTAAATTCCGGGTGGGAATCATAGCGGAGGGCATTTTTTACAAGATATTCTCAATTTTTAAGGGCCCGGGCACACTGGCGGCGGGTACTCGACGTTTTCCTGGCGATTCCTTTTTAGTAATGTGCATTGACGCGGCGTTTCCACAGCGAGCAATTTTATGTAGAAACGCGGTCAAAACGCGGGACAAACGCTAAAGTGCCCACTCTCTTGGTAACAGTGTAAAGGATTTTGCTGTCCCGGCACTTTGCCACGGCTCTCGGGAGCCTGGGGTCCGTTTGGCAACTAATCCAAAGAATTGGCGTATGCACTAGTTTTTATGAAAGCGACTCAGACTGCGATCTTCCAATCCAGAGGGTAAACTAGGATTTATTGGTATACGGTGTCCTCGCGATGCTTCCTTTACCGTAAGGCGACTTTGGTAGGTATATATAAGTTTCCAAAAACTTATAGGTATAGTCAACCAATTTTATTTCTAGGCCACTTTGAACCTTGTCACAGTGACGTTAATAAGAGATCTCTTGCGTCTTTCTTATAGATTTTTCGGACCCGGGTATGTCCTTAAACTACGTCCAACAATGAGAGGTAGGGCACAGCGAAGTACCATCATGCTCGAATCTGGAGAAGCCCAACTGGGGAAGTACCTCCTCCTTACAGAAGACCAGAGCCATAATAGCACTGCTACCTTTCAGGTATGTAGTGTTGTGTTCCTGATGGTGAGTAAGGTTCCCAGAGCTCCAACCCCCCTTAAAGGTCGGCAACGCGCTTGTGACTCCCCTGGTGTTGCGGGTGCCCATGGGCGACAGTAATTGCTTACCATCAGGCAATCCGTCTGCTCGTTTGCCACCTTATGTCATAAAAAAAAAAACTTATCTTCACGCTAGACCACCAGCGCTTCTAAAAAAAAACTTATTCGTCCCTAAGCTTGGATTCAGGTGTTGTAACTATACATGGTAAGTGTCGACGAGGTCGAGGGTGTAGCACGCTGTGTGTGTATAATTATAGAAATACATAAAAACATAGAAAACACATTAACTTGCTAAGTTATGGGAACATCAGACAGATTTTGATTATTATTCGTGCCTGTTCTAAAATGTTAATTTCGAAGAATAAAAAATTATTTTTGAAACGTGTTTGTGCTAATTTTTCATGTAAATCACCAAGTTATTTTTAACCGCAATATGGCTGGTTGGGGATTTTATTTACGGTATCTATCAATTATTTTCGTTGTGAGAATCAGCGACTAGGTACAGTCAGCAGCAGAAGTGGCTATGCGTTTGAGGTGTTCAAAATGAGGTCAACACATCTTTATTGTAAAAATAATAAGAGCGCGTAAGTCATTTTGAACACTTCAAACGCTTAGCCACTTTTGCTGCTGACTGTACCTATATATATTAAAAATCGAAATATCCGTGCAATATTTGAAAATCACACAATTGTCAAAATCCATTTATTATATTATAGACTAAATAGAATATAGGTTTATCGAATAGCTGGCGGCTTCCTCGCACAACGTATCGCGACTTATAGGAAATTCCGCCAGCATCCTTTGTACAATGCCATTTTAGATTAAATAGTTATTTACTCGTAGTAAAAAAAATACGAACACCTCTTTTTTATATGACAAAAGGTGGCAAACGAGCAAACGGATTGCCCGATGGTAAGTAATTGCCATCGCCCATGAGCACATGTAACAACAGGGGAGTCACAAGCGCGTTGCCAACCATTAAGGGGGTTGGAGCTCTGGGAACCTTACTCACCATCAGGAACACAACACTACATACCTGAAAGGCAAGGTAGCAGTGCTATTATGGCTGTGATCTTCTGTAAGGAAGAGGTACTTCCCCAGTTGTGCTTCTCCAGACTCAAGCGTCATGGTACGTCGCTATGCCCTACCTCTCCTTGTTAGATGTAGTTTAAGGACTTGTACTTTTGTGTTTTGTGCTATAAAGGTTAAATAAATAAATACCCGGGTCCAATTCCAATTTTGGGATATCATTATATAAGATAATAACTGCCAATTATTTTTGAAAAACACTGCAATAATAAGTTTTTTTTTTAACCATTCATTGTAAACATCAATACTCCAAGTCGGATCGGACTTTAAAAAAGCACGTCGACGGCAAATTGAAATTGGAAAAAAACAACCGCCAGCGGGGGACAAATATTTGCTAATTATAATTTCACGCCGCCAAAGTTAGCTTTTCATTAAGGGGCGTGTCAACAGTCGAGAAAAACAATTGAAAAATCCAAGATGGCTGCCGTCGGTTTGAATATGCTCGGTGACTGATTGAGAATACTTTCGATATTTATGTTAAAGTATTGAAATATAGATAAATATTTTTTATGGTAATTAGCTTTAGCCTAGATTGACATGACTACACATGTTACAAATTCTAACAAAATTATGTTAAATAGATATTTTATGAGCAATTTATCTTAATAACGACGATATTGAATAAAATTACTGGAATGTTTCAAAGATAATTAACCCTAAAATGATGAACTTTAAGATCTAAAAATTGCGAAATTCAGAAAAATATGATTTTCAATCGGCTCCTTACATTTTTCTGAAAAATAAAATGTATGGTAATTATATACATAAAAGCATTATTTTACGATCAAAATAAAAATTGCATTATTCTTCCATACTTTAGTGGGCGGCGTGACGTCATAGTTAAGCATCATTTTGTTAGGAGCGTTTTGAGCGGACAGTGCGAGATTCAGACTGTAACTCTCATTTCTGACTTTTGTTTACCTTTTACGCAATTGATCCCATAATGATATTTGATCCCCACAACGAAACAAATCGATTTATATGATAAACAAAAAATATTCGTCTTGCCTATTAGCCTTTTTAGAATTGCAGTGTGATGCCAGCTAGAATATCACCACTCCATCTCCTCCTACGGGTGCCGTAAGAGGCGTCCGTCGAAACCCAATATACAGTTACTGCGCTAATCCGCCTGCCAAGCGTGGCGACTATGGCAGCTACCTAAGCTTATACAGCCTTAGGAAAGGCAGTCCAGCAGTAGCGTCTTATGGCTGAGATGATGATTAAATTATCTCCATGCAACCCAACTGCCCATGTTACAATACCATCCTGTATACTATCCAAGAGTACAATCCCCGTATTAAAATTGCATATTCTATTCACACTATTCACAAATCCCCTTTTATGTAAAATCTTGACGTAACTAAGAGAATGTATAATAAGGCTCGTATATTACTAACACCAGCTATTACATTCTTTAAAAAGATTTTAAAATAGTTCATTTCGATACAAGTTAAAAAAATATCTTTTCGACGTGGGCGAAAGTTAGAGCCCGAGTGAAACGAGGGTGACAATCACCCGAGTCTTAAAAAGATTTTACACGTGTACCGAACCTAATTTTTCTGAACAAGTGCCTTAAAAAGCGAAATTTACGAATATGTAATGGTTTGTCATAATTAAAATTCAAAATGGCATTCAATAAGAGACCTTTTTACAGGTCTCCCGGGCGGCTAGAGGCCTACCTAGGGGATAAGTGATAAAAATCCTACCATATGGTAGGCTTTTAACACTTATCCCCGAGGTAAGCTCAAGACGGCGTGTTGTCAACCAACGACAACAAATATACCTAAACCCAAAACTGTCGGCATAGGCAGGGTCACTACCCACTAGGCCAGACCTAAACATAGAGATACCTAAACAAAAGCAACAAAAAGCTACAATATAGCATAAAACAATCCTCTAGGCGCATCCAACGTACAGTAGTTCGAATCGTTGGTTGCAAGGATCTCTCGGATCGGCTTGATCCTTTAGCGCTGCGTAGAGACATAGCCTCGCTCTGCATCTTCTATCGCATTTACAACGGAGAGTGTTCTGAGGAATTGTTCGGATTAATCCCTGCCTCCTTCCGCCATCGTTCTACGCGGCAACATTACCACCTAAACCACCTGGATAGTTGGAAATCCTCTACTGTGCGTTTCTTTAGAAACTTCCTGCCTCGCACATCAAAACTGTGGAATGATTTGCCGTCAGCGGTATTTCCGGACCGCCTCTACCCTCATACCTTCAATAAAAGAGCGTACTCTTAAATTCCGGCAACGCGCTTCCCCTGGTGTTGCGGGGCCTATGGGCGACGGCAATTGCTTACCATCAGGCGATCCGTCTGCTCCTTTGCCACCTATGTCATAAAAATAATGAAATAAAATGATGACCCATGTTACTTCGCACCCTGTATACCAGTTTCCCTAATCTAACATAACAATCTCCAAATCCCACTACTCGCAAAATTAAATTCCCACTTGTAAAGTCTTCTTGACATGACTAAGGGAATTTTTGATCAGCCATACTCGGGTTTGTAGTTTAATATTTAACGATTCAGGACTTAGGCGCTTGTTACACCGTAGCGAACTTAGTATGGAGTAGGTGATCGTAATAGAATTCTTAACCTTAGTAACTTTTAGCCCCTAACCGCTTAAACTAGGGTAGGAAAGTCTGTTTTAGATTTTCGCAAACTTCGTACACACAACAACACGCTTAGCTATACATTGGTAGACCTTATTATATATGGCATAAAGTCCACCGATGTACAGTTAAGAGTGTTGCCGTGTGTACAACATAAACACTAAAAGAAAAAAACCGTGCCTATAACTTTTAACACTGTCAAAAAGTTATCAGCTAAGCTATGTAGAGTCAAGCTTTTGATGCGTTTTTCACTCTACAAAGCTACTTCAAACTTAATCTAAGTAACTACAACTTAGTAAAAATATGGCTGGGGCTTTTTGAAAATAACGCAAAAACCACCTTAGACTAGGTGTTATACATAAGCCTAACTTTTAAAATAAAACAAATAAAATGGATTATATCGCATATATAGTTGTTGAGTGTTGACCACGAACTCTGAAAAGCCTCCGAAACGTCGCGATGTATTTCAATTTAGTATACGCGATACAGTATGTTACGACGCCGATTATGAATCTTAATTAATTCAAAGCCGCGAAGTTCGAATAATTTGCCGCGATAATTACTCATGAAATAAAACAACTGAAACGGATTATATCGCGTATGTACTAATTTAAACTTAATTTCGCCCGATGGCCTCGAACGCTGCTAAAGGGTTCGAAATGTCGGGATGAAGTTTAAATTAGTATACGCGATATAATCTGTTTTAGTAGTTTGATTTCCTAATTCAAAAAATTCGTCTATTTCATCAGCCATGTTCGCCACGGTGTAATTTCTACTGGCTATGTTTAATTAATGAATTAATAATTTATTAAGATTACGAGTAGATATGATTAATCTGACGGAGATTTAAAAGAAACCACCAGGGCCTCTTTGGTTTTCTAATAAATGAACCTATCTACAGACCTGTAACAGCAAGTCAAATTATCTTCATAGACAAGACCAGAACTCATATGTGGCATTATCTATGAAAAGGGACCTTATTGTCGATGGCGCTTACGTCGAACCGAACTGGATTTGTACTGCGCCATTAATAAGAAAAGCATAAGCGCCATCCGACAATAAGGTCCCTTTTCATTGATAATGACACATATGGCTCTATTTGAGCCTGAGGAAAAATCATTAAATATGAGATTATTTTTTTCAATCGAAGCAAACGAGCAGACGATTCACCTGATGATAAGCAATTATCACCACCCATGGACACTTGCACCAGAGAGATCACAAGCACTCTGCCGACCTTTAGCGTGGGGTTGGAGCTCAAAAACAACGCATACCAAGAATATTCCGTCCTTAGCCCTCTCTTGTTGCACCATCGCCGGAAGAACGCACCAGTGTGATAGGCGGTCACCCAAAAGACTGTCACAGACTATTCCATCATAGACGCTAACTATTTAACACTGTTAATTATGAAACACCAAGACATAATACAATTAGTCAGAAAACTTTAAAGATTACACTTTTAATTACACTTCAACTTTCAGGTAACATTTTGTTCGCGACGGCACTAAAGAGTCGAGCTGACAGAAACCGGTAGGGAAGTTAGCGTCAGTTTTAATTGGTTACTACCGGTTTCAACTGGATCAAACTGGATCCAACTTAGCCACCAGGGCTGACGCGGATCTGGAAATCGAGTACAATTACAAAAGGGCGGTTAAATAAATACATAAATAAATATTTCGGGACAATCTTAAACACAAATCGACCTAATCCTACACTAAGCTCAGGAAGGCTTGTGTTGTAGGTAAACTAAGATAAATATAATAGATAGATACATATAAATACTTAGAAAACACCCATGACTTTGCTCATCACACAAATAAATGCCCTGGCTGGGATTCGAACCCAGGACCATCGGCTTCATAGGCAAGATCACTACCCACTAGGCCAGACCGGTCGTCAAATAAATAAATATTACAGAACATCTTTACACAAATTATCTGAGCTCCTACGGCTGCTCAAGATGGCGGCGTTGTTTTTTTTTTTACACATCTTTGACAGTTCGATAGACCCGCACTTGGCGCAGTCGGTAGGATCTGTTCAGATAAATTTTTGTGATAAAGATACCTAAATATTTAAAAAGTTTTACGTTAAAAAATATTTTTAAAGTGACTAAACCGCCATGTCAATGAAATAATAAATTCATCAACGCCATGTTAAAAATTTCATGTGTACAACTCCAAGTATAAGTATAACAACTACTTTATATGGAGTGGCATGTAAGGCGCAAAATGTGTTAACTTTACATCAAGTCTGGCGGCGAAATGGTGAATAAAAAGCATGTGACAACCCTAAAAAGTTATCAATAGAAGTTTAAGATACTGCGCTGTTTCTCTATTTATTCTTTATTTACTTAAATCATAATCAGATTATATGTGTATGATGAAAACTATATTTTTTATAGAGTTATAGAGTAAAGACAGTGAAAGTCATACTGTATCTTTCTTACGCTAGCACTACTTAGAAAAAGGACAAAAATCAAGAGCCACACTATTATTGCTGTTTTTTTTTGGGCTATTGTCTGCGTCGCATCGACCAGTTATGATCTATTGTGGCAGCCCTTTTTATAACTCATTACTGATTCCCGTTGAGTCCAGAAAGCTCCAGATTCTTTGGGCTGTAATGTTGTGTACCTCTTAAGGTTTCAGTACCTGCCTGCCTAGGTGGATACTTCTTATTTTTATATTAAGCAGAAACGTCTGCTAGCATATCAAAGATATTTAAGTCGAAAGAAAAATAGAAAAATTTGACTCGCAGCGGGACTCGAACCCACAACCACTGGGTCGCTACACGTCACCCGTAATGACGTATATACCAAGAAGGATAAGATAGAAAAATTTGACACGTCTAAGCGACGCTCGTATAGCACAACTGGTAGTGCACTGGGCTAGTGATCCAGTGGTTGTGGGTTCGAGTCCCGCTGCGAGTCAAATTTTTTTTATTTTTCTTTCGACTTAAATATCTTGGATACTTCTTTTATACATTAGTGGTCCGCAGAAAAGAGCCACACTAGCACTCAAGCCATTCTTCTATATACCTCTGAAATAACCTGTAAGGATGTAAGTTTATGTACAATACCTTCTGTTCATGAAGTCGGGTATCAAAGAGTGCTCATACCTGAAAAAGAAAATATGACTAAATAATTATAATTAATTCAAAAACACAATTAAAACTTAATTTTAGGTGTACATAAAGGCTAGGTTGGACCCGGGTATGTCCTTAAACTACGTCCAACAATGAGAGGTAGGGCACAGCGATGACCATCACGCTTGAGTCTGGGGCGGCCCAACTGGCCAAGTACCTCCTCCTTACAGAAGACAACAGCCATAATAGCACTGCTACCTTTCAGGAATGCAGTGTTGTGTTCCTGATGGTGAGTAAGGTTCCCAGAGCTCCAACCCCCCTTAAAGGCCGGCAACGCGCTTGTGACTCCTCTGGTGTTACGGGTGCCCATGGGCGACGGTAATTGCTTACCACCAGGCAATCCGTTTGCCGCCTATGTCATAAAAAAAAAAGGTTGCGTACAGTCGCCATTAGATATATCGGAGCAGTGGAGGTGGTCACAAATATCAGAACAACGCCTCTATTGTCAAAGCGGTAAAGTGCATGTTCCGATATTTATGACCGACTCCACAGCTCCGATATATCTGATGGCGACTGTACTTACACTGTAAGTTAAACACAAGTTGGTAACGAACAAATATATAATTTTCGTAATTTTGTATGATTGTAAGAAACTTCTGCGGGATATAATAATATCCCTAAAGGAATTAATAATGAAGTTCTTATTCAAAAGGTCTTAACTAAATATGTGATTAGTAGTAGTTAGGACATTCTTGAGTCGACTAACATTTTGATGTAGGAAAATATTTTTTTAGGCTTTAAGTAAAGTTAAGAAAATATTATACCAAGTTTCTTGTTTTAACAAGATTTTCTTTAAGAAATTAATTAATTTGTTATCATTTTGAAAGAACGGCATACTAGCTGCCGAACTAAGTTTTGAAACGGATAATATGTTCTTTGATATTTGACAACCGGTCTGGCCTAGTGGGTAGTGACCCTGCCTAAGAAGCCGATGGTCCTGGTTTCAAATCCTAGTTAGGGCATTTATTTGTGTGATGGTCACATATGTTCCTAAGTCATGGGTGTTTTCTATATATTTAAGTATTTATATGTATCTATCTATTATATATATCGTCGTCTATTACCTACAACACAAGCCTTACTGAGCTTACCGTAGGACTAGGTCGAGTTGTATAAGATTGTCCCGAAATATTTACTATATACCCAGTCGGGCGGAAATCCTCATTTTCCCGGCCTCTGATATAATGTACTATTATTTTGTTACTAATTAAGTATGATAATCAGAGTACCTAAGCCAGCAGTACAACCGCAGCAAGGTCGTTCATGGAGTAATTAAGTGTCATGGATAATGAAGGAGATTTACTAAATTCTGCGCTTGGCAGTTGTACTGTCACCATATTTATAAAGAAATTCATGTTGTCATCCGAACTCGTCGAGTCTGTTGGCTCCATGTCTTCATCTGAACTCAAAAAATCTGTTGGTTCAGTTATTTAATTTGATCTTAAATAATGTAAATGCACTCTTTCGTCGAGTTTTCTCAAAGGATCTATCAGCTGATCTATAGCAGATACTTTTATTATTGTTTAAAGATATTTAATTTCCTATTTAGATTCCTATTTTTTTTTTAAATAGCCGACGTCACATGAAGTCACAAAAAACAATACTTCAATGTATAAATATTGTTTTTCTATGGGTATGTCTTACAACAGACATAATAAAAAAATTATAAACTATAAAAGTCACACTCGGTTCAGAGTGGATATAGACGGCCGAGCATAAGCAAGTACGTTAAGAAACTGAGAGGCTGCAATCCCAATAACTCCGTGTTCATCGGATGTTGTTTCAACACGTAGAGAAGTAATTACAGTGCAGCATCTCAATCTCACGCACATAAATTCACCAAATCCAATCCCTGCGGCTATCACTTACTGGGGTGTGGGTTAGGCTGCTCGCACACGGTGAAAAAGTTTTTCCTCACTAGCTCAGAAAGAACTGTTTTATTTTTTTAAAACAGATAAGTGCATGTGTTTTTGTCGTTGGCTGGTTTTATTGACTTTTATATAAATAATAAAATATTTCGGGACAGACACAAATCCTAGTCCTACGGTAAGCTCAGTAAGGCTTGTGTTGTAGGTACTAGACGACGATATATATAATAGAGGGATATATATAAATACTTAAATACATAGAAAACACCCATGACTCAGGAACAATATCTGTGCGTCTCAAAGATGTCCCACAACACTCTCTCAGATCTTAGTTTTTTTTAATACAACAACGGTGGTAAACATGTATACGGCCCGCCTGATGGCAAGCAGTTACCGTTGCATATGGACGCCTGCAACTCCAGAGGATTAACATGCGCGTTGCTTACCTTAAAAGTAATAACTTTTAGGATCGGCAATCTTAGCTTAGAAGCTCTGGAAACCTAACTCACCATCAGGAATACAACACTACATACTTGAAAGGTAGCAGTATTATGGCTGTGGTCTTCTGTAAGGAGGAGGTACTTCTCCAGTTGGGCTGCTCCAGATTCAAGCGTGATGGTACTTCGCTGTGCCCTACTTCTCATTGTTGGACGTAGTTTAAGGACATACTCGAAAAATCCTACCGTCTCCATAACTTCAAGAACAAAGCTCGCTCGAGTGAATTTTCCAGACTGCGACTTGCGACTATTAATCGCATCCGACAATGCGTCGCCCGCCTAACGTCGAACATCTCCTGATTATTAAAGGGACCCACGTTTCATTAGTTTGTGTTTGGTCAGCGTTGTTTAACTTTCCATCATTTTGAACTCTATTCCTAATGCAATAAGGGTTAGGGGTCTAAACGGTCCGTAGAGGGGGTTTATTAGGTTCGATCGTTATTAAATTAAGAGACGATTCTCTGATGTTTTAGACTACTGTTTATATAGGAGTGTTGACAGCGGTTTAAGGTAAAAGTTTCTAAAAATATCTGTGGAATACATTAAAAAAAACGATTAACTGAAGGAATCTTTTAGCTTGATGACTCAGAGACAAAAAAAAAAAAACTAATTCCGTTATTATGGCAGCAAATCAAATACATCGTCTGTAACTTCGACTGTATAGCGGTTCATGAGATATAGGGTGACAAACCAAGGAACATACAAGACGTAATGGGAAAAAAGATGGTAAAGAGGAAAAAACACTGATAGAGAAAAAACACGGTAAAGGGAAAAAACGGTAAAGTGGAAAAAAGAAGGTAAAGTGGAAAAAAGACGGTACAGGGGAAAAATTAAATTAAAGGAAAAAAAAAAACAGTAAAGGGGAAGTAATAGGGTAAAGGGGAAAAAGAGACAAAACGGCAATAAAAGACGCTCAATGGAAAAAAGTAACTTACTTAAAAATAACCCTCCCGACTCTTGGCCTTTCGGCAAGGTGCCCATCACACAGGCAGCATTCCCGCTTTAAATCGCTATATATAGGTAAAAACTGAGTATATACTTATGCTCTCAACTGTCCCGCAATATTACCTATCACTCTTTATATAAAAACATGGCATTTTCATCGAAAAACACTTAAATTATACAAACGCGAGTTAATTCGTAATTAATTTGCGACGCTGGTCCTTTATGGTCCCACCCGGAATCGAACCCCCTAATGTAGAACTGGGAATGCGTACAGTCAGCATAAACGTATGAAACGCACCAAAATTATCTGCACTGTGTTTTTACAAAAGATATTTTCTACACTTCGTGTTTAGTTTCTACATATAGGTGAAAAACTTAACTGAAGGACCATGTCTATGTAATTGTGCAGAGAATAGGCGAGACGAATACTTTGTATTTATGATATGAATCGATTTGTTTCGTTGTGGGGAACAAATATCGCTATGGGATCATAAAACATAAAATACTCTTTATTGCACACCTCAAAACAAGGAAACATGGCATATATAGGTTACACGGCATTATAAAGAAGAGGCTAAACAATTGGCGGTCTTATCGCTAAAGAGCGATCTCTTCCAGACAAACTTAGGGAAGCGAAACCATTGTAAATTATGAGAAAAAAAGTAGGTGTTACCAAAACAGATCAACTTAACGTTCATAGACTTAAATATATAAAATATATAAAATAAACTTACATATACCATACACATATAAAAAAATATAAACTAACCTGTTCAAGAAAAACAAATTAGAACCAAAAATAATTGTGATCAATTGTGGGAAATGTGGGATCAATTGCGTAAAAGGTACAGAAAAGTCAGAAATTAGAGTTAAAGTCTGAATCTCGCACTGTCCGCTCAAAACGCTCCTAACAAAATAAAGCTTAACTATGACGTCACGCCTAGGTCGCCCATTCTAAATTATGGAAAAATAATGCAATTTTTACTTTGATCGTAAAATAATGCGTTTATGTATATAGTTACTGTACATTTTACTATTTAGAGTTTTTAGAATGAGAAAATGTAAATTTAATAGGCTGTTAATCCATCGTGATACACCCTCGACCTCGTCGTCAGTTACCATCAGGTGCGACTGAGGTCAAACGCTGGTCAGTCTTGATTGCGTCGTCGCGTCGAGCGTCGAGCGTCGAGTGCTGAAAAATGGGCCCGCTTTTTCTTTGCTAGACTACTCGGTCACACCATTCAATCTCAGCCATAAGACATTCACTGCTGAACATAGGCCTCCCCCTTGGACCTCCACATGTACCGGTTGGAAGCGACCTGCATCCAGCGTCTTCCGGCGACCTTAATGAGGTCTGTTCATCTTGTGGGTCGACGTCCTACGCTGCTGCTAGTCCGTGGTCTCCGCAGCACTTTTCGACCCCATCGGCCATCTTTGCGTGCAATGTGGTCTGCCCATTGCCACTTGAGCTTGCTAACTCCATTTATTGACTTACGAAAATTTAAACACATAGAACCTCAGTTTTCAGCAGTCGGTTAGACAACGAGCTGTAGGCGGGGCGCTGATCTAGTAGAGTTTTTGTCCTTAGGAAGCCCCGAGCCGATATTTCAAGAGGGGGCGGAAACAATGCAGTACACAGATTTATGTAGTACGACATCAGGAATAAATATTTCGGGACAATATTAATCGACCTAGTCCTACGGTAAACTCAGTAAGGCTTGTGTTGTAGGTAATAGGCCTACGATAAACAGATAGATACATATAAATACTTAAATATATAGAAAACACCCATGACTTAGGAACAAATATCTGTGCTCACCACACAAATAACAAATAAATAAATATTTCGGGACAATTTTACACAAATTGATCTAGTCCAATTTATTTGTGTGATGAGCACAGATATCTGGCAACTACCCCCAAGATCAAGACTTATGACCAGACGTGGTACCGCGAACATCGAAATTCGAATATTTGAGCATATTTTTCTTTTACTCCAATTAGGGCGTCATGAGAGTGACAGATACCGTCGTCCGAAATTTACGAATATCGTCTTACTGTTACAGTTTACAGCTGAAGTGATGATGATATTTTATGGGTTTCCGTTTTACTGCGATATGCGTAAATTTCGGACGATTGTCTCTCAAAATAGAAAGATGCTCGAATGCTCGAAATACATACACGAACTACGATGTTCGCGGTACCGGGCCACGTTCCAATAATAAATAATAAAATAAAATTCATTTATTTCAGACCAAATTGAACCATAAAAATTAAATACATATTAAAAACTTAAATTATATATAAAATAAGAATCATCATCATCATCATCATGTCAGCCGAAAGACGTCTACTGCTGGACATATGCCTCCCCCAGAACCACCCAAAAAGACCGATCCTGCGCCTTCCACATCCAGCGGTATCCCGCGACTCTAACTAGAATAACTATAATAAGAATAAAAATATATAAATATCTCAATTTAGTTCTAAATCGAAATTAAAAACCGTTTTTTTTTTTTTATAAACTAGTTTACTGTTACCAACAAGTACTCTGTGCTAACTATCTTTATCAGCGACCGCCAGTGTAATTTACTTGTTTGAGAAAAATTGAGAATTCACCATGGCCCCAACATTCGTTTACGCGCTATCTGGCGTGTGCGATCTGGATAACTTAGTACACAGATAACCAGTGGATTAGGACTAGATAAATCACTTGTGTTGTAACTCAAGGTAGATTTAGGGTGTGTGTACAGTCAGCAGAAGTGGCTAAGCGGTTGAGGTGTTCAAAATGAGGTCAACACATCTCTAGTGTCAAGAGAATAAGAGCGCGTGTAGGTCATTTTGAACACTTCACCCGCTCAGCCACTTTTGCTGCTGACTGTACACAAGTGGCGACCACTCGAAGTTTTCTCGGCGATTCAATAGTAACCTGTACCCTTACAATGAGTTGTGACATTGAGGTTTTCGATAACAAGTATCGAGTTTACTATCTGTGCATCTCGCTTGTACTTTAGTGCGAACGAGATGCACAGATAGTAAACTCTATATTCGTTATCGAAAACGCCAATGTCACAACTCATGGTAAGGGTACTGCAAGCCGCGTTCACCACCCTCGTAGGGAAGTTAGGATAGGGTTTTCAGTCTGGATCACTAGCCCAGTGCACTACCAATTGTGCTATACTATTTAAATATAAAGGTAGCAAACGAGCAGACGGATTGCCTGATGGTAAGCGATTACCGTCGCCCATGGGCACCAGAGGAGTTACAAACGCGTTTCCGACCTTTAAGAGGGGTCGGAGCTCAGTGAACCTTACTCACCATCAGGAACACAACATACCTGAAAGCTAGCAGTGCTATTATGGCTGTGGTTTGTAAGGAGGAGGTACTTCCCCAGTCGGGCTACTCCAGACTCAAGCGTGATGGTACTTCGCTGTGCCCTACCTCATTGTTGGACGTAGTTTAAGGACATACCCGGGTCCAAAATTGTAATATAAATATTTGAAACACCGCACAAATTAATTTAAAAAACCTTTTCAAATATTTTCTACGCACCATAATCTTAAGGCTTCGGTGCTGCCGTCCGAATGTGTGCCTTATTTCGTTACATTAGCCACACCGCTGTCCCGCCCCGCTGCGCCACGCTCTCAAAACGCGCCTATGTGCCCAAGCCTTTATACCGTTCCGATCGTTTTCTCCGTCCCGCTCTCTCACCTCCATTCCGTTTTACTCATTTTTATAAAGTTCCATTCATTCCTACAATCGTGAACCGGCGAAACTAAATAATAAACAATGTATTACAATGTATTTTATTGTGTTTTAAAATAATACTAACTTACAATATTGTTTTTCATGTCAGGAAACAATAAATCAAATAATACGTAAAGGGCGTGACGTTGACAAAGAAGCATTACATGAAAGCAACAACGTCTTTTTTTTTTTTTATGACATAGGTGGCAAACGAGCAGACGGATTGCCTGATGGTAAGCAATTACCGTCGCCCATGGGCACCCGCAACACCAGAGGCGTCACAAGCGCGTTGCCGGCCTTTTAGGGGGAGTTGGAGCTCTGGGAACCTTACTAACCATCAGGAACACAACACTACATACCTGAAAGGTAGCAGTGCTATTATGGCTGTGGTCTTCTGTAAGGAGGAGGTACTGTCCCAATTGGGCTGCTCCAGATTCAAGCATGATGTTACTTCGCTGTGCCCTCTCATTGTTGGACGTAGTTTAAGGACATACCCGGGTCCATAACTGTCTGCTCTCATAACTGTACACTCACAGTCAGCGTCATATAGTTGGTAGCATCCAAAGTACTCAAAAAGTTCGGTACACCATAGAATTAGTATGGTGTACCGAACTATTTGAGTACTTTGAATGCTACGAACTATATGACGCTGACTGTACCATGAGTTGTGACTTTGAGGTTTTCGATAACGAGTATCGAGTTTACTGTCTGTGCATCTCGCTTGTACTATTTTAGTGCGAACGAGATCCACAGATAGTAAACTCGATACTCGTTATCGAAAACCGTAATATCACAACTCATGGTAACGGTACTGATGGTAAACTCAATACTCGTTATCGAAAACCTCAATGTCACAACTCATGGTAAGGGTACTGATACTCTGTGGCTTACAAACATACTGTGCTTTATTATTTTTATTAAGCAGGAACGGCTGCTAGCGAATATCTTCGATATTTTAATCGAAAGAAAAATAGAAAAAATTTGACTCGCAGCGGGACTCAAAACCTCAACTACTGGATACTGGGCTTTGCTTTTAAACATACCTCCTCCTTACAGAAGACCACAGCCATAATAGCACTGCTACCTTTCAGGTATGTAGTACTGTGTTCCTGATGGTGAGTAAGGTTCCCAGAGCTCCAACCCCCCTTAAAGGCCGGCAACGCGCTTGTGACTCATCTGGAGTCTGGAGAAGCCCAACCGGGGAAGTACCTCCTTACAGAAGACCACAGCCATAATAGCACTGCTACCTTTCAGGTATGTAGTATTGTGTTCCTGATGGTGAGTAAGGTAGAGCTCAAATACCCCTTAAGGGCTGGCAACGCGCTTGAGTCCCCCTGGTGTTGCGGGTGCCTATGGCGACGGTAATTGCTTACCACCAGGCAATCCGTCTGCTCGTTTGCCGCCTATGTCATAAAAAAAAAACATACTGTGTTGAGATATTACATTACTACTGAGGCCTGGAAGCGAGAGTTTTTTTGTACAAGACTGACCAGCGTTTGACCTCAGTCACTGCTGGTAAGTGTCGACACTGTCGACGAGGTTGGTTGCCGGCCTAGTAGATTGTTACGAGGCCAGCAACCCCTTTTCATGCCGAGGTATTTACAGTGCTTTTACAAGATCATAATTTACTTACGAGAACTACATACTATTGAGTACATATTTTTAAGTTAGCTTTTATTTAATTAAAAAAAAATAGATAATAAAAGTACTTTTGAAATACATGTACAATAATTACAATATCATAATAGCTACTTACTATATTATATTTAAAAAATGACCTTGAGGAATTGTACGAAGCAAGCTGGTAGCATATCGCTGTATCGCAATACTGATACGTTGTGCGAGGAAGCCGCCAGCTCTACGGTCACCAGTTACGTCAACCAGACGCTTCGACGTTTAATTATGCATTTAATTATGTATATAATTATTTCAAAGTATATTTATTAATAAAATTCGTAACGCGAGCTTCTATTTTAATTGCTACTTGAATTTTTATGCCATCTTCGTTTGAGTTATCAAAGGAAACAAAATTAATTTATCTGAATTGAAATTGGAATTGATCTGGTACGAGTCTAAGTAAGTAAAAATAAGTTAATGTTGTTTTGGCTACTTTGTAGGGTTGAGACTGATGGTCTCATCGGAAGACCAGAGCTGGCGATTGCTATGAGACTGATGGTGACATGACGACAAGTAACACATATACACAAGAAGAAACAAAAAAAGAAACGTGACTCCCGTGATATGGTATGACTAAAATTGTCTAGAGAAATGATATAATGGATTCGCCAGTTTAACATACCTACTGCGTAATTTGATAATATTTCTTACAGTCGAGGAGTCTTTTCAAAATGGCTTATTTCTCTATATCAATAGGGATTGTTTTTGTATGGTTTTCTTAGAGAAATAACCCCTGTTGACATAAAAAGACCAGCGTTTGACCTCAGTCGCACCTGATGGTAAGTGTCGACGAGGTCGAGGGTGTAGCACGCTGGTGCAGTAACAGCCTATTCACTTTGAAAAGACCAGAATTATATCTCCGGGAATACAGACGAAGGGAGCGAATTCCATTCCTTAGCATTTCGCGTTAGGTTAGAAGCGAATTGCTTCGTGCGAATGAATGGAATATTCACAATGTAAGGATGAAACCGCTCCCCTCGCCTGGACGTCTGGAATTTTATAAATCATAAACGTATTTAAATACTTAATATCAAAATTCAAAAGTAAATAACAAAGAGCTGTCAGACATAACAAAGCTTTGTTGTTGGTGACAACAAAGTTTACTAAATTCACGTTAAGTTCTTTGAATAAGCAAAAATACTTAATAGTTGTGATATAAATGTTAAATAAAAATTAAATACACAAAGAGATACGGCGTTTTCTTTATTACTTACAGGCCAACAAATTAATCTTAATTTTTTAGACAGGCCTCCCAATATTTTTTAATCTTAATAAGCTTTTAATTTTTATTATACCTTAACCTTTTGAACGCTTTCCACTCTAGTCAAAATGTAACGTGTACGCCAACGTCTCGACTATACGGGTCATAAATCACCGTAATCATGCCATTTCTTTCGCACCTGCACGGTGTGCACGAAAGGGACGATAACTGACGTTTACTACCCGACTCGCCACTTAATTTTAAGAATAATATTTACTTTATCTGTCAAAGGTGAAATTTCTTTGACAGCGTCCGTCATAGCCACTTGTAGCGACATCACGCAACCACTTAGGGTTTATTTATTTGTTTAATTTTTATTACACCAAAGGCGGACTTAATGCTACAAAGCATTCTCTACCAGTCAACTTTGAAGGCGAAGGTTTAAAGGGTTTCTTGGCGTTAAAAGGTTAAAAACTTACAAAAGATAAAATACCGTGCGTGTAAGACGGGGTGGCGCAGTTAGTTATAGTAACGAACGGTAAATTGAAACAGTTTTCAAATAAATCATACAATTTCATACAATTTCCTTCAAGTACTCACTTACAACGAATAGACTCACGTGTACTTATATCGCGCTAGGCGACACGTATCTTCTAAACTCTGGTACCCGGTAGTCAGGACAACAGTTTTAATAAAATAATTTCCTACTGTATAACGTGACAACGCGACGACGACCGCGATAAACTATAAGATCGACTTTTATGTCTCATTTCTAAGTAAATTGCCACATTAATCAAAGAATTTCTCTGACTCAAGCGAAAAAGGTAGCAATCCTTAACAACATGTATGAGACATACTCCGTTTTACACTCAAACATAATTTATCCTTTTAACAAAAATGTTTCCTTTACACATTAGTTTTTTTCAGTTCATATATCTGTCTTCGAAAGTGTATATTATAATATGACGCATGTTCTCAAATCTGTGGAGTCGCTGTTGAACTTTCACTCTGCACCAATTAGTAAGCGTCAAAGTGTATTGAGTAAAGCTAACGTACCAGTGCTCGACACGCGAAAACCCAATAGATGACACCCTATTGACAATGACAATATTTAAACTACTGAAAGACATCAATTGGAACGCTGTCGGGTACAAGAATGTTTAGCTTATTGAATTTTATCGAAATGTCTTGAGGCTGGGACTTCAATTATAAATTTACATTAATATTATAAAGGCGAAAGTTTGTGAGTGTGTATCTTTGTTACTTCTTCACGTCTAAATGGCTAGAGCGATTTTAATAAAATTTGGTATGGAGTTAGCTGACACCTCGATTAATACATAGGCTACGTTTTTTTTTTCTAATAAACCGCGTGTAACACCGCGGGGCACAGCTAGTAAACAAATAATTATCTCAGACTCTAATCAGGTCGAAGATTTTACTCAAACCTAAATCAATTTTCGTATACAAAATGTTGTATATACGTCTGGTCAATGAAGTAGTATAAATTATCGATAACAGGATTGTCGATATTTTTATTGTGACAGGCACTAAGCAAATATCGTTCCTGCAAGAAAAATATCTGCGTATAACCTCGTAACGCCCAACATACATAAATATTCAATAGTTAAAACCAACCTTACTATGCAGTGAATTGGGTTGAATTTTCTTTTGCACGAAAACTAGTGAAACAAAAGAAATTCTACCCTATCTCCTTTTATAAACGATTTCAACTCCATTGAAAGGGAGTTTACATTGTGATGTACACTGGGCCTTACGAGGATAATTATAAATGTAACTCATTCACGAAATAATGACCGAATTACATGTAAGTTACACCGTGACGTCTCCTACACGTCGCCCTCCCGAGCCCGAGCCTTCCGTTGACCCACCGTGCACTTACCGGGGCGGCCCGGGTCCGAGCGGCCCGACACTCGAATATTAACATTAACACGAGCGTCGTTCCACCCAGCTATTTGTTGCGAGACAATCATCACACGCCCGTCGAAATCGCGTGGACCTCACGTCGCCTTCCCGTCACCGGGCCGAGCAGAGCCTTTTTACATAGCTGTAACGTCCGTCGCATGACCGGCTCGAGCCCGGGCCGAGTGGCTCGGAGGGCTCAGTGATCACGTGATTCATTCCATAGAAAATGTAGTGATGGCCTCGGTTCGGCGACGGGCCGCTTTAACGTGAATCAACCTTTTATGCGGTACTTGGAATCTTATGCAGACCCCCGCAAGCAAAAGCTAGTAATATATCTTTTGTTCCATTGTATCCAGAAAAAACAATAAAAAAAAGTACATCTTTGAGAGCGTATACATTAAATTATGACTACGCTCTAAAGAATGTTTAAGTCTGCGGTGACTTAAGACTTTTTCACGCAAAAATTTACAGTCATCAGATGATTCACAATGTAACATAATGAGCCATAATGATTTTCAGTTTATTTAAATAGAATTTGTAGTAATGCCGTCTGAGACATCATTTTTGATCATATTAATTGTATAAAAGCGGGTAACTCACGTTTTATAAGTCGAATATTGCTCGACATGTTTCACTCCGTAACGAGGAGCATAATCATGAGCCATTCGCGTTGGCTAACCGACGCAGACTGCGGGCCGCAGCTCTCCGCGACCGCGCACTCGACGCCGGCAACAGCTGAGGGCGGGGAGGCGAGAAACTACCCTCATTTTCAGCAATATTGTCAATAGTAGGGTTGCACACTACACTTACTACGTCCGTTGGCAAAGGTCCGTCCACACAAAACGCCGACGCACCACACAAAACAGTTCTCCAACTAGGGGGCACAGACCATCCACAGTCACGGTTAAAGTTCGGATAACGACTAATTTCAATAGCCTCCCGTACTTTGCGCTGAACTACAAATTTTTCCTTCGAAAGTACGGTTACCTTATCGAAACGTATGTAATGAGTCGAGTCCGAGTCCAATATATGCTCCGTCACTGCAGAACCACGGCTGTCCCTGTTTTTCATGCTGCGTATGTGTTCTGATATCCTGGTGGCAATGTTGCGGCCCGTTTCTCCTATATAGCTCTTCCCACAAGAGCAAGGAATCCTATATACACCTGGACAGTTCAAGGGCTCTTTGTCCTTCGGCGAACGCACCAACTGCCTTAACTGCATATGAGGGCGGAAAATCGTCTTGATGCAATATCTCCGGCGTAACAAGTGTCCGATCTTATCCGTCACGCCCTTAATATATGGCAGGAATACGGGCAGTCGTTCCACTACAGCCGGCCGGGGACGAGCCAAGGCGTTCGCAACACGACAACACTGCCTCCATCCATAGCCATTATGCTCCTCGTTACGGAGTGAAACATGTCGAGCAATATTCGACTTATAAAACGTGAGTTACCCGCTTTTATACAATTAATATGTTTCAATCTCACGATAGTTTTGTGTTTAAAATCATTTTTGATCACTTATATTTATTTATTGAGAACCAAAGAGTCAAAACTGGGGAACGATATTGAGTCGTGCACTCGAATTCAAGAGCTTTAAGGACGAAAATAATCGCATACAAAAGTTTCTCACCATATTTTTTTGCAAAAAATATATAGATTCAATATAACCTCATTGATTAGTTACAAACGGATAAACTCATGTGTAATTATATCGCACTAGGCCAGGCAACGGACAGAAGTAATACACAATCACCCGAGCGGCGTGACTCGGCTTGAAAATGGGTACAAGAGCTTACCCGAAACATGTCGCCTAGTGCGATAATTACACGTGAGTTTATCCGTTTGTAACTAAGTAGTAAAATAATAAAAAGCGGGTGGAGCGGCGGAAAGTGCCGAAATTCTTAAACTTAACAAATATAAAAGCCTGGGCAGAGAGTTTTGTACCATTTTACCCATTTTTTTGTAACCATTTTGTACCGTTTGGCGTAGAGACGCTAGGTCCATGGGGTCCCAGCGCACACAAACTTTTTGCAGAAATCGCGAAGCGTCTGATTGATGTAACTGGTGACCGAAGAGCTGGCGGCTTCCTCGCACAACGTATCAGCATTGCGATACAACGAGGAAATGCCGCCAGCATCCTTGATACAATGCCTCAAGGGCCTTTTTTAGATTTTATACTGTAACTAGTTAAGCACTTGAAGTTATCATAATACGATTGTAATTAACATTGAAAATAGAGAAGGACCAGGTCTATAATATGTGACATTATCTATGAAAAGGGACATTATTGTCGATGGCGCTTATGTCGTTGTTCAAGACGAACCAATACAAACGCAACGCCATTCGACGTAAGCGCCATCGACAATAAGGTCCCTTTTCCTAGATACTGACACATATTGTCCGAATTAAAGTAAAAGAAAATAAGTCACAACTCTACTCTATACATTCCCTGTTCTATTCTGAACACATGGTTAGCACGTGTGTATCAGACCCGATTGGGGAAAAGGATATCAATGAAATATTAATAGCATACATATATGAATCACGCTTTGAACCAAATTAGGGTTAAAAAAGGTAAGCATGTGTTCGGTTCTTTTGATTTAGTATTTACTAGCTTTCCTCGCCACTTCGTCGGCCAGCCATGCCCGTCTTTAAAGTATGGTTGCGGGATAAAAATTATCCTATGTCCTTTCTCGTAGCTCAAACTCACTCCATAACAAATTTCATCCCAATTGGTTCGGCGGTTTAGTGTGAAGAGGCCACACAGACAGAGAGAGTTAGTTTCTCATTTATAATAGTACAGTATATATATATACTATGGATGGATTCATATTATAAGCCTATTACCTATAGTTTTTATAATTACTAAAACTAGAGTTAAGTTCAAAACTACATGGAAAAATTAAGATTGAAATCATTTTTGTAATTGTTTGATATGTTTTCTTATAGAAGCATTTTTATGTATGTATAAGATTTTTGTAATACTGTTTTGAAAAAATAAGTCCCGCCGAGTTTCATGCCGATCATAAAAGTCAAAATGCTTCCAAAGGTGTAGGGGTTAGAACCAGTGTAGTTTTTATTTTTCTCTTTTAATTTTTTATATGGGTACCTACTCGATGTATTAAAGTGCCCTTGTGGGCTACTTACTGAAAAAACGTTTGAGTTTGAGTTGATGAAGAATGTTACGCTTACCTGAAAAAAATTAGAAAAATAAATAAATTATTTAAATAGCTCGGTAACGGTGGCAGTATTATGGGTACGGTCAGAGACTTTAACTGTTGAGCCATTTAGAGTTCACTTTACGTTGGGCATTTCATAGAGTAAGCATTAAACAAAAGAAAATAGCTTGAACCGTAAGTGGCTCAACAATTAAAGTCGGTGACTGTACCTACATTTGGACCAGATACAATTCTGGATGTCTTTAGTTAATATACAATTAATTAAGACTGTCGAGGACTGTCGATTTTGCTCGGACGATGTCTTTAGTGACTTAGCAAAAGCACCTTGCCTTTGTAGTAGTAACGTGTGTACACGCTTGTCGTAAGTTCCATATTAATTCTCTGCACTACTACATAGACATGGTCCTTCAGTTAAGTTTTTCACCTATATCAAACAACGCAACAATGTTTTTTACATATCAGATATTTTCTACAGTTCGCGTTTCAAAGTTTCTATCGCATTTCAATAAAAACACGCAGAAATCTGTCTATTTTTGTAAAGCAATTAAAAATACATCCGTCCTTACACTACGTCCAACAATGAGGTAGGTCACAGCAAAGTACCATCACGCTTGAGTCCGGAGAAGACCAACTGGGGAAGTAACTCCTTACAGAAGACCAGCACTACCTGCTACATATCACGTATGTAGTGTTGTGTCCCTGATGGTGAGTAAGATTCCCAGAGCTCCAACAACTTTTAAGGTGGGCAACGCGCATGTGAATCCTCTGGAGCTACGGTAACTGCTTACACTCAGGCGGGCCGTATGCTTGTTTGCCGCCGTCGTCGTATTTTTTTTAAACGGTAGATAATTTTGGTGCGCTGTTTCATATAAGCCACTATTAAAGCTGACTGTACCTACAGTAAATTATATCCGAAATATAATTCATATTCTTTCAAATATTATCCAAGTAATTGGATTTTTCTACCTTTGTCATACTTAAATATAATTTATTCGTATAATTAATAAAGGTAAATTTAAAATAAGTATTTCCTAGTTCGCCTTCATAGCCGTAGCTTTTCTTTCTTAATTATAATAATTACTAATATAATTTAATTACTCGTATTAGTTCACCTTTAAATTATTATTTTTATTGACTTCATCATTCTGTGTTTAATTTTTATTAGATTTTCTCATATTTGACAGTTATATTATTGTTCTACGGACATACGCATGCCGCCATTTTCATTCCCGTTTGACACAACACCTCAAAACATTTGAAGGTTAGAAGCGCCATCTTAAAAAAGTTTAACCCTTTACCAGGCTCCAAAGAACTACCGTGTCTTCATACGTACTGTATACAGTGCGTGTCTTTCATAACGACACTACGTTTAAGGGCTGAAAGTATAAGTCCTAATGAACTGAAATCAGCATAGTGTAGTTAAAAAATTAGAAATATAAATTTTCATACAAATTAATTGGGCACGCAATGTATCAGCAAAAAATTAAACTTAACAATTGACATGTGATTTCATTGAATTTTCACTCTTAGTGACATCCTGACACCTATTACATCGTACATGTCGGTGACATTTTTGATTGACAAGACCGTCAAAAATCATGACGTAAGAAAAGGACTTGACCGCCCTACCTGCTATCGCGAAACACTTTGCGAAGTTTCTCCTCTCTTTCTCACTCACAAAAGTTGCTTGAGTAGAAACTTCGCAAGTACCTAGGTAATTCTTGGTCAAAGTTCGATTAAAAATAAAAAAAAGATTGAAAAGTTTTTTATTTAAAAAATAAAATCAATCTCTGCGATTCACTCGTCGAAGATAACGATGTTCGATGTGACGTCCGTCCATTTCGATGCAAGTGTTGCATCGGCGTATGACAGACTGATGTACGCTTTCAAAATTAGTGTTCTGCTGAAGTTTTTGAAACGCATCAGTTATTCTGTTCTTAAGATCTTCAACAGATATTTGTGGTTTCGAATACACTTCGTTTTTTATGGCCCCCCATAAAAAAAAATCTAACATCGTGAGGTCCGGTGAACGGGCCGGCCAACGTCGAGGCCCAAATCTACCGAGCCAGCGGTTTCCAAATATTAAGTTCAAATAATTACGCACACGAACTGATGAATGTGCCGGAGCTCCGTCCATTTGCAACCAAGTTATCTCCCGTGCTTCTTCTGGCAACGAGTTGACATAATTATTCAATGGACCACTAAGCAATTCCAGGAATTTTTCTCCATTGAGATTTCCGTCGATAAATACTGGACCTATTATACGATTACCATGAATGGCTGCCCAGACGTTTACAGCCCATCGGTATTGATGACCGGTCTCTCTTATTACACGAGGATTTACTCTTGCCCAATAGTGTGTATTTCTCTGATTCCACACGCCGTTTCGAGTAAAAGTACTCTCATCAGTCCATATTACTCTTGAGCTAAATTGGTGATCGGCATTGTGGTTGTTCAATAGCCAGCGACAAAACATTACACGTGGCAGCAAATCCCTAGGCAATATTGCGTGTGCCTTCAAAAATTTGTAAGGATGCTGCAAGTCTTTTTTGAGAATCCTGTGAACTGTTTTGTGCTTCATTTGAAAATGTCGCGCGGCATTTCTTGTACTGCACTCTGGATTTTCAGCAAAATGTTCCAGTATCATTTCTTCATTACGCACATGAAGACGGGGTCCATTTGCCAACGGTTGGATTCTCCCAGTAATGGGCATGTCTTCCCGGACACGCTGCAATGCACCGACTATGACTCTGGGGTTTTGCGGAATAAGACGATTTGGAAATCGCTCGCGATACAATCTTAACGCTAGTCTAGCATCTTGCATAGCTTCGCCATACATTAGAATCATATCGGCTAATTCTTGCGAGGTATAAGGTGATGGTCGTGGCATTTTGGCAACAAAATTATGACATGACAATTTCATGAAAAAAATCATCTAAATTTTACGTCAACCTACCTGCATCCTGTCATACCAGCCAGTGCAGTCAAAAGATTGATGTAAGTAGGTAGGTAACTTTGTGTTAACTAAGATTACTAAGAAGGTGGAATTTCGTTTAAGTACCGATGGATAACTTCACATTGATTGGATTGAAGTGTCAAGATAACGTCGAGTTTGTTGATCAACACCACATTCTTAATAATAATAAATTTAATAAGCATGTTTAAAATAGGTAATGTGATTTCTAAGAAGTGAAAATAAATGTAGGTGCAGTGATTTTTGATATCAGTCTAGTTCAGTGGATAATGCGATTCATAAATGTGGTGACTAAAACACAGGAAGATTTATTGATGTAATTTTTTTGTGAGTGTGATCAAAATCGCGTATGTTTTAAATCGAAGTGTTCTCTAGTAGTGAAATATTCAGTAAATAAGTTAACGTCGGTAACAGTTCCGAGTTACTTTAATGTTTCGATCGAATTTAAATGGAAACGAAACTAGCTCTTCCTCTCTTCAAACGTCAAATAAATGTTTGCATTACATTGCTGCACGAGATTTTTTTCTAAATTAATTACTCTTAATTATAAAAGTTAATCGTTATATTATTTTGATAAAACTGTTAACAGCACTTTAAACTATCGTTCCTTAAAACCAGTGTCGTTATGAAAGACACGCACTGTATACTGTTACAGCCGTATTGAACGCCTTGTAAAAACTGCATTTACGAAAGTCGGACATGCTCCTTTAAACCAGAAATAAAAATGTGGGTTACGGTTATCCCATCACCTGTCTAAGTAATTAACTGTCAATACTCGATTTTGTCTTATTATATTCTTGATCAGGCGAAGGGACATATTCTTCCCACATCTTATATCGGTTATCACAGTCAAGGTTTAACTCCAAACCTACTACGAAACATTATATTTATAAATCACTGAAAACATTATTTTATGATCTTCAGTTTAATTACTTACATGAGTTTTTGTGACATGCAAGACAATTTACCGGGCCATGGGAATAATAGCTCCCACACAGTTAAACTCTAATAAGGCCATGGGATAATGTCAACCCACATCCTTATTCTGGTCATACACAATAATGCGTAAATATTTAGCAATGTTTACGATTACATTACCTTTCAACACTCAAAATCTACAATATGTCAAAAAATTGTTCCACCTTATGTACTTCTGTTTCAGAGAAATTAAGGAAAGTGTTCGAATTTCTCTGTAGTTTACTGAAATTAGCGTTCAAGTGAAATTAAACGTCTGCCAAAGATATATTACGCGATTTAGAAGCGTGTTGTGAATGTAAATTATAAAATACAATTTTCAGGGATTGACAAAATATTTTGTAGGAGGTTTGGAGTTAAAACCTGACTTCGGTAACCGATATAAGATGTGGGACGAATATATCCCTTCGCCTGGTAAAGGGTCAGAGTGTAGCAAAGGGTGGCCCATATATAGGACTTAGAAAAAAAATTTTTTTTTTTGCTCGTTTTTACTACTTTTTTGATCAGAACATTAAAGAATATGTAAAAATAAGCATCTTTTACTGGAACTTTTTTTCTCTAAATTGAGAAATGGCCGAAATATAGCGACACAAAGTTTTATAAATTTCAACACTTAGAAAATTTTCACAACAGTTTATTTTCTCGTGGGTCGCAGTTCTAACCTAACCTAAACCTACTTTTCTGACAACAATTTATTTTCTCGTGGGTCGCAGTTCTAACCTAACCTAAACCTACTTTTCTGACAACAGTTTATTTTCTCGAGGGTCGCAGTTCTAACCTAACCTAAACCTACTTTTCTGACAACAATTTATTTTCTCGTGGGTCGCAGTTCTAACCTAACCTAAACCTACTTTTCTGACAACAATTTATTTTCTCGTGGGTCGCAGTTCTAACCTAACCTAAACCTACTTTTCTGACAACAATTTATTTTCTCGTGGGTCGCAGTTCTAACCTAACCTAAACCTACTTTTCTGACAACAGTTTATTTTCTCGAGGGTCGCAGTTCTAACCTAACCTAAACCTACTTTTCTGACAACAATTTATTTTCTCGTGGGTCGCAGTTCTAACCTAACCTAAACCTACTTTTCTGACAACAGTTTAGTTTCTCGAGGGTCGCGACATTTATCTCGGTAATTATCAAGTTTACAGAAAACTTGCCCATACAAAACATGCTTATTTTAGCGTCTTCTATACGATAGCATCATAAAAAATAGGTGTCATAATGATACCATTCCCATCGTTATTTTTTCAAAGTCCGAACACATGTGTCAATTTAAGAGCCAATATCTCGGTAATTATCAAGTTTAGAGAAAAGTTGCCCATACAAAACATGCTTATTTTAGTGTCTTCTATACGATAGCATCATAAAAAGTAGGTGTCATAATGATACCACTCCCATCAAAATTCCTGCGTACCCAAATTTTTCTAAGTCCCAGGTACGGCCACCCTTTCCTACACCCCAACCTGGTAAAGGGTTAAATACTAAAGAATTGCTTGCTACCTATAAAGTATGAACTATAGATCAAATTATGGTTTTTAAATACCTAACTTTAACTGAAATATTATTTACAAACTCTTGATTCTCCGAGTACTGATAAAATGTATATAAAACAAATAAAATTAATATTCACAGCACTTCCAACAAAATGTCGATGTCGCCGCCATATTTGATTTGCGTTAATGGCGGGAACAATTACCGATGTCACAACACTTCAGAGAGAATTAAAATAAAAAGACCGTTGGGACGAGCCAACTGCGATGCGAAAATACTCGCGTATTTATACTTGTACTCGTACTCATTAATTAATATTGATATTTTAAAAGTACTCTTTTGATATCTTAACGACTTAACGATATGGGCAAGTTGCGGAAAGTTTCTAGAAAGTTGGGAAACGTATCGGAAATATTCAGAAACTATCATCCATACCATCTTGGACCAGTGTATGTCCGGACCCGGGTATGTCCTTAAACTACGTCCATCAATGAGACGTAGGGCACAGCGATGACCATCAGGCTTGAATCTGGGGCAGCCTTACTGGGGAAGTACCTCCTCCTTACAGAAGACCACAGCCATAATAGCACTGCTACCTTTCAGGTATGTAGTGCTGTGTTCCTGATGATAAGTAAGGTTCCAAGAGCTCCAACCCCCCTTAAAGGCCGGCAACGCGTAGTGACTCATCTGGTGTTGCGCATGGGCGACGGTAATTGCTTACCACCAGGCAATCTGTCTGCTCGTTTGCCGCCTATATCATAACTCTCTCTGTCTGTCTGTTACCTCTTCAGGAAAAAGTTTGAGCTACGAGAAAAAAGTCGCGACGAAAAGCTAGTAAGAAATAAAATTCCTATTCATATCAGGAACCTCCCAGGCCGGCAGACATGTCATATACTAAAACCGGTATTTTTTTTATAATACCTCGTTTGATACTCGACTCCGCCAAAGGATCGTAAAAAAAATATAAATTATAAAATAACGTGGCCTTGTAACCTAATTAAAAAAATACGATAACCTTTGTAATACACAACCAAGTCAACAGCGACTTATCGCGTGCGACAAGTCACAAGTGTCAGAACTTGTTACTTAGTTTTAAAATATCTTATGTCTGGAGAATATAAAACACTACATATTATTAGACACTGAAGACAATTAGATTATAAGTGAAAAACTTAAGGATCTTGTCCATGTAGTTCGGCTGCCCTACGCAGAAATCAAGTATCTCAAAAATTCCCAAAAAATGTTTTTTTATATGATTCGATTCACTTTTTCAAAAGACATCTTATAATCAATTTTTTTCTTCTTTAAAATGTATAATTTTCAAAATACAGAACTTTAAAAAATTTCAAGTATCTTTTTTTAACGGGATATTCTAAGTAGATAGTAGTAGTAGATATTAAAGTCAAGTATGTACCATATTTCTATCTTGAAATCGAGTATCTTGCTATAGATACTTGCAATTCATATAAATTGCAAAGTTACTTGACTTCGCCGTAGAAATATTGATATAGATTGCGAAGTTACTTGACTTCAGCGTGAAATTAACATTTTATTACGATGTCAAAATCTTGTAGTTATATTTCTTTGGGTTTCGGGTAGAAAATGTCTGTGACATTTATTAACTAAGTACCTCTCTACTTCGCTCTACTGTAAAATTTGTCAAAACACAGATACTTGATTTCTGCTTAGGACAGCCGAGTTGTGAAGATTGTGAGAATTCATATGGAAAGTACATACGTCAAAATTTGAATATGGAACGCCGACATGTGTATTATAGACACCAGTTACATAGGCCAGGTGCTTTAGCTAAGTTTTTGGAAAATAAGAGATAACAGAGTGAAGAGATTGCGTTAAAACTAATATCGACTACAGGCTTGATGGTTCTGGATTCAAATTAAAAAAAAAACAGTAAGGTGACGGCACCAGTAATGGACAAATTCTCTCTCCTTTGAAATAAGCACTAATGTTCATAGATAAATATCTTACAGCGCAGTCAGCATAACCAAGTATAATATAGTTTTTAGGGGCATAAGTCCAATTTTATCCGTGATACAGGTTAGGTTAAGTTTGTTAGGTATCTATGGGTGCCCGAAGGGTATGATGCAAACCCGAAAGCGCAACCTATCAATGCTCGACCCATCAATTGGCGACCATGATGTGCTTATTTCAAAGGAGTAAAGTGTTGTTCATTTGTTGGGACATATTCAACTTACAACTTTATGATTTTGAAAAAGAACTAAGTGTCCATCTTTGGTGCCTGTCAGCTAAAAGTGTCCAACATTGGTGCCATTACCTTAACGGCATTAATCTGTGTGATTAGCACTTGTTCTTAAAGCCGGTGTGTTAATATCATAATAATATTATAAATGTGAAAGTAACTCTGTCTGTCTGTTACCTCTTCACGATTGGGATTAAATTTGGTATAGTGAGAGTTTGAGCTACGAGAAAGGACATAGAATATTTTTTATCCCGCAACCATACTTGAAAGCCATGACTGGCCGACGAAGTCGCGAGGAAAAGCTAGTATTATATATAGCGCTGGCCGAGTACCCACAACACAAGCCTTCTTGAACTTACCGTCGCAATCAGTAGTGTAAGAATGTCTTGTAATTTGTTTTTTTTTTATCTGCGAAGTTAGGGCAAGCTAGTGATACACCGCTTCACCCTTACCTGCCAGTGCAGGCGCGTCGCGATTTTGAAGATAGAACTCGTCTCAAGGACGCTTCCCGAATGGACCAATCAGGGGAGCGCTGGCGTCGTATGACCGACGCCATTTGTTTTACTTCAGTTGTTTTTAGTTGCAAAACCGCCGCGGCTTAGATATCATTTATTAATGGATATTATTGTTTATTCGAGTGTTAAGTGAGATTAATATAATATTTAAGTGATCAGTTAAGTGTTTAATTTCCTATCCGATGCTAGAATTACCTAATACTAGTTCTAAAAAAAAAAACATCGCGTGTGACAGTTAGTAATCTTTCTGCTTCGTTTGAACAGACCTAATGACACAACTCGTTTTCGTTTAATTTGGGGACAAATGTCTTTAGCTGTGACCTTCGCATGTAATGTAGGTATTATGAGGAATTAATGTCAAAATAAATAGTTGATTTGTTAACTTTTGTGTTAGTATTTTAGGAAATAAATTTCATTGTAATAAGCGGCGCTATCGCGATGATATTCGTAAATTTCGAACGATTGTCTTAGTCACTCTAAGACGTCTTAATTAGAGTAAAAAAGATGCTCGATTGGTAGATTCACCGTCCTCTTGGATGGACAGTCAGCAGCAGAAGTTGCTAAACGGTGCTCAAAATAAGGTCAACACATTTCTATTGTCAAGAGAAGAGCGCGTGTAGGTCATTTTGAACACTTCACCCGCTCAGCCGTGAGTGGACAAAACACCCAAATACCACACAAAACAGTTCTCCAACTATTATTATTTGAGTGTGGCCCTTATTGGTACCATCGACCAGGACTGGTCTATTGCAATGGCCAGTCCACCAGTCTATTTAAAGTTCATTAATTATTCCCGCTGCATCTATGAAGATCGATCCAAAAACCCTCGGGCCGTAATGTCTTATACCTCCCAAGGTAGCAGTGTGGCGCCCAACTAGGTACAGCCATCAATTATTTCGGAGCAGCCAGGGTATTCTAAAATATCGGAACATGTACTTTATAACCTTGATAATAGAGACGTTGTTCCGATATTTATGACAACATTGGTCGCTCCGATAAATATGATGGCGACTGTACTTAGGAAACGCGGAAGTTTGTTTGAAAGCCTTTAGTGAGCTTAGTGTACGACTAGTAAGATTTTTTAATATTATCCTAAAAAAAAAATATTTTTTATTTTTAGCTACTTACCTACTTAGATTTAAAAAAAATAATAAATATTTAAAAATAATAAAAAGTATTGATTAAAGTTTATTTCCAATTTTAACAGCCTCTACTTAGTCTAAATAACTGGCAACACTTTATATTTAAACCGCCCGTACATTAAAAAAGCACAAAACTTGAAACCCCTATTTAGAGCCGTCCCTAATAGCCGAAACGTGCCTCGTCGACTAATTTCAAATATAGAATGTCCAAAATGGCGGATTGCACAAATCCCCCCACCTTATCCCGCTCGCAGACCGCCATCTGTCATCGAGTTTGACAGTTGACAGTGAAACGATTTAAAATTAGAACATTCGGAAGATTGTGAATGAGTTTTGGGGGAAGTTTTTTCACTTTTTGTTTATCAAATTGCCTTAATGGAAGGAATGGAATTACGGTACTAAGCCAACTGACAGAGACGCATTTATTGTTAATTCTATTGGAATTTTGAGAGGTAATTAATGATGGCGGTGGAGCTATTGCTAACATTAGGAGATATTTATTAGCGTATAAACATTCCATGGAGATTTATACGAAGCTAAAAACTATGAAAGCTAAAATGAATACGTGTTATACAATATCTCATATAAATAATTTACGTTGTCGGAGACAAGCATATATATGTATAGATGAATAACTAAGCTAAAGCACCTGGTCTATGTATTAGTAACGTGTGTGTACACGCATGTCGTTGTTCTATATTCAAATGTTGACGTAAATGATTCTCTGCACAACTACATAGACCTTCAGTTAAATATTTCACCTATAGATCTGACAGTAAGCAGCTATTGTAGCTAATAGACGTTTGCTACATTCAGTGATTTCAGTGGCCGGCGTTACCAACTCTAAACTTGTATTACATTACCTAGTTCTTTATTAAAACCCCAAATAGTAGCTGTTTAAAAGAAAATCTTAAGTTTATTCGCCGAGAAGTCGCCAGCAACAGTGTAGATAACTTTGATCACATCGCCCGCTTAGCAATTAATGCTAAGTAAAACAATACGAAGAGACAAGGACCGCATACTCCGACGTTTATTTACAGTGTCCATCAATATTAGTCCGTTCTGGATAATTTGCTGGGACTTGAGGGAGCGGTGGAAAATACTCGTTCGCCAAATACTAAGTACAAAATACTTAGTATTTATATGATACTTAGTCCACCAACTGATCAATCCGCCAATAGATGGCGGTAAATCGCTTCGGATGTGTCCTAGCTAACGGACAGAGAACAGAAAAAGCGTATCACGAGAATCGAAGTTCGCAAATTTCGAACGAGTGCCTCTTTCACTCTAGTTAGTGTGGAGTTAAACTTTTTTTTTATTTTTATGACATAGGCGGCAAACGAGCAGACGGATTGCCTGGTGGTAAGCAATTACCGTCGCCCATGGGCACCCGCAACACCAGGGGAGTCACAAGCGCGTTGCCGGCCTTTAAGGGGGGTTGGAGCTCTGGGAACCTTACTCACCATCAGGAACACAACACTACAGACCTGAAAGGTAGCAGTGCTATTGTGGCTGTGGTCTTCTGTAAGAAGGAGGTACTTCCCCAGTTGGGCTTCTCCAAATTCAAGCGTGATGGTCATCGCTGTGCCCTACCTCTCATTTCGCAAATTCTCAGTTCGCAAATTTCTTTCACTCTAGTTAGTGTGGAGTAAAACTTAAAGGATATCCTTCTGTTCTGCAGGAAGATTGGAAGATTTGAGGAGCACTGTGCGGGAACGCAGCCGGAACAGTAACCTGCAGCCAAGGCTCGGAACCGGTTTTAAAAAAAGAGGTTGAAACCGGTTTACTTCGGTTTTACTCAGAACTATTATGAGAACGCGAACGTTTGAAGAACTTCATTAAAACCCAAATAAACCGGTTTATTCGACGATTGACGATAGCCGGCATGCTGCGTGTGCCGCGTATCTAAATACAGACACGTAACAAATTGCTACTAGCAATTTATGCTTTTTTGGAATTAACCGGTTTTGAAAGTTCCAAACCGGTTAACTTGGCAAGAACTTTATGAAAATGTTCCCCTAAAACCGGTTTAAAAATAACGGTTTGGCGAGTGAAATCGAAATGAAAAGGTTTTGCGCCAAGTACATGATAATGGTTCTGAAATTTAACCGGTATCCGAGCCTTGCCTGCAGCTCCAACTACGGGGAACTGGGCTGAATGACTGCAACAGGCGATCGACAGCCCGCCTGAGTCCAGCCGTCCCTACACTACATCTACATCTAGTGCGGAGTAAAAGAGACAGATGCCTGAAAGTTTCGATCCTTGATTTACGCGGTGGCTCAGAGCTGTGTGCAGAGCTATTTACTTTAACAATCTAGGTATTTACTAAGACGCCTCAGGACATTTCACGTAATAGCAAGCCCTCATGCTGTAATTACATACCTAATTAACTATGTACACATGGTTATATATAACAATATTAAATGCTTGGGCACATAAGCGCGTTTTGTGAGCGTGGCGGTAGCGCAGAGCGTGACAGCGGTGTGGCTAATGTTTTTTTTTTTTATGATATAGGAGGCAAACGAGCAGACGTATTGCCTAATGGTAAGCAACTACCAGCGCCCATGGACACTCGCAACACCAGAGGAGTCACAAGTACGTTGCCGGCCTTTAAGATCCCTATACGCCCTTTTCATGAAGGTTTGGATGTCATATCGGTCCGGAAATACTGCACACGACAATTTATTCCAGAGTTTTGCTGTAAAATAAATAAATGTAACGAAATAAGGCACACATTCGGACGGCAGCGTCGCGTCGCGCTGCGCCACGCTCACAAAACGCGCCTATGTGCCCAAGCCTTAACAGTCGGATGTAACTACGTCAAATACGCTTCACCTTACTCGCTCGGAAAACCTTAGTTTATAGCGCGAAATATGCGTGGAAAAGCCTGTTTTATCCGCTAGCGTGCAAAAACAATATTTGTAATTCTCTGTGGTGCATGTAACTTTTTTTTAATATAAAACTCCTTCAACGCGTGACTGATTTCATTACAACATATCAGAAAAATGGTTTTGATAACAGATTTTTAACTTTTTTATTTTTCTCTTATCTACACTTTAGGTTAGCCCAGGGATTCCCAATCTTTTTCAACCTACGGCGCAGTTACAAAATTAGTATTTTGCACGGCGCCCTGTCCTAGCTATTTCAAAAAGATATAGTAGAAAGAGATAATTACCTATATTACCTACTATAATAGTAGTCAGGTTAGGTTAGTTTAGTTAGAGGGAGGTAGGAAGAAAATTAAACATTCACAAAATGAATCTATCGTCGTGTAGATAATAATAGATGATCGAATCACGGCGCCCTTCTGAACTTTCCACGGCGCACCAGGGCGCCGCGGCGCACACTTTGGGAACCCCTGGGTTAGCCTAAAGGGTCGCGCATTAAGCAGTTAAGAGGAATTTCCTCCCGCGAACGCTCCGGCTGTGGAATGAACTCCCTGCCGAGGTTTTCCCTAGGGACTACAGTACGAGGTTCTTCAAAACAGAAGTGTATAGGTTCTTAAAGGGTAGGCAACGCGCATGTGAATCATCTGGAGTCGCATGCGTCCATAGGCTACTGTAACTGCTTACCATCAGGTGGCCCGTATGCTTGTTTGCCACCGTCGTTGTATTAAAAAGAAAAGAAGCTCCTCAAATAATATTACCCTAAAGGTATTACCTTTAAAACAAGTACCATTTCGACTTAACATTAAACCCCACAACCGACTACCCTAATCCGTTTAGTAAAAACAGAAATAAATCAGCCTAAGCCCCAGTTATAAACTTTTATTTACCTTCAACTCTTAAATACATTTAATTTTGAACCTTATTCACAAAGTTATAAGTCTCAAAAGCGTGATTATACATGATGTACTTTAAAAAGGACGTAGGGCGAAGAGATAAGCTTGGCAAGTCGGCCATTTTGATTTTGAGCAGTTTGTGTTAAGGGTAAGTTCGCGATGTCATAAATTGTAAGACACGTTTCGTAATGAATCAATAGGACAGAGAAAGGTACGGAGACGCACACGACGGGAGGAGATGGGGTGGTGCTATTCTAGCCAGCCGGCATCACTCGGCAAAATCGGAGTGACTAAATAAACGTGAGTAAATCCGTTGTTTTTATTTATAAAATATTAGAAGGACTTGCTAGAATAGCACACAGACAAAGGAAAAAATCCTACGGACGGGCAGCAGCGTCCGTCGAAACCTAATCTACAGCTACTACGGTCGCCAACCAGCCAAGCCTCGCAACTATGGCAAAAGCCCCCAAGATGATACAAGTCATATTTGTGGGAGGCCTATGTCCAGCAGTGGACTGCATACGGCTGCAATGTTACCAGTGAAAGTGAAGTGGTTATTTGTTATGTGCACAAATTAGTAAAAAACTGTGTGCAGCCAAGTGTGTAACTGATTCATTATACCAACTGCGTTATGCTCAGTCAAAATTCAACCGCGGAACGGGTAGAGTTTTCCAGTAAAACAATGTTTTGTCTGTGGTGTGTCAGGCGATTTTGCGAAGACGCTTCTGAATCAATATATTAAGTTAGTGGAAGTACAGTGCAAAAGACCAGTTGTTTGACTAAGTGAAGACGATTTAGTTACGATAACTCGTCCCGAAATATCTGGACGGCTAAAATGTACAAGGAGTAGAAAGTTAAAATACATACACTACCAACCGTTTCGAAACTAAAAACACAAACTTGGTTCTCCACACGATTTATCTTATCTCCCATATTTATTTTATCCCACAGTTTCACCGATTCATTTTTAAAACTTCGAGTGCTACTCCATACAACCCTGTTCTTTTTAAACTGCATTTTAAACTCCATGGATTTATTTAAAGTTATTTCCATAAACGGTCCTGGATCGGTTCAATGGATTTTCAACTTAATTCCCGTGGACATAAGGTATGTTTTTGGGAAACGGTGAGTTTGTCGTTAATTCTGGAAAGTTCGGTAGATATATCAGATTGACATTCGACGTCAAACTATGAGCGTGCATACAGGGTGAAATTGAAAACGGAATAAAAAAGTTTCCATGTAAGTGTAAAAAGGTTCTTTTAAATACTACGACGGTGGCAAACAAGCATACGGCCTGCCTGATGGACGCCTGTTCTCCAGGGGATTCACCCATTAAAGTGACTTTTATTTATTTACTACGCAAACGTTAATTATAATGTGTTATAGAGTCATGTATAATTCTACTTAACATCACCTAAATATCATTTATATTTGCGTCAAAAAGTATGACAGATATGACAGAGTATGACACATATGGTAATAAACATACTAAGAGGGTTGATACAATTTTAAGATATGGATACTTTGTTTTGTAAATTTACAGAATTTGCCTAGAAATATACATTGAAAGATAGTTTAAATTTTATAAAAACTAAATCTAAACTTACTATTTAAATAGGAAAAACTAAATACCTAATTTTTATGTTGGCCCCAGTGGCATAGTGCCGAAGATGCTGGAACCATTTTAAGATATTATATACAGCTTAGCTGATATTATCTTAAATTTTATCTAACCATATTAGATTGAAGAAGACAATTAAGAACACATATAATATAACTTATAACTTGCAACCCCGCGTTTCATATCCAGATGGCACCTTGACCGACCTAGCAGAGTTCAGTTACTCAATAAAGTATTATCATGTCAACATGTGATAAGCTCTTTATTGCTTAAGCGTTTACTAAATTAATTACCTTTTCCTCGCGATTTCGTCGGCTTAAAAGTGAAATCGTGTCTAGATGGATAACAGTTCATTCAAAAAAATTGGGCTCGAGTCCCTTGAGTTTCGTCATGTCTACAGTAAAAGCGAACAACGTTTACTTTTGAAGAACAGGCCTCCGTGGTATGCGTTCATAAAACACCATCACCAGCTTGACTAGTTTTCATGAGAAAGTTCATCTTAAAATAATTTAGAGATTTCAACAGAACAGGTAATAAACACATATTTTCGCATTATTCTATATTTAGTATTCCTGTCCAACTCTTTTAATTTTATTACTATATAATGTTTATTATGGATGACTATACAATACATACAATATACAGTTCTATAGTCAACTTTTTTTTGTGTGGTTTCTACTCAGAAACATGAGTTCTTTCGATATGAGAAAAAATGTGTCCCAAAATTTTCATACATTTTTTATTACTTCCGTTCCGTTACCGCCATATGAAATATATGAAAAATTGTAACGGAATGGAATAAAAACTACTGGAATGGAATGCTTGTGACACATTTTTTCTCCTATCAGGCTCGAAACAACTCATGATTCTGAGTAGAAACCACACAAAAAAAATTCAAATAAAAATAAAAGTTGAGTATACAACTTTAAATAAAATGGCCCATTTCTGACACATAACCAATGCCACCCTGTAAAAGCATGTACGATTATTTCCGTTAAATAAACGAATAAATAAAGTTTTGCTTGACGATATATTTTTTTGAATGGCAATAAGTAATGACAGAGCACGCGATGGCATTTTGTTAAAATATGACGCTTTTAATTTCTGACAAAATTAATGCCGACATAACTTTCTTTCTTGCTTCTCTGCTATAAAAGAAAAGTTTAAGTTAGAGAATTTATCCAACTAGTTCTATACATGAAAACTTTTTACAAGCATCCGTAGTTTTTTTTTTATGACAAAGGCGGCAAACGAGCAGACGGCACCCGCAACACCAAGGGAGTCACACGCTGCCGGCCTTTAAAGGTGGTCGGAGCTCTGGGAACCTTACTTACCATCAGGAACAACACTACATACCTGAAAGGTAGCAGTGCTATTATGGCTGTGGTCTTCTGTAAGGAGGTACTTCTCCAGTCGGGCTTCTCCAGACTCAAGCGTGATGGTCATCGCTGTGCCCTACCTCTCATTGTTGGACGTAGTTTAAGACATACCGGGTACCCAAAATTGTTAAATTCATTGACTAACTAGACTCGGGTCCAGTTCTAAGTCAGTTTGTAAAAAATCTATGCTATTGTCATTTGCGGAAATGATGATGATGATGATGATATAATATAACACAGATCTAATGACTTTGACATAACACACAAACATGACTCATAGTATCGTATTAATCAGGACTCAAGTTAACACACAAACTTATACACTCCAGTTAATCGCTATAACAACTCTTCTGCCCTTTACATAAAGTCTAATATCTCTTAATACGATCGCAGATCAACTTGTAAAACCTTGTTGAACGTTATCGAAGAAAAACGTCATATGTAATGTCGTGGTCCAATAGGAAAATGTACTCTATAACAATAAGCATATGAATCATTATTGTATATCAATGACTTTTATCCACGAAGCAACGGTTTATTTTGAAAAAGGAACTCAACAGTTTTCAACAGCTTTGTCAAACGAATGCTCTAGTACCATAGCGACGTAAGTGCAATACTTTTTTGACTTTAAATTGCCTTTTTGATAACGTTTAAGTATGTCGGTGTTATTTGAGCTAAATAAGGGGTTATAATTAGGTATGACAATTAAGTATATTGTATGGGGCAGATTAATAATCTTTATTTATATGACTGTTATACTAGCTACAAAATTAAAGACTCGCGCACAAAGAGTTCCGTACCATCCAGAAAAGCGACAATAAAATCACATTAGTTGTGATCCTTATAGGTATATTTGTTTTATTCTGGGTTTTTAGAATTTCAACTCCAATTTCGGGGTTGAAAGTTTGCATGTATGTTCATTGGTTGTATGAAGTGTGTGGGTCAGCTAGTATTTTATATTGTAAAATGGTTTACAAGAAACCTTTCAGTGTAAGGTTATAAGGCGTTTGAGACAGTTTTCGACACAGGGGTTAATTTTTGAGCGTCGAGTACTCGACTCGTGACATTTTAAACCCTGTCAGAAACGAAGAAATGGTATTTTAGAAACATGTATGATAGAAATTAATTATCGTGGATCGAATTCATAACATTTCGTGCAAAAATAACGGTAAGAATTAAGAAACTTTTATGTGATTATTTACGTCCTTAAAAATAGGCGGTGTCGGTAATAGGAACAAACAAACATATATATTTTATTCAAAGATACATTTCTGAGGCCCAAATGAAAAACGGTATAACTTTCATACAAGTTATTCGTCACTTACGCCATTTTCACTAGGCTGTCAGATTTTTACTGGTTTTCATAACCGCTGACAGTCACATTTCTCACGCTTCGAATTTCAAACTCACCGTCAACTTCTTGTCAAAACTCGAGACACGAACTTCCTCAACCCGACAATAAATCATTAAACCACATCTGTGATTAATCCCGGCCATTTCCTATGCCCGTGTCATATTGTCAACGGCGTTTTTTGAACAAGAATTAATAAAAAAACGTGCTTAGCGCCATCCGTCATCGAGTATGGCAGTTGTTAATTTGAAAATAGAACGTAATTTGAAAATAGAACGGGTTGGGAGGAGTTGGGAGATCGCCTTGTATAGATGCCGCTTTTGGTGTACGGTGCTCACCTGGCCCTGGCGAACGTCGAAGTTCGTATATTACGGGCATCTCTCTCTTTTACTCCAATTAAGGGTGTCATGAGAGTGACAGAGACAATCATCCGAAATTTACGAATATCGTTGTTCGCGGTAGCGCCGCTGGCTTCGATGACGCTCATTAGTAGAAGCTAAGTCAAATGTATCACAACGCATTATTATTGCTATGTTGGCTTACCTACACATATTACTAGTATATATGCTCACACACCCCATATAAAACGCGCGACTCCGTGGGCCAGCCATGCCCGTCTTTAAAGTATGGTTGCGGGAAAAAAATTATCCTATGTCCTTTCTCGTAGCTCAAACTCTCTTCATTCCAAATTTCATCCCAATTGGTTCAGAGTTTAAGCGTGAAGAGATAACAGGCATACAGAGTTACTTTCGCATTTATAATATTAGTATGGAAGTATAGATATGAATTTGTAATAATATTTGTGACTGGCTTCACTGCACAACGTATCAGCATTGCGATACAATAAGGAAATGCCGCCATCATCCTTAGTATGCGAGCCTTTTTAGATTTAACTTAGTTTAGTAATTGTACAGTCTTTGTAATACTTATGTTCATCCGTCATTCTGTATAGAAGTTTAGTCAAAGATTTGCTCCCATTCGGCCGATCACTTATAAATAATGACCCATCATGCTGGCTCACTAGCTGGACAGCGTATTGAGAGGGTAAGTAGTATTATTTTATTTATTTTATTTTAACTATTTATGTACACTAACCATATAATATATAACAATTTAGCCACACTTCCACATGACGCCATTAGAGATTCACAAGCCAAATCGCGATCCCGCTAAAACTAGCTGTCAACGCGCTAGTGATGGGCAGAGTCACTAGGGATGTTCCGTATCGCCACATTTTCGGTTAACAGTAGTGTAGGTGTCGGATGACTTATGGCAGTGAAATGGCCGCGGTATCGGTTTTTCAGCCGCACACACATCAAAGGGAGTGGCTTTACTATTAAACCTCAACTGAATGTCGCTATCGTGTAGTGGCGTTTAAATTTCAACCATCAAATGACCATCACTTGACTAGCCCCGTTAAGTGGGGCTCCTAATTGTGATCTGCCAAACGTAACCTTTTTATTTTATACACGACTGACCAGCGTTTGAGCTCAGTCGCACCTCATGCTAAGTGTCGACGAGGTCGAGGGTGTAGCACGCTGGCTCAGTAACAGCCTATTCACTCTTCCCTTGAAAAGTCCTAAATTATATCTTTCCGGGAATACAGACTAAGGGAGCGCATTTATTACCTTAGCAGTCCGCATTAGGCAGGTAGAAGCGAATCGCTTCGTGCGAATGAATGATATATTCACAGCGTAACCTACCCATATTTTGCGATATATTAATTAATTAATTTGTCAATGATACAAAAAATGCGACTGGGAATAATACTACCCAGAACTAACGCGTTTGGGCCACTGATCTAACTCCCCCATCTCGCTAGCCCAATGCTGGGCAATGTAGAGAAGCCATAAGAAAAGCTTATACAAATGCGCCCTCTAGCGTGTAAACGATGAGGAGGCGTTAAGTGTTTGAGAACTTAATTTATAGACGGTAGTTGTATTCCAAATTTAAATTTGGAACGGTCGAGTTAATGATGGCGGTAATTTTGTTTATGGTCGCACTTCGTGTTTTATGTTGTCGACAATGTACGGGAATGTAGATTGGAACGTTTTTATTTCTTTTTAAAATATTTACGATATGTCGTGATGTTTAGTGAATTGATAATTAATTGCGGATTCATTTGTTTATTACATACAGAACTACTGAAGTATATTAGAATGACGGTTGAACCTCAAAATGGCGAAGTCGTCTTGAAAATATATTTTTTTGTTTTTTGTTCAAACTTAGTTTAGTGTGTAATATTGATAGCGTATTATGCAATGATCTAACGCAGAATTGTGCAGCTAAAGAATAGATTTCAAATCGTGTTTCACCATTATTTTGGTCATCACCCGGCAGTCCCGGGGTCACGGCCGCCTCTTAGCTTTCTGTAAAGTCCAGCTACCATTTTACAAAACGCAAGGCTTACTACCGAACAACGTCATGCTCTAAGGGCAAACTTATATGTTATTATACTTATTTGTTATTCTACTTGACACTGGCGAAATCATCGATTGATTTATTGATGGAAGCCATATTTTTTTTAAGAGAAGAAGAAGTATATTAGATTAGTAGGCGACTTATCCTTACCCCTTTAAGGGGAGATCCCTTAAGTAAGGTAAGTTTTCTGTACTTTTATAGTTTTGACCAGTAAATATTTATCTTATTACAAATACTTGAGATAATATATAAATGAAATAGTAGATTGTTTGACAAGGGGCTAAAGTAGGCCATAGTACCATGAGATGGTTATTTTCCCGAACGAAGTGAGGGAAAATTGTTCGAGGGGTAATATGGCGTTTAGACCCGAGTTATGCATACTAGTTTTCACTTCGATTGCGAGGAAATAAGATAAAATAACATTTCAACAATTAACAAATACAATTTTATTCACCCGCAATGAATTCTGAGTCAAAAATGTTTAATTTGGCAGTCTTTGTATTTTTTTTACTGCTTTGATACAGATAGGATATATCTACGCCGTGAATAAATGCCATAGACAACGTATAATTGGGGCATCAAAGAGATTGCCAACGATTTAAACTTTTTTTAATGCTTGTGAAGTAGGAACTAAAAAGTACCTAATGCTTTGACAATTTGATTGCGTTTCCTCATTGGTCGATTTTAATATTGTGGTATTGTCTGATTCGTTGATACTTTATACAAAGTTTTTTTTTATTATTTCACATGTTTAAACAGTATTCGCACCATAAAAGAATCTAGAGTTGCGATTAACTTCGATATGTGTCGTGATTGGTGGATTTAATAAGATGAAGTGTTCTGGTTGGTCAATTTAAAACGTTTTGTATATTATAAATATATATACATATTTTCCCAAGAGGCTAAATGTATTACTTTAGTCCGCCTTGGCAAGCATAATATGACACACTTTTAGAGCATGAGAAGTGAAAATATAATTATAATTAAATATTAAAGAACATCCTCACACAAGTTGTCTGAGCCCCAAGGTAAGCTCAAGAAGGCTTGTGTTGTGGGTACTCAGCCAACGAGTATATACTACACAAAAACATAAATACATTGAAAACATCCATGACAGGTACAATCTGTGCTCATCATCATCACACAAATAAATGCCCTTATGGGGATTTGAACCCACTATGCTACACCTGTCGAAAGTCGAGGCATTGTACCAAGGATGCTGACGGCATTTCCTCGTTGTATCGCAATGCTGATACGTCGTGCGAGGAAGCCGACAGCTCTTCGGTCACCGGTTACATCAACCAAACGCTTCGCGATTTCTGTAAAAAGTTCGTGCTCGCCGTACCGCAAAGAAAAGTCAGCAGCAGAAGTAACTAAGCGGTTGAGGTGTTCAAAATGAGGTCAACACATCCGTTTGTCAAGAGAATAAGAGGGCGTGTACGTCATTTTGAACACTTAACCCGCTCAGCCACTATTGCTCTTTTTTTTTACTTAGCATTCTTTAAATACTGATTTAAACTTTCACGGTTTGTACAGCGTAGAGATAATTAGCATTCTTTAGACGTCATTTGCCGTCTTTAACATTCGGTTAAAAATAAATAAAAAAAAACACATCTGTTGATTACTATACATTAAGGTCTACATAATATTACAGTAAATTTGAAGACCTCAGAGCAGTAAAAAAAGACCACACGCTAATAAACACTATGATAGCGTGATGTGGGCAATAAAACACATTAGGCTGAAACTGGTCAATACTAGGTAAAATACTTTAAGGTATAAATACTAGGCAGAAATATTGAGAGCGACTTGCAATCCGGGGGTCGCAGGTCCGAACCAAAGAGTTTGTCGGAACTTACCTATGTACGAAATATCATTTTATATTTGCCAGTCGATTTTCGGTGCAGGAAAACATCGTGAGGAAACCGGGCTAATACCAATAAGGCCTAGTTTACCGTCAGGTTGGAAGGTCAGATGGCAGTCGCTTTCGTAGATTTAGTGCCTACGCCAAATCCTGGGATTAGTCGCCAAGCGGATCCCAGGCTCCCATGAGCCGTGACAAAATGCCGGGACAACGCGAGGCAGGTGAAGATGACTACGTAGAAATACTAACGAAAAAGACTATGCCAAAAGATACTATAAAGGCGTAATGTGGACAAAAAAACAAATTAGAATTGTCCTGGTAGCGAGTTGATACTAGTAGCATACGTTAAGTGATATCAGGTAGAAATACTAATGAAATTCACAATATGCTAAGACCATGCGAGTGTGATGTGGTCAGTAAAATGAATAAGGCCATAAATGGCTCATTCAACTATTCTTTGTCCCTCGTTGCTATGGTTACGTTCCCCTGGGTAACTATTCAAACCGCAGTTTAGTTGCATCTTAATACACAAAACATAGATAATTGTAGAAGCTATATGACCCTTCCATAATGGGTCACCTACCAAGCGCGTCAGTACGCAGGGACACATTTCTTGTAATAAACTATGCTTCAGTTGTCCCCTGGCTGATAGGACAGAATAACAACAACAAATAGTTGATTCACTCAAATACTACATATAAATAAAGAAGAAAATTACAAAATGACAATAACATGACAGTGGCATTTTGCGAATACAATAAATTGGGACCAAGGTGAAGGTGACCTGCTAAGTAAACTACAAAACTACAAAGAACAAGACAGCCAGCAATTTACTAAAAACTCAAGTATATATACCTGTTCCAGTATATATACTTGAGTACAAATTATCAAGTATTTATACCTGTTCCGCGTACAAATACGCGCTCATTTTAAAGTGCCTATAATTTGTAGACAATTACATATTATTTAATATAATTTGGTTGGAAATTTCTGTTTTATTATTTCGTAAAGTTAATGGTTTTGGGAAGGGTTTAAGATGCCTTTGGTAATTTGGGATATGATTTGGGACATGTAAGTGAAGTCTTTGTTTATACATTATTAATTTTACTTTTTATTTTTATTTTTTTATGACATAGGCGGCAAACGAGCAGACGGATTGCCTGGTGTTAAGCAATTACCGTCGCCCATGGGCACCCGCAACACCAGGGGAGTCACAAGCGCGTTGCCGGCCCTTAAGGGGGGTTGGAGCTCTGGGAACCTTACTCACCATCAGGAACACAACACCTTTTATGTTTTAGTATTTTCAGTTATAGTCTTGTAATAAACTGTTTGATATGTTTTCTTATCGGACTACGAATAATTATTAATTATGTAAGTACTTACTTAAGATTTGATGTATCACTGTATTGAAAAAATAAGTCCCGCCGTAATTTCTTGCCGGTATCTTCTCGGGTCAGAGGTGTAGGGTTTGAACCGGTGTAGATTTTTCTTTGATGTTCATAAGTGCACACGACCGGTCTGGCCTAGTGGGTAAGTGACCCTGCCTATGAAGCCGAAGGTCCTGGGTTCGATTCCCAGTCAGGGCATTTATTTGTGTGATGAGCACAGACATTTTTTCCTGAGTCATGGGTGTTTTCTATGTATTTAAGTATTTATATGTATCTATCTATAATATATATCGTCGTCTAGTACCTACAACACAAGCTTTACTGAGCTTACCGTAGGACTAGGTCGATTTGTGTAAGATTGTCCCGAAATATTTATTTATTTATTTATTTAGTGCATGTAATGTGCCTAAATTGAAAAATAAAGATTTTTTTTTTCTTTTTTATACTTATACTACCAAACAAGTAAACGACAGGTCTTCATGGCAAGTCTGGTCTAATGGGTGACTATGAAGCCGACGGTCCTGGGTTCAATTCTGGCAATTATATGTCTGTTGAGCACCTTTTGGACCCGGGTATGTCCTTAAACTACGTCCAACAATGAGAGGTAGGGCACAGCGATGACCTCCTCCTTACAGAAGACCACAGCCATAATAGCACTGCTACCTTTCAGGTATGTAGTGTTGTGTTCCTGACGGTGATTAAGGTTCCCAGAGCTCCAACCCTCCTTAAAGGCCGGCAACGCGCTTGTGACTCCTCTGGTGTTGCGGGTGCCCATGGGCAACGGTAATTGCTTACCATTAGGCAATCCGTCTGCTCGTTTGCCGCCTATGTCATAAAAAAACCTATATTTATTATATAGGTATACTACTAATCTACACCTCTACACTAATATTATAAAGGCGACAGTTTGAGTGTGTATGGTTGTTACTTCTTCACGTCTAAACGGCTGCGATTTTAATATTTGGTATGGAGTTAGCTGACACCCTGGATTAACACATAGGCTACGTTTTTTTCCTAATAAACCGCGGGTGACACCGCGGGGCACAGCTAGTGTAAACTATAACCCACATTTCATAAACTATAAAAGAATAAGTTAAAAAAACTGAATTATAACTATGGAACCAACAAAGGGAAAAACTTGAACCACAAAGATGAAGTTTTTTTTTTTAAATTAAAGTCTGACACCACATACCTCGTGTAACTATACTCGGCAAAAAACCGTTCAGTCGAACTAATTACTAATTAAAAACTTTAACTAACGAGTTCATTATAACTAGAATTCGCTTGTAGAGAAAAAATATAGCAATTTTCTTTTTTGGCTGATACCGTCCACAAATTACGTATGTTACGTTATCTGGATTACGTTCGATCCCATTTTTGTAACATAATAACACTTTTGCTACAAAACACAACTTATGACATGACAATATATTTTTTTTCTGTAAAGAAATTAACGGGACCTTTATAGGATCACTTTGTTGTCCGTCTGTCAGTACGTCTCTAGAAGGCGTGTAGGCTGAAGTTTATATAAAATACTTAGGTCCACACTGATAATAGGTCTGGCCTAGTGAGTAGCGACCCTGCCTGTGAAGCCGACGGTCCTGTATTCAAATCCTAGTAAGTTCATTTACTTGTGTGACGAGCATATTTGTTTCTGAGTCATGGATGTTTTCTATGTATTTAAGTAAATTATATATATCGTTGGCTGGATACCCACAAGCCTTCTTGAGCTTACCGTGAGGCTCAGTCTATTTGTGTAAGAATGTCCTATAATATTTATTTACTTATTTTATTTAATTACTGTCTCTTAGAGCTCTGAAAAAATCAAGATTTTAAGCCAATGGAATCACTCTATCTACGTTTTAATCGGAGTAAAACAGAAAGATACAAGAAATCTTTGATGTTCGCGGTAAGCCCTAAGCACGCCCTAAGATAACACACATTTAAACACCTCCCTCCCGACACGTAATCAATGAATGATCCCTAGTCCGTTAGGATCTTTCTCTACTAGCTTCATCCGATTCTTGTAAAAATAAATCGACCTCTAAATGTTTTGTCTTCGTAGTAATTAATAAAACAAATATATCCTATTACAATTCGTAAGATGACCAACTACAGTCGCCATCAGATATATTGGAGCTGCGGAGGTGTTCACAAATATGTGAACAACGCCTCTATTGCTAAGGCGATAAAGTGCATGTTTGGATATGTGTGACCACTTCTGCAGCTCGTTTCATATAATATTACAATGGTTTACGAAAGTTTAAATAAACAATCGAATTATTTTATCAAATGTCGGACATACGTCCTTAAACTACGTCCAACAATGAGAGGTAGGGCGCAGCGAAGTACCATCACGGTTGAGTCTGGAGCAGCCCAACTGGGGAAGTACCTCCTCCTCACAGAAGACCACAGCCATAATAGCACTGCTACCTTTCAGGTATGTAGTGTTGTGTTCCTGATGGTGAGTAAGGTTCCCAGAGCTCCAATCCCCCTTAAAGGCAACGCGCTTGTGACTCCCCTGGTGTTGAGGGTACCCATGGGCGACGGTAATTGCTTACCATACCAATCCGTCTGCTCGTTTGCCTCCTATGTCAAAAAAAAAAGTGCGATGTTTCTACAAAGAGATTGCGTCGCGCCTCATTGAGCCTCATGGCTGTGGTCTTCTGTAAGGAGGTGGTACTTCCCCAGTTGGGCTTCCCCAGACTCAAGCGTGATGGTACTTCGCTGTGCCCTATCTCATTGTTGGACGTAGTATAAGGACAAAGCCGGGTGCAATTTGCGCCCAATGGCCCCATAATTTCAACCCCAAACATATAATACAATTAAAAGTGAGTGATACACCCTCAACGCGATCGGGCTTGAAGATGGGTACCAGAGCTTACCCGAAACATGTCGCCGATATAATTACACGTGCGATATAATTACACGTGAGTTTATCAGTTTGTAACTAAGTAGTACCCAAACATATACACAGACTAACCTTGTGTGGAATAAACAGCGAACGCCAGCAAAAGCGCCGCACTCAAAATGGCGGCCATGACTACAAGATGGCCGACACTGCACAGAGCACTATCACATAACGGTTAGTCCTTGTAGACCAACACATTCGCTGGGATCTGAAACAAATGGAATATATCTATTATTTATAAGTTGAATATGACATTTAATTCTAGTTGACACTAATGTGTAAGGTTAGTTAAGAGATTGCCGGCCGAGTATATGTAGAGTACGAGGCCGGCAACACCTTTTCACGCCGAGGGGTGTAGTGTTTTCATAATTCATGTATAAAGTAGGTATGTATATAGAATACATACATATACATGTATGTAAAAATGAATCCTTATTTCCCTTGGCCAAGACATCGCGCGTGAACGGCTGGACTGATTTCGTTAACTAATTTTTTGCTAAGTTTGTTATTTTGCAAAAAAAAACTTGAAGTTTTGTTAATTCTCATCAAAAATAATGCGGTAAATTAGAAAATTTAAGACTACGTAACCACCATACAATTTTTTTGTGTAAACTTGATAGTTACGATAATTTATACTTTTGTACTTAAATAATAATAAAACCATTCATACCCTCACTTCATACTTTCATACTCTTGACATGTTCAGTCGCCATCAGATATATCGGCGCTGTGGAGGTGGTCACAAATATATTAACGTGCACTTTATCGCCTTGACAATAGAGGCGTGTTTTGATATTTGTGACCACCTCCACAGCTCCGAGATATCTCATCACAACTGTATACTACAGACCTTACTACTTTGTAATAAAGTTCATAATGAAACGTATTTTCTGACTGTACAGTAAGCAACGTACTAATTGGGCGAGGTGTTTACCTGAAATAGCTCTAATTCCCTTAGCAAAAAAGGTGTGATTTGATTTTCAATACCTCAACGCCATGGTTGACGGCGCCATTATCAGACGTGTTTTTATTAGTTTTTTGCTTGTGTTTTGTCTGTGGTCTGCTTATGTTTTACACACAGATACAGGAGCGGTACCGCGAACATCTAAGTTCGTATATTTCGGGCATCATTCTCTTTTACTCCAATTAAGGTGTCATGAGAGGGATAGAGACAATCATCCGAAATTTACGAATATCGCTGTTCGCGGTAGCGCCGCAATATTCAACTATACGAAGGTATATCGGCGCGCCTGATGGAGGTCTCGCATTAAGATAAGAGTACGCTCTTTTCTTGAAGGTATGAGGTTCGTATCGGTCCAGAAATACCTCTGACGGCAAATTATTCCACAGTTTTGATGTGCGAGGTAGGACAAACATCTTTGCTCATCACACAAATAAATCTTACTGGGATTTGAACCCAGGACCTTCGGCTTCATAGGCAGGGTCACTACCCACTAGGCGATACCTGTCGTCAAAAGTCAGTAAGATCGTGGCAGTCTGGACTCTGGAGAAGCCCAACTGGGGAAGTACCTCCTCCTTACAGAAGACCACAGCCATAATAGCACTGCTACCTTTCAGGTATGTAGTGTTGTGTTCCTGATGGTGAGTAAGGTTCCCAGAGCTCCAACCCCCTTTAAAGGTCGGCAACGCGCTTGTGACTCCCCTGGCGTTGCGGGTGCCCATGGGCGACGGTAATTGCTTACCATCAGGCAATCCGTCTGCTCGTTTGCCACCTTATGTCATAAAAGAAAAGTCGCTCTAGAGGATCCCAGGGTCCGATGAGCGGCAAAAGGCCAAAATGCCAGGACAACGCAAGATGTTGACAGGGGTCCCCTGCTTTAAACGTAAATAATATTATTTGTATCAACTAAGACTCTTTCGCAATGGGCCCTCCGTAATTACCAACCTAGTAATATAATTCAATAAATATACCTTTTCACGTTGGGGGTACATTAGGGCTTTGGACAAGTAACGAGTGTTTATACTTGTATCAGATTACTTTGTGACCCTAAGCCTGCCGGTGATGGATAGGCCGAGAGGCGCGTCGGAATATTTTTGACACAACTAGCTTTGCCCCGCAGTGTTACCCGTGGTTATTTTCCCGCAATAAAACGTAGCCTATGTGTTAATCCATGTCAGCTAACTTTATACCAAATTTTATTAAAATCGCTCCAGCCGTTTAGACGTGAAGAAGTAATAAACATACACACTCTCGCCCTCACAAACTCTCGCCTTTGAAAATGAAATGAAAATCGTTTATTTTCTTAGAAAACTTAGTCTACAAATTGCCAGTGGATTAACCTATATTAGGATGTCCCGCTCCTCTGTAACAATCAGTCTTATTGATTAAACATAGGAAATATAAATATGTGTCATTATCTAGGAAAAGGGACCTTATTGTCGATGGCACTTACGTCGAATCGCGTTGCGATTGTATTGTAACATCTTGAACAACGACATAAGCGCCATCGACAATAAGGTCCCTTTTCATAGATAATGTCACATATTATTTGTAGTATACAAAGTTTTGGTGTAAGTACATTACATCAGAGGCCGGGAAAATGAGGATTTCCGGCCAAGAGGGTATATACCGCATAGTGATACGAGGCCGGGAATCCGTTTTCACGACCAGTCATGTATAGTGCTTTTCTCAAACATAATGAAATAAAAGAAATACTTCAAAAAATTAAATTTGCAAAATCACAAATAACAATGAAATCGTAATGTATTAAAAAATAATATCAGCTTCAGTTGCCGCGACCACTCAAACCCTTCCGAGTCTATTATAAGGAATGTAAAGACAATATTTCATTGCATGTTTGAGAAGTAAATATTTTTTTTAATATTAAGCCCTATATTTGCCTTTATAATATTAGTGTGGATGATCATCTCCAACTCCGACAACCGGTCTGGCCTAGTGGGTAGTGACCCTGCCTATGAAGCCGATGGTCCTGGGTTCGATTCCCAGTCAGGGCATTTATTTGTGTGGTGAGCTGATATTTGTTCCTGGGTCATGGGTGTTTTCTGTGTATTTAAGTATTTATATGTATCTATCTATTATATCTATCGTCGTCTAGTACCTACAACACAAGCCTTTCTGAGCTTACCGTAGGACTAGGTCGATTTGTGTAAGATTGTCCCGAAATATTTATTTATTATTTATTTAACTCTCGGACTATAACAGAGGGCCGGCTAATGCCTTAATTACCAAACTCGGTTCCGGCATTTTTCCTCCGCCCCGGGCAGACAACTTTAATGATTTACAACATTCGGGAGAACAGAAACATGATACTTGACAAAGAGATTTGACTCCCCTACCTTACCAGTAATGGACAATACTCAGTAATGGACATGTGTTAAATAGGGTTATGCATTACTATACTCTGTCTGTTTAGGTAGAAAGTAAACAATCTTGACATGTCTTTTTGTGAAAATCAGTTATGTAAAATAAATCATGACAAGTATGTGACAATTATGAATCACATATGGTTATTTGCATTATTTTGCTTTCGTAAGTAATAGTCACTGATTTATAAAAAGCGTTTTTCAATAAAATGACACGTAAAGATTGTTAAGCGTTTGTTTAACTAAGTACCTAAACAGACAGAGTATAACAATATTATTTTTTATGTATAAACATTTCGAGGACAAACTTACACGCGCAGCGTGGGTCGGCACCCCACAAGGTGGACCGACAACATGGTAATAATAATAATCGCGGGAATCACTGGGTGCGCGTACCGCAAAACCGGTCACAGTGGGACTCTATGGGGGAGGCCTATGTCCAGCAGTGGACGTCCTTCGGCTGATATGATGATGCTTAGAAATAAAGGATAAAATGGAAAAAGCTGCCAACAATGGTGAAGAAATCCGCAACCTTAGGGAATGCCTCTGTAGTTCAGTTGGTACAGCGATATGCATGTATTCCAGAGTCATAAGTTCAAGTCTCGCTCGATTTATTAGGCATGTTAACTTTTATAAAAAAATACTTTTATTTCCTGAAGTTTTTTTTAAACTATTGTACGGCATGTTTGAGAAAACCACTATACATACCTCGGCGTGAAAAGGGGTTGCCGGCCTCGTAACTCTACATATACTCGGCCGGCAACCCCTTACTCCCCGGCCTATATAGCAATGTACAGTCACCGACTTTAATTGTTGAGCCACTTACGGTTCAAGCTGTTTCTTTTAATGCTTACTCTATGAAATGCCCACTGTAAGGTGAACCCTAAATGGCTCAACAATTAAAGTCCCTGACAGTACTATTGAAAAGTGATATTTCTGTTTAGACCATGTTTGTTTTGACATAAAATAAATAAATAATTTCGGGACAATGTGAAACAAATCGACCTAGTCCTACGGTAAGCCCAGTAAGGCTTGTGTTGTATGTACTAGACGACGATATATATAATAGATAGATACATATAAATACTTAAATACATAGAAAACACCCATGACTCAGGAACATATATTTGTGCTCATTACACAAATAAATGCCCTGACTGGGAATCGAACCCAGGACCATCGGCTTCATAGGCAGGGTCACTACCCACTAGGCCAGACCGGTCGTCATGTTCCTTCATTATGGTACTTGTTCAGACATGTCCTAAGGGCATTTCTATGGTCAAAGGCTTTTAATAAATTGGACATAACGTAACTAGTATTGTATACTATAATTGCCTAACATGAGACAAACGTATAAAGAAACGTATTTATAGTCTACTAGCTGTGCCCCGCGGTGTTACCCGCGGTTTATTAGGGAAAAACGTAGCCTATGTGTTAATCCAGGGTGTCAGCTAACTCCATACCAAATTTTATTAAAATCGCTCCAGCCGTTTAGACGTGAAGAAGTAACAAACATACACACTCACAATCTTTCGCCTTTATAATATTTTAAACACAAAACTATCGTGAGATTGAAACATATTGATTGTATAAAAGCGGGTAACTGACATTTTTTTCGGTTAGCCAACGCGAATGGCTCATGTTTATGCTCCTCGTTACGGAGTGAAAAATGTAGAGCAATATTCGACTTATCAAACGTGAGTCACCCGCTTTTATACAATCTTTATAATATTAGTGTAGTGTAAGATTCTAGGTAGCAAATAATTATCTGTATTTTAAAATAATATACAAGCAATATATAATATATTCGCTAAACTTACAGGGTACTTCCCGTGAACTCAGAAACTTGAAATTTGGCACGAAACAATGTCATATAGCACAGACAAAGGCAAAATTACGAAAAGTACTTTTTTAAATTTTTATTTTTATTTTTTATGACAAAGGTGGCAAACGAGAAGACGGATTGCCTGATGGTAAGCAATTACCGTCGCCCATAGGCACCCGTAACACCAGGGGAGTCACAAGCGCGTTGCCGACCTTTAAGGGGGGTTGGAGCTCTGGGAACCTTACTCACCGTCAGGAACACAACACTACATACCTGAAAGGTAGCAGTGCTATTATGGCTGTGGTCTTCTGTAAGGAGGAGGTACTTCCCCAGTTGGGCCGCCCCAGATTCAAGCGTGATGGTCAACGCTGTGCCCTACCTCTCATTGTCGGACGTAGTTTATGGACATACCCGGGTCCAAACTTAAACTTAACTTTTAACTTACATTTTCCTCGTAAACGCATGGAGGTATTAAATTGAAATTTATGTCAAGTACTCAAGGCTATAGGACCTTTAAAATGTAGCAAAAACAAACTAGTAATGTTACGGATTTCATTTTTATTTAGTAATAAACATACTGCAAGTTTTGCTTGTTATAGGTGTAAGCGCAAGATCTATAATTGGGTCGAACCGTAATACTCTCATTCGATATAGAATCACACCGATTGGAGTAACTAATAAAAAAAAAAAAAAAAATATTTCAGATAACTACAAGGTCCATAGACAACACATAGTAATTAATTAAAATAAGGCAAGTAAATAAAATGTAATAATCAAACAATAAATTCATCTTATCCTATAGAAATAAATAATAAATAAGGATAGACTATAAAACTATGTATGTAAGAGTGAGATAGAGAATGTACACTTCCAAGAAGTTGTTGTTTCAATAAGAACCTTACATAGGTTTGTACGGAACCCTCGGTGCGCGAGTCCTCACATTCGATATAGAATCACACCGACTGGAGTAATAAGGATAGACTATAAAACTATGTATGTAAGAGTGAGATAGAGAATAAAGTACGTCTTCCAATATGTCGTTGTTTCAATAAGAACCTTTTGGCCCCGGGTATGTCCTTAAACTACGTCCAACAATGAGAGGTAGGGCACAGCGATGACCATCACGCTTGAATCTGGGGCAGCCCAACTGGGGAAGTACCTCCTCCTTACAGAAGACCACAGCCATAATAGCACTGCTACCTTTCAGGTATGTAGTGTTGTGTTCCTGATGGTGAGTAAGGTTCCCAGAGCTCCAACCCCCCTTAAAGGCCGGCAACGCGCTTGTGACTCCCCTGGTGTTGCGAGTGCCCATGGGCGACGGTAATTGCTTAACACCAGGCAATCCGTCTGCTCGTTTGCCGCCTATGTCATAAAAAAAAACCTTACATAGGTTTGTACGGAACCCTCGGTGCGCGAGTCCTCGCACTTGGCCGGTTTTGTATTTCGTCTAAACAAAGTCGGTAACCACTAAATAAGCGGAAATATAAATCCATTTGTCTAATATATCCTTTAAATAACATTTTAATTTTCTTCTTCAAAAAATATGTCATTATCTAGGAAAAGGGATCTTATTGTCAATGGCACTTACGTCGAATCGCGTTGCGTTTGTATTGTATCGTCTTGAACAACGACATAAGCGCCATCGACAATAAGGTCCCTTTTCGTAGATAATGTCACATATACTTTCTGTTACACTTCTGTCAACAGTTTTCGCCGACTAGTTTTCCGGACAGGAATCATAGATCAAAGGGAAATAATATTACGCCTTGTAACATTCGTATAATAAAATAAGTTAATCTAGTAGAGGAAACTGGGGACATAAATAAAAAATACCCGATAGATCTGAAGGGAAATTACCACATTGATTACTCTTACACGGCAACACTGTTGCATTAAAAAAAAACTTTAAAAAGTAAGTTCTGTCACTTGTGTAATAATCCCAAAATATGTTATATAAAGAAATAAAACAGGCCCGATACCGCGAACGTCGAAGTTCGTATATTACGGGCATTTTTCTCTTTTACTCCTATTAAGAGTGTCATGAGAGTGACAGAGACAAACGTCCGAAATTCACGAATATCGTTGTTCGCGGTAGCGCCGCAGTACAACGCCAATGTATAATTATTTCCTTTTTAAAAACTTTAGAGAAATACTTTTCGTTCACAAAACGATTACTAAATACAAAAAAGTATATGTCCTTAACAAACTCAAATGCACTTAAGTCATTTCTACATTATCATTAACAAAACGCGATGAAAGGACTTAAAAGTGCAATAAAAATTAAGAACATACGCCATTTTGAAATTGAACGGTTCAAACGCGTTCTGTTCTCAGAACGCAACCGTAAATTTAAATTACGAACACAGGCGTGGACACATCAAAGATGTCTGAGTGAAAAAAAAAATAAACAAGACCATGGAGTTAGGAACGGTGGAGTAGGCAGTGTTTATTTTATTGATTTAATGCTTTACGATTCTTTTTAATGCTTGTCTGATGATTCAGAGGTGAATCGGTTGCATGTGACGGTGGATTAACTTAAATGAGGGCAAACTGACGCATACACAATGTGATTTTTTTAATGACTTGAAATATTTACTGCCATTTAAAAACATTGGCCTGATTTTCTCTCTCGTGTAAACAGATATGTCCAAATGATGAAGGGCAAGCGATAATCAGGGGCATTATAGTTAATTATGTAGTTAACGATTGAAATAGATGACACATACTTCAGAAAAAGCGATAGGAACCTGTGACGATTGGAAAGGGATCCCGTCACGAACGCCGGAGGTCCTCGTCGCGTAAGTATATGTAATCTATTTTAATTTAAATTTAGATAGTAGTAGGCTACGTTTTTGCCTTGGTAAACCGCGGTTAATTTCCGATATTTAATGAGTCTCAACAGTGCCAAAATTACGCAAAGTTTTATTTAGTTAGTATAAAGTTAAATTTTATAGTGACTTAACTACTCACGTGTGCAAAAAAACACATATTTCAACATACTAACACCAAACTTTTATTTACATCACACAATAATGCGCAATTTACTTATAAAATATTATTAGGTAGCGTATATCGCCAGTAAATGGCCACTCTTCAATAAGTAATGGACACCTTATATCTACTCAAAATAAATTTTGTTCACCTATAAATAGAACACATTTTCTATTGGGGTCTCAATAACTGGCAACCAAATACTAGGTTCTATTATACGTAGTCTTTTTCAGTATAACGTGAACAATTATTGACACTAGCCAGTTACTAGTTACTATTTATATTACTGCCGAACACCTGCTAACTGCTACGCAATGCTTCTCTTTCCGTCTCCTTAAAAAAGACAGAGATAAAATTAACCTGTCGTCAGCCTCTTAACAGAAATAAATGTCAACCCTTTCACAACTCCGCGACTGTGTCAAAAACAAAATACAAAATGGCGTCGCAATAAATCATCCGTTTGACATCCGTCTCACTGTTTAAGTGATCGTCTTTGACTTGTCGGCATCTTTATATACTAGGTTACGCCCGCGGCTTCTTCCGCGTAGTTCGCAGGATTTCTGGAATAAGAATTATCACAGCAAGCTCGTATATCAAAGGCAACGCAAGTGATTAAAGTTTAGTTTACTACTGGACCCGATCGGAGGTGCAAAATGGTAGCTGTCAAGTTCTTACGGATGGGTAATCAACTAATCATATTTGTGATGTCGATATCGATACTCGATTTTTCAATACTTCTTTTTTATGTACAATTAGTAGGTATATTTATTTGTATACCAATGTTTTTTTTTGGATCTATGATAATCATTGACATTAAAAATATAAATCGTTATTAGTACAACAAAAAATAATAAGATAAGTAATAGCAACCATGGATTTTTTGTTGTACTAATAACAATTTATATTTTTAATGTTTTGTGTGTGTCAAATATATTTTTTGCTTAGAAATTCAATTGTCTGTCAGCCATTTTGTTTAGGTAAGTGCATTATTTTCTTTTTTCTATTTACCCCTAATATAGATGGCCAGTGAAGTCTGCATAATTACCCCGTATGACAGTTTATTTAAGCCAATCACAACTTTGACGGACCAATAACAACTTTTTTTTAACAGCGGGAATTCGCTTATTGGATAATATTTAAAGCCGAGGAAATGTCATTATCATATAGGGCATAAGAACGCATACCACGATCGAAAGGGATGGTCTTAGGTAACTTTCCGTAGGTATGGCAGAGACGGCGCCATTTTCATCCGTCCTTGTCGTAGTCTCACATATTTTTGTTCCCCTCCACACTAGACCCTTCAGAACAGTTTTCTAGGGTTTTCAACCAAAGTTGCGGTAATTAATACAGAATAAGCTAATATTTTCGTTATAAAGAATGTCCTGTAAAGCAAAACTAAAGTGAGTTGTTACATTTTGGGCTACAAAAGCCCAGAATATCTTTTTCCCTTACTGGCGCACGCGGATGCGTTCACCAGTCATTATTCCACCTAGGGTTTTCACCTATACAGTTGACAGTCGTCCATTTGTTAGGCTATATCTATATCTCTATACAAATCCCCCTAGATATCGGGCTAATTTTTGGGGCCATTCTGTACGTAACTAAGTTTAAGTATATCCAGTCGCCGACTTCACAAAACGATAAAACAAACAATTGAATAATGACAATCCTTTCACAACTCCGCGGCTACTCGAAAGGGCGGGACAGAAAAAAAAAACAACAACAAAATGGCGGCATCATAAATCATTCGTTTTGACTGACGCGTCGCGCTAGTTAAACGTTTGTCGGTGTCTTGACAGCGAAATTCATTTTATTTACAGTTGATATTTTGCTTTTTGTTTATTGTATGGGTTTTTAAATGTGGCTACTGTATACAGTGTGTAATTCTTATACGGGCGAATCTCTTAACGGAGGGTAGAATAGGACATAAGAAATATGTTTAAATAACTTTTGCTTAGAAGTACAATAAAAATTTTATCCATATAAAAAAAATCGGCCCGTAATGTAATGCAACACACTCGAGTTAAGCACTCGTTGACAGTTAGTTTCAAAAGCTCATATCGCGTAATGTTCACAGTACATTACTGCTCAGAAATTTTACAAAAATTAATTACATATGTATAATAGGTATAATTAAAGAAAAACCTTTTGGTTAATGAACATACTGGTAAATCCTATGTCTGGTTTAATTCTTCGCCCGTATTGAGACTTACACACAGTATGTGCGCCGATGCGAAAAAGGATTAAAAAATAAAAAGTAAAATTTTATTTTATTTTTATTTATTGAGTATTAAGGACATCAACAGTAAATACAATTTATATCAGCTATAAATAACAGCAGCACACATAGCTAATTATAGATGTCCACCAATTAAATATGACTGAGCTAATATTTTTGTTAAAGAATGTCCTGTAAAGCAAAACTATAGTGTGTTGTTACATTTTGGGCTACAAAAGCCTTCTATATATCTAATAAATAATAAAATATTTTATGTTTTATTGCTCTAATTTTCGCTTGATTTTTAGAGAATTTAAATAACTTATTTTTTACTATATTTGACAGTCGCGGCCATTAATATTGATGGATTCAAACAGTCTTTTTCGGTTGGGGTAGTAAATATTTTGGTTAAATAAAAACGCTGATACCTACGAGTATACCAAGTGTGGCCTGTAATAGGAGCTTTAACTTTAGGCATCATTTCTACACTATAAACGTAGCGACATTTGTTCTACGACTTTTAAAAATAACTAATAGTTTAATAAAGATTAGGTAATCAAAAAATATTTTCCAAGCAAGCAATGTACTGCGAAAACTATGAAGTTTGTAGGCTGACAGTAAACGTCAACTAGACTATTGGATGCTGTTCATTGAAAATACTATTTAGTTTGTTCGAAAAAATCACAAGTAATAAATTACCCAATTATTTAAAGTTGTAGAACAAATGTTGTTACGTTCGTGGTGTAGAAGCTATCGCTAAAATTTTTGCTCCTAACTATTACAGGCCACACCCGGTATATTGTTTTTTCTCCATACAACGAAACCGGATAGCTCTAGTGTATACTGTTAATTTCGTGTTGGATTGTGTACATTGAACATAACTTTTAACCTGTATGATAATAAAATAAAGAAGTGTGTTTCAAAAGTTCCTAACAAAATATGCTCACTATAGGGAATAAAATTAAGAATCGTGAGTATTGAAACAACATATTCTGAAATAACGGTGAGAAACATTTGTGTGCGATTACTTTCGCCCTCAAAGTTTTTTTTATTTGAGCGCATGACTCAAAAATAAGACCCCAAAGGCTCTAGTGTAAGTTTCTTTTGACGTAGAAAAACGTTCACGAACGCGTAATTGATAATGTTATTTATATGGGAAACGCAAACGCTTACGCGTTAAAAACTTACACTCAGGGCTCTGATTAGAGTCTGAGATAATTATTTGTTTACTAGCTGTGCCCGTTACCCGCGGTTTATTAGGAAAAAAACGTAGCCTATGTGTTAATCCAGGGTGTCAGCTAACTCCATAACAAATTTTATTAAGACGTATCTATCAGAAACCTGCGGTGCCTATGGTTATCGAATAGCGAATGTGGAAATAATCCATACTATACTAATATACTTATTACTTCATATGCGAAAGTAACTCTGTATGTCTGTTAACTCTTCACGCTTAAACCGCTAACCAATTACGATGAAATTTGCTATGAAGAGTTTGAGCTACGAGAATGGACATAGGATTTTTTTTATGATATAGGAGGCAAACGAGCAGACGGATTGCCTGATGGTAAGCAACTACCGTCGCCCATGGACACTCGCAACACCAGAGGAGTCACAAGTACGTTGATATAATCCCGCAACCAAACTGGACAGGGCTGGAAGATGAAGTTGAAGAAAACCTAGCATTAAATAAATAAATCTTCCAATTCAAAAATCATTAATAATTAAATTAAATTAACCACAAACATATGTCATTCTAAGAAACGAACTAATTCATAAACTGACATACGAAACTACAAAATCTTACCATCAATAAGACCATAAGTACAAAGGTGCGTGCGCCAGACACAATTAGATAATAAAGAATGTAGTTCCTTTACATGGTCACAATGTTTCATTTATCTACACTAATATTGTATAGGCGAAAGTTTGTGAGTGTGTATGTTTGTTACTTCTTCACGTCTAAACGGCTGGAGCGATTTAAATAAAATTTGGTATGGAGTTAGCTGATACCCTGGATTAACACATAGGCTACGTTTTTCCCTAAACCACGGGTAACACCGCGGGGCACAGCTAGTTGACAATACATTTATAGCTAACATTAATAAGCATTTAATTTAATGTGACATTTATGAATAAAAAGGGATAATTAAACGTATTAGACATAAAATTAAATAAAATCTACGTATAAATAAAACTAAATGAAAAAAAAAACTACTTAAATCTTTGTCTGTTTTTTTATACCAGACTGACCAGCGTTTGACCTCAGTCACACCTGATGGTAAGTGTCGACGAGGTCGAGTGTACAGCACGCTGGTTCAGTAACAATCTATTCAATCTTGCCTTGAAACGACCCAACTTATATACATAAATATTAATGACGACCGGTCTGGCCTAGTGGGTAGTGACCCTGCCTATAAAGCCGATGGTCTTGGATTCAAATCCCAGTCAGGGCATATATCTGTGTGATGAGCACAGATATTAGTTCCTGAGTCATGGGTGTTGTCTATGTATTTAAGTATTTAAATCTATCTATTATATATATATCGTCGTCTAGTACCTACACAAGCCTTACTGAACTTAACGTATTAGGTCAATCTGTAAGATTGTTCCGAAATATTTATTTATTAACTATTCGAGAATACAGACGAGCGGAGCATAACATAACAGTCTATATACTCAACTTGTCTCTGACATGAGCAATAAGAGTTTATACCAGTTTGTCATTGACCCTATATCACTGTCCTATTGTTAACCAATCAGAGCCATACAAACTGCCAATAACTCGTATCTTACATACAAATTCCAACACAGATACGACGTTTCGTAAGTTACTAGACGTGTATATGTGATTTAAGAAAATATCTTGTTAAGGACTTTAATATTGAAGGATTAAGGGTGATTTTTGAATGAGTTATTTTAATAGGCGAGATGGATTGGAAATTTTTGAATGTTTATTGGTACAAATTGTTATTTGTGGGTTTTTTAGTGGTATTGAAAAAGTTTGATGCGGTATTGATGAGTTTAAAATTTGAGGCATTTGATTCTGGAGTGAAAAAAGTCTATTGGTACAATTAAATTGGGCTTTTGTGGTGGCCATATAATATAACCACATTTACTTTTTTTATGAGCAAGGTGGCAAACGAGCAGACGGATTGTCTGATGGTAAGTAATTACCGTCGCGCATGGCAACACCATATGAGTCACGAGCGCGTTGCCGGCCTTTAAGATAGATTGGTACAATTAAATTGAGCATTTCTGTTGGCCATAAAATATAACCACATTTACTTTTTTTTATGACAATGGTGGCAAACGAGTAGACGGATTGTCTGATGGTAAGTAACTACCGTCGCCCATGGGCAATACCATGAGAGTCACAAGCGCGTTGCCGACCTTTAAAGGGGGTTGGAGCTCTGGGAACCTTACTCACCATCAGGAACACAACACTACATACCTTTTCAGGTATGTAATGCTATTATGGCTGTGGTCTTCTGTAAGGAGGAGGTACTTCCCCAGTTGGGCTGCCCCAGATTCAAGCGTGATGGTCATCGCTGTGCCCTACCTCTCATTGTTGGACGTAGTTTAAGGACATATCCGGGTCCAAACAAGTAGACGGATTGTCTGATAGTAAGTAATTACCGTCGCCCATGGGCACCCGTAACACCAGGGGAGTTACAAGCGCGTTGCCGGCCTTTAAGATAGGAGTACGCTCTTTTCTTGAAGGTATGAGGGTCGTATCGGTCCGGAAATACCGGTGACGGCAAATCATTCCACAGTTTTGATGTGCGAGGCAGGAATTACAGGAATATCACAGGTCCATACACAAATAAAGCCCCATTTAGATCATGCAAGAACTTGTATACGATTTTCATTACATTGCGGGCTATCGGCGTACGGCGAATTCGGTCGCCTTATATAATCCCGCAATGTAACGAAAATTGTATAAAGGTTCTTGCATGATCTAAATGGGGCTTTAAGCTGTAAGCTCAAGAAGGCTTGTGTTGTGGCTGATGGAGCCAAAGGTCCAGAGTTCAAATCCCGATAAGGGCATTTGTGTGATCAACACATGTTGTTTCTGGGTGTTTTCTATATAATCATTTTCTATTATATATCCTTTACAAGTAAAAAAATACAAAAAAAATTGTGTTATCTTAATCAGAGTTACAGCTTTCACTTGCTAGTTGCTAGTCGATTATGAAATTCGAAAAATATATTTTGCTGATGTAACTGGTGACCGAAGAGCTGGCTTCCTCGCACAACGTATCAGCATTGCGATACAAGGAAATGCCGGCAGCATCCTTGGCACAGTCAGCAGCAAAAGTGGCTAAGCGTTTGAAGTGTTCAAAATGACCTACACGCGCTCTTATTCTCTTGACAATAAAGATGTGTTGACCTCATTTTTAACACCTCAAACGCTTAGCCACTTCTGCTGCTGACTGTACAATGCCTCAAGGGCCTTTTTTAGATTTTATACTGTAACTAGATAAGTACTTGTAGTTATCCTAATACTATTGTAATATCTGTAAAAAAAAATGTATCGTAAAAAATTACACCCTGTATAAGCCCAGAACCCACCACAGACCACAGCACACGGCAGAGTCCCAGCATCCCGTTACAAAAATCTTATAACTATAGGTCTCACGAAAGTCGGGTGACCGCGTAACCTTTCCTTTTTTTAACCGTAAGCAAAAAAAAATCGCGAGCGGCCCGAGTGGCTAGGGCGGGGCTGGTTATCGATGAAAATATACTATCGACTATCGACAGAAAAAGTATTAGCAACTTAGCACAAGAATATATAAGGATTAATGAAAGGTACTCGTCAATGGCGGTAAATGGTGCTCACTCGGGTTGATATCAAAGGATGCTTCATAGGTCCGTTTTTTAAATCAGTGTAATGTGTAAGTTAAACGTGTTTGTGTGACATTGACATTAATTCCTAACCTAATGTATTAACCGACGGCTACGTTTTTTTAAACATTCACTATTTAATCATGATCATCTGCCTCGCATGGTCCCGGCATTTTGCCACCGATCGTGGGAGCCTGGGGTCCGCCTGGCTATTCCTAGGATTTGCTGTAGACACACCACCAGGAGAGTGACTGCCATCTAACCTTCCAACCCACAGGGTATTAGTCCCGTTTTTTCACGGTTCCCGGAAAGCGACTGGTAAATATCAAATTATATTTCGTTACTAAGTTAAAATGCACAAAAGTGTTTGAAATTAGATATAGAGGAGGAAAAATCCTCCTAATTTAAATTTAAGTTGGACCAGTGAAGGTCGTTCAAGTTATCGATACTTTTTTACATCCAGGCGCAACCCTAGCTGTTCACCTGTATAATTCGAAGGGCCCTCGAGTGCACTGGGGCCCCTTTGCCGTGTCTTTGGCCGCGTTTAGCGACAGAAGAGTAAATATAACACCGCGGACTTTTATGTCAAAGTAAAATGTAGATTTTATGTCAAAGTAACATTTGTTTGTTCTGATTAAATTACAAATTAGTCTGTTGGTACTTTTTAAGTATTAATGTAGGGCCTTGGATTATCGATGATTATTATTTGAGTGTGCGGGCCTTAACTGTCACATCGACCAGAAATGGTCTATTGTAGCAGCCCTTTTTAAACTTCATTACTTAATCTCGCTACATCTTTACAGAACCTTTTGGCCGATTTTTATGAAAACAATTTAAAAGCTTTACCTTATTTAACACGTTCAGCTCCGACGACACAACGCCTGTGATCTTATTAAACCTTCTGCAATGCCAGTGACACAACGTATGTGATCAAAAAATATTGAATTCCTATGCCAGTGACACGTATTTGTGTTTCAAAAGATAGTTCTCCTATGCCGGTAACACGTGTGTTCAGATAAATTAACTGACCAATACCGACGACACAACAGTAGTGTTAAAAACGTTCGTATTCCTTCACCACTGGCACAGGAGTCAAAACTTGACTTATGACAGCGGCATAGGAAAAAAAATCATAAAATGCCAGTGGCGTGCTTTGAGTAATCGCGATAATTTCTACCGGCATATTGTAAGTGTTTAGTAAAACGGTACCGGGGGCGAACGTGTTAAACTTTTGTGTTTTAGCTGTCATATATTGCCTCATATTTTTTTATCATAACGTTAACAATGGAATCGCAAATCTTATTTACGATTAAGAGATTACTGCAATAATTGATGCAGCGTAGGCAAAATCGACTGTTATATTTTTAATCTTAAAAAAACTGTGGTATACTTAGCTTAGAGCTATTGGGTTCAACAGTATCGATAAAATTATCGATAGAAGCCTGATCGTGGTGAAACTCTAGTATAATTCGAAGGGCCCTTGAGTGCACTAGGGCCCTTTTCCTTTGCTTCAGAACAGGGTAAACGTTACGTGTAGTGTATCGGATGTCAAAAGTGAAACGTTTACCTTTTTGCGAAACTTAATATCTGGCAACCTTTCGGTCCGGGCGAGTAAATAAATGTTAAATTACGAGGTTCGTGTAATTTCGTAATAAATTGTGACATTATCTATGAAAAGGGACCTTATTGTCGACGGCGCTTATGTCGTTGTTCAAGATGTTACAATACAAACGCAACGCGATTCGACGTAAGTGCCATCGACAATAAGGGCCCTTTTCCTAGATAATGACACAATTTATTTCCAATTTTTTTTTCAATACAAACACATTATCTTCCTCGCTTTGTCCCGGCATTTTGCTACGGCTCATAGCAGCCTGAGAGCCTTGGCAACTAATCCCAGGATTTGGCGTAGACACTAGTTTTACAAAAGCGTCTGCCATTTGACCTTCGAAGTCAGAGGGAAAACTAGGCCTTATTGGAATTAGTCCGGCTTTCCTTCACCGAAAAGCGACTGGTATATATCAAATGATATTTCGTACACAATTTCCGAAAAACTCATTGGAACGAGTACAAGCCGGGGTTTGAACCGACTCCCCTTTGTTTCATCATCATCATCATGTCAGCCGAAAGACGTCCACTGATAAACATAGGCCTCCTTCAGAACGACTCCTGCGCCTTCCACATCCAGCGGTATCCCGTGACTCTAACTAGGTCGTCGGTCCACCTTGAGGCCTACCTACGCTGCGTCTTCCAGTTCGTGGTCGCCACTCCAGAACCTTTCCGCCCCACCGGCCATCGGCTCTGCGCCTTAAGTTGGCATTGGGCGGGGCTCATTGCGGTCGCATCCTACTGCTAAGCCACAGCGCTGTAAAATAGCGGATTTGACAGATTATTATTGCCATTTCCAATCTCATTGCACACTAAGCTTGTGAAGTTGCAGCGCCATAATGCCAATATTATCCGAACTCATATCAGACCTCGTAAAAGCAGACTGTCCATAAAAAAATGTCATAACGCCCCGGTACAGCTATAAATGTCCCGTTTGCGAAGATTCCGAACTAAATATGCATGGATTTAGAATTTTTCAGTATTTTCCAAGTGTTTGAACTGATATTTGAGTAGAAAATGCTTTGGTGAAAAACTTAGCTAAGGCACCTTTTTGTCGCTGGGAAAATCCTCGGGGCCCATGATGGTAGTGAGGGGGTATGTGGGGCTCTCTCCTCGCTGCTCATCTTGCTAGCCAAGAGGGGAGGAGAATACCCACTAAAAACCTAGCGGCGTCGTCCGCATTGCCGTTAGGGGAGAGAGCCACTGGATCAGGATCGCACTCGAAGGTGACACTCCCCATAGCTAAACCACCTGGCCCTGTACCCTCACCATGAGTTGTGGCATTGAAGTTTTCTATAACGAGTATCTAGTTTACTATCTGTGCATATCGCTTGTACTGCACAGATATCTGTCCCTGAGTCATGGGTGTTTTCTATGTATTTAAGTATTTATGTGTATCTATCTATTATATAATAATATATCGTCGTCTAGTACCACACGAGCCTTACTGAGCTTACCGTAGGACTAGGTAGATTTGTGTAAGATGGTCCCGAAATATTTATTTATTTATAGTAAAAATAATAGGAAGCACTTTGAACACTACACCTTAGATAATTTAGGGTCATTTAACACAAAGGGTTTATGTTTAAATAGAACAAAGGTCGCTCTGTTAAGGGTTCTGGGAATTATTATCGGTCCAAGAAAAGGTCAGAGGGTTTATTCCTAATATGTTCATGATGCCTGTCATCAGTCTGGGGTGTCCACTGCTGGACAACCTCCCCCATACCGCTACAGCGAGCTATCTAAGAGAAAAGGTCTTGAATCAGCAATCGCCATACCTGGCAGACTTTGCGATCGCATACCTAAAACGGACTGGTCCTTCGAATAGACGTATTTTTTTTTATCTATGCTGCTTTTCTTGTTCTTAAAATCGATGACATAGTTCCTAAGATCTTTGTAAGTCAAAATTATTATTATTATTTTATTATGCAGAAACGTCTGCTAGCGAATATCTTCGATATTTTAAATCGAAAGAAAAATAGAAAATTTTTTGACACGCAGCTGGACTCGAACCCACAACCACTGTATCACTAGCCCAGTGAACTACCAATTGTGCTATACGAGTACCGCTTAGACTTGTCAATTTGTCATCAAATCATCATGGGCATGGGTGACGTGTATATGTAAGTCTTCTTCTTTGGAAATATGGTTTCCATCAATATATCAATTCATGACTTGTGTTTGGCCTAGTGGGTAGTGATCCTGCCTATGAAGCAGACGGTCCAGTACCCTTACCATGAGTTGTGACATTGACGGTTTCGATAACGAGTATCGAGTTTACTATCTGTGCATCTCGTTCGCACTAAAATAGTACAAGCGAGATGCACGGATAGTAAACGCGATACTCGTTGTCGAAAACGTCAATGTCACAACTCATGGTAAGGGTACTGGGATCAAATCTCAGTAAGGGCACTTATTTATGTGATGAGTTTCTGAGGTATGTTATATGTATTTAAGTATTTGTGTATTATATATATCGTTGACCGAGCCACAACACAAGCCTTTTTGAGCTTACCATGGGGCTCAAAGAATTTGTGTAAAGATGTTTTGTAATATTTAACTACATAACTGCGGTGACCGCCTACCATCAAGCGGGCCGCATGCTTGTTTGCCACCTTTGGAGTATACATAACTACAATATCAAGTAAAGTAACACAAGTAAAATAACATATCAAGTTTGCTCTTAAAGCATGACGTTGTTCGGTAGGCCTTGCGTTTTGTAAAGTCGTAGCTGGACTTTACAGAAAGCCAAGAGGCGACCGTGACCCCGGGACTGTTATGTCGGATGATGACTAAATAGTGTTGACTGTACTACTAGTGGACTAATAGTGTATGACTAATTAGCTGTACAATTCTCTGTTAGATCACTGTATAATGAGCTGTCAATATTACAAAAACTAAAAATTAATTCTCAAGAAGACTTCGCCATTTTGACATATAGGGATTTTAAAGGCCGGCAACGTACTTGTGACTCCTCTGGTGTTGCGAGTGTCTATGGGCGGCGGTAGTTGCTTACCATCAGGCAATCCGTCTGCTCGTTTGCCTCCTATATCATAAAAAAAAAAAAAAACATTTAACTGGAAATCCTTTGTAAGTCTTATAGTTGCCCATACTGACAGGTCTAAATGCTTATAAAGGCTAAGGTCAACACATCCACTTTTATCACCCCGAGAAAACATCAAGTTAACGGGTATAAGTGTAACCACCATATGCTACAGTCGGCCGTAATTGCCGCAATTAGGCTCAATCTCGTCCATATTAGTGGTATTATGTAGTAGAGTGTACTTGCAACTTTAATGGCTCTCGGTCAGAGTCAGAAGCCACTTCCATGAAAATAGCCTCAGCAAGTTTTTTTTTAAAGTATTGACTATTTTCTGAGCTAGTAAGATGACGGCACCAGTAATGGACAAGGAACCAATCATGAACATTAGTGCTTATTTCAAAGGAGTTAAGTGTTGTGCATTTGTTGGGACATATTCAATTTATAACTTTATGATTTTTGAAATAAGAACTAAGTGTCCATTATTGGTGCCTGTCAGCTAAAATAGTCCAACATTGCTGCCATTACATATAGTTTAAATTAGTATACGCGATATAAACCGTTTTAGTCGATTTATTTCATAATTAATTATCGCGGCAACCGAAGACAATATTAGTTATCTACACTAATATTATAAAGGCGAAAGTTTGTGAGTGTGTATGTTTGTTACTTCTTCACGTCTAAACGGCTGGAGCGATTTTAATAAAATTTGGAATGGAGTTAGCTGACACCCTGGATTAACATATAGGCTTACCTTTTCCTTAATACACTGCGGGTAACACCGCGGGGCACAGCTAGTTACAATTTTTTTTATAAAAGTCTGACCAGCGTTTGACCTCAGTCGCACCTGATGGTAAGTGACGAGGTCGAGGGTGTAGCACTCTGGTTCAGTAACAGCCTATTCACTCTTGCCTTGATAAGATCCAAATTATATCTTACCGGGAACAACACGACTATTAACTTACCTCCTAAAAATTACCTCCGACGTTTTGGATACGATGTCCTCGTAGTCTCGGATGAAGACTGAATGAGGTAATTTTTGATGTCAACCTTTTCGGCGCCATGTCAAACACCACGCTCACACACCAAATGTCAAAACTGAAGTTGAACTCTATACGTGTGCACGTAGGTCTAATGTGCTTTGTGTTGGAGGACATATATATACGTCTTTGGCGTTGAACCTGCGGTAATAATATATGCGTCTTTGGTGTGGAAAAGGTTTATATCCACGGTTAATTCCTGAGGCGGAGCGCTGGTGGCCTAGCGGTAAGAGCGCTTGGTAGGTGACCCATTATGGAAAGGACATATAGCTTCTACAAATATCTATGTTTTATGTATTTAGATGCAATTAAACTGTGAAGAGTGAACCAGGGGAAGTAACCATGGCAACAAGGGACAAACTAAAACTGTTTTGCACCGAAAAAAAACCAAATCACCATCAGCGTTCATATACTTCTCTACACTCACTATGAGTTGTGACATTGAGGTTTTCGATAACGAGTATCGAGTTTACTATCTGTGCATCTCGCTAGTACTTTAGTGCGAACGGAATGCACAGATAGTAAACTTTGGACCCGGCCCGGGTATGTCCTAAAAACTACGTCCAACAATGAGAGGTAGGGCACAGCACAGCGATGACCATCACGCTTGAATCTGGGGCAGCCCAACTGGGGAAGTACCTCCTCCTTACAGAAGACCACAGCCATAATAGCACTGCTACCTTTCAGGTATGTAGTGTTGTGTTCCTGATGGTGAGTAAGGTTCCCAGAGCTCCAACCCCCTTAAAGGCCGGCAGCGCGTGTGACTCCCCTGGTGTTGCGGGTGCCCATGGGCGACGGTAATTGCTGACCTTAAGGAAAAAAAAAAACTTGACACTCGTTATCGAAAACCTCAGTCACAACTCATGGTAAGGGCACTGGACAACTTTTGTAAACGTATTCTGTAAACCTTCCAGCAAGTTGAAGTGGCAGTGGGCTGGCCATATTAGCCGTAGAACCGATAACCGTTGGGGTAAACGAGTTCTTGAGTGGAGACCGCGTCTCGGCAAGCGTAGTGTAGGGCGCCCTCAGGCAAGGTGGAGTGACGACTTGCGCAAGATGGCTGGCAGGAGCTGGATGCGAACAGCCGAAAATCGAACACGATGGCGTGAAATTGGGGAGGCCTATGTCCAGCAGTGGACTACGATAGGCTGATGATGATGAAACCTTCCAGCATCCGCCATTTTGCTGTCGTTTCAACGCGAAATTACAAACTGTTATCTAACTTAATAGATAGGCCCATGTGCGTGTAGCCAATGGCATATAAAATGTTTACGGCGTATATTCTTTACGGCAGATTTATGGCGGCCATTGTCGATGTTCGCGGGAACTGGCTCTGACCGAAGTTCGGCTTACGTGTCGTAAAATACACGCAGCGGGGCGAGTGCGCACGATCTGATAAATCGTTTTTTTAACGTATAAACATTACATATTATTGAAACAAGGTAAAAAACATAATAGGGCGTTAAAAGCTTAATGCCTCTCAGTGTAATGCCACGGCAAGTCACTGTGCTGGTTTTCAGTGGGGACGTAACCTAACCTAACTAAATGGGATGAAGTCCATCTTGTCGTAAGAGCTTGGTGGATCGATTGAATTTGGCTCTCGACACAGTAACCGACTGAGGAGAAGCCAACCCTAGTCAAATTCAATGCCACTTTTGGACCCGGGTATGTCCTTAAACTAGGTCCAACAATGAGAGGTAGGGCACAGCGATGACCATCACGCTTGAATCTGGGGCAGCCCAACTGGGGAAGTACCTCCTCCTTACAGAAGACCACAGCCATAATAGCACTGCTACCTTTCATATGTAGTGCTGTGTTCCTGATGGTGAGTAAGGTTCCCAGAGCTCCAACCCCCCTTAAAGGCCGGCAACGCGCTTGTGACACAACGCGCTGGTGTTGCGGGTGCCCATGGGCGACGGTAATTGCTTACCACCAGGCAAAAAAACTAAGACACATGCCTGCCTGTTCTCCACTAAACGGAGTCCCTTTGAACTGACTCCAACCTTCCGGGGTGTGCCCGTACCGATTTCTGATCACGTTGAACTTCTTGGCATGAGCTTATCGTCCAATTTGAACTTCGGACAATACATTGAATCTTTGGCTAAAACTGTAGACAAGAAACTTGGAATCCTTTCCAAGGGACTTTACACCTAAAGAGCTTCTGCAGCTTTACCAAGCGCAGAACCGATCGTGTATGGAGTACTGAGGCACTTTCGTCTTGAGGCACTGAGGTATGAGGTATGTACTAAATTTTAATTGGCGATAGGCCCAAAACGGGCTTCTCTTTTTCTCGATCTTTAGTTAGTAAGAATAATAACCGCCTTAAGGCTTGGTCACATAGGGCGCGTTTTGTGGCGTGGCGCAGCGGGGCGCGACGCTGCCGTCCGAATGTGTGCCTTATTTCGTTACATTAGCCACACCGCTGTCACGCCCCGCTGCGCCACGCTCTCAAAACGCGCCTATCTGCCTAAGCCTTTAGTTTATTTCACGAAATTCGATACAAGCAAATCCATGACAATTTAATGTAGTAAATCCATTGTTTATCTGATTCCACCCGACCCGAGGAAACCCTATTTAAATGTAAATCGATCCTGTAATTTGGGTCCGTAATTAGAGGTTCCGTACGGAACCAATGTTTAATGGCTCAAATAGATTCAGTTTATATAAATAAACATTATATTATAGGACTTCCTTAAACAAATTGCCTAAGACAAAACTATCGTGAGATTCAAACGTATTAATTGTATAGAAGCGGGTAGTAAAAACGTGAGTTATGTTTTATAAGTGGAATATTGCTCGACATGTTTCATCCGTAACATCAAACCGGCTGTTAAATATTAAAATTAAGGATGACTCACGTTACACCGTCGCCCTTCCGACACGTCGACCTCACGAGCCCGAGCTCACCGTCGACCTAACGTGGTGGCCCGGGCCTGAGCGGCCCGACACTCGAATATTGACATTAATACGAGCGTCGTTCCATCCAGCCATTTGTTGCGAGTAGACGATTGTCACACGCCCGTCTACATAGCGTGGACATCACGTCGCCTTGTCATCACCGGTCCGAGCAGAGACTTTACATAGCTGTAACGGCCATCGCACGACCGGCCCGTGCCCGGGCCGAGTGGCTTGGGCGGCTCGGTGTTCACGTGATTAATTCCACACAAAATTTCGCAACCTTTATTCGGTTTCCTCATGTTACGCGGTGTATAAAAGTGATGGAAAAATTCAATGAGGGCCCAATAAGCGTCATAGCTCAGTTATTCAAATGATCGACCCGGTGTTCCAGTTAAAAATTCAAATCCAGCTAGCCTGGCATGGCAAGGTTTATCGTCTATCGCCATAGTTGTCACATTCTTACTAAGTATAATATAAGTGAGAAAAAGATGCATGACGCGATAGGCGATACAATTACTACCAATTATGTTTTCATCTAGTCTAATATGGGTTTTAATCATTTGTCACGCTTTTCAGTGACAATTTGACAATCATAAATTTGATAAGATTTTGAAGCGACATCTTTCGTGTTGCTCATAACAACACGAACCATGTGACTAAATAAACGTAAGTACAGATATACTGAGAAAATATTTTCCTTCGGGAAAACTCGGATCTTTATCGGAATACGATGACACCCGAACTGTCAATGAATGATCGTATTAAATGAGTGACATTTTCATATCCATTAATATGGAACTTTATTATTTGGTGTCAAATGTCAAAGTGAAAAATAACACTGTCACATTAGAATTACATTAAACAATAAAGTTCCATTTTAATAGATATGAAAATGTCACTCATTTAATAGAGTCAATAATTGGCAGTTCGGCTGCCGTCGATCGAGATCCGATTTTTCCCGATGCAAAATAGTTTTGCACTACATCTGTACTAACTGTGAAAGTGCTCCTATATGACGCTGACTGTACCATTAATTGAGTCTCGCCAGAACGTCCGTCCGTTAATAATAGATTTCAGTGAAAACGCATCTACCTGGGAACCGAACCCGACGCATTAGTGCCGTATCTACTTACAATGCATTAACAACTTACTACACATTCAGATTGCTTGGTGAGCGTTGCTTCTAGAAATAACACAACTTATATATCCTCTAGCTCAGGGATTCCCAATCTTTTTCAACCTGCGGCGCAGTTACAAAATTAGTATTTTGTCACGGCGCCCTGTTCTAGTTATTTCAAAAAGATATAGTAGAAAAAAATAATTACCTACATTACCTACAATAATAGAAGTCAGGTTAGGTTAGTTTAGTTAGAGCGAGGTAGGCAGAAAAATTGAACATCCACAACATGAATCTATCGTCGTTGTAGCTAGATAATAATAGATGATCGACTCACGGCGCCCCTCTGAACTTTCCACGGCGCACCAGGGCGCTGCGGCGCACAGCGGCGCTACCGCGAAACACGATAATCGTAAATTTCGGACGATTGTCTCTGTCACTCTTATGATGCCTTAATTGGAGTAAAAGAGAAAGATGTTCGAAATATACGAACTTCGATGTTCGCGGTACCGGGCCAGTTTGGGAACCCCTAGTCTAGCTGCCCGGAGACCTATAAAAAGGTCTCCCATTGAATGCCATTTTGAATTTTAATTATGACAAACCATAGTTGCATTTAGTGGCAAGTTTTGATCTAGCGGCTAGAGGATAAAGCATGTTTGGCATTTTACCGTCTATCGCGCTATTCGTCACTTTCGCATACACATATTTGTTGTAGCGTTTTTTTTTTTAATGACATAGGCGGCAAACGAGTAGACGGATTGCCTGGTGTTAAGCAATTACCGTCGCCCATGGGCACCCGCAACACCAGGGGAGTCACAAGCATTTTGCCGGCCTTTAAGGGGGTTGGAGCTCTGGGAACCTTACTCACCATCAGGAACACAACACTACATACCTGAAACGTGGCAGTGCTATTATGGCTGTGGTCTTCTGTAAGGAGGAGGTACTTCCCCAGTTGGGCTGCTCCAGATTCAAGCGTGATGGTCATCGCTGTGCCCTACCTCTCATTGTTGGACGTAGTTTAGGGACATACCCGGGTCATACTTGTGACTCCTCTGGTGTTGCGAGTGTCCATGGGCGGCGGTAGTTGCTTACCATCAGGCAATCCGTCTGCTCGTTTGCCTCCTATATCATAAAAAAAAAGATTCGAACCCTGGCTTGTACCAATGTGTTTGCCAGAACTTAACTATGTAACCTGAAAGGTAGCAGTGCTATTATGGCTGTGGTCTTCTGTAAGGAGGAGGTACTTCCCCAGTTGGGCTGCTCCAGATTCAAGCGTGATGGTCAACGCTGTGCCCTACCTCTCATTGTTGGACGTAGTTTAAGGACATACCCGGGTCCAAAACCCGTGACAGACATTGTGACAAATTATAAGAACCAGCAGGCTGGCAGGTTTTGTTATATATTAAATTCGTTGATAAATATAACGAACGAACTAATGTAAAAGCGGGTACAGCGGCGGAAAGCGTCGAAATTTTTAAACGTAACAAATATAAGAGCCTGGGTAGAGAGTACCATAAAGTCTTGGGCACATAGGCGCGTTTTGTGAGCATGGCCCAGCGGGCCGCGATGCTGCCATCCGAATGTGTGCCTTATTTCGTTACATTAGCCACACCGGTGCCGTTTGGCGTAGAGACGCTAGGTCCATGGGTTCCCAGCGCGCACAAAATTTTGCAGAAATTGCGAAGCGTTCTGGTTGGTGTAACTGGTGACCGAAGAGCTGGCCGCTTCTTCACACAACGTATCAGCATTGCGATAGAATAAGGAAATGCCGTAAGCATCCTTGGTACAATGCCTCAAGGTCCTTTTTTAGATTTAATGCAATAACTAGTTAAGTATTCGTAGTTTTCATAATCTTCACTAATATTATAAAGGCGAAAGTTTGTGAGTGTGTATGTTTGTTACTTCTTCACGTCTAAACGGCTGGAGCGATCTTAATAAATTTTTGTATGGAGTTAGCTGACACCCTGGATTAACACATAAGCTACGTTTTTTCCCTAATAAACCGCGGGTATCACCGCGGGGCACAGCTAGTATTGTAAATACATAAAGACCTGGGGTCGGATTTTTTAGAGTTCAGTACTCGAATTAAAAAAAAAAATTGAGAACTACTACAGTAACATGGCTCACAACAGTTTTAATTATATTAACTTTGAGGACGAAAAAAAAAAAGTACCTACCAGCGGCGGCGCGTCCATACAAGCCGATTCCCTCTGGATTGACCCACCGCCACTGGTACCTACCTCCTCCTTACAGAAGACCACAGCCATATAGCACTGCTACCTCACAGGTATGTAGTGTTGTGTTCCTGATGGTGATTAAGGTTACTACTTACTAGAGCTCCAACACCCCCCAAAGGCCGGCAACGCTTGTGACTCCCTTGGTATTGCGGGTGCCGGTGACGGTAATTGCTTACGATCAGGCAATCCGTCTGCGCGTTTGCCACCTTTAGTCATAAAAAAAATTGCAAATGAAAAGTTTCTCACCTTTATTTTTGCAAAATATTGCACTTGTGAGTTTTTTTTTTAACGCTGGAACGGGAGGAAAACGTCAAGTGACCGCCGCTAATGTGCCCGGGCCCCCCTAGACGCGTACAAATCTGCCAAGCCAAATGCAATTTTAATTTCTCGTTATTAGAATTCAAAACGACATAACGGAAGGCCTTTTCATAGATCTCTGGGCGGGTAGAGGATGATGTGTTACACACTACCATACCGCAAATATTTAAAATGTCACCTTACACGATATTTCACCGTTAAACGGAATGCTAAAACGCCAGTGTGAAACGAAACGCTCTGACAATTGACGTGGGTCGGGTGGAAAGTCAAATTACCTTCTACCGATTGGGGATGTGCGAGTTATGGGTTTTTAGTGAGGGTGATATTCGACACGACAAACCTTTGTAGTGTAATGGACCATAGTGTTAGGCTATTTCCTTGTTTTTTATGGTATCAAGCGATTTGTTTTGTTGGTAACTATGTTCAAATTTCCACAAGTGTCTCAAAAAAAACTAAGACACAAAAGTCAGAAATGTGATTGCTGGAAACGGTTCTTAGAAAACGATATGGAATTATGACGTCTCTACTTTATAACTTGTATGCTTTATTTTTTTTATTTCTTTAACATCCCACAACACAGACCCGAGACACCAGATCCCACAACACACACCCAAGACAAAATCTGATTATGGCTGAAGAACCGATGGCAGATATAAACTGTATAAAAAAAAAACTCTAACACCTGTATGTACATCTATGATGCACAAGTAAATCTTTGGATCCTGAATTTTTGAATCTTATTTATGTATGTTGATCTCATTGTTCTCATGTCAAGATCTTGGTCATCTGGGAATCTTCCAGAATTTGAGGAAACTGGTTTTAAGCCCTTTATAAGCTTATTTCTCATGATTTGAGCCTGAAGGCTGCTCAGCAAAGTAATCTCCAGATTGGCATAGACACAAATCTTTATAAAACTGGGCTGCTGCTGAATCTACCAACCAGGGAAAAAAACTAGGCTTTATGGGATTAATGTCCAGTGGCAAAATGTTTTCCATAACTGAAATCCGGGTACAAAATATCAAATGATATTTAAGATAGGTATTTTTTTTTTACACAACTGACCAGTGTTCAACCTAAATCACGCCTGATGGTAAAGCAATAAGCTCAATAGATAAAAGGCAGGGTTTGAACCCATAACCTTCAGATTTAAGGCACTATGACTGCTAGGCTACCTAGCATGCTTTTTGAAATAATATTGAAATTAATTGAAATAGGAATTTATTTTGTGACAAGGATAATTTAAAACATTACCATATTAGACTACAACATTTGTTTTCTAAAACCGATAGGTGATACTAACCTTAATGTATAAAAGTTTCTACTAAGAATATGCTTTAAATATTCTATCACATAAACCTAATTGTACAGGCAGTAAAACTTGCTAAGTGGGAAAAGGTGTTCAAAATGAGCTGGACACAACTTTATGGTTAGGAGAATATAGATAAAAATTTAATTGAAGGACCATCTCTATGTATAGTTGTGCATAGAATTTATATCTCACTTATGAATCTCATTTAGAATGCCAATATGAGTGTACAGTGTACACACACATTACTACTACATAGGCAAGGTGCTTAACTGATGGACCATGTCTATGTTGTAGTGCAGAGAATTAAGACTTACATCAAATTTTGAATATAGAACGCCGACATGCATGCACACACATTACTACTACATAGGCAAGGTACTTAACTACGGACCATGCCTATGTATTTGTGCCGAGAATTTATATGGAACTTACATCAAATTTTGAATATAGAACGCCGACATGCATGCACACACATTACTACTACATAGGCAAGGTACTTAACTACGGACCATGCCTATGTAGTTGTGCCGAGAATTTATATGGAACTTACATCAAATTTTGAATATAGAACGCCGACATGCATGCACACACATTACTACTACATAGGCAAGGTACTTAACTGATGGACCATGCCTATGTAGTTGTGCTGAGAATTTATATGGAACTTACATCAAATTTTGAATATAGAATGCCGACTTGAATGTACACACATGTTACTACACATTCCACATGGCTAGCTTAGCAATTTCTGCTGCTTACTGTACACACAGCAATACTCTAAGCTGTACATTGGTCGACCTTATTATATAAGGCATAAGATCCACCGATTTAGGCTCAGCTTCAGATAAAAGAACCCCCGATGTGCTAGCATGTACAACAGAGGGAGTACCTTTTCACTGTAGCTGACTGTACAGCTAAATTTTGCTGTATGTACATAGCTTTATCTAGAATGATAATTGATAATACTGTCACATTTTTAATATACCATAAATTTTATGGTATATTAAAAAAGTGACAGTATTGTCTTATAAATAAAAGTAATCAATTTTTTTTCAAGCTTTGTTAAACTTGTTTATCTTATTCAGCCATATTTACAATAAGAATAATACAATGCATGGCAAATAAAACAAAAACAAAACAACAAAAAGAAATAAAATTTAAATGCATTCTTTATTAGTACAAATAACAAGGAAGTTGATAATAAACTAAGAAATAATAAATATAAAACCACTTCTTAAATGCAAGCATCAAATTACTTTTCTTTTGAAAGAGCAAAGCTGTAAAGGTCCTTTATAAACAGAACAGTTTAATCTGTGTGGAATGTAATTCAATATGCTGCATCTAAAACCTGTTCAGCTATTCAGGTTTCAAGACAGGTCATTTTAACATACTCGTACATTGCAGACTTAAGTATATCTCATTCAGAAACGTTCTCAAAAAGTACGATAAAAAAACACGACATTAATATCTGATTTCGGAACTGACATTATAAAACGCCCACTGTAATACAAATTAAAAAAGTTGGTTTTACCGATCAAATGTCAAAGCACAATAGAAAGATGTAAATCTGTGATAATAGAAAAAATTCACGCGATTTGATACGTGCTATTGTGTTTTATCTATTTTATTGTGTGTTTAGACACGACATTTCATGTTTTGTGACAATGGGTAACTCATTCCATAAAACACGAAAGTCGTAGATTATTTACTATTTGGCTGGCTGTTTGTAATAATACCTTTAGGCGGTAATTAGATTATTAAAAAAAAAACTAAAGATTAAATCAGTGACGTTTTTACGATAGTCTTGCCTATGTCTTGACAACATAACAATATAGTGATAAGATACTGTGAAATAAATGAAAGTTAAATAATGTTTTGTTTACTAACCTGCTTTTAATACAGCTTGAATGCACAACAAATCTTCCAGTACAAACACTATTCACTAAAACAAAATCACTTTAGTTTCCTCCGGAACCACGTTGTTTATTCAAAAACATTCGTATTGGAATAACCGGTACGCTATTGACCCGAGCCTTTATGAAACCATAGGGAAAATATGCATTTTTTATTAAGTTATATCGATCTACGCGAGGCGAGCTTCCACAATGATAAAGCTCGTGAAGCTTTGTTCGAACAAACAGGATCTTTAATTTAACAATATAACCACAAGCACCTTAGTAATTTCATTAATAACACCTAAAAATCGATTCCACAACACAGTTCACTACAATTCGAACTCAAGACTGCGGCGGTGTGTGAAATTCATTATTTTACTACATAATAGTCGTATATTATAACCTGCTAACGGTTACCACGCATTTTATAACGAGTTAACAGTGTTATTTGTCATATTTTCCGTATTGAGAACAATTTCCGTTGTCATTTTTCTATGATTATGTATCAAACAATAAGGACCGAGAGGGAATCCACGACGTCCGTACGCTACGCGAGTTAGCGATGACACTAAAGTCGAGATAGATGTCGCACTACTCGCCGCCATTATAGAAAATGGCGACCGACACCAGCCGTCAAATAACCACAAACGATTCTCAACCATATCCCGTGCTGTTACAGTTTAAACTTAAATACCCATATTTAGTCATTATAGAAGTTTTCGATTGTATAACACGACTTATTTAAAAACATCGCGGCCACTTCTAGTATGAGCAGCATGTTATGTGTCTTTCGAGTGTTACTATAATTTTGTTTTATCCCGCTCTCTACGAGTTGTAGCGTATACGTGTAAGGGAGATGTGTATATTTTAAGTACGCGTGCGCGGAACTCGTCCAATTTGTTTCTTGTAACGTCGTTACGGCATGTTCGCCTTTATGACCTTGTGATAAGACATATAGATTATGTTGTAATTAGCCATATCCAAGTGATTAATCAAATTATTTTTATTGTTCAACGACCAACAGAACCACGGTGCCGTAGCTCCGTATCGTATAACAATAAAGCATTTTGGCTTACGGGCATCACAATTAATTTGTAGATATTTTATTTCCGATCATAAAATGTGCTCAATATTTTTAGGGCCTATTCGCGTTAACACGGTTTATCGCTGTCGATAAAATACCTGTCACTTTATGACAATTATGTAAATGGGCATGTGACAGATGTTTAACAGTGACATTAAACGCCTTAGTTGCAAATGGTTGAAAACGTCAATGTTTGTAACTATTTGACAAATATGCGGGATATTAAAAAACCGACTTCAACTTAGTCGTACTAACAAATATAAATAACAGAGGGAACACTCGAGTATCCCTTTTTTGCAGTCTTACCATAATTGTAAGAATAAAACAGTCTTATATTATTTAATTATCTCTGCCTGTAAATACTTTAATTAAGGATCCTAAGGCAGTTTAAATATAAAATAAATGTAATACTATTACAAACAAACGGGACTGAACCACGTATATTAACTTTAAAAATTACCTCCAACGTTTCGAGGGCGACGTTGTCCTCGTGGATTAAGACTGGCTTAAGTTCACATCCGAGTTTTTCCAAGTTACTTCAGCATTTATATGCCGTATTCTTTTATTTTCAGTCTTGCAAATTACCTAAAAAAGAATACTAGCATTAGATGGAAACAATATCTTTCCTGTAAGCTTTTTAAAAACACAAGTTGGTTGATCTTAACAATCTGGCGGCTTTGGCTTAAAATACTAGTTTCCAGGTCATAAATATTGAAAAAAAAATATCTGGGGACTTTGAGGAAACTTTGATGACTAAAATAATCGCACGAAAGTTTCTCGCCATTGTTTATCACGTAATGTATAATTACGATCATTAATTTATATCATTCAATATGTTTCTAAAATACCATTTCTTCGTTTCTGACAGAGTTTAAAATGTCAAAAGTCGAGTATTCGTTACGACGCTCAAATATGGCCTTTATAGGTACTTAGCTGGGAGTTTTCAAAAGGTACACCCAATTAGCGAAAGTTGTTAAAAAATATATATATCACAGTCAGTTTCGTGACGACAATTAAGAGTTAAAATATCGATAAAAACTTAGTTCTGATGTTCGTTTTATAAACTTCAATCGATATTACAACATAATTAAAGGAAAAAAAGATATTGATAAAGATTCCATGCTTGGGCAATTTCACTTTCAGGGACACCCAATTAACTTAATTGTCAAATAAAAGTTAAATCAGTGGTCAGTTTAGTGACGACAATTAAGCTTTAAATTTCAATATAATCTACTGTTTTATGTTTAATCCATAAATAATACGTGTTATTGTAATATAAAAATGCGAATAAAGATGATTTACATAAATATTTCACGTCGTCGTCACGAAACTGACAGTGATTTTTTTGACAACTTTCGCTATTTGGATGTACTAAATTTTGAAAACTCCCAGCTACTAAAAAAGAAAATTGTGACATTGAGTTTTTCTTAAAAGATTCCAGTAAAGATAGTGTTCCTTCTAATGCTAGTATTCTTTTTTAATTTGCAAGACTGAACATAAAAGAATACGGCATATAAATCCTAAAGTAACTCGGAAACAACTTTACGGTTTTATGGGTTCTTCATCAAAGCATAAAAAAACTATTATAATATATATCTAACAATAGGTCGCCCTCGCTCTAGACTACTTTTTCAGTAATGGAAGCTTTATTTCGGACGTAAACGCAATAGCAATCCAATGTTATAACTGCTAATGGCGAAATAACAAGAACCATAGACATGTTATGTTATTTTTCTCAAACATGCACTACAGTAGGTTGACATTATGTTCCTTATAATAGGCTTCGAAGTATGTTGCAGGTTTGGCTAGACGAGAGGCACGAGAGGCCGTTAAGGTTGACATTGCCGGCTTAAGGCCCGTAAGATCCTCTTTTTTAAATTACGCTTTGTGACACAGCATCTTGGAGATTGGCCATTAAAAAATATTGGTGATTTTATGACATTCTGCCTCTATGCCTATTATAAACAATAATGATATTTCGTTCATTTTGCTGTTTCATTGGCATGTTTAGGTACTGTAGTTTTTTCTGAAATATCTAACTTTTATTTCTTGGAGTTATTTTTAATTATTGTGTCTCATGTTTGAGAAAAGCACTATACATACGTCGGCGTGAAAAGAGATTGTCGTCCTAGTAATGATCCGTCCTCACTGCGTTCGGCCACGGCCGTCTACTATATACTCGGCCGGCATGCCTGCAACCCCTTACTTCCCGGCCTCTGTAGTAATGTACTATTATAAGTTCGAATCGCAACAATTAATCTAACAACATAACAACTAATAACTCTAAAGGTACCACAACGCCCAAGCGTTTTGCAGAAATCGCGAAACGTCTGGTTGATGTAACTGTTGACCGAGCTGGTGGCTTCCTCGCACAACGTATCAGCATTGCGATACAACGACGAGCCGCCAGCATCCTTGGTACAATGCCTCAAGTACTTGTAGTTTTCATAATAATGTAATTATTGTAAATAAAGCTAAATTATACTCTTCGGTCATAAGTTACATCGGCACTTTACTACGTTTACTTTTTCACATATTTTTTAAACTTATTTATTTTATAAGCCAATCTTATGAATTATGATAGTCAGCTGTTATTATTATTTTTTAAATTAAAAATATTACACCAGAGAGCCTACCGCGAAAATCGAACTTGGAAATTTTCGGGCAGGTTTTCTATCACTTCCAAAAGCGTAATTACAGTGAGAGAGACAATTTTGGACCCGGGTATGTCCTTAAACTACGCCCAACAATGAGAGGTAGGGCACAGCGTTGACCATCACGCTTGAATCTGGGGCAGCCCAACTGGGGAAGTACCTCCTCCTTACAGAAGACCACAGCCATAATAGCACTGCCATCTTTCAGGTATGTAGTGTTGTGTTCCTGATGGTGAGTAAGGTTCCCAGAGCTCCAACCCCCTTAAAGGCCGGCAACGCGCTTGTGACTCCCCTGGTGTTGCGGGTGCCCATGGGCGACGGTAATTGCTTAACACCAGGCAATCCGTCTGCTCGTTTGCCGCCTATGTCATAAAAAAAAAAAAATCGTTCGTTTGTATTTGTCGCACACAAATCTCAAAACAGAAGATCATTATTAACCACTTTAATTTCATCCGATCCATTCCTCGTTCATTAATAAAACATCTGATACGTTCGCTTTTAGCATAAAAAATATGTTTCCTATAATTCAAACGTCTGTTGGAAACATCAGAGAAATTAACCCAGTGAGCGGACGCGAGCAATGGCGGCACAAAGCGAGCCTCGAGGCTGTCTTGTAAAAATTAACTTTATACTGTGGGGCTTTATGGAAAAATGGCCGATGCGATCTTGATCTGTTACAAAAAGTTTACCTCTGCATTTCCAAATTGATTAAGAGGCGATTTTTGAGAGTCGCGAATTCATAAAACTTTGAGAACGAAAATAATATTCGGCAACGTACTTGTGACTCCTCTGGTGTTGCGAGTGTCCTTCGGCGGTGGTAGTTGCTTACCATCAGGCAATCCGTCTGCTCGTTTGCCTCTTATATCATAAAAAAACACACACACAAAAGTTTCTCAGTGTATAGTTTCGATACCCACGATTATTAGTTTTTATCATTTATGCTTCTAAAATCGTGTTTGAGAGAGTTTAAAATATCACGATTCGAGAGTCGAGTGCTCAAAAATCGGCCCATACACTCGCCATCAGATGTATCGGAGCTTTGGAGGTCACAAATGTCTGAACATGCACTATCGGGGTGTATATTAATTCGCATAATTGAATCCGCATAACGTTATTGCATATAATTTAAATTGCATAAACAATATTGTTGGATGTTTTAAACACAAAACTATCATATCATATTAATTGTGGAGAAGCAGCTAATTCGCGTTTTGTGAGTCGGTTTTTTTGTGGACGGTCCTTTTCCTACTGACGTAGTACACACCTAAGTGTAGTGCAACCCTACTATTAACAATGTTGCTGAAAATGAGGGTAGTTTCTCGACTCCCCGCCCTCGGTCATTGCTGGCAGCACGTGCCCGGTCGCGGAGAACTGTCGCGCAGTCTTCGGCGGTCAGCCAACGCGAACAACTCATGATTACGCTCCTCGTGATGGAGTGAAACATATCGAGCAATTCGAATTATAAAACGTGACTTACCCTCTTCTATACAATTAATACGCATAATGTCAATGTGCATAACATGTTATGTCATTTCACTTTAATTATTTATTAATTTGTGTATTATATATACGTTTATTTGTCATTTCTTAGGCCTATTTTTGTTTCAATGTTTCTCTCAATTCCTGCACCTCCCTGTAGATAGTTTTCTAATTTTTTTATTTTGCTTCGCTAGGCTGTCTGGCTGAGATCGCTTTTTAGGGATAACTTCGCCTGTTGTTTGCCGCCTTTTATTTTTATTCTATTGTTCCTTTGTGTGATATTATTCTACTTTTGAGGTGTGCAATAAAGTATACTTATTCATTCATTCATTCACTTAATTGTTACTAAGCCATATTTAAAAAGAGGAAGTAGGTAGTTAAAACTTGTTTGATGTTATTCATGTAAAGTCAAATTCAGAATCATTTCACTATACTATCACAATATCATTATAGCAGAACAGATAACTTAAGTTAATCATACTATTAAATCCCTGAACTTCAAAGAGTCGTGCAGTTGACATGTCTGGGTTTTAATTTAATAACAAAATTGCGAATGCTCGCTCGCTTCAATAATCTTTCAGGGGTTTGTTATCTTTGATCTGTATTTGAACATAATATAACATACACCTTTGAACACAGGAACAGAAATGCCGTAATACATGTATTTCTGTTCCTGTGTCGGAAACAATGCATCCAATCAAGATGGCGTTAGTAAAGAATAAAATAAATAAATAATTCGAGACCTTTTTTTAACAAGACTCATCAGCGTTTGACCTCAGTCCCACCTGCTGGTAAGTGTTGACTAAGTTGAGTGTAGCACGCTGATTCAGTAACCTATTCACTTTTACCTTGAAAAGACACACATTATATCTTTCCCTTTCCGGGAATACAGACGAAGGGAGCGAATTCCATTCCTTAGCAGTCCGCATAAGGAAGGTAGAAGCGAATCGCTTCGTGCGAATGAATGGAATATTCACAACGTAAGGATGAAATCGCTCCCCTCGCCTGGACGTCCGGTGGTGGAACGGAAATGGTGGAATTAACTGCTATTCCTTATTATCTATTCCTTAGCAGTCCACATTAAGACGGAGCCCTTATTGTAACTTTAGCTAGTCTTCATCTGAGACCACGAAGACAACTTCGTTATTGCAGCACGAATATAAAACCGAGGAAATTTTTAAAATTGATATTTGCGGTTAAATCATGTTTTTTGTATTAATATGTAAAAATATTGGAAGTTTAAATCAGTATAAAAAACAAACATCAATATCATACCTACATAATTTTACGTATTGACTCGAGAACCACCTCGGTTATATTACGTCGGTTAAAAAAAGTATTTTTTTAATTTCTCAACAGGTAATATATCAATATGATGTTAGTTTTAAGCTGGTTTAAAGATAAAATATTAAAATCCTAATATTATATCTAAAACTAACATAATATTAAAATCCTCCGCCTATAAACCTCCTATCTTCTTTTTCTTTCCGACTTTTGACTTAATACAAACATTCAACCCCGTTTCCGAAAAAAAATCGTAGACGCTATATGTGTCGCTTAACTTCAAACTCAGGTAAATCCATTCTGCTTTAAGGTTGATTATCTAAAAAATGTATAACAATCTGAAAGATAATCAACCTTAGAGCAAAATGGAGTTACCTGAGTTTGAAGTTAAGCAACACACATATGTTTTCTTGTTTTTCATTATATTGAAAATGAACGAAATTTAAAAGACTAATCGGTACCGTCTCACCTCTTTATCTCGTTGGGGGGTTGAACTTCGGAAAAAGCTGAAATTACGTTTGAAACCAGGGTTTCCACAAAGGGATCATCTTTTATGTATTTATATAGAAGATATTATATGTAGAATTATTCTGAAATATTACTATTTATTTGTTACCTTTGTTACAAATCCAATCCAGTTTACCCGTACTCCGCCATCTCTTGATCGTTTTGAATAATTCCTACACGTTCACCACACGCCCTCACGCAGCCAACATGGCATTAAGTTTCGCATTTTTCCGCCAGATGGACTTATTATAAATATTTAAATTAACTTAATGTTATTTCTAGACCTATTTATATCATATAAAATTCTTATTTATCCGCCCAAAAGCTCATAAATGTTGGGAAATGAATTATTAAAGCCCATTCAACGTTAATACGTCCCCTCAATTGCATGTAACAAAGAAGAATTGTCACCGGCTATTCCCTTTTAGGTCCGTTACTATCTGTAGACATGCAATGAGGGTGTTTTGATGTGGTAGGCACCTGTATTATGTAAGGGAATATATTATTTACAAGTAGTATCCGCGCATTATTTGCTGACAAGGGCTGGCGAAATGCTGTTATGTAAGGTTTGAGCTTTACGTATCGATCGTGAAGTGTTTGCGTATTACGTAAGAACTTTCTTTATATATTTTCTTTATTATCGTCACATCGGCATCAGTCTGTCTATTATAATCTTAGGGACGTAGTCCTAAATAGACGAATTGTTTAAAGTTTTTATTGTATTTAGGCTGTTTAACGTGAATCCTTTGGCTATAATGTTAAGAGATAAAAAAATAAAAGTCTTGTCAAAATGTCGAGTCCGGGGTAATACGCAACCCAACAAACGACGATCCATCAATTTCCGACCACTTTTTTGTACGCGAATTGATGGGTAGAGCATTGTTGCCGCGTTAAAATTTGGCTTTGGATTGCTGCCCCGTAACGCGTTTGTACGGACCGAGAATGCGCAGCCCGACAATTGACGTGGCTTCCAATTGATGGGTTATTAATTTTTGGGTCGCGCTTTATCAATCCGTACTAACAATGCACATCGCGCGGACGCGGATTGATGGGTCGACCATCGTTGCCCAGAGCCCTGAGTGTAAGTTTTTAACGTAACTTCACTTCACTCACGCATTATCACTTACGCATTCGTAAACGTTTTTGTACTTTAAAAGTAACTTACACTAGAGCCTCTGTACAAAACGTGGTTTTGGATTTCTGCCCTGTAACGCATTGTACGCACCAAGGAAGCGCAACCCGAGAATTGACGACCCATCAATCCGAGTAAATGGTCGCCAAATGATCGGCTGTTATTCCAGGTCGAGCATTGTTGGGTTGCGTTTTGATGGTCACCAAAACGTCAGTGTCATACGCCAATTGAATTTTGTAAACATACGCTTTTGTGATAGTTTATGTAGTAAGATACATAATATAATGGAAAAGGACATAGTGCCACCTAAACCGAAGAAGCTTAAACGTGTAACTAGAGAAGAGCTACTTAATTTAACTAAAGATGTACGTTAAAGTCACTATTCCGCCGAACATAACCTATACGGTAACATATTTTACATTGCAGACTTTTCTTTCAGGATCTGGTCGATAAAATATTGCAATTAGAAGCTCATAATGCACAGTTGAAGAATATAATTAGTAAAAATATCTCAGGAGACGAGGATGTTGAGAGAAAGAGAAAGAAACCTTTTGATTTTACAAAGTTAGTATAACCATTATTATTTAGACATGTTTTTTATTAATTTTGACAAACACCGTGCAGTTATGTTCTTGTTTTAAAATTGTTATTATTTATGAGAGGTAGGGCACAGCTTTGACCATCACGCTTGAATCTGGGGCAGCCCAACTGGGGAAGTACCTCCTCCTTACAGAAGACAACAGCCATAATAGCACTGCTACCTTTCAGGTATGTAGTGTTGTGTTCCTGATGGTGAGTAAGGTTCCCAGAGCTCCAACCCCCCCTTAAAGGCTGGCAACGCGCTTGTGACTCCCCTGGTGTTGCGGGTGCCCATGGGCGACGGTAATTGCTTAACACCAGGCAATCCGTCTTCTCGTTTACCGCCTATGTCATAAAAAAAAATAATAATAATTAGCGCCCTCTTTAACTACTTTAAAAAGAGTGGAGAATGTTCGGTTGGTAATTTAGATTTTATCTACCTATAACACAAGTCTACTTCTTCTTTTAAAAAAAATATGGCTTCCATCATTAAACCAATCGATGACTTCGCCAATGTCAAGTAAAATAACATATGAGTTTACACTTAGAGCATGACATTGTTTGGTAGTAAGCCTTGCGTTTTGTAAAGTGGTAGCTGGACTTTACAGAAAGGTAAGAGGTGGCCGTAACCCCAGGACCAAAATAGTAGTGAAACGCGTTTTGAATTCAATTCTTCATTAGCTGGACAATTCTGCGTGAGATCACTGCATAATAAGCTATCAATATTACACACATGTGAACAAAAAACAAAAAATATATTTTCAAGACGACTTTGCCATTTTGAGGTTCAACCGTCAATCAATTCAAGGTCAAAAAATATGTCTTTACCTTAACATTGGCAAATACACCTTGTCCAAAACAGCAAGAAGTGAAAGCCATTATAAAAAACAAAAAAAACTATCTATAAATATCTATTTAATAATCTTAAAAGTAAGATTGTTAAATTGCTATCATTATCTTTCTTCGCGTTGTCCCAACATTTGCCACAGCTCATGGGGGCCTGGGGTATACTTGAAAAATAATCCATGGTATTGGCACAGGTACTAGGTTTCCGAAAATGACTGCCATCTGACTTTCTTGACCAGAGGATATATTATTATATGCATTATTCGTCAGATGACAACCAAAACTAAGTAACTACTAAAACATAATTTAATAAAAATCTAACTTATTTAGGTTTAATATAATTCACTGTGGCTATTAACTTGTGTCACTAATTAGTGAGTTTTGGTTGTCACCCTGACAATATAGTCTGTTGCTTTCCTTCATTGAAATGCTGAGTTGACGAGCATCAAGAGACTGGTTAATATCAAATAATATATGGGCATACATTCCAAAAAAAATATTTATTATCCGGGGTTTGAATCTGCAAGATTGCAAATCACAGCTATTCGCCTATAAAAAGCACTTAGATTCAATATTATTTTGAATCCATAAGCTGACAATTTAGAAATTTTATGCGATCATCTTACAGTTAAGAGTTTCACAGGTGCAAGTACCGCAGAGTTTTACTCCGTATCCTGTACTTCGGGTGGGACTACCAAGGGCTAGCAGTGCAGGAAGACACCACTCAGACCATTGAGCATCATCTCTTCCATGCGCTGACCAAGTCTTGCTTAATACAGGTAAAGGTTACTGTTTACTATGGCACCAAATAAATAAATAAAATAAAAATAAAAAAAACAACATAGGGTAAATCCCCAGTTACTGGACACCTTTCAATAACTGGCCACCATATACTGAAAATGGACTCTATTTACCTATAAACAGAATTCATTTAAGTATAAGGTGGCCAGTAATTGAAGGGTGGCCAGTAAGTGAAACCCCATTTGAAAGTGTGTTCTATTTATAGGTAAACAGAATTCATTTTCAGTATAAGGTGGCCAGTTATTGAAAGGTGGCCAGTAACTGGCGATTTACCCTACAACCAAATTGATAACCTCCTCCTTTTTTTGATGTCGGTTAAATATAGCCTTAATTCACTGACAATTACTTACAGTCTATACATATACATAGATAGATAAATAATAAGCTTTTGAGAAAACACCAATTTCATAGCATCAACCCATTCATGCAACCCAATATTTTACGTTTTCTATTGACCCCAAATATACATGGGTGTAACAATAGAGCACTAAAACTAAATTATAAAAAGTTTTTTTTACTAGTATTAGTAACTACCAGAGAGTATGTACAGTCAACCAATTTGATTTATAGGCCACTTCGTTCCTTGTCACAGTGAAAAACTATATGAAAGACGCAAAAGATCTCTTATTAACGTCACTGTGACAAGGTTCGAAGTGGCCTATAAATCAGATTGGTTGACTATAAATAACATAATTTAGAGAAATTACTTCCAATGATCTGAGGCATCATAAAATTAACAAAAATTTGATGTTAACATGATGGTTTACACTTAAGACGGATATAATGGGTCCCTTATATACATTGCATATAAACTGACCAGTTCTTATTGCGATTGAGCGTACATTTTCTATATTTATTTTTTTATATTTACAGAACCGTGAAACGTCTCAGTATCACAGATGCGGGAGGACAGATAAAGGAGTCAGTGCCTTTGGGCAGGTTAGTATGTTTCACTAGACTTTTCATTTCGTGCAAAAATAATTGTGAGAAACTTTTGTGTGCAATTATTTTCGCCCTAAAAGTTATTCAATTCGAGCGCGCGACTCATAAATCTGCCCCCAGTTTTTCTTCGACTTATTTTGGTTATTTTTTTTTTATATACTCGACTGACCAGCCTTTGACCTTCAGTCGCACCTGATGGTAAGTGGCGACGAGGTCGAGGGTGTAGCACGCTGGTTCAGTAACAGCCTATTCACGCTTGCCTTGAAAATACCCAAGGATAAATTAAAAAATTTACAAGTCCAAGCGGTACTCGTATAGCACAATTGGTAGTGCACTGGGCTAGTGATCCAGTGGTTGTGGGTTCGAGTCCCGCTTCGAGATTTTTTTTTCTATTTTTCTATCGATTTAAATATCGATGATATTCGCTAGCAGACGGTTCTGCTTCGTAAAAACAATTTAGTGGTTATGTCTCCTACCGCAAGTTTAAACAGATACCTTAACCTCGTAACGCCCACCATACGAAAATATTTAATAGTTAAAACCAACCTTACTATGCAGTGAATTGGGTTGAATTTTGTTTTCTACGAAAACTGCCCTAAAGAAATTCTACCCTATTTCCTTTTACAAAACATTTCAACTCCATTGAAAAGCAGTGTACATTGTAACCAAACACCGGATTGACGGGGGCAAATCTGAACTGACATTTAAGGTAATGGCACTAATGTCGGACACTTTAAGCTGACAGGCACCAATGATGGACACTTAGTTCCTATTTCAAAAATCATAAAGTTATAAATTGAATATGTCCCAACAAATGCACAACACTTAACTCCTTTGAAATAAGAACTAATGTTCATGATTGGTTCCTTGTCCATAACTGGTGCCGTCACCTTAATAGTGCGAGGACAAATTAAATTAATTTTATTACTCGATATCGATAACAATGACATACAACCGTTGTGTAATTTTTTGAATGTGAATTAATAGGAAATTTCTTGCAAAAGTAAGTCGTATCTCTATCTTCTATACCTGAATGGTCAGTTTTCTATGAAAATGGTCGATCTTTTTTCTTGCGAGACATTTTTAACTGACTTTAAAAAAAGAGAAAATCGAAGAGGTAGGCGTGATTAAGCGGAATGCTAAATAATATTGTTTTCTGAATTATTTATTGTAATTTCAATACTTGTCACAAGTGACTCGACGCCGTTAATGTCAGATATCGGTTGTTTATACTTGTGTTAAGTATAAATGAAAGAGGTGTGCACACAATTAAATGATAACTTAACTTAGCCATTAGCCATTTTGATAATGTTGGATAAAATTGTTTTTTACGATGTCGATCCACACCACGGTATGCTATGAAAGGTCCTAAGCCTAACTTATAAGGGTTAGCCTTATAGAGGGCTTCCCTTTTACATACAAGCGTGCTAATTGAAATCGTCTGCCTTGTTCATAAAGCACACATTAGCCATTAGCCATTTTGATAATGTTGGATAAAATTGTTTTTTACGATGTCGATCCACACAACGGTTTGCTATGAAAGGTCCTAAGCCTAACTTATAAGGGTTAGCCTTATAGAGGGCTTCCCTTTTACATACAAGCGTGCTAATTGAAATCGTCTGCCTTGTTCATAAAGCACACATTAGCCATTAGCCATTTTGATAATGTTGGACAAAATTGTTTATTCGATGTCGATAAATTTAGTCGATTTTTAATTAATCACTCGCACTGGTGCACTTTTGCCCCGGTCAATCCGGTGTTTGACTGTAATGCACACTGGGCGTTACGAGGTTAAAATTAGGGCTCGCGGTCGTGTCCGTGATTCGTGAACCCTTAGCCGTGCGCCCGGTTTCGTGAATCACGGCAACGGTTTTCTGGTCCGTTCCGCACGTGACATTCGGTTACGTGAAATTAGGGTACGTGAATCCGTGTAGATCCGTGTAGGCGTGATCACGCCTTCACGTATCTTAATAATAAAACTTAGTCCTTATTTATTATATTCCCGGTCGTGGCGAAATTACGAAACTTGCGATAAGTATCCAACGGAATCGAGCCCGAAGCTCCACACACGGACGCAGGTACTGGCTACGTGTCACGGCGTGTCACGTGAATCTGGATGCGAACGTAGGTACGTGACACGTACCTGGCCGTGTTCGTGAAATTCGTGATCTTAGTACCGGCGGTGTTAAGAACACGTAGCTACTGGTCGGCGTACATCACGGATACCAGGAGCCCTAGTTAAAATAGCCAGCTGTATCTATTGTAAAGTAAAAGCCTTCATTAAATAATTGTTTCTCAAATTCCAGGTCATATCCATATCTCTTCGTAGCGCTTTTGGCGAGGATGGTGATGTGTCAAAAGAAATGCCATATTGCAAAATCTTGAACAGACTACTCCCTAAAGAGATCAAAGCGGTTGCCTGGATGCCTGTACCTAGTGAGAAACCAGAATATAGTGCAAGGTAAAATCATAAAATGTCCTAGGGCACCAACCCGGACCCGGGTGTATCCTTAAACTACGTCCAACAATGAGGGGTAGGGCACAGCGAAGTAGCATCACTACCATCACGCTTGAATCTGAAAAAGCCCAACTGGGGAAGTATAGGTCGATTCACGAGAGTTGGTCCGAATGGATTGAACGAAACTTTCATTGTATGAGTGACACTTGTATCGGTATACAATCGAGCCACTATTTTATTGGTTAATGTGACACACACATAGACATTTTCATTCAGTCATTCATTCCATTCGGTCCAACTCTCGTGAATCGACCTGTACCTGGGCCATTTTATTTAAAGTTGTACACTAAACTTTTTTTTTAATTTGGATTTTTTGGTGTGGTTTCTACTCAGAATCATGAGCTCTTTCGAGCCTGATAGGAGAAAAAATGTGTCCTAAGCTTTTTTATTCCATTCCGCTACTATTTTTCATACATTTCATATGGCGGTAACGGAACGGAAGTAATAAATAATGTATTGTAAAGCTCGAAGAGAACTGTATTGTTCTTTAAAAACAGATAGCAAAGTTCCATTTTATTCACAAGAGTGCGAAGTTGTTTTTTTCATGTGAGCTGGTCGGATGTTCTTTTATTTAATATTTTTGAATGATAAATGATGGATGCCAATAAGTTTGAATATTTTTTTTAAAGTTTTAGAGTCAATATTTTCCTCGCGGTAAAGAGGTGAAAAATTGTGTGTTTCACTCGGTAGCAAAGTGTGTACCCCTATCGTGCTCAAGATTCCACTCTATGAAGCACTCGCAATGCTCGTGGTTCTCCTGGAATCTCTCGCTAGCTTGGGTTTCAACACTAACTTTGCCTTGTATAACAAATAACTATTATTTGTTTCCAGGTTCGACTGTACCCGACGCCGGTACAAGTACTACTTCCCCCGCGGCCGCCTCGACGTGTCGGCCATGCGTGCTGCGTGCGCGCAGCTGCCGGGCGCGCACGACTTCCGCCATCTTTGCAAGATGGACGTCGGGAACGGCGTCACGCAGTTCGGCAGGGACTTGCACAGGGCCGAGATATTGCCTGTGGGGCTAGAGGGCGATAGTCGTGAGTACAGACATGCACATACATTTGCAGTCATTTGGACCCGGGTATGTCCTTAAACTACGTCCAACAATGAGAGGTAGGGCACAGCGAAGTACCATCACACTCGAGTCCGGAGCAGCCCAACTAGGGAAGTACGTCCTCCTTACAGAAGACCACAGCCATAATAGCACTGCTTTCTTTCAGGTATGTAGTGTTGTTCCTGATGGTGAGTAAGGTTCCCAGAGCTCCAACCCCCCTTAAAGGCCGGCAACGCGCTTATGACTCTCCTGGTGTTGCGGGTGCCCATGGACAACGGTTATTGCTTACCACCAGGCAATCCGTCTGCTCGTTTACCGCCTCTGTCATAATATATATACAGTGTGGAAAGTTAAATCGGGCCCTGGAGGGAAACTACCTTAAATCCTTGAGCTAGCTCATTTTACTTAAAGGAGACATTCCTTTATTTTTAAAAGAAACAAAACTGCATTCGAAGGTTTTCTAAAACTCGCTTGCCTCACCCGGGACTTGAACCAACTAAAATAAAAAAAACACACACTCTATTCTATTATACTAGCTCAAGGATTTAAGGTAGTTGCCCTCCAGGGCCCGAGTTAACTTTCCACACTGTATATATATATATATACATTTGCATCTGCTGGACATAGGCCTCCCACGAATATGACTTGTATCATCTTGGGGGTAGTTGCCATAGTTGCCGCGCTTGGGAGGCGGGTTGCCAACCGCAGTGGCTGTAGATTGGGTTTCGACGGACGCTGCTGCACGGCCGTAGGATTTTTCCCTTAGTCGTCTCTTACGACGCCCGCCAATTATTTTATTTGCATAAAAATTCACAAAACATACACTTTTGTGTCATTTTTTTTTATGACATACGCGGCAAACGAGCAAATGGATTACCTGGTGTTAAGCAATTACCGTCGCCAATGGACACCCGCAACACCAGGGGAGTCACAAGCAAACAATGAGGGCACAGCGAAGTACTATCACGCTTGAGTCTGGAGCAGCCCAACTGGGGAAGTACCTCCTCCTTACAGAAGACCACAGTCATAACAGCACTGCTACCTTTCAGGTATGTAGTGTTGTGCTCCTGATGGTGAGTAAGGTTCCCAGAGCTCCAACAACTTTTAGGGCAGGCAACGCGCATGTGAATCCCTTGGAGGTGCAGGCGTCCGGTTCCGGTTACTGCTTACCATCAGGCGGGCCGTATGCTTGTTTGTCACCGCTCGCAGAAACTTTTGTCAAAACTTCTAGACCACTTTGGCCGACTGTACTTAACTCAAAAAATGTTTCAGCGTACACAATGTACTGTCTCCTGATAGAAGGCAACGCTTTCCTCTGGCACCAGATACGGTGCATCATGGGCGTGCTGCTCCTCGTCGGCCAGGGTCGAGAGGCTCCAGACATTGTCAGTCAACTGCTGGATGTGGAGAAAAACCCGAGGTACGAACAATATGACTTTTTTCAAACATGCAATGAAATATTGTCTTTACATTCCTTATAATAAACTCGGAAGTATGGTTTTTGGGCGCGGCAACTGAAGGGGACGGAAATGGAATTTCATATAACTTTGCAGGCCTGCAAAGTAACTTTCTTTTTCATCGATTATCCATACAGAGGCAAAGATGGCGGGTTTCATAGCAAACAGTTGATGTTCATTTCTAATACATTTCGATTTCATTGTTAGTTGTGATTTTGATAATTTCATTTTTTGAAGCATTTCTTTTAATTCATTGATATATTTGAGAAAAGCAATATACATATACAATATACATCCCTCATCGTGAAAACGGACTCCCGGCCTCGTATCACTATCCGTATATACCCACTTGGCCGGAAATCGTCATTTTCCCGGCCTCTGATGTAATGTACTATTATTTAATTTTTCCTCTGGGGGTGGAGGAATTCACAGCCTTCAGGCGTGTCTCTGGTTCAGTTGCTTGCACCAAAAATTATATTATTGACCATCGATGTATAACAAACGTAGATTCACAACCAGCCCCAAAAAATGGCTCTAAAAAACAACCGCTCGAACAACTTGGGCGGCACATTTAGTTAGTCTTCTTTGAACCGCTGTCAGTGCAAGTGTCAACAATGACTGAAACGATATTACTTTATCAATAGTGAAGTTTGATACTTAATAATTAGAACACTGAGCTCTTTTTTGTATGATTATATTATTTAAAAGAAGATTATAAATTAGCATAAACTGGAATGTGATAGAAATGTCATTTAGTACCATCACGCTTGAGTCCGGAGAAACCCAACTGGGGAAGTACCTCCTCCTTACAGAAGACCACAGCCATAATAGCACTGCTACCTTTCAGGTATGTAGTGCTGTGTTCCTGATGGTGAGTAAGGTTCCCAGAGCTCCAACCCCCTTAATGGTTGGCAACGCGCTTGTGACTCCCCTGCTGTTACGTGTGCCCATGGGCGACGGTAATTGCTTACCATCAGGCAATCCTGCTCGTTTGCCACCTTTTGTCATAAAAAAAAAACATGATTTGTTCGCGTGTAGGACTCTATTTCTTTATGTCAGTGTTATTGACAGTTTTTTTTTTACAGGAAACCTCAATATAATATGGCGTTGGATGTACCCCTGAACCTATTTCACTGCAGTTACGATTTGGAACAAACACAGAAATGGATTTATGACAAAGACGAACTTAAAACAGTTATAGCGCAGCTACAAGGAGAATGGACTGTGTACAATATCAAGTAAGGAAAACGATTTTTTTGTACAGTCAGCAGCAAAAGTTTGAAGTGTTCAAAATGACCTACACGCGCTCTTATTCTCTTGACAATAGAGATGTGTTGACCTCATTTTGAACACCTCAAACGCTTAGTCACTTCTGCTGCTGACTGTACAAGACTGAGGTCAAACGCTGGCGTTTGACCTCAGTCGCACCTGATGGTAAGTGTCGACGAGGTCGAGGGTGTAGCACGCTGGTTCAGTAACAGCCTATTCACTCTTGACTTGTGGTGCCGGCTGACTAGAATAGCACCACCCCATTTCCTCCCGCGGGTGTCGTAAGAGGCGACAAAGGGAAAAATCCTACGGAGCGGTGTCCGGCGAAACCCAATCGCGGTCGCCAACCCGCCTGTCAATTGGGGCGACTATGGCAACTACCCCCAAGATGATACAAGTCATATTTGTGGGAGGCCTATGTCCAGCAGTGGACTGCATACGGCTGAAATGTATTCACTCTTGCCTTGAAAATACCCAAATTATAGCTTTCAGGGCTTTCAAATTATAGTACAGACGAAGGGAGCGAATTCCATCCCTTTGCAGTCCAAGGTAGAAGAAAAAATTAAACTTTTTGAACGCCGAAGACGCCAAATTACGCAATGGCGCCATCAAAACCAAAACCGAATCAAAACCTATTACGGTCGCCAAACCGCCTGCCCAGCGTGGCGACTATGGTAACTAGCCCCCAAAATGATGCAAGTAATTTGGGGGAGACCTATGTTCAGCTGTGGACGATTTACGACTGAAATGATGATGGTGATGATTTTTACACAAATTTACTGAGCCCCAAGGTAAGCTCAAGAAGGCTTATTATGTTGTGCCTGACTTCAAATCCAGGGGCGTTTATTTGTGTGAAAATAACCCTGTGTCTATCTGACTGTTACCGCTTCACGCTTAAACCGCTGAACCAATTAAGCCTCGGTCAAATCAAAGAGCGTGGCTCGGCGCGACGTCCGCGTCGCGTAATGACTGTCAAACAGGGCGCGCGCGGACCGCGCCGGCCTCGCGCTTTCAACACGCCCTCATCACGCGCGCGAACGCGGCGTGGACGCGGCGCGATGCGGGCGTCACTCTCGCACTACGCACCGCGCGCCACTTAACGTTCGACTGAGGAGACCCAGCGCGGCGCAGCGTGCCGCCGCGTCCGCGCCGCGCAGCGCTGCGCCCGCGCCGTCTGGACGCAAGGGGCCGCGCGGCGCGGGGCGCGACAGAAGCGGGGCGCGATGGCAGCGGGACGCAGTCTGTTTGACGTCGCTAACCTGTTAGCATGTGTTTAAGGCCGCCGCGGTCGCGCGCGCGACCGCGGCGTGGCGTCACACCCTCTGGTTTGACCGAGGCTTTAGGATGAAATTTGGTATGGAGTGAGTTTGAGCTACGAGAAAGGACATAGGATAGTTTTTATCACGCAACCATACTTTAAAGACGAGCATGGCTGGCCGACGAAGTCGCGAGGAAAAGCTAGTATTATATATATAGTTGGCTGAATACCCATAACACTAGCCTTTTTGAGCTTACCGTGGGGCTCAGTCAATTTGTGTAAATACCATCATCATCATCCGTAAGTCGTCCACTGGACATAGTCCTCCTCCAGGTGACTTGTATCACTTTTGCGGTAGTTGCCATACCCACGCTGGGCAGGCGGGTTGGCGACCGTAATAGGTTTTGATAGTACATTCTACTTTCAGATCCACTATGATAAGGGACGCCCTACACGAATTAGAAAAGCAATATGGCGACATGTGTAAGAGCGAGGTAGCCGACGAGTTGGAAGAGGACAGAGTTACAGCACACGCTGACTGTTTACTACAAGGAGTCAAACCTAGGGTTTATAAACCGCTTTTGGAGAGACAGACTTGTTGTAAGTATGGAAAAAAAAAAAACATAAAAAACATTTTTTTTTTTATGACGTAGGCGGCAAACGAGCAGGCGGATTGCCTGGTGGTAAGCAATTACCGTCGCCCATGGGCACCCGTAACACCAGGGGAGTCACAAGCGCGTTGCCGGCCTTTAAGGGGGGGTTGGAGCTCTGGGAACCTTACTCACCGTCAGGAACACAACACTACATACCTGAAAGGTAGCAGTGCTATTATGGCTGTGGTCTTCTGTAAGGAGGAGGTACTTCCCCAGTTGGGCTGCCCCAGATTCAAGCGTTGATGGTACTTCGCTGTGCCCTACCTCTCATAAGCACATGAGAGCGTGCGACTTGCAATCCGGAGGTAGTAGGTTCAAACCAAAAGGTTTTGGACCCGGGTATGTCCTTAAACTGCGTCCAATAATGAGAGGGCACAGCGATGACCATCACGCTTGAGTCTGGAGCAGCCCAACTGAAGTACCTCCTTACAGAAGACCACAGCCTTAATAGCACTGCTACCTTTCAGGTATGTAGTGTTGTGTTCCGGCCGGCAACGCGCTTGTGACTCCCTTCGGGTTGCGGGTGCCTATGTGCGACGGTAATTGCTTACCATCAGGCAATCCGTCTGCTCGTTTGCCAGCTCTATCATAAAAACCCCCTTGGACCCGGGTATGTCCTTAAACTACGTCCAACAATGAGAGGTAGGGCGCAGCGATGACCATCACGCTTGAATCTGGGGCAGCCCAACTGGGGAAGTACCTCCTCCTTACAGAAGACCACAGCCATAAGCACTGCCACCTTTCAGGTATGTAGTGTTGTGTTCCGGATGGTAAGGTTCCCAGAGCTCCAACCCCTTAAAGGCCGGCAGTGCGCTTGTGACTCCCCTGGTGTTGCGTGTGCCCATGGGCGACGGTAATTGCTTACCATCAGACAATCCGTCTGCTCGTTTGCTTCCTATGTCATAAAAAAACCGTTTTATGGTATACCAGTATTAACCCAATGCACTATCTAATTCCGCCATCTCCGTTCCACCACTTCTAGGAGAGCGGTTTCATTCGCATTTTACATATAAATACTGAAATACATAGAAAACATCCATGACTCAGGAACAAATATCTGTGCTCATCACACAAATAAATAGTTACGTCAACATTTGAATATAGAACGCCGACATGCGTATACATACATACACACGTTAAGTAACGTTAAAACTACGGGTGCTTTGGCTTCCGGCCTCGGCCACTAGGGCTGCAAGCATTCCTTCGGCATTGGAACCAGGGGCAGCGCTGCTAGACTAGAAAAACGTATAAACAAACATGTATAAAACATTAAAATGCATTAATTCGATAATATTAAGATACATCGATTATAAAAAGGTAAGAAAAAAAAAGCAAAAAGATAGGCCAGGTGCATTAGCTAAGTTTTTCATCTATCACAAATTTTTTTTTGGGGGTTAAAAATAATCAAAAAATGTTTTTTTTTTCAGCCAGCTTAGAAGAAAGAATAGAGTACTACAAGAAGAAAAGAAAACTTCACGCGGATGATATTAGCTCATAAGTTTAATATGGTTTATATATAAATAAAATATATATTTAAAAACGCATATTCGTTTTCTTAACTGCCTAAGTTAATTTCAGTTACTGTTAGTCTAAATAAAATCGAAGCTTCCAAATATTCAATTATATTTAAAATCGCTGGTGGCCTAGCGGTAAGAGCGTGTGACATGCAATCTGAAAGACGCAGTTTCTTAAATCTTAAAGGCCGGCAACGTACTTGTGACTCCTCTGGTGTTGCGAGTGTCCATGGGCGGCGGTAGTTGCTTACCATCAGGCAATCCGTCTGCTCGTTTGCCTCCTGTATCATAAAAAAAAGATTCGAACCCTGGCTTGTACCAATGTGTTTGTTAGAACTTACCTATGTACGAAATATCATACGATATTTAGCAGTTGCTTTTAACACCCGACTAATCCCAATAAGGCCTAGTTTACCCTTTGGGTTAGAAGTTCAGCTGGCAGTCGCTTTCGTAGAAACTAATACCTTTTAAAATAATACTCTAATACTCTAATGGTACTCCTTAAATAAATAATAATAATAATAATAAACAAGCGTCGACACACAACGCACGGATACCACCCTCGCCCGCCTCGTCCGTCTCCTCGCCATCGTCGTCGGCCGACGAGTTCGCAACTGCGGCCGACACCAGCGAGTCGAGCGACGAGTGCGCGCCGCCGCCGCCGCCACGACCACCTGCGCGGCGAGGACGGCCGCCGCTGCCGGCACGCTTGGGGCCCGCGGGACACACTGCCCCGCCCACGGCTCCCGCTGCCGGTGGTGTAGTGCGTCGCATGCGGTGGACTCAAACAATGAATGAGAACTGCATGCGCGCCTATTACAGGGCTACAGAGGGGAACTAATCTGTGCGCGTACCGTGTCCGGATGCTGCCTCTGTTTCAGGCCCTTGAACCAACTATCGACGTGACTGCGCAGCGACTATCGGATCAGGTGCGAGTCATCCAACGGCTCAAGCGATTGGATGACTTGACGCTTGATCGGCTTCGCCTGGAGGCTCTCTCTGCTCGTGCCGCCTTCACCTCGGCGCAGGACCCGCCCGCCACGGCGCCGGTCTCGATGCCAGCATCCGACCTGGCACCACGGGTGCCGCGGGTGGATCCTTGTGCCGACGAGGAGGAGTTCGCGAGTCAGAGTGTGAGTACCACAGCTAATGAGCAAATGAGGAGGACTCTGGAAGAGACGATTACGCAGTATCGCTCCACAAACAACCCTAGGCCTCGAATACCACGCTTGCCAATGAATAGACGCAATCATGCGATAATGGGAGCCTTGAATGCTTTACTAGAGCCATATCTTCGGACTAGTAAAGACTTAGATGATACACACTCGATCATGTACTGCGGGGCCATCGCGGCGTGCCGTGTTGCACGAGTCAAGTTTCCGGACGCTGAACGTGCACCTAGGACCGCCGGGGGTGTCCCTGCATGGCAAGTACGGATCGAGCGTCGTATCACTTCATTCAGGACTCTCATTGCAAAGCTGATCTGCTTCAGGGGGGGCAATAATCGCCCCCGAGTGATGCGTTTTGTGAACCAGGCGTTCGCGGGGACGAATATCAGGCCCCGCGACTACATGGCCAATATCACGGAACGCATCGACTTCCTGAAGCAGAAAGTGTATGCATGGGCAAGCCGTATTCGTCGATATAGAGAGCGTGTGGATCGATTCCAGCAGAATCGCCTCTTTCAGAGTGACCAAAGGAAGGTGTACCGAAGATGGGAGGAAGCTGATCCCCGTGTGTCTAACACGCAGCTGCCGAATGCTACTGTCATGACTGATTTCTGGCGTAGCATCTGGTCAGTGCCTGTTGAACACACGGAGGGTGAATGGATGAGCGTTGTTGAACGTGAGTGCGAGTCTATCGAACCTATGGGGGCTATCACCATCAGTCCCGACGACGTAAGTTGTGCGGTCCGCACGGCCCAGAACTGGAAAAGTCCTGGGCCGGATGGATTGCACAATTTCTGGTTGAAATGGTTTCGATGCTCGCACTCGCGATTAGCAGCGCAATTCCAACAAGCCCTTGAGCTCGGCTCCTTGCCACCTTCCTTAACAACTGGTACGACCTTCCTGCTCTATAAGTCCGGTAGTACCACGGAAGCTAAAACTATCGACCCATCACGTGCTTGCCTACACTCTACAAGCTCCTTACATCCATTTTGAGAGCAAAATTAACACGCACGTTGTCGCGAACAACATTTTGGCCACCTCTCAAAATGGATGTAGGGTTGGGTCCCGTGGTACTAAAGAGCTCCTCCTCATAGACATGACCATTTGCCAACAGGTCCGGCGGAACAAGGGGGCCCTCTCGGCCGCCTGGATTGATTACAAGAGGGCCTATGATTCAGTGCCTCACTCATGGCTGCAGAGGATCTTAGAATTGTATAAAGTCAATGCAACTTTAAGATCCTTCCTAGGTGCGTGTATGAGGCAATGGACCACAGTCCTTCGTCAACCAGGAGGTGGCGATGACCCCCCTGGCCCGCAGGACTTCATAAGGATTGAGCGAGGAATATTCCAGGGTGACAGTTTGAGTCCCCTATGGTTCTGCCTAGCTCTGAATCCGCTCAGTACTTTACTGAAGGATTTGGGACTAGGTTGCCGGCTTCGGAGAGAGGGTGAAGTCATTTCTCACCTTCTGTATATGGACGACCTCAAATTATTTGCGCCAAACAACCGAGTCTTGCTGGAGCTACTGAAAATCACTGAAGTGTTCAGTAGTGCCATCAAGATGGAGTTTGGTGTCGATAAGTGTGCGGTTATGCATGTACAGCGGGGGAAAGTAGTAAATTCAACAAATTTACAGCTTTCTGAGACGATGTCGTTCAGATCTATCTCCGAATCAGAAACCTATAAATATCTTGGTATGTCAGAGTCTCTGGGTATTGAGGATGTGGCTATTAGACAGGCGGTGAAGGAGCGCTTCTTCGGTCGGCTGACAAAAGTACTTAATAGCCTTTTGTCAGGTGGCAATAAGGTACGGGCCTTCAACGCTTGGGTAATGCCCTTACTTATATACTCCTTTGGCATACTAAGATGGACTCAGACCGAGCTGGATGCCCTGGATAGGAGGGTCCGACTACTACTCACCACACATCGCATGCTACACCCACGTTCGTCGGTTATGAGATTGTATATCCCACGGAAGTGTGGAGGCCGCGGCTTTTAAATGCCAAAAGTCTCCATAACCGTGAGGTGTGCAATCTCAGGAATTATTTCCTGAACCACGAGTGTGGGATGCATCGTGATGTGGTGGCAGTAGACAGGAACCTCACACCGCTCGCCTTGGCAAACGAGAACTGGCGCAAACCAGTGGTACTAAGCACCGAGGACCGCAAGGCCGTATGGAAGAGTAAGGAGCTACACGGGCGGTTCTACAGGGCCCTAACGGGACCAGACGTAGACCTGCCCGCGTCGGTGAACTGGCTACGATTCGGGGACCTCTTCGGAGAAACCGAGGGTTTTGCCTGTGCAATTGCGGACGAAGTTATCATGACGAATAACTACCGGAAGTATATCCTGAAAGACGGTACGGTCGACATTTGTCGGGCATGCCGCCGTCCCGGAGAGTCACTCAGGCATATAATTTCCGGTTGTTCTCATCTTGTTAACGGCGAGTACTTGCACAGACATAACCTTGTAGCCAGGATTATACACCAGCAGCTTGCTCTTATGTATGGACTTGCGGACCGCGAAGTGCCGTACTACAAGTACACACCTGCGCCAGTTCTCGAAAATGGTCGTGCCACGCTCTATTGGGATCGATCTGTTATCACGGACAGGACTATTGTAGCCAATAAGCCTGATATCGTGGTGATAGATCGATCGCAGCGCCGGGCAATGCTCATCGATATCACCGTCCCATGTGACGAGAACCTCGTGAAGGCCGAGAAGGACAAGTCCAGCAAGTACTTAGACTTGGCTCACGAGGTAACCGCCATGTGGGAAGTTGATTCGGCGATCATTGTACCGATAGTTGTTTCCGCGAACGGTCTCATAGCGAAGAGTCTCGACCAACATCTTGAGAGACTCTCGCTACGTGGTTGTGGTTGGATCAAGGGTCAGATTCAGAAGGCGGTAATCCTGGACACGGCGCGCATAGTCCGACGGTTCCTCTCTCTGCAGCCCTAACCACCGGCAGCCTGGGCCCTGCCCCGTTGCCGGCGGCACTCTAGGTTAGGTTTTTTATAATGTTTTTATTGTTTTGATACGTTTTAGATGTATTTTTATATTTTACTTTTATAAAAATGTTATAAAACCTAACCTAAGATTTAAAATGAATAAAGAGAATAATAATAATAATGGCGTAGGGATGTGACGACCCCATCGCCCACTGGTTATCTCCAGTGCAATCAGTCAACGCAGGGCAGCTTGTGGCGAGCTGTTGGAGAGTAGCGACTCCACGTACCTGAGTGCCCCTGGGGTGCCCTGTCGGACAGGTGGGACAGGTCCCCTGCCTCTGGCTTGCCTTCACCGGCCGTCCAGAGTGGGGTCGCGAGAGCTGCGTTCTCGAGGGTAGATGTGGAAACCTAAGTGGCGAGTTGGCTATATGTTTAAAGTCCAGTGACACCTCTCTACCCTTAGCCCTATGCACCGGTGTTGCCCTTGAGCCATCTTTGATGTCGCTTTTTGTGGGGGCCCATCTCGCATAGGGCGAGTCACCGTCTGCCGGAAATAAAATTGAAAACCACTTTATTAGGCAGACGTCCGGTTTTTTATCCAATAGCCCAGTAGCTAGTCCATCCTTTCCACCCAATAGCCTAGTACATTCTAGATTCCATTATAACTCAATAGTCCTTACACCCTGGCGGGTGCTGTCTCTGTGCGCATCCCATGATACGGACAGGGGCAACATCCGCTTAGTGTACCCCTTACATTTCATTAAATTGTCGAAAGGGCCTCTGCGCGTTGGCTCGATCTGGCTCCGCGTACGCCTCCCAAATGTCCGGAACACCATTGTTCCGTGTACGGAAGAGACATAATAATATTAGAGTAATGCCTGGAAAGTAATGACTTATGGTGCTGAAACGTGGTCGCTTACTATGGGCCTCATAAGAAGGCTCAAAGTCACCCAAAGAGCAATGGAGAGGGCTATGTTGGGAGTGTCTCTGCGTGATCGCATCAGGAATGATTTTATCCGCAGTAGAACCAAAGTCACCGATATAGCCCTCCGAATCGCCAAACTTAAGTGGCAGTGGGCAGGGCACATTGCACGCAGAACCGATGGCCGGTGGGGCGGAAAGGTTCTGGAGTGGTGACCACGAACTGGAAGACGCAGCGTAGGTAGGCCTCCCAGAAGATGGACCGACGACCTAGTTAGAGTCGCGGGATACCGCTGGATGTGGAAGGCGCAGGATCGGTCTTCTTGGGTGGTTCTGGGGGAGGCCTATGTCCAGCAGTGGACGTCTTTCGGCTGACATGATGATGATGAATGCCTAGAAACATTTCGCAAAACTAGTCGGCGGCGGTAATCCATGACGAGATCTTGTTAACTAATACCATTCTCTAACACTGATGTGTAGACGGTAACTTGCCACTTGTCACTATGCATATAAGTCCCTAAGCACTAGGGTTTCTGCTCGAGATTTCTCGAACTCGAGACAACTCGAGAGTTTCACCTCCATTCGAGACGAGAAATAAATAGCTGACTCTCGAGGCTCTCGAGTTCCGGCGAAAACGAAATAAGGGCTAAAGTCAGGCTCGCCATTTTTTGGCTTTTAACAATGATAACGTCGCCCGCGCACTATAAACGCATGCAGCGGACTTCTCACTCGCACGTAGTATATTTTTTTTATTTTAATTGTTGATTTTGTGAGAGTTTTTTCTAATTTGAACATTTGGATCATTAAGCTTGCACTATCATGCTACCTATGTGCTCAAAGAAATTATCAATACTAGAATGTTCCGTGAATAATTTCTCTTAGATTTTACCATCGTAAACAAGCCAAATAATATTTGTAATTTGCCTCAGAAAATATTAACATTTTTAGACGGTTGAAGCTAGATTTTTTAGATTCTGACATCCTAAACGTAAAATACACAGCAAATTCATAATTCTATGACTGTTTCCACTACATGGACCTACCACTTAACGGTGGAGACTCATACAACGGTGGCTACTTTTTTTCGTGAACATGCTTTAATTTACAATTTCTTACTAAAGAAGTAAAGACTCGAGAGTCGAGACAACTCGAGAAATTGGAGTCGAGATTTCTCGAAACTCGAGAAAAAAAATGAGGCGAGACATCAGAAACCCTACTAAGCACCTACACTAATCACAAGTACTAAGCCCGTGTAAACCGAGCTTTAGCCAAATAATGGGATTAGTTGCCAAGCGGACATGAGGCTCCCATAAGCCATGGCAAACTTGCCGGGACAACGCGAGGAAGATGATGATTATATTGATAGAAAGAGACCTGGCCCCTATTTCACCACAGTGACAATTGTCACGATTCCCGACATATGTAAATTTCTGACGTTGCATGTGTCCATTGGTTACATTGACCGCTTACCATCGGGTGGGACGTGTGCCTGTTTGCCACCAACACGTTAGCTTCAATAAAATACAGTTATTTTTTATTATATCATCAATAGATAGGTGAAGAGCTCTTGACAATTGTCACGGTCCTCAGAAGAAATTTCGATATTTTTCGACATGTGATTAGTCCTCTGTCGGAATTTCGCGACAATTGTCATATTTCTCGTGACAATTGTCAAGAGCCATATTGATGATATAATAACAAAAAACGGTATTTTATTAAAACTAACGTGTTGGTGGCAAACAAGCACACGGCCCACCCGATGGTAAGCGGTCAATGTAGCCAGTGGACACCTGCAACGTCAGAAACTTACATGTCGGGAATCGTGACAATTGTCGCTGTGGTGAAATAGGGGCCAGGAGACTATTGAGATTAGATTAGATTACCGATATAGATTCTCACCATAATTTTTGCAGAATATGTATAGTTTCGATACTCTCGATTATACATTTCAATCATTAATGTTTCTATAAGACGGTCGCCATCAGATATATCGGAGCTGTGGAGGTGGTCACAAATATCTGAAAAACGTCTCTATTGTCAAGGCGATAAAGTGCATGATCCGATATTTATGACCGCCTCCACAGCTCCGATATATCTGATGGCGACTGTACCATTTTTTGTTTTTGATCGAGTTTAAAATGTCACCAATACTCGTCGCTCAAAAATCAACACCAAAAATATTATATGTAAATATCTTATATGTATGTATAAAAGGACGAAAACGCCTATCTCAGTCAGAAAAAAAAACGAGGATAAAATCCTATAGCAATATAGACTTGGCAACTTTTCGCGCATACAATTCCTCTGTTTGGTTCCTCGGCAGAAGTGTAGACCGGTTCGATCGTGTATGGAGTACTGTTGTCACCTTTGGGACGGGTCTGCCAAGTATCAGCTGGCCTCTTTGGATTCAATAGAGCACCGAGCTCATTGGAGATCCTGAATTAGTTAGTGTAGGGTCCCGGGGTCAGTGTTAGAGCTGCCCGCACGAAGCGGCCTTCTAATACTGCTTACTGTTCTCAACGCGGGATAGCGAACCCCGTTCGTACTTACCGATAGTGTTCAATGCACCTACAATGCCATAATCATTACTCGAACAATTACGGATACAAAACCAAACCACGCTTTGGAGGCCGATTGCGTCAATGGAATAATCTTTTACTAAAGCATTTATACACTAGGTATGATAATCATTCGCTAATTATTAGGAACGGAATCTGAAAAACGTCTCTATTGTCAAGGCGATAAAGTGCATGATCCGATATTTATGACCGCCTCCACAGCTCCGATATATCTGATGGCGACTGTACCATTTTTTGTTTTTGATCGAGTTTAAAATGTCACCAATACTCGTCGCTCAAAAATCAACACCAAAAATATTATATGTAAATATCTTATATGTATGTATAAAAGGACGAAAACGCCTATCTCAGTCAGAAAAAAAAACGAGGATAAAATCCTATAGCAATATAGACTTGGCAACTTTTCGCGCATACAATTCCTCTGTTTGGTTCCTCGGCAGAAGTGTAGACCGGTTCGATCGTGTATGGAGTACTGTTGTCACCTTTGGGACGGGTCTGCCAAGTATCAGCTGGCCTCTTTGGATTCAATAGAGCACCGAGCTCATTGGAGATCCTGAATTAGTTAGTGTAGGGTCGCAGCGCCTTGAGCACCGTCGCAGGGTTGCTAGTTTGTCTGTGTTTTACAAGATACATTTTGGAGAGTGTGCACAGGAATGGCACGATTTAATTCCGCCATCTCCGTTCCACCACCGGACGTCCAGGCGAGAGGAGCGGTTTCATTCTTACGTTTCGAATATTCCATTCATTCGCACGAAGCGGTTCGCTTCTACCTTCCTAATGCGCACTGCTAAGGAATGGAATTTGCTCCCTTCATCTGTATTCCCGTTACTGAACAAGCAGCGTGCTGCACCTTCGACCTCGTCGACACTTACCATCAGGTGTTACTGAGGTCAAACGCTGGTCAGTCTTGTATAAAAAAAAGACCGCCATGCTTAGTTTTAACCTCTGATAGTTCATCATCATCATCAGCCGATGGAAGTCCATTGCTGAACATAGACCTAGGTACTTAGCGAACCACAGAGACCGGTTTACCGGTGGAGGTTATTGTTTCTGATAAATAATAAATACTATTGAAACTACCCGAGCCTTTAAGAAAACATCTGACGTCACCTCACCCTAACTGTCAGGCAATATTTATTTTTAACTTATCTACTCATTGTATATTGAAAGAAAAATTTGATTGTGAAGTAATTAAGTTCATACTGGCGTTAATGGATCAATGAAGCATGAATGAAATAATAAATTAAACCATTACTACCAAAGTAATCGTATTTCCACGCGAAATATTCGCCTTAGCGCATAATACTGCACGCTAAGTCATTTTACTACTTTCCGTTCCTAATAATTAGCGAATGATTGTCATACCTAGTGTATAAATGCTTTAGTAAAAGATTATTCCATTGACGCAATCGGCCTCCAAAGCGTGGTTTGGTTTTGTATCCGTAATTGTTCGAGTAATGATTATGGCATTGTAGGTGCATTGAACACTATCGGTAAGTACAAACGGGGTTCGCTATCCCGCGTTGAGAACAGTAAGCAGTATTAGAAGGCCGCTTCGTGCGGGCAGCGGTCTGTATCGCGGGCAAGCAAGCGAATCTAAATTTATAAGTAAAACAACAATAACATAAATCTATGGATTAAATAGCGTGTGCCAATGCCTTTATAAAAAAGTTATTTCGATAAAAAAAATTGCAATATTAACCGTCAAAGTTGACAAGGCACGCGTCATGCATTGTTTGCACACTATTTGTCTTTTTCAATAAAGTCGGATAACAATTTGACAGTTCAATGAAAACATCCATACAAGTTTTTGCTAAGTTTTCCGATTTGTTTTAGTTTAATTGCAGTTATGTATTGTAGTTTTTGTTAAAAAGTTTTGTAACAGTTCTAACAGGATCGCGATGTAGTGTTGCAAAAGTGGATATAGGTGTGTACATTTGGTTTTAATTCGTATTATTATGAAATGTATATTTGTTAAGTCGTGCTGTGTTATTTAGTTCACTTATTATGTTGTGTTTAAACTTACTAATTAAGTAATCAGCCCTTTAATTGCATATCATGATAAAATTTAAGTTGTTAGCCATTCATGGTGAATTAATTGGTATGTATTAGAAACACGAACTAAGTTTTAGTTAACTGATTTTTATATTTATCTTTTTTTGTAAATCTGGTATAAATGCATACAGTTTTTGACCTAAGAAAGTCAATTCGTACAATCATATCTACAATGTTAGAATTTACTTTTAAGCTTGCTTAGGTATATAGGTAACGACTTTTTAGAATCATATTGGAATAAAACGGGTTGTAATCACCAGAAACTTGAAATTCGTTAAAAATTTAAATATGGAAAGGGAAGAGTGAAATAACAAAGATAAATACAGAAACAAAACATAATTTAATACTTATATTTTTTCTTCTCCCACTCTGTTTTATGGTAAAGCATGAAGATTTGGTAAAATATGAAAAAAGAGATTTAAATCATTTAAAAATGTTTAATGAGCTGTACAAGTTATTGTAATCTCAACACAATTATTATTAAATATTTAATTTTATTATTAATAAAGAAAATTAAAGATCATTATTATTCAATTTAGGCACATTACAAATGCAGTTATACCTCTGCTTGAGAAAATTAAATGCAATTATATCTCTGTATATCCACAACTGGACATAGGCCACCCTCCTAGACCTCCACAGGGAACGATCTCTATCACACTGCAGCCACCAACTCCCAGCAACCTGTTCAAGATGAATCCGTCTGATATATTCCAAGGGACTCTACAGCAAACATAGGGAAAAAGTGCTTGAGCTCGAGCAGTGCCCCTATAAAAAAATATCCAGCAGCCCCGAATCTATATCATAAGTACTAAAGTTTTGTGAGATTTGACTGAAACCACTATTCTCTATGTTTGCTGCGGGGCCCTTTAATCAATATATTTTTTGATTAGCCCTGACAAGCCTAAATAGAAATAGAGTAACAAACATTTTATAAATATTTGATACTACAACAGTGGTGGCAAATAACATTGCAGCCCGCATGATGGTAAGCACTCACCATAGCCTATGAGGTGTGCTTTGTCTACTATTTAAGGCTCAGAGATCTTTGGCAACCTTAGTCACCAGTGACAACATCACAAAATGCAGTGCTATTTGACTTTGGTTTTACTGGTAACATTAAGTAAATTGCCTTTTTTATTTATATGATCTTATTCCTATAAGAATTTAATCATTCATAGAAAAAAAACATAAGGTACAAAAAAATAAAACATCAACATTGATAAAAGGTTTGGTGTATTGGGTAGTGAGCCTGTCTATGAAACCAATGGTTTGGGTTCAAATCCCAGTAAGGACATTTATTTGTGTGATGAGCACATATATTTGTTCCAGAGTCATCTGTGTTTTATATTATAATAACTATATCTGATTCTTATGTATGTATTTAAGTACACAAGCCTTCTTGGGCTTACCATGGACCTCATTCATTTTTTTTGTAAACTAAATATTTATTCATAAAAAGTAATAATTATAAAGTATAACAAAAGAATTAATTTGTGTAAGAATGCCCTGTAATATTGATTTATTATTATTTAAAATAACTATTTGTAAATACAATAGACTACAAGTTTTTTGAACAAATTGAGCTATGATCAAAATAACAAAGCAAACTAGAATAAATAAATCAATAAATAAACATTTTTTTTACAGTCCTGTAAAAAACTAGTCTTACACTAAGCTAAATAAAACTAAATAATAAAAAAGCTAAAAAAATAAAGCTAAATAATAGGTAAAGACTTATCGTCACTTATAATAAAAAAACTTGTATCTCAATCTGTCAAATGAATAATGTTGTATATATGTATGGGACACATACAGAGTTACTACGTTACTACTTCCAAGCGCTGGTGGCCTAGAGGTAAGAGCGTGCGACTTGCAATCCGAAGGTAGCAGGTTCAAACCCCTTTTTGTACCAATGAGTTTTTCGGAACTGTACGAAATAACATTTGATATTTACCAGTCGCTTTTAGGTGAAGGAAAACTTCGTGAGGAAACCGGAATAATCCCAAACAGACCTTAATATTTACACTCTGGGTTGGAAGGTTAGATGGCAGTCGCTTTCGTAAAACTTAGTGCCTACGCCACATCCTGTGATTAGTTGTTTCATATAGGGTAAATCTCCAGTAGCCAGCTTATACATAAAAAATATTCTTTTTTGTCTTTTTACCTACAAATATATCACATTTACAAATGGGGTTTCAACCGCCACCCCGAGTATGGCAAGATGGCTCCAGTATATACTTAAAAGATTTTTTATTAAAAATACAAGCTGACTCTACAAACTTCGTACCACCTACTATCCATACTAATATTATAAATACGTAAGTGTGTTTGTTTGTTTGTTTGTCCGTCTTTCACGGAAAAACGGAGCGACGAATTGACGTTATTTTTTAAGTGGAGGTAGTTGAAGGGATGGAGAGTGACATAGGCTACCAGCGGGAAAACATCTCATTCCCACGGGAGGACTCAATATGTTACATTTTCCTCTAACCATGCGGGCGATGCCGAGGGCATCATCTAGTACTAACATAATTTTCAATTTAGTTGTTCTAAAATTGTCTAATATTTTAATCGTTATGCTGTTATCCAACTTCGAGATGAATCTAGTAAATTATTGAGATATACAAAGCGTCGGGGATAGTGCAATACCACGTAACCAACAAATGCAATAAGATACAGTTTCTTTGTACATTGCTTGTATTTTGAACTCTATCGATATTTGTAGTTACGCTGTATAGCACTATCCCGACGATAGTATAATTAACAAAACAAGTGACACTAACCATAAATAATACATATGAATTTTGTTTTGTTTCAGATCATGTCAAAAGATCATCTTTTATATTATTTTAAAAGTGAATAGTACCTAGTAATTTAAAGCCAGTGTATTTTTTAAAATACTATGTGATAATACTAAGTCTAGATTATTCTAGAATTTGTATAAAATGGTGCTAAATCAAGGTTGTGAGATGAAGAGACAAGTATTTGGTAAGTTTTCTTTTTTTTTAATTGACAGTCATGCATATAATACCTACATTCGATGTAAAGAAAAACCCTGACTGAATTATTTTCGTCTTCAAAGTTTTTGACGGACTACCTCAAAAATCGGCGCTGAGATCAAATTATGACAACGTTCAAAAGGATTTTTTTTTGGTTTTAAATGTATTATTTTCAAATGACATACAGCTAAGCTAGGCATTACAATAATTACTACTCTAGATTAATATAAATGTAAAGAAAGGCCTTTGAGGCATTGTACCAGCCCAGCTAGCAGCCTCCTCGTTGTATCGCAAAGCTGATACGCTGTGCGAGGAAGCCGCCAGCTCTTCGGTCACCAGTTAAGTCAACCAGACGCGATTTCTGCAAGTCTGTGCCCGCTGGGACCCAAGCGGTTCTACGCTAAACGGTATAAATCATACCCTCTGCCAAGGCCCTTATTTATTGCGTTTAAACATTTCGACGCTTTCCGCCGTGTAATTAATTTTGATGTCTGTCCCACAGTTCACGAGGCGAGCACATAGCAAACCTGAAGCTGCCACAAACTTCACTTAATGGTTTTTATGGTGAGTTTATTTTGACACTTTTTGCCTTAAAAATAAATAGAGGGTTGCTAGTTTGTCTGTGTTAACAGTATACATTTTGGAGAGTGTACAGTCAACCAATTTGATTTATGGGCCACTTCGTACCTTGTCACAGTGAAAATCTATAGTAACATCACTGTGACAAGGTTCGAAGTGGCCTAGAAATCAAATTGGTTGATACATAGGAATTGCACGATTGAATTCCGCCATCTCCGTTCCACCACCGGACGTCCAGGCGAGCGGTTTCATCCTTACGTTGTGAATATTCATTCTCACGAAGCGATTCGCTTCTACCTTCCTAATGCGGACTGCTAAGGAATGGAATTGATTCCCTTCGTCTGTATTCCCGCAAATAGATAATTTGGTATTCAAGGCAAGAGTGAATAGGCTGTTACTGAACCAGCGTGCTACACCCTCGACCTCGTCGACACATACCATCAGAGCCCTGAGTGTAAGTTTTTAACATAACTTTACGTCACGAACGCGTTTGCGTTTCTCATATAAATAACATTATCACTTACGCGTTCGTAAACGTTTTTTTACGTCAAAAGAAACTTACACTAGAGCCTCAGGTGTGACAGAGGTCAAACGCTGGTCAGTCTTGTATATAAAAAAAAACTATCTGTGTCTATCAGCCACGGAGGTTCACTGCTATAGACCGCCAAAGAGAGCGATCTATAGCACGCTGCAGCCACCAACTCCTAGTGACACTGCAGTTTCCTGGACGGTCCCGCCGTCACCGAAGTTCAAACCAGCGAACAAATTCTATGCAGCTGAGTTCTAATGCGGCTGCGAAACACTAGATGGCACTAGTAATACCTCGGCCACACACTCGAAGAGCGGCGTGGGAAGTAGCGAGGGAAGTAGGCAGAGACATAGTGTGGCCCCGTTACTCGTCATGCCCACCGCTCCCTAGTTTGTCGGTTTTTTGGCGCGAGTCAAAGGGCTGGCAAGGAGCGGTGCGATTAATCCCGCGAGTAGGGCAGTGTGTGGCCGGAGAGAGCAACATCAGCGCTAAGGGCATAGTGTGGCCGAGGTATAACTTAGCCAGCAATGCGGGGACGATATATTGTATGGGCATTGCTCTGATCCAAGTACCAGTTGTTCAGAATATTGACACGGTCTTATTATCTCAGTTAGTCATTCGTATTAAGGTAATTTTGAACACATTGCCTGCTTTAGGACGTCTGCTGCTGACGTTACATTTAGAGTAAGGTCAACGCCATCTACATTTCGAAATGTACGTCTCTGTGAATTAGATCGGTCTGGCCTTGTGGTGTTGGCGGAGGATGAAACGTATTAGCTGGACGGAAAGGAAGACGAACGACGAGGTTTTAGACATAGTAGGCGAGAAAAGATGTTTGCTAAGAATAATAGAAAATAGGAGAGGAAGAATGATAGGACATCTGATGCGACACGACCACTTCTTTTTGAATATCCTATAGAGGGAAAGATAGAAGGAAGGAGATGCCGAGGACCTCCAAGATATACCTATCTTAAGCAGGTCAGGGAGAAAGCTGGTGTCGCATCATATGAAAAGCTCAAAAGGCTGGCAAACGAAAGAACTAATTGGCGAATACTCCACCGACAAGAGCATGGCTCTTAAATTGTGATGATGATGGCCTTGTGGTGGCCCGGCCTATGTAACAGGGCCGGCAGGGTCCTGGGTTCCTCCCAGTAAGAGCATTTATTTGTGTGATGAGCACAGTTCCTGAGTCATGAGTGTTTTTTATGTATTTAAATATATGTATATTATATATATCGTTGGCTGAGTATCCACAACACACGCCTTCTTGAGCTTAGCGTGGGGCTCAGTCAATTTGTGTATTGTAATATTTTTACTAGCTGTCCCGGAGAACTTTGTACCGCCTGAAAGTCTATAGGTATATGGGGTGTTTTTGATTGATTGTTTTTTTTTTTCTTTTATATACATACTATTAAACTTTCATCAATCATCCCAATCGGTTCAGCCGTTCTCGAGTCATGGTTGTTTTCTAGGTATTTAAGTATTTATATGTATCTATCTATTATAGTTATTATATATCGTCGTCTAGTAGCTCTGATGCTGTTATGTTAGCCGTGTGATGCCGGCTGACTAGAATAGCACTACCCCATCTCCTGCCGCGGGTGTCGTAGGAAGCGACAAAGAGAAAAATCCTACGGACGGGCAGCAGCGTCCGTCAAAACCCAATCTACGGCTACTGCGGTCGCTAACCCGCCTGCCAAGCGTGGCGACTATGGCAACTAACCCCAAGATGAAACAAGTCATATTTGTGGGAGGCCTATGTCCAGCAGTGGACTGCATACGACTGAAATGTAGTACCTACAACACAAGCCTTAATGATCTTACCGTAGGACTAGATCGCGATCGATTTATGGAAGATTGTTCCGAAATATTTATTTATTTAAAAAACAAGAGTACAAAGTCTTGTGAATAAAAAGGAACTTTGCTACATGTATGTCTTTCTGAGCTAGTAAGGTGAATAATATTGTACTTACAGCCTTTTAGTAGCAAATGATCACAATGTGATACTATGATAAGGACAAATAATTATAGCGCTTTCTGTAGCATCCATCAAAATCAGCTTTTAATAGCTCGAGGTGCGCTTGCGCATTGGGTGAAGGTCGAGTCATCTCTAAACCAGACGTAGACGTTGAAAAAACATGGCGGCTTTATAAAAAACTTGTTTATACTTGTTTATGGTGAACTTGAACTAGGAACAAATCAAATTATTTTATATAATATTTTTAAGTAACACTAGGTACTCATCTTCCTTGCGTTTTCCCGGTATTTAGCCATGGCTTATGGGATCCTGGGGCCCGCTTGGCAAGTACTCAAATTGGCGTAGGCACTAGTTTTACAAAAGCGACTGTCGTTTGACCTTCCAACCCAGAGGGTATACTAGGCCGTTTCGGGATTAGTCCGGATTCTTCACGATGTTTTCCTTCACCGAAAAGCGACTGGTAATATTACAACAGTCACTACGGTCACCAACCCGCCTGCCAAGCGATTCGCTTCTACCTTCCTAATGCGGACTTCTAAGGAATGGAATTCGCTCCCTTCGTTTGTGTTCCCGGAGATATATAATTTGAGTTTTTTCTAGTCCAAGAGTGAATAGGCTGTTACTGAACCAACGTGCTACACCCTCGACCTCGTCGACAGTTACACTCAGCTGAGGTCAAATGGTCGTCAGTCTTGTATAAAAAAAACAAGATATAGGTTTTTAACATCGTGCTTGTCAAGCGCGCTTGATCGGCTTGATGGTCGGAGTTAAATAATGCGGTAGAATTATGTTTGCGTGTTTAAACTCTATAACTCTTGCGATACTCGACCAGACAGGATTTGATATTCGATAGAGCTGCTAATTAGCTATGAAATAAATTCTACTATTTCTGAAAGCCAGTTTGACCTTGGATGGAATAATCACGGATTAAACGACAGGTTTAGCCTAGTGGACAGTGTCCCTGCCTATGAAGCCGATGGTCCTCGGTTCAAATCTCAGTAAGGGCATTTATTTGTGTGATGAGCACAGATATTTGTTACCGAGTCGCGGATGTTTTCTATGTATTTAGGTATATGTACTCGTATATTGTATATAAATAAGGTATCGGCAAGCATAGTGTAGGACGCCCTCAGGCAAGGTGGAGAGACTTACGCAAGATGGCTGGCAGGAGCTGGATGCGAACAGCCGAAGTTCGAACACGATGGCGTGGAATTGGGGAGGCTTATGTCCAGCAGTGGACTGCGGCAGGCTGTAGATGATGATAATATATCGTTGGCAGACTACCCACAACACAAGCCTTCTTGAGCTTACCGTGGGGTTCAGTCGATTTGTGTAAGGATGTTCATTAATTTTTATTTTATTTATATTTATTCCTTTAGGATATTAATAATAAATTAACAAATATTTGTGCTAATGAACCTAGGACCATCGGCCTCATAGTTACCCACTAGACCAAACCTCTGGTGTCTGGTAGACCTTGAGGCATTGTACCAAGGATGCTGGCATTTCCTCGTATCGCAATGCTGATACGTTGTGCGGGGAAGCCGCCAGCTCTTCGGTCACCAAATGTCAACCAGACGCTTCGCGATATGCAAAAATTTGCTTTCTGGGACCCCATGGACCTAGGGGCTCTACGCCAAATATGTAATATATTTATAGCATATGACATTAGCTAGCAATCAAATATCCTTTATGTTACTTCGATAAATAACATTGTATCGCATATAGGCGGACTGCTAAGGAATGGAATTCGCTCCCTTCGTCTGTATTCCCGGAAAGATATAATTTGGGTCTTTCGAGGCAAGAGAGAATAGGCTGTTACTGAACCAGCGTCCTACACCCTCGACCTACGATCCTACATTCACTTACCATCAGGTGCGACTGAGGTCAAACGTTGGTCAGTTTTGTATAAAAAAAAAGTAAACTAATTATTTTCCGTTTACTAGAAAGAAAGATGTATGTTATATATGTATATTAGGTATATTAATGTATATAAGTATGTTTAATTTATGTTTAAATGAGTTTATGTTCAATTTGTTTTGTTATGAACCGCCTTCAACTTCTCTGCTTTGCCTAAAGATTGGCAGGTAGAGAATGCTTTGTAGCATTAAGTCCGCCTTTTGTACTTTTGTGTTTTATGCAATAAAGATTAAATAAAGATTTTTCTAGATTACTAGCTACTTAAAAATATGGACATATAAGGATTCGAGCCCGATTCATAATGCTCGTCAATACCGACTAGGCTACTAAACCGTTTGTTATAGATACCAGGGTGTTGAGCTATCAGCACGCTTGCCCAATGCGGGTTGGCGACTCAATTAAAGTGGCCAAACAAGCCATTATTAGAATTTAGAGCTTCTAGTTTCAAACTCGGCCAACGACTGTAACAACATCATGCGTAAATCATTTGTGGCCATTGACTACCTCCCATAGATACCTCATAGGGTATCTTAGACCTCAACAACTTAATATTGTAATATCACTTAGGATATCACAATGTTGGTCCCTTTAAGCTGACAGGCACCAATGATGGACAGTTAAGGCTTGGGCAGATAGGCGCGTTTTGAGAGCGTGGCGCAGCGGGGCGTGACAGCGGTGTGGCTAATGTAACGAAATAAGGCACACATTCGGACGGCAGCGTCGCGCCCCGCTGCGCCACGCCACAAAACGCGCCCTATGTGACCAAGCCTTTAGTTATTAATTCAAAAACGAAAACGCTGCATGCACAATACTTGATTCCTTTAAAATAAGCACTAATTGTCCATTACCGGCGTTGTCATACTAACACATTGTTTTAAAATGTAATATGTCATTTTGGTTTATGTTTTTAATTTTTTTTTTGATTAGTTTATTGGTGTTGAGGTTGTATTTAGTTTTTAAATATTTATTATTTCGATTTTTCATATTTGTCATTTTTAGTAAGTAGTTTGTAAGAGGCGACAAATAGGAAAGATCGAATGATGCACAGCAGCGTTCATCGAAACCCAATCAACAGTTACTGCAGTCGCCAACCCGCCTGCCAAGTGTGGCGACTATGGCAACTACCCCCCAAGATGATACAAATTATATTTAGGGGAGGCCTATGTCCAGCATACAACTTACGGCTGAAATGATGATAAATAAAATTAAAAAAATATATTTGATATTTACCAGTTGCGTTTCTGCCAAGGAAACCGGACTACTTCCAATAAGGGCTAGTTTACCCTCTGAGTTCGAAGGTACGAGGGCAGTCGCTGTCGTTAAACAAATTACTACGCCAAATCCTGGGATTAGTTTCCAAGCGGGCCCTAGGCTCCCAGCAAGCAGGCAAAATGCCGGGACAACGCGAGTAAGATGACTGGGATTTGAACACACGACTGTCGGTTACATAGGCAGTGGTGCTACCGCGAAAAACGATATTCGTAAATTTCGGACGGTTGTCTTTGTCACTCTCATGACGGGTAAAAGAGAAAGATGTCCGAAATTTACGAACTTCGATGTTCCCGGTACCGGGCCAGGGTCACTACCTCATGTCATGATGAATGATCTATAGGAGGCGATCTGCGCCCGCCCAGTGCGCGCGCGCAGAGAAAGCGCGAAATGCTACGTTCCCACGGCGCGGCCTCGCAGGACGAGCCTTAATGATCTCGATCGATATAGATCACAGTTACAAGTTTAGGGTACCGTATCAAATTTGATAAACTACCATCGTCGGTCCGCCTCGTTACCACCACCAGGCAATCCTCTCTCTTGCCGCCTATGTCATTAAAAAAAAGACTCGCGTTTCAGTACCTGGTCGCCAGTCGAGAACCTTAACGCCCCAACAGTCATTGGTTCTGCAAATTGCCCACTGCAACTTAGTTTAGCTATCCGGAGGGCTATATCGGTTACTTTCTGAGTTCTGTTCCACTAGTGGGTGTGGGAGGCCTATGTCCAGCAGTAGCCGGCCTTCGGCTGATATGATGATGAGTGTTTGTATAAACCAGTATTTAACCCTTTGAACGCCAAGGACCACTAAAGTGGTCGCGTGCGAGATACACTATCCGTCTCTCTTTACTTAATGTTATTAGAAAAGGACGATAAGTCTACGTCGACTTACACTATTGACTTGTTCTAGGATGAGCGGGAGGGCGCGGGGCGTCGCGAGGACGCCGTGCTGCCCACTACGATGGAGGTAAGACCACATCTCATATTAATATTACATACTCGTAATATTAGATTACAGAATATCCTTAGTTCCTTTTTCTACTCGTGTATTTTTATTTGTCATAGTCACGAACGTACATATAAGGACATACATTATTTACTCCTTATAAAAGTCTATAGTCTATTGCCCAAAATAAAACACTTAAAGTATCGTTTGAGAGACCTTACGACACGGTAAGCTAGTGCGGAGCAGCAGGTGCCACATACCGATACATTGAATACGGTTTTTGTTAAAAAAAAAAAAAAACAATTTGTACCAAGTTCATTGCTACCAACATAATAAAAAAAACTTTTTTGGTATCATCACTATTGGAAGGTGGACGTTTAAAAAAACATAACCATAGACATCACTCGCTTATTTTTACGTATTCCCGGCTTTCCCGCTAATATGTTTTTCGTAGTTCGAGTCACTATTTATTTTAGTATTTTATTTAATATTGCCTACTCATAGAAAAAGCATTGTATGCAACGTTGTATAAGTAGTCAAAAAATGCTCATGGCGTAATTATTACCCACGCCTCTCGCACTTTTTGACCCCTCTTATGTAACTGTTGCATAATAGTACATTTCGATACTAATGAAAAAAAAAATATTTCGACGAGGGTGAAAGTTGGAGCCCGAGTGAAACGAGGGTGACAATCACGCGAAGCATGCGCAAAGTGTACTTTTTACGCGCTAGTTAGGAAAAATACTATTTTACTCACCAAATACATAGAAAGTACCCATGACTCAGGAAAAAATAACACAAATATGCTAACACTGTTGACATGTGTGACCATCTCCACAGCTCCAATATATTTGACGACCGGTCTGGCCTAGTGGATAGTGACCCTGCCTATGAAGCCGATGGTCCTGGGTTTGATTCCCAGTCGGGGCATTTATTTGTGTGATGAGCACAGCTATTTGTTCCTAAGTCATGGGTGTTTTCTATGTATTTAAGTATTTATATGTATCTATGTATTATATATATCGTCGTCTAGTACCTACAACACAAGCCTTACAGAGCTTACCGTAGGACTAGGTCGATTTGTGTAAAATTGTCCCGAAATATTTTTATTTTTTATTTTTTTTTATGACATAGACGGCAAACGAGCAGACGGATTGCCTGGTGTTAAGCGTCGCCCATGGGCACCCGCAACACCAGGGGAGTCATAAGCGCGTTGCCGGCCTTTAAAAGGGGGGTTGGAGCTCTGGGAACCTTACTCACCATCAGGAACACAACACTACACACCTGAAAGGTGGCAGTGCTATTATGGCTGTGGTCTTCTGTAAGGAGGAGGTACCTCCCCAGCTGGGCTGCCCCAGATTCAAGCGTGATGGTCAACGCTGTGCCCTACCTCTCATTGTTGGACGTAGTTTAAGGACATACCCGGGTCCAAATCATATTTATTATCTGTGACCACCTCCACAGCTCCGATATATCTAATGGTGAATGTACACTTTTTTCTCAAAACTACCTTATATAATATATTGTAACTTATATAATTATTGACTTTGGCGGGCCAGAAATCAGGTTTGCCTATTTTGCATACAATTTCTCTGAATTTCTGCAGCATGGCGAAATCTTATCTCATCTTTTGATCGTTTGCGCAAACTTTAACGTGTCTCGATTCGACAGTTTTGAATTTACAGGGTACAGTCAGCGTCATATATTTAAAATAATTGGGCCTTTATTTAAAGTACACTCAACTTGTTTTTATTGGATACTCGCTTTTCCTCGTGCCTTCGTCGGCCATCCATGCCTGTCTTTAAAGTATGGCTGCGGGATACATATGAGACATTCCACGGATAAAGGTACTTATGACGATTGGCGCTTACGCTATTGTTAACGACGCTTCAATACTAATGTGATGTTTCGCAACGTAAGCGCCAAGCGCCATAAGGTACCTTTCCTCGCGGAATGTCACATATTATCCTATGTCCTTTCTCGTATCTCAAACTCTACATACCAAATTTCATCCCAATTGGTTCAGCGGTTTAAGCGTGAAGAGGTAACAGACAGAGTTACTTTCGCATTTATAATATTAAGTATGGATTACAAGTAATACAATTAAAACTGTTGTGAGCCATGTTACTACTACTTAGTTACACACGGATAAACTCACGTGTGATTATATCGCACTAGGAGACATGTTTCGGGTAGGCTCTGGTACCCATCTTTAAGGCGAGTCAGGACACTCAGGACCATACGTCGGACTCCAGCAGGCATTTTCGTGGCATGTCAGAATAATATGTAAGGTTCGCAAATCAATCAATTCACTTTCGAGTATTTGATACCTAGTTTTTATAATGTGAAATTCCAAATATTATAGCAACTACGTTATTTATAAACTACACATAAGACAAAATGGCGAAAAAGTTCGTTTGGTTTTATCCGTCACTCAGACAATTGCAGCTGCGAGAAAGGAATAAAACACAACTTCGAAGAGTATTTACACATTAAAGACGAATAAATGATATCGGGTTACTAATTTAATTAACTATGTTACAAATACTAGGTACATTATAATACTCGTAAGTTAAGATTTTTTTGTAAACTTTACCTTGCCCCCAAACTGCCCCCTGCAGTCCGACGTATGCTCAGGACACACCGATCGCGTTGAGGGTGTATAACTCACACTCATTTATCTCTCATGGATTACAAGTGTTTATAAATAACGTAATCAAACATCAAATTTCTCAACAGCATAGTAGCAAAAACTAAATTTCCACCAGTTTTCATATCTCATCCGATCATTTGCGCAAGCGCGCCCCAATTCTGTGCATTTGAATATAAACCGAACGATCGCTATCTATAATTGAACTATTCATTTGTCACTTATCGTATCGTTAGCGAAACAGTGCCCTTATATGACGATTTAGGGTGTTGTGACGATAGCACAATGTGACAGATGTCAAGTTTTGAAAGTACGGGATATTGCGTACAGTCAGCAGCAAAAGTTTCTAAGCGTTTGAAGTGTTCAAAATGACCTTTTTTTTTTTTATGACATAGGCGGCAAACGAGCAGACGGATTGCCTGGTGTTAAGCAATTACCGTCGCCCATGGGCACCCGCAACACCAGGGGAGTCACAAGCGCGTTGCCGGCCTTTAAGGGGGGTTGGAGCTCTGGGAACCTTACTCACCATCAGGAACACAACACAAATCTGTAGACGAAAATAATCGCATACAAAAGTTTCTCACCATTCATTTTGTACGAAATCTATAGTTAAGATAACTACGATTATTAATTTCTATCATTCATGCTTCTTAAATACTATTTCTACGCCGAACTTTTATCCAAACGGTACATAATGTGCCGCTTTGGTAGCATCAAACACTTGTGCTTATATTTTTGATTTGACCCGGGTATGTCCTTAAACTACGTCCAACATTGAGAGGTAGGGCAAAGCGAAGTACCATCACGCTTGAATCTGGAGAAGCCCAACTGGGGAAGTACCGCCTTACAGAGGACCACAGCCATAATAGCACTGCTACCTTTCAGGTATGTAGTGTTGTGTTCCTGATGGTGAGTAAGGTTCCCAGAGCTCCAACCCCCTTACAGGTCGGCAACATGCTTGTGACTCCCTTGCTGTTGCGGGTGCCCATGGGCGAAGGTAATTGCTTACCACCAGGCAATCCGTCTGCTCGTTTGCCACCATTGTCATAAAAAAAATGAACAAATAACGGCGAGTAAGTACGCGTGTCTATCAGCTACTAAGATGTTTTAAAGTGTAATAAAATAATCACATTTTATTTTTTGTCTATTCTAACAATATAAGGCTAGGATTTCCGGGGCATATCCATACTAACATAATGATTGCCGTCGTTCACCCCGTGTCTAATCCCAAAAACGGATTACTGGTAATAAGCTGTCGATGTTACGCACTAAACAATGCCACAGTATAATAATGAGTACTAACGTACAGTATGGCCACTCCCTGCCCCCCTACCGAAAGTGCCGCCCACCCGCTCTCGGTTACCTCGCAGTTACCGGCTGGCAAGTACGCGACGACGTCACAGTATAATAAAGAGTACTAACGTACTCACACAGGCATGGTACGCGCTCACCTACACGAGCTTAGACTGTGTGCGTAGCAACGCGTTTGTTTCATACATTCGATCGCCACTTACCGGGGTGTGACAATGCTAAAGAACAACAAACAAAGAATATCTTCTCTAGACATCTTCGCCATTTTAAGGCTCAACCGATGAAATTCCCTATACATTGTATGACAATGACAGGTGTCACAGAACTCAAGCTATGTGAAAAGGATTTTGCACCTCACTAGCTCGGAAAGAACTGTTTTATTCTTTAAAAACAGATAGCAAAGTTTTATTCACAAAGAGTGCAAAGTAATTTCATAAAAATTGTTTATTACTAATCGAATGTTTTTTAAAGGTTTAGAGTTAGTATTTTCCTCTCGGTAGTGAGGTGGAAAATTGTGTGTTTCACTCGGTAGCAAAGTGTGTTCCCCTCTCGTGTTTTGAAACCCTCTCAATGCTCAAGATTCCACTCTTTGACTCACTATGCTCATGGTTCAATTTTGGTATCTTTCGCTAGCTCGGGTCTCAGTAACTACTAGCACGATAAGGTAAACATTAACTTTGCTCCCTTGTATAACAAATAACTATTATACGACGTCCTGTATAGAAGATTTTGGACAAATCTTACATAAATTGATATCCAAATTTTAATAATAAATAAATAAATCAATATTTCGGGACAATCTTACACAAATCGACCTAGTCCTACAGTAAGCTCAGTAAGGCTTTTGTTGTAGGTACTAGATGACGATATAAATAATAGATAGATACATATATATACTTAAATACATAGAAAACACCCATGACTCAGGAACAAATATCTGTTGCTCATCACACAAATAAATGCCCTGACTGGGATTCGAATCCAGGACCATCGGTTTCATAGGCAGGCACTACCCATTAGGCCAGACCGGTCGTCAAAATTTGCAAGCCTAAACGGGAGGCCTAGTTTACCCTCTGTCATTAGTGGGAGGCCTATGTCCAGCAGTAGATAGCGGCCGAAATGATGATGATGATAAAGGTTGAATGTTCCAATCAATAGTGTAAATTGCTTTGTAATTAGAACTTGGTGTAAAATTAACATAAATAGACATTAAACATGCAATGAAGTCTAAACATTGTATGACTGAGAGCTCGTTCCCACTATGTCGGATGTCGGGACGATTTTAATCGGGTGTCGCAGCGGCAGAACATTCTATATGAAGCTGTTCACACACGAACGACTGCGATTTTGTGTCGGATCCAACATAAAATATCGTGTTTTTTTTTTTATGACAAAAGGTGGCAAACGAGCAGACGGATTGCCTGATGGTAAGCAATTACCGTCGCCCATGGGCCCAGGGGAGTCACAAGCGCGTTGCCGACCATTAAGGGGGTTGGAGCTCTGGGAACCTTACTCACCATCAGGAACACAACACTACATACCTGAAAGGTAGCAGTGCTATTATGGCTGTGGTGTTCTGTAAGGAGGAGGTACTTCCCCAGTTGGGTTTCTCCGGACTCAAGCGTGATGGTACTTCGCTATGCCCTACCTCTCATTGTTGGACGTAGTTTAAGGACATACCCGGGTCGAAAAAATCGGAAAAAATCGTGTCGGGGGCCGATTTTTGAGCGACGAGTACTAGAATCGTGACATTTTAAAATCTACAAGAACCCAATAAATGGAATTTTAGAAACATGGATGATAGAAATTAATTAAGAGACAAAAACAAATTTTTGTGTGTTATTTTTCGTCCAGAAAGATTTTTGAATGCGAGTGCACGACTCTCGAAATAATTGTATAATTTTTGTATTCAGTGGCTACTCTTCTTTTTTTTGGGTTAAAAAATAGTGCGATTGTCGCCGGAGGATGTTAAGGAAAACAAATTAAAAGCTGTCATATATTTGCTGTTTATTTTCTTCATCATAACGTTAACAATGGAATCTTAAGTCTTATTTACGAGATTACTGAAATAATTGATGAAACATAGGCAGTATCGACCGTTATTTATCTAACCTTAAAAACGAGGTATAGGTGAAAAACTCAACTGAAGCACCATGTCTATGTAGTTGTGCAGTGAATAAATATGTAACTTACGTCAAAATTTGAATATAGAACGCCGACATGCGTGTACACACGTTACTACTACATACATAGGCCAGGTGCTTAACTGACGGACCGTGTCTATGTAGTTGTACAGAGAATTAATATAGAACTTACGTAATTTTTTTTAATATACCTACATAGAACGCCGTTATGCGTGTACACACACGTTACTACTACATACGCCAGGTGCTTTAGCTAAGTTCTTCACCTATATAACTTGGGTTACGACCGGTCTGGCCTAGTGGGTAGTGACCCTGCCTATGAAGCCGATGGTCCTGGGTTCGATTCCCAGTCAGGGCATTTATTTGTGATGACTTGATGAGCACAGATATCTGTTCCTGAGTCATGGGTGTTTTCTATGTATATAAGTATTAATATGTATGTATCTATTATATATATCGTCGTCTAGTTATCGATTTGTGTAAGATTGTCCAGAAATATTTATTTATTTTATTTTTATTTGGGTTATTCTTGTCAGTACATAAACTTAAACAAAACAAATGATAATTTCCTATACCATATTCTACAATGTATTGTTGTACACACAGCAACACTCTTAATTGTACATCGGTGGATTTTATGCCTTATATAATAAAGTCTACCAATGTATAGCTAGGAGTGTTGTTGACTGTACGATACCTATGTTTGATGAATAAATGATTCTAATACTGAAATCATTAGTACTACAACCTAAATACAATTTTGGTTTTGCCTTTCATCAAGAGTTTAAACTGTAGAATCGAGGGAAAGTTAGATAAGCCGCTGTAAATAGGCTCGCATGGCGACTGCGACCTACCGACTCTTAGGCACTAGTCCCACCGCGAGCTAGTAATAAAAGAGAGAGATCGCCCGGCTATGACATATATGTCGGGTCATGTTTTGGACCCGGGTATGTCCTTAAACTATGTCCAACAATGAGAGGTAGGGCACAGCGTTGACCATCACGCTTGAATCTGGGGCAGCCCAACTGGGGAAGTACCTCCTTCTTACAGAAGACCACAGCCATAATAGCACTGCCACCTTTCGGGTATGTAGTGTTGTGTTCCTGATGGTGGGTAGGGTTCCCAGAGCTCCAACCCCCCTTAAAGGCCGGCAACGCGCTTGTGACTCCCCTGGTGTTGCGAGTGCCCATGGGCGACGGTAATTGCTTAACACCAGGCAATCCGTCTGCTCGTTTGCCGCCTATGTCATAAAAAAAAAATGTCATTTTTATTTACACGGGTTCGATTATATTTTGTCCTTTGAAATAGCTGATAGCTCATAGCTTACTAGCTCGCGGTGGGACCAGTGCCTTACGCTTTGGGTGCGGCAAGTATGGGATAGTCGAGTGGATTTTAATTGCGCCCGCGCATCGTGGTTTCATAACGGCCACGCCTAAACATGCAACTATGCAGTTATGCATTATGTTTACTAAAGTTAATGCTGGTGCATTATGAATATTGTTCGTTCAATCTTGTCTCGATCCTCAGTCAGTCAGACCAAACTCTTCGAGCAGTGATGTCTTACGGATCTGAAACATACATTACATACATTTCAGCCGTATGCAGCCCACTGCTGGACATAGGCCTCCCACAAATATGACTTATTTGCCATAGTTGGCAGGCGCGTTGGCGACCGCATTAGCTGTAAATTGGGTTTCGACGGACGCTGCTGCCCGTCCGTAGGATTTTTCCCTTTGTCGCCTCTTACGAGACCCGCGGGAGGAGATGATATTCTAGTCAACCGGTATCACACGGGAAATCGGGGCTGAAACATGGACAATATATAGGACTTAAAACTGTTGAATGATTTGCCGATAGCGGTATTAACACAACACTACACACCTGTAAGGTAGCAGTGCTATTATGGCTGTGGTCTTCTGTAAGGAGGAGGTACGTCCCCAGTTGGGCATCTCTAAACTCAAGCGTGATGGTACTTCGCTGTGCCCTACCTCTCATTGTTGGACGTAGTTTAGGGAAAGCTGATACTTTGCAACGTAAGCGCCAAGCGCCGTAAGGTACCTTTCCATATGAACTACCACATATACAGCGGGTACATTTAATATTACCTACCTCAACAAGCCGTAACCAAACGCTGTTCGTGCTATGAACAGAATTTGCAAGGTATTTTAAATTAGTCTTAACCACAAAAGCGTTATTCATTTTAAAAATTTTTTTGAGCAGCAATGTATTGTGTAAACTTGACGTCACTCCATCGCAAGTAAGACAAAGTAGCGATACATTGCCTGCTGAATTATTTTATAAGAAAAAAAGAATCCAGTTGTTGTGGGTTCGAGTCTCGCTGCGAATCAAAAATTTTAAATTTTTCTTTAGTTTTAATATCAAAAAAATCATGGAACATCGGTTTATAACACTAATACCCACGTCTGGTTAAAATTGGAGGTTAATATTAAAAATACACGGTGTATTATAGTATGTACAAATAAATACGTATAGTTTATAAGTACATGTTAAGTTGGCATGAAGCTGTAGACGGGAAGATGGCACAAATATCTCGGCGGGCGTGGCGCAGCACGACGCTTGCGCAACTAGTTGACGTTGCGAGACGATTGCCGCGCGGCGCCACTGTCAACGGAGAGAATTCGTCAAACATCTTATAGGTGAAAAACTTAGCTGAAGCACCTGGCCTATGTAGTAGTAACGTGTGTACACGCATGTCGGCGTTCTATATTCAGAATTTGTGTTAAGTTCCATATTAATTCTATGCACAACTACATATGGTGGGAGGGTAGTTCGCGCGCGCAACGTAAACATCGCTTGCGCGGTGCTCCGTCAATTTAATTGATAAAATATTGCTAAAGTGACGAATTCTACTGTTAATATCTACTAAAATACAGAAAAACTTTATTTGTAAAGTGTTGTGAATATAGTTATTCAATAACTGCAGTGGATAGATATTTGGTGTACAAAATCAGTGCAATCAGTATCGGTCGTGCATTCAAGGTCGAGTTTAACGGTCGCTCGATCAGCTGTGCAGAATACGACGGGCGGTGTGTCATATATTGTACTCTGAACGCAAAATGAACTGCGTAACCTGTCTCGTCGCCGTTCCCGACAGCGCAAAGCTGAAATGTAATCTATGCTGTGGTATTTATCACTATGATTGTGTAAACATGCCGTTCGATACTTATAAAAACCAATTTCGATACGAAAAAACAAACTGGAATTGTCCTCCGTGCAGCAACGTGACGCGGCGTCAGAAAGGTGAGGAAACGCCAACACGGAAATACAATTCACAGACGCCACAGAGTCTTTTCAACACAAATATGTCCATATGTGATGACTCTCCGGAAAACGACAACAGTAGGAGTGAAGCGTTATTATCACACTCCAAAAGTATCTGCAACCCGATGGAGGCTAGTATGGGAAATGTGCTGAAAGATACTTTGTCCGCCATGCTGGATGCGAAGCTAGGTATTGTTCACAAAGACCTAGAGGCTATAAATTCTAAACTGACTTCAACGAAACAAGAGATTTTTGTCGAATTTAAAAAAGAAATCAACCAAGCCATCGAAAAAATGAAGCAAGAATTTACAACAACCACAGATTTCTTAGACCAGCAAATCTCAAGCTTCAAAAGTGACCTTTCTACGTTAAACAAAAAAGTTCAGGACCTTTCATCAGAAAATACACGGTTGAATGCACAACTAGCAGCAATAAAAAATAGTCAAAAAAATCTCCCGGCATCGTCAGAAATGTACGAGACTATCAATCAACTGAAGGCTGAGATCAACGAGAAGGACCAAGCCTCACTCCTCAACGACGTGGAAATAAGCGGGGTACCGGATTATAAAACGGAGTCCACCATGCATATAGTCCAAACCATTGCTCTCAAATTAGGACTAAACATCAACGAGCGCGATATAGTAAGTGCATACCGAGTCGGCCCGATCAGAACAACAAACACCGAGGTTGTTAATAGTAATGGTAATGTCAGCCCCCGCCCCCGGCCCCTAGTCGTGCGCCTGGCTCGCCGGGCGCTCCGCGACGAACTATTACGAAGTGCGCGTAGCCGCCGCGGGCTGGACTCCAGTGACGTCGGCCCGCCCGACCATATACCTAACAAACTGTACATCAACGAGAGGCTGACGAGGACGAACCGTAGCATCTTCTGGAAGGGACGCCAGGCTGCGAATGCTGCCAATTGGAAGTACGTGTGGACAAGAGAGGGGCGGATCTACGCGAAACAATCGGATAACAGTGATAGTAAACCGGTCATTATTAAATCAGAAAGTGACATATCGCGCGTGTTTGGTGTTTTTGGTCTTGCTTCCACCTCATCGGCTAGCAAATAACTGTAGTAAAATCGTTACAGCGAATATATTAACAAACACGTCAAAGAATAACACGATAATTAAGACCTTAATCTTAAATTCTATTTCCTTTTATTATCTTAATTAAATAATAAAAGAACAAAGCCGGCTCGAATCTGTTATTGAATATGTATACCTACGCTTGTTATTAGGGCTAGTAATACTGATCATCTATGTACACACCGCGCTCGCGCTGTTACTTGTTTACACAATCAAACATTTTAAAAAGATAATTAATGAATATGGATCTGTTTTTATATCGCAACGACGAGTGTTGCAATATTTACCGAGATTTGCTTGTATTATTTTGCATCAAAAAAATAAATACCATCAACACATGACACCTACTTACACTTATACACTACACACGAGAGTTTTAATTCTAATTAACCAGTTTTTAGTTACAAATTTCAAATTGAAAAATCATGTTACGTATTCCATTGTAAAAATTACTCTTAACCAGACCCAAATGTACAGACGCTGCAATTTACCTACCATGAATTTATATCTATACCTATACGTATTTAACACACTCCAAAACTTATATACCTACTATAACTTATTTAAATCGGCACTGACGCGTGTGGAATACGATCAACCACCTGACTTACTCCTCTGCCTTCTCCCCCCGTACTGTTTCTATTATCGTTATCTTTTTCACATATTAAAATGAATCGCAATAAAACACAAAATTTGACATTAGGCTTACTAAACGTGCGTTCCCTAAATACTGGCCATGACGAACTTGTAGCAGCCCTTGATCGATACAACCCTGATATACTGGCATTGAATGAAACGTGGTTGCGAGAGGGGGAAGAAAAATACATATCGAAAATACCAGGTTACACGCTAAAAAGTAGACCGCGCACGAACGGGACCAAAGGTGGCGGAGTCGGATTCTATGTACGAAAAACCTTACGAGTACAGGTAAGACAACATCCTTCATCTTTGCTGGAACAAATGTGGCTAGAGTTGAGCGTCCCCGGCGTCGGCCGGCTCGCGGTCGGCACGGCGTACAGGCCGGAATCTGTCACCGTAGACAGTGCTATTGACGCCCTCAACGACTCTCTGGACATGTTTGCTTCGTGTAAAAACTTGTTTTTATTGACCGACTTCAATATTGATGTTCAATTACTACACAATGTAAATACAAAAAAGCTTGATACTTTCCTTTCCCAAAGGGGTTTACAACAACTTGTAACGGAACCAACGCGAATTACACCCGGAAGCTCATCGTTAATAGATATAATAATAACAGATTGTCCTAAAGTTTGTAAAACAATACATGTACACCACAACACAATGCTCAGTGATCATGCAATGATACTTGCAGAGTTAATAATAACTAAACCAAAGCAGGCGCCGCAGATTGTCTATAGAAGGGCTCTCAATAAAATAGACACAATTAAATTCAAAATCGACCTTGAACATATGCCCTGGTGGGAAATTAGTAAATTACAAAATGTAGATAGAAAAGTCGACTACTTCAACAATTTAATTACAAGCCTTTTTGACAGGCATGCTCCGATGCGCCGCGCACAGATCAAGTGTAAATCGCTTCCCTGGGTTACAAATACTGTAAAAAGTATGATGAAGCTCCGCGATAACGCTTTAAAAAGAGCCCAAAAAACCAAGAAAGAGTCACATCATAAATACTATAAAGATCTAAGAAATTACACTACAGGAGCCCTAGAACGTGAAAAAACGGCATATTTTACATTTTACGTAAATAAAAATAAATCACATCCTAGGCAAATGTGGAAACATTTGAAAACCTCCTCGTCCTTGGGGGAAACTGAAGCACTCTCAATTCCCCAACATTTATGCAACGCCGACGCGATAAACGACAACTTCTTGACCCTACCCGGAACGCCTGATACACATCGTGATATCCAAGCCCTATTTGAAAACAAAAGATCGGGGAACCAAGTCTTTAACATTAAAAACTGCACAGAAGCTGAAATTTTGAAAATAGTAAATTCGATTGACACTAAAGCAAGTGGGCACGACAATATCACAATAGACATGATTCGCCTTACGCTAGATGTCACTCTGCCAATAATAACACATATAATCAATGCATCAATTACATCAAACACCTTCCCCGAGGCCTGGAAGCTCGCCAGAGTAAAGCCAATACCCAAATCGAATAGGGCTGACGATTATAAAGATTTGCGCCCGATTAGTCTTCTCCCGGTACTTTCTAAAATTATTGAAAAAGTAGTGTGTCATCAACTTACCAAGTACCTGGAGGATAATGCTCTCCTACCATCTACACAGTCAGGATTTAGAGCTAAACATGGCACAGCCACGGCAATTGCAAAGGTCGCAAGTGACATTATTTCAGCATCAGACAAGGGTATGGGAACCATCCTCGTCCTTTTGGATTTTTCGCGTGCTTTCGACTGCCTCAACCCGACACTACTTCTCTCTAAAATGGCGTACTATGGCGTGGCTGCACCATCACGCGCTTGGTTTCAGTCGTTCCTCACAGATCGAAAGCAATACGTAGAAATACAAACAAATAAAGGCGGAATGGCTAAATCAAAAACACGAAGAATCGACCGCGGCACACCACAAGGATCTATTTTGAGCCCATTGCTCTTCATTTTGTATACAGCCGATATGATTAGAAACTTGAAACTATGTAGCACACACCTATACGCAGATGATACTCAATTATACTACTCATTTGAGCCAAAGAATCTGAATACGGCTCTTAGTGCCATTAATGAAGACTTACAAACAATAGCGAACTGGTCGTACAAAAATAATCTTATCTTAAACCCTACAAAGTCTCAATTTGTCGTAATGGGAAATAAATGGCAGCGCTCTGAGATCAAGACACAGAATCCAACAGTACTAATCGGTAATGAGCCTATTTCTCAAACAGAAAGTGCAAAAAACCTCGGCATTATCATGGATGGTGAATTACGATACGTGGAACACATAAACATGAAAATCCGAAATGCCTTTTATAGACTAAAGGTATTATATAACATTCGAAAATATTTATCAATTAAGGTCAGAGAGATACTAGTAGAATCGCTGGTACTCTCACAATTTAACTACGGGGACATAGTATACGGACCAAGACTGCTAGCGGTAACAAAAAAGGCCATCCAACGTGTACAAAATGCATGTGTCCGTTTTTGCTATGAAGTTCCCAAACGTGCTCATATCACCCCATTTCTCAACGACAAGGAACTCCTAAATATGGAAAACCGAAGGCAACTACACCTAGCTTACACAGTCAGAAAAGTCTTAGAATTTCAGACGCCTTATTATCTGTACGAGAAACTAAAATGGGTTAAAGACTCGCGCGTCAGGTCGATGAGAAGCTGTACCAAACTCTTAATGCCGAAACACAAAACGGCGTTCTTTAGGGGGAGTTTTAAATTTGCTGCTGCCAAGGTATGGAATGACCTACCACCACCTCTCCGGGAGCCTATGTCTCTACTTAAGTTCAAACGATTAGTGCAAGCGCACTTATTAACCTGGCAGAGCAAATCTAACCCTCAATCGTAACTATAATATTATTATAATCATAGGTAGGTTCTGTCTTGTTTAGTTTTTGGTAGTACCTTATAAGTATATGTATGCACACACACGCACACGCACACACACGCACGCACTCACACACACACACACACACACACACACACACACACACACACACACACACACACACACACACACACACACACACTCGCACACACACACAGACGCGAGCAACTTTTGGTGATAATGTTTTTTATTATTGTAATTTTTCCTTTTTTCTCTTTTCCTTGTTAATTCACCAAAGTGTCACTAAACTTGTATTCTGTATAGGAGCACAAAAAGTCAAAAAATATTATGTATGATGCTTGCTACTCTCCTACTCTAGTCTGGGGTTGGTCTGAAAACCAGCGCCGAGCATCTCTGCCCGGCACACGCTGAGACCGATACCCATTGCCCTGTACCAACCTACTTAAGACTTATTTATTTTTAATGTCTGTCTTGTTTATATTGTAATTGTTTCCTTGTATCATTTCCCTATTCCTTTTTTTTGGCAATAAACGATTCTTATTCTTATTATTCTTATTCTTATATTTTATAGGTGAAACCTTATCTAAAGCACCTGGTCTATGTAGTAGTAACGTGTGTACACGCATGTCGGCGTTCTATATTCAAATTTTGTGTTAAGTTCCATATTAATTCTATGCACAACTACATATTTTATAGGTGAAAACTTATCTAAAGCACCTGGCCTATGTAGTGGTAACGTGTGTACACGCATGTCAGCGTTCTAAATTCAAAATTTGAGGTAAGTTCCATTTTAATTTCCTGCACATAGAATGAGTTGATCAGTTAAGTTTTCATACATCGTTGTCTGGTAGATTACACTGCTTGTTATTTTATGTTACCATCCATTTTCAATTTTTTTTTTTATGACAAAGGTGGCAAACGAGCAGACGGATTGCCTGATGGTAAGCAATTACCGTCGCCCATGGGCACTCGCAACACCAAGGGATTCACAAGCGCGTTGCCGACCTATAAGTGGGTTGTAGCTCTGGGAACCTTATTCTTATTCTTATTATGGCTGTGGTCTTCTGTAAAGAGGAGGTACTTTCCCAGTTGGGCTTCTCCAGATTCAAGCGTGATGGTACTTCGCTGTGCCCTACCTCTCATTGTTGGACGTAGTTTAAGGACATACCCGGGTCCAAATTTACTATCAACCTTACATGCTACAAAATACTAACACTTATCTGAATCGGACGTGATGCTGCCGCAGTATCCTATCCCCACGACTCATATGTGACATTATCTATGATAAGGGACCTTATTGTCGTTGGCGCTTACGCCGTTGTTCAAAATGCCGCAGTACAAACGCGACGCGGTTCGACGTAAGCGCCATCGACAATAAGGTCCCTTTTGCTAGATAATGTCACAGATGAGGTCTGTGCAGCCGGAACACCATGTAGATATGGCACTGGCAGCGGTCCCACCACAAGCTAGTAAGCTATGAGCTTTCAGCTATTTCAAAGGACAAAAGATAATCGATCCAAAAGAGACATGTATGTCATAGCCAGAGCCCGGAAAATCCATTGCAAAACAAAAGACTATCGCAATCAAACTAGTTAAGAAACATTTTTTTATCGATATCTCGATAAGGTTTGTCTAAAAAAAAAATACCGATATGTTTAGGTACATTATTTTATAATCATTCACGCCAAACGCAAAATAAGTGGTAAGTTATTTCATCTAAAACGCAACGTATAATATAAATGATCAACGTTACTTATATTTCATATTAAGTAAACCCTTTCCTTTTGGCTTGGCAGTAGTCGGGTGACAAAGAGGTAATCAATCACATTGAAAATAATAGACACTTCAGGAACTTAGTATTCCATAAGACATCGATAAACTCGATATCGTTAAAAAATGTTTCTAACACTAGTTTGATTGAGACAGTCTTTTGTTTTGCTTTGGATTTTCCGGGCTCTGGTCATAGCTCATCGTAGGTCAACGACCGGCGATGAGCTATAGATATATCTATATATATCTAGCTATAGATAACTCTCTCTTTTATTTACACGGGAGCGATTATCTTTTGTCCCTTGAAATAGCTGATAGCTCATAGCTTACTAGCTCGCGGTGGAGTGCCTATTACTTAGAAATCGCTGCTAGTGGGACCACGCGACATCAAGTACTTGCGTTGTCTGCGCTCGGTCCACACACGAACTCGTTCGCGAGGCGTTTTTAGGCTTCACGATTCGCGGTAAGCGATCCAATTAGTTGAAACCTAGTGTAATGATAAACTTTGTGAATCAGATGTGTTAATGAGAGTAAAAGAGAAACTTTACAGGATTCAAAATATCGAAATATATATATGTCTTAACAGAGCCAATATGGCTTTTACACTTAACGGCCTAAGGAATTCTTTTGAACTACGCATAGTTACTAAACTATTTGTTTTAAGCTGCGTTTTCACTTTGTGTTCTAAGTGACTATGTAAAAACCATGGCGGGATAATGACTGGAGCACGCATCCGCGAGCGCCAGTAAAGGACAAATATATTTATAACAACAATATTAGCTTATTCAATATTAATTACCGCAACTTTGGTTGAAAACCCAAGGAAACTCTAATTGTATTTGTTTGTTCTCCTCCAACTTTGACAGTTCTGAAGGGTCCAGTTTGGAGGGGAACAATAATATGTGAGAAATCCGCTGCTAGTGGGACCACGCGACATCAAGTACTTGCGTTGTCTGCGCTCGGTCCACACACGAACTCGTTCGCGAGGCGTTTTTAGGCTTCACGATTCGCGGTAAACGATCCAATTAGTTGAAACCTAGTGTAATGATAAACTTTGTGAATCAGATGTGTTAATGAGAGTAAAAGAGAAACTTTACAGGATTCAAAATATCGAAATATATATATGTCTTAACAGAGCCAATATGGCTGTTACACTTAACGACCTAAGGAATTCTTTTGAACTACGCAAAGTTATTTATTTTATACAACGACGGTGGCTAACAAGCATACGGCCCGCCTGATGGTAAGCAGTAACCGTAGCCTATGGACGCTACAACTACAGAGGATTCACATGCGCGTTGCCTACTCTAAAAATTGTTGGAGCTCTGGGAACCTTACTCACCATCAGGAACACAACACTACATACCTGAAAGGTAGCAGTGCTATTATGGCTGTGGTCTTCTGTAAGGAGGAGGTACTTTCCCAGTTGGGCTTCTCCGGACCCAAGCATGATGGTACTTCGCTGTGCCCTACCTCTCATTGTTGGAAGTAGTTTAAGGACATACCCGGGGCCAGTTTAAGGACATATATATCGTTCAATACGCAGTTTTGTATGCATGCATGCTTTTTATTCCGAAAATGAATAACGACCGGTCTGGCCTAGAGGGTGGTGACCCTGCCTATGAAGCCAATGGTCCTGGGTTCGATTCCCAGTCGGGGCATTTATTTGTGTGATGAGCACAGATTCATGTTCCTGAGTCATGGGTGTTTTCTATGTATTTAAGTATTTATATGTATCTATCTATTATATATATCGTCGTCTAGTACCTACAACACTAGCCTTACTGAGCTTACCGTAGGGCTAGGTGGATTTGTGTAAGATTGTCCCAAAATATTTATTATTTTTTATTTTTAATGCCGATCGGTTTAAAATTGACAAAGTTTCATACAAACTTTCATCCCCTATTTTATCCCCTTGGGGTAGAATTGATCAATCCTTTGATCCTTTCTTAGCGGATGGCTACGTCATAACATCTACCTGCATGCAACGAACTAGTAATACTATAGAAACCTGACTCGAGCTCAAAAATGACCCCACGGCTAGTGTGCCGCGAACGATCGACTGAGCCGCGGCGGAGTTTGACAGCTTTAGTAGTACAGAAGCTTTCTATGACATAAGATGTCAGCTAATATAAAATTGTTAAATTAAAAAACCCTATAAAATGCCTTCTTGTGCGGTAAAATGGTCCCGAAACAACTGCACAAAAACACAAGAAAAACGATTGGATCCATTGATTTGTGTAAGTTTAATCCTGAATGTGATAAACGATTATTTAAATTAACATATTGTTGTATAGACTAATACGCTGAGCCAAATGTCGTAACTCTATACTAGTTTTATAATGACTTATGCCTTTATGATACTGAGTGACAGAATGAGGATTAGGTTATGCATCATTTATACTCACAAGTAAATTATTCATGTTATTTTCAAGTAACAAGCAATTCCTATTATATGCTTTTATCTCAAAAAACAAGTACGCTGCAAATGTGCCGCTAGTAAACTTTCCGACATAATTATTCTACTTTCCGGAAGGCCCCGAAAATAATTTATTATTTAAAATAATTTTATAAAAATATGTACGTACAGTCATGGAAGTTAATTTCCTACCTATTTCATTTGCATATCATTAGACATATCGCAATTCCTTAAGGTTGAAAGCTGTATTTCAGTAATAGTATTGAAACGTCAAGACATATTATCTGTGATTGCTCTTATTCTCTTTGCGAAAAGTTCCCATTTTCTTTTCGAACCCTGAGAGCGTGTGTCTTCTTAGGGAGTATTATTATTTTTTGCGAATCTATCTACATTCTACTGCGTACCCCGGAATTAGAAATTTCGTTACTTGCATCCCTACCTTTCGAAGATTGCAAGAACGAAAAAGATAAACAACTACTCAGAAGTCATCCATTTTTGGCAAAGTTCCTTGACGTCCCAAAATTCAGTTACTCGCGTCAATTTAGTAAATCTATTGCCTAATCATCATTAAAACAAAACAATGCGTGCGATATATCAAAGTATCATCCTGTTCTAGCTTGCTCTTATGGTGACAGTTTGCTATACGATATAGAATTTGTAACCCACCTAGGTTAGAAAATAAATTACTTGACTGTCTCACACTATTACGATTAATCTATAATACATATGCACTACACGTTAATAATGTGTTTCAACTTTTGAATTTAACTATAAACGGGGCTCAGTCGCGCAAAAATTTACGAAATTTCACCTCCGATGTTCAAGAGCGACATAACCCACGTGGTACCTCAGTAAGTACCAGGCCTCAGCCTTTCCCTACTGGGAAATGTCCTAACGCAAAATCGTGGCAGTGTTCTCCAACACGTTATTAACGATATATCTTCTTATAACGTATGGATAAGAGTAATCTTAATAACAAAATCGTGTGTGAATGTGCAAATGAATTGGTGTCATCTCGGTTAGTATCATCAAGTTTGACAACGCCATAATATTGTAACGCCGCGCATGAGGTTTGACACTTTAAACTTTTATTAACCAATCACAACTTTTTTTTAATAGCGCGAAATTGTCTATTGGATAAACTCCAAGCTGCTATGCTTATGAAGAGGGGATAGTGTCAGTGTCAGCGCGCCTGGGGTCATTTTTGGAAGGCATTTTTGTATGGAGAGCTGTGTCTATATATATTCAGTCACCGCCTGCATGCCGAGCATTTCAGCTCGATCCGTCCAGTGGTTTGGGCTGTGCGTTGATAGATCACTATGTCAGTCAGTCACCTTTGAGTTACTTATACTTATAGTGACATATTGAACCGATGATAAAAATTCAATATCCAGATAAAATTTGTAGCCACTTGGAGGTTACCCAAAATAGGAGTGTTTATAGATTGTTTTCGTTCTCAAACTTTTTGGAATTCGAGTGCGCGACTCTTAATAATCGACCCTTTGGTTTACGTAGAAGTAACTAGGTACACACATGTCGGCGTTCTATATTCAAATTTTGACGTTCCATATTATCCCTGCACAACTACACATGACATGGACTTCATGGACATCGTCATTTAGTTAAATTTCTCATCTATATAAACAGTTCTAGAATATTCCGCTGTCAGTGGCGCCGCGCGACCTCAATATTGCACGCCGGTACACGCGAGCATGTATAATCATATCAATCATTCGTTTATAACTTACACGGTTTGCGGGAAATGCCTTAAATAGTTTGCTAATTTTACTTTTTAACCGACTTCAAAAAAAGGAGGAGATTATCAATTCGGTTGGCATGTTGTTTTTTTTTTATGTGTGTTACTTCAGAACTCCGTCATTTATGGACCGATTTCAAAAAATTTTTCGTTGTTTGAAAGCACCTACTTCAAGGTTGGTCCCATTGTTACCAGAATTCAGATCTGATGATGGGATCCATGAGGAATTAAGAGAACTCTTCAAAATTTATAGGTGTATGTATAACGATTTTAGTATATTCGGTGACAAGCCAAGCATTTGTATTCAGAAAATAGTATTTGGTGAAGAAGAACTGATGAAGAAGACCATAGGTAACGATGAAACTCCTTGTGTTTCCTGGGTGGCGCTGAGATATTTCAATTGAAATACTAAAGCGACTATGACAAAGCCAACTTAAATATTTCGAAAACCAAACTCCAAAACATCAAGTGATAAAGAAAACAATTATAGTGACGGGATGAGGCCTCATTCATAGAACGGATGTCCTTTTTTACAATTCGCGTGTTGCGTCAGAGTAACTTCTAGACGTATACTACAGCGGTGCTAGCGCGAAACACGATATTCGGAAATTTCGGACGGTGGTTTCTGTTACTCTCATGACGCCTTAATTGGAGTAAAAGACAAATGTGTTCGAAATATACGAACTTCGATGTTCGCGGTACCGGGCTAGCTTTGGCCATAAGTATTGAGCAACAATGCTTTTTATATGAATACTCGATATTTAAATCGAAAGAAAAATAGAAACATTTGAATCGAAGCGGGACTCGAACCCACAACCAATGGATCTCTAGCGCACTACCTGCCAATTGTGCTATACGACTACCGCTTGGACTTGTCAAGCATAAAATAGAAAAAAATTACAAGTCAAGGTACTCGTATAGCACAATTGGTAATGCGCTGGGCTAGTGATCCAGTGGTTGTGGCTTCGAGTCCCGCTTAGAATCAAGTTTTTATATTTTTCTTTCGATTTAAATGTCGATTATATTTGCTAGCAGACGTTTCTGCTTCATAAAAAAAAACACTATATTTTAGTGAAGTATTTAGGAGTTTTCAGAAAGAAGTGTCCCCAATTAACGTGATGGGAAAAACGTTACATAATGTCAAATTTGTGACGGTAATTAAGCATGGTCCATTCCCACCTTTGTCATTTAAAAAAAAACATAAATCATTAAACAATTTTTGTGCTTGCACACGGCAGGTGCGCTGATAAGAAATAAGTGTCCAAAAATTATGAACGACTAGGTACAATGTCCACACTGTCCTATGCTAGGAGGAATAATGACTGGAGAACGCATCCGCGTGCGCCAGTAAGGGAGAAAGATATTCTGGCTTGTGTAGCCCAAAATGTAACAATTCACTATAGTTTTGCTTTACAGGACATTCTTTATATCAAAAATATTAGCTTATTCTGTATTCATTACCGCAACTTTGGTTGAAAATCAAACCTCCAATTGTACTTGTTTGTTCCCCTCCAACTTTGACAGTTCTGAAGGGTCCAGTTTGGAGGGGAACAAAAATATGTGAGACTATGACAAGGACGGACGTAAATAGCGCCTTCTTTGCCATACCTATGGAAAGTTACATAAGAACATCGGTTTAGATTGTGGTATTATTATTAGCACGCTCCGTCTAGTTAAATGGTATGTCTATGGTCCAATGCCTCTCAGCTCGTCGTGGTCGCCTAGATAAATGCTCTTGTCAGGATTCGAACACGGCACCCAGTTTAGGTTACCCATCTTTGTAAACATCCAGGTCATATAAATGTAAGGTTGCGCGTGAGTGGCCGGTATCGTCACGGTGCAAGACTATAGTTTTTGCTACGTTTATTCATAGGACCATATACGGCATCAAATTGGCTGTGCAGACTTATAGGGTACCGTATTAAAAAAAATGAACACTTAGAAATTTCTAGTAAAAGATTAATTAAACATTATAGATGTCTTGGTAAAAGACATTTACTTCCATTTATATGTTTCATTGTCATTCAGCCGTAAGAAGTCCACTGCTGGACACAAGACCCAATATGACTTGTATCATCTTGGGGGGAGTTGCCATAGGCACCACGCTTGCTGGCGGGTTGGCGATCCCAGTAGCTGATGAAGTTTAATGCTGCACATTATCACGATATTCAGTGATGGGTAGTATTCGTTTTTATGGCTCCTCTAAATGATGGTGCGAGCGCGTGGCCAGCAAAATGGCTGAAATAGCTAAAACGCCACCATAAGATGGCGACATTACATACATTTCAGCCGTATGCAGTCCACTGCTGGGCATATGCCTCCCACATCTTGGGGGTAGTTGCCATAGTTGCCACGCTTGGCAGGCGGGTTGGCGACCGCAGTAGCTGTAGACTGGGTTTCGACGGACGCTGCCCGTCCGTAGGATTTTTCCCTTGGTCGCCTCTTACTACGCCCGCGGGAGGAGATGGGGTGGTGCTATTCTAGTCAGCCGGCATCACACGGCAAGTCAGCCGGCATCACACGGCAGTCTTAGTTCGATCTCAGTTCCCTACAATTTGATCTAATCGTTTTGGCCTACTTTTTTTTATGACATACGCGGCAAACGAGCAGACAGATTGCCTGGTGGTAAGCAATTACCGTCGCCCATGGGCAACACCAATGGAGTCACAAGCGCGTTGCCGGCCTTTAAGGGGTTGGAGCTCTGGGAACCTTACTCACCATCAGGAACACAACACTACATACCTGAAAGGTAGCAGTGCTATTATGGCTGTTCTTCTGTAAGGAGGAGGTACTTCCCCAGTTGGACTGCCCCAGATTCAAGCGTGACGGTCAACGCTGTGCCTTACCTCTCATTGTTGGACGTAGTACTTTGTATGTATATGGCGTATGGCGAAGTTTTTTTTTTTCCTGGACAGAGAACACAAGCGACAAGTATTCATAAATATGTAACAGAATATTTATAGTACTTGTGTAACATAACAACGCTTTTTATACACACGTGGCATAATGACACCCATTATTGCATTTTTTTATCGTTTCATAATAATGATCAGCGTGATTGTTCGTGTTCAATGATAATTTAAACGTTTTTAATCATTTATGATAATTTAGCAGGAAGTATCGTTTTAATGAGCTTTTAGAGACGCTTCGTATATATACCGGGTGTGGCCTGTAATAGGAGCTTTAACTTTAGGCATCAGTTCTACACCACAAACGTAGCAACATTTGTTCTACGACTTTTGAAAATAACTAATAGTTTAATAAATATTAATAAAAAAAGATTTTCCAAGCAAGCAATGTATTGCGAAAACTATGAAGTTTGTAGGCTGACAGTAAACGTCAACTAGACTATTGGATGCTGTTCAATGAAAATACTATTTAGTTTGTTCGAAAAAATCACAAGTAATAAATTACCCAATTATTTAAAGTTGTAGAACAAATGTTGTTACGTTCGTGGTGTAGAAGCGATCCCTAAATTTTTTGCTCCTATTGCAGGCCACACCCGGTATTAGCATATGTGTTCTGGTTTATAAACTTAGAGCGGTTTCGCACTACGTCCGATCCGAACCCATGAATATATGGATCTAGAAAACTCGGACTGAACTCGGATATTGCTTAACGCACTCGTCTGATCCGTGTCCCAAATCCGTGAAAATATAACTAATACACTGGAACTGGATGCCTGCCTTATGCACCCTCCCACCCCTCTCTGCTCGTACGCAGCTCGGCTTCAACTCGGACGCAGTGCGCAAGCGTTCATACAAATAATACTATGGCTACTACGGTCCGTCAAAAAACTTATCCGGAATGGAGATTCTAGAGTGACGGAAAGAAATCGGATGACGGAGATCGGATCTAGTGCGTAAATTGCCATAGAAATGGTTCTACGGCTACTACGGACCATGTTTACACGGGTTTGAATCGGGTTCGGATCGGACGTAGTGCGAAACCGCTCTTTGAGGGCAGAAAAGTATAATTATACATTATAAAGGGTAATGTATGTACTGCCAGTTTATTTAGATGACACAGTTGAGGTAAGAAAGCATATCAACAAAGTATGTCTATTTTTGTGAAGTTTTTGTTTTTACTTTTATATTTTAGTATTTTTAGTTAAATCTTGTTACAAACTGTTTGATATGCTTTCTGTTGGGACTAAGTACGCGTAATTTAATTATGTACTTTAAAATGTGATCTATCACTGTAAAAAAATAAGTGCTGCGGTAGTTTCTTGCCGGTATCTTCTCGGGTCCAGAGGTGTAGGGTTTGAACTGGTGTAGATTTTTCCTTGACGTTTATAAGTGCATTTAATGTGCCTAAATTGAAAAATAAAGATCTTTTATCTTTGATTTGGCAACTGTTAAAAACACGCAATATTCTTAATTTATTATTATTCTCATACAAGTTAACTATTATTTCCAATGTACAGCAGCAAAAGTGGCTAAGCGTTGGAAGTGTTCAAAATGACCTAGACGCGCTCTTATTCTCTTGACAATAAAGATGTGTTAACCTTATTTTGAACACCTCAAACGCTTAGCCACTTCTGCTGCTGACTGTACACAATCCAAGACAAAATTGACAGTACTATTTGTTTTCACTTTTAAGAAACAAATCAAATGACAATCAAGGTAAAGTCGCCTTCGTACAGTCGCCATCAGATATATCGGAGCTGTGGAGGTGGTCACAAATATCTGAACAACGCCTCTATTGTCAAGGCGATAAAGTGCATGTTCAGATATTTGTGACCACCTCCGCAGCTCCGATATATCTGATGGCGACTGTACCTCGAGACTAATAGTTAAAGTTTTCTGCCAACAAGCTGTTTTGCAGTTCGGCAAATATTTACCTGTCTAATGTAAATTGTAACATTTCCTTTAGAAAAAATAAATAAAAAAAAACATTACAATCGCGATAATATCGCAGTATTCTTTTTTAATCCAAAATAATATTAGATCAAGGGGTCGATTTTGAGAGACGCACACTCGAATTCAAAAACATTTGCGGCCAAAAATAATCGCATAAAAAAGTTTCACACTATTATTTAAAAAAAAATGTATAGTGTCTATACTCGCGATTGTTAATCTATACCATTTACTCGGGAATTTTTACACGTCGAGTATACAAAAGTAAAAGAGTAAAAAAACCACACCGGGTCCAACCCTACACTTCTGACCCGAGAAGCATTTTGACTTTCATGATCGGCAAGAAACTCGGCGGGACATATTTTTTTCAAAACAGTATTAAAAAAAAAACTTAATCATACATAAAACTGGAGCTGGCGGCTTCCTCGCACAATGTATCAGCATTGCGATACAACGAGGAAATGCCGCCAACATCCTTGGTACAATGCCTCAAGGGCCTTTTTTACATTTTATACTGTAACTAGTTAAGTACTTATGGTTATCATAATATTGTAATTTCTGTAAATAAATAAATGCGTTATTCTATATAAAAAAACATATCAAACAATTAACTACCAACCAAAAAAAAAATATACATAGAAGTCCTAAAACGCCTGCTTAGAAGGAAGTTAACAAAACGTTTGATATGCTTTCTTATCTGAACAGTGTCCTTTATGACTCACTCAATTTAATTCTTAACTCAGGAATGGTTGGACAAATTGGTGAAATGGGCTAGGTGGTATAAGCTACTTTTTCCTCAACGTGGGTAAGACCGTCTATCTGGAAAAACCGTCTACCAACCAATTTCCTACATTATTTCATAGGTATTTAGTGTCATATGACAGACTTCCCTTAAAAATATAGTATGCCGGTCTAACCCACATTGACCTTAATGTTTGGTCGATATTCCCATTCTATAATTTCGATATTATTTTGAATGATATACAATTTTGGTCTTGCAACACAGCTGTTGTGTGTGTGTGTGTAGCTCTTTCTTGTAATAAGTGCACTGCCTGCTTATAATTCAATTAATTATTACATTTCCTGCTACCCAAAGGTTGTCTGGTAGAGATCGCTGTTTAGCGATAAGACCGCCTGTTGTTACCTATTATTCTTAAGTATTTTTTTTTCTGTAACAATTTCTGTTTGGTGCATATAAAGAATATTACTACTACTACTACTGTCAATTTTGACATGTTTCGGTTAGAGTTGCAACCAAAAATCACGTGCTTGCCTCATGCTCCGAGCTTAATTAGAATGAGTAAGCTGCATAGTTCGTACCGGCTATGGCCGTGGATCGAATAGCATATCCTCATTCTATCTATCAGCGGACGTCGTGTTGGACGTAGGCCTCCCCCATAGCCCGCCACCGGGAGCTATCTTCAGTATACTGCAACCAGCCATTTTAAGCGCGGTCAGGACGTCTACAAATGGTTGACGTTTTATCGTTTATCGCTCTATCCCACTTTTGCATTCACATGTTTGTTAGATCGTGATAGATATTGTGACAAGTGATAAAAACCCGACCATATTAGTCTAGCAGGTCTGTCTAGTTTGTTAAGGTTAGATAATTAACAATTATTAAATGTTAATACGGGTCGACTATTATTGTATTGTCTTTCAGAAAATTTATTGGCATAAAATATCGTTTGGCATAAATGAGTTTTTTTCTGAAACTGTACTTTTCAGGATTATTATAAAACAATCCTTTTTTAATACAACGACGGCAAACAAGCATACGGCCCGCCTGATGATAAGCACGTAGCCTATACCTAACCGAATGTATTTAACAGAATGATGCTTTAAAAAGTTTTTCAGCAACAAAGCATTCAGCAAAATGCTGAATTATGCTAAGTGATGAATTGGACATTAAATTTTCTGCCATACGAGGGTAACCTATTAGGGTACGAAGCTCGCGGGGCAGTTCTCTTTAAACAATTCGTTCTTGACGCTTCCTATAATGACGGATCAAGCACTTATTGGAGTTATTCGTTACATTAAGGAGTAATGGCGGGCATGCTCTTGCGCAACTGCGATTAGCGGCTTGTAAACAAATACGGAAAAGTCAAGCGCGAGTTGGGTTTAAGCGAAGTATTATGCTGCCGCTACACATTCGCGCGAGTAGCGTGTTGAATGGCGAGGCAAAACGCGAGCACGCATGTGTAGGCGGACGTCTCGCTATTCCTCTCGTCCCTCGCATCGCGTTTTTGTATAGGCAAAGTCTCGTCGAACGTTTCGACGAATAGCGAGGCGAGTGACGAACCAGCATGTCTAAACGCGGAGTTATAATCACGAAATCATATGACTTAACTAAAGTATTGAATTGACATGGATTTTTGTTCTAAATTAAGGGATTGTGCCGTGTGTTGCCGGCTGACTAGAATAGCACGACCCCATCTCCTCCCGCGGGTGTCGTAAGAAGCGACAAAGGGAAAAATCCTAAGGGCAGCAGCGTCCGTCGAACCCCAATCTACAGCTACTGCGGTCAACCCGCTTGCCAAGCGTGGCGACTATGGCAACTACCCCCAAGATGATACAAGTCATATTTGTGGGAGGCCTATGTCCACCAGTGGACTGCATACGGCTGAAATGTATGTATGTGTGTGCAATAATATTGGCATCAAAATTGTGTGTGATTATTTCCGAAAAACTCAAAAAAAACTTCTACACATTCAAATGGGCTGAAATGGGGATGAAAGAAGGATCAACAATTTAATGGAAGGATGTTTTTTTTTAATTATAATGCAGGTGTTCACATTTTACAAGCTTCCTGCTGATCCCTAAAATGAACAAATCGCTATAATTGCAATATTAAGTAGTTTGCTTTACCCAGTACTCAATAATTGTAATTACCGTTATTTTCAAGAAAACATTATATTGTTACATTTTAAGTGGATTATGGAGTTATTAGTTAGATAGGTACAGTCAGCAGCCGAAGTATACCGAGGTGTTCGAAATACGTTTTCATTTGACAACTGGGAGTGACCCTGCCTATGAAGCCGATGGTCCTGGGTTCAAATCCCAGTAAGGGCATTTATTTGTGCACAGATATTTGCTCCTGAGTCATGGGTGTTTTCTATGTATTTAAGTATTTATATGTATCTATCTATTATGACGACCGGTCTGGCCTAGTGGGTAGCGACCCTGCCTATGAAGCCGATGGTCCTAGGTTCAAATTCCAGACAGGGCATTTATTTGTGTGATGAGCACAGATATTTGTTCCTGACTGGGTCATGGGTGTTTTCTATGTATTTAAGTATTTATATGTATCTATCTATTATATACATCGTCGTCTAGTACCTACAACACAAGCCTTACGGTACCGTAGGACTAAGTCCATTTGTGTAAGATTGTCCCGAAATATTTATTTATTTATTTTTATTAATTGTCAAGAGAACATGGGCGTGTTTAGATCATTGTGAACACCTGGTACGCCTAGCAAGTTCTGCTGCTGACTATACTCTACTAGACCAGTTTTTGGGCACCGTTGTTACTGCTTTATACAGTGTGGAAATTAAACTCAGGCCCTGGAGGGAAACTACTTTAAATCCTTAAGCTAGCTCATTTTACTTAAAGGAGACATTCCTTTATTTTTGAAAAGAAACAAATCTGCATTAAAAGATTATTTTATATCGCTTGCTTCGCCCGGGACTCAAACCAAGAAAAAAAAAAAAAACCACTCTTTATTTTATTATTTATACTAATCGGTAGTACTAATATTCAAGATAAAGTTTCTCTAACAAACATTTGGTCTTAAAAATAAAAATAATCGTTAAATCTAACATCAACTTTATTTGACTATCAATTTTGTAACACTTAAATTATTTAACTGATAAATTGTTCGAAATGAGCCCCGTCGTTCCGGCTACACAACATTAGTCGTCGTTGAAATTAATTTCTTGTAGCCTTCAGCAAAGTGTTGTTGTGTATGCCCCTAATAACATTTTCTACCGCAATCCTTAGCTCTTGAACGGTTTCATAGCAAGTTTCATAAACAACATTTTTTACATGGCCCCATAAAAAGAAGTCCATGGTCTGGACTTCTTGCAGGCCATCTAATCGTCCCGTTTGTACCTATCCAGGCATTGAAATTTTCATTAAGGTATGCCCTGGCAATTCTGCTGTTGTGGGCACCATCTTGTTGAAAAATGATATTATTTCGTGCCTCTTCTGGCAGAAGGTTTAATTGATTTTGTAAAAGCTCCAATATTTCAATGTATTTTGCTGCAGGCTATACACCACAACACTTTGCTGAAGGCTACAAGAAATGAAATTCAACGGCGACTAATGTTCTGTAGCCGGAACGACGGGGCTCATTTCGAACAATTTATCAGTTAAATAATTTAAGTGTTACAAAATTGATAGTCAAATAAAGTTGATGTTAGATTTAAAGATTATTTTAATTTTTATGACCAAATGTTTGTTAGAGAAACTTTATCCTGAATATTAATACTACCGATTAGTATAATAAAATAAAGAGTGTTTTTTTTTTTTAATTTTAGTTGGTCCGAGTCCCGGGCGAAGCAAGCGAGTTTTAAAAAATCTTTTAATGCAGATTTGTTTCTTTTCAAAAATAAAGGAATGTCTCCTTTAAGTAAAATGAGCTAGCTTAAGGATTTAAAGTAGTTTCCCTCCAGGGCCTGAGTTTAATTTCCACACTGTATATCGGCTATTCAAACAAAACAAAATGCTATTGAATATAGGACTTTAGGCGTGTTTATTTATATGTTTCAGATATTCAGATTCAAATATCGAAAATCTCAAATTCAAACGTTTTTTCTTTCACTCTAATTACGCCTTAATTGGAGTAAAAGAGAATGATGACACCATGCCATAGACATACCATTTAACTAGACGAGGCGTGCTAATAATAATACCACGATCGTAAAGGGCCATCCCTTATGTCGATGGCGCTATTTTCGTCCGTCCTTGTCATAGTCTCACATGTTTTTGTTCCCCTCTGTCGACGAGGTTTTTATACTTTTAATATTGTCTCTGGTTTAGTAGCCTGTTTATTTTGTTATTCCATTGTTTTACAGTTGTCATTATATTTTTGCTAACTACGGTCGCCTTTTAGTTCTCAGTTAATTTTAATATACTCTAAAGCTATCGAATTCCCCACACCCTCCAAACGAAACCTTTCAGAACTGTCAAAGTTGGAGGGATACAAATAAATACAATTGGATTTTTCTTGTGTTTTCAACAATAGTTGCGGAATATAATACAGAGTAAGCTTATATTTTTGTTATAAAGAGTCCTATAACGCAAAATTATAGTAAACTGATACATTTTGGGTTGCAAAAGAGAAAGTATCTTTGTCCCTTACTGGCGAACGCGGATGCGTGCTCCAGTCATTATTTCTATAGTTTATAGATACTTTTAGGTAGTTAAATAAGATAAACAATCTTGATGTGTCTTTTTATTGAAAAACGCTTTTTAAAAATCAGTGACTTTTACTTACGAAAGCAAAATAATGTAAATAATCATATGTGATTCATATTTGTTCCATAATTGTCATGATTTATTTTTGAAAAGTGATTAAAAAAAAAAAGATATTTTAAGATTGTTTATCTTTTTTTAACTACCTAAACAGACAGAGTGTAGCATCACGCGCATTCAACGAACTATTTCTTAAACATGGCGGCGCAGCTGTCATCCCAGCGATAACTGTCAAGTAAAATAAAAAAATACGTTTTTACGATGACGCTAACCACCACCAAAACCTTGTTGAAAACCACCCTTAGTCACTCAGACAAGTCGCGCGAATAAATGTTAGTCATTGTGTTTAAAAAACGCCGTACTGTTTTTTTTTAAACAGAATTCAACAGCTGTCAGTCTGTCAATCATGAATCCATAAACAAGTAACAAACAGGTAATGAAACATGACATCTTTTGGTTAATCATTCAAGTGTGAAAATGTTGGTACATGTGGCGCGGGCACAGATAGTATGATTCGCAATTCAGCGTTTGATATGGATTATGCCAATTGCACATTAGTACCGAATTCTATTAGACTTTATTTATATATTATTTATTACTAATTGTATGTCTTCCCGTACACGGAACTATGGTGTTCCGGACATTTGGGAGGCGTACGTGGAGCCGGATCGGGCCAACGCGCAGAGGCCCTTTCGACAATTTAATGAAATTTAAGGGGTATACTAAGTGGATGTTGCCCCTTCCGTGTAATGGGACACGGACTTAGACAGCACCCACTATAGTGTAAGGACTATTGAGTTTAAATATAATCTAAAATGTATAGGTATTGGGTGTAAAGGATGGAGCAGCTACTGGGCTATTTGGCAAAAAACCCGACGCCTACCTAATAAAATTGTATACTATTTATCTTCGGCAGACGGTGACTCGCCCTCCGCGAGATGGGCCCCACAAACACCGGTGCAAAGGCCTAAGGGTAGAGAGGTGTCACTGGACTTTAAACTTATAGCCAACTCGCAACTTAGGTTTCCACATCTACCCTCGAGAACGCTGCTCTAGCGACCCCACTCTGGACGGCCGGTTAAGTCAAGCCAGAGGCAGGGGACCTGTCCCACCTGTCCGACAGGGCACCCCGGGGGCACTCAGGTACGCGGAGTCGCTACTCTCCAACAGCTCGCCACAAGCTGCCCTGCGTTGACTGATTGCAGTGGAGAAAACCAGTGGGCGATGGGGTCGTCACATCCCTACGCCTTTATATTATTACTGTTATTGTTGTTAGGCAGTATTGGCAATTATAAAGGGTGCTATATAGACTGTGTCTTTGTTCCAGGCTTGCGGGCCCCCGGTGCAAATGGAGCCGGTAGACTTGAGTCTCAAACGACCCCCAACTCCAAGGAGACGCGGCCGGCCTCCTGGTAAGTGCTTAACCCTTTAACGCAGAGGGAATATACATATTTCCCACCATGACAAGGTTACATTTTGCTTATTATATTCTCTTTATTTATCTTCTTTCTTAGAATTAGGTTTTTTACAATATTTTTATAAAAGTAAAATATAAAAATACATCTAAAACATATCAAAACAATAAAAACATTATAAAAAACCTAACCTAGAGTGCCGCCGGCAACGGGGCAGGGCCCAGGCTGCCGGTGGTTAGGGCTGCAGAGAGAGGAACCGTCGGACTATGCGCGCCGTGTCCAGGATTACCGCCTTCTGAATCTGACCCTTGATCCAACCACAACCACGTAGCGAGAGTCTCTCAAGATGTTTGTCGAGACTCTTCGCTATGAGACCGTTCGCGGAAACAACTATCGGTACAATGATCGCCGAATCAACTTCCCACATGGCGGTTACCTCGTGAGCCAAGTCTAAGTACTTGCTGGACTTGTCCTTCTCGGCCTTCACGAGGTTCTCGTCACATGGGACGGTGATATCGATGAGCATTGCCCGGCGCTGCGATCGATCTATCACCACGATATCAGGCTTATTGGCTACAATAGTCCTGTCCGTGATAACAGATCGATCCCAATAGAGCGTGGCACGACCATTTTCGAGAACTGGCGCAGGTGTGTACTTGTAGTACGGCACTTCGCGGTCCGCAAGTCCATACATAAGAGCAAGCTGCTGGTGTATAATCCTGGCTACAAGGTTATGTCTGTGCAAGTACTCGCCGTTAGCAAGATGAGAGCAACCGGAAATTATATGCCTGAGTGACTCTCCGGGACGGCGGCATGCCCGACAAATGTCGACCGTACCGTCCTTCAGGATATATTTCCGGTAGTTATTCGTCATGATAACTTCGTCCGCAATTGCACAGGCAAAACCCTCGGTTTCTCCGAAGAGGTCCCCGAATCGTAGCCAGTTCACCGACGCGGGCAGGTCTACGTCTGGTCCCGTTAGGGCCCTGTAGAACCGCCCGTGTAGCTCCTTACTCTTCCATACGGCCTTGCGGTCCTCGGTGCTTAGTACCACTGGTTTGCGCCAGTTCTCGTTTGCCAAGGAGAGCGGTGTGAGGTTCCTGTCTACTGCCACCACATTATTATTATTATTATTTATTGCTGTTTTTTGGGCTATCGTCTGCGCCGCATCGACCAGTTATGATCTATTGTGGCAGCCCTTCTTATAACTCATTACTGATTCCCGTTGAGTCCAGAAAGCTCCAGATTCTTTGGGCTGTAACGCTGTGTACCTCATAAGGTTTCAGTACCTTTTTTTTTTGGTCGCTGGGAAAATGCGTTTGCGCATCCCCGACGGACCTGGGGCAGGGCCATGATAGTAGTGTAGGTATGTGGGACTCTCTCCTCGCTGCTCCTCTTGCTAGCCAGGAGGAGGGGAGGAGAATACCCACTAAAAACCCAGCGGCGACGTCCGCATTGCCGTTTGGGGGAAAGCCACTGGATCACGATCGCACTCGACGGTGACACTCCCCGGCAGCCCAGCCGGCAATATATGCCTAGGTGGATACTTCTTTTATGCATTAGTGGTCCGCAGGAGCAGAGGATGTACATTGCAGTTTCCTCTGATTCCTGGCAGAACCTGCATAATCTTATTTCTTACAATTAAAACTGTTGTGAGCCATGTTACTACTACTTAGTTACAAACGGATCTTATTTCTTACCCATTAGAAACATATGTTTGTTCAGCTTGCAGTGCCCGGTATACATTTTGCTTACTTTCTGACATCATTATGCCTGTGAAAGGGTTAACCGTTCGAACGGCTATGACGGCAAATGACGTCAACGGGAAGTGACGTCATACACGTCACAGACGCCACGACGTCTAGTGCCGCTTTGAAGTGTCGTTACACAGTTTTTCGATGACGACTTACTCGGTCAAAGGGTTCTGTGACTTTGTACTTACCCTTACCATGAGTTGTGACATTGAAGTTTTCGATAACGAGTATCGAGTTCACTATCTGTGCCTCTCGCTTGTACTTTATTAGTGCGAACGTGATACACATATAGGTACACTCTCCACTTGTTCTCTAAAACATGTCTCGCGACTAAATAAACATGAGCAAAGCCGTGATTATGATTTAAAAAAAAAAAAACATTTATTCACAAGCATGAGGTTTCGTACGGGGTTAAGTTAGACCGTGGGCACATTAGCGTTTCTCTCCCGCGTTTTCTCGGCGTTCCCATATAAAACTACACGCTGCGTTCGCGCCATTTACTATGGAATCGCCAGGAAAACGTCGAGAGGCCGTCGCTAATGTACCCGCTTAAGACCACTGTCGTAGTAAAGTGTTTAAGGCTTGGTCACACAGGGCGCGTTTTGTGGCGTGGCGCAGCGCCTATCTGCCCAAGCCTTTATCGAATTACAATTTCGAAATTTCGTTTTCACTTCCAATTGTGACGCAATTTATAGACTAATGTATAATATCCTTGAGGCATTATCGCTTTACGATAACCGTCACAGTCTGTGGTTTATAGATTTTCTGCAATCAGACTTAAGTGCATAGAAAGCTTGCATATATCTCAGTGAAATGGTTTTGTTTTATTATAGTAAGTTTTATATCTTCCTGGAAATATCCTTTGCTCGTTTGGCTACGATCGTGCGATAACTTTTGCGTTCTATAAACAAAAGAAAATTATAATAGTAATAAAATAATAATTAGTAGTTTACCTGTAAATGGCCCCAAGATCGGAGCTCACATTAAAAGGGAACTTTTTAATGAGCCTGGGGTCCGCTTGGCTAACTACTTCCATGATAAACCCAAAGCGACTGCCATATGACCTTCCAACCCAGAGGGTTAAGTAGGCCTTATTGGGATTAGTCCGGTTTCCTCGCGATGTTTTCCTTCACCGAAAAGCGACTGATAAATATCAATTGATATTTCATACATAAGTCTCGTAGTGCCGTGTGATGCCGGCTGACTAGAATAGCACCACCCCATCTCCCGCGGGTGTCATAAGAGGCGACAAAGGAAAACATCATACGGACGGGCAGCAGCGTCCGTCGAAACCCAATCTACAGCTACTGCGGTCGCCAACCCGCCTGCCAAGCGTAGTGACTATGGCAACTAGCCCCCAAGACGATACAAGTCATATTTGTCGGAGGCCTATGTCCAGCAGTGGACTGCATGGGTACGGCTGAAATGTAAGTCTCGTAGGAACGAGTCGGCGTTTGAACCTGCGACCTCCGGATTGCAAGTCGCACGTTCTTACTGTTAGGCCATCAGCGCTCCAAATTAAATTAATTATGGCAGTGTGGGGAGCATGTGGTAAATTAATGACATTTACCTCACGTCAGCGTCACTGCGAATCCGTGACGTCAGCGTATTTTGAGCGGTGTGGGTGACGCAATAAAAACGGTACGCATACGAAGCGTCACTGCGATTCTGTAGCGGTGTGGCCGAGCCTTCGGAGTTACCTTGAAAAACGATATTCGTAAATCTCGGACGCTTGTGTCTGTCACTCTCGTGACAAACGAGCAAACGGATTGCCTGATGGTAAGCAATTATCGTCGCCCATGGGCACCAATCTTACACAAATCGACCTAGTCCTACGGTAAGCTCAGGAAGGCTTGTGTTGTAGGTACTAGACGACGATATATATAATAGATATAGCTACATATAAATACTTAAATACATAGAAAACACCCATGACTCAAGAACAAATATCTGTGCTTATCACACAATTAAATGCCCCGACTGGAGGCCATTTTTATGACAATGGAGGTAAATGAGCAGACGGACTGATGGTAAGAAGTTATCGTCGCCTATGAGCACTCGCAACACCAGGGGAGTCACAAGCATGTTGCCGGCCTTTAAGATAGGACTACGCTCTTTTGTTGAAGGTATGAGGGTCGTATCGGTCCGGAACTACTGCTGACGGCATATCATTCCACAGTTTTGATGTGCGAGGCAGGGAGTAAGTAAGTTAATAACATTTTACTTCATCGATAACAATGTGCTACTCCTTTCACATGGGTCTTTATTACAATAATATGTACATAGAAGAAATAATTAAAAATAACGATAAACTATACTAGGTTATAAATAACTTAATAATAAAATAAACTACATTAAAAAATAATAACTAAAACTCTAAATTTAAGGTAGGCCCCTGTGGCATGGTTCCAAAAATGCTGGCAGCATTCCCTCGCTGTATCGCAACGCTTAGGCGTTGGGCGAGGAAGCTGCCAGCTCTTCTGTAGCGTCTACAGTACCGTGGAGATGGGAAGGCGCCAGCGTATCCACGCAGGTAGCGTCCCACACGAGGACTCGTCCCATCTTCCACGGTATTAACGACATCCCGTCAGTAAGTTAATTAGTAATAGAGAAAGATGCTAAAAGGCTCTCTGCGGGATCGAATCAGAAATGAGGTAATCCGACAGAGAACCAGTCATCGACATAGCCCACCGTATTAGCAGTGGCAGTGGGCTGGCCATATTAGCCGTAGAACCGACAACCGTAGAGGTAAACCAGTTCTTGAGTGCAGGCAAGCGTAGTGTAGGACGCTCTCAGGCAAGGTGGAGTGACTTGCGCAAGATGGCTGGCAGGAGCTGGATGCGAACAGCCGAAGATCAAACACGATGGCGTGGAATTGGGGAGGCCTATGTCCAGCAGTGGACTGCGATAGGCTGATGATGATGAGAGAAATATACGAGCTTAGGTGTTCGCGGTACCGGGTCTTAACTCCGAGTGAAACCGCTAACAAGGGCGAAGCACTAGTTACAAGGATTTATCGTCCCAGAAAATCTGCATTAGCCATCTAACAAGAGTTAGTACATGATTTATATCTTAGTACATACTTATACTGATGTGCAACATTGTGAAACTAGGTGCTGGATTTAACCAGTACCCTTACCATTAGTTGTGACATTGACGTTTTCGATAACGAGTATCAGGTTTACTATCTGTGCATCTCGCTTGTACTATTGTAGTGCGAACGAGATACACAGATAGTAAACTCGATACTCGTTATCGAAAACGTCAATGTCACAACTCATGGTAAGGGTATAGAACTCTACGGCTGCAGAAGAAAGTTACTATAGTAGTAACCTAGAAAAATATAGTCTTTGTCTTACACGAGTACTTAAGTAAAAGGAAACTGGAAAAATTAACTTGCAACTGCCGACGCCCAATATGGACTAGTGAGTGATGCTGCTTATGAAGCCGATGGTCCCGGGTTCAAATCCCAGTAAGGGCATTTATTTGTGTGATAAACACAGATATTTATTCCCGAGTCATGGGTGTTTTCTATGTATTTAAGTATTTACATGTATCTATCTATTATATATATCGTCTAGTACCTACAACACAAGCTTTACTGAGCTTACCGTAGGACTAGGTCGAGGTAAGATTGTCCCGAAATATTTATTCATTATTTATTTATTAATATGACTTGAGACTCGGATAGCAGTGAAAAGTGTCAACATATTTACTGTAGATATCTCTAAGTTTGCTCCGGAAAAGTGCTTAAATTCATTTTATTTACTAAATGCACTATATTCTCTCTAAATTGGACCCGGGTATGTCCTTAAACTACGTCCAACAATGAGAGGTAGGGCACAGCGATGACCATCACGCTTGAATCTGGGGCAGCCCAGCTGGGGAAGTACCTCCTCCTTACAGAAGACCTCAGCCATAATAGCACTGCTACCTTTCAGGTATGTAGTGTTGTGTTCCTGATGGTGAGTAAGGTTCCCAGAGCTCCAACCCCCCTTAAAGGCCGGCGACGCGCTTGTGACTCCCCTGGTGTTGCGGGTGCCCATGGGCGACGGTAATTGCTTACCATCAGGCAATCCGTCTGCTCGTTTGCCGCCTATGTCATAAAAAAAAAAAAAAAAATCGTGTACCGCCATGTAAATTTGCAAGTGCATCTTAGCAGGTGTACTAACAGCAACACTCTTAGCTGCACATCATCATCATCATCATCATCATCTCAGCCATACGACGTCCACTGCTGAACATAGGCCTCCCCCTTGGATCTCCACATGTACCGGTTGGAAGCAACCTGCATCCAGCGTCTTCCGGCGACCTTAATGAGGTCGTCTGTCCATCTTGTGGGTGGACGTGGTCTCCACTCGAGCACTTTTCGACCCCATCTGCCAGCTCATATAGCATAATGTCAGCTGCACATAGGTGGACCTTATTATGTAAGGCATAAGGTTCACCGATGGACAGCTAAGATTGTTGTTGTGGTACATACTAATTGGTACAATTGTTATACTTAGTTAAAATATTACAGTGGCGCAGTCTGAGCGCGAATATTCGACTTGTGAGTTAAACTCTCTCATGAACAAAGAAATGGTATTTTAGAAAGATCAGTGGTAAATGGGCGTTTACAAAAAAATGTGCACCCAATTAGTGAAAGTTGTTAAGAAAAGTTAAATCACTGTCAGTTTCGTGACGACAATTAAGCATTAAATATCGATAAAAGCTTAGTTTTGATGTTCGTTTTATAAACTTCAATCGATATTACAACATAATAGAAGGCAAAAAGTCGATCTTCATAAAGATTTAATGCTTAATTGTCGTCACGAAACTGACAGTGATTTAACTTTTTTTTACATCTTTCGCTAATTGGGTGTACCAAATTTTGAAAACTCCCAAATAATCGAGGGTATCAAAACTAAATTTATGAGAGGTAAGGCACAGCGAAGTACCATCACGCTTGAGTCTGGAGAAGCCCAACTGGGGAAGTACCTCCTCCTTACAGAAGACCACAGCCATAATAGCACTGCTACCTTTCAGGTATGTAGTGTTGTGTTCCTGATGGTGAGTAAGGTTTCCAGAGCTCCAACAACTTTTATAGTAGGCAACGCGCATGTGAATCCTCTGGACTTGCAGACGTCCATAGGCTACGGTAACTGCTTACTATCAGATGGGCCGTATGCTTGTTTGCCACCGTCGTTGTATGAAAAAATATATAAAATTACAATTTTATTTTTAGAATCAGAATTTATTTTATTCGTATTTTAATGTCGCTGTATTGTGACGTCATTAAATTATACCTCTGTGTTCTATCCCGTACTGCGCTTTACATCTGATGTATCGAAACGGCTTAAGTGTATAGGGATATACCGGCGCTTACGGCCTTCTGATTAACTGTAGATAGTTGGCCCTTTCACTAGTTAGTTTAATTAGTGTTACGTTGTTCATGTTTTAGTGTAAGGACACATTGTCTAAACAGTCAGCAGCAGAAGTGGCTAAGCGGTTGAGGTGTTCAAAATGAGGTCAACACATCTCTATTGTCAAGAGAATAAGAGCGCGTGTAGGTCAATTTGAACACTTCACCCGCTCAGACACTTGCTGCTGACGTACAGTCTCATGCGCTTACTAACTCGGAAATAGCTATTTATTTTTCAGAAAGAGATTGAACTATCTAAATATTTTAACTAAATGTCAATAAAAACCTAGTAACTAATTGGAACTCCTTATGATTATTTGATGTTAGTGGTGATTAACACAACTCTAATTTAAATCAGCATCATTAAAATATTATCGCTACCCATTTTTATGTACTGTCAGGCGGTTATAACAGCTCCTTATGATCAATTGAAGTTAGTGCTGGTTAACTAACTCTATATTAACCCAGCAACATCTTTATTATATCATCGCTACCCGGTTTTAGGTACTGTCGGGCGGTTATAACAACTCCTTATTATAATTTCAATTTCAGGGCTTTTTTATTATATACAACGACGGTGGCAAACAAGCATACGGCCCGCCTGATGGTAAGCAGTTACCGTAGCCTATGGACGCCTGCAACTCCAGATGATTCACATGCGCGTTGCCTACCCTAAAAGTTGTTGGAGCTCTGGGAACCTTACTCACCATCAGGAACACAACACTACATACCTGAAAGGTAGCAGTGCTATTATGGCTGTGGCCTTCTCTAAGGAGGAGTTACCTACTTCCCCAATTGGGTTTCTCCAGACTCAAACGTGATGGTACTTCGCTGTGCCCTACCTCTCATTGTTGGACGTAGTTTAAGGATAAAGCCGGGTCCAAACAACCGGGTTAAAACGGGTGGTTAACACAACTCTATATTATATTTGCATCTTCTTTATAATAATGAATATATACTAGCTTGGTAAGGGGAGAGCGAGGCCGCCTTGTTGCCGGAGCCGGATCTCATGTTTGAAATTAAAAAACATACTTGATAGTAAACACTTGAACTGACTTGGTTCAACTGTGTCTTAGGCACTGCACCGCTAGCTAGTAAGCTATGAGCATACGTCGGACTGCAGGGGGCAGTTTGGGGGCAAGGTAAAGTTTACAAAAAAATCTTAACTTACGAGTATTATAATGTACCTAGTATTTGTAACATAGTTAATTAAATTAGTTACCCGTTATCATTTATTCATCTTTAATGTGTAAATACTCAAACTCAGATAAATCCATTCGATCCTCTCTGCAAATATCTACCCTATTACGTTTGCATAATACCAAAATAGCATGATCTGACAGATGGATTTACCTGAGTTTGAATTTAAGCGACTCAATTGTCTGAGTGACGGATAAAACCAAACGAACTTTTTCGCCATTTTGTCTTATGTGTAGTCCAAGTACGTTCATAAATAACGTAGTTAGTTGCTATAATATTTGGAATTTCACATTATAAATAACTAACTAACTACTTTGGCTCAGGGACCCAAAGAGGGTCTTGGCCTCCGAAACGAGAGCACGCCATCTGTCCCGATCATGCGCAGCTTCTTGCCAGTCACTGACTTGGAGAAGACGCAGATCCGCCTGCACACTGTCCTCCCAGCCCAACATTATAAATACTAGGTAATAAATACTCGAAAGTGAATTGATTGATTTGCGAACTTTACCTATTATTCTGACATGCCACGATGGCTGATGGAGTCCGACTTATGGCTATGAGCTATCAGCAATTTCAAGGGATAAAAGATAATCGCTGCCGTGTAAATAAAATATACATATATGTCATAGCCGGGCGATCGTAGTTCATCGCCGGGCGATGATATATAAGTGTATATATCTCTCTTATATTTACACGGGAGCGATTATCTTTTGTCCCTTGAAATAGCTGATAGCTCATAGCTTACTAGCTCGCGGTGGGACCAATGCCTTAGGGGCTATCTACATATCACGATATATAACGGCGATGTTTTCCTATTCCGTATTGTTACACTTGGGATGACATTTCATTATTTCGATATTGTTGCAAAATTGCATTTTATCCACCAGAAAGTACACTAATTTAATAATTTATTATTAGTACAATTTAATAAATAAAGGATTGGAAAAAGTGGGGAGGCCTTTTCCCAGCAGTGGGACAGTATAATAATAGTAATATATAGGAGTTCAATATACAGTGTGTAACTAAACGGGAGACAAAGCATTAAATTGATGTCTCACTATATGTTAATAATGTTTACCGAAGATCTGTCGGTTCAACATTTTATTAAAATTGATAATTTATTTGTACATTTAGTAAATCAAATTCAAATCAAATCAAATCAAATATAAATCGGTTAACACTTCTTGTATCCTCTGTGAAATGGTATGTTAATGATGCAACTCGTGACAATAAAGTTCAACTTCATAAATGTAAACGCAAAACTTATTTACAATAAGAAATTTCAGTAAGTGCAAGGTAACTTTTTTGAAACAAGATAAAATAACAGAAATGTTAACCGAAGTAGCTATCGATTGTACCTATTGAAAATATCCTGATTGTATTAACAATACCCATTATTACATTATGGTTATAATATTGTCTTCGGTGGCCCTGATAACTTAACCTTAACTACTAAAACCTTATTACACGGGCTTAATGTTACGCCTCTCCTTTAGACACACATTGTATATTGTTATAAGTTCCGTACTGTTAATTGAACTTCTACTGTGACAGAGGTCGCCAACTCAGTAAAATTGTAATTATACAATCAAAAAAAAATATTAAATTAAAAATACAATTAAACTCGTTTGTATCCATATCATATTTGTATTTAAACATGCAAAAGTAAGTGAATCCTGTCCAGTTATTACTTTAATTATTATCATAATTACTTTAATTATTGTTAACTTTTGCACGCTTCGCAATGAGAGGTAGGGCACAGCGATGACCATCACGCTTGAATCTGGGGCAGCCCAACTGGGAAGTACTGGAGGTACTTCTACCTTACAGAAGACCACAGCCCTACAGCTACCTTTCGGGTTTGTAGTGCTGTGTTCCTGATGGTGAGTAAGGTTCCCAGAGCTCCAACCTCCCTTAAAAGCCGGCAACGCGCTTGTGACTCATCTGGTGTTGCGGGTGCCCATGGGCGACGGTAGTTGCTTACCACCAGGCAATCCGTCTGCTCGTTTGCCGCCTATGACATAAAAAAAAAGTATAAACTTCTATATAGTTTTAGGAAAATATTTATGCTTTATACATTACACCCCTTTTTAACACCTCAAGGAAAGATAGGACTTGTCCTTTGACCTTTCACGTGGCTAATGATAATTTCGTCGATAATTATCGCAGCAACGGAAGTCGCCATATATATTTAAAAAAAAAAAGGATTTAAAACACAGAAATGATTCAATTTGTAAAATTAAAATATAATCGTCAAATGTTGTTTGACATTTAATTCGTTCTTTTTTATACTTAACCGAAAAGGCACTTGATAATTATATATTTAGACTTTGTTTTTTTTTTTATTTATACTTTGTTTGTCATTTAAAGTAACTGTCATACCCATAATCTCAATATTACCATAGATTACCTACCACTTGTAATTGTTATACCTAGTCTCACTCATGGATCCCACAGTCAAACTGTGAAAACAGTTTTGCGGGACAAAGTTTTTATTTTTAAGTCATTATTCATTGTTTTTACTATATAATATAATAAAAAATAAAAAACCGTGTCGTGTCCGAAAACCGTCAATGTTTAATAAATTATAAAATTACAGGACCTTATACAAATTGACTGAGCCCCACGGTAAGCTCAAGAAGGCTTGTGTTGTGGGGACTCATACTCAGCCAACGATGTATATATAATTTACTTAAATACCCCCATGTCACACGAACAATCATGCTCGTCTCACAAATAAATGCCCTTACTAGGATTTGAACCCAAGATCACTACGATTACTACCCACTAGGTTAAACCGGCCGTCGCTTATATACATTTATATTCATTCGCACGAAGCGATTCGCTTCTACCTTCCTAATGCGGACTGCTAAGGAATGGAATTCGCTCCCTTCGTCTGTATTCCCTGAAAGATATAATTTGGGCCTCTTCAAGGCAAGACTGAATAAGCTGTTACTGAACCAGCGTGCTACACCCTCGACCTCGTCGACACTTACCATCAGGTGCGACTGAGGTCAAACGCTGGTGTAAAAAAAAAATGAAGAATAAATAAATCCGCTGGTGTCGAAATCATTAATTCCACCCTAATTTAAACCTAAATAACTTCTCAACAAGGCATCAAATCGCTTGACCAGTCAAATCCTACCGTTTCACCCTTTATCTATGCATAAGGTAATAAAATTTGATTTATGACAGAGCTCCACGCACTTACATTCAATTTACACCACGGAAGCCGATGGCTACCAGATATGGTCGTGATAATATAGATGCATATCTTAATATGAGAAGCTGGGTACACTGACAGTTTCTTACTGTTAGTTAGCAGTTTACTGAGTTACAGTGTTTTGAGGTGATGTAGGGTGCAGTCAGAATCATACAGTGTGTAAGTCTTATACGGGCGAATCTCTTAACGGAGGGTAGAATAGGATATAAGAAATATATTTAGATAACTTTTGCTTAGAAGTGCAATTAAAATTTTATCCATATAAAAAAAATCGGCCCGCAATGTACTACAACACACTCGAGTTAAACACTCGTTGACAGTTACTTTCAAAAGCTTATATCACGTAATGTTCGCAGTACATTACTGCTCAGAAATTTAACAAAAAAATATTACATGTGTATAATAGGTATAATTAAAGAAAAACCTTTTGGTTAATGATTAATTGATTATACTGGTAAATCCTATGTCTGGTTTAATTCTTCGCCTGTATATAGGTGAAAAACACAGTATATACGACTTACACACAGTATATAGGTGAAAAACTTAAACGAACCATGTCTATGTTAAAATTGAAATAGATAAACAAAAAAAAAGATATAAGCTGTTTATTTGTCAATTTAGACACATTACATGCACTTATGAACGTCAAAGAAAAATCTACACCGGTTCCAACCCTACACCTCTGACCCGATAAGATACCGGCAAGAAACTACGGCGGGACTTATTTTTTCAAAACAGTGATAAACATCAAATCTTAAAGTACATTAATTATGCGTAGTCCCATAAGAAAAACATATCAAACAGTTTATTACAAGATATAACTAAAAATAGTGAAATATAAAAGTAAAAATAATAATATATGAACAAATTTGACATCACAAAATATACATACTTTGGTATGCTTTCTTACCTGAACTGTGTCATTTTAATGATCTGACAGTACATACTCGTACAATTGTTCCCATTTTGCAATTTTGTCAGGATCTATGATTTAGGTTAGAAAGGGTTATAAAATTATGTATTTAATCAAAAGATAAATGTAACATATTAATACCTAATAACAAAAATAAAAATAAATTATACTAATTAAAAATAAAATAAAATAAATAATTACTGCTGAATTAAATGCTAGGCTGTTTAATCATAGTTTCTGGTTTGCGTGTTAGTCTGTAAAATAATCCTCTACTCTGTAATAGCCCTTGGACAGGTGACATATGCATAAGAAAAAGTGATAAGGGCCTCCGGCGTTCAAGACGGGATTTGAACCCGCATCTCCAGCTATCGCGGCTGAATTTCATGCTCTTAGTTTCATGTCTATGTAGCTGTGCAGCAGCGGCGGTGCGTCCATACAAGCCGATTCCCGCCGGCTTTACTAGCTCTCCCGCAATGCAACAGTTTTTCTCGGGCTCACAAAGGAAAGGCAAAGCTATATGGCTTCCGTCTTGCCTAATTAAATTAATAAACTTACGTCAAAATTTGTATAATGTGTGATGTTACTGAGGTTAATTCAATTTATAGACCAGTAAAATTACCGAAACCTGGACATAATTCGATAACTGAAATTTTATTTTTCTATGAACTAAAGTAATGTTAGTTCTTATTAAAATATAAAAAATTAAACAAATTAGTATTAGGGTTCCGCGTCAATATGAAAATCCCTAAAAACTAAATTTAGGACACTTTTTAATTTCATAAGTGCAGCATAATTAATAACTTCGTAAAAGTGCCTCTATTATGATATGATGCTTGTATTTCGGTAAAAATAATCAAAATTAAACAAATTAACCAACCGGGACTATCATTAAAAAAGAAGATCCCGTAAATTACACGTTTTCTGGGTTATCAGCCCGGAAAATATTGATAACTGTAATTGAACAATTTATACTGAATAGTATATCATGTTTGATGATAAATTGTTGAAAATTAAACAGTTTCTCTTTGCAGATCTCTAATAACACAAATATGGGTAGTTTCTGCAAAACCAAAATACATAACTTCTTCAAAAGTGTTTAATTCATGTCGTCAGCATATTATTATTATAATAAAATACAAATTAAACAGAATATATCCACGGTTATTTATAATTTCTCATTTTTTCTTACTTTCGTATTAATATGAACGTTATTTCTTGCACCGTAAGGTTGTTATTTTCGTGCCTGACTCCCGCGAGCCGCGAGCAATTCTCGCGTAGAAGAAATCGTCTCATAGATACATAGGCTAAGTCAATGATTAATAAATTTAATAAACACGTGGGGTACATATACCTACATCACCACGGTTCGGCTAGAAGAGAGATTTATTGAAATAGTGTGTTTATTGGGTCGATAACAACTAAATTGTTCAGGATGAGAGTCAATGTGGACAAGACCGTCTATCAGGAAAGTCCGTTTGCCAACCAATTTCCTACATTCTCTGATAGGTATATACACTGTGTAACATGAGGAAAACGAATAATTTTGACAGCGTATTTCTGAGGCCAAAAGAAGTAAAAAATATCATGTAACTTTTGATCAACTCCGGCAAAAAAAAAATTGTTTCGTTTTTCATATTTTTTGATATAAGAAATACATTTTATTGAGAAAACTATGCCTGAAAACAAACAATGAGTACAAAAGTGGTAAAATCGCCTTTAAGAAAGCGAACGGTGCTGAGTTATAATTAGACCTCGCTATCAGAGGTGCAAAATGGTAGCTGTCAAGTTCTTATGGATGGGTAATCAACTAATCATATTTGTGATGTCGATATCGATACTCGATTTTTCAATATATTTTTTTTATGTACAAGTACCATTTATTCTTTTTTTTTCAGATTAATCTAAAATTTTAGAATATTATATATTTGATAAGAATATAGAAAAATATTTAAGAAATTTCTAGATATGACTGAGATAATAACGGGATCGATAAGGAGGTAGAAGGACATTGGGGTAGAGGGCGGGTTATGTATCTAAGTATTACAAACAATTTATAATAATTTTCAGGAAAAGAAACATAAGAAAAGTAATAGCAACCATAGATTATTTGTTGTACTAATAACGATTTATATTTTTAATGTCAATGATTATCATAGATCCCAAAAAAAATTAAATTGTATACAAATAAATGGTACTGTTAATACAAAAAATGTATTGAAAAATCGAGTATCGATATCGACATCACAAATATGATTAGTTGATTACCCATCCCTAAGAACTTGACAGCTACCATTTTGCACCTCCGATAGCGGGGTCTAGTTATAATCAATTTTTTTTTGTAATGGGGTATAACTCCAAAACGAGGTTAATTTCTAAAAGGTTTATTGGATATTTTAGTCTCGAAATATGGTCAGGGTAACTCTGGCAAATTTATTCGGTTTTCTCATGTTACGCGGTGTAGAGTTATATGATGGACGTCCCTTAAAAGTAAAGTATTAGTCAATATAACTCTAATCAATGTGAGTACGACCGGCTTAGTGACTATAGTCAATGTGAGTAAGATGAAACTTGATAAATGATAAGCTTACAAAAATACAACTGAATGGACAGGACATACCGGTCTCAGATGAGGTTAAGAACCTAGGAATCACTTTCGACCAAAAGCTAACTTGGAACCCTCACCTGAAAAACATTTTACAAAAGGCAAAAATGGCCTTGAGGACGTGCTGTCGAATGGCAGGAGCAAGATGGGGGATAAGACCCAAAATTGCTTTGTGGCTTTTTACAGCGGTAGTAAGGCCTATAATTACTTATGGCTCCGCGGTCTGGTATGACAAGACTAACCAAAAGACAGCAGTCAACAATGTTAAACAGCCTGCAAAGCATGGCCTGTATAACAGCAACAGGGGCCTTTACCTCGACACCGTGGGCGGCCTTAGACGACACTCCCCATGCAGGTGCAAAAGGGAGGCCAAGCAGTGCGTCTACAGAATATGCACGCTAAATCGGCCTAAATGGCGCTGTGAAGCCCTAATCAAACTGAACGCCTGGGCTTTTAGCATGCCAATAGACGACATGCACAGCAAATGTCAATTCTCTAAACTCTACACAGTTGAAATACCTCCAAGAGACAAATGGATTGAAGACCAAATGTACGTAGAAGAGAGAAGCCACCTATGTACCCGGACCCGGGTATGTCCTTAAACTACGTCCGACAATGAGAGGTAGGGCACAGCGAAGTACCATCACGCTCGAGTCTGGAGAAGCCCAACTGGGGAAGTACCTCCTCCTTACAGAAGACCACAGCCATAATAGCACTGCTACCTTTTAGGTATGTAGTGTTGTGTTCCTGATGGTGAGTAAGGTTTCCAGAGCTCCAACCCCCCTTAAAGGTCGTCAACGCGCTTGTGACTCCCCTGGTGTTGCGGGTGCCCATGGGCGACGGTAATTGCTTACCATCAGGCAATCCGTCTGCTCGTTTGCCACCTTATGACATAAAAAAAAAAAATGGCACACAGATGGATCCAAAAAGGTTTATTGGGGAGACCTACATTCAGAGCTAACGTCAGCATGGGGACGAGTGCCTCAATATTCCAGACCGAAGTCTTCGCCATTAACAAATGTGAGGAAATTAACCTGGATAGAAACCTAAGAAACCAACACATCTACATTAACTCGGACAGCCAAGCTGCTCTGCTGGCACTAGATTCTTTGGAAACAAACTAAAAACTAGTTCAGATATGTAAAACAAACCTAAACGCACTGGCTAACTCCAACAAAGTCATACTTAGATGGGTACCAGGACACTCCGACATTGACGGAAATGAGAAAGCAGTCGAACTGGCTAGGAAGGGCGCGGACACTCCCCTGGCCGGCCCGGAACCGTTTTGTGGTATTACAAAATGGGAAGTATACTCTCTGCTCAATAACCTAGAAAAATCGAGAGCAATTACTGGGTGGAAGCTGACTAGAGAGAGCTCTTGAACACTCGAAAGCCCTAATAAAAGGATTCAACACCAAAATTGCTAAAGAGCTACTAAGAGCTCAAGAGGCACAAAACTTGCGCAGTGACTCGAATCTTGACAGGCCACTGCAAGTTGAACAAACAAATGTTTCAGATGGGTAAGAACGCCACGTGCAGGTTCTGCCAAGAGTCAGAGGAAACGGCAATGCATTTTTCTTGGCTTTATTTATATTGAAATTCCATCCGACTACTTCATATTATACTTAATACTTAGTATTCCGACGGAGTTGCAATCGGAGGACTAAAGATCTCAAACCTCTCTTACGCGGATGATACCACCTTATTTGCTACTAGTGATTGTAATATGGAGGATCTGCTGTGCAGGACGGAGAGGATTAGCCTGGAAGTTGGTATTAAGATCAACATCAGTAAGACCAATTATTGTCGATCTTGTCAACAACAACACCCGAAGTCACACAAATAGCGAATTGTGGTGTCGTTAAATCGTATATTTATCTAGGGGCTCTAATTTCTAACAACAGAGGATGTGTAGATGAGATCAACCGAATTGTGGCAATCACTAGAAGCACTATGGACAGGTGACGAAAAATATGGCGGATTCGTAACACCACAAAATTACAAAAATCAGGCTCCTTAAAGCGCTTGTATTGGCCATATTTGTCTACGCGCTTGTATTGGCCATATTTGTATATCGCAGATCTTTAGATCTGATAGCAAGTGATATAATGGCAGATGATAATCTCTAACACCTCATGAATTTAGAAACGTTTTCGTTTAAAATTATAGTCATTGGCAAATTGTGAGGTGAGAACTAGGCCCGGGCAGCAGGGTCGGTCGTTGTGGGTATTATTAGGGGAGGCATTTGTCGTGGAAGTCTTGCGACTGAACGGGTATATGTGGACAACGGCTTGTCATAAAAAAAAATATTTAAAATCGGTTCACGGATCTCGGAGATATCGAGTAACATACCTACATACAAAAAAAAAATTGTTTGAATTGATAACCTCCTCCTTTCTTTGAAGTCGGTTAAAAACTAAGTAACAATCTTAAATAGAAGTCGTATAATAGACCAGGAAAATTAGCTTACCCTGGACATAATTCAATAACTCGTTGTTTTTGTTATTTTATTGGATATTCATATTCAGTATTCAATATAAATTAGATATATTCAGTAAAATATCCCCGGTCGTAACTATATAAAAAAAAATGGAGGGTTATCGTATACTACCTAACTTTTTTCTAAAAGCAAAAAAGATAACCAAATACCTTGTTAGTATAATTTTGAATAGCCTTTAAATGCTATCACTTAATAGCAAGATTAAACTGAAACCAATTTTGCATGTATGTTTTTTTGTAGTTTGTATCTGATCTCAATATCTAGATAAGTAAAAACGTTAACTATGATATTTATATCTTTTTAAGCTTTATAACGTATATTTAGACAATTAAGACAAAAATTAAACGTTTGTGTTTAACGTTTCAATAATAATGCATTTCTCGGTAGTTAAAAATCATAACTGAGAATTTTTTGTTTAATAATAGCTTATTGTGTACTATGATCACGTTTTCGTCAAAATTAAACATATTTATTACACAGATAAGAAATTATAAATCTAATTGAATAGATAATATTATACACACGGCCCTGTCGAGGAGGGGGATGCTCGCGGGGAGTGCGAGACGTAGGGGGAGCGGACGCCGGCGGCGAGCCGGCTAACGTGCGCCGCCGGACCAGTTGTAACCAGTTTATTTCAAAAATGCACTTGTTTTATGGCAGTGACGTCTATCTTATCTTGTACAAATCACCTTGATTTTTATAACTAAAGAGGCTAGCCTCTTTAGTTACAAAATCACCTTGATTTTTATAACTAAAGAGGCTAGCCTCTTTAGTTACAAAATCACCTTGATTTTTATATTTTCTTATCTGTGTAATAAATATGTTTAATTTTGACGAAAACGTGATCATAGTACACAATAAGCTATTATTAAACAAAAAATTCTCAGTTATGATTTTTAACTACCGAGAAATGCATTATTATTGAAACGTTAAACACAAACGTTTAATTTTTGTCTTAATTGTCTAAATATACGTTATAAAGCTTAAAAAGATATAAATATCATAGTTAACGTTTTTACTTATCTAGATATTGAGATCAGATACAAACTACAAAAAAACATACATGCAAAATTGGTTTCAGTTTAATCTTGCTATTAAGTGATAGCATTTAAAGGCTATTCAAAATTATACTAACAAGGTATTTGGTTATCTTTTTTGCTTTTAGAAAAAAGTTAGGTAGTATACGATAACCCTCCATTTTTTTTTATATAGTTACGACCGGGGATATTTTACTGAATATATCTAATTTATATTGAATACTGAATATGAATATCCAATAAAATAACAAAAACAACGAGTTATTGAATTATGTCCAGGGTAAGCTAATTTTCCTGGTCTATTATACGACTTCTATTTAAGATTGTTACTTAGTTTTTAACCGACTTCAAAGAAAGGAGGAGGTTATCAATTCAAACAATTTTTTTTTTGTATGTAGGTATGTTACTCGATATCTCCGAGATCCGTGAACCGATTTTAAATATTTTTTTTTATGACAAGCCGTTGTCCACATATACCCGTTCAGTCGCAAGACTTCCACGACAAATGCCTCCCCTAATAATACCCACAACGACCGACCCTGCTGCCCGGGCCTAGTTCTCACCTCACAATTTGCCAATGACTATAATTTTAAACGAAAACGTTTCTAAATTCATGAGGTGTTAGAGATTATCATCTGCCATTATATCACTTGCTATCAGATCTAAAGATCTGCGATATAGGATTAAGAACTATACAGGGTGTTCCTGGCCGTTGGACACAGCCGGACGTATGCAATAGGGAATTTGTAACCAATATTACCGCGTGAAATCAAAATGGTGATACAAAGTTATATTTTCTGAATCTATTCATGATTACGATCAACTTTTACTATGGAGCTATAACTGAAAAATCTGTTAAAAAAATTACCTGGGCATACTAACAACTACAACCAGCTAGCAGCTAGTATGGGAAGGTCTCTGTCAAATCCATGACGGGTATGCGACTAAAAAGGTAAAATGTTACGATAATATCCGCTTTAGATAATAATAATCTTAAGCCTCGACTCTATAGAGTCTTGTTCCATGTCGATGTGTTTTTTTTTTTTATGACATAGGCGGCAAACGAGCAGACGGATTGCCTGATGGTAAGCAATTACCGTCGCCAATGGGCACCCGCAACACCAGGGGAGTCACAAGCGCATTGCCGGCCTTCCTGCGGGGTTGGAGCTCTGGGAACCTTACTCACCATCAGGAACACAACACTACATACCTGAAAGGTAGCAGTGCTATTATGGCTGTGGTCTTCTGTAAGGAGGAGGTACTTCCCCAGTTGGGCTGCCCCAGATTCAAGCGTGATGGTCATCGCTCTGCCCTACCTCTCATTGTCTGCGATGACTTGTCCGAGCACTGCAAATTACGATTATTTGTAGCTCTGGCTCAGTGGGGAGCTTCTGCCTATGATGTCAATGGTCCTCGGTTTAAATCCTAGCAGGGGCATTTGTGTGATACCTTTCACCGGCAGCCTGTCGTTACTGGCGAAAATATTTTTTTTTCCCGCACAGCGTCGTCCGTCGTAACCCAATTTACAGTTCTTGCGGTCGCCAACCCGCCTGCCAAGAGTGGCGACTGGGGCAACTAGCCCCCAAGATGATACAAGTCATTTGGAGGAGGCCTCTGTCCAGCAGTGGACGACTTACGGCTGAAATTATGAAAAATGATTCTTACCTATTATGTGCCTAACTTAGAAGGAAAACATTAAATATATATACAGTCAGCAGCAGAAGTAGCTAAGGTTAATGAGGTCAACACATCTCTATTGTCAAGAGAATAAGAGCGCGTATAGGTCATTTTGAACACTTCACCAGCCAGTTTTGCTGCTGACTGTACTAAATATGGCAGTTCCTTATTCAGTATTGCCATTGTGTCTACACTGTCGCAACATTATTAGTTTAGCTTGTTAAGCAAATATTTATGTCTGCTAGTATGTTTATGGTGCATTAAAGGTATAATTTGTTTGAAGTTATAATTATACATTTAATTGTCATATTGGCAACATGTTTATGTGTCTTACTGCGGTCTGAGTGGACGCGTGGAGCGGAGCGCTTAGCGAGGCGGGCGAGCGAGAGATAGTGTACAACTGGGAGGACTAGTACCGCGAACGTCGAAGTTTGTATATTGCGAACGTCTTTCTCTTTTACTCCAATTAAAGCTTGACTCATATTACACCGTTGCGTCTCCTTCACGTCGCCCTCCCGAGCCCGAGGCTTCCGTTGATCTACCGCGCACTCACCGAGGCGGCCCGGGCCCGAGCGGTTCAACACTCGAACATTGACATTAACACGAGCGTCGTTCCATCCAGTACCCTTACCATGAGTTGTAACTTTGAGGTTTTCGATAAACAGTATCGAGTTTACTATCTGTGCATCTCGTTCGCACTAAAATAGTACAAGCGAGATGCACAGATAGTAAACTCGATACTCGTTAGCGAAAACCTCAATGTCACAACTCATGGTAAGGGTACAGCCATTTGTTGCGAGTAGACGATCGTAACACGCCCGTCGAAATCGCGTGGACATCACGTTGCCTTTACAGCCGAGCCGAGACTTTTACATAGCTGTAACGGCCGTCGCACGACCGGCCCGCGCCCGGGCCGAGCTCGGAGGGCTCGGTGATCACGTGATTCATTCCATACAAAATGTAGCGACGGTAGCCTCGGTTCGGCGACGGGCTGCTCTAACGTGAGGCAACCTTAAATAGTAAAATTACTCATTTGTGTAGTGTTGCCATTATTATTATTTTTGGGAGCCATTTTATACTGTACGAAGCCTAGTCGCTGAATTTCACCGGTTAACAAAGATATGTCCATTCATTCGCACGAAGCGATTCGCTCCTACCTTCCTAATGCGGACTGCTAAGGAATGGAATTCGCTCCCTTCGTCTATATTCCCGGAAAGATATAATTTAGTTATTTTCAAGGTAAGAGTGAATAGGCTGTTACTGAACCAGCGTGCTACACCCTCGACGTCGTCGACACTTACCATCAGGTGCGACTGAGGTCAAACGCTAGTCAGTCTTGTATAAAAAAAAGAGTGTATATTTAACAACTTCGCTGACTGTACACATGAACTAACGAAAGGCGCCTATTATATCTAAAAGGTAATATTAATGCATTGTTTTCTTAATACAATATCTCACGGTGTTTCCAATAATTATTTATGGCTAAGCGCTAAACAGTTTTGCAATATACTGATGTCTTATATATCTATCAGGATTGCGGGTTAATAATATGTAAACACTTTCAGTTGCATGAAAGATTGTTCTCAACTAAACGTTTAGGACTTAGGATTTTTTTTATGATAAAGGTGGCATACGAGCGGCCGTATTGCCTGATGGTAAGCAATTACCGTCGCCCATGGGCACCCGCAACAACATGGGACTCACAAGCGCGTTGCTGGCCTTTAATGGGTTGGAGCTCTGGGAACCTTACCATCACGAACACAACAATACATATATGGAAGGTAGTAGTGCTGTTATGGCTGTGGACTTCTGTAAGGAGGAGGTTCTTCCCCAGTTGGGCTTCTCCAGACTCAAGCGTGATTGTACTTCGCTGTGCCCTACCTCTCATTGTTGGACGTAGTTTAAGGACATACCGGCTCTGACCTTTGTTGGTAGATAAAAACAATGTATATTCATCTTCATGTTGTTCCGGCATTTTGCCACGGCTCATGGGAGCCTGGGGTCCGCTTGGTAAGTAATCCCAGGCACTAGTTTTACGAAAGAGACTGCCATCTGACCGTCCAACCCAGAGGGTAAACTAGGCCTTATTGGGATTAGTCCAGTTTCACGATGTTTTCCTTCACAGAAAAGCGACTGGTAAATATAAAATGATATTTCATACATAAGTTCCGAAAAACTCATTGGTACAAGTCGGGGTTTGAATCTGCGACCTCCGGATTGCAGGTCACACGGTTTTTTTTTTTCTTACTTACAAATAAAAATATACCATTATATTATCGCTAATATTTTTATTTTGGTTTTGTAGTGGAGGGTTGGATAAATTTTTCCAGCGCCCCGTTAAAACAAAAAAAAGGAAAAAAAAAGATCCCCAGTTAGGACACGATATCGGATCCCCGCTATTTTCTTACCACCTTTTATATTTTTGTAACACCTTGTACGAGTATTATTCTATATTTCACTTTTGAATATATGTGTCATTATCAATGAAAAGGGACCTTATTGTCGATGGCGCTTAAGCTTTTGTTAATAATGGCGCAGTTCAAATCCAGTTCGCTTCGACGTAAGCGCCATCGACAATAAGGTCCCTTTTCATAGATAATGTCACATATGTTGTTATTTATTCCATGAGTCGAGCCTTAAGTCCAATAACAGTCTCCAGAAGTATACGTTGACACCTAGATATCCTGACGAGCAAGAACGGGTATGCTCGATACCGTGGGACTGTAGTGACGTGCTAAATTATATCGATATTGATGTGGCTTTCGTTCGGGAAATTCGCGAACGAAATGGCACATACATACATGCATTTCAGCCGTATGCAGTCCACTGCTGGACATAGGATGATACAAATATGACTTGTATCATCTTGGGAGTAGTTGCCATAGTCGCCACGCTTGGCAGGCGGGTTAGCGACCGCAGTAGCTGTGAATTGGATTTCGAGGGACTTTCGAGGATTTTTCCCTTTCTCGCCTCTTACGACAGAGGAGATGGGGTGGTGCTATTTTAGTTAGCCGGCATCACATGCGCGTTGCCTACCCTAAAAGTTGAAGCTCTGGGAGCCGTACTCACCATTAGGAACACAACACATACATACCAGAAAGGTAGCAGTGCTATTATGGCTGTGGTCTTCTGTTCTATGTTGTTCTGTAATCTGTATGGATGTGGCTTCGTTCGCGCATTTCCCGTGCACAATGGAAAAAGTTAAGCTTTTTTAGTTATTTTTTTAATGCGTTTCTAGTTCGCATAGAAAACTATTTCTTGTTGTCTCTTAACCTTTTGAAAATTACAAATAAATGTCGTGCCTATGATGCCACGTTATCTTTGTCATACTGATCCAAAAGCTTTGTCATACTGATCTAAAAGCCATGAATAGGATTATTTATCGTTAAATAACATTGTATCTATCCATCTAGAATATATGCCATAGTCTTCGAAGTGCCAGCGAAAAAGTTCAAGCTCAGACACGTCGCTGTGTCGTAATTTATCGATATTAATAGTATGTTATATTCCCATCCCTACGCATGCGCGGAAACAGTAACGGGCGCGGCAGATGGTCCGCGACCGTCACGACTTGCTCAGGCGCACACACACACACATACATAACTAGACTAGAGGTCAATGATGAGTGTTTGAGTGTCTTGTCCTCGTATGGCTAATTATACAAACCCAAAGTCGACAAGGCAGGATTAAAAAAAAAAACATTTTTTTTTGACGACCGGTCTGGCCTAGTGGGTAGGGCTGCTGCCTATTAAGCCGATGGTTCCGGGTTAAAATCCCAGTCAGGGCATTTATTTGTGTGATGAGCACAGATATTTGTTCCTGGGTCATGGGTGTTTTAGATGTATTTAAATATATTTGTATATCGTTGGCTGAACCACAAGACAAGCTTTCTTGAGCTTACCTTGAGGCTCAGTCAATTTGTATCAGAATGATTTGCCGTCAGCGATATTTCCGGATCGATACGAAGCCCGGCAACGTGCTTGTGACTCCCCTAGTGTTGCAGGTGCTCATGGGCGTCTATAATAAAATGGCCTAGAGGGTAGTGACCCTGCCTATGAAACCGATGGTCATGGGGTCGAATCCTAGTCCGGGCATTTATTTGTGTGATGAGCACAGAAATTTGTTCTTGAGTCATTCTATGAATTTAAGTATTGATAATCTATCTATTGTATATATCGTCGTCTAGTACCTACAACACAAGCCTTACTGAGCTTGCCGTAGGACTAGGTCGATTTGTGTAAGATTGTTCCATAATATTTATTTATTTATTATTTTGCAACATGCAACAGTTTCGCAACACGAGGCAACAATGGCTACCGAATAAAATAAATCTGTAAGTAATTGTAGAGTAAGGTGTGAGAATCTGTTCGCGTGTGGCGCAAGTTGCTAGAGACTGGCTGTTTGAGTTGTTGTTATTGTTGTTGTTGTTTTTGTTGTTGTTGTTGTTGGAGTTGTTGGTGTTGTGGACGCAGGATGTTCCCAAACTTACCAGTGTACTGTGCGGATCAGAAATTCTGTATTATCTACAATTTATTTACATTATTTATTAAAATAAACATAATAAACTGAATATTGTCTTCGGTTACCGCGATAATTACTCATGAAATAAAACAACTAAAACGGATTAAATCGCGTATACTAATTTAAACTTCATCCCGACGTTTCGAACCCTTTAGCAGCGTTCGTGGTCATCGGGTGGACTGAGGAAAAATATGCAGTAACTACATTTATTTACAGAAATTACAATCGTATTATGATAACTACAAGTATCTAACTAGTTACAGTATAAAATCTAAAAAAAGGCCCTTGAGGCATTATATCAAAAAATATTAATTTACCTCCATCCTCAAAAAATTACAAAATGCAAACCTACCCACATATAAATTATTAAACAATTTTGGGGGCTTGCACATGATAATTGCACACGTCAGAGGGGCTTTTTACAAATTAAAGTCCAAAAATTTTTTAAAGTACAATGTCCACACTGTCCAACACTATGGCCTCACAGTCTTGCCTGCTGTTTTATCAAATGAACCACAGGATCCCAAGCTGGTGGTACAGAAAAGCCATCCTCTCTATTGAAGTTTGGATACTTCTTAATTTCAATAGCCTCTCGCAACATTCTGGGAGAAAATAAATAGAACTTTATTTCCTACATTATTGAAATCAAATTTAATTGACTTTTTCTTTATGAGCTTGCCTTCACGCTGGACATCTGGGACAGTACGGATAATTGAACAAATGTTAGTAAATAGCCTTAACCCTAGTTATTCACCAATACTTTACGTACTTATAAATCGAATGTATTGCGCGAAAATCGCCTTTAAGTTTTATCTTCTTCTTTCTCGGTGTCACTCTTGACAGAGTGGTCGTGGTCATCACTTCAGGTGTTGGTGGCAAGCTTAACAACACGCCGCCACTCCTCTCTGATGGCCGCCCTCCTCGTGCAAAGTTATATTAAATACGGGAACTTGTACATACCGCCAATGGAATGACAGATTTGTAAGGTCACGTAAATTAATTTGTAACCCGTTTAGTAAAAAAAAACCTTTGAACTATAATACAATTTGACAGGGCTGTCAAACTTAAGTGTTGCTACAAAATTCACACCATACTTCATGCTTTGACGAGTAACGTCAAACACGCATGTCGGCATTCTATATTCAAATGTTGACGTAAGTTCCATATTAATTCTTTCCACAACTACATAGACATGGGACATGGTCCATCATTTAAGTTTTCCGCCTGTAACCACATCGCTAAGGCTTGTAACTTGCAACACAATTTCCAATCAGCAGAACGAATCGCTACCCGCCCCGGGCGCGCGTATAAACTGTGAACTGGTTACAATTAAGATGCGATCTATTGTGGAAGATTGCGAGGAGAAAGCCGATCCGATCAGCTCAATCTACGAGTTTGGTTTATATCTCTGAATACATTATTGGGTTTAGATTTGAGATGGGCAGAGGGACTTTGAATGCCAAATGGTCGAATGTTCTATTCAGCGCACACCTGATGCGACTAAGGAATGGAATTCGCTCCCTCCCGGAAAAATAATTTAGGTCTTTTCAAAGCAAGAGTGAACCCGTTTTTTCCGACGTCCTTAAACTACGTCCAACAATGAAAGGTAGGGCACAGCGATGACCATCACGCTTGAATCTGGGGCAGCCCAACTGGGGAAGTACCTCCTCCTTACAGAAGACCACAGCCATAATAGCACTGCTACCTTTCAGGTGTGTAGTGTGTTCCTGATGGTGAGTAAGGTTCCCGGAGCTCCAACCACTTGTGACTCCCCTGGTGTTGCGGGTGCCCATGGGCGACGGTAATTGCTCTTGCTCACCACCGGGCAATCCGTTTGCTAGTTTGCCGCCTATGTCATAAAAAAAAGAATAGGCTGTTACTGACGGCGTGCTACAGCCTCGACCTCGTCGACACTTATCATCAGGTGTGACTGAGGTCAAACGCTGGTCGATCTTGTATAAAAGGATTTGGTAAGTCGTCCGATGCTGGATAGGACGAGGCTACTACCTCCCCCTAATATGACTATCATCTTGGTGGTTATTGAGTACTTAGTAGCTTTAGACTGTAGCGCTGGTAGCCTAGCGGTAAGAGCGTGCGACTTGCAATCCGGAGGTCGCAGCTTCAAACCCCGGCTCGTACCAATTAGTTCTTCGGAACTTATGTACGAAATATCATTTGATATTTACCAGTCGCTTTTCGGTGAAGGACAACATCGTGAAACCAGACTAATCCCAAGGAGGCCTAGTTAATCCTCTTGTTTGGAAGGTCAGATGGCAGTCGCTTTCGTAAAAAAATAGTGCCAACACCACATCCTGGGGTGGCCAAGCGCACCCCAGGCTCTCATGAGCCGTGGCAAATGCCACAACGCGAGGAAGATATGTAGCTTTAGATTGTGTTTCGGCAGATGGGTGCCCTTGGGTTGGACGGACGGTGCTGCCCGTCCGGATTTTTCCCTTTGTCGCCTCTTACGACCGCGGGAGACAGGGTGGTGCTATTCTAGTCAGCCGGCACCACATGGTACATAATCAGGCTGATAAACTCCAATCGAGACGCAATAAATTATTTTATTACACAGGTTTGGGGACCAGTATGGCCTAGTGGGTGGGACCCTATGAAGCTGACGGCCCTGGCTTCAAACTCTAGAGAATTTATTAGTGTGATTGTTATGTTGAACCTCCATGAAGCTTGAAAGAAAACAAATATTGATGGATTATCAAACGGACTCTTGTCATTCATGAACATATATATATTCGCAAACTTACGTTGTGTTATATTATTTATAATGTATACATAAAAGTGATGATCGCAGATATTTGTTCCTGAGTTGTGGGTTTTTTATATACAGGTGACCCATTCTGAACGGTCAGTATGGAAAAATCCGAAACCTACAAAGATCTGTACTTAGGAACCATGTTATCGATCTCAGGGACAAGAAATACTGCATAGGTACATGGATTTAAAAAAGAAACTTGTATTCAAAGTTGAAATAGATAACATATACTTAAGAAAAAACGACGAGGACCTCCGGTGTTCGAGACGGGTGTTTACTACTTAAAAACCAAAGCAAATCAAAAATATTTCATAAAAAATAATTTGATTTGTTCTTAGAAACTTGTATTCAGTTCAAGAATCAACCCCAGTTGTAAGTTAATATAAAATTGAAACATATGCATGTTCAGATATTTGTGACCACCTAAACAGCTCCGATATATCTGATGGCGACAGTACCCGTGCGGCTGCTCTGTTAGTATAAAATAAATAATGTAACAAGCGTCGATACAATTCCCACGTGTTACGGTAACGGATTGGCAAATACGAATCGCCTGCGCCGCGAAGGGCAGAGAGCGGCGCGGGAGTGTTGTCGCGACATCCTTTCTAATGACCATAATGCGCGCGCATTGGGCTATAGACTTACTAGAAGTGGCGGTTGGATTGAAGAACTATAACACAAATAAATATTGCCGTATGATGCCGGCTGACTAGAATGGCACCACTCCATCTCCCGCGGGTGTCGTAAGAGGCGAAAAAGGGAAAAATCCTACGGATGGGCAACTGCGTCCGTCGAAATCCAATATACAGCTAACGCGGTCGCCAACCCGCTTGCCAAGCGTGGCGACTATGGCAACTACCCCCCCCCAAGATGATACAAGTCATATTTCTGGGAGGCCTATGTCCAGCAGTGGACTGCATACTGCTGAAATGTATGTAATGTATGTATGTAACACAAATAATGTCATTGCGGATATTTTCCAGTTGCTTTTCGGTGAAGGCAAACATTGTGAGGTAACCGGAGTAAACCCAATAACGCCTAGTTTACCCTCTGTGTTGGAAGGTTTGTTTTATAATATAGTAGGCAAACGAGCAGACGGATTGCCTGATGGTAAGCAACTACCGCCGCCCATGGACACTCGCAACACCAGAGGAGTCACAAGTACGTTGACGACCTTTAAGATGGATATACGCTCTTTTCTTGAAGGTTTGGAGGTCATATCGGTTCGGAAATACTGCAGACAATTCATTCCAAAGTTTTGCTGTGCGAGGCAGGAAATTTCTGGAAAATCGCACAGTTGTGGACTGCCAATCATCCAAGTGGTGATGATGGACGGCAGTCGCTTACGTAAAACTAGTGCCTACGCGAAATCCTGGTATTAGTTGCCAAGCGAACTCCCGGCATTGATGACTTATTATTTTTGGCTCTACCCGTCAAAAGCGCAATCTACATAGTTTTTATTTAAATACAACGACGGTGGCCAATAACCATATGGCCTGCCTGATAGTTAGCAGTTACCGTAGCCATGGACGCCTGCAACTCCAGAGGATTCCCATGCGCTACCCTTTAAGAACCTATACACTCCATCTTTGAAGAACCTCATACTGTAGTCAAAACCTCGGCAGTTAATTCCACAGCCGGAGCGTTCGCGGGAGGAAATTGCTCTTAAATCGCTTAGTGCGCGACCCTTTAGGCTATTGTATTATCTGTCACTTCCAGTGGTTCTATATTGGTATTAGTTACGTTATGACATGTTGGATGGTTGTTCTATATGCCGCTTAATGCGGTGTAAGATAGCGCTTATATTAAACGAGGAGAATATTGTTTAACTAGTGGAGATAAACGATTTATTGTTGGTATTATACTCTATGTTAAGAAGTTACCAATTCTCACTACAGTCACTACATACTCCAAGGATACGACAATTTTATATTTTTAATTTTAAGACATTGGCAGGTGCTGTCTCAGTACGCGACCCATGATACAGACAGGCGCAACATCCGCTTAGTGTACCCCTTATATTTCATTAAATTGTCGAAAGGGCCTCTGCGCGTTTTCTCGTTCCGGCTCAGCATACGCTTCCCAAATATCCAGAATATCATTGCACCGTGCACGAAAAAGACTATTTTACCAATTTTGTAATTAATATCATTCATCACCTATATAATATACATTATTTAACGAAATGCCTAGTTTATATTAATACTGTAACCGATATGTAATATGATAAAATAAATTTAAAAAAAAAACTAATTCTATCCCTTTACTGAATTTAAGTTCCATCCCAACGGTCTGCCTGATAACAAATTTTAATAAAAATAAAATGTAAAATTTAAATTCATTTTGCGCGATATAATCCGTTTTGTATTGGTAATGTATTGTCCTAATTAGATATATTTAGAATGCCCTAGTTGTTCGTTTATCTTTGGAACTAGTCTCATGGAACTAGTTTGACAATATCTTCAATTGTATATCGGTACTGCCAACATTGTTACCCGAAAGCTCGTGACGTCCCTTCACTGAACAGTTTTACATACGTATGTAAATAACGTTTCGTGGGAAACTAGACCGAGTGGACAATGCGTGCATTCCGTGCGTAAAATCTAGTCAAATTTTATACGTAAACAGTATCGGTCCTAGAATGCTGCCTTGCGGGACTCCACGTTGCAAATATATTTGGTTGTCAATTAACTTGGCATTTTTTGGAGATGATTTATTGGTCTAGTAATTAAAGAACTATTTTAAAGTTTACCATTGTAATTAACCAAAGTTTTTTTCTATTTATGATGATCAAGAGTGACGAACTAGTCAAACGCTTACATGAGATCGGAGATCGGACAACTATCGAGACTTAACCAAATTAATTGTAAACTCTAATGTTACTTGTTCGATGATTATGCTCGAAACATGTCGACTTACAAAACGAGAGGTATCCGTTTCTATACAATTAATATAGTTAAGTCTCACGATAGTTTTGTGTTTATGTTGTCAATACTGCCAACATGGCGTCTATACTTGTGACAATAGTGACGTTCTTTCACTGTATAGTTAAACGTATGGTAATGAGATCTTGTGGGAAACTGGACCGAGTGGACAATGCGTGTGGACACGGACATGTAAATGAAAAGACCACGCAACCGGCCTTAATGTTCATCATCATCGTCATATCAGCCGGCGTTCACTGCTGGACATCCCTCAAAGCGATCTACTATGACCGGTTTTGCGCTACCAGCAACCAGTGGATTTCAGCGATCTTTATCATGTCACCGGTCCACCTTGTGGGGGCCATCCTGCGCTGCGCTGTGACTTGGTCGATTGGATAATACTTTTACGCTATAAGTAAATAAGACATAATATGGTTATTAGTGCATCATATTTGAATAATTATATGTTTTTAGAATCAATATTATTCTTTTTTATACAAGACTGCCCAGCGTTTGAGCTTAGACACACCTGATGGTAAGTGTCGACGAGGTCGAGGGTGTAGCACGCTGGTTTAGTAACAGCCTATTCACTCTTGTCTTCAATAGACCCAAATTATATATTTCCGGGAATACATTGATTGATACAGTGATTGAACCTATCTGCAGCAGTGGACATCATCAGCTGATATGAAGGTGATGACCAGTGATAGGTTATTTTGATCAGACACGGGGTGAACGACCTCAATCATTATGTTAGTATGGATATGCCCCGGGAATCCGGGATTTATGTTGTTAGAGAAGGCAAAAAATACAATGGGTTTATTTTATTACACTTTAAAACATATAAGTAGCTGATAGACACGCGTACTTACTCGTTATTTTGTCCAAATGAGAATAAGTGTTTAACACTGACAGCTCATTTGCTGCCACTAAAGCGGCACATTTTGTACCGTTTGGATAAAAGTTCGGCGAGTAAGTAAAAAATTCTTTACCGACAATTTAAATTGTTTTGTTTTGAACGATTTGTTCGGTGTCGCAGGAAACTGTCGTATCTTTATTAACTTTTCTATATAATATCCCGTGGGAGAATCCAAATAACCGATCACTGGTGATGGCCATGTCACCTTGCACGTACATTGGCACGCAAGCTTCACGAATCGCGGTACGTAAATGCGACGTCTATTACGATATATGTCTGCACATTCACATTATATCCTTGTTTGGCGCCTTGGGTGGTCACGACAGCGGACTTATGTTCGACTGAATTGGGTGATGATAAATCTGTTTGGTGACCACAACTTTACATTCATCATCATCATTGACGACCGGTCTGAAGCCTGCCTGTGAAGCTGATGGTCCTGGGTTCGTTTCCCAGTGAGGGCATTTATTTGTGTGATGAGCACAGCTATTTAAGTATTTATATGTTTCTATCTATTATATATATCGTCGTCTAGTACCTACAACACAAGCCTTACTGAGCTTACCGTAGGACTAGGTCGATTTGTGTAAGATTGTCCCGAAATATTTATACTATTTATATATTTATATCATCACATTGAGTATATGTATGCTAATCGTCATCATCATCATCATCACCTCAGTCACAAGACGTCTGCGGAACATAGGCCTTCCCCTTGGACCTCCACATGTACCGGTTGGAAGCGACTTGCATCCAGTGTCTTCCGGTGACCTTAATGAGGTCGTTCGTCCATTTTGTGGGTGGGCGTCCTACGTTGCGGTTGTTAGTCCGTGGTCTACACTCGAGCACTTTTCGACCCCATCGGCCATCTTTGCGTGCAATGTGGCCTGCCCATTGCCACTTCAGCTTGCTAACACGGTGGGGTGTAAAATAATGTAATAATTTATTTAATTCTACACTGTACTAAAATATGAGGGTTGGGTTACATACAGCGAAAAAATGTATGTACATACATATTTCGGGACAATTTTACACAAATCGACCAAGTCCTACGACTCCTACTTCTAGTACTAGTAATCTCAGTAAGGCTTGTGTTGTAGGTACTAGACGACGATGTATATAATAAATAGATACATATAAATACTTAAATACATATAGAAAACACCCACTCAGGAACACCTCTGCTCATCACACAAATAAATGCCCTTACTGGTATTTGAACCCAGGACCGTCTTCATAGTCAGGGCTACTAGGCCAGATCTGTGGTCCATTTAAATTCATTATTCCCAGATCTAGATCTTAAAATATCCCATGCTCCGCCATGTTTCGGTGCGTTGTAAACCGATTTGGTGCAATTAAACCAAAGCTAGGATCATGTATAAAACCCGTTTGACTGTATATTTTGAACCGTATGCCTCGGTAACAAGGTTCACTAATCAGAACTGCGATTGTGCACTAACGATCTTCGTTCTGATGGCGAAATATTGCCTCATATTGAGATCACGAGGTGTAGTCCAGTCGATTAAGATTTTAACAATAATATTGTACTTATTTTTCTTGGCGAGTTTTTCTTGGCCATCTTTAAAGTATGGTTGCGGGATAAATATTATCCTATGTCCTTTCTCGTAAATCAAAATCTCTCCATACCAAATTGATTATAAATGCAAATGTAACTATGTCTGTCTGTTACCTCTTCATGCTTACCGCTTCACTGCTGAACCAATTGGGATGCAATTTGGCATGGATAGAGTTTGATCTTACTATGGATTAAATATTTGGTTAACTTTGTTTTTATATAAGAACACTACTACTTTATATAAATTATAAATTCATATCAAATTAAATGGATGACATAGGTATATCTAAATTAAAATATACGTTTTTTTAATTGTTTTGTTTAGGAGTCTTCGTCTTTAAGACCATGTTAGGTTAGGTTAGGTTAGGTTAGGCCTGGGTCCGTCCCCGCGCCTCGGTGGTATGCGTAACGCAAAAAAAGGCGTCTACTTAGTATCATCATAATTATATAAAAAAATACAAAAGCAAATCGGTGACTTGTCATAAAAAAATTAAAAAAAAAAGATATGAAGACTTGACCCATTCACCACTCACCTAAAGATCAGGGTGTTGACCCCAAGCTGCGCTCTGGAACCATCGGATGACAGGCAGCAGGAAGGCAATGGATACTGCAATCACCAACCCGCCTTTTAATTTGCTGCTTTAGGCCTCCAAATATGACTTATATCATCTTAGGCGTTGGAGATGGCGACGGAAGTAGCTGTTAATTCGGTTACGACAGACGTTGCTGCCCATCAGTCTGTTCCCTTTGTCGCCTCTTACGACACCCGCGGGAGGAGGCTGGTGCTGTTCTCAGCCACAGAAGCCCAGCCTAGCCGGCTCCTAGCCTAGTCCTACGAAGCAGGTCATTTCGATACTCCTGGCAAGAGCATTTAGTGCAGCAGCAAACCTAAGGCCTAGTAAAACCTGGGATTAGCTAGTACCCCGGGCTCCCATGAGCCGTGGCAAAATGCCGGGATAAAGCGAGGAAGAACAAAAAATCGTGAAGGAGTCTTTCCAACCTTGTCAATTGGACTATACGCAAATATAAAGGAAAGCTGTACACAAGCGAGAATTGCCATACGTAACGCTTTCCACGGCAACACGTATTTGTATATACGGACTTGCTCCTCGCATCACATATTTATGCTCACGACTCAAACAATTTGTTGTAAAACATAAATGGACCCCGGATTTATGTCGCGATGATGTCACAATAAGGTAACACTAAATTATAAGGCCTTATTGAGCTGTAACTAATGTATAAAGTGTGTAGAAGCAAATAACAAAAAGCATTTTTGTATGTTCCTAGGGGTGCGATTCGATAACCGAAAACTGGCAGTCACTAGCGAGATCACCTGACACATTCCAACACACTCGTCATAGAAGTACTGATAGCTGCGTATCACACTTTTCGTGTCGAATTTCGCCCCTGTATATGTATCTGCATCATTATTATTTACTTTTGTATATACTTGTATCTTGTGTTGTATACTTTGCGACAATAAATGACTTTTTTTTTTCACTTGGGGAGTAAATGGAACAGTTGTAATGAGTACGGATTTATTAAGATAAGTGAAGGTAAGAAATCATATGTGTTAATTAATATGAAGAAATGTAACTTATATTGTTTTTGGTATATTCCTACGAAACTTCCTATAAGTCAAATTGTCAATTGATTAAATTATCGACGTTGTTCATTCGTTAACTGACCAATTTATATTGTAATTAATTAAAATTTATTCGGTTACTAACCGTATTTTTTTTACTGGTGCAATGAATATATTTTTGGTTTATTTTATTTTTTGTTTATGTATTATTTTTTTCCACTGTTCGATTTACTTCCCAAGTAACCCTATTGTAACGTCATCGCGACTGGAATCCGGGGTCTGAACATAAACTATGTAAAACAGTTTAGGTATTTTAAATAAAGGGTGATAAAAGTAACTTATAAACTACTAGGCATTAATTTGTGTGTAAGCTCAGATATTTGTCCCTGATCATGGTTGGTTTTGGTATTTATTTAAGTATTTAAACCCTGCCAGAAACGAAGAAATGGTATTTTATAAACATAAATGATATAATTCAATAATCGTGTGTATTGAAACTATACACTTAATGCAAAAATAATGTCGAGATAAGTGGTTATTTTCGTCCTCAAAGTTTTTTGGGTTCGAGTGCACGACTCAAAAATCAACTGCCAGGTTTCAAAATACTTTTTGGTAAGAGGTAGGTAACAATTATAAATTATAGATACATTATTTTGCTTTCGTAAAAAATAGTCAATGATTTTTAAAAAGTGTTTATCAATAAAAAGACATCTATATTTTACTTAATCGAAAGAAAAATAGAAAAATTTGACTCGCGGCGGGACTCGAACCCACAACCACTGGATCACTAGCCCAGTGCACTACCAATTGTGATACACGAGTAATTGGTGGAGTGAATGCAGACGTTTCTGCATAATAAAAAATATTAAAAAGACATATCAAGATTGTTTACCTTTTTTTAAATACCTAAAAGTATAGACTATAGTGTCAAACTATTTTCTCCGCTAAGCGGCGAATATCTATTATGTGCCGTATATCTTCCAAATAACTGTAAATAGTATAATTTTTTAAGGGCCGCGTAAGCAGGCTGCCTAATGACGCAAAACCCCGTGTTTACCGTATAAGCAACTGTCATTATCCATTTAGCGGCGGTTTACGCGCGCGCGCATTCCTGGCGGGGAAAAACACACGCGTCGATAATGGGCGTCGTAAGCGGTTCCGTATATATGAAAATTCGCAAATTCGCACAAAATTCACTGCATCTAGTTTTTTTGATGCGAAAAAATACGTCTTTCAGTTCTCCTTCGGTTTGCTGTATGATGCCGGCTGACTAGAATAGCACCACCCCATGTCCAGCGGGTGTAAGAGGCGACAAAGGGAAAAATCCTACGGACGGGCAGCAGCGTCCGTCGAAACCCAATCTACAGCTACTGCTGTCGTCAACCAGCCTCCCAAGCGCGGCGACTATGGCAACTACTCCCAAGATGATACAAGTCTTATATGTGGGAGGCCTATGTCTAGCAGTGCAACGCCTTTTAAAGGCCGGCAATGCGATTGTGACTCCCCTGGTGTTGCGGGTGCCCATGGGCGGCGTTAATTGCTTACCATCAGGCAATCCCTCAGCTCGTTTGCCACCTTATGTCATAAAAAAAAATACGTATTTCACAGTTCTCCTTCGGTTTTCCGTATGATGCCGGCTGACTAGAATAGCACCACCCCATCTCCTCCCGCGGGTGTAAGAAGCGACAAAGGGAAAAATCCTACGGAAGGGTAGCAGCGTCCGTCGAAACCCAATCTACAGCTACTGCTGTCGTCAACCAGCCTCTCAAGCGCGGCGACTATGGCAACTACTCCCAAGATGATACAAGTCTTATATGTGGGAGGCCTATGTCTAGCAGTGCAACGCCTTTTAAAGGCCGGCAATGCGATTGTGACTCCCCTGGTGTTGCGGGTGCCCATGGGCGGCGTTAATTGCTTACCATCAGGCAATCCCTCTGCTCGTTTGCCACCTTATGTCATAAAAAAAAAAACTTAACAACCATATTCAATTATTTATAATGTAACATTAGCGCTTTTTATACAATTTTAACTTTTAATTTAACATTATGGCGTTTGACATAACATACAGTGTCTAAGATATATATTTTTTATTTATACCAATTCGAAATCAATGTTCATATTAAAAAAAAAAATTTGAAAAATATTTTTTTTTTCAATTTTTCTTCCGATTTAAATATCGAAGATATTCGCTAGCAGACGTTTCTGCATATAAAAAATAATTTAGAATGGGGTAGCACATTGTTATCGATAAATTCTCAATGTAAATTGAGACTTCGATGTCGTTAAGTGTTCAATACGCTGACGGTAGATGTGACTACACGTCACCCATGATGACGTAGGTATAGTACCACGAAGGATAAGATAGAAAAAATTGACAAGTCTAAGCGGTACTCGGATAGCACACAGATTTGCACTGGGCTAGTGATCCCGTGGTTGTGGGTTCGAGTCCCGCTTCGAGTCAATTTTTTCTATTTTTCTTCCGATTTAAATATCGAAGATATTCGCTAGCAGACGTTTCTGCATAATGAAAAATAATCTATGTTCATAGTTAAGACGGGACATTTTCTGTCGGTTAGGCTAGTTATATTATATGTGGCATTATCTAGCAAAAGGGACCTCATTGCCGATGGCGCTTACGTCGAACCGTGTTGCGTTTGTATTGCGACATCTTGAACAACGGCGTAAGCGCCACAGACAATAAGGTCCGCTATCATAGATTATGTCACATATATATCGTTGGCCTAGTACACGACACAAGCCTTCTTGAGCTTACCGTGAGACTCAGTCAATTTGTGTAAAGATGTGCAGTAATGACTGTAATATATATTTTTTTTATGACAAAGGTGGCAAACGAGCAGACGGATTGCCTGATGGTAAGCAATTACCGTCGCCCATGGGCACTCGCAACACCAAGGGAGTCACAAGCGCGTTGCCGACCTATAAGTGGGTTGGAGCTCTGGGAACCTTATTCACCATCAGGAACACAACACTACATACCTGAAAGGTAGCAGTGCTATTATGGCTGTGGTCTTCTGTAAGGAGGAGGTACTTCCCCAGTTGGATTTCTCCAGATTCAAGCGTGATGGTACTTCGCTGTGCCCTACCTCTCATCTATTTCTATATTTATTCTGTTTGCTATTATTTGACGCTGACTATACATCAACTTGATATTGCCTTTTCTCCTTACGGATGCTGTGATCAGTAATCACCATACCGGTATGTCTAATTACTGCTTAAAAAGGCCTGGCTGTGTATATCATTACTTATTATACGGATTTAAATAGGAATGCGAATACGATAGCAAGTTTTTTTTTTGCTATTTACAGCATACCTATAGCCGAATTGGACCCGGGTATGTCCTTAAACTACGTCCAACAATGAGAGGTAGGGCACAGCGATGACCATCACGCTTGAATCTGTGGCAGCCCAACTGGGGAAGTACCTCCTCCTTACAGAAGACCACAGCCATAATAGCACTGCCACCTTTCAGGAATATAGTGTTGTGTTCCTGATGGTGAGTAAGGTTCCCAGAGCTCCAACTCCCCTTAAAGGACGGCAACGCGCTTGTGACTCCCCTGGTGTTGTGGGTGCCCATGGGCGACGGTAATTGCTTACCACCAGGCAATCCGTCTGCTCGTTTGCCGCCTATGTCATAAAAAAAAAAAAGAATATGGTCAGGATTTTATCATTTGTTACAAATCTGTCACGCTCCAACAAGGTGTTAGCGAATGTGACGGATAGCGTGATAGCGATAAAAGACCAACCATGCTATCAGTTCTGATCGTTATATTTTATCATCGAGTAAATTAGTAAAGTAAAATTTATCGAATTTGTGTTTTGACTATACTTATTGTAGTACCTACAAGGCATGTTTACATATTGTATGTAGATACATGTGACGAACGGGCTGGTCTAGTGGGTAGCGACCCTGCCTATGAAGCCGATGGTACTGGGTTCGATTCCCAGTCAGGGCATTTATTTGTGTGATGAGCACAGATATTTGTTCCTGAGTCATGGGTGTTTTCTATGTATTTAAGTATTTATATGTATCTATCTATTATATATATCGTCGTCTAGTACAGTCAGCAGAAGAAGTGGCTAAGCGTTTGAGGTGTTCAAAATGAGGTCAACACGTCTCTATTGTCAAGAGAATAAGAGTGCGTGTAGGTCATTTTGAACACTTTAAACGCTTAGCCACTTTTGCTGCTGATTGTACCTATAACACAAGCCTTACTGAGCTTAGGACTAGGTCGATTTGTGTCAGATTGTCCCGAAATATTTATTTAATTTTTTTATTTATATTGTAACTGTTAAGCACCTGGCCGGCCCTGATACGTGTCATTATCCAGGAAAAGGGACCTTATTGTCGATGACACTTACGTCGAATCGCGTTGCGTTTGTATTGCATCGTCTTGAACAACGACATAAGCGCCATCGACAATAAGGTCCCTTTTCGTAGATAATGTCACATATGTAATAGCTGAACCTAACTGCCATGAACCTAAGTGTCATCGCCGTGTTTTTATAATCCCCTTGAGTGTAAAGAAACGTCGCCAAACGAGATCCTGCCGACAAAGCATCCGATAATTTACTGGTCGTGGCAAAAAATCCAGGAAGCTAGGACTTGATCACATAGCGGGCCTGTCTGTGGATACATTTATACTTTATAGCTGCTCTATGGACGCTGAGCAAAGACACACGAAGAAGAAACATATTTTAATCAAAGCTAGGGGCCCGATTTTTGAGTCGTGCACTCAAATTCAAATAACCACCTACCTGAAAGGTAGCAGTGCTATTATGGCTGTGGTCTTCTGTAAGGAGGAGGTACTTCCCCAGTTGGATTTCTCCAGATTCAAGCGTGATGGTACTTCGCTGTGCCCTACCTCTCATCTATTTCTATATTTATTCTGTTTGCTATTATTTGACGCTGACTATACATCAACTTGATATTGCCTTTTCTCCTTACGGATGCTGTGATCAGTAATCACCATACCGGTATGTCTAATTACTGCTTAAAAAGGCCTGGCTGTGTATATCATTACTTATTATACGGATTTAAATAGGAATGCGAATACGATAGCAAGTTTTTTTTTTGCTATTTACAGCATACCTATAGCCGAATTGGACCCGGGTATGTCCTTAAACTACGTCCAACAATGAGAGGTAGGGCACAGCGATGACCATCACGCTTGAATCTGTGGCAGCCCAACTGGGGAAGTACCTCCTCCTTACAGAAGACCACAGCCATAATAGCACTGCCACCTTTCAGGAATATAGTGTTGTGTTCCTGATGGTGAGTAAGGTTCCCAGAGCTCCAACTCCCCTTAAAGGACGGCAACGCGCTTGTGACTCCCCTGGTGTTGTGGGTGCCCATGGGCGACGGTAATTGCTTACCACCAGGCAATCCGTCTGCTCGTTTGCCGCCTATGTCATAAAAAAAAAAAAGAATATGGTCAGGATTTTATCATTTGTTACAAATCTGTCACGCTCCAACAAGGTGTTAGCGAATGTGACGGATAGCGTGATAGCGATAAAAGACCAACCATGCTATCAGTTCTGATCGTTATATTTTATCATCGAGTAAATTAGTAAAGTAAAATTTATCGAATTTGTGTTTTGACTATACTTATTGTAGTACCTACAAGGCATGTTTACATATTGTATGTAGATACATGTGACGAACGGGCTGGTCTAGTGGGTAGCGACCCTGCCTATGAAGCCGATGGTACTGGGTTCGATTCCCAGTCAGGGCATTTATTTGTGTGATGAGCACAGATATTTGTTCCTGAGTCATGGGTGTTTTCTATGTATTTAAGTATTTATATGTATCTATCTATTATATATATCGTCGTCTAGTACAGTCAGCAGAAGAAGTGGCTAAGCGTTTGAGGTGTTCAAAATGAGGTCAACACGTCTCTATTGTCAAGAGAATAAGAGTGCGTGTAGGTCATTTTGAACACTTTAAACGCTTAGCCACTTTTGCTGCTGATTGTACCTATAACACAAGCCTTACTGAGCTTAGGACTAGGTCGATTTGTGTCAGATTGTCCCGAAATATTTATTTAATTTTTTTATTTATATTGTAACTGTTAAGCACCTGGCCGGCCCTGATACGTGTCATTATCCAGGAAAAGGGACCTTATTGTCGATGACACTTACGTCGAATCGCGTTGCGTTTGTATTGCATCGTCTTGAACAACGACATAAGCGCCATCGACAATAAGGTCCCTTTTCGTAGATAATGTCACATATGTAATAGCTGAACCTAACTGCCATGAACCTAAGTGTCATCGCCGTGTTTTTATAATCCCCTTGAGTGTAAAGAAACGTCGCCAAACGAGATCCTGCCGACAAAGCATCCGATAATTTACTGGTCGTGGCAAAAAATCCAGGAAGCTAGGACTTGATCACATAGCGGGCCTGTCTGTGGATACATTTATACTTTATAGCTGCTCTATGGACGCTGAGCAAAGACACACGAAGAAGAAACATATTTTAATCAAAGCTAGGGGCCCGATTTTTGAGTCGTGCACTCAAATTCAAATAACTTTTAGGGTGAAAATAATCGCACAGAAAAATTCCTCACCATTTATTTGCACAAAATGTATACGATACGATACCCGCGAATATTAATTTCTATTATTCATATTTTAAAACACCATTTCTTCGATTCTGAGAGTTTAAATCTGTTGTATCTGAAGTTTTCTAAGTTTTATAAATCAATCGCGTAGTCCCGGCATTTTGCCAAAGCTTATGGGAGCCTGTTAATTTGCAACTAATCCCAGGATTTGGCGTAGGCACTAGGTTTTACGAAAGCGACTGACATCTGGCCTTCCAACCCAACCAAGAGGGTAAACTAGGCCTTATTGGGATTAGTCCCGTTCCCTCACGATGTTTTCCTTCAACGAAAAGCGACTGGTAAATATCAAATGATATTGCGTACATAAGTTCCGAAAAACTCATTGGTACGAGCCGGGGTTCGCACCTGCGACTGTGATTACAAGCACTACGCTTTTAGTGCTAGGCCACCAGCGCTATATAAGTTTTATTAATGAGGTGGTAATTAATTAAGGTTAACTTTTTTTTTGTTTCAGCCAGCGCAACGCCTACGTCATCGAAAATCAGCCGAGAACTACCGACGCCAACACAACTTCCTATTGAGTAAGTTTTTTAAAATACTATCAAATCTGACAACACTACACAAATGAGTAATGTTACTATTTAACTCACGTTAGAGCGGCCCGTCTCCGAGCCGAGACCACCAGAATACATTTACAATGGAATGAATCACGTGACTACAGAGCCCTCCGACCACTCGGTCCGGGCTCGGGCCGGTCATGCGAATTTTACATAGCTGTAACGTCGTTACAGCTATGTAAAAAGCCTCTGCTCGGTCCGATGATGGGAAGACGATGTGATGTCCACGCGATATTGACGGGCGTTTGACGATCGTCTACTCACAACAAATAGCTGGATGGAACGACGATCGTGTTAATGTCAATATTCGAGTGTTGGGCCGCTCGGGCCCGGGCCGACCTGGTGAGTGCCCGGCTGGTCAACGGAAGGCTCGGGCTCGGGACGGCGATGTGTAGGAGGCGCGATGGGGTAACCTGAGTTATCCTTTAGTTGGTTATGCACAGACAGTAGCAAGCACTGATCACAGCCACGCCTACTGCGGAAATCGAAGTTTGAATATTTCTAGCATCTTTCCCTTTTACTCCAATTAAGGCGTAATTACTAACTAGCGCCATCTTGTTCCGCGCGTGTTGTAAGAGGCGACAAAGAGAAAAAACCGACAAATGGGTAGCAGCGTCCATCGAAACGCAATCTAAATCTACAGCTTCTGCGGTCTTCCAGGAGTGGTGACTATGGCTACTTCCCCCTAAGATGATACGAGTCATGTTAGGGAGATGCCTATGTCCAGCAGAAGACGTCTTGTGTCTGACATGATGATGATGTAGGCGTAATTAGAGTGACAGAGATAATAAGTAGTTCGAAGTTAGTGGTTTTCGCTTTTCGCGGTAGGCCCTCAGCTAACCGAATTAAAATGGCAGACGTAAATATAGTACACAAGTTGTTTTTTATGCGCTCCTTTATAGCTCATAAAAAACGCTCCTATATATGAGTAGTTATAATTTCTGTTCCAAAGTTCAAGTTCAGAAATAGATGTCGTATACTTAAGAAAAATGACTAGGACCTCCGGCATCAGAGACGGGATTTGCACCCGCGTCTCCAGCTATCACGGCTGACGCTTTAACCAATTGGGTCATCCGAACAAACTTAACACGTTCGCCTCCGGTACTGTTTTACTAAACGCTTACAATATGCCGGTAGAAATTATCTCGATCACTCAAAGCATGCCACTGGAATTATACCATTTTTTTATTCCTACGCCGCTGTCACAAGTCAAGTTTTTGCTCCTTTGCCAGTGGTATAAGAATACGAACGTTTTTAACACAACTGTTGTGTCGCCAGAATTGGCAGTGAATTTATTTGAACACACTTACGTGACACCGGCATAGGAGAAGGATCTTTTTATACACAAATACGTGTTACTGGCATAGGAGTTCGATAATTTGTGATCACAGACGTTGTGTCGTCGGGGCTGAACGTGTTAAGAGCAAAGCAAATCAACAATGTTCAATAAAAAAATATTTGTTCTTAGTTGTCTGATCTCGTCGAGAGCTGAGGCTATTCTTTTTTTTTAATACTAAATGTCGGTGATTTTCCTTCGGTAAACAGGATTATGTGATACCAGTGAAAGTGAAGTGGTTATTTGTTATGTGTACAAATTAGTAAAAAACTGTGTGTAGCCAAGTGTGTAAATGATTCATTAAACCAACTGCGTTATGCTCAGTCAAAATTTTACCGCGAAACAGGCAGGGCTTTCCAGTCAAACAATGTTTTGCCTGTGGTGTGTTAGGCGGTTTTGTAAAGACACTTCTGAATCGATGTGTGGTATTTGAATATGTTAAGTTAGTGGAAGTACAGTGCAAAAGACCAATTGATAGACTAAGTGAAGACGATATGGTTACGAAAACTCGCACCCAAATATCTGGTCAGAGCAATGTTAATGACCATAAAGTAGATAGTTGAACTTTCTATATGTTGGCCGAGTTTGTGAAGATACTTCTGAATATGTTGTACTTGAATATGTTGTTGGTGGAAGTATAATACGAAATACCAGTTGATAAACAGAGGATTTGGTTACAAGTAAACGCCCCCAAATATCTAATCAGAGTAGCGGTAATATCCACAATATACACAATTCAAATGCTTAAAAGATGGCTGCTCTTACTTAGTTTAAAGAGCTTGAAAATGGTATTAAAGCAGCTTAAAAACAATGATACACATACACAGCATGGGATATTAGAATATAGTTCGGAAGCAAATGACGGTACCCATTCAGCATTCATCCAGGAAGACACAAGGAGTTAAAATAAAAAAAATCTAATATCCCACAATGGATTTTACAGAAGAATCAGACTCAGCATTTTGGAGTCAAAATACTGTAAAACCAAACCAGTGTCTCACAAGCAGACCCGTTCGAAGAACTATGCAATCCTCCACAAGCAATGTTTGTCCAGATAAACTGTCTCCCTCGATGGATGGTTTAATAATACGAGGAAACTCAATGGTATCTAGTAATATCATAACTACCTCATCACGAAAAGAAGTAACTGCAAACAATTCATCCGAAGATGACGGAAATTCTTCGTTTACATCTCCAAAAGTTGTAAAAACTTTCGATGCAAAGTTTACCAATACATCGGCGGACATAACTTATACTGAGATTGGATCATCACACACAATTTGTACAGCAGAGAAAGAATCAAAAAACAAATGCGATTCTTCCTGTAAAATCTCATCAACGTTTAAAACAATGTTTAGCACATCTAGATTTATAGAAGATTCAACGACCATAGGAAGATTTACAACTATGAATGAAGGATTAAATATGCCTATGCCTGGTACATCGAGCGGAGAGGACATATCAAGAAGCATGAAGAGGGTTAGGCGGTCAACGAAAATCAGGTTCGCGTTGGCAAATGGAGGTAACGTAGGGACACAGATCTATCCTCGAAAGTTCGTCAGTTATGAATGATGTTGACACATGGCGCCAACGCGTCTTATGACGCATTGCAGTGTCATACGTATGAGCCATGTCAGTCAGAAGGTTATAATAATTGACAAAGCAAATCTTAGAATAGATTTTTTGTGGGTTCATGATTTTTCTACGTGACTTCTAATATCTCTTTTTTTTCGGATTTCGTACCATACCTAAAGGAAAATATAATTTTAGTGTTAGATTTTTGTGGGTTTCTTTAAAACTGCCTTCGCGTCATCTCTTTCAAAAACTCTCCTCACTGAATAACGAACGACCAAATTTTCCGGTAGAAGACACTTTTATAATTCGTACTGTTTGTTGTATGTTTCGTTTGGAGTGGATGCAACTTTTTGATACGTACCTATAATTAACAAAACACTCGGAGCGCGTGTCTGATTTCTACTTGACCGGTACATTTACTTATCACGTCGGTGGACTGTATTTTGGACGCCACGATAAAGTCATATCATGGCGACTAGGATATAGTTTTCCGTCAACGGGCTGGGCGGTCAAAGGGTCATGTCTAAAAATCCACGTTCGGTATTACCATGTCTTTGTGATGTGCACTATTCCTATGACATTTTTTTAATAGTACCTACGATAAAATGTTATTTTTATAATTTCAGACTGAGCCACGAAATGCCGAAGATCAAAGTGGGCCCAGATCTCCGCAACGCGAGAAAACCCCAACATGATATGACAAAGTATGTTTACTTATTGCAATCAAAGTATATGCCCTCAGGATTTCTGTAAAAAAAATATTTCAGATAACAAAGCATATCAAACATCATGTTAATTTCATTTTAATCAGTCATATTTGGACTAGTAATTAATTTTATCTATACTATATATATTTTTATGGTATTTAATTCCTGTAAGTGTTTGATATGTTTTCTTACAGAACAACGCATGTATGTTTAAAATTTTTTGTAATACTGTTTCGAAAAAACCGGCCAAGAGCGTGTCGGGTCACGCTCAGTGTAGGGTTCCGTAGTTTTTTGTCCGTCACAGTAAGTGTTTCCACTTAAGAGTTAAAAACGGGCTATTTGACACAAATTAATATTAAGTACATAACCCTAAAAACGGGCCCACAAAGGACGGTGACAACTAAAGAAAGAGTTATAGATCCCAACTATACATGGAAAATTCGAAAAAATGTTGTCAATTTCAGTCCCACCACGAGTAGTAAGAAGGGGTTGTAACATGGAGTGATAACCAGCCAGCGTCATTTGAAGTCAGTCAGTCAGTTTCAACCTAATGTATGGGCATGACGTATACTCCGACCCCATTAAATGAGAAAGAATTTAAAACCGCCCTGTTGGGTAAAGAGCGTTCCACCTACAGCGACATCTATCGGCAAATTAAGTAAACTATGCGCGCGAGCTTTAAGTACAGAGGCTCTAGTGTAAGTTTCTTTTGACGTATAAAAATTCTCGAATGCGTAAGTGATAACGATATAATATTTCGTTACGTTAAAAACATACACTCGGGGCTCAGATTATTATTATTATTATTTATTATTTATTAATATGAAAAAGGTTACAGCTTAATTGGTAACAAATGCTTAATGTAGTGAATAATTCTTTCCTATCGTATTTTCTCGGAAATGTTTGTATTTGTCTTACTACTTCACTCACACTCAGTACGCAGAGAACGGTCGCTTTGGGCGATAAATATTAGTGCAGATTCTTATTTACGATTAAATCTAAACGCGGAATTATACATAAAACGGCGGCGCTACACGGTAACGCCGCAGCTTTCCGGAGCGGTACCGCGAACATCTAAGTGCGTATATTTTGAACATCTTTCTCTTTTACTCCAAATAAGGTGTCGTAAACCATATTCGTAAATTTCAGACGATTGTCTCTGTCACTCTCTTAACGCCTTAATTGGAGTAAAAGAGAAATGCTCGACATATGCGAACTTCGATGTTCGCGGTACCGGGCCTGAAGTGATGAAATGTGTCTTGTCATTCAATGGAGATTTTGACAGCCATATCTTAGGGAATAAGGGCTAATTTATTAACAATCTGTAAGAAACTATCGCCTTAACGACTTTAGTGCTGGAATAATATAAAGTAACTATTTTGCTCGCAAAAAAGCCTAAGATATGTGCAATCCTAAGGCGCTTCCGCCTTTCTCAAGCGAAAGCAGAGACCATTTTACCAAAAACTCGTAAGATGTATGAAATCCTGCGCTTACAGTTTTTTCGACTTGATAAAGTTTGTATGGGGGAACAATATTTTCGTTTTTTAGTATATTACTCGATTTTTTTCATACTTTCTCACCGTTCAAACCTTCCCTGAGCTACTACAAATATTTCAAGACCAAAATTAGCCAAATCGGTAAAGCCGTTCTCAAATTATAGCGTGACCAAGAGAAATAGGGGTTCATTTTTATAAATATAGATTTTTTTCAAAAACTATTGAACCTATCAAGTTTAAAATAATTTTCCTAGAAAGTTTGTGTAAAGTTCTACTTATGAGATTTTTTTCATAATTTTGAAACTTGTGGTTCAAAAGTTAGAGGGGGGGGAGGGGGACGCACTTTTTTTTACTTCTGGAGCGATTATTTCCGAAAACATTTACTTTATCCAAAAATAATGTTAGTAAACCCCTATTCATTTTTAAATACCTATCCAACAATATATCACACGTTAGGATTAGAATGAAGAAAAAAATCACTCCCCACTTTACGTATAGGGGGGGGGGGGACCCTAAGAAAACATTTTTTTCCACTTTTTATTTTTGCACTTTGTCGGCGTGATTGATATACATATTACTACCAAATTTCAGCTCTCTAGTGCTAACGGTCACTGAGATTATCCGCGGACGGACGGACAGACATGGCGAAACTATAAGGGTTCCTAGTTGACTACGGAACCCTAAAAATAAGTCACGCCGAGTTTCTCACCGGTCATAAAAGTCAAAATACTTCTCGGGTTTAAGATTGTAGGGTTAGAACCGGTGTAGTTTTTATTTTTCTCATTTACTTTTGTATACTCGACCTATCAAAAGTGCCCTTGTGGCCTACTTACTGAATAAACGTTTGAGTTAGAATTTATTACGCTCGAAAATTTTACTATCACAAAGAATCATCACGAACTTATTATGTTTAATACGAAATCCAGAATGTATCCGCTACAATATTACTTCAATTATTTTCAGGTTAAAACAACCACAGCAAGACAAGCCTTATCCCCTAATTCCACCCCAACTGAAGCCAGGCTTCAACCCCGACATAAAGAACTTCTTCCTGAACACCGCCCTTCAACTCTCCGGTCTCAACCAGCTGAAGAGCGAAGAGCAGGACAGAAGGAGACTTCACAAGTGTGACGTGGCCGGGTGCCACAAGGTGTACACTAAAAGCTCGCATCTGAAGGCTCATAAAAGAACACACACTGGTAAGACTGTTATAACACCTTTCTAAAGCTCTTTAGATGCCGTCTCAGCCGGTTAAGAACGAAGAGCAGAACGGAGAATGGCGTGGCGTGTATTAAAAGTGGTGCAACGCTCATAATACACAATACACGTAAGTAATAATGTCTTCATACTTTTAGTTTTCGCTGTCCAGTCATAGCCAGTTGAAAACAAAACGACATCTGCCAAGTATCAGCTGAGCGCTTTGGATCCAATAGAACACCGAGCTCGCAGACGTTACTAAGCTAGGTTGTCTGTGTTTCAAATGATACATTTTGGAGAGTGTGCACAGGACTTGCACGATTTAATTCCGCCATCTCCCTTCCACCTCCGGACGTCCAGACGAGAGGAGAGGTTTCATCTTTACGTTGTGAATATTCCATTCATTCGCAGAAGCGATTCGACTGTATTCCCGGAAAGATATAATTTGTGTCTTTTCAAGGTAAGAGTGAATAGTATGTTACTGAACCAGCGTGCTACACCCTTGACTTTATCGACACTTACCATCAGGTGTGAATGAGGTCAAACGCTGGTCAGTCTTGTATATAAAAAAAGACATGTCTGAAGGAGGTTCTGAAGAGTTCTGATTTCAAGGCGCACATGAGGGCATATACAGATAAGACTGACTTAACATTAGCAAGATTGTAATAAACGGTGATACAATGGAATTTTAAAATCATACTGTTTTTCTGGGAGTTACTCGGGGAGCGAAATTGCAATGGCATCCACATATAACCACCCTAGCAGGGAAACTTAGTTCGGCAGCTTATGCAGTAAGGCGGAGCAGCCATTTAACGAACATTGAGACTGCCAGGCTGGTACTACTTCAGTTACTTTCACAGTGTTTAATGTCGTATGGAATTCTGTTATGGGGTAAAGCGGCTGATATTGAGACCATATTTGTGCTACAAAAGCGAGCTGTCCGCGGCATTTATAAAAAGCGCGGTCGAGCATCCGTAAGACAAAAATTTAAGGAAGCAAATATTCTGACTGTAGCGTCTCAATACATACTAGAAAACATTATTGCATTGAAATGACAGGTGTCACTTTAACCGCCCTATTTCAAATGAACTTAACTGTAATATCCTTGAAAATTATATCTGAAAATTCTCAATAGAATATAATTATGTTTACAGGCGAAAAACCCTATTCCTGCGGCTGGGCTGGCTGCGACTGGCGCTTCGCTCGCTCCGATGAACTAACACGACACACACGCAAGCACACGGGACACCGGCCGTTCACGTGTCCTCTGTGTAGACGGTCCTTTGCAAGATCTGACCATCTCGGGCTGCATATGAGACGGCATTGACCATTTATTGTAACGTTTTCATTGATTCCTGGATGAACATGTGACGCGAGCTACCTGAGTCGAAAAACCATACTAATGCAAACAATGCTAAAGTGCCTTGTAAAGACATAGGTGACTTGGCTAATTAACTCGAATCCGTTCACATGCGTTTAGCATAGAAGGTATTCCCGGAATCCGATCATTTTGGCTCGCATTTGAGACAATATTAATTATTTTCAAATTATGTCTTGCACTTTCGTTTCATTATTATCAAAATTACTCGCTGCGCCAGAGTCGAAAACCATACTACTGCGACCAATGCTTAACTAGATCAGAAAAATCTTTACAAACATAATACTTAAATAGAAATAAAAATAGAAAAATTTGACTCGGAGCGGGACTCGAACCCACAAACACTGGATCACTAGCCCAAATAATAAAAAATAAAGCCTAAATAATTTAGAATGGAGTAGCACATTGTTATCGATGAATTATCAATGTAAATTGAGACTTCGATGCCGTTAAGTGTTCAATATGCTGACGGTAGATGTGACTGCACGTCACCCATGATGACGTATACCACGAAGGATAAGGTAGAAAAATTTGACAAGTCTAAGCGGTACTCGGATAGCACAATTGGAAGTGCACTGGGCTAGTGATCCAGTGGTTGTGGGTTCGAGTCCCGCTCCGAGTCAATTTTTTCTATTTTTCTTTCTATTTAAATATCGAAGATATTCGCTAGCAGACGTTTCTGCATAATAAAAAATAAACATAATACTTTTTACTCGGGGGAAAGGAAAAGGGTGAGTTTCATTTCATTAAACACTACGGTTATTTTTTTAATTACGTACCTAAATCATTGGCTTATTTGATCAATTTATTCTTCAAAATCAAGCCTTGTATGGAAATGACTAATATGCAATTCATAAATTATATTGCGACTATACTGAGTAACTGCGACATGTATTCCTAAAAAATAAAAATACTAGGGACGCGTTGAACAATACATTTTTGCTATTATTTGACGTGACAGGCAATTTTTTTTTATGTAAAATCCCAGTCTTTTGTAGTAATAAATATAAGTGTGATTTTTGATTGCAAAGTTTTGCCGATAGTGCCTTCAGAACAAGACGTTGAAATATTATTGTATTATGGCAGCTTTTTGAAAATAGTGTATTATAAAAAAGTAGTATCTTTATTATTTTTGTGATGACAATTAAGTATTAAATGTCAATTAAAAGTTGGTGTTCATTTTTGTAGTTATATTAAAATATAAAAAAAAAAACAAAAAAAATATATATTTACATATTCATGCTTAATAGTCGTCCCAAAACTTTTCTTGGAAATTCAAGTGAATGGATACAGTTATTTCGAAAAGTACTGTGTACATTAAAGTTATTGTGGCATTATTACTAACTAGGGCCAGTATGTTTACATTTATATTATTAAGTAATTATTACAGTAAAGTGATATTCTATGTGTTTCATTAATAGATTAGATTAATTATATTTTGAGTAGTTAATGTTTTCAAGTAAGTATTTGTGTTGATTTTGGTGAAATTTGATTATATTTAAGTTTTAACTATTTTTATTGTGCTAATGCTCAAAAAAATTCACAAAAAATACAGGGCAGCTGTGGCAATATTAGATAAAGTTAAATACATAAGAAAGAAAATTCCTATATTTTTAGTATTAAAATATATTTTTGTACTTAATTTTGTGGTGTTCTTAGAACTTATTGTTTTGTTTCAGATGTTTAATACATATTTTTATATGATAAGTAAATTAGAGATAAGTGTAGTATATTTCTTTGATATATTTTAAACCACAATATGATAAAAATCGAATTACTGTGTATTTGATTCAGTGTTAAGCGAACTATAAATAAATAGTTTTGTAACAAAAAAGTAAAAAAAAAATTGATTCGCAAGTAATAACGAATTATCTCAAAATATACGACACTTATTATATACCTACAAAAAAAGAGAAAAAATGTGGTTTAAAATAGATATATTTAGATTACGCGTGCCAGTAATTTGGGGCCAGTATTTTGGAAATTAATTAGATTTAGATAAATATTTACGTTTTAATTATAATATAAACATTTAAGATCTTGACAATTTATACTGAAAGCAATTTATTGATCTCAAATTGGGTATTCCTTTCTACTATGGTTGATCTCAAAAATTATACACAAAACTAAAATTTTATTTTTAAAGATCTTTATAAAAATTACTGCCTTAATAATACAATTACTATCATCATGATGATGATGAATGTGAACAATTCTCACTTGTATATAATTGTTACTATGTGAACAAAGATTGGTAGAATAATTGGTGAAAGATCCTGCTCCAAAAATATTTTTTTTTTTATAGTTAAACCTATGTTTAGGTTGAAAACATGTTGTTTTCTGAGCTATAAAAAACGACCACTTTTGAAAATACATGCCTATTTTGTTTTTTTTTTTTTTACTCAGAATCATAAGCTCTTTCACATTAGGAAAAAAAACGTCTCTAAGATATCTTCCATAATATTTTGTATGTTGGTAACAAGGAACAAAAAATTAAATAATTTAATTGAGTAGCCACCTGACGAAGCCTGCGTTGCCGATATTTTATGATATAGAATTGCTTATAATTATATTTAAATAAAAAAGCAGTGAAAAAAAAATAAACGATTATTCTGGGACTTTTTTCAATTGGAAACTTTTTTAATGGGAAGCGCTCGTGAATCAGGGTAGAAATAACATTTTTATAAAAAAAAATAAGTGTAAATTTGCTCGAGTCTTCTGCAATTTTCTTTTTTAAATCCATTTTGGGTAACTTGTTAGAAGTAATTTTGCCAGTAATATAATAGCTAGTAGTTAGTAACCAGCATTTTGGCGGCCAGTAAAAATGCAAATTTTGTATGACATTAAAGTTTAAGATTTTAGAGTAAGCTTAGTAATTAATTAGTACTTAAGAAATGTCTCCAGACCTATTAACTGTAAAAAAATGTATTACCTACGATTAAAAAAAACATTACTACGAATTGTATTTTCTGTGTTTTTGTACTTTTGTACGTGTATGTACAGTAATTTTGCTAAGAACAGCGAATGAATATACATACTTGGTTTCCAATACAAAATGGGTCCCAAAAATGACCTCAATATTCTACTAACAGTTATCTTACCACGTTCTTTGGCTTTAGATAATATCCAATAAGCAAATTACCGCTATTAAAAAATAGTTGCTATAGGTCCAAAAAGTTTTGCATGACTAAAATAAAATGTCATACATCAAACCTCATGAGCAGTAACTGGGCCAATTTATTTAAAGTTAACTCTTTTTTTTAATTTGTCTCAACTTTTTTTTTAACTTTTTTTTTTTTTTTTTTTGTGGTTTCTACTCAAAATCATGAGTTCTTTCGAGCCTGATAGGAGCAAAATGTGTCCCAAAATGTTCATACATTTTTTATTAATTCTGTTCCGTTACCGCCATATGAAATGTACGAAAAATAGTCACGGAATGGAATTAAAAAGCTTGGGACACATTAATTCTCCTATCAGCGGCGCTACCGCGAACAACGATATTCGTATATTTCAAGGACCTGTCTCTTTTACTCCAATTACGGCGTCATTAGAGTGACAGAGACAATCGCCCGAAATGCACGAATATCGTTTTTCGCGGAGAGCTCATGATTCCGAGTAGAAACCACACAAAAAATACAAAAAAAAAAGAGAACACAACTTTAAATAAAATGGCCCAACTACAAGAACTGTCTTTTAGACTCCGGCTTCGTGGCTTAGTTTTGGGGTCATTGTGGAGACTTCATTGGTCATTTATGTATATTCAGTCGCTGGGTCAGAATTAATTCTATTGTGGTCAGTGAGTAGTGTCACAGGCTAATTAGTCAATTATATATTACTATCGTTTTAGGGACCCAGACATAGTTATCCAACCTGACCTGAGTATAAGTTTTTAACGTAACAAAACGTCACCATCGCGGTAGTTACCCATATAAATAACATTATCACTTACGCGTTCGAGACGTTTATTTACATCTAAAGAAACTTAAACTATACTCTGTCTGTTTAGATAGTTAAAAAAAGGTAAACAATCTTGACATGTCTTTTTATTGAAAATCAAAAATCAGTTTTGTAAAATAAATCATGACAAGTATGTGACAATTTTTTAAAAAGCGTTTTTCTATAAAAAAACACGTCAAGATTGTTTACCTTTTTTAACTACCTAAACAGAGTATAGAGCCTCTGTTATGAAAATCTACGGATCTAGGAAAACGATTCACCGACCGGACCCTATGGCATGCGTTTTTAAAATTATCACATCCAGGGCATATCGACCAATCAAAGTGAAAAACTGTAATGGCAATTTCCAAAAAGTTTTGTGTAAAAAAGTTAATTTAGGTCAGTTTTGTGACTATTCGGGTTAAATTTGGCAACACAATTTTGAAGCAGATATCTTCTGAAATCTAGCACACTCCGTGTGACGGCGCCAGTAATGGACAAGGAACCAATCATGAACATTAGTGCTTATTTCAAGGCAGTGTTGTGCATTTGTTGGTACATTCAATTTTATAACGTTATGGTTTTTGAATAAAGAACTAAGTGTCAATCATTGGTGCCATCACCATATGAAAGTTCGGTGACAATGCAATATTATGGTGCCACTGATCTGATTTGATGCTGGAGCCAGAAGGTAGCCATAGCTCCTAAAATATACAAGATAAACCCGTGCTTAAGCTGGTTAGAATCCTCTCTCTGTGCAATAAAAGCCTGTACAAAAAATATTATTTTTTCCAAAAACTTTGTTTTTTACAAGGAAATTTTAGAATAACTGGAATAAGCCCTGTGAAAAATACCAATAAGTGAAACGTGCTTTATATGCATTTTATTAAGGTTTACTTTCGCTCGCCGGATATGAAGAAAAAAAACGAGCCGAGTAGGACAGCTAGTACACAGACCTCTGTCCCTTTCTGATCGATGCTATTCCAAGAATAATATTAGATCTATGGCAACCCAAAGTCAACTAGATGCTAGGGTAACCATGCTTGTACATGGACGAGGACAATTACACAACTGGACAACATTAATGTTGGTGTTGAGATAAAGTACATTAAACATATTTATTAAAATTTGTAAAATGTGGTTTCATTGTCATTGTATATTATAGTAGAGGGAATATAGCAATTGGGACAAAGTAATTCCCACAGAAGCAGGGTTATAGTGGTTTAATTTCCTGCGTGTATTTTTTTGATATACCTAATAAACATATAGAATATATAAGTGTGCAAAATGCGAATTTTCACCCGGTAAAGATTTAAAAAAAATACAACATGTAAAACTCAAATCGTGTGTGTCAATTACAGGAAATTATACACAAAAATGGTTATGAGGTTAATTTTATAAAATAAAAATCGTAAATAACAAAATGGTGGTTGAAGAACAAAAATATTTTTCAAGTAAAATGAAAATCATCATTGAAAACTGAACGTAACATTTTATTGTTTTACACATTAATGTACGTTGTAATAGTAATAAGAAAACCATATTTAATACATAAATATTTCCGATTATATTATATTTTATAAAAGTAAAAATACAGCCATTTTAATCAACACGACAAAATATAGGCCTCTCCCATAGACTGCCACATGGAGCACACACATGAAGAACACTTTAACATACTGCGGCCACCGACTACCAGCGACGCGGTCATCGGTCCGTCTGGTTTGTTGATGTCCGACATTACCGATTTACATATCTAAAAAGAATAATGAAGAAGGCTGTTGTCGTATCATAATATATAAATAACCTATAAGGCTGTCGGAGAGAAAAGAAGATTGGTGTTTACTCCACCGACACTCTTAAATTTGAACACCGCAAGAGCTTATTTTTATTCTTTCACCATCTGGTTATTTATTTTTAATTTTAGAAATCATCGTCATAACCTCTTTTACATATAATTTCTTGTAATTTGATACCACAGACGATTTTTAATAAATTATATAAGTATTCGAAGTTAAAATTTTTGGGAAGCAAAAAACGCATGTAGTATGTCAAATAGATACAGAGCTGCCGGCGACCGGCGTGGTCTCTACACCGATCTAGTACATCAGAACACTATTGTATTTAATAGAATTTTCCTAACTTCTAAAATTAACGTGCTCACCCTATAGAAAGAGACAAAGGTCTGCGTGGTAGCTATCTCACTAGGCTCGCTTTTTTCGGGCTAGTACTCGATCTAGTTATATTAGTATATCTATGGTTTTTTAATGTTAAAGCAGGTTTTCGAGAGATTTTTATTATTAATATCCTAGAAACGTTTAGCATTGGGGGTTTTTCGTTTTTATTTAAATGTGAAAGTTTGATTTTAATTTCCAATACAATTTACAGATACAGACAACCTAAAAAGTAAAACTAAAAAGAAAAATAATAAAAATTAAGTTATATATTTTTTGAAATGATTGTGACGGTGACACTACATGTTTATATATACTACTGTTGTAACTACAAACAAAATTTTACTTATATTTAAATAAATGACTTTAAACACTAACTTTGAAATTGTATTTATGTATAGTCAGCAAGAACACGTCGCCCGGTTAGCAACTTTTGTTGCTGACTGTACTTAATTGTTATGCACCTTGTTGGTCACATGTGTACCTATTTTTCATATTTTATGTATTACAATAATACACCTAAATTGTATTTTATTTTCCCTTCTCCCCTATATTAATTACCTGATTCCGATGATGTGGTACCTGACTAGGTACATCCAAGATCAGAGATATCAATACGAACAAAGTGCCAAAATATGTATACATGTAGGTACAGTCACAGACTAATTATTGAGCCACTTACGGTTCAGGCTATTTTCTTTTGTTTAATATATGAAATGCCCAATGTAAAGTGAACCCTAAATAGCTCAACAATTAAAGTCCCTGGCCATACCTTAATATTAAAGGACATGTATAGATATTTTGGAACTTGGTCCCTGTACCACCCTTTACCATCCGCAGCATACCTTCTGAATGAAAATTTTGTAATTTTCTATTTATCGCCTGTTGTGTGACCAATAGGGAAATAAAACCAAGCATAAGAGGGGTAATGTATAATCCAATACATTTCACATCGAAAATGGAGATATGACAATCCGCCCAGTATGACTTATATTTATTCCTACCTAAACTAAACAATAATAACAGTATAAAATAAATGCTGCCACTTTCCGCTGCCTTTGGGATGCTGACAAAAATAATTAAATATAAAATGCAACTAAAATTCATTTAAAATGTTTTTTTTTTTCGAATTTCGACACCTGCAACTTTTGAGAATATTTTTTTTTAAATTCACGTTTAAGGTGCGACTCCGTAGTACACAGCAAAACAAAAAAAAAACAGCAAAAGTGTAAGATAATAAATCAGTGATAAAAAAACTATTAAATTGCCAACATCCCATCGCGTCTGTGATATAAGATAAAACTTAACCTAAACCTAGAAATACAATTGCAGTCAAAAGTAAAATACCGTACAAAATTATACTTAATACTAAAACAGATCGTCAGAAATTAATAATTTATCCCTAAAAAGTAAAATTATCTAAAATAATGACAGTCGTCAGCTAAATTAGTTTAAAAAAAGAATACATTGGTATGAGAAAATATCATAACTGTGGCAATAATTTATCTTTTAATAAATCTATTACACATTGATGAGAAATGTGAAATTAATAATTTATGCTTAAATAAATTGAAACACATTTACGACTATAAGCTGTTCTTATGGCTCATATAAATAACTATAGTATTAAAAAAATATATACCGGGTGTTTCCTGTAACTGGATCAATAAATTAAAACGTAGATTCTTCTCCTTAAACCATGTAACTTTTGTTCAACTTTTAAAAATTATGTAGATTGTAGATGTCTTCTTTTTCATACAAACTAAATAGAATTTTCAATGTACGTTAAAATCAATCAAACTGACATCGCTTGTCACAATACTGACAAAGACAATTTCGAAGTACATTACGTCTCCGAATAGAGTTTAAAGTGTTCTCAACACCAAAATACTAGTTATTTTTAAAAATCGCTGAACAAATGTTGTCCAGTTGAAGGAGTACAGCCTCCAGTTTAATTTATTGCTCCAGTTACAGGAAACACCCGGTATATCAGAAATTTGCAATAAAATCTTCTCTGTATACTCTCAAATGTTTCACACTGACTCATCATAAAATCAATCAGATTAGAAAAATACTAATAGCCTATAAAAATCATATAAATATCGTTAACAATTCAAAATCACAGGTCTTAAAACAGATCTATACTTAACACTATCGTAAGAACTTGCGTCACATATTGTTGTCTATAAAGTCGACGCAATAAATAATACTAGACAAATAGAAGTATTACTGTCAGGCCAGGGGGACGATTTTTGAGTCGCGTTTTTAACTTTTGAGAACGAAAATAATCCCACACAAATCTCGCCATTATTTTTTCATAATAGTACATTTCGATACTAGTATAAGTAAAGAAGTTTTTACATGTGTATCGAACGCAATTTTTCATAACAAGTGCCTTAATCAGTGAATTTTACGCACGCGAAACGTGCGCAAAGTGCACTTTTTAAGCACTAGTTAGGAAAAATGTATAATCTCATTCCCTGCAGTTAATATGTATCATTCATGTTTCTAAAACACCATTTCTTCGTTTCTGACAGTACAAAATGTCACGAGTCGAATACTCGACGCTCAAAAATTACCCCCCGAGTGGACGCTCGACTAGGGCGTGTAGCGCACATGTTAAACATATGGAAACGTACGGAGGCGGCCGCGCGTTGTTCACATCCCGCGGGAGCTCGACAGCTACACGCCACGCCAAACGCTCCGCTATAAGCGTCCATACTTTTCTCCAAAACCTTGCCGTCGGAAACGGATTGAGACCTTAACTACCAATAAGTAGACAAATACTCGACTTGGTAATTGACGTTCTATTTTCTAGTATTATCTTGTTCTTACTTCACTCTGGGAATGTATCGATAATATGAAATTTAAATTGCAGCCTAGAAAGCGATTTTGATGTTTTATTTACTGCTTTCTTATCTCGTAGTGTTTTTCAAAACAATGATTTTTAAATATTATTTTGATCGTGTCTTTCATGTCACAAGTTTTTCTACAAAACAATATGACGATATTGTTAAATCAATATATTTGTCATAATAACAATATATAATGGCTTAGTGTTGAAAACAGCTTCCTAGAAAATATTTAGTTCATTATTTTTTTTAATTACTAAAACGCTATACGTCACTCGTATGTCAAAAATCATTTGCTAATCAAAACGTAAATTTTCTATAATTGTATTATATTTATAGAAATAAGTAATACATAAAATAATTATACTAGCGTAACAAATAGCTTACGCAAAGCTAAAAAAGCTATTTTAATATTTTTTTATTATTTAAAAATAATCTAATTAAATTAATAAGATTCATCTGCCTATTTTGTAAGATCTATTGTTGGGGCAATAATGTTTTTAATTTTTAAATGCAATTTCGGCTGCAACTAATTTCACATTAAAAGAATAACATAGATACAAATATTAAATATGAAGTGAGTTTGGATAATTTATAATATATAAAACTATCAGATAAATCAGAAAATCCATCAATGACTGTATTTCTTTATAATAAGTCCATTTTCGGATTTTTTAAATACAATTTTACATATTTTAAATTATGCCAATACAGGTTTTGTGAGAAACGGTAAATAGTCAAACCTCTTAGCATGTTTTAAACGCTACTAGAAGTAAATAGTCGAACTATTGTGATATAGTTTTTCAGTATCTTAGTTATTCCCTATCGATATCGACACATTCCCCTTACTAGCCGAATGAACACTTGCCAGAGACTAGAGTCGTCGCGACGGGACGGCCTGACGCCGGTCGCTGATTGGTTGGTACTAGTGGTGCGCGCAATATTCCCATATCGATAAAATAAATTTATATTTTTCATTTAAAATGTTTATCGTAGTAGAAAAGCTTAAATATAGAATGATATATTTTCTAATGAATTTATTACTACAAACGAAATATTTAAAAGAAAAATAGATTCTTGGCTATAATATCATAGAAGATGTGTTAAGTACTTAAAGAGTGTTAACTAAGGTAGATAGTTGAAAATGATTTTGTAGTTAGTAGCGACATTAAAAATATAAACTTAATTTTGTATGGGCATACACGCACCACCTTTAACAACATAGTTCTAATATAAATAAATAAATCTCGCTGGTAGTTACGTGCAATGATGACCAAAAAATAAGTAAAGTTTTTGAAACGTATGGATAAATTTCTATTAGAATGTAATCCATATTATAGTCATTATAATAATATTATAAAAGCGAAAGTGTGTAAGTCTGTTTGTTACCTAAACAGTTGAAGTGATTAAGATGAAACTTGGTACGAAGATAGTTTATTTTTTTTAAATATTTTTTATTCAGAAAATCTTCCATGGGAAAAAAGAGGGAGATTTTTTTATGAGAAAAAACACAGACGAAGTCGTAGGCAAAAGCAAGTAGAGACGGTGACCTTGGTATAAAACGCCAATTTATTTCATGCTCACTGGAAGTTTAGTATGATTTTTCTGATCCTAGTTCCACCAAAATCAAATTTAATTACGTTGGTATAAAAAAAATCTAGTTTACGTCCGGATTTCCGTACGGCCTTGAACCAGGACTTCCAGGGTCCGGAAGAGACAAACTACACTACTGAATATTATTTTAAACGCCTTGAAATTTAATATTGTACTTATATGATTTAAATATTAGCGGTTGTTATTACATCTACCGGGTGACGTCTCTGGTGCACAAAATGTCAAGTTCATAGACAAGATCAAATGCGGGTAGTTCGTAAAACTCGCGGCTAGATGTTGATTTCAAGTTTTCATCCGAAACTAGAAGGATAACGTCCTTCTCGAAACGTTTGATGTAATGTTTGAAGTTAAAAAATAAATATTTTTTTAGATTATACAACTTCATCTTGTCTAGAGATGCGTTACTGGTACATTCTTAATATGACTATGGGTAAATTTACCATTTGGGAATATTCTCCATAGTAATATTGGGAATTTATCGGGAACTTCACTCCTCTAATCTAACCTGACCTTACCTTACTTTGATGGATTAGAATGTAAGTTTCCTTATCTAAAAGTTTGTTCCTCATTGCACATAAACAAAAACCCAGCTTTTAAACGAATCTAAAACATCACAAGACCACCAAGAGGCCTAGAGGCCTAAAGGGGCCAAACATCAGACTAGCATATTTTTGGCCAACTCTTAAAGCGCCTAAGTTAAATTTCTTTTCAAGAAATTTCATTAAATAGAAAACAATTAAATATCTATTAAATTAGTTCCAAGTGCGGGTAGATGTCGAAATGGGACGTTAAGACTACCATCGGTAAAGTGCAGTTTTATATTATTTAGAAACCGCAGTTTTTTTGTTATTGACTTGTTGTTGTTTATTTAATAAAAAATTAAGTTAAGTAGAAATACAACAACAGGCAGTCTCATCGCTAAAAAGCGATCTTTAGATAACTTTTTGGTTGTTTGAAACGTAAAAAAGAGGTATGTAATACATATTTTATAAGTAAATAATATCTTAAATCACATTGAAACAATTCACTTTCTTTTTCGATTTCATGTTCAAATCTGTTGTATTCTGTACTAGGCTGTTTCACAAGATTTTTTATTAAGGAGTTAATACTATTTTTCAATTATTATGTTTTAAAATTAGTCAAATAATCCACATTTCGACTCGAACCCGCACAAAGACTAAGCGCGATCAACTTTGAAAACCTATTCTTAGCCTACCGCGCGTCAGACCGCGTCGCGACGTTCTCACACGAATAAAACTAACAAAAATAATACTGTCAAAAGAGAGCTTAAATGTTAATAAAATCGAAACCAAAATCAGTACGGGGGGGGAGTGAATTATACTAGACACGTGGGGAGCCGCGGCGGGCGGGGCGGGGCGGGCCCGGTACTGATGCGGTTGTAAGGGTTAAGGGCAGTGCTGTTTTTTGGGTTTCTTCAAGTTCTCTTCTTCGACACCCGACCTTGGTACCTGGAATTTTATTGGCGATAACATACAGCTTAGGTTAGCTCATTCTAAAATCATGTGATCGTGTTTTGGGGGGGAGGGGGTCAAAGAAATATCACGTTGGGGGAGGGGGGAGTTCAAGACCACATCATGTGTATTTTAGTTTAGTTTTAGTAGTACTCTTTTCGGTGTGATGTATCATAATTTAGTTGAGTTTGTAGTGCAGTGTCGACCCAAAAATCACTCGTAAACTACACACGTTATACCATCCGCAAAACTATCTGGCCGGTAGGGTAATAAACGTCCGCTACCGCTAGGGGCGTAACATGTCGATAACTTATAATGTAATCGTCGATAAAATTATTGTATTTTCAAATGAAATCTTATATCGTTATTGATATTGATATTGTTTTTAAAGTTATCTAATGAATAATATTTAAAATGTCTAACATATTTCTTAAATAATTAGCTAAATACGTGATTAAGTATTATTTTATTGTAATAATTTAAATCAATATACTTATTTATATTTTGATTATTTAAATCAATATACTTATTTATATTTTGATTGTAACTGTACAATACTGTTATATAAAACACGTAATTTATATTCTTTGTCGACATTACCTTATCGACATTCCCTTTTATGCGTAACGCTACCTGCCCTTTTGCAGCTCGACCCTCTCCATAAGCTGTGCAGGTGTGAAAGAGATAGCACAATCCGATGATTTATTACTTGACCGGCCAGATAGTTTTGCGGATGGTATAGGATTGGTAGCGTTAAGATTACAAATATCACCAATGGGGGTTAAAATAAGACCAAAACCGATCACATGATTTTTGAATGAGCCCATATCCAAAAGTATTATGCACACTTTTTTTTCATCTAACTCTTAAAAACAACTCATTTTAAATGCAGTTAAATAATTTTCTGATATTACAAACCTTAATATGTACACAACAGGAGAACATCTAATATTAATACTTGAAAGTACGTATTAAGAAAACGAAGAGCACCAAAAATAAGTGACTTATTGCAAATTATGGAATCACCTAATCAGTTTAAAATAATTGATAATAAGTCATCAGAAAAGATGTAAATACTACACTAAAGTCGAAACCATAATTAAACGAACTAACTTGACAGTTCAATGTACACTAATGTTGCCAAAGCTAGTGTTGTTATCCACATTTAAAAATTAAATTCAAACTAGATAATTTGTCGAGTAGCATTATTAAGTATGAAATGAATGTAGATTTTTTTAATTTTATTACGATATAATAAAATTAAAAAAATCTAAGATCGAACATCAATTAATTATGACATCAATTTACAAATCGACTTTCATCGGTCTGTTCGAAGCTACTTAGATTTTGTGTGAATTTAACATTTTCTAAGCAGTACAAACTTATATCGATATTTCTGTATCGACATATTCCTATCACTATTATTTATTGTCTATTCCTGGTATCATTCTCAGCTGTCAGTTTAGTTCGCCTAAAAACTTTTCGACTTTAAAATATCGTCTTCATATAAAAAACATGGCTGCTCAATACTTTTATTATTCGGGTAATTACGAAACAGCGGCGGTGGGTCTAAACAAGCCGGTTATCCGTTTGCTACACTATACACTGTGTAACATGCGGAAACCGAATAACTTTAACAGCGTATTCCTGAGGCCAAAAGAAGTAAAAAATATCATATAGCTTTTGGACAAATCTGGCAAAAAATTTTTTTTTGTTGTTTTTCATATTTCTTCACATAATAAATAAATTTTATTGAGAAAATTATGATTTCATTAGTGGTAAACTCGCCCTTTGAAAGCGAACGATGCTGAGTTATAATTTTTTTTTTTATGTAATGGATTGACTCCGAAACGAGGTGAATTTCTAAAAGGTTTTTTGGGCATCTTTAAATATGGTCAGGATAACTCTGGCAAAATTATTCGGTTTCCTCGGTTTCGGTGTATTTAATAAAATTCCATCAATAATTTGTAAAATGTATTTTTCTCAAACATGCAATGAAATATTGTCTTTACATTCCTTATAATAACTCGGAATTATGATTTTTGGGCGCGGCAACTGAAGGGGACTGAAATGGCATTTCATATAAGGCCTAGGCCTGTAAAGTAACTTTATTCGACGATATTCCATACAGAGGCAAAGACGGCGGGTGTCATAGCAAACAGCTGATGTTAATTTTTCATACATTCTGATTTCATTGTTAGTCGCGATTTTGCAAACTTAATTTTTTGAAGCATTTCTTTTATTTCATTGTATGTTTGAGAAAAACACCATACATGCCTCGTCGTAAAAACGGATTCCCGGCCTCGTATCACTATCCGGTACCCACTAGGCCGGAAAACCCTCATTTTCCCGGCCTCTGACGTAATGCACTATTGCTTTAGGTATCCTACCTATCCCTTCACGAAACGAAGCCTGACATTGGCGAAATGTGGCATTATCTATGAAAAGGGACCTTATGGTCGATGGCACTAACGTCAAACCGCGTTGCGTTTGTATCGCGTTATATAGAAAAACGACATAAGCGCCATCGACAATAAGGTCGAAGATAATGTCAAAATGAAAGTAGGAAATCCTTAATTTCCCGGCCAAGTGGGTACTATTTTTCCACTACTGGTAACACTGACCTCAGTATAGCGCTCGCCCTTGAGCGAGACTATCTTGTTGTCGCGGTAACGGACCATCTTCTTGGGCTCCATCTTGGGGGCGAGCGGCTTGTGCTCCTTCGTGTCAGAGTTCTTGTCCACGTACGAGTAACTGGGCAAACATATGTAAACAACTTATAGCTAGGTATATAAAACAGTTTTTTTGGAAAATTTTAGTAAAGATCAGTAATGTTATTAAACAACATTTTATAACGGTATGATGGAATAGCACGCAACACTACAAATATTTTCATGAGTACAATCCGGGTATACATGTGTATACATTTCATAAATTTGACTCTACTTCGGCAGTAAAAATAAATAAATTTAAGTGTGTGTGACATGTGCTTCATCAATGATACCAATTTACTTTCATTTTAATTATGAAAATGCTTATAATCGTCACCTTTCTAAAGAAAAATCGCGAAAATTAGACTTTAAAGCCACTCAATACGGCTATTTAGCTGAATCTTCACTCGGGGAAACCTCAACATAATGCTATTTCCGAAAAAGTTAACTGTATTTTTCGAATTATATCACATACTTGTCTGCAGCTCGAGATCAAAAATAGAAACACGAATAAAATCATCATCATCATATCAGCCATAAGACTTCCATTGCTGAACATTTTTTTTCATGACAAATGGTGGCAAACGAGCAGACGGATTGCCTGATGGTAATCAATTACCGTCGCCCATGGGCACCCGCAACACCAGGGGAGTCACAAGCGCGTTACCGACCTATAAGGAGGGTTAGAGCTCTGGGAACCTTACTTACCATCAGGAACACAACACTACAAACCTGAAAGGTAAGAGTGCTATTATGGCTGTGGTCTTCTGTAAGGAGGTACTTCCCCAGTTGTACTTCTCCTGACTCAAGCGTGATGGTACTTCGCTGTGCCCTACCTCTTGGACGTAGTAGGACATACCCGGGACCAACATAACACAGGCCTCGCCCTCGCCCAAAATGGCATATCTGAAAGAATCAACAGAACTCACCGAGCAATGATGCGGTTCTTCAGCTCAGAGTCGTCGCACAGAGGCGTCTTGCTGGCCTGATGCAGGGCGGCGGCGGAGAGGGCCTGGCCCTGCTCGCGGCGGTGCAGCAGTGTAGCAGCCGCGCGCTCCACGTCGCCGCACGCAATGGATACGCAATGCTTTATCTGTAGTAGAACAATCTTACTAATAAACTGAAAATATGGAGATGCGGGTTCGAATCCCGTCTCGAACACCGGAGGTCCTCGTCGTTTTTTCTTAAGTATATGTTATCTATTTCAACTTTTAAATTGAAAATAGGTGACAGACTTAGTTGTTTTTATATTAACCTTTTGAACGCCAAGAACCACTAAAGTGGTCGCGTGATGTCGTGCCTGCCACGCCACCGACCACTAAAGTGGCTATGGCGGACGCTGTCAAAGCAATTGTCCTGCTGACAGATAAGGTTTATATTTGTTCTTCACAAGTCATACCATGGCGTACACGTCACATTTTGACGCGAGAGGAAAAGCGTTCAAAAGGTTAAGCAGAAACGTCTGCTAGCATATCATCGATATTTAAGTAGAAAGAAAAAAATAGAAAAAATTGACTCGCAGCGGGACTCGAACCCACAACCACTGGGGCACTAGCCCAGTGCACTGCCAATACGAGTATCGCTTGGACTTGTCAAAAAGGATAAAGCACAATTGGCAGTGCACTGGGCTAGTGATTCAGTGGTTGTGGGTTCGAGTCGCGCTGCGATTAAATTTTTTTTTATCTCTATTTAAATATTGACAGACTTAGTTACTTAAAAAAAAGTGGCCAGTTTCTCAGTCGTGTGGAATGGGATTTGAACCCGGATCTCCAGATTTAGGGGCTTGATCATATCTTCTTCGCGTTGTCCAGCATTTTGCCACACATCGGAACCTGGGGTCCGCTTGTCAACTAATCTCAGAATTTGGCGTAAGCAGTTTTTCGAAAGCGACTGCCTTCTGCCCAACCCAGAGGGCAAACTAGGCCTTATTAGCATTAGTCCGGTTCCCTCACGGCATTTTCTTTCAGCGAGAAGCGACTTGGTCAATACCAAATGATATTTTGGAACTTATGTTCCGAGAAAAATCATTGCGGGGCAATGCCACAAGCCGTGGTTTGAACCAGCTAACTCCGGATTGTAAAACGCACGCTCTTACCGCTAGGCCACCAAAGTTTCTTGAGATTTCGCGGCTAATGCCATAATCAACTAGACCAACCGGACACAGTGGAACCAGCGGAAATCTCTCAAAGATCTTTATTATTACATAGATATGTTTAAATTTAAATTGACCACACTGTAAATAGGGTACGTTAAGTATAAATATCACGCTTACGAAGTGGTGGGCTAGTTAAATATTTGTTTCCTTAAAAAGATTTGATACTAGCTCGGATAATACATATGTGGGTTGGGGTTTTGAATGACGCAAGTTGTATGTGCAACTGCACAAGTGCATGCGGGCTCAAACATTGAGGATGAATGAATCTAGTTTCCTTATTCGAAAATCTTGAAACAGTAATAATGGATAACACTGCTTATAATTAATATGGAACTTTATTGTTTACCATGTAATTTTTTTTTCGCGTCACATACTTCAAAGTACATCTTCAAACACTAAGACTGCCGAGAGTCCGTTCGCGTAGCCGGCACATTTAAATATAAACAATAATGTAGAGATTTACTAAATAACTTTTTAGAGAAACGTCTGCTAACGGAACTATAAATCTTAGAAATAAATGAAAAATGGGAGTTCAAATCTCAGTTTTTTCAAGTTTAGTTATTTCCTTCAAATTATTTTAAATAATTTAGTAATGGGATAGCCAACCGGTTTCGGTGAATTCTCAATATGACTTGACTCTGATGACGTGATGACGGTAAAAAGTGTCAAAACATTTACGGTAGGTAGATGTCGCTAGGCGCGTCCTAAGCGCATTGAAGGACATGGTGGAGAGATTCGCAGCCTTTGGGCAAACCTCTGTAGCTTTGTAGAGCGATCATGTATCCCAGAGTCGCAAGTTTGAATCTCGTCCGGGGCATTTAGCACATTCAGCCCCGTTGACACAGCGTCAGTGATCTTATTAAACCTTCTCCAATGCCAGTGACACAACATCTGTGATCAACAATCATCACACTCCTATGCCAGTGACACGTATTTGTGTCTAAAGCGTTCTTCTATGCCGGTATCACGTAAGTGTGTCCAAATAAATTAACCGTCCAACGCCGGCGACACAACTGTTGAGTTAAAAACGTTCGTATTCCATCACCACTGGCATAGGAGTAAGAACTTGACTTATGACAGCGGCATAGGAATATAAATGTCGTATGATGCCAGTGGCATGCTCTGAGTGATCGAGACAATTTCTACCGGCATATTGTAAGCAATTAGTAAAACAGTACCGGGGGCGAACGTGTTCATTTATCAATTTTTCCTAAGAATCTAGAGATTTTATCCAGTTCCACATACCTCCATGGCGCAGGTGTTGGGGAACATCTCGTGCAGCACAGCGCACTGGGCCGCCAGCATCGGGAGGTCCTCGGCTTCCAGCAGCCCCCGCTGACGCTCGGCACCCTCGGAGCTCTCCGAGCTCGAATGGGAGCTGGAGAAAATTTACCTTTAACCTCTAATCTAACCCTAATGGAATGTGTCAATATCGAGCAAAGAGGGGGGAACAGCTATTTCAACGTTGGAGTTACTCAATGACCATAGCCGCAGTTACTAACGAGCTTAGCTAAAAATCGCATAGGTAAAGGACCTTGTGTTTTGAACTGTACATTCGCCATCAGATATATAGCTGTGGGGGTGGTCAAAAATATCCAAACGCCTCTATTGTTTAGGCGATAAAGTGCATGATTAGATGTTTGTGTTCACCTCCACAGTTCCGATATATCTGATACCGACTATATAACGTGTCTGCTCTCTGAACATTGGTCGGGATCCAGAGTAGTCGCCATCAGATATATCAGAACTGCCGCCCCACTCTGCTTTTCGCGTCCGCACAGGCTTTACACTTAAATATTTTTAGGACAATCTTACACAAATCGACCTAGTCCTACGGTAAGCTCAGTAAGGCTTGTCGCTACTAGACGACGATATATTTAATAGATAGATACCTATAAATACTTAAATAAATAGAAAACACCCATGACTCAGGCACAAATATCTGTGCTCATCACACAAATAAATGCCCCAACTGGGATTTGAACCCAGGACCATCAGCCTCATAGGCAGGGTCACTATCCACTAGGCCAGATCGATCGAGCATGGGTGCTCAATACCGGGCACGGCAGTATGAATCTTACCGGCTGGGCTTGGTGGCCGTCGGGAGCATCTCGCTGAGGGTCTGAAGAGTCATGGTCAACTTGTCGCTGCTGCTCGAAGACTCTTCTACACAATAAAATACATATACATAAAGTTGGTACATCTATGTAAAGGAAAACCTTACTTTATTCAGAACCAACATAATGAGTTCGAAGTACTTCATACGGAACGCTTCCCAGCTCATAAGCAGACATCGGATTCCGTGGGGCGAAACTTCTTGACAGCTAGGGACTTCCTATATCGATAAACTCATTTATCGATACTAGTTATTAAAAGGTGAAGAAGTTACATTACAACCGAAAAATAAACGAAATACCATTGATCACTTTATGAAATTTCGCTATGCTCCTATACCCTCCACAGATATTGAAAAGTCTTTTAGCCACCTGAAATGGATTTTTCAGCCAAGGCGGAGACGCTTAACGCCCGAAAATATGGAAAAAATTCTGGTGGTTTACTTTAACAATAATAGATGGGACAGTCATGAAGAAATAAATTGTGACGAGTAAACTTTTAAAAACGTTTTCAAAAAAGAGGAAGAAAATTGAGTTCTTATTTTATTATATAATACTCTTTTAATAAAAAAATATTTTATAAGCAAACCTTTGTGTGATCACTAGTATTTAGAACTAGTATCGATAAATAAGTTTATCGACGTAGAAAGTCCCTACCCTAGCTGTCAAGAAGTTTCGCCCCACGGAATCCGATGTCTGCTCATAAGTGTTAGTCGCAAGTTAGTAAAATCGAATGAAATAATTCATGTGATGCGCCCTGTTTATCTACCACAAAATATAATAGAAGATGACAGTTTGTTTAGCTTCAAACGTCGCTTAAAAGATTGGCTTGTTGAACGCTCGTTAAAAAGTCACTTATTATTGCAAACAAAACTATTAAATGGAAGATGTACTTTAAAAAACTTTTAGCAATTATCATAATATGAACCTATAGACAAATAGACTTTATTATCGTTACTGAAATAAAGTTTCTTTGGATACCACTGACTATAATCTAATTGACAGATTTAAGTGCTGGAGTAGAAAAAAATTAACTAGATAAAGCCGTCATGTTTAGGCTCGTTAGAATCCTCTCGATGAGTAATTGATGAATGTGCAAAAAAAGTACAGACGGCAATAAAAAGCTAGTAATGAAAATAACACTATTGACTGAAACATTTTTATTTATGTCACTAGTACTCGTATTTTATGGTTCTAGAGTACTAAAAATCCTGGATTTTTCTAGAACAATATTGTGTTAATGTGACCTAGATTAATCTTGAATGGCTTGTGCGAAGGTACTAAAACTGGTTAGTCTAGATGTTCAGGGTTAGATCATTGTGACCTAGCACCTATGCAAGGACGAATGTCACAAGAGAGAATCAACTATTTGTTGTTGTTATTCTGTCCCATCAGCCAGGGGACAACTGAAGCATAGTTTGTTACAATAAATGTGGCACCGCGTTCTACTGATGCGGTTGGTAGGTGATCCATTATGGAAGGGACATATAGCTTTTACAAATATCTATGTTTTGTGTATTTAGATGCAATTAAACTGTGGTTTGAACAGTGATCCAGGGGAATGTAACCATGGAAATGGGGGATGAATAGTTGATTGAGCCATAATCATTTCAGCCGTAAGCCGTCCAATGCTTGACTAAGGCATCCCCCAAATATGACTTGAATCAGCTTGGGAGGTAGATGCCATAGTCGCCACGCTTGGCAGGCGGGTTGGCGATCGCAGTAGTGTAGATGGGGTTTTGACAGACCCTGTTGCCCATGGTATTTTCTTTCCCTTTGTCGCCTCTAATGACACCCGGGGGGAGATGGGGAGGATGTATTCATGCCAAATTCATGCCGATGCATCGGCGTCGATTTTTTTGTCACTCGAATTTAAAAAAACTTTGAGGACGAAAATAATCACACACATGATTATAGATTTCTATCATTCATGTTTCTAAAATAACATTTCTTCTTTTCTGACAGTTTGTCAGACAAATCGTGTAGTCAACCCTTAAAAATCTGAAAATCATTATAGGACAGGAAAAAGTTGACTGACCCAAATACTGACCGTGGCTAGACGGAGGGTCGCTCTCCTCGCTGGTCAGCAGAGCCTCCAAGTCGACAACCCACGAGCAGACTTGCTCCACGTCGATGTTGGCGAACTGCGGCACGTAAGCTGCCATCATTTCTATAAAACCTAGAATTAAACAGATTTTTTTTTATATATTTTAAACACCATCACACCCTAATCTAACTACTAACAATACTCTTCATTCAAAAACATACTAAGTGTGAGAACGCAACTTTTATGAATGCATCTGAAAAACTTCTCAGTCGCACCGCGTTCGGTCTCGCTCTTTCTCAAAATAGCTTATTAATGGCGGTCGTTTTGTGAACAAATACTTTAATAAAAAGTTATTAATTAATGACAAGTCTTTTATCTTTCTCAAATATCACACTAAGTACCTAGAAAAAAAATTAATAATTGTGACCGTCCATGGCTATAGGTCCCTTATGGCAGGTATTGAGTTAAGCACAGATCCTAAATCTACATTAAGTAAGCTATCTTATACAATACAATCATGACTCTAAGTCTCATACTTTTTTTTATAAAAAACATTAAATTTACACATGCTAAAACTGCACTTTTGAGAAATCGTCAAAAGAAGTTTGAAACTAATTTTAAGTGTGTTCCCATCCGAAGTTACATAGATTATGATTGATTTCGTATCCAAAGGGTTTTTTATTTGGAACCCAGTCATGGTTTTTATAATGTGACTTCCAGATCATGAAAAAACAGCCTTTGAAAATAGTAACACGCTCACAAAGATAATTACAATACGGCCCAATATTAACATAATTTATTTGCTAATCTTGTATCAAAACAGCAATCCGAAGAATAGTTGTTATTATAAATTTCGAAAAAAAATCACGGTCAGCCCCCTTATCCGCCATCTTTGTCTCTGTATGGATAAAAAGTTACTTTGCAGGCCTTTATATGAAATTCAATTTCCGTCCCCTTCAGTTGCCGCGCTCAAAATACCATACTTCAGAGTCTATTATAAGGAATGTAAATACAATATTCCATTGCATGTCTGAGAAAACACCATTTCGTATTCGGTTCCTGTGGCCGAGTTCACCACAGCCAATATAGAAAGAATTAACGTACACAGCTGCTGAAACCAAGGTACAAACATTCCCCTATTTGTATATTTTACTATTTTGCATAGAACTAAAAAATGATAATTTTGAAGGATTTTACAAAAACGCCAATATCTCCGTAACCAGAAACTGCCATAAGGGACCTTTTCTTATGGACGGTCACAATTAAGAAGAACAATAAAATTCAACTATAAAAAGAGCGCTGGTTAGTCTAGCAGTAAGAGCGTGCGACTTGCAATGCGGAGGTCGCAGGATCAAACCAAGGCTCGTACAGTCGCCATCAGATATATCGGAGCTGTGGAGGTGTTCACAAATATCGGAACATGCACTTTATCGCCTTTACAAGAGCCGTTGTTCCGATATTTGTGACCACCTCCACAGCTCCGATATATCTGATGTTCCGAATAACCCTGTACCAATGGGGTGAATAACCCTGTACCAACCCTTATGTACTAAAATCATTTGATATTTACCAGTCGCTTTTCGGTGAATGAAAACATCGTGAGGAAACCAGAGTAATCACAATATGGCCTAGTTAACCCTCTGGGTTGGAAGGTCAGATGGCTGTCGCTTTCGTAAACTAGTGCCTACGCCACAACCTGGGATTAGCTGCCGAGCGGACCCTAGGCTCCCATGAGCATTAGCAAAAGCCGGGACAACGCGAGGAAGATGATGAATAAAATTCAACTAAAACTAACTTAAATCTAAAATGAGTGAATCTAAAATCAGAGAATGCTGGCAACATTTCCTCGCTGAATCGTGATGCTGATGCGCTGAGCGAGGTATCAGCCAGATCAGCCAGTGATATAGAGTAGGAGATGCATGGCAGTAATACTGCCTACTCAGGTAATGATACTGACAACTCGGGTAATAATACTGCCAACTCAGGCAATAATACTGCCAACTCAGGCAATAAATCATGGTGGTGAAGTATGTAAGTATGTGCCCTTGGCCATGGAGACCACTGGTTGTTGGTGCTCTGAGGCAGCTTGGGAGGCGCTTGAGAGGGGCCTCGATCCTCGCTCTGGGTTGTTCCTGGTGCAGAGGCTGTCCCAATAGACATCATGCAACCGCAATCGGTTCAATGTGGTAACGCGGCGAGCGTAATGGGCACCTTTGCGCCGGGAGCTATACAGGGCGAGTTTAAAAAATAGTTTGCACTAGACCGCGGCGAGTGGCTGAAGCAAGGGGAGGCCTTTGCCCAGCAGTGAGACACAACATAGGCTACATAAAAAAAAAATTATAATGTGTCATAATTAACAAGTCACAATGTTAAATTGTAAACTAAATTAATATCATTAATAAAGACTTTATAATTCATTCATGTTCAAAATTCAGGATGCTCTGCAGTTCAGCCTAACGCAGAAATGGAAGTGGACAGGACACATAGCTAGGTATACAGACAAAAGGTGGACCATACAAACTACCAAATGGCCAGGACCGATCAGAAAAAGAAGAATGGGCAGGTAGAAGAAAAGATGGGAAGACAAGATAATAAAAGTTGCAGGAAGAAACTGGCTAAATATAGCCAATAATAGACACGAATGGAAAAAGATGAAGGCTTTCTACCCGACGGGGGCCACATTAAATTGGGACTACAAGAACACAAATATTATAAATGTATGTTGGGATTGAAAACCAGTGGTGTTGGTGAGTGCCCAACCAGTTCACTGCATAATTTTGGCCAATTCTTGCAATATTGTTCAATCTTTGTTTTTAATTGTGTAAGGGCCTGTACACAAAACTGCGATGCGATGCGATGCGATGCGAATTCGCCATATGAGGCCATAGGAGGTTTTTGCGATGCAACGTCGCATCACAGTTTTGTGTACAAGCCCTAAGTGAAAAAATATCTTCATTATGATATTTTTTTTAATTCATTTTTTTTTATTTGATTTGGACGCAATTGAAATTCTAATGTATTGCATATTCTGTGGTACTTAAGATAATATGTATATGAATAAAAGAAGAAAAATGAAACAATATAAGAGGCTGTACACTTTATCAATACTACTTCAACAAGTAGATACCGAAGTAACTTAAAAAGATATAATGTAAACTTTTTTTTTAAGAAAAATATTAAGCTACATTATATTTGGATAAAGAGATATATGGAGTGATTTAAATTAACAAAGTAATAAACAATAAATACAATTTGTTTAGTAACTTCTGACTCCACCCTATTTTAATTGATTTTTACAAAAGTGTCTTATCTCCTTTCTATTATAAATTGAACTGATTTTAACTTACCTTAAGTTACTGAGCTTATGAAATAGATACAACCATTAACTGGACTGATAAATAAATGATTTTGTTTGTTTCATGTATTGTATGTGATAAAATGTTGAGACACAATTGTAGGGCTACTTTTAAAAGAATCAATTAGTATATATACTATCAAAATTACGTTCAATTAGTCTTCAAAGTAGTTTGTATAAATAAAATCGGACTCTTTGTAAAACTTTGACACAAAATGCAAATGAGTATGTTCATACACACGAATGTATGTCGCGTATGCTTTGGATATGTATTAAAATATTAAGTTTAGTTATTCTATTTATGAAAATACAGTTACTTAAATATTATTTACCTTCAACATCAAAGCAGGGGTCCTGCGAAGACTCCTCCACGAACGAAATCACGTAGGACAAAACTATATCGTCAATAACGTTTAAGTCCGCTGATGGGACGTTCTTAGTAATAAATTGAAACAAACTCTCCTTAACAGCCGACTCCTGCAATGCTGTAGTGCTCATTTTCACTTACAACAATATATTTTTCAAGAATACTTTAATTTAAATCAAATTCGCTGTGAGACAGCGTTACGCCTCGCTAATCAGGTAAAAGGGACGACGTATTAGAGCAATGGGCGGCTCCTGAAAACCTTTTCTCTTATAACTAGCTAGCTTGTGCGTTTATATTAAATTACAAGGGGAAACTGGGCTATTCCGAGGAATTACAGAGTTCGGCGACGGAAAATCAATAAAACACAATGCAATGTTTTTTTTTCTTATGTCATAAATTTGTTTATGTTGATCGGGCATAGACATGTGTATACAGCCACAAATGACATTTTGGACGATTTTACACGATCCAGCATTGTTGATCTGCTGGGAGGTTGCTACACATGAACGCATCCGTTCCAGTGACATTATAAACGTCAATGTTCATTTTTTTTTTCATTATTTTGTTGGTCTTGTTTTTATCATGTGTCGGTGTTTTGAAGTTAAAACTGACTCATATTTTATGGTCCCGTTGTTCGTAATTATATTTATTACGTATTCGTACAAACGGGCTCCTTTACGACACTCTTTGTCCCTTTTATGCATTGTTAAAAAGTACATTAAAAAAGTATTCACTTAGTTTCATGTGTTACAAAGTTAACTTAACGAAACAAAGTTTATATTTGCTCGTAATGTCTGTAATTGAGATACCCATTTGAATCAAGGAGCTCCCCACAATATCAAATTAGACTAACTTCACTCGTACCGCAGTTAAACACATTAAAAGTGAATTGATTAATTTATAAGATTTAAGAACAAATAAAACCGCGAATGCCGGTTTTGAAAATAAGGTTAAGGTAATGTATATTTTTTATACTTTGCGTAATACTGAGAGTTAAGGAGAGTCAATAGACAAAACAATTGTTTTTTACTAGTCACAGAAAAAGGCGGTCTGAATGAAAGTTTTCCGCGCGCGCCAAGGGCTGTCAGAATCTGTCACAACTTTTTAATTTTTATTTTTAATGACCTATTTTAATCTATAGAAACAGGAATATGAAACACTTAATTATTTAATTGATTAATATACATCCAAGGTCCAACAGGTACCATCTAAAAAAACACTAAGTACTAATGACATATTGCTTAAAAAAAAATATATATATAGATGAAAAACTTAAAACAAAAATAAAGTTTATCTATGTAGTAGTGCAGATAATTAAAATGGAACTAATGTCAAAATAGTAATATAGAACACCAACATACATTTGTACACACATTACTATGGACATGCTTTAGCAAAGTTTTCACCTATAGGTACTAGGTTCCGCCTATGATTTTACCTAACCAAGACTTTTTTGACGATGCAGATGTATAAGTTTTAATCTGAATAAGCATGATCAGACCTCTAATTAAATTTCACATTCGCCAGATGTGTGAACCCGAAGACGATAGACCAACTATATTAGACTACTTGAACGGTGATTGTTGGAGAGCTATACTGAACTTTGTGCCTATTAATGACATCATCAGGTTGGAGCGAGTGTGCGAGCATTGGCAGAACTTGATGCTGCTGTATTTAAGAGGTCAGGAAACATAGTGTATAGTCAACCAATTTGATTTCTAGACCACTTTGAACCTTGTCACAGTGACGTTAATAAGAGATGTTTTGCGTCTTTCATATAGACTTTCACTGTGACAAGGAACAAAGTGACCTATAAATGAAATTAGTTGATTGTACCTCGTTTTTTTTTTATATTAGAAAAATAATGGTTCATATAGCTTAGGATTCATCTTATTTCACTAATCTCCTAATAAACACATAAATAAAATTTAGGTTCGCATTGTTAATGTTACGGTGAAGAAAATAAAGACGTGAAAATCTCAGTTTTAAAAATGTTTTCTAAAAATTTTTTTTTTGTTTTAAGAACTGTAAATATCATTATTTTTAAATAAAATACAGTTAAACTAGGCATTCAAATAAATATTTAACTACTCGAGATCAAATCTGAAATGCCTTGAGGTATTGTACGAAGAATTACCTACTCTTAATTTTAATTATGTCCAAAAGCGCTTCTACCTTCCTAATGCGGACTGCTAAGGAATGGAATTCGCTCCCTTCGTCTGTATTCCCGGAAAGATATAAATTGGGAGTTTTCAAGTCAAGAGTGAATATGCTGTTACTGAACCAGCGTGAACCCTCGACCTCGTCGTCACTTACCATCAACAACTGAGGTCAAACGCTAGTCAGTCATTAAAAAAAAAACTTTAAGGTGTGAAATAATAATAAATGAATTAACATTTTTTTTATTTCTTTGGCATTGTTTACATATGTGTGTTTTTAGGAAGCTATATTGGTATAGAGCATCCTTATCCAAGTTTAGGCAGCAATAAGCTCAAGCGCAGAGTCTCCTGGCTGTTGGTCAGAGACCACAAGCCCCATGCGTCCTTGGAATTGTGGACTGCCAAGCTGGGGCCGTCTGTGGCATCCGCGTTCTGTGATACTGAGCAGGCTTTGAGGATTATTGGAGAGAACTGTCCTAATTTGGAGGCTGTGAAGGTGAGTTGATATAAAAATATGTTTTTTTTTTAACTTCTCATGCAACCGTTAACTAATTTAATATGGCTAAAATATACTAGGTGTAACATGAGGAAACCGAATAAGTTTAACAGTGTATTCCTGACGAAGTTAAAAAAGTCGTATAAAGTTTGCCGAAATCAGCTTGACTTTTGAAATATTTGAGTTTATGTTCACACGCAACGTCAAAAAGATGTATACACTTTTTCACCTTATTACAAGGGAGTAAGGTTCAAAAGTGTATACATATCTATGACGTCGACTGTACTGAATCTCAATAGAGGCAAAAATTAAATCATATTCCGACCTGGGTTCATATAACATTTTTTGCTTCTTACGACCTCAGGAATACGGTGTTAAAATTATTCGGTTTGCTCATGTTACACCCGGTATTATTAGAGTTAAAATGTATATGAGAATCACTAGATTTATCATATTAGCCATGAATGATATAATGCCTATAAGTATAGAGGTAAAAAGTAATGAAATCGAGTGACGAAATCTGTAGATGGCCCCTTAATGTCACTTTTTAAGGAACCACGGACAAAGGGACGGCAATTGTTAAGAAAAGATAGTACCGAAAACTAACAAATAACCAGCGGCGCTATCGCGAAAACCGACATTCGTAAATTTCGGACGATTGTGTCACTCTCATGACGCCTTCATTGAAGTAAAAGAGAAAGATGCTCGAAATATACGAACTTTGATGTTCCCGGGACAGATATTGTCAATTCATGTGACATACTTTTGTGTGCGATTGATCTCAGATTTTTTAATATCCACTACTGGAAATTGGATCTCTAGGTATCTTATTAGCAGAGCCCGGAATTATCACGGCAAAACAAAATGCTATCCCCAATCTTACTAGTGTAGGAAACATTTTTTCGATATCGATAGTTGTGTAATAAAAGATTAAAATACGGTCCGACAAATAAACAATGTATTTATATATACAGATGGAATTTCTTTTTCGAAAGCCATGTCAGTGTAACATTTTATTTCATTTCTGATAGTGATAATAGTAGATAAACATTCTCTGGGAGTAGACAGTTTCGTTTAATCACTATGACGCTATCTATTCACACTAAATGTTTATGTAACTTCACTTCACAAGCGGGCAAATATATTAATTTAGACACAATTTAAACAATCTCTGACTCACAATTTTTTTGCACATTTTAAATTGAATACCGCGAATTATTGTAAAATCTCCTCACGTAAAAAAAATAAGACGCATAGTTGCAGAAAACCAGTCCGCGAAGCTATTGTGAAATGTTCGACAATAATACCTACTCGATATCGATAAAAAAAATTACACTAGCAACATTGCGCAGTTTTGCCATGAAAATTCCGTGCTCTGCTTATTAGTACATCGAATAAAAATATTGCTTCTCTGCTCTGCGTTCGCGCGATACGAGGGACGAGAGGAATAGCGAGACGTCCGTGTACACATGCGTGCTCGTGTTTCTTTGAGACCGAAAATAATCACACACTAAAGTTTCTTACCATTATTTTTGCACAAAATATATAGTTTCGATACCCACGATTATTAATTCATATCACGCTTCTAAATACCATTTCTTTGTGTTTGGGAGAGTTTAAAATGTCACGATTCGAGCGTCGAGTGCTCATCAATCGCCCCCATGTCTGTGAAGAACATCTTTAGTATACTTTTGTGTTAATAAAAAAACTGAGTTACGAGAAAGATGTTTTTTTTTTAGTTTATCGATTTACCGGACCAAATGTTACGAAGGTATCGATACGAAAACTTCAGATGGCTACGACGCGTTTGCTTCATAAAATGTCCAACTGTAAGTATATTTCGTATACCGTGTTTCGGATATCGTGTTTATGAGAGGTAGGGCACAGCGATGACCATCACGCTTGAATCTGGGGCAGCCCAACTGGGGAAGTACCTCCTCCTTACAGAAGACCACAGCCATAATAGCACTGCTACCTTTCAAGTATGTAGTGTTGTGTTCCTGATGGTGAGTAAGGTTCCCAGAGCTCCAACCCCCCTTAAAGGCCCGCAACGCGCTTGTGACTCCCCTGGTGTTGCGGGTGCCCATGGGCGACGGTAATTGCTTACCATCAGGCAATCCGTCTGCTCGTTTGACGCCTATGTGATAAAAAAAAAAACCATCGAGTTGTGGATACTCGCCTGTGGGTACTACGTCTTGGCTTAGTTATACTAAAACTACTAAAAGTCGAAATTTCCAATTTATTTTTGCACTGATCAGAGGCGCTACTGCCAAAAACGATATTCGTAAATTTCGGACGATTGTGATGGCAGAGATGGGGCTATTTTCGTCCGTCCTTGTCGTAGTCTCACATATTTTTGTTCCCCTCCAAACTGAACCTTACAGAACTGTCAAAGTTGGAGGCGAACAAACAAATACAATTGGAGTTTTCTTGTGTTTTCAACCGAAGTTGCGATAATTAATACAGAATAAGCTAATATTTTTGCTACAAAGTCAAGCAAAACTATAGTGAATTGTTACATCATGGGGTTCGCGGAGGGCGAGTTACCTTCTTGTCGAAAGCGCCTCTACGCGTTGGCTTGATCCGGTTCCTCATACGCCTCCCAAATATCCGGAACACCGGTTCAGTGTACGGAAAAGATATACTTTAATAAAACAAAATTACATTTGCAGGTAACCGACCTCTGCGTACGCGAATACGCGAACAGCGCGCGTTTAGAAGAATTAGAAATCCATCACAACAAAAATTTCACAGGGAAATGTCTCACACAGATCAAACCGAATCTCAAATCCCTAGTGTTAAACAAATGTAAACTACTAGACACCCGTCTTTTACACGCCGGTTTAAACCGTTTTACTGATTTAAGAAAATTAGTTCTGAATTTAACAACCGATCTATTCGGGTTATATAAAGACATGGCTGATTCTATAGGTGCCTTGCAGAAACTAGAATATTTAGATGTATATTATCATAATATTTTATTATTCATCAACCCATATATATATATAGGCTCTGAGTATCTAATAGATGCGGTGTGTAGATTAAAAAAATTGAAGCATCTCGGCGGAGAAGTGATACGCACTGATGAACAGTTGGAGAGAGTGATTAGCTCGTGTGGAGAACTGAGGTCTCTGGATTTGGAGAATAGTCATGGTGAGTGACATAAAAAAATTGTACAGTCGCCATCAGATAACCTGTGAAGGTGGTCAAAAATATCGGAACAACGCCTCTGTTCGAGGCGATAAAGAGCATGTTCCGATATTTATGACCACCTCCACAGCTCCGAAATATCTGATGGCGACTGTACCTTTAATTTTTCACCGTTTAAAGAGTTGGCTAAGCGGCTGGGTGCTACTGGGGATAAATAAAAAAATCTATGTACAATATGAGCGCGTGTAGGTCATTTTGAACACTTCAAACGCTTAGCCACTTTTGCTGCTGACTGTACCTATACAGTTTTACTTGTCCCGAAAATCGATGACATGGTTCCTAAGAACAAACATTTGTATGTCTTATAGTTCCTGATTCCCCATACTGACCGATCTGAATGAGACAACGCATAACTTTAAACAGCGCAATAATTTTACAGAGTAGTCCGATTTTGATAATATTTTTTTGATTGGAAAGGGGTATTGCTTAAAAAATCCAACTCCAAACTAGGGATGTCACGTCCAATCTGTCATTGCAGGTGTGACGTCACGGGGCGTCGCCATCTTGTGCCGCGAAGCTCGGCTAACATCGTTGGGCTTCCACAAATGTCGGTTGTCTGAGGAAGACATCGTGGCCTGCGTCTACGCATGCCCGGATCTTAGGGTAAGATTAGGTTTAAGTAAATAATTTATTTATTATGTCAGTCAGTCAGTCGGTCACCTTTGAAGAAATAAATTATTTACTTAAACCTAATATATATATATATATATATATCGGTCACCTTTGAGTTATATATATATATATATATATATATATATAGGTGACCGACTGACTGACATAGTTATCTATCAACGCACAACCCAAACCACTGGACGGATCGGGCTAAAATTTGGCATGCACGTATATGTTATGTTACACTACTCGCTAAGCTCTTGGTTCAATTATGGAGTCTTTCGCTAGCTAGGATTTCAATATTAAATAAATAAATAAATATTTGAGAACAATCTTACACAAATCGACCTAGTCTTACGGTAAGCTCAGTAAGGCTTGTGTTAAGAGTAGGTACTAGACGACGATACATATAAATACTTAAATACATAGAAAACACCCATGACTCAGGAACAAATATCTGTGCTCATCACACAAATAAATGCCCTGACTGTTCCAAGTCTCGCCCGGGGCAGTAAATTTTTCCAGACAGTATGTTTATCTAGTTTACTGTTATAAAACAGTAAAGGGTAAACACTAACTTTACTCCCATGTGAAACACATAACTATTATCTTTTTTCAATTTTTTAGAAGCTAGATGTTCGTCGCAATCAACTGACCTGCGCTATAATACACCGCGTGGCGGCCGCGCGCCTGAGTCACGGCGTGAGGCGCCCTCTACACTTCTGCATAGACAACATATTGTTGGACCTCCGGCAGAATGGGGACTTGGTAATGACCCAATGATAATAGACATCGATATTTTAATGGAAAATATATATTTATTTCATATTCCAAGCACTAAAATTAATGCTGGTGCTGCGGCAACCTCGGCAGAAGACTTCAAACGCCGCAAGTATATCTCGCAGCGGGACTCGAACCCACAACCACTGGATCACTAGCCCAGTGCACTACCAATTGTGCTATACTATACCAGGAAGAATAAAGTAGAAAAATTTAAAGTCCAGGCGGTACTCGATTAGCACAATTGGTGGCACTGGGCTAGTGATCCAGTGGTTGTGGGTTCAAGTCCCGCTGCGAGTAATTTTTTATATTTTTTCTTTCCATTTCAATATCGATGATATGCTAGCAGACCTTTCTGCTTAATATAAAAACAAAGATGATAGACATGCTCACTGGTCATTCCCGAGGTCGCAGGTTCAAACCTCGGCTCGTACCAATGAGTTTTTCGTAACTTATGTACAGTCAGCAGCAAAAGTGGCTAAGCGTTTGAAGTGTTCAAAATGACCTATACGCGCTCTTATTCTCTTGACAATAGAGATGTGTTGACCTCATTGTGAACACCTCAAACGCTTAGCCACTTCTGCTGCTGACTGTACGAAATATCATTTGATATTTACCAGTCGCTTGTCGGTGAAACCGGACTAACCCCATAAGGCCTATGCCCTCTGGATTGGTCACATTTTTTCTCCTGTCAGGCTCGAAAGAACTCATGATTCTGAGTAGAGACTACACAAAAAATCCAAATTAAAAAAAGTTAAGTATACAACTAATAAAATGGCCCACTCAATACTTCTTGCCAAGGCTGTATGAGTGACTGAAAAAAAATTTATTTGCATGAACGATCGTCACTCTATCTCTTACTCTCTAGGAGGATATAACCAATATGGAGCCGACACACGCACTAATTTCTATCGGAAAAATTCTGCCGTTTTCGGCGCGGGGGTGAGGTAACACACATAAATCATGTTAACACTAATGCATTTTAGTGCGTTGCTACACACGCACACGACTAAATTATCAAACACTAGCATAAACACTTGTTCAAGAACTATGACCGGCGGCCGAGTAATTTTGGCAGAGGGGAACGCCTGTTAATGGCTACTCCATATTGGTTATATCCTCCTAGCCTACTCTAATTATGCATTACTGAGAGTAAAAGAGACGCCAATACTCACTATTTTCATTTTTTTTTCAGGACAAATACGAACAGCTGATTCTACACTTTTAAGAGCCTTCCACTTAACCGTCCGTAAACTTGACAGGAATTTGACAGATGTCATTGGATGCCAACCGCGCCGCCATGTTTGACATTAATCAGAATCAGTTCCTTTTTCGTATTATCTAGGAAAAAGGACCTTATTGTCGATGGCACTTTCGTCGAATCGCGTTGCGTTTGTATTGCATCGTCTTGAACAACGACATAAGCGCCATCGGCAATAAGGTCCCTTTTCATAGATAATGTCACATTTAAACAGACTTATGGTTGAAATTCAAGATGGCGAAGTCTTGAGGATATTATTTTTGTTTATTAAAGTTGTTTAGTGTGTAATTTTGATAGCTGTGATTCAGTGATCTATCATCTAATGAAGAATTGTGCGAGTAATGAAGATTTGATCTCAAAATGCGTTTCACCATTAAATAAAATTTAATGTAGCAAAAAACTTAAGCCAAAATGTAAATATGGCCCCTGTGACATGATATTGAAGACGCTGGCAGCATTTCCTCGCTGATACGCTGAAGGAAGCCGCTGGGTCTCCGGTCTCCTGTGGCATCTCTGAGTCTCTTTGAAAGGTCCTTAAAGAGACTTAGCGGCTGGGCCCACGGACCGAGGGTCTCGACGCCGAATATAATATGATTATATTCTGCGCCGTAACCAATGAGAAATAAAAATTCTGATTCATCATCATCATCATGTCAGCAGAAAGACGTCCACTGCTGGACATAGGCCTCCTCCAGAACGACCCAAGAAGACCGATCCTGCGCTTTTCACATCCAGCGGTATCCCGCGACTCTAAGTCGTCGGTCGACCTTGTGGGAGGCCTACCTACGCTGAGTCTTCCAGTTCGTGGTAGCGTTCTGATTATTGAAATTAAAATTGATTTACATAATTTAATTAATTGTAAATCTAGTAGTTTCTAATTTATTGATTATATTTTTGTTGCGAAATATTGACGATCCTTTATAGGGAGATATAATTAGCATTTTATTTTAGGTACATATGTAGAGTTAAAATTGTTGCTGCCTTAAAATATTATTTATTTATTATACCGCCGTGGTGGCGGTTTAGGACAGCGCCACCTCGTATCCCGCGGGTGTCGTAAGAGGTGACAATGGAAAAAAAACTGAATAGACATCAGATGACAGAGACATTAGCAGACCTAGGAATAAGTGGGGCAAGTTTTGTTGACAGATAGGGACTTCCTATATCGATATATTAAATTATCGATGTACTTTCTATATACTAGTGATCACTCAAGGGTTTGCTTGTAAAAATATGTTTTTATTAAAAGTAAGGAATTGTTGTTTTTTTTTTTTTGAATTTAAATAAATTAGTATACGCGATTTAATCCGTTTTAGTTGTTTTATTTCATGAGTAATTATCGCGGCAACCGAAGACAATATTAAGGAAATAGTAATTAAATAATAACTCAATACTCTTCTTCATTTTTAAATACAATTTTATAATTGTACTCATGCCAATTTAATTTTTCGTGAATGTTAAAGTAAACGCCCAGAATTTGTTCCATATTTTCGGGCGTTAAGCTTCTCCGTCTACAACAAAAAACACAATGTTGGGGGCGATCACTAGTCGAACACCGATCATTTAAAAGTTGAAATAGTTAACATATACTTAAGAATAAACGACGAGGACCTCCGGTGTTCGAGACGGGATTCGAACCTGCATCTCCAGCTATCGCGGCTGACGCCTTAACCAATCCGGCCACCCGTACACAGCGGAACCCGTCGAAATTAATCAAGTATATGTGATGTTGTTTATTTTAACGGTTTTAGGTACCATTTGATTTGTTCTTAGTTTCACCGATAATTTAATTTGTCGATATAGCAAATCCCTATCTGTCAACAAAATTTGCCCTACGGTTTCCTATGTCTGCACATTAGCGACATCTATCTTCTTTAACAGCAGTATATCTGCGCTATACTAGTTCTGTGGAGATGTCTCGCTGTAAAAATAATTTATTTCTATCATTCATGTTTCTAAAATACTATTTCTTCCTTTCTGACAGAATTTAAAACGTCATGAGTCGAGTACAGTCAGCAGCAAAAGTGGCTAAGCGTTTGAAGTGTTCAAAATGACCTACACGCGCTCTTATTCTCTTGACAATAGAGATGTGTGGACCTCATTTTGAACACCTCAAACGCTTAGCCACTTCTGCTGCTGACTGTACTAGACGCTCAAAAATTAACCTCTACTCGTAACTGGGCGCTGTTGTTTTAAGGCTCGTGCACTCGAATTCAAAAAACTGTATAATTTTTAATCGCATGCAAAAATTTCTACTATTATTTTTTCACAATATACTCTACAACCCACGATTATTTATTTATATTATTTATGTTTCTAAAACACCATTTCTTCGTTTCTGACAGAGTTTAAAATGTCACAAGTCGAATACCTACTCGTCGATCTAAAATCAGCCCGGTACCGCGAACATCGAAGTTCGTATATTTCGAGCATCTTTGTCTTTTACCCCAATGAAGGCATCATTAGAGTGATAGAGATAATCGTCCGAAATTTACGAATATCGTCTTTCACGGTAGCGCCCGACTAGGTCACGGGCGGATAGAATAATAAGCGCTATGAGTGATAATTTAGGTTAAGTAAATGTTTTAATATTTTATCTGTGACAATCAATTTTAATTTAGAATTACATAGGGTAAAGGCACCAGTGGTCAGCCACCTAACGACTTTTTGAACTTTGAACAGTTGGTATTTCTACAGTACTTGTCGTATAATTATACTTACTACATGATTAGATTACATATTTGTTATAGTTTTTAAACCATATATGTTCAAAAACGGTTACTTTCTTCATAAAATGTACATTTAAGTTTAAACAAAAAATGGCACCTTTTCCCAGTGGTCAGCCTCTAAAATCCTATATACAGCCTCAATGGATCCAGTCCCCAGCCCTCGTAACTAGGTACAATAATGATATTAGGATAAACAATATTTTTGTTCAATGCTTGTTTATATTTTAAAGCACGTTTATATTTTAAAGCGTTGATTTAATCCTGTAGTAATGCCTGATATACTACTTAAATTTTGTACACAGCAATATGGCTGAACACTGGATCCCTTAGTTCAGCCAAATTGCTATGTCAACACCCAGTAATCAGCCGTGACAAAATATTTTAGAAATGGGGCTGACCACTGGGTTTTTGACCTCTGGGACAGGACGTATCTTACTTAATATTGTAAATTTAAATTAACTGCTTTTAACGGTCACTATATCTTAAAGTTTTAAAAATAATTGCAGAACCCAGTAATCAGCCCCGGGGGCTGTCTATTGGATTTTCGGTAAAAAAGTGGTACCCAATGGGCAGCCTCCCTTAATTTATAATAAAATAGCGATAATCTCTTGAAATTTGAATGTAATTCATTACACGAAGTATTAAACAAAGCAGTTATCGAAAAATCAATCACATTTGTAATAAATTTATGCTTTTACTGACGTCACAAAAAAACATAACGTCTAACAGAAAACATGGCGGACATGGTACTATTGCTCTTGTCGATAAACTGCACATATATAAACGAGTTTATTTCTCTTCCTTGATCCCCTGGCGCTTCTGTCGCATCACATATTAACGAATGAAGAATCAGAGTATATATTTAAGTACACGTAATTTGTTTATTCTCATTGTAGAGATATTTATGGCCAATTACCGATGCAAAAGGCTGAACACTGGTGCCTGGCTGGCCACTGGTGCCTTTACCCTATCTATTTATTAAGTGACCATAAATACGACTTGTTAGTTTTTAAGTTACCATAGATAATAATTTACATGTCTCTACAATCGTCATTAAATGACTTACAATTTTTTTAAATAAAATTAATTAGATAATGCTTTGTTATAATTTTTGTTTATCCTTTGTATCCTCAAAGCAAATTTAACGCGTATGCCTAAGGCACTGGTCCCACCGTGGGCTATAGTTACTCGCCCAGCTACTGAACTATAAATATCACCGTGTCTCTTTTATTTACACGGGAGCGCTTATCTTTTGTTCGTGTTTATAGCCGATAGCTCATAGCTTACTAGCCCGCGGTGGGACCAGTGCCTAAGACGAACAGAATAATTTGAAACAAAGATGTAAAATGTAATTTCTATACAAAACCGCGTTTCCCGCCTGGCAAACACACTAGCGACATCTATCACGTTTAACAGCAGTACTCAGTGCTGTACTAGTTGTATGGAGATGTCTCGCTGTCAAAATAACTCAATATGTATGTATTCATAGGTGGCGCTGCGCCACATAGTACCGAAAATAAATAGCCAGCATGTCGGAGGAACAAGACATTATATTCCTCATCTTGTATGTTTGTTTATTTGAAAACACATTTAAATTGTCAAGATTTTTTTTGACAGGTGGACTGATTGCCTGGTGGTAAGCAATTACTGTCGCCCATGGGCACCCGCAACAACAGGCGAGTCACAAGTGCGTTGCCGGTCTTAGGAATATAGGGACAGAGAAAGCGACTTTGTTTTATACTTTGTAATGATTAGGGCCTTATTAAGCAACAATCACAATGTTAAAGAAACTATGTCAAGGACGAACGACAATATCGCCTTCTCTGGCATACCTATTGAAAATTTGGACCCGGAATATTGAATATTTTGGACCCGGGTATGTCCTTAAACTACGTCCAACATTGGACCCGGGTATGTCCTTAAAGTAAGAGGTAGGGCACAGCGTTGACCATCACGCTTGAATCTGGGGCAGCCCAACTGGGGAAGTACCTCCTCCTTACAGAAGACCACAGCCATAATAGCACTGCCACCTTTCAGGTATGTAGTGTTGTGTTCCTGATGGTGAGTAAGGTTTCCAGAGCTCCAACCCCCCTTAAAGGCCGGCAACGCGCTTGTGACTCCCCTGGTGTTGCGAGTGCCCATGGGCGACGGTAATTGCATCCGTTCTGGTTTAGTAAATAAGACGCAAGTAGCCATTTTTCAATTCGATTTATTTCAATTAAAATTTCAAAATATAACGAACAATCATACTTTCAACGTTTATCCATAAAATGACAAAATAAACACAACGCTGATTTCACAACTACATGGTTTTTTTTATAATATAATTACAACAACTTTATAGCAAAAGGTATTCCATTCCAAATAATAATTAAAAAATAAAATATAATACATTTTGGCACCAATTTTTATTTACACAATAATGTATGGCAAAACGATTATGCCCCTTTTGTTCGTAAGGGGCAGTCATAGACTATAAAAATTATATAGGTAGTCAAGGGCAAAAATATAGATACAGCCAAAGTCCCAAAATCTGTGTGTCAAGTATTTTTTTTTATTGGCACCAATAAAAAAAAAAGATATTATATACGTATTGAAAATATTGGCATATACAACTAACATCACTATGAATATTTCGGAAGACTGGATGCAGGTCGCTTCCAACCGGTACATGTGGATTGTGGAGGTCCAAGGGTGAGGCCTATGTTCAGCAGTGGAGGTGTTATGGCTGAGATGATGATGATGATGAAGAAGATGTTTTTTTTAATTCAAGACAGTTCAATTTAGTTCAATTCAATTATTCCATTTATATTTTTTATTGACTGTCCTGCATGAGCGAAAGGTAAACTAAACTAAAACTGAGCTGTGGGTAGTTGGTTATTAAGCCGGTGGGAATCGGCATATATGCTCGCAACGCCTCTGTATATTTTGATAATCTGGCCCAATCGATATATTTGCACTTGACTGCACTATAATTAATAAACTATTGAACGAACAGCCAGTACACACATATCTGAATTCAGATCCGGAATAATTGGTTGACTGAATTCCGTTACCAAATATTTAAATTTTCCGGATGCAATATCCATCCAGGGACCGATTTTTGAGGGTCGTGCACACGTTCAAAAACTTAGAGGAAAATAATCGCCTAGGAAAGTTTGCATGAAATGTATTATTTCGATATCCACAATTATTAATATCATTCATGTTTCTGAAATACCATTTCTTATGTTCTGACTGATACTTCTGAGGCTCTAGTGTAAGTTTCTTTTGACGTAAAAAAACTTCTCGATCGCGTTAGTGATAATGTTATTTATATGGGTAACTCTAACGGGATGGTTTTGTTACGTTAAAAGCTTACACTCAGGGCTCTGATAGAGTTTATAACGTCACAAGTCGAGTACACGACGCTCAAAAATTTAATCCAGATAAGTTTTGTGTGGTATAAGGAATGCAATACCTAATGGTAGCAAAGTTATTGCATAATTAGTATAGTGTAGGTTTTTAGAGGAATCACATCATGGAACGCTTAGCGCTAGTGAAACTCTTATGATGTCCATTACTTAATTTCTTTTATTTGTTTCGTCGTAAATATATTCTTAAACCTTGATGTGTAAAACTGATTAAAAAATAAATATTGTGGCTACTTTATTGCTATAATAAAAGTCGAATTATGCAAAAGTGTAGGTTTTTTAGAATGTTATTTACAGAAAGCATACAGATGGTCCTTGGCGGGTAGCCTTTATACTATCGTGTATAGCGTATCGTAATTAAATAATGAGACACGAACTAATTAATTTTTTAATAATTTTCTAGTTGTGTGAAATCAAACCTTCGAATTTATTTAATGGACAACATAAGAATCACTAAATATAATCTATAGCCTATACTAGAACACAGTTATATCAAAAAATAAAACAGTTAAGTACCTATATGTAGATAGATAAGTTTTGAAGGTACATCGAAGACTCGTTATACCAATGTATAATATTTGCTAGTCATATTGGAATGTAGTTTTTATATTTTTTCTTGGAACTAATAAATATTACTATATACTTTTCATTCGTTTATCACTAAGTTGACCAGCAATAATTTTACAATGGTAAAAGAGAGAGGCCCGCACGCACTGAACTAATCAACATACGATCAGAAAATAGGAAAAAGACGTAAATATGGCTTGTAGTGGGTTGTGGTTTCGGTCGACTCAGATGCCACTGAATTCCGGAAGAATGTTGCGGTTATATGTGATCAGGCATAATTTCAATCCGTCAGGAATTCCGTCCGGGGTACAATTAGCAGCAGAAGCTGTTTAGCTAAGCGGATGTGAGATCAGCACACCTTTATTTGAAAGAGATTAAAAGTGCGTGTAGGTGATTTTGAACAGTGTACTTAGACTGTACCTGACATGCACGTCACACATTTGTTCTGGATAGTCTATACATATGCTCTGGTTTGTTGTATGTTTATTACAGAGAACCTACCCCAAACCAAAGTCAAAAAAATATGGTATATAGCCCTCAGAAAATGATTTAATTTAAAAAAAAGATGCGCTTAGCATTTTTCTGTTGTTGTATGTACGAAATCCATCGGGAAATTGAATAAAGTTTCATTAGTTCATATGATTAGTTCCGTTCGTGACCAAGAGTAAGACAATTTTATATAGAAAGTGAGTACTATCTAATACGGGTGCACTTATAAATACTTGTTTAGCATTTTGAGCCTTATTACCAAATTGTTAAACGTCAGAATCTCATGGCGATCCTGTTGCTACCCTGGGCAGACTATTATAAAGCTAAATACTGCTATTTTCTGGTTGTTACTTATGTCCACCGCAAATATCAAAGTTCGAAAATTTCGAGCATTTTTTCTTTTACTCCAATTAAGTTGTCATAAGAGTGACAAAGAAAATCGTTCGAAATTTATTAATGATTTTTATGGTAGCACTGTAGTCCTTATGATGATGTAATTTACTTACAGCTTTTGTTTTGTTATAAGACTGTTTGTTAAATTATGTCTTTTTAAAGTAAGATTAATTTCTACAATTTCTTTTTCTTTCTAGATTTCGTGCATTCTTAATAGGTACGTATAACAGTTTTGAGCAGGCTAATTTAAAACAAATTGAAATCTAAAACAATCTAATTGCTTTTTATATCTGTTATCTTTCTAACATTTTCATAAATTCATTGAATTTGGATAACAATTTGGGTAATATCTAACTTAAAAAACAAGCAATAATACTTTTAATTCTATAATTATAAAATATGAAACAAAAAAATAAGATTTTTAAGAACCTAACAGTCTTCCAGTCCTTTTCTATCAAAGAGTGCGTACCGAACGGATATGTGTGGGTATAGTTCAATAAATTTTGATGTATTTGAAGTTACGTCCGGAATAATTATATTAATGATAATTATCTGAACCGTAGATAGATAGATACATCTGTTCGAGCTAAATTAATATCTGAACGTCAGTAGTATTGAATTCAGAATGACATGCATTCAAAGTTCAATTATCCTACAATTTTCTGTAATCCTAAACCGGAATTTCGGATTGTTTGAGTTCACCCTAATTTGAATGTCCATAGGTAAGTAAAGTGGTGTGTAGTTTCTAAGACTTGTGTTTTTATCTTGCCTCTTCGCACTCACGATTGTTAGAAAGAGACGGATGCCGTAAGTACCTAAATGTAAATCAGAAGAAAGGCATAACAAGGCATTAGTTTAATAAGCGTTTTTGGAAATGCTTGGCATTTGGAGTAAGTAAGTTACTTTTACATACAAATGGCGTGGATTTAAATTCGTATCACAACAAAAGTATTTCAGTTATGCGATCAGTGTCAGCCTCAAAAGCTGCGGCGCTACCGCGACAAACGATATTGGTAAACTTAGGACGGTTGTCTCTGTCACTCTTAGGACACCTTAATTGGAGTACAAGAAAAATATGCTTGAAATACACTAACTTAGAAGGATACCGGTTGAATTTCCTCTTGTCGCAATTCTGATACGTTGTGCGAGGACACCGCCAGCTCTTCCGAGCATCGAATCGAGCATCGAAGTTCGTAAATTTCGAGCATCTCTCTCTTTTACTCCAATTACAGTGTCATGAGGTTGACAGATACGTTCGTTCGAAATTTACAAATATTGAGATTCGCGTAAGCGCCGCAGTTACATCAACCAGACGCTTCGCGATTTCTGCAAAAAGTTAGTGCGCGCTGGGACCCCCATGGTACTTGCAGTGGAGGTCCTTGGTAAAATGGAAAAGCCATTAATCACCTGGTGTACGAGCAGCTGATTGCCGCGTGGGGCAAAATTGCTAAAATGCTAGGTTGTTGTTAAATGTGATACGAATTCAAAATTATCCTCGACAATATTTTTTATTTTAATTTTCTGTAAGTTCTAATCTTTATATTTTTATTTATCATGTTTCTCCTTAATTGACTTTAATCTATTTATTTGTAATAATGTGAGTTACGAACGTTTTAAGTGTGACCCTATAATTTCTTATAATATTCGACAGTTAAAATATTTTCAATATCAACGTGGATAAATCCTATCTGTTAAGGTGTGTCTACACGCTCCGACTTTTTGACTGAATCGGACCGTGTAGGGACATCTTATTAATTAATTAAAATTCTATACACTCTCGTAAAACAAATAAAGATTTAAAAAAATGATTTAAATTGGTGGAAATGACAGATAAATTTATACATTAGCCTAGGGTAAGATTTTTAAGAGTCGTGCACTAGAATCCAAACAAAACTTTAAGAACGAAAATAATTAATCGCATACTTATTTTTGCATGATATTTGTTTTGATCGGTACCCACGATTAATTTTTATCATTCATGTTTCTAAAATGCCATTTCTTTGACAGAGTTTAAAATGTTACGACTCGAGTAGTCGACGCTCAAAAAACGGAACCTTTGGGTTAGCACATTGTTATATTTTATATCTTGGCTAACTAGACTTATTATATTTCGGTGTTAATATTAGTATTGAATACATATATAGCTGCCATTTAAAAACAAATATTACTAGAAGCTATCTAGTTATAATAATAGTTAATAATACAGGGTGATTCTGGCAACGTGAGCGTACCATCCATACTTTAAATTCTACATGTTTTTTTTGGCACTTGTTAATAAACAATGATTCGTAATATTTTTAATAGAAAACAACCGTGAGACTCAGACATACTAGAAATATATATAAACGGGTCACTCACGTATCTTAAGGTCGAAAACCGCTCGACATATGTTTCGGTCCAATTCGTGAACCATAATCATGAGCTCCGTGCCGCACCGTCGCTTTCGGCGGCCCTTCGAGAACTCTTCTCTTCTGTTATACATATTTCTAGAATGATTCGAAATAAGATGAACTTATAATAATTTTATCTTGTTTAGCAATTTAGTATCCTGAATCATCATATATAAAAGGTTTTCACAAAAACTTAGGTTTCATAGTATCCATACATTCACAAATACATTAAATAAAAACTGTATGCTTATTCATAATTACACTTATTTGTTATTTATACTGTATTTACATCAAAGATAACAATATTAATAATTTATTATAATTCGTTTTAAACAAAGAATTTATAAAGCGTATAGTGTAAATTAAATTATTTATCTAAATTACATCTGACAGTGATTTTTCTATGCATCTATTTAAACTATTAGAGATATCTATTGCCCTTATAATTTTAAGCGTGGCCAGAAATATATGATCAGTTGATCGCACCATCTTGTAGAACTTCATTGGAACTAATTTCTTAACTGTCAATAATTTAAATGTTAGGTTGTCACATAGACAAACCAAGATACTTCGCCATACCATATAGCGTAATATAAGGAATAAGAATAAATTTATCCAGGACAGAACAAAATAAAACTATTTAAAATTAAAATAATACAAGAAGAGGAGTGTCATCGAAATGGCCTCCACTCAGCTTGTGTGAGGTGCCGTATGGCCCCTGACGCTGGCCTTCCCTGGATACCTTTTTGCATTAAAAAAAAAACCAAATGTAACAAATAATCTAAACTTTTTTTATACTGAATAATAGCCATATAAAATAAATGACAATAAAAACGGCATCTTGACAAAGATCATATATTTCTAAGTCCCTACCACGAACCACTACGTTTGCTCGACCGTCTATTTGCCTCTCTATTGCTCGTATAAACATACGAGCGATAAAGAGGGAGACGGGAGTTTCGCATTTCGATTTTCGCGGTAGTTTCAGGTCAGGCTTTACTTATATTTACTAGTAAGAGCGAGACAATAGTATTCAACATTAAGTCGATTTAATTAGAATAGGATATGGACATTCGATCAATTCTTTCGTTTCAAGCCGGTTGTATACTTTCTCAATACCGATATAAAAAACTAGTTGTCTTGTAATAAAACTAGAGTATGCATACCGGTTAAGGAACTACCGGTAAACCTGTTACCGGTAATTCTCAAAGGAAAAAATACCGGTAGCATTCCCTAATAAGACTCATAGACACTTCAACATCTTGACTTTTGATTTATTAATAATTTATCTATCCTGTGCAAATCAACCTCTTCTCTCATAATATTAAACCTTACACAATATTTCCTTGCTTTTCACCATAATTTGGTTACCATACAAATATAATACTATATCTATACCAAATAAATTAAGTACACTTAAAATCCACATCTATATATTATACATATATAAAATTACGTTACGATAAATTCCTTTGATTCAATCAAAATGTTTTATATTATTTTTTACTATTATATCTTATTTTATATATATTAATAATGACACCAATAAAACAATGACATTTTGTATAATTTATGTATTTCCAAAAACCAAAACTAATTGTATTGACTTGGAAATTGGAACACTGTTCATAAGTTGAAGGTATATTAAAAAAAAAATGGATCGTGAAGTATATAATCCATACTAATAGTGTAAATGCGAAAGTAACTCTTTCTATCTGTCTGTTACCTCTTCACGCTTAAACCGCTCAACCAATTGCGATAAAATTTGATATGGGGAGAGTTTGAGCTACGAGAAAGGACAAAGGATAATTTTTATCCCGCAACCATACTTTAAAGACTGGCATGGCAGGCCGACGATGTTGCGAGGAAAATTTAGTATTTTATATAATAATTATTACGATCTTTTATTTAAGTTGCAACGTTTGTATGTTCGCGTCAAAGTTGGCAACTGACTTTAATCTCGTAAGACCCCATGTGCAGCTACCATCAGATATATCGAAGTGGCAAAAGTGGTCACAAATATATGAACAATGCCTCTATCAAGGCAGAAGGCATAGCAAATCCTAAAATACACTAGATTATTAGTAAACGGTTGTGCAAAACAATATCGGTAATAAAATTAAAAACGAATAAATAATACAAAAATTAATAAGTTTTTTTCATAATCATATTATGTGTTATGTCAATGTTTTATTAATGTCATTTAATATGTTACATATGTGTGCATACATCGACGTTCTTATTGCTATATAAATAGATATAGAGACATATTACAGATGAAATATAATATTTATAATAAAAATTATGACAAAAAGTAACATGACGAGGAAATTTGGTATTAGGTACCACAATGAAATCACTTAGCAAAATTATATTTCACCGAGGTACCTATTACTTGAAATAAAGTACGTATTAAAATTAATTTGACAGTCATAACTTTACTTTAAGTAAGACCTAGTGTAACTATAATAGCCATGAAGATGTTCTATTGGTACATGAGAATCTATGAATAGCTTAACAGACTTTAGACTTTGAGAGAAACTTTATATAAATCTGTATAACATTTTGGACGTTGTAGGTACATAGGTAGTTTTTCTAACAACCGAAATTCAAAATATACTTATACGTATATACAATGAAAATTAGTTATAAATTCGCTTCAATAATAACAATAAGCGTAATATTTACGTAATGAATAATCGGGTGTTGCATTGTGTAGAAGAAAGTGTAACGCTTGAGGCGGACGCGTGGAGCGTAGCGATTAGCGGGTAGCGTAGCGACGAGCTCCCGCGGGATGCGAGCATCGTGCGTGGCCGCTCCCGTACATTGCATTTGTTTAACATTGAGCTCCACTTGAGCGTTCACTCAGACGTTACACAAACGCTAAAAGTAAGTAGTGTATAAATAATTTTAGGTTATTTTGCCAATAGCAGCACTGCGGCGCTACCGCGAACAACGATATTCGTAAATGGACGATTGTCTCTGTCACTCTATGACTCCTTAATTGAAGTAAAAGAGAAAGATCCCGAAATATATGAACGCAGAAACTACCTTAAATATTGGTTGCGTTAGGGGCCTAATACATTTATTATTTTTGTCATACCAGGTATTTTATGATTCTTGGTTACCACAGTTAATTGTAATCTGAGGTGCCATCTTTAAATTTATTTTAATTTAATTTTTTGTTCATGGTTATCGTATTAAATTTTGATTTATTTATAATCAACTTGTTGAAGCAAACCCAATTCGATATTTAAAATAGTTTTCAGGCGCCTAAGCCAGGCTTTGGAAAATTTATATAATTCCGGTCTCCCGTCAGTCATTCCGAAATTCCGGATACCAAAAACAAATCGGAAGCGCTAGTTGTATAGTGTAAGCAGCGCTTTACAGATGGCTTACCGCGAAGTTCGAAAACGTGTATCATCCTTTTTACTCCAATTAAGACGTAATTAGAGTGAGAGAGGCATCTGTTCGATGCGATGTTCGCGGTAGGTATTCAGTTGAGCTCTAGACGCTGGAAGTGGCTTGCTGACTGCTGTGATCTGACAGCACTGAGTTGAGGTCCGATTCACGGAGTACTGGCGGAGTGCCAAAGGGGAAGTCCTGGAAAAAAAATGTTTACTTTCTTTTTATGTTTTATTTAAGCTTTGTCTCTAAGACCATATCGGCTCCGTTAGACCTCTAAATAGTATATCATGATATATTATACAGTACGTACATATAAAAGTACAATAGCAAATCGGTTAATTGTTAAAAAAACAACATTGGCATTGGGGACGGTACCTGGTCGTGCAGGTCGCGCGGCGCGGGCGGCGCGGGCGGGGGCGGCACGCGGGCGCGCGGGCGGGGAGGCACACTGCGGCATGTGTCTGTGGTGGGGACGGTACCTGGTCGTGCAGGTCGCGCGGCGCGGGCGGCGCGGGCGGGGGCGGCACGCGGGGCGCGCGGGCGGGGAGGCACACTGCGGCATGTGTCTGTGGTGGGGACGGTACCTGGTCGTGCAGGTCGCGCGGCGCGGGCGGCGCGGGCGGGGCGGCACGCGGGGCGCGCGGGCGGGGAGGCACACTGCGGCATGTGTCTGTGGTGGGGACGGTACCTGGTCGTGCAGGTCGCGCGGCGCGGGCGGCGCGGGCGGGGCGGCACGCGGGCGCGCGGGCGGGGAGGCACACTGCGGCATGTGTCTGTGGTGGGGACGGTACCTGGTCGTGCAGGTCGCGCGGCGCGGGCGGCGCGGGCGGGGGCGGCACGCGGGGCGCGCGGGCGGGGAGGCACACTGCGGCATGTGTCTGTGGTGGGGACGGTACCTGGTCGTGCAGGTCGCGCGGCGCGGGCGGCGCGGGCGGGGCGGCACGCGGGGCGCGCGGGCGGGGAGGCACACTGCGGCATGTGTCTGTGGTGGGGACGGTACCTGGTCGTGCAGGTCGCGCGGCGCGGGCGGCGCGGGCGGGGGCGGCACGCGGGGCGCGCGGGCGGGGAGGCACACTGCGGCATGTGTCTGTGGTGGGGACGGTACCTGGTCGTGCAGGTCGCGCGGCGCGGGCGGCGCGGGCGGGGCGGCACGCGGGGCGCGCGGGCGGGGAGGCACACTGCGGCATGTGTCTGTGGTGGGGACGGTACCTGGTCGTGCAGGTCGCGCGGCGCGGGCGGCGCGGGCGGGGCGGCACGCGGGGCGCGCGGGCGGGGAGGCACACTGCGGCATGTGTCTGTGGTGGGGACGGTACCTGGTCGTGCAGGTCGCGCGGCGCGGGCGGCGCGGGCGGGGCGGCACGCGGGGCGCGCGGGCGGGGAGGCACACTGCGGCATGTGTCTGTGGTGGGGACGGTACCTGGTCGTGCAGGTCGCGCGGCGCGGGCGGCGCGGGCGGGGGCGGCACGCGGGGCGCGCGGGCGGGGAGGCACACTGCGGCATGTGTCTGTGGTGGGGACGGTACCTGGTCGTGCAGGTCGCGCGGCGCGGGCGGCGCGGGCGGGGCGGCACGCGGGGCGCGCGGGCGGGGAGGCACACTCCGCGCACTCGGGCGCCGCGCTGCGCGTCGAGCGCCGCGACCAAGACTCCGGCATGCAGCTGTGGGGGCATCGGACGTGAGAATAGTACATTGTGTACTAAGGGCGGTAAACAAGAAATCGATAACGAGTGTTAAATTCAAGCCCGACGCCGAAGGCGATGGCTTAATTAACACGAGTTCGTAATATTTGTACCGCCCGAGGCACACACAATGTTTTTCAGCACACTTTATTTACAATTCATACATTTAATTGGGACAATAATAGTAGATTGTTTGACAAGGGGCTAAAGTAGGCCATAGCAGCACGAGATGGTTATTTTCCCGAACGAAGTGAGGGAAAATTGTTCGAGAGGTAATATGGCGTTTAGACCCGAGTTATGCATACTAGTTTTCACTTCGATTGCGAGAAAGTAAGAAAAAATAACGTTTCAACAATTAACAAATACAATTTTATTCACCCCCAATGAATTCTGAGTCAAAAATTTTTAATTTGGCAGTCTTTGTATTTTTTTCACTGATTTGATACAGATAGGATATATCTACGCCGTGAATAAATGCCATAGACAACGTATAATTGGGGCTTCAAAGAGTTTGCCAACGATTTAAACTTTTTTTTAATGCTTGTGAAGTAGGAACTAAAAAACACCTAATGCTTTGACAATTTGATTGCGTTTCCTCATTGGTCGATTTTAATATTGCGGTATTGTCTGATTGGTTGATACTTTATACAAAGTTTTTTTAATGATTTCACATTTTTAAACAGTATTCGCACCAAAAAAGAATCTAGAGTTGCGATTAACTTCGATATGTGTCGTGATTGGTGGATTTAATAAGATGAAGTGTTCTGGTTGGTCAATTTAAAACGTTTTGTATATCATAAATATGTATACATATTTTCCCAAGAGGCTAAATGTATTACTTTAGTCCGCCTTGGCAAGCATAATATGACACACTTTTAGAGCATGAGAAGTGAAAATTAAATTAAATGAATAAAAATGACAAGTAATGTTTAAATTAACGTTAAATATTTTATTTTATTCAGTAGGGTCAGTTTTAAAATGAAATTTTAACAATTCAAAAATATCTTATACAATGAAACTTTTTGCTTTGGACCTTAAAATTTGCCTAAACTTTAAAAGACGTTGTCAAATTAAAAAGTTACTTTACAGCCCTAGGGCGTAATTTAAGACGTACGGCCCGATTTGTTTACGTGTATATTTGTATAACATATTTTACGAGCAAGTGTGATGTAAAGATATTTTGATGACTTTGGCTTAGAAGTACAATTAAAAATCTATACACAATAATTCGTCCCGCAGCGTAATGCACTGCATACATACACTGCAGTGACGGTTTTTAAAACACTCGTTGACAGCTTCAAAAGCTTGCACTACCGCGCAATGTTCGCAGTACATTACTGCTCAGAAAAAAAATCATATACATGTGTAAGAAGTATAATAAAATAAAAACCGGCCAAGAGCGTGTCGGGCCACGCTCAGTGTAGGGTTCCGTAGTTTTTCGTCCGTCACAGTAAGTGTTCCCACTTAAGAGTTAAAAATGGGCTATTTGATACATTGTTGTTGACATATTAATATTAAGTACAGAATCTTAAAAACGGGCCCACAAAGGATGCTGACAACTAAAGAAAGAGTTATAGATCTCAACTAAACATGGAAAATTCGAAAAAAAATTGTCAACTTCAGTCCCACCACGAGTAGTAAGAAGGGGTTGTAACATGGAGTGATAACCAGCCAGCGACATCTATCGGCAAATTAAGTAAACTATGCGCGCGAGCATAAAGTACAGAGGCTTTAGTGTAAGTTTCTTTTGACGTAAAAAATGTCTCGAATGCGTAAGTGATACTGATACCCATATTATAGGGTAACTAACGCGATGGTTACGTTTCGTTACGTTAAATACTTACACTCGGGGCTCAGATGTAGTGAATAATCCTTTCCTATCGTATTTTCTCGGAAATGTTCGTATTTGTCTCACTACTTCACTCACACTCAGTACCCATCTGAAGTAGTAAGACAACGGTCGCATTGGGCTATGAATATTAGTGCAGATTCTTATTTACGGTTAAAACTAAACGCGAAATTATACATAAAACGGCGGTGCTACCGCCAACAACGATATTCGTAAATTTCGGACGCTTGTCTCTGTCACTCTTAACGCCTTAATTGGAGTAAAAGAGAAATGCTCGACATACACGAACTTCGATCTTCGCGGTACCGGCCCTGAAGTGAGGAAGTGTGTCTTGTCATTCAATAGAGATTTTGACAGCCATATCTTAGGGAATAAGGGCTAATTTATTAACAATTTGTAAGAAACTATCGCCTTAACGACTTTAGTGCTGGAATAATATAAAATACCTATTTTGCTCGCAAAAAGCCTAAGATATATGTCATCCTGCGGCGCTTCCGTCTTTCTCGAGTGAAAGCAGAGACCATTTTACCAAAAACGCGTAAGATGTATGAAATCCTGCGGCGCTTACAGTTTTTTCGAGTTGATAAGTTTGTATGGGGGAACAATATTTTCGTTTTTTAGTATATTACTCGATCTTTTTTCATACTTTCTCACCGTTTAAACCTTTCCTAAGCTACTACAAATATTTCAAGACCAAAATTAGGCAAATCGGTAAAGCCGTTCGTAAAAAGTTATAGCGTGACCAAGAGAAATAGGGGTTCATTTTTATATGTATAGATTTTTTCAAAAACTATTGAACCTATCAAGTTCAAAATAATTTTCCTAGAAAGTTTATGTAAAGTTCTACTTTTGAGATTTTTTTCATATTTTTGAAACTTGTGGTTCAATAGTTAGAGGGGGAGGGACGCACTTTTTTTTACTTCTGGAGCGATTATTTCCGAAAATATTGACATGATCGAAAAATGATGTTAGTAAACCCCAATTCATTTTTAAATACCTATCTATCAATATATCACACGTTAGGATTAGAATGAAGAAAAAAATCACTCCCCACTTTACGTATAGGGGGGGGGGGGTACCCTAAGAAAACATTTTTTTCCACTTTTTATTTTTGCACTTTGTCGGCGTGATTGATATACATATCACTACCAAATTTCAGTTTTGTAGTGCTAACGGTCACTGAGATTATCCGCGGACGGACGGACGGACGGACGGACGGACAGACATGGCGAAACTATAAGGGTTCCTAGTTGACTACGGAACCCTAAAAAATTGTAAATCCTATGTCGGGTTTAATTCTTCGCCCGTATCAATTTACACACACTTGCTCTGTCACCATAATGTATTCATTGTACGCGTTGACGGCTGACGCGGTCAGTGGCGTTTAAATCTTGAACGCTAAGGCCTCAATGGTCTCCTATAAACGCCGTCAGCCGCTTACAGCGTCAGCGTCACAATGGTGCCTATAGAGATGTACTGTTGTGGTCTCTCTCACACGTCGACGTTGGCGTCTTTTTTGTTCAGAAACGTTGACGCTGACGTAAGTCACGTGTAGCACAAAATAGGACACTAAAGCCTAAACTTACGCTTGGTGCACTATATGGGCGCACGGCAGCGACGCTAAGGGCTCAGGTTGGGTAGCCAGAGGCTCCCTGCAGCGGGCGCAGGCAGGGGCCACCCACGCCGCCGCGGCCCGCTTGAGCCGAGCGGCTGCGTTGCTGTCGCCCAGTGCAGTGTAGATCTCGGAGAGGCGGAGTCGAACCCGGCGGACTAGCATCTGATGAAAAAATGTTATACAGTTTGTATACTAGCGGGAGGTTTTAACCTGTGCAAGCCGGAGTGACTGCTAATCCGACCGTAATCGCAGTGCCATTCAGGTTCAGGCCAGACTGAAGTCAGAGTGACAGTTACACCAGACTGAAGACAGAGTGACAGTTAGACCAGACTGAAGTCGGAGTGACAGGCCAGACTGAAGTCGGAGTTCAAGTTAGGCCAGACTGAAATCGGAGTGACAGGCCTGACTGAAGTCGGAGTGACAGTTAGACCAGACTGAAGTCAGGGTGACAGCTAGATCTGACGCTTGTGACTCCCCTGGTGCCCATGGGCATCGGTAATTGATTACTATCAGGCAATCCGTCTGCTCGTTTGGCACCTCTGTCATAGAAAAATCCAGTACCTATCGCCAACTTATACTCACTGTCCTCTTCCTGACCTTTAAGACAGCAGTTGTTTCCAAAGAGCCTCCAAGCATCGCGCTACTCCATGGCTTCCAATTGATCTAACTAGTCCAAAGCCTGTCCAGCACCCATTGAAACTGCACAGTCACTGCTCCCTCATTGACCCATGCGTACCTTAGCATTTGTCTATGTTTTACATGATACATTTTGGAGAGTGTGCACAGGAATGGCACGATTTAATTCCGCCATCTTCGTTCCACCACCGGACGTCCAGGCGAGGGTAGTGGTTTTATCCTTACGTTGTGAATATTCCATTCATTCTCATGAAGCGATTCTTTTTGGAATTCGCTCCCTTCGTTTGTATTCACGGAGAGATATCATTTGGGTCTCTTCAAGGCAAGAGTGAATAGGCTGTTACTAAACCAAATAGCCTCCAAGCACCTAATTGACCCATATATTTGGACCCGGGTATGTCCTTAAACTATGTCCAACAATGAGAGGTAGGGCACAGCGATGACCATCACGCTTGAATCTGGAGCAGCCCAACTGGGGAAGTACCTCCTCCTTACTCAAGACCACAGCCATAATAGCACTGCTATCTTTCAGGTCTGTAGTGTTGTGTTCCAGATGCAGATGCTATTATGGCTGTGGTCTTCTGTAAGGAGTAGGTAAATCCCCAGTTGGGCTGCTCCAGACTCTAGCGTGATGGTACTTTGCTGTGCCCTACCTCTCATTGTTGGACGTAGTTTATGGAGTTGGGTCGGGTGTATTTACCTTAGCACCAACAGACGTGGCCACCTCCAGCAGCCTCGTGTTGAACTCCAGTGGCCGGCAGTTGCAGAAGCGCACTTGTTTTCGAAGAGCCTCCAAGCATAGCTCTACTCGATCCAAGGCTTCTAATTGATCTAACCAGTTCAGCACATAGTCACAGTTCTCTCATTGACCCTAATGGCTAGTTGAGTGTTTTTTTTTTATCAATCCATCCCTTTCGTTCTAGGGGTGAAATCTCTGTATAGGAGTAATGGACTGAAAACTACACTAAACCCAGAAATGAGCGTCAAAGTCTGACATTCTTATTTCCCGCGAAAACGCTCCTTGCTAACTGATGAGAACTTATGACTTCACTTATTCCCAGCCGCGCTCTCTGAAGTACGGAAAAAATACATAAATTGCTATTTGGACCGCGAAATATTGCGTTTATGTACGGTGCAGCACAGTGCGCCCCTGTTTCCGGAAAACAAGGAACCTCCAAGCACCGCACACCACGCCTCCAAGCACCTAATTGACCCATGTGTACCTTAGCACCAACAGACGTGGCCACCTCCAGCAGTCTCGTGTTGAACTCCAGTGGCCGGCAGTTGCAGATGCGGCCCTGTTTCCGAAGAGCCTCCAAGCACCGAGCTGCACCGTCCATGGCTTCCATCTGAGCGAGCCTGTCTCCTAGAGCCTGCCCAGCACCCATGGCTACTTCGTAGTGCCTGAGGGAAATAGTAGATCATACAAATATATCGATACGGCTATCGGTCGAAATGATGTATATAATGTTATGTAATATCGAGAAAAGAAGATACATGTAATAATTAACGATTAATACGGTACTACTCACATTTATTTAGTCACTCGCGCGACATGTTTGTTCGGTGAGTTCGGTGTGCTTAGAGTCGTTGTTGGTGGACGATTCGAACCCGCGGTCTACCACTACAGCGGCTCCGGTGTCGGACCGCCCTCAACCAGTTTTGACATCAAGAGCGGCGCGGGCAGCGCGGCGCGCGTTAGTGCGCGACGGGCCGGCGACGCGAGCGGCGAACCGAACGGACTCTCAGCACTCTTAGTGCTTGAAAATGGAGGCCTATGTTCTCCGAAACATGTCGCGCGAGTGACTAAATAAACGTGAGTAGTATCGAATTAATCGTTAATTATTAAATATGTCTCACGTAAGTTTAAGATACATGTAAGTATATCTTTTGGTGATTTTGTCGCATCGATATTTTTGACCTTGACTGTAGAACATGTAATTAATCATTAACGCGAAGAGTGTATCCATCGAGGCGAGAAAGAAAGGATGCAAAGTCGAGTATGTTTTTTGGACGACTTGTAGACACTTTCGTTTTGATTGACTACAGTACAGTTGTAAATTATTTTAAAATAAGGTTACCTAAGAGCCTTTCCAATATCGCATTTTCTTCTATAGACATCTCCAGCGATGCGGACAGCTCTTGCGTAGCAACCCTGGTCTCCTGCCACCGCTGCCAGCCTCAGTGACTCCTGAGAAAGTATACCGTCAGTAACTCTTACGTCATGAAGTATTCTTTAAGAATATTAGAGGTACTTTGTTAGGAAGATCAGAACCACAAAAAAATCTTTTACCAGTGTGGTGGCTCTCGATCTACCAGATAAAAACCTCTTGCTAGCCTTTATTATGTACAGTCAGCAGCAAAAGTTGCTAAGCTTTTGAAGTATTCAAAATGACCTACACGCGCTCTTATTCTCTTGACAATAGAGACGTGTTGACCTCATTTTGAACACCTCAAATTCTTAGCTACTTCTGTTGCTAACTGTACATTAGTTTTTATAATGTCAATTGACTATTTTAAAGTTAAAAAATATACTTTCCGAAGATTAATCGTGGAGTTTCTACTTCTATATAGATCCCACGTAAGGAACATACAAGACATTGAATGGCAATGTTAATATAAAACCGCTTTACCCGCATCCTGGCAAACACATTAGCGACATCTATCAAGTTTAACAGTTATCAAGCTATCATACTATACTAGTTCTTCGTGTCTTGCTGTCAGATATATAGATGGCGCTGCATAGTACTGAAGCACAAAATAGACAGGTACAGAAGTCAATCAAATGTATGTACTTCATTTTTTATACCTACTCCCGGCGGTCGCTCTAGGGTTGCCAACTATGCTTATGCACGAAAAACTATCGTGGTACTGGCGCTCCTATCTAATTGTTTGTGATTAATTGTCGAGAATGAAACGGGGAGAATCCTGTATAACTATCCTAACTAATATTATAAATACGAAAGTAGCTCTGTCTGTCTGTCTGTGTCGCTTTCACGCTATTTTTAATATTATTGAACCGATTTAAATAAAATTTGGTATGGAGAGTGTCTGAGTCGCGAGAAAGGACATAGGATAGTGTGTTGTCAATCATCATCATCAGAATATTATTATTTTAATGTCTCTTCCGTACACGGAACAATGGTGTTCGAACATTTGGGAGGCGTACGCTATTCTAGTCAGCCGGCACCACACGGCGCAGCTAGCTAGAGTCAACTCGGATTTTATTAAACTAATGTTAAATCCAAAGCTAGCCAAGCACTCACGTTGCAATAATCGTGGGCGTCGCCCAGCTCGCCCCGGGCGCGCAGGGCGGCGGCCATCTGCAGCAGCGCCACGCGGTGCAGGCGCGTGTTGAGGTCGGCGGCGCGCGGCCCGCGGCCCAGGTCGCAGGCGCGCGCCGCGCACGCCACCGCGCGCTCCGCGTCGCGCAGCCGGCGCCAGAGCTCGGATAGACCTACGTACACCTGGAAGTTAAAGTTTGCAGGTCATAAATAAAGTTTTGATTGCGTATTTTGAGTCTTCATGGTTAAGGAAATAAATCTAGACACGCGGCAGTGTTCAAGCAAAGTAACTGGCTAGCCAGCGCCTGGCCAAAAACTAACCAAGTCAAATCTAATCTTTAAGATCTCACTTTTTTTTAAAACAACAGCATTTGTTATATGTATCCAATAAAGCAAATAAATACAGTTTAATACTTCATAATGTCATTTTGTACCTATAAATACATATTTGGACTGCATAGAACTTGGCTCTCATTTAGATCTCCATTCTATTTGCGGCAAAGCTCACAGCCAAGTATAATTTTTGTATTAAACTTGGCTCTCCTTTTTTACATTTGTTTTTGGTGGGATCTAGACACGCGGGAGCGTGTCAAAACAAGTTCAAGCAAAGGAACTGGCTAGCCAGAGCTGAGTGTAATATTACACGAACCAGTAAGTGCCACTTTTGACCCTTGTATAACTCAAAACCTCTTTAACACACACAACTACGTGTGTTTAATTATATCTAGCAGGACATCTAGAAGCCCAAATTTCATGACGGGATACCGCCGTTTAGCCAAATAATTTTTCGCCAAATTTTACTTCCCAATAAACATATGGCATCAGTTTCACTTCCCAAATGAAACTTTAGCAAGTTTTTATTTCGCATTTTATTCGTTTGGTCAAATTATCATTTGGCATAATTTTACTGCGTCAAGTTTTATTAAGACAAACGTTTATTATGCAAATGTTTTATTTTGGTAAGTATTATATAGCAAAAAATTGTTTGATCAAATTTACTTATCGCATTTTATTAATTTGGTCAAATTATTATTTAACATAATTTTTACTTTGTCAAGTTTTATTTCTACTCTAAGCAAATGGCAAATGATAATTGTTTTTAAAGGGAATCCTTGTTGTGGGTCATTCCATGAAAATTGGGTAACTTTGAGTTTCAGAAATTTTAATAGTGAAATATATAACTTATTCTATATTTTTTGTAATATTGGATAAATATAAAGACAGCTTATTTCGTTCACTCGTTTTGTTATTGATCGCTACGTTGTTTACTATAGAAAATGATCATCATACGGCTCAAGTGTCAGTCCCTCGCCATGTCTCATTTACACATTTGAGATTATTATTATTTTTAAGTTTGTTCTTATGCTGAAATTACTAGTTTATTTGTGTTAATATCAATTTACATTACATAACGCAACACCTTGTAAGACTTTGATAGAAATAAAATAATTATTATCATCGCAATTTTCGTGCACTAGAATTGTCATCAATAATTTATGTCAGTCCCTAGCCACTATTAAAATTTAAAAATACGCAGCGCTCTAGCCAAAACCGTTATGTTACACCACATAATTTAAAAGTAATAACGTGAAGTTAGCCGAGGACACGACACGATCCGCCTTGGCCATCTTCTTGCCAGGGCGGTCGGCGTCCTTAGAGCGTACACACGGGCTGTTCCAGTCGCTTTTTCAGTCCCTAGGTAAGATATTCAAGCTAAAGTAAAAGAGTTATTTTTCCCGTTACCTATTGAATGTTACTGTGTGGTGTGCATTGCTTTGCTAGTGCTTCTTTGGTTTCGCTAAATATTTCTAACCACAAGATACACGCGATTTTGCTTGCATTTGTCAGTCCCTAGACCGTCAGTCCCTGGTTTTGTAACTGGCTAGGGACTGACGTTACGACTAGGGACTGACGATTATAACATTTGATTAATAACACACACGATATACCGTGCTGTTCTGAGGTTTAAGTGAAATTTTCATAAATTTGGTCATGGTAAAGGAGCTCCGAATGGAGATCGAGAGTCAAGAAATTGAGCTGCTTAAAATGGAGACATAACAACTCTATCCGATTTTTTCTGTGTGCTTCGTGAAAAGTGCCCAGGTACAAAAATTGCTATTATTGAAGATACCGACACAGAAAGGGTAAATAATGTTCTCCTTAATAAACGATCCACCAAAAAGCATTTAAAGGAACTTTTCAGGTTCATGAAGTTACGGGTAATACTTAAGTACCAAATATAATTATTATGAAATCTTTGTTGTTTCTGCAATGATGATGGTTGTGCTCATTTTTAATTAAGGATTTTAGAATACGCAAGCCCCATATATCGTCTTTCTGTTTCAGCAGTTTTTACAAATTCTGAAGGTGACGAGCCAGATGCCTGCACTAGTGGGCACCATAATCGTAAAATAAACTACAGTAAAAAAGATTACGTTTTAGATAAGTTACATATGAGAAAAAGAGAATACCGATAAGCTGAGATATGTCCAAAATATGATGAAGAAGATGATTTCTGGCTGTTGAACTAAACGAAAATGATGTCGCAGATGTTTTTGTGAAGATGAAGGAGGGGCCAGTTCCAAACATAATTCGGAAGCGAAAAACAGGATTAAAAAAAATAAAAAAAATATGAGAACTAAACATTACCTTAACCTCTAATTTGATAGTTAAAACAATAATTAATTTAATATTTATGAGAAAAATGTAAGAGATTTATGGGTATGTCTTTTAAGAGATATTTTTATATTAATTTTAGAAGATTCTATATTTTGTGAAGAATTAGAACGTATTGTTAAGTTTTGTTCATTTTGATATATTAGTATAATATTAATTATACAATTATGACGGTGCTAAAATACGTCAGATATTTTTACCTCACTTTAAATTTATCTCAATAGATATAAGTAATAATTAATATATGTTTGACAGAATTTTTGATTGCTATACTTACAGAATAGTTGAAACTATTTATTTTTACAAAAATAAATGGTGATTTAATGTAGCATTACAAGTATTTTTATGATAAACTTTTGGTTGCGTCAGTCCCTAGCCTAGACCGTCAGTCCCTAGAACGCTGATTTCATAAAAACGCGAATTTCTCCTTAAATAATTATTAAATCGACTGGCCCTTTTGGGTATATATTATTTGGTGTTACATTAGTCCAATAGATGAAAAAGTTAGTCATTAGCGTATAAAAAACTGCTCTTGCAAAATGTGTCCAATAGTTACCCAACTTTCATGGATTCACCCTTGTAATGAAAGTGACTATCAAATTGACTTTTGGTGAAATTATATTTGATGATTATGTTATACCAGAATAGTGGGTGAGGTTAGGTTAGAACTGCGTCCCGCACAGACACGAACTGTTACCAGAAAAGTGGGTTAGGTTAGGTTAGAACTGCGACCCCTCACAGACAACAACTGTTACCAGAAAAGTGGGTTAGGTTAGGTTAGAACTGCGACCCGCACAGACAAGATGTTTTACCAGAAAAGTGGGTTAGGTTAGGTTAGAACTGCGACCCGCACAGACATGAACTTTTACCAGAAAAGTGGGTTAGGTTAGGTTAGAACTGCGACCCCCCACAGACACTTACTGTTACCAGAGAAGTGGGTTAGTTTAGGTTAGAATTGCGACCCCTCACAGACAACAACTGTTACCAGAAAAGTGGGTTAGGTTAGGTTAGAACTGTGACCCGCACAGACAAGATGTTTTACCAGAAAAGTGGGTTAGGTTAGGTTAGAACTGCGACCCGCACAGACATGAACTTTTACCAGAAAAGTGGGTTAGGTTAGGTTAGAACTGCGACCCCCCACAGACACTTACTGTTACCAGAGAAGTGGGTTAGGTTAGGTTAGAACTGTGACCCCCCACAGACAGCAACTGTTACCAGAAAAGTGGGTTAAGTTAGATTAGAACTGCGACCCCGCAAAAACGAACTGCGGCAAAAACTGAAAGTAGGTTAAGTAAGAAATTATTTGGTGATCAAATGGTATGCCATTCAATATTTTGGAAAAAGTATTCGTTGCCAAACGATACATTTGACTAAATGTTACTTGGTAAAATGAATTTTGACCAAGTATTTATTTGGTAAACAATAACTTACCATAATAACTTTTGCTAACTGTTTATTTGCGATAAGTTGTTTTGAGAAATGATTTTTTGCCAAGTGATAATTTGCGGAAAATAGTTTGGGAAGTAATACTTTGGGTAACGATTTTTGGCAATACATTAGTAAACCTTCATGACGCTAGCTCAAATGGTTATAAAGATATGAAGGTCAAAAGTCGTAAATTTTAGTACTGACTCACTGACTGGCATATATAGTACCTACCTAAACCTAACCTACTTCCAGATAACCTAGAAGGATAAAATTTGGAATCCAGCTCTGTAATTGTGTGTAAGCGTAGGAAAAAATCTAAAAAAAAATACGGGCCCCATACTATTTTCTTTTAATTGTACCGTTGGAACCGTTACAAGCAGACATTTGAAACTATCACAATATATTTTTTACAGCTGGTGACAGACGTAACCCCAACACCTTAGGCTAACAGTCCAGTAAGCTTTTACTCCACCTGCAGCAGAAGCGTGTTGTCCCCCTGAGCCTGAGCGACTCCCAGCGCCTTCTGGAACCCGTCCATGGCTTTGGAGAAAGCGCCCAGCTCCAGGCTGACAGCCGCGACGGTGAGGTGAACACAACCAGCTGTGGAGCCTCCTCCGCAGTCGTTGTAAAGAGCATGACGGGCGTAGGATAGCGCTCTGGAATTAAATGCGAAAAATAGTAAATGTTGACGATGGCAGGTTGGCGAGTTTCACTTAAATAAACATTTCGGGACAATCTTACACAAATCTACCTAGTCCTACGGTAAGCTCAGTAAGGCTTATGTTGTAGGCACTAGACGACGATATATGTAATAGATACATATAAATACTTAAATATATAGAAAACACCCATGACTCAACAAATATCTGTGCTCATCACACAAATAAATGTCCTGACTAGGATTTGAACCCAGGACCATCGGCTTCATAGGCAGGGTCACTATTTAGGTCAGACCGGTCGTCAAACTTTGCGAGGGTTATCGGAATGTTCTAATTGTTGGACAAATATTGTTATTGAAGTGTACAATAAAGACCATGTCTTCATCTCTCCGCATACGATGCGTTCCGGAGATTTGAGGATCCGGAGCGAACGCGCCAGCCCTTTTGACAATTTAATGAAATGCAAGGGTTTCGAAGAGGATGTTTCCCTCGTTTGTCTCGTAGGACTCAGAGATAGCACCCGCTATGACTATTGAGACTTCATGTAATCTAAAATGTACAGTCGCCATCAAATATATCGTAGCAGCCAAGGTATTCAAAAATATCGGAGCATACACTTTATCGCCTTGATAATAGAGGCGTTGTTCCGATATTTGTGACAACCTCCACAGCTCCGATATATCTAATAGCGACTGTACTAGGCTGTTGGGTGAAAAGTATGGACTAGCTACTCGGCTATTCCATAAAAATATGTTATGTTATGGAAATTACATTCGTATTATGATAACTACAAGTACTTAACTAGTTACGGTATAAAATCTAAAAAAAGGCCCTTGAGGCATTGTACCAAGGATGCTGCGGCATTTCCTCGTTGTATCGCAAAGCGTTGTGCGAGGAAACCGCCAGCTCTTCGGTCACCAGTTACATCAATGTTATGTTATTATTTAATTGTCTTACCTGTCTAGACCGCCCAAGGTCTGGTGTGCCCTGGCCAGGTTGAGGTAAGCCTCCGCGCGCATCGGCGCCGAGTCCAGCTCTTCTGATATCCCCAGCTGTCGGTTTGCGAATTCCAGGGATTCCCTGTATAAAAAAAATGACATCACACTTGTTCATAAAATATTCTAGTTAACCGCTATATTTTACATATTAGGCCTGTGTGAAATTCAATAAATAATAATAATAAATAATAAAGGCGTAGGGATGTGACGACCCCATCGCCCACCGGTTTTCTCCAGTGCAATCAGTCAACGCAGGGCAGCTTGTGGCGAGCTGTCGGACAGGTGGGACAGGTCCCCTGCCTCTGGCTTGCCTTCACCGGCCGTCCAGAGTGGGGTCGCGAGAGCTGCGTTCTCGAGGGTAGATGTGGAAACCTAAGTGGCGAGTTGGCTATATGTTTAAAGTCCAGTGACACCTCTCTACCCTTAGCCCTATGCACCGGTGTTGCCCTTGAGCCATCTTTGATGTCGCTTTTTGTGGGGGCCCATCTCGCACAGGGCGAGTCACCGTCTGCCGGAAATAAAATTGAATACCATTTTATTAGGTAGATGTCCGGTTTATTATCCAATAGCCCAGTAGCTAGTCCATCCTTTCCACCCAATAGCCTAGTACATTCTAGATTCCATTATAACTCAATAGTCTTTACACCATGGCGGGTGCTGTCTCTGTGCGCGTCCCATGATACGGACAGGGACAACATCCGCTTAGTGTACCCCTTACATTTCATTAAATTGTCGAAAGAGCCTCTGCGCGTTGGCTCGATCTGGATCCGCGTACGCCTCCCAAATGTCCGGAACACCATTGTTCCGTGTACGGAAGAGACATAAATAATAAATATTTCGGGACAATCTTACACAAATCGACCTAGTCCTACGGTAAGCTCACTAAGGCTTGTGTTGTAGGTACTAGACGACGATATATATAATAGATAGATACATATAAATACTTAAATACATAGAAAACACCCATGACTCAGGAACAAATAACTGTGCTCATCACAAATAAATGCCCCGACTGGGAATCGAACCCAGGACCATCGGCTTCATAGGCAGGGTCACTACCCACTAGGCCAGACCGGTCGTCAAATCGGTGAAATTCAATTATTGAGAGGAGTTGAGTCAAAGGTAAAACTAAGCATAAACTGGAACGTGATAGAAATGTAATTTATTGCCATATTTTTCCACATGATTTTTTATCGTGTAGGAGTCCATTTCTTTATGTCAGTGCTTGCGGGGCATATGTCCAGCAGTGATGAGTGGTGATCGTGTAAAAACCCGGACCCGGGTATGTCCTTAAACTACGTCTAACAATGAGAGGTAGGGCACAGCGAAGTACCATCACGCTTGAATCTGGGGCAGCCCAACTGGGGAAGTACCTCCTCCTTACAGAAAACCACAGCCATAATAGCACTGCTACCTTTCAGGTATGTAGTGTTGTGTTCCTGTTGGTGAGTAAAGTTCCCAGAGCTCCAACCCCCTTAAAGGCCGGCAACGCGCTTGTGACTCCCCTGGGGTGCCCATGGGCAACGGTAATTGCTTACCACCAGACAATCCGTCTGCTCGTTTGCCGCCTATGTCATCAAAAAAAAAGCTTGTTAGTACCTGTACTTCCCGAAGTCCATGTAAGCCTGGTACAAGTGGCCGAGGAGTGAGAAGCGGTCGCTCCTGTGTCGGACCCCCCTCAGCGCCGAGAGCCAGATCTTCACAGCCAACTGCTGCTCATTCTGTCCGTACAGCCGCACGCCGCGCTCGATCTTAGGAAAATAAAATATGATAGAAGAAGAAGAGATAAAAATAAAAAAGATCATCTCTCCGTTATTTAAATCGTAAGAAAAATAGAAAAATTTGACTCGCAGTGGGACACGAACCCACAACTACTGGATCACTAGCCCAGTGCACTACCAATTGTGATATACGAGTACCGCTTAGACTTATCAAATTTTTCTATTTATCCCTCGTCGTATACGTCATCATGGGTGACGTGTAAACACATCTACCGCCAGCGTATTGAACACTTAACGGCATCGAAGTCTCAATTTATGAATTCATCGATAACAATGAGCTACCCCTTTCTAAATTATTTTTTTATTATGCAGAAACGTCTGCTAGTGAATATCTTCGATATTTAAATCAAAAGAAAAATAGAAAGATTTGACTCGCAGCGGGACTCGAACCCACAACCACTGGATCACTAACCCAGTGCACTACCAATTGTGCTATACGAGTACCGCTTAGACTTGTCAAATTTTTCTGCATAATAAAAAATAATTAAGATCATCTCTTTTGTTGGTCTTTGTGTATCAAAAAGGATCAAAACCTTATTCCATTTTTTGTCTTCTGTGGTCTATGGTTAACAGCTTATGTGCTGCATGTTATGTTTTGTCACTTTTGTACTGAGAAGAGAAGACTTCTGTTCCCTTCACCATGAAGTCATTATTCTAACTAACCACATCATATCACCTAACGAGGTACTAGTCGACTCGCATCTCCGACTGCCACCATGTTACCATGTAAATTAGTTGATGCTCTGTACCTCTCACCATCAAGTCATTGTTCTAGAACACTTTTTCTGTCACCTATATAGAACAGTCACCTTCCTAGCGAGGTGGTCTACTTTTATCTGGGACTGCCAGGTACTACCCCTTCAGACACCCATATCCCTCCTAGCGAGGTACTAGTCAACTCGTATCTCCGACTGCCACCATAGTACCATCAAGTCATTGTTTTTGGACACTCCTTCATACCCTTACCTTTGTTGTTCGTTGTCCACTTGCATCTGTGGCTGCCAGATACCACGTAGATAAGATACGGCTCTGTTCCTATCACCATCAAGTCATTGTTTTAGAACACTCCTACATACCCTTACCTTCGGTGGTAGTGGTGGACTTGCATCTGTGACTGCCAGATACCAACTTCTTCAGATTCTCGCCTCCCTCCTAGCGAGGGGTTGGACTCACATCTGCGAATACCAGCTACCACATCGATAAGATTCGTCTCTGTTCCTATCACCATCAAGATATTGTTCTAGAACACTCCTTTAGAATACCCTTACCTTTCTCCTAGCGAGGTACCGGTCAACTCGCATCTCCGACTGCCACCATAGTACCATCAAGTCATTGTTTTAGGACACTCCTTCATACCTTTGTTGGTCGTTGTCGACTTGCATCTGTGGCTGATAGATACCACGTAGATAAGATACGACTCTGTTCTCTCTCACCCTCAAGACATTGTTCTAGAACACTCTTTGATATCCTTACCTTCCTCCTAGCGAGGTACTGATCGACTCGCATGCGGCAGCCCCGGAAGCAGTCCAGCAGCCCCGCGGCGGCGGGAGGCCGGTGCGCGGGCCCGAACCGGGAGCCCCATCGCACCCCGCACTCCTCCGCGAACGAGTGTAGCTCTGCATGTATTTAAGGTTTAATAGTTAAGGTTCGCTTGCGGCATCCAGGGTTACGCGTTAGTTAAGGTTGAATTACGTTACACCGGGCCGAGGCCACCGTAGCGACATTTTGTATGGAATAAATCACGTGACCACCGAGCCGCCCGAGCCACTCGGCCCGGGCACGCGGGTCGGTCGTGCGACGGTGTTGCAGCTATGTAAAAAGCCTCGGCTCGGGCCGTTAATGGGAAGGCAACGTGATGTCGACGGGCGTGTGACGGTCGTCTACTCGCAACAAATGGCTAGATGGAACGCCGCTCGTGTTAATGTCAATATTCGAGTATCGGGCCGGTACGGTGAGTGCCCGGTGGGTCAACGGAAGGCTCGGGCTCGGGAGGGCGACGTGTAGGAAACGCGACGGTGCAACGTGAGTCGTCCTTAAGCGTATGACTTCAGGCTAAATTACTGATTCAAACTCCTTTTTTTCTATATTGTAAAGGTTAATAAACAGTTTAATTTCGGTTGTATTTTGATAGCATGATCATGAAATTAAGCAAAAGTGACATCTAGTGGACAATTTATGAAACATGTTACACTAAATGTAAATCAAAATTGGAAATTTAGCGATTATATATAAGAAAGGCTTACCTGTCTGGTCAGGCAACTCGGGCAAGCCTTGAAGTTTAACAGACACATTAGACATGCAGATAGACAAGCAATGATTGAAACAGATGTATGAGACAGTATAATAATAGGATATAACTAGGGTTGCCAACCGTCCCGCTATATGCGGGACGTCCCGTTTCTGGGGCTGTGATGTGGGGTGTTAAAGTAAACCACTTCGTGTGGAATATAGGTTTATTCTGTCATATGATTCCTATGCTACGGTATATATAGGGTACATGTGAGAGAGTGTGTGTATCGTATATGGCGCACACTCCAGGGCCCTAGAGCATGCGTCCCGCCGGACGCCGTTTGTCCCGTTTTCAGACTAGACTAGATTATCAGCACCAAAACGAGCGTTGATTTGCATGTTACAATATTTTTGTTGATGTGAGAACTTGTTAGATGTGATAAAATAAACGTCTGTTAACTATAAGTACTTACCTTTGTTATAATTGATTAAATGCAACGACTACTTTTTTTCATGACTCGTACGACAGGTTAACACACTTTTAATATTGTCCTTTTTTTCTCTCTTGGTGCATTCAGTGAGGGTAGGTGTCCCGCGGTTTTAAGCCTGTACCCTTACCATGAGTTGTGACTTTGAGGTTTTCGATAACGACTAACGAGTATCGAGTTTACTGTTTGTGCATCTCGTTCGCACTAAAATATTAAGCTCGATACTCGTTATCAAAAACCTTAATGTCACAACTCATGGTAAGGGTACCGGTCCCGCAATGTGATCGTAAATGTAGCCCGAATCTCTGAATCACAGTTGGCAACCCTAGATATAACCTAGTACTCTTGGTTCTTCAAACGCCAAGAACGCAAAAAGGCGTAGCTTGCTATCATGCATACCACGCCACCGACGACTAAGTGTAACTATGCATTTTAATTTCCAAATTATGCATATCGTGCAAATAATGCTGAGAAACTTTTGTGTGCGATTATTTTCGTCAGTAATTTTTTTTATTAAGTGCACGATTTTCAAAAATCGCTCCAATTCTATACTATGCATGTTAGTGGTATGGGTTGCATTTATTCTCTGAGTGAAAAACTCATTAGCAATTTTTCTTATTTGCTTAATACGGTCAATCTTCATACATCTGTTTCTAGTAGTACTTAATAGTGTAATATGATTTTTAGAAGAAATCTAATGACATGATTAATATCATAAAATTTAGTCAAACATTTTATATGGATGCCCCTGATTGTGTAAAAAACCCCAATTTTTTTCGTATATTTCCCGAATCAAACATTTCTCTATACGCAAGCGATATGCAATAGATATGCTTAATATATATGATTATATACAATATTTCCATTATTTAAGTATATTATAAACTCTTTAACGGACGGCATTTTTTAAAATTTGGGACTCTTTTTTACATATAATTCGATATTATTTTTCACATGAATCTGATTTAAAATAACACAAAGTTTTACGAATACATATGAGTCTCATAGTCTTTGAGAGGCCCGTAAATGTTGACATATATAATATATCGACTGAAACAAAGTATTTCAAAATAGTTAATTATTTAACAAGGGAGTAAAGATATGTAGTATTCCTCACGGGCTGTGCTGATATTGAGAATAATAGAGAGAATCAAATATTTGTAAATTGGAATCTTGAGCTTTTGGAAGGAGTTTTAGAATTAGTATTTTCCTAGCGGTAGGTCGATGGTGAAACACAAAATTTGCATCTAAATTTTGTGTTTCACTATGAACCAAGGTCTGTTCCCCGCTCGAGTCTTGATGATCAAGATTCCCACTTTTGGTACCACTCACTTGTGGTTAAATTATAGAATCTTTCGCTAGCTTGAGTCTCAATATTAGCACAAGAAAGCAAAGACTAACTTTACTTCCTTACAATAGACTATTGCGGCAACGTTTTTGAAAGTTTATTGCTAGTTTTGCACTAGAGTAAGTTAGGGCAAGTTACCTGGTGGTTCATCGAGATGATGTGAGGGGTCCGGCGAGCTCAGCAGCCGAGTGGCTGACAGCTGGTGGGCTGGCACCCCACTGAAACGAAACAGGTTTATTATTCAGGATTTGGGGTACCATTGGAGGCACCTCCTTTTTTTTTTTATGACATAGGCGGCAAACGAGCAGACGGATTGCCTGATGGTAAGCAATTACCGTCGCCCATGGGCACCCGCAACACCAGGGGAGTCACAAGCGCGTTGCCGGCCTTTAAGGGGGGTTGGAGCTCTGGGAACCTTACTCACCATCAGGAACACAACACTACATACCTGAAAGGTAGCAGTGCTATTATGGCTGTGGTCTTTTGTAAGGAGGAGGTACTTCCCCAGTTAGGCTGCTCCAGATTCAAGCGTGATGGTCATCGCTGTGCCCTACCTCTCATTGTTAGACGTAGTTTAAGGACATACCCGGGGTCCAAAAGTAACGCGCTCGCACGTACCTGCCTCCTTTTTAAGGTTCCGGAGTCAACTAGGAACCCTTATAGTTACTTTCGCAATGTCTGTCTGTCCGTCCGTCCGTCCGTCCGCGGACAATCTCAGTGACCGTTAGCACTAGAAAGCTGAAATTTGATACTAATATGTACATCAATCACGCCGACAAAGTGATAAAATAAAGTCGTTATGGAAATCCTTGAATTGTTGTGGAAGTCCAGAAGTCGTCTTACGTCTGATTTTTTTTATACAACAACGGTAGCAAACAAGCATACCCGTCTGATGATAAGCAGTTGCCGTAGCCCATGGACGCCTGCAACTCCAGATGATGGTTTAATATAGCTTACCCGAGGAAGTCTCGCGACTCTATAGAATCCCATGACATGTTCCTCGGGTGGAGCCGGCAGCGTCACCTGGACGTCGGGTGCATCCTGCCCTCTCGCTCGCACACCGCGCACGAACACTGGAAGGAAAGAAATAGAACAAGTTTTATGAGCCCTTGCATTTATTTTTTAATTAATAAGTGACCAAACGGGGAACTCAATACGAAAAGGGTTTTAATACCAAATATTTTTTTTGTGATTTCTAAATAGAAAAATATACTTATTGATTGTCACATCTCATCATTTAGCATAATTTTTAATGCATTTTTTTCCGCACTTGCAATAATAATAAAGCAAACCTATAGCATTTCATTAAAATTGTCGAAGGACCTCTGCGCGTTGGCTCGATCTAGCTCCGCGTACGCCTCCCAAATGTCCGGAACACCATTGTTCCGTGTACGGAAGAGACAAGCAAACCTATCCTAGCTTAATGTTTAAAAAGGGTGCCTTAAAACGCACTAATAATTCCATAATTTAAGAAAAAAAAATACATTATATCAAGTAACAACCCGAAAATATTACTCTAAAATAATAATGAGAAATAGCTGAGTTATCAAAAAAAATACTACACTTTTTCTCATATAATCGTGGATATCGAAACTATCATTATATATGCAAAAATAATGATGAAAAACTTTATTGTGTGATTATTTTCGTCCTCGTGATTTTTTAAATTCGAGTGCACGACTCTAAAAATATCCATGTACTAACTATTTGCAATAAAATCAGTTTTAATTTAATATAGCGACTTATGCGTGTGCTGATAAGTAGTTAGCACTTACGGTTTCACTTACAATATATAAGAAATAGTTAAAGAGTGGGCACACTTGCGTTTTATCCCGCGTTTTCTCGGCGTTCCCATTTAACATTGCACGCTGCATAGACTCCAAGTTTACGCGGCGTGCCGATAACTATGGGATCGCCAAGAAACCATCGTTCTTCCGCTGTTGGTGTGCACGCCCCCTTATCTATAAGGGTCAGCTTGAAAACTAAGAACTATACAAATTCCTGCGCTAAAAATTGCGTTTTTGTAGAGATGATGGTTGAAAGAAGATTAACGAAGAGGGTGTATGAAAAGAGAGTAGAAGTCGAAGGATCCGTTGGAAGGGGAAGACCTAGGCGAACTTTTCTCGACCAAATCAGGGATATATTGAGGAAAGGTCAGGTCAGGAGTACCCTAAACCGACGAGCATGTATGAGGAACGTTATGAAAGTGAGTGAAGCAAATGTGATTTGTCAGGATCGTGGCAAGTGGAAATCCGTGATCTCTGCCTACCCCTCTAGGAAACAGTCGTAATTATATGTATGTATGTGTAAATAGCGTTTTAAAAAGATAGAGCAACATAGCAAAATAAATAAATACCTGATTCAGACTCCACCAACAGCACACCTTAGTGGGACATTCATTTTCTAACAAAAATGGCGTCCATCACTGCAACTTTACGCCATTACCTGAAAAAACAATTGCAAATGTGATTAATACCTAAAATTATGTTTTTTTTTTATTTCTTTACAGCGGACCAATTTTTGAGTCGTGCACTCGAATTCATAAAACTTTGAGAACGAAAATAATCACGCACAAAAGTTTCTTAATATTATTTTTGCACAAAATGTATAGTTTCGATACCCACGATTATTAATCTCTATCACTAACTCTTATTCGTGTTTGAGAGAGTTTAAAATGTCACTATTCGAGGGTCGAATGCTCAATAATCGGCCCTTGGATGTTACAAAAAACGTGATACAAAATTATCAAACCGGCATCTGTCCATGATTTTGAACATCTTTTACTATGGCAAGTTTGTAAAATAAAATAAAAATTGAGCTCTTCCATAGAAAACGTCTTGGTCAAAGAAGAAATGATATTGTTGTAAAATGTATGATATTAATTAATAATCTACTTTTTGCAGAAATCGCTAAGCGTCTGGTTGATGTAACTGGTGATCGAAGAGCTGGCGGCTTCCTCGCACAACGTGTCAGCATTGCGATACAACGAGGAAATGCCAGCATTCTTGGTACAATGCCTCAAGGGCCTTTTTATATTTAATACAATAACTATTTAAGTACTCGTATTTTAATTGTTTTAATTAATGTAATTATTGTAAATAATGGGGTCGGTATCGAAACTATTACATATTGTGCAAAAATAAAAAAACGTTAATTTTCGATGCCCACGATTATTCATTTCTGTCATTTATATTTCTAAGATACTATTCCTTCGTTTGAGAGTTTTTTTTTATGACATAGGCGGCAAACGAGCAGACGGATTGCCTGGTGTTAAGCAATTACCGTCGCCCATGGGCACTCGCAACACCAGATGAGTCATAAGTGCGTTGCCGGATTTAAGGGGGGTTGGAGCTCTGGGAACCTTACTCACCATCAGGAACACAACACTACATACCTGAAAGGTGGCAGTGCTAGTATGGTTGTGTTCTTCTGTAAGGAGGAGGTACTTCCCCAGTCGGGCTGCCCCAGATTCAAGCGTGATGGTCAACCCTGTGCCCTACCTCTCATTGTTGGACGTAGTTTAAGGACATACCCGGGTCCAAAAAGTTTAATATGTCAAGTGCACTGCTCTCAAAAATCGACCGCTAATAACGACAATTTAATACAAAACATCACTTTTTCAAACTAAAGGTATTCATGATATAAAAAGTCCCAAACGGGAAATGCAACCAAATTATTCATTCCCCGTCAGTATTCAGATTCAGGCCAAACTGGAAAGTTAATTATCTGTTCATCAGAGCCACTTGTTTCTGCCGTTTGCCACCATTGTGACGTCATATCTGTGTTGTATATACTTAATGTTATTGTATATCCTATTACCAATAATATTGGGTGTTATAAAAAACGTGAAAAAAAATTATCAAACCAGCATCTGTTCATGATTTTGAACATTTACTATGGGACCAAGTTTGTAAAATTAAATAAAAATTGAGCTGTTCCATAGAAAAGGTCAAGTATAAGTTGACGAAAATGTATGAGACAGTTGTTTTTTTTATAATTTACAAAGTTGACCCGGTTGACCCCATAGTAAAAATTGTTCCAACTCACGACTTGATAATCTTGTTTTTGTAATTTTAAATTAAATATTTTCTCTTGTTTATAACACCTTATACAAGCTAAATAATTAGGCATTACAATATTTATGTGAAATATTTATCTGAAGGACCATATCTATGTAGTTGTGCAGAGAATGAATATGGAACTTACGTCAAAATTTGAATATAGAACGCCGACATGCGTGTACACACGTTACTACTACATAGGTCAGGTGCTTTAGCTAAATTTTTCACCTAAATTTAAAATAGCCCTTTGTGGATGTACCAAGGATGCTAGTCGCATTTTTTCATTGTATCGTAATGCTGATATGTTGTGCGGGAAAACTGCCAGTTGTTCGGTTAACTGAGGGCCGATTTTAGAGAGTCGTGCACTCTAATTCAAAAACTTTGAGAATGAAAATAATCACACACAAAACTTTATTACCATTATATTTGCGCAAACTGTATATTATAATCAAATTTTTAATTAAGTAAATGGAGTAAACTGACAGCAGTTTTCGTAAATTTGACAGGTCGTTTGACAACTTTAGTATGAAAACTGCTGTCAGTTTACTCCATCTAATAAAAAAATTGATTATAGTTAATAAAAAATTTTTCGTCAAACAGATGCTTCGCGATTTCTGCAGTTTGTGCGCTCAGGGGCCCTCTCAAAAACGAAGAAATGGCATTTTAAATACATGAATGATATAATAAATATCGTGGATACCGAAACTATACATTTTGTGCAAAAATTATGGTAAGAAACTTTTGTGTGTGATTATTTTCGTTCTCAAAGTTTTATGAATTCGAGTGTACGACTCCCAAAATTCGGCCCCGTCCTGTTTATTTGTAATAAGGTGTAGAAACCGTGAAAGTTTAAATAAGTAATAGTTATTATTAAGGCTTTAAGTTATTTTTTACAAGCTTTACTCGCCATAAGGAAATAATTAAACGCCTGCTTAAAATGTAATAGCAAATATTAAATACGAACACAGTGCTATATATATATATATATATATATATATATATATATATATACAGGAAATAAGGTTTCTAGTAAACAACATAAATATTCACTTATTTCCTTGACAGCTTACACTGAGACATATAAGAGGATTAATACTACATTGAACTAACTACGATAGCTTATATACTAACATTACAAATGAATTACATCAAACTGAGTCCCTAAAAGAAATTAAATTTGACATAAATTATGGACTATATCCTATTCTGATATATAAGTTATAAAACTGGAAAGATTCAAATGATTAATTTCAGTAGTTTTTAAGATTAAATCGAACGTACATCCATCCAAACTTTAATGTTGATAGTATGGATTTACTAACCCCCGTTTAACCATATATATACCAGTTTTCGTTTAAAATAATTTAATGCATTAAATACATAAAGTATTAAACAGATATTTAATCAGTGTTATCAGAAAAAAGTTCACCTTTTAACTTAATAATATTATTTTTTTTTATCTTCGTTCCATGATATATTTTTTTAACCTTTAAATATTAATAATTACCTTAGCGCTTACTTTACGAGAACGTTAAACCTTTTAACTGCACTAAAATGTAACACACACTTAAATAGCTTAAATATTACACATTAGCATTACTTATTTACTCGTAAAACTTAATAAACGCGAAGTTATTGTTAAATCCAATAAAAAAAAGTCTATGACATAACAACTTTAGCTTTTTAAAGTGTTTAAACTATTTTGTATCTGTCCTGAACGACCTAGGTCACGATGTGATCTAGGAAAATGTCATCTTCAAATTAGGTCATACTTTAATAGTATTTAAATCTACTTATATTTGTTTCAAATATTAATCACTGTGTTATTTAATCACTTATAATTATAACCCTATTTATATATTTATATTGTGAATATGTTTGGTTGTTTGTTGCACAATCATCATCATCAATTCATAACTGGTGAATGGATTTTTATGAAACTTGGCGTATAAATAGGCAAAGATCAGAATTGAGACATAAGTAGAATATTTGGTATCCCGGGAATGCGTTGAAGATGAGATGAAGTCGCGGGCGGAAGAAGCGAGTTAGAAATAAATGAACTTAAGTTTGTATTTTTTCTGATTCAAGAAATTAAAATTGTTAGTTTCAAAGCTAATGTCTTGTTATTTATAATTTTAGAGGTCATTTTATAATAGAACATCAATAAATTTCTAAATATAGGTTAGAGTTTCGAGTCCAAAAATAAATCAATCAATGACTTGTTCAATTACAGTATTTAAATAACCTTTTTTGCCCTTATCAATGCATAGATAGGAAAATAGATAAAAAATCGTTACTTACGCGGAAGAAATATCCATTAAGAAAAGTAACTCCACACATTTTTTTTAATTTATGGTTGGCACTTCACTTATTTTTGTTTTCTTTTGTCAATTGATTTGTTTTTAAATGTCTGTGTAGCTGTGGGGCCGTGTTCGGTCGGTTTTCTGCCGTAGAAATCCTGGCTCGCGGATCACACCCCAATTCAAGGGATGTGTTATGCTGAGGGTTACAGAATGAATCGAGTCGACTATGGTTCGAATTTAATAGTATTATTTTTATTATTTTAACGTTAATAGATTTAAGTGTAAACATTAAATACACATTATAATTTATTGTAAATTAATAAATGACCGGAAAAATAAACTTCAGAAAAGAGACAGGCAAATGATACTTTATATAATTATAACAAATATATAGATATTATAGGAGAATTTTATATTAATTATTTGATATTGTCTTCGGTTGCCGCGATAAATTAATTACTCATGAAATAAAACGGGTTAAATCGCGTAGGTATACTAATTTAAACTTCATACCGACCTTTCGAACCCTTTAGCAGCGTTCGTGGTCATCGGGTGAAACGGCGGTATGAAGTTAAAATTAATATACGCGATTTAATGCGTTTTAGTTGTTTTATTTCATTAATTATTTGAGTTTACATACCGAGGTATACAAAAACGTTCGCTGTCGTATTTAGTATACTACAACATTTTTTATTATTAATACCTACTACCGTATAAATACTTTAACTATTTATAATTCAAATTCCTATTGCTTTTTATCAATTTGTTTGCGTTCTTTATTTATTAATTATTAATTAACTAAATAATGAATGCTACTTTACATTAATTTAGTTTTCTAATCCGGTCTAGTCTAATATATCCGGTTATCAGTACCTAAACTACGCAAAAAATAAATAAAAAGAAACGTAGAAGCAGTCCACGGGGTCCCAGCGCGCACTAACGTTTTGCAGAAATCGTGAAGCGTCTGCTTGACGTAATTGGGTCAGTTGCAGAAATTCGGTACCTTTTGTCCCATAATTTTCTTAGTTTCGTTATTAATATAATGTATTGCAAATTGTCGTAATGAACTTGAAAAAATGTTAGATTTTTATCAGTCGTTACAAAGTTACCATACATAATATATTATTCATTGAGAAAAAATATAGAAAAAGCAAAGGTACGAAAATTCTGCAACTATCCGAATTGGTGACCGAAATGTTTTTTTTTATACGACGTGGGTGGCAAAGAAGCATATGGCCCGAATGATGGTAAGCAGTTACCGCAGCCTATGGACGCCTGTAGTTGGCAGCTTCCTCGCACAATGTATCAGCATTGCGATACAATGGACGACCGGTCTGGCCTAGTTGGTAGTGACCCTGCCTATGAAGCCGATGGTCCTGGCTTCAAATCCCACTCTGGTGATGAGCACAGATATTTGTTCCTGATGAGTCATGGGTGTCTATATATGTATTTAAGTATTTAATGTATCTATTTATTATATATATAGTCGTCTAGTACCTGCAACACAAGCCTTCCTGAGCTTACCGTAGAACTAGGTCGATTTGTGTAAGATTGTCCGGAAATATTTATTATTTATTTAATCAGGAAATTCCATCTGCCTCCTCTGTAAAATGCCTCGATGGCCTTTTTTTCTATATTGTAATTATTGTAAATAAATAAAGAAAATAAACGCCGCCGTCTCCACGGACGCCGCTGTGCTCCCGGCATCCCTTCTCTCAGAGGCGGCGCTGCACGCATGCGCGGTCCGCCTTCAGTTATTGGAAATGTGTGGCGCGAGTTTTGACATCACTCGACTAGCCCGTTTATCAGCGGATTATATGAAGACGTTTAAGACATATTTAATCCCCAATTTGCATTACTACCCTTGTGTTTAAATTACATTCGCGGAAGTGCTATTGTGAATACTATATTAAAAGGTACATGGCGGCCGTAATTAGATAATGATATACAAAAAATAATTACTGTAGATTGACAGTGTATAGTTTTTTTCAAGGACTACGACTAACACCATTGTCATTGCCAATTAATGGCAATTTGAGGAAAAAATAATCGCACAAAAGTTTCTCACCATTATTTTTGCACGAAATGTACCTATAGTTTATATACCCACGATTACAAATTTCTATCATTCATGTTTCTAAATACCATTTCTTCGTTTCTGATAGAGTTTAAAATGTCACGATTCAAGTACTCAATGCTCAAAAATGGGTCCTCATTCTAGGGTTAGCAAAATCCGTCAGATGTATGTACCTTTGAAGTCTGGTGCGAAAGGGTCCTGGATTTTCCCCAGGCTACCTTCCTTCACACCGATACTAATACTATGCCGAATGGTCATAGAGCCTAAGTCAGGTCCCAAAGAAAAGTTGGATATGCCCGCTAGATTTATCTTGGACACGCGATACCAATTCACGGCGTACATTTAACGTCAGACATGTTCATCGGAAATATGGCTAGCTATAATATTCTCGTCTGTAGGAATGTTATATATTGATAAATTCCATTTTATTTGTATTAACTTATTTAAAAACATTCCTCTTCCTCCTCCTCGCCACGTTTTATTTATTCAACGACGGTGGCGAACAAGCATATGACCCGCCTGATGGTAAGCAGTTACCGTAGCATATGGACGCCTGCAACTCCAGAGGATTCACCCATACCCTAAAAATTGTGGGAGCCCTACTCACCATCAGGAACACAACACTACATACCTGAAAGGTAGCAGTGCTATTATGGCTGTGGTCTTCTGTAAGGAGGAGGTGCTTCCCCAGTTGGGGTCATCCAGACTCAAGCGTGATGGTACTTCGCTATTTTTTTTACTTTTTTTTTATGACATAAGGTGGCAAACGAGCAGACGGATTGCCTGATGGTAAGCAAATGTATGCCTTACTCATTATTCGACGTAGCGTAGTTTAAGGACCGTTTTTTTTCTTCTTCCTCCCTGCCACGTCTCGTTACTCGGGCCGGTTTTCCTAATCATAAGGCGCTATTTACTCCGCTGGTAGGGATCGTCAGTAGATATGACTAACTCCATCATCTCTTCGGATATTCGTCATCCAGGCAGTGTGAACCCTATCTCTCCCACTTTTCTGCTCAGCCATCGAAAGACACCACCTTAGCCTCAACTCTGTAATTTTTTGCGGTAATGGTAAGTTATTTAAAAACATTGATCAATTTAATTATGCATTTTTTATCCTTTGCCTTTTTTTCTGATTGGTTGAAAAAAGTACATTTTAGGCGACTATATTCGTTATTGAATACTTTTATATCAAAACAATAACATCATAGCGTTATAATTGGGTTAATAGGCGAAACAATTAAGACATTCAAAATTATAGACGAGTTTGGCAAATAACAAAAAGAAAATCACATATCTGATATTCTACAATAAATTAACGATTCTAAACTATTAACTACTTACGTCTTAAAAAAAATACAGCTAATGCAACCATTTCAAACATTAAAAATCGATTCAACACCAGCAGACGACGTCGCATAAACACGTCCCGACACTTTCAACGTCACAAATTCCCAGAAAATTATGGGCCGCATCAATTTCAATCCAAACACTAATAAATTGGCATCTTTCAACGTTAGAAGAGCACGACGTTAGTGTATTAATAGCTGTTATATTTTGTAAAACTCGATTCAACCCTCGGCTGAAACAGTGTAGTATAAGTCGCGGCGCGCGCCGCCCGAAAAAAAATAAACGCGCGGGAATCTCAACTGTCAAACGAGTTTTTTATTATAACCTCAAATATGAGTTATCTGTATGATGAGTTTAACAATAACTTTCAGGATTACCGTTATTACAAAGAGAGTAAAAGTGATAAAGAGTGTTGTGTGAAGGATGAAAGCAAAGAGGAAGGACATATACAGCATGTGTTGGGGCCTAGTCGAAGGTGTCTGGCTTGGGCGTGTAAGGCTTGTAAGCGGAAAACGGCGGCGGTGGACCGGCGGAAAGCGGCCACGCTTAGGGAGAGGCGGAGACTTAGAAAAGTAGGTACTAAAAAGTTTTTTTTTACGTTACTTTTAAGCAAACATACACTTTATAAAATATATTTTGTAAAATAAAATATGTTTAGTAGGGTTTAAATGTTGAATTAAATTAATGAGTATTTCGTAATATAGAGTATTCCTATTGAAAATATCACGTTTGAACGTACCTACACTTACTACTACTATATTTTTGTAAATTTAATAAAACTCTTTTTACTATAATGTCGTCGTGTATCAATGAAACAAAAATAATAGCGCGATCTGTGATCAAAGTGTTATAATTTTACCGACATGTTTCTTTGAAAATACGATTGAATCATATTTAAATGAATGTCTAGTTTTTTGAGCATATAACAAGTAAGTTTTTTTAAAATTATTTTAAACACAAAAAAAGTGTCGTGAGTTTCAAACATATTAATTGTAGAGAAGCGGGTAGCTAACCCGCGTTTTATAAGTCAAATATTGCTCAACATGTTTGATGGAGCACAAACTTGATCAACGGTTAGCCAACGCGAAGGGTTTTATTTAATATTATAATAACTACTCAAACTTAACTACTTACTCCGTTAAAGCTAAAAAAGACCCTTGAGGCATTGTACTGAGGATGCTGGCAGCATTTCCGCGTTGCAATACTAACAAGTTTATTTATTTGATATAAATTTAATAAAATCATGGCAAGAGGCCTGATGAGGTATATTTGGTTCCTTGGAGCTGGGGACGGATGCTGGTGTAGGATGCTACCTGCGTAGACACGCTAGCGCCGTTCCATCTCCAACGAAGTAATGTAAAAGCGGGTGTAGCGGCAGAAAGTGCCGAAATGTTTAAACTGAACACATATAAGAGCCTGGGCAGAGAGTACCATTTTGTACCGTTTGACATAGAAACGCTAGGTCCATGGGGTCCCAGCCCACAACCTGTTTGCAGAAATCGAGAAGCGTCTGATTCGTAACTGGTGACTGAAGAGCTGGCGGCTTATTCGCACAACGTACCACTATTGATATATAACGGGGAAATGAAAAAGTAGTTACGTGGTGTTAGCTTAGCTGTATATTATCACGAATCACGAGAAGCACCAATCGAGATCCTAGAAGTGTCCTCTGGAGGCCGATTTTTGAGAGTCGTGCACTCGAATTTATAAAACTTTGACAACGAAAATAATCACACACAAAAGTTTCTTACCATTACTTTTGTATAGTTTCGATACCCACGATTATTTATTTATATCATTCGTGCTTCTTAAATACCATTTCTTCGTGTTTGAGAGAGTTTAAAATGTCACGATTCGAGCGTCGAGTGCTTAAAAATCGGCTCCCAGCTTTGTAGAATAGTGCCAAAAACAATAAAAAAAAACATTGACAAGACTAAGTATAACCTCAAAATATATTAAGTTTAAAAGAAAAGTGTTTTTTTTTTTTTTTAATTTTCTTAAGTCTTAAGCAATCTTGTTTTGTCAGTTCAACAATTCAGGAGCCGGTTTACATACGAATCGTCTATTTCGGCGTTAGTAAACCCATTTGAGCTGCGACCACTAATCCCGTAATCTGTCCTACGTGACTTCTATTTACGTCTAATTCAGACCAGATTACACGACGTGGATTCTAATGAGCATTGGATATTGAGTATCCGACATTGTAAAGGTTAAGAAAGAATCCTAACGTCCATAGCTTCGATTATTAAGAGCAAATAAAACCCCGATATTCAAGAGTCGTGCAGTCGAATTAAAAAACCTTTGATGGCATACAGAAGTTTGCCGTCATTATTTTGGCACAATATTTATATATTGGTATAGTTTCGATACCCATGAGTATTCATGTTTCTAAAACACCATTTCTTCGTTTCTGACAGAGTTTAAAATGTACTCGACGCTCAAAATTTGTCTTCAAGTTTAGCAAACATCAATTCAATCAACAGTTTGTTTCTGCTATAAAGAGTAAAACTAAAAGATTGTATTATTAACTTTTTAAATTTTGCAGTATTATTTCCAAAGACAATTTTCGTTGATTTTTAATTTTGCATGGTTTGAACTGTTATAATATTTCTCTCTGAAGAATTTTAATGTTTGAAATTCATTAGTGGAAACTGGGGACCGATTTTTGAGCACTCGACGCCCGAATCGTGACATTTTAAACTCTCTTAAACACGAAGAAATGGTATTTAAGAAGCATGAACGATATAAATTAATAATCGTGGGTATCTAAACTATATATTTTTTGCAAAAATAATGGTAAGAAACTTTGTGTGTGATTATTTTCGTTCTCAAAGTTTTATGATTTCGAGTGCACGACTCTCAAAAATCGGCCCCCTGTTTGGCTTATGAAATTATTATCTGTTAACCTATCTATGTGTGTTTTATTTGCCTGTCTGTTTCCCAAAGGTTTAATGGAAATAGCTATTCCAGCACCATGTTTAACCGATTATTATAATACCAATTATGCTTTCAAAGAGATTGTAACTTGGATGTATGTATTTTTTCCTTCGTCAGTCTAATCTTAGTTGGCAAATTTAAAAAGTTAGAGCTGCGGACATTAATATGCTTTTCATACTAACTCCATACATTTATTCACGGCGTAGTCCATAAATGTGCAACTTCTTGGCATCATTTCGTGCCATTAGTTTAATTAAATAATAATTAAATATTATAATAAATCAACCCTGAAAGTTAACCGCAGAAAAAGGTAACTTAAGTTGTCTAACTTGTACAAATGTGCCAACCACCAATCTAGTAGCGTATTTTACCCGACTTTACCGTACTGAGGGCGGGTGCCATTATACGGAGAGGGTCAGACCGATGTTAAATATTTAGTAAGCATGTGTATGTCGGGTTCATCTGTCGCTCTGGGCACACTCTGTAAGCCTACATTGTCGAGGTTTCAGCGATTGTGCTCTCTGGTTCATACCAGCATATAGTTCATATAGGCATTACATACATACATACATTTCAGCCGTATGCAGTCCACTGCTGGACATATGCCTCCCACAAATATGAATTGTATCTCGGTGGTAGTTGCCATAGTCACCACGCTTGGCAAGCGGGTTGACGCAGTAGCTGTAGATTCGATTTCGATGGACGCTGCTGCCCGTCCGGAGGATTTCCCTTTGTCTCCTCTTACGACACCCGCGGGAGAAGATGGGGTAGTGCTATTCTAGTCAGCCGACATCACATTATATTTAATTTACCTTAATTTAACGCGTATCAAGAGAGGATGCCTTGGTCCAGAAGTGAGACACTTTAAAGGCTTATAAAATTAAGGCATATCTTGAGAGTAGTTCCAGCAGTGGACTGGAACTGGCTGATGATGATGATGACCGGAATTAACCTCAAAATAGAGTGCATGTCTGACTAAGCTGTGTACTGACGCTGTCTCCAGAGACTGTCACAACGAATTAGTTGCGCGGGAGTGGATTTCCGTGCTCGTGCGCTGCCGCGTTGTACAAAGAGAGGCAGTCGAACTTATAATATCGTGATTTGAGTGTTATTAGCTACAGTGCAACTTGTATACTTTGCCACTTACGGGAGAAAAATAATAATGAAATGAAATAACGATTAAAAAATAAAATTGGTAAATTTTTGCACAATTTCTATTTTCTGAGTTCGATATACTCAGACCCATTTGAACTCTAATTATAATAATAATAAGCCTTCTGGGCACCCTCTCGCCAGGCACCGAGCTAGAGCCAGTTTTTTAAATATTTGACTATTGTCAAGACATTTATTTACAGAAATTACAATCGTATTATGATAACTACAAGTACTTAACTATTTAGTTACAGTATAAAATCCAAAAAAGGCCCTTGAGGCATTATAGCAAGGATGCTGGCGGCATTTCCACGTTGTATCGTAATGCTGATACGTTGTGCGAGGAAGCCGCCAGCTCTTCGGTCACCAGTTACATCAACCAGACGCTCAATTTGTAAATAGTTATTAATATGTTTTTTTTTTTAAGTTAGGTTTAGTTTTAGTCATTATAAAGACTATTTATAATTTTAAAATGTTTATCTTTATGTGTGTTTACTAATAATAATATCAGGGTATAACTAATTTTAAAAATATGAATTAGAGAAAATATACGTAGAAAATTTTTTTGCTATAATTTTCGTACTCAATTCTTTTTTTATTCTAGTGCACGCCTTTAAAAAATCGGCCCTAAAACTTCCTAGTAAATATAGACCCATATTTCAATATGTAAAAATTGCAAAACCTATTTAAAAACAGTATCAATCACAAACGCATTAAGAATCTAAAACTATCTTTAAGTGTGTGGTGTCACAAGAGGGTGCGTTCATTACTTCCAGAGTGCTTCCCCGAGGAATAGCCCCGTCACATAAATTAAAAGGATAATGTGTAACACCCTACCTCTCAATGTCGATACTTAACGTAATATTGCTTTGGATACGGAGGCGTGACGTTTTCTGACAAATTAATGTTCAATATGCGACTAAGAACAAATCAATATATTTTTTATTAAATATATTTTCCCCTCACTAGCTCGTAAAGCGCTTGTTTATCCTTTAATATGAGATGGTAAAAACGCATTTTATCCACTAGTGATTAAAGTAAGTTGACTTTCATAGCTCTTATTGCTATGGTTTTAAAGTCTAAATTCGCGAAGTACAGCTCACTTGCCCCCGCGCCGCCTCGCTAACGCACCGAGTTGAAAATCGAATTAGAACATTCGAAAATCGTACTGGTACACAAACTAACCAAGCTAAAGGCACCTTTTGTAAAAATGTTGAATGTATCTAAACGCAAAGAAAAAGTCAATGCGATTTCAAAATGTTTTTTTTTTCATTTTTCACTTTCCTCGCTGTAGTGAGGGGAATTTTTTTTTTTGTTAAGTAGTAATACTACTATACAAGTGGTTCTGTGAACCGTAGACTTCGGGGCATTTGCTGTCCATGGGCGGCGGTGGCGTAGTATCAGGCAATCCGTCTGCTCATTTGCCTCCTATGTCATAATAAAAAGACTAGGACAAACCAAAACTGTCATCAAAAAAAAATATTGATATAATCAGACGTGAAAATCGTGTACTCGAATCCAAAAAATTTGAGGACGAAAATTATTGAGCAAAATTTCTGATCATTGTTTTTGCGCTAAATGTATCGTTTTGATCCCACCTACTATTATCAATTTCTATCATTCATGTGTCTAAAATACCATTTCTTCGTTTAAAATTTCACGACCGGTCTAGCCTAGTGGGTAGCGACCCTGCCTATCCAGCCGATGGTCCCGGGTTCGAATCCCAGTCAGGGTATTTATTTGTGTGATGAGCACAGATATTCGTTC